>JAPDNY010000015.1:26278668-28899186 GCA_029375565.1 Gekko gecko | reverse complement strand
AAATCAACCCATAATCAGCATAAAGCAAATGATAACCACCCAACTTGGAAGGGGTGGGGGGATCAGAAGTGAACAATCAGTAAAAAAATCAAGATTCTCAGCATAAAATTATAAGACAGTAGGAAACCAGTCAAAGAAGACAATCCAAGACAATATAGAAAATAGATTACAAATATAAGTGACCAGACAGCCAAGTGGAATACAAGTGACCAAACAGCCAGGTGGAATATAATAAACTCAACTCAAACAGCCAGGTGGAATATAACTCAACTCAACTAAAACTAAAATAGATTAAAAATACAGCCAGGTGGAATATAACTCAACTCAACTAAAACTAAAATAGATTAAAAATACAAGTGACCAAACAGCCAGGTGGAATATAATAAACTCAACTAAAAACTTGGGATTTTTTAAAAAATCTCAGCCTAAAGAAAATAAGCAGCAGGCTGACTTGGTTGGGGGGTGGATCCCCCACAACCCAGCTCCTCGTTGCCTTCCACCTGAGTTCTGTTGGGGGTACGCAGAGCAGGGCTTGCAACAACTGTGTCACTAGAGTTTATCTATATAGGTGCTATCATTAATCTTGTGGAGTATTCCACAATTCTAGATATGAGTGTTCTTCACTAACAGTACCCTGCTGTTCCTCAAACATGATGCCAGCTGAAAGATGAAGCATAAATCTCCAGAACAAGTTTTTCCCCACCTCCCTCCATCTTGGACTTTGTTTTTGTTAGATTTTTTTTTTTGAAAAATTGTGTGAAAGAGAAATGTTATCAGAATAGCTTTAAGTAACTGAAGGGCCTGTTTGTATGTATGACATGCAGAGTTACTCCAGTCTAAGACAGCTGATGCCAAGTGGCTTAGACTGGAGTAACTCTGCATAGGATAATACTGCCTGAGAGGAAGAAATATCAACTCACTTGGGAACTTCCCAGCTAGCCTAAAGCACACAATTTTTCTCTCAAAGCCAATTTGCAATACAAAAATAATGATGGATCTGACAAGGCTGTGAATTAGGGTTGCCAACTCCATGCTTGGAAATTTCTGGAGGTGTAGAGGCAGAGCTCAGAGAAGGCAAGGTTGGGGAAGTGAGGGAGCTCAGCAGGGAACTGGTGCCATATAGTCCACCCTCCAAAGCTGCCATTTCCCTCGAGGTTACTGATCTCTATGGTCTGGAGATTCCAGGCAACTATAGCTCCCACCAAGGGTTTTTCTACCCTACTTGTTAACAAGATTACACAGATGTTATGTATGGCTTACAGTTTCCAGTTCTAGGGTGCATACTCAATTCATGACATGCACTGTTTGGACCCATTGCACTTCACCATCACCTTATGTGAACAGAGACTTAAAGCATGTGCAGAAATGTCCTGCAAGTATCACCTTAGGCCAGCACAGGTCCTTAGTACTTTGGCATGCAAAAATCTTCATCAGAGGGTAGATCTTGAGCTTACCTTATTCAGTGAAGCTTTTACAATTCTTGGGTTTCAGGGCAGATTGAGGCTGAAGCAGCTAAAGGGAATAACTGGTTTCTTCCACATTGGAAACACTTGTATTTTTAAGATATAGATTGCAAAGTATAGCATATGGCTCCATTCCCAACATCCGGAGTGCAGTTTAGACCACTCAGAAGATGAACTTTTATATGTACCATGTCTTTTTTGCCAAGGGTATTTCCTGTTCTCAAGGGTGTCTTCTTTCTTCCAACTGATTCTTTATTCATAATTTGGATGGGAATTGAAATTTCCCAGAAGGGAATACCGATTTAATCTGTCTTGAAATCTTTATATTGAAAGTCTTGCAGTATCCAGTATATTTATTTACAGTACTCATACCCATGCATTTCTGCGCAAGGCAACCAAGGAAACTAACAGTTACAAGCAGCATTATGAAGAAAAGATCATAAACCAAATTAATATCAACATTAACATTTGTGTCTAAAATGTAGACAGCACTTAACACATAGAGCAGAAAGGAGGGATCACTGAGTTAATATCAGATGAAACAAACAAAGTCTTCACCTGCTAGCAGAAGACAATGCCAGGAGGGGACTCCTGGAGGAGGGAGTTCCATAATTTTGTGGCATGACTGAGAAGGCCATATCTCAGGTTGCCCCCTTCCAACTGCAGAAGGTGGGACACCACCCAGAAGCAACCACTTACTCAGATCCAGATGTTCACCGCTTTCTTCCCATTAACCGCAGACACACTACCTCCCAACAAAACCTCTTTTATACTTAGTTCCAGCAGTCACAGTTCACATTATAATTGTTAGAGAGCCCCAATCCTCTTACACTCACAGAGTGTCCTCTCTCCCTTTTTCCCCAGAGTCATGAACAGACAGGGAAACCTCATTCCCTATGTCAACCACTCATCACCCAGACACTTCACATAGCCTTTGGGGCTGTGAACTAAACACTATTTCCCCTTGTCATAGTGCCACTATTTAGTCGCAGATCTATGCATAGTGACTGAGGCTTTACTGATGTGTGTATGTGTGCTTCTGTCAGGTTCAACAACAAGCAAGTCCAAGCACAATCAGTTTTGGAATTAGGCTTTATTGGAATACAAGTCTGTTGCCCATTGTAGCAGATTCATTGTCAGGAATACCTGTGTAAGCATTGTTATCTATGTATATACTCTGCTGTGTAGCTAGCTGAGCAAATGAAAACTTAGTGCACGTGCGGGAATTCTCTCGGCAGGATTCTACGTCATGAGTGGGAGAACCTTTCCCCATTGATGAGGGCTGAAATATTCCCAGCAGCTGGGAATGCAAACCCTGACTGACCAAGGTCTTCAGATAATGGGACTGGCAGTGGAATTCTCCCACAGTTCCTGAAAGCAAAGCAAAGCAGAGCAGAGCACAATTGTGCTAGCAGACATGAGATCATACCGTAGGCATGGCAGTATCTGACAGCTTCCTCCTCTGAAACAATACAGATCCAATAAGCAGGGTTAAACAAATAAAAGGAGTTAGTGTTTATTGAAAGTTTAACACAACAAAAGTTTAACACAATTTTTCTCAGCTCTCAAGCTTTTGAATTTTAATTAATTTCATGTTTGTAGGACTCTTTATTACAAGGTAAATTCCCCATCAGTAGCAGGGTACTCTTCTGCCTCCCTCTAACTCAGAATTATTAGCTGCTACTCCTATGCTCTCCAACTGGCTATCTCTCCCTCAGTGGTTCTAAGGCCCTTTCTGTACTCTCCTTTTATTCCATGTTCCCCATGGTGTCCCCCAAACAATTCTGCACTAAAATTGAATTCAACCTCCTTTTTAATCCCCATTCTTCATTACATTACCTCTTTTCAGTGGTCAGCCCGGTTTCAGCCTGCCATTGCCCCAGGTCATTTGATTGCTGTTTTGCTGTGGACTTAAATTGCCTCTACTCAAATACTGAGAAAATCCAGAGTGGCAGGCAAATGACTCTCTGCTATTAACATTCTTTAGCTCCCATTGGCTGTTCTTGGGGAGAGGCAAAACTGAAGCCGTCTGTCACAACAGTCCTTATGGTATGTTAATCCCCAAAATATAGCGGCCTTTAAGGTCAGCAGTAGCACCCTGAATTGATAAGAAAGTCCCTGTGGACAATACAGACTTTGATGGACCAATGGTCTGTGGTAGCTTCATGTATGCTAAACTCATGCTAGGAAATATTTGAGCCAATACTTAGTAACTCATTTCTACAAAGCAAGTCTTTATTTGTCAAAATATCAGCTTTTCTTGAATTGGGGATGGGTCCATCTTCCTTCAATTTATAAACCCTTCTTATCTGAAATTTGCATGTAATAGTGATTCCATATGTACTGAAGTTGGCAGAATGCTGGAAGGATACTTGAGTTCCAATTTTCATTCTGCCAGGAAATTCTATGGATTACTTTGGACCAAGTGCATCTTAAATAAAAATAAATGCATAATAATCTGCCTTCCAGAGATGTTGTGAAAATAAAAGGGATACCTTCAATTATGCTACCCTGAGCTCCTGGGAGGACAGGTGGCATTTAAATATGTGATTTATTGTATGCAAAGCAGTTTAATATTATGTGGCATGTTTTAGTTTGAAACGTTGAGCTTTAATATATGATTTCACATGACAGATAATTAAAATGAATTGGCATTCATGTATTAGTTGCAGGACAGGAAAATCTGCTTAATTTTAAACACCCTGTCCATCTCCTTTCTGCAATGCAAGTTGCTTCTTTCTGTACTTTTCCAAAGAGATTACCTTGTTAAGAGAACTGTCAAAATCAAAGATGAAATCTGAGACTTTCTATTGCTGTGGAAGCTGCTTTAGACTTTGGGCTGGGTCCTATGGATGTGTTCTACTCATGGTAATATCTTTCCTTACTTCTCCTGACAAAATAGGTGTTTCTGCTGCATAAGAGGAGGCACCTTGAACCATAGGAAGAAGGCACCGTTAGATATACAAATCCATAGGATTTAAGCCTTTATCAGCTGGCTGGATACTGTATCTAATTCTCCCTGTCTTGGAATCCCCAGGCTACAGTCAATAACAAAGAAGTCAGAACTGTAGTAACCCTTGTGGCTATTGTCCATATCCTTCATGATGTAATGGGATAATAATAGGCCTAACATCCAAATCACAAGATGTCATAGTCCCACTGTACACTGCATTGCATCTGAATTGTTGTGTGCAGTTCTGGAGGCTTTACTTCAAAAAGGATGTGGACAGACTGGAGTGCATGCAGAGAAGAGTGACAAGGATGATTGGGGGCCTGGAAACCAAGCCCTATGAGAAAAGGCTGAGGGACTTGGGAATGTTCAGTCTGGAGAAGAGGTGGTTGAGAAGGGACATGATAGCTCTCTTTAAGCATTTGAAGGGCTGTCACTTAGAGCGGAAGACAGGAGGGCCTGGCGTAATCTGGTCCATGGGGTCGCGAAGAGTCGGACTCGACTGTGCGACTGAACAACAACAACAACACTTAGAGAAGGGCAGGGAGCTGTTCCTGTTGGCAGCAGAGGATAGGACTCACAATAATGGGCTTAAATTAAAAGCAGGAAGGTACTGGCTGGGTATTAGGGGAAAAAAATTTACAGTCAGAGTTCTGCAACAATGGAATCAGCTGCCTAGGGAGGTGATGAGCTCCCCCTCACTGGGAATCCTTAAGCGGCCTCTGGATAAACATCACAGATACTGTATGCTAATCCTGCACTGAGCAGGGGTTTGACTAGATGGCTTGTATGGCCCCTTCCAACTCTGTGATTCTATGATTCTATAATGGATCCAAGCATTCTTTTCCTCAAAGAGTCGCCATCCTTCAGAGGAAATCTTCCTTTTCACAAAAACTAGTCTTTGGCTCCAACCTATTCTAAGGAAATTTGTGCTTAGAGATAAATATTAAACATTAACTAGCATGGATAACATCTGTTCTAAAAGTAAATTCCCTGGAGTGCAACAGACTAGAAACATTTCTTCAGAAATCTTCTCAGGGCATCCTTCATCTCTCGGTTTCGTAGGCTATATATCAGAGGATTTACCAAGGGAGTCAGAAGTGTGTAGAAGACAGAGAAAACTTTGTTTAATGCTCTGAGCCTCTCAGTCCTTGGAAGCACATAAACAATCACTAATGTCCCATAGAAAATGGAAACTACAATAAGGTGAGAAGAACAAGTCGAGAAAGCTTTTTTCTTCCCAGTCGTGGATGGGATCTGCATGATGTTCCTGATGATGAATATGTATGATGTCATGGTTAATGTAAATGGCGGAAAGGTGAATATGGATGCAAATATTGTGATCACAAGTTCTGCAGTCTTAGTTTCCCCACAAGAAAGCTTCATTACTTGAGTTATATCACAGAAGAAATGGTCAATGTCTTTAGCCTCACAGAATATTAGCTGGGATATCAGGAATATGTATACGGACATCCCTATGAATCCATTGATCCAAGAGCCAGCTGCCAAACGGAAGCATAGCTTGGTGTTCATAAGACAGACATAATGCAGAGGTTTGCAAATGGCTAAATACCGATCATAAGACATCATTGCTAAGAGATAACATTCTACAGCAACTAAAGAGGAAAAAAAATAAAACTGGGCAATACAACTCTGAACAGAAATGGTGCTATGACCAGTCAAGCAGCCAGCAAGCATCTTCGGCAGGATGGTGCAAACTGTGAAAGTATCCAAGCAGGAGAGGTTACCTAAGAAGAAATACATGGGAGTATGAAGCTGTGGTTGAGAAATCACTAGGACAGCAATGAGGATGTTCCCGGCCATAGTGCAGATGTAGATCAGCAGAAAGAGGAAGAAGAGAGGAATCTGCAGGTGATGTACAGCCCCAAATCTCAGGAGATTTAATTCAGCAACAACCATTTGATTTCCCCATCCTGCATTGGCCATGTCTTGTTCTTCAAAAGAAAATGAAATGTTATTAGTTCCATGATCCCTACATATGTAACCCACATACACATCGTTGTTATCTTCTTCATCATCCACATCTCATAGTAGACAACTGAATTATGGGTTCAGGAGCAAATACTTCGGCTTTAGGAGTAAATATTTTAGACATGTAAATTACTAGTAATTGCAATCACTGGTGATTTGTTATAGTCTGTCTTCCTTATGATTGCCCAACTTGTATCCACTATTGGAATTGTTCCCATGAATATTATGAATTGACACCTGTGTGTTGAACTTCATAGGTGATTTTGAGCAATCAGTATTCTAAAATGATTTTGCTGACACCCATGTCTTTTCTCTATGCCTTGCCTCTGAGAGTATTAGATTTTCCTAGTCTCTATCTGATACCTGCCAGGAAGTGTCTTACTATCACAATGGTGAAGACTATTACGTTCACCAACAACAACACTAATGTAGATATTTTGATGGGCATAATGAGATGGATTGGCACAATAAAGGAAGCCATGGCAATCTGTTTGTGAGACCTGAGTAAGGCTGTTAATGATAGACCATTTTGGAGGTAACCATAACTTGGAACCAACATAATGGCACATAACACAGATAACATACTGATGTTGCATCGTAAACATGTCTGGCTTGCACAGTTTGCTTTACCTCTTCTTAAGCATGCCTGCAGTGTGCTCAGCAGGACGGACAGTTCTGAATAATAGAGCCTCATAAACTGAACTAAATGTTTAATTCTATCAGTTTAAGCTTTAATCAGGCTGCCTACATGCTTTGCATTGTATATTCTGATGCCATTCACTTGTCAAGCAAGATTTACAATACAGATTAAAGCCCACGTCCCTGCAAAATGTTATAAAATAAACATATAAGTCACATGTGCCTACACAATATAGAAAATAGTAAGGGAATATTTGCTCAGGATTCTGTGCAATGATTATATGTTATACAACTAACATTTTTCTATTCTATTGCTCCAAGATAGTACTATCAGAGACATATCAAAAGCAAAGTAAAACTGTACACAATCAGTGTGGCCCAAATTACAATCCCTAAACAATCACCAGTGAAAAATCAACCCCACATCAGCACCAAACAAATCATAACCACCTGACTGGGAAGGGGGTGGTGGAGTCAGAAGTGAAAAATCAATAAAACATCAAGATTCTCAGCATAAAATTATAAGACAGTAAGGAACCAGTCAAAGAAAATAATCCAAGACAATATAGAAAATAGATTAAAAATATAAGATATCCAAGTGGCCAAACAGCCAGGTGGAACATAATAAACTCAACTAAAAACTTTGGATTTTTTTTTTTAAATCTCAGCCTGAAGAAAATAAGCAGCAGGCTGACTTGGCGGGGGGTGGATCCCCCCACAACCCAGCTCCTTGTTGCCTTCCACCTGAATTCTGTTGGAGGGAGTTGCAGAGCAGAGCTTGCAAGAACTGTGTCACCAGAGTTTATCTATATCGGTGCCATCATTAATCTTGTGGAGTATAGTTAGGGAAAGCAATTATTTATTAATCTTTTCTTCAACATCCCTTCCACATTAGCTATGTTGTTTATTCAAATCTCTTTTTTGTTAGTGTATTGTGAATCTAAAGCCAGTGTGGCTTAGTAATTAGAATGAAGGGGTAGGAGTTGGGAAACCTAGGTTCCAATCTCCATTGAGTCACAATGTTCAGAGGATGATCTTGGCCCTTTCACTCTCTCTCTAACTTTGACTGGGTTGTTGTGAGGATCCAATGCAGAAGGGAGAACTATGCATGCCGCCCTGAGAAAGTACAAGGGAAGCTAGATAATAATATGACTGGTCTATTTTTATCTTTTTTTAAAATCTCTGAAACATGCTTTATAGTCACCAGAACTTCATTCCCAAGTTTATAGTGATCACTGATTTCCAACTTTCAAGGAATCCCTTATACACTGATAAATGATAAATGAACCCAGGATTCCTGAATATTTCACAGGATTCTAGGATATTTTGAGAGCTGGGAGAGTTGAATTGCTAATAGAATAACTAAGCAGAAAACTGGGTAATACCCTGCTTGAATCTTACCCAAGCCACAAACTTCCTTAGTTTCTCTCACACCTCAATTTGCAATATGGAGATAGTAAAACTTTTCAATCCCCCTGCTGAAGAGATCAAAGGTAATTTATGTGAAGTGGCTCATCAAAAGTTAACTACTGGCATTATACTCCGAACTAGATATACTATTCATGCTGGACTTTGGGTGAACCTGTTGGAAGCAATCATCACCTTCCTGGCAGACTTAGTACATGACCTGGACCACATCCATTACTCTCCTGAATTTGCCCCACTAGGTCAGTTTTAGTTCATACGCAATTGCCAACAACATTTATTAATCAGGATGGGGGAGTCCTCTGGCTTACCTTATTAAGTGCTTACCTATCTGAACGATTTTAACGATGGTTAGAAACCAAAGCAGCTGTTTTCCTGTAGGCTGGAAGATCTTTTGTCTTTAGTATATAGGTGGCAAAATCTGTCGTATGGTCCCAACCTCCATTGTATAATTCCAGCTGCTCAGAAAAGGAGTTTTTATACGTAGCATGCTTCCTTCTGCCCAGTGTGTCTTCTGTTCTCAAGGGAAACTTGAGGGCATTGTCTTTTTCGGATGACTCATTAAGCATAGCTTGATTGGGCAATAAAAATCTTTCCTAATTATAAGGAATTTTCAGATAATAAACAAACACACTGCCTTTGGAGAAATCCTAGAATTGCATATCCAAAAGATGAGTTATGGCTAGGAACTTTTGCAACAGTCATAGCTGGGAGATAAAGGTCTGTATAGTTAAAGGGGAAAAAAATAAAGCTGAAAGAGTCAATGTGCACAGTTCCTCTGAGGAATGAACTAGACATTGGGGAAAGCATTGGGCTGTCATCAGAAGAGGAATCTGCTACCCTAGTTCTTTTTAACAACAGATAACAAAAGTCTTGCATAGTTTGGCATATATTGTATTTAGGGATGCACCCCACTTAAATTTCTGCTAGGCTACATCTCCCAAACCTCTGCATTTAGATGAAATATACAGTACTTTTAGTTATCAACGTGTTTATTTAAAACATTTTTTACCATGCCTTTCCCTAGTTTGTATGCAAGCACAGTATCTGAGACTGAGGAGAAGGAAACAGAACAGGAAAGCTACAGTGAAGAATGAGAACTGCCCAAAACAGGAAAACAGAGAATAAGGAGGAGGGACTAAAGAAGCTGAAAAGCCACAGAGTTTGGCTGAGAGATTCCAAAAAGAAGAGGAGGATACAAGAAGTAGCTAGTAAGGCCATAAAGCAATGACTCAGGGCAAAACATAGTCTTGGGGCTCTCCTCTTGCATCATCCCAAACTCTGTCAATAATTATCATGATGGGTAGCAGTCTGTCTGTAGCAGTAGAAAAGAATAAGAATCCAGTAGCACCTTAAAGACCAACAAGATTTGTGGCAGGGTATGAGATTTTGTGAGTTGTTAGCCAGCGAGGAGCTTGTTGAACTCTTATGAACTATGAACTGTGCATGATGTGTGTAAAAGGGCTATGATGCCAGGTGACCAGAATGAGATGCCAGACACGCACCAGCAGAAGCCTGAGATGATGTGCCCATGGTTTCCAAAGGTTGCCTTGTTCCAGATATGTACCCACACACACCAAGCACTACACAAGTAGCCATTTGCCATTGCTGCTCAAACTAAAGAACTCACAACATCATTAAGGGACTCTGTTTCTATCACTCTGGCACATTCCTCCCCCAAATCTTCACCTCTGAGAGGAAGGATCATCTCCAGCATTCCCTTGATAAAGGAATTGACTCTCCTGTCCACCTGGAAGACCCGGTTTTGCAGCCTTGAGGCAAAGGGAGCAATCAACGCTAGCCAATGACTCATCAGGCTAAGCCAGGTGTCTCTGCTACTAGCTTAATTAGCATCCAATATTGCCCAATCTAAGCCCCTCTCCTCCATTGCATATGTGACTTTTTGGAATGGACCATAAGGGGCTGTCCCAAGGGAGATGACCAGCTAAGTCCTCCCTCTGAGGTCACCCCATAAAAGAGGGTACACAGCAACGTGTTCTCTCTCTCTACACCCCCTCAACAACCTCTATATTCTCTTACTCTTGAACTTGTAGCTACCTTGCTACCTACCTTACCCTGAGGCTCTTGGACTGGAGCCAGAATCTTCCACGTGCTATCTGCCAGTTTAGTTTGCACGCTCCCTCTTCCTAGCATAATCCCCATTTTTCTATAACTCCCCTATTTTTCCATTTTGGATGTTTCATCTCATCGGATCAGGTAACGTATTGCCCAACCAACAAATCTCCTGCTAATGCAAAAGTCTCTTAATGTACCTAATTTTCCTAGAAGCTAAATAATTGTGTGTATGATTGCGTATTGTTTGGATGTGGAAAAGAACTACAGAAAATACATCATTTTGAACTAATTCCAGCCTCTGTATCTGTTACTGGTATCTCTGGAAAGGTGGGACCTCTGTATACACTGGTGATTGCTCCTTATTGCCGAGTGCTGTTTGTAATATCATAAGTCCCCAATATAATAACTCAGAGCAATCAGGCTAACAGAGTCATTGCTCATTTCTTCAGATACTGCTAGGATGTGAGTTCATCTATCCTCTATATTGGAAAGTGGAATGATTACAGTACTTAGCCATACTGTGTTATACAAGATCTGTCAAACATCTGGGAGAATGCCCACACAGCTATCAGCACCAATGAATGTTCTTAGCTAACAGCACCCTGCTATTCCTCAAACATTATGTCAGCTGCAAATTGAAGCATAAAACTCTAGAACAAGTTTTTCCCCACCTCCCCCCATCTTGGACTTTGTTTTTGTTAGAATGTGTGAAAGAGAAACATTATCAGAAAATCTCTAAGTGACTGAAGGGCCTATTTGTATGTATGATAGGTGTTACAATATATAGCCTCCTGCCCAACAGGAGGCACTGATTTGTACAGGGGTCTAAAAATGCAGCTCCAGCCCATAAATTGGAGAGATAACAGAGTGAGAACAGCAACTCAAGATTCTGTAGTCTCCTCAATGAAAGCTGAATCAAAGAAAGTAGGCCTCTGCATTCTTTGAATAATTCTAACAGCATTTAAACACTGGACAAGGAGTTGACAGAGTTTTTGAGCCTGCTATCATATCCCACCAGCAGGTTGTGAACAACCAAGGAAAACACCTTTTTTTGTTTTGTTTTTTTACTTTTTCCTACTGTGTAGGTTGGAGGATGTCAAATAGGGGAGTAGGATGGAGATGGCTATGGGAAAGATGTGAGAAGTTTAGAAAAATGTCAAGTGTTCAATAAAAGGTGACTTTAAAAAAATGTATGAGCAGGGTTCTCTGCTCACAATTTTTGATCAAGGTGCAGCTCTAACAAAGAAGTGGACTGTATCCAAACAAAGAAGTAGCCTGGATCCAACCAGTTTTTCTACTGGTGAGGGGAAAAAGAGGGGTTTCCTTTGGCTACCAAAACAATGCAGATGATGGGACTACCATGGACTAAAGCCATGCAGGACAGGAGATGCAGTAAGAGGAATTTTGCCTGGGATCAGAGTTGACCTAAAGTTCTGTCTGGAAAGTCCTAAATATGTCTCAGACCAAGTTAATTGCTTCTGTAGGCACCTGCGCCCAAGGAATTCAAAAGTTAACAGGCTTAGAACTTTCTGGGGATTTAATTAGTCTTGAGGGCATCAAGTTTGTTGTTTGCAGTCAGTAAGGTGCAGAAAAAATATTTTAATTGTATGTACCCTTGCACATACAATTATATTTTATTTCTGAAGGCTATGAAGGCTACTGGATCTTCCATGCTTAACCATTCCATTCTCTGCTCTGGATCTTGCATTCTTTATTATTTTTAATTGGTTCAAATAAATGTATTATTCCAGGGTTATTTTTGCAGTTTCTCCCTAATGGATCAATGTCCAACATGTCATTTTTTGACATTTTAATGTACTTTCAAATATATCTTAAACATACAAGGACCTGAGGCATGCAATATGTTGTTGCAAATTCTGTACATGGAATCCCTATCCCTGGAAGAAATAGCTGCTAGTATGGATTTTACATAATCAGTAGGTAAATAATGATTGATTTGTCTGGTCAAAGTAAATGTTATCACAGTCATGTGTGTGTATGCGTGTGTGCGTATGCATGTGTGTGCACATGTATTAAGTAATCATTTCCTCCCCAAAATTATGTCATCATGACTCTTTTTTAGTTGTGGTTATAGTAATTTAGGCTAAGACATCAAAAACAGCAGATACAGTGGTTCCCTTATGCCTGGATTATACAAATTCAGTTGCAAATTCATCTTTAATTGCTGAGAAATGTTGGATCCAACCCACTGCCAGTAAATTAGTAAATCATTCCAATACTTCAAATAAAATCTAAAAATTCATATAAGAACCTCATAGTAAGATGTATACATTATATTAGTTCAGTAGGTACCTGTGACTTTACTCTACATGTTCTATGCTAGGACAATGGTGTAGTGTTGGATCCTTATAGAATGAGGGCATTGAACATTTTTATACAATGTAAGTATTGTGCAGGGAGGGAAGGTGGCATGGTATAGCCCAATCTCATCAGATCTCAGCATCAGTACTTGGATAGGAGACCACCAAGGAAAATGCTGCAGAGGAAGGCAATGGCAAACCACCTCTGCTTCTCACTTGCTTTGAAAACCACTTGCTTGGTCACCATGAGTCAGTTGTGACTTGGCAGCACTTACTTGCATATGTAAGTATGGGACAATATTTTTCCAGGTTTTTTTTTTTTTAAAGAAGAAGAAAGTTTGACTCCAGTGGCACTTTTAAGACCAACAAAGTTTTATTCAAGGTATAAGCTTCCATGTGCATGCAGTTCTTCACAGGTATCTATTGCTTGTATGGTTATTTTAGTAGTTACTCTTTTCATAGTAGAAGTAGCAGTAGTGGTGGTAGCAAACAGAGTAGTCCTACTGAAATAGAAATTGATCCATAGAAGCATGATTATTGTTCATTTTGGAGGATAGACTTTGATTTGTATCCCAGGATAGCATACATCCAATCTGGAGTCTGACCAGTCTCTAGTAGGTCATAGATGAAACTCTAAGGTGCCTTCAAACCATCTGTTGGCTTGCTCTATCCATGTAGGAACTCAGTTGGAAACCCTATTATGGATGAAATTCTGTCCCAAATTCTCAAAGACGGTACCAGAGCTTCCAGAGCTTCCGTAGATCAATGGATCTGAGACCAGTCCTGTTTTTTTTTGTTGTTGCTTGTCCCTGTTGGATCTCTTGCTGATTATCCACAAATCAGGTAAGTCATCTTGTCTAAAGCAGGGAGTTCTGTGTGTATACAGAGCTCCATGTTTTGACATAAAACTATTATATGTAATTCAATATAGCGTGCTGCTGTATTCACTATGTCACTATGTATTCACTCATTGTCACTATGAGAATGAACTTGGGAAGTTCTTGGGCTCATGTGTTCCCTTTCCATCACTCATGGCTCTAGTACCAAAGACTTCTGGTTCACAGCAAATTATTATTAAATCTCAACCACAAACAATGATTTGTTTCTTTTCTATAAACCAGGATTCCAAACCATGGTTGTTTAACCGTGGTTTGTTGTTCTAGTCTGCAGGCATATAATTCACTTTGCAGGTAAAATAATTTTTTTAAAGTCTGCTTAGTAAGTTTTTTTTTTTAAGTCTGATGTCAATATAGTTTGATTGAACACACATGAAGCTGCCTTCTACTAAATTATACCATCGGTCTATTGAGGTCATTACTGTCTATTCAGATTGGCAGTGGCTCTCCAGGACTTTGACATCATCTGTTACCTGATCCTTTTAGTCAGAGATGCCTGAGACTGAACCTGGGTCCTTTTCTATACAAAGGAGGAGCTTTGCCAGGGAAGTATGACCCTTTCCCATGGTGACTATTGAAAACATTGCCAATATGTCTTTCTAGTCTACACTGTTCTCATTGAGAGTTTCTTGCCAAAGTCTTCATCTCGCCCCCCTTCCCCCAAAAGGAAGGAAGGAAGGAAGGAAGGAAGGAAGGAAGGAAGGAAGGAAGGAAGGAAGGAAGGAAGGAAGGAAGGAAGGAAGGAAGGAAGGAAGGAAGGAAGGAAGGAAGGAAGGAAGGGGCTCGACTATATGGCATTGCGTGTCCATCATTAGGCAAACACTTCATTTAATATCAGCCTGATGCTACTACTCACAATGCAATGTGTAGGTCAGTTGTGAGATGGCTGCACAACAGAACAAAGGCACATGATCAGCAGAGCCACATGGTTTAGCTCTTGCTAAACATCATCACTTTGGATTGAGGATGTGGGGACCTTGACATGTCTCTATGATTCATGTAACTAAGAAAGCTCTTTTGCTTAATGTGTGCATTAAATAAAAATATATGAGTTACGAGTTTATATGAATCTTATGTACCTTAATATGCTCACACATTACTTAAATGCTTTCAAATGGTTTCAGTCAATTCACATTGAAACAGAAGGAGAAATTCAGTTTTATATGATATTCAACATTTATCCAAAATTCCCAAAAAAGAGTGGGGCTCAATGTATTTTGGACCACAGGTAATCAATGGGTTTAAGTATGTTTACAAGGTTGAATGTTGAGAACATGAATTTAAAAGAAATATTAAATAAATTAGTCCCAGCACATTTTTATGAAACAATGTCAGGTGAAGTAATACACATGCAATGTCTTGGAAGTCACCTGTGGCTGTTTGGCATACCACTTGTAGCTTTTCAAAGCAACATTCCCCCAATGTGGCATCTGCTTCATGTTTCAGGAAACTGATCCAGGCCATTGTCTGGTGGGGCTTGTGGTTTGCAGCTCCTCTGTGGGCCTCATTCCAGGAATAGAAATAATGGGCCAGCCCTCTCCAAGAACCCCACTATTCTTCTCTGAAGCATCTGGTTATAGTTATAAGTTTAATATTAATACTTATATTATCATATGTGTGTGTTTTTGGTGAGGTGATGTGCCAGGCATGCAGTGATTTGGCTCTTTTGGTTGCTGGTAATTGCAAGTGTAGCTCACCATGAGCCTGAGGGTGAATACCATTGGTCTAGACCCTAGTGTATGGGCTCAGGCACTAGTGCAACTGTCTGAGCCTTTTTGTTGTACTTATAAAGAACTGCAATATTTATTTAGTATAGTGAATAGTTAGCAGCCTATTCTTAAGTAGAACTGAAATGGTAGAGATGATCAGTGCTGATGCATCAACAGGCCTTGCAGTTTCCCAGAAGACTGGACTGCTGCATATTTTAGTGAATGTATTTTAATGCAGATATTTTTGCTCCCCCAAAATTGTGAAAACATATGCACATGTTGCTGGACATGGAACAGGTTCAGCACAACATGTTTTTTAAAGTAAGTTCTGTAGGGTTGCCACAACCCTTGGTTTGGCAGGGGTCCCCTGCTTTTTTGGGGCTTCTACCCACCGCCTGCCAGGTGGCTGCCAGAGGAAGCCCCGCCCCCAAGCCCCAACACCCACAGCCACTCCTCTCCCTTATCTCTTGAGAGAGAGGAGGGAGAGGGGTGCCTGCGGGCCATGTACCTGATCTCTGTGGAGATCAGGCACATGGGGGGGATGCCAACTCCTTGAACTTAAAGGGGCCCCTTTAAGTGCAGGAAGCCGGCACTGCTGGAAGATCGGGCAGGTGGGCAGGATGTCTCCAACATGACTTCATCACATTGGGGATGCCCTGCCCCCTCCAGGAATGCCCCCCAAAGTCCCCCACTGGGAGTGAAGATGGGGTTTGGCAACTCTAAGGTTCTGCCCCCACTAGGAACACTGTGTGCCTGATGTAATTTAAATAAGAATCTTAGCACAATTAAAATGTCATTTAAGAAGCTGCATAACAGATAGGGTTGCCAATTCCACACTGGGAAATTCCTGGAAATTTGTGAGCGGTACCTGGGAAGTTGGAAATCCATAGTGTCCATCCCGTGAACTTGCCATTCTCTGCAGGAAAATAGATCTCTGTAACCTGGAGATCAGTTGTAATTCTGGGGGAACTCCAGGTCCCACTTGGAAGTAGGTAACCCTAATAACAAAACACTTCTACTGAAATGGAAACTGTGCAAAATTACATTTATACAACTGAAGGGGAAACAGAGAGTAGTAAAATTTCCCTGCAGTTCTCAAAGAACAGATGTCAAGGCAAGGCATGGGAAAACATGGCGGCCAAGATTCAGGTGTAGCTGAGAAACCTGAGACTCTGTGACAATGAAAAGGATAGAGGAAGAGGCTCAGAGGTAGGAATGCTGGTTTAGAATGTTTCAGTCAATTAGATCTGATACACAATCCACTAATCAAGGGATAGAGTTGTATAATAACAACTGCAGCATTGTAAGCAGAGCTTTTTATACTCATGACTTATACTGTCGTTACAGGTTGAGTTGGTGAGAAAGATGTGGGGCCAGAATTTGTCCACCGTATATGAGTTCATTCTTTTAGGCTTCACCAGTCAGCCCACTTTGGAGCCTCTCCTCCTGGTTACATTCCTTGCCATGTCTCTGGCCACCGTAATTGGAAACAGCCTGATCATCTTCTTGGTCTGGACTGATTCCCGCCTCCACACAGCTATGTACTTTTTCATTGGGAATCTTTCTTTGCTGGACATCCTCTTCACATTGATCACAATCCCTCAAATGCTTATCCACATGGCCTCTGGTATCCGGACCATTGCTTTCAACAGATGCATGGTCCAACTCAACCTGACTCTCTCATGTGGGATGACTGAATGCTTCATCCTGGCTGTCATGGCATATGACCGCTATGTAGCTATCTGTCAGCCACTGCGTTACCCCACCCTGATGAGAATGCAGGTATGCATGCAGATGGCTGGGGCCTGCTGGACTGGGGCATTCCTTAATGCTGTGGTGTTGACGTCAGTCATGGCATCCTTCCCCTTCTGTGGGCCCAACGAGATCAACCATTTCTATTGTGAGTTGCCACCTATGCTGCAGCTAGCTTGCATGGACACATATATGGTGGAGGTTCTCATCTTCACCCTCAGCGTTATTGTCCTCATGTTGCCTTTCACCTTCATAGTGATCTCCTATGTCCAGATCGCTCGTGTGGTGTTCAGCATGCGTTCAGCCAAGGGACGCCAACGAGCATTTTCCACCTGTGCCACACATCTCACTGTCGTCACTTTGTTCTATACTACCATTGGCTTCACTCACTTGCAGCCCCGATCCAACCGTGCTTCAGATCAGGAGAAGAGAGCTTCAGTCTTCTATGCGCTGGTCTCCCCAATGCTGAACCCTGTCATCTACAGCTTAAGGAACAAGGATGTTAAAGGGGCTTTGTCCAAAGTGATGGGGAAAGCTGCTTAAGTTGTCGTCCACATCGGACATTGTTGCATGTACTCAATCTGTTTTTCTCAGATATTTGGGTCATTACATCAACAGTAGGAGGTGTTTTGTTGTTGCTGTTGTTTAGTGAATGGGCATGTGTGTACTTAAATTACCTTAACAGCTTTTCATCATTCCCTGGGAAACTGGGAATTGTAATTTGCATTGAGGTGGATTGGGTTGGTCTAGGGATCCTTAACAAAGCATTCTCAGATTTTAAATGTCTGCACAACACTTGGAATGATCTACATGAAACACTTATATCAGTTTTAGTCAAGCTTGTCTTTTTCAGAGCAATTATTGCCACCCCCAGTCAAAAGATGGAGGCAGACATAGTGCTGGGATAACCAAGGGTCACTGTTATGTACTGAATGTGAATCGCTCCTATCTATTCACATGTTAAGCTTGAGTCTGAATGTGGCTCTTCAGATGTCACATTGCTATTGGTCAGTTTCTGCGAAACCTGTGTAATTACCCAATCACTGAGTGATATTGTTGCAAAGAGGGAGCGGTCCTGATTGGCCTTTATCCCTGTATTCTGATTGGCCTTTATCCCAGCATTACTATTGGTTCTTATCTGACTATGGATGTGGTTTTGACAGCCCGGGAGAGTTTAAAAGAAGGAGCTGTGCTTCCCTTGTTGTGTGTGTTCAGTCGTGTGTTCCTGACTTACAGTTGCTGTTTATTAAAGCTGAAATCACTTGAAGCTGAATCCTTTGTTGAGTCTCATACTTAATGGTCACTATATTTATTCAGCAACCTAAAGCAGCAAGGTCAACCTGACAGTGCAGAATGGCAAGGCCATTCCCTCCTTGCCACATTGGGCGAGCCTCTTTGCCCCTGGCCTGAGCCATAATTACGTGGCTTGCACCTGGACTGCTGTGCAGTAGATTACCACCCCTCCAGCCACTGAGCAGCACAACTTAGCTATCCAGGGGGTTCCCACAGGCAGTGTGCAATCCCAGCCCTGAGCTGCACAAATCAAAGGCTTGGGGGTGCCAACTGATGCCCCTCAATTCACTTCTCCTTACCCTGCACTATCCTGCCAAGTGACCAACCTATTTAAATGGCACCACCAGGCCAATTGCCGATGGTGTAGGGTAGGTGAAAACACCCTTCTCATTATAATATCAAGTGCTAAATACAAAGTAATGAAGGAGGTAGTGGGATCACAGTGGCAGGTCTGTCCTTCAGTTTACCTGTGTTTGATATATTTTGAGTCAAGAGGTCTCCATTGAATGGTCTCCATTAAATGTACATAAAACCACACATATCTGGTTGCTGGCCCATAGCTATGGTGGGGCTGTTGGGGGCTCTGGCCCCTCCCTTAAAGGGACAGCCCAACAAGATTTCTGTTCTCCCTTGTCGATGGAGTCTTCAAGGTCACACCAGGAGCTGCATGTGGAGGAGTGGGGAATCAAATCCTACTCTCCCAGATTAGAGTCTGCACTCCTAACCACTACACCACTACACCAAACTGGCTCCAGAGAGGGGGTTAAAGTTTAACCCCCTCTCTGCTCAGCTGGCTGTGGGGGAAGAGATGGGGTGGCCATGTTGCTTTGTTGCTGGCTGCCAAGTCTTCTTCCTGCTAGCAGCTCTTGACGGTGTGCCATTAACATCTGCATTGTCCATCAGGAGCTTCAGGGGCAAATGCCTGAATGCCTTCCTTTCAGTGGTGGCTCAGGTCATGAATGTGGTTAAACTGGTGTTTTACCACCTTTGCCAGGTTAAATGGTTCCCTCCCTGTCTCCCTCTGATTTAGCCACAGTGATCCATGCAACAGTCACCTCCAGGTTGGACTACAGTTATTCACTCTAAACAGTTCCCTTGAGGCTGATCTGGAAATTGCAACTGGTCCAGAATGCAGCTGTGTGGGTTACGACAGAAACATATTTCAGAGCACATATACAACCAGTGCTTTATCAGCTGCATTGGCTCCAGATGGAAGACAGGATCAGGTTCAAGGTTTTGGTGCTGACCTTTAAATAGGGTTGCCAAGTCCTACCTTTTGAATAGCGGGGGGAGTCCTGGACATCCCCGGGAGTCTCCTGATGTGTGCGCTTCACACACACGCCACAATCACGTCACCCGGAAATGACATAATCATGTTGGGCACGTTGGGGGTGGGGCCACAATCATTCTAGGGAAAATCATAGAGTTTTTCCTCAGATGATAGAGCATCCCCTGCAACATGCCTGACATGATTACGTCACCTCTGGGTTACGTATTCATGTCGGACACGTTGTATGCTTTGGGGGTGGCGTCCCCCGGTGGCCTGATCTGCGCTGGCAGGGAATGGACCTCTTGGGTGACTTGGCAACCCTACCTTTAAAGCCCTAAACAATTTGGGACTAGCATATCTTCAAGACTGCCTATCCTGGTATAGCCCCCAAAGAGTGTTATGCTCTGGTGACCAAAATCTGCTGGTGATCCCTGATCCAAAGAGCATCCAGCTGTCCTCAACCAGGGCCAGGGCCTTTTCAGCCCTGGCTCCAACCTGGTGTAATACTCTTCTGGAAGAAATCAAGGCCCTACAGGACTTGCTACTGTTCTGCAGGGCCTGCAAAACAGAGATGTTCCATCTGACATATGGTTGAGGGCAGCAACCGGCTGTATCTTCACAGTTTTTACCTTGGATTGGCCTCATCCTTTTCTCCCTTTCCGCCTCACCCTTTCCTTCTCATCAGACAGAGAGCCAGTTTGGTGTAGTGGTTAGGAGTGTGAACTCTAATCTGGGAGAGGTTTGATTCCCCACTCCTCCACATGCAGCTGCTGATGTGATCTTGGGTCAGTCATAAGTTCTTTCAGAGCTGTTCTCTCAAGGGCAGATCTCAGGAGAACTCTCTCTGCCCCACCTACCTCACAGGGTGCCTGTTGTGGGGAGGGGAAGAGAAAGGGATTATAAACTGCTCTGAGACTCCTTCAGGTAGTGAAGGGTGGGGTATAAATCTAATTTCTTCTCTTCTTATTTTATACCTTATCCCCTCTGAGATTCTACACCATCTTTTAGCTGTATAGTGGGATGCATTCATTATGTACTTTATTGTATTTTATGGTATTCATTGTGATTTATCTGTCTCATGAATTGATTTTTTTTACAAATGGTGCTACCCACTCTGCGCCTGGTTTCCGGGGAGACTGAGTTATACATTTATACAATTAACTGCAGCAACAACAACAACAATAATAACAATAACCAGAGAAGCTCAAGTCCCTTTTCAGAAGGAGGACGAGTAGAAATTGCCTGAAAGTCATTGCGCTAGCCTCCATCTTAACTAAGTTTCTTTTTCTACTAAACTCCCTGATTACTTTAATAGTATAATTCAACATGTTAACATTTTTCAGTCTATGAGCGTCTTTTCTTGAATCTACCCAACTACCAAAGAGACATGTATGACAGTAGTGTGAGAGTTCTCTATTATGGTCTTCAGTATCAGATAGCTTGTTTCATCAATATGGGCTTCAGCACCACCATCTTCAATGAATACAAACCAACATCCTATATCCTTTGAGATTTCATAAATTGTTTTTCTTTTTGTTATGGTTAGTCAAAAGTTTTGTTTGGCAAGCCCTGAACACACAAGTTCAGATTAATTGCTTCCCTATGTTTCCTATCCCTAAGGAATGTAAAAAGTTAACAAGGTTGGAGATTCTCAGGGGATTTAGCTGATCTTGAGTGGTTCAGACAAAATGAAATTTAGTTTGTGTTGCATCAGATGTACATTCATTCCTCAATCCAAATAGCCATCCTATGCAAAAGGCTTGAATCTGGATTTTGTTGAGGTTTCTGGATCGACTTATTCTTAACCATTCTATTTCACAGGTTAGGAAACACACTGTCAAGTCTAAAAGAAGGCCTGCATGGTTAACAATGAAAGTCAAGGAAGGTATACAAAGTAAAGACATTTCTTTTAAAAAAGTAGGTCTGCCCAAATGAATTGAACAGGAGGGACCACAGGCTCTGGCAAAATAATTAGGCAAAAGGAGATTTTGAAGAGCAGATTACTAAAAGCATCAAGATAAACATTTTTTAAAATATATATCCAGATCAGGAAACCAACCAGAGAAGCAGTGGGGCCTTCGGATGACAAAGGAATCAAGGAACTGCTAAATGAAAATGGGGAGATGGCAGAGAAGCTCCATTACCTTTTTGCTTCTGTGTTCACTGTGGAAAGTATGGGCATGTGCCCATGCTACAGCCCTTATTTTCAGGACAGAAGTCTGAAGAACTGAACCAAATTGAGGTGACCAAAAATGAAGTTCTAGACTACTAATGATGGCATATACCCAAGAGTTCCTAAGGAACTCAGATGGGAGATAGTTGATCTACTAACCCATATATATAATCTATCACTAAATTCAGCCGCTGTACCAGAAGACTGGAGAGTAGCAAATGTGACACCTATTTTAAAAAAGGAATCCAGAGGGGAGCCAGGAATTTACAGGGCACTCAGCATAACATCTGTCCCAGGCAAATTAGTATAAACTGTAATCAAAGATAGAATTGTTAGGCACATAGAGGGGCAAATCCTGTTGAGGAAAAATCAGCATGGCTTCCACAAAGGGAAGTCCTGCCTCACCAATCTTTTGTAATTATTTGAGAATGTGAACAAGTTTGTAGACGATGGTGACATGATAGAAATTATATACCTGGACTTCAAAAGGTTTTTGATAAGGTACTTCATCAAAGACTCCAGAATAAATTTATCAGTCATGGAATAAGAGGACAGGTTCTCTTATGGATTAAAAAAAAACTGGCTAAAAGACAGAAAACAAAGAGTAGGAATCAATGGACAATTCTCACAATGGAGGAAAGTAAACAGTGGGGTCCCATAAAGATTGGTATTTGGGCTGGAACTATTTAATTTCTTTATAAAAGATCTGGGACTAGGACTGTAGCGGCCAAGTTTGCAGATGACACCAAATTCTTCAGGATGATGAAAATCAAGGCTGACTGTGAAGAGCTCCAAGAGGATGTCCACAAACTGGGTGAGTGAGTGACATTGTGGCAAATGAAGTTCAGCGTTGGTAAGCGTAAGGTGATGCATATTGGGACAAAAAAACCCACAACTTCAAGTATAAGCTAATGGGGTCTGAACTTTCTGAGGCTGAGGGAAAAAATGATCTTGGGGTCATAGTGGATAGCTCAGTGAAGGTGTCAACTCAGTGTGCTACAGTGGTTAGGCATTATTAGGAAAGGGACTTAGAATAAAATGGCCAATACTGTAATGCCCCTGTATAGAGCTATGGTGGGCCTCATTTGAAATACCGTGTACCATTCTTGTCACCATATCTCCAAAAGGGCAGTGCAGAGCTGGAAAAAGTACAGAGGAAGGCAACCAAGATGGTTAGAGGGTTGGAGTACCTTCCCTATGAGGAAAGGCTGAAGAGTCTGGGACTTTTCAGTTTAGAAAAGACACGACTGAGGGGGGACATGATAGAGGTTTATAAGATTATGCATGGTGTGGAGAGAGTTGAAAAAGAGAACTTTTTTTCTTCCTCTTTCAAAATACTAGAACTCAAGGGCATCCAATGAAGCTGATGGGCAGTAGGTTCAGGACAGATAAAAGGAAATACTGCTTTATACAGAGAGTGATTAAAATGTGGAATTTGCTGCCAGAAGATGACCGGGGGGGGGGGCTTTAAAAGGGGATTAGATAGATTAATGAAGGATAAGTCTATCGGTGGATACTAGCCATGGTGGCTGAGGGAAACCTCCACATTCAGAGGCATTAAGCCTCTGAATCCCAGAGTCAAGAGGCAACTTCAGGGGAAGGCCTGGGCCTCTATGCCCTGTTGTTGGCCATCTAGATGAACTATTTGGCCACTGTGTGAGACAGGATGCTGGACTAGATGACTATTGGTATGATCCAGCAGGGATCTTGTTATGTTCTTATTTAGTACACTATTTTTAAATAATATTAATAATAATAATAATGTATTTTGCAAATATATTCCAAGCCTCTCAAGAGTAGAGGTACTGGTAATTCTGCAGAGAATACAGGATTGCAACCATAAGAAACATATAGCAGATGAATTTTATGAATCCAGAAGGTAAACCATGACTGGCAGTTTTGTATGGTAAAAGTATATGTTATCCCTGCCATATGAGTTTCCAAGGAGCTGAGAAATCAATCTTTTTTAGAAGTATGTACGAGGCATGTTAACAAATCACACCATTGCTTATACATCTGAAGGTAATGTAGAAAATATAAAGTATATAATTTCATTGATTAAATAATTCAGTGATCACTAAGATTATTAATAAGAGATTTTTTTTCATTATCTTTCACAAGTTTAATAAGAAATTTTGGGTCTGCTCCCCATAATTCACCAAGGACTTTCTGTTGTTTGACTGAGTGTTCTTGAGCATTCCTCAGGTGTAGAAAGTGTGTTAATTCATATCAAGGTAGTGAGCCAGTTTGGTGCAGTGATTAGAATACATTAACACATGAAGCTGTATTATACAGTCAGGCTATTTGTCTAAGTCTAACCAACAGTGGTTCTCCAGGATCCCTGGTCGAGATTTTTCAAATGACCTCTTACCAGGTCCTTTGAACTGGAGATGAGGAGATTGAGCTTGGGACCTTCTGTGTGGAGATCAGACGTTCTACCACTGACTCCTTCTCCTAATGCCAATTTAGCAGAGGTTTTTATCCTTATTCAACTTTCCTGGTTGTCATTGTCTCCCAGCCTTACCAACCCACAAGTTTTGAGTAAGGAGCAACCATGTATACCACCCTGAACCTCTTGGATAAGGGCAGGGTAAAAATGAACTAAGAAAATAAAGAAAATATCACTTGTGGCCTTTGGTGACACTAAGTCATCTCAAACCATGATAGCATGTTCAGATTGACATTCTGAGACAATCTCTGTTGTGGTGTGGTGAGTGATAAGATTATGATAGTGTGTGGCTCAAAGTGGCATTCAGTTATTAGATGATGAAAAAGAGTTAGGATTGGCTGGGTTTTTCATGTTAGTGTAGTACAATAATTAAAAAAAAATCATGCCTCAAATCATTAATTAGCTATTAAACTGGCTTTAGGCACTCCATCATCTTTCAGGCAATCCATCATTTTAGCTATTGCCACTCCCATCTATAGTATAGCAGTTCAGCACAGAATTAACTGCTTTTTCAATCTCTGTATTCCTTAGCAAATACAATACGTTCTCTGATGGCATTTCATATTGTGCCTGAGCAGGGAGTTTTAGCCTTCTGTTTCTCACATTTAACTTCTCCAATATGACAAGCTTTTATGCTTGCTATGTTCAATGCCCTCCCTACAGCAGTCTTTTTTCAAAGATTCCAAAATGTCCCCTATTCTCATAGACTCTATGTATGTAATGTTGGAAGCCCCGAATCTGTTGCCCATGTACTACTCTACTGTGATCTCTGTGCTGAATTACACCACTCTAATCAGTCCACTTTTGTGTAAGATGAAAAGGTACCCTGAGGAGAGCCTTCTCTCATATCATCTATTAGACTGAAGCCCTCCTATTACTGCCCTGGAACAAGGCATTTGCTAACTGTGATGAGAATCCGGGAATTTAAGTCAAAGCAATGTAAAGAGGAATTACCTCCTCTGTAATGTTTTAATTGCATTCTCCTTTATTCCTCCTGATATGTTTTTAATCTATGCCAATAAAGGTATTACTGACTCGCTAAACTGCTTTTTATTGTTCCCTTGAAAAGCTCTTTATAAACTGAATGCTTTTAAAATATTGATTGATTTCTGATTCTTAACCATGATTTTTCTGCTACTGGTTTCCTCCCCACACTCTCTTTTACCCAGTTCTCCTCCTTACTATAGCTTCCATCCCACATGACTTTTGTCTATGCAGGTCCCATTGTCTTCCTAGTTCAGTGATGGAAGTCTATCAGGAAGTGCTTCCATACCATTTTGGGGCTCTTTTCATCCATATGGGACCTCTTCTGCATATCCCATTGTCCATGAAAATTGTTTGACTGTACTGAAGTAGATAACCCAGGCTGTGTTCAGGCACCAGAGCTTTCACAGATTGAGACCTAGATTCTTGAAACCTGTTGGGTTTCCTGCTGATAATCCCCAAGGTAGGTGGTGGTATTCTGCAAAGGTTTCTGTTTTTTCTCCTGTTTAAAAATAAGTGGTTGCTTTAAAAGGTATTATTATGCTCAATTAAATGTGGTAGCAGTGCAGAGGGTATGCAGAGATTGGGATTTCATAGGAAAGTCAAAGCTATTGAAGTATCCGTTATTAAAAAGTGGTGATTGTGTACTTTGCCTGGCATAATTAATTGTATATTTTATTCTCAATAGTAGTTTCTTGTTAGACCCATCATCTTACAAAAAGCAGTGTTTATATATATATTTATGTTGTTCCTTTATTCTTATACAAAGTCTTGAAACAATGGGTGGGAACCAACCAGCTTTTCTGCTTAGCCAAATATAGGATGAGGGGTCCATTTGACCATTCAAAAAGCCTGTGCTGAGGATCATCAGATCCCAGTGAATAAAAGCCATGTGTGACAGAGGCTGTAATAATTAACAAAATAAGGAAAGCTGCAAAGGAAAGAGGATGGATCCCACTCCGTGTGCCTGATAGTAGCATATCCACGTAACTACAGATGCATGAGTATACAGATATCTTTATGCATTATTGCATACATAAAATAGTTACGCTTTCATGCATTCGGCTGCTTCAAACTGAAAGGGAAGCAGTGGTCTTATCAGTACAATCCATTGATCTACTATGCAAATTCTGTAAGTATAGCAAAAAAGCACAGAACAAGAAGAACTGGTAAAAGGGTCCAAGATGAGACTCTGTTTTAAAGAACAGATTTTTAAAAACACCAATAACATTTCAATGTATTTTAAGATGTTGATGACCCTGTGTTGTAGCAGCTGCATGCATTTAAAAGATGCCATTTGGGATCTGGAAATTCAAAAGGGCATGTTAAATACATTTATCTTTAGATCTTTTGACTGATTATTCTCAGGTAAGGGCTTGTACATCACAACAATGGCTGATTCTGAGCTGGCTTTTCCCTCTGGTGTTCTATGAAACCAACGTTGGAACAGAAATTCCCCTCTGCATTGCATCTGGTTTCACTTCCTTTGATTATTGGGTTTTATGGTAGCTCCCACACTCCATGCTACTTTCTAGTTCTTTGATTGTCAGATTTTATTGTACCATCTGTATAGATTTATAGCCGTTTTATGGCCATTCAGGGGTGACTTTGTAGTCAGTACGGCGTTGCCCTGAAGTATTTGAATGAGGTTTTGAGCTACGCTTTTCCCTCCCATTTGAGAAAATGTGGAGCAAATGCTAGATGCAGAATCGCCCAATGCCATATGGTTCTTTGCTATACTGAGGCTGCAGTTCTGAACACAGTAACTTTACCCATAAAGGTCTTAAACATCTTGGCTGTGGGAAGAGTTGGAATGTGATGTGGGCAGGACTGGAGAACAGCAGTACTGAGCACAATGTAAAAGGGTGGAATCATGATCACAGAAAGAAATCCAGGGGGGTCAACTGATCTGAGATATTGTCTCCTGCTTCCTTTTTACCACACTAGGATCAAAATAGTGTGCACTCTCTATGGAGTGTTTTCATTGGTTCTATGATATACATAGATATACATAAATTTACAATAACAGAAGGAAACATGGCAGATAGGACTGGGACACTACCAATCACCACAAGAAACTGAAAGACCCTGGAAGACACTAGACAGGGAGCTGATTGAAATAGCTCAATGAGTGCCATCAGTGAAACAGAATTGTGGGGTGTTAAAGGGATTATGTGTGTGGCATCAGACATAGAACTTCATGTTGTTATGGTTACTCCTCATTGCAGATAAAGTTTAGTAAGATGTGGAGTCTGAATGGGACATCTGTGAATGAGTTTATTCTTCTGGGCTTCACCAGTCACCCCACACTACAACATTTTCTCCTGGCAATGGTCCTAGCCATTTCTCTTGTTACTCTCCTTGGAAACAGCCTGATCATCTTCTTGGTTTGGATTGAGTCCTGCCTCCACACAGGCATGTACTTTTTCATTGGGAACCTCTCTTTGATGGACATTGTCTTCACCCTGATCGTCATCCCACAAATGCTTATCCACTTGGCCTCTGGGACAAAGTCAATCTCTTTCAACAAATGCATGGCCCAACTCAACCTGACCCTGTCCTGTGGGATGACTGAATGCTTCATCCTGGCTCTCATGGCATATGATCGCTATGTGGCCATCTGCCAACCTCTGCGTTACCCCACCCTCATGAGAATGCAGGTATGTATGCAGATGGCAGGGGCCTGCTGGGTTGGGGGCTTCCTCAATGCTGCGGTACTGACCATCATCACCACAAGCTTCCCTTTCTGTGGGCCCAACAAGATCAACCATTTCTTTTGTGAGGAGCCAGCAGTGCTGCCATTGGCCTGCATGGACACCTATGTCGTAGAGATTGTCCTCTTTGCATTGAGCGTGATTGTTCTCATGCTGCCTTTTACCTTCATAGTTATCTCTTATGTCCACATTGCCAAGGTGGTGCTCAGCATGCGCTCAGCTGAGGGACGCCGCCGAGCATTTTCTACCTGTGCTACACATCTTACTGTTGTCACATTGTTCTACAGCACCATCAGCTTTACTTACTTGCAGCCTCAGTCCAACCGTGCTGCAGACCAGGAGAAGAGAGCCTCAGTTTTCTATGCTTTGGTCTCTCCCATGCTGAATCCCATAATCTACAGCTTGAGAAACAAGGATGTTAAACGGGCTTTGGCCAAAGTGATGCAAAAATTCAGCCGACAATGACTCACATGGCATTTCTGAATGTGAAGAAACACATGTTCATTGTATAACCCACTTAATCCAAATCCACCCCCCCCCCATCAGTCTTTGCAGGCAGCCTATATAACCAATGCCAAAAGTGAGGATTGTGGGAACCACCCAGATCATGGAATATTTTGAGGTATAATATTTGATATACAATTGCTGTATGGAGCACAGGAAGCTGTGTTCTGAGTGGTACTCGAGGTGGGAAAGAGATCGTTTGTGGCAGACAACCTTTGTTCTTTTCAGAAAACTCCCTTCCTAATACATAGTATAAACTACTAGGTAGATTAATGGATAAGCCTATCTACACCAGATTTAACAGTCACTCATTCTTTTCAAAGAACTCTGGAAATTGTAGGTGGGAAAATGAAAAATAGGGATCTTGAAACAGAATTCAGGATCATCTGCTTTCTGCCTTACAAGGAATGTTTGCTTTTTTTCTCCCTGTTGGAAATGTGGAAATAAGATGGGTTCTTTTTATCATATGTGGTGGACATGTACTGTAGTTAAAAGTTATTAGATAAGGGTGCATAGAATGATACAGAAAATTATTGGGAATGCGGTCCCATTTAGACTGGAGTTGTTACTCTTAGGCATTGTGCCCAAAGAAATAAATAGAGATGATCATTATTTGATAATATATCTGACAACGGCTGCCAGGATTTTATATGCAAAATATTGGAGGACTACTCAAGTACCAACAAGGCAAGAATATATTGGGAAGATACCAGAGGCGGAGGAGATGGACAAATTAACTTTAAGCTTGAAAGGTCATTCAGACTCCACTTTTCAGAATACTTGGCGGCGGGTTTATGCTTGGTATGGCTTAAATAGTTAAGAGGATGACGTTTTGATATCTGGGAACAATGAAGAAATAGTTAAGTGGTTTCTGAAACATGAAATATGAAACATGAAATACCCATGTAAAAGTTATTGAAATTTTTGAAAGATAAAGTGTATGGCATATGATGTATAATTTTGCTGAATACCCCCCATCTATGTTATGTGTATGTGATTTAGTTTGTTTGTGGTAGGTTGTGTTTGGTTGTTTGTATTGTTGTAATTTTGTTTTGTTGTAGTAATGTTGGAAAAAATAATAAAAAAGTCTGCCTCTTGGGGCTGTTTAAAAAAATAAGAAGTGCTGGAAGCAGATCTGAACATTTGGTGGCTTTTTGTTTCTAAAAGGGACTACAGTCTGTGGACTCTTGATCCCAGTGGCCTTTGGTGAAGTCTGAGACATTTTCTTCCTTCTAGCATGAATTAGCTTAATTAAGACTAACAACTTCCACTCTGCCTTGAAAATCTTTATGATCTAAACTGCACATTGAAGCTTCTTCACTATGTCCAAACAATTTTCCCCTCCCTTTTTTCTGCATTCTGCCAACAACTTCCCCTCTCCCTTTTATGTTGTTATCCTAAACATCATTTGAAGAAGTGTTCTAGAGAACTTGAAAGCTTATGCATTCTGTTTGTGATATTTTATCTGGTTATTAGTTACAAAGGCACTACCAATTGTCTTCTGTTGTTGTTCTTTTGTTGTTCTTTTCTTTTTTCTTTTCTCTTTCCTATTTGCTAGCAAGCAAAAAGAGGATTTGTGCCCTAAGGCAATTATCTCCCTATGCAAAAGAGTGTATGTTGTTTCAAAGCCAGAATTCAAATGAAGGAAAGGGGAAAATAACTTGTAGTTTTAATTTCTATGGGGAGAAAGAAAAAATAAAACCACAGTTCAAAGTTAGCCTTGAAGTTATTTCCAACAGTGAAGGTATATTCTTAGGAGGGGGGTCAAGGACAGATTGGAGGGGCATCAAGGACAGATTGGAGGGGGGTCAAGGACAGATGTGCCAGCACCACTCCAGCATGTTGTAGCACTTCCAGTGCCAAGTTTTAACCATGATTTTACCATAGAATTTTTGGCAAATCCTAGATAGCCACCCTAGATGTGATAATGTCACTTCCAATCTGGTGCTGGAAGTGATGTAGTACACCAGTGGGGTCCTGGTGCACCTTCCATTTTCATTCATTTCACCCCCTTCCCCACTGGCTTGTGAAACACCAGCAGGGGACAGGGGTAGTGCCTGGGAAATCTCCCACTAAAGAGATACATGCCCCCCCAGATATAGTAGTAGCTATGAACGACAGAGTTATAAGCAGTCATTTCTGGGAGATGAACAATGGGTTGTTGTGTTTTAACTTTACAATAGAAGGTTGGCTGAGATGTAAAGAATTCAGTGAGGTGGGAGGATGATTACACACAGCTCCCTAAACAGAACCTGTGATTTTACCCACTCCAATGAACAAGAAGGCCCTTACTGTCCTGAATCAATTTTATTTGCTTTTCTCAGCACATTCGTGCAGGGCCCTGTATGCAACCAGTTTGCTAATTTGCATCTGTTTCTATCTGAAGGTAAAGGCTAACTGAATGTAATAGCCCTTTTCCCCTTGAGGGCTGAAGCTGAATGTGAATGTATGCAAAATATTATTATGAGGATCTCTAAAGAATGGGTTGGATCCAGCCAGCTTTTCTACTAGTGAAAAAGGGACAAGGTTATCTTTTCTGACCACCAATAAAACTGTCTTTGGGATCATAGGACCTACATGGACTACAGCCATGTGGGATGGGGGGCGCTGTATTGAGGAGAAGAATTCAACGAGACTGAGCAAAAAATGCTGGCTGACCTCATGAGAGATCAAGACAGAGTTTGAGCATATGCGGTATCCATTTCTACGAACTACACCATCCATATTAATCCATCATTCATGAGAGAAAAGAAGAAGCTGCTTGGATATTACTCTACTGAGTTATGAATTTGTTGTTTGTCTATTACTTTCTATTTATTTACAAAACTTACATTTCATCTTTCTGTCTAACCAGAGCCACTGAGGTGACTAACAATTAAAAAAACAAACATTGGCCCAGGACAGACTGGCAATTTGCCCCGGTATCGAGTCGCGGCAAAAAAAACCCGGAGTAAACGATACCGGGTTTTCCCGTCCACACAGCGGGGGCCTCTGCCGGAAGAAACGGGACGGAGGCGCGCGGGACCGTTCAGACTGCCGCGCCGGAGGCGCGCTATATTCGCTGTTCCCCCATTATTTCGGCTGTGGGCGTATGTGCGCATGAGCGCATGAGTGCTCATGCGGTCATGCGCATAAGCGCATTTCAGCGATTTCTTTTTTTTTGCCCTGCAACGCCGGCACCGCATTGGGCAGTGGAGCGGAGCTCAGCCAATCACGCCGCTGCTGCCTCATGCCCAACGCGGGTTGCTCCCGGCTTTTCGGCTGCGCGTTCAGACTCCCCGGAAGCGGGGAAACGCGCGACGAACACAGGCTTTCACGATTTGCGACGGCTTTTATCAGGTGTTTTTTTAAACCGGCTCTGAAGCGCGAGGGCTCCGGTAAGCTCCGGGTGGGGGACGCCAGGCAGATGTGCCTGTGTGAACGTTCCATTTACTCCGATATTGAGTCGCTGTCAGCCCGGGTCCCATCCCGCGGCAAATTGCCAGTCTGTCCTCGGCCATTATAAAAACAGATAATAAAATCAATAAGAACCAAAATTAAATTATGCATGCCCTGAAACAATAATTGAAACTAAGTAGAGGGTCACAGAAGGGAATGGCAGATGCAACAGACTCTTTAGCTGCGGACATCATCAACATATAGTGAACCAGATGGACTTCGTTGTCAGTCATATAAGCATCCCATAGTTATATACAAGGCCTATTGTAGCCTTTCAAGAAGAAGAAAGTGGGCTGAGAAATCAAGAGCTGTCCAGGCCTGTAATAGCTGAGCTGAAATTTGAACACAATATTCAAGACAAACCTCACCCCACTTCCCATTCTTTACCCATTCTGTTATTCTCACTCTCTCTCTCTCTTATATATTTTTATTTTAGAAAACAAAGTAGTGGCATAAAGGGGATACAGAAAGGGAAAGGGGATTATAAAACACAATTATGTATATCAGAAATAATTACATATCACAGAGCATATAAGACAGAAAACATTTCTCCCCAATGTCCCCTTCATTATAGTTTTTTAAAGACACTTTCTATAAAATACAATAGTACTTCTGTTGAGGTACATTTATATCCAGCATATTACAGAGCAATCCTGGCGGGGTGGCTGAAAGTGCTCTGGGAGCTGACCAGCCCCTACATCAGTGTAAGTCCCATTTACGCCAACGTAAATGACACAATGGTGCAGGCCCCCAGTGGTGCCCCGTCACACGCGGGTGCCAGCAATGGGCTGCAGCAGCCACCTGTTGGTGCAACTGAGGTATAGGTCCTTGCACTGGTGTGGTCGTGGGCAGTTCTGGGGGTGTGGCCAGAGTTAGTTGGCTCCGTGAGCCCTTTCACCTGGGAACGCGCTGGCCACCCTGGTCATTGCCATCTGCCATACATTTCAGAGACCCAGCTGCACAAACAGATTCCCTTGCTCACTTAGCAGGCTTCTGTGTGAAGAGGGAGGGGCCACGGGGTGGTCTGGCTGAATAAGGCAGCTTATCATAGTGGTTAGAGTATGAGTCTGGACCCAGGAGACCCAGATTCCATTCCCCACTTGCACCATGGAACCTAGGTGCGTGGCCTTGGGCAAGATGCACACCCTCAGCCTGACCGAACTCACGGTGCTGTTGTGAGCATGAAACCAAGAAGAGGGGAATGATGCCAGCCACAAGTGGGGGTAGCTAATAAAAGGAGTGAATGGATGAAGCTCCTAACTGTGTGTCTGCTCCAGGAAGGGGGCCGTCTGGCATCCAGGGGGAAGGCATCTGTGCAAGTAGCACTGAGGGGCAGGGGATCACAGGGGTTCCATGAGTCAATGGCAGGGGAGAGTCATCACAGAAGGCAGACTCAAAGTGTTTGGAAGTTGTAGTTGGGGGGCTTGGCCATGCAACTGCATGCCTGTTATCGCTGTGGGTCTCTGCTGGGGGTGGGGGTGGACAGGAGAGGAGAATCTCAGAATCACAAATGCCGACCTTGATATGTCTGTGGATTATTTCAGATGATACTGTACAATACAAAATCCTGGAAAACACACACATTAAAAACCCTTTTTTATTTTTAAAAAACTAGTAGAAGAATAAATGGTCAGATATTTGACAGACTCAACTTATGGCTGTAACTATGAACCTTCAGAGTTAAAAAACATTTTATATCATTCAGGAAACTTCTCAGAAATAAATTTTCATGGATTTATAAAGACATAAAGCTACCTAGACCAGGGGTGTTGAACTCATTTGTTATGGATTGCTGAATTTGACATAAATTGGACTTTGTCAGGCTGGGCCATGTGTGTCATAAAATGTAATGCCAGGTAAAGGTAAAGGTTTCCCTTGCTCGAAAGCCAGTCGAATCCGACTCTAGGGTTGCGGTGCTCATCTCCGTTTCAAAGCCGAAGAGCCAGCGCTGTCCGAAGACGTTTCCGTGGTCATGTGGCCGGCATGACTAAACACCAAGGCGCACGGAACGCTGTTACCTTCCCACCGAAGTGGTACCTATTTATCTACTTGCAATTTCTTGCTTTCGAACTGCTAGGTTGGCAGGAGCTGGAACTAGAGACAGGAGCTCAACCCCGTCATGCAGCACCCGGGTCTCGAACTGCTGAACTACTGACCTTCCACAGCCTGCAGTTCAGCGTCTTAACCACTTGAGCCACCGCAGCTCCACTGCCAGGTAGCGGACATATAAACTTTATAAAAGACACAAACACAAAGATTTTTTTTAACTTAAAATAAAAACATGCTTAAAACATTAGCATTCTTGCAATATTTTGTTTATTTAACAGTCTCTGATAACTGACACCTCTTGCTCTGAATTATTGCATCAAAATGTCTGTGCTGTTGCAATCTGGGAGGGGGAGAAGCCTCAGCCCAGTGCAGGGAGCAGAAGCTTGCCTATCTATCTCTCCTGAACGATTGAGAGAGTCTGGGAAAGCAAGCTATGGTGCAGCAGCAGCAGAACTGGAGGAAGAAGCAGGAGGCAGCCAGTCACTTGCAGGCCTGAAAAAAGCCCTCTGAGGGCCTGATGTGGCCCCCGGGCTACATGTTTGACACCACTGATCTAGACAAAGACTGCAGCAATGGCAAAGTGCTACTACATAAGCACTGTAAGCTTGGAAGATCAGACAGAGGAGGTGAGGTTTAGATTAGACACAGATCTGGTTCATATAATCAGCAGCTAATCTTTACATAATTAAGAGAGCTATCTAAGCAGGTCACTCCTCAGAATCCTGCTCATGTCTATTCTAGGATCGTACTGTTAGCGGTGACTGGCATGTCTGAATGATCAATTCCGCTATAAACTTCAGCTGCAAGTTACTGTGCTGAATTATTATTAACAGTTCAGTCCTAAAGACAGTTATTCGAAGTTCAGTGGATCTAGAAGGGTGTTACTCTGCTTCAGATTGCACTGTAAGAGCTGGAAGTGGATTAATGGGCCAATCTTTAGGCTTTCAAAACAAAAGTCTAATTCAGAGAATCCCGACAAGTTCACCTTTCCAAAATGATATTTTTCCTTTGTATTATTTTAGTCAGGGCTGCTTTTACATCCTTGTTTCTTAAGCTGTATATGAGAGGGTTGAGCATGGGTGTGACTACTGCATACAAGAAAGAAAGGATCTTGTCCCGGTGGGGGGAAGTCTCAGCTTTAGGAGTTATGTAAGCAAGCATCACCGTGCCATAGCAGAGGGTGACTACAGTCAGGTGGGAGGTGCACGTGGAGAAGGCTTTGTGCCGGCCTTCTGCAGAGCGGATGCGCAAGATGGCACTGATTATATACACATAGGAGAGCATTATAAAAGTACAGGGGGTTAACAGGACAAGGACCCATGACACTGTAAGTCCAATCTCATTAACAAAAGTATCTGAACAGGCCAGATTGATGACAGCAAGGAGTTCACAAACAAAATGGTTGATGATGTTGTAGTTACAGAAATAAAGGTTCATGGTGAATGTAGTATGCACAACAGCATTGATAAAGCCAGAGATCCAGGAAGCCATCATCATCTGGATACACACCCTCCTACTCATGATGATCTTGTAACGCAAAGGATGGCAGACAGCCACATACCTGTCATAGGCCATGAATGCTAACAGAACGTATTCGACACTACCCAGGAATAAAGCAATATAAAGCTGTGCCATGCACCGGTTGAAAGAGATATTTTTGTGATTCATCAGGAAATGGGCCAGCAACTGTGGCACCACACTAGTTGTGTAGCCAATGTCCAATATGGACAGATTGCACAGGAAGAAGTACATGGGTGTGTTGAGTCGTGGATCAATGCAGATGGCCACAATAATGAGAGTGTTCCCCACCAGGGTGATGAGGTACATGCAGAGGACTACTGCAAAGAGGAACACATTGGTGCCTCGTTCTTTGGAGAATCCTAGAAGAATGAATTCTATGATACTTGTCTCATTGTCTTGTCCAATCATCTTGATAATGACTGAACTGAGGGAAAGAAATAGAATTGGAGAGTGAGGTGTGGCTTACATTTTCCAATGCCCCCTTTCTTCCCATCTAGAAACTATGGAACAGTACAGAGGTGACATTTGAAGATGATTGTCTTTTTCACCACTATTGGGTTCTTTCCAGAGGCAGACATCGTGTTGAACATTCCCATTATCACCACCTTCAAGGAGGCTGTGAGCTGCATCAGGGGGTGATTGCACATCCCTGATAATTATCCATTTGTGAACATACCGTAGTCCCACTCTCTGAATTCTCTAGCTCATACTGAACATTGCATTTAGTCATCAGCCAGAGTTATATTTTATTTACGTTATTGATAGTCCACTTTTCTCAATGAGATTTAAGGGGGATGACAGTGTTAAATCAACACAATCAACAGGATGGGACATCCAGTGAATGATGTAATAAAATCAAGATTGCAGAAATGGGTTTGGAAAACTTAAAAGCCCCCAGTAAGTACATGCTGAAGGGTGGTCTGGTGCTGCGTTTGCTGCCAGTGGTCTAGTTAGGGCTGCCAGCCTCCAAATAGGACCCGGGAATCCCTTGGAATTATACCTCATCTCCAAATTACAGAGATCAGTCCCCCTGGAGGATACGGATGCTTTGGAGGGTGGACTCTATGGCATTGTATCCCACTGAGGTCCCTCTCCTCTTCAGGCTCCATCCCCAAATCTCCAGGAGTTTCCCAACCCTACCCCCCACACACACACACCCTGACCATTGATGGAGGGACCTGACAACCCTAGGTCCAGTCTCCTTCTCACCCTTACCTGCTCTTTAAATTTCACTTAAGACTTAGCTCATTGCTGTCTGCTCATACATACAGCAACATTCACATCATTTAAATACATTAACCTCAATTTCCAAGATCAGCATTAGGATTAATAGCTACTACTTAAAGAAACAAATGGTAATAGAATATATAGGACAATGCTAAAAAATTCAGACTTCAAATATCATTAACATGTTTTGCAAGGTTTTTAATAAGGGATAAATATGGGGCATGTTCACCTACTAATCACTATAACATCTTTTAGGATTTTTCCTGTATTCTGTGGATCCTCAAGGATAGATATTCTGTACCTTTACAATCAGTGATAGTTTTGGTTGAGAGGTAAGAGCTGTGATGACTTTTCCATGATACTGAATTTTCAGCATTTTCACCATTTTCTCCATACAATTTTAAATGCATGTGTGAAGAAATGCATTCCCCCCCCCTTTGGAGGTTTGAAATTAGCAAAACCTTCACTCCCCCCCCCCGGCAGAGAACAGGCAGGGATGAGGAAGTCAGTCAATGGCTTTCCAGGCTCACCTCATCTACCTCTTAAGAAATGCTAAGATTTGCTCCCCCTACCTTTTTCTTCTTGCAGTCAAGGCCATGGTAGTCTGCGGCTGTATTCCAGTAAGAAGTTTGTAGGCTACAGTTGTGTTTCTGTTATACACTAGCAGAGTTGTGATGTTATTGCCAGAGATCATTTGGAGAAATTTGACCTCAGGAGTTACTCTCTTGCATATTCTTTATAGGTAGAGCATAAATATTTTGTCGTATAACAGCCTATAGTTCTTTTGGTGCTGGTTTTGCCTTTCTTTCTTGGTGCTGGTTCTGCCTTTCTACAGGGATTGAATAATCTATTTTAGTGCTTAGTTTTAGTTCCCCCTAAGAAGAAGAAAAGTCTTTGCAGCTAGAAGGAGGGCTCTTTTGTGCTGAGTCCATCAGAGCAGACAGAATTCTTAACTGAGGTCTGGAGGAGGCAGCCATTTAACCATGTACTATCCTGGAGAGCTGGAGGAAGCTTTAAGGTAATTGAAAGTCTGTAGAGATTTGATAAAGCATGTATAGAAAGAGGGGAAGAGGAATTGTGTTCTGCCCATTTTTTTAAAAAATCCCTTAATCTGGTGCTGTGCTAAAAGTATGCTTGTGAACATTTTCTTTTTAATAAATACTTTATAACTTTTGATCCTGGTAGTGGTTCTCTGTGCTACATTAACCTCCACCATTTTGGACTCACTATTTTAAAAGGAGTGCCAGTGGGAAGGCTGGTAGTTGGCAAGTGGCTATTCCTCCAGGGGAGCACAAGGCAGTAAACTGCCCCCATGGCGATCAGACACTGGGCAGTGGGAGACACAGAGGCAAGGCTTCAGAAATTGGAAGGGAATCTGGGAATCCTGGCCCTCCTGGTGGGTAATTCCTACAAAGGTCAGGTGGTGGCAGCAGGTTACCTGAGAGAGTCGGATAAGTTTTATGGGCTTTCACAAGCCAATTTTCCCTCTGCTTTCTTCTTTTCTCTTCCTCTTCACACTCAACTGCCCTGAACCTTCTAGACCTCCCTGATCATGCTCATTGGGTCAGAGGGGTATTTGCTTTAAATAAATTGCAAAGCCATGAGTTGGATCCAGCCAGTTTTCTTTTATTTTATTTTTTGCTTTTGAGAAAGGGAGGGACCACCAAACAGATTATGCTGGGGATCATGGGACTTGCATGGACAAGAGCCATTTGGGATGGTGCTTTGGTAAGGAGGAGAACTGTATAAGATAGAATGAAAAAAAAAACTGGTTGGATCCATATTCATTTATATACCAGATAAGACCTGAGACTAGCAGTTTTTGCTGCCTTTCTGATAGGCATTTCAGTATGAATATACTGACAAAGGGAGTGATGCTGCCCATATTTTCCTAACTATTAAACATCTATTACCTATACACATCCGGTATGGTAGCTTATTTAATTTAAAGGACGAGATACTCATAATGGGACAGTCATTCCATGTTTGTCTACATCCGTAGGTTGCAATAAAGTATTCACTTCCAACATACCTTTTCAGCCTTTCATAGGTAAGATGAAGATTCCATATTCTACTACATCTGATATCTTCACTGTACTCCTTTGCCGTTTGCATATATTTTCCAGGGTGTGTCCCTCATGGGATATATGTCCTTCGTGATCTATTGTGTTTGCTAATTAATGAAATTGTTTTTGCAGCACATGGGACTAAATTATTTCGGCCCTTCAAAACAATACTTATGATGTTACTTTTTTTTTTAGCAGTATGATTCTATGGAAATTAAAAAAGTGCAGGAAAACACATACCCTTGATGAGAAGAGATCAAATAACTAGAAAGGCAATGAACATCAAATATGACAATTCCATAAAATTACAAATTGTGTATACATGAGCATGGTAGTGACTGAGGTCGAATCTGCATTTGCATTTTAAATCAGCTGTGTGCTGCTGTGACACCATCTTTCTCTATGCATGTTTGAATGTTGTTTGGAGAAGATTCTTTTAAAGCAGTGCAGAGATGCAATGACAGTGGAGCCGCCTGACAAGGACAATAAAATATGTGGATGTGTGAAAGGATGCTAGCACTGTTGAAGTGTGAAAGTGACACCAAATGTGGACAGCTTTTTTGAAGACAGAGTCAAAAGCCTGGGACGCTGGTGGGAAAGCCAAATGCAGATTTGGCCTGAAAGTAGTAGCAAGTGGTGTGTTTGGGATATAAGGAATGCTGAACCCTGAAGAGGAAAGCACAGCTTTTAAAAGTGGCCCCTGTTGCCCTTTCAGAGCCTCAGAAAAGTTCAAAACAGGTGTCATGCAATGTTATAGAACTCTCCCCCACCTACCCAGTAGCTGGCAGGATTTCTGAAAATGTAACAGAAGCTGCTTGGGCTGGGAGATAAAATCAGAAGCTAGGGCTTTATGGCCAGCTAGGCAGGATTAGCCTTTGTGATCAGCTGACTGAGTTCTTAAGCAGAACTGATGGTGCAGCCTAGATGACACTTCATAGCACCCTCAGAACTCAATCTAATAAACCTGCATTGAAAACAAAGTACTGGTGTTATGGATAGGGTTGCCATTTCCAAGAAAAGAGAGGGGAACTCCACCACCACCCTCATTGCTTGACCTTGCTTGGGTGAGTAATGGTGGGAAGTGGGGGCCAGATCAGCATCCCACAACACCATGATGTCATTTCTGTTAGCCAAGTACTGTAGTGGAAGAGTGCTGGGCCCATAACTCTCTCAACGGAGTTTAAATATGCAAGGGAGTGGAAAACTGACTGTTTAGAGAAAAATAAGTGGCTTTATTAAAGAAGAACAAACTTTGATAGAGCATAGAAGAGACAGAGAGAGTTAACTAACTTAACTGCTGTGAGAGGAACAAGAGCAACAGGAAGCTCTCCAGGAGCAGGAAGTCTCCAGAAGAGCCAATCAGGAGACAGCAAGGGCACAATTTGAAAAAGTGGGAAGTCCCTAGTCTAGCTATGCTAGCTATGAGTCCTTCAGCTGTCCCCTTGTATGATGATCTTCAGATCTTCTTCATAAGGCTGAACTATATACCTTGCATATTCCAACAATTCCCAGTCACATAACCAGAAGTGACATCACCATATCAATGGATGTTCTCGCATTCACCCCAAATTCTATGGTTTGACCAAAGATTTTCAAGTGAATATCTGGCAACATAGTGTATCTGAGTGTATCTGGCAACATAATGTTGTCATAGTATCTGGTGACATAGCGATGTTCCTTCCAGTTGCATGGCTGGAAATCACATCATGTCAATCTGAGTCTTGTGGGGTTTGCCAGCCAAGGGCTGATAACTCTGGTATAGGCAGCAAGGTGCAGGAGCTTAACAACTGAAAGCTATTGTCTAAGATACGCCCTACAGCTATCAAAGATCTTATACATAAGGGATTCAGAATGAAACCATTTCTGAATTTCATGGACATACTAATTCAATTTGAAAGTTTCAGTTTCTATGCTGATTTCTCCCACACAGACTAAAATGATAAATCTTGGGTTGGATCCAGCCAGCTTTTTGTTGTTTTTGTTTCAATCTTGTCTAGGTCTCCTCTTATTACTGCCTCTATTTCACATAGTTTCTCTGCTATCAAGGCCCATGATCCCCAGAATAGCCTTTTTGATCACCAAAGTAGATTCCCTTCTCCTTTTTCATCAGCAGAAAAGGTGTCTGTATCTGACCTATCTTCCTCCTTGACTGTACTCATGAAATTCAATAAAAACATTACTGCAAAATTGATTCTTGTGTTTGCATCATTTGCATAGAAAAGGCATGACGTGGCACAACAGTGACAAGTGCTATAAAATAGTGGTCTTGACATAGGGTAGCATTGCTCTTTCAGCATCTAGCCTGATGAAGAGTTGTTCTGGGGAATCTGAAAGCTTGCACACGGCTTTGTGTCTTATGTCTAACTTGCAAGACCTGTACTGTGTTGTGGTGGTGTGGAAAGTGCCATCAACTCACAGCTGACTTATGGCCACCTCATAGGATTTTCAAAGCAAGAGATGTTCAGAGGTGGTTTGCCATCACCTGCCTGTGTGTAGCAACCCTGGACTTCCTTGGATGGTACTTCCCATCCAAGTACCAGAGCCAATCCTGCTTAGCTTCTGAGATCTGGTCAGATCAGGTTAGCCTGGGCCATTCAGGTCAGGGTATACTGTCTCTAGACCCCCTAATTTATTTGGTTATATCTTTTGAAATGGAAAATGACCCCCCCAAAAAATGTGTTTAAGATACTTATAAACTGCACTTACCCCCAACAACTGGTTGGGGCAGGAGACCTAAATTAAGAAAGTGGAGTGTAAATGGGCAGAATCTTGAACAGGTAACTAATTTTCGCTACCTTGGCATGATTATCCAAGCCTCGGGCTCTAAGCTTGCTCACAGTCAGGCAGCAGCATGCACGGGTGATAAATCTGCCCAAGGTATACTTAAGTTTTTTCGCTCTTCAGGGGGCCATTTTGTGCCAGCAGCTCTGAAACTTTTTAAGGCTAAAACATTAGCCCAGATGCTCCATGGGACGTTACTTGGAGCGCCACCCTCGTGTTATGCCCCATTAGAGTTGGTTCAATCGAAATTTTTGAGATCAGTGCTCCAAATTCCAAGGTGTGTTACCAACGCGATGGCACGGCTAGAGACTGGCATGTTGAAAGTTGAAGCCAAGATTACCTTGCACTCCATTTTTTTCTGGTTAAAGATAAATCTAAATCCATGTGGCCTAGTGCCTTTAATCCTGGCTGACGACTATCAATCCGAATGGCTGACTTCCACTATTCGGAAAATTACGTTATTAGGGCTTTCCCCTCAAGAGCTTTTGGAAATGGGTGGCGATCAAGCCAAGCTAGCAGTTAGGCAGAGGATTGAAGACACCGAACGCCAATTGGACCTACAGGCGTCCCCCGCCTTTATAGCGCCACATAGTAGCAAATATATTGTTGCTCAAGCCTCATATCTATCTGTTCTGGAGTCTAATAAACTTAGGAGGGCATATACTTTGGCTAGATGCTCCGCTCTACCGTCTGCAGTTCTTGAGGGTAAATTCAAGAAAATCCCCCGAAATGAGAGGCTATGCATGTGTGCGTCTGGGGAGATCGAATCTCAGGAACACGTGTTCCTGAGGTGTCCATTATATACTGAGGCTCGCACAAAGCTCATTGACCCTCTCTTGGTTGGCCTCTCAGATCAGGATAAGATAGAGAAACTGTTATCTAACTTTGACCATACAGCGCTGCATCAGATAGCAAAATTTTGTCTCCTGGTTGTAAAAGCCCATCAGCGTCCAGGCAGCCATTTGGGTTAGGATTACCCGATCCTAATTTTACTGGTTTTATTTTTTTATCATCGTTATTTTATCCTTTTTAAGACCTAATTTTGTCCCACATTTTATCGAACCTTTGGTTTTACTGATCAAATGCTTGTGCAATTTTATTCTTATTAACCTTGTCTTATCTTAACAGTAAAAGCTCATCAGCGTCCAGGCAGCCATTTGGGTTCGACTACCCGGTCCTAATTTTATTGGTTTTATTTTTTTATCATCGCTATTTTATCCTTTTTAAGATCTAATTTTGTCCTATACTTCACCGAACCTTGGTTTTACTGATCAAAACGTTTGTACAATTTTATTCTTATTAACCTTGTCCTATCTTAATAGTTTTACCATCTGGGTACTATTTGTTTTTGTAATTTATTGACATGGTAATTATTTGTAAGTAGGGTTGTATACCGCTGGCTGTATGCTGTGTCAATAAAATTCATTCATTCATTCATTCATTCATTCATTCATTCATTCATTGGTTACCAAAACAAAAAGAAATATATGAAAAATGTGAAGACAGCAAGATTGTTTGTATCACATTTTTTTTTCTTCTCTCAGATGTTTTACTTACATGTTTTACTCAAACAACAACATTGGAATTTGCCTTATAATTTCACTTATATGTAGTTTGTGGGAAACTTAGGGAAGTACAGGATGCACTTGTGGAGAGGAATTTTGCTAGTCTTCACTGAAATCTTTCCCCCTTTTCTCATATTTCCTTGTATATTTTTCTTAAAGAAGAAACTCCAAATATGACAAAAGTTTTTTGAGACAAGACAGGGGTGATTCTCATCAGGAAGGGTGATGTTTTGGAAGGTTCTAATTCACTGGTGGTAGACAAAGTGGAACTGTCCTTTTCAGAGCAAGTTAAGAGCATGGGCCAACACCGGCTATTTGAAAAACACACAGGTAACTAACAGTTCCTTCTGTCAGCTGCAGCTGTTTCACTGTTTTTCTCCTTTCATAGACACAGATGATGTATTACTGTAATGTTTTCTACACTGAGTTGCTGTGAAGACAACTCAGAAACAGCCGTTCATTCAGAATACAGCACCCCAATTGTTATTATGGGTTTCCCATGAGGAACATATCTTGCCTATTTTTTAAGAGATACATTGGCTGCTAGTTTTCTTGGTTTAAGGTGCTTATTATTACGTTCATGGCCTATAACTCACATATGTATCTAAAGGACCATCTTTCTCCATACGATGGTGAACTCCAGATATAGTCTTCAGCTTGCCAGCTTTTGGGTGTTCCCTCAGTAAATGTAGCCCACCTGGTTTTGACAAAGGACCCTGCTTTCTGGGTGGTTGTTCCTTCTTTATGGAATGGGCTCTCCAAGGCATTGAGGGAGACACCATCCTTGAAGAATTTCAGGAGACACTATAAATATATTTTATTCACCACAGTTTTCAGTGGAGTTGCAGGCATTTTATTTGGTTGTGGGTGTACTGGAATTTCATTGCTACTGTGATGGACAGCAAGTAATTGTAGGCTTTTAGGCAATGCTGCTGGAGAAAAAGTGAGCTAGCTAGCTGAAAAATTATGGACAGCTCATGGAGCTCATTCTGATTGGGTGAAGGCAGCTTATTGTGGAATGGAACACTGAGCTGTTTAAAAAATTCAAGTGGGAAGGAGTTAGTTAGCCAGATGGTATGGAACAGTGAGGAGCTGGAGCAAGGGTGCAGAAAAAAATGCATTGTGAGACTTTGAAGAAATGTGTCTGATAAGCCCCTTTTGTAGCACAACAAGTGTGTTGTGGCCAGTGCAAATAACAGTCTTGGGGGGAAACAGTTATTCTGGCAAAGAAGGGTCAGGACCTCTCCTATTCAAGGAGGGGAAGGAATCTCTTTGTGTGAAAACCCAAACAATAAAAACAAAAACACTACTTGAGTGGAGAATTGGTCATTCTCAATACAGAAGTTTATTACCCATTTTATATGGACTGTGCTTTTGGCATATTGGAAGTTGACAAAAGGTTTGAGGAGACATGGAGTTCCCTCAAGCAAGTCAAATGAGGTTACTGCTCCTATGGAGAAGAGAATACCAATCTGGCCAGAGGAAGGGTTAAAGCATAATAAAATCTCAAGTCTGTGTGACCATCCAGTAACAAGTTCAAAAGTAGGCACCCTAGTAATATCTGTAACTCCATCAGGGCTCTTTTTGTAGCAAGAACTCCTTTGCATATTAGGCAACACACCCCTAATGTAGCCAATCTTCCAAGAGCATACAGAGCTCTTCTTATATATCTTTCTCTACCAGTCCTAACCAAAGCTCACCTGTAAATATAATTTCCATCCCCTACCTATTTGTTCAAATAAATTTGACTTCTGTTTCAGCTTAAGTGTGCCTAGGTACCCATTTCTGAAGGAAAAATTCCTAGAAGAACAAACCCTACTCAGGCACAGTTCCTTAGCTGGGGCAGAACCAACAAAGTATCCAACAGTAATAAGGTGGGACAACATCATCATTATAAAATTTATTTACCACATAAGAAGAGTGACATGCTACCTAAAGGCTACCCAGGTACCATATGGGGAACTGAAATCCGTAAGGGAAGTGGAGTGAAAATCTGAGGCAATACAATGGTGAACATTTGACGTGAGTGCCCATTTGGTACAGCTACCTGGATGTTATTAATTATGCATTGTAAGCTACCTTGAGTCATGGGGAAAGATGGAGTATGTTTTAATATTTAGTATTTAAGAAAAACCCTAAGGACCGTTAATCAAAGAACATTTTTCCTACTGTAATCCTTGGTCAGCCGCTGGATGTTTGCAAATCTGCAACACCTGCATAGGAATCAAATTAGGAATGGATGCATCAATATACTAACAATATATGTTTTCCTACCCAGTCATCACATATATGCCCACAAGAGATGATAAAAAGGACAGAGATTTCAGTATTGTTCATTTTATACTATTCTAAAGACAAAGACTTGAATTTTGGGGGTCTTATGCCATGAATCAGTTTACCAATAGATTTCCTAAGAGCCTCTTTCACCTCTCTGTTCTTCAGACTGTATATGAGGGGATTGACTAGGGGTGTTAGGATGGTATAAAAAACTGAGAACATTTTGTTTAACTTCCGTATATTTTCAGTATTTGGGAGTACATAGACAGTGATTAGAGTCCCGTAATAGATGGTAACCACAAGAAGGTGAGAAGAGCATGTGGAGAAGGCCTTTTTCCTGCCAGTGGCTGATGGGATCTTCAAGATGGCAATGATGATAAACATGTATGATGTGAGAGTCAATAAAAAGGGAGGAAGGGTGAATATGGTTGAGAATATGAATCCCATCAGTTCAAATCTTTGTGTTTCACTGCAGGCGATTCTCGCTACAGGGGTAAGGTCACAAAAGAAATGGTCAATTTCGTTGGGGCCACAGAAGGTCAGCCTTGTCATCAGATACATCATTACTGACATAGCCAGAAACCCATTAACCCATGACCCACTTGCCATGAAAAGACAAGCCTTCATATTCATCAGGGCTGAATAATGTAATGGTTTGCATATAGCTGTGTACCTGTCATAAGACATCATGGCGAGGAGGCCACATTCTGTAACTACCAGAGCAGCAAAGAAATAGAATTGGGCAATGCAGCCAGGAATAGAAATGGCTTTCTCTCCAGTAAGGAAGATGACAAGAATTTTGGGCAAGATGGTTGATGTGTAGAACGTCTCCAAGCAGGACAGATTCCCAAGGAAAAAGTACATGGGTGTGTGAAGGTTAGGGTTTAATACGACTAATGCTATGATAAGAATATTCCCAGCCATGGTAAAGATATAGATTATTAAAAACAGCAGAAAGAGGACCATGTCTAGATGCTGAAGATCGCCAAATCCTAGAAGAATTAATTCTGTAATGATGGTTTGATTTGTCCCATCTCCAATTGCCATTTTTTTGTTTATTTTCTTTCTAGAGAAAAGAAATACCAAACAATTCACATCAACTGCCCCATAAAGCATGGGTGTTAATTTTGTACACAGTAATGTTGCTGATATTGGCATCCACTTTTTCCTGGCCTGCCTCTAAATGGATGCTCTATGAGACAGCAGGCTGCCATCCCAGTGCTGTCTGTTTCACAAGACCAGGGTAACTACATCTACAGAACTGAGTTTGTCTCTGAAAAACACCTCTGCCAGTTTTTAGCCACTCAACTCCTTGATTTCTGTTGTTGTTGGTATAGAAAGTGATTAGGGGATAGGAAATGTATTTCTATCGGTAAAGGACATTTTTACCATCCGATTTTATTACACTGTTATTGAGCAGAAGCATCATGTTTTGATATCTGCAAAACCTGCATGCATGAATCCTCAGCCACATTAAGTATAAAATAGTACATAATTCTGACTCAGTGTGCACTTAAGGGAAGTGTCAGCCCAGCCTATCACAGAGAGTTGGCCAAAAATCTCTCAAGTGATAATGCTATCATCACATCATTCAACAAGATGCAGTTTATAGCAATTATTTTGTTACCCCAAGCAATCTACATCCATGATCTTTCAATGTTTCTTTTGGCTGGGCATGAGCCAAGCCCCTGTGTCATTGTCACAAGGGCTCGATAAAAAGTGTGTACAAATGGGACCAGGAAGCCAGGTTCCACACTGATAACACTGAGTGGTAGATTGGAAAGAAAAAAAAAACCCAAATTTTGCCATCCAATGAATTATATGGGTGACTTAGCCAGAAAACTAATCCTTTACTATGTTCAACTAAGCAGTAGTTTTGTCTTCTGGGTTTACAGAACATTAGGGAAAATGACAGTATTTATAAAGAAACTAGAACAGTGGACAGTTGGCACAGAGGGCATCTGCTTGGCATGCAGAAAGTCCCAGGCTCAATCCCCAGCATCTCCAGTTAAAGGATCTAGAAGTAGGTGATGTAAGAGGATCTCTGCTTGAGACCCTGGAGTGCCACTGCCAGTTCGAGTAGACGATACTGACTCTGATGGAGCAAAGGTCTGATTCAGTATAAAGCCGCTTCATGTGTTCATGTGTTTATGTGCCTGGTCATGGGCTATGTACAGCCCTGGAAAACTCAAGGAACGGTTTTTAAGGAGGTGGAATTAACTGAGTCAGGTCCCCTTCAGATAGCAAATGGCAATTCTCCCTTATGCATTAAATGAAAAGAATTTGCTGATATCATTTGCAAACCAAAGGTAGCATCTTAATCTGATAAGAAACACTGCTTACCTATAGAATGTTTTAGGGATATCTCATTCTATTGAGCGTTAGTTGTAAAGTGAAACATCTGGTTACTCTTGTTCTCTTTTCTGGTTTTTTCCTGTTTCTGATAATCTTTTTTGCTGGCCTGTAATGCAAGGTATCGTGCCTCTCATGCCTTCTATGTAGGGCCAGCTGTCGTTCCTTTTCTGCATTTCTTTTAAAGGTGCCACAAAAGATACTTTTTATACCCAGATTAAGATACCTCCTATCATTCCCCTTTGTTTTTGTGGAGGCATCTGAGATAACATCTCCAAGGAGTTTCATTGTGTTGTTGTCTATCACTGAAATGTGGACCTAACCCCCAAGGTCGTATTCTGGTGGGAATCATTCTAATGGGAACCAATTCAAAATTGCAGATGACTTATGGCACATCCAACTTTATTGCATCTCCATAAGGATATTTGAGGCAAGAGATGAACAGAGGTGCTTCACTGGTGTCAGCTTCTGCGTAGCAACCCTGGCCTTCCTTGGTGGTCTGCCATCCAAATACTATCCAGGGCCAACCTTTTTTAGCAGTCCAGATCTTATGAGATAGGGCTAACCTGGCCATCCAAGTCAGGTCCTTGAGGGATTCATTACTTGCCTTTAAAGGTTGTTTATAACATAATAAGAGATACAATTCCCTAAAAATTTAATAACTAATACCAGACAAAAATATCATTTATCACAATGACATAACCACAGTATCTTGGAGACACCAACCATAAACATGCCATCATGTCATTCACCAATGAAACTCACTTTAACCAATAAGTTAATAAAATGTATAAAACAATTAAAAAAGAAACACACTTTAACAGGGAAAACAGCAGTTTATATAGCCTTTACAAGAACTAAGTAGTGAGATTGCCATCATTATTTCAATGGGGAGCTGATTCCACAAGGCAGATGGATCACTTTCTGCTCATAGAACTTTCAATGCACTTTCGTGATCATTTGCAAGTGTATCTTGCCATTTCACACAGTAAAATCCAATTAAAAAGTAGATTGAAAGTGCACTAATTCATCATGTGTGAAAGAGCCCTACAAGCTGTTCTTAGAACTCAGAGATGTTGGGCCACCATATGGAACCAAGCTAGCATTTCCAACTGCCTGATGGGCAAACATGCTTCCCTGTTAATAGAGCCTTAATGTTTATAAATGGGTATCTGTAGCTTTTCTTGACATGGAGGTAAATCGCATCACATGGTAATAGCTCATTATCTCTATTTTTAAGGGAAAGGACATTGTGGTTTGACAGTCAATTGGCAATTCTAGGCAGAGCAAGGCTTTTTCACCTGCTGCACATGAGTTTGAGACAATCATCACTGGGCAATATCTAGGGATGTCTGGACTGGAGTACTGCAGATTGCAAGATAATAGGTAGGGTCCCTGAGACATCTCTGGGTGATGGACCATTCCCCAAACCAATCCATCACTGGCTTGTATAGGCAGGTGGCTTCAGATTGAGACTCCATTTTTGAAAAAGAATAATCAATTTTGAACATAAAACATTAATAATCATCACTATATTGAATTGTGGTGTATTATAATCTGATGCCCATTACCTATTTATGTCATTCCAGAAACACCATGATACTTCTTCATTTCATCACTCATCAGATTGCATAGGGTCATGGAGGAGGGGTGCTACAAATTTTATCAGGGCCACAGATATTGACCCATATTGACTTCAGTTTAGGAGATGTTTCTGAGAAATCAGCTGTTGTCATGGGCCCAGTTAATGATGGGCTCATCATTGCAAAAATCCTATACAGATCAGATACATGAGGTCTAACAAGTTGAAGTTTAATCCTGACAAAGCAGAGGTGCAACTGGTTAGGGAAGGGCTGACCCAGGAACTGGGGTATCTCTTCCTGTTCTGGATGGGTTGCACTCTTCTAAAATAGCATGTTTGTAGCTTGAGGGTGCTGATGGACCCAGGCCTTCTGTTGGAAGCTGGCAGTGGTGGCCAAGGGCACCTTTCAGCAGTTTTGCCTAGTTAGCCAGCTGTGGATGTTCCTGGGCAGGAAGATCTCCCCCGGTAATATCTAGATTAGATTACAGCAATGCACTCTAAAGGGGGATGCTATCGGAAACTATCTAGAAGCTACAGTTGGTACAGAATGCTGCAGTCAGAATGTTGACTGGAGTGGGACATGGGGATCACATCACTCCAGTCTTTTTTTCCATCTACTGTGGGTCCCAATTTATTTCCAGGCCCAATTCATGGTACTGGTATTGACTTTTAGAGTTTAGGACTAGCATACCTGAAAGAACACATACCCCCAAAAGAAACTATTCAACTTCTCATGTCCTCTTTGGAGGTCCTGCTTTGGATGACCCCACCATCTGAAGCTAGATAATTGACAACCCAATAACAGACCTTCTCAATCATGTCACCAAATCATTGGAACTACCTCCCCAAGGAGATGAATCTGTCACCCTCTATCTTTGTCTTCTGACAGCAGATGAAGATTGTTTTTCTTTTGTTTGGTGTTCTGTGAGGTCTTGCTTATTGGGGAGATGGTTTTACCTTTAAAACACTCTCATGTGTACATAACCTTGGTAGATTTCTGCTGCCACAAGGAATTAAAAATTCCAAATCTCTCTCTTTTAGTAGAATGATCCAGAGTCTGGGCACTTCAGAGGACTATGTGGCCCTGAGGAAGGACTATTCTGATTGCTGGGATAAGTTTAAACAAAAAATGATTTATTTAATAAAGAACAAAATAGGTTTCTGGTTATTTTGAACTGTTGCTGAAGAAAGAAACTTGTAAATATAACTGGCAAAGCTTGGCATCACAAACAGTCTCCAAAACTCCACTCTGAGGCTTAGACACTCAGTTGAATCTCTCTCTCATATATATAGCCACATAGGCTAAAATCTTTGTCTTATTCACACAGAATAGACTCAGACTCTCATAGTCACACAGACTAAACTGTTTTTCACACAGAATAGACTCAAACTCCCATAGTAACATAGACTATGATCTCTCTTCAAACTTCACACACAGAATCACGTCATAGGCACCCCTCCTCCCACACTCTCAGTCATCAGCCAATCATATCATACTTGTCTCCCTCTATCACTTTCCTTACATTACTGCAGTCAAACTAAACATTTAAAGCAGCACACACAACAAAACATGAAATCATTACATGTTCCCTCACTAATTCTTATTAGCCCTTCTCTCAGTTTGTTTGTATTTTAGGTTTTTGTGTTTATATTATATTTTGTTTGTTTTAGGCCTCTTCCATCCTAATTGGTCTTTCTGCACCATAAGTGACTCTTTCACTGGATGAAGACAACTGAAGATGGATGAACAGGCTGGAGGAAGGGTCCCTGGACAAAGGTGGATCCATACTATAGTTTATATTCAGATAGGATAATTTACTTCATTATTCCCCCAAACAGGGCATTTATGGTGACTTTGTGACACAATGCATTTATTTTTAAATCAGGAGATTCATCCTGAGCAAGAAAAGAACTTGCTATGTGATAGTTTTCCACATGCTGGGAGAATTTTCTGTTTGTTTTTACATTAAAAATGCCCTTAAATTTGAGATTTTTTGATCTATTGCTTTGTAAGAATTGTATCATATATATTATGAGACTTCCAGAGGAAGGTGGAATTTGAATTTAAAAAATGAAAAAAATATTTGAATAAATAAATGAAATAAAGATGTACCATATGTAACGTCAAACTGTACCATTCTTACAATAAAACTAAAAATGCAGTGTGGTTGCATATATCCAAACACATTGTTGGATCCAGACAAACTTTTTCTTCAGTCTAACTCAGCCTCCTCATTATACAGTTTCCATCTCATAAGACTTGTGGCTGTATAGATAACATGATGAAAACATTATAAGCTTCTGACTTTTTATATACCCATAAGAGAAGAACATTTCCTGAAAAGCCTTTGCATGGATTCCTTTACCTCTTTGTTTCGAAAGCTATATATGAGGGGATTGATTAGAGGAGTCAGGACAGTATAAAACAGAGAGAAAATTTTGTTTGTGTAGTTCAGTGATGGGGTATCTGGTATCATGTACACAACAATTAGTGTACCATAATATAAGGTCACAACAATAAGGTGGGAAGAGCAAGTAGAAAAAGCCTTTTGCTTTCCAGCTGCAGATGGGATTTTTAGGACGGTGGTAACAATATAAACATAGGAAATCAGGGTCAAGAGAAATGGAATCAGTGAAAATGTGAAGGAGCATATAAAAGCCACAATCTTCAGCAGAATTATGTCACTACAGGAGAGATTAAGTAGTGGTCCAAAATCGCAGAAATAGCTATCGATCTCATTGGGTCCACAGAAAGTTATTTGCATTATTAAGACAATGACAATAGCAATGGCTAGAAATCCGCTTAGCCAAGACAGGCTTGCCAGCTGACAACATAATCCATCCTGCATAAGGACAGTGTAGTTAAGAGGCTTGCATATGGCTATGTAGCGATCATAAGACATTACAGATAACAAACAGCATTCAGTAGTTACCAGTGAAGCAATGAGGTAAAACTGTGCAATGCAGCCATTGACAGAAAGCCTTTTCTCTCCAGTTATGAGGCTGGCCAACATCCTGAGTAAGATGGTTGAACTGTAGAAGATCTCTAAGCAAGACAGATTCCCTAGGAAGTAGTACATGGGTTTGTGAAGATGCCGATCTGCAACAACTAGCACAACTAATAGTATATTCCCAGCCATGGTAATGATGTAGGTGGAAAGAAACACCACGAAGAGAAGAGTCTGAAACAGAGGGGATGTTTCAAATCCTAGAAGAATGAATTCTGTGATGATCGTTTGGTTTTTCCACTCTGTAATTGCCATTCACAATAACACGGGGGTAAATAAGAATGCTATAGTGAATCCATTCTGATTCATGAACACCAAAGAATGTGCCTTCGATGACTTTCAAATGATGTTGGCTGCAATGACATTGCAAAAAAAAAAAAAAAATCTTCAGAAGAATAATTGTGAGAAGAATTTTTAAAATATATTAATTTCCAATCATTAACTTAAAATATTAGCTTAAGCAAAATGAGTTCTCTGATGTTCTGGAATTTCAAAACTGTTACCAATGTGTCAGCACTAGACACTGTCATATTTTAAATTGTGGGAGACAAACAGAGACCTTAGAAACCCAAATGAAATACAGTTAACCTAAAGCGATTTGGATTTTCAATGCTGTAATTGGTGATTTTTAAAAAATGCAGTTTTGTCTTAAATATTTAATAAATACTGAATAGATTTTATAAACATTTAATAAATATTTCTAAGGGCTATATTTTACTGTAAATGTCATAAATATTGGTTTCTTCTTCCTTATCCTTAATAAAGTAGCTCTTGTACTACTCCAGCACCTCGGCCCTGTAGATGCTCAGAACATCACAATGGCTTTTGTCTGGTTTCCAAGCAGAAGTTGGAAGAACATTTTGCTTATTTGTGATGTTGAAAACTTTTAGTCTGAATTGAGCAGTGATATAAATGGATTCGTGAACCACATGTTCTTACCTTCGTTCGGTAGCGCTTAATTCATTGAAGTAAATTAATTTCCTTGATCTTTTGACACTTTTCCAGGTTGATGTTCATAGTGATGATGGGCTCAATGCCAATAAAGGTAATTGAATTGAATTGAATTGAATTGAATTGAATTGAATTGAGTTGAGTGATGATGGGATCCAGGCAGGCTGAACATGCTGAAGATGAGCAGAACCATGCAGTATAAGGATGGATCTCTGTCACTGAGCCCCTGCCATGGATGCTGGTTTTGAAATGCATTACTGATAGCAAGGTCCATTTACTATGAGCAGTCCTCTGTCCTCTGGTGTAAATGAAATCTCACTCTTACTATAGTTCATTAATATAGGACAATATTTATTATATGATGTGTCTCATTCTGTCATCATCACCTTCATCAACAAGGTGTTCTCCTTGGGACAGAAAAAAATATTATAATGTTTGAAGATTACATTCCTTAGGGATAAGTATAATGGACTTGAAGGTTTCCTGTCTCCTCTGATTCATCAAGAAGTTCTGGGAAATCCCCTTGGATGTTTCTACTGAAGGGAATTTGAAATATTCATGGAAAGAAAGTTAAACAAGTTGCTTATTACTGGATTATGTAAAGAAGAAGCAGTCAGCATTTCTATAAACTTTTATAAGAATGCAAGAAAAGCCCAGTTGCATGAAGCCACCAGTCCACATGGTCCAACACCCTGTGTTCCCCCAACCAGGGCTCTTTTTGTAGCAGGAACTCCTTTTGCATATTAGGTGACACATCCCTAATGTAGCCAATCCTCCAAGAGCTTACAGAGCTCTTCTTACAGGGGCTACTGTAAGCTCTTGGAGGATTGGCTACATTAGGGTGTGTCACCTAATATGCAAAGGAGTTGCAGCTACAAAAAGAGCCCTGCCCAAAGCCAACCAGATAGCTCAGTGGTAGAGCATTTGCTTGGCATGGAGAAAACCCAGGTGTATCCATTTACAAGGATCAGTTAGTAGTTGATGTGAGACCCTGGACAGTCACTGCCAACACTGACTGTGATGAACCAATGGTTTAATTTAGTACAAGTCAGCTTCAAGTGTTCACCTGTTCATAACCCAAGAAGCCTTTCTGAAGGTCATAAAGGTATAACCTTCTCCTGCATTTGCAACCCCCCCCCAAAGGAACTGGCATTCTCTGGAGAGGTGATATAAAAATCTCCCAAATAAATAAACATAGGGTGCTTTCACATATGCTAAATAATGCTGTTTCAATCCGCTTCAGTGACTGTTTGCAAGTGGATTTTGCCATTCCACACAGTAAAATCCAGTTGCAAAGTGCACTGAAAGTGGATTGAAAGCACATTATTTAGTGTGCGTGACAGTACCCATAAGCAGACTATCTCTGAACATGGAGGTTCCATCATGGTCAATAGTCATCACTTCCTCCAGTTGCCATACAAAGCCATTTATGTTAGCGGCCCCCGCCTCCTCAGCTGGGTTCAGAGACTTCGTTAAAAGACCTGACCTCCTCTACCACTCCTCCAAAGATCAAAGAAGATATTTCTGCTGTAAATGAGACATCCTTTGAGAGGGGGCCCAAGAGACTTAGCTAGCTTCCTTTTGGAGAATGTATGAGCACTACAGGCGGATTCCCCCACACAGATGGGGAGAAGACGTGGAGAAGGATGGGAAGGGAAGAGAAAGGGGAGAGCTCTTGCCAAGCCTCTGCAGAAACAGTAGCCACTTTGGAGTGGTTTTCCCTCCAATGCCCACCCCATCCTGGGGGTACACGATCAATAACACTTAGGTCTGGGGGGGGCAGTCTCATCTCTTCTCCAGGGAGTGGTTACCTCCCACACCCCTGGCTCAAACCCACCCTGCAAAAGTTGCCACAGGGAAGCTTCAAGGCTGTTGTCAGACCTGGCACTTTGCTGCCTGGCTAAACGGCAGGCTTCCAGCAACCATCAAGGGAATCTAACAATGCACAAGTTGTTAGGATAGTGGCTTCTGGGGAAAGTCTCAGACAGTCTCGCTTCATGTGGCCTCACTGAGAAGGCTGCTGCCCACACTGCTTCCCCAGACCCCTAAGGCAGGCCTATTGCAAAGCCAGTTATCCTAGAGCTGGACGGGGTGGTCATGAGCAGTGATGGGAGCACTTCCCAGGGGGGGATGGAAACAGTTTTTCTGCTGGTAGAAAAAAAGGAGATGTCCACTGTGATGACCCCATGGGACATCTATACCCCATGGGACATGGTATAGCAAAATGCTATACCATGGGACATGCATGATCAAAATTCATGTGGAATGATGCATTACTAACAATCAAACTAGGTGTTACTGTTTACATGAGTTCATCAAGGGGACTTGCAGTTCCTGAGGGAACTTCTGTACAGGCCCGATTCTGATGAGACTGTTCTTTCTTTCTTTTGGGTCTCCTGCCCCATTCTGTTTTCAGCTGCTGTCACCCCTACTTCCAAGGGGGCAAATAATGCCCACCCTCACAGGCCGAAGTCATTTCAACTGCCAAAATTATGCAGGAAGAAGGCAGGAACCCCTCCTCCCTCACACAATAGTCCAAATCAGAATTGGGCCCAATTGCTCTCTTTACAGAGGTGTTTCCATTGGAACGTCTAGGTGTAGCACAGCTGTTAGTCCCCATGGTAAACTTGTATAAAATGTAGCATCTAGTTTGGCTTTGAGGAGAAGAGATTGCAGTCACACACACGAGATAACGCAGTGGGGAAACAAGGCTATTTGCTCCGTAGGAATTTGACCTGCAGTTGTGCAATCACACAGTCCCTGGGAGCTGTGGGGGCAGCCTGCCACTGCGCGATCAGATGCAACTGTGGGTGAATGGGAGGGGGGGGTTTCACAGTGTGTTTCCGGTGTGCTTCAGTGGGGGATTGATGATTCGCATCTCTGCACTGAGTGCTCCGTATGCAGTGTGTGATGATGCACATACTGAAACGGGGGAAAACAACAGCATGGAGTCGGGATGGCCCAATCAGACCATCCCAAAGCCATGAGAGTGCACTGGTGTGAACACACAAGGGAAAGTCCATTCCTGGCCCGTAGCAAACCCATTTGCTACCAAACTTTCCCTAGTGTTTTCTTTACTCCACTTCTGCAGCGGAGCAAAATGGGTTGCTGATGGGTGCGGGATGCTTCCCAGATGTTTGTGTCTGATTGCGTCCTTAAAATCTGCCCAGCATTGGCTAAATACTTGCCAAAAGAAAGAAAGAAACAGGAAAACCCTCAAAAAAAGAAAGGAAGAACTTGAATTTGTTTCACAAGCAGAATCTCCATTACACAGGCAGTGTTCTTTCTGTCTCTACAACCTTTCTCTATCTGTTGCATCCCCCTGCTGAATAAAACAAAGCAAAGTAAAATAAATGCAGCACCAAAGCAAATTTCCACAAGGATTTAGGAATTTCAAATCAATAAAAAAACGGGACTATACATTCTTTAAAACACAGTTCAGAATGAAAGAAGGGTCTTTCTATGAGGGATGATCTGAAAAACAAATCAGTTTAACTTCCAGATTCTAATTCAAGGGAAACATTCTGGTTTATCCCAAATTATTATGAATGGCAATCACGCAGGGGGGGGGGACAGAACAAAACCTTGCATCTGAATCTCAAAATGGGACAATTCTTTCTCTCCCTGACACATACAAATAATCTCACAAAGAAATGCAATTTGTTTCTATTTAAAATAATTTTAATAAGATTTCACTGGCATACATCATTGTGGTTTTAACTGCTGTGCACCTCAAGGATAATATAAATCATACATTAAAAATGTATACAGGCATTGTAGATTGCTTGCATGATGATAGACACACCTGTGCTTTCATTTTGGCTACGGTTTCCTGGTTAAGATTCTTTTTAGAGAACCTTTTATATCCTTATTTCTCAAGGTGTAGATCAAAGGGTTTAACATGGGTGTGACAATGCTGTAAAGGACAGAAATTAGTCTATCTTTGTCTAATGAATAAGTTGATATTGGCCGGACATAGGTGAAGATGGAGCTCCCATAGTACATGAGGACGATAGTCAGGTGTGAGGCACAAGTGGAGAATGCTTTGAGTCTCCCTTCAGAGGAGTTTATCTTCAGGACAGTGGAGATTATGTAGACATAGGAGAGAACTATGCAGACAAATGGGGTCCATCCTATGAAGACCCCAACCACAAGAAGAATGATCTCATTGAGTGTGGTGTCCCCACAGGAAAGCAACAGGAGTGGAGGGATATCACAAAAGAAATAGTTAAGTTTATTAGCCCCACAGAAAGGCAGGCGGAAAGTGAAATAGGTGTGCAAAGCTGAGTTGAGAAAACCACTTGCCCAGGAGGCACCAGCCAACTGGAGACAAAGTTCTTTCCTCATTATGACTGTATAGTACAAAGGGTGACAGATAGCTACAAAACGATCGTAGGCCATGGCAGCCAGAAGAATGCACTCTGCACCCACAAAAGAGAGAAAGAAATAGAACTGAATTACACACCCAGCATATGAGATGCTCTTCCTGTCAGACAGCAGGTGCACCAGCATCTGAGGGACATTGGTGGTGGTATAACAGATATCCAGAAAGGACAGGTTCCCTAGAAAGTAGTACATGGGGGTGTGAAGCTGAGGGTCCAGGCAAGCAATGGTGATGATAGAGATGTTCCCCACCAGAGTACAGATGTAAGTGATGAGAAAGATAAAGAAAATCAGCAACTGAAGGTCCTGTAGACTGGAGAAGCCTAAGATGAGGAATTCTGTCAACGCAGTTTCATTGACCATTGATTTGGAGTACTTCCACTCTTCCATCTGGATAATAGGGGAAAGATGGAGAAACTGTTACATTTCTAAAAATGAATGTCTTCCTCTTCAACTGATATGCAAATCTGAATTCTACATGTCCATGCATACCTAAACTCCAAATACAAATGTATTGAAGGAAGTCTATCAAGTGCTTAGCATACTTAAGGATTCATGAAGCAATGTTCCAGGTCTACACAATGTTTCATCCAGCCAGCTCTGCATAGCCCATAATGGGTGTCTGTCAAGTATTTCACCCCCCCTTCCCTGCTGTAATATTATACCCTCCTGCAAACAGCACAAATATCAGTAAACACTTCCAGCTAAAGTAGCCCTAGACTTGAGATCCTGGCACAATCAATACTGTCTAGCCGTTTGAAAACTGGATTTAGAATGATAAGATTTGGGATTCAAATCCTTCTTCTCAAATGATGCTTATTAGATTACCTTCAGTCATTTTCTCTCAGCTTAACCTATCTCACACAGTGGTGTTATGTGAATAAAATACAGAATGAGGGGTGGGAAGGCCATATGGGCAGAGGTGGACTTACAGGGAAATTTCCTGGTGGACCACTGCTCTAGAGGGCTGCTTGTGACCAGGAGCAGGCAAAACCAAGCTCTGTCACCTCTGTCAAAACTTCAGTATCATGGCTCAGACCTTTCATCAGCAACAGTTAGATTTCCCAGTCCCCCTGTTGAGATGAGGCATCACCCTCCCCCAGGTCTCCTTCCCGTAAGGAAGAAAAAATAAATAAATTTAAAATTTAAAAATGACATTGTTATGTGAACCATTACATCACTTCTGGGGAAATCATGGAGGGTAGGTCTGGGAGCCCCCTAAGCTCCATGGTCCTATCCCAGCCTCTAACTATTGTATAATAGTACACTGGCCATAAAACTCACTGGATGACCTTAGCCCAATCCCTATCAGCCTAAACTAGCTTGCAGAATTGTGGTTAGAATAAAATGGAGGAAGGGTCCATTTAGGGTTGCCAACCTCCAGGTGGGACCTAGAAATCTTCCAGAATTACAAGTGATCCCCAGATGACAGGGATCAGTTCCTCTGAGAAAATGGTTGCTTTGGAGGTGGACTCTATGGCATGACACTGGACTGAGGTCCCTCCTGTCTCCAAACCCCACCTTCACAAGGCTCCCCTCCCAAAATCTCCAGGAATTTCCCAATCTGGGTAACAAGTATTTACATTAAAAAAAAGCAAACCCTGCATACATTTTCACAAAGCTACTCCTTATTTTTATACCTCTTTTCTATAGTTCAATTGCATATCAATTATTTCTTTGTTGCAGCTGGGTCTACGAACTGTACCATTCAAGTATTTATGCCTGGTGGTTTTACCCAACTATTTCCATAGTACCTGTTCTTCAGTAAACCATGATGCTCTCCTAATCCACACCTGTCCTTCCAGAAAAGACTATTTCTATGTATTTTATGTGCATGTCTGGGTTCGTGACCATCGTAACCAGAATTTGGCAACAGCCTAAACCATGAACATTTCAAAATCAGAATATCCATTATTAAAATTCAGCCCAGCAGAATATGCCTGATTTTCATATATTACAGATCTCTGCATTTTCTTGTGTATGCAAGTATGGAAACAAATGTTGATGTGAAATGAGAACCCATATGCCCTTGCAATGTTTTCTTGGCTTAGAAATAGTTCAGCTCTGATCACAGTCATGCTAGCAGCTGATTCAGCACACTGCCAAGTTCATGCTGAAAAGCAAATTTATGAAACATAGGGGTTCGATCAGTGTGAACATCAGGGTAAATCACTATCAAAATATTAGCATGAATGAATAGCCAAACATGCAAAAACAGAGCATTTCTGAAATGCAGAGGTATAAACTAATGTACACTCATTTTCTAATCCCACCCTCCAAGTCCATGTGTTAGAGGAAATGCAAAAGCTTGACGAAAACACAATATAGTAGCACCTTAAAAGACTCATAGGAATTTATTCCAGAATAAGCCTTCATTGACTAAGATCTTCTTGTTCAGATTCAACAGAATATATTTTCACTAGGCAGATGTTTATGGACTTCAGCGGGTAGCCATGTCAGTCTGCAGTAGAACAGCTAGATTTTAATCCAGTAGCACTTTAGGGATGAGCGAGATTTGGGGGCTATGAACTCTCAAGAGTCAACACTCCCTTTGTCAGGTATCTGAAGTGGGGAAAATTCATACCATGAAAATCTAATTAGTCTCTAAGGTGCTACTGGACTCATTTGTGTGCTTTTATCTGCAAACGTTTATACTGCAATACCATTTTGTTAAACTGCCACTGAAGTCCTGCCAGCTTTGCTGCTACTAATGTTGCCACCCTCCAGGTGGGCCCTGGAGCTGTCCTAGAATTACAGTTGATCTCCAGATCTCCAGTTGATCAGTTGCTCTGGAGTAAATGACTGCATTGAAGAGTGGATTGCATGACATTTACCCTGCTGAGGTCCATCCCCTTGACAAGCCCCACTTTCCCCAGGCTCTACTCCCAAATCTCCAGGAATTTCCCAATACAGGGTTGGAAACCCTACCTCTGAAGTAGAAAACCCAAGAAGCAAGAATGCCACATTCCGGGCCCAAGGCTTATCCAGTTCAACTTCTAATCCAGATTCATAGTTATTAAGTAAATCATCACAAGTCTTTGGTTTTTAAGGAGGACGGAGTTTAAAGAGACAATCGCTTGTGTCTTATACCTTGCTTCTGCTTGTGCTCCTGTCTTGCTTGACTTTGCATCCTTCCCCCAAGATCTCACCCAACAATCATTTATACCTGTTTCAGATACCACATGAGACTGAGTTCCTAATTAATCAGCATTACATCGTTGATAGTTAGCTTTCCAAGTATACAGCATGTGAAGCCCAGTGATTAGACAGAAAATTTGTAAGTTGCGCTCAGTTGTATCTGTATGACTTCATGATGCATTTTAGTATGAATTAATCTTCCAGGAACCAAGTTTCTCCCCTCTTCCCTTATCAGACTTCATACAAATCATTCAACCTGTATTATCCATGCATTTTAAAAGAATCCTTTACCCAGGAGGGTTTCCCCTCTTCTTTAGCCTTCATAGCCTGATTCACATCATTATTTTAGTGTTATCAACTTGGTGTAGTGATTAAGAGTGGTGGACTTTAATCTGATTCCTCACTCCTCCACATGAAGCTTGCTGGGTGACCCTGGGCCAGTCACATTTCTCTCAGAATTCTCTTATAACAACATAAGAAGAGGCCTGCTGGATCAGACCAAAGGTCTGTCTAGTCCAGCATTCTGTCTCACACAGAGGCCAACCAGTTCTTCTGGTCCCTCTCTCAGCCCCACTTACCTCACAAGGTACCTGCTGTGGGGAGGGGATGTGATTGTAACCAACTTCAAGACTCTTCAACGCAGAGAAAAACAGGGTATAAATACTTCTTCAGATGCAATTTTCTACTAGGTAGCATCTCAAAGAATCAGACCAATAGCTATTCATGTTTTCTATTGCTGCACTGGAGACATGCTAAAGCAAGATAAGTCATTAATGTCAATGCATAAATGCTCAAGGTCTAATCAAAGGAGAGACTGATGGAATCTGCAAATGACACCAATAATCTACTCTGAGGATTTCTCTCTGGAATTAAATTATTTTGCATGGTTTTTCTTTGTGATGGCCATGAAAACATCAATAGCTTGGATGTTAAAAAATCATGTCTGTAACCCAGAGAACATTTTATGCATCCAGATACCATTTAAATAAGGATAATTGTAGCATATATCCCATTTGATGGAATTCAACCAACTTTGTGCTGGTAAAGAAGAGAGGAGATGCCCCCTTTGACCACCAAGTTGGGCTGTGCTGGGGATCAGGGGACATGCATGGATAATAGTCATTAGGAGTATGGGCTTTAGCAAGAAGGAGAATGGGACAAGATTAAATTTAAAAAGTTAGCTGGATGGAGCCCACTGATAGAAAGAAACTCGTATATATACAAATATTGTAATATTGTCTATATAGATAAAACCTTTGTTCATGAACAGCTTGTCGTCATATAATAAGGAAAGTAACACAATCAATGGCCCATTTATTGCTTCATAATTTGAACATACATGTCTTCAGTTGAGGTATATAATTGAATTATACTAGCAGTTATTACAAGAGCGTTTGTAATAGAATGTGTTTCCAGACACATGACAATAGGCCAAAAATTGCAGAAGGGAGGGAGGGAGGGAGGGAGGGAGGGAAGGGAGGGAGGGAGGGAGGGAGGGAAGGAAGGAAGGAAGGAAGGAAGGAAGGAAGGAAGGAAGGAAGGAAGGAAGGAAGGAAGGAAGGAAGGAAGGAAGGAAGGAAGGAAGGAAGGAAGGAAGGAAGGAAGGAAGGAAGGTTGGTTTGATTCAGGGTGAGAATCTCTGTTTCACATACAGTGGTTGAATATCACTATCTTTTATAACAGCACTCCCTTTCCCCCACAATGATAAATTACAGTGCCTGAAACCATTTCCACAAGAATTTAGGAATTTCAAATCAATCACTGGCTCATTTTTCAGGGTTGACTTCTTTTATCAAAAAACAATTAGCTGAAATTAAATTAATAGACCTAGAACACCAAAATAAATTAATTAGTGGATTTGATTATGCTGACTTTTTCAATCCAACTAGCTCAATTCTCCTCTTCACCATGGCCCCCTCTCACATGGCTTTTGTCTGTGCTCATCCCATAACCTTCACAGTAGCCTTTTTGGGGTCAGCAGAGTCCCTTCCTCCTTCTCTTCTTCCTTTTTGAACCAACAGACAGAAACAGGGTTGGGACTCAGACAACCAAGGAATACCAGGGTTGTGATACAGAGGCAGACAATGGTAAACCATCTCTGAATGCCTCTTGCCTAGAAAATTCTACAGGGTCGCCATTAAGTCAGCTATGACAGGTTAAAAAAAATGACAAACTGTAGTATTACTGTAGCATTCAAGTTCAGTGGCACCTTAGAAACCAACAAGATTTCCAGAGTGCAAGGTTTTGAGCGTCAAAGCTCCCTTTGTCAGTTACCTCCATCATATCTGACAAAGGGAGCTTCAGCTCTCAGAAGCATATACCCTGAACATCTTGCTGGTCTTTAAGGTGCTGCTTGACTCTGATTTGCTTTTCTACTGCAGAATGACATGACTACCCACTTGAAGCTATAATATTACTGTTGCAGTATTGGACATTATTCTTTCTTGTGTGGTCTTGTGCTGTCACTAAGAAGTAAGTCTGCAATGAAGGCATTTGGTTTGTATCAAGCTTTTCCAACCCATTTCCCCAGTTTTACAGAAATAGTTGCAACAATTTCAGGAAATTGAATTGATCCTGCACTGTGCTTGAGTGACAACAACAACAACATACATCAACTGTGTATTCTTTTGAAAGAAAGTCTACAATGAATTAAGGGCTGTACTACATGTAAGGATATAATAAACTTATATAGCCAATGCCACAAGAAATTTAGATCAAAGCTCCTGATAGAGAGAGCAAGACAAATAAATAGTAAGAAAAATCCTTCTGGTATTCTGCAAGGACATATTACTTAAAATGATGATGATGATGATGATGATGATGATGATGATGATGATGATGATGATGATGATGATGGCATAGCCAACAGCTATGAAAGCTATTCTAAGGTTATGGAAGGTAATATTAGAAAGTTATTAAGCTTTGTTGTGATCACATTTGATCAATACAAACCATGGGTGAAGTTGGGCGCTGAATATGGCATGCCTATCCAACATGATGTCAACACTACAAAACCAGGGATGAAATTTCGAACTGTCCAGGGGCTACTTAATACAATCTGAATGAAATTATACTGGGATAGATCATAGTTGTTTTCTAATGTAATTATTGTAGACTTTGGGGATAGAATATAGCAATACACTTTATATAAACAAAAGGAAAATAAACACAACTGTACTTTCAGTGTGAATATATTTTCCCTATAAAGGTTCTATTTAAAGCACCTTTTATATCCTTATTTCTCAGGGTATAGATCAAAGGGTTTAACATGGGTGTGACAATGCTGTAAAGGACAGAAATAAATCTGTCTTTATCTAATGAGTATGTTGATATTGGCCGGACATAGGTGAAGATGGCACTCCCATAGTACATGAGGACAATAGTCAGGTGTGAGGCACAAGTGGAGAATGCTTTGAGTCTCCCTTCAGAGGAGTTTATCTTCAAGATAGTGGAGATTATGTAGACATAGGACAGAACTATGCAGACAAATGGGGTCCATCCTATGAAGACCCCAACCACAAGAAGAATGATCTCATTGAGTGTGGTGTCCCCACAGGAAAGCAACAGGAGTGGAGGGATATCACAAAAGAAATAGTTAAGTTTATTAGCCCCACAGAAAGGCAGACAGAAAGTGAAATAGGTGTGCAAAGCTGAGTTGAGAAAACCACTTGCCCAGGAGGCACCAGCCAACTGGAGACAAAGTTCTTTCCTCATCATGACTGTATAATGCAAAGGGTGGCAGATAGCTACAAAACGATCATAGGCCATGGTGGCCAGAAGAATGCACTCTGCACCCACAAAAGAGATGAAGAAGTAAAGCTGAATTACACACCCAGCATACGAGATGCTCTTCCTGTCAGATAGCAGGTGCACCAGCATCTGAGGTACATTGGTGGTGGTATAACAGATATCCAGAAAGGACAGGTTCCCTAGAAAGAAGTACATGGGGGTGTGAAGCTGAGGGTCCAGGCAAGCAATGGTAATGATAGAGATGTTCCCCACCAGAGTACAGATATAAGTGATGAGAAAGATAAAGAAAATCAGCGGCTGAAGGTCCTGTAGATTGGAGAACCCTAAGATGAGGAATTCTGTCAACGCAGTTTCATTGACCACTGATTTGGAGTACTTCCATTGTTCCATCTGGAAAATAGGGAGGGAATGGAGAAAATGTCACATTACTAAAAATGAATTCCTTCTTGTTAACTGATCTGTAAATCTTCATTCTGCATATGCATGCATACCTGAACACCAAATGTAAATGTTTTGAAAGATGTCTAGTAGGTTCTCAGCATTCTTAGAGATGCAGGATCCCCCCCCCCCCCCAGACTACACTATGCTTGATTTAGCCAGGTCAACTCTGCCCATGATGAGGTCTGTCAATTTTTTGTACTTGTCTTCCTTGCCCCAGTTTTACACTTTCATTGAAATAGTACAAACATTTGATTACAGTGAAGGTAAGCCTATACAGGATACTCAGCCCAGGCCTAGACTTTGGAATTACAAGACCTGAATTTTAATCTCTACTCTCCTGTAAAGCTAACTACGTGACATTTGGGTAGACATTTTCTTTCAGCCTAACAGAGGGTTATTATAAGGATAAAACAAGGCGTGAGCAGTGAGAAGTCCTTGTCAGATATCCCAAGCTCAAATACAATGTCTTTGTAAGAACCAGAAGTTATGGACTATTGTTGGGAAACAAACCCTGCATTGTTTGTCCATGTGGATAAAGTTTGAAGAACTGTGAGATTTTATGATTTGTACACACTTTGATCGAATGAAGCTCCATTGTTTGGCATGAACTGCTTTGCACAGATAAACGAGTTTATTCCTTTGTTCTATAGACTAACACACAAATCACTGACACATAATGCTCACTTATGTATTAATCTGAAGTACGTACATCCATCTTTAATTTCTTAGACACAAGGAAACACCTTGTAAGAACCAAAATAACAACTGAATAATCTATTGATGATAAAGGCACCACATTGCATAAAAACACGCAGATTCACAACAAAAAGAAAAAGCTAATTTTCCTGTTTATTATTCACATCTTACAAATGTAGGACATTATTCCCAACCAATATAATTAATTTAAAACAACTCATTACATTTTTCATGTCCATTTTCAATATATTCTTTTCAACAGCCAGTCTCTCATAAATATTTGTCTGAATCAAAAACTATGGTTTCTTTACAAACTGTTCACATACATCTTTTTTAACTGTATCTTTTTCATATGAAAAAAGAGATAATCAAACAAGTGGGTAGGACAGTGTGAGAAAAAGGGAGAGAGAGAAAATGGAGAAATTGAAGGAGGGAGAAAGTAAAAGAAGCTGAAAAATGGGTTAGTTAACGTGTTGGACGAAGACAGGGAAGCCCTGGATTTAAATCCCTACTCAACCATCTATGTTTATTCTATTCTTCCTCCAAAGAAACATACATCACCCCACCTTTCCCTTTTTTATTCTTGTAACCACTCTAAAGTAGAACAGTCTGACAGAATGATGGCACAAAGTCATTCAGTAAGCTTTATGGCCTGAGGGTCTTCTTGGTTGGTCTTGAAGGTGCCACTGAACTTGAATCTGGTCTTAGTCTGACACACTTACCATGAAGCTCACTGGATAAACTTGGGCCAATCAAGTTCACTCAACTTAACCTGCCTTACAGCATTGTTATGAGAATTAAATGGAGGGAAAGATACCTAGCTATTCAAATAAATCTTGGAGGAAGGATGGAATAAAAAAACTTTCAGTAACCCCCCCCCCCATTGCTTTACTGCATACATCTCCGCAAAATATCTTTATTTTTATATCTCTCTTCATATCTTGATTTTATATTATATTTCTACCTTGGCTGCTGGGTCCAACAACTGCCATATCTATCTCCTCCCAGGACTCAGAAGCAGCCTACACCATCAACATTTCAAAATACTCATTTTAAAATATTCATTATTAAAATTCAGCCCAACAGAAAGATGGCTGATTCCACACATCAGAACTTTGCAGTGTTCATGTGTGTGCATGTGTGTATGTATTAATGTGAAATACGTACTGCATAGAGTCACTTGCAGTTAGTCTTTGGATCATGGGCATTAGACATAAGTCAGCTGTGATCATAATAAAGACAGCAGCTGCTTCTATATGCTATTAACAATATGCTGTAAAAAGGTGAGTTTATGTAGTATTGATGTTCAGAAGCCATACCTTCCATTACTATTAGCATCAGGAAAAATCACTGTACAAAAACTGCAGCATTTCTCAAACAAAATAATTTCTGAAACAAATCCATGTTGAGGCCATATAAAGACCTGAATAAACTGGAATCTGTGGGTGCCCTAAAGACAGACATAGTTGGTTTTTACTAGGCAAGTATTTGTGGGATTTCATGTGCAAACATTATACTCGAATACAATCTGGTTAATCTTTAAAGTGCCACTAGACTCCTGTTTGACTAAAATGACTACCCTATGAAAGGAGAAAATCCCAAGAAGCCGGCATGCAACATACAAGGCTGAAATCACCTCTAGATTAATTTATAATCAAATTCATAGCTATTTTGTAAGTCATTATGGTTTGCTGGCATTAAAAGAGCCACTGCGTTGGATCCTATACCTTTATTCTGCTTGTGTTTCTGCTTGTCCATCTGGGAGACAGCCTTCTGCTGTTGGAGTCCACTTCTCTAGTGCTAGGCATTTCCTTGCGTGCAAGAACAATGTTGTTCGAGGAGCTGAAAAGTGCCTGGCACCAGAGCAATGTGCCCTACAATGGAAGACCACCTCTGAAATGGATGAGGAGCAGTAAGAGTCACATGGAATAATATCTAAGCAAGGATCTTTACAATTGACTTCAGTGGATTTAGGAGGGTGATAGAAAGTGACATCAAGTCACAGCTGACTTATGGCAACTCCATAGGGTTTTCAAGGCAAAAGACATGCAGAGGTGGTTTGTCATTGCCTGCCTCTGCATCAGGACAATGCTATTCCTTTGAGGTCTCACAACCAAATACTAGCCAGGGCTAACCCTGCTTAGTTTCTGAAATCTGATGAGATCGGGCTAGCCTGGGCTATCCAGGTCAGGATGTAACTACGTTTAGGACTGAAATATTAGTTCCTGCTGCATCGATGCCACACACAATAATGATTTCAGGCTGCAGCTAGTGTGCACCAATGATTAGACAGAAAATCAATATATTGTATTCAACTGTGTCTGCATGCTGTTGTCTGACTTCAGAAGTATGAGACATTTTAGAAATCTACTTGGGAGGTTTCAAAGGAAAAACAAACACTTGGTGGAGTGATCCCATCTTCAGTTTGCATCATCTGGGATGAAATGCTTTCACATGGCTCTCCTTTATTATGGCTATAAAAAATGCCATTCCTTGTTCCATCTACACTAGCTCCCAATTTACTTCTGGGCCCAATTCATGGTGCCCTATATGCAGGGGTCTTTTCATAGAAAAAGAGCTGCAGGAGCTCATTAGCATATGGTATGCTAATGAGCTACTAGGCTATTAGCATATGCCACAATGTTGCCCTGCAAGGCTTTTTATGCCTTTCATGAACTGAAATAAAGTATGAACTGTGAACAAGCATGCTTAAAGGAGCTGTACATTAAGGTAGCCATTAGGAAGCCAGAGGGAACTGAATTCTGAGAGAAAAAGACACCTTCCTTTCTTCACTTGCTGTTCCAGTAGGCTCTACAAGGTTACCAGCCTTTTACCAGATGGAAGAAGGACCAGTTCCACGGTATGCACACAGCACAAGTGCCATGCCATGTCTGAGCATGAGGAAAGAGAGCTCCAAACCGCCATTAAGAGAACTCTCCAACACATGTAGGCAACCCCCTTCCCCCCTCCAGCACATGCAGATCGACCATGCAGATCCAGAGACTCTATTCATGGTCACCTAGCAACTAATCCACTCATCCAGGAGCTGGCTGATGCAATCAGGATAACAATGACTTTGGACAATGACTCATTTACCTGCCCCCAGGTGCCAGGCACAAGCTAAGTTTCTAGCTCTCAAACACTGACCACTCCTCAGTTCCCCCTTCCCCTACTCCCTTCAGCCAATAGTATGTTTTCTGGGACAGACTTACCAGGAGGTGTGACCAGGGGTTATGGCCAGCCCCCACCCTCATGCATAAAAGGGGCAACCTGACCACATGCTGTCTCTCTTCTCTATGACCCCTATCGAATCTTTGACCCTCTTATGTCCAGCTTGCTATCCCAACCCCCTACCTCCATCTTTAAACTCTGAGTTCCACGTGTTGTCTGCTGGTTCAGGCCATGTGTCCCCTTTTTCCATTCTTCTCCTCTATTCTTCCATTGGAACAGCTCACACTACAAGGACAGGTAAATATTTCCCACCAACAAATACCTGCTAATGTAAATGTGCTTATCTCTCTCTCTTTATTTCTTAGACTTGAGTAATTGTGTGTGTGCTTGTGTATTGTTTCTATGTGAAGAAGATTCCCAGTAAAAGACTTTAATTTCAACCTTATAAAGTCTCTGTGTCTGTTACTGATATTTCTGGAAGGGGGGGACCTCTGTATAAATTGATGTTGTCTCCCGCAACCAATTGCTTATTGATAAGAGCTAATAGTCCCCATAATTTTGTTAATAAATAAGAGCAATCAGGTTAACAGAACCATCACCTATCCTCAGCTATGGCCAGGGCCTTCTCAGTCCTGGCCCTGACCTGGTGGAACGCTCTGCTGAACAACATCAGAGTTCTGTGGGATTTAACTCAATTCAATGGGGCCTGTAAGGCAGAGATGTTCCACTGGGCTTTTTGCTGAGGACCATCGCTGGCACCCTCCTCCTTTCTCCTTGTTTCATTTGTTTCCCTCCCCCTGCCCTGCCCATGGGGTGGTGGCACAGTTCAATATGGGAATAAGATTTATTAGTACACTATCTTGTATTTTAGGTTTTTAATTATATGTTATTTACCTGAACTGTTGTACGTTTTTATCTATTGCCATATCATTAATGTATATCACCCAGAGCCCTATTTTTTCAGGGACAGGGGAATTCATACATTGAATAAGTAAAAATAATAAAAAAAGATAACCTGGATGACCCAGGATGACCTTATCTCCTCAGATCTCAGAAGCTTAATGGGGTCAGACCTGGTAAATACTTGGATAGGTGACCATTAAGGAAGTTCCTGGCTGCTACAGGAGGCAGGCAATGATAAACCACCTCTATTTGTCTCTTGCCTTAAAAATCTATAGAGTCATCATAAATCAGCTGCAACCTGGTGGCATTTTCAGTCACCAAAGTTAAGGAATGAAGATTCAAAATGTGGAGGCTACTTTTCAGACCCTTCCCATGATAAGCTGTAATGAGTACTCCAGTTCTTGTATCATAATTCTGTACTAATTAGCATGCCATTACTACATCATTTCCTTCAGCTGCTCTGAGACATAGGAAGAAAAAAAAAAAACCAGCAACAGAGTATGTCATATCACCATAGTTGCTATGTTGTCCCCTTTGACACAGTGGGGCAAGTGGGCTGCTGTGGGGAAATTCTATGCTCTATATCACCCATGTATGGCATCTCAAAGTCATTAAGATATTCCCCAAATACTAGGTTTTTTATTTGTTCCACTAAGTAACCCTCTGGTATACTTACATAGTCCCTCAGGGGTATTTACAGAGATTACCTAATCTTTCTTATTTGACCAAGCTCATTTTAAAAACATGGTTTTCCTGAAGATTCCTTATTGCCTCAATGCTCTCACTATGAATGTAGCATGGCAAGCACACATCTTGTGTGACTGTGGACATGAGCTTGTGAGAGTCAGAATTCACACTTCTACTGCAGGATTATTCACTCTCAGGAAGAATCCTATTGTTGAAAAACAAGGAAAAATTAATCTATATGCTGAACAATACAATGCCTATGCTGATGCCAAAGAGGGAGGCAGAGACATAGTTCACTTAGGTAAGGGGAATTTTCACCTGATGGCTATGTGTATGTATGAAGGGAGTCCAAGAGGGTGAGATTCTCCATTATAAGTGCTTTTGTTATTTTGTGTAGTCAATATTGTGTATGATCAATATATTTGTAAATGTATTTCCTGCTTCTTGCTCCTCTGTAATTGCTCTAGAGTTGCAACTGAATTTCAAAAAGAGAATCCTCAAGACAAGGTTTTCCTTTTATATGGTTTTCTGATTTTTTTTTTTAACATGGGGTTTGAATAAACTAGGAACAGCATATTGGGGGGGGGGAGGATCAAAAGTTCTGTTCCATTGATAGAAGGGACAGCTATCCATTAATGAAATGTGTAGTTTGGATCCAAGCTAGTGCTGGTTATGGAGTCACCCTGCCTGGAGTTCATGTACTTGTATAATTTGCTTATAAATCAGTTTATATTTATTTAATGCCAGAAAATAACATCTGATTAAGATGGCATAAACTATAACAAGTGATTTATGGAGGAGTTTAACAACGTGCTACTGTTCAGACTAAAGATGTTCAAAGAATTGTAAATAGCTCTATAACCTTTGAAAGTGCATGCACTTTTATTCACACGTCTTGGTCTGTTATAGCCAGGGTTTTTTTTTTCTTTTTTCTTTAAGGGTGCCAGAAATCTCAAGACAGAAATGAAGTTTTCAGTCTGTATACTGAAAATTCATAAACTTTTAAACATTTTTAAAAGACTATTGTTGAACAGGTTCTGGAATTCTGTCTCAGTGTGTTCCCCCAGGAAAAAACCCTGGTTATAGCTAAAGTGTAGCTGATTTGGTTAGCACTGTTCCCCATGATTCAGCATCTGATATTTGTCACATTTCTTTCCCAATCATAGGTCTGCTAAGAAAAAAAAGATATAATGACAAACCAGACTTCTGTAGATGAATTTATTCTATTGGGACTTTCAGATGACACGACAGTCCAAGTTTTCCTCTTCCTGATATTCTTATCTATTTATCTAATAACCCTGGTAGGGAATATGCTTATCATGGTGGTGATAAGGACTGATCCTCAACTACACACCCCAATGTATTTCTTCCTCAGTAACTTATCCTTCCTTGACATCTGCTATTCCTCTGTCACAGTTCCCAAGATGCTTGAGAGCCTCCTGGTGACAAAGAAGACCATTTCTCTCAGTGGCTGCGTTGCCCAGATCTTCTTTTTTATTTTCATGGTTGGAACTGAGATCTTCTTACTCTCGGCAATGGCGTATGACCGTTATGCTGCCATATGCAATCCATTGAGGTACAACACAGTCATCAGCCACCGTGTGTGTGTCCAGATGGTAGTGGGTGCCTGGGTATCTGGTTTCTTGGATTCTCTGGTCAATACTCTCTTTTTAATTGACTTGCAGTTCTGTAGTCCCAACTACATTAACCATTTCAGCTGTGAGTTGCCTTTGCTTTTGCAGATGTCTTGCACTAGTACCTTTGCCAACGAAATGGTGATTCTTACATTTAGTATGACATTAGGGTTTGCTGCCCTCCTTCTCATTGTAGCTTCCTATGTTCACATCATTGGCACCATTCTCAAGATCAGCTCTTCAGAAGGGAGGCAAAAGGCATTCTCAACTTGTGCTTCCCACCTCATTGTGGTCCTTCTGTTTTGTGGGACAGCTTTCATTAGGTACATGAGACCTGCCTCAGGGTACTCAGACACTCTGGACAAGCTGGTGTCAATTCAGTATAGCATCGTAACCCCCATGTTAAACCCCATCATCTACAGCCTGAAAAACAAAGAGGTGAAGACAGCTATAAGGAAACTGTTTAGAAAATGATCTCATTCATAGCTGGTCAATGATATGGGTTTTGAAAGCATCTCAATGGAAGCTAACATTGCACAAATAAAGTTTGTGAGATATATAGATAACAGACTCATATTGCTTGGTTTCTCCCACACAATGCTTAGTAACATAAATTATCAAGAAGTATTGAAGTTGATTAGGTTGAGGGTGACCAGTCATGACCAGGCCAGTACAGTAACCTGTGCAAGACATACATGTTCCACCCTCGCACTTGGGATCTCTCCTCCTATGACCCTCCCTTCATATGGGAAATTCCTTACAACCCGTAGTCATAGACATGTCTTCACGCTTGCCAGGCTAAATACCTTCCCATTTTTTTTTTTAATTTATTGTCAGATTTATACCCCACCCTCCCAGCCGAGATCTGGGACATTTTGGGACTAATTAAGCATTTTGCCAAAATCCAATATTTGGACTGTCTATGTTATTGTGTGTCTGGTGCAACAGAGATATTGGATCATCTTCTATTATTCTGACATCAGTGGGCAGTCCCCAGGTCCCTCTGGATTACTCCTGTTTTGCTTAAATATCAGCTTTCTCTGGAATCTTGGATGATATCTCCATTGCTGGCCAACTCAGATCCAGAAATAATGCACTCTTTGGCAAAATATCTAACAACAGTAATCTCCCTGAAATGTTGTTGAAATGTGCTTTGTATCAGCCACAAAAGACATGATGGGCTTACTTACATGACCTACCATAGGGCTCCTAGAATCATATTTAAATTAAGGTTTTGGAATTTTAGAAGTTTGTATCTTATTGCTGCCTATTTTATCTTCTTGTTCTTATATATTTTTAATGTGTATACACATACACATATAATGCTTACAGGGAATATTTCAGTTATTTAACTGTATATTATTTAAGGTCTTACACTTCATGAAGATGGTGACTTTGTGATGAATATGTAATTTACTGTCTTGAATTTTGTCTTATTGTTATGTAATGCTATAGTTCTATGATTGTTGATATGTTGTACCTCTAAGCCAATAAGCTTAAGATTTCTGGTCAAATGAGCTAATTAAAAAAAAGGAAAGGAAAAACTCTGTGCATACCTTTATCCTGGAGGTATTAGCAGTTGATTTTGAATTTTGTATTTACCAAATCCCTTCCCCTCCCTGCCTTAAAAATGCCTGTTATTCAAACCCCTTCAAAAGTCCTAGCAATGCCTCTTGGAGAACTCCAAGGAGGGGCTCCCTCACCTTGCACGTTTCCAGGGAGCCCATTCTACAGGCCGGAGCCACAATGGAAAAGGCCTGGGCTCTGGTCAATGCCAGATGGGCCATCCTAAGTGGTAGTATAGCAAACAGATGACTGCCTGATGACAATAGTTGGCACACAGGGACAGATGGAAGGAGATGGTCTTTCCTTGCAGCTCAAGGCAACCTACAGTTCCATATACAATATACAACCATGTACAATAAATTACCAATTGACCCTGTTCACCCATCAAATGTACAGTCACCTTTAACCTAATTAAAAGCCCTGGCAATAAAAGGGCCCTACACCATCTCCTGAAGACTTCTAAAGATGGCAACCTCTACAGGGATCCCATTCCATAGGTTCAACAGCCTGTAAAAAAAAAAGTACAAACTTTAAAAGAAACAACCAGTAGATGGCAACCTGAAAACTATACTGGTGAATGGGACATATGAGGAGAGATTGTCCTTTAGTTTACAATCCTAAATGTTAAAAGACAGAACAATTGACTACAGAACTTGCCCTTCATAATATTTGTCATACAGATCATATGATGCCACCCAGCATAGCATTTATGGGTGGAGATAGGGGACCCTTTCCCCTCTTTCCATCTGCAGAAAAGTTGGCTCAATCCCAACCTTCAAAATGTAAAGGTCAATGACCTATAATGCACCATTAGCCACAGTCAAGTCTCAACTGATCAAAATGGTCTTCCAGATATGTAATTCTGTGCAGGACAGATGTTTTTTGGGTCAGCTTTCCCCTTCAATATCAGCTGATTTTCCCCCTCACTGCAGACTGGATATTCCTCCTCACTGCAGACCACATCCTCCTGTAGACCACTTCTTTTGTGCACCCCAAAATCCCCAGAATTCTCTTTCCAGGGGTCTAAAGGGGGCCTATCTCCTTTTTTCCCCAATGGAAACTCTGGTCAGAGAGAACCTATTGTTTCTGCATGTCTGTGATCTAATCTGAGTTTTTATAAAGGACACATTTTAATTCCAGCTAAAAGAATTCATTGAGCAAAAAATGGGATTTTGAGAGTGAAATTGATAGGGATCAAAAATCTGACAATATCCCTAAGGAAAATTTCTGTTGAAAACAGACCTTCCATGGCAAGGCCTCAGCACAACTAGCCATGTGGATAGGGATGATCCATGTTCTGAAGCCCTGTGCCCATCCCAAAAGATGCTAGTAGTGAAAACAAGGGTGCCCATCCCAAAAGATGCTAGTAGTGAAAACAAGGGTGCGTGTGTGTGTGGAAGTTCTCACTGTATAGTCATAACCCATGTGGTGAGTATTAGTACCCCTTAAGGTCATGGAGCCCTAACCTGGATGGCCCAGGCTAACCTGATCTCCTCAGATCTCAGAAGTTTAACAGGGTCAGACCTGGTATGTATTTGGATAGGTGACCATTAAGGAACTTCAGAGCTGCTACAGGAAGCAGGCAATGGCAAACCATCCCTATTTGTCTCTTGTCTTGAAACCCTACAGGGTTATTATAAATCAGCTGCAACCTGGTGGCATTTTCTGCCACCAAAGTTCAGGAAAGAAGATTCAAAATGTGGAGGCTACTTTTCAGACCCTTCCCATGATAACTCTTAATGAGTACTCCATTTTTTCTATCATACTTCTGTATTAATCAGCATTACATAGCTACATCATTTCCTTCAGGTGCTCTGAGAAAGAGGAAGAAAAAAATAGCAACAGAATATGCCATATCACCACAGTAGCTATGTTGTCCCCTTGGAAACAGTGGGGCAAGCAGGCTGCTGTGGGGAAATTCTATGCCCTATATTACCCATGTTTGACATCTCAAAGTCATTAAGATATTCCCCAAATACTAGGCTTTTTATTTGTTCCACTAAATAACCCTCAGGGATACTTACATAGTCCCTCAGGGGTATTTACAGAGATTACTTAATCTTTCTTATTTGACCAAGCTCATTTTAAAAACATGGTTTTCCTGAAGATTCCTTATTGCCTCAGTGCTCTCACTCTGAATGTAGCATGGCAAGCACACATCTTGTGTGACTGTGGACATGAGTATGCCACATGAGAGTCAGAACTCAGAGTTCTACTGCAGGATTATTAAAAACAATGGAAAGTTTCTCTGTATTGTGAACAACACAATGGCTATGCTGATACCAAAGAGGGAGGCAGAGACATAGTTCATATAGGTAAGGAGAATTTTCACCTGATAGCTATGTGTATGTATGAAGAGAGTCCAAGATTCTCCATTATAAGTGCTTTTGTTATTTTGTGTAGTCAATAGTGTGTATAAGCAATATATTTGTAAATTTACTCCATGTTTTTCACTCCGCTGAGATACATATTTAGAGTCCAGTGGCATCTTTAAAACCAACAAAGGTTTATTCAAGGTATGAGCTTCCGTGTGCATGGCACACTTTTTCAAATATGTGTGCCTTGCACATGAAAGCTCATACCTTGAATAAACCTTTGTTAGTCTTAAAGGTGCCACTGGACTCTAAATTTGTTCTACTGCTTTAGACCAACACGGCTGACCATCTGGATCTAATTTCACTGAGATGTCACACTTGGGTGAATTTCAAAATGAGAGAATCCTCAAGATGAGGTTTTTCTTGTACATGGTTTTGCTGATTTTTTTTTAAATAACTAATTATATCATATTCTGTGGGGGACACAAAAGTTTTGTTCCATAGAATGGACAGCTATCTATTAATGTGTCATTTGAATCCAAGTGGTTATGGGGTCATCCTGCCTGGATTTCATGTCCTTATATAATTTGCTTATACATTTATTTTAGTACCAAAAGATAACATCAGATTAAGATATTTTGTGGAGCTTTACAACAAGCTGCTGTTCAGACCAAAGATCTTCAAAGAATTGCAAATAGCTCTATAAACTTTGAAATTACATGCACCTTTATTCACATGTCTTTGTCTGTTATAGCTAAAGTGTAGTTGATTTGGTTAGCCCTGTTCCCCATGATTCAGCATCTGATGTTTGTCACATTTCTTTCCCAATCATAGGTCTGCTAAGAAAGAAAAAATATAATGACAAACCAGACTTCTGTAGATGGATTTATCCTTTTGGGACTTTTGGCTGACTCAAGAGCCCAAGTATTCCTCTTCCTGATATTCTTATCTATTTATCTAATAACCCTGGTAGGGAATATGCTTATCATGCTGGTGATAAGGACTGATCCTCAACTACACACCCCAATGTATTTCTTCCTCAGTAACTTATCCTTCCTTGACATCTGCTATTCCTCTGTCACAGTTCCCAAGATGCTTGAGAGCCTCCTGGCGACAAAGAAGACCATTTCTCTCAGTGGCTGCATTGCCCAGATCTTCTTTTTTATTTTCATGGTTGGAACCGAGGTCTTCTTACTCTCGGCAATGGCGTATGACCGTTATGCTGCCATATGCAATCCATTGAGGTACAGCATGGTCATCAGCCACCGTGTGTGTGTCCAGATGGTAGTGGGTGCCTGGGTATCTGGTTTCTTGGATTCTCTGGTCAATACTCTCTTTTTAAGTGACTTGCAGTTCTGTGGTCCTAACTACATTAACCATTTCAGCTGTGAGTTGCCTTTGCTTTTGCAGATGTCTTGCACTAGTACCTTTGCCAATGAAATGGTGGTTCTCACCTTCAGTATGACATTAGGGTTTGCTGCCCTCCTTCTCATTGTAGCTTCCTATGTTCACATCATTGGCACCATTCTCAAGATCAGCTCTTCAGAAGGGAGGCAAAAGGCATTCTCAACTTGTGCTTCCCACCTCATTGTGGTCCTTCTGTTTTGTGGGACCGCTATCATTAGGTACATGAGACCTACCTCAGGGTACTCAGATACTCTGGACAAGCTGGTGTCAATTCAGTATAGCATTGTAACCCCCATGTTAAACCCCATCATCTATAGCCTGAAAAACAAAGAGGTGAAGACAGCTGTAAGGAAACTGTTTAGAAAATGATCTCATTCATAGCTGGTGAATGATCTGGATTTTGAAAGCATCTCAACGGAAACTAACATTGGAGAAACAAAGTCGTTGCATACCTTTAACCTGGAGGTATTTTTTTTGCAGTTGATTTTGCATTTTGTATTTACCTCTATTAATGATGGTTTGCTGATGCTTAGTGAGAAACTCATAGATAGCTTCACAAAAACGACACCATTTAGCAATTGGAAGGGACTAAAGTAAGATATTTCTTATCAACACTCTCATTCAGCAGCTTTAAAGCAGAAGATAGTTGATACTTTCGTTACTATAGATTTTCTGGGTTGTGTGGCCATGGTCTTGGCATTGTAGGACCTGACGTTTTGCCAGTAGCTGTGACTGGCATCCTCAGAGGTATAACACAGAAAGATGGAGTACTCTTTATGTCAAGTACTCTCTATCCTTGGTATAGAGAGTACTCCATCTTTCTGTGTTATGCCTCTGAGGATGCCAGTCACAGCTACTGGTGAAACGTCAGGTCCTACAATCCCAAGACCACAGCCACACAACCTGGAAAATCTACAGCAACTAATGAACTCCGGCCGTGAAAGCCTTCGACAACTTATAGTTGGTACTGTTTTGGTCTATTTCTTAACAGGACTTCCTACTAGCCTGTACCAATTTACTTTTACCCCTCACCATTGGTAGAGGCACCAAGAAGGAAATATACTATATTTCTATTGCATTTTTATCCTACTCCTCATCCAATGAGCTCAGGACATGGGACAAGGTTCTTCCCTCTTTTGTTTTGCCTATACATCCACCCTGGGAGGAAGGTTAGATAGAGAAAAAGCAACCCAACCAGGTCTCTCAATAGATCATGGCTGAGTGGAGGTTTGGACACCTGGCTGGGATTCAGACAAGTACTCCACAGGTGAAAAAAGAAGTGGGGCGCTTTGACCATAAGAAGGACTATGTTGAATCATGGGACCTACATGGATAAAAGTGATATGGAGTGGGTGGCTGTAATTTGGACGGGAACTGAATAGAAAAGCTGGTTGGATCCATGTGTCTTTTAGCTCCTAGATCAACAGTCTAATATGAATAAGTTGTATGAATTTTGGGGAAAATATTTTGATTACCCCCCCTTTAGGTTCTATAGAAATTGAAATCTATTGAAACCCATGCTTCTTCATGGGGTTTAGGACTGGTTCATGTATTTTCTTAAAAGAAGACATGAATGGACAGGGAATATATTTAGAATTAATTATTGGTGCAGCTCTGTAGCTGCCCTATAGCTCAGACCGGTTTGATCTCTTAAAAGCTCAAAAAGTTAAGCAGGAGTGACTATTATCAGTACTTGAATGGAAGCCCACCAAGGAAGAATGGGGTTGCTACGAAGAGGAAGGCAATGGCAAACCACCTCTTCTCATCTCTTGCCTTGAAAACCATAAGCAGCATCCCTTGGATATCTGTGAACGTAAGGGAATATCAATTACCTTCTCTGAAAACATTATATCTTCTCAATGAAAATCACACATATTGAATGAGAACAAATAATTTATTTTTATAAAGGAAATAAAAGGCAGTTTTGCAAAGGAAACCCTTCTCCTGTAGATGCTGCATCTCTTTGCCCTGCCTCCCTTCCTTTCTGATTAAAAGGATCATACTGCCCCATCTTCTCCTTTCTCTTTAAGTGTTGAAAGTTCAAAAGCTGTCAGAAGAATGGTCCAAAAGCTGGCAGGTGATTAGGAGGTTTATACACACATACACACACAAGATATACAAGTGAACCTGCTTCATACTAGCCTAGTACATTCAACAGCCTACACATTCACTGAAGAAGTGGGGGAAGAGAGTAGGAGCATGTGTGCTGCCTCTGCCCCTGTCTCTGAGTGATCACCTGTCATCTGGAAGGTGCAACTGTGTAGAGAAAATGGCCACATGTATGTCCCCATCCCATGATCAGTGATATTACTTTCAGAAAATCTCCAACCAAGGGCATAGAATTATAGAATCATAAGAGTTGGAAGGGGCCCTACAGACCATCTAGTCCAACCCCCTGCCCAATGCAGGACCAGCCTAAAGCATCTCTGATAAATATTCATCCAGCCTCTTCTTTAAAGCTGTCAGTGAAGGGGCGCTAACCACCTCTCTAGGAAGCTGATTCCACTTTTGAACCACTTTGACGGTGAAAAAGTTTTTTTCCTGGTATCCAGCCGATACCTTTCTGCATGGCAGGGAGAGTTTACTCACTGTCTCATTCAGTGAATGTTCAGGGCTGTCATGTGTACCAGGTGAGAGAATTAAACCATTGGTCCTTCTGACTGGCCATGGCTCTGGAAGGTATCAGGCAGAGGTCTTTCCCATCTCCTTCTATGTGGTTCTTTTGATGGAAAATGCTAGGAGGACAGCAGATACTCAAGCACTGATCCTCATCCCATCCGTCTGAAAAGTCACATAAAACTGCCTTATACTGTCAGAACATTGGCCTATCAAGGTCATTATCATCTTTGACTGGCAGGAGGTTCTTTGCGTCAACTGTCTTCCTTTTCCCTGGAGATGCCAGAGATTGTACCTGGGTCCTTCTGCACAGAATGCAGATGATTTGCCATTAAGCCACAGCCCCACTCTACATTGCCAAAAGGAAAAGCTACCCCCATCATATTCTTGCCACCTACACCTCAGACTCCATCAGTATACCTCTCAGTGTTTTCAGATTTGTTTTGAGAATTAATAGTCAGTGTCTGTTATCAACCCTACCTTCAAAACCTAAACTCAAAATGTTTACTCCTTCCAGGTTTCAACTAATGTATAATGTCTGTCTACAACGGTCTTATTTTCCTTTTAGTCTCACTGCCTTTTCATAAAATTCCTTTCTGTACCACAATGCCCTCCAAGGCAATGGAAAATTCTTTTATTGATATTAAATAAAATAATATTCTGTAAAATAGAATTTCTAAATAGGAATTGACATTCCCGTCTGACATATTTATTGAATGTGTTTGGTAATTCTTGAGACATACCAACAAATGGTAGAAGGTCATCTGCAGGGTGCAACTGTGTGAAGGAAGTGGACTCCCCTTTATGAATGAGACTGCTTCCAGAACATAGTTAATCAGCAGGAGAGTTTACACCACCATTTCCTCTACACAGTTGCCTCTGCGGACAATTGTACAGAGGGAGGGGATGGGGCTAGCACACTCATGCCCACTCATACTCGAGCCTGCTGACGTTTTCATAGACATTAATACTACAACCCTATTCTTTTTATAACCTCCAGAACAAAGCTGCCTTCTACAAGCTCTGTACATACAGCAGTCCAACAAAGGGCCAAACAAAATGTCACAGCATCCATAGATTGGATCTGTGGATGCCATTGTAGAGATGAATTTGGCCAATTAGAAATGCCGTAGGGGCCCAGTGTCATGGTGGGACTAGGTGAACTTGGTCCTAATGCCTTTTTAAGTGCCAAGTCAGATGTAGGGCATTTTAAAATGGAATTAGCATCCATAGGTTGGACTTGTGGATGCTGTAATGTCTAGTCTGGCTCTGTATGGGACTGTTCTGTGCTAGTATAATGCAGATTCATGGGTCACTCCACCAAACGTGTAAAACTATTTATGAGGGGGAGGTGTAGTAAAGGAAACATGGTTGCATAGGAAAGTTAGCAATTTTCATTGTTTATTGTATGTGATTTTATTGCATCAACATATCTAATGTCCAACTTGCATCCAGCTGTAAGTACTAGACTGCAGTCATGAGCAGATAAGACAGCTCTTTCTGCAAAGCCTCAGGTTTGCAGACAAATCTGATTTTTTTTAAAAAAAGGATCAACCCGCTTACCAAATATTTTAAAAGCTCCTATACCTGTACCTTTAGGAAATGAACACCTTCTGTGAACTCAGCGGCCATTGGGGCTGCTAGGCAACCATAATAATATATCCAGGGCTATTTTGGGGCAGGAACACACAGGAATGTAGTTCCGGCTGGCTCCCAAGTTGGCCATGCCCTGCAGGAACTAATTTGCATAATAGGCCACACCCAACAGCAGAAACTCATTAGGATTGGCCACATTAGGGTTGCGTGGCATAACATGTGAAGGAGTTCCTGCTACAAAAAAAGTCCCTGGGTTTTGACAACAAACAAGGTAAACAGAATAAGAAGCAAAAGGTGGGTGTGGCTGGATGACCACACTCCTGGTAACACGGGGTGTGGCCTAATATGCTAATGAGCTGTGCTGTCAGGGGTGTGGCCTATCATGCTAATGAGTTCCTGCTGGGCTTTTTCTACAAAAAAGCCCTGAATATATCTAGCCTTCAAAGTCTGATTTCTGTTCATAAAAGGCAGGAAGGGGGCCCTTTCAGAGGTATTTTTATATTCCATTCCCCATTTTCCTGCTGTCTTCGGGGAGGCATCATTCAGGCCACATGCAGAAGCAACCAACAGGAAACTTGCTATAATATAATTTGCACAGTTCACTCAGGTGCAGCAGTAGCTATCAAAAACTAGATGCCACTCAACTCACCTGGGCCCAGTGGCTGCCTCCACACAATTTCACTTCTTTGTCGTGCCTGGTAGTGGCTACCACATAACTTGCTACCCTATGACTTTCATAGTTTCTCCACATTTCCCTAGGGACAGGCTGGGAGTGGGGAGAGAAAGCTGAAAGCCATTGTGAAATAGTGGTTACAGTATGGCTAGGATCTGGGAAAAGTTATATTTTTTCCACCATAGAGACCAATGGAGGGAATAGGGGCAACCTGTTTGGGGGCCCATAGAATTGGACCCCCTGGTCCAATGTTCTTGAAACTTAGTGGGTATCTTGGGGAGAGGCTCCATCAGCTATCCTGTGAGTTTGGAGCCTCTCCCTCAAACCCCTACCCTCCAGCCCCCAGAATATACCCTATTGACTTCAATGGCCCATAGGATATAATGGGGCTGAATTGCCGCGGAACTGCTTTCATTCCCTCCTTTCTTTCTCTCTTTTTCCTCTTTCTCTCCTTCTTCTCTTCTCTCTTTCTTTCTTTCCCACCTTCTTCTCTTCTCTTTTTTCCTCCTTTCCCTGTTTCCCTCCTTCTTCTCTTTCTTTCCCTCCCCTTTCTTTCTCTTTCTTTCCCTCTTTCCTTCTTTCTTTCCTTTTCTCTACTCTCTTTCCTTCCCTCTTTCCTCCTTCTGTGGCCCAACTCTCATGAGAAGGAATTTAAACTTTAAACCCCTTCTCTCTCAGCTCCCGCACCCAGACCAGCTGGGGAAGGGAAGGGGAGGATTTGAAGATGCCTCCCCCCCCTTTTGCTTCCCCTTCTGGCATCACTTCCGGTGATGTCAGGGGGCGTGGCATATGCTAATAGCCTAAAGCTCATTAGCATACCATATGCTAATGAGCTCCTGCAGCTGTTTTTCTACGAAAAGACCCCTGAAAAACGCTGTCTACATTTGCTTTCATTTTCACACTTCAACAGTGCTAGCATACTTTTGCATGTCTACATATGTCTATGTGGCAGCTCCACTGTCATTGTGCCTCCACACCGCTTTAAATGAATCTTCTCCACACAACTCTTCAAACAAGCATAGAGAAACACAGCATCACAGGAGCATGAAACTGATTTAAAAATGCAAATGCAGATTCAACTAGTGTTATTGATGCAACAAACATGAAATTAAGCAAACTCCGGAGGACAACAGAAGACAGGATGGCCTGGCGTGATGTGGTCCATGGGGTCGTGAAGAGTCAGACTTGACTGTGCAACTGAACAACAACAAGAAGAATTCCCTTCCTTCTCACAGCCTCTTCTCTCCCCCTCTCCCTCCTCCCAACCACACTTCCTGCCACTGTGTTGCATCTGTGACAGCTGACCAGGTTGGTGTCAAGTTTGTAAAACAGGTGATCTGCCAGTCAGCCTGCCACTGGGTGGTCTGGCAGAGAGAATCTCTCCCACCCTTCCTCCATATCCTTCCTCCCGCTTTTTCTGATTCTGTTTTGGATGCCTCTGTGATGCTGGACTTCAGGATACTCTGGGAAATGTAGTCCTCAGGGCACCTTATATTACAAAGACATACATCTTGAGGACTGCACTTCTCAGGGTGAACCTAAGGGTTGGACTTAATGCTGTAGCATCTGCCAGTCTGCCAAGGGGACTTGCCATCATTTTGGAGCTGAGATTTCCCGGTGGGAACAGCACTGTGAGAGCCCAATTTGGCTTGAGATCATGGTGTGGGAGAAGGAGGAGGGGCTCCTGCTTTCTCCCCCTGCTGTTTTCCCAAGCTGAAATAAAACAGGGGAGGGGGTATTATTTACCCCGTGGCAGAGACTTCATAATGTCCCTGGCACCATTTTAGCTAAGAAAACAGCATGGAGAGCCTCCCCCCATGCTGTAGACCCACACACGATTTGGCTCCTGGTGCACCGTTAAAGTCCAAGATGGTAGTGAGTCCTGTGATGGGCGTAAGTGATAGGGAAGGAAAGGGTGTCAGAAATTCCTTCTGCCCATCTACCTTTCGGTTACCTAGCTGGTCAGCTAACTGCCTACATAGCTGTTGCCTCCAATCTCTGGCTGCACAGTAAGCTGTGGGGGAGAACAGTAGGGAGGGAGGGACAGTCTTTTGATCGAGTTTCAACTTGGGCTCAGAAACAGATAGGTATTCGCTAACAAACAAGTCAGTTTTTCTGATTCTAATTCTAAAGTCAGTCAAGAGGGTCAAATCCATCTCTAGTTTTCCAAACCTAATTGAATTATCTTCTAATTGAATGATCTCTAATTTTGCTCAACAAATACTGGTTCCAATGCAATATTTCATAAACATTATCTCTTCCACAATTATGTTGGAATAAATATCCTTAAAAAAAGTTCATTTCTTCATATTGCCTAGCTTACCCTGTCACTTCTCCTGGCAGCCAGGAACATTATCAGTGTCAGTTCTACATGTGTCCACTGACATGGGATGGGATTCGACCAGCTTCTGCTCAGATGAAAAAGAAAGGTGTTCACTGTGACCACTTTAAAAAAAATAATAATACTATGCTGGGAGTCACTGAAAAAGCCACATGGGACAGAGAAGTAGAATTAGAGTAAGGAGTAGAATTGGTTGAAACTGACTGAAAAAACTGGCTTGATCCCCCCCCCAAAAAAAAAAAAAAAAAAATTAGGAAATCTCCATGCTATAATATCCATATAAAAAAACCTCTATACAGTCTGTGAGAAGAGTTTCCAACCTAGAGTTCTCTTCAGGGATTCCCTCACTTCATAGTTCCTCAGAGCATAGACAATGGGATTTAGCATGGGAGTGACAACTGTGTAGAACAAAGACAGTATTTTTTTTACTTCAGGTGAATAGTTGGATTTGGGTCTTAGATAGACGAGGCTCCCACTTCCATAGAACAAAGTCACCACAATGAGATGAGATGAGCAAGTTGAGAAGGCCTTGCTTCTACCCTCTACTGTAGACATTCTGAGGATGGTGGTGATGATATGGGTATAGGAGATCAGGATGAGCACAAAAGGGAACATGAGGAACACAAGTGTGGAGGCTATGGCTTGCATTTCATATTGGTAGGTGTCTGTACAGACCAGCTTCAACACTGGTGGGGCATCACAAAAGAAATGATTGACTTTGTTGTGGCCACAAAAAGGAAGATTGAAGATCCAAGCTGCTTGCAGCAGTGAGACAGGGATTCCAATCACCCAGACTCCACCCAGCAACTTGTAGCAGAAGGTCCTATTCATGACAGTGACATAGCGCAGGGGGTTGCAGATGGCAACGTAGCGATCATAGGACATAGCAGCTAAGAGAAAACACTCTGCACATCCAAAGTAGAAGAAGCAGTACATTTGAATGGCACAGCCAACAAAGGAGATAGTTTTGTCCTTCACCAGCAGGTTGATGAGCATTTGAGGGACTGTGTCCAAAGTGAAGCAGATCTCAATGAAAGCCAGGTTTCTCAGAAAGAAGTACATGGGAGACTGGAGGGCAGTATCTACCATGATGATGACAATAATGAGGATGTTCCCAGTCACTGTAGCAATGTACATTACCAAAACTAGAGGGAACAGAAACAACTCTATGTTTGGCATGCTGGAAAATCCAACCAGGGTAAATTTCTCCACCAAACTTTGGTTTCTCCACTTCATTTCTTCAAAAGGATTTCTGTGAGAAGATGTAGTAAGAAGAAGGAGACAGAAGAGGAAATCCATGTGGAAACTCAACATTTATATAACCCTAATATTGAAATAGAATCCACCCCCCCCCTTTTCCATTCCTTTATAGTTCCAAGTTTGTGGTGTTTTGTATTCCACTCCTTATTGTTGATGTAACCACAACCACTGCTATCGTGTATCACTTACACTCAGGCCTCTCAGAGATCCAGAGGGACCCAGGCCACTTCCAGCTTTTAAAACACTCAGCCATAATATTTTTTAAAAAAATGTCAACATATGATCTGCATTAAAAATATCAGTGAAATTTAACAAATTAGCAAGTATCTAATCTGAGGCCACCTTTGAGACCCAATGACCCCCCCCCCCAATGGCCCTGGTTAGAGTGTTGGACTAGGGTACGGGAAATATGTTCAAATCCCCACTCTTTCAGGAACCTTGGGCAGTCACTGTTTCTCAGTGCATTTAACATCACAGAGCTGTTATACCATGAGTTCACTGGAGGAAAGATGGAATTAAATTTTCTAGACAGAAATAAACTTAATTCCAGCATTGGAGGACACATAGTTTCTAGTGCCTTCAATCCAGTAACATTAGTTATTTCTTTTCTGTATATCAATGCTCACATTTGAATGAATAAATACCTTGATTTGGGTTTGTTGTATGATTACATCTGGATGGTTTTCACATGCAAGAACAAAGGTTGCCAACTCTGACTGGGGAAATTCCTAGATATTGGGGGCAGTACCTTGGGAGGCAGAGGGGTTCTTTGCGGGGAAGAAAGTTTGACAGTGGTGTGATGCCACAGTCCGCTGCCCAAAGCTGTCATTTCCTCCAGAGGAAGATCCGTTGTATACACCAGAGAACTCCAGGCCCTACCTGGAGGCTGTTAACCCTAGAAAACATCTCCCAGGGCATTTATAGGATACTGTATACAGTAATTTTTATACAACCCTACAGTTATGTGTGAGTAGAAAGGAAAATGTACGTAACACAACCAGAAGTACAGTGACTGCAGCAACACCAAGAACCTCAAAATGATTTTTAATAAAATAACATTCATATGGAACATTGGAATGTACAACAGTCCACATAGTTTCATTTGATTTTGAAGTTGTACAAGAAGAAATACCTTGTGCTATGTATAACAGACAGTGGAGATACAATGGATTGGATCCAGCACAAAATCTTCAATTGCATTAGACATAAGCATCTGGGTTAAACTAGATTTTAGTAATGCCTGACCAACATCAGCACATACACACACTAAATCCATAACTTTTGAATGTGGGTTGTAAGTTAATAGGGCTGCCTACGACGGCTACCAACATTTGGGGTAAAACCTACACTCTCTTCAAACCTGATAATTTTACTGCTGACCTTTTAAATTCTAGCCTGCATACAAAACAGTTCTGAGAGAGGCTCTTCCTTTCCCTACATGCTACTCAAGCTTGGGGCTGGGTTGATACTGCTCAGTACCAAAGATGTCCCCCTCTCTCCGCCCACCTGGCCACTCAAGTCAGTGATGGGATGGATGGAATACAACCTTGTGTTCATAAATGCTTCAAAGTGCTTGCCAATGCTCTAGCCTATGTTATAAAAACAACCCGCTGCAAAGATAATTATGCCTTAACTAGTCTAAAAACCAGGCTGAATGAAATTCTACACCAACTCTGGAGCAAATGAAAAATGAAGCCCACAATATTCTTACTTCATCTCATTAAAGGTAACCAACTACTCCCACACTATTCCTTTGTATAGATGAGCCAACAGGCAGAAAGCCTGCTAGAGGGTGGAAAATACAGCTTAAATAGCTATCCCAGTCCTTTGACCATCAGCTGACCAGCACGAACCTTTTCCAGCTTCATTCCAAAATGGGCTACAACAAGATGCATTCCAGCCCTGTTCACACTGGAAACTGGATCTTGAGATTTCTACAGAAAATATCCCATTGCTTGTTTAGGGGCTTCAGTTATTAACTGTTCTTACTGTGAGTGCTGGAGGTCAATAAGGTAAAATAATTATCATTCCTCCTGGTGATTTCTTCTAGCAGTTCCTTTGTTTTGACAGGTGCACGTAACATCCTATGTCTTGCTGTAATTGCTCCTATACCCGACATTGGGCTTCCTTTAGATATATGGACAACCCTTCCCCTTTATTTTGTGGATGGGCCTACAAAAGAGCTTTCTATAAGGAAGCCTTTGAGGTTTTTCAAGTATGAGGGAATGGGGAAATTAAAAATCACCCTATGCAGATGCTATACTGCATTTGGAGTGGCGGTATGTCTACAACATGACCCCATGCAGAAGCAGCTTGAACGTCTTCTAAGAAAAGTGCCCGATGCCTTTTAAAATACATACTAACACAAACCTACTTTGTAAGTTAGAAGTAGTGAGTATCACCAGCAAAACTATTATCCTGCTTGAACATCTCCCTCTCCAACTACTTAAAACTCCATGTCAGGTCTCCTATTCAAGGAATGCTACACCTACCTCAAAAATTCAGAAGGTATGTACTCCAACGGTGATTACACAGGCTGGGTATGCTAATTTTTTATGGTGGTTGCTAAAAAAGTAATTTCCTAGACATTTTACAGTGGTAAAAATAAAATTTAAAAATACTATTGCAATGCTTCCTAGGCATTGACCAGTTGTTCCATAGAGGAAAATTAGTCTCTTGCTTCCATGTAAAATGCTATGTTCAGCTCAATGGTAGCATGACTGCTACTTTCAGGAAGAGCTTAGTAATAGTGCACGCTCTTTCCAATTGTTAATTAGAACTTAATCTGTAGTGTTTTAAAGAACAGAGCTTTGTTGCATCAATCCCAAGGGGCCCATGTACCATTAGGGAATATATTTATTCCTTAGAAGAGCAAACATCTTAGTTGCCCACTTCCTCCATCTGCACTATCTCTTATCTACAGTGGAGTGCTAGCATATGTATGCCCCGCAATATGGTTAGAAGGCACCCAGTGTAACAATCTCACTACACCTAAATAAGTCTGTGTTTTGATGAGTTCCTAGCACCAACCTAGGGTGCCAGAGGTGGACACGCCCCAACCATAATAATTTCATAGTTTTGCCATGACCTAGAAAGCCATCTTTTAGGATACCTCCCATTCTGTTTTCTATAAGCAAGCAGTCAGGTCTTCTCTGGAGCAGTGCCCTCAGGTCTAGATAGCAAAGTTTGGATGACTTGACAGGAACTGGGGACAAGCTTATGCCTAGTGGCCCAGTTCACACAGCAAGGAAACCTTCCCAAGTCTAAATTGGTTTGGAGATAATCAGGTTCAGCTGCACTGTGGCTGTGCCAGGCTTTGGCCAGGATCCTGCAAAGAAGTAGCAGTGTCACTGCATGGCTCTGGGATGGAGTTGCATGTGGCCAGTCTGATACCACACCTCCATTGGGCTGCTTCAGCTTGGGCCTTCTGTTGCCCCTGTTCCTGCAGAGAAGTGATGGGGCCCAGGGGTGCTGTGGAGGCATGGTAGCTATCTCAGGGGGCAGCAGCAAGGTCTCACTTACAGGTTCTGACAGGGTGTCTGCTGCAGCATCTGCCATCTGCTATGTCAGCTCCTTCCTGGTCCCGATGGTCATCCTTAGCCAGAGGTCTTGTTTCCTTGGGCTTTTCCCCTGAGCCAGAGTTTTGCCCCAAAACCAGAACATTGCCATGTGATATCCCAACGTGATGAGGTCATTTCTGTGTGATGTCATCACGTTGTGGATGCCACTGTGCAATGTGCCTGTTTGGGGGTGAGGCTTTCTCCTCCAACCAGTTGGCCAGTGGTGGGCAGAAGACTGAAAAATTAGGGGAACCCCCACCTAGACCAGGGGTCTGGCAACCCTAACTACAACTGTTCACCAGACTATAGAGATCAGTCCTCATGGGGGGAAATGGCTATTTGAAGGGTGGGCTTTAAGACATTACGCCCTAATGAGGACTCTCCCCAAATTTCTCCCTTCTCAGGCTCTACCCTCAAATATCCAGAGTTGACAGCACAATACTGGCCTAACTACAGAACGCAGGGTACTTGAAGCAGGGCTAATACAATGGCCTTTGGCAACCAAGGTCAGCCATAACCAGAGTATGCCATCCCACCCAGACATATGTGAATTGTCTCAGCCTGGGCACACCCCAGCTTGCTGCAACCCCAGCTATCATGGACCCGGGCAAGCTGGTGCCTGCTGGCTCTTCACTCCCACTCCCTCCCTCATGGTGGGGGGCTTGGGATGGGAATGGCAGGTGGCTGAGTAAGCTGTGGTTGGAGCACAGGTACTGACAGCTTCCTGTTCTTCTTCCTGTTTCCTCCTTCCTTCAGGATGGACAAAGAAAGGCAGGTGTCTAGGCAAGCTGTGGAGGCAACACAGGAAGTGAGAGCCTTCTGCTATCTCTCCTGTTCTCTGCTTGTCTTCCTCCCTCCCTCCCTCATGAGAGCAGGGCAGGGGAAATCAATCAAAGTGAACATGTTCTAGCAGCCAGTACCACTGTTGATCATGACATGCACCTAGGTGGCAATGCTGGGACCTGAGCACTGCTCAAGGCAGCTGTTTGCCACCAGGAACCCTCTTTTGGCTCCCCTGGCCCACCTCTTCCTCTGGCAATCCTGGCAATCACCTAGGTCCACTGAGTTGGTGGAATGGTCCTGCTCAGAAGATGACCCTAGTGGTCAGATATGTTGAGGAGCATTTTTTTTCTGTTTCATGTTGCTTCAGAATATGATGCAAATAGACCTAATATTTGCACTGATTGATGGTGGAAAGTGCCATGAAATCACAGCTGACTTATGGTGACCCCGTAGAGTTTTTAAGGCAAGAGATGCTCACAGGTGGTTTCCCATTGCTTGCCTCCACATCATGCCCCTGGTATTCCTTGAAGGTCTCCCATTCAAATACTAGCCAGGGTCATCCCTGCTTAACTTCCAAGATCTGATGAAACTGGACTGATTAAGCCATAACTAATGATAGCAGGAATCGAGTGGGTTGCTCAGTATATGTAGGATGAACAGAAGAAGCAATAGATGATGTAGGGCTGTTACTGCAGCTTGCAATTCCTATTAGGATCCCATTAGGAATAATTAGTAGGACAGAGGTGTCGTGTGGTCACTGCTGATAAGGTGCTACTAAGTAGGTAGATAGCATTTACTGTGTGGGGCCAAAAGCCATTGAAATAATCACGGGCTAATGGTGCAATTCTATGCATCCAATTGTTATTCTTTGCTATAACCTTGCTGATCAGCTCCCAAGTGGAGTCATTAAATGTCAAGGGTGCTGCATTGTCAATTTTCCCATTGGAGAAGTGAAGACACAATAGCTGCTTTAAAGACAGCTTGCAACAAGAATTACCTAGGAGTGACAGCCTGTTTTTGAGCCAACCCCCCCCCCATCAACCGCAAAGAAAAGTGGGGGGGGGACCTCTGAAGCTCTTACATTTTCTATAATAGAAACGTTAAGTAATTAGAGATTTCAATGCAAATACCTTCCCCCAATGTGAACGGCAAAAAAGGGCTACTCGTTTTGTGCCACTTGTAAGAGAACGGTGGCATAGGCTGCAGTCACACACACTAAATAATCCACTTTCAGTGCACTTTCCAACTGGATTTTACTGTGTGAACTGGCAAAATCCTGTTGGAAAGGGCACTGAAAGTGGATGGAAAGTGGATTATTTACTGCAGCCATAATCTGCCAATGACTTTTTTTATTGCCGTGAGCTCATTGGGTTTCTCAGTACATAAAAATGAATTGTCTGGAATCTCTTCATTCTTCTGACTATGCCGATAGATGCTTGAGTAACCTTGCAGTTGTGCTACTGTAACACAGTCTATATGGACCTCCTCTTAACTATAAATTGGAAACTCCAATAACACTGCAGGGTGTCTGTTGTGGGGAGGGGAAGGGAAAGGAGTTTGTAAGCCGCTCTGAGACGCCTTTGGGCAGTGAAGGACGGGGTATAAATCCAATCTCTTCTCTTCTTCTTCTTCTATGCTGGAAATCATTGGATCTTATATGGACAAAAGCCAAGTGGAATAGGGGCTGCTTTAAGGAAGACAATTGGGTAAGAGTAAGTGAAAAGGCTTATTGGAACCAGACTATTTTTTATTATTAGTCTAATAATTTAGTTTTAATCTGGTAATTTTATAGTAGATTTGGGGCTGCAACAATCTGATTATATTATTGTATTGTATCTTTGTGAACTGCTTCAAGAATTTTGGTTATGAGGCAGTCAAAAGACGGCCATTTAAAATAACATTTTTTAGAAGTTTCAGTAGCAGATGCCAGTTGCCTTGTAGTAGAATTGTAAACAATTGATGTATTATCCTTGTATCGTTGGAAGGATAACTATAAAACTATCAGGGCTATACTTGTAGAGTGAGTAGTTTGAAGGTTTATTAATTTTGATATTATTTTATAATTTTAATATTAATCGCTAACAGAGATTTCTTATATCTTTCAAATTTAACCAGAATTCATTTGTTGTTGTTGCATTAGCTTGTTTTCCAGAGTTTTTTTGCCTAACAACATGGAAAACAGAATAAAAGGAATGTTTCAAAGTAGCAAGCAGGAAAGAAAGATTTCTACATATTTTCCCTGAAACAATCAATACAGCTAAAGTGGAGAACTCTGAGAATTTTCTCTGCACCAAAGAAACAGCATCTGTGAGGAAAGAATTCCGTACCTGAACATAATCTGTAATTACCGACCGTGTTGGTTTGTGTGTTATTTCCAAGACTGTATTTTAAATGTTTCCTCCTAGATATAAAGAATGACTGGATCTAATGAGACTGTAGTCAGTGAATTTATTCTTTTGGGCTTTTCTAATTTAGGACAACTCCAAATTCTCCTCTTTGGTGTATTTCTTGTTGTTTACCTGGCAACTCTGACAGGAAACACCCTCATCATCATGTTAACAAAAATGGATCCTGCTTTGCACAGCCCTATGTACTTCTTCCTCCGAAACCTGTCCTTTGCAGAAGTTGGCTTTGTATCATCTACTGTCCCAAAGATGCTTGTGAACCTCCTCTCAGAGAAAAAGACCATCTCTTTGTTAGGATGCCGAGTGCAGACATATTTTGTCTTCTTCTTTGGGACTATGGAGTGCTTCCTTTTAATAGCCATGGCGTATGACCGCTTTGTTGCCATATGTAAGCCTCTGAGGTATCCAGCTGTAATGAACAAGAAGATCTGTGAGCTGATGGCATTGGTGGCATGGGCCTCAGGCTTTCCGGTTGGGACAATACAGAGTGCATGGCTTTTTAGTTTTCCATTTTGCGGGAACAATGTAATTCCCCATTTCTTCTGTGATACTCCACCACTTCTTGAGTTGGCCTGTGGAGACACTTCTAGGTTTGAGCTATTTTCTCTCATAGGCACCTTTATCATAATATTGGCTCCCTTCACACTGATCCTGATCTCTTATATTCGTATTATCAGCACAATTTTAAGGATGCCTTCTACTGAAGGGAGACAGAAAGCCTTCTCCACTTGTTCTTCACATATTATGGCAGTGACTCTGTTTTACGGCACATCCAGTTTGACTTACTTTCGGCCAAGGTCAAATTATACTCCAGAAACCAAACAACTGCTTTCTCTCTCCTATACTGTTCTTGTACCCATGTTAAACCCAATCATCTATAGCTTACGGAACAAGGAGATGAAGAGTGCATTCACTAGACTGCTGAGGAGAAAAATGAATTGATGGATGTACAGTCTTTTTCACATTACAAAAGTTTGAATTAAAAAAAAAATGATGCTACAAGAAACCACCGAATGTTGCATAAATTGTTCTTTTATGTCTTTTGGGAAAATTATTTATAAGCATTTCTATAGAAGATAATATGAGAGGTGATTTTTTTTTTTTTTTTTACATGAGTGTCCTACAATGAATGCAGCAATGGCAGCTTTCATGTAATTTTTTCCCCCTCCACATGAACCTTCCTCTTCGGGTCTCTCATTGAGTGGTGTTTCTTTAACTGTTATGTTTACCAGTTTGAGTATAGATAGGGAATGCTGAGCTGAAAATCCATAAAGAGGAAAGTGTTTGTGTTATATTGTGTTGTAAGGATAGCTGTGCCCTGGGCATGATGGCCCAGACTAGTCCAATCTTGTCAGAGATTATAAACTTATCAGGGACAGCCCTGGGTTAGTACTTGGGTAGGAGACCTCCATGGAATACCCAGGTCATGACATGGAGGCAGGCAATGGCAAACCACCTCTGAATGTACCTTGCTTGGAAGACCCTGTTGGGTCCCCATATGTCAGTAGTGACTTGTTGGCACTTTCCTCCACCTAGGATAGCTGTGCATCATACTCTTAAAAGTGATGTGAAAAATCAGGACTAAATGCATTCTCACACATGGTTAGGGAACTACAAAGTTCAAATTTGGTTATTTTTTTCTGCTGCTAGTGGATGTCTCCTGAAGGTCCTGAAACATCAGCTTGCTCTTTGATCAGCCCATTCTTGAAGAATACTATCAAGAAGAGGAAGAGATTGGATTATACCCTGCCCTTCACTACCCAAAGGAGTCTCAGAGTGGCTTACAATCACTTTCCCTTCCCTTCCCCACAACAGGCACCCTTTGAGGTAGGTGGGGCTTAGAGAGTTCTCTTGAGAACTGCCCTTGAGAGAACAGCTCTGAAAGAACTTATAACTGACCCAAGGTCACAACAGCAGCTGCATTTGGAGGAGTGGGGAATCAAACCTGGTTCTCCCAGATTACAATCTGTGCTCCTAACCATTACACTGAACTGGCTCTCTAATGTTTCATGGTTTATGTTGCAGAATGTGGCACCCTAGTGACATGCGACCAGCATTCCACTTTGGGCCATCTGAGATGCTGAGACACTCAGTGTCTGTCCTGATTCCCCACCCATAGTGCACTGCTCTCCTGACTATACCCAGCTCCTGGAGGGGTCCTTGCATCTCTCTGGGTATCTGTGCTGCCACCAGCTGCTCTATTAGAGTATTTCCTGTTGAGAGGCCAGCACTCCTAGTACTCCCTTTGTGTCACCATTTACAGGCTCTGTAGTGCCTGCATCACCAACTTTCACTCCAACTAGGCGTCATAGAGACAACTGTTAAATCATTTGTGCCCTCCCGGTGAGCTAGCAGTCCATTGACCAACTGACTATTTTAGCTATGTCTTTGAGTGGGGCATATTGTGGGCTCTTTTCACATTATTGTTCTAAACCAGATGTTATTCGTTGTTGGCCTATCATCAAGTTTAGCAATATAGGGATGGGGGTTTCACATAGCAATTTTCCTTTCATTAATGATCTGTCTCTGAAGCACTATGGTCATTTCAAACAGTGCTACGTCCCCCCACCACCATTTTTTGCCCAATGCGGGATCTTCCTATGAGGCTTTCTTAAACATTCTATAGTGAGCACTATCTCGCTGAACCAGTCTCTCACTTTACCAGTTCAGCGGCCCCATTGAGATGCTTGAACCCTCACCATCCTTTGCTTTGCCTCTTTTCCTTGGAATACATGGGGAAAGTGTAAACATCCTTACCTGCAAATTTACATGAGAGTAGCTCCAATGGCTTCAGTACATCTACTCTTGAGTCAATCATGGGAGGCTCTCAAACAGCAACTCTGAAGCAGAAAACCCCTTTTCTGCTAACACAGTTTGCATGGGGGAAAGTTTCAGTTTGTGGTGGGGAAGATATTAACCAGACTATGGAGATCAGTTCCCCTGGAGAAAATGAATGCATCGGAAGGTGGACTGTATGGCATTCATTGTACCCCACTGAGGTCCCCTGTCCTTCCCAGTGCCAAATCTCCAGAAGTTTCCCTGCCTGGAGCTGGCAACCCCACTCCCCACCCTGCCCCCCACTTATCTGAGAAGGACCTGGCGACCCTTCCAAGCACACTGGATTGTTATCAGACTTGTTATCAGGATTGTTATCTTTCGCTTTTATGGACATAAATAAAAAATATCTTGCTTCAGCAGGGAGGGCGGGGTATAAATCAAATAAATAAATAAATAAATAAACTCAGCATTTTCAAATTCACATTTTTTTGTGTGTGTGTATGTGTTTTTTTTGTGTGTGTGCTCTCATTGCAACCCAGATCTGATAATAATCCAGTGTGCTCCGACAGGTTGTCAGGGCCTAATATTTTAATTAAAATAGCTTGACACTACTCCTCACAGAAGCTTTGTTACTCCTTGGAGGTATAGAGTGCTTTTGATGTTTAATCAGGGCTATTTTGGGGCAGGAACGCACAGGAATGGAGATCTGGCTGACTCCTGAGTTGGCCATGCCCAGCAGGAACTCATTAGCACAATAGGCCACACCCAATAGCAGAAACTCATTAGGACTGGCTACATGAGGGGTGTGTGGCCTAACATGCAAAGGAGTTCCTGCTACAAAAAAAGCCCTGGGTTTTGACAACAAACAAGGTAAACAGGATAAGAAGCAAAAGGTGGGTGTGGCCGGATGACCACACTTCTGGCAACATGGGGGTATGGCCTAATATGCTAATTAGCTGTGCTATCAGGGTGCGGCCTAATATGCTAATGAGTTTCGGCTGTTGGGTGTGGCCTATTATGCTAATGAGTTCCTGCTGGGCTTTTTCTACAAAAAAGCCCTGTGTTTAATGATAAGCTCTAATATAGAATTATTAAAGGAAGACTACATGAACTTTATTCTCTGATGAAGAAATGAAATGCCTGAGACTATCTGGGATCTGTATTAGTAGTAGTTCAATTTAAAGAGTTTAAGGGATTTTCACACCTATGTGGACATATTGTGGAGTTCTAAGCCTTGCCAAGCTCATTTTGGCACATAGTGGATGTTCCACGTCTTTTGAAAATATTGGTCCAGTTCAAGGTCTGTAACTTTATTGATACCATTGTTTAAAAAGGAATTTTTTTCACATTGGTGACTTTGTAAATACACACCCCAATCTTGTAATCCATGAGCTTTCTGTCTTGTGATTGGCTTATTTTAGTGTTGTTTTTCTTTTCATTGTGTATGTATGAAACAATAAAGAATTGGATATTAGAATGCTTATACATTGTTCATAATACAAAGACCAAAAAACTTAGATTTGATATTGAATATTTATTGTCTAAAAATATACAGTATTCAGCTTATGTTATTAGATTAGGGCCTAACACGTTGCAGTACAGGGCATAGGCTGCCTTCAGAATGGCAGTTTTGCCAGATATAGCTGTGTTCCCATAATGGATTAAACTGGCAGGGTCACACAACCACATCTGTCAGCCATTCCCCAATCTACTCACCCTGTCGTATGACAAACTGGAAATGAAGTAAATAGATACCACATAACATGGTATTTTTGGTTCCCCGTGCATTCATCATGCATAGCTGGATGTCTGAATGTGGGGAAGTGCACGGAGAATGGATTTGCAGTCTGAGCCATTTCTGCCACTGTTTTTTTTTTTTTTTTTTGGGGGGGGTGAAGTTTCTGCCTATATACACATATGCATATAGATAGTAGACCCACAGGAAACTGGTAGATGGTGCACTATATATTCCTAATCATATCCCTTTTAACAAAATAGAAGGAAAACCACAAAGAAGTAGATCTTCAAGGTGTGCTCAAGAAAGTCTTTTATGTTTGTTTCGTTGTTAACAGAACTAACAGAACAAAAAATAATGATGTTCTGTTTCATATAGAAGAACAGTGTGATATTCTAGTTGTGTCTCATTAACATCTTCTTCCAAATGAGCTTTCAGCTGCAATCATCCACAAGTTTGATTCATCTTTTCGGGCAACACCAATACATTCAACAGCTTTCTTTGTGGTTTTCTTTCTATTTTGTTACAACGATATGATTAGGAATATATAGTGCACCATCTCCAAGTTTCCTATGGGTCTACTATCTATATGATGTGACTGGTTTCCCTTCCTTTGCCTTTATATGCACATATGGACATACACCTGACTGCATTTCTTTTAAAAAATGACCAGGCAGTGTGCTCCGTGGCTGAGGTACTGCAGTAATGTGGATGCATACCCATGGGACAGCTGTGTGGGTGACACACAGCAGGTTGTGCCATCTGGTTGGTATGCCCCGCAATAGTTCATAGAGCTGCAATTAGCGGTGGTGCCATATTGTTCCAAGCCACCAGTCTGACCATAGCCATACAATACTAATCATAAATTTCCTGTGCTTCACCAATAAATAAATAAATAAATGCAAAGCTGCTTATCTTGTTAGGATTTGTAATATGGGAAACAAGCACCTGCTACAATAGTCAGGGAAGCCATGGATTCCCCAATGGGGATCATAATTAGTAGCAGTGCTGGTATATTCTGGCCTCTGCTTGTCAGTTGCTGGCAGTGGTCCTCTGACTTGTCTTCCTTGTTATTCTCATAGTAATTATCTCACAGTATATAAGATCCAAGAGAGATGCTATGTCAGATTTTACATGCGGGAAGAGAAGTAATAAATACAAAGTCATAGGTAGCATTCCAAAAGTAGTTTTCATTGGACATCACTGTGGAGCCACTGTCCATAATAAAGCCAGGTAAGGAATTCAAAGCTCTTAAACTTTATGAGATACATGATTTAGAAGCTAGAGTCTCCAAAGCATAAAATCAAGCTAAGGCACAACCATCTTTCAGCAACTTGGACAGCAATTATTTTGTCTGTGAGAGAGAGGGAAAGATAATATTAATTAATTTATATTAATGATTTTCAGAAATATTTAGTAGTTTTATTAATTGCTTCATAAAACTGAAGCAATGATTTTCTATCTTGGCCATTTGTACTCCTTGGCATATTTTTGTTTGCACACAACAGTGGTAAATATTTGTACGAAGGAAATTTTGTATCAGTGACCACAAATAAGTGGCTTTACTATATTGCTCAAATCTTCTCTAAGGAAGCTTTTAAAAAATCCCCTGTCTCCCAAATCTCCCATGAATTTTGAGATTCCAAAACAGCCTATTTTTTTTTCTAAAGTGGCATTGATACAATTTAAATATGTCATACTTTTGGAAATCTAGTTACACCAGATTTTTGGCATTTTGTCTCTGTCCCCCTTCCACACCAAGCATTATGGATTATAAGAAGATTCCTTTCATGGAATTTGATCAATGTTCATGAACAGTATTGTGCGTCATTATTATAGCAAGGCGGAAATAAGATGTGGATTAACTAGAGGAATTTAAGGCTAATGTAAACTGCATACACATACGTTCTGAAAACTGATTTTTGAGATTCTCTATGCTAAAGGGAGGGTGGGGGGATCAGTCCAAGGAGAATTCTGGAGAACTGCAGAAGAACAATGGAATGGGGAAAATTAGTGCTCACAAGTTTCATACCTTCATTGGATAAATTCATTGGGAAGGGACTGTGACTTACTGGAAGAGCCCAGGTTCAATCCCTAGCATTTCCAGTTGAAAGGACCAGGCAGTAGGTGATACGAAAGATCTTTTCTGAGTCCCTGAGAAGCTGTTGACAGACTGAGTCAGCAATACTGACAGTGATGGGCCCATGGTCTGACTCAGTATATGGCAGCTTCATGTGTTCATTATTACTTGTCTTGAAGTACACATCTCCCTGGAGTGTAATGTTCATTTTTATTGCAATTGCTCTCCTGGAATGTTCCAGATTAGCTCTGCATATATGTAGAAGGCGTCCTTTATTCATACATAAATTTTTGTACTGATCACATAAACTAATACAAGTTCAGGTATAACTACACAAACTGTCTGAAAACACTTTGTGGAAAGCTCAGGAAGCTTCAGAACTTCAGAGGCAAAGACGCAGCAGCAGCTCTGCAGTATCAGAGATCTCCTAACCAAGCTCTTTCCCCTTACTCCATTTTTATGCTATTCTTTAGCCACGATGACCAAAAATAGAGAAGAAAGGAAAGAGCTGTACCCCTTCCCCAAACCTCAGTGTCCATTGCATTTGTATTATGATTCTGAAAGTGGGGAGTTCAACCACCAATAGAGAAACTCTGCTCATGCGCATGGTATCTCAGTGGCCTTGGGAGAAAAAGTTTACCTGTGGATTTGTAGAATCCAAATACCTAGTACTGGAGTGCTAAGCAGTTAAGTTGCTGTCTTCCAATAGACTGATTTTAAAATACTACTACTGAACACAGTATAACCAAGATTGTTGGATAAGACATAGGAGGATTGCTAATTTGTGATGGATCTGAAATATCACTTGAAAGGATTTTGACCAGCTATTGTGTTTTCCAGGTCTCTTTGATTGTCCTATGAATCTTAAGTCATGATATCATAAACTGAGATAAAAGAACATTTGGAAGTGATAATGAAACATCATGATTTGTACCATTTTTTTTGCTCAGAAATCAACAATGCATTGATGTCATGGAAAATACTAAGATTGCTCTCTACACTGATTTAAGGCAGACACACCATGCTGAGAAAAGGATATAATTATTAGTGTTGGTTAAGATTGTAATTTTGGATTTCAGTTCTATTTCTCTTCTGCTCAAACTGTTCACTTCACCTCCCTTCTTCACAGCATCCCCACATCACACACGGCTTTTGTCTTTGCAGATTCTACAATTCCTGCAGAAAGTCTTTTTGGTGGTCAAAAGAGGGACTTCCTTCATCTTTCACCAAAGGAAAAGCTGATAGAATCTTCCTCAGGCATGTTATCCAGAGAGACGGCATGGACATTTTCTAAATAAATAAATAAACATTTATTTATTTATTTTAATTAGGACATAAACAATGGTCTGGTCAAATCAGACTGGGATAAAAGAATTGAACCTCTTGGGTTTTTCCAACCTTGGCCGGCTCCAGATTCTCCTCTTTGTTGTGTTTTTTCTTATTTACATGGCGACTTTGATGGGAAACACCCTTATCATCTTGATAACAAGAACAGACACTGCCTTGCACAGTCCTATGTACTTCTTTCTCCAAAATCTGGCTTTTGCAGAGGTTGGCTTCATAACACTAATAGTCCCCAAAATGCTTGTGAACCTTCTTGTAGAGAAAAAGACAATTTCCTGGTCAGGATGCAGGTTACAGATTTTTGGTGTTGTCTACTTTGTTACCATGGAGTGTTTTCTATTCATTGCCATGGCTTATGACCGCTTTGTGGCCATATGCAATCCTCTAAGGTACACTGTCATAATGAATAGGAAGTTCTGTGCACTTCTGGTAATTGCAGTGTGGGCCTCCGGACTCCCTGTTGGGACACTACAGGTTACATGGCTGTTTAGTTTCCCATTCTGTGGGTCCCTTACAGTTCCCCATTTTTTTTGTGATAGTCCACCAATTCTACACTTGGTCTGTGGAGACACTTCCAACTTTGAACTATATTCTCTCATAGGTACTCTTCTAATTATACTGTGTCCTTTCTTACTGCTTCTGGTCTCTTATTCCCATATTATCAACACCATCTTCAGAATGCCTTCAGCTGAGGGGAGACGGAAAGCCTTCTCCACTTGCTCTTCACATATGATTGTAGTGACTTTGTTTTATGGCTCAACCAGTCTGACTCATTTTCGACCTAAATCAAGTTATTCCCCAGGAACCAGACAGTTGCTTTCTCTCTCTTACACTGTTTTCACACCCATGCTGAACCCTCTTATCTATAGCTTGAGGAACAAGGAAATGAGGTCTGCCTTGAATCGGTTGCTGAGTCAGAAAAGGAAATGAATTGGGATGTCCAAGAGCTTTCAAATCTCAAAACCTTAAAATTAAAGAAAGGGAATTTGATCCAACTAATTTTCCACTGGTGAATGAAGGAGATGGGGGTCTCTTTTCACCACCAAAAAGTTATGCTAGGGGTCATGGAACATGCATGGGTGAACGGCATGTGGGAGGGGTACTATACTAAAGAGCTATAATAGACAATATTGAGTGAAATATTTGGCTGAATCCAACTAGGATTTTTTTAAAAAAACGATTTCCAGGGTTTCACTCTGTGGCTTTGACCCCAAAATACAATGTATTAAAGCTCTCCTTTAGTAGCTAATGAGGCCAATAATACTTTACAGTTCATGCAAACAATAAAGCAATAATGTCCATCTTACAGTTTTTCCCCCCATATTTCCAGTATCTGCCCATAATCGTATGCAGGGGTCTTTTGGGGGGGGAGCGCACCGGAGCGCAGCTCTGGAAGCTCTGGAGCCAAGCCCCGCCCCCAGCCGGCGTCTCCGAGAGTCTTTCAGGCAGCCGAATTTCAATTTCAGCTCCATTATATCCATTATAAGTTATTTTTTTCCCACTATAGAGAACAATGGAGGGAATAGGGGCAACCTGTTTAGGGGGCCATAGAATTGGACCCCCTGGTCCAATGTTCTTGAAACTTGGTGGGTATCTTGGGGAGAGGCTCCACCAGCTACCCTGTGAGTTTGGAGCCTCTCCCTAAAACCTCCTCCCCTCCAGCCCCCAGGATATACCCTATGTTTTCACCATTGACTTCAATGGCCCACAGGATATAATGGGGCTGAATTGCCGCCAAATTTCTTTCATTCCCTCCTTTCCTTCTTTCTTTTTCCTCTTTCCCTCATTCTTCTCTTCTCTCTTTCTTTCTTTCTTTCCCACCTTATTCTCTTCTCTTTTTCCTCCTTTCCATTTCCCTCCTTCTTCCCTCTCTTTCTTTCCCTCCCCTTTCTTTCTCTTTATTTCCCTCTTTCCTTCCTTCTTTCCTTCTCTCTACTCTCTCTCTTTCCTTCCCTCTTTCCTCCTTCTGTGGCCCAACTCTCATGAGAAGGAGTTTAAACTTTAAACCCCTTCTCTCTTAGCTCCCCTACCCAGACCAGCTGGGGAAGGGAAGGGGAGGCTTTTGAAGATGCTTCCCCCCCTTTTGCTTCCCCTTCTGACATCACTTCTGGTGATGTCATGGGGCATGGCATATGCTAATAGCCTAATGGCTCATTAGCATACCATATGCTAATGAGCTCCTGCAGCTGTTCTTCTACGAAAAGACCCCTGATCGTATGAAAATATATCCATATACAAATTACTGGAATCACTGCATAATGATACAAAAGTTCCTCTGCCAATACCCAACTGCTACAGAAAACCAAGCACGACAGCGTAATCAGCAGTTGACAACTGTCCTCAAAAACAGAAGTTTTATTCAAGGTCCTGAAAATCTATAAGGTTTGTGCAAATATCTTCTGAAACTGTTCCAAAAAAGGACAGTGGTGATTGGAAAAGTACATTAATTTGTGGATGCAAAGAATCATAGATGAGACAAAGGTCTTTTATACATGGCTGTTTCCCCTCACTTTTACTGTGCATGTCTGTTGGATTTTCTTTGTTGTTCTGCATTTTCCCTTACTTTCACCCTGCATTTCCATTGGGTTTTGTTTTTCATTATGCAATGATCCCCCCCCCCGCCACCCTTCAGCATTCAGTTTGCTTTCCGGTCACTGTTCCTAGGGTTTCTGAGATTGGTTTTGTGTTGATTTTTCCCTTGCTTTGATTTTTGAGATGAAGGTAATTCAAAAGCGTACCGATTCCCTTGAATTCCACCCTCCCTTTCCTGCCCCTTGAAGGTCTCTCCCCCACCAACATGGAGGTTGTTCCATCCAATCTGCCATCATTTATAACTGTGCAAGCTCCTTTGTCCCTTGTTTTACATTTAATAATTTTATTAGCAGCATGAGTCTAGCATTAATCTTCTAATGCTAAACTCACATTGCTTGTAAAAATAATTTAAATGTGAAACAATGAGGGAAAATGTGGAGCTTGCACATTGATGAATGGCAGAGGAGGCAGAGTGGGCAAAATGACCTTGTTTTACATTTTTTTTAAGTGGTGTGAGAAGCTCTAGGATTCACCACTGCAGTTCCCATCACTGTCCTGAAGTGGGTGACACCAGAGCATATAGACTAGGGGTGCGCACACACACACACACAAAAAAAAATCAGTGTTTTTTTGGGCTTGGGTATACCAAACGCCCAAAATATTGTTATATACTGATATAGTGACAGGGAAATAATTGGTCTTGCTGAATTTATTCGGCTCCATACCTTCCCTTCCCTCCCTGAGTTGTGCTGCAGCAATGACATGCCTAAGTGACAGAAGGAAACATGTTTAAAGAGACTGTGGTTTCTTAGCAAAGAAATGGAAGGCTTTGAATGCCTTCCCTTCAGTCGCTGATGCATGCCCCCTCTTTTCCTTTAAATGGCTTTTGCAAAGCCAAACCACGTGCAAGGAACTCAGAAGTGGTGTGAGTTCACCTGGTACTTGCAGTGAGTGAACTTGTGCCACTTCAGCTGATCCCCAATTAAAAGCTGAATAATATTGGGTTTTATTCAGGTTCAGCTGGACTGGTAGCCAAATCAGATTAGAAATCTGATTTAGCTGAATAAATACCCCCCAAAAAACTGATAAGGTATTTTTGGGTATTTATTCGCCTTAGTACACTTGCTCTTTACCTTCAACATTTTTACAGTATAAAGACAGCCGTCCCAACCCCCTGAACTTTGCAGCAGCCATTCCCCTGACCTTCCTTCCTACTGCCCCTGTTAGGTTGAACCCAGGACCCTTGGAGATGGAGATTTTGATCTAGCTTTGATTTCTGTCCTACTTTTTCTTTCTTTGTTTTCCTCCAGGGGACCTAGGGTTGCTAACCTCCAAGTGTGCTCTGGAAACCACCCAGAATTAAAACTTCTCTCCAGATGACAGAGATCAGTTCACTTGGACAAAATGGCCACTTTGGAGAGTAGAATCTCTGGCATTTTACCTGGATGAAGTCACTTCCTTCTCCAAATCTCACCTTCCCAAATCTCCAGGAATTTTCCAACTTGGAGCTGGCAACCCTAAGAACAACTTATCTCTATAGATGGGTGATCTGTTATGACTGGAGGCTGGCAACCCTAGAAAGAGAGAAGGAAAATGGGAAAGGCTATGGGGGCTTTCAGGAAAAGGAAAGTGGAAATAGTGGAGGAGGGGAAAATGAGATGCCTATAACCACATATTATTAGCCACATATCTTTTAGACTACATATTTATGGTGTTTGTGTTATATGTGTACCCAGACAGTAATAAACAGAACAGTTTCTCCTCTCTGTGCACCTACAGCCAGAGAATGTTGTGTTTCCATCATACATACACACATCTGTATGGTATTGGCCACATGCGGCCTCCATTTGTGGATATCTAAATCCACAGATGGGGCCATATGGATGTTAAAGAGATTTTTCTGCAATGTTGGGGTACTCCCTAGATTTGTGGAACAATCTTAAAATCTTTTTTTAAAAAAACTATACAGAGAGATAATTCCCCCCAAACTAAAGTAGCATTCTCTGCTGAAGAACAGAGAATGCATTTACCTTCAGTGTTCACTGGCAGGACAGGGAATCCTTTTTGGGCCCAGCAGCCATGTAGCTAAGGAGCCCTGATGGGCCCGGCAGCAGCCTCGCAGCCTGGGAGAGTTGTGGGGCATGTGGCCAGCCCTGTGGGTTGTGCTGGGCCTGGTAGCAGTGGCACAGCCTTGGGGCACTGCTGCACCTGACAGTGATGGCTGCACAGCCTGACAAAGCCCCTGACACTGGGCCTGGCATGAAAGTGGAAGGGTGCGAGTCCCCCTGAGAGTATTGTGGCTCCAAACTTGAGCAGCTCCCAGACAACACTATGCGGGGATGTGGGGAGAGAGCCTTGGAAGACCCACCTGGAGCAGCTCTAGATGAGCCACCAAGAGTGAGGATGGGGGAAGAAAGTCTCAGTGAACCCACCTGGAGCCACTCTGGATGAGTTGTTGAGAGCGGGAGGGAGGAAGGTGGTGGGAGCAGTGGTTGCAGGGGAACTGGGGACCATGCCGACATGAGTAAGAAAGTGAGGGGAGATGAGATTTCCCCCCCACAAGCAATGTTCCTCTACATGTGGAGTCTTGTGAGCAAAAATTCTACTTTGTGAGCTACTGTCACTAAAGTTGTGAGCGAGCAATTTGGCTACTGCATAAATTAGTTAGCTCTGGATCCATCCTTCCTGATGTAGGACAAAAATGTGTGAGCCAGAGGCAAGAACACCCTGTGAGCTAGTTCACACTAACTCAGGTTAGAGGGAACACTACCCACAAGTATTGTGGACCTCCACTTGTGCCTTACTAATTGCTTATTTCTCCCATCACCATTTTGAGGTATGCCACTGTAATTTCCATGAAGGCTTTGTTGTTCTGTTGTTGGGTTTTTGCTGTCAAGTCACAGCTGACTTATGACAACCCCATAGGGTTTTCAAGGCTAGAGACATTAGTGGTTTGCCCTGCCTCTGCACCATTGCACTAGTATTCCCTGGTGGTCTCCCGTCTCCTGAGCTGCCTTGGCTGGGAGGATGGAGTAGAAATTTAATAAATCAAATCAAAATACTGCCTAATACTAATAAGAGAGTAACTAACATTTCCTGGTGGGACTTGTATATTTTATCCCCAGTGGAGGAAACTTAGGTAAATGCATTCATCCACGTTCTGTCCTATTACTGTGGTATCATCTTCTCATTTCTGCAACAGGTAAGGGCTTAGATAGGATGGACTTGCTGCAGATTTTGAAGTACAAAATTTCTAGTCACAGCCCTGTTTCACTTAGGGTATGATAAAATCTGCTCCCCTCAATCCAGCAGAAAGAATAGACTGTAATGCTCCTAGAACAGCAGGCTGTAAACATTACAGAACTGCTTTTTGAACTCTTAGAAATGGGAAACTAGGAACACTGAAACTAAATTGAAGGAGGAGGAAATTGTGAAAAAATTGCAATGTTCTACTTGTTTGTGCAGCATAATCTTTACTAAAATTGTTCCTATTTCAAGACTACTCCTAGCCTAGGTCAGTGAAATGTGTGCCAGGTTCTCCTGTTACCTGAATACTCTTGCAACTGCTTTGCTCTCTCTCCTCCCTTCAGTACTCTTCCATCTGGGACTTCTGCTGCAAAGACTTCTCACAGTTCTTAGACTCTAATATGCCTTGGATCAGGTAGTATCACACATCTGAACGTCTTTCCTTTTGTCTCCTTGTCTCATCCCTCATCTTCTCCCACCCTAATGAACAATGTGAGTATGCCTCCTATGATGACAACAGTTCAATAATTTCTTTTTTCCCCTTTTTATTCTGTTTTCCTTTCTGCAAAGGAAAAAAAATAGCAATAATAATTAACTGGATAATTAGGAGAATGTTAAATGTGATCTGATGTGCAAGATGTCATAGTTCTTCACTACTGACCCTGTTTATCATGAATCTTCTCAAGATGACCAGTTGGAAGTGACATTTGCTGTACCCCTACCACAGTACTCCTTAACCATACTAGAAGCTGTATGCTTAAGATATGGCTGGCATTTTTCTTGTTCCCTAAACCCTTCAGGATTATTGTGCTTCTAACACTGTGGGAATACCAGAGCAAGAAAAAATAACTATGTCCTTTCTTGACTTTTCAGCAATTACACAAGAATGACCTGGGCAAACAACAGTAATGTCACTGAGTTTATTTTGTTAGGATTTTCTGATCTTCTTCAGCTGCAGCTTCTGCTCTTTGTCATATTTCTGATTATGTATGTCATCACACTGTTGGGAAACATCTTCATCATCTTACTCACAACAACAGATCCAGCTCTTGAAAGCCCCATGTATTTCTTCCTCAGGAATCTATCCCTTTTAGAGGTATGTTTCACTTTAGTTATTGTCCCCAAAATGTTAGTGGACCTCCTTTCAGAGAACAAAACCATCTCCTTCCCCGGTTGTGCAATGCAGATGTTTTTCTTCTTTTTCTTTGGAAGCACAGAATGTTTTCTCCTAGCCACCATGGCTTATGACCGCTATGCAGCCATATGCAACCCCCTGCACTATACTGTAATTATGAACAAGAAGCTTTGTGTTCAGCTGGCTCTGTTCTCTTGGTTCTCAGGAATTCCAGTGGGGACAGTCCAGACAACATGGCTGTTTAGTTTCCCATTCTGTGGCCCTAATAAGGTAAATCACTTTTTCTGTGACAGCCCACCAGTACTAAAACTGGTATGTGGAGATACGTATCTGTTTGAGATATATGCAATCACAGGGACTATTTTAGTAGTACTCTCTCCGTTTATGCTAATTCTGGTCTCCTATGTCCGCATCATCATCACCATCTTGAAGATGCCCTCAGCTGAAGGCAGGCACAAGGCCTTCTCCACTTGCTCCTCTCATCTGATTGTGGTGACTTTGTTCTATGGCACAACGGGACTCACGTATTTCCGACCAAAATCCAATTATTCTGCAAACACCAAGAAGTTACTGTCTTTATTTTACACAGTCTTCACCCCTATGCTGAATCCCATCATCTACAGCTTGAGGAACAAGGAAGTGAAAGGAGCCATGAGGAGACTGTGGCACAAAAAATCATTGCAATTGCAGTTGTAAGCCATGAAAGAGTATGAGGGCCCTGTTTGCGTGGAAAGGCGGCACAGAAATGTTTGAAATAAAATAGCGTAATACATAACGACTGAGAGGATAATAGACTAACTGAGATGCATCCATTTCTTAAGGAATTATGCTGCGGTATTACCTCAGTTGCCCTGATCTGGATAGTCCACAATAGTCTGATCTCATCAAATCTTGGAAGCTAAGCAGGGCTGACCCTGGCTAGTATTTGGATGGGAGCCCATCAACGAATATCAGGGTTGCTATGCAGAGGCAGGCAATGGCAAACCACCTCTGAACATCTGTTGCCTTGAAAACCCCACAGGGTCACCATAAGTCAACTGTGAGTTGGCAGCACTTTCTACCACCATTTCTTCAGTTGCTTGTTTTTTAATACAGATCATTGGAATTAAAGTTTCAACTTTCCTGTAGCTCTCTCCGATTTGAAAATGCCAGCTAAAAGTAAGGTATGAGGTTTGGCTTTTTTAAACTGTTACTTTAAACTGTTACCATCAAGTCACAGCCAACTTAAGGCAACCTTGGAGATGTTTCAAGGCAAGAGATGTTCACAGGTGTTTACCAATGCCTGTTTCTGCACAGCAACTCTGGACTTCCTTGGTGGACTCCCATCGAAGTACTAAACAGTTCTGGATCTGCTTAGTTTACGAGATCTGATGAGATTAGACTAGCCTGGGCCACGCAGGTCAGGTTTTGAAGAAAGGAGTGAATGGATGATATTTGAAAATCTTGAGGTCCTTAAACAACAGTCAGTTGTGAGGATCTAGGTTTGTATCCAGGGTATCCCTCTGTTAACTGAGGAAGCCCTTCCGTGATCACAAGTCTCTTTTAATTGCAGGACATCTTCTGAATCAATAGCATTGTTAGATGGCATCCAACAAGTCATGTATTTATTTATTTATAACTAGATTTTTTATTAGAAACAAAGAGAGAGTGATGCATTCATTTAAAAAAAAAATCTCAACTTTTTTTCAAATAATAAATTCCTGCTACCTATTGTCTTCTGAAAGAAAACATACTGTACCATTAAAAATGAATGGGGAGGTCAGGATATCTTCCTGTTTACAGGCAAAAGATAACATGAGCTCTTGGTTGGTTGGATCCCAAAGAGCCATTATGCATATGGTGGGAGTCTGATGCAACCACTATCTTCTCAATCCAAGCTTACTTAGAATGTGGGGAGATATTAAATCACACCATGCTTTTGATTTCAGGTGTAGTGGCACTCCACAATTTTAACACAAAAATATGGTGGGTCAGAAGGTTGTCAGTTCTCTTATGCTGGCACAGAGAATGGAAATGATTCAGCAATGGAAAGCAGCTCATCTCCACATGGCCAAAATATTGTTAACGTTCAAAGGATTCTTTCATGCCAGGAGGCATCATGGACATTTAAATTATGTTCTGTTGTCCCATATGGATTGAATCAAAACATGGGTCTTACCTGTTTTGTAAAAGAATGTAACACATTAGATGTAATGTCATGCTAACTTGTACTGATTTCATGCTGAATGGTTAATGGTAGCACATATCTCTTTAAATGTGGGATATGATGAAATAATTGCACACACCTGCAGGAAACCAATTCAGCTTTTTAAATGTGATGGGTGATCAGATTGTCTCAGAGAACTGCACCTCTAGTGCTGTGAATCTTGGAATCTTTTTCAGCCATTTATTGAGGGTGAGAATAATTTGCAAGTAAACAATAGGTAGGTATTTTTATTTGAATGGGATATAGTCAATTTGATATATATATTTTTTATCATTGGTTGGTTTCCTGTTGGAGGAGTGTTCCATGTTGAGAATATTTTTTATATTTGTTAGTTCCAGTGTAAGAATGTAACACCATCCAAGAAGCTGTTATATACTGCGAATCTATTCCGACTTTGAAAAAGAGTGACATTTGAAATGATCTTGTAAGCTGGCCTGCTTGTCAGCTGGAACAGCCAGAACTTGGAGAAGCTTGTGCTGAAACTTTGGAAACTTTTGGGAGGCATTCTATTCAGTTGAACTTTATGAGGAATTGTTAGTATTGCATATACCATCAACGGTCATTTTGGACACGTACTTTTATGAAGAAGTTCTGCTACTATATTTTGTGGCTTGTATTTGAAAGGTTGAATGTGCATCATGTTCATTTTTTTTATGGCATTATAGACTTTAAAGTAATTGTTGTATTTATTTGTTTGTTTGATTGATTTCTATCCCGCCCTCCCACCTAAGTGGCTCAGGGTAGTTTACAACATCAATAAAACCAATATACATAAAAACATGCACAATTCATATAAAACAGTTTAACCAAAAATACAATAAATATAAATAAACAACTCAATATCTATTATATCTAAACTTCTATCACAGTATGATCATGTAGCAGGTCAGCATGGCTCAACAGGCATGACATCAGTCTCACTGATATGCCCTGTGGAAAAGCTGTCTTCACGGCCCTGCAAAATTGCTGGAGATCTCGCAGGGCCTGGATCTCACTAGGGAGCTCATTCCAATACACTGGGGCAGCCAAGGTAAATGCTCTAGACCTCGTTGTTGTCAGCCTGGCTTCTTTAGGGCCAGGAAGGATCAGGCGGTGTTGTGTCCCAGATCACAGTGCTCTCTGGGGGACATGTGGAGAAAGGTGGTCCCTCAGATAGACAGGTCCCTAACCATATAGGGCTTTAAAGGTCAAAACCAGCACCTTAAAGTGGATCTGGAATGCTATTGGCAGCCAGTGCAGCAACTTTAGAACAGGCTGGATGTGCTCCTGCATAGGGAGACCCATCAGCAGCCTGGGCACTGCATTTTGCACCAGCTGCTGCTTCCAGAGTTGCCCCAAGGGTAGCCCCATGTAGAGAGCATTACAGTAGTCCAACCTCGAGGTGACCATAGCATGGATCACGGACACCAGATCTTTGCATTCGAGGAAGGGAACCAACTGCCTGATCAGCTGAAAATGGTAAAAGGCTGCCTTGGCGGTGGCTGCTACCTGGGCTTCCATTGTTAAGGAGGAATCCAGGAGCACTCCCAAACTCCAGACCTTCTGTGCTGGCACTACAGCCAGTAATGGGATCCCTAACCCCGAGCCACTTCAATTCAGGCACAGGACCTCCATCTTCGTTGGATTCGGTTTCAGTTGACTCAGTCTCAGCCATCCAGCCACATCCTGAAGCACCTGGTCCAGGTTTTCCGAGGTAGAGCCCGACTGACCGCCCAACAAGAGATAAAGCTGGGTGTCATCTGCATATTGGTGACAACCCAGCCCACGCCTCTGGGCAATCTGGACAAGGGGGCGCATATAGATGATGAATAGCATCGGGGAGAGTACCGCCCCTTGAGCACAGATTAGTGGGTGTCTTTGGGACAGCTGCTTCTTTGTCCCCGACCCTGGAGAAAGGAGACAAGCCCTTGTAAGACAAGCCCCTGAATCCCCACATCAGCGAGGCAGTGGGCGAGCAGCTGTTTGTCGACCATGTCGAATGCTGCTAACAGGTCTATCAACAGCAGCACCGCCATCCCGCCCCAATCCAGATGCCTCCAGAGGTCATCTGTGAGGGTGACCAGTGCTGTCTCCATGCCATGACCCAGGTGGAAGTTGGACTGGTAGGGATCAAATGTCGAAGTGTCATCCAGAAAGCTCTGCAACTGTATCACCACTACCCTCCCTATTAATTTGCCCCAATAGGGCAAATTGGAGACCGGTCAATAGTTAGCCAATTCGGCCGGATCCAGGGATGTTTTTTTTTTTCAAAAGAGGGCAGACCATTGCTTCCTTGAGAGCCCCCAGGAACAGTCCCTTAGAGAGGAACGTTGATAATATCCCTGAGGGCTCCTCAAAACCCCTCATGGCTAGCTTTAATTAGCCATGAGGGGCATGGATTAAGGCTGCATGTGGTTGGACGTACTGTTGAGATCAATCTGTCAACTTCCTCAAGGCTGTCGATCAAAATAATCCAGAATGGGACCAGCAGACGTGCATGGAACCTCGAGTTCACTCACTGTCTCAAGTGTGGCCAGCAGGTCGTGGTGGAGCAACAGGACTTTATCTGCAAAATAGCTCGTAAAAGCCTCACAGCCTATGTCTATGGCAGAGCTGTCAAAGACCGAACTGTTCTATACAATTGGGCTGGGCATTCTCAGGGTCAACAGCAAGCAGGTCCAACACACTCTCCAAGGAAAGTTATGCTTTATTGGAATACTGTTCTGTCAGGAATAGTGCTTATTGCAAGGGATTCAATACATATACCCTGATGCTTCTTCTAGCTAAGTGAATGAACTTCAAGCGCGCACATGGGAATCCTCCCAGAGGGACATTGCCTCATAACCGGGAGACTCTCCCTACCCCTGAGAGCAGAAACATTCACACCAATAGTGGAACTCAAGCTCTCCTTTCCCATCAAGGTTACACTGATAGTGCTGTCTGGCTAAGCCAGTTTGCACGGGTGGAGGAGTGCCTCCCTTCTGTTACCCACAGTAGCCAAGCAAAGCAAGCATGTGTATAAGAGTAGAGGTCAGGGATGATGGAAAACAAAGAACGTATGGCAGCCAGCTGACAGGCATGAGCATGCAGACACAATTGTGGCTGTGTAGAACTCCCTCTTCGCAGCCTTGACTGCCATCTCATAGGACCTCATAAATGTCCTACAGGATGCTCTTGTAGCCTCATCTCAAGCACACCACCATTGCCTCTCTAGCCATCTGAGCCTATGCTTCATCAGCCTGAGCTCCTGGGTATACCAGAGCAATGGTGCAGAGGGCATCTGGGAGTGATCTCATCAATGGCAGCCAAGAGTCAGTCATGCCATTCCTTGACCAATTCATCCAATGAGCCACCAGGGGGCAATCCTGAAGAGCCAGCTGAAGCCACAAAGGGTCCATTTGGCTCTGTGAGCAAGCTAAAATATGCTCGTCACCCAAACTGGGTTGGGGAGACACATTCACCCAGGCCCTCAGGACATGGCAGTCTGACCATGGAACTGCCATAGCCGTAATCCAGTCCACTGTAACCCCCGCCGTGAAGATCAAATCAAGTGTGTGACCGGCTCGGTGAGTGGAGGCCATTAGATATTGGGAGAGTCCTAGCACTGCCACAGACGATGCCAAGTCCACTGCCCAAGAGGAAGCTGCATCATTGGCATGGACATTGAAGCCACCCAGGACATTGAAGTCACCCAGCCCGACACAGCCTCCACCAGGGATGGCAGGCTATCGGCTGGTGCATTGGGTGGTCGATACACCAGCCAAACAGCCAAACTCTCCCCAGCCTCCCAGACAAAGCCGGCACACTCCATGCCCATGAGCCTCATTGCCAGGAGCGCCCTGAAGTAGTAAACCTCCCAAATGAACAGTGCCACTCCTCCTCCCCACCCCATTGTCTGAGATTGGTGAAGGATCAAGAACCCAGGGGGTGCCAACTGGGAGAGCGCAACTGTCTCCCCGTCTCACACCCTGGTCTTGGTCATGCACGCCAGGTCCACATCTTGCTCCAGCAAGAAGTCCCAAAGGACTGAGGTCTTATTATTTATGGACCTTGTGTTGCAGATCACCAATGTCGGAATGGGGTTCTTAGTCCTTGCCCCACCACCTGCTACCTTTGGGATGGGACACAGGCTGGAAGGTGGCCGAGCTTCTCTATTTCTCTGCCCCCTTCCCTTCCATTTTTGCCTCATCCCACCGCTATACCTTCCCCTCCCCAGGAGCATTGGAATTGCCTGCCCGGCCATTCTGCACCTGATGGTCTTTGTCAGCTGCACTCAGCTCAAACTTCAGACTGACCAGCTTGATTGGTCGATGTCAGGATTCCACAATGCCCTTCCCCTGCTCTTCCCTACCATACAATCCCCAGCTCAGCTGTTGATGCCACCCCCATCTGTTAATCCTCAGTATTTCTTTTTCCTGCTCATATAATTGGGCTGGTAGCCTATGGATGCCTTTTTCTTCTCTATTTTCCCTTACACCCTTCCAACCAGGAATATTGACAACATTTATTTATTATACATGGTTCATATTCACTAATTATTGTCACAGGGTTGTGGGGCTGTTGTTGTTGTTTTTTGGTAGTGCTATAACTGTACTTCTGTCTTTTTATTGCTTATCTCCCAAATACAAGCAGGCAGAATAAAAATAGTTGGAGGATTGTATTCACGGGGAAAATCCACCAAAGAAAAGAAACTATCAAATTAAATTAGTCAAACCAGATTAACAAGTAATATCCCTCTATAGGTGGAAATACATGTTTTACAGATACAAGAACTCCCATGTCTCAAGATCCTTCATGGAGGTTATTACCTAGCTATATATTTCTATATGATTATTGTAAAAGATCAAGTTGATTATTTGGGGTTATGGGAGGAATGGCTCTGGTAAAGGGTCCTGTCCCCTGCCCACTCTGACCCTGCACCCCCAAGGGTGGTGGGGGGAGTGCCTGCTCAGCCAGGTCAGAGCAGGAGGTGCCTGACCATGGCAGCTTGGCAGGAAGAGGCCAAAAGTCCTCTCCCTCACTGTAGCAAGATAAGGCTAGGTGGAGCAACCCCATCCCATCCCTCACTGTGGCAAGCCTGGGTGTGATGGTTCCTCCCTGCAGCTAGGCCAGTTGACCCCATCTCTTTCCACAGTGAAGTTGGCAATGCAGCCCTGTTTCTCAGAGCATTGGGGTAACCTTGTCCTTCTTTTTACACTAGGGTGGTCTTGGACAGGAGTGGCCCTTAGGACCAAATGGCCCCAGTGTGTTTTAGGGGGCAGCCCACCAGCCTATTGGGACTCTTCCTGGTAGCCTTAATGGCCAGCTCACTCCTGCTAATTATAGTGGTGATTTCTCTTAGACATGGCAAATAAAATGGAATTGCAGTGCCTCCTGAAAATATCTAGAGAGTGTCCACCTCACCTCCTCATTCTGTTGAATGTGTGTTAGGGCATCTTTGGGTATGTCCACCATACAAAGAGGGACCTAAAAAAGGAAACACTCCATTCCAGAAATCTCTGACCAGAAACAGTGCTGTTGCTGCTCTTGGAAGTGTACAGGCAACCAGTTCTATGAACATAAGGCTGTATGTGAGTGAGGACCTGGGACCATTTAAGGAGTGTTTACTCCCAATTGAATTTACTGGTCAAAATGATGGCAGAGTCCTTCTCAGTACACTTCAGAATTTAGAGAACTGGGTACCAAAGAGGCAGAAATGTTGGATGAGAACACTTTTAATAAATAAGTAGTAAATAACTCTGGAAATAGATAAATGTTCTATAGGATTATTTATTCATTGTCCACCTTTCTTGCAAAGACTCAATGCAAATTGCAATTTTTAAATGCAGACAGCTAGTCTAAGACAAGACAAATGATGCAACCCCCATATATTATAAAAATTAGACACATCACAGTGAAGACAAGATAATATATACAGTAAACAGTACAATAAGTTACAGCCCTTTATAGAAGCATCATCCTGAAGAATCCGTTTTACTTCATGATAGAGGATCATCAATCCTCTCTTATGGCCAGGGCACCAGAACAGGAGAAATAGCCTCACTGTACTGATATCCTAAAGTAAGGAGCAACCCTAAGAAAGTCTACTCAGAAGTAAGCCCAATATTAGTCAGTGGTGCATACTCCCAGGAGGCTGTTTTTAGTGTTACACTGAATCTCAGAATCTTAAAACTGTGCATGTAATTATTGATTCTATTCTTTCTGAAAGGTAAATAACAGCTTAACAAGCTATTTCACAATTATTGTTAATGGCTCCAGGGAGGTAGTGAATGAGGACAATCAAATCCCCAAAGTGACAAAAGGCAAATCATATAATGAAACTGAGTCATCAATGCAAAATCTTTCCCCATCAAAGTGGCTCCTCTATGCCCTCAGAGGTAGGTGACTCATTTATTCATTTTTCTTTGCCCAGACCCTGCCATTTAGCCTGGAGGGTGAGATGGAATAGATTTGGTTTGCATAGAGGCTATGTCATTGCATCAAATCCTGATTAGGGATGGGCACAAACTGGTTCATGAGACAAAATCTGGCTTGAATTTAGCCCGGTTTGGAGCACCCAAACTGATGTTTGGAGTAAGCACCTTCCCTGAACATTTACCAGACTTTTGTCCAGTTCAGTTTGGCTGCTCAGGCCATTTAAACCTAACAGCTGAGTGGCACTGGTCTGCAGCTCACCTGTTAGGTTTAAATGGCTGCAAGCCATTTCACCAGTCGGTTTTGTTTCCCCCTACTTTGAAGTGAGGGGAAGCAAAACAGACTGCTGAAATGTCTCCCAGCCATTTCAGCCTAACAGTGAATGGGTGCACCCATTTCAAAGCAGGGGGAAGTGAAATGGATGGCTGCCAACCATTTAACACTTCCCAGTTCATCCTCCTGTTTCTCCTGGCTGCAGCAAGTTGGACAGGGGTTCTAGTAAGGAATGGTATTGGGTAAGATTGAGAGGAAAATATGGTTGTAGCCCAATGTTCATTCTGTAGCAAGGAATATGGGCTTAGTGTGGGCTGCCTCTGGAGAGCTTGAAAGCTATACTAGTGTGTATGATAAAGAATAGAGGAAAACATCAAAGATGGGCAAACAAGTAAGCTCTAGTCAGTGCATGCAGCAGAATTAGATAAGAATCGGGTACAGTTCTAGGGGAAGGAAGAACAGATGATACTACCTGTGCAGAAAACAACTCATGTTTTGCCTCCATATCATCTGGTTTGATCTCTGGGAGAAGACGTTCAAAAGCATAGCACCCCACAACATGAAGCTTCTCTTACACTTTGCCACATAGTAACCATTTAACCACATATTTGAGTTCAACTTGTAGCTAGGGGGAATGCTTAAAACCTGCCACCAGTAAGTCTAAAACACCTGACCCTCCAAAGAATCCTTAAACAGATGGTGTGAGAATTATGATATGCAGAACAGCAAGGAAAGATGTTGCCATGGAAAGGGCCAGTGAGTAATATTTAGAAATCCACACCATATTTTCTAGTAGATCTGGTACACTAGCATCTGGAGGAGTTCTAATCCAGGTTTTACTTATGGCTCAGGTTATGGCTCTCTGCAAGCTGGAGCTGGTCATTAACCATGGGAAACTGTTAGGCGTAATCCAACATATATGTTTAAGAGCCTTTCTTCTAATTAAAGCCCTAAACCATTGCCTGCATATTGCAAGATCTTCCAAGAAGGTCCATTTGAAGGAGAAAACAATTCCACTGAGGCACACACAGACATTTCTATGCTGGGTCTGAGTAGTCTCTCCAGCTGAACATTCTATGTTTGGATGTCCAAGATGTCTTTGCTCAGGATTGATGGGAGTGGGAACAAGTATAATGGTCCTCCCCTGCTTGCAACCAGGCACTTCCCCCCATCCCCTATTGTGTTCCTGGTCATACAGTTGACATTAACAAGGTCTCCACAGTTAGGCAAATGCATGTAGGAGGTTTGGTGGCTCATTTTCACTCCCCTATATGCACAGTATCTTGAAGACAGATGCAGCAGTATAGACAATGTTTATTTTTTAAAGGTTCCTTTCTGTTGTTGCTGTTCTTGTTATGTGATAACATATTGGCAGCCAGGAAAAGTATTGCTGGAAGGATGAAGATTGGTTTCTGGACATGTGTGTGCACATTTTGCTCAGGGATGCAATGGCATTATTACAAAAATACTGCTGAACACTAGACAATAATTTTAATAAATCAACCAATTGTATTTGGAGAAAAACACCCCCGCAAGCTTAGATCTGCTGAAAATTTCCTATGCCAGAAAGGATATCTGTCAGTGGAGTTCAACTTTTCCATTTTTCCTCTTTGTGCTGCAGTCCAAAATGTTCTTCAAATCCTATTCCTGGAGGACAGGGGGAAGATGGATGTCTATGGTGGGAAAGGGAATTGGTAAAAATCACCTCATTTTCATCCATGGACATTTTTAGTAGGTCCAAGCCATGGGTTTATTTTGCAAGTTGTTTTTAATTGAACAGGAACTATTGTACTTCTGCAGAGGGCAAGTGAAAAAATGCACTATACAGCATAAAGAGCTGATGGAATACAGCAATTTCCTTTTTTGATAAATAAGAAATTTCTGAAGGAAAAAAACCCCTTAATTGAAAATAAATTATTAATTCACTCCTAATGTATGCTTATCAATTTTAAGTTAAGGTAACCGGTAACAAACAGCTAACAACTTCACACTGGTAAACATTTTGCTCAGCATACTTTATCAAACACACAAACACTGTGATAAAAATGACATTGACATTTAATAAATCCTATGAACATCAATTTGTATATCAAATAAAACTTTTACATTATTACTAAGGAAATTCTAACATTCTCAAGGAAAAGTCCAACATCCTCAATGAGTGCCTGGTTATAAACTCATTTCACCAATCTTCCTCAGGAGTAATCCTATTATGTTGAAAGGTGTTAATTTCTTTTTTTCTTTCTTCAGATTGTTACAGCTTAACTTTTTTACTTTTTTCAAATTATTGCAGTTTAACTTCTTTTTTAATTTCTTCAAATCATCTTCTAGTTCCATTTCAAGTGTTTGAATTAGGAGCAAGCCACTTAATTAATTTCTAGTAGTAGCAACCAGTCCTCTTTTCTATCTGGTTAGAAGCTTTCTTTTTTCAAATTGGCTGGCAATCGCTCTCTATCTCACGTAGCTGGCTCAATTGCTCACTAATTGTTTATAGGACTGGCATTTCAGTCCTCTTTTCTATCTGGCTGGATTCTTTATCCCCATAAATACCAATTGATGACAACAGCCATGTGCTGCCAAAGCAGATAGTGCTGAATGTCTATTGCGATATGAAGAATATAAATTTAGAAGTGGAGCATTTATGTTATATAGATCTTCTACTGAATCACATTTCATGTATCCATTTAAGATGCTGTCAGTGAAGCAAAATAACATAGAAGCATTATGTTTTTAATGGATTTTCCTGCACTTACCATAAAAAGATAATACTTTTCATTAAAAATGTTCTTTGCAAGGGAGTGAACAGATCTCCATCCTACCCTCCAATATGCTTATTTTTATTTGTTTATGTGAAGTATGGGTGCAAGGGATTGCTGTCACATTGTGGTACAAAAGAAGGAGAAAGGTAATGAGAAAAAGATAAAAAGATCCCACCTCTCCATATTGTCAATCTCTGAAATTATTCTTAGTTGTTTACCGTAACATGCATTAACAGAAATGTGAAAGGTGAATAGATAACAAAAGGTAGAGCCATGCTGTCACATTTTCAGAAAATTGCCAGTACAATAAACCATTTATCACCCCTCCAGACAGTATGAGACAGACAGAAAAAACTGAAGAGAATCAGACCAGTGTCACAGAATTCATTCTTGTGGGGTTTTCTAATCATCCTGAACTCCAAGCTCCCCTTTTCCTCATCTTCTTTCTGGTGTACACCATAACTCTGACCGGAAATGTCCTCATCATTCTCATCACAACATTGGACTCTGCCCTTCAGAGCCCCATGTACTTCTTCCTCCGAAACCTGTCTTCCTTGGAAATCTGCTTCAATTTGGTCATTGTCCCCAAGATGTTGGTGGACTTCCTGACAGAAAACAAGACCATCTCCTATTCTGGTTGTGCTGCACAAATGTATTTCTTCTTCTTCTTTGGTGCTGCTGAGTGCTGCCTTCTGGCTGCAATGGCGTATGACCGTTACGTTGCCATCTGTAACCCATTACGCTATCCCGACATCATGAACCGAAGAGCTTGCTTCCAACTGGCTGGTGCTTCATGGTTCTCAGGTTTCCCCGTGTCTACTGTCCAGACCACGTGGATATTCAGCTTGCCATTTTGTGGACCCAACATAGTCAATCACTTCTTTTGTGACAGTCCTCCAGTACTAGAACTGGCCTGTGCTGATACCCACATGTTTGAAATTGAAGCTCTCACAGCCACAGTGCTCTTCATCATGTTTCCTTTCCTCTTGATTCTGCTCACTTATGTCCGGATCATCACTACCATCCTGAGAATGCCATCAGCGGAGGGCAGGCACAAAGCCTTCTCAACATGTTCCTCTCACCTTGTGGTGGTGACTCTGTTCTACGGCACAGCCACATCGACCTACTTCAGACCCAAATCTACCTACACTCCAGATACAAAGAAGATCCTTTCTCTCTCCTACACTGTCATCACCCCCATGTTAAATCCCATCATCTACAGCTTGAGAAACAAGGAGGTAAAAGGTGCATTGAAGCGAACACTGGGCAGGAGAATATTTGCACACCAAAAATAATTTTGTTTTGTGATTGTGCTAGCTGTGCTAATTCTGTTTTCTTAGTGTTATGTTGTAGTGTGCTTATTTCATTGCTGTTACCCACCTTGGGTCCAGTAAATAAGTGCTTATCACTTAATGGCTGCAAACAAAAACAGTGAAGGTGGTGAGCTAATACTGAATGCTGGGTCTCACACATTAACCATTACAGGTATGCTTGTTTGCTCTGCTCACCAATGCCATAGCTTGCTGTGCTCACAATAATTAATACTTTGAATACAGTACTCTATCATGTTTCCTTTCCCCTTGATTCTGCTCACTTATGTTCACTATGTTTTTTTTTTGGAAACTGTAGCCAAAGTCAGATGTATAATAAATGTCATACCCCACCTTTCTCTCCAATGGGGACCGGAAGCAGCTCACTTGTTTTCCTCTCCTCGGTTTTATCCTGAAAACTAACTAATGAGGTAGGTGCGGCTGAGAGCGTGTGAATGGCACAAGGTCAACCAGCAACCTTCAGATTCCAGCCTGGATCTCCTTAATACTATTTAGGTATTCTAATCACGCACTACACTGGCTGATAGCTTCGTGGATATTCTTAAACTCTCTCTCTTTTGAAAAGGAAGGGTTATTTCCTACCTTCCCTGTCTGTGCTGCCTGCCATTCTGACGTCTCATGAGTAAGCCTTTGCTTCCATTGCAAATAGCAGAGGGGTGTCTGAGAGCTAAACTGTGTCAGGAGGTTCCGGTTCCCTTCATTTTTGGCACAGCATGTCCCACCATCATTCTAAAGTTGGTGGTCAATTTTGGGACTCCCACCTGAATTTGATAATGAGTTATGGCTGCCACAAATGAAGAACCCATGCTTCCATACCAAATAGCATGGAGGTGGGAGTCTTGAGGCTACTTGGGGCAGGATGGTCCATTCTGCCTTTTTATTTTTTAAAGACTGCAAGTCCCATTGTCATCCTGAAGCTGGTAGCCATGGTTGAGGCTGTGGTCACACGTGCTAAATTTTTACTGTGTAAACTGACAAAATCCAGTTGGAAAGTGCACTGAAAATGGATTGAAAGTGGATTATTTAGTGTGTGTGACCACAGCCTGAGACTCCTAGTTTTATTTTCTGACAAGTTCCATCTCCAATAGAAAGGAAACTTTAGCTTCTACTGCAAATGTCATATGGGGGCAGCAAGATTGTTCTGGCCACAATCATCCTGAATGACCAGTTCTGGCCTACTTTATTTTTTGATGAGTTATACCTGCCACAGATACCTCTTGCTTCCATTGCAAATACATTGAGGTAGGTGGGCTTGTGGAGATAACCTAGGCCAGGATGTCCTGGTTTCCTTCATTTTTGGCATTGCAACTGCCATCATCTTCCTGAAGCAAGTGGCCAGTTTTGAGGCTCCCAGCTTTATTTCCTGGTGACTTATGTGTGTCATAGACAAGCAGATGGAGAAGATGATGGTTCATTTTAGTATTATAGTTTTTTAAAAATCTTCTTCTCACATTACATCAGAATTGAGCCCAAGAGTCAAATTGATGTGAACATCACCAGATAGCTGATCATGCAGTGCTATATGCCCTAAGGTCATTGCCCCTTCCCTTACACCACATGTACAACTCCAAATGTGATCAACAATGTATGCGTATGTGCATGTACTTGTACATATGTATACCATGATGCTGCCAGCTTTTTGACTCAATCTCACCCAGTTCTCCTCTTTACTACAACCCCCATCCTACATAGCTTTTGTCCATGCATGTCTCACAATCCCTGGACAGTTTGGGGTAGTCAAAGAAGAACCCCCTTCCCGTTCTCACCTGTACCCATGCTTGTTACAGCCAACCCTTCATTTTTAAAGATTCAGTCTCCTCACTAATATATGATAAGGACTTTGGGGGGGGGGATATTTAAGCTAAATTTAATGGGATCTTCCATACTGTGTGTGTATGTGTGTGTGTGAAATGCCATCATGTCACAGCCAACTCACAGCAACCCCACCACAGGGCTTTCAAGGCAAGTAAGAAGTAGAGGTCATTCACCATTACCTTCCTCTATGGAGTCTTCTTTGGGGGTCTCCCTTTCATGTACCAGCCCTGCTTAACTTCTGAGATCTGACAAGATCAGGCTGCACCATGCTGCCTTCCCCCCCAGTCTTCCATACCTCAGTGGTACATAATAAAATGTACATAATAAAATATTGAGTTATAAATACATTGTGCTGATCTTTGCAATGTATTTCATTTTTTAAAAAAATGTGTGTCACTAGACTCTTATAATTTCAGCTGTTGATGAAAATAGCAATGCTAATAGCAGTGAACAAAATCCAACTATAAACTTGTTCATGAATGTAGAAATTGAGGTTATTTCCCCCCCAGCACTTTACCCTTTTAAAACAGTGGCTTAAGATTGTGACAGCTCTAATGATTAGTGTTATATTGCAACTGCTGGCTTGTTTTCAAAATGTTCACTTTGGCATAACAACTCAGTTGTTTGTCCATTCTTTTATCCAGGGCTCTTTTATAGCAGGAACTCCTTTGCATATTAGGTGACACACCCCTAATGCAGCCAATCCTCCAAGAGCTTACAGAGCTCTTCTTACAGGGGCTACTGTAAGTTCTTGGAGGATTGGCTACATTAGGGGTGTGTCACCTAATATGCAAAGGAGTTCCTGCTACAAAAAGAGCCCTGCTTTTATCTACAAAAACTTTAAAAAATCTACCTTAAAAACTACAAAGAAAACCAATGTACCTTTAATGGCCTGATCAAAATCTAAGATAAACTTTTCTATATAGAGTTTGCACCTACCACACAAATTGGAAAAAGACAAAAAAAAATGAAAGGTCTTTATAATATGGCTGCATTTATTGTCCACAAAACACAGATGTTAACATAGAAAACTGCAACCATTCAAATGAATTAAGTATTAGCACAAACCAAGGGCAATCTTTCAAAATAGAATCCATTCCTGCAGATTCATTGGTATCATAGATACTATAAGTCAGGGCAAAGCTCCTGAATGTATCTTTCACTGTGGAGATAGTTTTAAAGAATCTGGACAACAGTTGTGAGTTAGCCCCTTCAATACTTAACCAGCCCTGTATACCTTCATGGGTCATCTGTAGTCTATTGAGCTAAGGGGCAGGAAGGGATTCAACAACAGACCTAATAATAACCCCCCACCTTTCAATGCTTCTGTCAAAGACTGCCTCAAAGTCACATCATTTATTCTGTTTCAAAAGTCTGATGCTGAATGTTATCACAAATAGAATTCCTTTGACAACTCAAGTTCTTTTCTATTAACATTCATTTTCAGAATTATTTTTTTCAAAGCTGTTTTCATATCCTGGTTCCTTAAAGTGTAGATCATTGGGTTGAGCATTGGTGTGACAACACTGTACACCACAGCTATGATTTTGTTCATGTTAAAGGAAGAACGGGTGGTTGGACTTACATACATGAAAATCACTGTCCCATAGTACAGAGAGACAACAGTCAGATGAGAAGCGCAGGTGGAGAAAGCTTTGTGACGTCCATGAGAGGATGGTATTTTCAATATGGTTACAGTAATGTAGACGTAGGAGACCACAGTGGATAGGAATGTGCTCAGAATCACCATAGCAGAAAGTAGGAACACAGTCTTCTGGGTAACAGATGTGTCTATGCAAGCTAGGCTTAATAGTGGGGGGATGTCACAAAAGAAATGGTTTATTACATTGGGTCCACAAAACGGTAAGTTAATCACCACAATGGCAGCCACTAAAGGGGACAGGCAGCCCCCTGCCCAGCAACCAATCACTAGAAGCACACACACTCTTTTATTCATGATTGTGGAATATCTGAGAGGGTAACATATGGCAACATACCGGTCATAAGCCATAATTGCAAGGAGGAAGCATTCAGCTGACCCAAGGAAGAAGAAGCAGTAGGACTGCAACAAGCACCCAGCAAAGCTAATGGTGTGCACATTTGTCAACAAGATGGACAGCAGTTTGGGGACAGTGGAAGAAGTATAGCCCATATCCAGCAGTGATAGGTTCCCTAAAAAGAAGTACATGGGAGTTTGAAGGTGGCTGTCAGTCTTAACTGTGATGATTATGATTATGTTGCCCATCAATGTAAAAAGGTACATCATGAGGAAGAGAAAAAAGAGCGACATTTCGACTTTCCTAGTATTAGGGAAGCCCAGGATAATGAACTTTGTCACTATGGTATGGTTCCGATGTTCTTCAGGCCACTTTTCCAACATCTATAAGTGATAAGAAACGGTATTTTAGTACTTAGGTTTTTTTTTGGGGGGGGTTAAAGTGGGGAGGCAATAGAGAAATAAAAATGCAATTAAATTTAATTAAATTAAATGTGCACCTCTCTCTTAATTAAAGAACAAATTTTACACACTTAGTAAGGGGGAAAAATGGAAATATGGACTGAATTATTCTTAGTAAAGAATCTTCCACTGGTAAAAAAAAAAAAAAAGCTTTGGTCACTGAGGGGAAAGTTCTTTCCTTCAATGGGATGAGTCTAGCAAAAAAATTCTCAGTTGAAAGAAATGTTGAACCTAATCCTTGAGGTCTGAAGTCTAAAAATAAAGCAAAAAGAGAAGTTAGTATCAAGGAACTATTTACCCCAGAGCAGTTCAAATTGCCCTAAAAAGTTGATTGAAATTTAATTTGACATCAAATTTTAGTGCTTTTCCGCACAGGAAAGGCTGAAAGAATTTTGAATGATAAACAGACAGTTGGATCATACGGCCCCTCTTCTGCTAATGCATTTGTTTATTTGAGGGATATTAAGGTTGAATCCAGCCAGCTTTTCTATGCAGTTTCACCCAGTTAACCTCCTCATTACTAGTCCCCAGTATGCATGGCTTTTGTCAAGGTAGATCCTACGATTCCCAGTATATCCTTTTAGGTTTCCAAAGAGGATTTCCTCCTGACCTTTTTTAATAATAGAAAAGCTCACTGGATCCAATTCAATCCAATGTTATCTTTTGATATTAAACAGGCCCCAAACAAGCTAAATGAATATGCTTGTTCTAGATTAAAAGGGCTCCTTCCTCTTTCTAACTTATTGGAAGACAGTGATGATGATAAGGTAAGGTAAGGTAAAGTAAGGTAAGGTAAGGTAAGGTAAGGTAAGGTAAGGTAAGGTAAGATAAGATAAGATAAGATAAGATAAGATAAGATAAGATAAGATAAGATAAGATAAGATAAGATAAGATAAGATAAGATAAGATAAGATAAGATAAGATAAGATGATAAGGACTAAACTACATATTATATTTTTGGTAAATTGGGGTAGAGGTTCTCTGGAAACCATATGCTTTCTTTATGGCTGCAGTCACACACACTAAATAATCCACTTTCAATGCATTTTCCAACTGGATTTTACTGTGTGAATTGGCAAAATCTAGTTGGGAAGTGCATTGAAAGTGGATTGAAGTAGATTATTCAGTGTGTGTGACTGCAGCTTATATCAATTTAGAAATGCACATCAAATATTCAAATAGCCTGCTGGGGCTGTTTTGGCTTGGGGAAAATTCCATGGAAGTGAAGGCAGGAACCTTTCCTCCCCTCACTCTGGAATTCTAGCCAGAATTGAGCTCCTGTGGATTTTTGAAATGTCTTTCCCCACAGTGGCAGCATGACTGCAGGGAAAGCATGTCAGGTCCAAGGGAACCCCAGCCAAACTCACTAAAGAAATGAAACCTATAGTTTAGCCCTCAGTGAAATTTCTCTTAGTGGGAATTTTGGTAATCTGAAGATCTCTGCTTTCATAATGAGATTTACCTAGTGTAAAATATTAAGCAAAATTCAGAAGTTCCTCTTCTAGTGAATTATTTAAAAAATTGAAGGCAGAAGAAAGATCCACGGCATTTTCCAGGAAAGTTCTTATATCTAAATATACAACTGTGAAATAAAACTTGATTTCCCACTTGTTTCTCACTAATTCTGAGAAACCTTCCACCGAAATATGCAGGGCTTTTGTGATATCTCTGTCCCAAGACTCCTACATTTGAGAACTACTGCTACACAGATACATCTACATGTATTAGGTTTTAAAACATGTACTAGGTGATGGAGCCTTATCTTGATGGCCCAGGCTAGCCTGATCTCAGAAGCTAAGCAGGGTTGGTTCTGGTTAGTACATTGGACAGGAGACCTCTGAGGAAGTCCAGGTTGCCATTTGGAGGCAGGCAATGGCAGACTTCCTCTGAATGCCTCTTGACTTGAATACCATACGATGTCATCGTGAGTCAGCTATGACTTTATGGCACTTTACACACACATGCTATATGATGGTGCCAGAACTAAATTAATAGGAACTTGCTTTGTAAAGCTCACTCACTATTCTATCTGCTTCAGGCCTATTGTGCAACGTAATTAAATACTGCGAAATATTTATCATTGCCCTTAGTCTACTTCCCACATAACTCCTCAACTATATGGAAATGTGGGAGTGCTAATGGCAGTATTTTCCAGTTCCCAGTGGCTTTCCACATTATCTTTCAAGGTATTGCAATTATTTTTTGAAATCTTTGATCAGGCACAGACAATTTGATTTTTTGACCTTCTAAGGATTTCTATACACGTCTAAATGATATGTCTTTTTTTCTAGAGGAAGGACTCTTACTCTGATATAAGAAGTTTACTGCAAACCTTTCTCAAAGACAAGACTCTCAGTGGAAAGCAGCTATAGGACTCAAGCTGTAGATATTAAAGCCAGAAGGCAAATGCTATTCAAAATGTTATAATATGATGAGCACAGAAAAATCCCCCCCATCCACATAATAAACAGCTGGATTGTAATTGAGATTATTGTACTTAATCAATGGGAAACAAAAGAGGAAGAGTCTAAAGGTAATTCCATTTGTTTGTTTGTTGTTTGAAGATTCTAAGGCTAAAATCATAAGCATGAATCATGACCTCAATTCACCACTATTGGTAGAACATGCCATCAAGTCACAACCAATTTATGATGACTCCCCCCATAGGTTTTTCAAAGCAAGTGATGATCAGAGGTGGTTTGCCCTTGTCTGCTTCTTCTTAGGGCCAATGCACCACTACATTTACTTGGGAGCAGCTTCCATTGAACTAAATGTGCTGGGTTGTCAGAAGAGAGAGGAGAGGCCTCTGGCCACCAAAAAAAGGATATACCAAGGCTAGTTAGAACTGCATCAATAGGAGATGAAGCAAGGAGGGAAATTAGGTGTGATCCAACAGAAAAGAAACTGCTATAATCCCAGCTATTGACAGAGTGGAATCCAACCAGCTTTTCTGCCAATGAAAAGGGAGGAAGCTGCTCTTTGTTCATCCAAAAAAGGCTATGACAGGGATCAGGGGACCTACATGGGTCAAAACCATATATGATAGAGGGTCTACTAAGGAGGAGAATTAGGCTAAATTGATCCAAAAAGCTGGCTCATTCTGACTGAGTATGGGTAAGATTGACTTCCATTTCTTGAAGTGCATTGAAAAGTGACCATGTTAGAAAATGAGCCCCGTGTCATATTCACTACATACGAAAAGAAAGCAAACTTACCATATTGGCTCCAAATAACAGAGGCATGTGGAGGGTGTCTGTTTTTATTTTTATCCTTTGTGTATGTTGTAAAAATACAAACAATACTAATAAAATAAAATATTATTAAAATAAAATAAAATATTATTGTACAAAGTTACAAAGCTAATAAACCAGCTTCTTTTTATTTAATAAGATATAATGTGATAAAATAGGCTTGGTTTGTTTGTTTTTAAATCTTTGTCTTGGACTACACCCTTAAATTTCCCCCAGAAAGTAAGCCATTTGAAATGAGTAGTAGTATCTATGAGACTGTTATGTGTCTCTTGGGTTTTGATGCAATTAGCCTCAGGTGAGCATATCTGTAGATCTGGGAAAAGCTGAGAAAGATAATGCACTCATTTCAGTAAATGGATGCATAATCCCAAATGACAGTGTGCTGTTCTGTGACGCAGGCCTGGCGCTAGGGGGTGATGAAGTTGAACATTTGCAGAGCACCAAGGATCACAAAGGATGTACTCCCTTAAGGGCTGACAATCACAGTTGGCATATGGCATCCAAAAAGTTCAAGAAAAGCATGAGAGAATTCTCACCTGACAATTCCTGTTTCTTTCAGACTAAAGGGAGCTTTATCCCCTCACAAATTCCAGGTGATGGGCACAGTGATGCACTGGGATAACATAGTGGCTAATAGAATGAACTGTGGTCCAATGAGATTGTAAACTCAGATCTCATTCACAAATTTACAAGGAGATCATAGGCAAGCCACTCCCTTTAAACCTTGGTTCCCCCATATCCAATATAGCAAACATAATCCTGACAGCTGTAATTATTACTGTGATGAATCATGTATGTGGAATACATTAAATGTAAAATGTACCATAAAACTCTATGTTATTTCTGAATGGCACTTGTCTTGATCATTGGTCTATATTAATTCAGTGAGCCAAAATTGCTAGGTTTTGTGTTTGTGTATGTCTCTGTGAATATTGTCAACAATATTTAAAGTTGTCTCTCAGATGAATGGCAGCATACTCGGGATGTTTGTGTTTTTTATTTCCTTTGGCTGCTCTTGTCTGACAGTCAGTTTCCTTCACTTGCCTTCAATGACACCAATGGATACTCACATCAGACTGGCTACATAGTATCATAGTATTATCCTGTTCACTATATGATACTTAACTAGTTGGGATTATCACCCCTGTATGGAATCCAGAAAGAGAAGCAACAACCAGGAAAGAAAGAAAGAAAGAAAGAAAGAAAGAAAGAAAGAAAGAAAGAAAGAAAGAAAGAAAGAAAGAAAGAAAGAAAGAAAGAAAGAAAGAAAGAAAGAAGACATTTTTCCAGGAAAACCATTGTTGCCAATCTCCAGGTGACTGCTGGAGAGCTCTTAAAGCTCTGGTGCTAATTCAAAGTGCTTGGCATTCTGGCAGGGGGTACTGTGAGTGTAGAAAATGAATGTGGACAGAGTAGTGTTTTGGAAAATCTTTGGGAATTGTTTGGTGCATTTACCATGGGGTGCCCAACCATAGCCTCTGGCATTTTCTCACTCTACTGGCATCAAAACCAATTTAAGGCAAAATAGAGATATGGAGACTTTTCCATCCTCCTTTGCATCAATCTGTCTTTGTTGGCAACCCTAGGCCTGCCAGCACTCTCAGGGTGACTTCATGCCTCCTGACTGGCATTAGTACACTAGCCCTGGCTGCTTGCTCCTGTTCAGCAGGAGCCTCCCTATGGAAGCTGCCTGGGTGATTTTGGACCAGCCACAGACTTTCTGCCTAACCCACCTTGCAGTGTTGCTGTACAGATCACAAAGCAGAAGAGGAGAATTAAGTAAGCTGCTTTGCTCCCCACTAATGAGAAAGACAGAACTTTCCCTAGGAAGAGGCTGCTGAGAGAGGAGGAGATAAAGTTGCCAACTTTAGGAGACTTCAGGTGTGGAGCCTGAAGAGGGTGGGTTTGAGGAGGGGTGGGACCTCAGACAGGTACACTGCCACAGATACCACACTCCAAAACTATAAAATGTGTCCAGGACTGATTGATATTATTCAATGATTCTATGACAGAAGGAGAGACAGTAGTTCCTATGAGGGGAATTAGTTCCTCTGTTTCTCCTCCTCCTAAATCAATCAAATATCATTTAGTTCTTTTATAATAATCTGAGATTCTACTCCCTCCTCTTTCCACTCCTTCAGTCTTCTACTTTCCACCCAAACCCTCTTCCACAAGCCAGCACAGTTGCCCTCCAGCTCTTTCTGTTGTTTCACTTTAAAATTGCCGCTCTTATTCACTTCACCCATCTCTTGCATTCCTGAAAAGAATACCCATGGGCCTATATTGGGCCCCTTTGAACTACCACTTGCACTGTGTTCACCACCTGACACATTACAGATCAAACAGAGCTGTGATCTACCAATTATTCTTACACTCAGCCAACAATTTTGGCTTAAAACTAAGAGAGCTTCCACATCTTTGGTGGGTCACGCACCTTATACAAGTTGCAATACTGTTGACCTTCCTAATCTCCTCAGCCGTTCTGAGCTTTCCTTAGAAAAGAAAGGCACCACTGAATCATTGCCTGAGACCACCATGATGGTTTCCCATCAAAAGCAACTTCCAGGCCAGAGATGGAAACTTACAGCTGTTTTCGCATATGGACAACTTTATGTGGCTTTCTCAAGGGTACGCCACTTCCAGGATCTCAGAGTTCACATCGTTGATGGGCCCCAGCAAGGAACACTACTACCCCATTCTGACAAAGTATGTTGTCAACAAACAGGTTCTTCAGTCATCATGATATTTTCTAATATGATTTCACTGTTTCTCTGTAGATCTGCCTACAGGGACTAATGCTCTTCTGTGTAACAAGTCTTCACCAAAACATACTACTTTGTGCACAATGAGAACTGTCCTTCTAATTGCGGCTAGTATGTTCTGAATGCATGTACACTATCCAGCAACTACCCACTGCTTAGGCATACCTTTATTGCCTCTACCTCCTGGCCCACAACAAACACTAACAACAAACTGCCACTACGCCTTCTGTCAGGTGCCAATTAACTCCCACTGTTTTTAGCACAAATATTCATATGGCCACATTCGTCTTCTACCTTCATGTCACTTCTGTCCTGACCTCTACGATTACCTCTGACCTTGCCCCCACCACTTCCCTTGACACCTGTTCTCTCACAGGACACACACGACGACCACTTGCTCAGACATGCAAAAGAGACATCAGATGACTTTGCAAAATGCACAGATGCAGAACTTACTGAATGCTGCACCTTGTTACAGCTTTTCCAGCCCTACACATCCCAAAATCCATTCACCAACAACCTTACATCATATGACCACGGACAACAATTACTCTATACTACCATAAGGTATGCTGTTCTTCACTCCCACATTAGTTATTTACACTGCAAAACACTACTGTGTGTTTACTCTGCCAGCAAGATACAAAATCATTGACCCCACCCTCTTTCTAGAGCTCGTTGTATTTCCCCCCCACACAATGGGCCTTTTTCCTAGTCCTTGTTTAATTGCATCATATATAAAAAAATAATTTTATGTCACTCACATCCATATCACATTGTATATATAGACAACTTCACACAGCTGTATCCATAGTCCATGGGAAAACATGTTTTCAGAGTTTCAAAGGATCATGCCCATGGTCCATTCTTATAGTTTAGCATATTTGAACAGCTTGCTTCATTAAAAAAAAAGATGTCTGTCACATCTACTCCGCACAGATTTCCACCCCCCCCACATACACCATATTAAGTGAGATTGTGCAACGTTTCCCTCTTAATTTCATCTAATTCTTCCCACTTACGCTCCCATTCCTATGGTTTTTCCTATGGAATGTTGGTCCCATGATCACTAGCATAGCCTTTTTGGACTTTCCCCACTCTGTCTTCTTTATCCATGGAAAAGCTGAGTGGATCTCACCTATCTCACTCATTATAACATGTTAAATCTGAAGATAAAGCTTGTATGTATTTGTCAGTTCTGACAGTAACCCAGACAGATCAAGTTATAAATGAGAGGACAAAATGGAAGACTTAAAAAAAATAAACACCACATTTTTGCTATGTTTGTCCTAGACCCATATGTTCATGATGCAGTGACAAAGCGGAACTCCCATGTACAAAGGGGAAGTACCTGTGAGATTGATCTATAATTTTTAAAAAAGCCCTTCAGGTTCTGAAGGAACACATGAGTATAGGAAATTGTGAGCAATCATATCCAGAAGATGGCCGGGGGTGGGTGGGTAATATGACTCAGAGTGGAGGAGAATGGAAATCAAGCATCCCAACCACTGCAGCATTTGTAGTAATAATCTTTCCCTAGCTTACTTCACAGAGCATGATAGCACAGTGGTAGAACACATACCCTGCATGTTGAAGGTCTCACCTGGCACTTTCAGTTGGAAGGCGCCCTGCTGCCAATCAGAATATACTGTATTGTGCTAAATGGGCCAGTGGTCAGACTCAGTACATGGCAGCTTCATACATTATTAATCACCCAGTTCTATGAGTGGCTACACAAGAAGTCCATTAAAGCTGACCCTACAAGTGTGCCTTTGGGATTCTAGTCAACTCAGCACACTGTTGCATGGTTTTGGTTGCAGTTTTTCATAACACCTCTTATCAGATAGAATCCCTTATCAATGGCTTTTCTCCAACAGCACAACAATGCACAAGTAAATGAATACACATTCATATTTGATATTGTTGAAAGGTTTGCGGAGGGGGAGAAAGATCATATCAGAACATTTTAAACATTTTAGTTTCAGTGAGAGAACTTGTGTCCCTGAGAACTCTTTGGCAATGTATCCCACAGTCTGACAGGACTAACATAATAATGAAAGGTGGTGTGAGATTATGCAGAAAAAAAATAAATTGTAATTTTTGTGAGGGTGGGGATATGAAATATCAGGAGTGGGGAAGCAACATTTTATAGTACTGCTAATAAATGGCTTCAAGGTGGACAGAAATATTAAGTGTTTATTTAACTATTGATTACACTTTCATACTGCTCTTCTTCTGAATAGCTCATAATAACTTTCTTTTTGGTGCCTCAATGGCCTCAAACTAACACTGTACAAAGGAAGACAGAATTAGCTTCACAGAAAAGAAAATGGTCATGTGCCTCAAGCTCATTCCTTGTCTTATTGTTACCTGACTTTTTAAACATCAAGAAATCCACCACAAAAAAATTAAACAGAAAAAGTGAGCTGCAGAACATACTCTGACATATTACAACCGTTATTTTACAGCTGATTGTGGTGTGTTTAATTGAAAGGATTCCACAGAGGTCCCTCTCTCTTAAATATTTATCATTTTGAAGGCATTAACTTTAACACTGTTCTCTTGAGAGCCTCCTTAACGTCCTTGTTCCTCAGACTGTAGATAATGGGATTCAATATTGGGGTAATAACTGAATAGAAAAGAGAGAGGAGTTTGTCCACATTCAGAAAGTAACTGGATTTGGGGCGGATGTATATGAAAATGGCTGTGCCGTAGAATAAGGAGACCACAATGAGGTGTGAGGAGCAGGTAGAGAAAGCCCTCTGTCGGCTGTTGGCTGATTTCATCCTTAGGATGGTGGCAATGATATGGAAATAGGACAAAAGGATCAGCATGAACGGCATCAGGATCACAAACGCAGCTGCCCCAATGATTTGGATTTCATTCCAGTAGGTGTCCCCACACACCAGCTTCAACACTGGCTGGATTTCACAGAAGAAATGGTTGATGACATTGGAGTCACAAAAAGGAAGAGTGAAGATGAAGGTGGTATGACCCACGGCCACTAGGCTGCCACAAGTCCAAGATAGGGCAGCCAGCTGAACGCACACCCTCTTTCTCATGATGATTGGGTAACACAGTGGATTGCATATAGCAACGTAGCGATCGTAGGCCATAAAGGCTAGGAGGCAGCATTCGGTGGCACCAAAGAAGAGAAAGAAATACATTTGAGTGGCACAGGCATATAAGGAGATGGTTTTATCCAGAGCTAGGATGTTATCCAGCAACTTGGGAATGGTGACAGAAGTGTAGCAGATCTCTAAGAAAGATAAGTTTCTGAGGAAGAAGTACATAGGAGTGGAGAGGGCAGAGTCAACATTAATGAGGACAATGATGAGGAGATTGCCAAGTACTGTGGCAATGTAAATGCCCAGGAAGATGACAAAGAAGAGGATTTGCCAATGTGGGGCATTAGAGAAGCCCAGTAAAATAAAAGTGTTCACTGAGGTGACATTTTCCATGATTTCTTCTTCTGCATGCTTTGACTGGTTAGTTGGGAAGAGATGGAAACATAAGACCTTGATCTGAAAATAAATGTTAAAAGAAAATTGTCCATATTCTTTTCAGTCTAATCCAGAGGAAATGCAAGACCATATTATGCACATTGAAGTCTTTCCTACCTCTGAAATCAATGTTGGTGGCTCCTTTGGCTCTTTCTCAGTAGACTGAGTCAGGGCTGGAATCAGGGCATTTTAATAACTCCCACAGCCACCCATGAGACCAAATCCTTGGTGAGCTATAGGACTTTGTTTGCTAATCACACTGAGGCAAATCCAAAGATGTTTTGTGAGTGAACAAGAGATGAATATAATACAGGTGCGTGTTCATTTGCACTAGATCTGGAGACCCAAGTTTATATCCTCACTTTGCCAAGGAAGCTGGCTGGGTGACCTGGAGCAAGTCACTGTCTCAGCTAGGGTTGCCAACTCCAGTGTGGGAAATTCTTGCAGATTTAGGGGCAGTGCCTTGTGAAGGTAGAATGTGGGGAAGGCAGGGTGCTCATCATGGATATGATGCCACAGAGTGCACTTCCAAACCTTCCATGGAGGCTCATGGATCCTTCTGGATTCCAAAGTGCTGTGGAGGATTTTAGGATCCCAGACACATCCTCTTTTGAGGCTGCAGTGGGATCTTGGAATGTGAAGCTTCTCAAAGCTATGGACAAGATTGTTTCTCATTGATCTCTTCTGCCCTTGTCATGTACCAACTGAGGAGCGCACACGTGGTTGCCTTCGCACGGGGTCATGTGAATGGGCAAAGCTTCACTTACAGAAACCATAGCCAGTGCAGATCCTAGAACAGACCTATCGGTCAGGCAGGATCCAAGCTGTAACCTATGGGAAATAGGGGGCACTGTAAATAACTTATCACGGGTGTGGGTGGGTGTGGGTATGGGTGTGGTTTTCCAATGGGGATTTAAGCAGGCCTCCGGTCCTGCTCAGTTGTCTTGCATTTGGAGCTGAAATAAATTATGAGCTGAAATCACGCGTCTGAACCCAGCACTTTACAGCCCTTGGGGCAGAATTCAGCACTGAGGTCTTCCATACATCTGGGTGTCCTAAAAAGGGTTGGAAAATATCCGGAAAGACACTGGTTGAAAACTCACACTAAATCCAACAGAACATTCTACAGAGCCCATAGGAAGACTCATGAAGTGGTGGCAACAGCAGCTAAGAAACATTATTTCTCCACCACTATTGTATAATCACGACCATCAGAATTATTTAAGGTATCCTGCTGACTTCTAAACCTGAAACTTTATTATTTCAGGAACAGAATGTGACACCATTTCAATGTTGTTTTTTGCTGATAAAATAACCCAAACATACTCTGATCTGAATGTTGACAGTAACAGAGGCCAAGCAGAAGAGCTGCTTAATACATAATCTGGTCTGGTTATCAACCATCTTGACCTAGCTACTGTGATGGATATTGATAGGGTTCTGGTATCTGTGAAGGCCACCAGGTATGAATTGGATGCTTGTCTGCTGCTAAAATAATGGAATCCCTTAATAGCACTGGAGCCTTTCCTTCCCCAGCACTCTGTTTCTGGACAGTTTCACTCCCCCCCCTCAATCAGCTAGGGAGTGAAATTGACCAGCAGAAGCAGCTGGGTGGCTGAGGAAGGAAAGACCGGGGGATGTTTAAATGTCCCCCTCCTTTCTCCAGCCTGCCTGCCTCTCCAGATTGGCTTCCCCAGGCACCCCATGGCTGCAGGACACCTGGAGAAGCCAAGGGAAGGCAGTTTAAATTGACTTCCCTCCAAGGGTCGGCTTCCCCAGGCTCCCTGTGGCTGTGGGGCATCTGGGGAAAGGAAGATAAGACAGAGAGGGTCAGTTTCACTGAAACTGATGCCTTCCCTACCTGACTTGGGCCAAATAAAAGCTGAATAAGATAATCTTTTATTCAGGAACACCTTATCAGACAGCCAAATCAGATTAGAGAATCTGATTTAGCTTAACAAATTTTCTTCTTATTTGAAGGTTTATGGCTTTTCCACCCTGTCATATTATTATATTTTGATGCTAGCTCAGCCCAGGGACTTGACGGAAGTGACAAGATCACCTCTTTAACTTAGGGCTCTTCCACAGTCTCATTTTTGTTACTTATTTGTCCCGTTTGCTTTGCCCCCTCCCCAATTTTTCATGTTTTTGCTTCATCTGGACTATTAGAGAGGGCAAAACACATTGGAGAGGGAAGCCCTGAAGCAATAGGGACAAACAAGTGACAAAAATGACAATGTGAAAGAGCCCTTATACATCTGAAAATGGCACATGACAGGCTTTTGAAATTTCAAAAATAAACACAATATTTTATTCAACATAGAGGGGAAAGGGTTAGTGAAATTGGGGTAAAATGTCTGAGGTGAATCAATAATAACTCTGAGGTAACTTAGTAATTTCATCAACTCTTTAATATCTGTACTGCAAGTAAGAGTTTATAATAATAGAATAATAGAGATGAGAGGCTTTGGTTCCAGTGTCTCCTAGACACTCCAATATAAGTTCTCAAATGACTCTTCAGGTTTCAGAAGGCAGGGATACACTACCAAGTACCAAAATCCTTCTCTAAATCAGGGATCATGCTTTAGAGCTAGTTCCCTTTTCAACTGGGTGGAAAATTACAACTCTAAAATAGAAATTCTGCCCAAATGGGGGTCTTTAGCAATTCTTCCACTCCTCCTTGCCAACCTCCCAGTCTTTAGTCAGTGTTAAACTGAATTATCTTCAACAGTCAATTCCCAGTTCTTTCTTCTCAACTGATGCTATCCAATGAAATTTGTTTAAGCGGCCTGTCATTCTCTGGCTCTGTGAGGCATTAACTCTTCACAGTCTATCACATTCAGGGCTCTTTTTGTAGCAGGAACTCCTTTGCATATTAGGTGACACGCCCCTAAATTAGCCAATCCTCCAAGAGCTTACAGTAGCCCCTGTAAGAGAAGCTCTGTAAGCTCTTGGAGGATTGGCTACATTATGGGTGTGTTGCCTAATATGCAAAGGTGTTCTTGCTACAAAAAGAGCTCTGATCACATTTATACAACACTTACGAGCTTTAAAGCACAGTCTGTCCCAGCTACATATAACAGCAATCAGTAGTTGATCTGTCCTTTCTGAATCCTGATTGCTCTCAGTTTACTATAGATTACTTACACCCCAATAAAAAAAGATTGTCTGAAATAAAACTCAGAATTTGCAATGACTTTTTTTTTACATTTTTAATCTCAAGTGCATACATAAACTGCTTTAGAGCTGACATTCCAGGTTTGTAATTGACATTAGTACTCAGGGAAGAAATAATATTCATACACAATATCTGAGAATCTTGTATAATTATTTTTTCTTTGAAAAGTGTTCTCTGGTGTTCATGTTTGGCTGCAACAAAATAATATACATTTTGGGGGCAAAAATGAAACTTAGCAACCCAGTGCTGGAAGCCAAAATAGAGAAAATCTCCACAGCCACCATGGATTTCCCCTTACTGCTCAGATAAGAAGGAATAAAGGAGATCCAAACACTGCAAAACACCAACATGCTAAAAGTGATAAACTTGGCCTCATTGAAAGTGTCAGGCAACTTCCTGGCTAGGAAGGCCACCATGAAGCTGACACTGGCCTGAAAGCCCAGGTAACCCAGGACAATGTAAAACATGGTGACAGAACCCTCATTACATTTTACTATAATCTGTCCAGACTGTGAAAACTTGTCATGGTCTGGGAATGGGGGAGAGGTTCCCAGCCAGGTTACACAGATGCCAAATTGAATAAGAGAGCAACAAAGGATAATGTAATTGGCCAAACTTTTCCCCAACCATTTCCTTATTGTGTTTCCTGGGCTTGTGGCCATGAATGCCAGAACTACAGTGATGGTTTTGGCCAACACACAAGAAAGTGCAAAAGAAAAGACCATGCCAAAAGCAACTTGTTGAAGAAGGCAGGCTGCCTTATTGGGTTGTCCAATGAACAAGAAGGTACAAACAAAACATAACAAGAGGGAAATTAGGAGGAGGTAGGTAAGATCCCGGTTGTTGGCTCTGACAATGGGTGTATTTTCATATTTAACAAAGGTTCCAAGCACCACTATGGTGAGTAGGGAAAAAAAGAGAGAAGCAGAAGCCAAACTGATTCCTATTGGTTCATCATAGGCAAGAAAAGTTATGACTTTAGGCATACATCTGTTTTGGTTCTCGTTCGGATGCTCATCTTCTGGGCACATGGCACATTGATATGCATCTGAAAGAAAAAGAATAGCAGGTGTATACATCTTGAAAAGTAGTTAGGGATATCCTGCCAGCAGTGCATCCTTGATAAATATCCTGTGTTTGAAACTTGAGACTGAAAAAGAGAATAGTTGTAAAAAAAAAAATCTGACTGAGATGGGCTTCATGGTTACATGAAAGCAAGAAAAGTTATGACTTTAGCTATATATCTGTTTTGGTTCTTGTTTGGATGCTCATCCTCTGGACAATGACACATTGACATGCATTTGAAAGAAACAGATGTATACAGATGGCCATCTAGCAAGGCTAATCCTGTCCATCATGTGCCTATGATGACTTAATTATCTGTGATAAACATACTGTGTTTGTCGTTTCTCTGGCATTCGTGGTGGTAGAAGAAAGTATTATCAAGTTGCAACCAACTTATGGTGAACCCGTAGAGTTTTCAAGTCTAGAGAAGGTGGTTTGCCATTGCCTGCCTCTGTGCTGCAACCCTGAACTTCCTTGGTGGTCTCCCACCCAAGTACTTACTAGGACCAAGCTTGTTTAGTTTCTGAGGTCCGATGAGGCCAGGCTAGCCTGGGTCATCCAGTTCAAGGCAATGCCTGACACTGGGAGAATTCATAGTCACAAAACATCTCAGCCTGCCTGGAGTGCTGTGATGGCCTATATGAGTCACAAGCTGACAAGCTCTATTTCTCTGAGGGGCACAAACACATGAAAAGCATGCATCTCTGTCCACCTATAAAATGTAAATATCAATATTGTACCCTGCTCTGATACTAGTATTTAAAATTGGGAAAAAATCCTATCATCACAGTAGAGGGAACTCTTGAAACTAAACTAAGTAGAGGTTAAAGGGTTAAAGCCCATTGCTCTACCATTAATGGCCCCATGACCAAATGAGATGACAGCAGCCTCCAATTTCTAGTTTATAAATGGACAGGGATATTTGATCTTTGTCATGCCAGTTTATACCCAAGGAACTCCCTTGCACAGGTAATATTTTTCTGTGATACACTTCTGAGCCTCAAAAACTTAATCACTTTAACTAAGTGAGGTGGTTGCTTATTATGGAAGAAGTCTTCCTTTGATGGAGAAAGCTTATTCTGCCAGAGCAGGGTTCTTTTATGCTGTAATATGAGCTAGCACAGCAATTAAAAAAATGGGTAGAGGTCTCAACTGGTTGGGACCCATTATTTCCCTCCACTAAATGAAGAATCTTGCTGCAAAGGATGTAGCCTTCTCTTACGGGAAGCAGAAGATGAAAAGGTTTTTATAACTCACTTTTCTCTGCCTTAAGACGTCCATAGCCAATAATGATCACATTCTCTACCTCTCCCCACAACAGGCACCTTGTGAGATAGATGGGGCTGACAGGGTTCTGACTGTGACTGGCCCAAGGTCACCCAGCAGTCTTGTATGGAGGAGTGGGAAATCAAACCTAGTTCCTCAAATCAGAGTCCACCACTCTTACCCACTATACCACTCTGAGATCTTCTTCCATTGGTTTCTTTTGTTGGATTGAGACATCTCACAGGAGAAGTAACCACTGGCTCTAGACATCTTTTTAAAAAAATGTTTCTCAATGTTCATTATTTGAAAAGGTTGAATAGATGGGAGTCACATACCCGTCTGGCTTGAAATTGTCCCTTCTGGGCACTGGGAACAATCATAGCAGCAAGATGATGCTTCTCCCTCATGGACTTTTCTGCTGTATCCTGGATGGCATCTCTCAGTGCACAGGGAAGAGGGCAATGTCTGTTCATAAATGAAAAGGAATCTGGTTTAATTTAAGATAATGCATGGGCTGAAGCATTTTCACACATCCTATCCTCAACCCTGTATATAAAATTTTGTAAAGGGGGAGTCATGGGTAAAATAAAACATCTGGTGAACCTGCACCACTTCAGACTGCCCATGTCATAGCTGGACAAGCCAATTGACTTGCTGACACACAATAAAAGAAAAGATCCTCTGATTTAATCACTGGACCCAAAATCCTAGCTCAGGCACAATGGTGATCTACTTGCTGGTGGGGGGGAATAGTCGGAGACATGTTCCAAAGGAAATGAAGCTCAGATGATTCTTTGTGGTGAGAACACTTGTTACATTGCCCTGCTTTCCATATTTATTTATTTTATCTGTGAATTTTATTATACACAATGGAATTACGATATTTGCAAGTGAGATTCCTAATCCATTTCATTGTTCCTCTACAATGGAACAACGGCAAAAAACATTGTATACAAGGTCAATATTTTACAGAAGTTAGACACTGGATGGTCATAGATCCATAACACTGATGCACAACACTTCCAGTAAGGCAAGAATTGTTTTTCTTTTTGTTACCCACATATGAAGCAATTCTTTTCTGATTGGTCTGGGCTGTTCTGTTGATCTTGGAAGTTAAGTGCTTTCTCTGGCTGCTGGTTTTGTTCTGCTCACTCTGCTTGTGTAGTAATGTAATTTAATTTAATATTGGTTTGTCAAATAGCAGTCAGTAAAATAATGACATATTGGCAGAGGGTGAAATCAGTTTATAAATGCACTATCTGTTTATTTTGCAGATTAGTTATGCTGGATCTCTCTGCCCTAATGACTCCATTAACTTCCTATTAAAAAAGAATCAAACTATCTTAATTTTAAAAACCTAGATTTTAGTCTAGGAATGGTTGAAAAGAGAGCAGAAAAGAGAGCAGAAAGATACTAAAATTTGGGTAACCCACCTGGTTGAATCCGCGGGGCCATATGACAGCATCACTCTTGATGGTAAGCCTGTGGTCAGTGGAAGCCCAAGAGCTCACCCTTCCAACTGTCACAGGGATGAAGGATTTATTGGGGAAATAGACCATGTTCACAATGTCATATCCAACAGACCATTCCTGGTTTTCATTGAAATAGACCTCCTCCCCAATACTGTTGTTGAAATGGAGTTTTTGCAAAAATGGATGGAGCTAGATAGGAAGACAAAACTTCAGAATCTATGAAACAGGGCAAAGACTTGCAAGTATGTGAGTATTGTTGCATAGATGCAGGCAATGGCAAAACACCTCTGTTTATTTCTTGTCTCTTTCTTGAAAACCCTATGCAGTCACCATAGGTCAGCTATGATTTGATGGATCTTTCCACAAAGACTTATGGTGCATTTTTACGAGATTTAACATACATTAGATCAAATTTAATGACCAGATCTGCATGCCCCCCAAATGAGCCTGATCAACGGAAAAGCATATTAGAGAATTTGTTAATATTCTTCGGTATGATATGATGCAATCATTATAGAGAATCTTACTGAATTCTTCTGTGGACTTTTTGTGCATATAATTACTTGAATCATGGAAATGTGTACCCAAAGATCCTTTTTTAAAAAACCTGTGTTTCTCTAATCCTAGAGAAGCTTATCAATCTACAGACATGCTTTTCCAGGGATCTGGGAATCAAATGATTGCATAAATGTGGGCCTACAGCCTTAAATCCACCTCCCCATTTGTCTTTGGTCTTCATGCACAGCAGGTCTTCTGCCTATTGGTACTACTATTGCATAGCAACAACCAAAGGATGCACCCCTAAGAACACCATGGCATTCATTAAAATATAATCTGGGGTGCAACAGAAATTGTGGAGTTTGATTTATTGGTAAGTAGCTTGGTTTATCTGAACCAGTGTTTTAGGTAAGACTAAGTTCACCTCTCCCTAACTGGATTGTTTGTTCTATCATTGCTTGTTTTTAATCTGAACCTGAATTTCAACAATGACTTAGCCATCTTTTTAATCTTTTTATCTGGGGCATTTCTATTTTACCTTGGTTGTGTCCTCCTCCGTTATGATATTATCTCAGCAAAGGTCTCCAATTTCAACTACTTGCATCCCTCCACATATTTAGCCCTTTGAAAATGAAGGGTGTGTTTTTATTTCTGATATCCTAGAATGATTTTTAAAAGAACTCTCTATAAAAGAAATAACTGTGGAAACTGATCACGGGCAATAATGCATGCATAGCCATAAAGAGTCTGAAATAGATGATCACATGTCAGAGGTGTAAAGTACTGGGTTTCAGGCCTCATGACTCGGACGACGACATAAGAGAAGACGCGTTTATTCGTACTTCACATAAGACAAAGAACACACAGTAACGGCCGGAGGCCAACTATATACAGTTAGGGGGGGACGGCCCTATATTCCTATTGGCGGGTTTGAATCGCCCGCCAATGCTGCCATTGGTTCACTACTGGCGAGCTCAGGAACCTAGTCCCTATTGTTCTCAGAGAGCGAAGCTTGGCAGTGTTTCGCCAGCTCAGCCCTCTGATCTCAGGACACAACACCCCTCCCCCATGGTTCGTCCCCTATCAGGTGACGTAGTCTTTTAAGTATGCTGGTGGCCTCCTTTCTCTTATCGAACGTCGGGGGGCCGGTACCGGACTGGCGGGGCCCCTATCGGTTGTTCCGCCCGCACACGGAGCTTGGGCCTCTGGAAGTCGCCGAGGCGGTGACGGTGGCGGCTGTAACGGTGGCGGCAGCGGCGGCGGCGACTCGGCTGCTACCGGGGCCAACGGTGGCGGCAGCGGCGGCGGCGGCTCAGCTGCTACCGGGGCCCCCTCCGGATTCCGTGGACTCTCTGGCGCTGGCTCCGCTGTCGGTGCTTGCGGTTGATCGGATGATGGGGCAGGGGCGGCATTTCCCGGTAACTCGATCTCTCTATCGGGGTCTTGACGCCTCCGTAGCTGGTCGATGTGTTTGCGGAGGACCCGGTCCCCATCGGTTAGGACCTCGTATGACACTGGCCCGGTGGGTTTTAGGATGCGCCCTGCCACCCACTGCGGCCCCGCTCCGTAGTTCCGGAAGTAGACAGGGTCTCCCGGTAGGAAGCTCCGGGGCGCCTCCCTGTTCTCAACCAGCTTTCTCTCGGGGGCGCGGTCCGGGTGGAGTCTGTCTAATAAAGTGGTAGGGCGGCGGCCCATTAATAGTTCTGCGGGGCAGTGTCCGGAGATGGGGTTTGGGGTGGTGCGGTATGTGAGAAGGAAGCGGGCCAGCCGGAACTCCCAGTCCCCCCCGTTATGCGGCTCAGGGCCTCTTTGGCGGTGCGTACCGTCCTCTCCGCCTGTCCATTAGTTGCCGGGTGGAAAGGCGCGGATCGTATGTGCCTGATGAGGTTCCTTTCGAGGAACGCTTGAAACTCCGCAGATGTGAATGCTGCCCCGTTGTCTGACACGATTGTGTCGGGTAACCCGTGCGTTGCAAATATCTTCCGCAGGGCCCTTATTGCCGCCTTGGTAGAGGGGTAGACACTGGGCTTATTTCCACCCATTTTGAATAAGAGTCTACCGTTACCATGAACTGGAGCCCCTGGAACGGCCCCGCAAAGTCTATGTGCAGGCGTGACCACGGCTTGTGGGTAGACTCCCAGCTTTGGGTTGGCGCTCTCGGTGGATTGGGGCGGACCTCCTGACATCGTGTGCACCCTCTGACCCAAGATTCAATTTCTGCGTCCACCCCGGGCCACCACACGTAGCTCCTTGCCAGAGCTTTCATTCGTACGATGCCCGGGTGGGCCTCGTGCAGCGTTTCTAGCACCCCTTGTCTCATGGGCCCCGGAATGATCACCCTGTCTCCCCATAGTAAATACCCTTTCAATGCGGACAGCTCTTCCCGCCTGGCCTTGTACGCTGTGAACTCTGGCCCTGTCTGTTCCGCTGGCCACCCCCTCACCACCCAGTTTAGGACCCGGGAGAGAATGGGATCTCGGGACGTGCGGGCGGCCACATCTGCAGCCTGAAGGGGGGTTTGGCAGTTCCTCCATCAGCAAGACAGCGGGGGCTGGGGCCGGATCCTCCCCTGTCTGCGGCAGCGGTAGGCGGCTCAAGGCGTCGGCATGACCCAGCGCCTTGCCCGGCCGATGCTCCAGTCGGTATTGGTAACCCGCTAAAAATAAGGACCAGCGCAACACCCGGGGCGACAAAACTTGCGGCGTTTGTTTGTCCGCCGCGAACAGACCCAGGAGCGGCTTATGATCTGTTACGAGCGTGAAGGGCCGCCCGTACACAAAATTGTGGAATTTTTTACCCCCGCCACCAGTGCCAAGCCCTCCCTGTCGATTTGGGCGTAGTTCCGCTCCGCGGGGGACAGCGTGCGGGAGTAGTAAGCCACCGGGACCTCCCTCCCATCCGGTAGCTTGTGTGCCAAGACTGCCCCGACCCCATACGGTGATGCGTCGCACGCCAGGATGACCGGGAGCTTTTCATCAAAGTGCGCGAGTACTGCGTTTGAAATCAAGAGGACTTTCACCCCCGAAACGCCGCCTCCTCCCTCGCTCCCCATGCCCAAGGTGTCGCCTTATCCAGCAGCCTGTGTAGGGGTTCGGCCACGGCGGCTTTGTGTGGGAGAAAGGAATGGTAAAAGTTCAGGAGGCCTAAGAACGCCTGGAGCTCGGCCTTGGACTTCGGGGCGGGGGCCTCCACGATGGCCTTCACTTTGTCCCTCGCCGGATGCAGGCCTGATGCGTCTACCCGGTATCCCAAGAACTCTACTTCCGGCACCCCGAGGAGGCACTTTTCCCGCTTCACTTTCAGCCCCGCGGCTTGGAAGCGTTCCAATACAGTTCGGAGGCGGGCGGCGAAGCTTTCCGGGGTGGTCGCGGCGATGAGGACGTCGTCGAAGAACGGCGTCACTCCAGGGATCCCTTTTAACAAATCGTCCATTAAATTTTGGAAGATCCCTGGGGCCACACTGACCCCGAACTGCAGCCTCTTCACCCGGAAAGCTCCCCGGTGGGTCACTATGGTCTGTGCCTCGGCCGTGGCCTCATCTACCGGGAGTTGCTGGTACGCCTGTGCGAGATCCAGCTTTCCAAATATGCGCGCCCCTGCCAGTGTTGCTAGGACATGGCTGACCACTGGTACGGGGTATGCGTGCGCCTGGAGTGCCTGGTTAATAGTGCACTTATAATCCGCGCAGATGCGGATCTCCCCGTTTGGCTTGACGGGTGTCACTATCGGTGTCTCCCATCTAGCGTTCGGGACGGGCTCTAAGACTCCCTGGGCCACCAGCCGGTCTAATTCGGTCTCTATTTTAGGGCGGAGGGCCAGGGGCACGGTGCGGAAGCGCCGACGGATGGGCGTCACGGTGGGGTCTAAGTGGAGCGACACCGGGGGCCCTTTGTAACATCCCAGTTTCCCGTCAAAGACCTCTGGGAATTCCTTGCACACCGCCCCCCCGTCCCGCCCCCCCCATTTATTTACTCCCCCAATCGATATGCCTAGGGCCTCGAACCACGCCCGCCCCAGGAGACTCGCGAGATTTCCCTCTACCACCACCAAGTCCAACTTCCCCTCAAAGTCTCGGTACTGCACTCGGAAAGTGCCGACTCCCCGGATGGGGACAGGGTTCTTTTGAAAGTCCACCAAGCTTAGTGGCGATGGACGTAGAGGGGGTCCCCCTAGTGGGCAAAGTCTTTTTAAAGTGTCCAGGGAAATGATGGACGCCGCCGATCCCGAGTCCACTTCCATGCAACAGGGGGACCCCTCGATCCGCACGGTTACTTGGATCTTCGGGGCAGAGGAAAGGTTGGGGTTGGGGAGGCGAAGTACCTGTAGTGGTTGGTCGGTGAGGTGGTACAACTTGGCGACCTCTTCCGTTGTCTCGTGTGCGGTGGACGATGCGCGGTACTGGGGGACCGACGATCTCGAATTCCGGGAGCCCTTGGACCGGCAGACCCGGGCGAGGTGTCCCTGCTTTCCGCACCCGTGACAGACAGCGTCCCGGAACATGCAGGATTTCCGTCCGTGGCCCTCCCCGCAGCTGGCACAGACGGCTCGGTTGCCGGAGTACTTGGCTTGCTCCCTGTTGGCCTGCTGGAACGGCGCCGGCCGGCGTTGTTGGGGTTTGAGGGCGCAGACCTCGTCCGTCTCTTCGTTTCCGGGGCTTGGGCTCCTTCCAACCACCTGTGCGGCCGCGACCGGCCGATCCCCTTCTGCGGCCTCGTGGGCAGTGGCGGCGTCGAGGGCCTCGTCCAAGGTGAGCTTCCGGTGTCCCACCAACTTGCGCCGCAGCTTGGAGTCCGCCAGGCCCCACACGAACTGTGTCAGCAGGTTGTCCTCCACCTTCGGAAACCCGCAGTCCACGGCTAGCGCCCTTAGCGCGGCTAGGAAGTTGGCAATGGATTCCCCTCGGGTCTGGACTCGCCTCTGGAAATCCATCCTCTTGGCCAGGAAGGTCGGCCGGGGGCTGAAGTAGCCATTTAGGACGTCCAGGATTTCCCCAAACGAGCTCTCCAAGGCCGTGCGGGGCACCAAGAGGCTCTTGGCGAGGCGGACGGTTTGGGTGCCGCAGGCGTTCAGGAGGATCGCTCGTTTCTGGTCGGGGTGGCGGATTTCGTTGAGCTCCAAGTAGCTGATGAGCTGGTCGACCCATGCGTCCCAGGTTTCTGGCTGCGACTGGTCGAAGTGCTCCAGTGTTACGTGGGAAGCGGCCATGGTTCTGTCAGGAACGGCGCGCGCCGGGGCGAGCGGTGCGGTGCTGCTCTCGGGGTCAGCGATGCGATGCTCGGCGAGCGGTGCGGTGCTGCTCTCGGGGTCAGCGATGCGTTGCTCGGCGGTGTCCGTTTCGTCGTTCATGGAGTCACAGAAGGCGTTAGAATCCCATCCTCGTCGCCACTGTAAAGTACTGGGTTTCAGGCCTCATGACTCGGACGACGACATAAGAGAAGACGCGTTTATTCGTACTTCACATAAGACAAAGAACACACAGTAACGGCCGGAGGCCAACTATATACAGTTAGGGGGGATGGCCCTATATTCCTATTGGCGGGTTTGAATCGCCCGCCAATGCTGCCATTGGTTCACTACTGGCGAGCTCAGGAACCTAGTCCCTATTGTTCTCAGAGAGCGAAGCTTGGCAGTGTTTCGCCAGCTCAGCCCTCTGATCTCAGGACACAACAAGAGGTAAACTACATTGAATATTATGTACATTTTTTTTTAACTTTGAAAACTGCTGCAATCCATTTCATTGGCAGAGTGCTGAAAAGGAAAAAATCAAACATTACCTCCCATGGCTGCTTTATGTGAAGATCCAATTTAGGGTTTTTTATCATTGTTTGGTATCTGAATGAGGAAGCAGCATGCAAAGCATGTGCAAAGGCATAGACTGCATTGTAGATGCTATAGCTCTGGCCAGACATTAACATTTTAAACATGTTCCCTTCCAGACTCTCCAGCTTTTCCTCTCCTGTACATTTTCTTAAATTTGGTATAGAGCTATGAGAATTTGGGCTTCTACAGCGAAATACAGTATACCAGAACTCATGGATTAAAATAGTTGGGTGCTGGTCAATCTTAAATGCCTGGAGGAAGCTCTGAAATCCTGGTACATCATTTCTGTGGTTTGCTACAGACAAGGCACCATGGAAAAACCTGGCATTCCAGTCTCCCTGAACAATCCTTGAAGATAAGTCCCACTGGTCTGTTGTGATCCAGATCTTCCTCTGTAAATGTTTCTTTGCCATTATTTCGTGTGTGTATAAAATCATCTCTAAACCATGCATGGAATATGTGTCTCCATATGCAACAATGACATTGGCTTTTGTTGTGAACAATGTTGCTAAAACATTTCCTTTGGTAAATATATTTCTGGTAGATCCACTAAAGGACCCAAGAAAAACGATTGGGGCTTTCTCTGTGAAGGCAACACAGATGTCATTCATATTGAGTAACTGGGTAATGGTTTGAGCAAACACTTCTCCACTGTCATCATCTGAAACAAGAAGACCAATCCATGTCCATTTGAAATATCTTATCAATTCCACTATTCCTTCTAACTGAGCAGCTTCATTCGGAAGCATTTGGTAAAAAAAGGGGAACTGAATTTTGTTACTCGGTGTTGGGTAAGCATAAGTGAGCTGTAGAGAAAGAACAGTGTGGTATTTACTTATAACCCCAAAATTATCTCACTAAATTCATAATTACTGGGGGGAGGGGAGTTTCCATTTCCCTGACTTTATATATGCCAAAGACATGCAGTATCTTCAGATAGAGCAATTTGGATGCATTAATGAAAAATATTGCAGTGAACTCCTGATAGCAGAAGGATTTTGGTGATGGTGATAATTTATTACTACTACTGTTGCTGCTGCTGCTGCTACACCTCTTATAAGCAGTATTAGAAGAATTACTGCCGCTGCTGTCAGAACTACTAATATTACTAAAACCTCTGCTATTAAACATGCATACACTTTATAACACTCTCAGTGGGTCAATAATCTTTATTCACCAGTTTTAATATACTAATAATATAAATTGGGAAGTAGAGTTTCCAGGTCCCCCCCCACCGGCCACCAGCAGGGGATGGGGGGTAGAGTTGCCAAATCCAAGTTGGGAAACTCCTGGAGATTTGGGGTGGGGTAGAATACTACAGAGTCCACCCTCCAAAGCACCTATTTTCTCCAGGGGATCTGATCTGTGTAGTCTGGAGATGGGCTGTAATTCCAGGGGATCCCCAGGTCCCTCCTGGAGGCTGGCATCCCTTTTGGAAACTATGACTAAACAGTAATGGATACTAATTGTAGCTAAGCTGAAATGAACTTCCTGGCTCATATTCATAAGCTCAGTTACAGCAGTTCCTGCACTATCATGTGGAGCCTTTTTGTTACCATTAAATAGGAGAACATCATAAAAACATTAGCTAGGCATAGTTTAGACCAAATATCCCCAGGAGTGTGTAATGCTTCCAAAAATGTTTCCTTGTACATGCACATCTCTTGAAACTTGGAAATGAAATCTTAGGGGTCTTGAACAGAACAGGTAGAGAAAGTGAGTTTTGAGTTGTGACCTGTTAGCTGACTTATCACTGAGTACATCCTCAGTGGGCATGTATTGTGTCATGGCTTGGTGGCCTGGCAACACATGCAGAATCTGATAAATTTCTGGGCTTTGAAGTCTCTCCCTGTGGCCATACAGTGGCCACAACATCTCAAGATGTAAAGAGAAACTAAGCAATATTTCCTGCTGGTTCCAAACTTCTAAAATCCTAATGCATTGGTTATTGAATGTCCCATTTTGTTGATTGTACCGACCTATTATGTGTAATCTGCTTTGAGTTCCCATGAGAAAGGTGGACCAAGATAAATCAATGAATGAATGAAAGCTGACCCTAACTTCCATCACCTCCCTTAATGCAGGGAGTGCTTTAGAAGATCTCTCAGGCCATCACTTTTGACCTGTGCTGAGCATTATTCAGCTACCTGCATTGTAGGAGTACATTTGATGGAACCTCCCACATTTTTGTGGAACCTTTCAACCTCTGTGATTGGTTTCGCCCTCATGGTAGCCACTTTTTCTGTTTTATCCATTACCCTTCCTCAGCATTCCAAAATTGGTAACAGAAACTGTAAGGTCAGGGCCCTGCAGTCTAGACTGTGTGTGCCACTAATCCAAAACACAATGCACATACCACATTTAATTAGAACCAGCACAATGACACATAACACTTAGTCTTCCATAATTCCATAACTCTTGTTTGGACTATATGTTACAAAAATAAAATAAAATAAAGATGTTGGTCCTGTTGCAGTCTGCTTCCACACTGTACGTGGATATTAGACGTAAAGCTGAGACTGGTCTTCAGTGACTCCCACTTTTTATGAGCAAGAAGACATAGGATAATTCCATTCTACAGAAACTAGAAATAACTCCAAATTACTTTAACACCACTTGGCCTAGGGAGAATTGAAACCTCTTTTCAGGAGACAGTTAAGAAAACACATGACCATTATTGCATTTACTTTTTAAACAAATGTAAGACTTTAAACGACTGCAAAAGAAAAGATGAAGAGGAAATCCATATCTTAATACAGAACAGGATGGGTGGATTCGCCTTGCGTCAACAGTGTTCATGACCCATGTTATGAGGTGCTAATATAAGCTGGCATCCTCCAGTTAGCAATGTTTAAAGCCTTCCTCAAGAATAAATAGCCTGCCTTCAAATTAAGTGGTTTATCTTCCAGTGGAAGAGCCACCTAAGTTAGAAGGCTCTCCCTTAGGGTGTCTGAACTTCCTCCAGTTTGCATACATGCCATTTTATGCATTTTCATTTACAACATCACTGTGAACATATCATAAATTAGAACAAAGTATGTAGACTTTTGGGGCTCAAATGTGATATATCAAGGATAGATAACATAAAAGGGCCCATACCATGAGCATCCCTACCTGAGGAACTTTGTAGAGATCAAAGATGGTGGCCATCTGGATGGAAGCCTCAGACTTAAGTCCTCCAACAACTGCTGACATCTTGTACTGCTTTCCACAGTTGAAATTAGGGACATGTACTTTTTGCGTGGACAGCAGGGACAGAGTAATATCATAATTTGATCTTCCTTGTAAGATGCTATCATAGAGGCGGAAACCCAGTGTGATGTTGGGTAAGAGTTTTGGATCCTTGTTGATCTCATCAACTGAAAAAATTAAGGTGAAGACATGCTGATAATTCTTCAACACCAATCTATAATGGAAGCAAAGAATTCATTAATCTGTGTAGTAATGAATTCATTAATCTGTGTATTTGCGCCCTTCTCCCATCTCTCACCCCAATTCCCAAAGCTCTGAATGAGTAAAATATAAAATGTTAAAGATCAAATGCAGCAGTGAAATGGATAACAGATCACTTATGCTAGTCCAAAGAAATTAACGTATGCTAGTCAAAGGGGCAAGGGGAGTTTCTGGTATTCTGACTTCATCTTCCCCCACACTTTAAATTCTTAGCTTTTTGTTAGAAATTTACGTAGTCCTTAGGTAGTTATTAATGATATTGTGATACATGTGTTCACATTTGAAATCTGCTGCTGGAATGAACTTGTCCCCCACCTTGCAAAGAGAACACTATAGGTTAAATTCAAAGGGACTAGGGGATCCTCCTGGATTAAATAAATAAATAAATAAACAACCTATGCTGGTGATTATGGGACTAGGCTGGATAAACGTCATGTGTGATGTGGGCTGTAATAAAGAGGGACATTGGGTGAGAGTGGATAAAAGAGATTGTTAGATACGATGCTGTATGATTTTCAGAAACCTGACTTGAATAACTGATGCATCAGATTATCATGCTTCACGCCTTCCTTTCAGAAGCACCAACAACTGTACAATGGAGGCACACAGTTAATGCAGATCTTTATCATTTAGTGTTTACCTGACCATGCAGTACTTTGCATGTTGAAGATGAACCTTTTTTAAAAAAAATGCTTCCAAAAATTCACCCAGTTGATGAGACTTGCTCACTGGCAAAGGATATATCACTTGCGTCACAACCAGAAAAATAGCTTGTATTTATGCCAGCTGTTGTTCATGCCTATATACTACCCATACTAAAACACATTATGCCATACTTTAGAGAAGTTCTACTAGCAATATAGATTTGTGTCTATCAAGAATTACACACACACACACACACACACACACACACACACACACACACACACCCCTTTACTGGCATTGAAAGCACAAATCATTATGGAAATATAGCAAAATACTAAGAAAATCAGTCGCTTACAGTTGGCTATTCAAACCTCGTCTTCTGATTGCATAATGTAAAAATTTTGCAACGGCCTCCATAGTTTACAATTAGAATTAAACAGAAGAAAATGAATAATTGAGTCATTAGAATGCCAACTCTTACCATCTAAAAGTGGACCTAACTGACAAAATCCCAGTTACTATAGGAATCAAGAATTATTCTTTCTCCAGTGTTTCCCCACAACTACAAGGCTCCGACATAATATTTTGTAGTGTTGCAATGTCTAGATTAGGATGTACACGTAATCCAACAAAATGTATTTGTTGTGTTTGTACAATAAGAACACCTTCTGTGAAGTTTATCAGATCATTTCACAATGCATCTGCATTGTAAAGGTAAAGGTAAAGGTTCCCTTGCTCGAAAGCCAGTCGAATCCGACTCTAGGGTTGCGGTGCTCATCTCCGTTTCAAAGCCGAAGAGCCAGCGCTGTCCGAAGACGTTTCCGTGGTCATGTGGCCGGCATGACTAAACACCAAGGTGCACGGAACGCTGTTACCTTCCCACCGAAGTGGTACCTATTTATCTACTTGCAATTTCTTGCTTTCGAACTGCTAGGTTGGCAGGAGCTGGAACTAGAGACAGGAGCTCACCCTGTCATGCGGCACCCGGGTCTCGAACTGCTGAACTACTGACCTTCCAGAGCCTGCAGTTCAGCGTCTTAACCACTTGAGCCACCGCAGCTCCATCTGCATTGTAACTCCCTACATATTTGCCATGCCAAGGTGAGGACAGGTGCCATGGTTTCTGTCATGTTGTAGGCAAGACTAGCCACTGTTCCCCCCTCCTGATTGCCACTTTGAGTAAAATCCACCACCCTAGCATCTTTACTCGAAGCCAGCCTCATCAGGGGATCACTCAGTAGCATGTCAAGAAGCCGGGCAAGTGGATAAGGACTTGTGCAGACTCTCCAGTTAAACAAGACTTTATTTTGACAAGGCACAAATTCAGGGTACTGCAAAGGTCAGGATATAGGCATACTAAGGAAAATAAGCAAAGGGCAGGTTCTAACAATCTCTGTTACATCTGATCTGGGTAGACATTTGCCCTGGTGCATCTGCATCTCCCTTTCACATCACCTCCCCCCCAATGGCTTTCATGGCTAAACAGACACTCCTTGGAGTTCCCAACCAAGAAGTTGCCAAGAAAGAAAACCAGCAGGAAGTCCTGAACAAAAGAACAGCTTGCCTTCACAGAGCCCATCCCCACCTGTGCTCTGGGATCTTCAGCCAATCTGGGTGCTATCCTGTGTATTGCCAGGCTGCCAGATCTGCACCCTCCAATCAAGAGGTGTTAACATATCAAAGGGCTGATGTTCTGGCAGAGAGCATCTTTCCCCCTTCTCCCTTGCCACAAAGATGCCTGGTCCTCTGTCCACCATCCTAGCTGTCAAGGCATCTCCAGCCCCCCTCCTCTTCTGCGTCTCATCTCTCTACATTGTAACTTCTCACATACATACCATGCAAAGGTGACATTTCCATGCAGGACAAGTAAACAATTACAGTATAAACATGTATGGAATTACAAACTGGAGACCAAGGTTGAAGGAGCTGGGTATGTTTAGCCAGTTGAGGAGATGACTGAGAGGTGATATGTTATCTATCTTTAAGTACTTGAAAGGATGTCATATAGAGGATGATATGGAGTTGTTTTCTGTTGCCCTGGAAAGTCAGACCAGGACCAATGGGTTGAAATTAAATCAGAAGAGTTTTCGGCTAAACCGTAGGAAGAACTTCCTGACAGAGCAGTTCCTCAGTGGAACAGGCTTCCTCAGGAAGTGGTGAGGTCTCCTCCTTTGGAGGTTTTCTAATAGCAATGCTGATTCTGTGAACTTAGGCAGATCATGAGAAGGAGGGCAGGAAGGGTTGCTATTTTCTGGTCATGGACAGGGGCAGGGCTCTTTTTGTAGCAGGAACTCCTTTGCATATTAGGCCACACACCCCTAATGTAGCCAATCCTCCAAGAGCTTACAGAGCTCTTCTTACAGGGCCTACTGTAAGCTCTTGGAGGACTGGCTAAATTAGGAGTGCGTCGCCTAATATGTAAAGGAGTTCCTGCTACAAAAAGAGCCCTGGACAGGGGTCACTGGGGGTGTGGGGGAGGTATTAGTGAATTTCCTGCATTGTGCAGGAGGTTGGACTACATGACCCTGAAGATCCCTTCCAACTCTATGATTCTGTGAAACTAGGCATGTGATGAAGTTAGTGTTCCCTTTTGCAGTAAGTGCAGCCATCTCTATGTCTATCTTAAGACTCTGTCTATTGCGGACAAAATTCAGAGAGGATAAATGCAATTATATTCAGATTAGATGACTGCAATTATATTCTGCATTATGAAAATGTGCTTATATATCATGGGGTATTTTTGTATCTCAAGATAATGCTAGAACTTGGCATGGATTAGAAATATACTGCAGAATACCATTAGTGTTAATAATCTTGGTGCTTACACAAAGATATTCATGCTGTGGCAACAAAGCTGAAAATTTGGATGCTCGGATGCTGCATGTACACTTACTGGTATATATAATCATTAAAACTATGGGGCAAGGACTTGAACGTCTCTTCTGGAACAAGAGCAATACGCAGAGATGAAATAGCACCGATAATATGATTTCCTGGCGTTAAATAATCATCTTTGTATCTGTGAGTGGTTGAGCCACAAAATCCCTTCGAGTTCCTGCTGACAGCTTGAGACAGAAACAGAAGCAGCAGCAGCAGGAGTAGCATCTTCGGTTAATGAAATCTATTTAATCATTCAGAATCTTCATTCATGTGCAACAACTGTGGTAGTTCTCAATATGTAATATATTCTGTTGCACAAAACACTGGAGAGATGCACACATCCCTCCCAGTCTTTGATTTTGTTCAGCTTCAGATGAAAAGATCCCTACCACCTCCTGAATCAGTGCAGGTTTCAGTATTTATAAGAAACTTCATAGATCATGTTACTCTTTGCCATGTTTTGCAAATGACCTGTTTTGGTTTGTGGCTTATGATTCTGATGATTCTTCAGAAAATCTCCAGGGCTTCTCTATGGAGGAGACTCAATCATAATCTTCTTCAATAATTATAGTGGAGATATTTGGCACTCCATAGCTTTTCTTCTTTTTGACTTTCTCAGCTTTGTCACTTGAGGTGCAGAAAGGCCCTTTATACTCCTCAGTGGGTCAGTAAGCATACTATGAATGACCCTTATTTATTTATTTATTCAATTTGTATCCCGCCCTCCCTGCGAGCAGGCTCAGGGCAGCTCACACAGTTGGTACCAGATACCAATAAAACCACATTAAATCACATTAAAACAATTCAAATACAAATGATTCATAAAATCATAGGTACTTAGGTGACACTTTGCTATATGCATAAGCTGAAACTACATGTTTCTTCCTTTCATTCCCCATATTCAGTCTGTTTTCATGTTTAGGTTGCTTTCCTCTTTATAACACTGGGGGGGGAAATATCCCTCCCACATTGTCTGCTTGGCAAAAAATATGGTTCATGCTCTCATAATTTCTCACCCTGATTACTACAGATGCCTATTGTCATCCCCCTTCCCCCGCCTCTGTCAAGCACTTCCCTTTCTCACCATTCTGCCCGTGAGTTCAATTCAAGGCGCTGGTTATGACCTATAAAGCTCTTCACAACCTGGGACCCACATATCTGAAGGATTATCTCTTTCCATATGCCCCTGTGCGCCAGCTACAGTCATTATGCTTCCATCTGTTGGTTATCCCACCTCTTAGGGGGTCTTGACTGATATTGACCAGAGCCCCTTTTTTACTCAATCAAGATGGGCACTCAAGTCATTAATTTATGATCCATCCTGTTTTAAGAGCTATCTTGACTCACCCAAACTTTTGTGTCAGTGCAGATTTTGTGTCAATGCAGATTAAACCCAATTAAAGTATGGTCATTATATTGCCTCACCCAGGCTCCAAGCCAGATTTGGACCACAATAGCCTAATCGAGGTATCCCCCCCACACAGTTTTTCCCACCAAAGTTGACAGAAGTTAGCTTTAAACCAGCCAGTAAGATTCAAACTTTTTATTGTGGATCAATCATGTTCCTGGGAAACTGGGTTCTCTTGTCCAGCTACAGAGCTCCTTCCCATAAAATGACCATCTCAGGTCAGTGAAAAGTGTGTCAGGTTTCCCATTATTACTTTAACAGCCCTGCAGCTGCATGACAGGCTCCTCTCCAGATCTCAGCCCTAGGATCTCAGATTGTATGACCCTTCCCTAAAATTCCCTAATTCCTCCCTCACACCTTTTATACATGTGCCCTCTTGTTGGTGTGTGCGTGCATATGTACATGTTTGTGCTTACTCAGGGAATTAGTTTTCATGTGTCTAGTGTAGATGCTTTACATTTTTACTTCTTTTGCTTTATTTTGTGTGCAATAAAGCTATTTGTGTTTAAAATCACTCTCACTCTCTTTCTTCATAATTTTATTGTGGGGTACCCCTACCGAGAACCACCCTGGTATGCACAGACCTGCAAGGCCATGTGTTATTCCTTTCTGAAGACCTTTTTAAAGCTAATTTCCCCTTCTCTAGGTCCTGTTCATGTAGTGCTCCTCAGTGCAGGGATCTGTCATGAGCTGGACTGTCCGTGGGCTCTAGCAAATGTTCATGGATTAGCCATCAAGTTGCTACCTCCAAAACATCCTATAATTAACAGCCTTTCTCAGATCTTGCAGACTGAGGGCCCATCACTCAGCTGTTTCTTAGTTAGTCTTCTGCAATCCCTTTAAACATAAAAAAGTTTGAAAAATAAATATTTATAAAGTAGCTAAAACCAAGAATTCAGCAAATATATAAACAGGAAGGAGGCTCAGTGAGGAAATCCCAAACAAAACAAAAAGTCTTCAGGAAACTATAGATGTTTTTTCTGAAGAGGGAATTCCATAAATGAGATGTCCATTTCTCAGGTTGCTACCCATCTAGCTTGAGATGATGGGGACATCCAAAATCAGTGCACAAGAAGTGCACATTAATAATCAAGTAAGTTCATATGGGAGTAGGTGGTACTTAAAACATGCTGGACCCAAGCTATATATGTCTTTAAAGGTCAGTGCCAGCACCTTGAATTGGTCATAGAAGGAAACTGGAAATTAGCATAGGTGGAACAAGATTGGTGTACTATGCTCCAGTCATCATTCTGGCTACAGCATTCTATATCAATTGTAACTTTCAAATACCCTAAAGATTGCCTCACAAACAGTGTGTTTTAATAAACCAATCCAGATGTTACCAGGGAATGCATCACACTGCCAAGATAGTCTTTTTTGGCCAGGAATTCTGCAGCTATTACATGATTACTTAGACATACCCATTGGCTGCCATGGAAATAGTAGAGCTCTTCAAATGTGTTAGATAATACAATATTATAACTGGGATATACATTGCTGCCTTCATTACAGTTAATTCCCGGTAGGAAATGTGTGTCCTCAGAAAACGCTGCCACTAATTTATTCTGTATTATCTTTTTTTCTTAAAAAAATGGTCTCGGTTATTCATTTCTGGCCTCAGCAAAATTATGTACATTTTAGGGGCAAATATACAACCCAGCAACCCGGCGCTGGAAACTAAAAGAGAGAAGATCTCCACAGCCACCATGTATTTCCCCTTGGTGCTCAGGTAGGCTGGAACAAAGGAGACCCAGACACTGCAGAACACCAACATGCTGAATGTGATGAACTTGGCCTCATTGAAAGTATCGGGCAGCTTTCTGGCTAGGAAGGCTGCCATGAAGCTGACAATGGCCTGAAAGCCCATGTAACCCAGGACAATGTAAAACATGGTAACTGAGCCCTCATTACATTCCACTATGATTTGTCCAGACTGAGAGAACTTGTCATAGTCTGGGAATGGGGGAGAAGTACTGAGCCAGATAGTACAGATGCCAACTTGAATCAGAGAGCAACCGAGGGTAATGTAACTGGCCAGATTTTTTCCCAACCATTTTCTTATTGTGTTTCCTGGCCGAGTAGCCATGAACGCCAGAACCACAGTGATGGTTTTGGCCAACACACAGGAAAGTACAAGAGAAAATGCATTGCCAAAAGCAGCCTGTCGAAGAAAACAGGTCACCTTGTTGGGTTGTCCAATAAACAATAAGGTGCAAACAAAGCAAAGCAAGAGGGAATTTTGGAGGACATAGGTAATATCCTGGTTGTTGGCTCTGACAATAGGTGTGCTTTGATATTTAACAAAGGTTCCAAGCACCACTGTGGTGAGTAGGAAAAAGGAGAGTGAAGCAGAAGCCAAACTGATTCCTAATGGTTCATCATAGGCAAGAAAAGTTATGACTTTAGGGATACATCTGTTTCGGTTCTCATTTGGATGGTCATCTTCTGGGCACGTGACACACTGATATGCATCTGAAAGAAAAAGAATGGCAGATGTATACAGTTTTAAAAGTAGTTTGGTAAATCCTTCCAGCAATGCATCCTTGATGAATATCCTGTGGTTGCTACCTAAATGGAACTGGAAAAGAGAATGGTTGTAAAACACCTGGCTGTGACAGGCCTCATGGTCACACACTGAACAGTTCTACTGCATGAGGCCACCCACAGACATGATGAAGTACCTCTGTCCTTCAAAAATATTGTGGGAAAAGGAGAGTAAAAAAGAAACAGCAAAGCAGAGAGCTTGGTTAAAAATACTGGGGGGAGGAGTTTGAAGAGTTAAACCTTCTTCTTCTACCATACATGTCCACAAGGCAAATCGAGGCTACTGTAGCCAGCACTTTCCAGTTTGGAAATGGACAGTGATGTGCAATGTTTGTCACACTGCTTAATACCACAGAGCCAAATACTTCCATTAACATTAGTATTATTATTCTAAAATGGTCTTCTGAGCCTGAAATAATCTATTTTACTAAGTGAGGAAGTTTCTCATTATAAATGAAGACATCCCGCCACAACAACCCTGTGAGGCAGGTCTGGATGAGAGTCTGTGAATGTCCCCGAAGTCGCCTAGCAACCTTGACTGGCAAAGTAGAGATTTGAATCTGAATCTCCTTAATCCTAGTTCAACATTATAATCATTATACCAGACAGTGCTCTGATAAGCCAAGTAAGTCATTGTGTAACAGAAGGAATATTTTCCACCCACCCTCTCCGTGCTGCCTGCCCTTTCCTGACTTCTTGTGAATAGACCTTGGCTTCCAATGAAAACAGCAGAGGGATATTCTGTAGCTAACCTGTGCCAGGAGGTTCCATTCCCTTCGTTTTTGGCAATTCTAGTCTTACGAACAACTACTTTTGAGATATCTGTCTTCATTTTCTAAGGCATTATGCCTGCCACAAACAAAGAACCATATCTTCCATTGCAAAATGCTCAGGTGGGGGGGGGGAGATGATTCAGGAGGTAACATGGCCAAGGATGTTCTGATCACATTCTTGGCACTGCAACTCCCACAGTCATCCAGAAGCTGGAGGTCAAGTTTAAGACACCTATCGATGTTATTTATATTCCACCTTTCTCACTGTGAGTTGAGGCAGATAATGCATAGGCAGTCAGTAGCACAATCGACAAAATAGGATCTTCAGTAACCAGTGAGTTAGGATTTTAGAAATCTGGAACCACCAGAAAGAACTGAAGCACAGCATAAGTATTAAGATGATATTTTTAGAAGTACCCAAGTTACATAATAGGATCCTACTTACACACAGCAGTACAGACCACAATCCCAGTCATTTTCCAAGTGGGTTTGTGAATCATTTTAGTACCGTGCAACCCTATTTGCTGTGCAGAAAAGCCCTCTTGAATAGTTCAAGTTTGCATAGGTTGTGGAAAGCCAGGAGAGTGGGAGCTTTCCTGTCCTCCTCAGGAAGGCCATCCCACAAGGTGGGAGCCGCAGCTTCATTTTTTGATGCAATAGGACTAGTGCAGCCTGCAGTAGTCTACAGCAATGCTCCTTCTAAGCTGTGGAGTCTTCTGAGCAAAAATTCTACTTTGTGAGCTGCTGGCATTGACGTTGTGAGCCAGTGGTTTGGCTACTGCATAAATTCGTTTTCTCTGGATCCACCCTTCCTGAGCTAAGAAACAAGTGTGTGAGCCGGAGGCTAAAAAATGGTGAGCTAGCTCACACTAACTCAGCTTAGAGGGAACACTGGTCTACAGGCAACCTTAGTTTCCACTGCAAACAGAATCAGGAGATTTTGGAGGTAACCTGGGTGAGGCTATTTTGATTCCTTTCAGTTTTTGGTACTGCTGCTTTTGTCATCATTCTGAACCTAGTGTCCAGATTTGGAGGCTCCTAGCTTTAGTTTCAGAAGCATTATGCCTACCAGAGACAACCAGAGATTCTAAAACAAACAAAAAAGAGAGAACGTGTGTGAAGAGGGTGGTTCTAGGGATTACATGGGCCAGCATGCTCCAGTTCCTTTAACCTTTTGCTCAACTTTGATGATAATCCTGAAGTCAGTGGCCAATTTGGAGTCATCTATCTTCATTTTATGAGGACTTATGTGTGCCAGAGCTGAATAGGCAGATGGACGGGCACATCCTTATATTAATATAAATCTGAAAATATTGGCTAGATGGGTGCCACATACCTGTCTGGTTTGAAATTGTCCCTTCTGGGCACTGGGAACAATCATAGCAGCAAGATGATGCTTCTCCCTCATGGACTTTTCTGCTGTATCCTGGATGGCATCTTTCAGTGCACAGGGAAGGGGGCAATGTCTAATCACAGTACAAAGAAATCTAGTTTAATTTAAGGCAATGAACTGATTGAAGTACTGTTAAGTATGAGACTCAACAACGAAGTAAGCTCAACAAGTGATTCAGCTTTATTCAACAGCAAACTCCAACTCAGGAACACACAACAGACAGTGGAGCACAGCTCCTTTTTAAACTCTCCCGGCTGTCAAAGCCACACCCAGAAATAGTTAACGGACCAATGGCAGTGCAGAGTTAAGGTCCAATCACAACTGTTCCCGCTTTGCAACATTATCACACAGTGATTGGCTATTACACTGGTTTCGCAGAAACCGACCAATACGAATGCTACAGCTTAGAATCCACATTCCAGAATCAAGCTTAACATAGGAAAAGATAGGCTTGATTCACCTTTCAATACACAACAAATTCCTCCCCCTAAGATGGAGCATTTCCCTTCCAAACATAATCTTTCAGGTAGGGAGGGGCACCTCGGCTTCGGTTTGACCGGCGCAGCGGTCTCTGCTCCGATAGCGGTGGAGCGGCACACTCTTCGGGGACTCCGATGGTCTCTCTCGCAGGAGAGTCAGGGGACACTAACACAGGGGTCTCAGGCACTGGAGTTGGGGGCTCCCCAGACTCCGAATCTCGATCCGCAGTACTCACCTCCTCGCCGGGAGGCCCTTCCTGGACGGGGACCAGCTCAGGCTCGGGCACTGACTCGGCGCTTGAGTCTGCCCAGCGCTCTCTGAGCTGGTCAATGTGGCGGCGTATCTCCCGTCCGCTGGGAAGCCGGACCACATACAACCTGGACCCTGCCACCTTTGTGACCACGGCTGGTAGCCATCTGTGACCTTCCGCATAATTGCGGGCAAACACCTTGTCCCCAACCAAGAACACTCTCCCCTGCTCTGGGGTCTCTGACCGCTGCTTGGACCTGTCAAGGTCAGGGTGCAGTCGGTCCAGTAGGGTAGCCAACTTACGGCCCATTAAAAGTTCAGCTGGGCTCCTCCCCGTTGTTGAACAGGGGGTGATGTGTTGCCTCAGGAGGAAAGAGGCAATCTTCTGGCTCCAGTCCCCACACGTCAGGCGCCCAAGTGACTCCTTCGCCGTCCGTACCATCCGTTCGGCCTGACCGTTGGAGGCCGGATGGAACGGCGCAGAAGTCACATGGCGGATGAGGTTGTCTTTAAGGAATTTTTCAAATTCCGCTGACACGAACTGTGGCCCGTTGTCCGAGACCAAACAGTCCGGCAGCCCGTGGGTCGAAAACAACCTCCGGAGGGCGTTGATGACTGCCCCGGACCCTGTTGACCTCATGGGTATCACCTCTAACCATTTAGAGTAACTATCTACACAAATAAAAAACATTTGCCCATGGTATGGTCCCGCAAAATCAATATGGAGGCGTGACCAGGGCCTCCTCGTTTTCTCCCAGGGCTGAATGGGAGCCTGTGGTGGTTCTGGACGGGACTGTTGACACTCCATACACTGCCTTACCCAGGCCTCAATGTCCTCGTCCAGCTTCGGCCACCACACGTACCCTCTGGCGAGGGCTTTCATGTGAACCATGCCAGGGTGGCCCACATGTAACGCCTCCAAAACATCCTCCCTCAGCTTGGCGGGAATCACCACCCGACTCCCCCAAAGCAAACAGCCCTTCGTTACAGATAGTTCGTTCTGGCGCGAAACGAACGGTTTGAATTCAGGCGCCATTTTCCCTGCCGGCCACCCCCTCCATGCCCAATTAAGGACACGGGCAAGCACAGGGTCCTTAGCCGTCGCAGCGGCAATGTCTGAGGAGGTTACTGGTGCCTCCGGGAGCTCTTCGAGCGCCAGAATGTCCAACTCCGGCTCGAGTTCTTTGTTGTCCAGTGGTGCGGGGCAACGGCTCAGGGCGTCGGCATGCCCGATAGCCTTCCCCGGGCGGTGCTCAAGTTCAAAGTCATATGCCGACATGAATACTGCCCACCTCAACATCCTGGGGGACAGTATGTTCGGCGTCTGCCGGTCCGGGGAGAAGATGCCCAGAAGCGGCTTGTGATCTGTTACAAGGAGGAACCTCCGCCCATAAACAAAGTCATGGAATTTTTTAATTCCGGCGATTAAGGCGAGGCCCTCCTTGTCGATCTGGGCATAGTTCTTCTCCGCCGCTGTAAGTGATCGCGAGTAGAAAGCGATCGGTGCTTCCGACCCATCCGGCATGAGGTGGCTGAGAACGGCGCCCACCCCGTAGGGTGACGCGTCAGCCGCAAGTACCAAGAGTTTGTTCTCGTCAAAGTGGGTCAGCACCGCACTAGACGAGAGGAGTTCTTTGACACCCGTGAACGCTCGTTCCTGCTGCTCTCCCCACTCCCACTTTGCGTTCTTGTGGAGCAGAGCATGCAGGGGTTCTGCAATCGATGCCTTGTGGGGCAGGAAGGCATGATAAAAATTTAGGATCCCCAGGAACGACTGGAGATCCTTCTTTGACCGTGGTGGGGGCGCGTTCTTGATGGCGGATACCTTGTCTGGTGTAGGGTGGACTCCATCCGCATCAATCAGGAATCCCAAGAACTCTACCCTGTCTGCTCCAACCACACATTTGGAGCGTTTGACCCTCAGTCCGGCTTCTTTGAACCGGCCTAGTACTGCTCTGAGCCGAGCCATGAGTTCGCACTCGTCAGAGCCTGCCACCAGAACGTCGTCAAAATAGGGCACGACTCCAGGTAGCCCACGCAGGAGCCCCTCCATCAAGCCCTGGAAAATGCCCGGGGCTACGTTAACCCCAAATTGTAGTCTTTTGACCCGAAATGCCCCCTTGTGGGTCACGATGGTCTGGGCATCAGCAGTTGCATCGTCTACGGGCAACTGCTGATAGGCTTGGGCTAAGTCAAGTTTAGCGAAAACTTTTCCTCCTCCCAGTGAAGCCAACACATGGCTGATGACCGGCACTGGGTAGGAGTGCTGCTGGAGTTCTTTGTTCACAGTACACTTATAATCAGCGCATATGCGTATCGACCCGTCTGCCTTTACGGGCGTTACTATGGGAGTCTCCCACCGACCATAGGGCACCGGCTCCAGGATACCCTGATCAACTAGCTTGTCCAGCTCTGCCTCGATCTTTGCTTTAAGAGCGAGGGGTACCTTCCTGTACTTCAGTCGTATGGGACGCACTGAAGGGTCTAAATCAAAAGAAACCGGGGGCCCAGTATACAACCCCAGCCCTTCCCCAAAAACTTCAGGGAACTCCTGATACAAGGACTCCCTTTTATTGTCGCAAATGCTGTTAATGCCAGAGATGGCAATACCCAGAGGCCCGAACCAATCAAGGCCCAACAAACTGACCCTCTCACCCTCTGCAACCAGGAGGGACAGCTCAGCCTTCCGGTCCTTGAACTCTACCTGGAAGGTAGCTCGTCCCGCCAACGGAATGCGTCGTCCCTGAAAGTCAGTGAGACGCGTTGTTACTGGAGACAGGCGACGACGGCTCCTCCTCGGAAATAAGCGCTGCCACGTCTCGGTGGAGATGACGGTGACGGATGAACCGGAGTCCACCTCCATCGTACACGGAACGCCGTCCAGCCGAAGTGTGACGTGAATTTTCCGAGTGGCCTTGTCACCGGTCGCCAGGACGGTCGAAGGGCAGGTGTCAGTCTGGTGGCAATCGGACGTCCTGCTGTCATCTGGAGGCCGAACCTTGGGGTCTGTTCTTCGCGAAGACGGTGGCGATTTCCTCGCAGCTCGGCAAACTCGAGCCAGATGACCTCGCTTCCCGCAGGAGTGGCAGATGAGCTCTCTAGCCCAACAGAGGTCTCTGTTGTGGTTACCGCCGCAGCCTGCGCAGGGACGGGTCGTCGAAGTTCTCGGTCTGGTCCGCGGTGGGCGTGTCTCCCGGGTTCGGCACACGCCGTCGGCGTCGCTGTCAGACTCGCCAGCGGACTGCCGGTGAACTGCAGGCTCCTTGCTGACCTGGGTCTGCCGCTGTCGAACCTCTCGCGTCGACTTGTCCGCGGCCTCTGCTGCGATGGCCTCGGCGTAGGCAACCGCATACGTCAGTTGGGTGCGGGCGAAAAGACGCTGTTGAAGGCGCTCGTCTCGAAGGCCGCACACCAAACGGTCGAGGAGGGCGTCTTCCAGATCTGTGAACTCACATGGCCTTGCCGCTTTCCGCAAGGCAGTGACGTACTCAGCGATAGACTCGGAAGGCCCTTGGCACCGCTTGTAAAAAGCGTGCCGGCACGCTATCCGAGACGGTTGTGGCGAGAAATGGCCTTTGAGCTTGGCCGTGATCTCAGCCCACGTCGCTGCACTCAGCTCAGTTGGAGCGACCAGGGATCGGGCGATGTCGAAGGCGGCCTTGCCGCACGAGCTCAGGAGCGTCGCCTTCTTTCTCGCCTCATCTGTTATCTGATTCGCCTGGAGGTGGAACTCGAACCGTGCCAGGTAAGAGTCCCAGTCCTCCGTCGCCGGGTCGAACGCTTCGAACGCCGGGTTGACGGCCATCGGGGCTGTCGGTGCTGCCACTTCTACTCGTGGAGCCTCAGCCGGCTCGGCCGGGTGTGTGTCCTCGTCTGCCGTTGCGATCTCGGTTCAGCGGGGCTGCCTACCCGCTCTAGCATCCCACCTTCGTCGCCAATTGTTAAGTATGAGACTCAACAACGAAGTAAGCTCAACAAGTGATTCAGCTTTATTCAACAGCAAACTCCAACTCAGGAACACACAACAGACAGTGGAGCACAGCTCCTTTTTAAACTCTCCCGGCTGTCAAAGCCACACCCAGAAATAGTTAACGGACCAATGGCAGTGCAGAGTTAAGGTCCAATCACAACTGTTCCCGCTTTGCAACATTATCACACAGTGATTGGCTATTACACTGGTTTCGCAGAAACCGACCAATACGAATGCTACAGCTTAGAATCCACATTCCAGAATCAAGCTTAACATAGGAAAAGATAGGCTTGATTCACCTTTCAATACACAACAAGTACTGTTGTACATTTCATCAACCCTGTCTGTCTGTCTGTCTGTCTGTCTGTCTGTCTGTCTGTCTGTATATAGAGAAAGGGGTCAACTATTAGGTAAAATAAGACATCTGGTGATCCTGCAGCACATCAGACTGCCCATTTCATTTCTGAACAAGACAATAGACTTGTTGATACACAGTAAAAGAGGGGATCCACTGATTTAACCACTGGGCCCCAAATCCAAGCACAGGCACAATGGTTGTGAGGTAGTTGGAGGTCTTAGGAAATGATTCCAACAGGAAATGATTCCCACAGAAAATGAATCTCAAATGATCCTTCATGGAATGGACACTTCTTTCTTTGTCTTGCTTTCCATATATACTTCATATGTTTTATTTATGTGTTTTATTATACACAAAGGAGTTATGGTATTGTCAAGTAAGATTCCTAATTCTATTTACCTTCCCATTACAATTTCTTATGCTGAGACCCAAATATAGAGCAATGAACACAGTTCCAGGGCTGTGGTGACAAACATTCCCAGTAATGCAAGAGATGTTGTTTTTGTTTTGTTTTGTTTTCTACATTCAAATCATTTCCTTTCTGTCTGACAAGAGTCCTCCTATTACTGCACCTGCCTTGTGGGAGTAATGGAGAAGTGTGGACTGTGCATGGTTTTAACTGCATACTGTCAGAGAATGAACTCAGTGTATAGCAGCATAATCTGACACAACATGTAGTTTGTTTGGGGTTTTTTAATGCTTATTTTGCAGCTTAAGAGTACTGGATCTCTCTGCCTGAATAACTCCAAATGTTCATCAGTCCCCAACAGAAATAATTAAACTGTCCTGAAATATATATATTTGTGAATATATCATGTGAATAGCTGAAAAGAGAACAATAAAGATGCTAAAATCTGAAGGACCCACCTGGTTGAACCTGCTGGGCCATGTGATGGCATCACTCTTGATGGTAAAAGTGTGGTCAGACAAAGCCCTAGGACTCACCCTTCCAACTCTCACTGGGATGAAAGATTTATTGGGGAAATTGACCCAGTTTACAATGTCATATCCAATCGGCCATTCCTGGTTTTCATTGAAGTAGACCTCCTCCCCAACACTGTTGTTGAAATGGAGTTTTTGCAAAAATGGGTGGAGCTAGATGGGAAGACAAAACCTCAGAATCTACAAAACAGGGCAAAGAATTGCAAGCATGTAAGGACTGTCACATAGCAGTACACATTTACAGGGAATGACCATGACATTACATTACAGCAAGTTTAATCAAAAAATCTGCATGTGCCTCCAATTTAGTCTGATCAATGGAAAATCACATCAGAGAACACATTCTCTGTGTAGAAATGTTTGCCCAGGGATTGTCTTAAATATCCAAAGAACCGATGATTGCTGAACCCGAGGGAAATATATCAGTCTCTGGGCTGACTTTTCCAGGGATCCATGCTTCAAGGATTACAGAATTTAATGCCCATAACCATAAATTTTTCCAGTTGTCCATGGTGTTCACACACACCTGTCCTTCTGCATGTAAGACCACTGTTGTCTACAACAACAACAATTTAGTTGAGCTGAAGGATGGATTCCTGTGAACCCCATGGCATTTCTTAAAATGAAATCTGGGATGTGCAGAATTCCAAGAGTTTGAAATACTCTGACTTATTTACTGATTTAAATGTAATGGTGTAGTTGTCAGAGTGCCAAACTAGGATCTGAGAGACTCAGTTTTGAATTCCCACTCTGTCATGAAAGCTTGCTTCATGACCTTGGCCAGTTGCATACTCTTAGCCCAAACTACTTCACAGGGTTGTTGTGACAAGAATGTTGTAAGACAGGCTAGGTCACTATTAGGGAGAAAAGTGAAGAATTAGATGGATGGGTGGATGGATGGATGGATGGGTAGGTAAGTAGGTTTGTCTGACCTAATATCCCAGGAAAGCCAAAAGTAGGAAGGCTCGCCCCTTACCTCCCATGGCTGCTTTATGTGAAGTTCTTGCTTAGGGTTTTTCATCATTGTTCGGTATCTGAATGAGTAAGCGTTATGCAAAGCATGTGCAATGGCATAGACTGCATTGTAGATGCCATAGCTCTGGCCAGACATGTGCATTTCAAACACATCCTCTTCTAGACTCTCCAGCTTTTCTTTTCCTGTACATTTTGTTAGATTTGGTATGGAGTCATCAGAATTTGGTGTACACCAAAACACAGTATACCAGAACTGTTGGATTAAAATAGTTGGGTGCTGGTCAATCTTAAATGCCTGGAGGAAGCTCTGAAATCCTGGTACATCATTTCTGTGGTTTGCTACAGACAAGGCACCATGGAAAAACCTGGCATTCCAGTCTCCCTGAACAATCCTTGAGGATAAGTCCCACTGGTCTGTTGTGATCCAAACCTTCCTCTGTAAATGTTTATTTGCCACTGTTTCATGTGTGTATAATATAATTTCTAAACCATGCATGGAATATGTGTCTCCATATGCAAAAATGACATTGGCTTTTGTTGCAAATAGTGTTGCTAAAAGGTTCCCCTTAGTAAATATATTTTTAGTATATCCACTAAAGGACTTGAGAAAAACAATTGGGGCTTTCTCTGTGAAGGCAACACAGATGTCATTCCTACTGAGCAACAGGGTGATGGTTTGTGCAAACTCTTCTCCATTGTCATCATCTGAAACAAGAAGGCCAACCCATGTCCATTTGAAATATCGTATCAATTCCACTATTTCTGCATAGTAAGCAGCCTCACTGGGAACTGTTTGGTAAGAAAAAGGGAACTGGATTGTATCACTTTGGGATCGTTGAACTGGAACATAAGTGAGCTGCAGAGAAAGAACAGGGTGGTATTTACTTACAACCTCAAAGGATTTCACAAATCTCATGAAGCCTGCTAGGTAACCTTGAGCCAGTCACAATTCTCTCAGAAATCTCTCCACCCCATCTGTCTCATGAAGTGCCTGTTGTGGGGAGAGCAAAGGGAGGCAGTTGTAAACTGCTTTGAGACTCCTTAAGGTAGAGAAAATTGGGGTATAAAAACAACTCTCCTCCTCCTCTACCTTTTCTTTTTCCTCTTCCTCCTCCTCCTCCTGCTGCTACCACCACTACTACTACTATACTGATAATAAAGATGAGGAAGCATGATTAACTAGCAATGGCTATCACTGATAAATGAATTGAAAGAGATTTCCTGGCTCATTTTTATTAGCTGTGGTCCAGAAATTCCTTGCACCATTGTGTGGAGCCTTTCTGTCAACATTAAATAACAGAAACATCAAAAGGTAACCTAATGTGTACAAACAGAAAGAGGGGAAAATACAAAAGAGCACTACAGTGTATGACTATAATGAATAGGACCTGTCAGTCATTTCAGAACTTCCTTATGACAGTTGTTGTGCACCCAGGGAAGTCCATGCATGTGGTCGGGTTAACACATGGGCAGGCAAAGGGCCTGAGCTTCATCTGCAAAGACAATAGCCTGAACAGATCCTAGCACACACCTATTGAGAGGCTAGGATCCTAGAAGGGACCTATGGGACTATGGGTGCACTGTAGATATCCTATCATGTATGTGGGTGTGTGTTTGGGTGTGGTGTGATTCAGGAATATAAGCTGGCCTGTGGCCCTGCTAAAGCATCTCAAGATCTGAATGTAACTAATAAAGTATGAGCTGTAATCACTCTGCAACACATTAGCCTCAGTACTTTATACTGGCGATGAGGATGGGATCCCAATGAGAGAGCCTGACTCTTCGTCCAGCACAGCATCGAGCATCAATCCAGTGGAAGCCACCGTGCCCCGCATTGCTCCCAAGCAGCACCACAATGTGCACCGCTCCCCAGGACACCGCTCCCCTCTTTGCTCAAGAGTCATGGCTGTCACTCTGGGACACCTCGAGGTGTTCAACCCCACACACCCCAAATTCTGGGAATCGTAGGTAGACCAGCTCACCAGCTTCTTCACCTACCATGAGGTCATCAATGCCTGCAAGAAACAGGCTTTGTTCCTCAGCACATGTGGGGTAGCCACCATTCATCTAGCCAAAAGCCTCCTAGCACCTAAGACACTCACAGAAAATGCCTACAAAGATATCATTGCGGTCTTAACAAGGTAATATGTGCCAAAGCCCACAATGATGGCCAAGCGCATGGACTTCCAAGCGCACCTCCAAAAGCCCAGTGAGATGGCCGCCGCATTCATGGCCAACCTCTGCCAAGTCACAATGGATTGTGGGTTTAGAAAAGTGGAGAAGAATATCCTAACACAATTTGTCTGGGGTCTGTGGGATGCCAAACTCTGTTGCAAACTGGTAGGCAATGCCGACCTCAAAATAGATGGAACTGTTCAGATGACCGCCACATACGAGGGCTCAAACTGGGACTGTCTGCCATCTCCATCTGCAACACACCACGTGTTACCAGCTGCAGTGTCCAACAACTCAGACGAGGTCCAACAGGTTAGCCAGCCCAGCCACCAGAATCACCAACCCTGGGCCAGGGCCACTGCACATCAAGGACAACAAGCATCCCAAGTGCCCTGTGCTAGCTGCAGAGACTCACACGAGCACAAAATGTGTCATTTCCGTGATGCCGTGTGGAAAGCAGGGCCACATCGCCCACATCTGCTGATCCCACAGAAATCAGAAAGCAACGTCCACTCACCAAGAGGACCTAGATCTGCACACGTTGACTGTCAATCACCACCAGCACAAGGTAATGAATCTGCCCCCTGATGCCCCAAATAAACTGCATATTATGGTGTTAATCGAGGGATCCCCCGTCGCATGGAGCTGGACATGGGCTCCTCATTTTCCATTATCTCAGCAGAGACGCTACAGAAACTCTGCCCTGGGGAGGACCCCTTCTAAAAAAGCCACGGAGTTTGTCGCTGCGGGACTTCTAGAAAAACCCTGTGGCCATTAAGGGCTGGGGCAGATTCAGGGTGCAATTCAGAGACTTTGACAGCCCTTTAGAATTGCTGGTGATGGAAGGGAAACTCACAAGCCTGCTGGGACTTGCGTGATTTGGGCCCCTGGGATTTGCTGTGATGGGCATTAATTCTGTATAGTCAATGGACTTTAACTTGGCCTGTGGGGAGTTCCTGGGGGTTTTGCGTGGTTTGGGCCCCTGGGATTTGCTGTGACAGGCATTATGGGGAGTCTGTGGGGAGTTCCTGGGGGTTTTTGATGGCACACTTGGCCACTACTCTGGACCCCCAGTTTCCCTTGAATTTGACCCAATGGTACGGCTGATTAGAATGAAGGCCAGGTGGCCCCCATTAGCGCTGCGCCCCAAGATTGAGGCCAAACTGGACCACCTGGTCACTCAGGTGGTGCTGGAGCTGGTGTCACACACCTACTCTGAGACCCCCATTGTTACCCTGTTAAAATGGAATGGGGACATTCATATTTGTGCCAACTATAAGTGCACCATTAATAAGGCCCTTCAAGACCACACATACCCAGTACAAGTGGTCAGCCAGGTCTTGGCTTCCTTGTTGGGGGCAAAGGTATTCAGCAAGCTGGATTTGGCTCAGGCTTACCAGCAGCTGCCGGTGGATGATGCCTTAGGTGAGGCACAAACCATTGTTATGCACAGGGGGACTTTCAGGGTGTGGCGCCTGCAGTTTGGGGTGAGCGTGGCACTGGGGATTTTCCAGAATCTGATGGATTGTCTCTTAAAGGGAATCCTGGGAGTCCAGTCATTCTTTGATGATGTTTTGATCATGGCTTTGGACTCCAAGACCTTTGCGGCGTGGCTCCGGACTGTGCTCAAGCATTTTGCCAAGGCAGGCCTCAAGGTGAAGTGGGAGAAATGCATCCTGGGGGTGTCCCGGGTGGAATTCCTGGGGTTTGCTGTAGACGCCCATGGAATTCACCCCACATGGGACAAGATCTACACTATCCATCAAGCGCCCATACCCTCATTGAAGGTGGAACTACAGGCTTTTTTGGGACTCTTGAATTTTTCTAATTCTTTCCTCCCACACAAGACCACCATCATGGAGCTGCTGCACAGACTTTTAGACAAGCAGGCTCCTTGGGTCTGGGGTCCTGCTCATGACACCACATTCTGGGAGGTCAAGGACCTGCTGGTCTCCAATGCCATCCTCACCCACTTCGATGAGTCCCTACCCATGTGTCTCCCTATGGGGTGGGGGCAGTCCTGGGTCACCGGCTGGCTGATGGCCATGAGGTTCCCGTAGCTTACTATTCTTGCACCCTGTCGGCTGTGGAGTATAACTATGCACAAATTGATAAGGAGTCGGTGTGAAAAAAAATCACAATTTCCTTTATGTCTGGGCATTCACAATCATTACAGACCACAAGCCCCTGCTGGGGTTGCTCGCCCTGGACCACCAAACCCCCCAGATTTTGTCAACTAGGGTGCTCTGCTGGTCTATCTTCCTGGTGGGGGACCAATATGTGCTGGTCCACCACCCCAGTAAAGTGATGGGGCATGCCGATGCCTTAAGCTGCCTCCTGCTGCCCTCCTCCAACCCCGACCCCATGCCAGCCCATCATATTGCCTTGCGGGAAAAGCTGCTCGATCATTAGGGGTGCACTGTAAATACCCTATCACGTGTGTGGGTGTGTGTTTGGGTGTGGTGTGATTCAGGAATATAAGCTGGCCTGTGGCCCTGCTAAAGCATCTCAGGATCTGAATGTAACTAATAAAGTATGAGCTGTAATTACTTTGCAACGCATCAGCCTCAGTACTTTATAACAGTATTGTAAAATGAGAATAGTGATTACTGGGAGAGAATTAAACTCACATTTACTACAAAAAATATACACAAAGAGTCTCTCAAGAAGCACACATGACTATTAACATGTGCATTTAGTACAAATGAGTTCAATTCTGTTCCAAAAGTAATTATTCTTATTTACCAATACTGTCCTAAGGAAGTTCTTCATTGACTGACATGTCCTGTCCATTACAGTCATACAGGGTGGTGCTCATTAGTACCATCAATATTTGAAGCCTTTGGATCTATCCCAAATGCTCTCCTCAGGCTAGAGGCAGGGATGGTTCCACTTGAGGCATGCATGTGAGTTCAAACTGGTTAAAACAACCCTCAGGAATTAACTTCCCTTATTCTTTTGAATAACTGTAACTGAAGCTGGCTGAAAGCCATAAAAAAACCCTACAGCTACATCTTCTCCCCCCAGCTTTGTTACATCCAGGCTTCCAAAAGCCAAAGAAATAAATAAGCAATGGATCTGGGATGTGGGCCTTCAATCTGATAGGTTTGCAGCAGTAGCCTACTGCAACATAACATAACTAAGTTTTTTTAAAAAAAATGTTTTTGTCGAGCAGACTATCTCACTGCCTTTGAGATTCCCAAGTACTGGAGAACTTTTCCTTGGCCCATTTAAATGCTTTGCCCTCAACTTTTCTGGAACACAAATATCTTTGCATTCCATATTTCCAAAAGGGTTTGCCCTTGACAAATGGGAAAGGTTAAGATGGTTTATCATGTGTTATTATTCTTTCCCTACTATAATGATATACATTCCCAGTATATTACACTGATTTTCATAAATTCACCTGGAAGAGAGGAGCAATCCCACACTTCCCATCTCCTTTCAGGCTTCTCTACAGAAATTACTTATAATATAGCTACATTTTGTATAATGACCTGCACAGTATGAAAGCAGATGGCGGAGCTTTCAAATAACTGACCCTGTCTATTGTGAAATGTGTACAAGACTTTTGAAATGTTGGAATATAATGGCACACAAAATATTTTTATTGATCATGGTATTGCACATGGTGGTTTGTAATTTTTTTAATACTTTCCAAGCTGATCATGTATCAAAATAAATTGAACTGAGCTCATGCATACTATTAAATAACAAAACATAAGAAAAAACATTACCAGCTAATCTAGAGGAAGAGGAGGAGGAGATTGGATTTATAGTCAGAGTCTCAGGGTGGCTTACAAACTCCATTCTCTTCCCCTCCCCACTACAGACACCATGTGAGGAAGGTGGGGCTGAAAGAGCTCTTTACAGAACTGCCCTTTCAAGGATAGCTCTGACAGAACTATAACTTGCCCAAGGTCATCCAACAGCTGCAAATGGAGGAGTGGGAAATCAAACCCAGTTCTCCCAGATTAGAGTCTGCACACTTAACCCCTGCACTATCTAGGCATAGCTTAGATCAGAGATCCCCCAGTGTGGTGCCCAGGAGTGTCATTATGCTTGACAGAATTTGTTTCTTTGTATGCCTTTTGAAACAGGGAGATGAAATCCAAAGGGTCTTGAATGGTACAGGTTGAGAAAGGGAGTTTGGAGTTGCTACCTTTTAGCTGGCTGATCTCTGAGCATATCCTAGGCAGGCTTGTCACAGCAACATAACCTGGTGGCCTGGCTACACATGCAGAGTCTGTTAAATCTCTGGGCTTGGAAGCCTTTCCCTGTGGCCATACACTGACCAAACTCTCTCCTCTCTTTGTAAACAGGAACTTCTCAATGTCTCTTCCCCAGAGCTATGAAGTGATCTTGGTGAGGGGGCTTGCATGGTTCAATGAGACTGAGGGCTATGCCGTGGAGGGCCACCCAGGATGGACAGGCCACAGCAGAGAACTCAGACCAAGTATGATCCACTGGAGAAAGAAATGGCAAACTACTTCAGTATCTTTGCCAAGAAAACCCCATGGACAGTAACAAAAGGCTAAAAGATATCATGCCAGAAGTTGAGCTCCTCGAGTTGGAAGATGTCCAATATGCTACTGGGGAAGAGCAGAGGGCAAGTACAAGTAACTCCAGAAAGAGTAAAGCAGCTGAGCCAAAGCCGAAAGGATGCTCAGTTGTGGCTGTGTCTGATGGTGAAAGGAAAGTCCAATGCTGCAAAGAACAATACTGCATAGGAACCTGGAATGTAAGATCTATGAATCAAGGTAAGCTTGACATGGTAAAAAATGAGATGGCAAGTCTGAATATCGACATCTTGGCAATCAGTGAACTAAAGTGGACAGGTATGGGTGAATTTAACTCAGAAGACCATTATATCTACTACTATGGCTCAGAATCCCATAGAAAAAATTGTGTGGTCTTTATAGTCAACAAGAAAGTGTGAAAGGCAGTATTGGGATACAATTTCAAAAATGGCAGAATGATCTCAGTCCAAATCCAAGGCAAACCATTGAACATTACAGTAATCCAAGTCTATGCCCCAACCACTGACACAGAAGAGATTGAAGTGGACTGGTTCTGTGAAGACCTATAACACCTCATAGAACTAACACCAAAAAAATGATGTCCTCCTCATCATAGGGGACTGGAATGCTAAAGTAGGAAGTCAAAAGGTAATCGGAATAACAGACAAGTTTGGAGAACAAAATTAAGCAGGGTAAAGGCTAACAGAGTTTTGTCAAGAGAACACGCTGGTCATAGTGAACACAGTTTTCCACCCTAAGAGGCAACTCTACACATGGACATCACCAATGGGCAACACCGAAATCAGATTGACTATATAACTTGCAGTCAAAGAAGGGGAAGCTCTATACAGTCAGTAAAAACAAGACCTGGAGCTGACTGTGGCTCAGATCATGAGCTACTCATTGCAAAATTCAAACTGAACAAAGTTGGGAAAACCACTAGGCCATTCAGGTTTGACCTAGATCACATCCCTGATGAATATACAGTAGAGGTGAAGAATAGGTTTAAGGGACTAGATTTGATAGAGTGCCTGAAGAACTATGGACAGAGATCCATGACATTGTACAGGAGGCAGCAATCACCACCATCCCAAAGAAAAAGAAATGCAAGAAAGCAAAGTGGCTGTCTTATGAAGATTTACAAATAGCAGTGGAAAGAAGGAAAGCAAAAGGCAAAGGTGAAAAGGAAAGATTTACCCAACTGAATGCAGATTTTCAGAGAACAGCAAGGAGAGATAAGGAGGCTTTCCTGAATGAACAATGCAGAGTAATAAAGGAAAACAATAGAATGGGAAGGACTGGAGATCTCTTCAAGAAAATTGGAGAAATCAAGGGAACATTCCATGCAAAGCTGGCCATGATAAGGACAAAAATGGTAGGGGCCTAACAAAAGCAGAAGAGATTAGGAAATGATGGCTAGAATGCACAGAAGAACTATACAAAAAGGACCTCAATGTTTTTGACAACCATGAAGGTATAATCACTGACCTCAAGCCAGACATCCTGGAATGTGAAGTTAAATGGTCCCTAGCAAGCATTACTAACAACAAAGCTAGAAGAGGTGATGGTACCCAGCTGAGCTATTCAAAGTCTTAAAAGATGATGCTGTTAAAGTGCTGCACTCAAATTTGGAAAAGTCAACAGTGGCCACAGTCAGTTTACATTCCAATCCCAAAGAAGGGCAATGCCAAGGAATGTTCAAACTGTTGCACAATTGCGCTACTTTCACACTCTAGCAAAGCCATGCTCAAGATCCTACAAGCTAGGCTTCAACAGTACATGAATAGAGAACTGCCAGAAGTACAAACTGGGTTTTGAAGAGGAAGAGGAACTAGAGATCAAATTGCCAACATTCGCTGGATTATGGAAAAAGCAAGAGAGTACCAGAAAAACATCTACTTCTGCTTCATTGACTACGCTAAAGCCTTTGATTGTGTGGATCACAACAAACTATGGCAGGTCCTTAAGGAGATGGGAGTACCAGACCACCTCACATGTCTCTTGAGAAACCTGTATAAGGATCAAAAAGTGGCAGTTAGAACTGGATATGGAACAACTGATTGGTTTAGCATGGGAAAAGGAGTACGACAAGGATGTATATTGTCACCTTGTTTATTTAATTTATATGCATACTACATCATGTGAAATGCTGGCCTGGATGAATCACAAGCCAGAATTAAGATTGCTGGGGAAAAGATCAACAACCTCAGATATGCAGACAATACTACTCTAATGGCAGAAAGTGAAGATGACCTCAAGAGTTTCTTAGTCAGGGTGAAAGAGGAGAGCACAAAAGTTGGCTTGAAACACAATATCAAAAAAACCCTAAGATCATGGCATCCGGCCCCATCACTCCTTGGCAAATAGGAGGGAAGTCATGGATGTAGTGACAGATTTCATGTTCCTGGGATCCAAGATCACTGCAGACAGTGACTGCAGCCAAGAAATTAAAAGACACTTGCTCCTTGGGAGGAAAGCAATGGCAAACCTAAACAGCATGATAAAAAGTAGAGACATCACCCTGCCAATTAAAGTCTGCATGGTCAAAGCAATGGTTTTCCAGTAGTAACGTATGGCTGTGAGAGTTGGACTGTAAGGAAGGCCGAACGCCGAAGAATAGATTCTTTTTAATTATGGTGCTGGAGAAGACTCTTAGGAGTCCCTTGGACTGCAAGGAGATCAAATCAGTTAATCCTAAAAGAAATTATCCCTGACTGTTCCCTGGAAAGCCAGATCCTGAAGCTGAAGCTCAAATACTTTGGCCACCAAATGAGAAGGGAACACTCACTGGAGAAGACCCTGATGCTGGGAAAGATTGAAGGGCAAAGAAGAAGGAGATGGCAAAGGATGGGGTGGTTAGACAGTGTCATTGATGCAACGAACATGAAATTGAGCAAACTTCAGAGAACGGCAGAAGACAAGAGGGCCTGGTGTGGTGTGGTTCATAGGGTTGTGAAGAGTTGGACTCGACTGTGTGACTGAACATCAACAAATGGACAAGTGATGTAGAAGTTTCCACCAGTTACCAATTTTGATCTCTAGGGAGCATCATTCAGAAGCAGCTATCTGTGTTGAAGGAGTATATTTGACTAGTTGGAGTCTCTCCAACCTTTCAACCCTCATGACAGCCAGATGTCATTGAATACCCTTTCTCAAAATTCCCAAAGTGGCTACAGGCTGTATAACATTGGGGTTCCCTGGTTTAGGCTGTGAATGCCATTAATACAAAAGAAAATGGGAAGAGGAGCGTTTATCTTAAAGCAGAGCAAGATGAATGGAGGGGTCTTTCTTTAACCCTGACCCTAAGGAAATACAAGGAAAGGGACAGAAAGTTCATTCCATGTCATAGCATCATTTTTACAAGATGAGGATAGCATCAGAACAGTATGAAATCTGGTACTCTTACACCCCCTCCACCCTCTGTAACTCCTCCCCCCAGGAGGCCTGTGGAAGCTGAAATCTTTTCTTCCGCCATCTTGAATTGTGTACTGTTTTACTTGTTAGTATGTTTTAGGTATTTTAATCATTGGTTTTAAATTAAACTATTTATTGTATTTGTTTCTATAGTAAGTCACCCTGTTTGCAGGGAAGGGCGGCCTAATAAATCTATAATAATAGTAATACTAATAACAACAGCAATATAAGCTGCCACCTACCAGTTAACAATGTGTGAAGCCTTCCTCAAGCCTTCCTTCAAATTAAGTGATTGTTCCTCCAGTTGAAGAGCTACTTAAGTTGGAGGGAGGTTCATTAGGCTGGGTGAAATTCCTTGAGGTTGGATAGATGCCACTGTATGGATTTTCATTTATGACAGTATGTGAACATAGCATAAGTTACAACAGAGCAGTATCTCTTATGTAGACATTCAGAGCTCAAAATGTGATACATTAGGGATAGTTTATATAAAAGGAAATGTACATACAGCACATGCCTTTACCTGAGGGATCTTGTAGAGGTCTAAGATGGTAGCCATCTGGATGGAAGCTTCAGACCTAAGTCCTCCAATAACTGCTGACATCTTGTATTGCTTTCCACAGCTGAAATTAGGAAAGCTTTCTTTTTGTGCAGACAGCAGAGACAGAGTGATATCATAATTTGATCTGTCTTGTAAGAGACTGTCATAGATGCGGAACCCCAACGTGATATTGGGTAAGAGATCTGGGTCCTTGTTGATCTCATCAACCGTAAAAATGAAGGCAAGGACATGCTGATAATTCTTCCTCACCAGTCTATAATGGAAGTAAATATTTCACTGATACATTTATATGTACAGCCTCCCCTGTCTCCCATCTCAGTTCCCAAAGAACTGAATTAATACACTATAAAATGTTAAATATCAGACATAGCAGTGAATTGGATGAACACATTGCAGCCTTAATTTACACCAGTTAAAAGAACTTAACTTATGCTAGTCAAAAGTGTGTGTGTGTTTGGCGGGGAGTTTCTGGTATGCTGGCCTCACCTTCCCCCACAAATTAAAGTCTTAGTAACTGCCCCAGGCACCCATTCAATGAAAATAATGACAAGAGCTTATTTAAATAATTAAATCAATCTGCATCATTTCAGTATGCTAACATATTTAAATGGGTGGGCTGTGCTAAGGCAGCTTGCCGGTGGCTGCCTTTTCTGTCATACCTGCCCTGACTCCAAACACAGCCAGTCTCTTCTACTGGCTTCATTTATTATTGCCTGCACGCAATGTGCCGAGAGGCACCCAGCCCCATCCATCTCACGAGAGCCAGTTTGGTGTAGTGGTTAAGTGTGTGTACTCTAATCTGGGACAACCAGGTTTGATTCCCCACTTCTCCACTTACAGTTGCTCAATGACCTTGGGCAAGCCATAGTTCTGTCAGAGCTGTATCCTCAAGGATAGTTCTGTAAAGAGCTCTCTCAGTCCCACCTATCTCACAGGGTGTCTGTTGTGGGGAGGGGAAGGGAAAGGAGTTTGTAAACTGCTCTGAGACTCCAAGTGAAGGGCGGGGTACACAGACACTACCAGATCTGGAAACAAGTTGCTTAGCACTAAAGGCTGCTTTTTCCAAGCTGCACCCTGCTGCACAGCCAATGAGGTGCTGTACCAGACATGCCTGACACCACTGGAATGTCTACGGGCACTTGCTGATCATCCCTACCTATCGTGATCAGCCTGACCAAACTCTGCCAAACTAGTGATGGCCTGCACAGTCCATTACTAGGCTATTTAATCAACCACCCTGGCAACATGAGGCAGGTGAAAGAAGGCACCTTCCACAGCCAATTTGAGGGAACCCTCAAAATTCCTGCTTGGCCTCCAATGATGACCAGCTAATCCTGTGATGCCTGAAGGGTTGGCAGGTAGGCAGCAGTTAGCAGCAAAATCCTGTTCTGAGGAGGCACAGACAAATCTATAAAAACTAAATGCACCTTCCCATTGGCTGCCAGTCCATTTTAATTACCTGATGAGGCTTCGTGGCTCCTTTGAATCCTAGTGGGCAGCAGAAAACTGCTGACTGACAACAATGCCAGGAATTCTACTTTGTCAGAAAGTTGCTTAGTCTTTAGGCAATTATTCATGCTATTGTGATACATGTCTTTACACTATAAACATGCTCCTGGAATTGACTTATCTACCTCCTTGCACAGAAAACACTACAGCTTAGATCCAGCAAACTTTTCTTCTGGTGAAAAAAAGGATGACAGGAACTTCTGGGTGTGGAATGGGGTCACTGGGGATGTGGGGGGAAGTATTTGTGAATTTCCTGCATTGTGCAGGGGGATGGACTAGATGATTAAAGTCTACCAAGGATTATTCTTTGTCTGGTGTTTATCCAGAACTGCAAGTCTCCAATTCAACATTTTGTAGCATTACAATGTCTAGGCTACAGTGTACACAAAACCCAACACTATGTCTTAGTAATGGTTGTACAAGAAGAACACCTTCTGTGAAGTTTGTCAGATCATTTCACAATGTATCCACATTGTAAATTCCCCTAGAGTTGACATGCCAAAGTGAAGTTTCCATGTGAGGATGGGTAAACAATTAAGCTATAAACATTTGTTGACTTTACAACCGGCCATGTGATGAAGCTAGTGTTTCCTTTTGCATTGAGTGCAACCACCTTTATATCTATCCTAAGAGTTTGTCTGTAGCGGGCAAAGTTCAGATTTGGTTAATGCAGTCATATTCTTCATTATGTAAAAAAAAGTGGGTTTTGTATGCTGGATGTTTAGAAATCATAAAGTACAATGTATTCTGCCACTATATATATATATTTTTTTTAATGGGGCATTTTTATATATCAAATTACTCTGGAATTTGGCATGGAATAGAAATATACTCCAGAAGAGTGTTGGAAAATACATTGAGATATTGATGCTGTGACAATGAAGCTCAAACTCTAAAAAAAAATACCTGTATTTTATTGAAGCTACATATATAGTATTACAATATTACAAGGATACTACCGATCAGAACCCATATAAAATCAATAGCAAGTTAGAACACAGCCAACAGTTTATAACTAAGATCCCATACCGTTTGATCTAATCCTTCTTGCAGCTAGTGCAAACAGAGCAGCTGTATCAGAGACATAAGCATCCTCATCTGCAAGCAAAAATATTTCTTTTTCAAGATCCGATGCTCCATTCCGCATGAATAGAATATTAGCAATACATTTGTTTGGGGGTTCATGATGGAGCAGGCATTTCAAGATATAATGGATCAAGTCATCTATTTCTCCTAGACCACACACATAGCATCGTAATGGGGTGGGCGCATTTAGAAAACATCCCAAATGAACCACTGGGGGTATAGCTTGGGACCTTAGACTAATAAAAGCCATCCTCAATTTAATTGTTGTTAAAGTCCTTAAATATGAGGCCCTGGCATGATCTCTTTTCAGGAATTTAAATTGTGGGACCAATGTGGATTGATCAATTACATGACTATGTATTTTCCCATCCATTTTGAAAATCCATTCCTTCAGCTTCTGGCCTGATCTTTTGACACTTAATAGATCATCCAGAATTGTATATACTTTGACAGAATAAAACCCAAATACTCAGTGTAGCTCTTAGCATGTTTTAAAATCAGACAGAGAATTTGGGAGCCCAATGAATCCTGAGAGCTATTGAGATTCTTTCAGAGAAGGGATACCTAACTTGGCCTTCATTAATGCTACTGGGGAACTCTTAAGAACCTAAGAGAAGCCAGTGTTGGATCAGGTCAATGGCCCATCCAGTCCAACACTCTGTTACACAGTGGCCCAAAATACCAGGTGCCATCAGGATGTCCATTAGTGGATCCAGGACACTAGAAGCTCTCCCACTGTTGCCCTGCCCCCCCCCCCAAGCACCAAGAATACAGAGCATCACTTGCCCTAGAGTTCCTATCTATACCTTGTGGCTAATAGCCACTGAAGGATCTCTGCTCCATATGTTTATCTAATTCCCTCTTGAAGCCGTCCATGTTTGTAGCCACCACCAACCATAGGCAACACAAGAATCTGTCTCATAAAAATAATGTTGTATTTTTTTCCAGAGATTCCAAAATCTGCTTTCCCCAACCCCATATTTCAATACCATAAAGTATAGTAGGAATAACCTTACTACCAAACAATTTAATCACCAGATCAACCATACCATACACACTTACTGGTGTACATATTGATTGAAACTATGGGGCAAGTACTTGAAAGTCTCTTCTGGTCCAACAGCAATACGCAGAGATGAAATTGCACTGATAATGTGATTTCCTGGTGTTAAATAATCATCTTTATATCGGTGTGAGGTGGCTCTACAAAGCCCCTTTAAGTTCTTGCTGACAGCTTGAGGCAGGAACAGAAGAAAGAGCAGCAGGAGCAGCATCTTTGGTCAATGAAATCTATTTAATCATTTGAAATCTTCATTCATGCCCCACAACTGTGGCAGCTCTCCATATGTAACATATTCTATTGCACAAACCTATGGAGAGATGCACATTCCACCCCTAGTCTTTGATGTTATTCAACTTCAGATGAACAGATCCTCAAGACCTTCTGACTCACTACAGGTTTCAGTATTTATAAGAGGTTTCACAGATGTCTTGTTTTGGTTTGTGACTTATGATCCTGAAGCTTCTACTGAAAATCCCCAGGGCTTCTCCATGGAGAAGACTCAGTCATAATCTCGTTTGATAATTACAGGGGAGATAATCACCACTCCATAGATTTGCTTCCTTTTGCCTTTCTCTGCTTTGTCACAATGGGATAATACTTGGTGTGCAGAAAGGACCTACCCTCCTACCTTCTTTCTTTTACTCCCAATATTCAGTCCCTTATCAGGCCATGTCAATTCCCCCATTATAACATCCCCCCAAAACATGTCCTTCCCACACTGCCTGCTTGGCAAAAAAAAAAAAAAAAAAGGAGGCTCATGCGCTGGTAATCGCTCACCTTAATTCCTACAAACTCTTACTCTTGAGTCTTATTATTAGTTATCCCCCCAGCTTGTGCCCTGCACTCCTCTTCCTCACTATTCTGCCTGAGTAGCACCCCTTCTTAAATATACAATTGTCTCCCACTTTTCTTCTTCTTCTTTGTCTCAAATAATAGATTGTATGCTAGGAACCTTTTGTTCATCCTGTAAAGTACCACGCATATTGACAGTGCTATTAGGATGATGATGATCACAAAGAAGTTGAAGGCTCAGCTAAATTTGACAGTTATTGATAAAATGGCAGTTCTTCATGGGGGAGAACTAGTCCTTTAACAGTTGTGGGAGGCTGACATACTAAAGCTTAATGCCACTTTTTCTGTGCTCATCTCACTAAAATATAGCCTAAGATCATATGATGCAGCATAAAAGTAGAAATGAGACTTAGACAATGATCATTGAAACTTCCATTCACTGAAAAGTAGACATAATTATACAACTGCTGATGGTCCATATATCAGTATCTTTATTCTATTCTTTTTCATTGGTTTCAGTGGAAGAATCATTACTAACAGTAACTTTTTGTTAGTGTTATTGTGGTCAACCAATAAATGTTTATATCCTCCATCAAAGGGATCTCCCCCAGCAAATTTAATGATTAGAAATAAGCTTCTACCTCATCTGGACATTTACACTTATAAATATGCTCTTCATTAAAAGCAATGGAAATGACAGCTGAATTGATTAATTAAAATTTTATGCTAATGTTGAAGAACCAAGTTTTAAAATGAAAAACTGCACGCCTCTGGCATGAACACAGAGAAATTCCCCATTGTTCCCAAATTTCCTAGACAGTTTTAAGCACTCTATAAGAATGCCCCAGTCTCAGTGGAATGCCAGAAGGCGAATTTCTCATATATTGAAATTTTGAAGGCCAATAATGCAAAGACAACAGAATGACTGCTTGGACATTCACCTTAGTTGTTCTTTCTTTCTTTACCACATATTGAGGCCTTCTTTCAGTGAGTACACATTCCAATATATAATTTCTTTACTGTTTCTTCTGTAGCTTCCACCATGCAGTTTTTTCAATGAGCTTTTGAACAGAGCCAGGATAACAGCACCTGGAATTTAAAGACAGCTACAAATGATGCTTAGAGGGTTTTTTGTTCAGTGTCTGTCCAAAGTGGTTCCCCTTTCTTCTGACGGGGGCAACATGTTTTATGTCCACTCTAACTTTTGAATGACACACAAGGTTCCTATTTGCTTCATATAGCCTGGTCAATTAGTCTTGGTACTTAACCCTAGTAGCAGTTTTAATTGTTGGTTTTAATTTGTGGATTTTATGTATTTTTGTGTATTTTATTGTATTTTTATTGTAACCTATCCTGAGTTCCTATAAGGTGGAAAGGAGGCTAATCAACATTTTAAATAAATAAATGAAGTTACATGAATGGTTGAATATGCTGAGCTCATCAGTTCTGCATTTGTCATGAGCTGGCCTGTCCATGAGCTCTAGAAAATACTTGGGGATTAACTGGGCACCGTATGAGGTTAAGCAGAATGTTTTGGGAGTTTCCTAAGAAATGGTATGCAAAAAGACCTGTTTTGCCTGATCCATGTGGTTCTTGGGTTTTCTCACCGTCAGTCAAGGCAGATTAAGGGATATAAAACTTTGCAGAAATAAAGAATACAATCAGTGAACAATGCAATAGTCCTAGGGTTACAGAATTAGGGAACAAAGCAAGCCACAAATTGTCTAAAACAAGATATAGGATTCCAAACCACTAGATGGGGCCTGGAGATCTCATGAAATTACAACAGGTATCCAGATGGCAGTCATCGGTTCCCTGGGGAAAATGGCAGCCCTGGAAGGTGGACTGTCTGACATTATACCTCCCCAATATCCCTTTTCTCCTCAAACCCTGCCTTCCCCAGGCTGCATTCTCAAAGTGATGACTGTAATGGTTAAGTAGTTTCATATGGTGGACCCATAATTTATATGGCTTTAGAGGGCAATAACAGCACTTTGAATGGGGCCCAGAAAAAAACTGGAAATGATTGTAGATAGAAAAAAAAATGGAGAGATATGGCCTCTGTGACCCTCTCCAGTCAGCATTCAAGCTGCAGTATTATATCCCAATTATAATTTTTACTCTTTTAGATTTAGAAACCTTTAATGGCATATGTAATAAAATGCAGAATAATCTTACATAAATAATATAGGAGTAGTACAGTTCAGGTGAGACAATAAAACAGTGTCAAGGATAGCAGCACAAAAGAGCAAAATTAATCAAGTATTCTCAGCCTTAGCCTTAGATACATGGTTACCCTTATTCAACACAATAGCTAAGTACTCAGTCACAAGTTCCGTCAGTGTGCTGGATTTATCAGCAAGTAAATATTGAGTAATTCTCTCTGGGGGCCAGAATGGTTGGAAATAACAGGATCAATGAGTTGTTGAGGAATCTTACAATGCATGGGACAGCAAAGTAATTTTTACTCTAAAGACTGTGCTACAGACAGTGCACTGTGGTAAACTCATCTAGATACTAGGTCATGCCCCAGAATTACAAGAACTTTTTGTTTTGCCCAGAAAGGATGCAGCTATTACATAATGATATATTTTATTCCATATAGGGTATACTCAGGTATTCTCATTAGCTCCTATGGAAATTAGAAAAGCTGTGTAAATATGCTAAACAATGAGATGTCATTACTGGGATATACCATACTGCCTTCAGTACTGTTAATTCATGGTAAGAAATGTGTATCCTTATGGAACTGCCACTGCATTATTCTAGGTTATCTTTTCTTCTTAAAGAATTGGTCTCTGGTGTTTATGTCTGGCCTCAGCAAAATTATGTACATTTTAGGGGCAAAAATGAAACTTAGCAAACCAGCACTGGAAGCCAAAACAGAGAAGATCTCCACAGCCACCATGTATTTCCCCTTGGTGCTCAAGTAGGTTGGAACAAAGGAGACCCAGACACTGCAGAACACCAACATACTGAACGTGATAAACTTGGCCTCATTGAAAGTGTCAGGCAGCTTCCTGGCTAGGAAGGCCACCATGAAGCTGACAATGGCCTGAAAACCCAGGTAACCCAGGACAATGTAAAACATGGTAACTGAGCCCTGATTACATTCCACTATGATTTGTCCAGACTGAGAGAACTTGTCAAGGTCTGGGAATGGTGGAGAAGTACTGAGCCAGATAGTACAGATGCCAACTTGAATCAGAGAGCAAATAAGGATAATGAAATTGGTCATACTTTTCCCCAACCATTTCCTTGTTGTGTTTCCTGGCTGAGTGGCCATGAATGCCAGAACCACTGTGATGGTTTTGGCCAGCACACAGGAAAGTACAAGAGAAAATGCATTGCCAAAAGCAGGCTGTCGAAGAAGACAGGTCACCTTGTTGGGTTGTCCAATGAATAAGAAGGTGCAAACAAAACAAAGCAAGAGGGAAGTTAGGAGGAGGTAGGTAAGACTTCGGTTGTTGGCTCTGACAATAGGTGTGCTTTGATATTTAACAAAGGTTCCAAACACAACTATGGTGATAAGGGAAAAGGAGAGGGAAGCAGAAGCCAAACTGATTCCTAATGGTTCATCATAGGCAAGAAAAGTTATGACTTTAGGGATACATCTGTTTTGGTTCTCATTTGGATGGTCATCTTCTGGGCATGTGCCACATTGATGTGCATCTGAAAGAAAAAGAATGGCAGATGTATACGGCTTAAAATGCAGCTCAGTAAATCCTTCCAACAGTGTATATATTCCAACAGTGTATATTTGATCAATATCCTGTGTTTGCTAACTAAGCAATACTGGTAGAGTGGTTTTAAAACATCTGGCTGTGACAGGCCTCATGGTCACACACTGAACAGATATTACTGCATGTGGGCATAGACATACTGAAAACAATGCTTCTCTGTCTAAATATTTCAAGCCTGTTCAATTTTCCTTATGAACTTGTGCAGAAAAGAGAGGGCCATCTAATCCTAATTTCATTTCAAATAGCAGAGGGATGCCCTGGAGTTAATACATGACAGGAGGTTCTGATTCCCTTCAGTCTATGCAGTGCTAGACTCATTAACATTATAACACTGATGGCCACTTTTGAGACGCCTGTCACCATTTTCTAAGGAGTTATGCCTGACACAAAGAATCTTAATTTCCATAGCAAAGATCTGGGGGTGGGGGATTTCTGGAAATAATACTGTCAAAGATGTTCTGATTCTCTACATTTGTGGTACTGCAATTCCTGTCATAATTCTGAAGTTAGTGCCCAATTTTGAGGCTCCAAGGTTTAGTTTTCGTTGAGTTATGCCTATCAGAGAGAAATGAGGCTTCCAATGCAGTACAGTGGAGAGGTGTTTCTAGAGATTGTGGGGGCCAGGATATTCCAATTCCCTTCATATTTGTCACTGCAACTCCCTCAATAATCTTGAAGCCAGTGGCCAATTTTGAGACACCGATCTTTATTTTCTGAGGAGTTATGCCTGCCACAGATGGACATTCAGATGGATAACATCCTTTTATTATTATAGATGTGAAAATATTGGCTAAATGGGAGCCACATACCTGTCTGGTTTGAAATTGTCCCTTCTGGGCACTGGGAACAATCATAGCAGCAAGATGAATTTTGTCTCTCATGCACTTTTCTACTATACCCTGGATGGCATCTCTCAGTGCACAGGGAATGGGGCAATGTCTAATCATAATACAAAGAAATCTGGTTGAATTTATGCCCTGAAAAGTCTTGTACACTTTTGGATATACATTTCAGTGTGGTAAGGGAACTTGAGTATGTCAATGAAGCTGAGAGCAATACTGTCAATAAAGGTAGCCATGACCTTTAGTTTGCGATACCTGATCTGTTAATGATAATGATTGTGTACAGACAAGTCATAGTTGATTTATGACAACTGCATAGGGTTTTCTTAACAGACAAACAGAGGTGGTTTTCCATTGCCTGCCTCTGTGTAACAACCCTCAACTTCCTTAGTGGTCTACCATTTAAATACTAATGAGGGCCAAGCTCAGATGAAAGAGGGTTACTTAGGGCTCTTTGGACTGCTAAAAGGACAATTTAGAGGTCATTAATTCACAGAATTGCTGTAAGTCAGAAGCAACGTAGCAACCCATAACACACACGCACGCATACAATGAATTGATTGAATTATTGTTATACATCCTATCCTTAACCCTGCATAAGTTTAGGGGTGTATGTGGGGGAAAGAGAGGAGTAATTAGGTAAGATGAGATATCCAATGATCTTGTACCTCACACTGCCCATGCCATATCTGGAAGAGCCAACTCACTTGCTAACACACAGTAAAAATAAGTAACCACTGGATGAGCAAAGATCCATGGCTGCAGTGCCAAACAGTAATGAAAGTCATGCTGTGGTTCTTTGTTTTGTTTTCTATATGCAAATCATTTCCTTTTTGTCTGGATAAGAATCCTTACATTACTGCAGCTGCATTGAGGTGATGAATGGAGAACCACCATCGGCTTAACTGCACATTGTCTTAGATTGAGGTCAGGGTCAATGCTCCCTCTAAACTGTGGAATCTTGTGAGCAAAAATTCTACTTTGTTGGCTACTGGTATTAAAGTTGTGAGTGAGCAATTTGGCTACTGCATAAATGAGTTTGCTCTGGAGCCATCCTTTCTGAGCTAAAACAAAAATGTGTGAACCAGAGGCTAAAAAACTATACGCTAGCTCACACTCTCAACTTAAAGGGAACACTGGTCAGGTTATAACAGCACAATCTGACACCATATATAGTTTTGTTTGTTTGTTTGTTTGCAGCTTAGTAGTGCTGGATCTCTCTGCCTGAATACCTCCAAATGTTCACCAGCCCCCACCAAAAATAATAAAACCATCTTGAATAACATTTTTTTAAAAAAATAGATTTCATCATATGGTTGATTGAAAAGAGAACTGTAAAGATGCTAAAATCTGAGGGACCCACCTGGTTGAATCTTCTGGGCCATATGATGGCATCACTTTTAATGGTAATCTTGTGGTCAGAGGAAGCTAGAGGACTCACCCTTCCAACTGTCATGTGGATGAAGGACTTATTGGGGAAACTGACCCAGTTTATGATGTCATATCCAATAGACCATTCCTGGTTTTCATTGAAATAGACCTCCTCCCCAATACTGTTGTTGAAATGGAGTTTTTGCAAAAATGTGTGGAGCTAGATAGGGAGACAAAACCTTAGAATCTACAAAACAGGGCAAAGAGTTACAAGTCTGAGAGTATTGTCACACATTAGTACTCTTTTACCAGATTTAACTTAAGAGAGGATGATAAAATTTAAGGACCAAATCTCCAAACCCCCAGTTTAGCCTAAGCAGTCACACTAGTGACTCTATATGTTAACATTCTCTGGTGAGATATAATGATGTGATCATTGCAGAGAATCTTCCTGAATCCTTCTCTGTGTTTTTTTTATGTACAGAACTGCTTGAAGCATAGAAATGTGTGCCCAAGAATTGTTTTAGACATCTCTAGATCCGTGCGCCTTGGTATTTAGTCATGCCGGCCACATGACCACGGAAACGTCTTCAGACAGCGCTGGCTCTTCGGCTTTGAAACGGAGATGAGCATCATAACCCTAGAGTCGGATTCGACTGGCTTTCGAGCAAGGGAACCATTACCTTTACCTTTACCTATATCCTATGTTGGTTGAATTCCTGGGAAACATATAAGCTTCTAGACATGCTTTCCAAGGATCCATGAATCGAGGATTACAGAAGTGTACGCCCATTACTTTAAATGTCCCTGCAGCTGCCCATGGTGTTCATACACACCTGGCCTTCTTCATGTAAACCCACTGTCGCCTACTGCAGCAACAACAATTAAGTTGAGTTGAAGGATGGAGTCCTATGATCCCCATGACATTCCTCAAATTATAACCAGGGGATCCCACAGAATTCCAAGAGCTTTAAATATTCTGATTTATTTACTGGTTTATCAGAAAAGGAGATCCAGCATGGTGTAGTTGTCAGAGTGCTGAACAAGGATTGGCAAGACCCAGTTTTGAACTCCCACTCTGCCATAGAAGCTTGGGCTATTTGCACACTCTTGGCCAAAACTACGTTATGGAATTGTTTGTGAGGAGAATGTTGTAAGCCAGTTTAGATTGTATTAGGGAGAAAATTGGGGCATAAATGAAGTAAATAATAAATAGCTTGGTTTATCTGATCTAGTTTCCAAGATAAGCCAAAGGCTCACCCATAGAGATGTAAAATTTCCAGAAATTTGGAAGCCACAGGATTTTTTTTAAAAAGTGGAGGTGACTGAAGGGGGGGGGAGATGAGATATATGCTATCCTTAGTGCCCTATTAAACCTAAACAAATTTTACTGCTTTAATAACAAAAAGTATAATTTATATCTTATCTATGTATATAAAATTGCAATATTCGACAGACTTGTGGAATTTAAAAGTTGTAAATGCCTTAGTTTTCTACAAGCAAAGTTGCAAATACACCCAATACATGAGAGCAAACTGCAAGCTGATACCTACTATGCTGTCTTCATGCATGTACCTTAATTTTTGCTATCTGAAAAAAAAAGGGGAGTTAAACCGAAAACACAAGCTGGAGGTATATGTGTTATAGCAGTAAAGGAGGTCAACCAGAAGGATTGAAAGGACAACAAGAGCAATGAACGTCCTGCATGTTCCCCTCATGAAGATAACATTTCCAATAAAGGAATGCATCTTGTATTTAAGAGCTGTACATGCCCATCTTGTTTTTAAAAGCATTTCACTCATTCTAAAAGAAAAATATTTCATCAGAGGCTTCCCCCCACTCCCCTAACTTCCAAGTTTTTTTAATCATAAAATAAAACAAAACCTCCTGCCTAGATTTTTCCAGTGTGGTTGGATTGTTTGCACTGTCACTGTTTGTTTTTGACATGATACTGAATTTCAAAAATGCATCAGCCATCTTGCTTTGATCTACATTTTCATCCTGCATAGTTTCCAAGGAGTTTAGGACAGGTCCTTGCTTCTACCCTCTTCCATTATAATGTTCCTTCGTGGTGACAAAGGTCCATTATAATGTTACTTCGTGGTGACAAAGGCCACCAGTTTTGACTACTTGCTTTCCCTGTACAAATTTAGCACTGTATAAATGAAACACATTCTATTTTCTCAAATTCCACAATGATATTTTAAAAGTCCAAAAAACAGAGGGGAAGGGGGCTAGGGGAATGGATCAAATGCAATACTGTATGTATAGCCAGAATGATACTTTCTGGTGAATGATAGCATGAAGTAAGTAAGTAAGTAAGTAAACTGTAAGTAAACTGTAAGTAAACTGCCAAAGATTAAGACATGTTTTTACATTTGTTAACAGTGCTGTGGTCCATCTAATTGGCACAGTGCTGAGAAGGAAAAGTAAAACATTACCTCCCATGGCTGCTTTGTGTGAAGGTTCAATTTAGGGGGGTTTGTCATTGTTTGGGATCTGAATGAGTAAGCGGCATGTAAAGCATGTGCAAAGGCATAGATTGCATTGTAGATGCCATAGCTCTGGCCAGACATGTTCATTTCAAACACATCCCTTTCCAGACTCTCCAGCTTTTCCTCTCCTGTACATTTTCTTAGATTTGGTGTAGAACTATGAAAATTGGAGCTTCTACAGGGAAATACAGTATACCAGAACTGCCACATTAAGATAGTTGGATGTTGGTAAAGCTTAAATGCTTGAAGGAAGTTCTGAAAACCTGGCACATCATTTCCGTGGTTTGCTATAGACAAGGCACCGTGGAAAAATCTGGTATTCCAGTCTCCCCGAACTATCCTTGAAGATAAGTCCCACTGGGCTGTTGTGATCCAAATCTTTTTCTGTAGATGTTGCTTTGTCCATATTTCATGTATGTATAACATCATCAGTAAACCATGCATGAAAGGAGTATCCCCATATGCAACAATCACATTGGCTTTTGTTGCAATGTATGATGATATAATTTCTTCCTTAAAAAATATGTTTCTGGTAGATGTATTAAAGGATTGAAGCACAGGTATTGGGGCCTTCTCCGTGAAGGCAACACAGATGTCATGCCTGTTCAGCAAAGGTATAAAAGTTTGCACAAACTCTTGCCCACTGTCATCATCTGAAACAAGAAGGCCAATCCAGGTCCATCTGAAATATCTTATCAATTCCACTATTCCTTCCAACTGAGTTGCTTCATTTGAAACCATTTGGTATAAAAAGGGGAACTGAATTTTATTACTCAGTGATGGGTGAGCATAAGGGAGCTACGGAGAAACATCAGTGCAATATTTACTTCCAACTCCAGAATTAGTCTACAAAACTCATGGTTATTGAAAAAGATGGTGTTAACAGTTCCCATACTTTATAAGTACCAAACATTCTGAAATGCAGCATCTTCGGATAGAACAATTTGCTTGCATACATCAGAATGATTCTAATGGTGGTGATAATTTACTACTACCACCATACCACCATCACCACCACTACTATAACTCATAAAAGTAATAGCAGGAGTATTACTACTACTACCAGTACTAGTATTACTACTACCAGTACTACTACTACTACTACCGCTACAGTGAAATATGAATAATATTTATAACAATGCAGTGTTAAACAAAATCATTATTCCAATAATATAGACTGGGAAGTATGTCTAACCAGCAGTGTCTACCATTCATAGCTATACTTGGACTTCAGAAACTCTGTTACAGCAGTTCCTGCAGCATCTTGTGGAGCCTTTCTTTCACCATTAAACAACAGAAATATAAGGAAATCATTACCTGTTGAGCAAGGCATTGCTAAGACCAGAAACCCCAGTATGATTATGAGCAGTGTTATAGTTTTCTTGAAGCTTGGAGACAAAATCCAAAGAGCAGTTGAATAGGGCAGATGAAAAAAGGGAGTTTCTACCTACTAGCTAGATCAAGATGGGTAGCTGTGTGAGTCTGCCTGTAGCAGTAAAAAAAAATGATTATAAGAGTCCAGTAGCACCTTAAAGACTAACAAGAATTGTGGTAGAGTATGAGCTTTCGTGAGTCGCTGCTCACTTCTTCAGATCTTCTTCAGTGACTTACCCTACCACACATTTTGTTAGCCTTTAAGGTGCTACTGGACTTTTACCTACCCTGAGCTCATCACAGGCAGGAGTGTCACAGCATCACACCCTTGGCTTGGCTATACACACAGACTTTGTAAAATTTCTAGGCTTAGAAATCTCTTTATGTGACCATCTAGGGAACAAACTACCTCCTCTCTTTGGAAACAGAAATCAAGAAATATATCTTCTGCTAATTCTGTTTTTCCCCCAGTCCCTTAATGCAAGGAGGTGATTTAGAAGAGCCCAGAAATCACTATTGTTGATCTTCAGGATCATTTGGTATCACTGTTGACCATGCAGAAGCAGCTATCTGTGTTGTAGGAGTGTGTTTGACCAGGAACTTCTTAGATTTGAACACATGAATACATGAGGTTCCCTTATAGTCATCAGATTATTGAACCATCAAAGTCAGTATTGCCTACACAGGCTGGCAGGGGTTCTTCAGGGTCTCATGCAATGGTCTTTTGCATCACGATCCCACTAATCCTTTTAATTGGAGATGCTGTGGATTGAACCTGGGTCCTTCTGCATGCCAAGCAGATGCTCTACCACTGAGTCACAGTCCCTTTCAATACCCACATGACAGCCAGGTGTCACCCCAGTACTCATTCAAAAAATGTCAACAGTGGCCACAGGCTCTATAAATTTCGGGTCCCCCGCATTAGACTGTGGATGTGACTAGTGCAAAAGAAAACAGAAAGAGGAGTCCATATCCTAAAGCAGAATAGAATGAGTGGACTGGTCTTGAATCAACACTGCTTCTGACCCCAAAAAAGGACAGGGATAAGAAGAAACATAAAACATGCTCTATATTCTAGATTTTGTGAATTTGATGGTATAGCTTAATCATTATATAGTGCACTTTGTGTGAACTGGTCATGAATCAAGCATTAAGTAAATAATAAGACAAAAGATTTGTGATGCGACAGATCCTGAACATCCCTCATTAGATAAAATTAAGACATGCAGAAAGGAAAAAAAATCTAGAGTGGAATTCAATATAGGAAAAGATAGGCTCCAAACAAGAGAACCCAGCAGGACTCAGGAACACTATGGAAATGTACTACAATCCACCTATTCCATATCTTATACCTTTTAACTCAAGTGTAACACATCAATGGTCTTAAGCATAGTGCATTTGCAAAGGATGTGTCTCACTTTCCTTTGAACTAATTATGCAAACTGTTAAGCAATGAACTTATTTCTATCAACTGGCTGTTTTTCCAGTCTCAAACATCAGCCCCAAGTCCAGTACTAGTTATAAGAAAGACCTGAGAGTCCAAGGCATTCCAGTACCCCCTTCCATTCTTATTGAATTTATATCCTACTAGTCCACTGAGCAAAGCCTGAAGCTTTCCTCCAACTAAGGTTGGATAATGCTAATGTGCCATAGCTCATTCACTACATCACTTAAAATGTGATAACACGACAAAATGTAGATTTATGTACTCTGTTTGAGCTGAAGTATGATGCATCAAGGATCAATTGTCCTTTTGTGTAGGAAATTTACATACATACATCCCTACCTGAGGGATCTTGTAGAGATCAAAGATGGTAGCCATCTGGATGGAAGCTTCAGAGTTAAGTCCTCCAACAACAGCTGACATCTTATGTTGCCTTCCACAAACAAAATTAGGGAAGTTTTCTTTTTGTGTGGATAGCAGAGACAGAGTGATATCATAATTTGATCTGCCTTGTAAGAGGCTGTCATAGAGGCGGAAGCCCAGTGTGATATTGGGTAAGAAGTCTGGATCCTTGTTGATCTCATCAACCGTAAAAATGAAGGCAAGGACATGCTGATAGTTCTTCCTCACCAGTCTATAACGAAAGTAAAGATTTCATCGATCTGTTTATATTTACAGCCTTTCCCCATCTCCCAGTCTCAGTTCTCAAAGCTCTGCATTTACTAAAAGAAAAACTGCTGAAGATGAACACAAGAGTAAATTAGATAACCTGATGGCAGGATTAGATCCATCCCGCTTCTCTGTTGGTTAAAAAAATGAATATAGACAAAACCTTAGGGCAAAGTTCAGGCAACCACAGATATGGTGTGGGGTAAATGGAGTTTATGCCCCCCCCCAGCCATTATGGGAATTATGGGACCTGCATGGACAAAAATAATGTTGAAGAGAAGCAGCAGTTAAGAGGAAACTGGAAACGACTGAGTGGAAAAGCTGGCAGGATCCAATCAAATGTTCTAAATGTATTGAATTGCAAACTGGGCACATGGTGAAGCTACTAATCCTTTTGCAGAAGGTGCAACAGTCTCCATTTATTCTATATCACATCTGTGGTTGCCTGAATTTTGCCCTAATGGGTTGTGTGTTGTGGGTAAAACTCAGACTAGAGTTAATAATGTTGGCAATTACACTGAGATATTCATGCTTTGACAATTAAGCTCAAACTCTAAAAAAACTGTATTTCATTGAAGCTGCATATACACTTACTGGTATATATATTTATTGAAACTATGGGGCAACGACTTGAACATCTCTTCTGGACCAACAGCAATACGCAGAGATGAAATTGCCCCAATAACATGATTTCCTGGCATTAAATAATCATCCTTATATCTGTGAGTGGTTGCTGTACAAAGTTCCTTCGAGTCCTTGCTGACGGCTTGAGGCAGGAACAGAAGAAAGAGCAGCAGGAGCAGCATCTTCAGTCAATGAGATCTATTTAATTATTTGAAATCTTCATTCATGCTACACAACCGCGGTAGTTCTCGCATGTAACATATTCTGTTACACAAAACCACTTTGATTTTGTTCAGCTTCAGATGAAGAGATCCCTACTACTTCCTGACTCAGTACAGGTTTCAGCATTTATAAGAGACTCCATAGATTATAAGATTTAAAAGAGACTTCATAGATTATTATAGAGTCTTTACCAAGTTCTGTAAATTGCTTGTTTTGGCATTTCTGAAGGCTGCTGTTGGAAATCCCCAGGGCTTCTCCACATAGAATACTCCATTTAAATATTGTTTGATAATAATAGGGGAGATAATCACCACTCCATAGCTTGGCTTCCTTTGGACTTTTTCTGATTTATAACAACTGAATGCCACTTGATTACTGGAAAGGCTCTGTATTAGGGGTGTGCAATTTTTATTTATTTTTGTATTTTTTTTACAGTTTGCTCCTGTTCTCCTTTATAACTTAGGCCCGTTGTGGAAATAAATACAATGGGCTGTAGAAAGAGGCTCTGGTAGGGTGCCCCGGCTTTGGGCACTCAGTGACAACTCAGCAGGGTATAATGACAGAGTCCAATATTTTCTCCAGAGGAACTGATCTTTGCTACCTGAAGAGCAGTAGTAATTTTGAGTGATCTCCAGCCCACCCCCAAGATTGGTAACAGTGGTTCCCCAGGAGAGAGTGGCTGGTTTGGATGGTGGAGTCTATGGCATTGTACCTGTCTGAGGTCCCACCCCTCCTCAACACTTACCCTCTCCAGGTTTGACCCCTCAAATCTCCAGGAATTTCCAAACCTGGAGTTGACAACCCTATCTCCCTCCCAGCCAACCATCAACCTACCTTTAGTTTTCCATCTCCTCCCTCCTCCCTCCTAGAGAGCAGTTGTAATTTTGAGTGATCTCCAATCCCTACCTGGAGATTGGCAACAATGGTTCCCCAGGAGGGAATGGCTGGATTGGAGGGTGGAGTCTATAGCATCGTACCTGTCTGAGGTGCCACCCCTCCTCAAACCTCACCCTCTCCAGGTTCCATCCCTCAAATCTCCAGGAATTGCCCACCTGGAGTTGGCAACCTGATCAGGACTGGGCCCAATGGATTTTCTCTCAAAGGCCAACATAGGTGTGGAAAGGGCCTTCTACTGACAGAGGAGAAAGTACAGGTGCCAACTTTGATTAGGGAAATACCTGGAGATTTGGGGGGGTGGATCCTGTGGAGGGCAGCATTTGGGATGTGTGTGGAAGGACTCAGCAGGGTATAATGCCATAGAGTCTACCCTCCAAAGCAACCATTTTCTCCCGGGGAACTGATCTCTGTCATCTGGAGGTCAATTGTAACAGTGGGAGATCTCCAGGTCCCACCTGGAGATTGGCTACCCTAGAGGAAAGTCAGCTGCACAGCGGGGATTTGAAGAGAATATACTCTTTCCCATCATTTTAAATACAATTCTTCATCTTTTTCCCTTCAAAACAATATTCAATCTGTCCATTTCTGCTAGTTCCAACAATTTCTGAATAACATCTTCTCTTGAAGGGATTCTCTCCATTTCCCAACATTTAGCCACTAGCATTCTAGCTGATATCCTGTCCTATTATATAAAAGGGTAGTAGTCTGGCAAGGTTCTATGCTTGGCAAAATCAGTTCGCTCCCTGATATGTCACTCAGAAGCTGTCCCTATCCACTAGCTGCATTGCCTGAGTTCTCTCCCACCCACTGCAGCCTAGGCCACTCTTCTCTGATTGGGCCAGCATTTCAAACTCATTTGCATATGGAAGCTGATTTGACTTCACTCCATTCTGCACCTCAAACTACCCCCCCCCACAAGACAGTTGGAATTGTCAGCTGTTTATGCAACCTGTTGTATTCTGAGGTGAAATATGTCCTCACTCACAACACTTCCCCTTTAAAAGAAACAAACCCAATGAGTTGTGTTCTAGCAGGGGATGCTGTGAGTGTAGAAAATAATTTATTGACACAGTAGTGTTTTGGAAAATCTTTAAGAATTGTTTAGTGGGGCACCCTCCCAGAGCCTCTGCCATTTTCTCACTCTGCTGGCATCAAAACCAATTTAAAGCAAAATAGTGATATGGAGACTTTTCCCTCCTCCTTTGCATCAATTTTTCTTTGTTGGCAATGGCAACCCTAGGCCTGCCACCACTCTCAGGGTGACTTCATGCCTCCTGACTGCATGGCATCACTAGCCCTGGCTGCTTGCTTCTGTTCAGCAGGAGCATCCCTATGGAAACTGCCTGTGTGATTTTGGACCAGCCACAGACTTTCTGCTTAACCTTCCTTACAGGGTTGCTGTACAGATCAGAAAGCCAAAAATAATGAAGTAAACTGCTTTGCTTACCACTAATGAGAAAGACAGAATTTTGCCTAGGAAGAGGCTGCTGAGAGGGGATGAGATAAAGTTGCCAACTTTAGGTATGGAAATTCCTGGAGATTTGAAGGGTGGAGCCCAGATAGGGTGAGGTTTGAGGAGGGGTGGGATCTCAGACAAGTACAGTGCCATAGACTCCACCCTCCAAACCAGCCATTTTCTCCTGGGGAACTATTGTTGCCAATCTTGGCCCAGTGGCCATCAAACCATTCTCTTCAACCTCCTGCTGTGCAGCAGACCCCCCTAGGGTTGCCAATCTCCAGGTAGGACCTGGAGATCTCCCGCTGTTACAATTGATCTCCAGATGACAGAGATCAGTTCCCCTGGACAAAATAGCTGCTTTGGAGGGTAGACCCTATGGCATTATAACCTGCTGAGTCCTTCTGCCCCCTCTCCAATGCTGCCCTCCACAGGATTCAGCCCCCAAATCTCCAGGTATTTCCCTACTTAGAGCTGGCAACCCTACTTTCTCCTCAGTACCTGTTGGTAGGCAACCAAGCCTGGTCCTGTTACCTGTTTTGGCCTTCAGGAGAAAACTCATTTGGGGCCAGTCCTGATAGGTTTGCCAACTCCAGATGAGAAATTCCTGGAGATTTGAGAGATGGAACCTGAAGAGGGTGATGTTTCAGGACGGGTGAGACCTCAGACAGGTACAATGCCATAGACTCCACCCATCAAACTAGCCATTCCATCCTGGGGAACCATTGTTGCCAATCTCCAGGTGGGGGCTGGAGATCAATCAGAATTACAACTGCACTCCAGGAGGGAGGGGGGAGGAGATGGAAAGCTGAAGTCAGGGGGCAGATAATGGTAGACTGACAACTGGCTGGGAGGGAGATAGGGCTGCCAACTCCTGTTTGGGAAATTTCTGGAGATTTGAGGGGTGGAGCCTGGAGATGGTGAGGTTTGAGGAGGGGTGGGGTCTCAGACAAGTACAATGCCATAGATGCCACCCTCCAAACCAGACAGTCCCTCATGGGGAACCATTGTTGCCAATCTCCAGGTGAGGGCTGGAGACCACTCAAAATTACAATTGTTCTGCAGGAGGGAGGGCAGAAGTCAGCTGAAGTCAGAGGAACATAAACCAATAGGTTGATGGTTAGCTGGGAAGGAGATGGGGTTGCCAACTCCAGGTTAGCAAATTCCTGGAGATTTGAGGGGTGGAGCCTGGAGAGGGTGGTGTTTGAAGAGGGGTTGGACCTCAGGCAGGTAGAATGCCATAGACTCCACCCTCCAAACCAGCCATGTTCTCCTGGGTAACAATTGTTGCCAATCTCCAGGTGAGGGCTGGAGATCACTCAATGCTACAACTACTCTTCAGGTAGCAGAGATCAGTTCCTCTGGAGAAAATAGTGGACTCTGTCATTATACCCTGCTGAGGTCACCACAGCAAATTCACACTGTGTGCCCAAACCCGGGGCACTCTACCAGAGCCTCTTTCTTGGACCCGTTGTATTTATTTCCACAATGGGCCTTATTCCTAGTTAAAATATAAGTTAATAGATACAACTCATTTTGATTATAACCGCCAGGGATCATATTCAGTAAAGAAAATTCTGGTATTAAGATTAAGTCAATATTCAGTATTTCTAATATTATCTTAAATATTTTCAGCCAAAATTACTGGATTTTCTCATATCTCCACCACATATAATAAAATGTTTCAACATTTGTTTTACATTTCCAATACTTATTTGTTACATTCAGATAGCATTTGGCTATTTTGTCAGGGGACCAGTGCCATCTGTGAAACATTTTATATATATTTTCCTTATAAGATATTGCTCTCATAAATGTTATTACTTGCCATATTTTTGACCATTGTTCAAAATCTATATTGTGTCCTATATCTTGCATGCTGGATAAATTTCTAAAGGACCATTATTATTAAATTAATTTTAATTGTTATGAAAATGTAACCTTTAATCGTTATGGCTGCAATCCAGTTTTATTGTTTAATATTCAAGGATTAGCCATCAAGTTGCTACCTCCAAAACATCCTATCATTAACAGCCTTTCTCAGATCTTGCAGACTGAGGGCTCATCACTCAGCTGTTTTTCAGGCTGTCTTCTGCAGTCCCTTTAAAAATCCAAAAAAGTAACTAAAAAAAAAATATCATCAAAATATGTAAACAGGAAGGAGACTCAGTGAGGAAATCCCAAACAAAACAAAAAGTCTTCAGGCAAATATAGATGTCTTTTCTGAAGAGGGAATTCCATTCCATAACTTTGGTGCCATAAATAAGTCCATTTCTCAGGTTGCTGCCCAACTAACTTGATATGATGGGGACATCCAAAACCAATGCACGAGAAGTGCACAATAATAATCAAGTAAGTTCATATGGGAGTAGGTGGTACTTAAAACATGCTGAACCCAAGCTATATATGACTTTAAAGGTCAATACCAGTACCTTGAATTGATCATAGAAGAAAACTGGAAAATAGCATAGGTAGAACAAGATTGGAGTACTATGGTCTGTGCAACCCACTTCAGTAATCATTCTGGCCATAGCATTCTATATCAATTCTATATCAGTTGTAACTTTCAGATACCTTAAAGACAGCCTCACAAACAGTGTGTTTTAGTAAACTAATCCAGATATTACCAGGGCATGCATCACACTGTCAAGATCTTTTCTTTTTTTTGGCCAGAAATTCTGCAGCTATTACATGATGGAATATACTCAGACATACCCATATGAATGAATTAAAGATGAATGAATTAAAGATAGTGGCTAGACGAAATAACTGTGTTATAATAGGTGACTTTAACTACCCACACATTGATTGGGTCAATATGAGTTCTAGTTGGGAAAAAGAGATTGTGTTTTTAGACACTCTCAATGACTGTGCTATGGAACAGATGGTCACAGATCCTACCAGGGGAGAGGCGATCCTGGATTTGATCCTAAATAACACCCAAGACCTGGTGAGAGATTTAAAAGTGATTGCACCACTTGGGAACAGTGACCATAATGTTATTGAGTTTAACATTTGTATAAATAGGGAGTTGCCCAAAAAGACTGACGCAACCACTTTTAACTTTAAAGGGGTAACTTCTCTGGTATGAGGGGACATGTGAGGAAGAAATTGAAAGGCAAAGTGAAAAAGGTCAAAACTATTGGGGAAGCTTGGAGACTATTTAAAAAGACAATCCTAGAAGCTCAGAAAAAATATATACCACAGATTAGGAAAGGCATAAATAGGTATAGAAAAAAGCCTGCATGGTTAACAAATAAAGTAATGGAAGCTGTAAAAGGTAAGAAGGATTCCTTTAAGTTGTGGAAAGCTAGTCTCAGTGAGGCTGATAAAAAGGAACACAGACTGGGGCAAATAAAATGCAAGTCTGTGATCAGGTAAGCAAAAAGGGAATCTGAGGAGCATATCACAAAACACATTAAGGCCAACAATAAAACTTTCTTCAAATACATTAGAAGTAAGAAACCAGCCAGGGAGGCAGTGGAGCCCTTGGATGACCAAGGGGTAAAAGGACTACTGAAGGATGACAGGGAAATGGTTGAGAAGCTGAATGCATTTTTTGCCTCTGTCTTCACTGTGGAAGATGAGAAGTGCTTGCCTACTCCAGAACCACCAATTTTGGGAGGGGATTTGAAAGACCTGAATCAGATTGAGGTGACAACAGAGGAAGTCCTATGACTGATGGACAATTTAAAAACTAATAAATCACCAGGCTCAGATGGCATTCATCCAAGAGTTCTAAAAGAACTCAAATGTGAACTAGTGGATCTCCTTACAAAAATATGCAATCTTTCTTTAAAATCTGCCTCCATTCCTGAGAACTGGAAGGTAGCTAATGTCACTCCCATCTTTAAAAAAGGCTCCAGGGGAGATCCAGGAAATTACAGGCCAGTCAGTCTGACGTCGATACCTGGTAAGTTGGTGGAAACTGTTATCAAGGAAAGAATTAGTAGGCACATTGATGAACAAAAACTATTGAGGCAGACTCAGCATGGGTTCTGTAAGGGAAGATCTTGTCTCACTAACCTGTTAGTGTTTTTTGAGAGAATGAACAAACATGTGGACAAGGGGGACCCAATGGATGTTGTTTACCTTGACTTCCAGAAAGCTTTTGATAAAGTTCCTCATCAAAGGCTCCTAAGTAAGCTCAATAGTCATGGGATAAAAGTCCTCTTGTGGATCAAAAACTGGATTATAAATAGGAGACAGAGAGTGAGTATAAATGGGAAACTTTCTCAATGGAGGGTGGTAAACAGTGCCCCTGTATAAATCATTGGTGCAACCTCATTTGGAATACTGTGTACTGTTCTGTTCACCACACCTCCAAAAGGATATTATAGCTTTGGAAAAAGTGCAGAGAAGGGCAACTAGAATGATCAAAGGGTTGGAACACTTTCCCTATGAAGAAAGGTTAAAACGCTTGGGGCTCTTTAGCTTGGAGAAACGATGGCTGAGGGGTGACATGATGGAGGTTTATAAGATTATGCATGGGATAGAGCAGGTTGAGAAAGAAGTACTTTTCTTCCTTTCTCACAATACAAGAACTCGTGGGCACTTAATGAAATTTCTGAGCAGTCGGGTTAGAACTGATAAAAGGAAGTACTTCTTCACCCAAAGAGTGATTAACTCATGGAATTCACTGCTACAGGAGGTGGTGGCAGCTACAAGCATGGACAGTTTCAAGAGGGAATTAGATAAACTTATGGAGCAGAAGTCCATCAGTGGCTATTAGCCACAAGGTATAGATAGGAACTCTCAGTCTGGGGCAGGTGATGCACTCTATTCTTGGTGCTGGGGGGGCAGCAGTGGGAGGGCTTCTAGTGTCTTGGCCCCATTGTTGGGCCTCCTGATGGCACCTGGATGGCACCTGGTATTTTTGGCCACTGTGTGACAGAGTGTTGGACTTGATGAGCCATTGGCCTGATTCAACATTGGCCTCTCTTATGTTCTTATGTTCATTGGATGCCTTGGAAATAGTAAAGTTCTTCAAATATGTTAAATAATACAATATTATAACTAGGGTATACTTTGCTGCCTTCACTACAGTTAATTCATGGGAGGAAATGTGTGTCCTCAGAAAACACTGCCACCAATTTATTCTATATTATCTTTTTTTCTTAAAAAACTGGTCTCGGTTATTCATTTCTGGCCTCAGCAAAATTATGTACATTTTAGGGGCAAACATACAACCCAGCAACCCAGTGCTGGAAGCCAAAACAGAGAAGATCTCCACAGCCACCATGTATTTCCCTTTGCTGCTCAGGTAGGTTGGAACAAAGGAGGCCCAGACACTGCAGAACACCAACATGCTGAAAGTGATAAACTTGGCTTCATTGAAAGTGTCAGGCAGCTTCCTGGCTCGAAAGGCCACCATGAAGCTGACAATGGCCTGAAAGCCCATGTAACCCAGGACAATGTAAAACATGGTAACTGAGCCCTCATTACATTCCACTATGATTTGTCCAGACTGAGAAAACTTGTTGAGGTCTGGGAATGGTGGAGAAGTACTGAGCCAGATAGTACAGATGCCAACTTGAATCAGAGAGCAACCAAGGGTAATGTAACTGGCCAGATTTTTTCCCAACCATTTTCTTGTTGTGTTTCCTGGCTGAGTAGCCATGAATGCCAGAACCACAGTGATGGTTTTAGCCAACACACAGGAAAGTACAAAAGAAAATGCATTGCCAAAAGCAGCCTGTCGAAGAAGACAGGTCACCTTGTTGGGTTGTCCAATAAACAATAAGGTGCAAACAAAGCAAAGCAAGAGGGAAATTAGGAGGAGATAGGTAAGACCTCGGTTGTTGGCTCTGACAATAGGTGTGCTTTGATATTTAACAAAGGTTCCAAGCACCACTGTGGTGAGTAGAAAAAAGGAGAGAGAAGCAGAAGCCAAACTGATTCCTAATGGTTCATCATAGGCAAGAAAAGTTATGACTTTAGGGATACATCTGTTTTGGTTCTCATTTGGATAGTCATCTTCTGGGCACATGGCACACTGATATGCATCTGAAAGAAAAAGAATGGCAGATGTATATAGCTTTAGGTAAATCCTTCCAGCAACACATCCTTGCTCAATATTCTGAGGTTGCTACCTAAATGGAACTGGAAAAGAGAATGGTTGTAAAACACCTGGCTGTCACAGGCTTTATGGTCACACACTGAACAGTTCTACTGCATGAGGCCACCAACAGACATGATGAAGAAGATTTAGCTCTGTCCTTCAAAAATATAAATGTGAATCCTGTGCAGTTTGGCTAAGGATCTTGTGGGAAAAGGAGAGAGCTTGGTTAAAAAATACTGGGGGAAAGTCTGAAGAATTAAACCTGCTTATTCTACCATGCATGTCCACAAAACAAATTGAGGCTACTGAAGCCAGCAGTTTCCGGTTCAGAAATTGACAATGTGCAATGATTGTCATACGTCTTTATACCACGTAGTGAAATACTTTCATTACCCTGGTAACATTATTCTAAAATGGTCTTTTGAGCTTGAAATAAATGAATCAAATTTACTAAGTGAGGATGTTTCTCATTATTAATGAAGACATCCTGTCATAACCCTGTGAGGCAGGTCTGGCTGAGAGTCTGTGAATGTTCCCAAAGTCACCCAGCAACCTTGACTGGCAAAGTGGAGATCTGAACCTGAATCTCCTTAATCCTAGTCCAACATTACAATCATTATACCAGACAGTGTTCTGATAAACCAGGTAAGTTGCTTTTTTAAAAAAGAAGGAATATTTTCCACCCGCCCTCTCTGTGTTGCCTACACTTTCCTGACTTCTTGTGACTACACCTTTGCTTCCAATTAAAATAGCAGAGGGATATTCGGGAGCTAATCTGTGTTAGGTTCCATGCTCATCATTTTTTGGCAATTCTAGTCCTATCATCAACTGGTTTTGAGACATCTGTCTTTATTTTCTAAGGAGTTCCACCTGCCACAAAGAAACATAGTTTCCACTGCAAAAAAACTAGGGTCAGGGGGCCGGGGGGAGATGATTTGGGAGATAATATTCCAAGGATGTTCTGATCCTATTCTTGGCTCTGCAACTCCCACAATCATCCAGAAGCTGGCAGCCAAATTTGAGACACCTAGCTTTATTTATTTGTTTTGTTTATTTATCTAGGCTATTTATAGTCCACCTTTCTCACGGTAAGTTGAGGCAGATAACACATAGCCAGTCAGCAGTATAATAAAAAATAGGACATTCAGTAACTAGCATGTTAGGATTTTAGACATCTGGAAACACCAGAAAAAAACTGGATAGCATAAGTATTAACATGATATTTTGAGAATTACCGAAGTTACTTAATAGGATACTACTTAAAATAAGTTACACACAGCAGTATAGATCATAGTCCCAATCATTTTCCAAGTGACTTTGTGAATCATTTTAGTACAAAACAACCCTATTAGCTGTGTAGAAAAACCCTCTTGAATAGTTCAGTTTTGCATAGTTTGTGGAAAGCCAAGGAAGTGGGAGCTTTCCTGTCCCCCTCAGGTAGGCCATCCCAAAAGGTGGGAGCCACAGCTTCATTTTTGGATAAGATATGACTACTACAGCTTGCAATAGTCTAGAGGCAACCTTAGTTTTCATTGCAAACAGCATCAGGGGATTCTGGAGGTAATCTGGGTGAGGATATTCTGATTCCTTTCCATTTTTTGGTACTGCTACATCTGTCATCATTCTGAAGCTGGTGTTCAGATTCGGTGGCTCCTAGCCAGGGCTGGTGCCGGGCTTTTTGGTGCCCTAGGCAAGGCTAACTGCTTGCACCCCCCCACTGCTAACCAATTTTCAAAGATGAATTCTAGAGAAAATTAAAAGCACAAAACTGGACATTGCTATTTTTTTAAAAAATCATGAGAATAAGTAAAATAACCAATTTTCAAAAACAGATGAATTCTAGAGAAAATTAAAAGCACAAAACTGGACATTGCTATTTAAAAAAAAATCGTGAGAATAAGTAAAATGACAGCCTTCGATTTTCTTTCTCAAACAGAAAACAGTTTTAGCACACAACTCACTGATCATTTTGAATAATCCTGGCTGACTCCACGCCCCCCTCCCCCTGTGCTCTGAGCCCGGCAGCTCCTCAGCTGTAAGGAGGGGGGGAAGCAGGGGAAAGGCATGCTGGGAAATGTAGTTTGGGAGGGCCGCCACTGCTGCCGGGCCAAGCAAAGTCAGCTAAAATCTGCAGGCTCAAGTGCTTGCTGGGAGCGCCAATGGCCTCAGCGGGGCAGCAGGCCAAGGGCCAACAGAGCTGAGGGGGGAAGGGGGTGGGGCAGCAGCAGGCCAGTGCAGCACCCTTCTACCTTGGCACCTGAAAAGTACTGAGACTGACGAGTGATTTCAGCTCTCACATACTTTATTAGTTCAAGAACAAGACAAGTGAAGCCAGCTCGCAGGCCGGCTTTTATTCCCAAAGGAAACCACACCCTAACACACACAACACCCCATGATTGGTTTATTTACATTGATTGAGTTATCTCCTATGATTCCTGCTTCCTGATTGGGAGGGAGCTAGGATCCTACTATCCATAGTTCTCTGGAGTGAAGCTCAAGCCCTTCGCCCGGCTGCATGTCAGACCTGCTGAAACTGGTCCAAGCACATGGCTGGCTGGAGCACATGTTTTGAGCTGGATATATTACAGCACCATAAGGCCTTACTTTGCCTCTATGAACGAGCTGGCCCTGCTCCTAGCTTTAATTTCAGAAGCATTATGCCTGCCAGAGACAAGCATAGATTCTAAAAAAAAAAAAAAAAAAAGTGGGTGTGCGTGGGGGAGGGGTGTTTCTAGGGATTACATGGGCCAGCATGCTCCAGTTCCTTTCATCTTTTGCTCAGCTCTGATGATAATCCTGAAGCCAGTGACTATTTTTGAGTCACCTATCTTTATTTTTTGAGGACTTTTGTGTGCCAGAGATGGTTAGGCAGATGGAGAGGCACATCCTTATATTACTATACATTTGTAAATAGATGGGAGCCACATACCCGTCTGGTTTGAAATTGTCCCTTCTGGGCACTGGGAACAATCATAGCAGCAAGATGATTCTTCTCCCTCACGGACTTTTCTGCTGTATCCTGGATGGCATCTCTCAGTGCACAGGGAAGAGGGCAATGTCTAAGCACAATGCAAAGAAATCTGGTTTAATTTAAGGTCATGAACGGATTGAATTATTTTTATACATTTTATCAACCGTGTGAGTGTGTACAGAGAAAGGGGTAAAGTATTAGGTAAAATAACACATCTGGTGATCCTGCAGTGCTTCAGACTGCCCATTTCCTATATGAACGAACCAATAGACTTGTTGATACACAGTAAAAAAAGGGTCCACTGATTTAACCACTGGGCCCCAAATCCAAGCTGAGGCACAATGGTAATTTACTCACTAGGGAAGAAAAAATAGTTGGAGACAAGCTCTTAGGAAATGATTCCCACAGGAAATGAATCCAAAATGATCATTCATGGAATGGAAGCTTCTTACCCTGTCCTGCTTTCCGTATTTACTTCATATGTCTTATTTGTGTGTTTTATTATACACAATGGAGTTATGGTATTGGCAAGTGAGAATCCTAATGCTATTTACCTTTCCATTACAATTTCTTAGGCTGAGACCCAAGGGCTGAGTTCAGACTGGCAGTTTGCAGCGGGAGCCAGTCGTGGCAAAAAAAAACAGAATAAACTGTTCTGGGTTTTCCCGGTCACACAGGGCTGACAGATGCAGGGGCATACCGGGAGAAGACGCGCGGGAGTGTTCAGACTGCTGGCCCTGATGCACAGCTGTAAACGGCTTTTTCCTCTATGTGCGTATGGGCACATGGGTGCATATGCACTCATGCACATAAGCGCATCCAGCCGATTTGGGGAGGATCCCATCGCACCGGCACCACATTGGGTGGTAGAGCGGAGCACAGCCAATCTGATCACTGCTGCCTTATGCGCAGAAACACCCGGCGCACGTTATAGAAGCGGGTTGCTCCCAGCTTTTCAGCTTTATGTTCACACTTCCAGGAAGCGGAATAACGTGGGATAAAGGCACTCTCCGGGATTTACTACCACTTTTGTCAGGTATCTTTTTAACATGGGAGCGAAGCGGAACAGCACGGGTTGCCTACAGGTGGGGAATGCCAGGCAGATGTGCCTGCATGAACGCCCCCTTTAATCCGCTTGGGAAAGGCAGCTGAAACGTGGCTATAGCAGGGCAAATTGCCAGTCTGGACTCAGCCAAGTACAGTGCTATGAACTTAGTTCCAGGGCCATGGTGACCAACATTCCCAGTAATGCAAGAGATGTTGTTTTTGTTTTGTTTTGTTTTGTTTTATACATTTGCATTTCCTTTCTGTCTTCTATTACTGCACCTGCCTGGTGGGGAGGAATAGAGAAGAAGTGTGGGCTGTGTTTGCTTGGTTTTAACTTCAGGGAATGAGTTTAGTGTATAGCAGCCTAATCTGACACAATATGTAGTTGGTTTGGTTTTTTAATGTTTATTTTGCAGCTTAATAGTACTGGATCTCTCTGCCTGAATAACTCCAAACATTCATCAGTCCACAACAGAAATAATTAAACTATCTCGAATAATATATTTTTTAAAAAAATGTTTCATCATGTGAATGGCTGGAAAGAGAACAGTAAAGATGCTAAAGTATGAGGGACCTACCTGGTTGAATCTGCTGGGCCATGTGATGGCATCACTCTTGATGGTAAAAGTGTGGTCAGACAAAGCCCTAGGACTCACCCTTCCAACTCTCACTGGAATGAAAGAGTTATTTGGGAAATTGACCCAGTTTACTATGTCATATCCAATAGGCCATTCCTGGTTTTCATTGAAGTAGACCTCCTCCCCAACACTGTTGTTGAATTGTAGTTTTTGTAAAAATGGGTGGAGCTAGATGAGAAGACAAAATCTCAGAATCTACAAAATAGGGCAAAGAATTGCAAGCATATAAGGACTGTCACACAGCAGTACACATTTACAGGGGATGACCATGACATTACTTTAGAGCTAGTTTCATCAACAAATCTGCATGCACCTCCAATTTAGTCTGATCAATGGAAAACCACATCAGAGAATCTAAGGCTGAGGTCAGACTGGCAGTTTGAAGCACAAGGGAGTCGTGGCAAAAAGACCCCGAACAAAGTGTTCTGGGTTTTCCCAGTCACACTGCACTGACTGATGCAGGCGCATACCAGGGAGGACGTGCAAGGGAGTGTTCACACTGTTGGCCCACCCCTGGCAGAAGTGAGGCTGTAAGCAGCTTTTTTTTTGGTAAATCTGGTTATATGAGCTTATTCATTCATGCGCATAAGCGCATCCCTATGGCATTTCTTAAAATGAAATCTGGGATGCTGCAGAATTCCAAGAGTTTGAAATACTCTGACTTATTTACTGAAGTAAAAGTAATGGTGTAGTTGTCAGAGTGCCGAACTAGAATCTGAGAGACCCAGTTTTGAATTCCCACTCTGTCATGGAAGCTTGCTTCATGACCATGGGCCAGCTGCAAAATCTTAGCCTAAACCACTTCACAGGGTAGTTGTGAGAAGAATGCTGTAAGACAGGTTAGGTCTCTGTTAGAGAGAAAAGTGGAGAATTAGATAGGTGGATGGATGGAAGGATAGGTTTGTCTAACCTAGTATCCCAGGTAAGCCAAAAGTAGGAAAGCTCACTCCTTACCTCCCATGGCTGTTTTGTATGAAGGTCCAGCTTAGCGTTTTTCATCACTGTTTGGTATCTGAATGAGTAAGCATTATGTAAAGCATGTGCGATGGCATAGACTGCATTGTAGATGCCATAGCTCTGGCCAGACATGTGCATTTCAAACACATCGTCTTCCAGACTCTCCAGCTTTTCTTTTCCTGTACATTTTGGTCGATTTAGTGAGGAGTCATCAGAATTTGTGTCTGTACACCAAAACAGAGTATACCAGAACTGTTGGATTAAAATACTTGGGTGTTGGTCAATCTTAAATGCCTGGAGGAAGCTCTGGAATCCTGATACATCATTTCTGTGGTTTGCTATAGATAAGGCACCATGGAAAAACCTGACATTCCAGTCTCCCCGAACAATCCTTGAAGATAAGTCCCAGTGTTCTGTTGTGATCCAGACCTTCCTCTGTAAATGTTTATTTGTGATTATTTCATTTATGTATAACACCATCACTAAACCATGCATAGAATATGAATCTCCATATGCAACAATTACATTTGCTTTTGTTGTAAACAGTGTTGCCAAAAGTTTCCCCTTAGTAAATATATTTCTGGTAGCTCCATTAAAGGACTTGAGAAAAACAATTGGGGCTTTCTCTGTGAAGGCAACACAGATGTCATTCCTATTGAGCAATGGGGTGATGGTTTGTGCAAACTCTTCTCCACTGTCATCATCTGAAACAAGAAGGCCAACCCATGTCCATTTGAAATATCTTATCAATTCCACTATTTCTGCAAAGTGAGCAGCCTCATTGAGAACTATTTGGTAAGAAAAACGGAACTGGATTTTATCACTTTGTGATCGTTGAACTGGAACATAAGTGAGCTGCAGAGAAAGGACAGGGTGGCATTTACTTACAGCCCCAAAGGATTTCACAAATCTAATTAAGCCTGCCAGGTAACCTTGAGCCAGTCACAATTCCTCTCAGAACTCTCTCTGCCCCATCTTTCACACAAAGTGCATGTTGTGGGGAGAAGAAAGGTAGGCAATTCTAAGCTGCTTTGAGATGCCCTAAGGTAGAGAAAATTGGAATATAAAAACAACTCTCTTCCTCCTCCTCCTCCTTTTCTACTACTACTGCTGCTGCTGCTACACTGATAATACAGATGGGGAAGCATGATTAACTAGTAGTGTCTACCACTGATAAATGCATGCAAAACACAAACCTTTATTGGCATTGAGAGCACAAAACATTATGGGAATGCAGCAGAATACCAAGATACATCAATCACTTACACTTTGGCTATTCAAACCCCATCTTCTGATTGCATAATGTAAAAATTTTGCAACAGCCTCCATTGTTTCACAATTAGAATTAAACAGAAGAAAGTGAATAATTGAGTCATCAGAATGCCAACTCTTACCATCTAAAAGTGGGCTAATAAAATGAGACCAAATATCCTTATAAAAGGGACAATAAAGTATGATGTGTGTAGTGGATTCTATATATTTTAGAAAACAAGGACAAAGTCTGTCTACATATGGTATCTGGTGGTACCTCCCTAGAATTATCTCCAATGACAGAACATTAAAGCATGCAAGAATGCATGCTCTGTGATGATGTGGGGCTGTTAGACATAACACATATTTCACAATAGAGCCCGCATAAGAGGTCCCCAACCCACGTGGGGAGAATCTGCTAGCAGCACGCTCCCTAAATTCTTGCATTTCGATATTGAGAAATCTTTATTTGATAATAGCATAGGCTTGTTTATCCAAAAAAGAGGGCTAAATAATCCGGGGATATTCCCATTGTAGAGAGTTTCTCCTCTACATATCTGAGCCATGGAGAGAGATGTGGCTCATTTAATTTATGAGTAATAATACTTTTAGCTTTAGCAAAAAAGTGAAGCTTAAGCCAAAACTGAGTTATCAGCCATGCTCTGGTTGATAGAAGCTTTTGATTGGTTTCTAAGCATAGAGCTGTGTAAGGAACACACAAGGGAAGTCCAAGAATTTTCCATAAAAATCTGGACTGTATTCTTTCCAAGTCCCCTTTTAATCCAGATTGGTACTCTGTAAAATTTAATTTAGCATTAAAAACTTTAAGGACAGCTGGCACATACTGGTTGCCCCTGGTATAATGGAAGTATATAATAGCCTCAGCAATGTTGTTTGCTGCCTCAATTGTCCTCTCTTTATGATAGACCCATCTGGTGTTATAGTAAAAGTGGATACCCAAGTACTTAAAGCTTTTGACTTGTTCAATAAAATGTCCTCCAATGTTCCACCTAGACGGCTTCCAGCTCTTACTGAAGATCATAATTTTGGATTTTTCAAAATTCAGAACTAGTTTATTCTTTTCACAATAATCTACAAAGCTCTTCAGAAGGCGTTTCAACCCTATATGAGTTAGGGACAATAGCACTGCATCGTTGGCATAAAGGAGTAAAGGGGTATGGATCGAGCCAAGTTTAGAGCTGTGACCATGGATCAGATCTAAAGTGGGTGCCAAATCATTTATAAACAGGTTGAATAGAAAAGGCACTAGAAGGCAGCCCTGTTTGACTCCTATATTAATTGGGATTTTGTCAGTTAGGTCCCTGACATTGTCAATTCTAACGTGGCAGGTTGTATTATTATTATGACGCTTCATTATTAAATATAAAAGCCTCGGTTCCATCCCCATCAGCCTTTTGGCTAAGAAGTGTAAACATTCACTATATAAAAGTCATCTGCCACTGATAAATAAACTGAAAGGGATTTCCTGGCTCATATTGTGGTCCAGAAATTCCTTGCACTATCATGTGGAGCCTTTCTGTCATCATTAAATAACAGACATATCAAAAGGGAACATAATGTGTGCAAACAGAAAGGGGGAAAATACAAAAAAGCACCACAATGACTGAGTTCAGAATGGCAGTTTGAAGCAGGAGGGAGTCGTGGCAAAAAAGCCCCGAAACAAACTGTTTCAGGTTTTCCCAGTCACACTGTGTCAACTGATGTGGGAGCATACCAGGAGGAGGAATGAGGGATTATTCACACTGTTGGCCCGAAGGAGCGGCTGTAAGGCATGGCGTTCTTTTTTTGCTAATCTGGAGATATGTGATTTTGCTAATCTGGAGATATGCTTTTTTTTTTTTGCTAATCTGGAGAGACCATGGATTTTAGCATTCACACTTTGTTGGTGCAGGTGGGATAGACTTAGTTTCCAGGGTTTCCTACCACTTTTATCAGGTATCTTTTAAACTCAGGAGGGAAATGTTACAAGATGGGTTGAGTATGGTTGGGGAACTCTGGACAGATGTGCCTGTGTGAATGGCCCCTTTAATCCGGTTGCGAAACATTGCTGAAACGCACCTATCTCATGGCAAACTGCCAGTCTGAACTCAGCCAATGCATGACTATAATGAACATGACCTATCAGTCATTTAAGAACTTCCTTACAACGAAAGTTACCTAATAGTGAAAAATAGAAAAGGAAAATACTGAAAATTAAGATTTGAATATTGAATATGAATTGAATGTAAGAAAATACTGATAGAAATGTTAATTGGGGTGGAGCATCGCTGGAAGCCAGGGGAAGGGGGGGAGTATAAACTTTGAGAAAAGGATATGTTAAGAACTGGATATTAAGTATGGAATAAGTAATTATATCTTAATAATTTTTTTTAAAGAACTTCCTTACAACAGTATTGTAAAATGAGAATAGTGGTTATTGGGAGAGAATTAAACTCACATTTGCTAAATACATACCCCAAAAAACATAAACAAAAAGAGTCTCTCAAGAAGCACACATGACTATTAATTAACTTGTGCATTTAATATACATGAGTTCAATTCTGTTCCAAAGGTCATTATTCATATTTTCCACTACTGTCCTAAGGAAGTTCTTCATTGACTGACATGTCCTGTCCATTACAGTCATACAGTGTGGTGCTCTTTAGTATCATCAATATTTGGAGTCTTTGGATGTATCCCAAATGCTGTCCTCAGGCTGGAGACAGGGATGGTTCCATTTGAGGCATGCATTCAAGTTCAAACTGGTTAAAACTAAATTACAGCCCTCAGGAACTAACTTCCCTTATTCTTGTGGATAACTGCCATTGAAGCTGGCTGAAAACAATCAAAGGAAAAACTGCAGCTACAATTTCTCCCCCAGCCTTGTTACATCTAGGATATAATGGCACGTAAGATTTTTTAATTATTATTGGTCTTGGTATTCCACATGGTAGTTTTTATTTTATTTTATTTTTAAATACTTTCCAAGCTGATCATGTATCAAAATAAACTGAACTGAAATGAGCTCATGAGTATAAAAGGAAATGTACATACAGCATACACCCTTACCTGAGGGATCTTGTAGAGGTCTAAGATGGTAGCCATCTGGATGGAGGCTTCAGAGCTAAGTCCTCCAATAACTGCTGACATCTTGTATTGCCTTCCACAAACAAAATTAGGGAAGCTTTCTTTTTGTGCAGACAGCAGAGACAGAGTGATATCATAATTTGATCTGCCTTTTAAGAGGCTGTCATAGATGCGGAACCCCAACGTGATATTGGGTAAGAGGTCTGGGTCCTTGTTGATCTCATCAACCGTAAAAATGAAGGCGAGGACATGCTGATAATTCTTCCTCACCACCCTATAACAGAAGTAAAGATTTCATTGATACATTTATATGTACAGCCTCCCCCATCCCCCATCTCAGTTCTCAAAGTTCTGAATGAGTAAAATATAAAATGTTAAATATCAGACACAGCAGTGAATTGGATGAACACATTGCAGCTTTAATTTACACCAGTTAAAAGAACTTAACTTATGTTAGTCAAAATTGTGTGGGGGTGGGGGTGGAGTTTCTGGTATGCTGCCCTCACCTTCCCCCACAAATTAAAGTCTTAGTATCTGCCCCAGGCACCCATTCAGTGAAAACATGACAAGAGCTTATTTAAATAATTAAATCGATCTGCATCATCTCAGTACGCTAACATATTTAAAGGGGGTGGGATGTGCTAAGGCAGCTTGCCTGTGACTGCCTTTTCTGTCATACCTGCCCTGACTCCAAACACAGCCAGTCTGTTCTACTGGCTTCATTTATTATTGCCTGCACGCAATGTGCCGAGAGGCACCCAGCCCCATCCATCTCACAAGAGTCAGTTTAGTGTAGTGGTTAAGTGTGCGTACTCTAATCTGGGACAACCAGGTTTGATCCCCCACTTCTCCACTTACAGTTGCTCGATGACCTTGGGCAAACCATAGTTCTGTCAGAGCTGTGTCCTCAAGGACAGTTCTGTAAAGAGCAATCTAAGCCCCACCTATCTCACAGGGTGTCTGTTGTGGGGAGGGGAAGGGAAAGGAGTTGTAAGCTGCTCTGAGACGCCAATTGAAGGGCGGGGTATGAATCCAATATCTTCTTCTTCTGATGTACCACACAGACACTACCAGATTTAGAAATAAGTTGCTTAGCACTAAAGCTGCACCCCACTGCACAGCCAATGAGGTGCTGTACCAGACATGCCTGACACCACTGGAATGTCTACAGGCACTTGCTGATCATCCCTACCTATTGTGATCAGCCTGACCAAACTCTGCCAAACTAGTGATGGCCTGCACAGTCCATTACTAGGCTATTTAATCAACCACCCTGGCAATGTGAGGCAGGTGAAAGAAGGCACCTTCCACAGCCAATTTGAGGGAACCCTCAAAATTCCTGCTTGGCCTCTAATGGTGACCAGCTAATCCTGTGATGCCTGAAGGGTAGGCAGGTAGGCAGCAGTTAGCAGCAAAATCCTGTTCTGAGGAGGCACAGACAAATCTATAAAAACTAAATGCACCTTCCCATTGGCTGCCAGTCCATTTTAATTACCTGATGAGGCTTCGTGGCTCCTTTGAATCCTAGTGGGCAGCAGAAAACTGACAACAATGCCAGAAATTCTACTTTGTCAGAAAGTTGCTTAGTCTTTAAGCAGTTATTAATGCTATTGCGATACATGTCTTTGCACTATAAACACGCTCCTGGAATTGACTTATTTACCTCCTTGCACAGAAAACACTACAGCTTAGATCCAGCAAACTTTTCTTCTGGTGAAAAAAAGGATGACAGGAACTTCTGGGTGTGGAATGGGGTCACTGGGGATGTGGGGGGAAGTATTTGTGAATTTCTTGCATTGTGCAGGGGGTTGAAGGGTATCATGCCCTTCATTCTAAAGCACCAGCATCTATGATGGAGGCACACAATTAACACAGGTCTAGATCATTATATATTTAGTGTTTACCTGACCAGATTTTGTACATTGAAATCAAACCTTTATCATCATCATCATCATGCTTCCATCGAATTCACCCAGTTGATGAGAGTTCCTCGGTGGCAAAGGCTTGTAACACAACCTGTACTACAGATATTAAAACACACTGCACCACACTTTAGAGAAGTTCTACTAGCTATACAGATTAAGTCTACCAAGGATTATTCTTTGTCTGGTGTTTATCCAGAACTGCAAGTCTCCAATTCAACATTTTGTAGCATTACAATGTCTAGGCTACAGTGTACACAAAACCCAATACTATGTCTTAGTAACGTTTGTGCAAGAAGAACACCTTCTGTGAAGTTTGTCAGATCATTTCACAATGCATCCACATTGTAAATTCCCCTATAGTTGACATGCCAAAGTGAAGTTTCCATGTGAGGATGGGTAAACAATTATGCTATAAACATTTGTTGACTTTACAACTGGCCATGTGATGAAGCTAGTGTTTCCTTTTGCATTGGGTGCAACCACCTTTATATCTATCCTAAGAGTTTGTCTGTAGTGGGCAAAGTTTAGATTGGTTAATGCAGTCTTATTCTTCATTGTGTAAAAAAAAAGTGTTTTTGTATGCTGGATGTTTAGAAATCATAAAGTACAATGTATTCTGCCACTATAATTTTTGTAAAAAAATATATATAGGAGGCATTTTTCTATATCAAATTACTCTGGAATTTGGCATGGAATAGAAATATACTCCAGAATAGTGTTGGAAATCACACTGAGATATTCATGCTGTGACAATGAAACTCTAAAAAAAACCCAGTATATTACTGAAACTACATATGCAATATTACAATATTACAAGGATACTACCAATCAGAACCCATATAAAATCAATAGCAAGTTAGAACATAGCCAACGATTTATAACTAAGATCCATACCATTTGATATAATCCTTCTTGCAGCTAGTGCAAACAGAGCAGCTCTATTAGAGACATAAGCATCCTCATCTGCAAGCAAAAATATTACTTTTTCAAGATCCGAGGCTCCATCCCACATGAATAGAATATTAGCAATAATTTAGTTTTGGGGTTTATGATGGAGCAGGCATTTCAAAATATAATGAATCAAATAATCTATTTCTCCTAGAGAACACACGCAGCATCGTAATGGGTACATTTAGAAAACATCCCAAATGAACCTTAGACTAGTAAAAGCCATCCTCAATTTAATTGTTGTTAAAGTCCTTAAATATGAGGCCCTGGCATGATCTCTTTTCAGGAATTTAAATGGTGGGACCAATGTGGATCGATCAATTACATGACTATGTATTTTCCCATCCATTTTGAAAATCCATTCCTTCAGCTTCTGCCTAATCTTTTGGCACTTAATCCAGAATTGTATATACTTTGACAGAATAAAACCCAAATACTCAGTGTAGCTCTTAGCATGTTTTAAAAGAAGACAGAGAATTTGGGAGCCCAATGAATCCTGAGAGCTAATGAGATTCTTCATCCAATAAGACAAAACTCTGAATAGCTCTAGCTTTCAGAGAAGGGATACCTAACTTGGCCCTCATTAATGCTACTGAGGAGCTCTTAAGAACATAAGAGAAACCAGTGTTGGATCAGGTCAATGGCCCATCCAGTCCAACACTCTGTTACACAGTGGCCCAAAATACCAGGTGCCATCAGGATGTCCATTAGTGACGCCAGGATATTAGAAGCTCTCCCATTGTTGCCCTCCCCCCAGCACCAAGAATACAGAGCATCACTTGCCCTAGAGTTCCTATCTATACCTTGTGGCTAATAGCCACTGATGGATCTCTGCTCCATATGTTTATCTAATTCCGTCTCAAAGCTGTCCATGTTTGTAGCCACCACCACCCATAGGCAACACCAGAATCTGTCTCATAAAAAAAATGTTGTATTTTTTCCAGAGATTCCAAAATCTGCTTTCCCCAACCCCAGATTTCAATACCATAAAGTATAGTAGGAATAACCTTACTACCAAACAATTTAATCACCAGATCAACCATACCATACACACTTACTGGTGTATATATTGATTGAAACTATGGGGCAAGTACTTGAAAGTCTCTTCTGGTCCAACAGCAATACGCAGAGATGAAATTGCACTGATAATGTGATTTCCTGGTGTTAAATAATCATCTTTATATCGGTGTGAGGTAGCTCTACAAAGCCCCTTTAAGTTCTTGCTGACAGCTTGAGGCAGGAACAGAAGAAAGAGCAGTAGAAGCAGCATCTTTGGTCAATGAAATCTATTTAATCATTTGAAATCTTCATTCATGCCCCACAACTGTGGCAGCTCTCCATATGTAACATATTCTGTTGCACAAACCTATGAAGAGATGCATGTTCCATCCCCTAGTCTTTGATGTTATTCAACTTCAGATGAACAGATCCTCATGACCTTCAGACTCACTACAGGTTTCAGTATTTATAAGAAACTTCATAGATTATGTGAGTCTTTGCCGGGTTTCACACATGACTTGTTTTGGTTTGTGACTTATGATCCTGAAGGTTCTACTGAAAATCCCTAGGGCTTCTTCATGGAGAAGACTCAGTCATAATCTCGTTTGATAATTACAGGGGAGATAATCACCACTCCATAGATTTGCTTTCTGTTGCCTTTCTCTGCTTTGTCACAATGGGATAATACTTAGTGTGCAGAAAGGACCTACTCTCCTACCTTCTTTCTTTTACTCCCAATATTCAGTCCCTTATCAGGCCATGTCACTTTCCCCATTATAACATCCCCCCAAAACATGGCCTTCCCACACTGCCCGCTTGGCAAAAAAAAGGAGGCTCATGCTCTGGTAATCACTCACCTTAATTCTTACAAACTCTTCCTCTTGGGTCTTATTATTAGTTATCCCCCCAACTTGTGCCCCACACTCCTCTTCCTCACTATTCTGCCTCAGTAGCACCCCTTCTTAAATATACAATTGTCTCCCATTCTTCTTCTTTGTCTCAAATAATAAATTGTATACTAGGAACCTTTTGTTCATCCTGTAAAGTACCATGCACATTGACAGTGCTATTAGGATGATGATGATCACAAAGAAGATGAAGGCTCAGCTAAGTTTGACAGTTATTGATAAAATGGCAGTTCTTTATGGGGAGAACTAGTCCTTTAACAGTTATGGGAGGCTGACATACTAAAGCTTAATGCCACTTTTTCTGTGCTCATCTCACTAAAATATAGCCTAAGATCATATGATGCAGCATAAAAGTAGAAATGAGACTTAGAGTGCATTCATACGGGCAGCTAATCCCGCCATTATGCTGGCTCAAATTTGATCCTGATCTTTTTAATCCATCCTCGCATGACCAGACATTCCCTGTGGGAATCACCTTACTGCGCGCTGCCTCCATTGTGGAGTGTCTAGATGGCGTCCACTGAAGGAGGTGCGTGCAGTGGGCTTTTTAAAAAAAAATGCACATGCGCATAGGCATCACGGATCATCTTTGTTGAAGGAGGCATGTTTAAAATACTTTTTGCATGTGCGCATCAACGTGACAGAGATTCCTTGTTGATCCGTGCATGTGTAGAGATTTTTTAAAATGGTGCCCGCTCGGGATGGTCTGATGTCAGACCACCCTGACGGGAGGATTGCACACTTGTGGAATGACCAGATGGATGAAAGTCCGCAGTTGTCTCAAAGGTAAACCCCAGATTTAATGTATTATCTTTTAAGTATAGATCTGAAGCACAGCAAAATGGGATGCCCACAGAAGAGGGATGTTTCCCAGATGTTTCTGTCTGGACATTAACTTTAGATCCGTGAGGCAATCGTGCCTTGCATGGATCAAAAGAGCCGTCTGATCAGACTCTTAGGCAATGATTCACAAAAAAAGAATTCTACTCTCCAAACCATGATGTTTGCTATGCTAGCTGATGCTAATCTTAAAATGAGGTTTTGGGCAGAAGCTATCTGTGCGGCATGTTATTTGTCTAACAGGTTGTGGACCAGATCCATTGATGACATTCCCTATAGAGTCCTCTATAACAAAGATTCAAGTCTAAGTTTTCTCAGGACCTTTGGTATGCAAGCTTGGGTGCACATTCCTCATAAGTTAAGGAGAAAAGGTGGTGCCAGAACCAAACAACTTACTTTTCTGGGTTATCAACCTAACATGAAATCCTACAGGTTTTGTGATAAACATCAGAAAATGAGTTACAGCAGGTCTGCTAGTGTGTGTGAAAATGGTAATTGGCAGAGGCTGCATGGTTATGAGGAATCTCCACAAATATTGTTACCTTTTACAGAAACCAGTAGTGACACGGTTAACATTGGCTCTGAGCCAAAGGTTAAAAGTGAAAGTGTTTCTCCTCAGAACCAAGTCCCTCAGGCAGAACCCAAAACAGAGCCAGTACCTGTCCGTGTGTCAAGTCGTTCTACAAAGGTGTTGCACCTCAACGTTATGGGTTTACTCAATCAGTAATCAATTGTGTTACTGTTAAGGAGCCTTGTTCTTACAAGGAAGTGTTATCTCTACCAGAGGAGGAACAGAAGCCTTGGTTAGAGGCTATGCAAGTTGAATATAATGCCTTAACAAACAACAAGGTTTTTACTTGGGTACAAAAGCCTTCTGACTCAAATGTAGTTGGCTGTAGATGGTTTTTCAAATTGAAAACATTACAGGATGGGTCTTTACAATATAAAGCACATCTTGTGGCACAAGGCTATTCACAGGTCTATGGTTTAGACTATGATTCAGTATTTTCACCTATGGTGAAATACTACAAAAAATACTACAAACAGGTGCTTCCTCCAGGTGTTGTTCATTCAGGTCAGGGTGCGTAGTGAATCTTTTAAAGTGGCACTATGTCAAGCAGGAGTTAAGAAGAAACTGATCCAACATTTTGATGTTAGCACTGCTTTTCTGCATGCTACTCTAGAGGAAACCATTTATATGAGGCAGGTACCAGGTTTTGAACACACTGAGAAAGGTTTGGTGCTCAAATTGAATAAAGCTTTGTATGGGTTGAAGCAATCAAGCCGACAATGGTTCCTTTATATATCTTCTGCATTCAAAAAATATGGCTTCAAATAAAGTGTAGCGGATCCTTGTATCTTTACCAGACATGTGTTGACATCTGATGTAACAATTCTTATTTTTGTTGATGATATCTTGGTTATACATGATACTGCTGCGCAGTTACAATGGTTTAAGAGTGTAGCTCAAAGTATCTGCAAGATCAAGTACCTTGGCCCAATAAGCAATTATCTGGGTGTAACTGTGACACAAGATTCTGATGGTTGTTACCAATTAAGCCAAAAGGATAAGATTGCTAAACTGTTACTTGAGTTTGGTATGACAGATGCAAAGGTGGTTTCTACTCCCATGAGTACAAATGAAAGAACCTGATGATGATTTATGGTATGATATTACCAGGTACCAATCTTTAGTAGGTTCACTTTTATATTTAGCTATGTGGACCAGACCTGACATCTGTTACGCAGTTCACTTATTATGTCAGAGGATGCACTGTCCTTACCAACGTGACTGGACAGCTGCAAAGAGAGTCCTTAGGTATCTTAAAGGCACTTTAGATCAGGGGTCTTTTCGGGGGGGAGCCCACCGGAGCGCAGCTCCGGGAGCTCAGGAGCCAAGCCCTGCCCCCAGCCGGCATCCCGGAGAGTCTTTCAGGCAGCCGAATGTCAATTTCAGCTCCATTATATCCTATGGGCCATTGAAGTCAATGGTGAAAACATAGGGTATATTCTAGGGGCTGGAGGGGAGGGGGTTTGAGGGAGAGGCTCGAAACTCACAGGATAGCTGATGGAGCCTCTCCCCAAGATACCCACCAAGTTTCAAGAGCATTGGACCAGGGGGTCCAATTCTATGGCCCCCTAAACAGGTTGCCCCTATTCCCTCCATTGTTCTCTATAGTGGGAAAAAAATAACTTAATTTTAGTTTAATTTTATGTAATTACATTCATTTTACACATTTTATCTTGAAACTGGGTATTTAACATTTGTAACACTTTATGAGCCCCCATTACAAAAAAGAAAAAGAAAGCTCATTAACAATCACTCAGGGGAAAACTGTTGTTTGACCAGTTTGATGATTTTGTACTGAACAGACTGTTCACCTTGATACATGGTGCATGATGGTACTTCTAACCAATGTTTCTGCTACAGTTTCCTCTGCTCTTATTTATACCCCGCTCTTCACTACCAAAAGGAGTCTCAGAGTGGCTTACAATCTCCTTTCCCTTCCTCTCCATACAACAGACACCTTGTGAGGTAGACGGGGCTGAAAGAACTCTTTTAAGAACTGTCCTTGAGAGAACAGCTCTGAGAGAACTTGTGACTGACACAAGACCACACCAGCACCTGCATGTGGAGAAATGGGGAATCAAACCTGGTTCTCCAAGATTACAGTCCATGCACTTAACCACTACACCAAACGGCATTAAGAATTTACAGTTTGCAGTACCCACCTTATTGAAACTTCTAGGCCATGTTATGGCATTATTATGAATGATGAGGCTTTTTTCTGAAGAAGCTTGAGAATTTGTCATTCCAATTTTCACACGAATGTAGGATTTATTTAGGAAGATGACCCAGTTAATGATGTCATATCCAGTGGACCATTCCATGTTGTCATTGAAAAATACCTCCTCTCCAACACTGTTGTTGAAACATTTTTTTCTCAGAAATGAGTGTAGCTAGATGGTAAATGATGGCCATAGGAATAACAAAACTGAGTAAAGAGCTACGGTACATAAGGATTCCAACAAAATAATGTTTGCTTGCATTCCAGGATTCAGTTCTTTGGTTTAGTGCTACTGATCATTGATTGTTGATATGCCAATACAATCACTACAAAACATAAACATGGGGGAATATTTTCAATCAGGTTGAATAAACCAGTTGCAGTAATTCTTCATGTCTGTAATCTGCTCTGATATTATTATTATTATTATTATTATTATTATTATTATTATTATTATTATTATTATTATTATTATTATTATTATTATTATTATTATTATTAATGTTGAGCACTTATCTTCTTTTTATTATTATTTTTTTAAATAAAGAATATTTTGAGGTCTTCTCTGAGTTTGAATGAGAAAGGTAGGTGAAAACTTAAGTAAATGCATAAAGGAAAGTTCACTGAAGACAAAGTGTATTTGATCATTGCCACAACAAGTAAATATTAACCACCCCCACATTTACAGTACTAAGAGTAAGAATCTAATATTACCTCACTTGGCAGCATTGTCTGAAGGTCAGATTTTGCTGGTATCCTCGTAGTTTTCCTCCATGAATAAACAGAATGCAAAGCATGTGCCAAGGAGTAGACTGCATTGTAGATACTGTAGCTCTCGTCAGACATGCTCATTTAAAATATAGTCTCTGGAAGATTCTCAAGTTTTTCTTCCCCTGTACAATATGTGATACTCAATTTGGTTCCATGGTTATTTTGGAATGTATGCTCAAATGCATAATGGCATAAAAAACTGAACCAAAAAATATCTTGGTACTGAGAAGGGTTTAATTTCTGGATGAAGCTCCAAAATCTAGGCACAGTGTTTTTGTGGACAGATATAGACAAGGAGCCATGGAAGTATTTGAAATCCCACACATCTTCAAGAATGTTTACGGTGAAATCCCACTGAGAAGTTGTGATCCATACTTTGTCTGGGGGGGTGTTTCCTTTTATGCTCATGAAGCATTAGCAGAATTTTTATACCATATAAAAAGTAAATGTCTCCATATGCAACAACTACATTAGCACTTTTGTTGTAGTAAGATCTGACAGAGCATCTAATTTATAAATGACCAGGAGTAAGGCCTGTTGTGGAAATAAATACAACAGGCTCTAGAAAGAGGCTCTGGGAGAGTGCCCTGGCTTTGGGCACACAGTGTGAATTTGCTGTGGCGACCTCAGTAGGGTATAATGACAGAGACCACCATTTTCTTCAGAGGAACTGATCTCTGCTACCTGAAGAGCAGTTGTAGTTTTGAGTGATCTCCAGCCCTCACCTGGAGATTGGCAACAATGGTTCCCCATGAGGGACTGGCTGGTTTGGAGGGTGGAGTCTATGGCATTGTACCTGTCTGAGACCCCACCCCTCCTCAAACCTCACCATCTCCAGGCTCTACCCCTCAAATCTCCAGAAATTTCCCAGCCTGGAGTTGGCAACCCTATCTCCCTCCCAGCCAATTGTCAACCTACCATTATCTGCCCCCTGACTTCAGCTTTCCATCTCCTCCCCCCTCCCTCCTGGAGAGCAGTTGTAATTCTGATTGATCTCCAGCCCCCACCTGGAGATTGGCAACAATGGTTCCCCAGGATGGAATGGCTAGTTTGATGGATGGAGTCTATGGCATTGTACCTGTCTGAGGTCCCACCCCTCCTGAAACCTCACCCTCTTCAGGCTCCACCCCTCAAATCTCCAGGAATTTCCATACCTATAGTTGGCAACTTTATCTCATCCCCTCTCAGCAGCCTCTTCCTAGGCAAAATTCTGTCTTTCTCATTAGCAGGGAGCAAAGCAGTTTACTTCATTCTTTTCAGCTTTGTGATCTGTACAGCAACCCTGTAAGGCAGGTTACGCAGAAAGTCTCCGGCTGGTCCGAAATCACCCAGGCAGTTTCCATAGGGATGCTCCTGCTGAACAGGAACAAGCAGCCAGGCCTAGGGTTGCCATTGCCAACAAAGACAAATTGATGCAAAGGAGGATGGAAAAGTCTCCATATTTCTATTTTGCCTTCAATTGGTTTTGATACCAGCAGAGTGAGATCATGCCAAAATGCCCAGCATGATGATGTCACCCAGAGGTGACGTCATCATACCAGGCAGGTTGCTGGTGAATGCTCTAGCACTTGGCCTAAAAACTGTATGGTTCCATAGAGTTTCCTCTGAATGCTACAGTGTCCCCTTGGCAACATGCCTAGCGAGATGACATCATTTCTGGTTGACATCATTTCTGGTTGACGTCATAGCAGTGTGTGCTTTATACGCACGTCAGCAGATCCCAGAGATGAAGCACCATCCCCCTACCAGCAGCAGGTAGGGATCTGGCAACCCTATTATAGGAAAAGGGTTGATCAGCCACTGATCATTAAAAGGAGTAAGCAAGGGGCAGCCATTTTGTTTTCTCCACCATACATAGTTAGATTGTTCACACAATCTTTGTACTACGTAGTAGTTGGGTTGTTGGAGGGGACTATGGCTGCCTATTCAAGGGAAAGGGAACAATCTTGTGAATGCAGAAAGACTACTTTCCTATGTATAAGAGTTCTGTCCACTGCTGGAGATGAAACAGCCATTGTCTCCTTTGGGGCTGGGACTGCCCTATCCTTCCCCACAGTGATGTTTAATGGGAAGAGTCGGAGGAGTTTATCAAGGCAGCTTTATGAGGGGTGTTCAGTTTTTATTCAGGTAAGGCGATGTAAAGTTTATCCTCCTTGTGTGCTTCTTTTTTCTCTGTAGGAGTAGGCCCACTCTTCTGCCGCCTTCCCCTTTTGCACTGGAAGAAGAGCTGAAGTAGTTTTGGTTTTTTTTTAACTTATATGCATGAGCTTTTGTGGACTGCAGTGACTCTAGAAGTGTGTGATACAAGAGGTGTGGGAGTGAGACACAGAACAATATTTTGCAGGTTCCCTGCCCGACTATCTGCTCTAGCCATCATCTCTGTTGTTTAAGGAAGCCAATAGCAGACCTCAGAGAACCTGAAATAGCTATTCAGCTTGTCTCATCAATATCAGTCTGCTGGTGTGATAGTAGCTCAGAAACCTTTAATGGCATAAAAAAGGTAAAATACAATGGATAAAAGTAGGTCCCAATAATAATCCAGACATAAAATAAAAATGTTTTAAAAGTTAAACAGTATCATCAGACATAATACCTCAAACAATCTCAATCAAGAGTTCCCTGGCTTTGACTAAGTGGTGTAGTTACCAATAGGACGTTAGCCAAATATTCTGCCACCATTTCTGTCACTTTGGGGTATTCATCCACCAGTAAATATTGAATAGTTCCCTCAAAAGATCCAGGGTAATTGGGAATAACTGGGTTAAGAAGTTGTTTACAAAGTTTGTGGAACTTCAGGCAATAAAGTAAGATCTGAGAAACTGAATCAGGTACTAATGAACAGTTATTGCATATTCTGTTCTCAAAATGGATTTTCTGATACCTGCCCCAAATGACGACTGAAGGAAAAGCATTCAATCTGGCTAAGATGAAAGACCAGTGGTATAAGGGGTCTGCTGGTGTTCTCTGCGGTGTTCTCTCTCCGTTTCACTCATCTTGCTGTAAGGAAAACATGGGACTATCCTTCATATAATTCATCTACAAACTAAAGCCCTTCCTGATCCAGATGAATCAAGAAGATGAGCAAAACAGTTCCATTGATGTTATTTTGAGCTTGGAATGAAGCCTAATGTCTTACTTTGGATGAAGCAATGGATCCTGTTGACGTTATCGTGCCAAGGGAGGCCATTTAAAGCTTAAGTATCTTGCAAAAGGAGCTTCGACCATCAAAAATGAAAATTTCCAAAACCCTATTAGTTGATAAGGTGCAATTGGACTCAAAACTAGCTCTTCTACTGCTGACCGACACAGCTACTCTCCTGGAACATTTAAAGATTAGAGGGCCTTGGGATGCTGATTTCAAACATTTCCCAACAAAATAGCTTCCAACAATCTTCAGGAGCATTTCAGTTGAGCTTTGAAAATATCAGTGGATATAATGCGGCACTTAAAGTGAAGTGACCCTGGAAAGCACTGCTTTTCAGCTCCAGCTCTGCATCTATATAATGAGAAGAAGAAACAGCAGACAGTGCTTAAAGACTTTGGACATTCCAAAGGCCAGATAGAACTTATGTAACATAAGAACATATGTCCTCGTCCTCTTATCTTCCATTGGAGGTTAAAGTTGTCGTATATTCAATAGTCACAGACGATCCCCCAGTATCTGTGTCTAATTCTACACATGTAGAGGACTAATTTGGGTCACAACATTATCAGAACTATTCTGAGGATACCACGATGCCAGAATGCCCTTGACCAATTGACACATTTCCTGTAAAGCCCAGCTTTCAGTGCAACCTCGTCAGCTGTAGTTCTGGACCTGGAGGCAAGGACCAAAGTGAGTTGTAGGCAGTTATCATGGCTTCTTGAAGTGCCTGGATCCCACTAGCATTGGTGGCTTACTCGAGGTGAAGGAGTCTCCCATACAGTGAAGCCAAAGAGCTTTTTGTCTCCCAGAGTCCTGTAAAAACACTAAAAAAAATCTTACTGAAAAAAGTCAAATTAGGGCCATGAGCCCATAACTCTGTGTATTCCCATGTAGCTTAACAAAGAAGGCATATCAGCGGAGATCCTCTCTTGAACCATGCCTGAAAGTGAGACAAGCTCCATGAACCCTATAGTATCTTGAGAGGAACAAAAATGATGACACAAATATCAGAGTTTAACATATCATCTTGCATATGATTTGTGGGACGATAAACACCTGGGGCACCCCACATGTCACCTCTCAAATTCAGCACCTATAATATCCACTACTTGAGTGTAATATTAAGAAAGGTCTAGAAACATTGGCTCACAGCACCCCTCCGACCAATGTCATTGGCTAACTCTACCAATTGAAAGACATCACTGTTTCTTAGATGTAGAACATTGCATATTTTACAAAAAAGACAGGATCAGTATAAGATTTTTCATTAGATAACTGCTTAAATCACACTGCAAGGGTTTTTTTTAAGATACAGTCAGGTTAGGGAGAGTCCAAAAACTTGAGAATCATTGGAAAAACTTTGCTTTTTTAGATGGACATTGGAATCAACATTGCTTTTTTAGAAGTATTCTTCTACACAACAGTAATGTGATTTGTTTTTAATATTAAGTTGTCCTATTTTCATCTTGTTTAATCTGAAATAACACTTAGCAATAAAAAAGAAGGGGGAGCTTTCAGCTGTTTCAGCTGTTTCAGCTGTAGTAAACTTAAACAAATGGTTCATTCTCAGAAAGGCAATTGATACTTTCCCCTTGTGGTTCTTTGGCCAATTCCTTTGGAAATACATGACTAATGAATACCCTAGTTACAATGACATTTGGGGTTTATTTGTTTGGTTTAATGAGCATGAATGATTTATAGATCACATATAAAATTGCTTGTAAGATATTGCTCACTCTTTAATAATGACAAAGGACAGGCATGCTGCATTGAATCATAGTGTTTGAATGAAAGGGTAAGTGAAACCTACTTTATCAAGAGCAGTGAAGCTGAAGAAAGATGCTTAATTCTATACTCCAAAACTTGAACACCATGTAGAAGAAGCTGTGCAGAACCTCTCCGCACAGTAATAGTTAATAATTTTGCATGCTTTCCCTCCATGTAATGTTCATGTGTTCATTTATTCTTCTTTCTAGATCAAGTAAGGATACTTGTTTTTTGTAGCGGGAGAGGACTGATGCTGTTGGACTCTTAAGAACATATGAAGGGCCCTGATAGATCATCCCATTGGTCCATCTAGTCCAGTATCTTATCTCACATACTGACATCCAGTTCCTCTGGAGGCTGCCTCGGAACATGCAGTTTCCCTTTAGTCCCTTTAGTCACCATGGCTAGTAGCCACTGATATCCTCCATGAATCTATGTAATCCCCTTGGGAAGATGTCTATACCTGTGGCCATCACTATATGTTCTGGCATTTTCCACTCAGCTTTAAATGTTTCAGGACAGGAGGGTAGCTGTGTCCGTCAGCAATAGAAGAACTGGTTGTGAGTCCAATTGCACCTTATCAACCAAAATGTTTTTAGAAGTTTCCATTTTTGATGGTCGAAACTCCCTTTGCCAGATACTTAAGCTTTAAATGGTGTCCCTTAGCACAATAACTTTGATGGGGATCTGTGCTTCATCCAAAGGAAGACATTAGGCTTCATTCAAAGCTCAAAATAACAGCTATGGAACAAATTGGTTCATTTTGCTGATTCCTCTGTATCGGGAGGGGCTTTAGTTTGCAGATGCATATGGAGGATAGTCCCAATTTTCCTTACAGCAAGATGAGCTGAATGGAGAGAGGGTGATTGGCCCAAGGTCAGTGAGTAAGATTTATGTTTCAAGAAGGATGTACCATAGAACCAATGAGAAATCAAGGGAAGGCTGTCAAATATGAATCGAGCCTTATGCCTGTATAACTTCTAGTGTGTCATAGTAAACAAGATCATGTGCTTTGACTTGTCATGTGTTTGACTGGATCCAATCTCTGTTTTCATAGCTAGATGCACACACCAAAAAGGACACTTCTAATGTGGTTGCATTCTTCAGAAATCAGCATTTTCCAAACAGTCCTGTTTTATGACTACTTTCCTCAATGAATCTGTGGGTGACATACATGGATCTTTCCCTCCCCCATTTATTACTCTCACATCCAGCCTTTCCAGTAAGTCATCAGCTGAATTACTAAAACACACTAGCTCTTGCTTCTGTTGTCTTACAGAATGAAGATTTGCTTTGACAATGATGTGAAATAAAAGGAAGACAATTAAACCTTTTCTCAGCTTCATCAGGAATGTTGCTCTTCTAGATACCAACCAAAAGTCCATGAGATGTCCTTGTTGTTCTATCATCTTTTGTTTAGAAGAGAAGGAAATTACCTGCTGCTTCTTCTTTGTAGTGCGGAGCCATGGTTCACCCTGTGTTGTATCGTTTAGTATTTCTAGCTGATCATTGCTTTTTTGGGGTAGCCCACGTGAAATACTATTGGTTTCTTACTGGAAGTTCAGGAGCCTAGTCCCTATTGTTTTCTGGAATGAAGTTTGGCTGCTTCTGGTTGGCCAGTGGTCTCAGGACATAAAAAAAAACCCCACCATGTTTATTTTAGGCATGAGATCTGCACACACAATCAGCTAATGCACAAGTGAGTAACCCCTCACCCCTTGAGCACCATTGGCTGTAAAAGGTTTTTTAATATAAATTATTAAACAAAACAACAAAAACTGGTTGTAATAAGTGAAAAATTGGTTAGATGGAAATTAACTCAGACAGAACCCTCGATGTAAATGCAAACAAAGGCATAAAAGAAGGTGAATATAATGCTGGGAAATTATTGTTGGGAAACAAAACTGCTACAGGTTCATCTGCATTCATCCTGGTGGGTTTTGCAGAGGCTCACAAATTCCATTCCTTAATCTTTGCAGTGTTGATATCTCTATACATACTCACCATAATGACAAATATGCTGATTATCCTGATCCTAAAATCTGATCCTGTCTTTATCTCTCCTATGTACTTCTTTCTGATGCACTTGGCTGGCTTAGAGGCCTTCTACATGACTGTTATTGTCCCTAAATTATTGGAGAACTTAATGGTGGAGCCTACATTCATTTCCTATCTAGGGTGTGCCTTGCAGATGTTCTTCTTCCTATTTTTTGGAGTCGCTGAAAGTTTCCTCATGGCTACAATGGCAATTGATCGGTATTTTGCAATATGTCACCCTTTGCGCTACACAACAATTATGAGCAAAAATGTCTGCCTGGTGATGGTGGCTGGTCCATATCTATGTGGGACTGCAGTTGGACTGATCCACACCATGGTCACATTTTCTGGGAAATTTTGCAGTTTTGTCATCAATCACTTCTTCTGTGAAGTACAGCCATTGTTGGAACTACTCTGTGGAGATACTTATTCAAATGAAGTCCTAATAATGGGAGTAGCTATTTTTGCTATCACACTACCATTCTCACTGATTATCCTATCTTACATTGGCATTATATCCACTATATGTGGGCTACCATCCTCAGAGAGCAAGTATAAAGCCTTCTCCACCTGTTCCTCACATTTGATAGTGGTAATTCTCTTCTATGGCACATGTAGTGCTGCATACTTAAGACCCAAATCTAGCTACTCTCCTTCATTGGACAAGATGTTGTCATTTTCTTATAGCATTGTAACTCCGCTATTAAATCCAATCATCTACAATATAAGAAATAAAGAAATCAAAGGTGCTGTGCAAAAGCTTTGGAGGAAAATGATATCACAGTGACTGTAACAATGGATGGGAAGATAAATGATTGGACAAAAGATTTAATATATTAAAGTTAATAAATTTGCACCTGCCTCACATTCTAGTCTAAATTATTCAGTATAAATCATTTGGCAAGTGAAAATGGGAGAATTGGGATGACAAGTGTCCCCATGCAATCTCTATTGAAAACTTAAATGTTGCATAGGAGGGACTGTGGCCCAATTTAATAGGGAGGGTCCATGGCTCAGTGGCAGAACATCTCCTTGGCATGCAGAAGGTCCCACGTTTAATCTTCAGCATCTCCAGTTAAAGGACCTGGTAATAGGTTATGTGAAAGACCTCTGCCTGAGACCCCAGAGAGCATCTGCCACTCTGATCAGACAGTACTGATCTTAATAGACCGATGGTCTGATTCAGTATAAGGCAGTTTCATGTTTTCATGTGTGTGCATGACAGAAAATGTATTAGTGCTTTACAAGGGACGTGGTTTTGAGATTTGTGCATGCATACATGCACACATACATACACACATGGTTTTTCCCCCTACTGGAATAGATAAGTGGGGAAAGTGCTGAAAGTTCTCTTGAGATCATAGTCTGTGGTGGGATCTTGTACTCACTTTTCTGGTTAAAAGAAATTGTTCTCATGACATGCCTTCATCCATGTATTATAAAATTATTGGGGGGAGTCTGCCCTTCTAGCTCCTGAGTTAGTTCCTGAAGTTCCTGAAGTTTGCTGTGCTCATGATATTTAACAGTACACTGAATACTGAATGAGCAGCTTTGTCTCCTGCCCAAAGAACTATGATTACACCAGAGGAAGTAAGCAATAGCAGGAGCGATCATCCCCTTTAGCAAACTGTAGCCAAAATTGGATTTATAAGGAATGTTACACCCCACCATTCTCCCCAATGGGGCAACAAACAGGCTTACATTGTTTTCCTCTCCTGCATTTTATACTCACGACTGTGAAACTGCCATGCATGCAGGATGCTATACACAAAAACCAGTTAATCATCACCGATGCAACCATGGAGCTCCAGAACTAGAAGATTTATGCTTCTCCTTGTTGGCCTGTCTGCTTCAATCATCTCCCAGGCAAAAAAATTTAGACACAATTCTGGCCAGCTTATTAGGCCAAAAAACTGTGATGGATAAAGTTTTATTTCTCCTTGCAGATAAGGAGCCAGTAGTCTCCCACAAGGTTGCTCTTTTCGCTCTAGCTGCCAAGAAAATCCAGACTAAGTTAATGTCCAAAGACATTATATATATATATATATATACACTCTTTTCCATCGTTTTAAATACAACTCTTCATCTTTCCATTTCTGCTAGTTCCAACAATTTCTGAATAACATCTTCTCTTGAAGGGATTCTCTCCATTTTCCAATATTTAGCCACGAGAATTCTAGCTGATATTAAAATATAAGTTAATTGATACAACTCATTTTGATTATAACCGCCAGGGATCATATTCAGCAAAGAAAATTCTGGTATTAAGACTAAGTCAATATTCAGTATTTCTAATATTATCTTATATATTTTCTGCCCAAATTTCTGGATTTTCCCATATCTCCACCACATATGATAAAATGTTCCGATGTTTGTTTTACATTTCCAACACTTATTTGTTATATTCGGTAGCATTGTCAGGGGACCATTGCCATCTGTGAAATATTTTATATATGTTTTCCTTATAAGATATTGCTCTCATAAATTTTATTACTTGCCACATTTTTGACCATTGTTAAAAATCTATATTGTGTCCTATATCTTGCATGCTGGATGAATTTCTAAAGGACCATTATTATTAAATTAATTTTAATTATTATGAAAATGCAACCTTTAATCATTATGGCTGCAATCCATTTTTAATATTTTGTTTACTCTTTTACACGTTAGGTCAGGGTTGAAAATGGTCTATGTTGAGATTAATGTGTGACTTTATTCTGATTTGAGGCTACAACTTGGAACTACATTTGTTTTTATCTAATTTGTAATATTTTTTTTTGTATATTTGGTAATATTTATGTTTTAAGTTTAGATGCAGAATTATTGGGCCTTTATATTCTGATTTCTTTAAACCTTTGGTTCTTAATTGAGTGGATTATGAACCAGGTCCCTGTCTGACACTCTACATGAAAATGCCTTTCAAGTAGGAAAGTAGTTATGATTTGTGATTTATACGATTGTGGTAAGTATTACTCTAGTATATTGGTAACAATGAGTGTTGAAATGTAATAATATATATATATATATATTTAAGTAGGAAAGTAGGACAGCCTTCCAAGCCTGCTTGAGGCAGCGGCTGGCTGGATCTTGGAGTTCCCAAGACTTGTAGTTCTTGGGAACTTCAATGTCCATGGATGTTGTCTTCTCACGGAAAGCTTTGGTCCTGGTGTCATCCATGGCAGCATGGGGGTTCACTCAAATTGTAACAGGCCCCACATATCAAGCCGGCCACACCCTGGACTTTGTTTGGCATTGGGTTAGATATGGATCTGATAGCCAAGATGTTGGTGCCATAGTGAGATCATTGTGCCCTGAAGGTCCAACTGGGTGTCTCTACTCCCCCTTGTCTAGATAGTGAGCAGATTTATGCTTGCCCACAGAGACTAATGGATCCAATTGTGTTCCAGAATGCTCTATGGGAAACGATGCCTAGAGTGAGTTTGGCACTGAGACCATGATGAAGCCACAAGAGCATACTATAGGACCTTTATGAAGTCATATGAAATGACAGTGAGGACCGCTAAGAAGGAATTCTATGCAGCCTCAATCATGTCTGCTAGCTCTCACCTGGCTCAATTATTTAGGGTAATTAGGTTGCTTATGTCCCTCTCAGAGTGGACCCAAAATAGTAGTAATCTGACCATAAGCTGTGAAGCACTTGGGAGCTTTTTGCAGATAAAGTCCTGTCACTCCACTGTGACCTCCCAGCCAATGTTGATACAGTATGTGAACTGGAGGCTCTTTGGCTGCTTTTGGATTTGGTTCCTGACAACTTCAACCAGCTCTCCCAAGCTGTTGTCAACAGGACTCTGGGTATTGTTAGGCCAACCACCTGCCTCTTAGATCTGTGCCCCTCTTGGCTGGTGAAAGCCAGGGAAGAGCTGTTGTGAGATCTTCTGGAAGACATTATCAACTGATCCCTGGGGTCAGGGGTTTTTCCAGTGGGACTGAAGGAGGTGATCGTTGTTCCTCTCTTAAAGAAGTCAACTTTCATTTCTAGATAAGGTAATTAAGACAGCGGTGACAGAGCAGCTTCAGACACAGGACAGAAACAGCCTTGGTCACCCTTACAGACAATCTCCATAGGCACTGGGCAGCTGAATCAAGGTAGGTCAGCACTGCTGATATTCGATGGTCAATTATGACCTATTGTTCTATCACCTCACCGATGTTGGATTTTGTGGGGTGACCTTGCAATGGTTTACCTCATTCCTCCATGGTCAGGGACAGAGGGTAGTGCTGGATGAGAGGGTGTTCCCAAGGTACCAGCTGGTGTGTGGGGTTCCTCAAGGGGTGCTCCTCTCCCCAATGTTATTCAACATCTATATGTGCCCCCTCACCCAGGTGGCACAGAGTTTTGGGCCAGGTTATCACCAGTATGCTGATGATAGCAGCTATTTCTGGTTGGCTGATCAGATGCCACTCCCTTGAACTTAGCTGAGGGTTTGGAGGCCATGGTGGGGTGGTTAAAACAGAGCTGGTTGAAACTGAGTCCTGGTAAGACAAAGGTTATGTGGCTGGATGGGGGGTGGCATGATCAGGTGGCCAGCTCTCAGCTGTTGACAGAGTGTCCTTAACATTGGGACTGATCATGAGAAGCTTGGGCAAGATGCTAGATGCCTCCTTATCCATGGAGGCCCAGGTTGTGAAGGTGGCATGGCTGGTGATTTTCCAACTATGCCAGCGTAGGCAACTGGCTCCCTACTTGTCCAGGCCTGACCTAGCCATTATAATCATAGAATCATAGAGTTGGAAGGGGCCATACAGACCATCTAGTCCAACTCCCTGCCCAATGCAGGACCAGCCTAAAGCATCCATGCAACAGTCATCTACAGGATAGACTACTGTAACTCACTCTACAATCTAGAGTCCATATGGACATACCCTTGAAACTGACCTGGAAGCTCCAGCTGATCCAGAATGCAACCACACAGATCCTTACAGGGACCCCTCGGATGGCACATATTCAACCTGTGCTGTGTGAGCTGCACTGGCTTTCAGTGGAACGCCAGATCAAGTTCAAGGTGCTGTTTTTAACTTTTAAGACCCTTAGCTGTCAGGGACCCACATACCTTTGGGACCGCCTCTTTCAATATGCCTTGAGAAGAGAGTTATGCTCAGGAAGTAAGAACCTCTTGGTGGTCCACAGCCCAAGAGAGATCTGCCTATCCTCAACCAGGGCCAGAGTTTTTTCAGCCCTGGCCCCTATCTAGTGGAACTCTCTGCCTGAGAACATATGAGCCCTGCAGGGTTTGTTACCTTTCTGCAGGGATTGTAAGGTAGAGATGTTTTGCCAGGCTTTCAGCTGAGGACAGTGACAGCATAATTATGTGATCTTGCACCCTCATACCCCTCTTATCCCCTATGCCCCCCCACATCTTGTACAAGTCTCTTCTGGGAAGTCTGCAATTTGCCAAACCAGGAATTTTGACTGCTGGCCATCTTGGAATTGATAAGATTCTATAAAGGACTGTTGTTTTCCTTGTTGGTTTTAATTTTTAAAAACTTATATATTTATTGTATATCCCTGTTGTAAGCCTCCCTGAGCCCTGCCTACGGGGGAAGGCCCCCCTCAAAATTCAATAAATAAATAAATAATAAATGGGGAAGGATAGTGTAGATGAGGGCCAGGGCCCTTCCCCAAGTATTGTTGCTTGTCTTGTAATATTAAATATTAATCAATGGCCTTGTATTTATTTTGCTAATGGTAATCAATGGTTTTAAACAGGATGGCCAAAGTAGGCCTGAAATGATTTTAAAAGGAAAAGGCCAAGCTGAATTTCTGTTTAAAGCAGACACCCTACAAGAGATCTAAGATAAGTGCTAAACAGCATTGGAAAAGTCTGGAGACTCTGGTGAAAAGATAGTTAACGCTAGACAATGAACAAAGAAACTTTGAACTAGGGCTGTTTAGCAGCAAACCTAATGCTTTAAAAATTTAATTCTAATAGCCTGTGAATATTATGGTTAGTTTTAAACTCTGTGATTTATAAATTGCTAGGTTGGGATTTTTAAGAAGCCACCTAGAATTTAGTCATTATTTTTAAAAGTCTTCTTTCTGTCTCCCTCTGTAAGCTGGCTATTTAGGGGGACACAGATAAGAGTCAAATATGTTGTAGCCCCAGGTATCCCAGTGAAAATGTTTGAGAGAAATGACTAGCATGCTTAACAGAGAGCCAGATCTTCTTCGTGGTCTCCGTGCATCACATCTATGGGATCTAGTGTACCTGCGCTGATCTGATCGGTGTTGTACAAAGCTCACAATGGGATTTTTGCACCTCCACCTTGAGCCTGCATGGGAATCCTTACTGTGCATGCCCAAGGGGGTGGAGTGCGGACATCCCGCCAGTTCTCTTCTGACCATTGCGCTGTTAACAGCTTTCTCATCAGTTGGTGTTGTTCGTTTTTTCTCCTTACATTGGGAATTCTTCAATTCATTTTGTCTTCAGTTTTTTTCTTTAAATTACTGGACTTTTCTCCTCAAGAAATCATCAGGGAGTCAACGCGGTGAGAACTTTCCGTGGTCTTTGGACCTTTGCCCCCCACCCTTCTTCCCTCACGCTGAGGAACTCTTTTATGGCTAAAAAGGGGGTGCTTCAAGAGGTGTGTTTCGTGTGGGAGTAAGTTAGCTCCTCAGGATGAACACACGCTCTGTATAATTTGTTTGGGTTAATCTCACCGTCCAGAGGGTTGCGCTCTTTGTTCTTTAATCAAACATGCAAAAATAGAGCCACGAGACTGAAAGTAGCTCTTTGGGAATTGGCTCTTGCCCCTCCATTGTCAACCATGTTGACCAATCCTCCACCTAAGTCCTCTGCGTCGATGGCACCCCTACCTCAATTGTCTACATTGATGCCAAGGTTGATGGCTACACCATCGACACAAAAACCACCTTGACCAGTCAAGTCTGCTTCTGATACGGGGCCAGCCCCTTCCAAGAAGCATTCTTCAAAATTGGTTTCCTCCAACTTGACACTGGCAAAGAAACTGAAGAAAGATAAGTCACAGAGACATGGTTCTCATAAGTCGACCACAGGGGACCTGCAGAAGTCTCGCAAGATGAGCAGTGTGGTAATCCCTAGGGGCTCTGCACTGCCTGTCATGCCACAGTTGCATTCCCCATCGGCAAACCAGTCCACACTGGAGCTGCCCAAGATACAATCAGCGCCCCTGATTGAAATTCTCGACTCTCCTATCAGGCAGCTGAACCCTCCGGTGTTGGAGATGAATCTGGACCAATATCCTCCATCCCTATTGGCTTCTGAAGCCAAAGACAATGTGATCTTCGATACTTCTGGTGTTGGACACCGTTCTCTGTTGGCTTCCTTCTAGACTAGCAGTTGTTCCAATACCGACTGTCAATACTGACCAGATGATAGATCCTGCTCTCCCGTCCATGCAGATGATCAAGGTTGATGGGATGAATACCCTGTCCGTCCTGATCGACATCATCCATCCCATTCACCCAGGAGAGAGCATTTCTCCAAACCAACCTCAGGTCCGGATTCGCCTTCCTGGTACTGACATCATCCATCGATGTACCCCCCGTCGCTGCCTGTCCAGTGTAGAAGAGGAGGGGGAGGAGTATTAGAAGCCACTGTGGAGGTGGGGCTGGCAGGATCACTAAGGCATTACTGCTGGGGCAGACTCCCTCATGGCTTTAAGCACCCTGCAACCACTGCTGTACCTGACAGACAGCCACCTGTCAGTTTTAGGAGGTGACGGAGGTGTTTGAAGCCATGGGGAGGCTGGGCCAGCAGTACTGCTGCACCTCACAGGTGGTTGTTGGCCATTCCTGATTTCCTCAACTGCTGTTAGCTCTCTGCATTCTCCTGTAACTGTTGTGTTGTTGTTTTTTACCTCAGAATGCTGAGCTCTGCAGCTGACCAATCAGAGAGTGGGGGGGGTGCAAGTAGGCAGCAGCCTGGCAGCCTCATAAGCATCAATGGGGGAGTACATTTTACCCCTTTTGACCCACTTAGGGGTTGAATTTCTAAAAATCCCTTCTTAGTGAGCACCTACACCATGGTAGGAGCGCTCTCCCCAAATTTGGTGGTTTTAGGTCCAGCGGTTTGGCCTGGACATTTCTTTTACAGTGAGGGGACTTTCTTTTATGTATATAGATGATAGAATGAACCAACCTTGTTATGACATTTCCAACAATCATTTGGTAAGTCAGGACAAAACTTTGCTAATTTATCTGGAGTCATATATCATCTATAAAACATTTTGTATATATTTTCTTTATAAGAGGTTACTTTAGTAATCTTTACATTAGTTTTCCATACACGTAACCATTGGTCTAAGACAATATTGTGACCTAGATATTGTGCCCATTTAATCATACAGTTTTTAACTATTTCATCTTGTGTTTTGTCTTCCATCATTATTACATGCAGTTTCTTAATCAATTGGTTTTCAGCATGTAATAATATTTTATCTATTTCCAATATATTTGAATAAAAGCCCAATGATTTATCCTTAGAGTGATACAAATAATGGAAATGGCAATTGTATAAACAGAAGTAATATTAAAATTGTCAGTATCTGGTGAAGGGTTTTCTATGCCCATGGAGGCAGGACATAGGGGTTAAGATACCCACCAAGTTTCAAGAACATTGGACCAGGGGGTCCAATTCTATGGGCCCCCAAACATGTTGCCCCCATTCCCTCCATTGTTCTCTATACTGAGAAAAAAAGTAACTTTTTTCTCATCAAAAACAGTTTGCAAACTAACTAAGGTTATGGGTTAAAACTGTTGCTTGTGTGCTGAATGGCTTAAAATGGAAGCTAGAAACCAATGTCGTGGGCTGTTTTACTGGTAAGTTTTGCCTCCCTTTGCTAAAACTTTTAGAAGGACCCTGCATGTAACTGTTTAAACTGTATTTTTTGTAAAAAGCTGATTGCTTTTTTGAAGGGTGCTGTGGGGAGAGGGATTCTGCGCTCTCAACCAGATCTGCCATCCCTTTAAAGGTGGGGGGAGCTGTTTGCAAACTAACTCTCTCTCTCTCTTACACACACACACACACCTTTCAGTCTCCCAACATTTCCAAAGCACTCTTCTCTGTAAAAAACACACAAATGCCCTGCCATTCTCTTTCTCTCTCTCTTTTTAAGTCTTCCACTCACCCCTCCCATGATACAACACCCCCCAACACCAGCCATTTCCCCCCTTGCTACAACCTCCTTCCAGCAACCATGGCTGACAAACCATAACTCCTCCCTACTCTGTTACCATTGAATGGCTATCCAGCCAACTGGGGAGGCAGGGGGAGTGGGGGAAGGGTACCACAGCATGGGATGAGATTGGGGTGTGAGGAGGAGGGGTGCCCTGGTGGGACTTCTGCCCAGAAAGGGGGGATGGTACCTGTCAGTTCTTGATTTGATCCCCAGAAAGGGATGTGTGGCACCTGTCAGTTTTTTATTTGATCCTCAGAAAGGGGGTGTGGCACATGTCAGATTTTTATTAGATCCCCAGAAAGGGGGGCGTGGCACCTGTCAGTTTTTGATTTGATGGAAGGTATACCCTTTAACTACTGATGGGATGTCACAATGGCAAATGAAGGAGTCCTAGCTAGGTGAGGATGCTATCAGGGAGACTGGCTAACTGTAATTCCAACCTTCTAGAAACAGAGATGGAGGAAGCTAGGAAATAGGAACTGGAAGGAAATGAATTTTAGGCTTCAAGAAGGTAAGCAGAACAGGACAGATTAGGCTTGTCTTGAAGAATAGTTCCAGTGGCCTCTTGTCAGCCTTGGAAAAAGGCTCAGGAACAGAACCAGCTACAAACTGGTAGGCTTGGCAAGTCATTTTTATTTACCTCAATTTACCTTAATTCTGCCAAGCAAAGTAGTGCCATTGGCTGGAGTCTCTTACAGGATTGTTATGACTGGTGCAGCTTTAGGGTCCATAGTGTAAATGGGCCAAATTTTAGAATCTGGCCTCTAACTGGGGGGAAAATTGGGCTGCTTTCTGAATGGAGAAATACTAGGGTCTGTGCCCATATTGGGGGGAATGCTAGAAGCCAAGCTGCTACTGGTAGGTTTGTATTTTCCTTTCAGTAAGATACAAGCAGGGGTCTTTTCGTAGAAAAACAGCTGCAGAAGCTCATTAGCATATGGTATGCTAATAAGCTATTAGACTATTAGCATATGCCACACCCTTTGACATCACCGGAAGTGATGTCAGAAGGGGAAGCATCTTCAAAAGTCTCCCCTTCCCTTCCCCAGCTAGTCTGGATGGGGGAGCTAAGAGAGAAGGAGTTTAAAGTTTAAACTCCTTCTCATGAGAGTTGGGCCACAGAAGGAGGAAAGAGGGAAAGAAAGAGAAGGAAAGAAGGAGGGAAAGAAAAAGAGGGAAGAAGGAGGGAAACAGGGAAAGGAGGAAAAAAGAGAAGAGAAGAAGGTGGGAAAGAAAGAAAGAGAGAAGGGAAGAAGGAGGGAAAGAGGAAAAGGAGAGAAGGAAAGGAAGGAATGAAAGAAAGAAATTCGAGCGGCAATTTGGCCCCATTATATCCTATGGGCCATTGAAGTCAATGGTGAAAACATAGGGTATATTCTGGGGGCTGGAGGGGAAGGGGTTTGAGTGAGAGGCTCCAAACTCACAGAGTAGCTGATGGAGCCTCTCCCCAAGACACCCACCACGTTTCAAGAACATTGGACCAGGGGGTCCAATTCTATGGGCCCCCAAACAGGTTGCCCCCATTCCCTCCATTGTTCTCTATAGTGGGGAAAAGTATTTTTTTTTTAAAAAAAAAAGAGGAATTTGGAGCAGGTTTACCTCAAAGTAAGCCCCATTTTATATATAAGGACATATTCCTGAGAGTAAGCCCTTTCATTTAATTAGGTTAGACCTGCTTAGAATTGCTTCAGGAATGTATTCGAGGTGTAACATGACTGTTGAGTTTGCTACAACGTACTAACATGCTAATCAGTTTGGTGTAGTGGTTAAGTGCACGGACTCTAATCTGGGAGAACTGGGTTTGATTCCCCACTCCTCCATTTGCACCTGCTGATGTGACCTTGGGTCAGTCACAAGCTCTGGCACAGCTGTTCCTGAAAGAGCAGTTTGTGTTAGGGCTCTCTTAGCCCCACCTACCTCACAGGGTGTCTGTTGTGGGGAGGGGAAGGGAAAAGAGTTTGTAAGCCACTCTGGGACTCCAAGTGAAGGGTGGGATATAAATCCAATCTCTTCTCTTCTTCTAATCTCTGTGTTCGTTACCTTCTGTGTTAGCAGAGAGTTCCTTCACAGCTTCATCTACAAAGTCCTGATGTATATGTTAAAACATCATTCCATGAATGGTCTGCTTCTGATGCAACATCTTAGAGATTCTACTGCTCCAGTCCTTCAAATTCTATTTTCACATTAAATGTTTGCATTATCGGTTATTAAATTAAGTCTCAGGCGGAACATAACATGTTTCATAGGTGAGAAATGTGTAGGGAAATAGCTGTTTATTTCACATAAACAAATATTCTTTGAGTCAACAATTTGGTACTAAATAAGAATAGCTTTGTGAAACCAGGTGCCATAATTTTCCTTCATTTCTATTTTTTTTTTAAAAAAAATCAACCATTTAAACAAGGAATGCAAGGTATTTTCACATTTATTTGTACATATAACTTCCTTTATCCATCTATTCCATCATGCATTTATTCTTTACAGTCACAGAAAAATCCTCTTGTTCCATAGCTTGCTCAGGGCTTCTTTGATTTCTTTGTTTCTTATACTATAGATGACTGGATTTAATAGTGGAGTTATGATAGTATAAGAAAATGATAAAATATTATCCAGTGCTGGAGAATAGTTAGATTTTGGTTTTAAGTACGTGGAACATGCTGTGCCATAGAACAGAATGACAACTATTAAATGTGAGGAACATGTAGAGAAGGCTTTATATTTACTCTCCATGGATGACATCCTAACAATAGTGAATATAATTCCAGCATAAGATAGGAGAATCAGCAGGAATGGTACCATGATAGCTAACATAGCAACTCCAATTACTTGGACTTCATTTAGAAAAGTATCTCCACATAGCAGCTCCAACAATGGCTGTATTTCACAGAAAAAGTGATTGATGACCATTCCACAAAATGGTCGAGAAAATGTGATGGTGGTATGGACAAGTCCAACTACAATCCCACATATATATGGACTGGTCACCATCTTCAAACATATATTCCTGTTCATTATAATGGAGTAGCGCAGAGGATGGCATATGGCAATATACCGGTCAATTGCCATTGATGCCAGGAGGAAGCATTCAGCAACTCCAAAAAACAGGAAGAAAAACATCTGCAGGGCACAGCCTACAAAGGAAATAACTGTAGGCTTCACCAATAAGCTCTCCAAAAGTTTGGGGATGATAACAGTAATGTAACAGGCTTCCAAACAGGCCAAGTTCATAAGAAAGAAGTACATAGGAGAATTAAAGATAGGATCAGATTTTACAATCAGGATAATCAGCATGTTTGTTATTAAGGCAATTATGTAGAGAAATAGCAACACTGCAAAGATTAAAGGATGGAATTTGTGAACCTCTGCAAATCCTACCAGAACAAATCCAGACCAAGCTGTGGCATTTTCTTGATTATTCATATTTTAAATGATATATGATGAGATGAGATTGGATTTATACCCCACCCTTCACTATCCAAAGGAGTTTCAGAGCGGCTTACAAACTCCTTTCCCTTCCCCTCCTCACAACAGACACCCTGTGAGGTAGGTGGGGCTGAGAGAGCTTTTTTTCAAGAACAGCTGTGTCAGAACTATGGCTTGCCCAAGGTCATCCAGCAGGTGCAAGTGAAGGAGTGGGGAATCAAACCCGGTTCTCCCAGATTAGAGTCCGCGCACTTAACCACTACACCAAACTGATTAGCATGTTAGTACATTGTAGCAAACTCAACAGTCACGTTACACCTCGAATACATTCCTGAAGCAATTCTAAGCAGGTCTAACCTAATTAAATGAAAGGGCTTACTCTCAGGAATATGTCCTTATATATAAAATGGGGCTTACTTTGAGGTAAACCTGCTCCAAACCACTACACTATATTCAATTTATCTATGCCTTTGCTTACATTTAACAACAAACAGTACAGCACACAGTAGAAAGTAGCAGAAAACAACTGTGAGCTGAATTTCCCACAAAATATTCACAAAGTAGACTTCATCAAAGTGAAATGCATCTATTGTCTGGAATAAATCTATCCATATAATCTATCATTATTTCTGTTATATCTGTCTAATTTTCCCACTCTTATTGTCTGTTTTTGTTGTCTATTTTTTGTCTTTCATGATTTGCAATGTCTTTATGGTCCTCTTGTTAGCCAAATAGGCTTGTTGCCAGGTGTGCCAACATCCAATGAAGGACACAACAGGGAGAAGCAGACAGAACTTTATTACAATAAAGGGAACTCCAGGTAGTAAAGAACGAAGAAGTCCAAAGCAGCAACCTCAATAGGCAGTTCTTATGTAGTGAAGAACATGCTGTCAACAACTCCTCGGCATGTGCAGATGCCTGGTACAAAAAGTCCTCGGTTCCACTTTTATCCTAATAAGGACTATCTTTACCAAACAGACATAAAAGCAGACACATAGTTAGCATTTTCTAGCCCTTGGGACTTTACAGTCCATAAATAAATCTATACTGTTTCTGCCACACTGTTTCCGGGCCTAAGACTTTCTAACCCACCCTTACCACATCCTTTGTCTATCATGTGTTTGCTAGGCCTTGGTGCTGATAATAACCTGCTCTTCTGACAGTTATTTGCTGAAGCCTTATACACACTATAATATGAGATTAGATATTTGCTCTTAAAATGATGTCAGTATTGCTACCTTAACATAAGCCTTGCTATTTTGCTCATCACTCTGTTTTATGACTTCCATCAGGGGCTCATAGAGGGCTGGGATCCAGCCTGATTTTTCACTCAGTATCAGCTTCCCCCCCTTATTTTGTCCATGTGGCCATAGCTTATTGTATAGTGAAAGGTGAGGCCTCTTCACTGTTCCATCAGGAGAACAACTGATAGAATCCCACCCAATAAATATCTCATTGTGATCTGTAATTGTATGGCTGAAAATATTGATTAATTGATTCATAATAGTTGACTGACAACACATGCTAGTTTTCAAGAGGTGAGTTGCTGATGGTTCTGTTCACAACTGGGATTTTTAAAGAGACGATGCCAACCAGCTCCACAGAAAGTAATGCAGCCATTATTGCCTGTGGGAAGGAAAGAATCTATAGCACATTGGAAATAGTGTAGTCATTATTTCCTACAGGTAGATCTTACCTACTGTTCATGTGAGAGTCCAATGGGGCAGTCAAGCCTTATGGGACTTCAGGATCCAGCCTGCCCTCCACTTTCAAGTAGTCAGGGTCTACTCTGCTGCCTCTGATGCCAGCAGCAGAGAGGGGGCTGGGGGCGGACTTCTGAAATATGGCTCTGGAACCACCTGGGACAGGATGGTCTACCCAAGATGGTGTCTGTCTTCCCTTTAAATTTTAAAGGGCCATTATGTGCTATGGAGAATAGCCACTGGAAGAAATAAGATATGCCAACTACCAGCAGTTTCGCTTGAGGCCAGAAGCTTATTCTTTTTCTCTCCCTCCCCACTACAGGCCTCCCCCAAACCTGAAACCCTCCAGAAAGTCCAGAAGATTAATTTATGTTACTGCCAGAATTTCAGAAGTTTCAGGTTGACCTGAAATGGCAAATTTCAGGTATATATTTTTGGTCCACGAACACCTGAATACACATTCCTTCCTTCTCCAGAATGTTTTAAGCTTCAGTAAGGAGGGAAGCAACAAGCACAGTACATTTCTGGTTATTTTGTTTGTTTATTTTCCCTTCCAGGGTGTAAAACAGTCTGGGGAGTTATTTCCAACAAGTAAACAGTGAATGTGTATATCAGTGTGTCTGTGAAAGAGAGGGAGAAAGTTAACTCTTTTTTTTTCTTGTACTATGACTCCAATCCATGATGTGCAGAACCCAGCTGTCTCTTTTGCTAGTGAAAAAGAAAAGGGGGATCCTCTTTGGGGCAGATCAGGACTAGACTATGGGGCAGATCAGGAAACCTGCACAGATAAAAAAGCTATGTGTGATAGGGGCTTAGTAGTAAGGAACAGAACTGGATGGATCCAAGAAATTACTTCAACTTCTTACTTTTTAGGGCCAACTAACAGTATGTATTTTCAGTTGTAGAACACCTATTTCACATGCAATTTAACCCATTTATAATATAAGGGCAACTTGGAGTCAAGAACAGATACTTAACATAATTCCTTGAACTGTTTAAGAGGTTGGCTGCTTTCTAGCTTTAAACATTTGTAAATACGTTTTACTCTGTGCAATTCACATGGAAGAAATACTAATAATAAAAAGCAATACTTTGGGCTACTTACCAGATATATATGTATATATCACAGAACATTTCAGGTGTGGTTATTCTTTTACTTAATAACCATATATTTTATTTTAAAGTGTTTTATTTATTTGTGGGTTGTTGTTGTTTTTTAAATTTTCTATGCTCCTGACCTGGTTGTCACATGAAGCCCTTCTGAAAGTAAGAAGTCTTTTGTATTCCTGCTTCAGCCTCACTACAAAAAGGAAAACCATTCTTGATTGAATGTTTGTTCTATCATTTTTAAAAAGTGCTTGTGCTAGATAATTCAGGCCTTCATCCTCAACAGAGAATTAATAGTTCCTTAGGTCTCCCAAGGAATGAATAAAAAGATTCCAAAGATACTGTAAGGCAAAGACTACCGGAGCCTAAAGTCAGTCAAACGTTGCTGGATTGGAATGTATGCCGTCATGGAATTATGGGGAAACTGGGGGTGGGTGATATATGACTATGAGCTGAATCCAGTCAGCATTTTCATCCAGTCCCACCCCTTTATATTCCACATGATATACCCTAAAACCTTGTGGCTTTTGTCCATGTAGGTCTCTTATCCTCCAGTATGCCCTTTCTGGTAGTCAAACGTGTTCCTCCCCTTTTCACCAGTGAAAAAACTGGCTTGATCGAACCCTAAAATAGGGAATTTATGGTTGGAGAATTTATTATTCATACAAAGCACCCATAGAGGAAGGAGAGTTTACCTTAATAGTTCCATCAGTACCTTGATGACCAAAAATTCTTCTCTTGTGTCTTCTGAATCATGATTGCTCTGGTGGTTGAACTTTCCCAGTTACCATCCACACTGAAGCTCCCATCTTGCATGGGTTTTATTCAGGTTGGTTTCCTCAGCATAGTCCTTGCGGTGGTCTTCCTTATTCCACGAGCTGGAAATCTAATAGGATCCAACCCATGTTGAGTTAGACAGTTAAAATGTATTTCTAATTACTGTTGTGAATAATGTTCCTCAAGGTATTTCACAGCCCTGACCTGGATAGCCCAGGCAAGCCTGATCTCATCAGATCTCAGAAGCTAAGCAGGGCTGACTCTGGCAAGTATTGGGATGGGAGACCTCCAAAGAATATCAGGGTCAGGAGGCAGAGACAGGCTATCAAACCACTTTTCTGAACATCTTCCACACCCCAGTAGGAGTTATCAGAGGTTGCTGTGACTTCCAGGCATGGGAACACACACACACACACACACAAAATGCAATTAAAAAAAATGGTTTCACATGCCACATTTGAAAAAATATATTTTATGCAGCTTTATTTGTATCAGATATCCTGCATATTTGTCCCTCTGTCTAGAGGTGAAATGGAAATAAGACTTTCCTTCTATTTCAGATGCAATCTTTCTTACATGTTCTCAAGTACCTTTAGGTTTGAATGGGTTTAGCAGCCTAGGGATGCTCTTCTGAAGTAGAAGAAGAAAAAGAAGAAGAGGGGTTTTATATCCCACATTTCACTATGCAAAAGAGTCTCAGAGCAGCTTACGATCTTCTTCCCTTCCTCTCCCCACAACAGACACCCTGTGAGGTAGGCGGGGCTGAGAGAGCTCTGAGATAGAGGTCCCCCAAGTGGCTTCATGTGGAGGAGGGGGGAATCAGACTCAGTTCTCCAGATTAGAGTCTGCCACTCTTTAACCACTACACCACACTGGAACAATTTATGAACAAAAGCACCAATTAAGGTCAAGCACTTCAGCTCTGTGTGAACATCAAGTTGCAACCCATGGGAACTGAACACAGACATAATTGATGACAGCTCAGCAGCAATTCCCCATGCATGCTACATTGGGACTTCCACATTCATATGTTCAGCTGCAGTGGCATTGCTACTTAACCTCCAATTTATAACAGCTAAATGTCTTCCAAGTACAGCACTATTATCTGTCTTTGTTGCCTCACATGGCTCATGGATAAAATAATAAAACCACTGAAGAAATAAACAGCCATGGACTGGGGCTACTGAGCAGAAGAGATACCTTGAATAATCACCAAATTTTTGCCTGAGTTGAGGCTGACAATGTAAGCAAGGGAATACTCCTTCAATATGCATAGAAACAATGACTGTGGAAAACAGGGTTGCCTTGCAATGCCAAGCAACTTCCTGGAGGTCTATGGGCAGGGTATGGAGCACATATCACCAGCTGCAGTACCATGTCACTTCCAGTAAAAATGGAAGCAATATAGCTAGCTCAAGGAATTGCTGAAAACTCTGTGGTTTTACCATAGAGGTTTTTTTTAGTGTAGAACTACCCTATGTCACCTCTGGATTTTTACTGGAAGTGAAGTGATGCTGCATGCAATGCTACAGGGGTTTTAAATAATTTTTCTCCCACATCCAGTATGAGCCCAGAGTGGAAAAGAAGATCCTTTCTTCACAAGGAAAATATAGCCAGAGTCTGATATTTTTGTAAACTTTCTGGTGCAGACACAGATTAATTTGACGGACACTTCCACCAACTTCTGGTACCATTTCAGGTCTGGTGGATACTTTTTACCAAGGAAACAATGGAAATGCAATTGTGTAACTTCTACACATGCATGCACATCCCCAATTCAGTTTTTGGAATCTAATTCTGTGGATACATAGATATGGGTTGGGATGATATTCTACATAAATAGAAAGAGGCCCTTGCACATTAGACTGACTTTATTGATTAAAAAGTGGATAAATTAAAAGCAAGAAGGAAAGACAATTTAAATGACAATCAGCAATAAAAAGAACAGGGATAAATTATAGATCAAGCAATATCCAGTATCTGCATGGAGGAAATATCTGTAGAAGAGATAGGTGTCTGATTATCTGACCAGCAGGACATGGACCAAAAGGTGTTGAAAGTGAGAGAGAGAAGAGAGGAGGGAAGAGCATGGCAGGGAATCAAAGTACCCCCTGTCTGTCCACCTTCAAGAGGAGTCTCTGTGGTGGTGGAGGCAGGTCTGGAAGGAAAAAAAAATGATCTCAAATGCTGGCTGGAACTCAGGTTATTTATCCTCCTTTTCCTGGCCTTTGGGGTCTTTTGATAGTTGTAGGGGATTGAATATGATCTTACCAGGAACAGCTTTGAGGGGCTTTTGCTGATATCACAAGAGATGGTCCTGTTATGTTACTATTAGCTCAGGCTGTTGGTACAAAGTGCCATCACGTGGCAGCCACTTTAATGCAATCCAATAGAGTTTTCAAGGCAATAGACATTCAGAAGTGATTTGCCATAGTCTGCCTCTGTGTAGCAATCCGAAACTTCCTTGGTGGTCCCCATCCAAACACTAAGCAGGAATGACCCTGCTTAACTTTTGAGATTTAGCGAGATATTTATTTTTATTTTATTTTATTCTATTTATATTCCACCCTACCCTGTAAGCAGACTCAGGGTGGGTCACCAGATATTAATTTGACACCTAGAATAATTAAAAACATTTTAAAACAATACAATCCATAAACAGCAATAATAAAATTCTAGTCAGATCTAAAGATGGCAGCCATTCCAGGAGTTCAGGTGCCTCCTGAAGGAAGCTAGTCAGATAGTCATACAGTGACCTGTTTCCTGATGATGCTTTGTTGTTCTCTTGAGCAGGGCAGGTGGGAATGGACATTGTATACTGCAACAATACAAACCATGCAAGCAGTATAAGCAGGGGAGGCCAAGATAGGTTAGATGTCTGCTGCCTCCACTGAAGGCTAGTCTGGGCCAACCAGGCCAGGGCAATTTGGGCTAGATTGCTCTATATGATAGGGTAGTAATAGTTTTGGAGATTTGATAAATATGTCATCCTTACAAGCACCGGTCTTTAGATCTGAAATGAGATTTGTAGCCAAAAGACGAACCATGGTGTATGTGTATGAGGGGATGGGGTGGTTGCTTCATTCCCATGGGTACCTGATGACCTCATTCTGGATAGGCATTTTATCTCATTTGAATCATGACTCTTGGATTTAATGTAGGATGGATACTGTTTGCATGTTGATCTCATGAGGACTCTGGGTGGCTCAGGGCTCACTTGCCTGCTGATGCAGCAGGAGAAAATGTGGGGGTGGGGTTGCATCCAAATCCAGAAGTGATGCCACTTCTGGACAATTCTCTAGGAATCCCTAAAATCTCTGTGGTAAAGACCGTAGATATTTGGGGGTTCCTAGAGTGTCACTCATCACTTATGGGTTACAGTGCAGTTCCCGCTCATTTTCTCCACCACATTGGCAGGCTAATGAGCCCCAAGCCACCCTGAGATAGTCTAGTGCTGCCTAGTTAGTGAGTACCCCTGTCTTCAGTTGCCTGTGTTTTCCAAGTGTGTGGAGGGAAGCAAAATTGATCTTGTGAGCTCCACTCCACAATATCTGCATGTTCATTCAAACATCTACAGTGAGGCTATACACATGTATATTTGCAAGCTCCTTCAAGAGCACTGTAAAAATCAGAGTCTTAATAGCATGTAGAGGGATGGGCACAAACCAACTCACCAGCTAAAGTTCATGATGAATTTTGACCAGTTCATGACCTGAAATTTGTGACTAACTTTCCATTGGTTCATGGTGATCCGTGGCAGTTCATGAATACATACATTTCCTGACAGACTGTCTCTACTCAGAATGTTTACCAAAATTCAAAGCAATCCATCCCAACTTGGAGAGATTTGGTGCGTGTATCTTGCAGAGGGTCCATTCTATACAGTTTTGAATCTGCACTTGATATTTCCTCCAAAATCACTTTTCTGGGATGATCTTTTTGGGAGGTCATCGCTCGGACCCCGAAGTCCAATCTGCACATAAATTAGAGGGCATGTAGAGGAGCATAGGGGAGGTCTTCTGCAAGTTTGATGTCTCTAGTTTCCACAGGGTCTGTCCTGTACACTCCTGAACCTCCTGAACCTGCACCTGTCATTTCTCCAGAAAGAATTTTCCTGGGCACCGTCTTTGGAGGACCGTAACTTGGACCTCATAAAACCAATTGTCTCCAAATTTGGAGGGCCAGTAGAGAAGAGTTAGACAGAGATCCTCTGCACATATGGTATCTCTAGAACATTGAGGGGGCATTGTACCACATCACAAACCTCACAAACTGAACCAGTCTGTTTGGCACCTAAAAGCTTGTAATGGTTTGTGGTTTATAAACCAAGCATGACATGAACCATGAACCAAAACAAACTACATTTTCCCATCCCTTAGCATGTATGCATTTAAACAAACTATTGAACAAATTGAGGAGGGGGCAGAGTCAGTGGGCATAATCACACATCCTTCTATATCCATTCAGCCGGGCTAGACATTACAGCATCTCTATATGCTATTTTTTTGTGCAAGATACTCAGAAGAAAAAAAAGCAACAACAAATAGCTATTTGCAGAAATTCTTTCCAAGACTTGTGGAGGATTTAAGATACATCATGGGATATGCATACCTTTGAAAGCAATTAAGTAAAAAAAAACAAAAAACGGTATTTGCATCCTTCTACTTTTATTATTGGCGTTCCCCCTCTGATTAAATTGTCACAATATTTTCTTCTGCTGACAATACCTAGGTATAGAAGGGCATTTATGTTACCATGGCTCTATGTTTGCTGTCTGCAGTTTTAAAGGGAAGATACCAAGTTATGCCATTCTTTGATACCTGTGGTTCAGATCAAATAGATTCTATTGACCATATAGCTTTAGATTGTCCTGTATTTTCAGATTTAAGATCAAAGCTAATTCTCCCATTACCTGGAACTGACTCTGATTCCCTAGATGAGAAAATTTCTTGGTTAAGAGATGAAGAAGACCAAGGTACTGTGCAGGTGGCCAAATATTTGGTGGCGGTTATAGCGCAGCATATTTAAAAAGCCATGTGTCTGGTTTGTGTTACTTGATTGTGTGTTCTTATTCATGACAATGGTCGAAGGAACAGTAGCTGGACTGAATTGGATTGAATTGGATATTTGCATTGTTACTTCGGGATGGTTATTGACAAATTGACATTCCAGCAAAGATATAATTTATGACTCTGGTTCCTAAAAGACAGGTTATCTGAGATATACTGGCTTGGATCCTATGAGCAATCTCTATGAGACCTAGGTAGTCTGCTGCAGAGTGATTTCTCTTCTGCCAAAGCTTTCATTTACCACGGGCCCATTTGAAACATCTGATCTTCTGAAAACAGAAGTTTTAGCAGAAGAGGAAGCATACTCCATGACAGAGATGATGCAGCATTCACTGAACTCATTCATCAGATCCAAGCCATGACTGGAGTTACTGCAGATGTTCAATATCATGGAGCAGAACTCCACAAAAATAAAATACAGTTTTTGTATACCCTTACCTCTCCATCACTGAACTCAGGATTGCTAATATTCAGCTAACACTTTGTTTTGTAGGCACCGTGACATAATCTTGAGAAAATGACCAAACCACATTTCTAATCCAGTTTAAGAGCCACTCTCTACAAGTGTCCTTAAGCTGTCCAAGTCTGGGCTAAAATCTTTCCGGTAACTTAACAGTCCTTCATTCAGGTATGTGACCCACACCTTTTCCATGTCACAAAGTCCTTTCCAAACCCCAGTTTATCTTGATTTGGTTTTTATTCACACAAAGGCATTAATCTTAATCAAGACCACATCTTGTGATGAACAAAGCCAGACAAACCCAATACCTCACATATGATGTGCACAAGGGTCTCACCAAACCACCCCACCCCCCGTATCATGGCTAGTATCTTCTCCTGTGGAAGTGCAAATGTCTGATGAAGTGTGAGAAACTGTGTGTGTGTGTGGTATTTTGTGTTAAGGGGATATATGATTTCCCATACCATTGCTGGACCTCTGATCTTGGTGTTCATATATACGTTCATTCATTTATTCTTATTTATATTTATTTATTCATTTATTTGCCATCAAGTCACAGCCAACTTATGGAGACCCCAGAGGATTTTCAGAGCAAAAGAGATGTTCAGAAATGGTTTGTCATTGCCTGCCTCTGCATAGCAACCCTGGACTATCTGGGTGGCCTCCCTTCCAAGTACGAACCAGCTCCAAACCCGCTTCGCTTCTAAGAGCTGACATCAGACTGGCCTGGGCTATCCAGATCAGGGTAATTCATATATAGCATTTATATAATACTTCATCATAAGAAAAATATAAATATGTTCAAAACAGTTTAAAGACATGCAGCTTACAAAATATAGCAAATCTTTTAAAAATTATGGCTTCCCCTTCCTTCCCCATCTTTGACATCAGTTAAAGATTTTCTTCCATAGCTTCTTAAAGCCACCTTTGATTTCTTTGTTTCTTAGGCTGTAGATCAAAGGGTTTAGTAGTGGTGTCACAACAGTGTAAGAAAGGGATAAAAGCTTGTCCACTGCTGGATAATAGCTGGATTTTGGCTTTAAGTAAATGCAGCTACCTACTCCATAAAATAAGGAAACTACTACCAGGTGGGAGGAGCAGGTAGAAAAAGTTTTATACCTACTTTCTGATGATGGCATCCCAAGGATTGTAAAGACGATGCTAACATATGATAGAATTATAAGCAAAAATGGTGTCATGATCGCTATCATGGCTATTCCAATTATGCGGACATCATTTAGGAAGGTGTCCCCACAGACCAGTTCCAACAGTGGCTGGATATCACAGAAGAAATGATTGATGACCACACCACAAAATGGGAGACGGAATGTGACGATGGTGTGTGTCACTCCAATGACAATCCCACATACATAGGTGCCAGTGACCAATTTGACTGAGATACTCTTGTTCATAATGATTGTGTAGCGCAAAGGGCGAAAGATTGCAAAATACCGGTCCAATGCCATGGCAGCCAGGAGGAAACATTCTGCAGTTCCAAAAAGCAGAAAGAAGAACATTTGCACAGCACATCCCAACACTGAAATGACTTTATGTTCTGCTAGCAAGTTCTCCAGCATCTTAGGGATGGTGACTGACAAATAGCAGATCTCCAAGAACGCTAAATTCATCAAAAGAAGTACATGGGAGAGTTCAGCAATGGATCATTTTTTACAACCAAGATAATCAGAATGTTGGCAAGCGATTACATAAAGAGACAGAAAGAGGGCAAAGAAAAAGATGTGCAGCTTCAGAGATTCAGCAAAGCCCAACAGTATGAATTCAGCTGTAGCTGAGGAATTCTGTTTTCTCCACATCCTCCTCCTATGTCTCCGTTAATCAAAATGGCAAATATATCTGTTGTGCTTTAGAAGCACAACTTCAGTGCATAGTCAAGAATTATCCCTTTGTCATCATTCATGTCAAGAGCTTAAACAACTACTGCAATTCACCCCTTTGATAGGATCCATCCAGTTTATTTACTCAGTCTCACCTATTGTCCTTCATATTGTTAATAGTGTCTTATATAACTTTTCTCCAAGCAGATTCCATGATGCCCAGAATAGCCTTTTTGGATGGTCAAATTTGATCCTTTTCACCAGTAGAAAAGTTGTTTGGATCCCACTTGTTGCTGAATAATATCTTTTCCCAAATAGTGACTCCAGTTGATGTATTCTTTTTCCTGCTACTGCACATCTTTGGTGACTCCGGTGGCACCAGTATTAACCTTACTCCTTATTTTTATGGTACTACACAGGAGATTCAATTAGATGGGTTCTCCCCCTAATGCCTTGGCCTCAAGGGGGCCAATTAAGGCAGGTTTGTCAAGTGAGTCTAAATCTTCATTCTGGCCGAGGACAGACTGGCAATTTGCCCCGGTAGCCAGTCGCGGCAAAAAACCCCCGGAGTAAACGATACCGGGTTTTCCCGTCCACACAGCGGGGGCCTCTGCCGGAAGATACGGGACGGAGGCGCGCGGGAGCGTTCAGACTGCCGCACCAAAGGCATGCTATATTTGTCGTTTCCCCATTAATTCGGCTGTGGGTGTATGTGCGCATGAGCGCATTTTGCCGATTTTTTTTTTTTTTTGCCCTGCAACGCCGGCACCGCATTGGGCGGTGGAGCGGAGTGCGGCCAATCACACCGCTGCTGCCTCATGCCCAACGCGGGTTGCTCCTGGCTTTTCGGCTGCACGTTCAGACTCCCCGGAAGCGGAGAAACGCGCAACAAACGCAGGCTTTCAAGATTTGCACCGACTTTTATCAGGTGTTTTTTTAATCCAGCAGTGAAGCGCGAGAGCACCGGTAGGCTACGGGTGGGGGACGCCAGGCAGATGTGCCTGTGTGAACATTCCATTTAATCCAATATTGAGTCGTTGTCAGCCCGGGTCCCATCCCGCGGCAAATTGCCAGTCTGTCCTCGGCCAATGTTTAGGTCACAGTGGCCTCATTATTTGTAAGTTGCAAGTGCTTACTTGGTTTTGATTCCAGATGGGTTGCCATGTTTGTCCGTTGCAACAAACATAAACAAGAGTCTTGTGACACCTTAAAGACTAACAACATTTTATTCCAGCATCAGCTTCATGCCATCCATAGTTGTAATTCACTTTTAAAGAACAGGCTTATTTCCCCCCGACTTCTGTGCAATGAGAACCAGTGCAGTGTTCAGATGTCAGACCAGGATCTAGGAGACCCAGGTTCAAATCTCTATTCTGTCATGGAGCTTTAATGGACATTCAGCCCTACTTATGACACAAGGTTGTCATGAGGATGAAATGCTTAAGAAGTATTGTGTAACACCCCCCATCCGAGCTGTTTGAGGATTGATTGTGGTTGTGTGTACATGTGTACAAATGTGAACCCCTATACACATATGTTCTTTCTCCCAAGATCTGATAGAGAAATGCTAGAATTTGTATAAGGCAAGCTGCTTTCTGAGTGCCAGGCAACATATCCATATTTGGATGTTCTTCTTCCTCTTCATGTTTACACTTCTTTGTCATGTGTAGAGGTAAGCAGTCCTCTTCCTTACAAGACAAGGTGCCTTTGTTGTTGTTGTTGTTGTTCAGTCGCACGGTCGAGTCCGACTCTTTGCGACCCCATGGACCAGATTACGCCAGGCCCTCCTGTCTTCCGCTGTCCGCTGAAGTTTGCTCAATTTCATGTTCGTTGCATCGATGACACTGTCTAACCATCTCATTCTTTGCCGTCCCCTTCTTCTTTGACCTTCAATCTTTCCCAGCATCAGGGTCTTCTCCAGTGAATGCTCCCTTCTCATTTGGTGGCCAAAGTATTTGAGCTTCAGCTTCAGGATCTGGCCTTCCAGGGAACAGTCAGGGTTGATTTCTTTTAGGATTGACTGATTTGATCTCCTTGCAGTCCAAGGGACTCTCAAGAGTCTTCTCCAGCACCATAGTTCAAAAGAATCTATTCTTCGGCGCTCGGCCTTCCTTATAGTCCAACTCTCACAGCCATACATTACTACGGGGAATACCATTGCTTTGACCATGCGGACTTTTGTTGGCAAGGTGATGTCTCTGCTTTTTATCATGCTGTTTAGGTTTGCCATCGCTTTCCTCCCAAGGAGCAGGCGTCTTTTAATTTCATGGCTGCAGTCACCATCTGCAGTGATCTGGGATCCAAGGTGCCTTACCCACAAACAAATCCTTGTTTTCAGTTTCTGTGCTTATATGTTTCCCAAAGCAAAATCTTCCCCTAAGCACTTGTTGACCCTGTCAATTTATGCTGCCATCAGGCAGTTTCTTCAGAATAACTGCAGCATTCTGTGCCAATTGTCATTCTCAGACAGTCTTCAAGAGCAGCCCCACATACAGTGCATTGCACCAATCTTATCTAAATGTTACTAGGGCATGCATCACAGTGGCAAGACACGGGATAACCCATTTTCCTGACCTTCCCTCCATCAGTAGCACCTCTGTTTGGTTGGGATTAAGTTTCACCATATTATTCATTCTTCATTCATTCATTCACATTTTTATCCCACCCTCCCAGCCTAGGCCAGGTCAGGGCAGCTTACAAGCAGATAAAATTCCAACAATATATACAAACACATCAACAATTAATATAAATACAATATTAAAATACCACATTAAAATCAAGTATAAGAATATAAAGTGCTAGGCTTTATATTAGCCCTTATCCATTCCAAAACTGCCTCCAAGCATCTGTTCACAGGTTCCATAGCTTCCCTGGGATCTACTGGTAGCACAAGACAGAGCTGAGTATCATCTGCATATTGGTGACAGCTCAGCCCAAATCTCCAGAGGACCTCTCCTAGCTGCTTTGCACAGACATTAAAGAGCATAGGGGACAAGATGGAACCTTGGAGAAACCCCTAGGCCATAGGACAAGAGGCAGAGCATCAGTCCCCCCAGCACCACACTGTGGAAGCTACACTTAAAGTAGGACTAGAACCCTTTCAGTCCTGAAAGGTGATCCAGAAGGTTACCATGATTGATGACACTGAAAGTCATTGAGAGGACCAGGAGAACTAATAGGGTAACAGTCCTCCAGTCCATCTCTCAGTGAATGTCATCCACCAGGGTGATGAAGGCTGTTTCAGTTCCATAACCAGGCCTGAAACCAGATTTGAATGCATTTAAACAATCTGATTTATTCAGGAATCTCTGAAGTTGCCCAGCCACCACTTGTTCAATCCCCTTGCTCATGAATGGTACATTTTAGACTGGGAGTTAGTTTTTTGACTCTCCTGGTTCCACAGGAGGTTTTTTTAAAGAGTGGACACACCACTATCTGCTCCAAGGCAGAAACAATATTTATGTGCTTCAACATTTTATTATAGACAAAGAGGAGAAGGGTCAATTAGCTATATTGTGTAGTCTATAAGGAAAGAATAAGATAATGTCTATGACCACAAGATCTATATGTGCTGGATCCAAAGGAAAGACTGTGGCGCAGCTTCAGTGAGAATGGGAGGCAAGGGTGGGGATTTAGTAAAATCACTTACATCTCCTTCTTCCACTAGCAGCTTCCATCACTGGAGGAGGGAGAAGGAATCCATTAGATTACAACGTGTGAGATCAGGGTTCACCTTCCATCTCTGCCCTAGCTCACCAGTCAGTTTCTTTCAGGGTACTCTGCCTCACAGGGCTGTTGCAAGGATAAAAGGGAGGTGAGAACTATGTATATGTCTCTCCAAGAACCTTGGAGGAAGGGTGGGATAAAAGTGTACTAGATAAATAGGGAAGCTGTTGTACTCCTGTGATCATTGTAATTGTTCTTTTCCACACCTTCCCAAGCACTGCAGTGCACACTGGGAACTTTACTGGGTAACAAGAAATGTACATTTTCAATTTTCTGCAAGTGCTGTTGAGTACAGATGGTTGTACTACCTTTGAGAAGACCCTTGGGTCTGCTGGGGCCATGTAATTTGGGCGACTGTCCAACTCCCACCCTTGTTTCTCCCCCCAACTCCACTGCTTCTTTCAGGTGTTGGGTAGGGGTTCAAAATCTCTTTTGATTTGAGACAGACTCCAAATTTTCAAAAAAGAGGAAAGGGAAAGGATCATTGGGTTTAATGGATTTCTATTAACTATGCTACAGTTTAGCAATCATGGAGAAACATCATTATTCCCTTTCCCCCAATACTTGGCATATACTATTCTTGCTACTGTTACTACATGTATAATAAGAAGAGACTATAAGGCTAAAACATTGGAATATAAGTAAAATATTGGAAACAGCAGAGATGGACAAATTAACCTCAGTTCTGAGAGGACTTGACAAAGAAGACTTTGAAGATACAGGGTCAAGATTTTATAAATGGATGGAAGAGTATGAGATACAAAATTCTCGGACATCTAACTGAAATGAAAGGAAATAAAAACTATATTTTTAACTATATGCAAAAGGTATACGAGTAATCTATAAGGTGGAAATAATCATGAATATTATGAGGACCGTATGAGGACATCAACTAGATCAAAATGATGTAAAGAAAATTGTCTTTGTATGTCTGATATATAAAATAAAAATGTTATATATATATATATATATATATATATAGAGAGAGAGAGAGAGAGAGAGACAGAGACAGAGACAGAGACAGAGACAGAGACAGAGAGAGAGACAGAGACAGAGAGACAGAGAGACAGAGACAGAGAGACAGAGAGACAGAGAGACAGAGACAGAGACAGAGACAGAGACAGAAACAGAAACATCATTATTTGCTGCTTATTCCATTGGGCCGTGTGTTATGCATTAATTACTTCACTGATGTTAATCATGAATTCCTTTGACCTACTAATAATGCCAAGAAATAGATCACACATATCAGCTCCAGCTCTCCTTATAAATCCAAGTTATGTGTGTGGGAATAGCATGGCCAAATCACATTATCATATTGGCTGGTACTGAGAATACTTGCTGTTACTGGTTCTCATTTTTGGACTGTTAGATTTTCATTAAGAAGAGGAAATGATATCAATGTTAACATTCTGAAGAAAGTCTCAAAAGGCACCTAACATATGTGGGGCCTGGGGACTGAATCTGTAACACAAAAAATGCCATTCTTTGGAATATATATGAACCACCTAACATTTATGTGGAAGATCCTCCATCATGCCTATTTGAGTTTGAACCTGTCCCTACATTCCACAATGAGATCTTTGGGCTTATATGTGCTACAAGTGACAGAAAAACAAACAGCAAAGTAAGGTAAATATTTATGAATCGTGATCAGTATTGGTAATTTGATTCATTCATGGCTAGACAGAATTTTCCTTCTCAAAGTTCTGAAAGGTAAAACAGTGCACTTCTGCTGGAGAGTAAACAAATCCCAATGTTTGGTAAGGAGCATGATGTTGATGCTAGATATAGAGAAGACAGAATAAAAGAGATGTCCAATGAAATCCTAAGCAAAGTCATACCATTTTAAGCCCATAGACTTAGAAGTCTATAAAGCTTGCACTGCTAGTGAGCAACACAAAGAAAACTCTGAAACAATTTCTTGGAGGTTAATGGTATCTGCCAGAATCTCATAGCCAGATTTCTCTGATAACTGGGAGCATAGTTTGAAAACTATAAAGAAAATGTAATCCACCCATGCTAAATAATACTGAAAAGTTTATAGGAAGGCTTTAATTTAGGCAAAGTTGTTAATGTCCCAAGATGCCAAAACAGCAGTACCATATTAACCAGAGTTAGACCATTCTCAGTCTATTGAAGTCTGTAGAATTAGAAGGGTATAAAACTGCTTGTTATGACACTGCAGATTGCCTAGAATATCCAGGTTGGATCTAAAGGAACCTTGTATCCAAGGAAGTTTCTATGAACCAAAAGAAGACTCTACTACCAGTGGAACAGAAGCATTGGAACTCCCCCCTCACCATTTCCCAGGGATATGTGAAGCTGACTAAAACTGAGCCTATTTTCTTTCCAGCAGCTTTCTGTAGACTATCCTGTATGTACTGGAACCCTACCGGTTACAGTTCATTGCAGTGTATCAATGGGTAGTTTTTGGAAGATGTGCAGTCCTAGACAAATTGTTCTAATCCTATCCAAATTATTTTGGTTTTACTCTGTGTCTCAAATATTGCATCACAGAAATATGTCTCAAATTTCACTTTGCATATAGTAAGATGAAATCCGAGATTGCATGGAACCTGCATATGGGCATGGAAATAGACACACACACAGTGTAGTAGAGAAACATGGTTAATCTTTAAACTGCTGTTGTTTTCCTTGAAGTCCCTTATGCAATTGACATCTGGGGAGTAACATTCAAATTCACCATGCAATTGACATCAAGCAAATTTGTTCTGTGACATCTCAGGACAACAAATTTAGTGCAACTGCTAGGTTGATCCCGACAGTAGTCTTGGACAAGTGACATCGCTAGACCATCCCGGTTCACAAGGGTGCTTTAAAAATAAAGGCATGGTGAGCTCCTTCAACAATAGTCAGGAAGAACATGGAACAAAATCTGTATTTGTGTATATATATATATATTCGCTGAGATATTCAACAAGATGCATATTAATAGGTTTAGTTCTCTATCCATAATCTTTTACTATATGCCAATAGATGGATTAAAGTGAAAAAAATGGATATGGATATGATTTTAGGATGCAATAACTGCAACAATTTCTTCTTTTTTTCAGTTCTCAGGGCAAATATGATAAAGGATAAGTCATGGACAATGAAACATCTGTGACTGAATTCATTATATTGGGCTTCTCAAAACTCCCAGAAATGAAGTTTTTACTATTTGTAGTGTTTTTATGCCTGTACTTCTTTACAATACTTGGTAATATTATCATTGTTGTCACCATCACTTTTGATACCATCCTGCAGACTCCCATGTATTTCTTCCTAAGGAACTTGTCTTTCTTGGAATTATGCTTCACCTCCGTCACCATACCCAACATGCTCGTAAATCTCTCCTTGGCAGAAAGCAGAATCTCTTTCATTGGGTGTGCCGCACAGTTCTATTTCTTTTTACTGTTTGGTGTCACTGAATGTTTTCTTCTCTCTGTTATGTCATATGACCGCTACGTGGCCATCTGCATCCCACTGCGATACACAGCCATCATGGACGAGAAAACTTGTGTCCGGCTGTCTGCAGCCTCTTGGCTGGCTGGATTCTTGGTGGCAGCAGGACACACCACCTTCATTTTTAACCTCCCTTTTTGTGGGCCCAACATAATTAACCATTTCTTCTGTGAGATTCAGCCACTGATGGTGCTTATTTGTGGGAACACCTACTGAAATGAAGTACAAGTCATTGCGGTAGCGGGTGTGGTGCTCATGCTTCCCTTCATTCTCATCCTGGTGTCTTATTTCCATATCATCACTACTATCTTGAAGATGAGATCGGCCCAAAGCAGGCACAAGGCCTTCTCCACTTGTTCCTCACACCTCATTGTAGTAACCCTGTTTTACGGCACAGCACTTTTCACATATGCTCGACCTAAATCCAGTTATTCTTTGGACACAGACAAGTGGCTGTCTCTATTCTATTCTGTGATCACACCAATATTGAACCCCATAATATATAGTCTCAGGAACAAAGAGGTAAAAGGAGCAATATGGAAACTGGGTATTAAAATCTTTCTTATGACAAAAGATTAATAGCTCAGGCCCAAAGTTATAAGGAGGGTCACTTTTACCCACAAGAACTCCTGTACTCTGAAGATTTTGCATGTGCTTTAGGAATTTGTTTATTTAAAACATTTATTAGCTGCTTTTCTGCCTTACAAAACTCTATTTACAATGTAAATAGAACATAAAAAACATAAAACTCATTAAAGACTATGAATTAAAATCACATTTATGTGGTAGGTAAAAAGAAACTTATTGCATGCTATCCTGAATAAAACTGTCTTCAGCTGCCTCCTAAAGATTGAGAGGGAGGGGACCAGGTGCACTTTCCTGAGGAGATTATTCCATAATTGCGGAATTGCCACTGAAAAGACCCTATCTTGTGTATCCACCAGATGAGAATATTTGATTGATGGGATGGGCTCCTTGTGATTTTAATTCCCATGCAGAAACATGAGGATGGAATGAGTGGAATCTTAGGCTGTGAAATGGAATGAATGCACCTATTCCTACCATAAGATCAAACAGGGAAGCTGTTGTATAAACAGTTACTGTGTGCATAAAAAATTCAAACACACTTATGGCTTTACTGCATTTGGGTATCTCCATTTCTAGTCATGTTATTTAATTCTACATCAATATTTTTATTAGAACATATTGCTAGTCTTATCCTCATGTACTGTTTCGATATGACTGGAAGTGTGAACTGGTATTTCCAGCTATAACAAATAACTAGATGTCTTAGGTTGCAACTGCACCAAGGCATGTAAACATAGGAAGTCATTTCTATTTTATTGGCAACTATATTTTTCTGGTAATGTACCCCAGTCTAAAGCAATACCACTCTGTCAAAATAACTGGCTATTAATTCTGCTGTTGTTTGCATTATAGAACTATGAAGACAAGAGATTGGACCCTACCAGTGTTTCAGGTCAATGATACCTGATTCCCCTCCTCACTGGAGCCCTTGATTATGCACAACTTTTCCCCACATTTTCCCCCTTAAAATTTACATAGAAACTCTGGGTTTGTTACTGTCCTGGAAACAGTTAATTTTGCATTTATTGAAAATAATAAAAACCAGTTAAATTTCACATTGAAATTTTCAACTCATTTGTACTAAGATATCATCAGTCTGGTACATTTTTACCATAGGACAAATGTATCATTAATGCAGATATAACAATTTCCCTGCTTACTCTTTTTCTTTTCTTTGGCTGAGCAACCCCTTTTCTTCTTCTTAGTTCCTCTGTCTGTCCCATCAAGTTATTAAAATATAGATAGACAGATGCTGACCTAGCTTAACTGAGAAACCGGAAAAATCCTTCTTTTATATATGTCTGATAATGGCACACAAGAGGTTGATATTAATTCAAAGCAAACTATTTTATTTCACTTTTGTGGGGAAAGGGTCAAGTCAGACTGCCAGGTAGGCTTTAGGTTTAAACTTGGTAGGTGATCCAGCAACAGGAATGAGGTAACTCAAATAATAGACATTTTGGAACCATAAAGTAGCTGTTTGGTTCTACAGACAGGTCTTTAAAACTGTGGAGAGAGAGATCTTTGCTGTCACTACTAACAGGAGAAAACCTAAGCAGGTCTACTTATAATTCTAATATGCTGTATTCAGTGGGACTTACTCCCAGGAAAGTGGTTTTAAGATTGTGCTGTAAATAAACAGGCATACGCTTCTTTGCCTGGAGCCAGTTTGGTGCAGTGGTTAGGAGCACAGACTCTAATCTGGAGAACCTGGCTTGATTCTGCACTCCTTCACATCCAGCTGCTGGTGTGGCCTTAGGTCACTCACAAGTTCTCTCAGAGCTGTTCTCACAAGAGCAGTCCTTGAAAGAGCTCTCTCAGACCCACCTAACTCATAGGTTGTCTGTTGTGGGGAGGGGAAAGGGAAAGGACAAAGGGAAATGGAGACTCTGAGTGAGGGTTGGGGGATAAATTCAATCTCCTCCTCCTCCTCCTCCTCCTCCTCCTCCTCCTCCTCCTTTTCTTCTTCTTCTTCTTCTTCTTCTTCTTCTTCTTCTTCTTCTTCTTCTTCTTCTTCTTCTTCTTCTTCTTCTTCTTCTTCTTCTTCTTCTTCTTCTTGTCTGTGAAGGCAGCAACATACATATGAGTTCCAATTTTCCTTCTTAAATGCTTGATAGGGATCACCCACTTTTAGTAGGAGCTATTTCCATCAGGGAAGGATTACTCGTCCCATTTCCCTAATTCTGAATCCTCTTCAATCCTGTCACTCTGCTTATCTGAACTGACAGCCCCAACTGCCACTCTTAACTGCCAATCTCAACTGTAGAATTCCATTTGAACCCCCTGTCAATCAGGGTTCTCAGACCAGGAATTAACCATTCACTGTCCATTACAATAGAAAATTATCCATTTTGGATTCCATGATAGCTCCAACATCATAAGACCAGTGTTTCCTCTAAGATGAGTTAGTGTGAGCTAGCTCACAGTTTTTTAGCTTCTGGCTCACACATTTTTGTCTTAGCTCAGGAAGGATGGCTCCAGAGTGAACTAATTTATACAGCAGCCAAATTGCTCACTCACAGCTTTAATGCCAGTAGCTCACAAAGTAGAATTTTTGCTCACAAGACTCCATAGCTTAGAGGGAGTATTGCATAAGACTCCCTTATCCCTGAGATTTCCCTGGTTCCAGCCATTTCAGTCTTTTACTAGATCAGCAAAACTTTACTGTATAGTTCAACTGTTGGAGAACAATTCTAAGCAGGTCTACTCAGAATCCTATGCACATCTATTCAATGGGGCTTCCACTCAGGAAACTGTCCCTAGGGTTATACTGTTCATTAGCTACTGATCCTCTGTTTATCTGATGATATTTTGTCTTGGATCCAGATGTCTCTTTTTTTTTTGCTCATTCTCCCCCAATTTGGTTTACAATAGCTCTTGTTACACAGCTCAAATAGATAAATAAGGATTGATTTTAAAATTTATATTCTGTCAAACCTCCATGTTGCTTGTCTGTTCTGCTATAGGTTGCAAAGTTGAAATGACAGCTTTTAGTGTCATAATAAATACAATATTTTTCATGTTCACGTGTGTGGAATTTTTGTATAGCCTTGTCTACCATTTTCCTTTTGGTACAGTTTAATTGTGAATGTTTTCTTGCAACAAGGGTGATATCCCCTAAGGTACTAAAGATGGGCAGTTTCAGCTCTGCTGACAAATCTTTGGCAATAAGAGACATAGATAGGGTAACTGAATCCAGTTCTCTCCACAGACATGAACACTGACTCTGTTTATTTCCTGGCTATGTTAAACTTTTTAAGATCATGAGGCTATGTAGTGTTTTTTCTCTGTAAATAATTTACATCATTCTTCATAGATGCAAAAGGATATTGTAAAAGGCATTCCATCTGAAACCCTGGCTCAAGAACTCCATTTGCAACAAACACCTTTCTTAGGAATATTTATTCATAATATATCAGGGAAGATTTCCTATCTCAGTAATATGAGTGTAATGCTCTCCTACCCAGGCCCCAGAGATATACGCTTTCTTCAGAAGACAGAAGAATTAACAGTAAAGGTAAACAGCTCTGAATCACGGTCTAATTAATTTTCATACTTAATTTGAAGAGTTTGCATTGTATTTGCCTTCCTTGAATTCTAGAATGTAATTTGTGGTGTTGTTATGGGGAGTGGAATTTCCTTTTCCAAAAGTCACTTCCTTGTTTTCTCCATTTGCTGTCTTTTCTTACTTTCTTCATTGTTTCTCCATGCTTTCTCAATCTGGTTCAAAGATACTCTGAGAAGCACCGAGAAATTATACAAACAAAAACACAAGAGCTACATGGGGCAGAGGTTGTACTAAGGAGTAGAACTGGGTGAGATTGGGGGCATGAATTTGCTGGAAACAACCCACTGAGTGTAGTTCTTAATTAGATGCCGATCTGATGATATTTTGGCAGGACCCAGCTATGATTTTTGATCTGTATTCCCCAATTTTCTTTCTTTTTGCTGCTTCTGTCTCATAAAGCTTTTGTCCTATGAATCACAAGTGGATGCAGAGGACTCTTCTGTTTTTTTATCAGCGGAAGAGCTGGTTAGATTCAAGCCAGTGAGGCAGAGAAGGTGTTACAAGAAATACAGAGAAAAGCCTAGAAGCTAGCTTTAGGCTAGGAATGTCTGGTCGGGCTTTGGTGCTGGAAAGTTCCATCATGTCACAGTGAATTTATGGCAACCCCATTGGGTTCCCAAGGCAAGAGACTTCAGAGGTGGACTGCGATCGTCTCCTTCTGCATAGAACACAGTAATTGGTTTTACATATATTAAAAATGCTGGGTATGATTCAACATTGGAGCTGGGTAGTTTTGGTGTTCCACTTTTGAGGAAGGAAGGCAACATGGCAACTTGAAGCCAGTGGGGCTGTGAAGTGGGTACACAAGCGGCAAGATGAAGATTTTGTGAAGAGGAATTATAAACATCTGTATTTGAACTTTTCACTTTTTGAGGAATTTGACTTGGGCTATTTCTGAAGGTTTTTTGTTGTTGTTTTTAAATAGGACTTTTTTGTATTTGGACTATGTACTTTTAAGTTCCTGATTGCCATATTGTATTTATGAAAAACTACTCTATTTGAATGTGTTTAGATTATTATACTTGCTGATTATTGTACATACTTTTCATTATTTATGCATGGTTTGATCTTTTGTATCTGTTGTATTACATATTCCCTTCTAAGCATCTCTGCTGTTTGTACTTCTGTATAGCAGCTTTGGACTTCCTTGGTGGTCTCCATCCAAGTACCAGGACCAACCCTGCTTCGCTTCCAAGATCTGATGAGATCAGACTAGCCACAACCATCCTAGTCAGGGCTGGTTAGTGCCCCCCCCAGTTAAAAATACTTCTTTAAAATTCACACACCTAAATAATTTAGGAGACTGAGTGGATGGCATTTGTCTAGGCAAAATTTACTGGTATACCAAATTGGCTAGAAGCTTAGTTTTGTTTTGCTTTTGCTTCTTAAACCTGTGGCTTGTCTTTCTTGGTTGAGTTGTTCCCTCCTCAATTTCTATACAGCATTGGATGCTTGTTTTGGACACACTGTAATCCACATTTCAGTGGCTGCTGGTAGAAGGAAACCCTTTCCAGGCCTTTGTGAGGAACTCATTGAGGCCCATCCTGACTAGGGTTGCCAGCTTCAGGTTGGGAAATTCTTGGATATTCTGTGTCTAAGGAAGCCAGTCTAAGGAAACCAGAGTTTGGGGAGGGGAGAGGCCTCAGCTGAACAGAATGCCATAGAGCCCACCCTACAAAGCAGTTATTTTCTCCAGGGTGGGGGGATCTGTTGTCTGGAGTTCAGTTGTGATACCTGGTGATCTTCAGGCTCCACCTGGAGGTTGGCTACCATAGGTGTAGCAGTCAGCACTTCAGAGCAGGGTTTGCTAGACCCAGATTCTTGCTGTGGAAGCTGAATGGGTGATTTTGGACTGGTCACAGACTTTCAGCCTAACCAACCTCAGAAGGCTTGTTGTGCAAGTAAAAAGGGGGTGAAGAGAATGATGTAAGTTGCTTTGGTCCCTATTGAAGAGCAAAACTGTACTTTTCCTCCTGGGAAACCATTGCTGCCAATCTCCAGGTGAGGACTGGACATCACTCAGAATTACAACTGCTCTCTAGATGGCAGAGATCAGTTGCCCTGGAGAAAATGGTGGACTCTGTCATACCTTGCTGAAATGGCCCCCCTATGACAGCCAATGTGACGTAGCAGTCAGGGCTTATGAGCACAGTAGAGGCTGCAGGTGTGTGCGTGGGAGATGGAAAACTGAAGAATGAGGGGCAGATAATGGCAGGTTGATGTTTGGCTGGGAAGGAGATAGAGTTGCAAACTCCAGGCTGGGAAATTCCTGGAGACTTGAGGAGTGGAGCCTGGAGATGGTGGGGTTTGAGGAGGGATGAGACGTCAGACAGGTACAATGCCATAGACTCCACCCTCCAAACCAGCCATTTCCTCCTGGGGAACCATTGTTGCCAATCTCCAGGTTGGGGCTAGAGATCACTCAGAATTACAACTGATCTCCAGGAGGGAGGGGGGGGAGATGGAAAGCTGAAATCAGAGAGGCAGATAAAGGTAGGTTGATGATTGGCTGGGAAGGAGATAGGGTTGCCAACTCCCAGTTGTGACATTCCTGGAGATTTGAGGGGTGGAGTTTGAGGAGAGGTTGGACCTCAGACAGGTACAATGTCATAGACTCCACCCTCCAAACCAGCCATTTCCTCCTGGGGAACCATTGTTGCCAATCTCCAGGTGAGGGCTGGAGATCACTCAAAATTACAACTGCTCTTCAGGTAGCAGAGATCAGTTCCTCTGGAGAAAATGGTGGACTCTGTGTCATCATACCCTGCTGAGATCGCCACAGCTAATTGACACTGAGTGTCCAAGGCCGGGGCACTCTCCCAGGGCCTCTTTTTAGAGCTCATTGTATTTATTTCCACAACGGGCCTTATTCCTAGTTTATATATAATGACAATGCTAAAATGGGGAGCTTGATCTAGTGCATAGGTATGGAAGGGTCCTCGCGCACCACAGTTCCTCATGTTTGAGGTTGTAATTTAGGAATCCTGGGATGAAATTCCTTCTCTACAATGAAGCCTTTTCATTGGCCATGGGTAAATCACTTCCCTCTCTAATCTACCTGACTTGCAGGGTTCATATGAGGATAAAATAACATTTGAGTTTATAGACAGGAGGATGAAAATGTATAGGTAGAGAAATATGGGGTTTTTGTCTAGCTATCTTTTGTGCTGGTGATAAAGAAAGCAGAGGTGCCCTTTGACCTTTAAAAAGTCTATGCTGGGGATCATGGTACCTGAATGGACAAAAGCCACTTGAGATGGGGACTGTAATAAGGAGAAGACTGGGATAAGTTTGCCCTGACTCAGATAGCCCAGGCAAGCCCGATCTTGTCAGAACTTGGAAGTTAAGCAGGGTTGACTCTTGCTAGTATTTGGATGGGAGACTTCTTTAGAATACCAAGTTGGGAGGACAGGGGCAGGCTTTGTCCAGCCACCTCTCTGAATATCCTCCAGGTCCCCAGTAGGGGGCCAATCACCTGAAGTCCAGGTGCATACACACACACACACACACACAAATACAAACAAGCAAGCAAACAAACAAAAAGAATGAAGCTAGCCAAATACAACTATTATATAGCAGAATAAAACCTTTGGCACCAAACCTAAGAAAGGAGACTTGTTCTAGCATGAGGTACCTTCCACCAGTGAACACACCTCGTACACTAGCACAAAGGTCCTTGGATTGGAGGAAGCCTTCACTGTTAGTGGAACAGAAGCCTTGGATCCCACCCATGACTTTTTTCACTCTAATGTTTGACAGCTTTTGTAAATGATGGGTTCTGTTACTGATTATATGTGTCAGTAAGTACATGAAATTATATAACGTTAACCTGATAAATGAATATATCCATGAATTTGGGACTCAATATTAATGACTTCTCTTTTGATTTCCCAGGAGGGAATGCTGAATGATATGCCATGGAAAATAAAACATCTGTGACTGAATTTGTTATACTGGGTTTCTTCACCCTCCCAGAACTGAAACTTCTACTGTTTGTGGTATTTTCTTGCCTGTATTTCCTAACGGTAGTTGGCAACATCATCATTATTGCCATAATTACTATTGATGGTGCCTTACAGACTCCCATGTATTTCTTCCTGAGGAACTTATCTTTCTTGGAATTATGCTTCACTTCGGTCACCATACCCAACATGCTAGTGAATCTGCTCTTGAAAGAAACCAAAATCTCTTTTGTTGGGTGTGCAACACAGCTCTATTTCTTTTTACTGCTAGGTGTCACAGAATGTCTTCTCCTCACTGTCATGTCATATGACCGCTACGTTGCCATCTGCAGCCCACTAAGGTACACAGCCATCATGAACAAGAGGATTTGCCTCCAGTTCTCTGCTGCATGTTGGTTTGTCGGATTCTTGGTGGCAGCAGGACACACAGCTGTTATCTTCTCTCTCCCCTTTTGTGGACCCAACATCATTAACCATTTCTTCTGTGATATCCAGCCTTTGCTCATGCTTGTTTGTGGGGACACTTATTGGAATGAAATCCAAGTCATTGCAGTTGCTGGTGTGGTGCTGATGTTGCCCTTCATTCTTGTTCTTGTGTCTTACATTCGTATCATCACTACCATTCTGAAGATGAGCTCAGCCAAAAGCAGGAGCAAAGCTTTCTCCACATGCTCATCTCACCTCACTGTAGTATCCCTGTATTATGGCACAGCTGTCTTTATGTACACACGGCCTAAGGCCAGTTACTCTTTGGATAAAGACAAATGGTTCACTCTATTCTACTGTGTTGTTACTCCACTACTGAACCCTGTCATATATAGTCTGAGGAACAAAGAGGTGAAGGGAGCACTATGGAAACTGGGTAACAAAATATTTCAGATGCCGGAAAGATAAGAAGCTCCACTCCAAAGATCTGTGGGTGGTATAACATGCTCACACAATATTCCATGGGCACAGACCTGCTTGTTCACATTGAAAATTGGAGACAGTCGATGAAAGCTGAAGATCACACAAACCTGTGCTTGTCACCAAAGTCAACAAGGAAAATGCTGTATTCACTGAAAGTGTATAGAAACACCAGCACATATAGGGCACTTATCAACTTGGGTAAATGAATGTTTCCATTGCCAATTAGGTTATTTAATTCTCTGTTAACAGTTTTTTTTAATTATAATATATAAATATTACAAAATAAAGGCCAACATTTTTCTGAAGATCAGGAAAAACGAACAGAAATAAAGATATGACAGATATTTGACTGAGACCCAAGAAGTAGATATAATCATATTGATTGTTTCATGCAACTTATCATGTGTGTTCAGATATGTTCAATATCTCATGTAGTGGTTAAGAGCAGCAGAATCTAATCTGGAGAGCCTGGTTTGATTCACCACTCCTCCACATGCAGCCAGCTGGGTGACCTTCGGTCAGACACCATTCTCTCAAGAGCAGTTCTCTTAGCCCCATCTATCTCACAGGGTGTCAGTTGTGGGGAGAGGAAGGGAAGGAGATTATAAGCCACTCTGAGTGAAGGGTGGGGTATAAATCCAACTCTTCTTTTAATAGTGAAATCTTCCTTTTTTGGTAACATTAATAATTTTATACATAAATATTGATTTTATGCAAAAAAAAAAAAAGTTTTACGTGTTGGTTTTCTTTTATGTTCCTAAAGTTTAGCACATACCAACCTTGTGGCAGTTATATCATACAGGCGCAATGTTCTAAATTTCTTTGAGGTAGAAATGACACAGTTCATTTTTATAAGTCTACCTTTCACCTACTAGATAGCTACTAATCTCTCCTATATTATAATCCTGTTTTGGGGTGGCAAGATTCCATGCTCTCACTCAGCCATTGGCCTGTCAGCCACCACTCAAGAATACTCACGTGCCATTGGCCACGTGCTGGGTCTGCTCCTCTTCCCTGCCCACTCCTCCTTCAGCCACTGTGCCCTGTCAGAATTACTGGCAAATGGCTTTCTCTCTTGACGAAGACACTTTTCCTGTATGGGACTAACTTTCCCCTCAGTGGCTGTTGGTAGGTGTCACAAAATGGCAGTTACCTGTGTTTGTAAAATGGCTGTGGTTATTTGTTTAAAATGTTCCCCATAAGGTTTAATTGAGCTGTAGTTCCAGAGAGGGGTCTGCAGGGGTATCACTCACTGGGTTGAATGGGACTTCCTCATCTACTGACCTACAATTCCCAGCTATCCCGAGGCCAAAAAGTGCAGGAAAACAGGGACTGTCCCAAGGCAGTCTTCATCCCTGGAAGGCAGCAGAAATTCAGCTACTCCACAGTTGGCTGGACTGGGGAATGAATGGAAGTTTCCCTGCTGTCTTGGGCAAGAGAGAGAGGCTGAAGTACAGGTGAGCCCACAACCTCCAGAGGTAGAGAGTATTGTGTGTAGGGAAAGAGGATTGTGTTTAACCCCTGTTGATTTATGCCCTGTTGGTTCATAGTGTGTGTTTACTCCTACAGTGTGTTTGTGCTCCATGATTGTGTAAATAGTTAAATAAATTCTTTAATTTGGGCTAATAATCTGTGTTGTGCTCTGACCACATAGTCTGCCCTGCTCCGCACAGGGAAGCAATGAAAGACCAGACCCATGGCTTGCCAACTTTCCAGGGATCCTCCAATAGGGAAATTTGGCCAGAGGGGTCTCACTGTCCCTCTAAAAAGGCAGTGACAATTCCGTGAGTGGTGGCAGTGAACTTAAGGAGTGAGATACACCCACAGGACAAGGGTGGGAGGCAAACAGCTGAGTGCTAAACTGGAACCCATTTTGCTATGGTAGGCAACCCTTTGCAGGCCTTTGCGAGGAACTCATTGGGGCCAGGCCTGACTAGGGTTGCCAGCTCCAGGTAGGGAAATTCCTGGAGATTTTCTGGTACAGTCCATGGAAGCTGGGGTTTGGGGAGGGGAGAGGCCTCAGCTGAACAGAATGCCATAAAGCCCACCTTCCAAAGCAGTTATTTTCTTGGGGGGAGGGAGAGAGAGATCTGTTGTCTGGAGTTCAGTTGTGATACCAGGTGATCTTCAGGCTCCATCTGGAGGTTGGCTGCCCTAGGTATAGCAGTCAGTGCTTCAAAGCAGGGTCTGCTAGATCCAGGTTCTTGCTGTAGAAGCTGAGTGGGTGATTTTGGGCCAGTCACAGAATTTCAGCCTAAAGTACCTCACAGGGTTGTTGTGCAAGTCAAAAGGGGGAGAGAATGATGTAAGCTGCTTTGGTCCCCATTGCAGAGAAAGACTACTTTTCCTCCTGAGGGCTGGAGATCACTCAGAATTATAACTGCTCTCCAGATGGCAGAGATCAGTTCCCCAGAAGAAAATGGTGGACTCTGTGGCAGTCAGGGCTTCAGAGCACAGAAAATGGTGGACTCTGTGGCAGTCAGGGCTTCAGAGCATGGAAGAGGCTGCAGGCATGTGTCTGGGGAAATGGAAAGCTGAAGAGAGAGGGGGAAATAAACGTAAGTTGATGCTTGGCTGGGAAAGAGATAGGATTGCCAACTCCAGGTGGGAAATTCCTGGAAATTTGAGGGATGGAAACTGGAAAGGATGAGGTTTGAGGAGGGGTGGGACCTAAGACAGGTACAATGCCATAGACTCCACCCTCCCAACCAGCCATTCCCTTCTAGGGAACCACTGTTGCCAATCTCAGGAGAGGGGTGGAAATCACTCAGAATTACAACTGCTCTCCAGGAGGGAGAGGGAGGAGATGGAAAGCTGAAATCAGAGGGGCAGATAATGGCAGGTTGATGCTTGGCTGGGAAGGAGATAGGATTGCCTACTCCAGATTAGGAAATTCATGCAGATTTGAGGGGTGGAGCTTGGAGAGGGTGAGGGGATAGGGGATAAAAGAAAAGGGGGTAAAAAGAGAGAAGGAAAGAAGAAGGGAAAGGGGAAAAGGGGAGAATGAAAGGAGGGAAAGAGAGAAGGGAAGAAGGAGGGAAAGAGAAAAAGGAGAGAAGGAAAGAAGGGAAAGAAGGAAGAGAAGGGAAAGAAAGAAAAGGAAAGGAAAGGAGGGACAGAAAGAGGGCAAAGAGATGGGGAGAGGGAGGAAGGCTCTCCCACCCCCCATCAAGCTGGTGATGGGCCTCCTCGTGCCTTCCCCAGGCCACAGCGCTCCAGCATGGGTCGTGGGAGGCCGGCGACGGGCCTCCTCGTGCATCCCCCGGGCCAGAGCGCTCCAGCATGGGCCCCAGGAGGCTGGTGATGGACCTCCTCAAGCCTCCCTCGGGCTGCAGCACTTGGGGGTGGGGAGCTGGGGGTGCGGCTTGCTGCCACCGCCCTTTGTACAGGTGCCTGGGCTGCCAGAGCAGCGTTCCAATGTGCTCAGGCTCCAAAAGACCTCTGCTTCCAGGTTCAATTCAAATTATTACCTTTAAATACCATAATGGCCTGTGTCCTATAAATCTGTTTGAATGGCACCTAGTTGAATGAGATAAAGTGAGCTTGCTTGGAAAATACGTCTACCACCACCCAAATCACAGTCTTTCCCTTACTAGGAGGTAAGTCAGTAATAGAAGTCTATAGATAGCACCTCCCAGGGATGGCTTGGGGTCTCCAGAGACTTGAGCATTCCAGGGGTTTTCCCCAGCTGCCTCTTACTCATTAGACAAGTTTGACATGACCCCACTTATTGCGAAATGTCTGATCTCATGTGGGGCCACCAGAAATGGCATTGCAGCAAGTGAAGAGTTTTGAGATAACCAAAGTGTCCAGCTAGTTTTGATTCATGTCTGAAATGCAACACTTCCCCTCGCAGGGTTTTTGGAACATGCAGGTGGGCCCCCCGATACCAGCAGCCACTGGGACCTTGTTGAACAGAGGCATCGGGGAAGATTTCCTTCTTGTCATCAGGAGAGAAATACGTTTTGAATTTAGCAACCCATGGCTCTTCCCCCCAACTAGCCCTCTCCTTTGCTTGGCTACATGTCAGCACGGCCCCTCCCAGCTGGGAAGGTGTGGACATAGAGTCCACCATCTCCTCCCTCAAGCTTGAGTGATGGGGAAGGCAGGAAAGGGCATCTTCCAAAGAGTTAGCTTTCCCTGGAAAGTGGTGTAGTGTAAAATGAAACTTAGAGAAGAACTCTGCCCACTGGAGCTGTTTGGTGTTAAGGTTCTGGGCGGTGTGTAAGGCTTCTAAGTTCTTATGATCAGTCCACACTTCAAACAGACCCTGCACCCCCTCCAGCCAATGACGCCAAGTAGTCAGCGCCAACTTAATGGCCACCACCTCCTTTTCGTAGACCACCCAGTTCTGCTTAGTGGCAGTGAATTTCTCTGAGATATATGCTAAGGGGTAGAGCAGCCCATCTGACCCTTCCTGCAATATGGCCCCTCCATTGCAATGTCCGATGCATCGACCTGGACAATTCTTTGTTTTCAGCCAGGTGACTTAAAATGGGCTCGGATGTAAACAATGCCTTGAGCTTATCAAATGCCTTCTGACATTCAGGTGACCACAACAAGTGGGCATTTGGCTTAGTGTGCTCTTGCCCCTTTCCCTTAGTCTTTAGTAAGTCCGTGAGGGGCAGGGTCACTTGGGCAAAGTTTGAGATGAAGATCTGATAAAACTTAGTGAATCCTAAAAAAGGACTGGAGTTGGCATCAGGTTTGAAGGGCCTCCCACCCCAGAACATCAGCCACCTTGTGTGGGTCCATCTCGAGCACTCGTGGGGATATGTGGTAGCCCAGAAACTCAACTTCTGTTTGATGAAAGTCATATTTAGACAGTTTCGTAAACAGCTTATGCTCATACAGAGTCTGTAGGACCTCTCACACCAGTTTCACATGTGACTCCTTATCTTTGGAGTATAAAAGAATGTCATCTAGATAAACTAGGCCCCCGTTAAATAGGTGCTTGTGCAACACTTCATTGATTAAGTTCATAAACATTCCTGGTGCCCCCTGGAGCCTGAAGGACATCACCAGGTATTCAAACTGTCCCAGAAGCGTGTTAAAGGCTGTTTTAGACTCATCCCCCTCCTGGATGCACACATGAAAATATGCATCCCTGAGATCCAAATTGGTGAAGATTTTCCCCTTCGCAGCCTCTGCCAGGAGATCTTTTATTAATGGTAGGGGGTAAGTGTTTGTTGCGGACACAGCATTCTGGTATGGATGACCAGGGCATGGGAGCCAGATGTGCATGTTTGATCATGCCTATTTGGTCCAAGGGGAGGGATGGTTATGTTGGGCCAAACTGCTCATGTGATCACACCCTAAAACTGCTGAGATTCAAAAGTGCATTCTTAAATGCTTGATAAACATAAGTGATTTATTGTTGTTCTTGTTGTTATTTAATTAAGTTGCCTGAGATTCACATATTCCAGCAGATAGCATTGTTATGAAGATGAGAATTTCCTTTTCCAAAATTCACTTTTTAAAGATATAGCCACTGATTCCTTTATTCTCACCCCCCCCCTTTAAAAGAGGGATTTCTCTTTGGTTTCTTTGAAGAGAAAACAATGCACCCTTTTTAACCTTCACCCCATGAAGTTGTTTTATGGTACATGCCACAGGATAGTGTTGTAGCAGGAGATTAGGTAGGTCTGGAAAGACATTGCCTACCTCTGAGCATCTACAGATTGAAATTCTGAAATAATGCAGAACCTCCCTTCTTTCCACTCCTCTCTTCAATTTTTTCTTTGATCAAGATGGAATTGATTTGAAACAGACTCCAAATTATGGGGGGGGGAAGAGGGAAGGATGAAATTGGATGAAGAGGAATTAAGAGATTTTTTTTTTAAAAAAATGCCACATGAGACACAACAGCCTTCTGTAGTTTTGCTGTCATGCATAAGGTTGCCATTTTCCCCTGACCTTCCTCACATGTCTTTAATAGTAGCTTGACACACAGGCATCCATCAATTAATGCTTTTGTTGAAAATACAGGGGTGTGGATTTGCGACATTTCTGACCATCAGAATGCACTGAGACACAGGAAAAAAATGCCTTTGCTATGTTCAGATACTAGATTGGCAGTCTTTTCAGATGCATTCCTAAAGAGTCCTTTCCTGGGAGTAAGCTAACATTGATTAAAATGGGATTTCCTTCAGACTAGTCCTCATACATCCCCTTAAGCCTTCATTTCAGAGTTTTACAGGAAGTGTTGTAAAACTCCATAAGTTGCTGAAAGAATTTGTGTTGCATTTGATTGCGGGCTAGCAGGCTGTCCAGAATTAGAAAAGAACCCCACTTGAACATTAAAAGAGGAAAATACATTGCTGGGAAATATTCTCTTGAATATTGTTAATTGGCAATCACTGAGTCATTCAGAACTGCATCCACCTCATCAAGCAGGTGATTTTAATAGGTCTCTAGGAGCTTTATTTAAAAAGAAAGTCTTTGCAAAGGGCCTAAGTGGAATCTCAGCTCCTCGCTCAGGGGTTTATTAGAAGCATATCAGTAGCTACGGATGTCACTTCCCCTGAATTTACACTCAGTCGGGATTTAGCCCATTGCATGAGGTAACTGGAGGCATCATAGACCCTAAGGTCTTTCTCAGTGGGGTTAAAGTTAAACTAAGAAAAATGTCTCTTTGATTATAACATTAAATGAGACCTCGTGGGATTTCCAGTGTGTGAAAGTAAACTTTCACAGCTATACACTTAGTGGTGTAAACTAGCATTGTTCTGTTAATTTCTATACAGTTAACTATGCTTGCTCAAGGCATGTGAAGTTCTAACACTTAAAGTGCATTTTTTATGCACAGGCAGACTGGAAATGTGCTGATCTCTTGAATTCCTCTCTTTCTACTATACTTGCATTTTATCCCAGGCAATCTTTCTTTGGTCCTGGACAAATAGTTAGAGCTAATCCAGTTGTAGAAATCATGCCATGTAAATATCCTGGGACCAATAGTCAGAGTGTGCACAACGAAAATATATAAAAGGCCAGGCTGGCTCTGGATATGGTTAACTGAACCTCAGTTTAAGTGTCCTTTTGCATGGTCCAAAGGGTTGGCAGTTGGCCAGAAGAAAATTTTTAAGAAGTCCTGTCACTTTAATGGGAGGTTCATACATAGAAATGGGTTAGCTGAAGCTTTTCATGGTTTGGAGCTAAAAACATCACCCACTAATTTCATTTATTTATAATTATTTATTTTTAGACTTACATCCTGTCCTTCCCCTGGGTTACTGGGCTCAAGATAGCTCACAACACCAATAAAATAATCAATAAGTAAAGATCAAAATATACCTACAAAATACATCAATCACAGTCTACAAAACAGCACCCTAGTTTAGGCATCAGAATAAAAACATATCCATTTGGTACCCAACAACCAGTACTCCAGACTGTTGTAAAACACACACACATACATACATGAGGAAAAACAGGCCATACTACTAATAGATGGTAGGAGACTGGCTTCAACCTGGTGGTTGGTGTCAGGCCTGGCTCCATGAATCTTCCCTTAAAAGCCAAAACAGCCCTGGAAAGGGACCTCCCCTTGCCTTTTACTGACAGAAACCAAGTCTGGAATTAATGGATGATACTCTTGTGGCTGCCTGTCAACAGCTCATGAAGGGCATCTGTTTCTTAAATCTACAAGCAGTCCTTTTACCAATTTAGGATTTTCACACATACCCCTTTTTATTTAGATTTCAGATTTTTCTGCAAACCTGAGGCATTTTTTTACAGATCTGTCAAAAGATCTGTTTTACCTGTTCACTTTTCCAGTCTCCAGATTTAAGTATTCTCAGAGCTGGTTGCATTGAGAATTAGAATATACAAGTGTGGACCTGTGAGATTCATGGGGTGAAATCCCATCTCCCCCACCCTTTCTATTCCATCCTGCTGCAGCTTCTGGGCTACAGCACTACTGCCACCAAACCCAGCGTGGATCTTGGGCTGCACTAGGGTTGCCATCCTCCAGGTGGGGCCTGGAGATCTCCCACTTGTATAACTGATCTCTAGCTGACAGAGATCAGCTCCCCTGGATAAAATGGCTCCTTTGAAGGGTGGACGTTATGGCATTTATGACACTTCTGGGAAGAGCTCTCTCAGCCCCACCTCCTCACAGGGTGTCTGTTGTGGGGAGGGGAAGGGGAAGGAGTTTGTAAACTGCTCTGAGACTTCTTTGGGTAGTAAAGGGCAGGGTATAAATCCAATCTCTTCTTCTTCTATTTTATTTATGAAGCAGATGACAGATATTTCTGCAAATCTAGGGACTCCTTCAAGCAGAAACATCTGTTCTGGGTAAATGTAACCCTAATCCCTTAATCCCTCAATCCATAATTGAGGGCCATGCTTGAGAAATAGATATATAGATGATAGATAGCCCTGACTCTTTCACACACCAGATCTCCTCTCTCATTCCCTGAGTCACTTTCAGTCACCTTATCAACCACTCATCACTCAGATACTTCATAAAGTTATTGGGTTTAGAACTCAGCCACTGCTTCCATGTCATGCTGCCACCATTTATTATATTTTATCATATATTAGGCTGAGACTTTATGGGTGTGTGTTTCTTTCCCTCAGATAGTACATATTCAGTAAGTGGGGTTAACCATAGAAAGGAATCACCTTTTATCGAAGGTTTCAAACAACATTGCAGTGGTTCAAGACTTACACAACATTTCTTAACTCTAACTTGATTCATACTTCCAAGCCTCTTCATCACAAGTTATCCTTATCTCAGTCAAGGCTAGGCTACTGTTCTTTCACTCACTCAAACGGTGCTATCCTACCCTCTGTCTTCACCTGATTCTCTTAATGGCTCTAACTGCCAGTTCTCCTCACAACATTCCATCAACTCTCATTGGCTGTTCACCAAGAGGTAGACTTGCTATTTATTGCTAGAGGTGTGCCCAATCACTTTGCTTCCCAACCCTATAATTTACTGTGTTCATGATAATTAATAATAGTTTGACCATGTTATCTTTCAGGACTAGGAGGTTTTTTGTTATTAAGGCCACATTCAGACATGAAGGGAATCAGAACATTCTGACCCCTGTAACCACCAGAAAACCATTCTTTTTTTGCATAGCAACACACTGTTGGCTCCAATGGAAACTGTCCACTGAGTTTAGGAAGATGATAGGAGTGTCATTGCCACGAAGGAAAGGAATTGAAAAATCCTAGGCCAGGTTATGTGCAGAAACCCTCAATTCTATTTGCAAAGGAAGCTAAAATTGTCTGTAGCAGGTATAAGTCATTCAAAAATAAAGCTTGGAGATTCAAAATTGGCAGACTACAGAGTGGGAGTTGCCGGTCAAATCTGCATTTGCATTTTAAAATCAGTTTCGTTGCCGCACTTGCATATCTAAATAGCATTTAAGTCCCTGGGGGAACCACCCAAGAAGAGAACAGGGTATTCTATGTTTTATGACATGTTGATTTCTGTGAATCACTAGAGAGATTTCAATAAAACCTGACAATTTCCTTCACCCATGCTTCCAAATCCCATAGTGGAAAAGAACCCATCAACAGCATGGTACAGTGGCTAAGAGTAGCAGAATCTAATCTGGAGAACAGGGTTTGATTCCCCACTTCTCCATATGAAGCCTGCTGGGTGACCTTGAGCCAGTCACCATTCTCTCAGAACTCTCTCAGCCCCACCTACCTCACAAGCACTGCCGGCTCGCCCACTAGGCGAGCTAGGCGCTCGCCTAGGGCGCTGGGGCCCACAGGGGCGCCAAAGCGCCCCCGGCCCCACCCCCGGTGAAGCCGGCGCTCCACCCCCTGTCTCCAGCCGGCGCTGGGACTGGGAGGGAAGGGGCGGCCGGCGCTCCACCCGCGGCTCCCCCCAAGCCCTTGGGGGGGGTGGAGAGGTGGGGCGGTATGGCGGCGGCTGGCCAGCGGGGACAGACCCTGCTCGCTGGCCGCCGCCAGTCTGAGCGCCCTTCCGGGGCGCTTCAGAAGCCCTTGGGGGGTGGAGAGGTGGGGCGGCATGGCGGCGGCCGGCCAGCGGGGACAGACCCCGCTCGCTGGCTGCCGCCAGTCTGAGCGCCCGTCCGCTGGGAGGGAAGGGGCGGGCGTTCCAAGGCCGCCCCTTCCCCAGCTCTTCCTGGGCCCCTCGCAGCTGCGAGGGGCCTGGGAGAACCGCACCACCCGTTCCCCGGCGCCCCGCAGCTGCAAGGGGGCCGGGAGAGCCGCCCGCCCGTTCCCCGGCTTTCCCCGGCGCCCCGCGGCTGCAAGGGGCCCGGGAGAGCCGCCCGCTCGTTCCCCGGCTCTCCCCGGTGCCCCGCGGCTGCGAGGGGGCCGGGAGAGCCGCCCGCTCATTCCCTGGCTCTCCCCAGCGCCCCGCGGCTGCGAGGGGGCCGGGAGAGCCGCCCGCCCGTTCCCCGGCTCTCCCCGGTGCCCCGCGGCTGCGAGGGGCCCGGGAGAGCCGTGCCGCCCCTTCCCCGGTTCTCCAGGCCCCACCGGGAGGTTGGCATCTCCGGTGGGGTGGGCGCCCCAGGCTCTCCTGCCTAGGGCACCCAGACACCTGGGGCCGGCCCTGCTCACAAGGTGCCTGTTATGGGGAGAGGAAAGGAAGGCAATTGTAAGCCACTTTGAGACTCCTTAGGGTAGAGAAAAGCAGGGTGTAAAAAACAATAATATGACAATGCATAGTGATGTATGACATTTGTTTTAGATCTAATTTTGCCTATAGCCCACCAATAAAGGCTGATTGTTCATGCTATTGTTTCCTCAGATACTGGTACAACTCTTTTAGCAGAAGGTAGAACTGCTTCTTCAGTATTCAAACTAGTGCTAAATAGAGAAAGTGCATTAAGCAGGGGTGGAGTTCCTAGTACTAAAGAAAAAAAATAATAAGGTGAAGCTCTAATATAGAAGCGGAGGAGAATAACACACACTCAAAAATATTGTATGCAAGACTGCCAATAAAAATGTTAATGGCTGTAGTAACAAAAGCATCCACATATTAATGCACTTTAACTGAGAAAAGAAACAGTTACCAATGCAAGAATGATTATCTCCGAAGTGATTAACAAGTTAGAAAAGACAGAGATAAAAAGTGAAATTACAAATACCAAACATACAAGGAATAGCAGCCTCTAGTCTGCCTTACCACTCCATCAAAAAATCTGAAACATTTCACTGAAGAAAGAACCACTTAAATTGGAGAAAAGTCTCTTTAGGCCAGAGGAAGGCTTCAGGCTTCATTGAGCAGAATACTAGGATACATGGCGTTTAAATCTACACTCCAGCACACAGGCAAAGTTGCTTAAAAATTCATCACTCTAAGTGAGATATGTTAATATTCTGACTAAATCCCTAATATTGAACCAATCTATTGATCTGTTTTCCTTCTCCTTATTCATGGAAATCATGTAAGCCAGGACCCTAACAGACATTTGGGCCAATGTAGATTCACCCCTCAAAAATAATTTCCACTATGGGAAGGCTCAGGATGTTGGAAAACACTGGTCATTTGTGGCGAGAAAACCAAGCTTACCAAACCCATTTGGTAGCAAGTCAGATCATCTTTGGATTCCACAATGAGCATGTGCTAGGTTAAAGCAAGAGAGTCTGTGCATTGGAACACTTCAAAAAATGTCTTCTTAATTCCCAGTCTTGAAGCAGTTCTCTGTAGAAACTATTTGGAAAACTTTTCTGTTCAGATTCTAATCAAGGCACAAGGATCATGAAGTCCTACTTAATGAATGTGGAAGTCTGTTGAGTTTGCCCTGCATGAGACCACATTAGGTCTGTATTTTGCTGTATTTTGACAGATGGTCTGTATAGAACAAACTTACTACCAAATATTAACTGTCTCCAGAGGACTTTGGAAATTGCAAGCACCATTAAGGAAAAGAGGAGAGGCTATAGGGGCTTCCAGAGAAGAAAAACAGCAAATAGCGAGGGAAGGGAAAATGAGATGCTCCTTGCAAGTCCTTGCAGGTTCCCATTTGGATACTCATAATCCTTCAGAAGGTAGGTTTCCAGCCACTAAATATATGCCTTGACAAAATCTATGGGTGGAATCTAATCAGCTTTTCCACTGCCAAAAAATAAAGTAGTGGTACCTTTAGCCACACAAAAAAGCTATGTCATGGATCAGGGGACCTGCATTATAAAAGGCCATATGAGAATGGTTCTGTAGTAAGGGGGAGAATTGGGTGAGAGAGCAGGGAAGTTGTGTGCAGGAAACAAAAAAAAGTTTTTGTGGATCAAAAATTTAAACCAGAAAGAGGTGTGGTTTGGCAAAGGCAGCCAACATTATCTCCATGACTATGTTAGAAATGGCTGTTATAGGCTTCATCCTCCAAACCTGATCACCATTAAAAAGCTTCAACCATCTAAAAGGAAAAATGATGTCTCCATGACCTTGTCATCCTTTATTCTGAGAAACCTATATGTGGAGACAGGATAACACATTACTTTTGTCCTAAACAAAAACTCTTCTCTCACAAAAATGTTTGCCTAGTACACATAGGAATCCTTGCTTCCCCCTCAGCCTCCTCAGGGCATCACTGAATTCTTTGTTCCTCAGACTATAAATCATGGGATTCAACATGGGGGTAACGATGGAATAAAAGAGAGCAACCAGCCGGTCTATATTCTCAGAGTGGCTGGATTGTGGACGCAGGTACATGGCACCAGCAGAACCGTAGAACAAAGTGACCACAATTAGGTGATAAGAGCAAGTGGAGAAGGCTTTGCATCTACCCTCTGTCGATGGCATTTTAAGTACAGTGAACAGTATACGGATGTAGGAAACCAGCACCAATAGGAAAGGGAATAATATGATGAGAGCACTTACAGCCATGAATGATATCTCATTCTTTGTGGTGTCAGTGCAAGCCAACTTCAGCACTGGTGGCACATCACAGAAAAAGTGATTAATTTTATTTGGGCCACAGTAGGGCAAGGTGAAAATCCAAACCACATTGCCAAGGGGCATCAAGATTCCACAGAGCCAGGATGCAATTGCCATTTGAGCACAAGTTTTTTGGTTCATGATGACCGGATAATGCAATGGGCAACAGATAGCCGTGTAGCGGTCATATGCCATGAAAGCCAGTAGATAACACTCCACGGTTCCAAGGGAAATGAGAAAATACACTTGGGCAGCACAGCCAGCAAAGGAGATGCTCTTTGCTTCAGATGCAAAATTGACCAGCATTTTGGGGAGGGTTACCGTAGTATACCAAATCTCAAGGAAGGAGAGGTTCCTCAGGAAGAAATACATGGGGGTATGAAGAGCTGAATCAACCAAAGTCAGGATGATAATGAGTCCATTTCCCAGAAGAGTGAGGCTGTACATAGTGAAGAAGCCTATGCAGAATATTATTTGTATTCCAGAATTATTGGAGAAACTGATGAAAATGAAGTCAGGTCTCAGGGTATGATTTATCAGTTTAAACTCTCTGATAGAATTCATCTGGGAAGCAAAAAGAAGGGGAAAACGAAGTAATTCATTCATGCAACTGTTTAGTGGCTCCAACCAGCTTTTCCACTGGTAAAGAATGAGGAGGGGTCTCATTGTTCTTGCAAAGAGGTTGTGCTGGTGACCATGGGATGTACATTAACAAAAGGTGAATGGGACTGGGGTTCTAATAAGGAGGGGAACTGAGCAAGGCTGAGTGATAAAGCTGGCTGGATCCCACCCTAAATACACCCATCTAGCCTACAGTCATCTCACCCATTCCCCTATTACCATGCCCTTTGTTCTTTTCACCTTTTACTGCAATACTTCTGGTATCCTTAGTGATCTGTTTCCCCTTTATCACAGTATATACATTTAATAAGATTTAATTTTTTCATCCCGTGCACTTTGTCTCCATGTAATTATACTCAGGAAAGCAACAACCTTGGGGAAAATTCAACTGATATTTCATTTATTTTAAAAGGAAGAAGAAGAAAGAACAGGCTTACCTCTGTGACTGGGATAAGTGTTGGTGTCTGTTGTCTGAAGTAGGTGCCTTTGTGCTTATAAACAATAATATTTCACCCATTACATAGATATTCTGTGGAGGTTTTCCCTGTGGATTCTGATGTCAGAAAATGGGTTAATCAAAAAAATAGCCTGTATTACACAACTGTTGACGGAGCTCTATTAAAGTACAGGGCACAACTGTATTTTTGGAGGGTTTTGTACGTATTTGAGAGACTGTAGATGCACATGTTCACCATAGTATTGTATACCACAATAGGTTGAATCAACTCAGCAATTCAGCTGTTGAGAAAAAGGAAGGATTCATTTTGGTCACCCCCAAAAATCTGTGCTGGGTATCATAGTGATTCAGTGCCACAGAACAGATCCTGGCAATGTTCTCCATGTCTTACCTGGTGGAAGTTATTTCTAAAGGGGTCACAGGGCCAACTATTACAGGAACACTGTGCTTCTAAACTACAGCATTTACAGATAACACTGGATGTTGAGGTCCTTTATCCTATAGCCTACTGAGATGGGGAGGAGGCAGGCCCCATCTGCTGGACCTCCTGATGGCACCTGGTATATTTTGGCCGCTGTGTGACAGAGTGTTGTACTAGACGGGCCCTTGGCCTGATTCAACATTGGCTTCTCTTATGTTCTCTTATGTTCTTATGCCTCTCTATGCCATTGTTAAGTTTGTTGGATCTCCCAGTTAAGCTTCTGGAAAAAAAGATAAAAAATAGAGGTGGATTAGGACACAAAAAAGCTATGTCAGATCAGACCAAAGGCCCATCCAGTCCAACACTCTGTGTCATATAGTGACCAAAACCCAGGTGCCATCAGAAGATCCACCAGCAGGACCAAAACTCCAGAAGCCTTCCCACTGTTGCCCACCAAGCACCAAGAACACAGAACATCCTGCCCCAGACAGAGTGTTCCATCTATACTTTGTGGCTAATAGTCATTGATGGACCTGTGCTCCAGATGTTTACCCAGTTGCCTTTACAAGGTCTTTATGCTTGTAGCCACCACCACTTTTTGCAGCAATGAATTCTATGTGTTAATTACGGCTTGGGTGAAGAAGTACTTTCTTTTATCTCTTCTAAACCTACTGCTCATTAATTTCATTGAGTGCCCACAAGTTCCCGTATTGTGAGAAAGGCAGAAAAGTATTTCTTTCTTTACCTTCTGTATCCCATAATTTTGTAAACCTCTGTCATGTCACCCTTTGGTCATTCTTTCTCCATACTTAAAGAGCCCTAACTTCTTTAACCTTTTTTCATAGGAAAGGTGTTCTGTCCCCTTAATCATTTTAATTACTCATTTCTGCACCTTTTCCAATTCTATAATATCTTTTTGAGGTGCAGTGTATTTAATGAACAAGTTAAAAAGCACTGGACCTAGTACCGAGCCTTGCGGTACCCCATTGCTTACCACCTTCCACTGTGAAACTGCCCATTTATACTCATTCTCTGTTTCCTGTTCATTAACCAGTTTTTAATCCACTTGTTCTCTTATCCTATGACTTCTGAGTTAGATTAGGAAACTTTGATAAGGAACTTTATCAAAAGCTTTCTGGAAATCCAGGTAAACAACATCTACTGAGTCATCTTTGTCCACATGTTTGTTCACCTCTCAAAGTTTAGTGAGACAAGAACTTCCCTTATAGAATCCATGCTGATTCTTCCTCAATAGCTTTTGTTAATCAATGTGCCTACTAATCTTATATTTAATAATGGATTCTACCAATTTACCCACCAATGATGGATTCCACCAATATTAGACTGATTGGTCTGTAATTTCCTGGATCTTCTCTGGAACTTTTTTTTTTTTTTTAATGGGGATTACATTAGATATCTTCCAGTCCTCAGGAGTGGAAGAAGATTTTAACAATAAATTGCATATATATTCAATTGTTCACATTTAAGTTCTTTCAGAACTCTTGGATATATGCCATCTGGGCATGGTGATTTGTCAGATTTTAATTTGCCTAGCATTAATAATACCTCCTTTCTCATCACCTCAATCAGACTCAGGTCTTTTGTCACCCCTCTTGAAATCAGCAGTTCTGCAGTGGGAAAGTTTTGGTTCAAATTTGGTCCTTTTGTCTTGTAAGAGAAATTTTATCTGGATTGTTGATTGTTTATTATTGGGATTAAAATTAGACATATCCATCAGTCTGTCAATTCAATTGTCTTTTCTTGAGAATAATAGCCATACCAAACAACAGTTTCATGCCAGAATATGGGTTAAATTGAACCAACTTTTCTTCTGGTGAAAAAGTGAGGATGGAACCCCATTCACCCTGAACCAATCTATGCTGGGATTAACTGGACATGCATGGACAACAGCTATTATGGACAGGGGCCATACTAAGGAGGAGAACTGGGCAAGACTGAGTAAAGACACTGGCTGGATCTAACCCTAAAATAGGAGGTTGTTGTACACTGAAAACCAGGCATGAAAATTATGTTGCATCACAGTTTGAAGTGGAAGCTAAATTTAATAAAGAGTTTCATTCTTGGAACATAGCTAGGATTTCCAGGTTGTGTTTGGCAACCAAAGAAAGGTTTAGGGCAAAGACTTGGGGGTAGGGGATGATGCATGTGTCATAATATCACTTCCAGGGGACCAGAACACTAGAGTTACCCTCTGTTATTTACAGGTTTCCCTCAGAAATGACAGAATGGCTCTTTCTAATTTTTTTCTCCTGCTCCTGCTTGGAGTGGAACTAGGCAATAGGAGCTGGGAGCAATTGATTTATAAATTTAATTCTCAACTTCATTTTTTTTGTTCTTCTAGCTCACAGTAAGTTTATTTATTTATTATTTTCCATTTATATCCCGCCTTGCCAGGGAACTGTTCTGGAAAGGATTTGTGTGTGCTTAACCCTGAAGTCTACAATACTGGCCTGGATCAAGGAGGTTCTTAGAGGGGAGAGTGATGCTTTTCTGACATCAAACAACTTCTGACATCAAACAGGAGCTTCTATTGTATTACATTACAATTTGTACATTTCCACAAGCAGGGCACACAACTCGATCAGGAGTTGCTTGTCTACCACAGTACAAGGCTGATCATGAACAATCATGAGGCTGAGTTGTGTTGTTTGTAACATCACAGCTATTTATACCTATTTCACTCCTATTTGGGTCCTTCTTTCAAATCTGGGATGGGGAAATTTGTGGCACAGGTCAAAGGCCCATGAAGTTGCAACAAAAAATAAAATAATAAAAAGTGTATTTCAAGAATACATGTTCTGATTCCTTTATTATACCGCATAATAATTAGAGTTTATGAGAGTGCCACCATGGCATAGACAGTCAGAACAGAATCTGGGTTACCTAAGTATGAATCCTCACTCTGCCATGGGAGCTTCTCACATGACCTTGAGCCAGTCACTCTCTTGGCCTAATGTACCGCATACAGCTCTTCTGAGGATAAAACGGATGAGGGGAGAATGATGTTGTAAGCTTCTTTAGAGCGAAAAGACTGGTATAAAGGACTAGTTAACTAAGTAAGCTTAGATTAGAGATAGGCACAAACCCCCAAACAAACCCCAGTCCAGTACAAACCAGGCTGGTTTCACATTCCTGAACCCAGGGTTCAGGAGAATGTGCCTCCTATGATCTACCCACTAGGCTCCATGTTTTTCATTTAAATGATATTGGAGCACACCACCAGCCTGTGGCCCCACCCAAGTGAGCTCCAAAGGCATTTAAATGCTTTTGGAGCCCATCCCCGTGTTGGGCCAGCCTGACTGAGCTGCAAGAGTGAGCTCTGAAGGCCTTTATAGGCCTTCGGAGTTCACTCTAGAAGCTTAGTCAAGTCAGGCAGCCTGACTTGACTGAGCTGCGAGAGTGAGCTCTGAAAGCTTTTATAAGCATTATATGCCCTTATATGGACAGGCCTTACCTGGAAGTGGGTCTGGCCATATAAGGGCATATAATGCCTATAAAAGCTTTCAGAGACAACTCTGGGAGCTCAGTTGAGTCAGGCTACCCAACTTCTGAGCTCCCATAGTGAGCTCCCACAGTAAAGACCTTTGGAGTCCTCTCTTGGAGCTCACTTGGGCTCGCCCAACCTGGAGGTGGGCTCCAAAGGTATTTAAATGCCTTTGGAGCTCACTTATGGTTGGGTGGCCCAATCCAGAAGGAAGCTCTTTTAAATGTCTCCAGAGCTCACTTGGGTGGGGTCATGGACCAGTGATGGGCTCCAATGGCATTTAAATGCCTTCAGGGCTCACTTCTGGGTGGGGTTGTTCTACCATCTCCCAAAATCACAAACTGAACAAACCACAAACTGGTTCAGGAAATAGAAAAGTTTGTGTAAGTCTGTGGTTTGTTTAATCATATGAACCACAAACCCCAATAAACCACCATTTTCCTGGTTCATGCCCATCTCTAGTTTAGATGTTCCTGTGGGATGCTCACACAAATTGAACATAAAATGTGCATATCTCCTTCAGTGATGCTCCTAGCATATGCCAAGTCATATTTCTTTGTGCAATCAAAATCATTATACCCTGTATATATTTTCCAGGTGATGTCTCCCATATTTATTCACTGTTGTGAAATATGTTTCTTTTTCTAATAAAGGATAGTGCTGATGTGTCATTCATGACCATTAGTGAAATTTAATAGGTCATCCAAAGGTGGGTGGGGAAAAATGGAATTTCTAGCTACTTTATAATATAGATTGGCTGAGTAAGAGGAGTCTAGATAATTGTATTTTCCCCTTTGATTTGTTGAGACAAATAATTCAGTCCATCTAATTCTATTTAAGGAGTACATATTACATGTAATAAGATATTGCTAAATGTCCATTATCCTTCCTGATGTTTTCACATTTCAACTAAAACTTAGAAGAAGAGGAAGAAGAGATTGGATTTATACCCTGCCCTTCACTCAGAGCCTTGGAGTGGCTTATAAACTCCTTTCCCTTCCCCTTCCCACAACAGACACCCTGTGAGGTAGGTGGGGCTGAGAGAGCTCTCCTGAGAACTGCCCTTAAGAGAACAGCTCTGACAGAACTATGGTTTGCCAAAGGTCATCCAGCAGCTGCAAGTGGAGGAGTGGGGAATCAAACTCGGTTCTCCCAGATTAGAGTCCGTGCACTTAAACACTACACCAAACTGGCTTGAACTTTCAGGTGTATGTCTCATTTGGAAAAAAACAAACAAACTTTTAGTTCAGTTGTCCCACCGTGGCCTCCGCAGTGGGCCTGGCACCTCCCATGCTAGGCTTGCAGAGGCTCATTGAGGGAGATGAGGCGGCATTGACCAGGGACCCAGCCAGCCCATCAGGCAGGCTGCCGGCCAGCCAGCAGGGGTTGGTGACCACACCACCCTCACACCCGCAGAAGGACAGCCCGCCTTGCAGGGCTCCCAGGCCACAGGCCTGGAGCTGGGAATGAGCCTCGCAGCTGGAAGCACTGAGGAAGGTGTCAGTGGGGACAAGGAGGCAGGCAACACGAGGACCCCTGGAATGGCTGTTGTTGTTGTTGTTCAGTCGCACAGTCGAGTCCGACTCTTCGCGACCCCATGGACCAGATTACGCCAGGCCCTCCTGTCTTCTGCTGTCCGCTGAAGTTTGCTCAATTTCATGTTTGTTGCATCGATGACGCTGTCTAACCATCTCATCCTTTGCCGTCCCCTTCTTCTTTGACCTTCATTCTTTCCCAGCATCAGGGTCTTCTGCTGTGAATGCTCCCTTCTCATTTGGTGGCCAAAGTATTTGAGCTTCAGCTTCAGGATCTGGCCTTCCAGGGAACAGTCAGGGTTGATTTCTTTGAGGATTGGCTGATTTGATCTCCTTGCAGTCCAAGGGACTCTCAAGAGTCTTCTCCAGCACCATAGTTCAAAAGAATCTATTCTTCGGCGCTCGGCCTTCCTTATAGTCCAACTCTCGCAGCCATACATTACTACGGGGAATACCATTGCTTTGACCATGCAGACTTTTGTTGGCAAGGTGATGTCTCTGCTTTTTATCATGCTGTTTAGGTTTGCCATCGCTTTCCTCCCAAGGAGCAGGCGTCTTTTAATTTCATGGCTGCAGTCACCATCTGCAGTGATCTGAGATCCTAGGAACGTGAAGTCTGTCACTACTTCTACGACTTCCCCTTCTATTTGCCAAGGAGTGATGGGGCCAGATGCCATGATCTTAGTTTTTTTGATGTTGAGCTTCAAGCCCACTTTTGCGCTCTCCTCTTTCACCCTGAGCAAGAGGCTCTTTAGGTCCTCTTCACTTTCTGCCATCAGAGTGGTATCGTCTGCATATCTGAGGTTATTGATCTTTTCCCCAGCAATCTTAACTCCAGCTTGTGATTCATCCAGGCCAGCATTTCGCATGATGTACTCTGCATATAAATTAAATAAGCAAGGTGACAATATACATCCTTGTCGTACTCCTTTTCCTATGCTAAACCAATCAGTTGTTCCATATCCGGTTCTAACTGTTGCTTCTTGACCCTTATACAGGTTTCTCAGGAGACATATGAGGTGGTCTGGTACTCCCATCTCTTTAAGAACCTGCCATAATTTATTGTGATCCACACAATCAAAGGCTTTAGCATAGTCAATGAAGCAGAAGTAGATGTTTTTCTGGTACTCTCTTGCTTTCTCCATAATCCAGCGAATGTTGGCAATTTGATCTCTAGTTCCTCTACCTCTTCGAAACCCAGCTTGTACTTCTGGCAGTTCTCTATCCACGTACTGTTGGAGCCTAGCTTGTAGGATTTTGAGCATGACCTTGCTAGCGTGTGAAATGAGTGCAATTGTGCGATAGTTTGAACATTCCTTGACGTTGCCCTTCTTTGGGATTGGAATGTAAACTGACCTTTTCCAATCCTGTGGCCACTGTTGTGTTTTCCAAATTTGTTGGCAAATTGAGTGCAGCACTTTAACAGCATCTTCTTTTAAGACTTTGAATAACTCAGCTGGGATACCATCACCTCCACTAACTTTGTTGTTAGTAATGCTTTCTAAGGCCCATTTAACTTCGCTTTCCAGGATGTCTGGCTCGAGGTCAGTGATTATACCATCGTGGTTGTCAAGGACATCGAGGTCCTTCTTGTATAGTTCTTCTGTGTATTCTTGCCATCTTTTCCTAATCTCTTCTGCTTCTGTTAGGTCCCTACCGTTTTTGTCCTTTATCATGGCCAGCTTTGCATGGAACGTTCCCTTGATTTCTCCAATTTTCTTGAAGAGATCTCTAGTCCTTCCCAATCTATTGTTTTCCTCTATTACTCTGCATTGTTCATTCAGGAAAGCCTCCTTATCTCTCCTTGCTGTTCTCTGGAAATCTGCATTCAGTTGGGCAAATCTTTCCTTTTCCCCATTGCCTTTAGCTTTCCTTCTTTCCTCTGCTATGTGTAAAGCCTCATCAAACAGCCACTTTGCTTTTTTGCATTTCTTTTTCTTTGGGATGGCGGTGAGTGCTGCCTCCTTTACAATGTCACGGACCTCTGTCCATAGTTCTTCAGGCACTCTGTCTATCAAATCTAGTCCCTTAAACCTATTCTTCACCTCTACTGTATATTCATCGGGGATGCGATCTAGGTCAAATCTGAATGGTCTTGTGGTTTTCCCAACTTTCTTCAATTTAAGTCTGAATTTTGCAATGAGTAGCTCATGATCTGAGCCACAGTCAGCTCCAGGTCTTGTTTTTACTGACTGGATAGAGCTTCTCCATCTTTGACTGCAAATTATATAGTCAATCTGATTTCGGTGTTGCCCATCTGGTGATGTCCATGTGTAGAGACTCCTCTTAGGTTGTTGGAAAAGGGTGTTCGCTATGACCAGCGTGTTCTCTTGACAAAACGCTGTTAGCCTTTGCCCTGCTTCATTTTGTTCTCCAAGGCCAAACTTGTCTGTTATTCCGGTTACCTTTTGATTTCCTACTTTAGCATTCCAGTCCCCTATGATGATGAGGACATCATTTTTTGGTGTTAGTTCTACGAGCTGTTGTAGGTCTTCGTAGAACTGGTCCACTTCAGCCTCTTCTGCAGCAGTGGTTGGGGCATAGACTTGGATTACTGTGATATTGAATGGTTTGCCTTGGATTCGGACCGAGATCATTCTGTCATTTTTGAGATTGTATCCCAATACTGCCTTTCTCACTCTCTTGTTGACTATAAAGGCCACACCATTTTTTCTACGGGATTCCTGGCCATAGTAATAGATATAATGGTCTTCTGAGTTAAATTCGCCCATTCCTGTCCACTTTAGTTCACTGATTCCCAAGATGTCGATGTTCATTCTTGCCATCTCATTTTTGACCACGTCAAGCTTACCTTGATTCATAGATCTTACATTCCAGGTTCCTATGCAGTATTGTTCTTTGCAGCATCGAACTTTCCTTTCACCGTCAGACACATCCACAACTGAGCGTCCTTTCGGCTTTGGCCCAGCCGCTTCACTCTTTCTGGGGTTACTCGTACTTGCCCTCTGCTCTTCCTCAGTAGCATATTGGACACCTTCCGACCTGAGGGGCTCATCTTCCGGCGTCATATCTTTTAGCCTTTTGTTACTGTCCATGGGGTTTTCTTGGCAAAGATACTGGAGTGGGTTGCCATTTCCTTCTCCAGGGGATCACGCTTGGTCTGAGTTCTCTGCTGTGGCCTGTCCGTCCTGGGTGGCCCTTCACGGCATAGCCCACAGCCTCATCGAACCACGCAAGCCCCCTCGCCACGACAAGGCAGTGATCCATGAGGGAGCCTGGAATGGCTACCAGGGCTAAAGATGACAGAGGGGCCACCCGAACCTGACCAGCCATTCTCTCCTGGGCCCAGCCAGCTGAGGGTGCAACCAGGATGTGCCCAGCTCTGGCTGCAAGGCCCCCAGGGTTCACTTACTGCGACTGGGGAGAGGTCAGGAATTATCTCTGCCTCAGGAGCCGACCACAGCATCAGTCCCGGAAGCAATCTCGTCCACACCCGGGCCAACTCCTGAGGGTGGGGCTGACAGGGGGAGAGGTGGAGACCGGACCAAGGGGAGGGACTGCCAGGGGGCTTCCACCAAAGGGAGGGAAGCAGGGATAACTGGCACACAGAGGAAACAATGACACACCAGGGGGAGAAGAGGAGAGGAGACACAAGGGTGGACAGGAGTATAGAAGAAGGGAAGCAGAGGAGAGTCAGGGAGGATTTCGGAGGCAGGGGTCTTGTTGGTTCAGAGAGAGACGTATTGCTGCTAGCCCTGAGGGAAGAGTATGCTGGTGGTGCTGTAACACCAGGCTTCTCTCAGTCTGAGACTCTCGCTTCCCTCCTGGAACTCCTCCCACCATGGCTGATAGTCCTCCACAGCCCGAGAACCACCCTGGGCTGAACACCAATAGTTCTAAAAATTCTAATTAAATCCTTTGTAAACCAATTACAATTTGATTAATATCATTGTCTAGTAGTTTAGCAATATAGGGTTGGATTCCACCAGCTTTTCCACTAGTGAAAAAGGGACAAAAGGCTCCTTTTGACCATCAGAAAGGTTGTGCTTGAAACTGTAAAAGCTGTTTAGGCAAAAACCATGCCAGACACTCTTAGAACTATGTGTTGTTGTTTTTTAAAAAAGAAAATTTATTGTCAGATATATAATAGCATGTTCCACATTTTGTTTACAATTCTTATCATATCCTTTTCAATTTTTTATCTCCCCCTCCCCTGGCTTCCCACGATGCTCCACCCCCGTTAACATTTCCACCCAATATTCTCGTACATTCAACTTGTTCTTAATATTCAAATCTTAAATTTCAATATTTTGCTTTTTAACTTTAACAATTAGGTAACTTTTAAAATACAGTCTCTCTTGTTACAACACTTCTGTTATTAGTAACTATCAAAACAAAGTAATCTATTTTTCACATCCCAGTTAAGCTCTAAATAGTCTTTAAAATCTTTCCAGTCTGTTAAAAATTCTTCATCTTCTGCTCCATGAAGTTTTCTTGTTAATTTGTCCATTTCAGCCATAAAAATCATTTTTTTTAATCCATTCCCACTTATCAGGTATCTGCTCTTGTTTCCAGAACTGAGCGTAAGTCATTCTTGCAGTTGAAATGAGATACCATAACAAAGTTCTTTTTGTCATTTTGACTTCTTCTAACTTTAGTCCTAAAAGCAACATTTCTGGTTCTTTTTTCAACGTACATTTCAAGATTTTCTGAATTTCACTATGAATCTCTGTCCAAAAAACATTTGCTTTTTCACAAGTCCACCACATATGGTAAAACGAGCCTTCTTTCTTTTTACATTTCCAACATTTGTTAGACATATTCTCATTCATATTAGCAATTTTTTTGGTGTCATATACCATCTATACATCATTTTGTAACAGTTTTCTTTAACATTAACACATGTTGATATTTTAATCGACTTTTTCCACAAACATTCCCAAGATGACATTTCTATATCTCTACTCTTAGAACTATGTGTTAATATCAGTGAATGAAACACCCGGCACATCAATAAATGCTGACTATTGCAAATGTATGGTTATATTGTAGTTGCTGAATGCTTTATCAACGGTGTAGCTCTTAAACTGAAGCCAAATATTTAGAGCTGAGTTTGATTAATTTTTTCAGACATTACTTTTGTGCACAAAAGGCTTTAATTGCCTGGATAATTTTCAACATTTTGCTTAAAGATGAAACTGTGTCAGTTGCCTGGTATGAGAAACAAGCTAAAGTATACATTTGGACTGGAGTCTTCATAAAGACTCTGATCTATATGGGAATGACCCCAGTGCCATGGTAATCACAGTATTTAGCATACTTGTAAAAGAGATGTAAAGCTAAAAGAGATCTAAGAGGGGAGAGGCTGTGGCTCAGTGGTAGAGTTTGCATGGCGAAAGTCTCCCATTCAATCTCCAGCATCTCCAGGTAAATATATTATATACTGGGCAGAAGGCGATGTGAAACATCTTTTCTTGAAACCCTGGAGAGCTGCCACTCAGAATAGATCAGTGGTCTCAGTATAAAACAGCTTCATAGATCACAAAGAGAGTTAATAAAGGTTAGAAATAAATAATGAATAAAATGTATTCAGACTTCAAAGAAGTATGACTCAGTGGTAGAGCCTCTGTTTTGTAAGCAGGTTCAAAATGGTGAAACTTGCTTTGTAATAAGGAAGGAATACAAGCCTGTCCTGGATTAAGATTGGGTTTCAGTATTTTTTGTTATCATGTCCTGCATCATAAAATCTAAATATGACAATTTCATATCTCTCTGTCCTCTAGGAGAAATGTAGAGATGTGTGACAACAGTACTCCCATGCTTGGATTTGTCGTCCTTGGAATCTCTAACCAAACTGAAATTACAAGCCCTGTTGTGGGCAGGTGGGAGACAGTGAGGAGGAGGTAGGAGGCAGATGTGACAGTGGCACTGGGTGGAAAGAACTCAGCGCCTGCAAGGGGCAGGTTCGGGTGGTATAGGAGGTGGTAAACAAAGTCAGCAATGTGCGTGAGAGAGAGAGATGAGGCAAGGTGGTTACAACATCAGCAGGCCAGACAGCATGACATCATGTCAGGTGGCTCTCATCAAAGCCAGATGGCTTTCATCATGCCAGGTGGGAAAAGACGTAGTCTTAGGCAGACTCAGCACTCTCTCCCAGAACCAAGACATCTGGGAGGTGGGGGCTATGCAGCAGGCTGCATCACTATGCCCAAATAAGTTGGGTGGGGTGTGAGAAAAGGAATATACATCCTCCTCTGCTCTTGATTTAGTGGGGCGAGTATAAGTCAGTCCTTTAGGCTGGTGGGGGGATGCTCTATCTTGGACTCTTAGCCTCTATGGTAAGATCATAAAGAATAGGAAGCAATGTTATACAACATTACTACCATTTTTTTCTCTTGCTGATCAGTCTCACCATAATGGGAAACAGGGGCCCATGGCAGGCAAACACCCACCTCCAGTGGGCAAATGATAACCCTGTGTTACTATACTTGGAAGTGGGTTTTTTTAATGTTAACAGACTTGTGCATCTGATATCAGAGTACAAGGGAGAACCGCATCACTACCAGAAACTAGAACCAGGAGGGCAGCCATGTTGGTCTGAAGCAGTAAAATAAATGTATCTGAGGAAGTGTGTGTGCACATGAAAGCTCATACTTTGAATAAACTTTTGTTGGCCTTAAAGGTGTCACTGGACTGAAAATTTGTAACTCTGGACAATATCCACGTATCAATGCTTATCTGTTGGCCTTGGGATGTATTACTCCCCTCCCAGGTCAGTTATGGGAGAACATGCTCACAGATGAATAATCACACACCTAAATAGTATATAAATCTCTGGGCGACCACCCTAACCTTTCTTATGCTGAACCACAAAGCAGTGCTGTTTAGTTGGCCAGGTCCAGGGCTCTGCTCATTGTCATTTTGGGAGTTTCTGACAAGGGACATAACCATGTATTCTCTGTTTTATGACACACTGTTCTGTTTCCTGTGACTTACTAGAGAGACTTCAAAAAAACCTATCTATATCCTTCACTCATTGCCTTTGAATCCCTTTGTGGCAAAGAACAATTAGTCTCTTGGCACTACAGGGTCCCCATGGGGAGAAAGGTGGCGTATGACACTTATTGTACATCTCAGTTTGCCTCCAGCAACAAAAGATGATTGCTTGTGCAGTTGCTTCCTTGGGTACCAGCATGACTCTTTTAGCAAGAGGCAGAACTTCTTTTCAGTGTTCAAAATATCACTAAATGTTGTTACTGCAGTGAGTAGGGGTGGGACCCCTAGGGCTAAAGGAAAAAAAGTGAGGCTCAATATAGAAGCAGAGGAAAATAACTTTTAAAAACGATTGTATGTAAGACTGCTAACAAAAGCATTCACAGACTGATACAATCTCCCTGGAAAAAATGCAACTAATAATGCAAGAATGATTATCTACAATGTGATTGACAAGTTAGAAAAGAAAAGATAAACAGTGAAATTACAAATACCCAGCACGCAAGAAATAGCAGCCATTAGTCTATCCTACCAGTCCACTCAAAAAAATCTGAAATTTTCCACTGAAGGAATAGCCACTTGAGTTAGAGGAAGTCTCTTGAAGGCTTCAAAATTATCCAAGTAGAATACTAAGATATATACCACTAAAATCTAGGCTCCAGCACACATACAAAGGTGCTCAAAAGTTCATCTGTGCAGGTGATATATTAATATTCTGGCTAAATCCCTAATGAAGAACCAATCCATTGATTTGTTTCCCTTCTCTTTATCCACGGAAGTCATATAAGCCAGGACCCCAACACATATTTGGACTTGTGTACATTCATTCATTAAAAATAGTTTTCACAGTGTGGAAGGCTCAAGATGTTGGAAAGCACAGGTCAGTTAGGGTGTGACAACCAATTTTACCAGTGGCATGTGGTATCAGAATAAGATGACATCTCTCACTTTTCAAAAGCAGCTTGTCATGTGCATCAGGTGCTCCATATTCAAATAGCCTCTTTGGGTTCATAGAACTAGCTAGTCAGATCTTTGGATTCTTGGTTTTCATTGTCTTCAAAGGATAGTCCACAGACAAATCTACACTACTACCCTACAGATTGTATGTGTTGGGTTGCAGCAAGAGTTGTGCATTGGAAGATTTCAAAAAATGTCTTCTTTATTTCCAGCCACAATACAGTTCTCTGTAGAAACTTTTTCAAAGACTTTTCTACTCACATCTCAATCCATGCGGAAGGATAATTAAACCATACTCTGGCATTCTGCATTCTTAGTGAATGTCAATGTCAAGGGGCCCATTGAGATTTTTTTCCCTCCATAAGACCACATTAGGATACCTATGCTATATTTTGACATTTCTCTGCACAAAACAAACTTTCCACTTGATATTGACTCTCCAGAGAACACTGGAATTTGCGAGGACCAGGCATCTAGATCCATAAACATAGTTGCAAATGTGTGGAAGCTTCTAATGTAGATCTTCTCATAATCTTTCAGAGAGTAGTATTCCTTAGCCACTGTATCTATGCCTATGTTAGAAATGGCTATCCATGGACTTCACTCTCCAAACTTGGTCGCCATTAAAAAGCTTCGGCCATCTAAACAGAGGGAAAAAAATTATATAGCCATACCTTTGTCATGTTTTATTCTGAGAAAACTATATGTGGAGACAGAATAACACATTACTTTTGTCCTAAACAAAAACTCTTCTCTCACAAATGTATATGCCTAGTTCACATAGAAATCTTTTCTTTCCCTTCAGCCTCCTCAGGGCATCTTTGAATTCTTTGTTCCTCAGACTATAAATCATGGGATTCAACATGGGAGTAATGATGGAATAAAAGAGAGCAACCAGCCGGTCTATATTCTCAGAGTGGCTGGATTTTGGATGCAGGTACATGGCACTGGCAGAACCATAGAACAAAGTGACCACAATGAGGTGGGATGAGCAAGTGGAGAAGGCTTTGTGCCTACCCTCTGCTGATGGCATTTTAAGTACAGTGAAGAGTATACGAATGTAGGAAACCAAGACCAGTAAGAATGGGAATAATGTGATGAGAACACTTAAAGCGAGGATTGATATCTCATTCTTTGTGGTGTCAGTACAAGCCAACTTCAGCACTGGTGGTACATCACAGAAAAAGTGATTAATTTTATTTGGGCCACAGTAGGGCAAGGTGAAGATCCAAACCACATTGCCAAGGGGCATCAAGATTCCACAGAGCCAAGATGTGACTGCCATCTGAGCACAAGCTTTTCGGTTCATGGTGACAGGGTAATGCAATGGGCAACAGATAGCCGTGTAGCGGTCATATGCCATAACGGCCAACAGATAGCACTCAACAGTTCCAAGGGAAAGAAGAAAATACATCTGTGCAGCACAGCCAGCAAAGGAAATGCTTTTGACTTCAGATGCAAAATTGACCAGCATTTTGGGGAGGGTTACCGTAGTGTACCAAATCTCAAGGAAGGAAAGGTTCCTCAGGAAAAAATACATGGGGGTATGAAGGGCTGAATCAACCAAAGTAAGGATGATAATGAGGCCATTTCCCAAAAGAGTGAGACTATACATAGTGAAGAATCCTATGCAGAATATTATTTGTATTCCAGAATCATTGGAGAATCTGATGAAAATGAAGTCAGGTCTCAGGGTATGATTTATCAGTTTAACCTCTCTGACAGAATTCATCTGGGAAACAAGAAGAAGGGGAAAATGAAGCAATTCATTCATGCAACTGTTTAGTGGCTCCAACCAGCTTTTCCACTGGTAAAGAATGAAGAGGGGTCCCATTGTTCTTGCAAACAAGTTATTCTGGGGATCATGGCACCAGCATCAACAAAAGGTGAATGGGACTGGGGTTATAATGAGGAGGGGAACTGGACAAGACAGGATGAGAACCAAGCCAGAACTCACTCAATATATATTCATTTACCTTTGACCAAAGTACGGTAGACTCCTTCTATCTGGGATGGTCATCCTCTTCGACCGACCTTGCAGGTTCGGGAGGGATGCACATGGTGCAGTGAGGGTGGTAGGGGACACTCGCCTAACCAGCCAGATCAGCTGAATCAGCTCTGGTGATCAATGGGGAGACAGATGTCACAGCCAGATCACCCTCACATCCATTTCCAAATGCATACCCGTCAATCAAATGCAGAATCCTAGATATCGAACTGCAAAAGTTAGCCAGCTCTGCAAAAAAATCCTGTTCCCCTCTGAATTTTGAAATTCCTTTAATTACCGGCCGACTGGCACCCTATTTATCTGCTCCCTATACTCCACATACACACAGACCATTTTGTGCTTGCTAGATGCAAAGCTATTCCATCTGCAGTTGCTTATGGCAGATATAAGATCGCATACTCTTGCAAGATTCTGTGCTTGTAATTTAGAATCAGTTGACTAGGTTTCCCATATCCTTCTTTATTGTGCCCAGTATGCTGACATATGTTCTAATCTTTTAGACTCAATTTTATTCAATTTGTTGGGCCATTCAGATGCCCTGATGGTGTACCATTTTCTTAATGACTCGTTACTTGAAATAACTGAAAAACTAGCCCTATTTTTAAGTTTGGTGATCTAGGACCAATTGAAAATTGTTTAACTGCTTATATTTAAATTATCCTTGTTACTTCTATATTTGCTTACTGTCTGTATGGATAACTTGATATATGCCAATAAAGGTTTTTTGTATTGTATTGTATTATATTGTATATTCATTTAACCTGTAGACATCTCACACATTCCCTTGTTGTCATGTCCTTTGTTTTCTTCCCCTTCTAGTACTGTACTTGTAGAATCCCATGATAATCTATTTCTCCTTTGATCCCAATATATACATGTAATAAGGTTGAGAACTTTCATTTTATGAAAGCTCTCGCCACATGATTAGACTCATGGAAGCAATAACCTTTGGAAAGTTCAACTGACATTAAAAAAATAAATAAATAACAGGCTTACCTCTGAGATGAGGACAAGCTTTGGTGTCTGTTGTTTGGAGTAGGTGTCTCTGTGCTTCTAAACAACATTTCACCCATTATGTAGAAACTCTATGGAAGTTTCCCCTATGGACTTTGCTTAGATGGAACACGAGTTAATCTAAAAATAGCCTATAATATGCAACTGTTGATGAAGCTCTATAAGGAGCAATCCACAAGTGTATTGTTTCTTGTGGCTGAATATGTATTTGGGAGACTGTATCTGCTCATGCTTACCATTGTATTTTATATCACAAGGGGTGGAATCAACTCAGTGTTTCAGGTGCTGAAAAAAGGAAGGGTCCATTTTGTTCAACCCCAAAGTCTATTCTGGATATCATTGTGATTTGGTAACAAAACAGAACTGGGCAATGCTCTCTGTGATTCATCTGATGGCAGCCATTTCTAATGTGGTCACAGTGGCAACTATTAGTGCAACATCATGCTTCAAAATTGAACTTAATTCACAGATACCTTGGATGCTGAGGTCCTTTCTCTTCTAGCCTACTGGGATAGGAAGGAGACAGGCCTCTCTATGCCATTGTTAAGTCTTTTGGATATCCTAGTTAGGCTTCTGAAATCAATACACACACACACACTAAATAAGGCAGATTCAGATCTGGTCCTTTTGTCTTGCAAAAGAAATTTGAGATGGTTTATTTAACATTGGGATTAAAGTCAGATGTTGTGACAGAATGGGGCTGCTCTGGCCTGCAGGCTCTGTTCCACCATGCCTTCCAAGGCTTTCCCAATACCAGGAGAGGTTTTTCTTTCTTTCTTGGGTCCTCCACCACCATTATCTGACCTTTGTTGGAATTGCTCACTGGGAGCATCAGGGCTCCCAGCTTCCCTTCCAAGTTCTGGGGCCTTGTCTCTGTGTCTCACACTGCCCAGGACCTGGTAACCATGGGACCATTTACTGCCTTATGCACCCCTGGAGGAATAGCCACTTGCCAACTGCCTGCCTTCCCCTTGGCACTCCTTTTAAAATAACATGCCTGAGATGGTGGAGGTCCATGTGGTACAGAGATGCATCAAAAGTTATAAAGTATTGATTAAAAAGAAAATGTTCACAAGCATACATTTAGCACAGCACCAGACTGAGCAAGGGATTCCAAAAGAAATGGGTAAAACACAAATCCTCTGTCCCTCTCTCTAAACATGTCCTATCAGTTGTTAGAATATAGGACAGGCTCCTTAGCTTAGGGAATTGCAAATCTCTACATTGTTAATATTATCTTAAAGCTCTCTCCAGCTCTTCAGGTGAACACATGGACAATTGTCTGCCTCAGTTAAGAGTCCTGTCTGCTCTCAAGGACCCAGCACCAAAGAGAGTTTCCTTCTTGCTCCCCTCCTTGCTATCTACTCCCTTTCCCCTCCCACTGACCAGGTCAGGATTGGTCAGATAAGTTTTTTCCAGAAGTCTCCAGAAATTTCATTCCTGGAGATTATTCCTGGAGCCTTTCTATTCTAAAGTCCTCTAAATCTCTGTTGCCTGCTAGGAGAAGGGGAAGAGCTTGACCCACCCATTATCTCTTCTTCTAAATCTCTTAGAATTTTTATGAAGGGAAGCTGGAAAGCAATTGGACTGACTTCCCCCCTTTCAGCCTGTTCTCTACTCAGAACTTTAAAAACTCAGAGTGAAGGTTTTGCTCGTTTCAAACCTCCAAAGAAGAAGAAAAAAGCTTTTCTTCACAGGTGTATCCATAAATCAGCCCACTCAGTTTTCTGTCCTTGAACAATAACAGTCACAGCAGACAACAGTTTCATGCCAGAATATTGGTTGGATTCAACCAACTAATTTGGGGGGGAATGAGGAGGGATCCCTGTTTACCCTGAACCCATCTATGCTGCAAATAACTGGACAAACATGAACAAAAGCTATGCAGGACAAGGCCTATAGTAAGGATTGGGTGAGGTTGAGCAAAGACACTGGCTGGATCTAACCCTAGGACAGGAAGCCATTGTATATTGAAAACCAGGCATGAAAATTATGTAGTAGCAGAGGAAACCTGAAAATTATTACTAGCATTACCCTCTGTCACTTACAGGTTTTCCCAAAAAGTGACATAATGGCACATGTGACACCATTTTCTTTTTTAGTTTTTCTCCTGATGACACTTAGGGTGATGGTAGGCAATGGGACCTGGGAGCAGAGGATCCCCTACCTCGAGTGGGGGACTGGCAATTCCAGTTATAGCTACCTCAGTTACCTAAACTGAATTCTCAATTTCATTTTTTTTGTCCTTCTAGTTCACAGTAAATTCTGGAACAGCTTTTGTATATGCTTAATCCAGAATAGTCTGCAATACTGGCCTGGATTAAGGGTGTTGCTAAAGATATCACAAAGGGAAGAGTGCTGCTTTTCTGATCAAACATCTCTATCTCTCTCACACACAAACACACACAAAATACTTAAAAAATAAAGCTATTTGTCTGTACATACTTCACTCATACTGGACCCTCCTTGTAAATCTGGGATGGGGAAATTTGTGGCACAGGTCAAAATCCTTTTTTGATCTGTACTACAAATACTACATTCAGTATTAAGTTGCAACAAACATTTTTTTTTTAAAAAAACAGTGTATTTCAAAAGTATGTGCTCTGTTTCCTTATTATACCACATGATACTTTGAGATCATGAGTGCCAGCATGGCATAGAAAGTCAGAGCAGAATCTAGGAGACCCAAGTTTGAATCCCTACTCTGCCTTGGTAGCTTGCCAGGTGACCTTGGGCTAGTCACTCTCTTGGCCTAACATACCTCAGAGAGGTCTTGTGAGTATAAAATAGATAAGGAGAGAAAGATGGTGTAACCTCCTTTACAAAGAAAAATGGGGTATAAAGAGCTAAATAAATAAATATGTTTAGATGTACCTGAGGGATAATCACATGACTCAAACACAAAATGTACACATCTCTTTCAGTGATGCTCCTAGCACATGCCCAGTCATATTTATTTGCTGTTGTCAGATACATGTTTCTTTTTTTTAAATTAGAGATAGTGCTGATGTGTCATTCATGTCCATGAATGATACTTAATCAGTCACCCAAATGGGGGTATACAAAATGGAATTTCTAGCTACTTTACAACATAGGTGGGCTGGGCGAGGAGTCTAGACAACTGTATTTCCTCCTCTTTGATTTATTGAGACAAAGAATTCAGTTTGTCCATTCCTATTTAAGGAGTATATATTGATTGTAATAAGACATTGTTAAATGTCCTTTTTCCTTCCTGATGTCTTCACTTCAATTAAAACTTAGAAACAGATTGATCACTCAGGGGTAGGCCAGTATTTCTAAAAATAAAATAAAATAAATCCTTTGCAAATCAACTGCAATGTGTCCCATTGATTAGTAATATAGGTTTGGATCCTACCAGCTTTATAGAAAGAGGGAGGACCATCAAAAAAGAGGACCATCAAAGAGGGAGGACCTTTGACCATCAAAACAGTGGTGCTTGAAATTACAGAACTTATGTGGACAAAGACCATGCAAGACTAGGGTCTGCAGCTAAAATGGTTGAGTAGAAAACCTTGAGGTAGAGTAAAAAACTTTGTACAATCCAATCCATGGTTTTGGGTACATGGATACAAAATTTTAGGGGCATGGAGTTCTTCATGCAGAAGGTAGTAATTGTGCTGAGGACTACTTGTTTGCCAAAGATATTAAGCCAAGTGGCTTTTGTACAGCATTGTATGTCCTTTCTGATTTATTTCATTCAATTATATCATATTAGGATGAAAGTATCTGTGCAGTCATGATATTTATGAACTTCATTGGAAAAAAAAATCAGCTTTCTTCCCAGGGATCAGCTCTCTCAAGCCACATAAGGGAATTAACTGGAATGTATGGAGATAATTTGCCATTCAAATGAGCATGCTAGTGCTTTCTTTTCCTATAGTTGAATGTAGTCAAAACATCTGGACTTGGTTTATAGAAATCAAATCATTATTGTTCTACTTAAAACAGTTGTCCAGATTGGCAGGTATATATGCATGAACTTCCAAACCCTTCGCATCACTTTCACAATGCAATCAACATTGCAAAAGTAAGTGGAATTCTTATTTCTTCAGCTGTAGTCTGTTATGTTGTGACATGTATTATCATAAGTACTGCCATGCGTTAACTCTTCCAACAAAATGGAAAGAAGGTATATTTTACAATGCTAAAGCAAAGTAGGGCTAGTTAGGTCAGTGCCTGGTCGGAGATCACTTGTGTATGCCCTTGGAATTCCACAGAAGTAATGTAATAAATAAAAGTAGCTCAAATGTGATGGGCTGGATCCAGCCAACTTTTTTCCTCAGTCTTCCCCAAATTCCCTTATAGCCTTCATCTCATGTGACTTGACTGTGAAGGTCCAACAGCTCTTCAGTGGTCTAAAGGCACCCCTTCCTCTCTATTTCACTAGGTGAAAATCTGGTTCCAAGCCAATATTTGGATGGTTGTGGATGGAAATTTCTAGTCAACACAATATTTTGGCAATTCCAAACATTGTGCTGAGAGCTAGCATGATTTTGCTGATCAACGTTAACAGCTGTAAAGAGGCACAAAAAGAGAGACAGCAGTCATTTTATCTTTCTTTTGAGTTTCAGGTGAAACAAGGGTTTGATTAAACTGAGTACAGTTTTAAATGCAGGCCACTCTGCTAATTGTATTTATTTAGGGTCTACCAAGCCAGGATCTAAAATCATGGTCTGAAGTCTGCATGTTAACCATGGTTAGTTTGGTTTTACATGACGTATGAAGGTAGATATTCTGGTTTAATTTTATTTTAACAAGAGTCATAGAGGGATAGATACATATTCTATGAAATATTCCATAAAAATGACAGCAATGTACATTTTGCTCTATAAAAGTATTAAAATTAACATATTTTGGATTAGAAAATATTGAAGGATAAGATTCAATGTTTTTAGTCCCAGTGATTTTAATGAAAGAAATTGACACTGAAACCCTAAGCAGAGTTACATCTTTCTAAGCCCATTGACTTCAGTGGATTTAGAAGGATGTAACTATTTTTGTTTATAGCACTGTTATGACTGACACTCTCACAGCAAGATCAGCAATAAAGAACTACCTTTTCTTGGATGCATTGGCCCAAAACTCAGTTATATAACCATAAGGCCATTTATTTAAACACAGAAGAGTAATACACTGTATGGCACAGCAAGCAAATTGGATTTTTCATGTGTCTCCATGTATACATAAATGTTCTTTGATCTGAGACTGCCAGAAACAAACAATGGATGGAAGCAGAGGAATCCTTTTATTAGTGTTCTATTTTGTTCTACAGTTCAACTTACTTTTCTTGTACTAGAACAATTTGAAGTACATGTACTTGGCTGAACATATCATTATTATTATGTCTTATTTATATAAGTTTAGGAAAATGACTTATGAAGATGGTGAAATAGCTGGATAGGAAAAAAAGAGAACGTGCATACTATCTGGGGAGAATGAATCTCAAAGCCACTAACTGCCACTTTTTAATCTGTCAGTGTACTATAGTTCATTCAAGTAACAGTAAACTACATCCAGATTTGCAAATCCAGAAATATTGAATGTTAAGAACATCTTCAGATATTAATGAAGGATCTGCATGCATTCTATGCTTAGGTCAGCACTTCTTCAGTCATGCGCAATCAGACTCTTAGAACTGAGTGTGAAGATCAGTGAATGAGCCAGAGTGCATCACCAAATGCCAACTATTGCAAAGGTAGGATTATACTATAATTGCTGAATGCTTCATCAACATCGTAGCTCTGTACCTGAGGCCAAATATTTAGAGCTGAGGTCACTAAATTTTCTCGGGCATAACTTTTTTGTACAAAAACAGAATAGATAACATGGATCTAAGAGCAATGATCTGACTCAGTAAAAGACAGCTTTATGTACCATAAAAGAAGCTAATGAATGTTTTTAAATAAATACTACTTAAAATGTATTCAGACTTCTAGGAAGTATGACTCAGTGAAAGAACCTCTCCTTTGTATGCTGGTTCAAAATAGTCAGACTTGCTTTATAATAAGGAAGGAATATAAACAGGTCCTGGATTAAGATTGGGTTTTAGTATTTTTATTATTGTGTTCTACATCATAGCATCTACACATGACAGTTTCATCTCTCTCATCTAGGGCAAATGTACAGAAGAAATGATGCATGAGAACAGTACCACCATGACTGAATTTGTGCTTCTCGGAATCTCTAACCAGTCTGAATTGCAAGCACTGCTTTTTACTGTTTTCTTGCTTATCTACCTCTTCATCCTGGTTGGGAATGTGCTTGTCTGTGTTGCCACTGGGTTACATCACACTCTGCACACACCCATGTATTTCTTCCTTCAAAATTTGTCATTCTTAGATATCTGCTTTACGTCAGTAACTATCCCCCAAATGCTTGTGAACCTTATGTCAGAGAAGAAAACCATTTCCTTTGTAGGCTGTGCTTTACAGATGTTCTTCTACCTTCTCCTGGGAGCAGCTGTATGCTACCTTCTTGCAATTATGTCATACGACCGTTATCTGGCCATCTGTCATCCTTTGCATTATATGAGGCTCATGACCAGGAAGGCCTGCTTATTGTTGGTTTCTGGGTGTTGGGCTGTTGGGTTGTTTGTATCTCTTGGGCAGACATTGCTGATATTTACCCTCCCCTTTTGCAGTTCTGAGATAATTAATCATTTTTTCTGTGACGTCCTCCCACTGTTGAGGCTGCACTGTACAAGCCCCTACATAAATGATATAGAGAGAATTCTAACTATCTTCCTGGTTCTCATCACCCCTTTCTTACTCATCTTGGTTTCCTATGTTCTAATCATTGTTGCTTTCTGGAAGGTTACCACAATGGATGGGAGAAAGAAGGCTCTGAGCACATGTTCCTCCCATCTAGTCTCTGTGATCCTTTTCTATAGCACTGCTATGTTCACATACCTGAGGCCCAGTTCAAGTTACTCACCTACTTTAGACAAGCTCCTCTCTCTCACCTATACAGTAGCTCCTGCCTTCCTCAATCCTGTTATCTACAGCCTGAGGAACAAGCAGATGAAAGAGGCCCTGGGAGATGTGTTAATCAAATGCAGGAGTTCTGTTGGTATCTAAGGGATCCATTTTGATTCATGAAAACACTCAGCTGGGCAAACTTGCTTGTCTTGGGTAGTATCTTACTTTTTAATGTGTGGTTGCTCTCCCTTCCCATGAGATGTGGTAGCAGTAAAGTTAGGGCCTGGAGATCTCCCAGAACTACAATGAATCTCCAGATTATAAAGAAAATGGCTGCTTTGGAGGTTGGACTCTATGGCATTATACCCTGCCAACATCACTTCCTTCCCCAAATCTTGGCCTCTCTGAGCTCCAAAGTCCAGGAATTTCATAACTTGGACTTGGCAACCATAAGGTGGATAGTATCTATGGTCATCTGCCCATGCCATGTAGTCTATTTCAGACATTACTTGTACACTGTGGAGCCCAACCATGTGAAGTAATAATTCTGGCAATGTAATGTAAATGACAAATGTTCCATTTTATCCAAACGTACATGTGCTGTGGAAGAGTGACCATACATGCAGTCCTTATGCCTGTTCTATTATGATTCATGGTTTATGGAACTTCTGAATTGGAAGAAATCTTTTTCTTGCACCATCCCTGAGTAGATTCAACCCCATAATTTGCAAATGAGTATTCCGATCTAATCAATCTAATTTATTGCAGCAAGAGCCAGTAAAACAGTACAATTCTGATATAAGAGAGATTAAAACAGTGAAAACATAGCAATGTATGAGAAAATAATACAATTAGACGAGTATTCCACAGAGAGAATATGGTGTCCAAAAGAATTGGAGCACAATGGTGAGATGCCAGTGAGAACTAAAGGCAAAATCATATGTACACAAAAGATTATGCTTCCCCCTTCCAGTCCAGGAAGCACGTTTAATAAAATGAGGATTGTACAAGAATGTAACTTTTTGCCATATTTCCATTACAGTAAATTTGTTCAGAATGAATGTTAATATTACAAACATAATGAACATATGTTCGTAATATAATTCCCCTGTATTCCCCTGGAAAAATGGCTGCTTTGGAAGGTAGACATTGGCATTATAGCTCACTGAGATCCCTCCCCTCCTCAAACATGGTTCTTCACAGGGTCAGCCCCCAAATCTCCAGGGAATTCCCAACCCAGAGTCGGTAACCCTAATTGCTTTGAATCCATCAAAATATGGAAGATGTTTACTAAGGATTCAAAGTCAGAATCTTTAGCCAGTATTATCAACATGAATGAGGCAGACTTCGTGAATGTAAGGAGGAGGGGCAGAGACAACTGCAAATCTCATAATCAATGGCTATCATAATCAATGGCATGCACATTGCCATTTAAAGCGAAGCCCGCTCTGCCCAAATTAACTACTTTACCTTTCCAAAGATTAGATAAAGCTGCTTAGGAAGGGGGGAACTGGCAAAGAGTGCTGCTACAAGCAGGGAATGGGGCAGAGAAAAACCAAAGACAAGAAGGATTCTGGACCTAACTTGAGACAGGGTAGAACTTAATAAATAGAAAGAAGGAAAGTTTGTTTTGAAAATGGGTAGATTGAATGATGAGACTCCCATTTCAAAGTCTGTTGACATCGCTAGTTATCTCTGCAATGATTTCTTAAAGTCATTTCACATTAGAATCTCTCTGGGATGTGTTTGCCTGAAACTGGGATCAGGCAATAAGGTAATAACAGTTGTAGTAATGTGCCCCGCTGAGCAGTGAGTGAGATAAGCATAACATAACCTGATGCAAAGCAGAGGGTAGTGAGATCAGGGCCATACAGACATGATGCTGATGAATGTGTAACAGTGTCCTGTGATTGTTGGCTGTTGATATTCACCTGAAGTGAGCAAATGACCTATGACTGTATTTTTCCCCACAATGTTCTCCTATAGAAAATGAACATGGATCCAGTTTGAGTATCTCCTTATTACAAGTGCATTAAGCATTAAGATACAAACAGATGCTTACAGAAAATCAGAAATATAAATACAACTGGACAAAATTTAGTGATAAAGCAAAAGGATTCATGCTGGTGCCACCGGATGAATAAACAAAGTCAACCTCTTATGACAGAGACCAACCCTGTCCAGTAATACAGCCCTTTATTTCAATTTAATAGTTCTGAAAATCCTTTAATCCCCAAGACTAAACCACATTAGTCAAATCAGCAAAGCCTTCAGGGGCTTTCAGAAGTGGTGGTGGTGGTGGCAGCGGCAGTGGTGGTGGTGGTGATTTGAACATAATGTATTGCTGGGTTCACAGTTAACCATATTTCTAGCACTACTTTATGGAATGGGGCCTACAAACTATGTGTATCAAACCAAATATGGCTCACTACGGCCATTTTCATATTGCCATTATAAACTGGATATTACTCATAGTTGGCCCAATTTCAAGTAAACTGATATAGGGATGGGGGGGGGTTGTACAGCAAATTTCCTTCTGTTAATGAGCTGTCTCTGAAGTCTATGGTCATTCCAAGAAGCACTGTGGCGCCATTGAGACACATTGATTCAGGAACCAATTCATCTCAGTGGTGTCGCTATAGCACTTCAGTGCTATAGGGGTTTAGCTCTATAGCACTCACCTTAGAATGTGGTATTGTTGTTGTTTTAAGTGTGGTGAAAAAGGGTGGGGGAAGTGGCATTGTAGAAAGTGCTATGGACATTTTAAACAGCATACCACAGTGATTTAGAAGCACAACAAAGGGCTGAAAATGGGGAAGAAAGCAGTTTCCCTCAAAAGTGGCTCAACCACGCTTTGCTGATCCAACACAAGTGGGTTTGTATGAACAGGTAAATAAATTCCACTAGCAGACAGTTACTAAAATGGGTCTGTCTGAAATAACAGGAAAAAAATCAATTAGCAACCAGTTACTAAAATGCAAAGGCAATTTGTAAAGGGTCAGTGTCTCTTTACAAAAGAAAACAAAAGATTTAAGATATATAGAAGAGGTAGGTGGGGTGCTAGAATAATCAGTACTGAAGGGAATGGTGGGGAAAGATTTTTTATGGGCCCAAAGGGCTACAGGGGTGTGGAATGGTATGGCATAGCCTGATTTTATCAAATAAGAATCTAAGCAGGGATGACACTTGGATGAGAGACGACCAAGGAAGACTCTGCAGAAGAAGGCAATGGCAAACTACTGTTTCTCACTTGCCCTGAAAACCTCTTGCTGGAGTCACCATGAATCAGTAGCAACTTGACAGCACATACATACCTAAGGAGCTACTTAGGGAACCTTTATAGAAAAGGAAATAATAAAAGTGAAGAGTTCCAGATATGAGCCATGTACATATTTATGTCACTGCACTGCAGTGATTCTAATCTATTATATGTATTATCTATGGTGAGATGTTGTGTGCATCAGTTCCTAAGGCACCACAATAACAATTGTTTGACTGCAGAAAGCATATCAGTTATCACTGATGTTGTATAGTTTCAGTGATGCAAATGGATTTTCTTACTCTGGCTCTTTGTGGATCTCTGAACATTGACACAATTTAGCTCTTTAATGGAAAAAGGCTGCTGACCTCTGCTGTAGCACCTTCAGCACACTAGAGTAGGCAGCATATTCCCCCTTCTGGTACAGTTCAGAAAGAGCTCAAGAAAAAACCAACATACCCTTGAATTATTTTCAACCAATATTTTCCTCAATCCCCAAATCCCTTTCCAACCCCCATCAAATTTCCAGGGAGAATCCCTTTCATCAATTTCATTAGCCTCAGCTTACTTCTTTTTTAACCTACCCCTGGCAGTGGAACAGAGTCATGGTGGAGAGTTTTGTAGCTCTAGATATTCCCTTCAATGAGAAGGGATTGTAGAATCCAATCTAGAGAATGGAAAGGACTGTGGAAACTAAGGCTACAGCACTAACAACTCCTTCCTAAGCAAAAATGTCATGGAATAAAATGATACTTACTTCTGAGTAGACGTGCTTAGAATTGTTCCCTAAATCTCCTATACTACCTTCCCTCCTGAAATCTGCACAGCTTTGTCTTGGATCCAAGACTCACATGTTTGCTACCATTCTTCGTGGCTGAGTAATGTTGCTTTTCTCTGATTCAAAAAAAGGGCACATAATGATAACATTAAATGAGATTTAAAAAAGGAAACAGTCAATTTCCCTCTGATAGCAAGCAATGGACAATTATTTCTCATTATTTATTTAGACATGCATACCTTGCATTTCTTTTCAATAGTGTCCTGAAGCGGAATACAGTGTAGTTCTCACTTGCTACATTTATCCTCACCACAGATCTGTGCTGTGAGTTAGATAATAATGGGAGAAAGTTCCAAGATCACCCATGGAAGAGTGGGGACTTGAACGTGGGTCCTCCAGATCATAGTCAAATACTCTAACCATTCCGTGGCTGCGGGGCCCCAAGGAAAGCCAGGGAAGGGGGTGGGGGTTCTAGCCCCCACCCCCTTCCCCCCAGCACCGGCTGTCCTGGAGGCTCCATGGCTGCAGGGGGCCCAGGAAAGCCAGGGAAGGGGCGGGGGTTCTAGCCCCCACCCCCTCCCCCAGCATCGGCTTGCTTGGGTGCTCCACGGCTGTGGGGCCCCCCAGAAAGCCTGGGAAGGGGTGGGGGTTTAAACCCTCGCCCCTTCCCTCCCAGAGCCGGCTTGCTTGGGTGCTCCACAGCTGCGGGGTGCCCAAGCAAGCCTGGGAAGAGGTGGGGGGCTTTTTGCGGGGGCACCTTTTGGCGCCCCTGCGTCCGGCATGCTCTAGGCGAGCGCCTAGCTCACCTAGTGGGTGAGCCAGCCCTGCCTATCTCTCTCCTTACTATAGTCCCCACACCACATGGCTTTAGCCGACAAGGGTTGCATGATCCACAGCATAGCCTGAGTGGTTAAAAAGAACGTCACCTTCCTATTCACCAGCAGAAAATCTGGTTGAATCCAACCCACAAGCTCATTTTATCTCAATTTGGAATCGATATAAGGAAACACAGGGCTATTTTTGGGCAGGAACGTACAGGAACAGAGTTCCGGTTGGCTCCCGGGTTGGCCATGCCCAGCAGGAACTCATTAGCATAATAGGCCACACCCAACAGCAGAATCTCATTAGGATTGGCTACATTAGGGGTGTGTGGCCTAACATGCAAAGGAGTTTCTGCTCCAAAAAAAGCCCTGGGTTTTGTTGACAAACAAGGTAAACAGAATAAGAAGCAAAAGGTGGGTTTGGCTGGATGACCACATCTCTGGTAACATGGGGTGTGTGGCCTAATATGCTAATGAGCTGTGCTGCCATGAGTGTGGCGTAATATGCTAATGAGTTTCTGCTGTTAGGCATGACCTATTATGCTAATGAGTTCTTGCTGGGCTTTTTCTACAAACAAAGCCCTGAGGAAACATGTTCATCTCCCATCTCCAATTATGGAATGGGATTAACTGAGCTGTTCAATGCAGTGTTGACCAATTCTCCTTCTACACTCCCACCCCGATCACACATGACTTTTGTCTATGAATATACTATAACCACCAGGATAGTTTTTTGATCAGTGGAAAAACTGGTTGCATCTCACTTCAGTTCAGCATATAGTATAACTTCCATTAATCATCATAAGAACTGAAACAATGTAGCAGTGCCACAATGTGATCCATTCAACTAGCATTAACAAAAACTGCTGTAAAGAAAGTGGTCTGGGGAATACAGCCCAGGTCTCCAATTCTGGACACATAGAATCTGAACTCTGAAGAAACAGGCCTTTAATGTGATTTGTTACACAGTATGATCTTAATAACCAGTTCCTCTACTATATGAATTTGTTATGTTTCAGACCAATGCAGAATACAAAATAGACAGGCTGGAAAGATGACTAGATAAATTTCTTTTGGAAAAACTAGCTTGTCTAACACTAAACAAAAAGGCACAAATATAACTTAAATTATTTTGGATATCAAAATCTTTGTCCTTCATTTTGGATCATCCAAAAGGTTTTATCTCCCAGATTTTCCTAAGGGCAGCTTTAACTTCTTTATTACGAAAGCTATATATGATAGGGTTCAATATGGGGCTAACAACTGTGTAGAAAAGAGAAAGATATTTGTCACTGTTGGGTGAATAAGTGGAATTGGGTTTCAAATACATAATACAAGCTGAACCATAAAATAAAGTCACTACAATGAGGTGAGATGAGCAAGTGGAGAAGGTCTTTTTCCGGCCCTCAACAGAAGAAATTCCCAGAATGGTGACAATAATACCAGCATAAGACATTAAGATTAGGATGAAAGGAAGAGTCACAAAAATCATAGCCACTACAAACACAGCAATTTCGGTCCTGGAAGTGTCCCCACAAGCCAATTTCAGTAATGGGGGGATATCACAAAAGAAATGGTTTATCTCATTGGAGCCACAAAAGGGCATGGTAAACACCATACTGGTGTGACCAAAGGACATAAAAAAGCCACTTAACCAAGATGCCACAGCTAGACCCATGCACACTTTCCTGTTCATTAAGACATGGTAGTGAAGAGGTTTACAAATGGCAACATAGCGATCGTAGGCCATTGAGGCCAAGAGAAAACACTCTGAACCACCAAGAAAGAATGTAAAATAGGTCTGTACAGCACATCCTAGGAAGGAGATGGTCTTGTTCCCAGACAGAAGATTCTCAAGCATCTTAGGGACATTGACGGATGTGTAACAGATCTCCAGGAAGGAGAGGTTTCTCAGGAAGAAATACATGGGTGTTTGTAGTGCAGGATCAACCAATGTGAGGAGAATTATGATGAAATTTCCTGACAGGGTAATGATATAGATAGCCAGAAATGTAGAAAATAATGTACTTTGTAAGTTGGGTTCATTCGAAAGACCCAGGAGGATGAATTCAGTCAGTGTTGTTGTATTCTGTAGTATCCTTTCTTTCTTCATCAACATCCTGGAAAATAAAAGGAAATGCATGTAAATCTAATAATTAAGGGGGCAAAAAAAAATTTCTGTGCACAGGGCTGGATCCAGCAATTTATCTGCTAGTAAGAAGTGAAGGAGAAAAAGAAGGAAAGATTCTAGTCATTCACCCCAAAAAGTCACATTTAGGATTATGGAAGCTACGTGAACAAAAGACATTAGGAAGTAGAGGAATTCAACAATGATGGGTGAAATAGATCACCGAATTCATAAACTGAAAAAGGAGGGGAGGGACTTAACTCCCCCCCCCCAAAAAAAAAATTGAATTACATACCTAAAGTTTAAGAAAGATAGACTTAGAGGCATATTAAATATATATATATTTCACAATAGGTTAAAAACATATATTGGTCCTTACAGTAGCCTCAGTTATCATTGATAATCTGTAATGATACCCTGACCTGGATAGCCCAGGCAAGCCTGATCTCAAATCTCAGAAGCTAAGCAGAGTTGACCCTGGCAAGTATTTGGATTCCAGAGAATATCAGGGCCATGAGGCCAAAGACAGGGGATCAAGAGATGTCTCTGAATGTCCTCTGTGCCCAATAGGAGTCGCCAGAGGTCGCCATGACTTCCAGGCATGGACACAGACACACACAAAATGCAAAAGAGTTAATCTGTAATGACATCAAATTTGATTAAAGTGACAAATATTGGCCCTAATGGATAGAGAGAACATATTTCTTCTATACACAGTCTTATAATTTGAAGGCACCCGATAAGGTTGATAGTGGATACATTGCGAACAGACAAAAATGACTATTTCTTTGAGTAATTAAATTGTGAATTCACTACCAGTGGATATAGTGATGGCCACAACTGTGGCTGTAAAAGGGATTTAAACAAATTCATGGAGGATAAGTCCACCAATGGCTAGCCATAATGACTAAAGGGAACCTCCATATTATGAAGCAGTGAAACTTCTAAGTACTAGTAATAGGAGGCAACATGAAGCAAAGGTAATCATCTCTGTTCTTGATTTGTGGGCCCTTCAGGGCAACTGATTGACGACTGTGTGAAAGAGGAAGCTGGACTGGCTATGACACTAGTATGATTCACCAAGGCTCTTCTTATGTTCTTATGATTATATTGTAATTTGCCAACACAAAGCTGTAAGAATGGTTTGAAGGCCATTGTGCTGCAAAAGCTAAATGGATTTGGCCTTACAACCCACCTGGATGATAATGCATCTGAGAACTGTATCTAAACCATTGAGCTCTTTGGATGAGTCCTGGCATCCAAATATAGTAAACAGGAATATATAGCACACACAGATCTAATGCTGCTATTGTGATGAATGGGGTATATCCCCATTCATATACAATATCTCCATTCATATATCCCCATGCATATACAATGTACTAGAATGGGATGCATACTTCTGCCTTATGCTACAGATAGCAATACTGACAAAAGAGGTGGTGTGCCCAGTTTTTTTAACCTCATTTGTGCAGATTTACAAGCAGATTAAGGCCCATTAATTGTAGCATCAAAGAGTCTCTTCTGCTAAATGAGAATTTGTATGCAAGCTCTAAGTTGAATGCTAATGGTGTGATCCAGCAAATTTGAAAGTGTTGTTAAATTCCATTGATTGTAAAGGCAGAAACTGACACATGCTCAAAAACTACCAAACAAAACCTGCTGGACTTTGGAGTTTGAACATTACTATTAAAATGCACTAACCCTGCCAAAAAATCCTGGTCTAAGAAATGATTTACTATCAGTGGTCACTTCCAGGGATGTAGACAGTAGGCTCCTTCAGAATGACAAACACAGTTTTTAAAGAGGATAATATTGTACTTACTGAGATCTCTGATGCTCACACACAGCCCTCTCTGTTACTGACTTGCAACTGCCCTGTTGGTTTCTAAATCACTTGTTTGAAAGGGAGTGATCTTATTCCTAATTTCTGACTGTTCACCAGACACAATGGAGAAAGTTTTATCCTCCTGTGGTATCTCCTCTGGGAAGTCCATATGCAAACAGATTGAAAAGTTCTACGGGCTGAGTAGACAGACACTTTACTGTCATTATCCACAAAACATTTGGGTGAAAGCTGAGGCCTGCAGGAGGAGAGAGGAGCATACAGTTTCATGGATGGAGCATTGCTCATGGCACTTTGGATCTAAACCATTTTTAATACAGGTAGTTATTTGAAAATGCAGATAAGTGGCATCATGGGAGAGGTATTCCTCCTTTTCTTACATGGGAAAGAATGACTTTTCTGATGCCTGCCATATCTATAAGATCATAAAAAAGAAGAATGCTTTTTGCTGGGAAATCATTATTTTCCCTCAGATACAAATTTAGTTGCTTGTTCAATTTATTAACCAAATGGAATTCATATGACTAACCAGTCAAGTTCTCTTGCAGTACCATTAAACAGTAGTGGAAATATCCACATAATGGTAGGCCTGACCTTGTCATTATAGCCAGGTTTTGGGGGGTTCCACCCCTGTATCCAGCAGCAATTATTGATATACTCTTCCATTTATTCTTTTTGCCATGCTCCAGTATTTGAGGTAAAAGGACTCACTGCCACTCTTTCACTTGGTAAGCCCCCCAGGGAAGATAAGCTTCCCCCTGAACTCTTTAAGCAGTTCCCTGCCTGGTGGGTTCCAGTGTTGGCCAAGGTGTTCATTCAGATAAATTCTTCTGGATTCCTGCCCTCAAACCATAGTTATTCCAGTATTTAAAAGGGGCAACAAACAAGATCTATACATTTATCAACCTATCAGCTTGTTAGATATCACCTTCAAACTCTACAGTAAATTCCTACTGAGTAAAATGGAAGTATGGGAAGAAGCTAACCAGGTGATTTTCTCTGAACAAGCTGGTTTCAGAAAGGGCCAATCTATCATCAACCATTGTCTCATTTTGTACTGCCTTGCTATAGAATGCATTAAGGGTCCTGCTAGACATCTTTATGCATCTTTCGTCAATCTTGCATCTGCTTTTGACTCAGAGGACAGAGAAAGACTTTGGTCTAAACTGGCATGTAATAACATTAACAAACGTCCCCTACTTCTGATAAGAGAACTCCACAGTAATATATCCCCTAAAATTAGAGTAGGCATTTCAGGTTTTCAGAAAGAAAAAATTCCCATAGTCAGAGGCGTGAAACAGGGTTGGATTATCACCCCTCTTATTTTTAATTTTTTATATTAATGACATTGTTAAGAGGTTCTCAGACCCTGATCTTTTTCCTCCCCATCATGGCCCATGGAAAATTTTAGTCTTCTTGTACATAGATAACATGTTGCTGCTGTCTCTAACTCATGTTGGTTTGAGAAGGTCACTGTCTAGGCTCAGTGATTATAGTAAAGCAAAATTATTAAATATCAACTAATCAAAGACCAGGGTGATGTTTTTTGGAATGAGGAAATGCAACCACTGTTGGTCAATAGACAACTTTTCAATTGACCAGTACAGAGATTTCAAATATCTGGAAATCACCCTTAGTAACACACTTTCTTGGAAGGCTCATTTAGAAATTATAAAATCAATAGCCCTCCATATGATGGGGGCCATTCTAAAATTCTACTGCACTAAAGGGGGCTTCCTGGTAGATCCTGCCATAAAACTCTTCCAGAATAAGATAACCACCCAACTTCTCAAGGGAGTAGAGGTATGGGGATGGAACAACGCCATGGCTGTTAACCTGAGGAGAATTCAAAATCTTTCTCCTGAAAATGATCTTACCTCTACCCCCAAACACTCTAGCTTCAGTATCTGGTCTTCCAGGGAACAGTCAGGGTTGATTTCTTTTAGGATTGACTGATTCAATCTCCTTGCAGTCCAAGGGACTCTCAAGAGTCTTCTCCAGCACCATAATACAAAAGAATCTATTCTTCGGCATTCAACCTTCCTTATAGCCCAACTCTTGCAGCCATACTTTACTACTGGGAATACCATTGCTTTGACCATATGGACTTTTGTTGGCAGAGTGATGTCTCTAGTTTTTATTATGCTGTCTAGGTTTGCCATCACTTTCCTCCCAAGGAGCAAGTGTCTTAGTTTCATGGCTGCAAGAACGTGAAGTCTGTCACTGCTTCCATGACTTCCCCTTCTATTTGCCAAGGAGTGATGGGGCCAGATGCCATGATCTTCATTTTTTTCATGTTGAGTTTCAAGCCAACCTTTGCGCTCTCCTCTTTCATCCTTAGCAAGAGGGTCTTTAAATCCTCTTCAGTTTCTGCCATTAGAGTGGTATCTTCTACATATCTGAGGTTGTTGATGTCCCCCCCACCCCCAGCAATCTTAATTCTGGCTTGTGATTCATCCAGGCCAGAATTTCGCATGATGTACTCTGCATATAAATTAAATAAGCAAGGTGACAATGTACATCCTTGTTGTACTCCCTTTCCTATGCTAAACCAATCAGTTGTTCCATATCCAGTGCTAACTATAGCTTCTTGATCCTTATACAGGATTCTCAAGAGACATGTGAGGTGGTCTGGTACTCCCATTTCTTTAAGGACTTGTCATAGTTTGTTGTGATCCACACAATCAAAGGCTTTAGCATAGTCAATGAAGCAAAAGTAGATTTTCTCTGGCATTCCCTTGCTTTCTGCATAATCCAGCAATGTTGGCAATTTGATCTCTAGCTCCTCTATGTCTTTGAAACCCAGTTTATACTTCTGGCAGTTCTCTGTCCATGTACTGCTGAAGCCTAGCTTGTAGGATCTTGAGTATGACCTAGTTAGTGTGTGAAATGAGTGCAATTGTGTGATAGTTTGAACATTCCTTGGCATTGTCCTTCTTTGGGATTGGAAAGTAAATGGACCATTCCTAATCCCATGGCCACTGTTGCATTTTCCAAATTTCCTGGCATATTGAGTACAGCACTTTATCATCATCATCTTTTAAGACTTTGAATAGCTCAGCTGGGATACCATCACCTCTGCTGGCTTTGTTGTTAGTAATGCTTTCTAAGGCCCATTTGACTTCACACTCCAGGATGTCTGGCTCGAAGTCAATGATCACACAGTCATGGTTGTCAAGGATACTGAGGTCCCTCTTGTATAGTTCTTCTGTGTATTCTTGCCATCTTTTCCTAATTTCTTCTGTTTCTGTTAGGACCCCACAGTTTTTGTCCTTTATGTTGGACAGTTTTGCATGGAATGTTCCCTTGATTTCTCCAATTTTCTTGAAGAGATCTCTAGTTCTTCCCATTCTATTGTTCAGGAAAGCCTCCTTATCTCTCCTTGCTGTTCTCTGGAAATCTGCATTCAGTTGAGTAAATCTTTCATTTTCACCTTTGCCTTTCACTTTCCTTCTTTCCTCTGCTATTTGTAAAGCCTCATCAGACAGCCACTTTGCTTTCTTGCATTTCTTTTTCTTTGGGATGATGCTGATTGCTGCCTCTTGTACAAAGTCACGAACCTCCGTCCATAGTTCTACAGGCACTCTATCAAATCTAGTTCCTTAAACCTATTCTTCACCTCCATTGTATATTCATAAGGGATGCAATCTAGGACAAACCTGAATGGCCTAGTGGTTTTCCCAACTTTCTTTAGTTTAAGTCTGAATTTTGCAATGAGTAGCCCATGATCTGAGCCACAGTCAGCTCCAGATTTTGTTTTTACTGACTGTATAGAACTTCTCCATCTTTGACTGCAAATTATATAATCAATCTGATTTCAGTGTTGCCCATCTGGTGATGTCCATGTGTAGAGTTGCCTCTTAGGTTGTTAGAAGAGGATGTTTGATGTGACCAGCATGTTCTCTTGACAAAATCTGTTAGCCTTTGCCCTGCTTCATTTTTTTCTCCAAGGCCAAAGTTGTCCATTATCCTAGTTACCTTTTGACTTCCTCCTTTAGCATTACAGTCATTTATGATGATGAGGACGTCATTTTTGGTGTTAGTTCTAGGAGGTGTTGTAGGACTTCATAAAACCAGTCCACTTCAGCCTCTTCTGTGTCAGTGGTTGGGGGCATAGACTTGGATTACTGTGATATTGAATAGTTTGCCTTGGATTTGGACCATGATCATTCTGTCATTTTTGAGACTGTATCCCATTACTGCCTTTCGCACTCTCTTGTTGACTGTAAAGGCCATTTTTTCTATGGGATTCTTGGCCACAGTAGTAGATATAATGGTCTTCTGAGTTAAATTTGCCCATTCCCATCCACTTTAGTTCACTGATTCCCAAGATGCCAAAGTTCAGTCTTGCCATCTCATTTTTGACCATATCAAGCTTACCTTGATTCATAGATCTTACATTCCAGATTCCTATGCAGTATTGTTCTTTGCAGCACTGGACTTTCTTTTTACCACCAGACATCCACAACTGAGCATCCTTTTAGTTTTGGCCCAGCCACTTCATTCTTTCTTACTTATACTTGACCTCTGCTCTTCCTCAGTAGCATATTGGACACCTTCCAACCTGAGGGGCTCATCTTCCGGCATCATACCTTTTAGCCTTTTGTTACTATCCACAGGGAGCCTTAGAACCAGAGAATTCATGCTGCTAGTTGTTGGCGTGTCCGTTTTATTCAGCTTCCAGGCAAAAATTCTTAGACATTGTTCTGGCTAGCTTAGGCCCAAGCACTGCAACAGAAAAAGTGTTCTTCTCTCTGATGAGGCAACAGTGGTCTTTTCACCCTAGCTGCCAAGAAAAACCAACCTAAGTTAGTGTCCAAAGATTAGGGCAGCAAAATATTCCTTTCTATAGCCAGTCAGATGAATTGTTTGTAATTTTAATATATGTTTGTTCTTGTTTGCAATGGCCTTTGGCTCTATGCAATCAAATTGAAATGAATTGAAAGGCCTGACCTGGAAAGAACCAAGGCACCAACAATCAGGGTTTTTGGGAGAGAATAATGGGCCACTCATACTGCTTCCTGTGCTTTCAAGTACATGTGATTTATCTTCTTGAGGATTTATGATTACTATGGGATGTGAGCATGATCGTAACAAAAGCTGTTAAAATAGCATTTTGTTGTTGCTGCTGCTGCTGTTGCCTCACATGGAATAAATCCAATAATTGGTATTTACCATCACCACTGAAATCTCTTTGTCCTTCCACGTTGCCTCAGCAAATGGGGGGATGGGGGGGGTCCTGCAGGGAATGTGATGTCAGTTCCAGGTGTCACTCTAGACTGCCTTCCCCAGTCTCCATGGTTGTCACAATACTGACTAGGGAAAATTCCTAGAGCATCACTATGTGTGTCAGGATCCCCAATGACTCAGTATCAACAGCCAGTGCTTAAACAGACTAAGCTTTATTGATCAGAGAGATGGAGCACCATGCACTCTTAAGTCAAGAATGAGCTATTCAAAATGGCTATCATAATTATACATGGTTCATATGCGACCTCCTGACGAGAGGAAGCCAATAAGCAGCTAAGCAAAAGTGCAGGGACTGATTAACGGTTTGGGATGCAAGCGGGAAAAAAGGTGCCTTTTCATGCTCAAGGTGCTGGTAGCTCAAGGTCAGGTTGAGATAAGGGAGACAGTACAGACTCCAGCTGCAAAAAGGAAAATACACCAGCCAGGCAAAACAGCTTACATCACGGCGGGATCACCCGACAATGTGGAGGACATTTTTATTCCTTATCATCAATTCCTCAGTAATGAGAAATTGGGTCCTGGGGTGAGTAAATCCCAAGCCTGGGCAGATAAATGGGAGGCAGGAAATAGGAAGGAATGACATCACTTCTGTTGGGATTGGAAGTGATTTTATCACATCCCTGGCAATAGCATTCAGCTAAAACTCTATGCTGCATCATTGCTGGAAATGCGATGACATCACAATTAGGGATGGGCATGAACCTGGAAAACGGTAGTTTGTGGTGGTTCATGGTTCATGAGAAACCATGGACCACAGTTTGCAAACCTCCACAAACTTTCTGGTTTCCTGAACTGGTTTGTGGTCCATTAGGTGATTCAAAAATACTCCTGGGCACCCTCCACAATATCCAGGGGTCTGTTTCCCAACCCATCCTTCACTGCTGCTGAAAGCAAGTTGTCCCCCTTTTTGCCTTCTGCCCCCTGGATCAGCACCTTCTTGGGGTGCTGGAAGCACTATTTTTTCACTGCTCACACCTCCTGGCCTTCCTCTACCACCTCCAAGGTTCAGCCTGCTGGCACAACCCCCACAACCACAATCAAATCCACTGTACTCCCTTTTCCTTGTTGACAGCTTCCTTCCCCTGCATCAAACTCCGCCTTCCTGGAGTGCTTGGGTATGAATTGAGTATCCAAAAGGTGCCCTTAGGACCCCTCTTCAACAACCAGGAGACTGTTTCCTGACTCTCCATTCACTGCTGCCATCAGAAAGCTGTCCCTCTAATAGATGCAAGCCAGTTTAGCAGTGCCTTTTGTCTCCCCATGGAAGCTGCCACAGTTCCCATTAGTAAACTCAGAAGGCATTTAAATGCCTTCTGAACTCACTGGACAATTGTGCCACCATGGCAGCACAGCCCGCCATTGCCTTGGGCACCAGCATGTCTGGCTCATGAACCCAAACTAAGAGAACCAAAAACCAGGCCAATTTGCGGACAGTTCACGAACAACACAATAGCTCAAATCATGGTTAGTGATCCAATGAACTGGCCTGGTTCATCATGAAATTTAGTTCATAATTCAGTTTGTTCCCATCCCTAGTCACAATGAGTGTCCTTCAGCACCAGTGATCACCCTCCATTTCCCCCCATTTGACTTCTACTGCCCAGCTGAACAATGGTGGGAATGATTGGTGGGGAATGAGTAATCTCAGAATGATGACCAAATAAGTATTATTTTTGAAGAAACAACATCCACTGCAATGCAAGAAAATGCCTTGTACCTGACATGGCCTTTAACAAGAATTTCAGAGAAGGAAGGAAGGAAGGAAGGAAGGAAGGAAGGAAGGAAGGAAGGAAGGAAGGAAGGAAGGAAGGAAGGAAGGAAGGAAGGAAGGAAGGAAGGAAGGAAGGAAGGAAGGAAGGAAGGAAGGAAGGATATCAATAGAGGTTGCAGTCCAAAGCAGAGTCGATCAGTGTCAATGGACTTAGAAGGGGGTAACTCTGTTTAGGATTGCACTGTAGTTACATTTAACAATGTAAACTTCTGTGGGTTGATTCCCCTCCCTTATTACAATCTAAAGTATCCTTATCAGGGATTTCATAATTCAATTGGGGCCTAAGGGCAAAGATATTTCAGAAATGGCAGGTAAGATGCAAAGGTCAAACACATATTTTGGGGTATATTTCAGATGACATTTTGAAAGAATTAGGTTAAAAGGTTACAGTATGAGAGTAAGATTGCCTCCTTAACCCCTGGTTTAATTGCTAATGGAACTTCTAGAGATCTTAGCTAATAACTTATGAGTGCTTCTTGAGTTGCCAGTTAAGTAACCAAATTTTCGTATAAGGACTAACAATATTTGAGAACCAGAAAAGATTCCCATTTTGTTTTTTGTACCTCCTAAAATGACAAGCGACATATTAGAAAAGGTGTTTCTCCTTATGGGTAAGATGGGCACCTTTGTCCAAGATGGTACTTGCCATCTGCTATTTTTGAAAATACCTGTATTTTAAAAATTAATGGGCCTTTTCATGTATGTTCCATTTATTTACTTTATTTATAGTCTGCCAGTCACTGCAACCTGCCAGGAGAGTGTAGAGAGTATAGTGTCACAAGAGGAGTTTCAGTAACTTAAGTGCCAGTTCAATTCCTCTTGTGACATTGTAGTCTCTCCACTCTTCTGGCAGGCTGCAGTGCTTGCCAAAACACTTTGAGAATGATGACATTAATACGCCTGCCTACTCAGCCAGTTCATCTGTTTGATCTGCTTGCAGATAGAATTCCCAGAGGAGGCAGTACAGGAGGATAAAACTTGTACATTCTACCTAGTGAACAGACAAATGCAGGACCAAGAACACTCCCTTCTACGAGTGTGGCTTAAAAACCAATTGTGCAGCTGATGAATCAGTAAGTACAACTTTATCCTATTTGAAAACTCCAATTAGTATTCTGAAAGAGTAGCCTATGTATATTCCTAGATGTGAATTATACCAACAGGGCAATCCTAAGGAGAGTTACTACAATGTAAGCCCATTCATTTCAAGTCATGTATTAGTAGGAGTATTTGACAGAGTTGGTAACAACTCTTTTATCATGACGGCTGTTGCTACCACAAGGCAGAAGTATGCACTGCACTCCAGTATATTATGTATGTAGATTTCCCCATTCATCACAGTAGATACACGTGTACTGTAGATTCCTGTTCATTATTTCTGGGTTAAAGTATAATCCTCAGATATCCATATTCCTTTTACAAATAAATCCACAGTTTGAGGAGTAGAAATGCATCAAGTGCCTTCATAACATTATTTAGTTTTTGGATTGGAACCATACAACAGAGTCTATAGTCTATTTAGATATTTTATGGGTTAGATCCTGCAAAAAAAACCCTATTCAAACTTCTCCAGTTGGCCTGTTCAATATGTTGCCCATCCAACATGACTTTTCACCATGCAGGACATTATATCCAGCACTATACCTTTTGGGAGATCAGAGGAGAACCCTCCCTCCTTTTTCATCAGCAGAGAACCTGATTGGATCCAACTCAAGTATATCCAAACTACTGCTATATCTTTAATTCTTAGATTTACGTGCATCTCATTTGATTTTCCAGGATCCTGATCAAGAAAGAAAATATTCTTCAGAATAGAACAGCACTGGCTGAATTCATCCTCCTGGGTCTTTCAGAAGAGCCCATCTGGCAAAGTATATTATTTTCTACATTCCTGATAATATATATCACCATTCTGGCAGGAAATCTTGCCATTGTTCTCCTCACATTGGTTGATCCTGTGCTTAACACACCTATGTATTTCTTCCTGAGAAACCTCTCCTTCTTGGAGATCTGGTACACATCAGTCAATTTCCCCAAAATGCTTGAGGATCTTCTGTCTGGGAACAAGTCCATCTCCTTCCTAGGATGTGCTGTACAGACCTATTTTGCATTCTCTCTTGGTGGCTCTGAGTGTTTCCTCCTGGCTTCAATGGCCTATGATCGCTATGTTGCCATTTGTAAGCCTCTTCACTACCATGTCCTCATGAACAGGAAAATGTGTGTGGGTTTAGCTGGGGCATCTTGGTCAAGTGGCTTTTTATTGTCCTTTGGTCTCATCAGTACAGTTTTTACCATGTCCTTTTGTGGCCCCAATGAAATTAATCATTTCTTTTGTGACATTCCCCCATTACTGAAACTTGCCTGTGGGGACACTTCTAGGATCGAAATTACTGTGTTTCTAATGGCTATGCTTGTTGTGTTTATTCCTTTCATTCTCATCTTAATGTCTTATGCTGGTATTATTGTGACTATTCTGGAAATTTCTTCTGCTGAGGGCCGGAGAAAGACTTTTTCCACCTGTTCTGCACACCTCATTGTGGTGACCTTATTGTATGGTTCTCTTTGTATTGTGTACTTGAAGCCCAAATCCACTTATTCATCCAATTCTAACAAGTATACATCTCTCATCTACATAGTTGTTAGCCCCATGTTCAACCCTATCATATACAGCCTTCAGAATAAAGAAGTTAAACGTGCTCTTATAAGAATATGGGAGAAAAAACCTTTTGGGTGATCAAAGGATGTGGCATAGAATGTCATAGCCAAAACAGATGAGACAGTATTTGAGCCTATTTATTGCTAACAAACAGACACATTTATTTCGCCCAAGGAAATAGAGCTAATAACCAGTCTTACTCTTCCTACTTTGTATTTAGCATTGCTCTGAAACATAAAGAACATCTAAAATACATTGTTTAGCAGGATTATACTACGTAAGATACAGTAAAGGAACTTAAGTTCCAAGTAGATTGGTCAGTTTTTGTGTGTGTTCAGGACTGGGCGTTTCCCAAACCTTTTCCTCAGTAGCAATTTTTCAGAATGCTGTACCAATATAACACATTGTGTCACCCAGGTTCTATTGTTATTGAAACTCACAAGAGTTAAATGTATACAGCCATGTGTTGAATTAAAGTGGGATCCAAGCAGCCTTTCTGAAGGTGAAACTGGCAGTAGTGGTCCTGCTTACCCATTCAAAAGGCTATGGTAGGGCTTATGAGGTCTGCATGGACAATTGATGTGTGATGGGGAACATTAGATGTGATTAAGTGGGGAAACTGGCTGGAACCTACCCATAGATCTCAAAGTATAGTATTACGCCACTCTCCCACCCCTCTGTCATTTTTTATTTTTATTCTATTATTTTTTCTGTCTGTCATCTACCTCCTTTTATTTCTTGTGTGCTTGCAATTCTTGATTTGAATGTAAATATTGATTACTATTTTGCCCTAATAAAATCAATTTCTTTTACAATTGGACTGTTTATTGACTCAATTAAGGGTCTAAAAGAAACTCTCTGTAAACATTGATAGCAATTCATGTTTATACACCAGCCTCTCACTAGTTCTGCCTTTGTAGCTAATTCCCCAATCAAAGCAAAGGCAAGATATTTATTTAATAAAGCTGTTGTAGGGTAACAGTGCATGCAACCAATAGAGGAGACAGATTTTAATTAGGGGTGTGCAAGAAAAAAACTCAGTATTTTTTGGGTTCAGGTATACTGAATTCAAAAAATATAGGTATTTCCCGATATTCGGGTATATTGAACACAAAAAATATAGGTATTTCCCAGTATTCATTAATCCCAATACCATTATGGTATTGGGATTCAGGAAATATTCAGGTTTCCCTTTTTTTTCCCCCAGGAACTCATCACTTGGAGAAGGTGTTTAAACACCTTCCAGGTGAATTTGTCATTTGGGACTCCATTCACACGGCACTGCTTGTAAAAGGCATTGTGCAAGAGGTAGCACATGAATGGAGTCCCAAGTGGCAAGTTCCGGGTGGTTTATTTAAAATATTTTAATGGTGCCTTCTCACCCAGTTTGGGGTCCTCAAACCCATTCAAACAAGCTTTTAAAATACATATCATAAAAATAATTAAAATCAATAATTAAACAGGACACGTATACAATTGAGCAAAGCACATGTTTGCAAAAACAGCTCAATGTGGGAATTCCAAATGCCACAGACAAGTCTTCAGCCACAGGAAGATGACAATAATTGAGGGGGAAAGGCAAATTTCCTGGCAACAGAATTCCATACTTTTGGTGTCACAAAGAAAAGAAAGGACCTTTCTCCAGTTCCTACCCATTTAACATCAGAAATTGAGGAAGGGATCTAGTGGAAGGGAGTTATAGCATCTAATCCTAAGTGTCAGGAACCAGGCACATGAAGACAGCAATCCTAAATGGATCTACTCAGACTCCTATTCAGGTCTATTTAATGGGGCTTACTCCCAGGAAAAGGTTCTTAAGATTTGCACTCATTAGGTTGGATTGAGCAAAAAATTTCCATTTGCACAACTGGAAATGCAAGAAAAAGACCATGATCGCCACTTGTACTGAGTCAAATGTATTGTATCCCACTTTGCATTTCTGCTTACATAAGATTTTGCATGACCAGTTTTGAGGCATTATAATATCAAGGAAGGAAACCACTGGGTATTGCAAGATCTCATGCAAGTAACATGGCACTAATGCTGCTTATGTTTCCACTTGCACATTGCTGAAGCCAACTTCCCATGGTTCTGTACAGTCTTGGCTCTGCAAACAAGTGTCTTGGATCAGATAAAGACCTGTTGGAAGCTCTTGGCCGCAAATCCTCTTTGTTCCTACCATACCATAAGTAAGTTAGGGTAAGAAAGCGAAGAATGACATCAAGGATGTACTGCAATACAGTGAGGCAGGTTTGACATAGACCTGAACTCTGCAGGAGGCTTTGTTCAACACCAAATGTACGCAAAGAAGGTAAGGACCCTGAAATGAGGGAATTCAACCCTTCTCTCTACTTCTAATCTTCACCACACCACCAGATAGGCGTATGATAGTTCAGATGGGATTCCTAAGGGTCTTAGAATGTATTACATTGTCCTTATGTTCTCTTATTATTTATTTATTTGATTTATACCCCCCCTCCCCACCGAAGCAGATAAAAACAGAGCAGATATAAAAAACAATCATAAAGTACTAGTATAAAATATTATATGACGATGGCGAAACATTGGTAACAGATCAATCATAACGAGGAGTGCAGTCAGCATTGGTGTTAGGACTATCATCTCAGTCCTATTCATGCTGGCAAAGCACAGGATGTTGATGGTGGTATTAGGGTACAGGGTCTTAAGGCAGATTATAGTAAGTCAATGTAGTCAACAGGATGGGACATCAAATCAGAAATGTGATAGGATAATGACTGCAGAAGTCTGAAACAAAGGTCTTTTCCACATTCTCATTTTTCTCACTTGTAAGTTCCTGTTTCTTCTGGGTTCCCCCCCCTCATGTTCAGCACATGTTTTGCTCCCTCTAGTGGCTGATTCAATATTACACCGCTTTATGTCCAGCATATCTCCATAAGGTTCTTGAAGTTCTTGTTGTGGCTGCACACCTGAGAAAGTTCCTTTGCTGAACAGAAATGCTCTAGAAGAGTTTAACTTTGTCCTTTTCTTCTATTATTGCAATTGGAGTAATCTTTCAATGAAGCAGTCTTTCCATTCGGTCTGTTTGATGAGGATACATCTGATTTCTCTGAAATGTTGGAGACCAAAGGGGTGGTTCTGTCAAAGGTCATCCACAGAGTCTCACTGGAAGTAGTAGAAGAAGGGACAAACTTCCAAGATGTGCTGGGATACTGGATCAAACAACCAGGCCTGGAGCCTACTGATAACTGCAGCCACCAAGTTGGAACTTCAGGTCTCCCCAGGCACATAGCTAATAAGAAATGGTATCCAAAGTTGTATACATGTCAGGGCAATAACTTGCAGAGGTGTTCCTCTGCTGACACAGACCAAATGTTTACTTTGGGGCAGAAAACATTAGGGAACACACTGCCTATGTGTATGGAGGTACAGATTCAGATAAATGGGAGGGGAGGAGAATCTTTTTTAAAAGGGGGGTTTATTTACTAACAGAAAAATGCACAATATAGCAGTAATGAATAAAAAATACAGAATGTAAATGCAGTATGGTTGAACAAGAATAACAACAAAAAACCTTTCCCTGGAATGGCTGCCTACTTACAGAAAGTAAACCAATAAAAGAAAATAAGATGCAAAAGCCCACTCTGGGGGAAAGGGGAATGTTGTCTACAGTGGTAAAGAAGCATTGCTGGGAGTTAAAATTGACCAGGAGAAGACAGAAGGCTTGATGCCAGGTAAGCAGAATAGAGGTTTGTGATCCAGAAAAGATGAGGGACCAACTGTCATGATGGGGTCCAGGGCCCAGGTGCAGGGGGGCTGCCAGGTGCCGTAGTCAGAGAGCATTCCAGGGATCAGCCAAGGTATCAGTCCAGTCCAAGCAAACAAGGTTCAAAGTGGAGCGCAAAGCCATCGTCAGGTTTACCATTAGCCAGAGGTCGAAGCAGAGTCCAGAAGCCGAGCCAAGGTCAGGAGCCAGAAGAGCATTCAGAGATGTGCCGAGGTGGGGAGCCAGAGAGTCAAGATGCAGGAACGAGGATGGGCGCAAGGTGAGCTGTCTTTCGATGAGTTTGCCAGCACAGTTTGCTCATGGCTGGGGATGTTCTTAAGTACCGTGCTGGCTCGTTAACCAATTAACCGGTCACTGTCAAGTCCCTGCTCCGGTTAATACTCGGGGCTCATTGACCGCCGCCCCCATGCACGTGCCTCCTTCCGTTGAGCCGCTAAGTCTTTGCGCCTGCAAGCTCGTAGATGATCGGCACGTGGGGGCGAGTCAGGTGGGGAAGCATCCGCCCCAGGTGCTTGCTGACTTGTAGCTGGGAGCTCATCCCTCCCAGCACTTAGATCCTTTGAGGACTCTGGCACCTTGGGGGGACTTAAAGGTGCTGCGTCCCTGATCCCTGGTACCGGGTCTGAGGAGGTCGTGGCCAAGCTGTCAGGCACCAAATCAGGGGTAGAGCACACTGGTGCCGGGTCTGGAGGTGTTTCTGAGCTCCTTGCCGAGGTTTCAGGCGCTGGATCGGGGGCAGGCATGACACCAACTGTGAGACTGGGATAACAGGGTATTTCCAGACAGATTACAGAAATTGATCCTGAGGGGTGATATTTTAAAATACTCTTTTGCCTGGGTTGAGGAGCAAAAAAGTTGCCTTGACACTGGGATGTAAGATTTAAAAAAATGTAATCTTTGGGGGGTCTCTATTGTGGGAGTTTCCCTCATTTGCATTTAAAGTGTCAAAATGTTCCATTGGAAGTCAGATACGTATACACTAATCGGTAAGGTACATGCCACGATTGGGGATGGGCGAGCATATTCCTGTCCATTCATTTAGATAGGAAGGAAATTTCTAGGGTCAGTGTGTTAGTTATTGTTTTGGAAATCTAGGTCAGTGGTTGTTATCAGACTAGCTGGGAGGAAACTCTGGCTCTTTGGAGGAAATGGCCCTCAACTGAATCCCTCATAGGGTGGGATCGAGCATATAATTGACCCTGCATTTCTGTCCTCCTTGGCATGACAGTGCTTTTTTATTTTAGTTTAATTCAGACTCCTTCTATCTTTCCTGAGCTAACATTCAGGTGTACACATGTATAGAAGGGGAGTCAAACTATGTGGGAAAAGACCCGTGGGTAAAGGTCTCATGGGCATCAGAAGAAGATCACACCAGTTGTCCACCTAGCCAGTTACTGGAAGCTTATCAACAGGGCACAGAAGCCAAAGCCTTCCCTGATGTTGCCTCCTGTCACTGGAATAAAGAGATTTACCCTCTCTGTTGTGGAGGTTACCTTTAGTCACCATGGCTAGTAGTCACTGAGAGACCTATATGGATCTGCCTGGTCCCTTTGTGAATCTGTCTATCCCTGTGGTCATCACTACATCCCCTGACAGAAAATTCCATACTCTACTCATTTGCTGAGTAAAGAAATATTTCCTTTTGTCCATCCTGAATCTACTTCCCATCAATTTCATTGAGGGCTCCAACATTCAAGCATTTTGAGAGAAGGAGAAAGATTTGGAACTCAGAGGCACCCAGTGATGTTGATCTCATATGCTCTTAGCTCCATGCTCAGAATATAGCTCCCAGGGGGATTAGACATTTCCTGGAATTCCAACTAACCTCCAGACTCTCTGGCATTATACTCTGCTGGGACCCCCACTGTCCCAAACCCTGCCCTCCCAAGGATCCTCTGCTATGAGAATTTCCCAGCCCAAAGCTGCAGCTCTACAGGTTCTTGATTTGGATTGGCTCTGTAGTGCCCAGTGACAGGGGATTAGGCCTTCCCATGACCAATGTTCCCTCTAAACTGTGGAGTCTTGTGAGCAAAAATTCTACTTTGTGAACTACTGGCCTTAATGTTGTGAATGGGCGATTTGGCTCCTGCATACATTAGTTTGCTCTGGAGCCATCCTTCCTGAGCTAAGACAAAAATGTGTGAGCCAGAGGCTAAAAAACTGTGAGCTAGCTCACACTAACTCAGCTTAGAGGGAACAGTGCCCATGACATCACTTTCTTGACTTGAAATAGCTGAAGGAACTGCTATTTGTCCCATTAGGAAAATATACATGTAACCATCAGGACGTGTATAATAAGTCCCAGAGTACTGCCTGATGTAATTAATAGTTATAAAGAATGATACAGTTAAGAAAGAGGTTATATTTGGATAAGAGGGCATCTGTTTCATGGTGATGTCTGGGGAAAAAAAGTTATGTTGGTTGTTGTTAAGATGGCTGTTGGAGTTCTTGCAGTTAGGGCCTCCTGGCCCAACTTGTATTTATCTAAATAAAGCCTCTTTAATTCCTTGAGAAGTGCTGGGATCAGTTCATTGTGGCATCTAGTGGGATCTTCCTGAGTTCCTATTATAATTCCCAGAACTTTGGCCCAGGTATTGTCAGTCATGCTGACCTGGCCAGACTCACACACAGAGGAAAAGACAAAGATGAAGATGAAGATGATGAAGAAGAAGAGTTGGATTAATACCCTTCCCTTCATAATCGGAGTCTCAGAGTGGTTTACAATCTCTTTCCCTTCCTCTCCCCACAACAGACACCCTGTGAGGTAGCTGGGACTGAGAGAGCTCGGAAAGAAGTGCTCTTGAGAGAACAGCTCTGAGAGAACTGTGACTGACCCAAGGTCACTCAGCTGGTTGCATTTGGAGGAGCGGGGAATCAAATCTGGTTCTCCTGATTAGAGTCCACCACTCTTAACCACTACACCAAACAAGCATAATAAGATCAGCCTAGGCTGGCTGATCATCCCTGGAAGCTGTGTGAGGTCACTTCTAGGGAAAAATACAGAGTGATCTCAGTCCTCTCTGGGAACTGCCAAAATATCTATTGTTTTTTTCTGCCTAGCAATTCCTAGAGATATATAATGTCGCTTATAGGTTTTCCTGGTAGCAGTCACACCACTGTCCCTACCTCCTGTGGTCTCCCACTCATTGTCAGGCCTTGCCTGGAAACCTTAGGTCAGCCACAAAAGGGCAGTGTAAGAGGGTATTATTCCACCCATGGCGGGAGCACTACTTTCAAAACAAAGCTATGGAAGCCAGGAGTCTATTTGTTTGTTCCAAAGCAATGCATTAACCACTAATCCACAGTGCTGCGTTCAGATGACTATTGTCTCCAACCTCTAACTGTGCAATAATCTATACCATTAACAAGAAGAGTCCACTATGATAGTAGTAAGTATCCACATACTTCAGGGAACTCCTTTTAATACCCTGAAAAAAACCTGTTCCCTCCACAAAGGTAATAGAAACCCATGAAAATCTGGAGGGGCAGACTAAGCAAGATTAAGGGGAGTTGAAAGAATTTGTGTTCATCTTCAAACTTTGAAGAAGAGTACTTTACCTTAAGGAGTCTCAAAGCAGCTTACAATCACATTCCTTTCTTCTCCCCACAACAGAAACCATGTTTATTTTTATTTATAATTTTATTTATTTATACATTTGGCTTGTAGACTGCCCTCCCCCATGAAACATGGCCCAGGGTGATGTACAACAATTGTACAAGGACATTAAAATAAAATTAAAAACATTTAGAACAGTAATCCATATAACAATATCAGGTGGCCCTAAAATTGATCAATTTTATCAGTAACTCCTGAGGGGAAGCAAGGGGGGGGCATACTAGAAAACCACTGATGTCCTCAAGAATAGGCCTGGTGGAACATATCTGCCTTACAGGTCCTGCAGAACTGCATTATGTTCTGCAGGACACAGATGTCATTAGACAGAGAATTCCACCAGGTTGGGGCCATGGTATACTAGGAGAGGAGCTCCCAAAAATATGAGGTAGGTGGGACTGAGAGGGTTTTGAAAGAACTGTGACTGGCCCAAGATCACCCAGCAGGCTTCATGTGGAAGATTGCAGAATCAAACACAGCTGTCCCAATTAGAGTTCACTGCTCTTAACCACTACACCACGCTGTTTTTCACTTCTTTGCAAGAATGGGAGCAGGCATTTCTGGGCTGAGTCATTGGCTGCGGTCATACATACTAAACAACCCACTTTCAGTGCACTTTCCAACTGGATTTTTACTGCGTGAACTGACAAAATCCAGTTGGAAAGTGCATTGAAAGGGGATTATTTAGTGTGTGTGACCGCAGCCTCAGCGAGATCTCAAAGTCAGTAAGTTGCTTCCATTTTTTTCCAGGCCCCTTCATTATCTTCTCCATTATCTTGAGAAGGGAATGGGGATCCCCTGTTAGCCAAAGTGTCTTGATTTATTAATAAATGTGAGGAATCTGAATTTTAAATGGTAATAGGCATACGAGGGAGCAATAAGCTATGTATACAGGACTCCCGCTTAGTCCAGTATCCCAGAGATAGACACAGAGACCAAAACTTAGTGAAATGGTTTCTTTACTGGAGTATTTGCACACATACAAATAAATCTCAAACACATTCTCAACAATACAGAGGTAGGAAAAATAGATTGGAAAATGTACAGAGACATTTGCGTTAGCAGGAGTTTGTTGGTTGGGTAATACTGACCTGTCCGATGTGATGAAGTGATCCTACAGTGGAAAAATAAGGGAGATTATAAGGGAAAAGGGTTGTGTTCTGAACCAGCAGAGAACATGGTTGACTCTGGGCAGCGTTTAAACCAAGAGTCAGCAAGATAGGAGTTTCTATTCAGATTTTCAGGTCTCCTTTGCAGGGCATCGCACTCCTTGATAGCTACTGGCTCTTGTGTGCCGTCCACAGCCAGGGTGCTTGGCTGATCTCTGTTGCCTTGCAGGTGAGAGGTGGCAGGTAACCCATGGATCCAATCTTGGTCCGGCACATTGCCTCAAGAAGAGGCTTCCCTCAGCTGGGTGTGTATCTACAGTCCAGGAAGGTGGCATCACTGTTTGATCACCATACAATCTGTTTCCCTTGGAACACTTATTGCACAGTCCACTTACTGATTATGGTTCATAAGTCCATAAGAGCATTTTAAGCTCCTTGCAGGGCAATACCCCCTGCCTCCATGGTTCCCAAACTTACCCACAAATCCAAATTTACTATGTGTAGTGACCCACTTAAACAAACGAGCAACAAACAAACAAACATGCAGAAAGGGCATGTGCAAAACAATAACACTGCAAAGCCCTGTAATCCACTCAGGGCCGGCTCCAGGTGTCTGGGCGCCCTAGGCAGGACAGCCTTGGGCGCCCCCACTGGGAATGCCAACCTCCCGGTGGGACCTGGAGATCGGGGGCAGAACGCTGGCTTTCCCGGGGGCTCCATGGCTGCAGGGTCCCTGGGAAAGCCAGGGAAGGGGGCGGGGGGTCTAGCTGCCACCCCCTCCCTCCCAGAGCTGGCTTTCCCAGGGGCTCCATGGCTGCGGGGTCCCTGGGAAAGTCAGGGAAGGGGCGGGGGTCTAGCCGCCACCCCCTCCCTCCCAGAGCCGGCTTTCCCAGGGGCTCCGCGGCTGCAGGGTCCCTGGGAAAGCCAGTAGGGGGCAGGGGGTCTAGCCGCCACCCCCTCCCTCCCAGAGCCGGCTTTCCCAGGGGCTCCATGGCTGTGGGGTCCCCAGGAAAGCGGGAAGGGGGCAGGGGGTCTAGCCACCGCCCCCTCCCTCCCAGTGCCAGCTTTCCCGGGGCCTCCGCGGCTGTGGGGTCCCCGGGAAAGCCAGGGAAGGGGGCAGGGGGTCTAGCCACCACCCCCTCCCTCCCAGAGCTGGCTTTCCTGGGGGCTCCATGGCTGTGGGGCCCCCAGGAAAGCCGGGAAGGGGGTGGGGGGTCTAGCTGCTGCCACCGCCCCTCCCTCCCAGAGTCGGCTTTCCCGGGGCTCCGCGGCTGCAGGGCCCCCGGGAAAGCGGGAAGGGGGCAGGGGGGTCTAGCCACCACCGCCCCTCCCTCCCAGCACCGGCTTTCCCCGGGGCTCCGCGGCTGCAGGGCCCCCAGGAAAGCCGGGAAGGGCGCGGGGGTTTAGTGGCGGTGGCGACAGCGGGCGCCCGGTTAGGGCGGCGGGGGGACGCTTTTGGGGTGGGGAGTGGGTGCCATTTGGCACCCCTGAGGCCGGGGGCGCCCTAGGCGAGCACCTAGTTCGCCCAATGGGCGATCCGGCCATGAATCCACTTCAATGGAACTTTTAACTCATCTTTGGGTCAGAACCCACAGACTGGGAAACAGTACATGTTTTTTATTACCCTTTCTGTAAGGAGCTCAAGGTTACAGCAACCCTGACAGACAGAAAAAGAATGGCATAATAAAAAAGCAGAGATTTTTTAAAGAGTTTATATTGTAATTACCTGCACATCTCCTAATAATCAGGGATTATCCCAAAGATTAAATATGTATAGCTTGAAGCACAGGGGGAAATATGATTTTCTCCTTATCCATCCTAAATTGTCCTGACCAGTGGTGACTTGGCTCTTTCCTGGTCAGTTCTACCATTATATAAATGTTTCCCATAATGATTAATGGTATTGCTTGAGATCTTAACACGTTAGTCATATGGATTCTATAGGGATAATAAATTAAGTAAGCAATGGAATCACCAGAAGAGGCATTCCTTCATGGGTATGAGAAGGAGAAATGCTTCTGCTATGATGAATCTGGCCATCTGCAGTTTTTATAATTACATGTATTTTTTAAAGGTGGGCTGTGCCCAAAGTACCATGAGTGGAGCTCCTTCACTTCCCCCTCTCCCTGCAGGCCACACTGCACCCCACAACTCTCTGTGAAACTGATGGCAAAGTATCCGTTCACTCAGCCAGTTCAACTTCGTAATCTGTTTGCAGCAGAAGTTCCCAGGGGAGATCACCCAGAAGCATAACCCATGTCAATTGTACCTGGCAAACAGACAGGACTCAGGAACAAGATTGCTGCCTTCTATGTGGATGTGACTAAGAAATCACCAGTGCAGCTGATGACTCAGTAACAGAGGAGGCTGACTGTGTGTGAACACTGGAGGCTCCAGTAAGTACAAAGTTATCTCATTTGAAAACTTTGGTTAGTATTGTGAAGGAGCAGACTAAGTTAATTTCTAGAAGTTGCTACTACAATTAAGCTGTTTTTAGAGCAGGGTTATTTTGCAGGGTTGTTGCATTAAAATAACAGTACTCAAATGACAAAATTCTACACTTGAAGGCAGTGCCAGATTCAGTTTGAGAGTTTTAAGTAAAATCTGCCCCAGGTATCAATGGGACTTTACAGCACATTACAATGTGCTTGATCCTATAGTTAACATCCATGTAGTACTTTAGGGAACATATGAAAATTCTCATGTAGCAGAAGAGAGCCTTGGGCTCCAACCTAATATTGCATGGTTTAGGTCAGTTGGTAAACCTGTACCAAATTTTGTTTGAAGTTTGTTTGAACTAGAGATACTACCTTTTCAAATAAGAAAAGGATTTGTACTACAAGGCAGAAGTAAGCAATATAGTACAGTCCAGCATGGATAGGTGGGTGGGTGGGTGGGTGTCCCTATTCATCGTAGAAGAGGCTATAAATTTGTATATGCTGTATATTCCTGTTTAATGTTTTGGGGTTTAGGTATAGTTCTCAGATGGGTTCTCATCCAGAATTCGTAACGTGCTAAACCAACTTAGCTTCTGCAGCAGAACTTTATTTTATGCCTTCAGACAATTCCTTGGGCCTTGCATTGGAACAGTACAAAATAGTCAATCAATCAATAAATCAGTCTTTTATTGGCATATAAAATAGATAAAATGGAACATAACATACAGATTGGTTCAGAATTACAATTGGGTAGATATGCTCTGTATATCCTGTCACAACACAACTTTATAGCACATTGCAAAAACATAGCCACCTTCTCAGTTGTATCCAGGGAGGAGTTATTTAAGATAAAATGAAACTTAATGGGGTCAGAAAGTCCCATCTTATTTACCAAAATAGAATTTAGTTATTTAGTACAAATTTCTACATGAAAAGGACAATTTAAAAAGGATATGTGAAATTGTTTCAATGCAACCCGGCTTAAAGGGGCAATATCTAGCTGAATATGGTACCATTTGAAATCTTCCATATAAGACTTAGAATGGTATAACATTAAATCTGGCCAAAGAGAAAGCTCTGTGTTGTTGTGGAAGTTGCAAGGAGTGGAGATACAAGGCCATATGGCCTGCTTTCAATGGAATCTCCAACCTCAAGAGAGAACAGTTTTTGTTGGTTGCACTACAGAGATTTTGTAATTTAATGTCCAAAATTCTGCATTTCATCCTATGGAATGCATCCGTTTGGGAAAGCATAAATAGTGAATTCAGGAATAAAACAAGAACACCGATTTTCTTTTCAGTGCAAGTTAACCGGTTAGACAATTCAGATTCTGAAACCAATTGATAAATTAGATAATCACTTCTTGGCTTTTTGGTTAAAATCAAGCGTAGTATCACAAAATAGTCTATTTATCACTAGCTAATCACTAGCCAATATTTTCACTGAGAGATTTACTATATTACTCATTTCACATGTCAAAGGATTCCTTCCCTTTTCATCCCCAGGAAAGATGGTTTGATCTAGCTTTCTGCATACTATTATTGTTTCCTCTATTCTTGGATTTATAGATATTTCCTTTACTTTTTCCAGGATGTTGACTAAAAAAGAAAATATTCTACAGAATAGCACAGCACTGGCTGAATTCATCCTTCTTGGTCTTTCTGATGAGCCCAACTTGCAAAGCATATTGTTTTCTACTTTTCTAGTGGTCTATATCATCATTCTGACAGGAAATCTCATCATCATTCTCCTCACTTTGGTTGATCCTGCACTACAAACACCCATGTATTTCTTCCTAAGAAACCTGTCCTTCCTGGAGATCTGCTACACATCCGTCAATGTCCCCAAGATGCTTGAGAATCTTCTGTCTGGGAACAAGTCCATCTCCTTCCTAGGATGTGCTGTACAGACCTATTTTGCATTCTTCCTTGGTGGCTCTGAGTGTTTCCTCCTGGCTTCAATGGCCTACGATCGCTATGTTGCCATTTGTAAGCCTCTGCACTACCCTGTCCTCATGAACAGGAATGTCTGCATGGGTGTAGCTGGGGCATCTTGGTTAAGTGGCTTTTTAATGTCCTTTGGTCACACCAGTATGGTGTTTACCATGTCTTTTTGTGGTTCTAATGAGATCAATCACTTCTTTTGTGACATCCCCCCATTACTGAAATTGGCTTGTGGGGACACTTCCAAGACTGAAATTGCTGTGTTTGTAGTGGCTATGGTTTTTGTGACTCTTCCTTTTCTCCTGATCTTACTGTCGTATGCTGGTATCATTGCCACAATTCTGAGAATTTCTTCTGCTGAAGGTAGGAAAAAGACCTTTTCTACCTGCTCTTCACATCTCATTGTGGTTACTTTATTCTATGGTTCTGCTTGTGTTATGTACTTGAAGCCAAATTCCACTTACTCACCCAATACTGACAAGTATCTATCTCTCTTCTACACAATTGTTGGTCCTGTACTGAATCCTATCATCTACAGCTTTCGGAATAAAGAAGTTAAAGCTGCCCTTATGAGAATTCATGAGAGGAAACCTTTTGGATACTCAAAGAACAGGATCATAGGGCATAATATCCATAATAGGTAAGACAACATTTGTGCCTATTTATTGCGAATAGACAGATTTATTTCACCAAAAGAGATAGATGTAGTAAGCCTTTCTAGCCTGCCTGTTTTGTATTCTGTATTACTCAGAAACATAATGTGTACAACATAGTAAATTGATTAGCAGGCATATGCTATGTAACAAGACACATTCAAAGAATGTTTCTTCCAAGCTTCGAGTAGATAATTCAGCTCTTGTATGTTCAGAATTGGTGCTCCGGGCTGTGCTTCCTCAAGAACTTTCCCTGCTGCAGTTTTTGATAACACTGTGCCACTGTACCACATGTTATCTGAATTCTATGCCTATTCAATTAAAAAAGAGCTAAATGTTCACATCCATTTCCTCAATTCAAGTGAGTTCCAAGCAGCTTTTCTGGAAGTGAAAATGGCAGAAGTAGTCCCACTCACCCACTTGAAAAGGCTATGCTGGGTTTTGCATGGACAAAAGTAATGTGCGATGGGGAACACTGAAGGAGATAAAGAGGGAAAGCTGGCTGGAACCCACCATTAGATCTCAAAGTATGGATCTGACCATTCTAAGAAGGTGCATAGAACCATTGGTGGAGGTAGATCTTATGCTGGTGTTAATTCCACTGTTCTGGAGGTTTCTTCTGATGAGGGCCAGAAAAGGACCTTCTTTACCTGCTCGTCACACCTATATATGCATTTAAATTGTTTTGTTTGCTTACATCTAGAATGAACCCCTTGGATGACCGCACCCACTATACTACAGTAAATAGATGATCCTCATATTTTGGTAAAGGATCTTTCTTTCATTCACAGCTCAATGGTTATGAGGCGAATCAGTCTAGCAATTCCTAGAAACGTATAATGTCACTTATTGGTTTTCTTGGAAATGGTCACACCACTGTCCCTACCTTCTCTGATCTCCCACTTATTGTCAGGCCTTGCCTGGCAACGTTAGGTTAGCCACAAAAGTCCTATCTGTGTTAGTCTGCTGCAGCCAAACTATCAAAGATGTTCTTGATACCTTGAAGACTAACAAACAGGCAGTCAACATCCTGATTGCAGAGCAGATGGTAACTTGATGGTAAAAGTGAAATGACTACTGGTCCCACTTCCTTAATTCAAGACCCTCCTTGATCCTTTCACTCTCCTTAAATGATTTTCACTTTTCTAACTGCCATTCTCAACTGTCACTCTTAACTATAGAATTCCATTTGAACTCCCTGTCAATCAAGGTTCTCAGATCAGGTTAAACCATTAAACCACTGGGGGGAATAGCATACACAAATCAATAGCACTGAAAAATGCTGTTACCCACTTTCATAGGATTTGCAACTCACTTTTGGGTCAGAACCCACAGGTTGGGGAAAAAACTGTTCTTGCTATCTCAGTAGTACATGTTTTTCTTGCCCTTTCTCCAAGGAACTCAAAGTGACAGTGACCCTGGCAGATTACAGAAGAACAGGATGATAAAAAATACCAACTTATTTTAAGAGCTCATATCATGATTGCTTTTATATCTGACAAGTGGGAACTTGTGAGAAACTCACAGGAATACTCCCTCACTAATTCTATGTTTTGTGTCTGTGTGTCAAGAGTCCCGGTTAAATCAGTTCTCAATGCCAGACAGTTTGATAGAGATCAGTGATAGATACCCTCTGCACAAATCTTTTGTTAGAACTAAGGACAACCGTGTTAAGGTTAAAGATATATCAGTTTAAAATAGAAGTAATAAAACCCAAGACCCAATCACCCCCTTGTATTTCCTTGCTACATTTAACAGTCAAGCAACCCCCACCTTAACCTAGCCATTGCCTATGCCCTCCCTAGCACGTAGCCCCTGTACACAAAATGTAGAATAATAAACAAAGTGGACTCTGGACATTTGACTACCATTTGGCAAGCCATGGGTACATCAAAGGGAAGAGAAGCCCCACCTCCATGGAAGGCATGCAGTAAAATGACATACTGCCCCTCCCAAGACCTCTCACCCCTTAGGCTTATGGGGATAATTGTTATTGAATGTGCAAATGAGAGCAGGGGCTCTAACATGGTCACATTGTCCCCACTCATTGTGAGATTCTTCAAAGTCCCTTCACTTAATCAGGTAATACAATCTTTTGCACTTCAGTTTGGAGTCAAGGATTTCTTCAACAACTTGATGAGGTTCACCATCCACAATCTGAGGAGGTGGAGTCGCTGGATGAGGTCTCAATTCGTTCAGTCATGGATCTCATTTTAATAAACTGAAGTGGAAGACAGGGTGAATATGATGCAGATTTTTAGGCAAATCAAGTTCCATACCACTTTATTCAAGACTCTCACTACCTTGAAAGGGCCAATATATTTCCACTCCAACTTTCACCCTGGCTGGAGCCCCTTGATGTTTTTAGTAGAGAGGTATACCGAGTCCCCAGGGTGCAGCTCCCATTCAGGGATTTCTCTTTTTGTCAGCTTGCTTTTTGTAATCTTCTTTTGCCCTGTTCAGAGTATCTTGTATTAGGGACCACCAATCCGTTAGGTTCCCCCACCATGATTGTAAGTCCCCTCCATTTGGCTCTTGGTTAGATACTGTGCGGAGAGGGGCCCCTTCATACCCATGCACAGCCATAAAGGGGGAAAGGCCCATGGCCTAGTGCACAGAGTTATTATAACTGTATTCTGCATAAGGGAGGAGGTCAACCCAGTCGTTCTGTTGATAATTTGTGAAGCACCTGAAGAACTGCTCCACCACCTGATTCACCCATTCTGTTTGCCTGTCTGTCTCTGGGTGATCAGAACTGCTGAGACCTTGCTCCATCCCCAACACCTGTAGCAGTTCCCTCCAGAACCTAGCAATGAATTGTGACCTTCTGTCTGAAATTATCTTGCCAGGAAGTGAATGTAGCCACACCACGTAGTACATGAAAAGCTTAGCTAGAGACTTGGCTGAGGGCAATTGTTTGCATGGAATAAAATGTGCCTGCTTGGAAAACGTGTTGACTACTACCCAGATCACTGTTTTCCCTTTACTGGGAGGTAAGTCAGTTATAAAATCCATTGAGATCACTGTCCATGGCCTCTCTGGCATTTTGAGGGGTTTCAGAGTTCCTGGGGGTTTACCCAGTCTCCGTTTCCCCATTAGACAAGTCTGGCATGAGCTCACATATAGGGAGATGTCTGCTCTCATGTGCAGCCACCAGAGCTGCTGTTGCAGGAGGTGCAAGGTTTTCAGGTACCCATAATGCCCTGCAAGTTTATTTTCATGTCCCAAAGTCAGGATTTCCCTCCTCAGTGCTTTAGGCACAGACAATCTCCCTCCCTTGTACCAACAGCCATCCCCCTTCTGCTACACTGACTCGTCACCCTGAATATCATCCATGTCCCCCTCAGTGAACACAGCCTTAAATGTGCAAACCCAAGGTTCAGTGTTACCAGGAGTTTCTGCCACCTGCGTGTCACCACTACCACCCCCCAAAAAAATGTGTGGGTGTGAACATGGAATCAATGACTTCCTCTTTCTGGTTGTCATGCTACGGGAGATGGGAGAGCGCATCTGCCAGAGGGTTTGCCTTCCCTGGGAGGTGATGGAGGGTAAACCGGAACTTAGAGAAAAACTCTGCCGAGTGCAGCTGTTTGGCGTTAAGGCGCCGGGGTGTGCGTAAGGCTTCCAGATTTTTGTGATCTGTCCACACTTCAAATGGCACTCTTGCCCCCTCCAACCAGTGCCTCCAGGTGGAAAGGGCCACCTTGATGGCTGCGGCTTCCTTGTCCCAAATTGCCCAGTTGTGCTCTGTAGGGGAGAACTTTTTGGACATGTATAAACTGCAAGTGCCTTGCAGTCTGAGACTTTCCTATTTTCATTTTTACATGTGAATGTCTGTGAGGTACATACTGATATCATTGTGTACATAATTAAAAGTAATAATTTGTATGCAATACAGGAGGTCATCTTCTTCCTCTGCTACCCCATGAATCTGGTTCCCTTGACTTTATGTGCTCTGAGCTTTGGAATGAAGAAGAAGAAGAAGAAGAAGAAGAAGAAGAAGAAGAAGAAGAAGAAGAAGAAGAAGAAGAAGAAGAAGAAGAGGAGGAGGAGGAGGAGGAGGAGGAGGAGGAGGAGGAGGAGGAGTAGTAGTTTGGATTTATACCCCGCCCTTCACTGCCCAAAGGCGTCTCAGAGCGGCTTACAAACTCCTTTCCCTTCCCTTCCCCACAACAGACACCCTGTGAGGTAGGTGGGGCTGAGAGAACTCTAACATAAACCGTCCTTGAGAGAACAGCTGTGCCAGAGCTTGTGACTGACCCAAGGTCACATCAGCAAGTGCAAGTGGAGGAGTGGGGAATCAAACCCGGTTTTCCCAGATAAGAGTCCATGCACTTAACCACTACACCAAACTGGCCTTTGGAAAGTGAGCTGCTCTGCCTACACACCTCCCCCCATCCTCAGTGCCTGTCACTGGAGCTCTGCCAACTTCCCTCCCCTCCACTCTCAGTTTGCTGCCTTGCCTAGCTTCCTCCTCCCATTGTCAGTGCAGTGCTTGCTTGACTTCTCCTCCTTGTTGGAGCTCTGCCCTCTTGCCCCCCATCATCAGGTTGCTGCCTCCCCCTCCCCCCATCAGTGCAGTGCTCACTTGGTTCTGGTTCCCCCCATCATCAGTGCTTCCCCCTCCCCTGTCAGCTTGCTGCTTACCAGCTCCCCATTCTCACCACCAAGCAGCTGAGGAAAGAGGAAGAGGCCTCAAAGCCAGGGCAGGCTGAGCAGGAGGTAATCTCCATGGCGGGCACAGCTCCTCTTCTGATGGCATGGTAGACAGTCATTCCTCTTTCCCACCACAGCACTATTTATCCTGCCCTCACCATTGCTGTGCATTTGTTGCCTGTGCTTGGGAGGTGAAGAGCTGTGGCGGGCACTGCCTACAATGGCAGCATTGATAGGAAGGAGCAAAATTTGAGGTCCAACCCCTCCTCTCCCAGCCAGGTAATGTAACAGCTGTGGGTCTTCCTGACTGGTGCTCTACCCCCCACCCTCCTCACTTCACTCACCAGCTGTTGCCTGCCTGAAGTGCCTCCCCCTCCCACCACTCCAATGGAGAACTGTTGTCTGCACATGTACAGATAATGCTCCTCTGTTATAAGGGAATTTAAACCTCCCCAATGTTTTTTTTTTTAAGTTTTCAGATTTTTCTGCAAACCTAGGGGATCACCCAGATTTGTGAAAAATTTGTTTCGGGCAAGTATGTGCCTATCTGCAGAAATAAGTATCTGCACATAGGGGACTGTTGGAAATTAGATATATAGATAACTAGGAATAAGGCCCGTTGTGGAAATAAATACAATGAGCTCTAGAAAGAGGCTCTGGGAGAGTGCCCTGGCTTTGGGCACACAGTGTGAATTTGCTGTGGTGACCTCAGCAGGGTATAATGACAGAGTCCACCATTTTCTGCAGAGGAACTGATCTCTGCTACCTGAAGAGCAGTTGTAGTTTTGAGTGATCTCCAGCCCTCACCTGGAGTTTGGCAACACTTGTTCCCCAGGAGGAAATGGCTGGTTTGGAGGGTGGAGTCCATCACATTCTACCTGCCTAAGGTCCAACCCCTCTTCAAACCCCACCCTTTCCAGGTTCCAACCCTCAAATCCCCAGGAATTTTCCAACCTGGAGTTCGCAACCCCATCTCCTTCCCAGCTAACCATCAACCTACTGTTATCTGCCCCTCTGACTTCAGCTGACTTCTGCCCTCCCTCCTGCAGAGCAGTTGTAATTCTGAGTGGTCTCCAGCCCTCACCTGGAGATTGGCAACAATGGTTTCCCATGAGGGACAGGCTGGTTTGGAGGGTGGCATTATACCTATCTGAGACCCCACCCCTCCTCAAACCTCACCATCTGCAGGCTCCACCCCTCAAATCTCCAGAAATTTCCCAACCTGGAGTTGGCAACCTTATCTCCTTCATAGCCAATTGTCAGCTTACCATCTGCCCCCTGACTTCAGCTTTCCATCTCCTCCCCCTCCCTCCTGGAGAACAGTTGTAATTCTGATTGATCTCCAGCCCCCACCTGGAGATTGGCAACAATGGTCCCCCAGGATGGAATGCTTAGTTTGATGGGTGGAGTCTATGGCATTGTACCTGTCTGAGGTTTCACCCCTCCTGAAACCTCACCCTCTTCAGGCTCCATCCCTCAAATCTCCATTTCCCATCTGGAGTTGGCAAACCTATCAGGACTGGCCCCAGTGAGTTTTCTTCCAAAGGCCAAAACACATGACAGGACCAAGCTTGGTTGCCTACCAACAGGCACTGAAGGGAAAGTAGGGTTGCCAGCTCTAAGTAGGGAAATACCTGGAGATTTGGGGGGTGGATCCTGTGGAGGGCAGCATTGGGGGGTGGAAGGACTCAGCAGGGTATAATGCCATAGGGTCTACCCTCCAAAGCAGGCATTTTCTCCAGGGGAACTGATCTCTGTCATTTGGAGATCAATTGTAGCAGTGGGAGATTTTCAGGTCCCACCTGGAGATTGGCAACCCTAGGGGAAAGTCAGCTGCACAGCAGGGGTTGAAGAGAATGGTTTGATGGCCACTGGGCCAAGATTGGCAACAATAGTTCCCCAGGAGAAAATGCCTGCTTTGGAGGGTAGACCCTATGGCACTGTACCTGTCTGAGGTCCCACCCCTCCTCAAACCTCACCCTTTCTGGTGTGGAATTTCCATACCTAAAGTTGGCAACTTTATCGAACCCCCTCTCAGCAGACTCTTTCTAGGCAAAATTCTGTCTTTCCATTAGCGGGGAGCAAAGCAGTTTACTTCATTCTTTTTGGCTTTGTGATTTGTACAGCAACTCTGTAAGATAGGTTAGGCAGAAAGTCTGTGGCTGGTCTGAAATCACCCAGGCAGTTTCCATAGGGATGCTCTTGCCAGGAGCAAGTAGCCAGGGCTAGTGATGCCATGCCAGTCAGGAGGCATGAATTCACCCTGAGAGTGCTGGCAGGCCTAGGGTTGCCATTGCCAACAAAGACAAATTGATGCAAAGGAGGATGGAAAAGTCTCCATATCTCTATTTTGCCTTAAATTGGTTTTGATGCCAGCAGAGTGAGAAAATGCCAGAGGCTCTGGGTGGATGCCCCATGGTAAATGTACCAAACAATTCCTAAAAAATTTCCAAAACACTACTGTGTCGATAAATCATTTTCTACACTCACAGCGTCCCCTGCCAGAACACAACTCATCCCCAGCACTTTGAATTAGTACCAGAGCTTTTTTTCCCTTGTGGTATTCTCAGGGGTCTTTTCATAGAAAAAGAGCTGCAGGAGCTTATTAGCATATGGTATGCTAATGAGCTACTAGGCTATTAGCATATGCTACACCATCTGACATCACCAGCAGTGATGTCAGAAGGGAAAGCAAAAGGGGGGAGCCATCTTCAAAAGCCTCCCCTTCCTTTCCCCAGCTGGCCTGGGTGGGGGAGTGAAGAGAGAAGGGATTTAAAGTTTAAACCCCTTCTCACTAGAGTTGGGCCACAGAAGGAGGAAAGAGGGAAGGAAAGAGAGAGAGTAGAGAGAAGGAAGGAAGGAAGGAAGGAAGGAAGGAAGGAAGGAAGGAAGGAAGGAAGGAAGGAAGGAAGGAAGGAAGGAAGGAAGGAAGGAAGGAAGGAAGGAAAGAGAGAGAGAAAGAGAGAGAGAGAGAGAGAAGGGAAGAAGGAGGGAAACAGGGAAAGGAGGAAAAAAGAGAAGAGAAGAAGGTGGGAAAGAGGAAAAGGAGAGAAGGAAAGGAAGGAATGAAAAAAATTGGCGGCAATTCGGCCCCATTATATCCTATGGGCCATTGAAGTCAATGGTGAAAACGTAGGGTATATTCTTGGGGCTGGAGATGAGGGGGTTTGAGGAAGAGGCTCCAAACTCACAGGGTAGCTGTTGGAGCCTCTCCCCAAGATACCCACCAAGTTTCAAGAATATTGGATCAGGGGGTCCAATTCTATGGGCCTCCAAACAGGTTGCCCCATCCCCTCCATTGTTCTCTAAGGTGGGGAAAAAGTTACTTTTTCCCCATGGTGCTGTTACTAGCTCTGGGAGAGAGGGGGTTTGAGGGAGAGGCTCCAAATTTTCAGTGTAGCTTCAGGAGCCTCTCCCCACATACACCCTCACATCTCAAAGCAATTGGACCAATGGACCTAATTCTATGGGCACCCAAACAGGTTACCCCAATTACCTCCATTGTTTCCAATGGGGAAACCCAGCTAGCTGCACTTAAGGCAGGCAAGCAGGCAGCCACCCAGCAGTCAGACTCTCCCAGAGAATCTCAGGGAAAGTGAACTGTCTTGGGAGGTGCTTGTTTGCCATGAGAACAAGTGGCACACTCCAGAACAAGTGGCACTGTGGCAGTACAAGCATACCACAGTGCCACACAGAAACTCCAAAAGACCAAAAGGAACAACATTTATACATGTATAAATTGATGGTGCAACTTCATTAGACCACTCACACAACTCAAAAAGAATATTTATAGCAGTGGGGGAAATGCAGAAAAGGGCAACTGCAGATGAAAGGCAGTACTTCTTCACCCAAACAGTGATTAACACATGGAATTCACTGCTACAGGAGGTGGTGGTGGTGGCTGGCATGAACAGCTTCCAGATGGAATTTGACAAATGTGTGGAGGCTGAAGCAGAGAGGGAAAAAACAAACCAACCCCCCCCCAAACAACAGCAACCAGCAGAACATTTTAAAGTTGTAAACCTGTAAGAACCAAAAAACCTTTCATCTTTTCTAACTTCTTATCTGATTGCTCAGCAATTTCATTGAGTGCCCACGAATTCTTGTCTTGTGAGAAAGGGTGAAAGTACTTCTTTCTCTGCCTGCTCTATCCCATGCATAGTCTTGTAAACCTCTTATCATGTAACTTTTTCCCCACCATAGAGAACAAGGGAGGGGATGGGGCAACCTATTTGGGGGCTGTAGAATTGGACCCCCTGGTCCAATGTTCTTGAAACTTGGTGGGTATCTTGAGGAGAGGCTCCAACAGCTACCCTGTGAGTTTGGAGCCTCTTCCTCAAACCCCCTCATCTCCAGCCCCCAGAATATACCCTATGTTTTCACCATTGACTTCAATGGCCCATAGGATATAATGGGGCTGAAATTGACATTCGGCTGGCAAAAGACTCCCAAATCGGCTTGTATGGCTGAAACTGTATGGCGCTCCCCCCCCCCAAAAAAAAAAGACCCCTGGGTATTCTGCTTGTGGTGTGATCTGTCTTTTTTGTGGTGTGACATGGTTGTGTTATTGGGTTTGTTTCTTTTGAAGGGGAAGTGTTGTGAGTGAGGACATTGTACAGGCTTTGAACCTCTCAGAATCCAATCCAGGGGATAAGAGGCACAATTCCTGATACTCTGCCAGCATGTACAGGATTTTACTTCTTTCTCATGCCAGTCCAGGAATGAGAGATACCAAAATCCCATATGCTCCAGGAGCACTTAAACAAGCCCAGAAGAATGTTTGCACACTCTCTCTAGGATATCAGTAGTCATTGCCACCAGGACCTCAGGATACTAGATTTCCCACCAGCTCAGGAGAGAGGTCCCACCTCCTGTTTGGTTTCTGGTAATTAACAACATCAACTCTGTGCCGGAGCTGCAGATAATTAATTAACACACAGTGGTAGCCTTCAGCTGAGTCAGCTCAGGCAACAAGATCTAGGCTTAGAATCAAGTTGCAACATGTGACACAAACTCAGATAATATTAATCTATATTTTATCTTTATTTAGTACAAAGCATGCATATAACAGGACTTGCAGAAAGGTAAATAAAACAAATAAGATCTGTAGCTTATTCAGCTCTAACGATACACAGAGGTATTCATAGTTGCCAGTCATTCAGAGATACCAGATAATTCAATGTCCTTTGTGGAACTAGGGAATCTTCAGGATGAACCACATGGTTGCAGTGGGCAGTTAAGGCCAGCTTGCTGCTCACTAGTAAAATTCCATGTTGCAGGTTTATAATCCAAAGGAGAACTCTGCCTCAGAAAGGAGCTACCTTTCCAAGAAAACTATCTCCCTTTTTCAGTAGGGTGATCACAACTCCCTCCCTTTCCCGTCATAATTGAATATGGCCATTTATCCAATAATGAGAGGATGGAGAGGTGTGTCCAAAAATCTAGTTGCAGGCATTGCTGATGTGACTGAAACCAGGTCAGTGTAGCTTTTGATGTGTTAATGTTTGGGACATCTGTGTCCCCCCAGCTTGGGAAGATGCCTCAATGTCTGTTCTTCCCAGCAAAGGTGTCAGAGTGGCTTTGTATATGGATATCAAGCTTGGCATCTGTGCAGGCCATCTGCTCAGGTGACAAAAGTCACATGGATATGTTAGCAGCTAGACCATTTGGGCCTAGCAGGAATGAATCAGGAAAGTCTTTTTCTATACAGACATATTTTACCTCAGAATACAACAGGTTGCATAAGCAACTGACAATTCCAAGTGCCTTGCAGGGGCGAGTTTGAGGTGTGGAATGGAGTGAAGTCCAATCAGCTTCCATATGCAAATGAGCTTGAAATGCTGGCCCAATCAGAGAACAGTGGCCTAGGCTTCAGTGGGTGGGAGAGAACTCAGGCAACACAGCTAGTGGATAGGGACAGCTTTTGAGTGACATATCAGGGAGTGAACTGATTTTGCCGAGCACAGAACCTTGCCAGACCACTACCCTTTTATATAATAGGACAGGATAGTCAGAGATGATCCCAAAGGTAACTTAAAGTACAGGAGGGAACATGATTGCCCTCTTATCCTCCCTGCACGGCCCTAACAAGTGGTGCCCTGTTTTTTATCCTGGTCAGATCTACCATTATATGGAAGTTTCCTCTAATAATTAATGGTTTATTTGAGCAATTAACAGACTTATCACACAGATTCCCACTTTCAAGAAGGGTGGGCTATAAATATGAATGAATGAATGAATGGTTACTCAATCACCAGAAGATACATTCATTCCTGTGTATAAGAAGAAATGCTTCTCCTATGATGGTCCTGGCCATCTGCAGCTTTTATAATTGCTTGTATTAAAAAAGTGGACTGGGTTCAAAATATCACAAGAAGAGCTCCCTCCCTTCCTCTGCAGGCAACACAGCACCTCAAAGTACCACAGTCAGTTCAACTTTGTGATCTGCTTGCAAGAGACGTTCCCAGAGGAGATCACCCCAGAGCATAAAACATGTCAATTGGTCCTGGTGAACAAACAGGACTCAGGTTCAAGATAACTCCCTTCTATATGAATGGGACTAAGAAACTACCAGTGAGGTTGATGACTCAATAACAGAGGTGGCTGACTGTGTGTGAATGTCAGAGGCTCCAGTAAGTACAAGGATATCTCAATTGAAAGCTTTAGTTAGTATTTTGAAGGAGTATACGAAGTGAAATTCTAGAAGTTACTACTACTATCAACTAAGCAATTTGAATGGGCAAGATTATTTTTTTAGGTTTGTTGCATTTCAATGACAATAACTGAATACCAAAGTTCCATATTCAAAGGCTGCATCAGATTAAGTTTGAGAGTTTTAAGCAGATGTTAATATCTACCCTAGGAATCAGTGAGACTTCACAGCACAAGAAAAAGTTTTAGTTCCTATTGTTAGCATTCATATATTACTTTAGGGTAGATGTGAAAATTTTCATCTACTAGAAAAGAATCTTGGGCTCTAGAGAGGCCTTAGGTCACTTGATTTACTTGTACTGAGTCTGAGGGGTTTCTTTTTTTGGGGGGGCAATCAGAAATACCACCTGTTTTTATTGAGACACTTATCTGTATGAAAAGGCAGAAGTAAGCACCATAGAACAATCCACTCTTGTATTTATGTATGTATCTTTGCATGGATGGATGGATTGATTGATGTCCCCATTGATCTCAGCAGAGGTTATATATGTGCATATGCTTTGTATTCCTGTTTGTCATATTGTGGTTTATGTGTAGTTCACAGTTGGCTTCTTATTCAGGATCCTTCACCGGCAGATTCACACCATTGTTTGGTCATTGCATTAGACAGAACAAAATAGCAGTATTATGATCAAGATTCAATATTTTAAATCACACTCACTTAATTCTCCTTACTGTACCCTCATCACACATGCCTTTTGTCCATGAAGCTCCAATGATGTCTAGCGTAGCCTCTTCATTTTCTTTTCTTTGAAGGTGGTTAAAGGGTTCCTTGATTTCTCACTAGCAAGGAAGATGGTTGGGACCAGCCCTATGTATAACCAAACGATTGCTGTCACCTTACTTCTTAGATTTATGTGTATTTGCTTCTATTTTCCAGGATGTTGACAAAGACAGAAAATATTCTACAGAATAGCACAGCACTGGCTGAATTCATCCTTCTTGGTCTTTCTGATGAGCCCAACTTGCAAAGCATATTATTTTCTACCTTTCTAGTGGTCTATATCATCATTCTGACAGGAAATCTCATCATCATTCTCCTCACCGTGGTTGACCATGCACTACAAACACCCATGTATTTCTTCCTGAGAAATCTCTCCTTCCTGGAGATCTGCTACACATCCGTCAATGTCCCCAAGATGCTTGAGAATCTTCTGTCTGGAAACAAGTCCATCTCCTTCCTAGGATGTGCTGTACAGACCTATTTTGCATTCTTCCTTGGTGGCTCTGAGTGTTTCCTCCTGGCTTCAATGGCCTACGATCGCTATGTTGCCATTTGTAAGCCTCTGCACTACCCTGTCCTCATGAACAGGAAAGTGTGCATGGGTGTAGCTGGGGCATCCTGGTTAAGTGGCTTTTTAATGTCCTTTGGTCTCACCAGTATGGTATTCACTATGTCCTTTTGTGGTTCTAATGAGATCAATCACTTCTTTTGTGACATCCCCCCGTTACTGAAATTGGCTTGTGGGGACACTTCCAGGACCGAAATTGCTGTGTTTGTAGTGGCTATGGTTTTTGTGACTCTTCCTTTTCTCCTGATCTTACTGTCGTATGCTGGTATCATTGCCACGATTCTGGGAATTTCTTCTGCTGAAGGTAGGAAAAAGACCTTCTCTACCTGCTCTTCACATCTCATTGTGGTTACTTTATTCTATGGTTCTGCTTGTGTTATGTACTTGAAGCCAAATTCCACTTACTCACCCAATACTGACAAGTATCTGTCTCTCTTCTACACAATTGTTGGTCCTGTACTGAATCCTATCATATACAGCTTTCGGAATAAAGAAGTTAAAGCTGCCCTTATGAGAATTCATGAGAGAAAACCTTTTGGATACTCAAAGAACAGGATCATAGGGTATAATATCCATAATAGGTAAGACAACATTTGTGCCTACTTATTGCAAACAGACAGATTTATTTCACCAAAGGTGATAAATCTAATAAGCCTTTCTAGCCTGCCTGTTTTGTATTCTGTATTACTTAGGAACATAATGTGTACAACACAGCAAATTGATTAGCAAGTGTATGCTATGTAACAAGACACATTCAAAGAATGTTTCTTCCAAGTTTCAAGTAGATAGTTCAGATCTTGTGAGTTCAGAATTGGTATCCCGGGCTGTGTTTCCCAGAGAACTTTTCTGTACCACTTTTTGATAACACCGTACCAATATATCACATCATGACACACTGTTATCTGAATTCTATGCCTATTCAATTAAGAAAGAGCTCAATATATACAACCATTTCCTGAATTCAAATGAGATCCAAGCAGCTTTTCTGGAGGTGAAAAGGGAAGAAGTAGTCCCACTTACCCACTTGAAAAGACTTTGCAGGGTTCTGCATGGACAAAAGTAATGTGTGATGGGGAACACTGAAGGAGATAACGTGGGAAAGCTGGCTGGAACCCACCATTAGATCTCAAAGTATGGATCTGACCATTCTAAGAAGGTGCATAGAACCACTAGTGGAGGTAGATCTTATGCTGGTATTACTGCCACTGTTCCGGGAACTTCTTCTGGTGAGGGCCAGAAAAAGACTTTCTTTACTGGCTCTTTACACCTATATATGCATTTAAATTGTTTTGTTTGTTTACATCTAGAATGAACCCCTAGGAAGACAGCACCCACACATTTATATTGATTCGATACAATACGGCTAATACATGATCCTCATATTTTGGTAAAGGATCTTTCTTTTATTCACAGCTCAGTGGTTATGGGGTGAATCAATTTAGACTAATTCCAGAGGTCTATCTGTGTTACTCTGCTGCAGCCAAACTATCAAAGATGTTCTGGTACCCTGAAGATTAACAAACAGGCAGCCAACGTCCTAAGTGGAGAGTAGATGGTAACTTGATAGTAAAAGCCAGTTTGGTGCAGTGGTTAAGTGTGTGGACTCTAATCTGGGAGAACCGGGTTTGATTCCCCACTCCTCTACTTGCAGCTGCTGGATGACCTTGGGCAAGCCATAGCTCTGTCAGAGCTGTTCTCTCAAGGACAGTTCTGGAAAGAGCTCGCTCAACCCTGCCTACCTCACAGGGTGTCTGTTGTGGGGAGGGGAAGGGGAAGGAGTTTGTAAGTTGCTCTGAGACTCCGAGTGAAGGGTGGGGTATAAATCCAATCTCCTCCTCCTCCTCTTCTTCTTCTTCAGTTTGGTGTAGTGGTGTAGATTAATTCCAGAGTCCTATCTGTGTTACTCTGCTGCAGCCAAACTATCAAAGGTGTTCTGGTACCCTGAAGACTAACAAACAGGCAGTCAACATCCTAAGTGGAAAGTAGATGGTAACTTGATAGTAAAAGCCAGTTTGGAGTAGTGGTTAAGTGCACGTACTCTAATCTGGGAGAACTGGGTTTGATTCCCCACTCCTCCACTTGTACCTGCTGATGTGACCTTGGGTCAGTCACAAGCTCTGGCACAGCTGTTCTTGAAAAAGAGCAGTTTCTGTCAAGAGCTCTCTCAGCCCCACCTACCTCACAGGGTGTCTGTTGTGGGGAGGGCAAGGGGAAGGAGTTTGTAAGTCACTCTGAGACACCTTTGGGCAGTGAAGGGCCGGGTATAAATCCAATCTTTTCTTCTCTTCTTCTTCTTCTAAAACAGGGGTCTGGTTTTATATTCAGAATCCTTTCCAACAATGAACATCCCAATAATTTTTCAGATCATAATTTATATTTCTGTATCAGCATATACCAAGTGAACCATTTGCATCACTTCCGGAATCTCTTAGTTAGCACTTCATCAATACTTGTTTCTCAGCAGGACAATATCCAGTGTATGTCAAGCCAAAGCATTGTAAGATTTACCTGGATGATCATTTATGTTGAAATGAAGGTTCTAGTGGAGAAAAATTAAATGTGGCCATTCTGCCAGGTTCTTCCACTGTAATCCTAAAGAAAGTCATACAATTCTGAGTCCCCAGAAGTTGTTCAGGATCTAGGTCACCACAGTTCAGAAAACTGCTGATTCTTCTGGTGTTTGATCTCACCTAATCCATGATTTTGTATTAACAGAAAATACTAACATTGTGCTTGGATCCTGCTGAGAGCCCTCTCCCCTCCACTTCCCAGCTGACATCTCTGAAACAACATGGACAAACAGGAAGCAGTAAAGGCCCTCTCTGATATGCCTTTTAGTTTAGTGGCAACCACATGCATGAAGATCATTTTGTATATACAGTGTGCTCTGAACTGAGCTACACCCTTCTAGTCCTATTGACTTCAATAGAAATGTGTAAACTGTTATGACGAACCCCCTTATTTCAGATTATGTGGGGATTTGTTCCTTTAAACTTTCACATGTTGGAGGAGTCTTATTTTCCACTGGCACTGTGTGCCCGCCTCTTTCAGGGTTGGTACCCACACAAATTGTCCCCTCTAACACATACCCAGGCACTTATTGATGAGAACTTTTTACAAATATTAATCATGAGCACTGCCCTGTTTTCTGGGATGAAGTTTATGGTTTAATTTTGTCAGATACTTAGCTATGCCAGACACTGAGGCACCCATGACATGGAACAATAAAAGCAACTGACAATTTTATTTACAAGGACAGGCAGACACGGAATTTATATGCAAGGGGAAAGCTCATGCTTGTGTATATGTTGTTTCAAATGGTATAGTTCAGCTTTAGGTCAGTTCATTTATAACCATTCACTTCAGATGCCACAGCACAAAACACACACTCTCCAATCTCAACCCCTGTGCTGTTCTAGACTGCCAGTTTCCATTTGGATTTCTCAGGTACTCTCCACCTCCACAGAGAAATACCTCTGCTGTGCCTCGGGCGTTTTCCCCTCTTTTTTCTCTTTTTTTCTTTTCTTTCTTTTTTTTTTTGGGGGGGACACCCACTAGTCCAATAATCCCTCTTGGCACACAGTAAATCCACTAAACCCGAATCTCTCCCCAGCAGGGTTTAGATTCTATGTGAAACTAACTTGAATCTCTTGTTTAACCACCAGGAGCTTATTTTCCTTTTTAAGACTCCTTAGATTTCACTATGGTATAGAACCACATTTGGCTTTTCTCAGATTCCCTTAATATTGGAATCTGTAGAGAAATCTAATTTACTTCTTGGACTCAGTGAGTTCCAATATGACTTATGTAAAGTACTGAGAAGGATGCATCGGTAGTGATATCAGCTCATACTTTATTGGAAGTGGAGAACAAGAGAGAGAGTGTTGCCTCGCAGGCCGGTTTATATCCCTAAGGCAAAACCACACCCAAACACACACCCACACCTGTGATAGGATTATTTACAGTGGCAAGAGTTCCATAGGTCCTTTCTTGGATCCTAGCCCTCTAATAGGAACGGGCTAGGATCCGCTCTGGCTATTGTCTCTTGAAGCAAAGCTAGGTCTCTTCACCTGACCACGTGCAGACCTGACCTCACATGTGGTAGAACTCAGTACACAACACCCCTCCTCCCATAGTCCAGAGTGCCCTAGCAGACATAGTCTCTGAGGTCTGCAGGCACTTTCCTTTCCTGGGAGGAGCAGTTAAGTTCCGGGGCTTCTGGAGCTGGGGGCCATTCGCTCAGGGGTGCTGCGGGCAGAGTCTGAGGCAACACTGCTTCCCTTGTGTGCTCACTCAGAATGAGCGTGCTGTCTGGTGCTTGGTCGTCCAATGCCGTTGTAGTCATCTCTGGAAAGGGCCCCATCTGTGATGGCACCACAGCTTCTGGTGTGCCAGGGTTCTCATATTCGCCATCGTCTGGGTCAGCCAGACCCAGTGCAGCTGGTCGATGTGCCGCCTCAAGAGTTGTCCATCTTCACTCGAGACCTCATATGACAGGGGCCCTGTTACTCTTACGACCCAAGCAGGAATTCATGTAGGGCCCCAGGTGTAGTTCCAGGCGTACACTGGATCCTCTGGGGGAAAAAAAAACAACCAGGGCGCTTCTTGCTCCTCGGGGCTTGGGTCACGTTCGGAGGCCCTGTCTGGGTGGAGACAATCTAACCTTGTAGTCAGGAGCCTACCCAGAAGGAGCTCAGCCAGGCTGTGCCCAGTAGCGGTGTGAGGCATTGTGCACTGGCCAAACAGGGAAACAGCCAGTTTGTAGTCCCAGTCCCCTGTGTCCATCCGGCAGAGAGTCTCTTTGGTGGTTCTCACCATGCATTCAGTTTGTTGCTGGGTAAAATGGGGCTGAGCAGATATGTTTTATCCCATAATAGCCCATAAACTCCCTGAATTCTGCGGAAGTAAAAGCTGCACCATTGTCAGTGACCGAGGAGTCGGGGATGCCTTGGGTGCTAAAGATCCGCCGCATCACTCGGATCAGATTAGGAGGAGGTGGAGGGCACCAGAACTACCTCGAGTCATTTACTGTAGGCATCCATCAGAATAAAGAAAAGTGGTCCTTGAAACGGCCCCACAAAGTCCAAACGTAACATGGCCCAGGATTTGTGTGACAATTCCCATGGTCAAGTGTTTTGAATTAATAAAGTCCTTTTGGAAGCTCTTTGCTGCAAATCCAATTTTCCACACCTCAACTAAAGTAAGTTAGGTTGATAAAGGGGGGAAAAATGGCATGAAAGGTGAGCTGCCGCACAATGAGGCTGGTTTGACTGGGCCTGAATTCTAGAGGATGCTTAGTTCAGTACAGAATGGGTTCAAAGAAACATGAGGCATCTGAAATGTATCAAACCTCATCCCACCACCATCAATCATTGGCACAGGGTAGCTCAGATAGTCATGGCTTCTTACAGGCCTTACTTTGTCCTCATGTCTTCTCCAGGTCTGCCCCAGGTTCATATATATATACATAACAGCCCTGCTGGATCACACTAGTTTCCCATCTAGCCAGTGTTCTGTTTCACACGGTGGCCAGCCAGTTTCTGGCAGACCAACAACAAGGCATAGTGTCATGCCTGCCCCCAATCCGTCAGCTGAAGCCTTGGCCGTGAGCTCAGAAACACCTCCAGACCCAGCACCAGTGAGCTCTACCCCCGATCTGGCACAGGACAACTTGGCCACGACCTCCTCGGACCCAGCACCAGGGATCAGGGATGCGGCACCTTTAAGCCCCTCCGAGATGCTGGAGTCTGCAAAGGATCTAAGTGCTGGGAGGGATGAGCTCCCAGCTATAAGTCAGCAAGCACCTGGGGCGGATGCTTCCCCACCCGACTCACCCCCGATCATTTGCAAGCTCACAGGCACAAAGACTTAGCGGCTTGATGGAAGGAGGCACGTGCATGGGGGCGACGGTCAATGAGCCCCGAGTATTAACCGGAGCAGGGACCGAATAGCGACCGGTTAATGAGTTAACGAGCCAGCACGGTATTTAAGAACATCCCCAGCCACAAGCAAACCGTGCTGGCAAACTCGTTGAAAGACAGCTCGCCTTGCGCCCATCCTCGTTCCCGCATCTTGACTCTCCAGCTCCTGACCTCGGCACCTCTCTGAACGCTCTTCTGGCTCCTGACCTCGGCTTGGCTTCTGGATTCCACTTCGACCTCTGGCTAACAGCAAACCTGACGACGGCTTTGCGCTCCACTTTGAACCTTGTTTGCTTGGACTGGACTGATACCTTGGCTGATCCCTGGAATGCTCTCTGACTACGGCACCTGGCAGCCCCCCTGCACCCGGGCCCCAGGCCCCATCATGACACATAGAAACTGAGGCCTTCCCTGATGTTGCCTCCTGGTAGTAGTATTCAGAATTTTTCTGCCTCTGTTGTGGATGATACTTTTAGTCACTGTAGGCACTGATAGACCTATCCTCCATGGATCTATGTAATCAACATTTAACACCACGTATTCCTATGACTATGACTACATTCTCTGGCAGCGAATTCCACATTTTAAGCACTTGCTCAACAAAGAAGTATTTCCTTTTGTCCATCCTGAATCTATTTCCCATCAACTCTATTCTGTGCCTCCAAATTCTAGTATTTTTGGGGGGGAAGAGGGAGAAAATGCTTGAATTTGGAGGGAACTGATGAAATTGATCTCTCTGATCAGACATGTACTCTGGATTCCATGCTCAGAACTCAAGTCCCAGGGGTTTGGTTTGCATTAGGACTGTGGTGTGCAGGGACAGGGATTTTAAGCCTCAGTTCCACATTTCTGGCCTACAATCAGCACTGGCAGGAAGGGGCAGAATTTGAGGGCTCCTCTCCCAACCAGATAATGTAACAACTGTGGCTCTTCCTGGCTGGTGGTCTGCCCTCCCACCGTCCTTACTTCACTCACCAGTCATTGCCTGCCTGAAGTGTCTTCCCCCTCTTGCCACTCCAACAGAGAAGTGTTGTCTGCACAGGTGCAGACAACTCTTCTCTGTTTTAAGGAATTTAACCCCCACATTTTTCTTTTCTTTTCTTTTTTAGTTTTCAGATTTTTCTGCAAACCTAGGGGTCACCCAGGTTTGCAGAAAAACTTGTTTGGGGTAAGTATGCCCCTATCTGCAGAAATAAGTATCTGCACATAGGGGACTGTTATGAATTAGATATTATAGCATTGGAAAAAGTGCAGATAATGGCAACTAGAATGATAAAAGGGTTGGAACACTTTCCCTATGAAGAAAGCTTAAAATGCTTGGGGCTCTGTAGCTTGGATCTGAGGGGCTGAGTGGTGACATGATTGAGGTTTATAAGATTATGCATGGGATTGAGTGGGTTGAGAAAGAAGTACTTTTCTCCCTTTCTCACAATACAAGAACTCCTGGGCACTCAATCAAATTGCTGAGCAGTCAGGTTAGAACAGATAAAAGGAAGTACTACTTCACCCAAAGAGTGATTAACACATGGAATTCACTGTCACAGGAGGTGGTGGCGGCTATAAGCATGGACAGTTTCAAGAGAGAATTAGATAAACATATGGAGCAGAAGTCCATCAGTGGCTATTAGCCACAAGGCATAGATAGGAACTCTTAGTCTGGGGCAGGTAATGCACTCTATTCTTTGTTTTTTTTGGGGGGGCAGCAGTGGGAGGGCTTCTAGTGTCCTGGCCCTACTGCTGGACCTCCTGATTGCACCTGGTATTTTTGGCCACTGTGCGACAGAGTGTTGGACTAGATGGGCCATTGGCCTGATTCAGCGTTGGCTTCTCTTATGTTCTTATATATAGAAAATAGTCAGAGACAATCTGAAAGACATATAGCTTGAAGTACATGAGGGAACATGAGTGCCCTCTTATCCTCCTGACCAGTGGTGCCCTGTTTTGTTTTTTCCTGGCCAGATCTACTATTATATAGGGTTCTCCCCTAATAATTAATGGTTTTGCTTGAGAAATTAACAGGTGAATCTCATGGTTCCCACTTTCAGGAAGGGTGTGCTATAAATATGAACAAACGAATGAATGGATGGTTATTCAGTCAATAAAACTATGGAATCACCAGAAGATGCATTCGTTCCTGTGTATAAGAAGAAATGCTTCTCCTATGATGGTCCTGGCCATCTGCAGTTTTTATAATTGCCTGTATTTTAAAAAGTAGACTGGATGCAATGTACAAGAAGAGCTCCCTCCCTCCCTCCCTCCCCCCTCTGCAGGCAACACAGCACCTCGAACAATTGTGGAAACTGATGGTGAAGTATCTCAGCCAATTCAACTTTGTGATCTGCTTGCAACAAAAGTTCTCAGAGGAGATTGCCCCAGAGCATAAAACATCTTAATTTGGCCTGGTGAACAAATAGGACTCAGGATCAAGATGTCTCCCTTCTGTATAAATGTGACTAAGAAACCACCAGTGCAGTCAATGAATCAGTAACAGAGGGGACTGGCTGTAAACATCAGAGTCTCCAGTAAGTACAAAGTTATCTCCTTTGAAAGCTTCAGTTAGTATTTTGAAGGAGCATACCAAGTGAATTTCCAGAAGTTACTACTAATATCAACTAAGCTGTTTGAATGGGCAGGATTATTTTTTAGACTTGCTGCATTTCAATGACAATACTTGAATACCAAAGTTCAGTATCTGAAGGTTCCATCACATTTAGTCTGAGAGTTTTAAGCAGATGCTAGTATCTGCCCTCGGAATCAGTGAGGCTTCACAGCACTAGAAAATGTGCTAGTTCCTATTGTTAGCATTCATATAGTACTTTAGGGTACATATGGAAATTTTCATGTACTACAAAAGAATCTTGGGCTCTAGACAGGCCTTAAATCACTTGATATACTAGTATTGAGTTTGGAGGAGGGGCAATCAGAGATACCATCTGTTTTTATTGAAAAAGGCAGAAGTAAGCACCATAGTCCAATCCAGTCTTGTATTTATGTATGTATATATGCATGTATATATGCATGTATAGATGGATGGATGGATGGATGGATGGATGGACGGACAGATGGACAAATGGATGTCCCCATTGATCTCAGCAGATACTATATATGTGCATATGCTGTGTATTCATGTTTGCCATTTTGTGGTTTATGAGTAGTTCACACTTGGCTTCTTGTTCGGGATCTGTCACTGGCAGAATTCAGACCATTGTTTGGTCCTTGCATTAGACAGAACAAAATAGCAGTATTATGATCAAGATTCAGCCAGTATTTTCACTTACACTCACTTAATTCTCCTTATTGTATCTCATCACACATGGCTTTTGTTCATGCAGCTTCAATGATGTCTAGCATAGCCTCTTCATTTTCTTTTCTTCGATGGTGGTCAAAGGGTTCCTTGCTTTCTAACTAGCAAGGAAGATTGTTGGGTTCAGCCCTATGCATAACCAAATGGTTCATGTCTCCTTAATTCTTAGATTTATGTGTATTTGCTTCTATTTTCCAGGATGTTGACAAAGACAGAAAATATTCTACAAAATAGCACAGCACTGGCTGAATTGATCCTCCTGGGTCTTTCTGATGAGCCCAACTTGCAAAGCATATTGTTTTCTACTTTTCTAGTGATCTATATCATCATTCTGGCAGGAAATCTCATCATCATTCTACTCACCTTGGTTGCTCCTGCACTACAAACACCCATGTATTTCTTCCTGAGAAATCTCTCCTTCCTGGAGATCTGCTACACATCTGTCAATGTCCCCAAGATGCTTGAGAATCTTCTGTCTGGAAACAAGTCCATCTCCTTCCCAGGATGTGCCCTACAGACCTATTTCACATTCTTCCTTGGTGGCTCTGAGTGTTTCCTCCTGGCTTCAATGGCCTATGATCGCTATGTTGCCATTTGTAAGCCTCTGCACTACCCTGTCCTCATGAACAGGAAAGTGTGTATGGGTCTAGCTGTGGCATCTTGGTTAAGTGGTTTTTTTATGTCCTTTGGTCTCACCAGTATGGTGTTCACCATGTCCTTTTGTCATTCCAATGAGATCAATCACTTCTTTTGTGATATCCCCCCATTACTGAAATTGGCTTGTGAGGACACTTCCAGGACCGAAATGGCTGTATTTGTAGTTGCTATGATATTTATATTTTTTCCGTTTCTCCTGATCCTACTGTCGTATGCTGGTATCATTGCCACAATTCTGAGAATTTCTTCTGCTGAAGGTAGGAAAAAGACCTTCTCTGCCTGCTCTTCACATCTCATTGTGGTGACCTTATTCTATGGTTCTGGATGCATCATATACTTAAAACCCAATTCAACTTATTCACCTACTACTGATAAATATCTGTCTCTTTTCTACACAGTTTTTAGCCCCACATTGAATCCTATCATATACAGCTTGAGGAATAAAGAAGTTAAAGGTGCCTTTAAAAGAGTCTGGGAGAGAAAAACTTTTGCATGATCAAAGTACATGACCCGACAGTGTGAGATCCAAAATAGGTGAGGTGACATTTGTACCTACTAATCACTGAGTGATAGGTATAGTTTTTTCAGTAAAGGATCTTACAATCATTTCAAGCCTAATGATTTTGTATTCTGCATTTTTCTGAAACATATATCTAAAATAGATTAGTGGGATTATACTACATCACCAAAAAAAAAAAAACAACCTCAGAATGTTTATTATTAATTACTAATAGATAGGTCTAATTTCATGTCTTTGAGATTGGATCACCAGGAAATAAGTTTGACCGAAACAGATTTTCCTTTCGTGAGACTGGGAGGAAGGGATCCCTTTGACCACCAAAAAAGGCTATGCTGCAAATTATCGGACCTGCATGAAGAAAAGCCATGTAGGACAGAAGGTGTAGAAAAGAGGAGTATTAATTGAGAATGAGTGAAAAAGCTTGTTGGATCCCACCCTATGCCCCACAGACCCTTTTCTCTGCAGTTTTTCATGGTCCACATTGTGGTATAGTGTTACCTAGGTTTAATTCGTACTATAATAAGACTTAACTATGCATAACCATATGATGAATCATTGTTACAGGGAGAGATCCAAACAAGTTTTGTGTTGATATAGACACCCAAAATGCTATACTCAATCAGGATTCTGAGACATGCATGGACAAATACAGTATGAGATGTGGGCGTTAGTAAGGCTCATAATAGAGTGAGAGCAAGCAGAAACGCTAGGTGACCCCAACTAGAGTTTTCAACAAATTATTATGTTAACACCTGATCACTTTTTAGCACAACTTGGAAATTGGTTTACAATTTATGGAAAGGAACTAAACAGATTAGCAGTCCACCATTCCTTTGAACTACTCCTGAAAGTTCAAATTCCATATAAATTCATTTAATGTTTAAACTTTGTGAATGTTATTCACTAAAGGATCATCTACTTCTTATTGGGCTGTACAATTTTTCATGTTTTTTTTTTTTTTTAATGTACCTTGTTAGCATTTTTGTCCTACAAATTTTCTTGGATACTTTCCCATTGCATTAATTTATTTTGCTATCTTATGTACAAACAAATGTGTGAATTGTAGCTTTAACATGACTATTAAAGCTTATTTTTGATAACAAAAAAATCATTCTGAGGACAAAGGAATCATAAAAGAAATCCAACTTTCTAATCAAATTGGGTAACATTTTTGTCTCTGATTCCTGACATAGTGGGTTCCTTAGAAAATGAGTTCAGGGTATAGGACACTCTTCCCAATTATTCAGGAAGCAGTCTGCAGCTAACAAGGGACCAGATCATTGTAATAAAAATAAAAAAGAGTATATATGGAAAGTTATTAGAATCAATATTAACTCTTGTTCTGTGTTAGCTGCTTTCTAGAGTTCAGGTCAGGTCTTAGAATCAGAATGTGGCATTTGGGGAGAAAGATGCAAGCCAGTATTCCAGTGTTGGAGGCCAGGATGGCAAACACTTCCGTAGCCACTGTATTTTTCCCCTTGGTGCTCAGGTGAACAGGAATAAAGGTGAGCCAAACACTGCAAAACACCAACATGCTGAAGGTGATGAACTTAGCTTCATTGAAAGTGTCAGGCAGCTTTCTGGCAGGGAATGCTACAGTAAAACTAAGGATAGCTAGAAAGCCGACATAGCCCAGTGTAGAGTAGAACAGGGAGATAGACCCTTCATTGCATCCTATTATGATTTGCCAAGCCTGTGAGTGCATGTCAACATCTGGGAAAGGAGGAGAGGTCAAAAACCACACGACACAAATCCCCATTTGAATGAGGGAGCAAAAGAGAACAGTGGAGTTTGCTACTTTCACCCCCAGCCATTTCCTCATCCGATTGCCTGGCTTTGTAGCCATGAAGGCCAAGACCACCATGATTGTTTTTGCCAACATACAAGACACTGAAACACTGAAAATAATGCCAAAAGACATTTGCCGGAGAAAGCAGGTCATCTTCCCTGGCTTCCCAATGAACAGCAGGGAAGAAAGGTAGCAGAGCAGGATGGAACAGAGAAGAATACCGGTGAGGTTTTGGTTGTTGGCTTTGACAATAGGAGTATTCCAGTTCTTTAGAAAGGTACATATGACAAGTCCTGTGATTACAGCAAAGAAAACAGCAAGGGAGACCAAAACGAGCCCCATAGGTTCTTCATAGCTTAGGAAGGTTTGAAGCTTTAGGATACACTGATCTTGGTTCCTATTTGGATATTGATCTTGTGGGCATTTATCACAATAAGCTGCATCTGAAAGAAAACAAGACTGTGTCAATAATTCATTTCATAGCATGCAGTCTATTTTGTGTAGATATGATAAATTGCAGATTTCATGCCAGAAAACTTGTAATTACTTTTTGTAGATGATGAATAATTACCACAAGTCAACATATAGCAATTGGCATGGGAATCTTTTTAAAAATATACTTCTTTTGTAAGTAAAATGGCTTTTATTCTGCCATAAGTAGTAATGTTTGTCTCACTAGTGAATTAAAATTTATTGTATTTAGCCATAGGCCATTACAAACCAAAGATAACAGCAGAGAGGAATACTATAAAAATGAATAATGGTATACGTTTGTCTCACTAAAATAAATGGAAATTAAGTTTATCATGGCTATTACTGCATTTGTTTTACTTGGGCCAAATAGGTATATTTGGAATCAGACTGCACCCGATCTGAATGTCAGCCAGTTTTTATAGCCTTTATACCATGTGGCCATTGTACATGCAGGTTGCATGGTCCACAACATAGACGATCCCTTTTCACCAGCACAAAAGCTGGTTATATCCAACCCTTTAATATAGCAGTCCCTTCATATCTCCTCAGTCCTAGGCTTCTCAACCCCAGAATGCAATAAGCTACACACTTCCAAATCAATTGTCTTCAACAGAACTAGAATGATGCATTTTTACTTGGGGCGGCACTGAAATGAAAGATTCTGTCTGTGGTGAGTATCTGAGAAGAGAATTCCAAAGTTCTGGAATTGGGTTTGGAAAATAATTTGTTGGCCAGTCATCCCTTAACCTAATTTCTCAATTGCGGTCATCAAAAGATATTTTGAATAATAAAAGACTCCTATCCTTTCTTTCAGACCATCCAATTGCAGCCCTAACTTTCTCTTAGGATTTTCATGATTTAATTGCTGCCAATAATTGCTTTCATTTTTTCAGAGCATAGAGCACCATCTGTTCTAATGAGAGATTTATCATGGAGGCTTAAGCATAGTTGCATCCTTCTAGGTCCTTTGAAGACTGTTTAGGGTTGTACTGTTAAAGCGTGAGTGGGAGCATACATCTGACAATATTCTAAGACAATCTGTGCACTGCCTCATACCCATCTGAGAAGAAATTGTATCTTCTGGGCATCTATCACAACCATAGCAGCAAACATCTTTTCCATCCAGAACTATCTTGCTGTAGCCAAGATGGCAGCTTTCAACACATGCAGAACGGGGCAGCACCTGATCACAATGAAATCGAAAAGTGTGCAGCCAGGGATTACTCAAAATTGTCTCAAGGATTAGCAGATATTCCCCTAAAATGTTTCTCACTGTTATACCTGACCCCCCCCCCTTTCATTCATGGCACATTAAGGTTTTGTGTAATGGACTAACATTTTACCTTCATTCTATAAGGTATTTAATGTTCTCTTTCTCCCTTTTCTATCCCTTCAATTCAGTTCCTCCCCCTTAAAGTCTCCCATATATTTAGCCCCGGCATTTTATACCTATTTCTACTTGATGTCAGGAATTTCTGGCTGAAAAATCCCTATAGGAAGATATGGCACAAGACACTTAAAGGTCAAGCTCAAATGAAATCTGAGTCATGATTATATTAAGACACAAAATAGCATATTTAGACTTGTAAAATTTTAAATATGTCTTTAGTACCATTGTATCTTATCATAAAGTGTAGGGCCAATCATAAATCCAGTCAGCATACAAGCAAGGTTGATATTTCTAGCTGGGGGACTGCCCAAGTATTCAGAAGAGTATGACTCTCACTGCAATCATAAGAATACTTTGCTGGGAGAAAGCCACACTGAATAACATGAGGCTTACTTTTGAGTAGACCTACTTAGGGTTGTTCCCTTAGCTAACAAAAAAACAGAATTGGACAAAACTGAGCTAAAAGGTTGGTTAGGTCCAATCCATTGTCTACACATACTGCATACATTTGTGTGCAATTTAAACTGCATAGATGATAGATCATAGATGACAGATAGATAGAAAGATATAATTTTGACTATTTTCAATATCAAATCATTCAGCACAACGCTATGGTAGTGTTATACAATTGAAATCATTTGGCATCACTGGATTTAGAAAGATGTAACTCTCCTTAGGACCCCACTGATTGAAAAACATACAATGGATAGGGATAAAATTGGTATGAGTAAACGAAATGGGAAGGAAGTTAAGATTGTTGGCTTGTTTTATACAACAAAGCAACAAAATGAAACTACTGATTCTTAAACTCTAGCAAAATAGCACAGACCACACTTCAGGCCTTATTACAGCATGCTTCTGAGCATTTCCTGGGATACACATGGATTTCCCCCACAGGTCCAACAGCACTGGGATGTTTTCAGTATGCAAAAAATGGAACAGTGGGGAACTCTGAGGTTTTTTCATCCTAATCAGCCACCAAGCACACAGAAATTGATGAGAATCCACAACATCACACACACAGAAATGGATTAGAACCCACAAACAAGTTGGAGACTCCAGACCTAACCTGTATACTCCATAATGTGTGAAGAGGCCCTGATGGTGACACAAAATGTATCCAGAGTTCTTACCATGATTCGTGTCTTGTCCTTTTTTCCACCCATTGCATGTGTCTTTAAGCCGCAACCTCATCTCCAACTCTCTTTGAAACAGGGTTTTGTGCTATTTTTTTTTTTTACAATGACAGTAATACATACTTGTGCCTCTCTTTCATTAGAGAGCCAGTTTGGTGTTGTGGTTAAGTGCGCGGACTCTAATCTGGGAGAACCGGGTTTGATTCCCCACTCCTCCACTTGCACCTGGCTGGAGCTCTGATAAGAGCTGTTCTTGAAAAAGAGCAGTTTCTGTCAAGAGCTCTCTCAGCCCCACCTACCTCACAGGGTGTCTGTTGTGGGGAGGAGAAGGGAAAGGAGTTTGTAAGCCACTCTGAGACACCTTGGGTAGTGAAGGGTGAGGTATAAATCCAATCTCCTCTTCTCTAGGTACTGAAACATTTTTGAAATAATTGTATTTCTTTATGTACTTACTTCATTAATACTGCCTTTCTTCCCAGTGGGAACCCAAACTGGCTTACATCATTCTCCTTTCCTCTGTTTTGTACTCACATCAGCCTTGTGAGGTAGGCTAGGCTGACAGTGTATGACTGGCCCATAGTCACCCAGCAAGAACCCATGGCAGACTTGGGATTCAAACCTGGGTCTTCTAGTTCCTAGCGTGGCATGCTAACCACCACACCAAGGTGGCTTTCATGATGAACATATAATAATCTCAAATAGTTACTTTTACAAAGGGATGGAGCTACTGACCCCATTTGGTTGTGAGGAGTTCCTCTAGCAGAGTGACATATTCTCTGTTGGAAGAAAATTGGGGAAGGATTGCTTATGCAGCACAATTCACTCATTAGTAAATGTGCACACCAATAAAACCTCACATAGAAAAAATCTACACAGCCCCATGTGGAATTACAAGGCTTGGCATTTGCCCACTGCAGTGGGAAAAACCCCGCCCTTGGCCCCAATCCCCTGCCTTTCTGACATTGAGGAGTGGGAGCAAAAAATGACTGGGAAATGACCTCCATAGTGGATAGCCCCAGGCTAGTCTGATCTTGTCAGATCTCAGAAGTTAAGCAGAGCCAGAGGCTCTGGCTAGTATTTGGAAAGGTGACCATCAAGAAATACCAGGCTCATAACACAGAGGCAAGCCACCTATGAACATCTCTTACCTTGAAAACCCTATGGGGTTATCATAAGTCAGCTATGATCTGATGGCAAAAAAGTGATGCTCTAGAATTTCACCATGTCTTATTGGTCTTTACCACAGAGATTACAGGCAATTCCTTCAACATCACCCAGAAGGGATGTCATGTCCTCCCCAAGCACCACCTTGAAAATCTCTCAAAATCACTGCCAAGACAGTGCTGGCCACTCTATGAATCACATCATAGTCATTCTTCTACAATATTTTACCAATACACATGTGCATACTTAGAATTTGGTTCCCTAGCCGCCGGCCTTTGCGGAGCTAGAGATTGCTTTGTAGGCTGGCTCTTGGCTTTGTTTTCTCTTCAGATCGCATAAATCTTTCACCTTTTACCATAAAGTTGAAAGCACTTGAGGGATGGTTGCGCAGATACCCAAAATGGGAGGACACTTTATATCTGTTAAACGGTTTTCGGTTTGGATTTCGTATTCCCTGCCAGGGCCCTAGGGCTGCTGTTATGGCACGTGACTTGGCCTCCATCAGGGGTATGGAGTGCATAGTTCAGTGCAAGATTGAGAAGGAAAGGGCAGAAGGTAGGGTTCTAGGCCTGTTCCCCTCTCCTCCAGTAGCGAACCTGCAGGTTTCCCCATTGGGCATCGACCCTAAAAAGGCCCATGATGAATATCGGTTGATACACCATCTGTCTTATCCACACGAGGCGTCTGTTAATGACATCATTCCAGAGCCTTTGTGCTCTGTGCGGTACACCTCCTTTGATCAAGCCATCAGGGTGGTGCGCCAATGCGGGATAGGGGCTGAGATGGCCAAATGTGACATTAAATCATCATTTAGGCTCCTTCCGGTTCACCCCAGCAATTTTGTTTTGTTGGGGTTTTCCTTTGAAGGTCAGTTTTATATGGACCAGGCTTTGCCTATGGACTGTTCTGTTTTGTGTGCAGCCTTTGAGCATTTCAGCACATTCCTAGAGTGGGCCCTTCAGTGCCACACAGGGATTTCCACAGTTGTTCACTACTTGGATGATTTTTTTGTTATTATTTGTAGTACTGTTGGGCTCTGGGAGATGTCAGGTACTCATGCAGAAATTTTGGGAGCTGGCTGAAGAGCTGGGTGTTCCCTTGGCTCTTGAGAAGACTGAAGGTCCCTCTCAAGTACTGACCTTTTTGGGCATCAAACCCAGGCACAGGCCTCTCAGTTGCCTATGACCAAGGTGGCCGAGTTGCGTGCAAGATTAGCCACTTTCACGGTATGTAGGAAGGCCACGTTGCATGAGTTTCAGCAGCTAGTGTGGCATCTTAACTTTGCTTGCAAGATGGTTGCCCTGGAGTATGCTTTTTTGTGCAGGTTGTGTGATGCTCTGAAGGGCCTACAGCTACCACACCATAGGGCCAGGGTTACCACTGGTATAAGGGCCGACCTCGCAGTGTGGCTGGAGTTCCTTGACTCTTTTAATGGAGTTTCCTTCTGGAGGACTGAGCTGAAGTTGAAGGCCGGCTTGCAGATTTGCTCTGATGCTGCTGGGATGCTGGGTTATGAAGTGTATTTTCAGGGGCATTGGTGTGCTGAGGAGTGGCCAGCAGACTGGGTGAGAGATGGTATTTCCAGGGACCTTATCTTTCTAGAATTTTTTCCTATTCTTGTGGCGGTTTGGTTGTGGGGGGATATGTTGACTAATCACCCTGTGCATTTTTGGTGCAATAGTTTGGCTGTTGTCCAGATTGTCAACTCCCTTACAGCCAGATCAATTCAAGTGATGCACTTAGTGTGGGCATTCACACTCCGCTGCCTCCATCTCAGTCTTTTGTTTCTTGCCAGACATGTGCCCGGGATCGACAAGGGGTGGCTGACACTCTCTCTCACAAACAGATGGAGAGGTTTCATCAGCTGGCTCCAGAAGTTGACCTGTATCTGGCAGGTTGGAAGTGAACAGGGGAGCTGTAGCAGGTTGGAAGGTGGAAGAGAACAGGGCAATTGGACTGGCCATTGCACCAGGAACAAAGCAGACATATGACCATGCGGTCCACCAGTTTTCCAATTTTAGGACTGAGACAGGGTATTCCGACCGTTGGCCAGTGCCTGTGGACCATTTGTTACACTTCGGTGTGTTTATGCAAGCTAAGGGGCTGGCTGTTAATTCGATTAAGGGGTCGCTCTCAGCCATTGCCTATACTAGCAAAGCAGGGGGGCTTTCTGAGGCTACTGGTGACTTTAGGAGTCATAGAATGCTAGAGATGGTCATGGGAAGCTGGAGCCCACAATGACAATAGGCAGCCTCTCTCTCCAGTTTTGTTAAGGGGCTTGCAGGCTGTTTGGAGGAACATCTGTTCATCTGAATATGAGGCATGCCTTTTTCATGCAGCTGCAATGATAGCTTTTTTTGGTGCCTTCCACATAGGCGAGCTGGTAGCGCAATCCAAGAATGATAGGACAGGTCGTGCTGTTAAGGTGTGTGATGTACATTTGCAGGGGGATCGAGTTCACCTCACCTTGAGACACTCTAAGATAGATCAGTGGAGGCGGAGCACAGTTGTCACCATCAGTGTGTGTGCGGAGAAGGAGTTGTGCCCAGTTTCTGCCTTGGCAGCTTATCTTGCAGTTAGAGGCTTGGGGACTGGACTTTTGTTCCAACACCATGATGACAGTCCGTTAACCAGGCACCAATTTTGGTCAGTTACTTCTGCGGCCTTGGCTAGTTTAGGACTGGCAGGGGTTCATTTTGGTACCCATTTGTTTTGGATTGGGGCTGCATCCACAGTGGCTGCTATGGGATACCTGGCCAGGGATATACAGTATGTAGGCAAGTGGAGGTCTTTGGCCTACGAAGCTTATGTTCGCCCCTTGGTAGGTCTGTGAATTTTGTTTGTGATGGTTTTGGGGTTTTGTTCCCTTTCCATTGTTCTTTTGTTGCAGGTCCTGTTGGCTGTTCAGAGTGGAAGAGGATCCTCATCTGCAGGTATAGTTATGTGTTTTGGGTGGCAAATTGAGCAAAGAGGTCGCCCATAGGCTCGCAGTTAGGGCTAAGCCAAATGGCCATGGTTGAATGGCTAGGGCACCGTGGTTTGCAGTGGCCTGTCCTGTTATATTTGTTGTTCAATGAGAGGATTGGTCCTCCTCCCCATATTTAGTGATCCATTTAGGGGGCAATAATTTGGGCTTTATCAAGAGTAAAGCATTGATTCTTCAGGCCCAGTCTGACTTTCTTGTAATTAAGCGGTGGTGGCCTGAAACCTTAATCATCTGGTCCACTATGGTGCCATGCTTGGTTTGGCGCAGGACCTGTAACCCGTTGGCCATCGATAAAGCTTGTCGCAAGGCCAACTGTGAAATCTGGATTGCTCTTGAAAGGGGCTTGGGCCAATATTTGCCTCACCCTATCATACATGCAGGTGTTACAAGCTTGTACAGGAGTGATGGTGTGCATTTGTCAGAGGTTGGTATGGCTCTCTTTCTGGAGGATTTTCGGCAAGGGCTTGGCGGTGCTTTAGGTGTCCAGGTGGGTACAAAGGCCTAAGCTGAGGCTTGATCTTTTTTGGTGGCAGGATTTCATTCCATACAGATTGTGGCACGATGAGCACTGGCTATAACCCCTTGGGGGCATAGGGTTCTTGCCAGTATAGTCCTTGGGCCATGCGACCCAGGTCAGGGAAAGCAGATCACCTACGGCATTGCTGGGATTTGCCTCCCTTTGAGCCTTGCGGCCCAGGGGTGGTTCTCTGGCAATTAGCTGATTGCCAGGCTGACCAGATGTGAGCCATATTTCCTTGGCTGTCATCTGAGGCAGGGTGGCTTGCCCTAGTTATCATGGTGAGGGAGGGGTCTTTGGTCCCCTGGACTCAGCCATGCTGCAACCTGTCCTGCCCTTGCTGCTTGTTTTTGTGTTTAGTTCAATAAAGTGGCCCGTTAGTACCCCAACTGTTGTCTGTCTCCTTATTCCAGCTTGGGGGGCAATTAAGGAGGAGTGGAGTAAAACAAAGAGATCAATGCTTAAAGATCAGAAGGAAGGAGCAAGATGCACCTGCTTACCTGTTTAAGCACCTTACCTCTTGCTTCTGGTGATCATAAACTCCAGTGTCACGGATGGGTCAATTTAGGGGATAACTTAGGAGCAAAATCAAAACAATCAGCACCATTGTGTTGTGAGTCCCCATTTGTCTTGCAGGTATCATATGCTGGTGAGTTCAAGAAACACAAAGGATAAGGCATTTTCTGGTGGGGCACCTCACTTATGGAATCTGGGTTCCCTAGAGGTTGTGTTACAGCATCAGGACAGTTGCAAATTTCTATTAAATAGCAACTGACAAAATGTGCATTTTATTCCCACCTGCTGAAATCTGCTATTCCACACAATGGCATCCTCATTGATAGTGAACTCTTGGCTTTGTGACATCTGTCCAACCTGGACTCGAAAGAAGGAGAGATTGGGGAAGATGATCCAGTTAACAATGTCATACCCAGTCAATAGTTCCCCATTTTCAAATAGGATTTCTTCTGCAGCGCTGTTGTTAAAATGGATGTTTTTTAGATAAGAGTGGAGCTACATTGGGAAAGAATGTCACAAAGTTTAGGGGATGGACTCTCTTTTCACAGTGTCTTCTACAAACATTCTATAGACTTGAATTGCACATAAATAGCAGATTTCCCCTATCTTCCTGTTAATTTATTGCCATAGGATGTATCTGCACCAGTGTCCAGTATGTTTGTTTAGTGGTTCTTTGAAGATTCCAAAGAGTTCCTGGGTGACCAACTGCAAGAAGATGTCTCATACTGAGTTGATGAACCAATCAGAATGAAGAATCAGACTATTGGTTCATCAATGTCAGTGTTGTTTACTCAGACTGGCATTGGCTCTTCAGGATCTCAGGTAGAGGTCTTTCACATCATCTTCTACCTGGTCCTTTAACTGGAGATTCTGGGGATTGATCCTGGGCTGCATGCAAAGCAGAGGCACTGTCACTGAGCCACAGTCCTTCCCAATCTGTAATATTGTTTCAGCTCTCTGACACAATTTCAAACACATCAAGGAGTTCATTACAACACTGACTTACCTGCCATGGCTGAATGGTCAACTGATCTAAGCCTCTATGCAGCATGCTTTTAGGTCTGAAGAAGTATGTATGTAATATATGTGCTATAGCATAAACAGCATTGTAGACACTGTAGCTCTGCCTGGTCATCTCCATCTCAAACATATATTTAGGCAAACTCTCCAGCTCCTCCTCTCCTGTACATATCTTACAGTTGTTTATATTTTTACTGACCATACAGCACTCAAATGCAAATTGCCAGAACAAACAGAGAAAATTCATCAGTGACTTATCCGAGTTTAAGTTCTTGAGGAAGTCTGGGAATCCTTGCACTGTGTTTTTGGGAACTAAGAAAGTCAAGGCACCATTGAAGGCACCATTGAAGCCATACACACTGATCGTGTTTATGAAATCCCATTGTGCCGTTATGATCCAGACCTTCCCTATATGATCCTTTTTGGTAAATTCGAAAGCATTTAATAAAATATCTAAAGGAAATAGACATCGAGATTCTGCGCTGATGATAATCGCATTGGCTAGAGTTGAAAGAAGTGATGGACTCATCTCTGAAATACTTTTCATGTAAGTAGAGAGAGATGTTCTGTCTACTGCTGTAGTTCTGTGCAAAAATGCAACACAAATGGTATTCTCAGCAAGCAGTTGTCTCAAGGTTTGAACAAAACTGTCTCCATCATCATCATCAGAGACAATAAGGCCAACCCATGTCCATCTGAAATGCAGGAGCAGACGTACAATCCCCATGTGCAGCAGAGCTTCCACTGGTGCCATCCGGTACAAGAAAGGGAATTCAGTTTTCTTACTTAGTGTAGTCTCATATATACTATAAGTGATCTAAAATAGAGGATGTAGCTTATTAGAGAAAGGAGAAATAGCTGTACTTTTCCAGAATGCTGTGCTCTGGAAACACAAAGTTCTCAACTTTTGTTTTTGGTTAAGACTTTCAAATATTCTGTACAACACATGCTTTCTTTTTCCAATATGAGATTCTTAATTGCAAATTTTAGTGGTGAATAGCAAATGACTTTCTAACCACAATGACCACAATTCTCTGAAGATTTCAGGATGCAGAAATAGGTAAGGATACTCTCTTTTTATTTAATCGCAAACTCTACTGAGTCTCCATGCTTTGTACATACAAACAGTTTAATTGATAGATTTGGAAGAGACCCCTCACCAATTCATCCATGACAGCAATACTCATCATCATTATATGTCATCTTGCACAATCTAAGAAATTTCAGAAGGGTATGTTGGTCTGCTATAGAATCTAGCTAATCTAGATGATCTATATAATAATTACATTCTCATAGAATCTGATCATTTTAAATGTCTACAACCATAAAATCCAATAAACAAACCATTTAATGTGAGGCAGGATGATGGATTGCTTTGTAAAAGTATGCAAGAGATGTGCATTATTCAGATTACTTTTTAAACAAAAAAAGAATATTTAAAAAATGCCATCAAAATGGCACCAAGGTAATGCACAGGGGATATCCCATTTACCACCGCTGCCATCTTATTTTCATGTATCTCACTGCAATAATTTATTCTCTGTAGCTGCTTTCCCACGTTAAAAAAACATATACACCATCATCCAGTTATTTACATTCTATACAGCTGTGGTGCTCCAATATTTACATTGTGTATGTTTATAACAACAGCTGTATCATCCATGTAGATACAGATAGAATTAATCAGGTCTTATTAATAAATTGCAAAGTTTATTGTGTATGTCTCTGATGGAGAAGAACTGGAGAAACAAACATCAATATTTGATATACAATTAAAGTGCCAGACAGGCAGATTTGTCATAGTAATGGTAATAAATTCAAGGAGGGAGAAGACATAAAAGTGTGACTGGGAAAGGTAAAATAGTTTTAGATTTTCCACAATGATATAGTGCCATTATCCCCCACCTCACCCCAAAACCGTCACATTAGTCAAAGGTACACAGTGGGTTGAACTCCACTATTTGTGTCTGCTACCAGAAGGCATTTCCTTGTGTGTGTGTGTGTACCATCAAGACACAGGCAATTTATAATAACCCACAAGGGTTTCAAGACAAGAGGTGGTTTTTCATTGCTTGCCACTTTGTAGCATCCTTAGACAATTTTAGGGGGCTCCCAATCAAGTCATAACCAGGGCTGATCTTGGTTAGCTTGTGAGATCATACAGGATCGGAATGGAGTTTCCCTCCCACTACTCTCCCACTGCACCCCAGTGATCTTTCCAAAATATTTCACCCAATGGACACCAGGAACACTATGGGTGAATCAGAGGTCTGCAGCAGGAATGGGAACTAAAGAAACCCATAATCTCTTCCATTTGTAGAAATGATTGGCAGAATTCATCCCATTCACTCAGCCATCATCTTGAGATACACATCTCAGTGCATAAACAGGAACATGAGCAATGTGGTTTTCCTGTACTCCTTGCTTCATCAGTCGTGTTGTGTATTTGATCACATTATTCAATCAAGGCATATTAGATCAGAGTACACTTGAACAGCAAGAGTCATGCACTGAGATCTGAATACATATGCACTTACCTGTGGAATCTTGTAGATACTCAGGATAGTGGCCATCTGGATGATAGTCTCAACAGTGTATCCTCCAATGACAGACAACACCTCTGCATTCTTGTGGCATTTGAAATTGAGTGATTTCCTTTGGGGTATGAACAACATACCCAGAACTGTCTCATAAGTGTTCCATGCATTAAACTGGTTGTCATAGATGTGGAATCCCAAGGTTACATTGGGCAAGAGTCCAGGATTTTTATTAATCTCATCAATGGCAAATATCAAGGCCAGGGCTTGCTGGTAATTTTTAGGTGCCATGCTACAACAAGGTAGACATTGAGACTAAAACACCAACACCAAAGACAATGGACTGAACCTAGATGGCTTTTTCAGTCAGTTTCACACAATTCCCATCCCTGCTACAGCAGCCATCTCACATGGCTTTTATCCTTTCAGATTCTATAAATCCTAGCATAGTGGGGGTTACTTGTTTGTCTTCTTGGTTTGGGTTTTGATGGCCAAAGGAGACACTTCCTTTCTTTGTTTTTACCATGAGAAAAGCTAGCTGGAACTAATCTAATATTTAGTCAATTGTAACTAGTAACACAGGATCAAAGGATTCTCAACAAACCATCCCTACAAAAAAGAGAACATGAAATATGTTGGAATATGCAAGGCCTATAGTGCATCCTTATGCAGAAGATCTGAAGATCATCCTACAGGGGGACAACTGTAGGACTTGTAGACTAGGACTTCCCACTTTTTTCAAATTGTGTCCTTGCTGTCTCCTGATTGGCACTTCTAGATACTTCCTGATCATGTAGAGCTTCTTGTTGCTTTTTTACAGCCATTAGACTGGTTAGTTTAGGCTTTCTCTCTGTATGTTCTATTACAGTTTGTTCTTTTATAATAAACCTACTTATTTTTCTCTAAACGGTCAGTGCCCCTTTTCCTTTGTATATTTAAACTCTCCCAACAAAATATGACTCAAAAAAGGCTACTGGGATTGTACATGTGTATAATGAGTGTTCTACTGGTTCTACTTCTCCTTGTTCTACTTCTACATTGCAATGTATTAATGTACAATTTTTGAACAGTTTCTTATTCTAAATTTATCTCTTACTTGCATAATACACATTTCATCTCTCCTCAGACTTTGTAATTGATCTATTTCTCAAATAAGTTGTTAAATTGACCATTACTGCGAGAAAGCTTTAAGATGTTGCAAGATGAGAAAAGAGAGGAGGATTAGCATTTCCAAATATAAAATGATATTATGGAGTGGTAGGCCTGGTCTGGATTGTAGATTGGACAAGACAAAGAATTGTAAAGTTTGAATCAGCAGATCTGAAAGAAGGCTTACACAATTATTTATGCAAACAATTTTGTTCTTTGGTTGCTGGTGCCTTTAATGACAGGAGTCAATCTTCTGCTTGTCCTACTCCTGCCTAGGCTTGGACAAACCATTTCTTAAACATATTTTTTTGACCCTTCAATTATTTCTTTTGGCCAGCAAGAGACAACCTCTTTCAACTTGCCTGACTGGCCCCCAGTCAGTCCAAATGAAATCAAATGTCTAATTAACTATTTAAAAGTTGGAAAGGCCCCAGGCCCTGTTGGATTTCCTCCCAAATTATTTAAAAACCATCTAGAATGGTGGGCCACTCCACAGGCTACTCTCTTCTCTTTAACAGACAACATTGGGATCATGCCTGATAACATGGATCAATGCTGTCGTAGTTCTGATTTTTAAACAAGGTGATCCCAAATCTCCAGGGAACTAGAGCCCAATTAGCCTTCTCTCAGTTGTGGGCAAACTTTATGCAAGACACTTGGTAGATAAGCTTACTGCCTGGATATCTGATCAAAATCTTCTGGGCTTAGAACAGATTGGCTTCTGTCCTGGTAAATCCACTCTTGATCACTGTAGCACCCTTGCTCATTTGGTAGAGAAATACAGTGGTGCAGGTGTGGGTGGAACTATTTTCCCCTTTTCTCGATTTAAGAGGGGCCTTTGATTGTATACCTAGGAATCATTTGTGGAATAAGCTGAACTTGATGGGAATGGATAAACACTCACTTTTCCTTATCCATAAATTACGTTCTTCCAGTAGCTGTCAAGATTGATATAGATGATTTGGTATGTTAACTCCTGTGATTTCTTCTAATTGAGGAGTCAGGGTTGAATTTTGGCTCCTTACCTATTTAATTTGTTTATGAATGACCTAGCTCCTACTTTGCAAGTGGCAGATGGACACTTCTCTAAACTTGGCTCTCATGTCATCTCCTTATTACTCTATGCGGATGACACAGTAGTCTTACCCCATTCCCAGAAGGGTCTTAAGTGCCTGCTACTTGCTTTTATATCTTACTGTCAGACAACCCTTTATCAGTTTATTTTGAGAGATCAAAAATTATGGTGTTTTCAAGATCCTGGAGATGTTTTAATTGGCACATCAAAGATAACAATATTGAACAAGTTAAAAATTTAAAATATTTGGAGTTCTTTTTCAGTATAAGAACAGTTGGGTAGCACAGTGAAAACAAGTAATAAACTTGGCCAAATGTAGCTTGTCTGAGATCATAAGATTCTTTTATGTGAAGGATAGTCAATTTGTACCTCTGGCTATCCCGGTCTTTAATGCTAAATTGGCATCCCAAATACTTTATGGGATTCCCATTTGGATTAGTGCTTTCAATCAACATGTTGATCAAATCCAGGTGATGTCACTGCACCACATTTTGGGAGTCCCAAACTGTGTAAGCTATGCAGCCATGTGTTTGGAGACAGGGCAGCACCTCCTAGAGACTACAGCCTGGCTTTTAACCTTGAAATGTTGGTTACACCTTCACTATAGGGCAGAATCTATGGCCTGATCTGCATCTAGGATTCGCTCCGCTGTCTTACCAAACCCACACTGGAACAGAAAATCCCCGTCTACATTGCATGCCCCTTTCACTTTGAGTGAGTGTTGCATTTTATGGCAGTGTCCAGACTGCATGCTGTTTTCACTTGGTTTGATCTCTGCTTTTATGGTGGCTGTCTGCATAGATTTATGGCTGTTTTATGGCCATTCAGGGGTGCGTCTGCAGTTGAATGTGGTAGTTGAATGTGGTTTTGAATGTAGTTGTGGGGTAGTTTTTGAGGGGTTGTGTGGGGTAGTTGAATGTTGTTTTGAACTGCATTTTTTTCTGTTCCAGTGTGGGTTTGGTAAAACAACTGAGCAAATGCTAAATGCAGATTGGCCCAGTGTTGAACAAAGTCTCTGATTGGGTTCAGCATCATTCTTTCTCATCCCCTTTTGAAAATACAGTAACATTGGTGTTCCACCCTTCCTTCAAGGGATCTGCTTCAATAACGTTATCCCAGTTTATCCACATTCGACCTTTGTGAGGTACAATAGGCTGGGGAGGATTTGCCTTAGACAATATGGTAGGCATCTTGGCTAAACAGGAATCTGAAGTGAGGACTGTCCTGTCTGAAATTGTATCCATTATATACCACTGGCTCACTAAAACACTTGATTAGCATCTTCATCACAGAGGTCATATTAATTCATAGTGGGCAACAAAGTATTGAAAAGCAGATCACCACTATAATCTCATAAATAACATAGGTCCTTCCCGCATTTGGATCTCAACCCTAGTTTTATCAGAGTTCAACTCACAACAAAATACCTTGCATTTATGATGCAGTTCAAAACCACATTCAACTACCCCGGGCCAACACTGTACTGACTGCAGAGTCACCCCCGAATGACCATAAAACAGCCATAAATATATTCAGGCAGCCACTATTAAACCAGAGATCAAACGAAATGAAAGCAGCAGTCTGGACACTGTCATAAAATGCGACACTCAATAAAAGTGAAAGTGGCATGCAATGTAGAGGGGAATTTTTGTTCCAGTGTAGGTTTGGTAAGACAGCAGAGCAAATGTTAGATGCAGATCAGGCCAGAAATTCCCATCTATATTGCATGCCACTTTCACTTTGATTGAATGTTGCATTTTATGGCAGTGTCCAGACTGCATGCTGCTTTCACTTGGTTTGATCTCTGCTTTTATGGTGGCTGTCTGCATAGATTTATGGCCATTTTATGGCCATGCAGGGGTGACTCTGCTGTCAGTACAGTGTTGGCCCAGGGTAGTTGAATGTGGTTTTGAACTGCATCTTTTTCTGTTCCAGTGTGGGTTTGGTAAAACAACTGAGCAAATGCTAAATGCACATTGGCCCTATGTGTTACACCTGATTTGTGATGCCTTTCTCATCTAAATAGTCAAACAATTTTGCAGAAAGTACAGTCTATAGGCATCACCTTTAATTCTCCCAAGTTTTTAGATCCTTGAAACAAAAACTTCTAGATACTGAAAAACAAACTCTCTGTTTGTTAGCAAGCAGGACATGCTCCACTTTGGAGTTTGGTATCACATCTGATTATGGGGTTCCAGCAGCCTACATTTCACATTGTGCATCCCTCTCAATTATGTCAAGCTTTTATGCTTGCATGATTCAATGTCCTCCCGTCAGCAGTTCTCTTTGGGAGATTTGCAAATGTCCCCTATTACGAAAGACTCTTCTTATGTAGAGGTAGAAAGCTGGAATTGGTAGCCCAGATTTTGCTATATTGTAATTTTTATGTTAAAGTGCGGGATTTTTTAATTAGTCCCCTCTTGCATAATTTCCATGGTTATTCTGCTTTCCATCTCTTGTCAGACTGGCATCCTTATATTACTCATTTAGTAGCAAGGTATCTTCTAATTGCTATGAGGATTAGAGAGCATAAGGCTAAAATGTTTGATCTAAACCTTTTTAAATCCTTTTTCTCTCTGTTAAAAACTGTTTTTCTGTTGTTTATGTTTATAACTAAGCCAACTATTTATTCAATATGTTGTCCAGGCTTTCACGGTACTACAATGCCAAGACCATGGTCATACAGCCCAGAAAATCTACAACTAATTATTTATTCATTAAGAAATCAATTAAAATGATTATAACACACACAAAAAACAAGACATACAATCAGAGATGGACTTTTGAGAATATGGTTCACACACTGGAATTTACTGAGCCTTCCAAACTCTCTGCTTATGTCCCCAATAGATGCTTATCATGATAAGTACACAAGAAATTAAAAAAAAAATGATTTTTAACATATAGTAACATAATAAATGTTCAGGGGGCAATCAAATGTTGGCAAGATATAAGAGATGAAGGAATAAATATTCAGTGGTTGCTATATTATCAGTCAGTTTCAAGACTAAAGAAGATTATCAACACGGAAGATCTAAGAGCTGTGACTGAGTTTGAACAGCTGATTATAAAACAAAAATATCATTTACTATGATGGATATACAAGTTATTACTCCAGCTAGAAATAGAAGTGAAAAAAATGTATGATTAAATTGGTGCAGAATTTTAGAGAGCAGATATCTATACATCAATGGGAACGTTTATGGGGGGAAAGAAATCAAGCTTACAGACAGGCAGGCATTAAGAGAAAACTGGTACAAAATGTTTTTAAATGGTATATCATCCCAAAGGATATTGAGAAAGTAGACAAAGCTACAGTGGAAAATGCTGGAAATTGATGGAAACTATTTTTTCATATGTGGTGGACTTGTAAAGAAGCAAAAAGATATTGGAAGGAAATACATGAGAAAATGCAGCACATATTAAAATTTTTAAGTTCCCTATGAAAGCTAAGAATACTGCCTAACAAATTACCAAAAATTCTGAAAGAGATATTAAAATATATGGTGAAAACAGCTAGAATTATCTGTGCAGCAAAATAGGAACTAGATGTCTGTCCACACTTAGAAAACTGGGAAAATAAACTTGCCCCTTATACTAACTTTCGCCTTGCCCATCTTTCTTACCAAAGCCTAGCATCTCAAACTAAAAAGTTCAAGAAACAGATGACAGCCAAGAGCTGTACCTGAAACCCTGGAAAACTGTTGCTTGTCAGAGTAGACTATACAGACCAGTCATCTGACTCCATAAAAGGCAACTTTGTGTGTTTAATGCATACATATTACTTTAATGCAAGAAGTATCTATTGTTGACCTTGAACAACCAGACATTAAATATTTGTCATTCAATACTTCACATAAAAAAGAACTCATATTCCCTAGCAGAGGATTCATAAATGCATAACAAATGGCAAAACGGAATATAGAGTCAGTAAGGGAATCACAAACAGGATGATACATAATGGGTTGCACAAATATGTGTTATTATTACCATTTAGCTCTTAGAAGGGTCATGTTCCCTTAATACTTATTGGTATATTTTCAATCCATTGAAGCTTCTGAGACATCTTCAAAGACAGTCTTTCATAGAATGTATTATAGTAAACCAACTGGGACATTATAGACTGAGTTCAGCCTGGCAGTTTGCCCTGAGATAGGTGTGTTTCAGCAACATTTCACAACCAGATTAAAGGGGCCGTTCACACAGGCACATCTGTCCAGCGTTCCGCAGCTGTACTCAACCCATCTTGTAACGCTTCACTCATGAGTTTAAAAGATACCTGGAAAGTGTGTCTATCCTGCGTATATCCCACACCAACAAAGTGTGAACGCTAAAATCCACAATTTTTGCTTGTGTGCACGTGCGCATATGCGTATATCTCCAGATTAGCAAAACAGAAAGCCGCACCTTACAGCCACGCCTTTGGGCCAACAGTGTGAATGCTCCCTCATGGCTCCTCCGGGTATGGTCCTACATCAGTTGGCGCAATGTGACCGGGAAATCCCGGAACAGTTTGTTCCAGGGCTTTTTTGCCACGACTCCCTCCCGCTTCAAACTGCCAATCTGAACTCAGCCACAGTAATGCAGATCAGTATAACTAGGTTGGCAGAGACTAAACAAGAGGCTAGAAGGAATTGAAAAGTCACTCCTAGCAATAATGGTGATTTTTAAATATATATATATATCATTTGACATGGCTGAGTCCAAGAGGATGCCCAAGATCTTAACCTCAGCTAAAGGTGGTATTTCAAATAGTCTGCCTTCCCCAAACCAATTTCCAACAAATAGGTTTACTATTTTCAAACAAGAAGCAGAAACTTACCTAAAAATAATTGGAAACCAATCTGGGGGTCCTTTAAATTCCATCAAATCAAATTTAGATTGTATTAAAGACAGGGATCCACCAAGTATCACATCTCCTAACCTATATATGTTGTCTGATGTGCCCCTTGCCACACTACATCTGTTGCTCATATCCTGACATGCAAGTGGAAGGAACAGAAGCAGCAACAGCAGTAGGATGAACAGCCACCTGAGTGCAAGCACGTGCCTACCCAGCCCACATCTGCACATCCACATTGTGAGCTAGGCTACCAGACACAAGGACCTCTGCAACAGGCACTTTGTCTGAATGTAGCACACTTCAGCAAAGAATGAGGCAGAGGCAGGATCTGTGGACATGAATATCCCACCAAGAAGGTTATTCAGAGAACAGATTGCTTGACTGAACCCAACTCTTCTATGAAACACATCTCAGCTTTTGTACCTTCAGCTTGGAAGTTAGTTTAGATTTAACCAGGGGGTTGTTTTCCTGGTTGATTCTACAAGGAAGAAAAGTAATGATAATGATTTTGATAATTGCGGAGCAGGCAGCCATTTCCCTTATGTTGTAGCTTTTCGGTAGCTAAAACAAACCCTAGGCTTCAAGTCTAATCTCTGCTCCTCTCTAAGGCAATGAGGGCAAACATTTGTTCTTGTTGCATTACTGTCATTTGAAACATGGTGTTGGAGGAGAGTTTTACAAATAGTGAGAATGGCCAAAAAGACCAATAAGTGGGTCCTAGTTCAAATCAAGCCTGACCTCTCCCAAGAAGCTACAATGAATAAACTGAGGCTATCATGCTTTGGTCACATTATGAGAAGACAACAATCACTGGAAAAGACAATAATGCTAGGAAAAGTTGAAGGCAGCAGGAAGAGAAGACACAACATGACATGTATTGATTCGATAAAGGAAGCCACAGCCCTCAGTTTGCAAGAGCTGAGTGAGGCCATCAAGAATAGGGCATTTTGGAGGACATTAATTCATAGAGTTGCCATAAGTCATAGGCGACCTGATGGCACTTAACATATACATACATTACATTGCTGTGAGTGTATGGACCTCAACCTTCCAAGTATTGAACAAGAAGCTGTTCAAAGACTGTGTATGGAATTAATTTACCCCTTGACCACAGTATCAGAGTGTGGTGTCATCTTGCCTTCTTCTGATTGCAAGACAGAAATCAGGAAAAGGCATGTCCAATTTGCTGCAGATCATTAGGAGAAGGCCAGGACCTTCAAGAAGTGTTACTCTTATGAGGATCAGTGGCTGAGTTCAGACTGGCATTTTGCAGCAGGAGCCAGTCATGGCAAAAAAGCCCCAGAATAAACTGTTCTGGGTTTTCCCGGTCACACGGGGCCAACAGATGCGAGAGCATACCAGGAGGAGGCGTGTGGGAGCGTTCAGACTGCTGGCCCGGAGGCGTGGCTTAAATGGCTTTTTCCTCTATGTGTGTATGGGCGCATATGCGCTCATGCGCATAAGCACATCTGGCCAATTTGGGGTGGACCCCTTGCGCCGGCACCACGTTGGGCAGTAGAGCAGAGCACAGCCAATCCGATCACTGCTGCCTTATGCGCAGAAACACCCAGCGTGCACTATAGAAGCGGGTTGCTCCTGGCTTTTCGGCTTCATGTTCACACTTCTGGGAAGCAGAATAATGCGGGGTAAAGGCATTCTCCAGGATTTGCTACCACTTTTGTCAGGTATCTTTTTAATGCGGGAGCGAAGCGGAACAGCACGGGTTGCCTACGGGTGGGTACGCCAGTCAGATGTGCCCGTGTGAATGCCCCCTTTAATCCGCTTGGGAAATGCGGCTGAAAAGTGACTATAGCAGGGCAAATTGCCAGTCTGAACTCAGCCAGTAAAGTTCTCAATAGGAAAGGAGTAGGAGAACTGAACTCACCCCTGGAGAAGGACTGATCCTTTAATTATGCCCAGCTACAGCTAGCAGAAGTTGTGGGTTTTCAGACCCACATATGATTGTGAATTAGTCCAACACATTTCATTTTTATAGAAAGTGTTGTCTTTGGCCTATTCCATCACCCTAGAGCTCCTCATGGAGTGGCCCAAAGTAGTACTCCTGGGATCCATTAGAAGCTTAGCAGCATATTTGAGCCTGAATAGTTACTGAGATCAGCATCCTATCTGAATGTATTATCTTTCATGACTTTTTATAAAGCACTTTATGAGCTTTTTACAAGCAAGAGAGCTTTTGTACTACTCTAATATTTCCTGAGGAAGATCCGATTTTGAAACATTGTTATATAATCCGGAGACGACGTTACTGATGTATCTTTACACTAGGATTTTCTTATGATTTGAAGGAATTTGTTTATTGTGTTGTAGTGCTTGTTGACCATAATATACAGAAAGCATCTTCTTTGCAAGTCTTGTTGACTGCTTGATCTGTGGGTCAGACTCTCATGACTGTTTTCTTTACATTTGTTCTCTGATTAGGTCATGATTGTTCACACTTCTCATCTTCCAAAGTAGTACATTACAGCCGAAACAGCCATCTAGTTTAATTTCCACAACTCCCTAATGCCTTATATTTATTTTTATTTATTTTATTTATTTTTAATTATTTCATTTTATATCTTGTCCTTCCCAGAAGTGAGCTCAGGGTAGGTCACAACAATCAATTACAATACAATCTTAAAATGATTCAGTTAAATAGATATCAAACATTAAAATAATAGTTGTTGTAGATTTTCTGGGCCATGGTCTTGGCATTGTAGGACTTGATGTTTCACCTGCAGCTGTGACTGGCATCCTTAGAGGTATAACATAGAAAGATGGATTACTCTCTGTGTCAATTAAATTAATACAATAAAACCAGGCACTAAATCTTAAAACTTTATCTTTTAACATTTGGTCAAGATGGTATCTTACCCCACAAAAGTTACATCCTTTCTGTGGAAAGATTCCAAATGTCTGTTGGGAAAAATGTAAACAGATGGGATCTCTCTATCCTTGTTGGTGGCAATGCCCAGCCATTCAAGGGTTTGGGAGCAAAGTACTCACAGGGGTTCATGAGATCTGTAGTCTAACGTTACAGTTAGATCCCAAATGGCTGATATTGGATTTACCTTCTTGTAACAATATTGATACACCAAAGCTCATTTCAGCTTTATTGACGATGGCACATTTGTGCATTGCAACAGACTGGAAGAAAGACAAACCTCAATCTTTTATATTCTGGAAGGTTAAACATGGGAATTTATAGTTATGGAGAAGATCTCTTTAATGGTAAACCTTACAGATTCAGATCCATGACAATTTCATTTGCATATGTAATACAGAAGTCCTGCCAGTAAAATGGCAACTGCAGAACAATTAATTAATAGTTTGTTTCATTTTAAACATTGATGACCTGCAACTCTGGAGCAGAATCTGAGTTGCCATTGAACACCTAGCTCACTTCTCTGTCCCTACATAGAAATTTTCTCAAGGCATGTATCACTTCCTTGTTTCTTAGAGTGTATATCATAGGGTTTAGTGCTGGTGTGATAACAATGTAAAACACAGATGTAATTTTGCTTTGTCCCACTGAAGTTCTGGAATGGGGTCTTAGGTACATGGAAAGGACTGTTCCAAAGAACAGTGTGACCACAGCCAAGTGTGAAGAGCATGTGGAGAAGGCCTTATGTCCTCTCATACTGCTGCGACTACCAAGTATGGTGTGGAGAATCCGTGCATAAGAAAAAAATATGAGAAGCAGAGGGAGGACCAGTGTGAGTATGCAGCTGATGGATACCACAATTTGTGCTCGATTCACTCCTGCACAAGCTATCCTCACCATGGCTGGCATTTCACAGAAGAAATGATCTATCTCTCTGTGACCACAGAAAGACAGCATCAAAGTAGCCACTGAATTCATACTAGAAAAAAGGAAGCCTCCAACCCAGGAAGCAATTGCCATGGTTGTACAGATCTGCTTGGTCATGGTGAGGTTGTAATGGAGCGGTTTGCAAATGGCGACATAGCGATCATATGACATGACGGTGAGCAGCAAGCATTCTGTGATCCCAAAAGAAAGAAAGAGATATAGCTGTGCGGCACATCTGTTGAATGAAACAGTTGTCTTTTCCACAAGGAGGTGGGTCAACATCTGGGGTACTACACATGAAGTGTAGCTGACTTCTAGGATGGAGAAATTGAAGAGGAAGAAATACATGGGGGTGTGAAGGTGAGAGTTTACTAGGAACAATGATAAAATTAGTAAATTGCCAAACATGGCTGTCATATAGACCATCAGAAACATCACAAAAATTATAACACGTTTCTCAGGATTGTCTGAGAGTCTTGTCAAAACAAATTCCTCAGGGGGAAGGGTTTGGTTGTCTTCTCCCATAGTTCCACTAATACTGTAGGGGACAGAGTAAAGGGGGGGAAGATTAATACAGATATTGTTTCATATACAATGGACAAAACCACACATTATGAGAAAAGCTCCATGTGACACACTCTAAATATCCCCATGGAAACCCATTTAATAGGAACTGAGTCGTCCCAGAGCTATTATCCTACAGATTCTAGGGGACAGTTGTCTCTGTCAGGGTGGTGTGATTTTTTTCCCCTGTAGCTACAATCATGGGAACTACCACTGGTGAGCTATTGAAGTATTTGTAGATAGCTTCATTTGTTTGGTACAATTCGAAATGCATCCATGGAAGCACACACATGATTTGTGATAGCAGAAGTGTCTTTATGGCATTAATCTGAAGCACAGCTATCTTTTGTTGAGCAAATCCATTAACTATCTCATCCCACTCCTACATACAATCATTAATCAGATTGCCATGTTAATGCATGACCCAGTCTGAAAGAGAAAATAACCATCTGGTGATATAAGGAGAGGCTGTCTCATAGATGTGTTGATCACACACAATATTAAGTTGTACAGATCAAAGTCAGTGGGTGCAACAGTGGCATACAGAACTGCTGTTCTGCATCAGATAATAGTAACATGTATTGTTGTATCAGTCATGAAGCATGTGTATGCAGCAGTGTACTGCCTATGGTCAACTCCTGCACAAACATAGGTTGCATTCAGACTGGCAGTTTGGCAAGATATAGGCACATTTCACAAATGGATTAAATGGGCCCGGTCACACAGCCACCTATGTCAGGCATTCCCCAGGCATATTCACCCCATCAGAGGACATTTTGGAGTCGGGTTAAAAAGCCTCCACCTCCAAAGTGGTGTTTTTGTTTCCCTGTGCATTCATTGTGCATGGCCAGATGTCTGAACATGGGGGAGCGTGCACAGAACGAATTTGGCAGTCTGAACCTGCAGATCTGTTCTGCCACTAGGGAGGGTTTTTTAAAAAATGCCTATATGTGCATGCACACAAGTACATATGTGCACTTATGCACACACATGAATTTTGAACATTTTTACAGTGTGCTCCATGGCTGAGGCACTGCAATAATCTGGATGCTTGACTACAGGATGTCTCTGTGAGTAACCCACAGTAGGGTGTGCTGTGTGGCTGCTATGCCCCACAACACTTTAAACCAGTTCAATTAGAGGTGGCACCATATCGTGCCATCAACAACCATTGTTTTAGACTAGAGTATTGATGGCTTCACATGGTTCTAAATACTGGCTTTCCAGAACAGAGGACTCATAGATCAGCTCTTACTAATATATATATATATATATTTCTTGTAATTATCCCATTCTATCTTCTGGAGACAGTCTCAAGCAATTATAAAAAGAGGGGAAGCAGAAAGGGCCCAGGTAAGCCGGGCCCGCCTTTTGCGGGGACGGGCTGGGACCGAGAGGCTGGCCAGCCAGAAGGGGGGGCTAGTGCGCGGCGGGAAAAGACGCGCCTCCCCCCTTTTGCCACCGGCTAAGGGAGGGTCAGTGGGGGTGGTCGCGGAGGGGAGGTGATATAAGGTGAAGGGAAGCCGCTCCCCCTCCCCACTTGACCACGAGACGAGCCTGGTTTGCCCACCCATCCCTCCCTGAATTTTAGGGCGCTGGGGCGGGGGATTTGGACTTTGAGCGCATGAAAGGGGGTGTTTCTGGGGTCGTTGCAGGTCATGGTATGGTTAGTGTTTACTTTTCGTTTTGTCGCACAATTTGTCACAACTTTCGGCGGTAACAGCATGGGGCCGGATCCGTTGGCGGAATTTGGCCTGCGCGCCAATTCCGGAGTTGGGGACCCCTTAAGGGTCTTGGCGTGAGGGCTGAACAGAGCTGGCTAGCTCAAGGAATAACAGCGCTTGCCCACACAGCCAGAGGGCAGGGGAGCTCACAAAAGGGGCAAGCGTCCAGGTGAACTCTGATAACCTGCCCTCCCGCCTTCTCTACCCATGCTGGGTAACGGTCAACTCGGCTGGCACACGGGCCAGCCGGTAGGTCGGATCGGGTGGACCCATGCTGTGCCAATGCTCTACAGCTGTAACCAATAAAAGTTGTGGCCAAATTTATCCACATTATTTCCAAAGAAACCGGTTGTGCGTGTTCATTGCAAAGGGGGGGGGTGTACAAGGCGGGCCGATCTCGGTATCCCAAGTAAGACATGGAACCGCAATATCTGTTGAACTGTTGCTACTGAGAAAATTCACAAATAACACCCACCAAGGGAAGACCATCAACAATTCACAGCTATGCATGGTCAAAACTATATATTACATTCATTAAAGTACAAAAATGAGTTAATTATCATAATCCAATAGAATGTATAAGCACATATCCAACAGATTGCTCGTAACAATTAAGCATTATTTACAAAAAGAATGTGTTCAAGTCCACTCTCCCTTCATCCCCTCCATTACCAATCATCATATTCACATTATGTCAAAGCAATAGAAGACAGCAGTTGAAATCCAAAGAACTACTTTAGACATGTTCTAGGGATTGTGCTCAAACAATTATGAACTATTATTTAGTTTCTTCAAAGGGCAAATAGAAACGACTTTTAAACCTCCTTGCACTAGAGCAGTTTGCCATAGAAAGAAATGTGTTCAAGAGATACAAGAAACCTTGATTTGGCAGGATAAGTGGAGTAGATCTTTAGATAGTGTTCAATGTAAAGCTAAAGTTTTTACCTCCAATATCCCGACGGGTGTTCATAAGGGTTTTATATCAATGCTTAGCAATAGTCTCCTCTGAATGTCTGATTAGGTTTTATTTTATTCAGTCTTCAGGCTTTGTAGAAAAGTATTATCCTGGGAAGTTAAAATCATGCCCACTCTGAGGGAAGATCAGCATCGATTCTTAAATTTTCCAAAGTAAGCATCTCTTAGAGAAATGTAACATCACGACACTTGTCAAATAGTACAAAGCTCAAAGAAGCAGCTTCTGTGGCACATGCATATCTGATGAGGCTACATGCACATTTGTACCAATTATCTACTTCCCCAGAGATGTGATTCATAAGCATTAATACACTTAGGAATGCTTGAGTAATGCTAAGAATATTAGAAGGATCTTGCATTTATTTATTTATTACGCTAGCCCACCCTCCCTCGGAAGCAGCTCAGGGTGGGTTACAACAGCATACATCTAACATAACCAACAATTTTAACCATTAAATCTAAAGTCCCAATTTACATACCATTGGGTACATGTCTCACTATGTATTCCCAGTCTTATGGTAGGTAAGTAGAATTTTATTGCATGAGTCTGAAGGCCATAACAATATAATAACAGCTGCCTCAGCAGCAATAAATATTACAGTAAAAACACAAGAATATTAAAAAAAAAATGTTAAAACCTCCAGGTGGGGCCTGGAGTTATCCCCAAATCACGACTGATCTCCAGACTATAGAGACCAGTTTCCTGGGCGAAAATACAGGCTTTGGAGGGTGTACTGTATGGCATTGTACAGTGCTGAGATCCTTTCCCTCCCTAATGCCCGATCCCCAGGCCCCACCTCCATATTTCCAGGAATCTTCCAACTCAGAGTTGGCAACCCAACTCCATATGCTCCCAGCTTTCATCCAAAGAAGGGAGTTACATTGCAGAAAGAAGCATGCTGTGGTAAAAGAGTGTCTGCAGTGCCTCTTTTTCCCCTAGGGAATGGGTAGGGTTGGCAATTTTGGCATGAGAAATACCAAGTTAGAGGTGTGGCAGTCTGGGGATGGTGAAATTTGGGGAGGGGAGGAAGCTCAGCTGTGAGTCTGCAGCACAAAGCTGCCATTTAGGGGGTCCTGATCTCTGTAGTCAAAAGATCAGCTCTCATTCGGGAAGAACTCCAGGCTCCCCATTGGGAAATATACCCAGCCCAGGTCCTTTGTTAACAGAGCTTAGTGAACATAGCCTTTCAACACCCAGAATTAAAACAAGAGGCAAGGCTAGGGAGATTAAACCCCAATGGCCTGAGTTAAACTAGGAGGTCATGGAATGGCCTATCTCTCATATAATGTCTGGGCTGAGTCTGAGTTTTAAGAGGAAGCCCAGAAAATCATTATCTGGGACCTCACATTGGCCCTTGAAAGCTCATCCACCATGAATAAGCAGTCTTGCTGGCTGCAACTATCTGGAGTCTCTAGAAATCTTCAGGACTTAATACACAGTCAAGTGAAGGCCACTATGCTTGCAGTGCAGTCCTACACAGAGTTACACATTTATATGTCCAATGAAATAAGTGGACTTATAAGGGTTAACAGTGTTTGTGGATGAAAAGGTCAGAGGCGGATATCCATTTACAGCAGGTTGAGGGTCATACAACAGGAGCTAGGCCTGTGTTACTATTTTAAAATCTAGGCAATGGTTTTCCCCCCTTCTCTTTCTCCTTCTCCCTAGGTTAGCATGAAGCAGTGCAGGGCTTTTCTGCAGGAGCAGAAGGACCACAATATGAAACCACAGAGAGTATACCTCTGAATACCCAAGGCTAGGAGGCCTTGGAATCTATGTACTGTTGTATGATACAGGGTACTGATGGAATACAAGTCTGATCCAGTAGGACATTTCTTATGTTCTTTGTATCAATTTAATAGAAAAACACATATGTCTTTATTTGTAATTAAAATGTAACAGATAACAATCAAAAAGCAATATTCAAGGCCAAAAATGTTCCCTTTATAGCAATTGAGCAAAGTAGACAATAACACATGGAAGAAATGCAATCCTGTTTCCCTGTGTCTAAAGCATCCCCACAAATTATATAAACAAGATTGGGAAGCAAGATGAAAGTTGCCAAACTGATTTCTGGTTATTCCTGGTGGAAATCAAGATACTCCCCAGCTTTCATTGTTCCATACATCAGTTTAAACTGCACACTATCCTCCTTCCTGTTTCTAGCTCATTCAGAAAATACCCAAAAAAGGTTGCAAAAGAAGGAACACCCTTGTTAAGCCCCATCCTGGCCAAAGTTTTCTTTGTTATGAAAAAAATTCAGTATTTCTTTCTTTTGGAAATGGTGCAAGGGAACAATTTCGTTCATAATTCTACCCTACGTTGTTGTTGTTGTTGTCAGCTAGGTTTAGTATACAAGCTTTGGCTCTTATCTCACCACTCCTCCAAGGAACTCTGGATCATAAGTGTGATCCCCATGTCATCCTCGCAACAACCCTGTGAGGTAGGTTACGATGAGGTAGAGTGACTAGCACAAGGTCATCCAGCGTGTTTCCTGGCTGAGTGGGGGTTTGAACTCAAGCTTCCCTGAGAGTAGCCTGGTACTATAACCATGACACCACACTGGTTATATATTGAAAATCTTTCCTGCCCAACTTGTGACTTCTACTTTATGATAATAATCATTTCCCCAACACGTCCTGTCAATGTTAGTGGAAAACAACAAGTTGGACCCAGCCAGTTTATCCACTCAGACTTGCCCAAGCTCTCTCCTTAATATAGTTCCTACTTCCTGAGGCTTTTGACTATTCAGGCTTTTGTCAATTCATGATCTCCACCATAGCCTTTTATTTTGGGGTGGTCCAAGAAGACCACACCCTCCTTTTTAACATCAATAATGCTGGTTGGATCCAACTCATAGATTATTCTATGCTGGATGTTTTTTGGGATGAGACCTGAAAGCATGGGGAGAAGAAGCAGAAGTAATCTAACCACCACTTCCTTCAAAAAGATGACTTGCTAAAACTTAAGTACTGAGAATATAAGAGTAAATGAAGAATAATAAGACTGATGTATATAGTAGCTGTGAAGCTCTAAGGAGAAGATTTGCATGCAGAATGTTAAATTGGATTTTTAATATATATATATATATATTTCTGTATATTTTATTTCCCCTTCTTTCCCCTTTCCCTTTTTCTGTGCATAAACTAGTAAAACTCTTTTTTTAAAAAAAGGAAGAAGAAGATTGTCAGAATCTTAAGGAAGAATGTTGTTCTATGGTCAACCATCTGGTCTTTAGTAGGGTTAAGGTTTTCTGTTAAACAGTTTCTTCAGGCAAACCTTCACTTCTTGGTTTCTCAAGGTATATACAATGGGGTTAAGCATTGGGACTAAAATGGAGTAGAACAAAGAAAGCCATTTGTTGATATCCATTGTCTCTTTTGACCTGGGACTCAGATAGACAATAGTTCCTGAGCCATAAAATAAAGATACCATGATGAGGTGTGAGGAGCAAGTAGCAAACACTTTCTTCCGACCTTCTACTGAAGGCATCTTCAGAATGGCAGAGATGATTTTCACATAAGAAGCAATGATAAGGAAAAAAGGGAGGATCAGGATAACTGTGGTAGCTGCAAACATATAAACTTCATTCACAAAAATGTCAGCACAAGCCAACTCCAGAAGTGGAAGGAGATCACAGAAAAAGTTGTTGATTGCACGAGAGCCACAAAAAGGCAAGGTAAACAGTAGGTACACCTGCCCAACATGTACAAGCATGCTGACAGTCAGAGACCCAGAAATAAGTTTTAAACAGAGCTCTTTCCTCATTATGAGTTTATAGTGCAAAGGGTGACATATGGCCACATATCGGTCATAGGCCATTGCAGTCAGAACAAAACATTCTGTGCTTGCTAGTACAAACATGACATACATTTGGACAGCACAGCCAATAAAGGAGATGTTCTTGTTTTCTGCCAGAAAGTTAACCAGCATGTTTGGGAGGCTGGCTGAGGTGTAGCAGATCTCCAGAATGGACAGCTTTCTCAAAAAGAAATACATTGGGCTATCTAGAGCAGCATCAGTCAATGTAACATAAATTGTCAGTCCATTTCCTAATATGATGCCCACATAGATGAAAAGGAACACCACAAAGAGCAGCACCTGTAGAACGGGGAATTCAGAGTATCCAAGGAGAATGAAGTCAGACAGTGTAGTGTGATTCTCATTTGTCATTGTTGGTTGTATCTGTTCTAGAATAATAAGGACAGGGGACGCACATTAATCACCCCAAACAAAATTGTTATACATTTTCCACAATGAGAAATTCAATTATTTGTTAAACAGTAAAGTCTCTAAATTCAATTGCTACCTTTTATGTAGTCCTACATGTGTGTATTATTTACATGTAGCCCTGATTGTCTCCTGCTAGTTTTTCTACTGATTTGAGAGGAAGATTAGGCCACTTTGAACACTGTTTTGCACATAATTTATTATAAGCAATCCAACTTTCTGTCCTGACCTGGATGGCCCAGGCTAGTCTGATCTCATCAGATCTCAGAAGTGACACAGGATTGGCCCTGAGTGGTATTTCTATTGGAGACCACCAAGGAGTTTCAGGCTCACTATGCAGAGGAAGGCAATGGTAAAATCACCTCTGTTAATCTCTTGCCTTGGAAACTCTACAGGGTTGCCATAAATTGGCCGCAGTTTGACAGAACTTTGCACACAAGTACACGGAGTACTTTCTGTAGTATAGGTAAAGCCTGCTCCAGAAGCTGAGTGACTTCTAATATGACTTCTAAGAGCTGAGGTTCAAACTTGAATGATTATACCAGTAAATAAATTATAAATCATAGAAATCACAGCCCTCCTCTTTAGTTACTATAGTCTTAATCTGTCATGAAAACCAGTATTAAAATAAATATGAAGGGTAATTAAGAGTAAAATGTTTCCTCACAGTTTGTGTCCCACCCTCTGATTCTAAAGTAGGTTCCTGTATGCTCAGATGGGGGAACTGGTAAATACCCCCTGGTCACAGAATCATAGATTTGGAAAGGACCTCCAGGGTCATCTAGTCCAACCCCCTGCACAATGCAGGAAATCCACAAATACCTCCCCCTCCAAACCTGTAATGACTGCTGTTCCACACACAGAAGATGACAAAAAACCACCAGGATTGCTTTCTGAGCCCACAGGAGCTCACAGGATCACCTTTCAGTTCTAGAAAGATCTACAAGGGGCTTCTCTTCAGCCTCCCCCCTTCCGCTGCTTTTCTAAAGCAGCTGCGAGGTACACAAACAACCTGTCTCCCTTTCTTTACATATGGTTTAAGTTCCCTTGGTTTTCAGTAGTCTTCCTGTTTCCTTTATATTAGTTTCCAATTATATTAGTAACATCTACTAACATCAACTGAACTGGAGAATATGAGCCAACTATGCCAGATGCTGACAAGGGCCATTTTTTGGGAACATCTATCATGGTCACCGGGTTGTTATTGTCACTAGCACTATTTTCATTTTATTCTATTTTATTGTTGAGCTATGCTTGTCATGTTTGTGTTTTAATGTGGTTTTAACTGTTATTGTAAGCTGCCCTGAGCCTGCCTGTGGTGGGGAATTGAATAAAACAAACAAATAAATAAATAAATTTATCATAAACCAGAGTAGCCATAGCTGCTGAAGTCTGCAGTCTTAAGTGTATTTTCCAGGGAGTAAGCCCCATTGAATAACATGGACCTTCTAAGTAGACAGTATGAGGATTGCTCCCTCTCACAAACCATGAATCTTCACAAACTTTCCCACATACCAAACTGGTTTGTTTAGTAATGTTTGTGATGTGGTAGAATGCCCCCCCCCCCCCGCTAGCTAAAGATGCCAAACTCACAGTGAGTCTCTTCTACAAAAGTGAGATTGCCCCCCCCTTCCTTCTGACCCTATGATTCTCAACTTCTGGGCCTCCTGGGGTCCCCCACTTTGGCCTGGCCTCATCTGCTGGCTTCCATTTTACTGCCCCATGGGCTGGTTTCCCAACGTTCCTGTCACTTCTGTGAAAAGGAGATCCCCTTCCCCTTTCTTCCCTAAGCTTTGGATCACCACCTCCTCTCTCTCCTGTATCACCATGCATTGCTCCTCCATTTCTCCCTCATATCCTTCCACCCCCAACCTGGGCTCTTTTACATTTTCCTCCTCACCCCCGGGTCCCACAAGGGCCACTTTTGTTTGGTGTTTGGAGGGATACTATTGGTGTTTTAGGGTTGGCAAAGTCCACCCCTCCATTGATTTGACAATTAATTGATCAGCGCCAGTGTGTCTGCTGCACAAACCACTGGCATGATCTGCACAAACCTCCATGAAAACCATGGAGGTTTGTGGGAGGTTCATTGCAGGTGTGATTGCACACCCCTCAGCTCACGAATCATGAACCAGACAGTTTTTGTGATGAATTTAGGTTCATGACAAGGTTCATCCCTAGTCTTGGGCACATAAAAATGCCACTCTTATGAACAAACAGTTCATTGCATATGTTGTTGAAGGCTTTCATGGATGGAATTCATTAGTTGCTGTAGATTTTCTGGGTTGTGTGGCTGTGGTCTTGGCCAAGACCATGGCCACACAACCCGGAAAATGTACAGCAACTAAAGTTCATTGCATCTTTGCTAAAATAATTGTCTTGCAATCACTAAAATTAGTTCTCATGAAACACCACAGAAACACAGGGAAAAGGTTAAATACAACAAACAATTGCCATTACTTTCTTTGGGCAATAGTTATGACAAAGTTTTACCAGCACTGGGGCTGAAAATCATAGGCAAACCATGACCTTCTTATTTATCATATTTCAATACTTCAGTAAAACTGAAACCACCATACCAGTGTATTTCAGAAGTGCTCCCATTTATATATATAGGCTAGATCTTAAAGTCATGTTCTGCTTAAAGTGGAGAATTCTGCCTTTTTCAGATGGAAGAGGCGTGTCCCATCAGTGGAAGTTTTTTATCAATTACAAAGTGACAGCAAACTGAGAAATTATATTTTAACTAGTAGACATTCTAGCCAATGAAGCAATGAGATGGTAAGTATAATTCATAAGACTAACAAAATTACAGAAGAATATATTTGGCCATGAGTCAATACAAATCCTCTAAACAATTATAAAAGTTCTGTTATATCTACAGTTTAAAAGTATGCCATGTTTATCCATCAGTTGTTTACTACAGAACTCAGCACAGCATATCCAGAGTTCTGGGAGTTTTCCCATATAAAAGCTGACCAGTTTCAGATCTGCTGAACTTCAGTGATGTTGCTAAGTCACATACCACTTAAGCATACCCTGGAACTAGATTTTGACTTGCAATCTTAGCCAAAGGAATCAATTTTAATGGACCATGCCTGTGTGGATTCAGAAGTGTGTAGCTGTACATCAGTGAGGGGTCTAATGTTACCTATCTTGCATCTCATTCGTATGGAAGAATGGTAGGGATATAAATATTTTATTTTTAGAAGTGAATATATTGGGATATTGGATATTTCAATAACTGTCTAGCTTGCTAAAATTCTTACCCATATCTCTGATGTCTGCTAACATTGCAGATGCAGTACATAGAGAAAAAAATTGACTATTAACATTCCTGCCTTCAGATCATCAGCAGGCATGGAAAACGCACTATGGACTTGTGGTTTCTCAGCAAAGCACTTACAATGCATCACATGGTCTTGATGCACTATTTGAAAATTGATATACTTCAGAAAATGAACAATTCAGAAAATAACATTTTTTTTTACCTCTACTGTTCCATGGGTCTCCAATTATATTTTCATGTAAACTCGAGTGTTGTGGGTCTTTTCTTGGTTCTTGGTTCTCCCATGCTCCTGATACATATATAAAACAGTTTGTGAACTGTTTAGGAACAGGTTAGGGTGATGAAATACCCTCTGGGAGAAAATCCACTGATTTTTGGTGATGTTGTTCCAGATATCAAAATTAATAGTGTTCTACAGTCTATTGGGAAAATATCCTCATTAAAGACAGCCTCCCCCCCATGTGATTGAATGTGAGAAAACAAATATGTTAATTAATACCTACAGGAATATTTTGTTAGGGCAAATAAATTGTGAGTAAACTCATAAGGGACACTTAACTCCTCTATGATTTAATTTGGAAAATCACAGGACAGGTGTACCCTAACACCATGAAGTTATTTGTGCCTTATGGTACCTTCCTCCACTTGAGGATGAAGTATAAATGAATACTCAGGGTGATTTCCCACTAAAGCTGCTGCGGGGTTGCGCCGCCGTTTGCCCCGAGATTTTTAGTCAATTTCACACTCGAAGCCGCGGGGCTGCATTTTGACCCGCGGCTTCGCCCGATTTCCCCGCAGTTTCGTAATCCTCAAAACAGGATTACGAAATTGCAGGGGAAATCGAGCGAAGCCGCGGGTCAAAATGCAGCCCCGCAGCTTCGGGTGTGAAATTGACTAAAAATCTCGGGGCAAACGGCGGCGCAACCCCGCAGCAGTTTTAGTGGGAAATCACCCTCAGTGTCTCCACACAATCACCTGAATATCTACAAGTACATAAGGAAACAATCAGTTTAATAGAAGCAGAGGGAACATGCAATCCTTGCACACAGATAATTTCCTGACTTAATCCGTGTAGCTCAACAGAGTATTAAACTACACGTAACACAAATGTATCTCAATGAAATCCAGCAGCCCCTTTTAACCTTGAAAAATGCTAAAGATATGTGTGATTGACAAAGCAATCCAAAACAGTTACACTCTGTAAGCTGATTAATTCAGTGGATTTTGAAGTGTGGAGCTTTGTTTAGGATTGCATTGCGGAAGCAGGAATTTGCAGAATTTTTTGGCTATTTTAGTTCAATTAGAAGTATCTCTGGAAAATTGCTTTTCACAGCCATTGACTCCCCATGTAGATGTGTACCTCTATCAGCATCAAAAGATGCATAAACCAGTTGAATAGTGTCTTGACATAATGATGTGGGTGAAGATACACACTGGAGAGGGGTTGTGGCTCAGAGGAAGAACACCTGTTGGGCATTCAGAATACCATAGGTTTAGTCCCCAACATATTCAGCTAAAACTAGATACTTGGAATGGTAGGAAATAGAAAGAAAGGTAGCACATTCCATTTTCAGATAATGAGCTCCTCCTTCCAGTGAACTTGGATACCTGGAGGTAGTCATATTGCATATTGCATGTTAGTGGAAGGGCAGGTTGGTGCAGTTGTTAGGAGTGCCTTTGTCAATCTTCACCTAATCTACGAGATGCTTTCTGCTCTGGCCTAAGTGCATCAGGCCATACTGATCCATGTTTCCGTAACCTCTAACCTGGATACTGTAACAAGCAACACATGAGCTGCCTTTGAAAATGTAAGGGCTGTATCTGCCCATCTTTTGACTGGGGCTCCATTCATAAGCCAAAGAATCTGCATTGTGCATTCATTGTTGCTGTGAAGGAAAAGGCATTCGCTTTGGCAATGGAATATCTATACAGATGTTTTCTATGCACTTTCTTCACTCAGCTGCCATTTTCTCTGCATTTTCTATGCCATATCACTGGATGGCTTCTGAAGGCATTTTTTTTAAAATGTAATTTCTCCAGCATGATATAGAAATTGCTGATTTTGGGGGGCCTTGAAAAGATCTTTGATGGGGCTCCAAGTGGCTGACAGCAGGAAGAGGCCCTTTCTAAAATGTTCCATCTAGATGGCATCTTACCATGCTTGGACCATTCTTTCTGAAGCAATCTTTCCAGAAGAGTGCAGCAAGATAAAAATGGGGAAAACCTGAAAGGTAGACATTCAGAGAACAAGGTAGTGTGGATGCTCTTAAAAACTGTTCTACAGTTGGGTGCCAAACTTGAAAATACATCTCTGTGATTCACCCTGGGCCATAACATATCATTTTTAACACAGCTTCACTGGTTTTCCATTTACTTCAGGCACTTCACTTTTAAGGCCCCCATGATTTTGGGCCTGAAGAACCTCAGCTGTGTCTGCCATCCAAAGCTGCCATTTAGGGGTCCTGATGTCTGTAGTCAAAAGATCAGCTCCAAATCTGGGAGAACTCCAGGCTCCCCATTGGGAAGTATACCCAGCCAGCACAGGTCACATGTTGCCAGAGTTTAGTGAACCTTTAAACAAGAGAGGGGAATGGGAGATTAAACTCCAAAGGCCCAAGTTAAACCAGGAGGTCATGGAATGGTCTATCTCTCATACAGTGTCTGGGCTGAGTCTGATTTGTAAGAGGAAGCCCAGAGGAATTGCCATCTGGGACTTCATGATGGCTCTTGAAAGTTCATCCACCATCAATGAGCAGTCTTGCTGGCTGTAGCTATCCAGAGTCTCTAGAAAACTTCAGGATTTAAATCACTGTGAAGTGATGGCCACTCTGCTTGCAGTGGAGTTTTAGATAGAATTGCACACTTCTAAGTCCAAATAAGTAAGTAGACTTAGAAGGGTTAACTGTGTTCAGGGATGAAAAGGACACAGGCGGACATCCATTTATGCTGAGCCCAGGGTCATAAGTTAGGAACTAAGCCTGTCTTACTATTTTAAAATCTAGGCAATGTTTTCCCCTCCACTTCTCTTTCTCCTTCTCTCTAGGTTAGCATGGAGCAGTGCAGGGCTTTTATTCAGGTACAGAAGGGCCACAATACAAAACCAGAGAGAGTATACTTCTGAATACCCAGGGCTATGAGGCCTTGGAATCTGTCTCCTGTTGTATGATACAGGGTGCTGACAGAATACTTGTTTGATACAGTAGGACATTTATTATGTTCTTTTGTACCAATTTCATAAAAGGGGGTATGCCTTTATTTGTAATTAAATGTCACAGATTAAAATAGAAAAAGGAATATTCAAGACAAACAATGTTCCCTTAATAGCAATTGAGAAAAGTAGACAATAACATTTGGAAGAAATGCAATCCTGTTTCTCTGTGTCTAAATCCTGCCCTCAGTTGGCAACCAAGCTGAAAGTTGCCAAATTGATTTCTGGTTATTTCTGGTGAAAATCTAGATACTGTCCAGTTCTCATTGTTCCATACATCAGTTTAAATTGCATACTATCCTCCTTTCTGTTTCCAGATCATTTAGAAAATACCAAAGAAAGCGGGGGGGGGTCAAAAAAGAAGGAACACCCTTGTCAAGGCCCATCCTGGCCAAAGTTTTTTCTTGTTAGATAATGTCAGTATTTTTTTTTCTTTTGGAATGGTCCAAGGGTACATTTTTTTCATAATTGTACTCTATGTTGTTATTTTCAGCTTTGATCCTATGACATGCTTTCATTTGTACTCTTCTTCGTCCACTATGGAAGTTGTCCTTTGCAGTGCAACATGTTCTTCTGACCCTGCAACAGACAAGTTCACACTGCAAGGGCAGCAAGGTTTAGTATACAAGCTTTGGCTTTTATCTCACCACTCCTCCAAGGAACCCTGGGCCATTAGTATGATCCCCATGTTAACTTAACAAAAACCCTGTAATGTAGGTTTGGATGAGGCAGTGACTGGTGCAAGGTCATCCACTGAGTTTTGTGGCAGGTGAGGGGTTTGAACACACACTTCCCCAACTAGTAGCCTGGTACTATAACCATGACAGCACACTGGCCCTATCTTTTAGGTGGCCATCGCTCAATTGGCATCTCAATAGGATGCCTTCCCTGAACAGCCATTTCCTGGCTTGAAAATCTACTCTTATACCCACTTTATTCCACTGGGAAAGTCAGGATTAGGTTAATCCTTGGGCACCAAAATAGTGCAAGTGAAAAACATGTTTTGCCCAACTTGTGACTTCTGTTTTGTGATAACAATCATTTCACCAAACACGTTGTCTCAATTTTAGTCAAGAACAATAGGTTGGACCCAGCCAGATGTTTCACTCAGTTTTACCCAAGTTCCATCCTTAAGTATGGTTCCTCCTGTGGCTTTTGTCCTTTAGTGATCCCCACCACAGTCTTTTTTTTTGTTTTTGGTGGTCCAAGAGCTCCTTTTTCACCCTCATTAATGCTGGTTGGATCCAACCCACAGAGTATTCTACGCTGGATGTCTTTCTTTGTGGGATGAGACCTGAAAGTATGGGCCAAAAAAGCAGAAGTAATCTAACCACCACTTCCTTCAAAAAGAAGATTTTTGGAATCTTAAGGAAGAATGTTATTCTATGGTCAAACATCCGGTCTTTAGTAGGGTCAATGTTTTCTAGTAAATAGTTTCTTCATGCAAGTCTTCACTTCCCTGTTTCTCAAGGTATATACAATAGGGTTAAACATTGGGACTAAAATGGCGTAGAACAAAGATAGTAATTTGTTGATATCCCTCGTCTCTTCCGTTCTGGGAGTCAGATGGGCAATAGTTGCTGAGCCATAGAATAAAGATACCATGATGAGGTGTGAGGAGCAAGTAGCAAACACTTTCTTCCGACCTTCTACTGAAGGCATCTTCAGAATGGCAGAGATAATCTTCACGTAAGAAGCAACGATAAGGAAAAAAGGGAGGATTAGGATAACTGTGGTAGCTGCAAACAAATAAACTTCATTCACAAAAATGTCAGCACAGGCCAACTCCAGAAGTGGACTGAGATCACAGAAGAAGTGGTTAATTTCACGAGAGCCACAAAAAGGCAAGGTAAACAGCAGGTATATCTGCCCCACATGCACGAGCATGCTAAGAATCAGTGGCCCAGTAACAAGTTTTAAACAGAGCTCTTTGCTCATGATGAGTCTATAGTGCAAGGGGTGACATATGGCCACATATCGGTCATAGGCCATTGCAGCCAGAAGGAAGCACTCTGTGCTTGCTAGTACATACATGACATACATTTGGACAGCACAGCCAACAAAGGAGATGTTCTTGTTTTCTGCCAGAAAGTTAACCAGCATCTTTGGGAGGGTGACTGAGGTGTAGCAGATCTCCAGAAAGGACAGGTTCCTCAAAAAGAAATACATTGGACTATCTAGAGCAGCATCAGTCAGTGTAACATAAATTGTCAGTCCATTTCCTAATATGATACCCACATAGATGAAAAGGAACACCACAAAGAGCAGCACCTGTAGAATGGGGAATTCAGAGTATCCAAGCAGAATGAAGTCAGACAGTGCAGTGTGATTTTCTTTTATCATTGTTGGTTGTATCTGCTCTAGAATAACACAGACAGGAAGCACACATTAATCACCCCAAACAAAATTGTTATACATTTTCCACAATCAGAAATTCAATTATTTGTTAAACAGTTAAGTCTCTAAATTCAATTGTTACCCTTTTATTTTTCAGAATAGTATATTAGAATACTGAATATAATGCAAGGAATATTTGGATGTTCTGCTGCATCTGCCTCAAAAAAGAAAAAAAAGTGCTGTCATGTGACCTCCACACCTGAGAGGAGAGAATGGAGAGTATCAGTTTATTTCCCACAATTAGAAAAGATACCTTTACACATTTATTCGCTCTTTTGACATATTTATTGCTTTACAGCTGTTGACCTTATAACCTTAGCTTGTTACCTAATTTTGTCTTTGCACATCTTCATCATGTTACATGTTAATTTGTTGTTCAACTCTGTCTATAAGTTTCTACCTTACCTACCTTTCCAATGTATTTCAAAAAGTATGCATGTACATGAAAGCTCATACCTTGAATAAAACTTTGTTGGTCTTAAAGGTGCCACTGGGTTCTAAATTTGTTCTACATACATATAGTCCTGGTTGTCTCCTGGTAGTTTTTCTACTGATTAGAGAGGAAGATTAGGCCAGTTTGAAGGCTGTTTTGCACATAATTTAGCATAAGCAATCCTGCTTTCTGCCCTGACCTGGATGCCCCAAGCTAGTCTGATCTCCTCTGGTCTCAGAAGTGAAGAAGGATTGGCTCTGATTAGCAATTCAGAGAAAGACCATCAAGGAATTCCAGGCTCTCTGTGCAGGCAATGACAAAATCAGCTCTGTTAGGCTCTTGCCTGGAAAACTCTTCCAGGTCACCATAGATTAACTGCAACCTGACAGAACTTTACATACACACACTCAGAGTACTTTCTTCAGTACAAATAATGTCTGCTCCAGAAGCTGAATAACTTCTCCTGATATCCCTGCTCAGATCTGTGGTTCAAATTTGAATTGTACTGCTAAACATATTATAAGTTATAGAAGCACAGCCCTTTTCTTTAGTCACTATAGTCATCTGTCATGAAAATGAGTATTAAAAAATGATTATTAAAATGATTATTAAAAATAATTATGAGGGGTCACTATGTGTAACAGTTCTCATAGTTCCTCACAGTTCTTGTCCCACATTCTGATTCTACAGCAGGTTCATGTATACTCAAGTGGGGAAATTTGAACTGGTAAATACCCCTTTGTCCTAACAGGATCACCTTTCAGTTCTAGACAGATCTCTTCAGCCTTCTTCCTTCCTCTGCTTTTCTAAAGTAGCTGCAAGGCACACAAACAGCCTGTCTCCCTTTCTTTACCCATAACTAGCAAGTATGCTTTTAAATTCCCTTGCTTTTCAGTAGTCTTCCTGCTTCCTTTACCATAAACAAGATCACCCACAGCTTCTTGAAGCCTGCAGTCTTAAGTGCACTTTCCTGGGAGTAAGCCCCATTGAATAACATAGACCTTCTGAGTAGATCTGCTTAGGATTGTTCCTTCTCTCTTCTTTCAAAAAGAGGGGCTCAGAGTATGTCCATGAAAGATTTATACTAGGGTCCTGAGTATCCAAAAATGCTGTTGTTATGAACAACTGTTCATTACTTCATTGGTAAAATAATTGTCTTCCTATGGCTAAACTTAGTTATCATGAAATACCACAGAAACACAGGGGAAAAGTTAAGTATGATCAATGTAACTTCCATTCTTTTCTTTGGGAATTAGTCATGACTAAGTTTTACCATCATTGGGCCCAAAAATCATAGGTAAACAATAACCTTCTTAGTTATCACATTTCAGTACATCAGTAGAACTGTATCCACTATACCAGTATATTTCATAAGAACATAAGAGAAGCCAATATTGAATCAGGCCAACAGCCCATCCAGTCCAACATTCTGTCACACAGTGGCCAAAAATACCAGGTACCATCAGGAGGTCCATCAGTGGGGCCAGGACATTAAAAGGCCTCCCACTGTTGACCCCCCCACCCCTCCAAGCACCAAGAATACAGAGCCTCACTTGCCCCAGAGTCCCTATCTATACCTTGTGGCTAATCGCCACTGATGGACTTCTGCTCCATATGTTTATCTAATTCCCTCTTGAAGCCGTCCATGGTTGTAGCCGCCACCACCTCTTCTGGCAGTGAATTCCATGTGTTAATCACTCTTTGGGTAAAGAAGTACTTCCTTTTATCCATTCTAACCTGACCACTCAGCAATTTCATTGAGTGCCTACGAGTTCTTGTATTGTGAGAAAGGGAGAAAAGTACCTCTTTCTCTACCTGTTCTATCCCATGCATAATCTTATCAACCTTGATCATGTCACCCCTTAGCCATAGTTTTTCCAAGCTAAGGAGCCCCAAACGCTTTAACCTTTCTTCATAGGGAAAGTGTTCCGACCCTTGTATCATTCTAGTTGCCCTCTTCTGCACTTTTTCCAAAGGTATAATATCCTTTTTAAGATGTGTTGACCAGAACTGTACACAGTACTCCAAATGGGGTCACATCATTGATTAATACAGGGGAATTAGAATATTGGCTGATCTGTTTTCAGTACCCTTCCTAATAATCCCCAGCATAGCATTGGACTTTTTTTATTGCAGTCACACACTGTCTCGACATTTTCAGTGAGTTATCTACTACAACTCCAAGATCTCTCTCTTGGTCAGTCTCTGCCAGTTCAGACCCCATCAATGTGTATTTATATTTAGGATTTTTGGCTCTAGTGTGCATCACTTTGCAGTTGACCACGTTGAACCCCATTTGCCATGTTGACACCCACTCACCCATTCTCGACAGATCCCTTTGGAGTGCCTCACAATCCTCCCTGGTTTTCACCACCCTGAACAACTTTGTGTCATCTGCAAATTTAGCCACTTCACTGCTTACTCTCAACTCCAAATGATTAATTATCAAGTTAAAAAGCATCAGTCTGAGTACTGATCCCTGCGGTACCCCACTGCTTACCGCCCTCCACTGAGAAAATTTCCCATTTATACTCACTCTCTGTTTCCTATTAATTAGCCAGTTCTTGATCTACAAAAGGACTTGTCCTTTTATCCCATGATTTTTGAGCTTACTTAAGAGCCTTTGATGAGGAACTTTATTGAAAGCTTTCTGGAAGTCAAGGTAAACAATATCTACTGGGTCCCCCTTGTCCTCTTGTTTGTTCACCCCCTCAAAGAACACTAACAGGTTAGTGAGACAAGATCTTCCCTTACAGAACCCATGCTGAGTCTGCCTCAATAGTTTTTGTTCATCAGTGTGCCTACTAATTCTTTCCTTAATAACAGTTTCCACCAACTTACCCGGTATCAACATCAGACTGACTGGCCGGTAATTTCTTGAATCTCCTCTGGAATCCTTTTTAAAGATGGGAGTGACATTAGCTACCTTCCAGTCCTCAGGAATGGAGGCAGATTTTAATGAAAGATTACATATTTTTGTCAGGAGATCCACACGTTCAGATTTGAGTTCTTTCAGAACTCTTGGATGTATGCCATCTGGGCCTGGTGATTTATCAGTTTTTAAGTTGTCTGTCAGTTGTAGGAAGTGCTCCCTGTTATAAATACATATATAAGGCTGGATCTTAAAGTTCTGTTTCACTAAAATGGAGATTTCTACTTTTTTCTGATGGAAGAGGTGTGTTCCATCAGTGGAAGATTTTATCAATACCAGTATAGAACCTTTACATCAAACTTATGTTTATCATTTAATTGATCAGTCTGTTACACACCATGACAGCAAATTGAGAAATTATCTTTTAACAAGTCGACATTCTAATCAATAAAGCAAAGAGAAGCTAAGCCTGACAAAATTATAAAAAGAATATACTTTTCTCTGAGTAAATACAAATTGTCTAAACAATTATGAAAGGAATATTATCTCTACTGTTAAATATTCCACCAAGTATATCCATTAGTACTTTACTACAGAGCTTAACATAACTGTCAAGCTTGCTGAAATTCTTACCCATATCTCAGGTGTCTGCTAACATTGGGGATGCAGGACATAGAAAAAATCTTGTTGACTGTTACCTGTCCTGGCTTCAGATCATCGCAAGCATGGGAGATCCACAACAGACTTGTGATTTCTCAGCAAAGCACTTTCAATGCATTATATATTCTTGATGCACTATTTGAGAATTTGTATACTTCAGAAAATGAACAATTCAGAAAATAACTTTTTTTTTTTGTTTACCTTTGCTGTTGCCTGGGTTTCCAATTATATGTTTTCATGTAAACTGAGTCTTTTCTTGGTTCTCCTGTGTTCTTGATACATAAGTAGAAAAAATTATGTACCATTCAGGAATGGCCTAGTGTGATGAAATACTCCTTGGAAGAAATTCCAATTCCACTGATTGTTGTTGTTGTTTCAGATGTCAAAATAAATAGTGCTCTATGGTCTATTGGAGAAACATCCTCATTAAAGAGAACTCAATCCCTTATATGCTTGAATCTGAGAAAACAAGGATGTTATATCAAATTGAGTGCCTTCTGTGACAGTTGGTTGATTAATACCCAAATGAATACTTTGCTAGGGAAAATAAATTGTGAGTAAACACACAAGGGAAACATAACTCTGCCATGATTTAATTGGGAAAACCACAGGACAGTTGTGCCCTAACACCATGAAATACTCTTTAAAAAAAATCCGCAGGTGTAACATTGCTCTGTGGCCTACTGGAATAACATCATGCTGAAAGAGAATTTATTTATTTATTTTTATTTACATTTGAATCTGAGAAACCTGGACCCAGGAAGCAAAGATTTTATCTATGATCTAATGCCTTCCCTGAGACTTGCTTAATTAATACACAAACAAAATATATTGCTGGGACTCATAGATTCTGAGTTAATTCACAGGGGACATACAAATTTGCCATCCGTTCTTTTGGCAAGTACAACACAGTTGATTTGTGCCCTGAAATGCTGAAGTTATTTGTGTCGGTGGGTGCACTATTACACAATCCATTGACAGTGGAACACAAGTGAATTTCCATTACCAAATTGAAGGATAACAGATTTTAACAAGTATGTTGTATGTGGACTGCTTGGTGATACCAGACACTTGCTTTGTGTGGTGTTGAAAGACTGCATTAGGGCAATCTGAATTAGCATTTCCTTAAATGACCTATAAATCAGATGAAACCATTTCTCATAGTGCAATCCTAGACACAGTTAAAGCTTTCTAAATTCATTTAAATCAATGGTGTTATTCTGATTAGGATGACACTGTTTTTTTGCTTATTTATTTGTTACACTTATACATGAATAATACTGTAGTTTCCCCTGCCATATCCATCGCTCCAAGAAACCAGGACTGAAATATGAGCACAGCCATTTTTTGTGGCTGAAAGCAATGCCAGAACAAGACAAGAGAGACAGAAAAACCAATAGCTGTGAACTTGTGTTCAACCACAGATGGTCTAAACTGGCAATGCCAGAACAAGACAGGAGTACGGGTATGCACTCGGTATAAACCAAACCAAAAAGAGCTCCAAGCCACCTCACCTGGTGGACTCTTCAATCCAGGTTTGCCTGTGGCAGGGAGAGAGCTCCCCACCACAGACAGACCCCTGGGCCAGCTTCTCCTACATGGTGGTATAAACTGCTGGGCAGGAGAAGCCTCCAAGCCAGATCTGCGTGTGATGGGGAGAGAGTTCCCCACAGCATGCAGATCCCAGGGCCAGCTTCTCCTCCCCGGCAGTTTAAACTGCCAGCAGGAGAAGCCTCCAAGCCAGGTCTGCATGTGATGGGGAGAGAGTTCCCCACCGCATGCAGATCCCGGGCCCATCTTCTTCTGCCTGGCAGTTTAAACCTTCAGGCAGGAGATTCCCAGACAGATCTGTGTGCTGAAAAAATCAGGCAATCCCAAATATTTCCCTAATCTCAATATCATACCAGTATTGGGATTTGGGAATATCAGGAAACACTTATTTTTTGGAGGGATGGGGTTCAGTATACCTCGCCCAAAAAATACCATTTTAAATTTACATCCCTAGACAGGAGAGACAGAAAAACAAGTAGGTTGAACTTTGGTTCAACAGGACCAGCTTCAGATTTTGGGGGTCATGGGCAGAGAGTTCCCTAGGGTCCCCTTCCCAACTACTCACCCATGTGTTTCACTTTCTGCCTGTGCATCCTTCCCCTGACTTGCTCACAAACCCTCCCACTGCCCACGCTCATAGCCATCTGCACTTCCTGAAACCCTTTCCCTGATGGCACTGGGTACTGGACAGTGTATGCAGCTCAACACATGGCTGGTAAAGCACTCACAAGTGAAGTGGCATGGAAATGGCATGTTGAGAAGGTTGGCAGCAGTGGGTTTTGCCAATAGCCCTGGCAGCCGCCACCTGAAGGTATGCTGCTGCCAGTCCTAGGTTTGCATGTAACATGGGCAAGAAAGGAGAATTCAAGGGACAAACAGTGGTCAACCTCACTTGGAAAGGAATGTGTTGAAACCAACCAGCTTTTCTGCTGTTGAAAAAGGGGCACAAGAAAGGCTGTGCAGGAGTTTAGGGGTGAAATCCATGTGCAATAGGATTCATAAAGAGGAGAGTTGGGTGAGATTGAGTGAAAAGGCTGAATCCAAATCACTGTATCTAGCACCATATGAAATATGCAATCCCACATTTTGAAATCATTGACTAAATTTGCCAGGCAGAACTCCAAGGAATTCAGAAAGTAGAAAATTCAATTTATGAGAAGATGAGCAAAGAAAAATCTCTTTGGGGTATGAATCCTATACAATCTCTCTGACAGTTTAGGAATACAAATTCAGTCGGGAAGAAAGGGATACATAGAGTAGGGAATATAGAGGCTGTTAGAGAGAGGGAGATAAAAATTTGAGGGGTCTCTAGACTCATCTTCAGCTCCAGCCAAAAGTTTAAAACTTCTTTCCTTTTGTCTGCTTTAAGACACAGTGTGAGGCCTGCATAATTTACAAGTGGCTAGAAACTTGAATGGAGGAGTAATTCAGCAGGTTATTGAGCATTTAGATCTCAGTGATCAAAAGACCCATCAATAAGGAAATCTGAATTATAGACCTTATGTTTCTTAGTCTGTGAACCCACTGGGATAAAGGAAGGTTAATTGTTGGTCCTTTCAAAACCATTCTATACAAACTGGGAGAAAGAAACAACAAGGATCCCTGGGTGATGTGCATGTTGCCTCCACACTAGGTCTGCCAACCTCCAGGTGGGGGCCTGGAGTTATCCTAGAATCACAGTTGCTCTCCAGATTATAGAGATCAGTTCCCCTGAAGAAAATACGGGCTCTGGAGGGTGTACTGTATGGCATTGTACCATGCTAAGGTCCTTTCCCTCCCCAACGTCCCCTCCCCCAGGCCTCACCCCCAAATCTCCAGGAAACTACCATCCCAGGATTGGCAACCATACTCCATATGTTCCCAGCTTTCACTCAGAGAAGGGAGTTACATTTCAGGGAGAAGCATGCTGTGGTAAAAGAATGTCTGCAGTGCCCCTTTTTTCCTTGGGAATTGGTAGGGTTGACAATTTTGACATGAGAAATACCTAGAAATATGGAGGCAGTACCTGGGGGATGGCAAAGTTTGGGAAGGGAAGGGAGCTCAGCTGTGAGTCTGCCCTCCAAAGCTGCCATTTAGGGGTCCAGATCTCTGTAGTTTAAAGATCAGCTGTGTAATTCTGGAAGAATTCCAGACCCTGTACTGGGAAATATAGCCAACCAGCTCATGTTACCAGAGCTCAGTGAACAGAACTTGTGCCGGAACCATATTCTCAACAGACAGAATTCAAACAAGAAATGAGGCTAGAGAGATCAAATTCTAGTCCCAAGTTTTCCCCATTTTTTTTTTTTAAATTATAGTCAAACTAACAAAAACACAACAAACATAAATACATACAATTTGGGGGGGTTTCATATAAATCTTTGTTATATCTAGTACACTGTCTGCTTGTTATATCTAGTACACTGTCTGCTTGTATATTATCCATTTTTATCACCATATGTTTTTGTACAAATATTTTGATTTAAAGTTGAAAATGTATTTTATAATTTCTTCCTATACAGTTATATGTTGATATTACTTATTTATTATAGTCTTCCAACCATTTGTAAAATCGTGCCCACGTATTTTCAAAGTTTCCTTCATCTTGTCCTCTAAGAATTAAAGTTAGTTTATCCATCTCAGTTGTGTCAAGTATTTTATTTATCATTTCTTCTTTTGAGGGTACTTCATTTTTCCGCATTTTATTCTTGCTGTAGTTACTACATGTGAGTAAGCAGTCTTTCATGGAGCAACCATCAAAAGTCTATAGAAATTTTCATGACTTAATATACTGTTAAGCACAGGCCACTTTGCTTGCAATGCAGTCCTAACCAGAGTTACACATGAAGTAAATGAGCTTATAACGGTTAAGTTTGTTTGTTTACGGATCACATTGATACAGCCCTTTCATCAAATTAACAGTGTGCAAACTGACATGCATTTACACGGAGTCCAGTATCATATTTATGAGCTAAACCTGTATTAAGAATTTTAAAATCAAGATGAGGGTTTTTCCCTTTCTCATTCTTTCTTTTTCTCCCTAGGTTAGCATGGATCGATGCAGAGTTTTGATATAGGAGCAGAAGAACCACATTACAAAACCACAGTACAAAAACACAGATAGCAAACCTCTGACTACCCATGGTAGGAGGCAACATCAGGGGGAGACCTAGGACTCCATGCCCTGATAGTTGGCCACTATATGATACAGGGTACTGGTGGACCACTGGTTTGATCCAGTAGGACTTTTATTATGTTCTTTTGTACCAATTTCATAAAAGGGAATACACCTTTATTTGTCACAGATTACAATAGAAAAAGGAGTATTCAAGGACAAAAATGTTCCCTTAATAATGATTGAGCAAAGTAGACAATAACATGGAAGAAACTGAATCCTTTCCCCCTATATCCAAAGCATGCCCACAAATTATATGAAAAAGGTAGACAGTCAAACTGAAAAGTGCAAAACTAATTTCTGGTTATTCCTGGTGGAAATCTAGATATTCTACAGCTTCCATTTTCGTATACATCATGCTTAAATTGCATATTGTCCTTCTTCATATTTCCAGCTCATTCAGAAAAGACATACCCCAAAAGGTCACAAAAGAAGGAATACCACTAAATATAAGCCTAGGTCCTTAAGCTTACATGAGAAAAGTCCAGTGCAAAGAGGTTGTGTTAGCTGATGAGTAAGATGTTATGTTGATGTTTTAAAGTCTACCCTTTTATCTCTTCCTGTAATCTACTGGAATTATATTTTTTGGCTTACTTATTTTTTAAAAATACAATAAAAAAATAAAAATGTAAAAAAGAAGAAGGAATACCCTTTTTAATCCTCATCCTGGCCAAAGTCTTCTTCCTTGTTAAGAGAATTTCAGTATTTTCTTCTTCTGGAATGGTGCAAGGCAGGCCCATGGCTACAGTGGGACCTTTCAGGACCTGCCCCACCGACTTCCCACCAAGGCCCCCCAACTTCCCATCCAGCCCAAGCCCCCCAACTTATGCTTTTTTATGTTATTTATGGTGCTTGCTTGGGGTGTGAAGGGTGCCCCCAACTTATTTAAAGCCCCCCCAATTTAAAAATCCTGGCTACAGGCCTGGTGCAAGGGTACAGTTTTGTTCATAATTCTACCCCATGTTGTCATTTTCTTCAGCTTCTATCCTATGCCGTGTTCCCATTTGTGCCCTTCTTTGGCCACTGTGGAAATTGTCCTTTGCTGTGCAACACATTCTTCTGACCCTGCAGTGGGCAAGACTACACTGCCAGGCAGCAAGGTTTAGTATACAAGTTTTGGATTTTATCTCACCCCTCTTCCAAGGAAGTCTGAGCCATCAGTATGATCCCCATATTATCCTCATAATGACTCTGTGAGGTAAATTAGGATGAGTCAGAGTGTCTGGTGTGAGGTCATCCAGTGAGTTTCATGGCAGGGTAGGGATCTGAACACAAGCTTCCATACTAGTAGCCTAATACTATAACCATGGGTGACAGTTTGCACAAAAAAGCGGGTTTTACAATGCTGCTATTTCAGAGAGACTGGGAAATCAGGAGTTTATCTATCCTGGAGTGGAAAGCTTGTGTGATTGGCTGCTCTTCACACTCTCTGACCTGCCAGCATCACCTGAGAGCAAGTTTAACAAGCAGCTGTTCTGGAGGGGAAAGGTTCTTTTGTCTTTGGTATTTGGGTCTGGAATGAGCAAGCAAAAAAAGACAGCTTTTGACAAAGGGATGGATAAATGGAGTCAGTGTTCTGACAGGGTTAGTCAGAAAGGTTCTTCTACAGATAGAAGAAAAGAGACTCCTTTGCCCTTACAGTATTAGAACTACTGTGAAGGAGAATTGTGACTCTGAGTCCAGAAAGCTTAAAAAACAAACAGACAAACAAAAACCTGCTTTACATAGGCAACAGTTACTGGAAGAGAGATTTGGCTAGAGTGAATGAGTTATTAAGCAGTAACTCCCAGTCAAGCCAAATAGCAAAAGGTTATTGTGTCTTGAAAAAAAGGAAAAATAATCCCTACCAGTAAAAGGGGGTTGTGCTCTGAGCAGAACCCTTGACTCTGGTAAAGGGGAATAAGCTTTAGATGCCTCAAGAGTTAGTGGAAATCTGGAAACACTAAGGAAATATAGTGTTCTCCAAGGAACACTATTAAGAACTTGTGTTTTTGCTGAAGTATACAAAGAAAAGTACCTCATACTGAAAAGTACTAGAGATCTCTGAAAAGAAGCTACAACAATACACTCTTGTATGTTTTAAGATTTCAGTTCTGGACATAGAAAAAATTTTACCTCAGGGTTTCTAATCCTTGACTTCTCTGATATATATGTATATATATTTCCCTGCCAATTAAATAACATCTAACCTTCTGTTTTGAAGGTTACTCTGCCCCAAGTGCCATTTTAAAAGGATTTAAAAACAAGACAGCTCCTGCATTTCACTCAGGTTCCTCCTCTGGGTCATAAACCCCAACAAGTATCTGCATCAGGGTGGGACAGTTTGGTTGTTTAAGTCAAAGGAAAGGGATCTATGAAATTTGAGGGTGACTCAGTCACTGAGGGGAACAAAAGGGCTTCAGTGGGAAAATCTGCCTCTGAGCTGAGAAGTGGCCAGGATCTTTTGTACCATGACAATACACTGACCATATATTTTAGCCAGTCTTCTCTCAATCAACATCTCAACAGGATTCTTTCCCTGAACAGCCATCTCCTGATTTGAAAATCTACTCTCATATCTGCTTTATTCCATCTAGGAGGGTCAGTGTTAGGTTAATTTTTAGGCACCAAAGGAGTGCAAATGACAAACATTTCCACCCAATTTGTGATTTCCACTTTGTGATAATAACCATTTTATATTCTTTTAATATTAGGGGAGAAAAACAGGTTAGATCCAGCCAGGTTTTTCATTCATTTTTCACTTCTATCCATTCATTACCCCCACCATTTCTGGTGGCCCAAGGTGGTCCAAGGGGAGCATATTTTCCTTTTTTTCACCATCTGTAAAGCTGTTTGGATCCAACCCATTTTGTGTTGGATGTTTTTCCCTGTAGAATTAGACCTGAAATTACATGAAAGGAAGTAGAAATAATCTGACTGCCTCTTCCTTCAAAAAGAAGATTGTCAAAATCTTAAGGAAAGCCATTATATGATGGCTAAACACCCCATCTTTAGTAAGGTCAAACTTTTCTGTTGAACAATTTCTTCAGGCAAACCTTCACCTCTCTGTTTCTCAAGCTATATACAATGGGGTTAAACATTGGGATTAAAACGGTGTAGAACAAAGAAAGCAATTTGTTGATATCCATTGTCTCTTTTGATCTGGGACTCAGATAGACAATAGTTGCTGAGCCATAGAATAAAGACACCATGATGAGGTGTGAGGAGCAAGTAGCAAACACTTTCTTCCGACCTTCTACTGAAGGCATCTTCAGAATGGCAGAGATGATTTTCACATAAGAAGCAATGATAAGGAAAAAAGGGAGGATCAGGATAACTGTGGTAGCTGCAAACATATAAACTTCATTCACAAAAATGTCAGCACAGGCCAACTGCAGCACTGGAGGAAGATCACAGAAGAAGTTGTTAATTTCATGAGAGCCACAAAAGGGCAATGTAAATAGTAGATACACCTGCACCACATGCACAGGCATATTGACAGTCAATGACCCTATAACAAGTCTTAAACAGAGCTCCCTGCTCATTATGAGTTTATAATGAAAGGGGTGACATATGGCCACATATCGGTCATAAGCCATTGCAGCCAGAAGGAAGCACTCTGTGCTTGCTAGTACAAACAAGAAATACATTTGGAGAGCACAGCCAATAAAGGAGATGTTCTTGTTTTCTGCCAGAAAGTTTACCAGCATCTTTGGGAGGGTGACTGAGGTGTAGCAGATCTCCAGAAAGGACAGGTTCCTCAAAAAGAAATACATTGGGCTATCTAGAACAGCGTCAGTCACTGTAATGTAAATGATAACTCCATTTCCTAATATGATGCTCACATAGATGAAAAGGAACACCACAAAGAGCAGCACCTGTAGAACAGGGAATTCAGAGTATCCAAGGAGAATGAAGTCAGACAGTGCAGTGTGATTGTCTTTTATCATTGTTGGTTGTATCTGCTGTAGAATATCAAGGACAGGAAACACACATTAATCACCCCTTACAAAATTGCTATACATTTCCCATGACCAAAAATTCAGCAATTTCTTATATAGGTAAGCATTTAAAGTCAAAACTTATCTTGTATTTAGTCCTTCATACATGTACTACATATGTGTAGTCCTGGTTTTATCCTGCTCATTTTTCTACTGATTAGAGGGGGAGATCTGGCCACCTTTGAAGACTGTTTTGCACATGATTTAGCATAAGCAAGCATACTTTTTGCTCTGACATGGATGGCCCAGGCTACCCTGATCTCATCAGAAGCTAAGCCGGATTGGCCCTGATTAGTATTTGGATGGGAGACTGCCAAGGAATTCCAGGCTCACTATGCAGAGGTAGGCAATGGCAAATCACCTCTATTCATCTCCTGCCTTGAAATCTCTACAAGGTTGCTGTACACTTGCTGTGACTGTCAGAACATACACACACAGTACCCAGGACCTTCTGCAGCATAAGTAACCTCTGCTCCAGAAGCTGAGAATGATTTCTCTTAACATCCATTTCTCAGATCTGTGATTCAAACATGAATGATTATGCCAGTAAATAAATTATAAATCATATGCATCACAGGCTCCTCTTTAATCATTACAGTTCACCTGTCATAAAAACTATTATTATAAATATGAGAGAAAACAAAGAGCAGGATGTTTTCTCGGAGTTCCTGTCCCACTCTCTGATCTGTAACAGGTTCCTGCATGGTCAAGTGGGGGCATTTGGACTGGTAAACACCTCACAGGATCACCCTTCAGTTTTAGACAGATTGGGGGGAGGAGACTTCTCTTCAGCTTCTCCTTTCCCTCTGCTTCTTTTCTAAAGCAGCTCTAAGTCACACCCACATCTTGTCTCCCTTTTTTTCCTCATAAGTAGCCCCTGTGGTTTAAGTTACCTTGCTTTTGAGTAGTCTTCATGTCTCCTTTACCATAAACAAGATTAGCCATGACTTGAAGACTTCAAACTTAAGTGTACTTTCCTGGGAGTAAGCCCCATTGAATAACATGGAACTTCCGAGGAGACCTGCTTATGATTGCTTCCTCTCTTTTTTTCAAAAGAGAGTTTTACAGAAAAATCCTAAGCACTTTTCTGGGAGTAATCCTCACTGTATAACTCTGAGGAAGTATCTGAGTAGACCTGTTTAGGATTGCCATCTTAGACCGATTTCCCACAAGTGCTGCTCCGGGCTCACTCTTCCCTTTTGCCCCAATGGTAGGTGTCAATTTCACACAAGCTGCTGTGCTACTGTCTTGCTACAACTAAAATTAGTTCTCATGAAATACTGCAGAAATGCAGGGAAGAAGTTAAGTATGGCCAGCTTAACTTCCATTGCTTTATTTGGGAAGTAGTCATCATGACTGTTTTACCAGGATTGTGGCCAAAAATCATAGCTAAGCTATAACCTTCTTATTTATTACATTTTAATACTTCAGTAAAACTATAACGACTACTCTTTATACCAATATATTTCAGAAGTGCTCCCATTTATAAGTACATATATAGGGCTGGATCTTAAAGTTCTGTTTCACTAACAGTGGAGATTTCTGCCTTTTTCTGATGGAAGAGGTGTGTTCTGTAAGTGGAAGGTTCTATCAATACTAGCACAAAACCTTTAGATCCAACAGATGTACATAATTTAATGGAGCAATCAGTTAAAATTGTGATTTTAATTGTGACCACTTTGGGGTCAGGAAGCAACTCTTTCCAGGCCAGTTTGGCCAGGGATCCTGGAGGTTTGGGGTTTCTTTTGCCATCTTCTGGGTATGGAGCAGGGTCACTGGGGGAGTAACGGAGGCATTTGTGAATTTCCTGCACTGTGCAGGGGATTGGACTAGATGACCCTGGAGGTACCTTCCAATTCTATGATTCTATGATTCATAAGATTGTCAAAACTGTAGAAACATGTTTGCTCATGAGTCAATACAAATCTTTAAAATAGATACAAAAATATTCATATCTACAGTTAAAATTTACATTATATATCTCCCTCACTCCTTTATCACAGAGCTTAACATAGCATATCCAAGGTTCCAGAAGCTTTCTTGTGTAAGAAGTTAATAGTTCCAGATCTGCTGAACTTGAGTAATATTGTTATGTCACATACCACATACCACTTAAGCATACACTGGGACCAGATCTAGGTTTCCAATTTTGACCAAACTTACACACACACGAGATTTCAGTAACTGTCTAACTGGCTAGAATCTGTATCCATATCTCTGACTTTTGTTAACATTGCAGATGCAGTAGATAGAAAAAATCTGGTTGACCAACACCATTCCTGTCTTCAGATCATCAGCAAGCATGGGAAACCCACAATAGACTTGTGATTTCTCAGCAAAGCACTTGGAATTCACCAGATATTATTTATGCACTATTTGTGAATTGTTACACTTCAGAAAAATGAATAATTCAGAATTTATTAATTTTTTTTACCTCTCCAATTGTATGTTTGTATAAACTGGGCAGCCATGGGTCTTTTCTTGGATCTTGTTTCTCCCATGTTCTTACTACATATATATAGAAGCTGTCTGTGTACCATTCAAATAGAGTTTCGTGTGATGAAATACTTCTTGGGTTAAATTTCACTGATTTATGTTGTCATTTTTCCAGATAATAAATAAATGGTGCTGTATTGGGAAAACATTCTGATCTTCCTGATTAAGTATGAGAAAGCAAAGTTGTTATATCAAATCAAGCACCTTCTATGACAGTTGTTTAATTTATACCCACAGGAATATTTTGCTAGGACAAAAAAAAATTGTGAGTAAATTCCCAAGGGACACATAAATCGTCCAAGATTTATTTTGGAAAATTACAGCACAGCTATGCCCTAAGACTATGACGTTATTTGTCTCTTATGATACATTCATTCGCTTGAGAGGATGAAGCATGAATGAATATTTGGTGTCTCCAGTCAATCACCTGAATATCTACAAGTGCACAAGGAAGTATCATTTTAATGGGAGCACAGGGTAGACACAATTCCTGCACACAAATTATTTCCTCCATTAACCCATGCGTTCCCACAGAGTGTTAAACTACATGTTACAAACAAATATATCTAAATGGGACCCAATAGCCCCTTTGAACCCTGAAAAGATATGTGTGATTGACAAAGCAATCCTACACAGTTATACCCTTAGAAGTCGATTAACTCAATGAATTTTGAAGGTATAGCCTTGCTTAGGATTGCAATGTTAAAGTAGGAATTTATGGAATTTCATGGCTATTCTGGTTCAATCAGAATTATGTCTGACAAACAACCTTTCAGAAGTCATTGACTCCCCATGTAGATATGTATCTATATGGATCAAAAGATGCATAATCTAATTGAACAGTGCCTTGATGTAATGATGCAAATGAAGATGTGCACTGGGGAGTGGCTGTGGCTCAACAGAAGAATACCTGCATGACATTCAGAAAGTCTCATGTTCAGTCCCTAACATCACCAACTAAATCTATCAGATGATAGGTGATGCAAAAGACCACTATCTGAGACACTGAAGAGCTGCTGCCAGTCTGAGTAGACAATACTGAGCTTGATGGACTAACAGTCTGATCCAGTATAAAGCCACTCCATGTGTTCCTCTGAGATGTGCATTAGTAAGACTAATGTAAGGTTAATCAGAACAAATGTGTGTTGTTATATTCAAGCACAAGATGGTGGGATCAAATCTTTCAGTTTGCCATTACAGGATTTTGCCATTGTCTGAGGGTGGGGACAGATGTTCAGGTTGAGGAAACTAAATCATATTGCCATCAATGTGTGCACACTGGCAATAAACAGTCTCATAGAAAGTAGCTAAATATTCGGGATGGTAGGAAACAGAAAGAAAGGTAGAATGTTCCATTTTCAGATAATGATCTACTCCTTCCAGTGAACTTGGATACCTGGAGGCAGGGCTCTTTTGTAGCAGGAACTCCTTTGCATATTAGGCAACACACCCCTAATGTAGCCAATCCTCCAAGAGCTTACAGTAGCCCCTGTATGAAGAGCTCTGTAAGCTCTTGGAGGATTGGCTACATTAGGGGTATGTCTCCTAATATGCAAAGGAGTTCCTGCTACAAAAAGAGCCCTGCCTGGAGTAGACACATCACATTACCTTATTAATACCCAGCCGTATTAGTAGAAAGGCAGGTTGGTGCAGTTGCTTGAAGTGCCTTTTTCAATCTTCACCTAGTCCATAAGATACTTTCTCTTCTGTCCTAAGTGTACCAAGCCATGTTTCTGTTACCTCTAACATAGATATTGTAAAAGCATTACGTGGGCTACCTTTGAAAATATAAGCAATTTACCTGCCCATCTTTTGACTGGGGCTACAGCCATAAGCCAAAGATTCTCCACTGTGTATTCATTGCTGCTTTGAAGACAGAGACATTCTCTTTGGCAATGGAGCATCTATACAGGTGTTTTCTGTGCACTTTCCTCACTCAGCTGCCATTTTCTCCGCATTTTCTATGCCACATCGCTGGATGGGTTTTGAGGGCTTTTGTTAAAAAAAATGTAATTGCTTTAGCATTATGTAGAAATTAGTTAAGAAATTGTCCTTCAAAAGATCTCTGGTGGGACAACAAAGAAAATGGCAGCATCAAGTGGCTAATGGCAGGAAGTGACACTTTCCAAAATGGCCACCTTTCCATCCAGATGGTATCTTTCCATGTTCGGAACCCCATTGTTTCTGAAGAGATCATAGCAAAGCAGGTCTGTGAAAGCATTCAGCAAAGGGGTGGTGGTGGTCTGAAAGGTAGAAAATCACCAAATGATGAAGTTTGGAGATTCTAAAAACTATTCTTCAGTTCAGGTACCAAACTGGAGGACCACATCTCTGTGGATTCATCCTGGAATGCCATTGCATCACTTTTAACACAGTTTAACTGGTTGTTGGGAGTTCACTTTAAAGCCCCCCCCCCCATGATTTTGGACCTTTGTATGTTCAGGATCTACTCTCCTTATATGAACCCATGAATTAGCTGTTCTTCATTCTCTTGATTGTGGTGCAGATGAAAGCAGCATATAACATTACGAACATTGAAGTCAATGTTTATTGAGGGGAAGTGAGCATGAGAGCATTCTGCCGGCCCATATGATTGCTGGCTGGTAAGTCTACACATGTGGGAAACATATACTTGATGTCTTCCCATGATCCAGAACACTGCTTTTCAAATATTTTCAATCATGGGAAGGGAGTCTATCCATGTAAACTTTGGGCTCCTGAAGTAGTGATCACACCTAGGTAGGGAACAGGGTCAGCACGTTTATACCTACATTCCCTCTACACAGGTTGATGTGTGATGTCATGTGTAGAAGGTTTATCTGTAGCCATTTTTGTGTTTACAGGCCCAGTGTGAATACACACAAATCATCATTATAAGAAAAATGAACAAACTGTGTGTATGTGCCATCAAGTTGCTTCTGACTTCCACCAACACTATGAATTAATGAGTTCCAAAATGTCCCATCATTAACACATCTTTGCTCAGATCTTGCAAAATGAAGGCTGTGGTTTTCTTTAATGAATCAATCCATCACACATTGGATCTTCCTTTTTCCCCTACTACCTTCAACATTTCCTAGCATTACTGCCTTTGCCAGTGACTTGTTTTCTCATGATGTGACCAAAGTATGATAGCCTCACTTTAGTCATTGCAGCTACTAAGGAGGCTTGATTTGATCTAGATCTCACATTTGTCTTTTCAGCATTCCATGGTATTTGTAAAACTCTTCTCCAACACCACATTTCATATGAATTGAATTTCTTCCTCTCAGCTTTCTTAATTAAGAACAATTCTGTCCATACTTGAATGAACTAATATGCAGCAATTAAGCTGTTTACTAACAGAAATCCTAGGAGAATTGTACTCACTAACTCAGGGTCTCAGGAGAAAAATGAGGCTCATTTGGGTAGTCACAATCTAACATAGTTACTGGCTGTTCTAAACAGCTTGAGAATAAATTAAATGGTGGCTCCACCCACAGAACTCAAATCATTGTTTAAAATGTGTTGTTTTCCTAACTATAATTTACATAAATAGTAAAAGATGAATTCATTCCACTAACTTGTGGTATATGACTCTTCAGGATAGTGAGTATTATTCCTTCCTGATACCCCAAACGTCTCTGGTTGTGACTGAGGTGGACTTTTTTCCAGGTACTATTTTTGGGGGTAATAATTATGTTCATGAATCTAACTCACACTGAGTACTGCTTTATAATGACATAAAGTATGACTGAGGGGTAACATGGAAGAAAGGAGGCTATAGGCATGTGAAATCTAGTGTTGGTGGGGAAGACAGAGAGTTATTGGAAGAATGATGGATAAAGGACAACTGGTAGAGACTGGAGAGGGGACTGAAGAAGAAGAGATTGTATGATAAGATCAGGCCCGTAGTTAGGATTTTTTAAGTCGGGGGCATTTAAATTTCTTAGGGGGCACTGTCTCATCAATTTAAAGGAATACCCGGCTCCTTCCCTGCATCTGCCACCGTGTGGGGACCCTGGGCTGGATGGGAAGTCAGGGGGCCTTGCCGGTCAGTCAGGGGGTCTAGCCCCAAGATGCCCCACTATAGCTACAGACTAGGATAAGACATTCTGAGTAATGGTGGCCTAGTCAAAATGTATTTATGAAAGACACATGGAAGGAGAAGCAAAAGTAAGTTTACTTAAGCTGATCTTAAGCAAAGTTGGGAACAACAACAAAAGTAGAAATGTAAAGTGACCTAAACGGGCTTGTACAAAACAGTGAAGACTGAAGAGTTCTCGGTAACCAGTCAATGGAAATATGGAAGACAGAGAAAGCAAACAAGGTGCTCGTTTAGTTAAGCATGCATTTTATAAAACTCTTTCTTGTTGCACCGTTGAATGTAATGTCTTTTTGATATGTGGAGGGGGCATGGCTCTGTGGTAGAGTACCCGTTGTGCAAGCAGAAGGTTTTAGGTTCAGTCCCTGCTGTCTCCAGTTAAAAAGAGCAGATAGGAGGTGATATGAAAGACTTCTAACTGGGACCCTGGGGTGCCACTGACAGCTGGATGGCAACACTGACCTTGACGGACAAAGGTTCTGATTTGGTAAGGCATCTTCATGTGTTAATGCATTCAATATGATTGCTATATTTGCAAGACTGAAGGAACTAAAAGGACTTGTACAAGATGTGTGCATGCCCACAACAGTGTCTACTGTGAATAAAATGTTGTTGCTCTTAAAAGTGCCACTGGACTCAATCTTTCTTCTGTTGCTTCAGACCAACGTGACTACTCAGCTACATCTATCATTATAGTAAACTGCCATCCATGTAATTGATCCCTGAATTCTGAATCCGAGTACTATAGTAATGGCAAATACCTGTTTGACAAACTATCTGTGAAATGGTGGTGTCTGTGTTTATTCTGTTTGTTCTCCTCTGATGAGATGTCCTGATGGTATGAAATATGAATAAGACTTCCGTCACCTATTTCATTTTCTTTGGATTCCCCAGCTATTTGGAAGTGCAGATTCTCATGTTTGTTCTACTTTCTGTCATCTACGCAGTCACTGTAATTGGTAATTGTCTCATCATCCTTATTACTTGGGCTGACATAACCCTTCATACCCCGATGTACTTCTTTCTGAGAATCTTGTCATTTCTGGAGATCTGCTACATCTCTGTCACCCTCCCCAAGATACTACATAACTTGGTCTCAGAGGACAAGTCCATCTCATTCACTGGGTGTGCTGCCCAGATGTATTTTATCTTGTTCCTGGGGACAGTTGAGTGTTTTCTTTTGGCTTCCATGTCTTATGACCGCTGCATCGCAATATGCCTCCCCTTGCATTATACCGTGCTAATGTCCAAAGGAGTTTGTATCTATCTGACTGTGGCTTCATGGATGGGTGGCATTCTTATCCCACTGGTGAACACAATCTGGGCATTTAGTTTGCCCTACTGTAGTTCTAACAAGATCAATCATTTCTTCTGTGACTTCCCACCAGTCCTGAAGCTAGCCTGTGCTGACACATCTCTGAATGAGACAGTGATGCTTGTGAGCAGTTTAGTCATCACTCTGATACCTTTCATCTTCATACTGGCATCCTATACCTGCATCCTGGGAGCTATATTAAGGATGCCTTCATCTGAAAGTAGGCATAAAGCATTCTCCAAATGCTCATCACATCTTCTCATGGTGACCCTTTTCTTTGGCTCAGCCAGCTTTATGTACTTACATCCCAAATCCAGTTATTCTTTGGAACGAGACAAATTCCTCTCTCTTTTTTACACAGTGATAACACCAATGCTAAACCCTATCATCTATAGCTTGAGGAACACTGAAGTGAAAAAGGCCCTATCCAGAATGTTTAAAAGAAAAATATTGTCCTAGAATGTGGTTTTAATACAGGGATTAAATGTGTCAGAAACCAGGATACTGGTAAGCTTATTATATGTAATAGGAATATGTCTGTCTCCTCTAAAATCAGCCAAATGTACCTTCCTAAATATATACTAAATATGGTCAATAAGAACTCATTAGAAAGATGTGAGAACTATTCCACATTTATCGAGCACTTCAGGTCTGGATATGTGCAAGTTTTTCATCTCCACAATAATCTTTTGAGCATACATGTAATCCCTATCTTCACCAGGTATTACTCGAAAGGGCAAACATAACAATGAAGAAATAATCCCCGTGGATGTATTGGTTGATGTTGTGATGACAAGAATTTTCTCTGACTGGATAAATATGCATGTGTAAAATGCCTTCATGTCACAGCCAATTTATGGAGATCCCACAGGGCTCTCAAGGCAAGAGACAAACAGAAATGGTTTGCCATTGCCTGCCTCTGCCTCTAGACTTCCATGATGGTCAGCTATCCTAATCAGGGCCAACCCTGCTTAGCTTCCAAGATCTGACAGGACCAGGTGACTCTGGGCCATCCATGTCAGGGTGTCTGGATAAATACAAGCTCTAAACTTACTTGCATTAACATGGAGTTACTATTTTATTTTAAATGGTAATGTTCATCTGTTTTACTAGGTGGGGATAATTTTGCTTTCCATCTTTGAACTTTGATTTTTGTATATTGCCTTAGAAAGCAAAGGAAGGGACTTTGACACTGAAAACAAATCTTAAACTTGTTCCTGGCAAATGAACCTCTTAGATAGATCAAGATGAGTAGCTGTGTTAGTCTGTCTGTAGTGGTGGAAAAGAGCAAGAGTCCAGTAGCACCTTAAAGACTAACAAGATATGTGGTGGAGTATGAGCTTTCATGAGGAAAGATGGCTGAATAAAATGAGCATTTTCAAGCATTTAGAACAAGTAATTAAATTATATGGGGTAAAGAATTGAGCTCTGGTTATCTTGTCTCTTTTGACAGCTTTCCCTGTCTGCCAATAAACCTGGTGGGATTCAGGGATTGGGCCTTACAGATTTTATTCAGGGACTGCTACCTTTCGCATATGACTTGAGTATTGTTGTGATCCTTTACTACGTACTCTGTTTTTCAACATTCACTATTTCCAACCACTAAAGCGTTAAAGATATTCACTGCTTGAGGTACACTGAAGTGAGAAAGGCCCTGGCAAGAATGTTTAAAAGGAAAACATTGTCCTAGAATATTGTTTTAATACAGGGATCAAATGTGTCAAACACCAGAACACTGCTAAGTCTATTGCATGGTGTCTCAGTTAATTGTTCTTTACTGCTTGTATTGTTTTTAATGTTCTTACATGATTTTATATTACCTTTATACTTGTATTTTACTGATTTATAGTTGTTGTACACTGCCCAGAGAGCTTCAACTACAGACAGTATGGAAATGAAACAAATAATAATAATACGTAATGGAAATATGTCTCTCTCCTCTAAAATCAACCAAATGTACATAATTTTAGAAGGCAAAGTATAATATAAAGGGGGTACAAAATGGAAAGAGGGATTATATAAAACAAATATTTCTCCCCAACATCCTCTTCATTATAGTTCATTAATAAATAATAAATAAATAAATAAATAGTTTTAAGACATTTTCTATAGGATACAATGTTCCTTACTTCAAGCATTTCAAATTTCATAACTAATTTATTTTTCAACTATATAACGTAGAATAGGTAATAACAATGAAATTAATAATTAGAGAGTTTTTTTGAGCACCAAGTGCACCAAGTTTGAATATGTTTCAGGCACTTCATGTCACATAGTAACATTCTAAGTCTACATGTAATCTTCACCATGTACACTCATGTACACTACAGTCTTCACCATGTACACTCAAAAGGATAAATAGAACATTGAATAATCAGAAATCATTCCCAGGGACTCTGTCACAGGAATTTTCACTGACTAGATCAATACAAGCTCTAAAAATTCCTCAATTTATGATGGAATTACTGCTTTAATTTAAATTGCAGTGTTCATCTATTTTCCTCGGAGGGGATGATTTTGCTTTTCATTTTTCAACATTGATTTTTGCATGGGAAGGAACAGCTGAAGAAATAGGAGAGAAATATATAACCTTTTCTTTCAAATTCACACATTAGAGAGAGAAATGTTTGTTCCAATGGCCTTAAAGACTGTTTCCAGAGCTTGTTAAACTTTTTTTTTAAAAGATGACATTTTCATGTATAAATAAAATTCCTTCACCTTAACTACAAAAGACTTTCTTGTTGGAATTTTAGTTTCCATGGTTTGGCAAATATTAATTGCACTGCTGTAAATAGTGTATAAAGAGAATGGAGCTCCCGTCCACCCGGCAACGCCGATGGTGGGCGGGGACTATTTTGCCGCCCCGAAGAAGCGGAACGGCAACAAACAGGACGCTGTGCGTCCTGACATGATAGGGGGCAGAGCCAGCTATTTTAAGTATACGAGGCTCCACTCCAGCCTTGCAGTTGCTCCGCGTGCGCGCCCACCCACCCGCCCTGTTCTTAGTGTAGGCTGATGCTGGTTGCCTATGGGGCCAGGTAGGAATTTTTCACTTCCACCCTGATTGGCTGGAGGAGTGGTGGTGTTTTCGCCTACCTTACACTGAGGGCAGTGGACTGGTGTATGTTTGGGGTGGACGGCGTTAAATAGGTTGGTCACTTGGCAGGTTTGTGCAAGCAAGAAAACGGAACTGGTGAGCACCTTATGGCATATCCCGTTAGGGAACAGGGGGTCATCAGGAACTGCCTTCAGATTTCAGGGTCCGGGGTGGGGAATGGTGATCACCTCCACGGGGAACCTTTTAGGCAGGCTCCTCCCTGCAAGTTGGAAGGCTTCAGGGGTAGGCGCTCCTAGAGGGCAACCAGTTTGCTGGGCTGCTGGTCACGAGCCAGAGATCTGGCTCACGATCAGAGCTGGGTGACCCGCCCTTGAAGGGCAAGGGGGCTGGTCAGGGAGTGATGCCTGCCTTGCCTGTTCCATGCTTGCTTAGTTGTTATTGCTGCAGTGTTCTGATAAATAGTTAATAAAGTGGCCCTTGTTTTATTCCAACTGTCTGTCTCATTATTCTGGCTAGGGGGGCAACACCCACAATTCATTAGGAATAGGCCCCTATCAGTAGAAGTGTTCCCTCTAAGGTGAGTTAGTGTGAGCTAGCTCACAGTTTTTTAGCCTCCATCTCACACATTTTTGTCTTAGCTGAGGAAGGATGACTCCAGAGCAAACTAATTTATGCAGTAGCCAAATTGCTCACTCACAACTTTAATACCAATAGCTCATGAAGTAGAATTTCTGCTCACAAGACTCCACAGCTTAGGGGGAACATTGGTACTCACTTCTCACTGATTTTCTTAATATAAACTAGCTTCCTTTTCTGGAATGTTGTTAATATCACTTTTCCCATCCATTAGTATGACCATATCATTGAAACTTTTACAGTGACTTCACATTAATTCCCACCCACCCCCGGTCTTTGGTCCAAACTATTTCTTTTTCCCTATCATTCCTTATATCATAGTGCTTGAGATGGAAGGCTGGGTTCACACGTGGATAATTGTCATTTGCTGAGTGCCAAAAGAAGCTCCAGTTTTCCTCAGGTTTCATCACTGACTTCAAGGAGTTAGACAACACAATAGGAAACCATTTCTTCCCAATCTGTATCAAAATGTAGCACAGATGGCTTGTATTCCTTCAGCACTGATTTTTTTTTAAAGAAAAAGGCTAATTTCTGGTTAGTTTTTGGATTCAATTCAAGTTACTTGTTATTGCCTGCAAGGCTGTTCATGGTATGACACCTATGTATTACTGGACCATCTTTCTTGAAATGATTCATAGAGATTGTTCTGAACAGCCAGTCAACTGTTGCTAACCCTGTCATAGCATTAAATTAGCTCTGCAAGCTAGAAAAAAGACCTTTTCTGGGCTTTCTCCTTCATGGTAGAATAGCTTACCTGAGTCTTTCAGGAACATTGAGTTGCTGTGGTCTTTTTTGTTTGTTTTTTAAGGCAAAGCAAGGTTGGGCTATTTCAATGTGCTGTTTTAGTCTCTTTGCTGTCAGAATCTTTATTGTACTTTAATACCACATTATAGCCCAACATGAGGGTTTGTTAGAAAATGGAGGGTTAAAAATGTTGTAAATAAACAAAAGCTATAAACACCTTTGTTAAGTGAAAACTACTCTTTAAAAGTATAATCCTATGAGCACTTACAAGGACATAAGTACTATTGATTATAGCAGGGCCATCTATTTGATAGTTTAGGTATTTGAGGAAAATCCTTTTAAATGTCCAGGGACATTTAGTGTCTCACAAGCATTAACCATTATAATTGGGCTGGTATTGAAGCCGTTCTCATGCAGCCGGGATGCAAGTCCTAATGCTGGACTGCATACAGTTGAAGGAGCAGCCAATTGTCTCATTATAGATAGGGTTGCCAACCTCCAGGTGGTGGCTGGAGATCCCCTGGGATTGCACTTGCTTTCCAGGCAACAGCAGTGAGTTAATCTGGAGAAAATGGCTGCTTTGGGAGATGGAAGATATGGTATTAAGCCCCATTATGTCCCTTCCCTACCCAAACCCCGCCCTCCTTAGACTCCACCCCCCAAAATTCCAGGTGTTTCTCAACCTAGAACTGGCAACCCTAGTTATGAATCATCGCTGACTTAGTTTCTTCAGGCCCTAAACCTGATCTAAGATAGCATCACCTTCTTACTCTTACGCTGCAGTTCTGCAAACAGAAGGTTCCCAATATATGCTACCCTTATATCTGCACTATAAACAAAATTACACTGAAAACAGACCATCAAATGTTGTCTATTAAACACTTTCTAAAATGAATTATGCAATACAATAACTGTCATCACATATCATGTAGAAATAGTCAATGTATTCATTTAGAAGAGATCTTCTCCAATTCAGAAAAAGGAAAGTCATTGCTTTAAGTATTTTGTAACAAACTTTGTAATTGTAGCATTATCTTATTTGTTACATTGAGGACAAGAAACTTGGAGGAAAAACATGGCTCCAATTCCATTTATAATGAGGGGGGAAAACTTTACTTTTACATGCTACAATGAAGAAGTGGAAAACTCAAGAAGGACATGACCTATTAGTGACAAGTCAGCAAAGTAACACCATTGGGAAGAAAAACAATTCTATCTCCACACAGTTTTGTTAAGAACAGCAGGAGGAGGGGGTTTATACCCTTTTTTTCTCTACCTTAAGGAGTCTCAAAGTAGCTTACAATCACATTCCCTTCCACTCCCCACAATAGGCACCTTGTGGGGTAGGTGGGGCTGAGAGAGTTCGGAGAGAACAGTTACTGGCCCAAGGTCCCTCAGCTGGCTTCATGTGGAGAAGTAGAGAATCAAACTCAGTTCTCCAGATTAGAGTCCACCACTCTTACTACACCACAATGGCATGATGGTGCAGAAGGAAGGCCAATAAATTCAAAGTTGCAAGATTAATTCCTGGTCACCTCATGGCTGAAATCTAGATATCGTCCAGCTCACATCTGGAATTCATTAGCCCCCATCGACATTCTCTCCGCCATCTTTTCCCAGCTTATTAAGACTAAAGAGACCACATTAAGTCCCTTGATCCTCTTCCCCTTTCTTTCTCTCAACAACCCTGTGAGATATAACCAGGCTGACACTTTCTAAACAATTTTCGCAAGGAAACCTTCACTTCTCTATTTCTCAGACTATAGATGATGGGGTTAAGCATAGGAATCAAAATTGTGTAGAACAAAGAAAGCAGCTTGTTCACAATCAATGTCTCTTTTGACCTGGGACTTACATATACAATAGTTGCCGAGCCATAGAAGAGAGATACCACAATAAGGTGTGAGGAGCATGTGGCAAACACTTTCTTCTGACCCTCAACAGAAGGCATCTTCAGAATTACAGAGATGATTTTGACATAAGAGGCACAGATAAGGCAAAAGGGGAGGATTAGGATAAGAGCACTGGCTGCAACCATGTAAACTTCACTTGCAAAGGTATCTGCACAGGCCAACTCCAGCATAGGTGGGATATCACAGAAGAAGTTGTTAATTTCATGAGTGCCACAATAGGGCAAGGTAAACAGTAGGTATATCTGTCCTATCTGGACAGGCATGTTGATGATCAATGACCCTGTAACAAGTCCTAAACAGAGTTCTTTGCGCATTATGATTTTATAGTGCAGAGGGTGACATATGGCCACATATCGGTCATATGCCATGGCAGCCAGAAGGAAACACTCTGTGCCTCCAAGAAGATGTATGAAGTAGATCTGGGCAGCACAGCCAACAAATGAGATGGTCTTGTTTTGTGCCACAAAATTGGCCAGCATTTTTGGAAGGGTGACTGAGGTGTAGAAGATCTCCAGAAAGGCCAGGCTCTTTAAAAAGAAATACATTGGGGTATCAAGGGTAGGATCAGTCACTACAATGTAAATGATAAGTCCATTTCCTGCTACGATGCTCACGTAGATCAGTAGAAATATCACAAACAGCAACATCTGCAGAACTGGGAGGTCAGAGTATCCAACAAAAATGAAGTCAGATAATGCAGTATGATTCTCTTTTATCATTTTTGGTTGCAGCTGGTAGAGAACAATGACAGGAAACAAACATTGGTAATTGATATTTAATGTTTATTATCTTGGTTCATCAAAGCAATGATTAAGGTAGTGCTATGGTGAGCCATGGTGGCTCAAGTGGTTAAGACGCTGAACTGCAGGCTGTGGAAGGTCAGTCATTCAGCAGTTCAAGACCCAAGTGCCGCATGATGGCGTGAGCTCCCATCTCTAATTCCAGCTCCTGCCAACCTAACAGTTCGAAAGCAAGAAAATGCAAGTAGATAAATAGTTACTACTTAAGTGGGAAGGTAACAGCATTCCATGTGCCTTGGTGTTTAGTCATGCCGGCCACGTAACCACGGATACATCTTTGGACAGCGCAGGCTCTTTGGCTTTGAAATGGAGATGAGCACCACAACCCTAGAGTCAGATTTGACTGGCTTTCGAGCAAGGGAATCTTTACCTTTTACTATGGTGAGCTACACCCCTCTAAGCCCTTTGATTTCAAGGGAAATGAAAGGGTGTAATTTTGCTTAGAATTACATAGCAGGGATTAGATCCAGCCAGCATTTTTGCTCGATTTACCCAACCCTTCTCTTTACTACAGCCCACAATTACGGATGGCTTTTGACCATAGAGGTTCCATGGTCCCCAACATAGACTCTTTGAGTCATCAGAGGAGACCTCACATCCCTTTTCACCTGAAAAAAATGCCATTTGGCTCAAATCCTAAGTGACTATGCTCACTTTTAGTGCTCCTGGATTCCCACATTAACCTATATCAAACTATCCGTGCTAACCTAATAAGTACAACACTGACTTTCAGCACTTAAGGAAATACATGAAATTAATATGTAGTTAGTTATTCATGGCATGTGGAAAAAGAGAATGAGGAAACCCCGAAAGTACTCCTCTGGAGGCCATGAATATAATTTGAATGAGCTTCCAACTCTCTATGGCTAAAAACACCATATAAAATATGGCACTAGAATTTTGCTAAAACAAATATAATTCCTTTGAGATTATTGCTTCATACCAATGGGCACTGTAAACATTTTGCTTTTTAAAAAAGTTATCCCACCACAGAACGTTTAGTCCAATATCTGAGACAGTTTTAATAAACATATTCCATGAATAGCACAGCCTTACAGATTAGCATTTATGTTTGTATAACAGTGGACCCAATAATAGGCTGCAGAATGTGGGCAGGTGCTAACAGCTTTCCATATGGTTGAATTGCCACTTCCATCAGGAAGCAGACCATGATAGGAAGAGACAGCCTTTCTGGAAAAGCAATGGAGATAATCCTAAACAGTACTACATCCTTCTAAGCCCCTGGACTTCAATGGAATAGGAGGAGGTGGAAGAAGAAGAAGAGAGGAAGAGGAAGAGTTGTTTTTTTATACCCTGCTTTTCTCTACCTTAAGGAACCTCAAAGTGGCTTACACTCTCCTTCCCTTCCTTTACCTGCAATGAGCACCTTGTGAGGCAGGTAGATCTGAGACTGGCCCAAGGTCACCCAGCAGGCTTCATATGAAGGAGTGGGAAACCAAACCCAGTTCTTCAGACAGAGTCCGCTGCTCATAATCACTACACCACACTGGCTGATTGCACTGATTGACACTTTCCTGGGGAGTTACACAGCTGTACTTGAGTAAGGGAAAGGAAGCAGTTTGACTACTCACAAGCACAAGCAGGGAAAGAGAAACAAGATGGTTACTCATGAGTAAAGAAAGGAAATTAAAAGGCAGCTGAATAAAAGTTCTCAATAAAAGAAAGAGGTTGAACTGGACCTGGATGGACCAGGTTTGCCTAATTTTGTCATATATTGGAAGTTAAGAAGGGCAGTCCTGATTAGTACTTGGATTAGAGACTATCAAGGTTTGCTATACAGAGGCTGCGGTCACACAGAAGGGAGAAGATGCGGGCAGGAAGCAAGGCTGTTAGCCCCGCTTGCAATGATGTGGGTTTGCGCGATCATACTTCCTGCTGCATGCCCGCAGTTCCCAATAATAGTGAATCTTCAGCAGTAGCTTTTTACCACACTACTGCTGTGTGAAACGACAGCCCGCCGACGACTCCGGGATGCCAGACAGATGTGTCTGTCTGAATGCGTCCCTTTAATCTGTGGGGGAACCGCATGGCTGCCGCGGCTTATGGTACGTATGATCGCACCCAGAGAGAAGCAGTGGCAAACCACCTCTACTCATCTCTTGCTTCTGGGGTTGCCATCAGTTGGCTATGACTTAATGGCACTTTCCACCACCAGGAAGAGGTGGAAAAGAAACCTTCTTGCAGGTGTTCCTTGAACACAAATAAGCGTCAGGGATAAGGCAAGGGGTGTTTATCAACCTATATTCCTCGAACTGAGCACTTAAGAAAAGCCAATAACCCTGCAACTTCAATCCTTCACTATGATTCAAGTATCTTTTTCATACACGTTCTTAATACGAGCTCTTGTGATTTATATCAGTCAATAAGTATTAAGGAGAAGGCTTATAGCTTCTAATTTTTAACAGTTCAGGCGAGGAAAGCTGTTCAGAAAACATTTGAAAGGCTGTTTGAAAGCACTCTTGAGCATGCTAAATCAATGATAATGTTATCTGGGTCACTGGTGATTAGAGTGTCAGGTAAGGACCTGAATTTGAATCCCTCCTGTGTTTGGAAGCTCACTGAATGCAAGTTGAGCAGTCTCACACTCTCAGTCTAAATTTACAAGTTTAGTGTCAGGATCAAAATAAAGGAAGGGGAACTAATGTGTGTCATCCTCAACTGCATAAGTAGTTTTTAAAATATAGATTAGTGAAAAATACTCTTCAATTAAACAAACTAGGATTTTGAATGAAGTAAATGACTATTTCCACATACCCTTCCCTGCAAGTATGTCTTTTGAACACAGCAGTTTTTAAAAGTGGTTAGATCGTGGAGGTTAGGTTCATTGAGGGCTATTAGCCAAAGGGACTGAATGGATTTTCCATATTCAAACCAGGAAAATGTCTAAATAGCAGTGATGGGAGGTAGTAGAGGGGAGCACTGCAGTGGTCCTAGCAGTTCTGCTTGTGGTCCTTCTGGGATCATTTGGTTGGCCACTGTGTAAAAAAAAGATGTTGAACCAGATAAACCATTGGTCTGATCCAGCAAAACTGTTCATAAGTAGTCATATGTAATCACAACTTACTATATAGACACAGGAAATAAAGAAAAGATGCCTAAGTGGAATGAAAAGGCCATCCAACTACAGTGCAGAAGAATATAAGAAGATACCTGCTGGATCAGATCAGTGGTCCATTTGGTCTGTTGTCCTGCTTTACACGGTGGCCATTCAAGACAATACAATACTGTGAAAATAAGCCAAGCCAATTTTTATCTATGGTTTTACAAATCACAAAGACTATATACACTCTTGTTGAATGAATTGTTTAACAAAATACACTATTGCTTTTGTTAATGGTTGTTGATGGTTTTGACGGTGGTCTCCGGAATATTCTGCCATTTCGATAATCTCTCTTTCTCTAAATGAAGATAAACATTGAAGAACAAAATAACATTCATAAGTAGCATCCCGGCTACTATGGAGCCTTACAAAATAATAACAACAGCAATTATTTTCATACGAATACTTAATTCAGTGCACCCCATAAAGTACATGCAGGAATGAATAAACGTTACCTTACAAACACTTGTGTCTGGTCAATGCACTTTGTAAGTATTACATCAATGGTCAATTTATGGTTGTATCTAAAAAGACAGCATAACAATCACTACCCATACACTACAATTCTCTAACACTCTCCCATATTCATTACTCTAAGCATAAGCTTACCACCACATTCTCATGACAGGTTTACAAAATCATCTCAGACAGGCAAAGTGCTCTTCATAGCCTTACTCAAGCACACCAATAGAGCTATTAAATAACAGTTACCCGCAGGTGTCTGTAGGAGTACTGCAACTACTTATCACCATATTTTCAAATTACATGAAATACCTCACATCCATCACACAAATATACAAAAATATTTTTCATCTTAAAAATCTACTGAGCACACTAAGGTGCTTACAATCTCCTACCTCTCTAATTTACACGATTATATAAAGCCTTCCATTTAATTATACTGGTAGACAATGAAAAACCTCCCTTATCACTCAGATGTTAACTGCAAGTTTACAAAAGTATGCCTATTCAAAAAACACATTTATGCCTTCCATTTAAACATACTCATAGGATGATGTTGTCACTCCCTTATTGTAGACATACCACTTTTACAACTTATAAAAAACATGCCAGTTCTATATTTCATGTAATTTGAACATATGGTGATAAGTGGTTGCCATACTCCTACTGACACCTGTGGGTAACTGTTATTTAATAGCTCTATTGGTGTGCTTGAGTAAGGCTATGAACAGCATTTTGCCCATCTGAAATGATTTGTTATAATTTTGTAAGGCTCCATAGTAGCCGGGATGCTACTTATGAATGTTACTTTCTTCTTCAATGTTTATCATCATTTGGAGAAAGAGAGATTATCGAAACGGCAGAACATTCAGGAGACCACCGTCAACATCCATTAACAATCAACAACCATTAACAAAAGCAATAGTGTATTTTGTTAAACAAGAGTGTATACAGTCTTGTGTTGTCTTGGATCACTGGAAAGTGTTTATGTTACTGTGATCATCTTTGGAACTTACACTGTGGCCAAACAGTTGCCCTGGAGGGCCAACAAACAAGACACAGAGACTGAGACTTTCTTCTGATGCTGTTTTATCGCATGCTAATCAGAGGTATATTGCCACTAAAGGTGGAAGTACCTTTTAGTCACTGAGGCTTGCAGCCATGTATGGTTCTCTCCTCCATGACTCTCTCTGATGCCCTTTTAAAGCCATCTGTACTTGTGGCCATTACTAGCAGTGAACTCCAAATTTTAATTACTCATTAAGTAAAGTACTTCCTTTTGTACATCCTCAATCTATTGCCCATTGACTTTACAGGATGCACCCAAGGATGCACCCACTATGGAGAAAAAGTGTCTTCTGACTACCATTTTGCATCCTACACAGAGATAAAAGGAATCTGCACAGCAGAACAAGAATTTCATTGCCTTACCTGTGTTGAGAACAGAAAGGGAAATTTCAACCTCTAATTTAGATGCCCAATTGGATACATTCTTTCTTTGTTGTTGTTTTGTTCCAAATGAAAGGATAAAAACTTCTTGCCCAATAAATAAATACTTGCTGCCACCCATGCAGATATCTCAACAGGTTGAATGGGACTAACAGTTTCCTTACTCCTAGCAGAGTTGTTCTCTTTTTTAAATGAGTTCAACAACAATGGTGGTATATGAATGTAACAATACTTCTGGGCTTTATGTTTCTTGGGGAATGTTCTTGATTGTAATAGTCATTTTATCTAATTAAAAGTGGTCTCTTTAACTGTCTCTTTAAAGAACTTGTTCTAAAATGTTCAGTGGTCTAAAGTGTTCAGTGGTTAGGTCTGGATTGTGTCATGGGTAACCTGGACAGAGGAGCAATGGCATGTTATGTCTGTGTGGTGTAATGGTTGCTAGCTTAGGTTCTGGAAGACTCAGCTTCAAATTTCTACTCTGCCAGGAAACTTCCTGTTTGACTTAACAGTGCTGTTGTGAGGATAAAATAGTAACAGCAGAAACACATCTACCATGTTGAGCTCCCTGGAGTAAGATAAAGATGAGTTAGCTAGATAAGGTTCTCTGTCTGTCTATTCACAGACACACCAGGGTCTTTGATAAAACACATGTTTTGGGGTTTTGAGGTTTAAAAAAAGCAACTGATTCTTTATAAAATGTATTGATTCATTAGGCTTCTATCCCACCCTCCCCCACAAGCAGGCTTAGGGTGGGTTGCAACAACAGAATAAGAATAATAAGAGATTGGATTTATACCCCGCCCTTCACTGCCCAAAGGCGACTCCGAGCAGCTTACAAACTCCTTTCCCTTCCCCTCCCCACAACAGACACCCTGTGAGGTAGGTGGGGCTGGGAGAACTCTAACACAAACTGCTCTTTCAGGAACAGAGCTTGTGACTGACCCAAGGTCAGATCAGCAGGTGCAAGTGGAGGAGTGGGGAATCAAACCTGGTTCTCCCAGATTAGAGTCTGCACACCTAACCACTACACCAAACTGGCTCAAACGTGAGGCTGAGTGGCTCCACAGCCCAAGGCCCCTTATGGGAGCACCCAAAATGGGAGAGATGAGCATGTAGGCATGGCCCAGGGGCTTTGGAAGGGCGCACAGGAGGTGCAGGACAGGTGACCTCAGATGGCAGGGATGGCAGGGGGTTTCCGTACCCATCCAACTCCCACCCTGGGTCTGGTCATGTGTAGAAGGTTTCTCTGTAGCCATTTTTGTGTTTACAGGCCCAGTGTGAATTGTCTCTTAAAGTATACAGACAAATCATCATTATAAGGAAAATGAACAAACTGTGTGTATGTGCCATCAGGTTGCTTCTGACTTCTACCAACACTATGAATTAATGAGCTCCAAAATGTCCTATCATTAACACATCTTTGCTCAGATCTTGCAAAATGAAGGCTGTGGTTTTCTTTAATGAATCAATCCATCTCATATTGGGTCTTCCTTTTTCCCCTACTACCTTCAACATTTCCTAGCATTACTGCCTTTGCCAGTGACTTGTCTTCTCATGATGTGATCAAGGTATGATAACCTCACTTTAGTCATTGCAGCTACTAAGGAGGCTTGATTCGATCTAGATCTCACATTTGTCTTTTCAGCATTCCATGGTATTTGTAAAACTCTTCTCCAACACCACAGTTCATATGAATCGAATTTCTTCCTTTCAGCTTTCTTAATTAAGAACAATTCTGTCTGTACTTGAATTAACTAATGTGCAGCAATTAAGCTGTTTACTAACAGAAATCCTAGGAGAATTGTACTCACTAACTCAGGGTTTTTCTGGCATAGCTGTGGCAGATATCAGCTGAATTTTATCATGTAAGGAAGAAAAATAAGGCTCATTTGGGTAGTCACAATCTAACATAGTTACTGGCTGTTCTAAACAGCTTGAGAATAAATTAAATGGTGGCTCCACCCTCAGAACTCATATCATTGTTGAAAACGTGTTTTTTTTTCTAACTATAATTTACATAAATAGAAAATGAATTCATTCCACTAACTTGTGGTATGTGACCCTTCAGGATACTGAGGTATTATTCCTTCCTGATACCCCAAACGTCTGTTTGTAACTGAGGTGGACTTTTTTCCAGGTACTATTTTGGGCGGTAATAATTATGTTCATGAATTTAACTCACACTGAGTACTGCTTTATAGTGACATAAAGTATGTGTCAGAGACCCTAATTCAGTCAGCCAAACACCAGGTCTTGTTCATTGAAGCAAGAATAGCATTTTATTATGAAGCTGCAATATTAGGTTACTGGAGCAGATACATTGTTCAGAATGACGTGATTACAGAAAGCAAGCAGTTATACCAGAAAGGGGGTGAATGGGGACCCCCCCTTTCCACCAATGAATGGCTACTATGCGAATGAGAACCGAAAGTTACTATACTAATGAAGTTCTCACCGCCCCCACTGTTCCCGGCTAAGCTGCAGCTTTGAAAGCGATAGAAAGCATACAGCCTGTCTCCATCAAGGTCAGGATGTTAAGTCTACCAGAGATAGAGCCTGCAGAGCTCGCCCTCCGCATTCCATTCCAGGTGCATCAATCAACACCCCCCCTGGATCCCAACCTCCCGCCCTACACACCACAATACAACACAAGGCCCATCCTCCCTCCCTACTCCATCCATCATGGCAGGACTACCTGACATGCAGCCCTCTCGAAAATAAATCTACCCCTTCGGTTTGTGGGGGTACAGCTTATGAAAAGCTTTGAGTAACTTGGGGGCCAGAACATTTTCCGCCCGCACCCATTCCCTCTGTTCAGGCCCAAAATCAACCCATTCCACAAGATAAAACAAGCGATTGCGAGAAATTTTAGAGTCCAGTATCTGTGCAACTTCATAGTGAGGTTCCCCCCCCACCATCAGCGGAGGCGGGGCGGGCTGACGCGGTCTCCATTTGTTCTCCTCAGGCGCCCGGCGTAGAAGCCTTACATGAAAAACAGGATGAACAGACTTTAGAGACTTAGGCAAGGCAAGTTCCACAGTTACATTGTTAATTACTCGTACAATTTCAAAAGGTCCAACAAATTTCCAACCGAGTTTGCGGCTTGGCTGAATAACACGCAAATTTTGCGTGGACAAATAGACAAACTCCCCACACTGAGGAACCCAGGATAGGTTACATTTTTTGTCAGCCTGGATCCTATAGGCCTCCTTTGCATCCTCCAAGGTTTTGGCTAAAGTCGACCACGCCGCTTGCAATTGTTTGCACCAGTCACCAGCATCTCCCGCTGGGAGGTCGGGGGAAGCTAAAAACGGCAAAGGCGGGGTGTCATAGCCATGGACTGCCTTGAAGGGAGACACACCAGTCGAAGAGTGCTGAGTGTTATTGTAACAGAACTCAGCCAAAGGCAAAAGGGAATGCCAATTGTCCTGTTGAAAGTTTGTAAAACACCTTAAGTATTGCTCAAGGGTTTGGTTCACTCGTTCAGTCTGCCCGTCAGTTTCTGGATGGTATGCACTGCTAACCCCCCGCTCCACCCCAAGCAGTGACATCAATTCACTCCAAAAATGGGAAACAAATTACACCCCCCGATCCGAGATCACTTTAGCAGGCAAAGTGTGGAGTCTCACAACGTGTTGCAAGAACACCGAGGCAAGTTTCTTGGCTGAGGGGATTGAGGCAAACGGAACGAAATGGGCTTGCTTTGTAAACAGATCCACAATAACCCATATGACAGTCTTTCCCCCACTGGGGGGCAAGTCAGTTATAAAGTCCATCAATATCACTTCCCATGGACGAGTCGGCGTGGGGAGGGGTTGTAGAGCTCCCGGGGACTTACCGGGTCTGGGCTTACTCATCAAGCACGTTTGGCAAGCCGAAGTGAATAATGAGATGTCCTTTCACAGCCCAGGCCACCAGAATTGTCTCTGCAAGAGCTGGAGGGATTTTACAAACCCTGTGTGCCCCGCCAGTTTCGAGCCATGCGCCCAGCCCATCACCTCCCCCCGAAGGGAATTTGGAACGAACAATTTACCATTCTTCTTCCAGCAGCCATGCGCATCTTGAGTAATCCCTTCCTCCCCCTTTACCTCCTCCCTGTCAGCATCAGACATAGCTGTAGAGAATCGCGTTACCCAGTCATTAGAGGGAGGGGCTGGAGATGGAGGGGGACGTTTAGCTCGCGATCGAGTGGTCACTGCTCCTCCCAACTGGGAAGGCATAAAGACAGAGTCACGAATCTCCTCCCTCTTACTGTCATGCTGTGGGAGGCGTGACAATGCGTCAGCTAGCGAGTTGGATTTCCCAAGGAAGTGGTGTAGTGTGAAATTGAACTTAGAGAAGAAATCAGCCCAGCGCAGCTGTTTGGCGTTCAAGGAACGAGGGGAGCGGAGAAGCTCGAGGTTTTTATGATCAGTCCACACCTCGAAAGGAACCCGCGCCCCCTCAAGCCAATGGCGCCAGGTCGCCAACGCTAAGTGGATCGATCCCGCTTCTTTCTCCCACACCGACCAATTCCGTTCTGTGTCATTAAACTTTCTGGAGACATAGGCAAGGGGATGCAATTTACCATCCTCCCCCTCCTGGAGGATCGCCCCTCCCATGGCAACGTCAAAAGCGTCGACTTGCACAATGAATTTCTTAAGTTCATTTGGATGAGCTAACACAGGCTCCGATGTAAAGAGGGTTTTCAGTTGGTCAAATGCACGTTGGTATTCCGGAGACCAATTTAACTTGGCTCCGGGTCGGGTGCATTCCGGCGGCTTCCCTTTCGTCTTAAGCAGATCTGTTAAGGGGAGAGCCACTTGAGCAAAGTTCGAGAGAAATGATCTATAAAAGTTCGCGAATCCGAGAAACCCTTGGAGTTGCCTCCGGGTGGGTCCCACCCCACCACATCCTTTATTATCCTTTATTTTGTCTGGGTCCATCTCAATCCCTCTTTGCGATATGCGGTAGCCCAGGAAAGGGATCTCCGTTTTGTGAAACTCACATTTAGACAGTTTGGCAAAGAGTTTATGCTTGTGCAACGTTTGTAACACTTCTCGCACCAGTTTCACATGGGATTTCAGGTCAGGGGAATACAGAAGTATGTCATCAAGATAAACAAGGACCCCCTTGAATAAGTACTTATGGAGCACCTCATTAATTAAGTTCATGAAGACCCCCGGCACTCCCTGAAGACCGAACGGCATGACTAAATATTCAAATTGGCCCAGGGGGGTATTAAATGCCGTTTTGAATTCGTCCCCCTCCCAAATTCGCACCCTGAAGTAGGCATCTCTGAGATCTAGCTTCGAGAAAACTTTCCCCCCAGCCACCGCAGCCAACAAGTCTTTGATTAGAGGCATGGGGTAAGCGTTCGTGTTTGAGACTGCATTCAAGCCTCGATAGTCAGTGCACAACCGCAACCCCCCATCTTTCTTCTTCCGGAAGAGGACTGGGGCTGCGAACGGGGAGGAGGCAGGTCTTATAAACCCCCTACTTAAGTTCTTGTCGATAAACTTTCTTAATTCTACCTTTTCCGAAGGGCTCATAGAATATAACTTTCCTTTAGGCAACTTTTGATTCGGCAATATTTCAATAGTACAGTCAGAGTTTCTATGGGGGGGTAGTTCATCGGCTTCCTCTTCCCCAAAGACGGAAGCCAAATCACGGTACTCGGCTGGGATCATCTCTAAATCTGCCTCCACGACCCCCGCCGTCAGCAGAGATTCCCCCCCCATTGTTACCCACTCTGGTTTCCAAAGGTGGCTCTGGCATTTCTTGGCAATGAAATTTACTTTCCCCTCCCCCATAGTATATGAGGGTCATGATCAAAGAACCACGCGCTGCCGAGCACCAAGGGGAACCGGGCCGAAGGGGTCACGATGAAGGGCCTCTCTTCCCAGTGGTGCCCAATCCCCACGCGCAAGGGAACAGTCTCATATTTGCACGGCTCTTTCATTGTAGAGCCATCCATTTGCGTGAAAATCAGGGGATCGGTCAGCTTAACTACTTTCGCCCCCAGTCCCGTTACTAGTGTGGGGTTAATGAGGTCTCTCCCACACCCAGAGTCAATGAGGGCTCGTACCCTCACATGGGTCAGTAGACCCGGGTCCATCAAAGTCACCGTGAGGAAGAAAAGAGAGGGGGGTCTGCTCACCGGGATCTGCGCTTGGGAGTCCGGGACCTGCTGTTCAGCGCTATTTACAGCAGGTCCGTCTCGTTTCCCGGCTGCACGGCCTCGCCATCCGACGAATCCGACGTCTCATTAAGCAGCTTGGCTTGTAGGGACTTCGCCCCTCTCGGCTTCGCCACCGGTTTCGGGGTGGAAGTGTCAAATTTCTTCTTGCCCCCTTTAGCGGCTCCAGTCGAGGGGGGGGGAGCCCGGGCAGCTCGCCGCGAAGTGGCCCCCTTCTCCGCATTTCAGGCAGAGACCTTGCTTCATCCGAAGCTCTCTCGTGCCATCCTTGGGTCTCGGGTTCGGTGGTGGATTCGGGTTCTTCCCTCGTGTGGCTGGTGTGTGGCCCGACTGGCCCCCTTTATTCATCGCTGCTGCATCATCCAATTTGATGGTTTTCAGGCGATTTTCCATGGTGATGGCCGCTTGAATCCAGCCTGTTAAGGTGTCTGGATCTTGGGTCTTGGTGACCGAACGACGAATCTCTGCGTTTAGTCCCAACTTGTAGTAGTCTGCCAGAGTCCCATCGCTCAAGCCTCGTGTTTTGGCCGCGCACCTGCGGAATTCAGCCGTGTAATCTCTCACCGACTTGCCGCCCTGCTTGAGGGCGTGGATCGCTGCTTTGGACGTCTTGTTGGCGTTCACGTCTTCGAATTGTTCCTTCATGGCCCACATGAAGGTATCGATTTCTCTCAGCTCCCGCCCATCAGTCTGGTGGAGTCCCACGTACCAGTCAGCCGCTGCATCTTTCAGGTGCGAGGCTATGACATCCACCATTCGGTCTTCGCGTTGGAACAGGTGGCCCCACGTCTCAATGAATCTTTCGGCCCTCACCAGGAAGAAAGGGAACTTCTCTGGGTCTCCATCGAAATCCGCATCAAGGAGTTCTGCCGGTTTCGGTGGCAGGAACCCCCATGGGCGAGGGGGTGGCTGCCCCGGCGGTCCTTGCGGACCCGGCCCCGCTGGTTGTGCGGGGGGTTATGCCGGCACATTCTGTTGATCTGGAACCGGTACCGGTCACTGGTCTTGAGGAGGTGGGGCGGGTGGTTCCTCCCGCCGTTGCCGCTCCCGCTCCTCTCGGATGCCCTCCGCGATCATCTGGGGAATGCGGGCGAGGGATTCATCCAGGAGGCGCACCAGGCGATCTTGGCTCGGTTTACCGTTCCACCTCCGTCTCACCACGGCGCTTTCTATGCCCTCGGAGTCTTGGCAGGTGTCCTCCAGCCCTTCGGCCGTGGTCAGTCTGCGGACCGACCTCTCGATGTGGCTCACTCGTACCGAAGCTCTCGGAGTTGCGAACCACGTCTCATGGGTTTCTGCCAGGGGCTTCGCCCAGTCTCGTCGCTGCTTGATTCGGGTGGTTACTCCACCGTAGGCTGCCCCATACGGATCTCCGTAGGGCCCTCCAAAGTCGTACTCCTGGCTCCGGGTCACCGGCACGTACGTGCCAGGGGCTTCCACGGGTACGGTTGTCACAGGAGGTTTCTTGTCCTCCTTCTTTTCCTCTTCGATTGGGAGAGTGTCTTCTTCACCGTCACTCATTTTGGAGCCACGGGTTTTGACCAGTCCCAAACAATGAAGGATTCTGAACAAACTGTCAGAGACCCTAATTCAGTCAGCCAAACACCAGGTCTTGTTCATTGAAGCAAGAATAGCATTTTATTATGAAGCTGCAATATTAGGTTACTGGAGCAGATACATTGTTCAGAATGACGTGATTACAGAAAGCAAGCAGTTATACCAGAAAGGGGGTGAATGGGGACCCCCCCTTTCCACCAATGAATGGCTACTATGCGAATGAGAACCGAAAGTTACTATACTAATGAAGTTCTCACCATCCCCATTGTTCCCAGCTAAGCTGCAGCTTTGAAAGCGATAGAAAGCATACAGCCTGTCTCCATCAAGGTCAGGATGTTAAGTCTACCAGAGATAGAGCCTGCAGAGCTCGCCCTCCGCATTCCATTCCAGGTGCATCAATCAACACCCCCCCCCGGATCCCAACCTCCCGCCCTACACACCACAATACAACACAAGGCCCATCCTCCCTCCCTACTCCATCCATCATGGCAGGACTACCTGACAGTATGACTGAGGGGTAACATGGAAGAAAGGAGGCTATAGGCATGCAAAATCTACTGTTGGTGGGGAAGACAGAGAGTTATTGGAAGAATGATGGATAAAGGACAACTGGTAGAGACTGGAGAGGGGACTGAAGAAGAAGAGATGGTGTGATAAGACCAGGCCCGTAGCTAGGATTTTTTAAGTTGGGGGCATTTAAATTTCTTAGGGGGCACTGTCTCATTTAATTAAAGGAATACCCAGCTCTTTCCCTGCATCTGCCACCGTTTGGGGACCCTGGGCTGGATGGGAAGTCCCCCCCCCTTGCCAGTTAGTCAGGGGTGTAGCCCCAAGATGCCCCACTGTAGCTACAAGCCTGGATAAGACATTCTGAGTAATGGTGGCCTAGTCAAAAATGTATTTACGAAAGACACATGGAGGGAGAAGCAAAAATAAGTAAGTGATCTTAAGCAAAGTTGGGAACAACAACAAAAGTAGAAATGTAAGGTGACCTAAATGGGCTTATACAAAACAGTGAAGACTGAAGAGTTCTCAGTAACCAATCAATGGAAATATAGGAGACAGAGAAAGCAAACAAGGTTCTCATTTAGTTAAGCATGCATTTTATAAAACCCTTGCTTGTTGCACTGTTCAATGTAATGCTTTTTCGATATGTGGAGGAGGCATAGCTCTGTGGTAGAGTACCCATTGTGCAAGCAGAAGGTTTTAGGTTCAGTCCCTGCTGTTTCCAGTTAAAAGGAGCAGGTAGGAGGTGATATGAAAGACTTCTAACTGGGACCCTGGGGTGCCACTGACAGCTGGATGGCAACACTGACCTTGATGGACAAAGGTTCTGATTTGGTAAGGCAGCTTCGTGTGTTAATGCATTCAATATGATTGCTATATTTGCAAGACTGAAGGAACTAAAAGGACTTGTGCATCAGCAGCTGAACAGAACTATAGTCTAACATCACAGTATCTGAAGATGTGTGCATACCCACAAAAGCGTCTACTATGAATAAAATGTTGTTGCTCTTAAAAGTGCCACTGGACTCAATCTTTCTTCTGTTGCTTCAGACCAACAAGGCTACTCAGTTAAATCTTTTATTATAGTAAACTGCCATCCATGTAATTGATCCCTGAATTCTGAATCCGAGTACTATAGTAACGGCAAACACCGGTTTGTCAAACTATCTCTGAAATGGCGGTGTCTGTGTTCATTCTGTTTGTTCTCCTCAGATGAGATGTCCTGGTGGTATGAAATATGAATAAGACTTCTGTCACCTATTTCATTTTCCTTGGATTTCCCAGCTATTTGGAAGTGCAGATTCTCATGTTTGTTCTACTTTCTGCCATCTACACAGTCACTGTAACTGGTAATTGTCTCATCATCCTTATTACTTGGGCTGACATAACCCTTCATACCCCAATGTACTTCTTTCTGAGAATCTTGTCATTTCTGGAGATTTGCTACATCTCTGTCACCCTCCCCAAGATACTACACAACTTGGTCTCAGAGGACAAATCCATCTCATTCAGTGGGTGTGCTGCCCAGATGTATCTTATCTTGTTCCTGGGGACAGTTGAGTGTTTTCTTTTGGCTTCCATGTCTTATGACCGCTGCATCGCAATATGCCTCCCCTTGCATTATACCGTGCTAATGTCCAAAGGAGTTTGTATCTATCTGACTTTGGCATCATGGATGGGTGGCATTCTTATCCCACTGGTGAACACAACCTGGGCATTTAGTTTGCCCTACTGTAGCTCTAACAAGATCAATAATTTCTTCTGTGACTTCCCACCAGTCCTGAAGCTAGCCCGTGCTGACACATTTCATCTTCATACTGGCATCCTATACCTGCATCCTGGGAGCTATATTAAGGATGCCTTCATCTGAAAGTAGGCATAAAGCATTCTCCACATGCTCATCACATCTCCTCATGGTGACCCTTTTCTTTGGCTCGGCCAGCTTTATGTACTTACATCCCAAATCCAGTTATTCTTTGGAACGAGACAAATTCCTCTCTCTTTTTTACACAGTGATAACACCAATGCTAAACCCTATCATTTATAGCTTGAGAAACACTGAAGTGAAAAAGGCCCTAGCCAGAATGTTTAAAAGAAAAATATTGTCCTAGAATGTGGTTTTAATAGAGGGATTAAATGTGTCAGAAACTAGAATACTGGTAAGCTTATTATATGTAATGGGAATATGTCTGTCTCCTCTAAAATCAGCCAAATGTACCTTCCTAACTATATACTAAGTATGGTCAAGAAGAACTCATTAGAAAGACTTGAGGACTATTCCACATTTATCGAGCACTCCAGGTCTGGATATGTGGAAGTTTTTCATCTCACACAATAATCTTTTGAGCATGCATGCAATCCCTATCTTCACAAGGTATTACTCGAAAGGGTAAACGTAACAATGAAGAAATAATCCCCGTGGATGTATTGGTTGATGTTGTGATGACAAGAGACAAACAGAGGTGGTTTGCCATTCCCTGCCTCTGCCTCTAGACTTCCATGATGGTCACCTATCCAAATACTAATCATGGCCAACCCTGCTTAACTTCCAAGATCTGATAGGATCAGGTGACTCTGGGCCATCCATGTCAGGGTAACTGGATAAATACAAGCTCTAAACTTACTTTCATTGACATGGAATTACTATTTTATTTTAAATGGTAATGTTCATCTGTTTTACTAGGCAGGGATAATTTTGCTTTCCATCTTTGAGCTTTGATTTTTGTATATTTCCTTAGAAAGCACAGGAAGGGACTTTGACACTGAAAACAAATCTTAAACTTGTTCCTGGCAGATTAACCTCTTAGATAGATCAAGATGATTAGCTATGTTAGTCTGTCTGTAGCGGTGGAAAAGAGCAAGAGTCCAGTAGCACCTTAAAGACTAACAAAATATGTGGCAGCGTATGAGCTCTCATGAGGAAAGATGGCTGAATAAAATGAGCATTTTCAAGCATTTAGAACAAGTGATCAAATTATATGGGGTAAAGAACTGAGCTCTGGTTATTTTGTCTCTTTTGAGAGCTGTCCCTGTCTGCCAATAATCCTGGTGGGATTCAGGGATTGGGCCTTACAAATTTAATTCAGGGACTGCTACCTTTCACATACAATTTGAGTATTGTTGTGATCCTTTACTACATACTCTGTTTTTCACTATTTTAAACCACTAAAGGGTTAAAGATGTTCACTGCTTGAGGAACACTGAAGTGAGAAAGGCCCTGACAAGAATGTTTAAAAGGAAAATATTGTTCTATAATATTGTTTTAATACAGGGACCAAATGTGTCAGACACCAGAACACTATTAAGTCTATTGCATGGTGTCTCAGTTAATTGTTCTTTACTGCTTTTATTGTTTTCAATGTTCTTACATTATTTTATATTACCCTTATATTTATTGTATTTTATTTTTTTATACTTCTTGTACACTGCCCAGAGTGCTTCAACTACAGACAGTATGGAAATGAAACAAATAATAATAATATATAATGGAAATATGTCTCTCTCCTCTAAAATCAACCAAATGTACATAATTTTAGAAGACAAAGTATAATATAGAGGAGGTACAAAATGGAAAGAGGGATTATATAAAACAAATATTTATCTCCAACATCATTATAGTTTTAAGATATTTTCTATAGGATACAATGGTCCTTACTTCAAACATTTCAAATTTCATAACTTATTTATGTTTTAACTATATAACGTAGAATAGGTAATAACAATGAAATGAATAATTAGTTTTGTTAATAACAATGAAATTAATAATTAGAGAGTTTTCTTGAGCACCAAGTGCACCAGGTTTGACTAAGTTTCAGGCAGTTCATATCACATAGTAACATTCTAAGTCTACATGTAATACCAGTCTTCACCATGTACACTCAAAAGGATTAATAGAACATTGAATAATCAGAAATCATTCCCAGGGACTCTGTCACAGGAATTTTCACTGACTAGATCAATACAAGCTCTAAAAATTCCTCAAATTATGATGGAATTACTGCTTTAATTTAAATTGCAGTGTTCATCTATTTTCCTCAGAGGGGATGATTTTGTTTTTCAGCTTTCAACATTGATTTTTGTATGGTGTCTTATAAAGTACAGGAAGGGAACAGCTGAAGAAATAGGAGAGAAATACATAACCTTTTCTTTCAAATTCACAAATTAGAGGGAAAAATGTTTGTTCCAATGGACTTAAAGACTTTTTCCAAATCTTGTTAAACTCTCTCTCTCTCTCTTTTTTTTTTTGTAAAGATGATGTTTTCATGTATAAATAAAATTCCTTCACCTTACCTACAAAAGACTTTCTTGTTGGAATTTTTGTTTCCAAAGTTTGGCAAATATTAGTTGCACTGCTGTAAATAGTATATAAAGAGAACACCCACAATTCATTAGGATTAGACCCCTATCAGTAGAAGTGTTCCCTCTAAGGTGAGTTAGTGTGAGCTAGCTCACAGTTTTTTAGACTCCAGCTCACACATTTTTGTCTTAGCTGAGGAAGGATGGCTCCAGAGCAAACTAATTTATGCAGTAGCCAAATTGCTCACTCACAACTTTAATGGCAGTAGCCCACAAAGTAGAATTTCTTTTCACAAGACTCCACAGGTTAGGAGGAGCATTGGTACTCACTTCTCACTGATTTTCTTAATATAAATGAGCTTCCTTTTCTGGGATGTTGTTAATATCACTTTTTCCATCCATTGGTATGACCATAGCACTCAAACTTTTACAGTGACTTCACATTAATTCCCACCCAACCCCCGGTCTTTGGTCCAAACTATTTCACTTTTCCCATCTTTCCTTACATCATAGTGCTTGAGATGGAAGGCTGGGTTCACACGTGGATGAGTGTCATTTGCTGAGTGCCAAAGGAAGCTCCAGTTTTTCTTGGGTTTCATCACTGACGTCAAGCAGTTATACAACGCAAATAGGAAACCATTTCCCAATCTGTATCAAAATGTAGCACAGATGGCTTGTATTCCTTCAGCACTGATTTTTTTTTTTTTAAAAAAAGACTAATTTCTTGTTAGTTTTTGGGTTCAATTCAAGTTACTTGTTATTGCCTGCAAGGCTGTTCATGGTATGACACCTATGTATTACTGGACCATCTTCCTTGATATGATTCATCAAGATTTTTCTAGACAAACAGTCAACTGTTGTTAACCCCATCATAGCATTAAATTACCTCTGTGGGCTAGAAAAAGACCTTTTTCTGGGCTTTCTCCTTCCTGGTAGAATAGCTTACCTGAGTCTTTCAGGAACATTGTGTTGCTTTTTTTTGTTTGTTTGTTTGTTTTAAGGCAAAGCAAGGTTGGGCTATTTCAATGTGCTGTTTTAGTCTCTTTGCTGTTAGAACCTTTATTGGACTTTAATACCACATTATAACCCAACATGAGGGTTTGTTAGAAAATGAAGGGTTAAAAATGTTGTAAATAAACAAAAGCTATAAGCACCTTTATTAAGTGAAAAATACTCTTTAAGGGTATAATCCTATGAGCACTTACAAGGACATAAGTACTATTGATTATAGCAGGGCCATCTATTTGATAGTTTAGTCAGGGCTCTTTTTGTAGCAGGAACTCCTTTGCATATTAGGCAACACGCCTCTAGTATAGCCAACCCTCTAAGAGCTTACAGTAGCTCCTGTAAGAATTGCTCTGTAAGCTCTTGGAGGATTGGCTACAGTAGGGGAGTGTCGCCTAATATACAAAGGTGTTCCTGCTACAAAAAGAGCCCTGATTAGGTATTTGGGGAAAATCCTTTTAAATATCCAGGAACATTTAGTGTCTCACAAGCATTAACCATACTAATAGTTCTGGTATCAAAGCCGCTCTCATGCAGCTGGACTGCATACAGTTGAAGGGGCAGACAATTGCCTCATTATAGATAAGGTTGCCAGCCTCAAGGAGGTGGCTGGAGATCCCCTGGGATTGCACTTGCTTTCCAGGCAACAACAATTAGTTAATCTGGAGATTAATTCCTGGTCACCTCATGGCCAAAATCTAGATATCATCCATCTTCCATTTGGAATTCATTAGCCCACATCACCATTCTCTCCACCATCTTTTCCCAGCTTATTAAGACTAGAGAAACCACATTAAGTCCCTTAATCCTCTTCCCCTTTCTTTCTCTCAACAACCCTGTGAGATATAACCAGGCTGACACTTTCTAAACAATTTTCGCAAGGAAACCTTCACTTCTCTATTTCTCAGACTATAGATGATGGGGTTAAGCATAGGAATCAAAATGGTGTAGAACAAAGAAAGCAGCTTGTTCACAATCAATGTCTCTTTTGACCTGGGATTTACATATACAATAGTTGCCGAGCCATAGAAGAGAGATACCACAATAAGGTGTGAGGAGCATGTGGCAAACACTTTCTTCTGACCCTCAACAGATGGCATCTTCAGAATTACAGAGATGATTTTGACATAAGAGGCACAGATAAGGCAAAAGGGGAGGATTAGGATAAGAGCACTGGCTGCAACCATGTAAATTTCACTTGCAAAGGTATCTGCACAGGCCAACTCCAGCATAGGTGGGATATCACAGAAGAAGTTGTTAATTTCACGAGTGCCACAATAGGGCAAGGTAAACAGTAGGTATATCTGTCCTATATGGATAGGCATGTTGATGATCAATGACCCTGTAACAAGTCCTAAACAGAGTTCTTTGCACATTATGAGTTTATAGTGCAGAGGGTGACATATGGCCACATATCGGTCATATGCCATGGCAGCCAGGAGGAAACACTCTGTGCCTCCAAGGAAAAGTATGAAGTAGATCTGGGCAGCACAGCCAACAAATGAGATGGTCTTGTTTTGTGCCACAAAATTGGCCAGCATTTTTGGAAGGGTGACTGAGGTGTAGAAGATCTCCAGAAAGGCCAGGCTCTTTAAAAAGAAATACATTGGGGTATCAAGGGTAGGATCAGTCACTATAATGTAAATGATAAGTCCATTTCCTGCTATGATGGTCATGTAGATCAGTAGGAACATCACAAACAGCAACATCTGCAGAACTGGGAGGTCAGAGTATCCAACAAAAATGAAGTCAGATAATGCAGTATGATTCTCTTTTATCATTTTTGGTTGCAGCTGGTAGAGAACAATGACATGAAACAAACATTGGTAATTGATATTTAATGTTTATCATCTTGGTTCATCAAAGCAATGATTAAGGTAGTCCTATGGTGAGCTACACCCCTCTAAGCCCTTTGATTTCAAGGAAAATGAAAGGGTGTAATTCTGCTTAGAATCACACAGCAGGGATTAGATCCAGCCAGCATTTTTGCTCGATTCACCCAACCCTTCTCTTTACTTCAGCCCACAATTACGGATGGCTTTTGACCATAGAGGTTCCATGGTCCCCAACATAGACTCTTTGAGTCATCAGAGGAGACCTCACATCCCTTTTCACCTGAAAAAAATGCCATTTGGCTCAAATCCTAAGTGTCTATGCTCACTTTTAGTGCTCATGGATTCCCACATTAACCTATATCAAACTATCTGTGCTAACCTATCTTTAATCATGTAAATACAACATTGACTTTCAGCACTTAAGGAAATACATGAAGTTAATATGTAGTTAGTTATTCATGGCATGTGGAAAAAGAGAATGAGGAAACCCCCAATGTACCCCTTTGAAGAACATGAATATAATTTGAATGAGCTTCTAACTTTCTATGGCTAAAAACGCCATATAAAATATGGCATGAATTTTGTTAAAACAAATATAATTCCTTTGAGATTATTTCTTCATACCAATGGGCACTGTAAACATTTTGCTTTTTAAAAAAGTTATCCCACCACAGAACGTTTAGTCCAATATCTGAGACAGTTTTAATAAACATATTCCATGAATAGCACAACGTTACAGATTAGCATTTATATTTATATATATTTGTATAATGGTGGACCCAATAATAGGCTGCAGAATGTGGGCAGGTGCTAACAGGTTTCCATATGGTTGAATTGCCACTTCCATCAAGAAGCAGACCATGATAGGAAGAGACAGCCTTTCTGGAAAAGCAATGGAGATAATCCTAAACAGTACTACATCCTTCTAAGCCCATGGACTTCAATGGAAGAGGAGGAGGTGGAAGAAGAAGAAGGGAGGAAGAGAAAGAGTTGTTTTTTTATACCCTGCTTTTCTCTACCTTGAGCTGTGGTGGCTCAAGTGGTTAAGATGCTGAACTGCAGGCTGTGGAAGGTCAGTAGTTCAGCAGTTCGAGACCCGGGTGCCGCATGACGGGGTGAGCTCCTGTCTCTAGCTCCAGCTCCTGCCAACCTAGCAGTTCGAAAGCAAGAAATTGCAAGTAGATAAATAGGGACCACTTCAGTGGGAAGGTAACAGCGTTCCGTGCACCTTGGTGTTTAGTCATGCCGGCCACATGACCACGGAAATGTCTTCGGACAGCGCTGGCTCTTCGGCTTTGAAATGGAGATGAGCACCGCAACCCTAGAGTCGGATTCGACTGGCTTTCGAGCAAGGGAACCTTTACCTTTACCTTTTCTCTACCTTAAGGAACCTCAAAGTGGCTTACACTCTCCTTCCCTTCCTCTACCCGCAACAGGCACCTTGTGAGACAGGTGGATCTGAGACTGGCCCAAGGTCACCCAGCAGGCTTCATATGAAGGAGTGGGAAACCAAACCCAGTTCTTCAGACAGAGTCCGCTGCTCTTAACCACTACACCACACTGGCTGATTGCACTGATTGACACTTTCCTGGGGAGTTACACAGCTGTACTTGAGTAAGGGAAAGGAAGCAGTTTGACTACTCACAAGCACAAGCAGGAAACAAGATGGTTACTCATGAGTAAAGAAAGGAAATTAAAAGGCAGTTGGATAAAAGTTCTCAATAAAAGAAAGAGGTTGGACTGGACCTGGATGGACCAGGTTTGCCTAATTTTGTCATATATTGGAAGTTAAGGAGGGCAGTCCTGATTAGTACTGAGGCTGTGGTCACACAGAAGGTAGAAAATGTGGGCAGGAAGCAAGGCTGTTTGCCCTGCCTGCAATGATGCAGGTTTGCGCGATCATACTTCCTGCCGCATGCCCACAGTTCCCAATAATAGTGAATCTTCGGCAGTAGCTTTTTACCACGCTACTGCTGCGTGAAACGACACTGCGCTGACGACTCTGGGATGCCAGACAGATGTGTCTGTCTGATCGCGTCCCTTTAATCTGTGGGGGAATTTTATGGCTGCTGCGGCTTCCGGTACATATGATCGCACCCAGAGAGAAGCAATGGCAAACCACCTCTACTCATCTCTTGCTTCTGGGGTTGCCATCAGTTGGCTATGACTTAATGGCACTTTCCACCACCAGGAAGAGGTGGAAAAGAAAGCTTCTTGCAGGTGTTCCTTGAACACAAATACGCTTCAAGGATAAGGCAAGGGGTGCTTATCAACCTATATTCCTCGAACTGAGCACTTAATAAAAGCCAATAACCCTGCAACTTCAATCCTTCACTATGATTCAAGTATCTTTTTCATACACGTTCTTAATACGAGCTCTTGTGATTTATATCAGTCAATAAGTATTAAGGAGAAGGCTTATAGCTTCTAATTTTTAACAGTTCAGGCGAGGAAAGCTGTTCAGAAAACATTTGAAAGGCTGTTTGAAAGCACTCTTGAGCATGCTAAATCAATGATAATGTTATCTGGGTCACTGGTGATTAGAGTGTCAGGTAAGGACCTGAATTTGAATCCCTCCTGTGTTTGGAAGCTCACTGAATGCAAGTTGACCAGTCTCACACTCTCAGTCTAAATTTACAAGTTTAGTGTCAGGATCAAAATAAAGGAAGGGGAACTAATGTGTGTCATCCTCAACTGCATAAGTAGTTTTTAAAATATAGATTAGTGAAAAATACTCTTCAATTAAACAAACTAGGATTTTGAATAAAGTAAATGACTATTTCCACATACCCTTCCCTGCAAGTATGTCTTTTGAACACAGTAGTTTTTAAAAGTGGTTAGATCATGGAGGTTAGGTTCATTGAGGGCTATTAGCCAAAGGGACTGAATGGATTTTCCATATTCAAACTAGGAAAATGTCTAAATAGTAGTGGTGGGAGGTAGTAGAGGGGAGCACTGCAGTGGTACTAGCAGTTCTGCTTGTGGTTCTTCTGGGAGCATTTGGTTGGCCACTGTGTGAAAAAAAGATGTTGAACCAGATAAACCATTGGTCTGATCCAGCAAAACTGTTCATAAGTAGTCATATGTAACCACTAGACCACTTACTATACAGACACATGAAATAAAGAAAAGATGCTTAAGTGGAATAAAAAGGCCACCCAACTACAGTGCAGAAGAATGTAAAAAGATTCTTGCTGGATCAGATCAGTGGTCCATTTGGTCTGTCATCCTGCTTTACACTGTGGCCAAACAGTTGCCCTGGAGGGCCAACAAACAAGACACAGAGACTGAGGCTTTCTTCTGATGCTGTTTTACCGCATGCTAATCAGAGGTATATTGCCACTAAAGGTGGAAGTACCTTTTAGTCACTGAGGCTTGCAGCCATGTATGGTTCTCTCCTCCATGACTCTCTCTGATGCCCTTTTAAAGCCATCTGTACTTGTGGCCATCACTAGCAGTGACCTCCAAATTTTAATTACTCATTGAGTAAAGTACTTCCTTTTGTACATCCTCAATCTATTGCCCATCAACTTTACAGGATGCATTCAAGGATGCACCCATTATGAAGAAAAGGTTCCTTCTGACTACCGTTTTGCATCCTACACAGAGATAAAAGGAATCTGCACAGCAGAACAAGAATTGTATTGCCTTACCTGTGTTGAGAACAGAAAGGGAAATTTCACCCTCTAATTTACATGCCCAATTGGATACATTCTTTCTTTGTTGTTGTTTTGTTCCAAATGAAAGGACAAAACTTCTTGCCCAATAAATAAATACTTGCTGCCACCCACGCAGATATCTCGACAGGTTGAATGGGACTAACAGTTTCCTTACTCCTAGCAGAGTTGTTCTCTTTTTTAAAATGAGTTCAACAACAATGGTGGTATATGAATGTAACAATACTTCTGGGCTTTATGTTTCTTGGGGAATGTTCTTGATTGTAGTAGTCATTTTATCTAATTAAAAGTGGTCTCTTTAACTGTCTCTTTAAAGAACTTGTTCTAAAATGTTCAGTGGTCTAAAGGGTTCAGTGGTCAGGTCTGGATTGTGTCATGGGTAACCTGGAAGAAGGAGCTATGGCATGTTATGTCTGTGTGGTGTAATGGTTGCTAGCTTAGATTCTGGAAGACTCAGCTTCAAATTTCTACTCTGCCAGGAAACTTCCTGTTTGACTTAACAGTGCTGTTGTGAAGATAAAATAGTAACAGCAGAAACACATCTACCATGTTGAGCTCCCTGGAGTAAGATAAAGATGAGTTAGCTAGATAAGGTTGTGTGTCTGTCTATTCACAGACACACCAGGGTCTTTGATAAAAACATGTTTTGGGGTTTTGAGGTCTAAAAAAAGCAACTGATTCTTTATAAAATGTATTCATTCATTAGGCTCCTATCCCACCCTCCCCCACAAGCAGGCTTAGGGTGGATTACAACAACAGAATAAGAATAATAATAAAAAGAGATTGGATTTATACCCCACCCTTCACTGCCCAAAGGCGTCTCAGAGCAGCTTACAAACTCCTTTCCCTTCCCCTCCCCACAACAGACGCCCTGTGAGGTAGGTGGGGCTGAGAGAACTTCTGACAGAAACTGTCCTTGAGAGAACAGCTGTGCCAGAGCTTGTGACTGACCCAAGGTCAGATCAGCAGGTACAAGTGGAGGAGTGGGGAATCAAACCCAGTTCTCCCAGATAAGAGTCCGCGCACTTAATCACTACACCAAACTGTATACAATCTCTATAAAAAAATAACATTAACAATCAAAATAATCAAAAATAATCAAAAATAACATTAACATCAATAAAATTAATACTGAGAACTATAATAACATCAGTGATAACAGCAATATCAACAGGCGGCATCACTCAATTACTCCTCACCCATCTGTTCCCATATGGTTCACCACATTTGTGTAGGCTAGAAGACAGTTGGTGCTGATGGGGCAGACAGATGAGAATGTATTTTGCTCACAACTGGATATGTGAGCAGTACAGGTCTGGCCACAATAGACTAATAAAGTCCTAAATAAGGTGGCCAGTAATGTGACCCAGCCCCTGAAATTTCAGAGAGAGTTGTGGAGAAGAAGGAAGCCTTAAAGAACATCCTACTCTATACAAGAAGGAAACTTTCCTCCTGAAACATTCTTCAGCCTTTAGTAGCCAACCCTCAGTATGAAAGTTAGAAAAAAGTCCTTGTAACTCTACTGATACATAGCACCATATGGCAGTGTGCCAGTTAACAGAAACTGTTATTAAGTTTGTCATGGTAGCTAATATTCAATCTATATTTAATCCATATTCAAACTATATTAAGGGTGTGGAGGGGGAAAATGTCTTAAGTGAAGACTGCTGTTGTGTCATTTTATTTCATATTCTTTTATTTTAAAAAAATGTTAAGGAACTGAACATGTTCCTGCCTGGAGTGTGGGTATCATGAAAATGTTCGACTGTCAGAGCACTGGTGGCCCCCAGGTGGGGTATTACCCCAATATCTCTCAGGTGACCCCCTGAGTCCAAACCTCAATTTAAACTGGAGACTCAACGTTATTCCGGTAGCGTGCTCCCATGTCCTGAGTCCCCTTCGCTTCCAAGGGCTAACAGGCTCAGTTTAGGAGAGGCGAGGAGGGCACATAAACAGTCTCTACTGCCCAAAGACTCGTTCAGACTCCCAGCTTATAAAACATAAAAGTTTATTCAAGATAAGTGAAACAAATAGGGGGAGTTGTAAATTAAAATAGACAATAGACAAAACTAATCCTAACTATCCTAGCTACTATAAACATATGGTTTGTTGATCCTTTCTCCCTGAAAGTCCGGCTCCTTCTGGCTTGGCTGCTTGCTTCAGCGTTTGCTCGAAGCTTGAGCCACACCTTCCAGGGTTTGTTACTACTAGCCTGTTCCAATAGTCCTGGAGGCTTTTCCCGGTCCCTCAGCACTGCCAAGACTCACTTGCTTGCAGACACCGGCTGTCTTCTAAGCAGCTCCTGCACCCGGACTATACCTCATGGTGAGCAGTTCAGGAAGATTCTCGCCGCGGCCCCTGGCTCCTTCAAGGCCACGTGCAGCATTCCTGGCATTCATCAAGTCGTCGAGGGTTTTCGGTCTCCTTGCTCCCTCAGAACGTGTAGATGTGCATGTATACAGGCAGGTTCATGAGTTCCTCTCTCTGCCTCTAGGACTGGATTCTTCGTTTTTGCTTCCCCAATCCCCGTCCTAGGCTAATTAGGGATTGCTGCCTTGACCCAACTGTTTCCCATTTACTTGCATTACTGGACATGCTAATTCTGACTAAACTTACAGGCCTTTCATCTGTAATGAGTCTGTGAATCAGTATCTCTGGCATGACAGTGGGACATGATAGTTCTCTTCAAATACCTTCACAGCTGTCCCATGTAAGTGGGAAATTACTTGTTCTCTCTTGCAGCCACAAAATTGAGGTTGTGGTGGTAGGTTCTCCTTTGCCAATAGTCTTTAAGCCAGCTGTTTGGATGATCTAGAACTGGATTTCCTGCACTGAAGAGGGGATTGGATTGGATGACCTGTAAGGCCACTTCCATCTCTTACGATTCTGATTCTCTGACTATCAGAAATATTTGTTTATTTATTATAGTCTGCCATTCTCTCTGAGACCAAAGATAAATTACAAAATTAGAAAAAAAAACATGCAATAAAGAAAAACAATTAAAATGTACCACAAAGCATGCAATAATTGGATTCCAAAAAACAGAGAACAAAGCAGTGTTTGCCCCCCCAGCCAGAATAACGAGACAGACAACAGGTTTGGAATAAAACAAGGGCCACTTTATTAACTATTTAACAGAACATTGCAGCAATAACAACTAAGCAAGCATGGAACAGGCAAGGCAGGCGTCACTCCCTGACCAGCCCCCTTGCCCTTGAAGGGCGGGTCACCCAGCTCTGATCGTGAGCCAAATCTCTGGCTCGTCACCAGCAGCCCAGCAAACTGGTTGCCCTCTAGGAGCGCCTACCCCTGAAGCCATCCAACTTGCAGGGAGGAGCCTGCCCAAAAGGTTCCCAGTGGAGGTGATCACCATTCCCCACCCCGGACCCTGAAATCCGAAGGCAGTTCCTGATGACCCCCTGTTCCCTAACGGGATATGCCGTAAGGTGCTCACCAGTTCCGTTTTCTTGCTTGCACAAACCTGCCACAGCCAAGGTCAAGCCTCTGCTTTGGCCTTTGCTCCCCACTTAGCATCCTAATGCCAACCTAATTCCTTGCTGCAAGTCCTGTAAAAAGATCCCATTGCCCTTGTCAGACAAGTGCACCCCATCATTCCTATACAGGTCTGGGAACACGACCCGTATATCGGGGTGCGGCAAAAACATCCCCAATCCAGCATCCATGGCCTTTCTCAGCTGCCTATTAACTTTACGACGGGCACGGTCAATACACCTGGGGTCCCCCAAGTTCCGCCACACCTGGCGGGGCAGTATGGCAGACCATACTATCTTCACGCCGGGCCATCTTGCTCTTATCCTCGCAAGGTCAGCTTCGGCCTGTAAAACTAGGGCCTTGCCCTTCATTAGACCTAAATCATTGCCCCCCAAGTGTATCACCAGGACATGAGGAGGAGGCCCCCTTCTCTCCTGGAACAGCAAGGGAAGGAGCGCAGGCCACCGCATGCCCCTCCGTCCCAACCATTCCACCTCTGCCCATGCGCTAAGGCCAAGCTGAGAGCCGCTGGATGTCCGTCTGGCACGATGCGCCGCCCAGAAGACCATGCTGTGGCCGCAGACAGTAACCCTTTGTCGCATCATGCGGCCTGCAGCATCTGTAACAAGACAAGCATTAATAAACGAAAGTGCTCTATGGGATAGTTAGATAGCACAATGCCGGACATAACCCTTGTAACATCTGGACTTCCAACGCCCTATCCTCTGAATATCACTGCCAGTGTACCCCATAGCTGCAGCCGTTGATGCCGCTCCTATGCGGAAGGAGTGGGTGCCAAAGTGAACACCACCCAAACCCAATCTAGCTAGCGCCTTCTGTGTCACACTCCAAAATTGAAATTTAGTGAGGGGGGTACCATCCCTGTGTCAGAATAGGTAGCCCCGACCCTCTCCTCTTAATGCCAAAAATTGGCTCAAGGCCCCCACTGGGCACAACTCAACCTCTGAACATCGGTCAAGCTCAATAAACTTTCCCTTGCCACACTGATCAGTCTTTGATCTGCGTAGCCTAATACCCACTTTGGAATCTGAGACAGAAACGTCACGCCGTTCAAGAGCTAGGCCAGACACATCCTGCCGTGAGCTAGCAACCAGCTCACTGACCCGCAGAGCCCCAAAGAAGGCGACCAGCGACACCGCATGAAACAAAGCAGCTTCATAGCTATCAGCGCACACTGCATGCCACTGGTCCCTGAGACCCTTCAAAATAGCTGGGGTCAGGGGTTCCCTGGGATCAGCCACTATGCCGCTCTCCCTGGACCAACCCTCGAGCATCTTCCGAATACAGAAGTCGCCCGTCTGGTCTACATGCCCCGATGCTTTGCTAGCATAGGCCAGAGCAGCCAACTTGGATCTGATGGTACAAGCTGACAGGCCCTCCCCTTCAGCGTCACGCAGAACTCCATTAAATGAAGAACAGGTATGGGCCAAAGCTGCCGCAAGCCTGCCCTCTCCCTAAAGGAGAGGAATTGCTTACCCGCCCTCATGTAAGCCCTGCGAGTGGAAGGGGCGAGTGCCAAGCTCATTGCCCTATCGGCCTCAGCCCGCCAATCTGCCACACCTCGTCCGGCATACGCACCGGGAACTGGTCGGCCTCTGGAGCCAGCTGACGGAATCTCTCCATCTGTTTACGAGAGAGAGCGTCAGCGATCCCGTTATTAACTCCAGGCACATGCCTAGCTTTGAACATAATATTATTGTGTAGACACTGCAGAGTGAAGGCTCTGACCAGAGCCATGACCCTGGGGGATTTAGACGTCAAGGAGTTAATTACATGTACTGTGGACATGTTGTCGCACCAGAAGTGGACGGTATGGTTGGCAAAGTCCCCTGACCAAATCCACACTGCTGCGACAATCGGGAAAAATTCCAGGAAGGTGAGGTCAGTGACCCACCCTGCCTGAAACCACTCCTCAGGCCAGTCCCCAGAACACCAATGACCCCGGAAATATACTCCAAAGCCGGAGGAACCCGCCGCATCAGAAGCGACCTGCAGCTCCGCTTCAACTAATAGGTCCTCACGCCAAAAGGACACCCCGTTGTATGACTCCAAAAATTGCTTCCATACAAGGAGGTCGTCCCGAATCCCCTTGGTGACCCGAGTCCTATGATGGGAAAGACGCAAACCCCTCATAGACTCGCAAAGTCTCCTAACAAAAGCCCGTCCAGGTGCTACAACTTTGCATGCAAAGTTGAGGTGACCAACCAACTGCTGCAATTCCAGAAGGGTTATTTTATTCTTCCTCCTCATTATGTCTATTAATGCCTGTAGTGCAGTTAATTTATCCAAAGGCAATCTGCAGAACTGTCCCACCGTGTCAATTTCTATTCCTAGGAAAGTCAAAATAAGGGCCGAGCCTTCAGTTTTTTCCTCAGCCAGAGGAACTCCCAGCTCCCTTGCCAGATTAATGAAGCTGGACAGCAAAAATGCACATTGACCCGTACCCCTCCTTCCTGCCAATAAAAAATCATCAAGGTAATGGGCAGTACTGCCGAGGCCCGTCCTGTATCGCAAGGCCCATTCCAGAAAGGAACTGAACCTCTCGAAAGCGGCACAGGATACTGAGCACCCCATAGGAAGAGCCCTATCCATGTAAAATTTGCCCTCAAAGGCAAAACCCAGGAGCTCAAAGTCATCCGGGTGGACAGGAAGGAGACGAAAGGCCGACTTAATGTCACATTTAGCCAATTCCGCTCCCTGTCCACAGCTACGGACTACCCTCAAGGCCTGATCAAAGGAGGTGTACCTAACAGAACACAACCCCTCAGGTATCGCGTCATTCACCAACTCCCCACGTGGGTAAGACAAGTGGTGAATGAGGCGATATTCTCCTGGTGCCTTCTTTGGCACAACTCCCAAAGGGGAAACCCTCAAATTAACAACTGGGGGGAACGAAAAAGGACCCAGGACTCTACCCTCCGCACATTCTTTGGCAATTTTTGCCCCACTAATTGCTCCATACCGTGTACTGATTTCAAGTTAGGAGCCATGTATGGAGTCCGAGAACCCTGGAAAGGTATCCTAAAACCTAACCTAAAACCATCCAACAGGTAAACACGATCACGCTGATTCGGGTAATCCCGTAACCAACGCGCTAAAACTTCCAACTTTATTGGACTAGGTCCCTTTATCAGGAGGGGGTTGTAGCCCCCACCACCTCCGGGGCGCTTACCACCTCTACCTCCGCCCCGACCCTTAGGTTTGGGGCAATTGGAGAAGGAATGAGGCCCGGCACATAGTGGACACTCGTGCCGGAATGAACATGACTTCCGACCACACATCCCATGGGAAGTAAACTCCCAACAAAGCGGGCGTCGCTGAACCGCCTGCCCCGCCTGGGAGCGGGTGCCTGTCGGTGCCTGTAACCTACGGACCGAATGACCACTGTGAGTCCTCTCACTCCCAGGCGTCCTAATAGTGGACATAATCTGCAGCCATAGGTCCGGATGTATCCGGTCCCATCGCATGGCCGTATTCATGGCTGCCCGCATATGAAATTCTTCATCGTACTGCGACCAAGCCGGGCTTGGAAAATCCGTAAAAGCCTTATAAATAATATCCATGTATTGGAGCAGAGCTACTGCTCTCCATGGATGATGCCGGACAATTACTGTTGCATAAATCAAAAACCCTGGGAACCAATTTGCCCAGGTCCTGTCCACCACTCGCCTCTTCAGGCGTTCTTTCTCACGGTCGTCTAGATCCTCTCTGTCCTTCTTCTCCAATTCTCTATATAATAATGTGAATACATCTATGTATTCGCCCTTAAGGATCTTCTCCTTAGTGGCAATAGAAAGATGGTCCCCAAGAGGCAATGCTGAGTCTCCCGATGGCATGGCACCAGCTGAGACTGTATCATAAGAAACAGCTGCCGCATTAGTAAACCCTGGTCCTGGCAGCGTATAGCCCCATCCAGGCCAAACCCCGGGAGGGGGCGGTGGATACCCACAGCCCCAACCCATATACTGCTGACCACTAATTGGCGCAGTCTGTGGTACAGGCCCAGGGGCATTCTGAGGGCTTGGGCCCCATGGCCAATATGAACTGCTCCTATCACCATGCACCTCCTTACCATCCTTCTGTGGCTCCTTGTACAACTTGACTTGTAATTCCGCGGTGCCCTGCCCCTGTTGACCAGACGTTGAAGCATCGCCTCCATTGTCTTCCAAAAAGGCCAGCCGAGCCAGCACCTGCTCTTGAAAAGAAGCATTAGAATCTCCTACAAAATGCTTCTTCCCACCCGTCGTCGGAGGGGCACCCCGCTCCCTCTCCAGGGCTTCCAACCGCTGCAAAATAGCAGCATTTACAGGGTCATCCTCGTCACTGGATGGGACCAATGGCTCTGGCCGTACAGGAGGCTGCTTTGGTGCAGGCTGCTTCCCCTTGGCCTTACCTTGACCTTTCTTGGGAGCCATAACAAATATTAAGCAGCGACTCACTAACTCTATACTAACTAAAACGACGTGACTAGGCACCAGCAATAAACCCCCTAGCCCCACCAAAATAGCTAACTGGTAATTTATGCCTACAAAATCAGCCCTACCACCACTATATAAAATGGCTGCCAACAAAACTCCTTACAAAATGGCCGCCTGGGATAGACACATTCAAAATGGCCACCCCTGACTACCCAAACAAGATGGCTGTCCCAGGATGCCCACCTAAAATGGCCTCCCCTGGGCAAAGCCCAGCAAAGATGGCCACCAAATACAACCCTCGCACAACAAAAAAAACGTGACCAACTGCTGCTATGGGGGGGAGAGTAAAAAGGACAAGCAAGGCAGAAACTGGGCCCCAGCAGCCTCACCACACTGCTGTTACAAAAGAAGTGTTTTGGCCAGTATCCCAAAAACCTAATTTTTAGTATTATGTGTGTGTGTTGTCTTGCTTAACAAAATTCGCCAGTCAGCAAGCTGCTTGCCGCCACTTGCCACCTTCCTGAGCTGAATCTTTGCAGCCGCCACTGCCGTGTCCCGCTGATCGTCCTTGGGCTCAAAGATCAAGCAGCCCCCCAAATTAAATCGTGCTATTCAGCACTTGAGAGAGAAAAACAAAACAAAACAAAACAACAGGCTGTGCGCTGTAGCAGCAGCAGCACCCGCTCGCCTCCCTCAAGCCCGGGACTCCTGCTGCCAATTAGAAAAAGGCTCCAGAGCTCCGCTCTCAGTGCTCCAAGAAAAACAGCAGGCTGCGTGCCGCAGCAGCAGCAGCAGCACCCGCTCGCCTCCCTAAAGCCCCGGGACTCCTATCACCAGGAGTAAAAAGCAGGGTAAAAGCCCCAATCAGTCGGGAAGGCACAGAAGGCCAGGCTCCCAACGCTCCGCTCTGTGTGCTCCCAGCTAGTCCGAGCACGCGGAGCAACTGCCAGGCGGGAGCGGAGCCTAGCCTGCTTAAATAGCTGGCTCCGCCCCCGACCTCGTCGGGACGCACAGCGTCCTCTCTGTTGCCGTCCCGATCCTTCGGGGCGGCAAAATAGCCCCCGCCCACCATCGGCGTTGCCGGGTGGACGGGAGCTCCGTAACAAGGTAAGATGTACATTAAATAGTACAATAAATTTCAACATTTAGAAGTATCAAAAGCTTATTAGTTTCAGTGGGAAGCATGACCTTCCACTGTTGTTTGTGGTGCAGGAGGTGGGGAGGCTGGAAGGAAGTAAGCCTGGCCACATGGGGCCTTCTGGCAAGAGAAAGTGTGAGTCAGCCAACTCCCCAGCAACTTGCCATGTTAGGCCGTGAATCATGGCATAGGTGTGGGCTTAGAAAAGCCAGTGTGAGTCTTCTGCTTCTCTGTTCATTGGCTCATCAGCTTACCCACCCTCACCCCTTGTATAATGTTGTTTTGGTTTGCTCTTTACTGTCACAGCTTGGCAGTTTGGGCACTGGGATGGATCCACTGGGGGGAGGCCATGCCTACATGCTCATCTCTCCCATATTGGGGGCTCCCATAAGGGGCCTTGGGCTATGGAGCCACTCAGCCTCATGTTTGACCCAGTTTGGTGTAGTGGTTAAGTGTGCAGATTCTAATCTGGGAGAACCAGGTTTGATTCCCCACTCCTCCACTTGCACCTGCTGATCTGACCTTGGGTCAGTCACAAGCTCTGGCACAGCTGTTCCTGAAAGAGCATTTTGTGTTAGAGTTCTCCCAGCCCCACCTACCTCACAGGGTGTCTGTTGTGGGGAGGGGAAGGGAAAGGAGTTTGTAAGCCACTCTGAGACTCCAAGTGAAGGGCGGGGTATAAATCCAATCTCTTCTTCTTCTTCATGTGCAGGTGGGGTGACACTTTTTTCAAACAAACCAATAATAAAATTATCCAAATACAATTTATCCCTAGCTCCTAGTTCATTATGTTACCAGCTCCTACTTATCTGTAAGGGAAAGAATGGTTGGTTACATTTATTTATTTATTTATTTCAATTTCTTAATTGGCCTTCCCCACTTATGAGGGGCTCAGGGTGGTTTACAACAACATAAATTCAGTACAATTTTAAAACCTATTAAAACTACAAAAATTCAATATTAAAACTGTTGCCATAAATATTTCAACACTTTGAAAACAAGATGGCATATCCAACATTCAGATTTTCATAGGGGGAGGGAGAGGAAGCCCGTGATTAGTCTCCCAAATCCAGACAAGGAGAGTTCCAATTTGATCACAGTGGTGATTCTTGGGGGGGGGGTTTCACCCTTTCCTCACAGGCCACTTTTGGTCATGATTCTCCCAAGGTTCTTATCATCAATGGGGAAAATTACAAACATCATCTTAAATCCTATATTATTTCCCACATGGATGGAAAAAGCAGCTGGGGGGGATTTATTTTACAAAAACCTTGACCTAGTTAGCCCAGGTTAGCCCAGTTTTATCAAATTTTGCCAGCTAAGCCCTGGTGAGTACTTGGATAGGGGTCCACCAATGAATCCCAAGGTTGCTATGCAGAGGCAGGCCATAGTAAGTCACCTCTGAATGTATCATGCCCTGATAAATGACTTGATGGCAAAAAGAAAAAAGAAAAGCAAAAAACTATCTCTGAGAAAAGGTTACTTGACCCTTGCTGTAGTGTTGCTACTGTGATCAAATTCAGAAATACTGTCCTGGGTTCATGTTATTATTATTGTTGTTGTTATAATGCCAGGAGTTGTATCATGTATAGTTTGAACCTGATTCAACCACCCATGAAAATCTGAAACAAATCTACATGGCATATCTAAGCAAATGACAGGTGGGATGTAGGGCTATTAAGTTTCTATTTTAACACTATTATTTTTCTTCCTTTAAAAGAGAGATAATAGTGCAGTAATTAGAGGCTAGGATGGGGGAGACCCAGGTTCGAATTCAAACACAGCCACAGAGTCACCTGGGTGAGGGTCAGTTATACTCTCATAGGGTAAACTACCTCATGGGATTGCTGTGAGGGTAAAAAATGGAGGATGGAAGAACACTGTGTGTCACTCAGAGCTCCTTGGGAAAAGTCCAGGATAAAAATAAACTAGATAAGTTTAAAAGATTCCATCCTGCCTCTAGGTTGTATGAGGTACCTAAACAACAACCAAAATAGCCGTCAAATGACAACTGAGATCAGCCCATTAACCTATTGCCACTGCTGATAATCAAAACACACAAAACAGTACAAATCTACTTGTACTATATAGTAAAAACAGTGTCCTTTTATTATTAAAAATAAAGACAAAGACAAGCTATTCTTATAAAGTTCTCCATAAGTAGGTTGCCATCTTCCAGGTGAGGAATAGAGATCTCCTGGAATTACAACTGATCTCTGGAGACAAAAGGGATAAGTTCCCCTGGAGAAAATGACTGCTTTGGAGAGTGGACTGTATGACATTATATCCTGTGGTGGTCCCACACTTCCCAGGCTCTACTCCCAAATTGCTGGGAATTTCCCAGCCTGGGAATTTCCCAACCTGGAGTTGGCAGCCTTTTCCAAAGGTTTTGAAATCTCACTAAAAAAAAAGGTCATTTCACACCTCTTCAGAAACTCCATTGTGGGTTTTCCCACAGAAGATACCGTCTATGTAATTGTGGTCAAGTGGATCTCATGAAATGAAATCACATTTAACCAAGGTTTTGGGCTGACTTAAGGTACTAAGGAGCTCTATAGCCAAAGAGACAATCCTTCAAATTGTTAACATTTAAAGGGAGGGGGGGAATCACACACAGAAAAAAATCAGTCTGAAGATTTACGCCTGAGATGCAAGCAATCTCCTCCCTTGCTCATGAGAATTTTGAGGGCTTCTTTCACCTCCTTATTCCTCAGACTGTAGATTATAGGATTTAACATTGGTGTCACCACGGTATAGAGAAGGGAGAGAAACTTATTACTTTGATTTCCTGATTCTGTAGCAGTTATGTTCCCTAAATATGTTGCACTACTTGTCCCATAGAACAAAGAGACCACCATGAGATGGGATGAGCAGGTAGAGAAGGCTTTGCGTCTGCTCTCTGCTGAAGGCATGCTAAGGATCGTGGAGATGATGTGAATATATGAGACTATGATCAATATGAAAGGGATCATCACAACAAAGACAGACACCACCAACAGTTCATTCTCATTTACAGAGGTATCCCCACAAGCCAGTTTGATTAATGGCACAATGTCACAGAAAAAATGATTGATAATGTTGGATTGGCAGAAACGTAACCTGACCATCAGCATGGCTTGTATTAGAGCTATAATACTCCCACCGAGCCATGAGCAAGCTACAAGCCCAACACATACCCTCCTGTTCATCATTAGGAAATAATGCAAAGGGTGACATATGGCTACATAGCGGTCATACGCCATGGCTGTCAAAAGGAAGCACTCAGCAGCACCTGAAAGAGCAAAAAAGTACATCTGTAAAAGACATCCGGCATAGGAGATAGTCCTAGTGTCCGCCACAATGTTGATCAACATCTTGGGGATGGTGATAGAAGTGTAGCAGATTTCCAGAAAGGACAGATTTCCAAGAAATACATGGGTGTATGTAGAGTGGGGCAGGCACCTATAACAACAAAGATGAGGCTATTTCCCACAAGAGCTACCATATAACCCACTAATATTACAGCAAAAAGCAAAGCCTGAAGTTTACGGAAGTCTGAAAATCCTGTAAGGACAAATTCAGTCGTCTCCGTGTAATTTTCCCTTTGTAGTTCTTCAACATCTTCTGTGTCTGGGGGAAAAAAAGAAAAGGAATGAGAAGGTTTTTTGTCTCACAGATTTTCTAGATTTGGCTGGGCTCTAGAATAACACTCCTCAGCCCACCTTGTGCAGAGAGTGGGTAGGGAGATAAGCCTCTCTCCACAATTTAGAGGGATAAGGAATGAGGCTGAGAATTTGGCCCAATCTGCATCTCACATTTGCTCCATTGTTTTACCAAACCCACACTGGAATAGAAAAAAGATGCGGCTGAAGACCACATTCAGATACCCCAGGCTAATGCCGTACTGACAGCAAAGTCACCTCTGAATGGCCATAAAACTACCATAAATCTATGCAGACAGTACCATGAAATGGAGAGATCAAACAAAGGACCAATCTGCATTTAGCATTTGCTCAGTTGTTTTACCAAACCCACACTGGAACAGAAAAAGATGCAGTTCAAAACCACATTCAACTACCCCGGGCCAACATTGTACTGACCTCAGAGTCATCCCCAAATGGCCATAAAATGGCCATAAATCTATGCAGACAGCCACCATAAAAGCAGAGATCAAACAAAGTGAAAGCAGCATGCAGTCTGGACACGGCCATAAAATGTGATACTCAATCAAAATGAAAGTGGCATGCAATGTAGATGGGGATTTCTGTTCCAGTGTGGGTTTGGTAAAACAGCAGAGCAAATGCTAGATTTGGATTGGGCCAGTGAGGCACAGCAATTTTGTCTTTCCTATCCAGTCAAGGGCAGTGGTGCTTATTGAAGGTGGCTGTTCATCCATCCAATGCAGTTCTTGCCACAGCAACCAATACTTCTACCTCGCTGACATATGAATGCAGAGAACTAGCTGGTCACCAAAAAAGTCCAAGCAGGTTCCTCGTTTCCTAATGGTCCTTGGTCAAGAACTTTTGATAGAGGTACATCTAGCTTTATTTCCCTAGAAGAAGATTATTCACCTTCCTGAATGATTACATAAGAGAACATAAGAGAAGTCATGTTGCATTGGGCCAATGGCCCATCCAGTCCAACATTCTGTCACTCAGTGGCCAAAAATACCAGGTGCCATCAGGAGGTCCACCAGTGGGGCCAGGACACTAGAAGCCCTCCCACTCTTCCCCCCTCTCCCAAGCACCAAGAATATAGAGCATCACTTGCCCCAGACTGAGAGTTCCTGTCTATACTTTGTGGCTAATAGCCACTCATGGACCTCTGCTCAATATGTTTATCCAGCCCCTTTGTGAAGCTGCCTATGCTTGCAGCCACCACCACTTCCTCCAGCAGCAGCAGTGAATTTCAAGTGTTAATTACTCTGTAGGTGAAGTAGAAAATAGCAAGAGTCCAGTAGCACCTTAAAGACTAACAAAATATGTGGCAAGGTATGAACTTATGTGAGTCACTCCTTACTTCTTCAGATACACTAAACAGTGATTCACGAAAGCTCAAACCATGCCACATATTTTGTCAGTCTTTTGTCAATCTTTAAGGTGCTACTGGGCTCTTGCTCTTTTCTACTGCTACAGACAGACTGCTACCCATCTTGATCTATCTTTGGGCGAAGAAGTACTTCCTTTTATCTGTTCTAAGCCTACTGCTCCTTAATTTCATTTAGTGCCCATGAATTCTTGCATTGTGAGAAAGGGAGAAAAGTACCTCTTTCTCTACCTTCTCTATCCCATGCATAATTTTGTAAACTTCTATCATGTCACTCCTCAATCTTAATTTCTCCAAGCTAAAGAACCCTAACATTTTTAATCTTTCTTCATACAGAAGTTGTTCCATCCCCTTAACCATTTCAGTTGCCCTTTTCTTCACCTTTTCCAATCCTATATCTTTTTTGAGGTGTAATGACCAGAACTGTACACAGTATTCCAAATGAGGCCATACCATAGATTTATACCAGGACATTATGGTACTAGCTGATTTGTTTTCAATCCCCTTCCTAATAATTCCCAGCATAGCATTTGCCTTTTTTATTGCAGTCACACACTGAGTTAACATCTTCAGTGAGTTATCTACAACTCCAAGATCTCTCTCCTGATTGCTTACCACCAGTTCGGACCCCATCAATGTACATTTATAGTTAGGATTTTTGGCTCCAATGTGCATTACTTTTCATTTGTCCACCTATTCTTACAGTTAGGGGAAACATCACCTCCATCCATTGCATTTCAGTGCATATGAAATATGCACATTGGGTTGGATCCAGCCAGCTTTTTGTCCAGTTCACCTCCTTATCATACTCTCCCTCCCACATGTCTTTTGTCCACACAGGTCCCAAGATCTCTAACATAGCCTCTTTGGTGATACAAGAGGACCAGCTCATTGTCTGTTATCGTAAATCCAGGTTTTGACTGTCTGTTGTGATTCAGATAAATCTTCACCTTCAGTCTTTCCATCCCTTACTGCACCAATTATCTTATTTCCTTTTTGACACTATTCATGTTAAACAGAAAAAAAAATGGAAGGATGCAAAATGTTCATTAAACATAAATATGCCATCCAAAGCCTTCCCTAAGTATATGTAACTCAGTTATAGAGTGGGCAAAATTCTGAACTTCTGCTAGGGAAATAGGCCTGAATTGTATATCTCCCAATGGTAGCAGAGTGCCACAATGCTATACTTACAAATCATGGAGCAGATTGAGCAATGGGTAGATGAAAAACTTCCGTTCAAGCTCTGTAGAAAGGCAAGATTTCAGTGTTATCATCTCACAGGCCTTAAGAACTCTCACTTGTTTGCGAGCTTCCAAGAGAACCTGATGGAACAAGCTGCATTTATTGTCCCTGTGTGGATTATTGTCCTTGGTGCATTACAAGATCTGTCACTGGAGGATTATTTATTTATTCCTCAGTGTAATTTGATGTTAAGTATTTAAAGGTATGAGGGAGTCAGATGAAAACACAACCAAACAAAATGCCAAGTTCTATCATGGGGAATTCCTCACTATGGATAGTCCAAAGATGTATATGCCCTATTTGTCAAATTTGGGGGGGGGGATCAAAGTAAATGACATTGGCTTGGATGCAGCAAGTGGAAGTATAACTAGATTAATAGCAGATTCAGGTGGGTAGTCATGCTGGTCTGAAGCAGCAGAACAAAGTTTAATTCCAGTGGCAGTTCCGCTTGTATCAGAACTTGTGTAGCGCCATAGAGCTTTCCTTCCTATATCTAGTAGTGGACCAAAATAGTGGCCAGAAAGTGGGACAATGGTTTGTGATGCACTATGTTTAACTTAGTGCTTAAGTGAAGTTTTATCCATTCTTCTGCTTGCAAAAAGGCCCTAGCATATGCAGAAATTTTCTGGTGGATCCCAGCAGTTCTGTGGACTGTGTGTTCCGAAACAAGAATAATCAGTACAGGATTGGAACCATAGGGTTGCAGTTGCCATGAATTCTAATCCCATTCAATGAAAGAACTTCAGTTACTATATAACAAGTGGTATCTGACTAAGGGAACTTTGGAAAATGGAGGGCCCATAAGGACTTATGGGAGATATCCCATTTCCCCTTCCCCACTATTTCCTCTTTCCCTTTCCTGAAAGCCCCATAGCCTCTCCTCTTTCCCAACTTTCTTCTCTCCTTCCCAACCAGCAGCCAGCCTACCATTATCTGCCTCCTCCCATCTTCAGCTTTTCCTTTTTCATTCCCCTCATCAGTTTCTGTGCAAGAAAACTATGACTATATTGTGCAGTTCTAGTCACTGGACTCATTTTTATGGTGGGGGGAAGAACCTGCAAGCACATGCAAAGGATACATCACTTTCCCTGTATCATCCTCCCCACACTATTTTTCTTTCCCTCTTCTTAGCAGCCTCCATATCCTCACCTTTCACTTCATCCTTCTATCCTCCCCACCTATCAACCAACTCTTTGGCCATATTTATCATTTGCTTTATTCATAGCCCTGCAAAGCAACTTACATGATTCTCTTCTCCATTGTATCCCCATAACAACCCTATGAGATAGGTTAGCTGAGAATGTATGACAGGGCCAAGGCCACCAAGCAAGCTTCCATGGTAGAGCAGGGAATTGAATAGTGTGGGGGATAGAGTTGGATCTTTCAGATCCTAGTTTGACCATTCTAACTACTGTACCACACTGCACCACCCTGGTTCATAATCGCTGTTAAAGAGGAAAAAGAAAGCAGGTCCTGATGGGGTAGTCATGAAGTCAACCCATAATGGTAAAATACGAAGAGATAGCCCTTCACATATGTAGGTGTTAGAAAGCTTTGAAGATCAAATTCAGCACCTTGAATTGGAGCCAGAAACCGTGGTAACCAATGCAGTTGATCTAGCATTGCTGTAATATGGCTTATAAAGCTGACTCTCAAGCAGCTGACCTCCAATTGTTGCATCTGCATCATCTTCAAGAGCAATTCCACACATTCCATGTTGCATTCATATAATCTGGCAGTTCCAGTAGCACTGTACCCCCCCAAACAGAAGGGTTTTTGAAGTAGTTGTAATTGACAAAGACACTCCTAGAAACTGTGCTGACCATCTTTTCCATTTTCATGGACTATGTGGAGAACCAGAAGTGTTGACAGAAAGATAAATGAATCTAAATATGAATAAAACAGGGAGCAGTCACACATCCTGTCAAGCAGACAGCCATGCAAAATTATGACTCCCATCTGGAGACCACAGAGGACTCATTCTGGAATTTAGACTGTTGGCCATCTGTGGTTTAGAACCTACAGGAAAAATTCAGATATGGGAAGGAGTAAAGGATGATGAACAGAAAGTTAAGAAAAGGGGAGAAATAAGAAAAACAGCAGTGAGAGAAAATACAATAAAAGAATCATAAAAATAAAGCACATTTTAATCCTGTTTGAGTTCTATTTATTCAGAATATGCTTAATTCTTCAATGGACTTAGAATGATGTAACTCAGTTGACGATTGCATTGTTATTGTGGCTGGATGGATTTGGAAAAGCAGATATTTCTACTTTCTAAAGAATTTTTTTTGAACATCAGTTTCTTGAGGGAATTCCTCATTTCTTTGTTTCGGAGACTGTAGATTAAGGGATTCAACACAGGGCACACAACAGTGTAAAAAAAAGAGAGCACTTCATCAGTTTCCCTAGAATTCGCAGATGTGGGTCTCAGATATGTTAGGACAGCAGATCCATAAAACAGAGTCACCACTGTGATGTGGGAAGAACAAGTGGAGAAGGCCTTGCTTCTGTGTGTGGTTGAGGACATCTTTAGGACAGCACGGAGGATGTGGACATAGGAGACCAAGATCAGCAAAAAGGGAAGCATGATGAACACTACAGTGACTGTGTAAATTATGACTTCACTTTTATAAATGTCTGCACAAGCCAACCTCAGCAGTGGAGGGAGATCACAGAAGAAATGCTTGATCCTGTTGGGTCCACAGAAGGGGAGAGTGAATATTATTGTTGCTGGTACTAAAACCACCAGTACGCCACTGAGCCAGCAGACTGTAGAGATCTGCAGACAAATGGTCCGGTTCATAATGGCCGAGTAATGCAAAGGGTGGCATATCGCTACGTAGCGATCATATGCCATGGCAGCCAGCAAGCAACATTCTGCAATTCCAAGAGACCCAAAGAAATACATCTGTGTGGCACAGCCAATGAAAGAAATGCTCGTGTCTTCCGAAAGAAAGTTGAACAGCATTTTGGGGATTATAGTGGAGGTGTATCCAATCTCTAGGAATGATAAATTCCGAAGGAAGAAATACATCGGAGACTGAAGAGCAGGATTCGTCAAGCTAGAGAAGATGATGAAGATGTTTCCCATTATGGTCAAAAAATACAATGTCAGCACCAGCAGGAAGAGGATGATCTTGATAGTGTGGATATCAGATAATGGCTCAAAAATGAATCGAGACACAGGTGAATGGTTCCCAACATCCATCTCACATCATTGTATTTTCTGCAGTGATAATGAAGATTCATTAACATGTTACATTTATGAACTCAAAGCATTAATTGTAAATAGTTGGTTGCATCCACTGGCTCCCTTCTTTAAATAAGGAAGCCTTTCTCTATCAGCAGGACCCTTTTTCTTTTAAATGCAGTTTGATAGAGCTAAATTGGATTCAGCTTGGTAAAAGGGAATGATTTGATCTAACTAGTATCTCTTCCCCCTGATATTGGAGGGTTTTATTTTTATTTATCATGGTTGGATCCAAAGCATGACTGGGAGGACACAGCTGGTGGACTGGAACTTTCCCACAGCACACACACACCCCTCTGCAGCTACTGAGGCCTCTGACATTTTATTCCTGGGGCTAAAAGAAGCCTCAGGAATAACATTGGGAATGGGCAAAGCAGGGATCTGCATTTGTTGGGGAAATAACAAAAAATACCTTCCCATTCTCCACAAATGGGAGTGTCATTCTATTGGTGGAAATGCCATTGCAATTGTAGAATTGTATCTTTGTATCCAGCCCTTGATTTATCTATAATTCATTCCCATGGAACTGAAGGCAGTATACATGGGCTTTTCAGATGCACTCCATACCAGGAATTGGTTCACACCAGTGTTTAGCATAAGAAGAAGAGCCGATTTTATACTCTACCCTTCGCTACCCAAAGGAGTCTCAGAGTGGCTTACAGTCTCACCTTCCCTTCCTCTCCCTGAAACAGAAACTCTGTGAGGTAGGTTGGGCTGAGACAGAGCTCTGAGAGAACTGTGACTGGTCCAAGGTCACCCAGTTGGCTTCATGTGGAGGAGTGAATAATCAAGTCTGGTTTTCCAGATTAGAGTCTGCCACTCTTAAACACTATGTAGAAAACAAGCAGGAACACACAGTAAGCACAGAGCGAATGGGAAACACCTGTGTGGAAAAGACACTAGAGACTGCTAAGTGTCTAAAGTATGCAAATTATAACAATACAAAAACAGACGCAATTATAATGTAGAAAACAAGAAAGCGAAATACAATACATCTTTTCTCTTGAAATGAAGATATTCATGAAGAGACGAAGAATCTGGATATTAACTACATTTCTTTGCTCTTCCTCAATAGTAATTAAAGCAATAGCTTAAATGATATGTCTATTTAGAACAATAACTGTACAGTCTTCTGAGGTAAACAAGGATTGTATGGACTTCTAAGGTAATGTACACGAACAATGTTTCATCAATGGGCAGCTATTCACAAAACATTTTGATAAGGCTTTTCATAGAGCTTCACAACAACTTTTTGACTGCTTGCCCCAGGTAATATTTTGAATAGAAAGTCTGAAAGGAGATTTAGGCTTGAATCATAAACCCTGTCCATATGGAGAATCAGGTGAGAAGTAGAACCTCCACTGCTCCGCTGTAGTGTTTTCCTAGACTATTGAGTCAAACAGAGACATTGCAGACAAGCCATCTAGTAGTATCCAGCAACTGGTTCTTCACTGGGCTGCCACTGAACCTTTTTGTTTGTTAAAAACAAAAACACTTGAAAAAACAGATTCTGTGATGAAGAAATTCCTGAATGTTCCTAGGAGAGATGCAGGAAATTTGATGATTTAGCGTACTCCACATAGTGCTTTTGACAAGAGTGAAATATGAAGTACGGAACAGACTCCAAGCCTGTTGGTCTAAAGTGACAGGTAGGTAAAGCACCTGGGGGGGAGATGCTGGAAGAATATGGAAGGCTGTAGAGAAGGCTACAGAGAGGTAAAGAATCACTGTATTCAGTTGTGTTTGTTTTATAAGAAATTGCAGGATTCCACACATGCCAAAGATGTTTACATTACACTGTGGTATGGCATCAGCAAACATCTCTGATCAAAATACATGTGGTTCTCCATCACCTATCAGTTTGGTTCATAACAGGGCATTACAATCAGTGCTGTCAAACATTTGATAAACTGTATTTGAACAGCTCACATATGTTCTCAGTGGTGTAAAATCGTGGGCTGTGCTTATACCTTCTTGTTCTGTTGTCCTGTGCCTTCCCTCTCCACACCTACCTCCACCAACTTCTCTCACATTCTTCAAGTACGTGAACCCTTCTCATTCGCAAATGTACTCAGATTTCTTCCTCTGCCTGCATAACTTGATATTTACTGATATGAAAAAGCAGGCTGTCTGGTTCGGGGATAATTTATCCATATTTGTTCCCATAATGTTCTGCCATCTCCCCCAAACTGTTTTCTGTCCAAAATATAAATAAATTTGTCCATTAGGTACAACTCTCTCTGCAGCTAGGGAACATCTCTCTATCTCTATTTTAGCCTAAAAAATACTTAGATGGGAAACAAACCCTTGGTCAATTTCATTTCAGGTTCCTAGGCTCATAGGAACACCCTTCCAGATGAATATATTGGGTGTTCCCCCAGGGTATGGAGATGGACATTGATGAAGGTTTTCAGTGGCTAAGAAAGCCATAGAGTTTGACCCTAAAGTCAGCCTTCACAAAGCCTTCTTCTGTGCAAGAATACTTCCCCTTATGTGATACACCTCTCCCACCAGAGGCCTTGCACTAGAGGAAGACTCAACTGGATCCAATTACTGGTCAATTGCAAGACACTGTGTGTTGCATTATCTTGGGCAATCACAACTGGGCTGTAGGAAATTAAAATGAAACTGGCTTCCCTTATCCAGGGATGCGAGGCTGTTTGTTTGATTAGAAAATGTGTGTGCTGCTCCTTAGGAGACCTGCACAATGAGGATCACAAGGTAAAAATAATGGAATAGTAAACGCATAAAAAAAAGCAAATGTATTTTGTTCAATATTAAAATTAGCAAGGCAAGAAGAGGAGAAGGGGGGGGATTATGTCTCCACAGATGCAGAAGCAGCATAACCTGAAAGCTGTTTTTAGAAACAACAAGCCATGATGATCTGTGGCATAATAATCAAGTATGACAGATTAGCAGTTACGTAGCTGCTAAACTGAATCCTGCCAGAACACAGAGAGCGGCTCACAAAGAAGTTTGCAAGCACATGTTAGAAAGCAATCAAAATTGGCATGTGGAATAATCTTAAGCAGTTCTACCTGGAAGTAAGTGCCACAATGTTCAATGCTGCTTACTCCCAGGGAAGTGTCCTTAGGACTGCAGCCATGATACGAGAATTTCAGAGTAAGTTCAAATGCCAAGCACAGTTTTGCCAAGCTCTTAGCATCCCTGATTCGATCAAGAATTATTCAGATTTTGTTCTAACAAAGGCGTTTGTGACATAATATCCATGCCAAATTTGGCCAGAAAACTTACTAATAAAATCTAACGGGATGGGCAGAAGAGTATAAGACAACCCTAAAGTAAGTGTTTCTTATTTACCTGTGTCAGAAAGAGCACCTTTTTCAGAAGAATCATTCTTGCCGCCTTTCCCTTATCGATATTAAACCTTTCCTGTGTCCCTTGAGATGTTCTCTTTGGAGAACTGAGCTGCTGTTAGTAATCATCCATGATCCACAAACAAGGTTTTTAGAAGCCCATTTATAAACATGCCCAAAGATCTGTTACTGCCAAAAAAGCAACTATTCTTTGAAAAATGGATACATTACCAGTGTGTGTATCTGTACATGCAATGCATATACCTCATTGCCCCCCCAGTCGGAATGAAGAGACAGACACCAATATGGATTTAACAAGGGCCACTTTATTAATTATTTAATAGCAACAAATACTAGCAGGGGGGTACCAGAAATGTACTGAGGACTATGACAGGTGTCAAAATCCTGACCACCTTCATTCCCTTCTGGGCGATGCACCTGCTCCGATCTCAAGCCACTGAAGTTAGCTTTCGACCAGCAGCATGGAATGTTCAAGACAACCCCTGACCCACCAGCCCAGAAGCCACAAAGGCCCGCTAAGGTAGTCCGAGCCAGATTGTTCCAAGGAAGATTCCCCTTCCTGGCCTTGAGCTGTAAAGGCCTGAAAGTCATTTCTGGAGGACCCTTTATTTCCTTTATAACAATGTCCCGGTGCTCACCATTTTCATCCAGATCACGCTACCCCGCCAAACCTAAAATGACCATACTATTTAACAACCCGGCCCATCGAAGCCAATATACCAACACCACCATCATCAGTGCAAGGTAGGCAAAAACACCCCCATCCATAGGCCAAACCGATGGTTGTGAAAAATTCCTACCTGTCTCCATGAAAAGGCAGCCGGTCAAATCTGCACTAAAATAGGGTGGGAAGGTGGGCCGAGGTAGGGGGCAGGAGCCAGACCTAAATAGGTTGGCTCTGCCCCCTATCGGTATCCTTACTCTTTCTGCCTCTTGTGGAGGCAAATCAGCCCTCCCCCACCAGCGTAGGCTCGGCGGGGGTTGGGGCTCGCATGATCAAAACTGGCAAAAGTGAATAGCATAGCAGGCCAGGAAGGTTTGTCACTTGCCGGAGCCTAGATTGGTTTAGGAAACTCAGAAATTGTCATCTCTACTACTGTGATTCAGAAATCTCTCTCTTGGTCACTCTTCTATGAACTGAAACTATCTTTGTGATGTTCTCTGTTTCCTTGCACAGCATTTTTGTCTAATAAAATATATGCATTTTCAGCATGGCTTGTACAACTATAAATGAATGTCATACATATACAAGCAAGAAGGCATGAGAACCTCATGGGGAAATTCTCCCACTGGTCCCAGCTTTTTTCTTCACCTTCAAACAAAGCCCTTTTCAGCAATGGGAAGGGCTGTGGCTTAGTGGTAGAGCTTCTGCTTTGCATGCAGAAGGTCTCTGGTTCAGTCTCTGGCATCTCCAGTTGAAATAGCCAGGCAGTGAGTGATATGCAAGTCCTCTGCCAGAGACACTGAAGAGCTGCTGCCAGTTCTAATAATGACTTTGATGGACCAGTGGGTCTGATTCAATATAAAGCTGCTTCATGTGTGCAAAATGTTGGGAGAGTTTCCATAAGCAAGGAAGTGGAGTAGTGGCTATTTGGAGAAAAAGTAGGTTTATTTAAAGAAAAACAAACTTGGATAGAACATAGGAGAGAGAGTCTGCAATTACACACTACTTAATAATCCACTTTCAATCCACTTTCAATCCACTTTCCAACTGGATTTTTACTGTGCGAACTGGCAAAATCCAATTCAAAATGCATTGAAAGTGGATTATTTAGTGTGTGTGATTGCAGCCAATGAGAACCTTAACTCACTAACTGCTGTGAGAGGAACAACAAGAAGAAGGATGTTCTGCAGGAGCAGAAAGTTTCCAGAACAGCCAATCAGGAGACAGCAAGGACACAATTTGAAACTGTGGGCAGTCCCTAGTCTAGTTATGCTAACTACCCATCCTTCAGCTGTTCCCCTGTAGGGTGATCTTCAGATCCTCTTCATAAGGCTGCACTATAGACCTTGCATATTCCAGCACAAAATCCATCCCACCCACTTGCTGCCTCATGCTCCCCTCTCTTCATTTCTGTGCCTGAGATAACCTGTTAGGGCTTCTGTCTGCTAAAGGAGATTGTTGGATAGATTGCTAGGGGAACTGCTTTTGACACTCGCAGATGGCCATGAGTTTTCACTAGATGAGTCTGATGTCGAGTTGAATGAAATGTAATGTTATTATTAGGCAAGCAATTGCTATTTATGAATGACTTTACAATATATTTGATGTTTTCCTCTCCACTGTTCCTGTTACATTTGCTTTACACATTTATGGCTCTATTTTATCCACTGTCTGTGCAAAAGTTTATGTAACAAGTGGCTCTCTGTTCCACTTCATTTATCGGTGCTGATATGAATTCACAGACTTGGGTCTTACTCCTTACTAAATCATTTCAATTGTACTACCGAGTTTTTGCCCCTTACTGGTTCAGCATGTCTTCCCAGGGCAAAACAGGACCCAGATTTTCATATGCCACACCAGTTTCCCTAGGCCACGTTTATACATAAAACATCCAAGTCAGTGTGGAGTCTTGCTTCCGAAGGAATCTTGCTTTCCATGGAACGTGACTAATGGAACAAGGGAATACAATTCACATGTGAGGTACCATGCAAATAAATGATTCAAATCTACAAGGAAAAGTTTTTTTGTCATTTTTTTATTTATATATTTTATTTCCATATTTCATTTCCATTTCCAATGAATACAAAAGTTTGAACCCAACCAAAATTTCTGCTGGTGAAAAAGGAAGCAAATCCCCCTTTGGTTATCCAAAAAATGTGATGCTGGGGATTATAGGACCTGCATGTACAATGCTTTGGAAGTTGGGAGTGATGGAAAATAGATAAATTAGGAAAGTTTGAATGAAGCTGCCTGGATTCTGCTCAAAACCAGAAACCTTTAAGCATGTGCATTCAAATGCAGTCTCCCTTTGAACAAGTCTCTCAAGGCTTCCTTCACCTTTTCATTCCTGAGAGTATAGATGAAAGGGTTAAGCAAAGGGGTGATCACAGCTGTCAAGATGCTCACAGCTTTCTTAAGATCCAGAGATGGTGTCTTTGATGGCCTCAGATACATGAATATGGCACTTCCATAGTATATGGAGGCCACGGTAATGTGGGCACCACAAGTGGAGAAAGCCTTCTGCCTTCCACTGGCTGATGGGATCCTCAGGACTGTGCTGATGATGGAAACATAAGATACAGTGGTTAGGATCAAGGAGCCTAGAAGTACAATGATCGCATTTATGAAATCAAAACACTCAATGAGGCGTGTACTGCCACAAGAAAGCTCAAGGAGTGGTTCAGAATCACAAAAGAAATGATTAATGACATTAGAGCCACAAAATGGCAGCATGGAAATAGCGATCATAGGCCCTATCACCAAAACAAATGCTGTCAGCCAGCAAAAAAAGACAAGCCAAGTACAGTTCCTGAAGTTCATGATGGAAACATAGTGCAGTGGGTTACATATCGCTATGTAGCGATCAAAGGACATGATGGCCAACAGTAGGAACTCTGCCACTCCAAGGAAGAAATAGAAAAAACACTGAATTAAGCAACCATAAAATGAGATTGTCTTGGTCCTTGAAAGGAGGTTGGTTAGCATGACTGGAATAATGGATGATGTGAATGCAATCTCCAGAATGGACAAATTAGAGAGGAAGAAGTACATGGGGCTATGCAGGCGAACATCGAGTAACACCACAGCAATGATGATCAGATTCCCCAACAATGTTAATGTGAAGGTCAATGAAAGCAGACAGAAGAATAAGATCAGGAGGTGATCAGGAAATAGGATGCCTAGGAGAATGAATTCTTCCAGAGTGCTGTGGTTCTTTGATTGCATTTATGCCGTAAACTGGAAATAAAAAGGAAACAAGTTCTGCATCAATAAATCTGGCAGTTAAAACTAGTGTACATGCACACAGAAACTTGTACCTAGAATAAAACTTTGTGGATCTTAAAGATGGCACCGGACTCAAACCTTGTTCTGCTGCTTCAGAACAATATGGCTACCCACTTGAATCCATTCATTTATTTACAATCTTAATCCACCTTAGTCCACTTAGTCTAAAAAAGGTTGTCAGCTTGCTCAGACAATAATGGAGCTCTCTATAGGTATTACAGGCTTTCATTTGGGACTTTCTATCAGTGAAAGAAACTATTTCCACTGATGAAAGGCTCTGCCATCAGGTGAATGGATTCACTGGATGCCAGCTGCAGATTTAGACTTATTAAAAATCCACCCAATTTGGATTTGTTTATAGATAAAAGGAACTAAGGATGAATTTATGTTTAAAGAACTGATTGCTGTTGGTGTTATGCTATGTGTATGATACAGGTGTAAAGATGGGTTTTTAAGGTTGTGGGATAAAATACTAACTGATTATATTTGTAGAAACACCAAGCAATAGAAAAGACATCATGATGAACTTTATATTGGGGGTGGACATAATCTCTTTACAGTTATTGTTAGAAATATATGCTGAAATCTAGGTTGGATTTTTCTTTGGTAGAATGTTTTGTTGTATAAAATGACACGATTCACTTTTGTTTATTATAGCAAAATCAATAAAAAGATTGAAAAAATCCACCTAGATAGAAATAGAAACACCTTAATATAACCAATAGTTTAAAAATAGGATAAATATTTGAATATTAAGATACAGAAAGTGATACATACATCTCTCCTCCCATTCCAGCATATTAAGGGCATGGTTCCTGGAATACATTCCCTAATTTAGTTATGGGAAGGGGAATCCCCCCAAAATTCACTTTTTCAGATATAGTTATTGATTCCTCTTGTTCTGTTCCCCCCCTCTCTCTTTCAAAAGTTGTCTCAATGCAACCTTTTGTAATGGCACTCCTTGGAATTGTTTTATGTAACACTAGGAGCAAGGCCCATTATGGGAAGAAATACAATGAGCTCTAGAAGGAAGCTCCAGGTGAGTGTCCTGGCTGTGGCTGGTGGGGCGGCAGAGGGAAGGTGGAGATAGAGGGAGGCAAGCCATGTTTACTTCCTTCTGCTTAGCTATAAGGCAGGGTTGTTTCAAGTCATTTTGTTGCCCCAAGTGGGTAGTATGGGAGGATCGCCTCATGGTAACAGGTATGGTTCCCTCCACCCCTGACTTATGTTGATTTGGGGGTATGCAGTGGCAGCTTAGAAAAGCACCTCCTCCTATGCCATGTCTTCTGGGTTCCAAGGGTCTGGAAAGTGGTTCCATAGCCAGTTACAGGGTTACCAACTCTGGGTTGAGAAATACCTGTAGATTTGAGGGATAGAGCCTGGGGAGGATAGGGGTGGGGAGGGACCTTAGCAGGGTATAATGCCATAGACTACACTGGCTAAAGCAGCCATTGTCTCCAGGAGAACTGATCTTGGTCATCTGGACATCAGTTGTAATAGCTGGAGATCTCCAGGTGCCACCTGGAGGTTGGCTTATGTTAATTCCGGGCTATGCAGTGGCAGCTAAGGTAGAAAAGCACCTCCTCCTATGCCATGTTTTCTGGGTTCCAAGGATCTGGAAAGTGGTTCCATAGCCAGTTACAGGACTGCCAACTGCAGGTTGGGAAATACCTGTAGATTTGAGGGGTAGAGCCTGGGGAGGGCAGAGTTTGGGGTGGGGAGGGACTTCATCAGGATATAATGCAATAGAGTCTATGGTCCAAAGCAGCCATTGTCTCCAAGAGAACTGATCTTGGTCATCTGGAGATCAGTTGTAATAGCTGGGAAATTTTCTATAGGGGAAATGACGTGCTGTGGCTGGGGAACACGGTGATTTGTAGGAGATCTCCAGGCCCCATGGGGAGATTGGGATATGTATTTTATCTCAGAGCAAGAGCAAACTGTTTAGAATATTAGAGGCAAAGGCCAATCAAGCCGCATATGCAAATGACCTCTGTGTTCTGACTGGCTATTGAGGGGAGAGGAAAAGCAAACTGTTTAGAATATTGGAGGCAAGACTCAGGAAATGCAGCCAGTGGATAGGGACAGCTTCTGAATGACAGATTAGGGAGCCAACTGATTTTGGAATGTGTTGAATGTACAGCAACATGCCACTACAAAAACAGCTTTATAATATAGGACAGATAACACAGGGTGCTATTTTTTTGTTTGTTTTTAGCAGGAGGATAGGATGGTTTGGGAAGTCCTACCTCTGCCATGAACTTGTTAGATCATGGACACATAATTATTGTTCATGCTATGTTCTCTGTTACTAAGCACTGATATGTATCACTTCTAAGTGCTCTCTACAAATGACTTGGAAATTGAATGTCTAGGTTCATTATGGTTTCGGACAGTATCTTCTTTTTAAAAATTAGTTGGAACTTCCTGGCCTTGTTTAGAATATACCATGAAATCCAGTCACTCTCTCCAGTCTTGCCTATCTTACAGAGGGGTTACATAGGAGTGAAAAAGGTTTGACTGTCCAAAAAGACATGGTGGGGATAGTGGAACCTGTATGGACAAAAGTCATGTGGCTGTCATAAAAATTAATATTGGGCAAAACTGAGTGAAAACACTGGCTGGATCTGACCCAGGGCTATCATTAGAAGAGAGACCTATGTACAATGCCTTCAGCTCCTTAGATCCAGTAGGTGGATCCAGGAACAGATCCATTAAGTAGATAGTAATTTCCCATACTGGATTCTCACACATGGTGGGAATTTCCCAGAGACTTTCCATAAGGCCTCCGCACAGACCAGTGAAAAGAAAATGCCTTTTTCCTTCCAATACTTAATGGATTTTTAAAGGATAGTTATTACAATATAAATGTAGGAAATAGTAGTGAGTAGGAAGGGAAGTAAGGTGACAATATCAAGGATACAAGCTCTTCTTTCTTCATACAATAAAAACTCTTTGCAATAGAAACATGCAATAATGGGGTTTATAAAGGTAAGGCAAAATGTGATGTGGAATACCTGTGATTACTTTTCCAACTTTTTAGTGTGACTCCTGTTCAACTTTAATGGGGCTGTGAGCATTATTATATTAGCAGTGCTAGGACGGGGGGGGTGTCTTTATATTTTCTTGTCTGAAAAAAAAATCAGCTGCTGCTGAAATTCTACTAATGAAGATCAACTGCAGTTGGATAAGCCAGAAGAAAGGCAACCCAACTAGCTGAACAGAATGGTAGGATCCAATCCAATCCAATAACCTTTATTGGCATAACTATAGCTTTAAAAAAGATAACAGTACAAGTCAGCCCATATGTCAACAAACAGAAGCCATCAAAGTACAGTGATTTGTATCATTGTATATAATAGTAACATTAGGAGAAAGTACAAGAATTCAGAACAGTAATCTCAAGTAATTAAAACTGTTGCAATAAGAAACTTAACTATTCTATATGGAATCATAGATACACCTTATCTCTCTCACTTATTTCTCTCTCCTAATCTCTCCGGCTCTCTTCCTCTTCCTTCTTTTATTTCCTCTTTTTCTTTGTCCCGGAGTATATTTGCCAGGAACTCTGCCACCTGCTCAGTAACTTTGGGGGTTTTGTCCTTTAGCAGGAATTCCATATCTCTGTTGGTCGTATCCTTAGGGTGATTCCACACTAGATCTTAAATCCTGGTTCAACCTTGTCCCTGAACTTACATTCTACACTATACTCGAGTTCATCCCTGTAATTATCTTGAAATATTTTTACATACTACACGATATGCGAGTTCACCCCTGTAATTATCTCAAGGTATATTTTCTTTCCACATTACATTGAGGTCACTCTGGTTTTGCCCCACACTTGTCACAGGATAAATGGATGCTGTTATAACCAGGGATAAATGCAAGGTATTGTGTCACAAGTTGAACTCTGATAAAACTTTGGATGAAATCCAAGTGTGGAAAGGATTTTAGAGAGTTGGAGAGTCCTAATCAGGTGAAATGAAGCTGAGTAAACAGCTGGCAGTTTAAAAGGATGTGCTGGACAGGGTCAGGTTCTTTGCAGAGAGATCTGCAGAGTCTTGCCTCATAGGGGATACCCTTGTATCTGCCTGTGACCACAGCCAAGGGAAATATATTGAGTCTGGCCAGCATAAATGCTCTCCACTGAGAAGGGATTTTAAGCTTGAAAAGTACTGAGCCATAGAGTTTTGTGGGAAAGCAAGACCCAGGAAACGGGGAGACAAGTCCCCTCTGCTTCAGCTTTTATTAATTGTAAATCAAGATCTTGAATTCTCCTTTGAATTATTTGAAATATATAGATTTTGTTGAAGTTAGTCAGGGAGCCTAAATCAATACCTAAAGAATTAATTTTCTCCCTTATTAATTGGGTCCATTTACAAACATGCGGGTCAGCAGTTAAAGAAGCAATATTTGGAGGGGGTTGAAAATGAAGATGTAACCAATATTAGATGGCAGTAATCCAAGCTCTAGATTCTATGGTATAAAGACCCAACTCAGCACACAAGGTAAAGTAACTAACCGAGCTGAGAATACCAAGAATTCGATGCAGAAAGATTGCATTAACTCATTCAACCTTTTTATTAAGGTCCTGAATACACACGGGGACCCCATACAGTAACTGGAGAATCACTGTAGCCCAAAAAAATCATAGAGTGGCCAGGACAAATTGGTTACCTTTTTGATAGTGAAAATGAGTTATAGCAGCCATTTTGTTCTTGGCCAAACTAAGGGAATGCTCCTGATGCAGGGATCATTTTAGATTATAATGAAAGAGAATACCCAGGTATCTGAAAGATTTAACTTGTTCAATTTCTCTTCCATCAATCGTCCAAATGAAATGCCTCCGTGATTTAGAAAATATCAACATTTTAGTCTCATCAAAATTAATAAGTAAAGAATTCTGATTACAAAATGAAATAAATGCAGATAGGGAGCACTTGAACCCTACTTTAGTAAGAGAAAGAAGTGCTGCTTCATCCGCATATAACAAGATAGGAACCAGAACTGAATTGAATTTGGAAGCATGTCCATTAATTTTAGCCAAATAGGAGGGGTGGTAGGATCCAACCCAGTATCATCCTGCCTCCTCAGAACCTCCCATCCGAATGTAACAGTAATAAAAGTTTCAAGAAAAAAAATACAGAAAACACTAGACAAAGAATAAGAAAAAGAATGTGCCATTGAGTCACAACTAACTCTGACAACCCCAAACCATGGGATTTTCAAGGCAAGAGATGAGCAGAGGTGGTTTGCTATTACCTCCCTCCATGTAGCAGCAATCCCAACCTTCCATGATGATGTCCCATCCAAGTACTGACCGTCACCACCCCTGTTTAGCTCTCAAGCACTAACAAGCTTGGGCCAAACTATGCTATTCAGTCTGCTACAAAAATTGGAAACCAATTTACCTTTATTTTGAAGAGTTTCCCTGTTAAATTCTCTGCAGACAGGTACCAGAGGCATGAAGAAAGTATCTTTGGAGTGTGTGAATGAAAATGATGCTTAGTATTTCTGCTAGTATGTTTTCTTCTGTGCCACTCTTGATTTACCAGTAGATCACAGATTTCAAAAAAAATGGGAAGAAATCTTTCTTTGCATACCGTGGAATCTTGAACTCTGGTGCTCTGGGTGGGCACTTCATCAATTAATGAACTCATTCTCTTCATTACTTAAAACATATTATCATTAATGTTTGTAACTTTTTGCACAGTGCAATTAGCAGAAAAACTTTAATTAGCACGACTGATTATTGTGGAGGAACGCAGAGTATGCTCAAGGGATTTTTTTTTTTTTTAAAGTCAGTGTCTAGGGACTTTGTTTCTGATGGTAGGAAGGAGGTGTTGCAATTAGTTGGTGCAATTTAGTGATAAAGTTAGAATGATGGACTTGGACTAGACAGCTACATCCAAATGATGGATTTCAAAAAGTAATGTTGCCAACCCTCCAGATGGGGCCTGGAGTTCTTCTAGAATTACAATTAATCTCCATACTACAGAAATCAGATCTCCTGGAGAAAATGGCTCCTTTGGAGGGTGGACTCTATGGCATCACATACATGTTGAGTTCCCTTCCTCCCCAAACACAATCCTCACCAGTCTCTACCTCCGAATTTCCAGGAGGTTCCCAACCTGGGGTTCCCAACCCTGTCAAGAAGTGACACCATTTGTGTGCATCATAAGAACATAAAAACCTAAGAGAAGCCAATGTTGAATCAGGCCAATGACCCATCTAGTCCAACACTCTGTCACACAGCGGCCAAAAATACCAGGTGCCATCAGGAGGTCCAGCAGTGGGGCTAGGACACTAGAAGCTCTCCCACTGCTGGTGAGCTTTTTGTAGAAATGTGGAGATATAAATATGAGTGGTGTCTCTATATAAAGCCCGTTGTCCATATATTTAGCATGGTCAAGAAACAGGATGAAGGTTGGAACTTTGTAGGCTATTGAGTAAAATTATTCACACGTAAGCAAGTTTCAATCTCAGCGGCTGGTCCTCAGTAAGCAGAAGGTACATTGGGAGCAAAACTAGAAATAATAAAAAGATCCACATGAATTTATTCAAATCAATAAGCTTGTTGTTGTTGTTCAGTCGCACAGTCGAGTCCGACTCTTCGCGACCCCATGGACCAGATTACGCCAGGCCCTCCTGTCTTCTGCTGTCCGCTGAAGTTTGCTCAATTTCATGTTTGTTGCATCGATGACGCTGTCTAACCATCTCATCCTTTGCCGTCCCCTTCTTCTTTGACCTTCAATCTTTCCCAGCATCAGGGTCTTCTCCAGTGAATGCTCCCTTCTCATTTGGTGGCCAAAGTATTTGAGCTTCAGCTTCAGGATCTGGCCTTCCAGGGAACAGTCAGGGTTGATTTCTTTTAGGATTGACTGATTTGATCTCCTTGCAGTCCAAGGGACTCTCAAGAGTCTTCTCCAGCACCATAGTTCAAAAGAATCTATTCTTCGGCGCTTGGCCTTCCTTATAGTCCAACTCTCGCAGCCATACATTACTACGGGGAATACCATTGCTTTGACCATGCGGACTTTTGTTGGCAAGGTGATGTCTCTGCTTTTTATCATGCTGTTTAGGTTTACCATCGCTTTCCTCCCAAGGAGCAGGCATCTTTTAATTTCATGGCTGCAGTCACCATCTGCAGTGATCTGGGATCCTAGGAACGTGAAGTCTGTCAGTACGTCTACGACTTCCCCTTCTATTTGCCAAGGAGTGATGGGGCCAGATGCCATGATCTTAGTTTTTTTTGATGTTGAGCTTCAAACCCACTTTTGCGCTCTCCTCTTTCACCCTGAGCAAGAGGCTCTTTAGGTCCTCTTCACTTTCTGCCATCAGAGTGGTATCATCTGCATATCTGAGGTTATTGATCTTTTCCCCAGCAATCTTAACTCCAGCTTGTGATTCATCCAGGCCAGCATTTCGCATGAATAAGCTTAAAAAGGGATAACTCTGCTTACATGTTTCCCTTGTTGTTTCCCTATTATTTCCAGAAATATTTTGATTTATACCTAATTAGACAGACAACTGTTCTTCTCCAGTCACTGTTAATCATCCATGTAGTGCTATATGCTTTAAAAGTTTACCTTATGAAGATGGCTGATTTAGAGAAGAATACAGCACTGTCTGGGTACTGAAAGCTGATTAATGAACTATGTGTGAAATTAAATTTGTCTTAATAACTGATCTATATGAATGATCAAAAGCTCACTCGGAGTTGATTCTCAGTTCTTGTGAGCTGCTGGGCTTGAGGCTATCAGTGGGCCTTCCAAGCCCATTTTGCTTTAAGGGGAACATGGACATGACAGTGTCCTCCATCTTGTGGTGCTGGAAAGCTCCATCAAGTCACAGCTGGCTTACAGCTACTCCATAGGGTTTTCAAGGCAAGAGATGCACAAAGATAGTGCTTCCTTCTGCCTAGAAACCCTGGACTTCCTCAGTGTCGTGCCATCCGAGTACTCTGCGTGACAGAGTGTTGGACTAGATGGGTCATTGGCCTGATTCAACATTGGCTTCTCTTATGTTTTATGTTCTTATGATGCACACAAATGGTGTCACTTCTTGACAGGGTTGGGAACCTCCTGGAAATCCTTAGTATAGCATTCACCTCCTGGAAATCCTTAGTATAGCACTCACAGTGTATAAAAGCCTTCAACTCAATATTACAGGAAAAATTCTGAAACAAGGAAAAATAAGGAAAATGCTCTTATAATGTTATTATTTGCAGTTACAATATACAAAGAAATATTAAAAGGGTCACTATGCTCACCATTCCTATTATAAGCATTCAAAGCCAGGCATCCAATCAACAATAGCACATGCTCTGCAATAGTCAGTAAGCCTCAAAGAGTGGTCAACACCCAAGGCTTAATATACTCTAGCTAATCTCTATTAGGCACCATAGCAACCATTAGTATTTCTACTTGTAAGTAACAACTATGTAGCAGCAACTCATAAGTAGTAGCCAAGTTCCAATCATTGATTAAAACCATAAGGGTAAATGAAAAAAACAGTAACTCTTTCTACAGCTAAATTATAGAGGTAAGTTGCAACAACTCATAAGTAACAGCAAAATTCTAATGATTGGTTAAGACCATAAGCATCATATGTGTTAAATTTAAATATCCAAAATGCTTCACGTTGTCTCAACCTTTTTTGAACATCTAAACTAATATATTGGTGAGTTTTAAGTATTTCCAGAATCACAAACTGAAAATCATTAAGAGAGTGCTTCATATCCATGTAATGTTGCACTAAAGGAGAATCCAGACGTGAGTTTCTAATGCAGGACCTACGTTCAATCATTCTAATGGTTCTAGTTGACATTCCTACATACAAATATAAACAGGGGCACTTTAAAATATATACAACCCATTTAGTATAATATGAAGAATTTTTTTTTTAACTCATATACAAAATTTCTGCTTGGAATCTCAATTCTACTTGTTCTCCAGACAAATGGGCAGACTGAGCATCTGCCACACGGATGATGGCCACTGGGTGTCACTGTGGTATCAGAATTACAAATTTGAAAATCAGAATGCACTAGTGAATCACGAAAGTTCTTAGTTCTTCTAAATCCTATAAAAGGACGATTTTGACAGCCTGAAATACCTTCCACAATATGCCAATGCTTTAGAACTATGTTTTTAATTTGAGATGCCAATGGGATAAAATCAAAAGCACAGGACAAAGAATGTTGTTGCTGACTACGTCCTGTCTCTTTAAACAAATCTGAGTGATCAACATTTGCAGCCCTAACAGCTGCCTGTTGAATAATCCTTGTTGGACAGCCTCTCTCCTTAAATTGTTGAAAACGTTTAAAGGCTTCTTTCTCATAATGCTGTTTAAATGTAGAATTCCTTTTGGCCCTCAGATACTGTCCATAAGGTAAATTATTGTGTATATGTCTGATGTGATGGGACTGATAATGAAGGTATGAGTTTTTACCAGTACTCTTAGAAAAAGGTTTAACAGCCAAAGTACCTGTTGTTGAAATGAAACCAGTGGTGTCAAGAAAGGTTAACAACAAGATCAGATTTTATTTCCTCTTTCGGCCTCAATGAGGAGGTCGCTGTTGTAAAAAATTCTGATTGGCTGCATGCTTAGTTCTTCTAAACAGACTTGCTCTATAAGAGGGACCCTCTTCACCGCAAGTAGTGGCCGAGTCCTCTGCCTCAGTGGTCTCATAATCTGTAGTTCCACTATATTCATCAGCCCAGGATACCTTCTTGTCTGCACTGTCTTTAAGAAAATCCCATTTATAAACCTTACTATTTGAATAATCCTTCCTATCCCTCTCAAGTTTCTTAAGTTTAGTGTCCACAATGTTCTTCTCATAAACCCTAAGTTCCTCTTCAATTTCTTCAATACGTTTGTCAAAAAGCCTCATTGGCTGCTGAACTTTTTATTTTGTCTTCCACAGTCTTGATTTCAGAATCTAGCTTCTCAACATCTAAAGTAGCTTGTTCTATAATCAGCAACATTAAATCAAAAGAATAATCAGTAACATTAAATCAAAAGGGGAGAGAAACATACTTCCCAACAGCAGTCGTGCCAGGGAAACAAGTGGTGTGAAAGTGACCTATATACAAAGGTGCATTCATTTTATTTTTACTTTGTGTGTATATGTCCACAATAAAATGCAACAACTCTGATGGGACAAAATGTGTCAAACTTAGAGTCGGATGTTTTAGTGGGGAAGAAACTATATATCATGTACAGACCCCCCCAAAAAATGAGTAGAACTAGACTCTCATTCTCTACAGCACAGCTGATTTTGTTTTGCTGTTTAAAAAACAGGATTTCTGAAATGCTGCATGGTGGGCAAACTTCCTGAAGCCCTTCTCCATGGCTTTCTTCACTTCCTTGTTCCTTAGACTATAGATAAGGGGATTAACCATAGGAGTCAAGACTGTGTAGAAGAGGGAGAAGACTTTCTTCACGTATCTAAGGTTCCTCGAACGTGGAAGCATATAGACAAGCATTAGAGTTCCATAAAAAAGGGCAACCACGGTGAGGTGAGAGGAGCAGGTGGAGAAGGCCTTTTGCCTGCCGATGGTGGATGGGATCCTGAGGATTGTCGCAATGATCAATATGTAAGACGTCAGTGTGAGTAGAAAGGGAGGCAAGGTGAATGCACAGGCAAATATGAATGAAGTCATTTCTACAATGGAAGTGTCACTGCAGGAGATTTCCTTTATGATGGGGGGTAAATCACAAAAGTAATGATCAATTTCACTGGGGCCACAGAAAGACAATGAAGTTATTGAAAAGATTGTACTTGTGCTAACTAAAACCCCACTGATCCAAGAAATGGCTGCTAAATGCAGGCACAACCTGCTGTTCATGAGAGTGGTGTAGTGCAGTGGTTTGCAAACAGCTAAGTATCTGTCATAAGACATCACAGACAGGAGACAGCATTCAGCACCTCCCAAGCATGCAAACAGGTAAAACTGGATGAAACAGGCTTTGACAGATATCGCCCTTTCCCCAGTCAGAAGACTCGCCAACATTCTGGGCAGGATGGTTGAGCTGTAGCAGGATTCCAAGAAGGACAAGTTTCCCAGGAAGAAATACATGGGGCTTTGAAGGTGTTGGTCAGCCAGAACAAGCAAAACAATGAGGAGGTTCCCAGACATGGTCACCAAGTAGATCACAAAGAAGAGCAGGAAAAGAAGCAGCTCCAGTTGGGGGAGATCTCCAAATCCCAAGAGGATGAATTCAAAAACAGCTGTTTGGTTTTGCCATTCTTCATTTGCCATGGGCTGCATCTCAAGAAAACAAAACATGACATATCTGATCAATTATATGGGAATACATTTTGTCTATCTCAAATTCACCTTTGTGAATTCCTGGGGCATTATGCAGTAGGTACAGCTCTTGAATGGCTCAGAACTAAATCATCATCTTTTCTCGGTTGGAGCCAATGACACCCTTTTGCCAGGTTGGATCCAGCAACTCCCTGCCATCTTGGCCTGGTTTATAGTCCTTAAAGAATGAGGTGCTGTATTGTTGAGATGGTTGAATGGAGTCCAGTGCTTCACATCACTGGTGATAGATTCCAGCTATGAAAATTCCATTTCATATGCAAACAGAACACTAGCCGACCAGATGACAGTTGCATCATGATAGTGGAAAGTGCAATTCGACATATAAATTGTCCTTCTTAGGTCACTAAATAAAAAGGTCACTAAGGAATCTTGAGCATATGTTCAACAAAAATATCAACATGGTGTTCAGTGGCAGATTGAAAAAAGAAACATTTCCATAGTGGGGATAATTAGAAAAAGGATTATCAAATGAAGGTTCAGTATCACAGTACCCATCTATAATTCTGTGCAGCCACATTTGTAAAGCTATGTATAATTGTTGTCACCCTATATCTAAAAAGATAGCTGGACTTGGTGCCAAAAAAGACAACCAATTCAAACAATTAATTGAAGCACCTGTCTAAAAGAAACGTTAAAACATCTCTGGTTTTGTTGTTTTAGAAAAAGAGAAAGAAGGATATGATACTGGGATGGGCCATAGCTTGCTCGATGGTATAACCTCTGCCTTTCATGCAGGAAGTCTCAGGAACAGTCTGTGGCATCTCCAGTTAAAATTATCATGGAGGAGGTGATGTGTAAAACCTCTACTGCCAGTAATAGTGGATAGTACTGTTCTTGATAGACCTGTGGTCTGACACAATATAAGTCAGCTTCCTGTGTATATAGGTATGTGTGCTCTAAGCATTATTGGGACAAAATGTAGATGAAGTTTCATTCTCTCATAACCTTAGAGTTTGGCAGTCACCCAATGAAGTTGCTTGCCAATAGATTCAGCCAGATGAAAGTACTGCACAGAATTCATAATTAACTTATGGCATTTGCTGCCACAAGGAATGGTGGTGGCCATGAGCTTAGGTAGAAATCACAAGATTTGTAACCTTAAAAAGAAATTGGAATCATTCATGAAGGATAGGTCTGTGAATGGTCATCATTGCTAAACTGCTAAACATCAGATTTAGGGCTAGTTAACCTCTGAATACCAATTGTTGAAGGAACCAACAATGAGAGAGGACTGAACTTCAGTCCTGGTGGATTTTCCCCAGGTGTATTATATTCAGTTAGATAGGCCCTTCATTGGAATCAGCTCCCCACTACTGTTACCACTCAGTGATTGGCCTAAAAAGCAGCAGGTAACATTTTTAAACAGATTGCCTCCATATGTTCATCAAGTGCCCTCAAGTCACAACTGACTTATGGCAACCCCAGCAATAGGTTTTCAAGGCGAATAAGAGACAGAGGTGGTCTGCCATTGCCTTTCTTGGAAGAGTCTTCTTTGGTGGTCTCCCATTCAGGTACTAAGCCTGCTTAGCTTCTGAGATCTGATGAGATCAGGCTATACTATGTCACCTTCCCTCCATTGCCTCCATAAGAAAATAATAATCCCTCCATGTGGTAGACAAGCAAGAGAATAATAAATTTTTAAACCATGATTTACCGTATGGCTGAAATAGTTTCCTGAAGCTCTAGTAGGACTTGTTCCATAGCCTAAAGCCACAACTTGTTGTTCTCCATAGAAACATATGTTATATACTTAGTCCTACTGAAAAGTCTGGTTTCTTCTTGTTTCCACTCCAATATACATATTCCTTGTTTTTCAGATAGTGTTTGCTCGATAACTTCATCTCTGTCTTCTCTTTCTAAACATGTTTCCTTTTAATACTTTCAAGCCCTATTTAATTTCACAAGAAGGCACATGTCTCTACTGCATTATTATATTTGTTCTTTGTAGGAAAGTAGAACATTTCCCTTGATGCTTTCAATAATAGACCTTGCAATCTACTGGGAAGGCTGAGCAGAGAGGGCCTATGGCTCAGTGGTACTATACACATTTCATGCAGAAGGTCCCAGGTTCAATCCCTGACATCTCAAGTTAAAGCTAGCAGATATTGGGAAAGACTTTTTTTGTAAACAACCCTGGAGGGCTGTTGTCAATCAGAGGAGATAATACTGAATGACATGGATGAAGAGAGGGATTAAAGTTTTAACCAAAATTCACACATGACCATGTGTAATAAAGACAAATGGTCATTGGCCTGCCACCAACTATGGAGTTCTGAGGACTTCAAACTAGTCGGGTTTCCTTGAAATTACAATTTTTGCTGTTTCCTACTTCCCACTGCAGACCCATGCTCTGTCCCCTTTGCTGTTCCTGTGGATTTTCGGACTTCTAAGAACAGATTTGGGGGGTAGTGATCTGCCACAACCATTGCCCCATTGCCCCTTCTTGTGAAAGGTTAAATGTAATTAAGTTTCCAGAACTCCATAGTGGGACAGCATGAATAGTAGCACAGAAAGACACATTCTGGAGGTAACGAGTAGGGAAAGTGATGTGACCTTATTCCAGCCCACGTCTATCTGTCCTGATATTTTCTCCCTTCCGTGTTTCTACATGGCAGTCCAAAACCTGTAGATTTCTTGTGTTAATTAGGCTATGAGTTACAATTTGTATATCTTATTATATATGACTTATGAGTGTTAAGACATTGAGGTAATTTTTTTAAGGTAGAGTACAACCTACTTGAGCTGAGTTTAGGATCAAAGTGTATTTAAAGCCAATGCATACTATTTGGGCCACTTGCCAAAAGTGCATGATGTCAGCTTACTGTTGTCATTATTCTGCTAAAGTCATCCTTCATATCAACAGCTGAAAGCAACCACATTAATTTATTTCTTTACCATACTTACTGTCTGCATTTTGACTAATGCTGTCAAAATGGTTAACAGGATAAAGAATGACTAAGTGACAGACCCATTGGCAAATCTTATTACCAGAAACACTTTCTCTGATCCTTACATGCACAGGAATTACCTTAATGAGGAAATAGAAGGTTGAATCCAACCAGCTATTCTGTTGATCAAGATAGAGGAAGGAAGTGCTCAATGACCACCCCTCCCCCCAAAAAAAAGGCTAGACTGGGAACCATGGAACATATATGAGCAACAGTTATGTGAGAAGGGGGCACCAATGTGGGCTGATCTTAGAAAATCTCAACTTTCTTGCCTATACACCAGCAGTCCCAGTTTTTCTGGGATATTTCCCAAAACATATCAGGAAAACAGGTCCAGGAAGGAATACAGAAAAGATGGGGGAAGTACGAGATGTGTATGGATGCATCATAATACTATAAGGAAGCGGGGGGGGGAAACACACTTCTCAGCAGCAGTCGTGCCAGGGAAACAAGTGGTGTGAAAGTAACTTATATACATTCATTTTATTTTTACTTTGTACATATATGTCCACAATAAAATGCAACAACTCAGACGGGAAGAAATGTGTAAAATTTAGAGTCAGATCTTTTAGTGGAGAAGAAAATATATATCATGTACAGGCCAAACAAAAAAAATGAGTAGAACTAGACTCTCATTCTCTACAGCACAGCTGATTTTGATTTGATGTTTAAAAAACAAGATTTCTGAAATGCTGCGTGGTCAGCAAACTTCTGGAAGCCCTTCTCCATGGCTTTCTTCACTTCCTTGTTCCTTAGACTATAGATAAGGGGATTAACCATAGGAGTCAAGACTGTGTAGAAGAGGGAGAAGACTTTCTTCACGTATCTAAGGTTCCTCGAACGTGGAAGCATATAGACAAGCATTAGAGTTCCATAAAAAAGGGCAACTACTGTGAGGTGAGAGGAGCAGGTGGAGAAGGCCTTTTGCCTGCCGGTGTTGGATGGGATCCTGAGAATTGTTGCAATGATCAATATGTAAGATGTCAGTGTGAGTAGAAAGGGAGGCAAGGTGAATGCACAGGCAAATATGAATGAAGTCATTTCTACAATGGAAGTGTCACTGCAGGAGATTTCCTTTATGACGGGGGATAAATCACAAAGGTAATGATCAATTTCATTGGGGCCACAGAAAGACAAAGAAGTTATTGAAAAGGTTGTGCTTGTGCTAACTAAAATCCCACTGATCCAAGAAATGGCTGCTAAATGCAGGCACAACCTGCTGTTCATGAGTGTGGTGTAGTGCAGTGGTTTGCAAACAGCTAAGTATCTGTCATAAGACATCACAGACAGGAGACAGCATTCAGCACCTCCCAAGCATGCAAACAGGTAAAACTGGATAAAACAGGCTTTGACAGATATCGCCCTTTCCCCAGTCAGAAGACTCGCCAACATTCTGGGCAGGATGGTTGAGCTGTAGCAGGATTCCAAGAAGGACAAGTTTCCCAGGAAGAAATACATGGGGCTTTGAAGGTGTTGGTCAGCCAGAACAAGCAAAACAATGAGGAGGTTCCCAGACATGGTCACCAAGTAAATCACAAAGAAGAGCAGGAAAAGAAGCAGCTCCAGTTGGGGGAGATCTCCAAATCCCAAGAGGATGAATTCAGAAACAGCTGTTTGGTTTTGCCATTCTTCATTTGCCATGGGCTGCATCTCAAGAAAACAAAACATGACATATCTGATCAATTATATGGGAATACATTTTGTCTATCTCAAATTCACCTTTGTGAATTCCTGGGGCATTATGCAGTAGGTACAGCTCTTGGATTGTTCAGAACCAAATCATTGTCTTTACTGGTTTGGATCCAATGACACCCTTTTGCTGGGTTGGATCCAGCAACTCCCTGCCATTTTGGCCTGGTTTACAGTCCCCAAAGAATGAGGTGCTGTGTTGAGATGGTTGGAGTCCAGTGCTTCACATGACTGGTGATAGATTTCAGCTATGAAAGTTCCATCACATATGCATTACACACATGATAATGGAGTGTGTAATTCTATATATAAATTGCCCTTCTTAGGTTGCTTTTTTAACTAAATAAAGAGGTCACTAAGGAATCTTGAGCATGTGTTCAACAAAAATATCAACATGGTGTTCAGTGGCAGATTGAAAAAAGAAACATTTCCATAATGGGGATGATTAGAAAAGGGATTGTCAGATGAAGGTTCAGTATCACAATGCCCATCCATAATTCTGTGTAGCCACATTTGGAAAAATATGTATAACTGTTGTTGCCCCATATCAAAACGGATAGCTGGACTTGTTGCCAGAAAAGATGCCCTGTTCAAACAATTGGTTGAAGCACCTGTCTAAAAGAAAGGCCAAAACATCTCTGGTTTTGTTGTTTTAGAAAAAGAGGAAGAAGGAGGGGCCATGGCTTGCTTGATGGTATAACCTCTGCCTTGCATGCGGGGAACCTCAGGTTCAATCTGCGGCATTTCCAGTTAAAATGGATCCATGGAGAAGGTGATGTGTTAAACTTCTAACCTCTACTGCCAGTAATAGTGGATAGTACTGTTCTTGATAGACCTGTAGTCTGACTCAGTATGAGTTAGCTTCCTGTGTACAAGTGTATGTGAAGTCTAAGTTTCAAGCATCATTAGGAGAAAATGTAGACAAAGTTTTGTTCTCTCAGAACCCAATAAAGTTGCTTGCCAACAGATTCAGACAGATGAAAGTACTGCACACAGTTCATAATAAACTTATCACATTTACTGCCACAAGGTATGGTGGTGGGCATGAACTTACGTGGAAATCACAAGATTTGTAACCTTAAAAAGAAATTGGAATCATTCACGAAGGCTAGGTCTGTGAATGGCCATCTTTGCTAAACTGAACCTTCAGATTTCAGGTCAGTTAACCTCTGAATACCAATTGTTATAGGAACCAGCAGTCCTGCTGGTATTTTCCCCAGATGTATTATATTCAGCTAGATAGGTCCTTCACTGGAATCAGCTCCCCACCATTGCTACCACTCAGTGACTGGCCTAAAAAGCAGCAGGGGAAATTTTAAATCGGTTGCCTCCATATGTGCATAAGTGCCCTCAAGTCAAAACTGACTTGGCAACCCCAGCAAGAGGTTTTCAAAGCAAGTAAGAAACAGAGGTGGTTTACCATTGCAGAATCTTCTTTTATGGTCTCCCATCGAGGTACCAACCCTGTTTAGCTTCTGAGATCTGATGAGATCAGGCTATACTATGCCACCTTCCCTCCATTGCCTCCATAAGAAAATCATAATCCCTCCATGTGGTAGACCAGCAAGAGAATAATAAATCATTAAACCATGATTTACCGTATGGCTGAAATAGTTTCATGAAGCTGTGGAAGGATCTGTTCCATAGCCTAAAGCCACAGCTTGTTGTTCTCCATATACAACCTACTGAAAAGTCTCAATTTCTTGTTGTTTCCACTCCAATGTACATATTCCTTGTTTTTCAAATAGTGTTTGCTGGATAACTTACATCTCTCTCTTCTCTTTCTAAACAGGTTTCCTTTTAATACTTTCAAGCCCTATTTAATTTCACAAGAAGGTACATGTCTCTACTGAATTATTATATTTGTTCTTTGTAGGAAAGTAGAACATTTCCCTTGATGTTTTCAATAATAGCCCATGCAATCTACTGGGAAGGCCAAGCAGAGAGGCCTATGGCTCAGTGGTACTATACACATGTTTCATGCAGAAGGTCCCAGGTTCAGTCCCTGACTCCTCAAGTTAAAGCTAGCAGACATTGGGAAAGATCTTTTTTTGTAAACAACCCTGGAGAACTGTTGTAAATCAGGGGAGACAATACTGAATGACATGGACCAAGAGGGGAATTAAGGTTTTAACCAAAATTCACGCATAACCATGTGTAATAAAGACACATGATTGTTGGCCTCTTGCCAACCATGCAGTTCTGAAGACTTCAGACCACTTAAGTTTCCTTGAAATAACAATTTTCGCTGATTCCTACCTCCCACTGTGGACCCTTTGATGTTCCTGTGGATCTTCAAACTCACAAGAACGAATTTTTGGGGGTAGTGGTCTGCAACAACTATTGCCCCTTCTTGTGAAAAGTTAAATGTAATTAAGTTACCAGAATTGCATAGTGGGTTAGGGACAGCATGGATGGTAGCACAGAAAGAAACAGAAAGATGTGTAACTTTATTCAAGCTCCTAATTTTCCCCCCTTCTATGTTTCTACATGGCAGTACAAACCTGTGACTTCTTGTGTTAATTAAGTTCTGAGTTACAGTTTGTATATCTTTTTATATATAGTTTCAGTGTTAAGACATTGAGGTATTTTTTTAAGGGCAGAGTACAACCTACTTGAGCTGAGTTTTAGGATCAAAATGTATTTAAAGCCAATTTATCCTATTTGTGCCACTTGCCAAAAGTGCAGGATGTCAGATTACTTGTAATTCTTCTGCTAAAGTAATCCTTCGTATCAACAGCTGAAAGCGACCACATTCATTTATTTCTTTACCATACTTATTGTCCAGTGCTGTCAAAACGGTTAACCAGTGCTGTCAACATGGTTAACAGGATAAAGAATGACTTATCATTATCCACGCGACAAAAGCAGATGAAGAGAAAAGAGGAAAATAAGCACAACTTTTGGGTAAATCTGATGACGAAAGTGGTGATGGGAGGAAAGTGCTGTCAAGTCACAGCTGACTTATGGCAACCCTGTAGGGTCTTCAAGGCAAGAGATGTTCAGAGGTGGTTGGCCATTGCCTGTCTCTACATCACAACCCTGGTGTTCTTTGGAGGTCTACCATCCATTTATTAGTCAGTGCTGACACTGCTTAGATTCCAAGATCTGTACAGGGGAAAATATTTTAGTACAATTGCATGACGACCAGTGATTGAGATGGATTCTGAAGCCATTGTACAACTCCTTCACCAACCAAATGAATCAATGAACTTCACCAGTATGATGGAGGGCACATGAACTAAGTGACAGATCCATTGGCAAATCTTATTACCAGAAACACTTTCTCTGATCCTTACATGCACATAAATTACCTTAATGAGGAAATAGAAGGTTGAATCCAACCAGCTATTCTATTGATCAAGATAGAGGAAGGAAGTGCTCAATGACCACCCCTCCCCCTAAAAAAAGGCTAGGCTGGGGACCATGGAACATATATGAGCAACAGCTATGTGAGGAGGGGGCTGGATTATGGAGGAAACTTGTGTGAGGTTGGGTGAAAAAGCTGACTGGAGGAAATCTAGGATTTCTACAGCAGTAACCCATTTTAGCTAATTTCACTGGCTACCTAATTGTCCAGGCAAAATTAAGGTTGCTAATTTGATCCTATGAACTCATCCAGGCATGGGATCTCAAACAGCAACTGCCCTTTTATAAGTGTCTGTGTTAAACTATGAGAATCAGTGGGTGAAATAGTAGCCTTTAAGTCATTCCTTCATTCCTTCACTCCAAATTCACTTTTCCTAGAAGAACCCATTTTGCATTTTGGTTATTAATTTTAATATATGATAGTGGGTAAGGAAACAGGAGGAGTGTGTAAAGAATTGTAACTTTTTATACATTTACTTACTTAATTTATATTTTGCTTTTTATTTAAAAACAACCCACCAAGGCAACTTGCAAGCACTAACAAAATTACCAAAAGAGATCAATAACGTTAGACTAGCAACAGAAACAGTAAAACAGCAACAACTGCACTAGGAATGAAAAACTGAAGTCAATAATCTATCAGATATATTTAGTATCATTTATTTAGTGCATTTCTTTCTTGTCTTTCCTCTTCCTTCATCTACTTCATCCTCACAACAATCCTGTGAGAGAGATTTGCTGTGAGTATACATGACTGGCCGAAGATTATCCAACTAACTTCATGGCAGTGTTAGGATTTGAATCTGAGTCTCCCAGATCTTAGTCCACCAAGTGTAACCAATATACCACACTGGCTATCAAATGCATGACATTCAAAAACAATAATTGTTTGTATGCTTCAAAAATCCATACATCTATCCAATAAATATTTTTTTCCAGAAAGAGAAGGAAATAGCCAACAGCTGATTCAACAAATCATGTCCAATCCCTGTTGATTCATTTCGTTTTCTAAAAACTAGATTTCTGGAATATTATGTAGAATGAGAGCTTCCTGATCCCTTTTCCCAAAGCTTCCTTCACCTCTTTGTTTCTCAAGCTGTATATCAGAGGGTTGACCATGGGCGTCAGGACAGTATAGAAGAGAGAGAAGATTTTCTTCACATATCTGAGATTCCTGGACCTTGGGAGCATATAGACGAGCATGAGTGTTCCATAAAACAGGGCAACCACCATAAGGTGAGAGGAGCAGGTGGAGAAAGCCTTTTGCCTTCCAGTAATGGACTGGATCCTGAGGATAGTAGCAATGATGAAAGCATAGGATGTCAGGGTAAGTAGGAAAGGGGGTAGGGTAAAAATGCAGGCAAATATAAAGGCTGAGAGTTCCACTATATGTGTGTCACTGCAGGAAATCTGTTTTATGTCAGGGATCACATCACAGAAGTAATGATCAATTTCATTTGGGCCACAGAAAGATAACCGTGATACCCGGACAGTTATGCTTGTGCCAACCAAGATTCCGCTAACCCAAGAGCCAGCTGCCAGCTGCATGCATAACCTGCCATTCATGACTGTGGCATAATGCAGTGGTTTAGACACTGCTAAGTACCTGTCATAAGACATCACGGACAGGAGGTAGCATTCGGCTCCTCCCAAGAAAGAGAAGATAAAAAATTGTATCAAACAGGCTTTGACAGATATACTTCCATCACCAGTCAGCAGTCCAGCCAGCATCTTTGGCATGATGGTTGTGCTGTAGCTAGACTCTAAGATGGAGAGATTGCCCAGGAAGAAGTACATGGGAGTGTGTAGGTGCTGATCCACTGCAACTAATAAAACAATGAGGAGGTTCCCAGTCATGGTTGCTGAGTAAATTATGAAGAATAGTATGAAGAGAAGGATCTGCAGCTTTGGGAGATCTCCAAATCCCAACAGGATGAATTCAGACACTGCTGTTTGATTTTGCTTTTCGCTGTTTGCCATCGGGTGCATCTTGAAAAAAACAAAAGCCTCAATTTAACATTTCTTGCATGAGGGAGAGTATGTCTTTTGGACCAACTTTAAGAATGAGAAGAAACCCTACAAAATACATGTCTGTGTATAAAGTGCCATCAAGTCACAGCTGACTTTCGGTGACCCCAGCAAGGGGCTTTCAAGGCAAGTGACACGTGAAGGTGGTTTGCCATTACCTTCCTCTGCAGAGACTTCCTTGGTGGTCTCCCTTACAACTACTGACTACTTAGCTTCTGAGATCTGATGAGATCGGGCTATACCATAATGCCTTCCCTCCCATATAAAAATGCATGAATGTCTATCAAATCATGCACTTCAAGGGCTCAGAACCAAGTCTTGGACCTACCAAATTATATATGAAGACCTGGTGTTCTTTTAGACATCATTATCTTAAACATCACCTTAAACATCATATGAATCTGATGTGAACATTTGCAGAAACACTGTAACCAAACAGAGATGGTTTAATAAATGAATGCTTGTAACATTGCCTAAAATAATAACTATTACACAGTAGGATGGACTTCACTTTGTAGTCTTCTGCAAAGTAATAGTCTTTGGAGAAGCATCCAAGGTAGACTTTATTCTACTGCACATTATGGTGGGCTTGGTTCTATACCTGTTTCTGGCATTAGGGACAGCAGGAATGTCATTGTCCCTTCCCTGTTTCCACAGCAACAACACAATCTTGGAGGATAAAATGTCGCACGACACAAATCTGAAGCTCCCACTCTGAAATCTTTTCATCCAACCATCATTTTGACAAATGAGTAGGGAGGTAACTTCTCCACAGTACCAAATATCTTGAATGATAACTTGTAGGGGAAAGGACAGACTTCACATTTTAGCATGTCTGTTTGATCATCAAAAGAATGAGGTGCAAAAAGACCATATTTCCAAGTGATGGGTCATAGATCATGGTAATAAATGTTTCAAAGCTCACCTCCCCTCAGCAGTTGGATCTATCCCTGTTTCTTGTATGCTGATCATTTCTAAAGACAGCTGTTCCATGATTGATGGTACTGTACTAAAGATCTGTAGCGTTTTCTCTCCTTCTTTTCTCTCCTCCTAATGTTTGGATTTTTACCCAGTCAGAAAATCTCTTACCTCTCTGTACTCATTCCAAAATGTTCTGTTTTCTGAGCCAAGGCCAAGCTCAGTCCATAATAAAGTGACTTTCTGTAGAATTCTAATTTATATACTACACTATGAGGTAGAAAATGTCTCTTGACAGTTCTCGTATCAGGTGCTGTAAGGCACTCAAAGAAATCAGATTTTCAGGTGGGAGTTAGGTCTTACTCCCTCAGCAGCAGTAACCGCCACCATTTGCAGGAGCTGAGAAAGTCACAGCTTTGAACATTCTGTCTAATGCTCCATATCCATTCTACCACTGACATTTTTTTTGCCTGTTTATTTTCACCATCATTTGTCTCTTTACTGTTCATTCCATATGATCTCCAAGATTACTGTGTAGGTAAACTTGGTCTAAGGTGGTACAATGATGCCTGGTCTCTGAGTAAGCACTGCTAACCTTCAGGTGGTACCTGGAGTTCTCCCAGAATTACAAGTAATTTCCAGTTCAGTTCTCTTGAAGGAAATGGGAGCTCCAGAGGGTGGACCGTATGGAGTTATGTCCCTGCTAAGCTCCCTCCCAGCAGCACCTATCATATGAGGAAAGACCCTCAGTCCTCAGAGACACTGAAAAATAGTCTAGTAGCACATTTCTTGAATCTCACTCTGCTTTATTTCTATGTTAAACATATATCTGCAATATTCCAGAACCCTGTCCTTAATGGTTTAAATTCTGGTCTCCCTGTATGTCATTGTTCCATCTCATCAATTCTATTCAAAATGGTCCAGATAGGCAGATATTGTGGATTTTGGGACTCAGTGGAAGACTTAATGGAGGATTCACTGTCCTTACTTTTTTTCAGACCTAATTCTATACCTTAATTATGTAGTCTTCCTGGCCCATTGATTAGGGGGCTTGAGCAATTGGTGGGAAAGGAAATGTTATGCCAGTTTGCTGTAGTGTTTAAGAGCCAGTTTGGTATAGTGGTTAAGAGTGGTGGACTCTAATCTGGACAACCATGTTTTATTCCTCACTTCTCTACATGCAGCCAGCTGGGTGACCTTGGGTCAGTCACACTTCTCTCAGAGCTGTTCTCTCAAGAGTAGTTCTCTCAAAGCTCTCTCAGTCCCATCTACCTTCCAGTGTGTCTGTTGTAGGAAGAGGAAGGGAAGGTGATTGTAAGCTTCTCTGAGACTCCTTCAGGTAGTGAAGGAAGAGGTATAAAACCAACTCTTCTTCTTCTTCTCCTTCTTCTCCTTCTCTTTCTCCTCCTTCTTTTCTTCTTCTTCTCATTTTATCACAGATACGAAGTAAGCCTCACTCAAGTTGAATCTGGTTTTAATCCCAGTTCTATGAGTCAGACCTTACCTTCTCTGATTTATAAGGCTTGAAGAATATTAAATGTATTGATTTTTTAGTTGTAAAAAGTATTCACCGTCTTTCTTCCACAATGGGGCATTTCAGGTAGCACCCAGTACACCACAATATATATTAAAAACAATGTATTATAGAATGGTAAATATCAGCAGTAATTAAACAACAACAGTAGATCAATACAAATATTATACACAGCTGGGCATGGGGATATACAGACAGTCAGTTAATCACCAAAGGACAGATTTTGCCTTGCACCTAAATGTCTACAAACATGTGACCATAGCTGGAGTGGACCACAGAATACATATTTTGTTTGATGGACCTGTCTAACTTTTGAAGGCAGGAACATCAAGACAAAGGACATCCAATGATTTTCTCAAATGATGAAAAGGCTCACAGGAGCAAAAAAGAGAGTTGTGTTCAGCCAACTTTTCCACTGGTGAAAAAGGGAAGATGAAGTCTCCTTTGATAATCAAAAAAGCTATGTATGGGGGATTATTGGAACTTCATGGATAAAAGACCTGTAGACAGGGGTTGTAGTAAGGAGTGGCATTAGGTGAGACAAAGTGAAAAGTCTGGCTTGATCCAATCCAAGCTGACTCTACAGAAACTCTGATCCAAAGCTATTTTGGACTGCAAAGGCCATTGCTAGCACTTTAGATCAAATCCAGGAACAAACTGCAAGTTGACAGGTCCTTAAGAACATATGAAATATGGTCACTACTATGAGATTTTGTTAAAAATTAGTCCACTATATTCTAAACTAATTGAGGTTTTGGAATGTTGTTAAATGGCAGCTCCACATACAGTGCATTATAGTCTTCTAGCATGATCAAACTGTAGAAAGTTTATTCTTTTCCCAGAGAATCTGCACCTGATGTACCAACTAGTTGGAAGAATATCTTCTGAGCTACAGATACCACTCATGCATCTATAAGTAATACAGGATGCAACATCCCTCACAAACTGTGAACCTGCTGTTTAAAGAGACTATCCATCATCAGTTGGATATCAGCTCCACAGAGTTGTCTCATTGAGAATAATCCCTGGTCTAAAGGTACTTGGTAGAAGATTGACCTTCTAAACAATTTTAAGGGTGTGCTTTTTTAAGGGAGGAAGTGTGCTGACTCTTCAGAGGATGCATGTGTGTTAATGTTTTGTCTTGTGCAGGAAAGGAATGTTGGGAATATCTTTGTACCAGTTAAATGGTATCTGGACTGAGCTTTTGTTTCTCCTCTATTGCAGGTATTTAGCCTGGATGTGGTCAGAGGAATAAGCCTTTGGCATGGGCTGAAGGGCAAGAACCAAAGAGCTCTTGATTCTTGGATCTTAGTCCCTGTCTTGCAGCATGTGACCTTTACTGAGCAGGCCTAACTGATCTAGGACCACCTTGGAGTTGGAGTTGTGTTGTATATCCCCCCCAATTTTTTTTTTCTTAAACACAACTTTGATAGAACCAGCTCCTGAATATTTAAGTGTCAACAGATAAGAATAGAAAAACTGAAGCCAGAGGGCTGGTCAGAATTGTTGAAAATAAAGTCTGTTGTTGAAAATAAAGTCCTGTGATAATTTCCTAAGTAAGGACCCATCATACACAGTGGGAAATTAACCACATAAATACAATTCATACATTCCCATGGATTCCAGTGTCTCTAAAATTCCAGTAAGGTGGAACCATCTATTATGGTGTCATATATATTAGAAGCCTCTTGCAACCCCTTCTCATGGCCTCCTTCACTTCAATGTTTCTTAGGCTGTATATTAGTGGATTGACCAGAGGAGTCAACACTGTGTAGAAGAGGGATAAGACTTTCTTTACATCTCTTAGGTTCTTGGATCTGGGTACCATATAGACAAGCATCAGTGTTCCATAATACAGGGCAACCACAGTAAGGTGAGACGAGCAGGTGGAGAAGGCTTTTCTCCTCCCAGTGGTGGAGGGGATTCTGAGGACAGAAACAATGATGAAAACATAAGATGACAGGGTGAGGAGAAAGGGAGGTAGTGTGAATACACAGGCAAATATGAGACCGGATAGTTCAAATAAATGAGTGTCACTACAGGAAACATATCTTATGTCGGAACTAATATCACAAAAGTAGTGATCAAGTTCATTAGGGCCACAGAAGGATAACCATGATATTTTTACAGTCAAGGTTGTGCTGACCAAAACTCCACTGATCCAAGATATAGCTGCTAACTGGAAACTCAATCTGCCATTCATCAGAACTGCATAATGGAGAGGCTTGCATATTGCTAAGTACCGGTCATAAGACATCATGGAGAGGAGGTAGCATTCAGCACCTCCTAAACAAGAAAAGATGAAAAACTGTGTGAAACAGGCTTTGACAGATATGCTCCCATGACCAGTCAAGAGTCCAGCCAACATCTTAGGCAGGATGGTGGAGCTATAGCAGGATTCCAGGAAAGACAGGTTTCCAAGGAAGAAGTACATAGGAGTATGAAGCTGTTCATCAGTTATAACTAGCAGAACAATGAGGAAGTTCCCAGCCATAGTTGCCAAGTATGTAATTAAGAACAGCAAGAAGAGAAGACTTTGAAGTTTAGGGAGGTCTCCAAATCCTAAGAGTATGAATTCAACAACAGTTGTTTGATTGTGCCAGTCGCTGTTTGCCATTGGCTGCATCTTGAAAAAGCAAAACACACCACTTAATATTGTATTACAGATGATGGGGTATATCTTTTGGCCCCACTTTGAAATCAGAAAACACTTTCAAAACACATGCACATATGGGTATGCATGATGCACTTGTGTAGGTGACAACCAGAATATGATATCATCAATCTGTGCATCGTACTCCTTTTACCAGTATATCATGCTATTCAACACAAAAATGTATTAATTGGGGGGGGGGTTGGTGTATCTCCCATCTTAGCTAGTGTCAATGGCTCAATTGGAGAGTCTGAAAATCCTCCCCAATAGATGATGAGACAGTTTAAACCCACCACATCCCTAAATGAGATGGGATTAATATTCCAGTTATTCCAAATGCATTCATATTTTGTTGGAGGACCTAATTCCCAAATCATTATGCATCATATTGAACCCTTGAGAATAGCTTTATCTGGATGGTATCCCCATGAAATCAGACACCTATGGCAGAAAAAAAAGCCATTGAATTTTTAGAATGTTTTGCACTATACAGAGAATCATGCTGTGGCCATCCTAAATGCTGCTGCCAATGGTTCTTGAAAGCCCTGTAGCATTATTATTTAGGGCACAAATCACCTAACAATGCATTGGGACATACCCCAGAACTGGGAGGAAATCGGCAGGCTAAAAGAGAGAAAAAGACTTGGAAGCCTGGATTCCCCTGTCTCCTTTGTTTGCAATATACTTGGGCATTATAAGCCCCTATGGATCCTTACTGGGGAGAAAAACAGCATATAAACACTTAAATAAGCAAAATTAAATCAGACTTTTCCCCCTGTGTGTGTACTGGGGGAGAACTGTTATTTGTCAACAGCCTTCATCCCACAAATTTTGGTGAGGAAAGGTTACATTAAAGGCTTTTAAAATAAATATTGGGGATTTGATGCTCTTACCTTGTCTTACCTTATCTATCCTTACAAAAGGATAGATAAGCAATAAGGTAATTTTTCCAAGTTGAGGACAACATATTGAATCACAAGTGTGTAATAGATAGTATCATATTATTCTCTTCTAAAACAGTTGACTTCACTAGATTTACGAGTGCATAACTGTGCTCAGGTTGCCACTTTAAAAGTAGTTTTGTTTTTGTTTTTTACAAAAGCTTCATCTATAGTCAAATATTCCCCCTTTCCTGTTAATTGAATAATGTATACTGGTTGCCCCTGAAGAGGGAATGATTACATACATCCCCAAATCTTTTGAATCACTGTCACTTACATTCACTCTGTTATTGCTTCTTTCTTCATAACTTTGATATTTCCTTGACAGAAGTTTCCTTATGTCTCATTGTCTTCCTGAGGAGCTTTGTTTCTTCAGTGCTAAGGCCTACATCACTCCATAATAGTGATCTCTATAGAATTGGCTATTTATATTCTACACTCTGATGTAGAAAAGCTCCCTTGACATTTCTGATAATGGATATTGTAATCTAAGGGAAGCTCAGTTAATAGGATGATCAAAGGGACTAAAGCCATGTTTCCTCAGCCTCTACCATGCTCAGCAGTCAGGGTGGGGGTCCTAAAGAGGTCCAAGTCCTGATTGATTTCATGTTCCAGATTGGCTTTGTTTATGTCTGCCATTTTATTCTACCAGTTCAGGATTATCATCATTATCTCTTTGTTACACATTCAGTGCCTGAGGCTAACGCTGACACTGTATGTGTGGATTATAGATAGCAGTGGTGTACATTTTTAAAAAAATTCAGTTTAATTCCATATCAGAACATTTGGGAAGGTCATTATTATCACTTTCATTTCAGGAGTATTGTTGTTGTTCAGTCGCACAATCGAGTCCGACTCTTCGCAACCCCATGGACCAAATCACGCCAGGCCCTCCTGCTTACATTCCAGGTTCCTATGCAGTATTGTTCTTTGCAGCATTGGTCTTTCCTTTCACCGTCAGACACATCCACAATTGAGCGTCCTTTCGGCTTTGGCCCAGCCACTTCACTCTTTCTGGGGTTACTTGTACTTGCCCTCTGCTCTTCCCCAGTAGCATATTGGACACCTTCCGACCTGAGGGGCTCATCTTCCGGGGTCACATCTTTTAGCCTTTTGTTACTGTCTATGGGGTTTTCTTGGCAAAGATACTGGAGTGGGTTGCCATTTCCTTCTCCAGTGGATCACACTTGGTCTGAGTTCTCTGCTGTGGCCTGTCCATCCTGGGTGGCATAGCCCACAGCCTCATCAAACCACGCAAGCCCCCTCACCATGACAAGGCAGTGATCCATGAGAGAGAGGAGTATTATTATCATTATGGAAATGAGTCTGGAATAATTTCTGTTGTTACTCTGAGTAACCCCTGGGGTTACTCTGGCCTAGCCTAGAATTACCCCTGCCGGGCCAGGCCAGAGTTACCCCAACTGCACAACACAACTACCTGTAACCCCGGGCCAAAGTAACCCCTCAGGTGTAAAGTTGCCTATGCCAAACTATCTGAACCTGGGTCTCACAGTCCCCAATATAGAGTGGTAAGTTAAATGTCATTGTAACCAGCACAGTGTCAGCTTCTGAGGGTTTGAGGTCCATGAGAAACTTGTCAGCCAATCTGAGATTCCTCTGGGTAGTGAAGAACGGGGTATGAATCCAATCTCATTAGTCAACAGAGCCTGGCAGAGGTTTGTCTGGCAGGGGTTAGTCTGGATTAACCTCCAGGGTTACTCTGGCCGGGGAGTGAATCTGGCCTGTTACACCGGCTTCTACCATAGCATTTTTGCCCAAATACCAGAGTATTACCCAGAAGTCACTGACATTGTGACATCACTTCCTGGGTGACATAGGCCATGTGGCCTGGGTCTTCCTCTTTCTTCTAGTACCCCCCCCAGCCAGCTGATCAGCAGCTGGCAACACTAGGGGATAACTTGGTTAGCCTGCATTATACTTCAAATGTTTCCTGAATGGGTTAGTTTCTTAAAATGAGGGCAGGGAGAAAGACAAGCATTGTGGCTGCTGGGAGATATTAGGTTGGATCCATGCTAAATTTTCCAGGGGCAGAATAGAACCTTCATGCCTATTTCATCCCACTTCAGCCCACTAATTTCAACAGGGGACCCTGAGGGATTACTTGATGGGAATTACATCATCTCCATTCTCAAAGCATTTCCCTTTATGTGCAAGGAGTGAAAAAACACAGAAATGTAGACAACAATAACAACAAACTTATTGAATTTCTATTGATATAGTATTTTTCCCTACATGCTGTTCAATGTGTCTTGACTCTTGGGTCAGTTTGATATTGACTCTGAATACCTTTACCACTTTATGCAATGGTTTTATTTCTGTTTTGTGTAGAAAATAATAAAGCATTTCTTTAAAAAAAAGATAGAGATGGTATTTTTATTCCAAAAAGGGGAGTGATAAATATCATGTCATACAGTTTATTAATATCTTCAAGCAGTTTCTTCTGGCCTCCCTGACTTCCTTATTTCTTAGGCTGTATATCAGGGGATTGACCATGGGAGTCAAGACTGTGTAGAAGAGAGAGAAGACCTTCTTCGCTTCCCTTAGGTTCCTGGATCTTGGTACCATGTAAACAAGCATGAGTGTTCCATAATACAAGGCAACCACGGTGAGGTGAGAGGAACAGGTGGAGAAAGCCTTTCTTCTCCCAATGGCAGATGAGATTCTAAGGATAGACACAATTATAAAAATGTAGGAGGAAAGGGTGAGGAGAAAGGGAGGCAGGGTGAACACACTGGCAAATATGAAGGATGAGAGTTCAAATAAATGGGTGTCACTACAGGAGACGTATTGAATGTCAGAACTAATGTCACAAAAATAATTGTCTATTTCATTAGGGCCACAGAAAGATAACCAGGACATTTTTAAAGTCAAGCTTGTACTGACTAAGACTCCACTGACCCAAGACATGGCTACAAGCTGGAAACACAACCTCCCATTCATAAGAGTAGCATAATGGAGTGGTTTACAGATTGCTAAATACCTGTCATAAGACATCACAGAGAGGAGGTAGCATTCAGTACCTCCCAGGCAAGTAAAAATGAAAAATTGTATGAAACAGGCATTTACAGATATGCTTCTGTCCCCCAGCCAGAGGCTTAGCAACATTTTAGGCAGGATGGTGGAACTACAACAGATTTCCAAGAAGGACAAGTTTCCCAAGAAAAAGTACATGGGAGTGTGAAGGTGTTGAACAGTCACAACCAGCACAATAATGAGGAAGTTGCCAGCCATGGTGGCCAAATAGATCACTAAGAAGAGTAGGAAGAGAAGAATCTGCACTTTAGGGAGACCTCCAAATCCCAGCAGGATGAATTCAGACACTGTTGTTTGATTTTGCTGTTCTTTATTTGCCGTCATCTGTTCCTTGAGGAAACAAAGAATATCACTTAATGCAGTGCAGAGCTAAAAGGGTGACAAGTCATTTGACAGCATGTTGAAATCAAAAGAAACTCTCTACAGAGGCATGCCCATAATCAATAAGAATTATATCTTTGTTTAGGCTGTAACCCAACCATAATTTCACCAAGCAGGGATGTGAGGGTGATCTGGCTGCAACATCTGTCACCCATTGATGGCAAGGGTTGACTCGGCTGATCTGGCTGACTAGGCGGGTGTCCTCTACCTCCCTCACTGCTACATATACATCCCTCCCAAGGCTGCATGCTGGGCCGAACAGGATGACCATCCCAGATAGAAGGAGTGTATCATTCTTTGGTTAGGGGTATATGATAGCTGCACTCCCCTGCTAGAACCTCCAAACAAGCTCAAGGTCCCTGATGTCACCAAGCAATATATAGAAGGTGGCTATCATTCCTATAAACCTCCACACAATAAACCACTTGTCAGTCATGATACTGGAATCAGAGTGGCTTTAGGTATAGAGGTATAGAGATGGGTGAAGAATGACTCTGACCCTAGAAGCAGTGAGGAATTCATATACTTTACTGCAATTGATGGGGCTTTAAGGACAAATCCCCTGAGTTGTCTAAATGTTTCCACTTTTGATCAAATTTTACTGCTATATACTTGGGCTACAGATGAAATTTTTGCCCATGTTCCCTCCAATGCCCATCCTTGCTAGCAAAGATTCCTCTGTAGGCAGACCAAGAGCTGGTATCTAATGTCTGGTCTCCACTACCTTGGAGGTGAAATGGTCTCAGCTTCCCCACTGCCCCCCCCATGGCCCACCTCCAGGCTGCTAACTTTTTGTTGCTTATTAGTGCAGTACATGTTCCACTGTCTCCCAATGTGATCGCACTGCGTGTTCACTGGAGTACATTAGAACCCTTTTTGTATTAAAAGATTAAAGCTACCATGATACTCTCTTTGCTTTTCTCTATAATAAATATTATTTATCAGTTATAATTGTATATGAATGCCTTACATACAGTTTAAAAGATAAGATAATGTATTTTGATACTTTACCCAATGTTTAATATCATGTGAGAAGGTTTCTTTAAAGTGATGCAGCTGTAATTTCAGGATGTATGGAAGTATGTATTTATTTTTTTCACTTATATCCCACACTCCCCCACAAGCAGGCTAATGGCAGCTCACAACAAAGTCCACAATAAAACAATTAAAACAGTAAAACAAGACTTAAATTTAAAACTCCATAGTTTAAGATACCAGAACAAGATGGAAGAAGAAATTTACAAAATTTCCAGGAGTTACTGTGTGCACGCCCAATGGAAAAGATATTTGCCAATGAGGTAAGAACACCATTTGTAGATAGAATGTGGCAGACAGGGTGAAGCAAGGGAGGCCTTACCCAGGCACCCACCACCTCAACCAAAGGCCTGGCGGAACAATTCTTTTTGTGTGGGTAGAGAGACCCTTTGGCTTCTGAGAGTAGCAAATTTCAGCAAAAAGGGATTTTCAGGTCATATGGAAATCAATAGATCTGTGAATATGCTCCACTGATATCAATGAAATGTAGTCACAAGTCTATATAGGAGTCCGCAGGAACTAAAACATTAAACCCCAAATAAGTGACTTTTCAGTGGCGTTCTTGGGAGGGTGGAGCATCTTGTTTTGATTTTAATTTATAAAGGGAATGGCAATTAGAAAATCAGTAATAATTTCAGTCACAGGAGGAGGTTGGGAATGTTCTACTTACAGTTTATTTCTGGTCACAGTGAAACCCAAAATACCGGTGGATAATGCCCCAGGTGAACTGAATTGTACATCTCAGAATACATGCCACAAAACTGCAGTGCAGATGGATTTTTTAATCAGATGTTGGACTTGAGTTAGAAAGAACATTCTCTAAATGAAATTTTAGAAACACAACCTTTCATTATTATTCCTAGGTATTTATATCCAGTGGATTTCAACTGGACTTTGATCCTTACAAACTATGCATAATAGTTACATAGATTAACAGCAGCATTCTAAGAACAATTTTGGAGGTGTCAGCCTCATGGAGTAGACTTGAGTGAACTTCTTAGCAGGATAGGATGCATAGGATAGGTTTCAGAGTTTCTCTGGATTTCACACTATAAAAACAGGCAACTGAATTAGAGAAGAATACAACCATTGCATTGTCTGTCTGTCAGAAAGATTTTACACAATGGCCTTAGACCCACCTGAATTTTAGGTGAAACAGTACTGCACCCAGTCCTAGATTTTTCTACAAGTAGTTATTAAAAATTTTGAGCCATTTTTTTCAGTGTATAACTTGATTGACAGTATTTCCCCCCTGATTTATACTGTTTACATACTCCAAAATGCATTTTCCACACTGGATACATCCAACCGTTCTAGTTCAGTTCCCTTTCCTTCTGTAGATTCAACCTCCATATCTCAATGCACTGTTTCTTACACATTAACGGGATTCATTACCTAATTCTGAACTTCTAGCCTGATCCCTGTAGTTTTATTAACTTGGCCCATTTAATATCTTTCTGTAGAGTCCTTTATCTCTTGGAGAAACTGAGCTTCCAGAAATGCAAGTTCTGAGAGTATGTTAAAACACTACCGCTCCCTGCAAAATGGTTGTCTAAGTATGTTTTATCTGGGTCACAGTCAGTGGTATGGTATGGTATGGTATGGTATGGTATGGTATGGTATGGTATGGTATGGTATGGTATGGTATGGTATGGTATGGTATGGTATGGTATGGTATGAATGCATGCAGAATTACTATAATCAGAGATATTTCATTAATTAAACATTGTATAATTCCTTAGAATGAGAAATGCTTCATTCTAAGATACATTCTCTAGAATTCACTGACAAGGTTCTCCAACTGAACACTGCTTTTGAATGGAGTCCTTTGCACATTTCAGACAATAAGTGAAATCTTTCCATCACCACTTTTTATCGGCAAAAGCATAATCACCTAGTTTGGTGGTAGCACAGGAGGGTGAAACTATCACAGATCAGAATGTGAAGCTTTACTGATATCTATATTACCCCACATAAATCTTAGGAGATAAAAAATCCCTTCCTACTAACACACAGGATACTCAGTCTTATTGATGCTGATGTAATATTGCATATGTAGGTCATCCCAAGAATAAAAGCTAATATGTAATGTAATTAATTAATATGTAATACAATTAATCACTTTTCTTTCTTCTTCTTTCATTTCTTTCTTCTCTACCCTTGCATTCTACCCCAACAAGAACTTCTATACCTTTCTCCGCTCCTTCTCAGTAGTTCTATTTCCATGATAACATGTTTGTCTCTGTAGAATTATTTGTATTCTACACTGAGGTAGAAAATGTCCCTTGACATTTCTGATAATGAATGTTCTAATTTGTAGACAAACATGAGGCATTTAAGAAATTAAGTTTTACATAAGGGAGTGAGGCCTTAGATACACAACAAAAATAAGCTTTTCAATTCTCAGCAGTCCAGGAAATCACAAAGAAACATTTGGAAATCTGTCTCTTTCTTGTTCCTTATCTGGTTTCCCCCCACTTCATTCTACCAATCTATTATTAATTACCATCATACTTTATCTCTTTCCTGTGCATATCACTTATATGCACTGGGTAAATTTTTAGGATGTATACTTGGTAATATTGAGAGAGAGAGAGAGAGAGAGAGAGAGAGAGAGAGAGAGAGAGAGAGAGAGAGAGAGAGACTGAAATACGTAGCGTGTGACCATTCCATATTCTAGTTTTATTTTGCTTTCCCCAATAACTCCTTCAGCCAGATGAAATTTGGAATGCTGGATTCCCGATCTTCCTCAGGTCATTAACATGGATCAGCACCTTCAATCAGGAATTAACTGCATATTTTAGGGTCTGAAGCTTGTTGCCATTTCCAAAAGGCTTCAGGATAGAAAAACAGAATGTGTATCAAAGATTGCAGCCCATTTCTACAAGAAGTTGAATGGTCAATGACCATTCTTTTAATATGCTTAGTATCAAGGTTAACAATTAGTGCTCTCATTTGACCCCATGAAATGATTGCAAAGCAGTTGACAGATACAACCACTTCAGCTGTTGCAACCTGAAGATATCTCTTGGGTTCTTGTAGAGAAACAAGGTAATAAAGTTAAAATATTAGCTGATTTGAATGATTGGCTGGATTTGGTACTGGTATATGATGAAGGTACTCTCAATTAAAAGCTTTCTGGGTCATGGTCATGTCATCCCATAGCCTCTCCCTTCCCCATGTCTTCTCTATCTCAAGGTTCTCCAGCATAGCAAAATAAGAAGCTCAAGTCAATCTACCTTTGGTATCTCAGGTCAGAGTCCTTCAGTTAAAGCTTGCATTACCCAGGAGCTGTCAAAAGGAAGTAGCTTAGCTGCCGTGAGAGCTCAGGGGCACAGAAATCGAAGTTATTTTTGTGTGGTCCTTCAAAAGCTCCTCACATCCTGGCAATGAGATATATCCCATGTTACCAGGACAATTATCTACCCTCTCTGAATCTCCTTTACAAAAGTTGAATCTACATTTGCATTTTTAAATCAGTTGTGTGCTGCTGCAACGCCGTCTTTCTCTATGCTTGTTTGAATGTTGTTTGGAGAAGATTCTTTTAAAGTAATGCGGAGGTGCAATGACAGTGGAGCCACCCCGAAAGGACAATAAACATATGTGGATGTGCAAAAGTATGCTAGCACTATTGAGGTGTGAAAACAACACCAAATGTGGACAGCTTTTTTGAAAATTGAGTGAAAAGGCTGGGACACGGGTGGGAAAGACAAATGCAGATTCGGCCAGCATCAAAGCAGCACGAAACTGATTTAAAAATGTAAATGCAGCATGAAACTGATTTAAAACTGCAAATTCAGATTTGACCAAAGTATGCTTCACTGGAAAATCTAATCAAGCACTCAGGAAGGGCTATCTGCCCATCTAACCATGATCAGCTAGAATATGGGCTATTCTGATAAATCAATTAGTTGCAACTGGACCAATCTCCCCTTCTCGTTACACCATGCCTTACACCATCTAGATGCTTTCATTTATTTATTACATTTCTGAATGTGGGTTACAAGGTTGATTCAAGACAATAAAACTATGAACAGTAAGACTTAATATATATGAATAAAAAAGCAATTTATTCAACCCAACCCAATACCTGATTTATTAATTTCCCCATTCATTCATAACAAAGCCTGTGTAAAGAAATTCATCTTGCAGAGTCTCCAAAAGACCAACGAAGCGGAGGATTTTCTGACAAGTTCAGGAGGATCATTGCACAAAGCAGGAGCTACTACTGTAAATAATCTGGAATGGCCTGTAGGGTTTGCCAGCCTGTCACTGTCAGCCCCTGAGAATTACCATACCCAGATGCCAGGGTTGGGAAATATCATCAAAGAGAAGAGATGGATATGCTTTAACATAGATCTAGTAGGCAACAGTATGTGTTTTCACTGTTCTGGGACTCTGTGTCTAAAGATCTCTGTATTTTTGCTATGTATGTTTAGTCTATACTACTTACTTGCCAGCTGCTCCACTACTGTACCTTAACATAGTGGTGAAAGGGGGTCCTGAAGTGAAAGGTGGAATGGGAGAATAGTGCGCTCTGTTCTTCTCATGCATACACACCTGTTTGATCTGTGTTCTAACAGGAAATGCTCTGGCTGACTGGAAGCAGCCTGTCTAGTACTGGGACTTGTCCAATATTGCTGTGGCAGATATATGAATGATCATAATTCACAGTCTCACAGTGGTGACAGCAAGACGGCATGCAAAGTTTCATAGTTTTAGGAATGTATTCCTAAATCTAGAATTTAGGAATGTATTCCTAAATCTGCAAGGAACCCAGATGCGGGGTATGTTAGGGCACTCATCACAGTAGTATCCTATAATTTCTGTTGTAATCAGTTTGTACTCTTGGGAATAAATACTGTAGAATAAACTCAGAAATGATATGAATGCACTGAGATGCTGGTCTCCTTCTTGCCACACTGGAGCAGGGTAGCTCAGGGTAGCTCAAAATCTCTGTCTTATCTGGCATTAAGAAGAAGAAGTCAAGGCTGGATTTCCCCCATCTTCCCATCCCCCTAAGCAATCGCCATGGCCACACCAAAAAGTGGATACTGTCAGTAGGGGAGCCATGTGAAGAAAACACCATATATCATAGAAGGCTACAAGAAGGAACAGGAACTTAGGCTGTGATCACACACACTAAATAATCCACTTTCAATCTACTTTCAATGCATTTTCCAACTGGATTTTGCCAGTTCACATGGTAAAATCCAGTTGGAAAATGCACTGAAAGTAAATTGAAAGTGGATTTTTTTAGTGTGTGTGATCGCAGCCTTAATGAAATCACTCTGACCCACCCACCCCCCGTGAGTGGAAAGCTCATACTGCAACTGCTGTTTATGTAAGAGTTGTTTTAAGTTATGCATTTTATCCAACTAGTTTGTCCCATGGTGGAAAAAGGAGATCAACACATACACACACACACAGGGCTATGTATAGACTTGCATAGATATTTCTAGATTGACTGATTTATTCAATTGATAGTCTTCATTTCCTAATGAAAGACTAGGCAGATTACAAAATTTAACAATGCAAAAGAACCAGTATAAGACATGTAATAAATATTGGTATAAGGGTAGATTACAAAATTAGAAAACAATGTCATTATTGACTTTGGATGCCCTGTGGATGCTGACATTGCCAGGGCACTCTTAATTAATTGATTCCCAATGTAAGTATGCACTTGTGCCTAGTTGCATTGAGGCTGGCCCTGCATGCTATTCATAGATGGGTACAGAAGAGAAAATTGTTCAAAAAAGCAGGTTCAATACATATCTTAAAACATTGTCATTAATGTGGATTCAATTATATTACTACACTTCTATATAACTGTGACAACCAAGTGATATTGTGATCATTCTACTGTTCTACCTCCGTTTTCAAGCAATCACATTATGCACAGAGATATACCTAAGCAGTAATTCACCATCAGTGCAACATTATACAGAGTTACTCTAGATTGAGCCCACTGAAGTCAAGGGTCTTGGACAAGCATCTCTGCATAGCATTGCAGTGTTATGCAATTTTCACTTTAAAAATGGAAGTGGGAAATGCCATGCTGTCAGATACACTGAAAAGTTCTCAACTTCCTTCTCAAGGCTTCTTTCACTTCCATGTTTCGTAGGCTGTATATGAGGGGATTGACCATGGGGGTCAACACTGTGTAGAAGAGAGAGAAGACCTTCTTCGCTTCCCTTAGGTTTTTGGATCTTGGTAACAGATAGACAAGCATCAGTGTTCCATAATACAAGGCGACCACTGTGAGGTGAGAGGAGCAGGTGGAGAAAGCCTTTTGCCTCCCTGTGGTGGATGAAATCCTGAGGATAGAAACTATGATGGAAATGTAAGATGACAGGGTGAGGAGAAAGGGAGGCAGAGTGAACAAGCAAGTAAATATGAATGCTGACAGCTCAAATGAAGTTGTGTCACTACAGGAGAGATACCTTATGTCAGGAATCACATCACAAAAATAGTGATCAATCACATTAGGGCCACAGAAGGATAGCCATGATATTTTCAAAGTCAAACTTGTGCTAACCAAAAGTCCGCTCACCCACGACACAGCTGCTAATCGGAAACTCAATCTAGTATTCATTAGAACTGCATAATGAAGTGGTTTACAGATTGCTAAATACCTGTCATAAGACATCATGGAGAGAAGGTAGCATTCAGTCCCTCCCAGGCAAGCAAAGATGAAAAATTGTACGAAACAAGAGTTGAAAGATATAATTTTTTCCCCAGTCAAGAGGCTTGACAACATCATAGGCAGGACTGTGGAGCTACAGCAGGATTCCAAGAAGGACAGATTTCCCAAGAAGAAGTACATGGGGGTGTGAAGGTGTCGATCAGTCGCAACTAACACAATAATGAGAAGATTAACAGCCATAGTGACCAAGTAGGTCACTAAGAATAGCAGGAAGAGAGGAATCTGCAGCTTCGGAAGATCTCCAAATCCCAACAGTATAAATTCGGAAACAGTTGTATGGTTTGGCTGTACATTCTTGGCCATGTGTCCATCTAGAAAAAGTACAACTGAACTTGTTAACAACTGGGGTAAGAATGGAGGTGCCTTAGGATTCTGAGACTGGTATTGCCTAGTGTTGTGAGAATGAAATTGCTTCTTTTCCTGAAGTCCCTTTCCATCAGCAAAGAGTAAAAAGAAAGGGGGGAAACACTACAAATTTTGTTCAGTTGAAAAAAAAAAAGCATGGAGTCGAGGAAGAAATGCTGACATGTTATTCTCCTGCTCTGTTGCACAACTCATTTCCCAGTCTCTGGGAGTTTGCAGAGATAACAAGGATACAGCCAGGTTTTGTTTTGGTTTTTTTCACTGTCTTGCCCAATTTTTTTTTATCACAATAGTCGCTATCCCATCCCTGATCCCAAGATTGACCTCATAGCCCTTTTTGGTGATGCCTCTTTCCTTTTTCTACAATGGAAAAGCTGGCCACACAACAGCTTGATCACTTCTTACCTTTTTTATTGCTGGATGACTGAACAACAGATTCTTTTTCCAAGGATGACAAAGCCTGCCATTCAAGAACACTTGGTTCTCTGCTGGATATTTGTTTATACTCTTCACAAAGCAAGAAAATCTCCCTTGATGTTTCTTATAATTAATGTTGTAATATGTGGAGAAGGGAGAATAACATAGCACAATTGTGTGTGTTTTTCCCTCCAAAGGGAATTTAAGCCACCATCTACCCAGTTCCCATGGGCTAGCTGTGTTCATTTATTGCAACAAAAATAATCAACAAGAGTCATGTCACACCTTAAAGACAAAAAAGTTTTTCTTCTGATCTTTTGGGGGCTAGAGTCCACTTCTACAAAAGTTTACGGTAGAATAAAAATGTGTCATTCTTTATGCTGTCACGAGACTATTTTAATGCCGCCAAACAAGGTACATAGGTCAGGATAGGCTAATTCACTTCAGTGGAGCTATTCTGAACTAAATGGTAGTGGCAACTGCAAAGTCTTAGAACTGTTGAGCATTTTGAGCTGGAGCCCTTGGATATCATCATATTTGGGACTGGAGAATGGAACAAGAGAATTCCCCCCATCTATGCCTTTATTCCATGGTATTTAATCTGAGGGGTTCTACTCCATTGTATTTGCAGGCATTAACTGCTTGCCAGAATGCTCTATTAATGTTAGATTTTAAGGCTAATAGTAGATTGGCCCACTTCCTCTGATAAAATTGTTTCTTTTTATTTTGTGTTAGCTCTTGGTAGAGATTGCTTTGAGTGTGAAAAGTGATAAATTTTCCTAGGTTGTTAGAGGAACAGAATTCACTGTATGCTGCTCTTACTGCTCTTTTGGCCTGCAAACAATCTATGTCAAACCAGGACAAAAAAACTATGTGGTTTCAGCAAGATGGGTTTGGCTAGAGAGCCTATTGAATCAATTATTTGATCATAAAGGAGGATAGAGTCATTTGGAGATGTTGCGGATGTTAATAACAATCTCAAGTTAACTGCAGCATTGGAAGCAAGTAGAGCAGTTAGATTCTCCTCCACAGTAGGGGACCATCTTATTTTCCTCAACACAGAATAAGAGTTAGGCTGTGGGACCATGAAGTTGTTCAGACCTGGAATCTATGTTACCACTTAAAGATAGTTCTAAGGGTAACTGATCACTTTCTGTTCTAGAGCCAGTTGCAAAATTGTCAACAAAAGGAAGAGTAAAGGGAGAACAAATGCAAGTAAATTCATTTGAGGCTGGGAATTGGAATATACCATTCAAAGTTGTCAAGTTGTAAGTAACACAAAATTCAGCCAATCTAGAGCCTGCAGTATTAAATATAAGATCTTTTGAATGAAAAGAATGAAAAAGAAATAGGGAAGTGAGTTCTCTGTATCCACATAATCTAATTGTATGCATAGGGATTGATTGATTGAGCCTATACGTGCATTAAAATCTTCCAATAATATAAAATGGGCTGAAGGGCATTTGTACAGAGCAGTGAGAAAATGAGAAAGTTTTGCCATCTTATTAAGGAAACTGTATTAATAGAAGGTGGCATATAGATATTTAATATAATATCGATAGCTAGCCCTTTAAGGGAGAAAGCTTGAACAAATGATGGAAGCATATCTATTAAGTTTACTGCTAAGTTTGCTTTAAATAGTGATGTGAGGCCAGCCATATTGCAGCCCCTTGAGTATTTTGTAGGCAGGGATATTAAAGGAGGTATAATTAGCAATGTTCAGGTCAGTTAGTGACCATGTTTTTTGAAGAAAAATACAGTCAAAGCTTTTAAAATAATTGATAAAGTCCAAGTCATTGGCCTTTGCTTTCCACCCAGCAATGTTCCAGGAAATCAGATGAAACTTCCTCTTTAGTCAATCCTGTGAGATCAAATCCAGTTCCCCTGAAGGGTCATTGAAGACACATCCATTCTTTATTCCTGGGGCATTTACACTGGAATTGCCATTTGCTTTTTGAGTGTTGTGGTGAAGACTGAGTCTCTTTCTGTTGACAGGATGTTTATCATATCCATCTCCTTTGGAAAGATATCTTGATGAATGGTTGTCCACTGGGTCTCAGGGTGGAGAACAGCTGCAGTAGCAAAGGAAATTGGAGGGCTGGTAGTAAATTGGTCCTTTGCAGCAATGAAGGTGGAATAAATATTTTCCAAATGAGTCCTAGTATCCTCCAATCTGTTAATAATTGTCTGCTGAGCTTCCATAGGAAGGTTTTCAAAGGAGTGTAATAGATCTGATTCCATGGAATTGTCCAGGTCAAAAACATCAACCTCAAGTGTTTTTACTTGAGGTTCTGCCCTAACGGGTTGCCCAGTATGAATAAAGGCACTTAACATTGAGTATAAGCACATTCAAACAAACATAGTTTGCCAACTCTTAAGTGTCCCAAGGTGTGTGCCACTCTTAGCTTTATGCTTAGAATTGGGCCAACATTTTATTAAAACAAAAGGTTGTCTACTAACCTTTAAATATTGGCTCAAAATTCATTTTAGAGCCTCTCCAAACTCTCTAATATCACACTTAAAAAATGACGCACATGGTCCCTTCTGGTTTTCAAAAATAGAAGAAAAAAAAATCATCAAATAGGCTTTTCAGCTGATTACTTTCTCCAAATGGACGAAACCTTGATCTATTAGACAAAGACTATTTGATCTAGAATCACATAACTTTCATCCTTTACATCTACATATTTATTCACAAGCTCATCTTAACCTCTCAACCCAACATGGCCAAATGGCGCATTACTTACACAATCTCAGCCTTCCTTCCCATCGTAGAGCCTTTACGTTGGCTCAGCTAAACATTTTTCCCTCAAACATGTTGTGGGGTCAATTTAACAACATTCCCCCCCCCCCGGAAAGACTCTCCAAATGTTCTAGCATGGTTCCAGGTTCAATCTTCCATATTATTCTGGACTGCCAGCTGCCTCATGTATGAAACTCTTACCTCTTCGGCCACGCTTATTTACTAAAAATCTTAAAACTGTTCAACATTTTCTTAATGATCTTAATACTGATACTACAATTAGGGTTCCAAAATTCTTAGCAGAAACAGCTGTACTTAGATACAGATTTTTTGCACAATATGTATATTGTGTTGTCTAAATTTACTTTCTAGAATTAAATTTATCTTCTTAAATGAATTTATTATATATTATTATGCCATTAAAGGTGTCTGAATCTGAATCTGAATCCATGTTAAGGTTTTCTCTGCATTCCATTTCTCTTGAATTCCAGAAATGAATTCTATACAGTTTCCAGTTCCTTATTGTTTCCTCACAGTTTCTCCTCTATATAATGTATACTTCCACACTGATAATGAAGTTTTAAAAAACCCTCATACAGGGAAATGAAACAGGTGGTGCAAACTTTGAACTAGTATCCGATGGCAATTTTTTAAAAAAGTGCAAATCCCCTGAATCCAAACAAGTTTGTTGATTGGAAGCAAAACCAATCGGTGTTTCAATTTATTACCTGTGTGTTACAGTAGATCCTTCCTCCTCCTGAATGAAAGGTACACAGTCTGACAGTAGCCCTAGCCCCAGCTGTGCAACTCTGACAGAAAGTTTGCCAAATTGTCCAGGAGTGTGTGTTCTATGTTAAATTGCTCTATCAGCTGAAGTTATTCTTGAGAATGGTTTACCTGGCCACATGGACTGCTAATGTGAATTATACTAACATAATATATGTGATCACATCACAACGTATCTGAGATGGCCTTGGCAGGGAGGGCAGGGTAGAAATCTGATAAATATGTGGCAGTATGTGAAGAATGTCTAGAAATCTCAGTTGGTCTACCTGGAGTTCCCCATGAACAGCCTATGTAAGAGAGTTGGTGTGACATGGTAATTACTGAGTTAAAACAGAACAGGAAAGACCCAAGTTCAAATTCATACTTACCTATGAAGCATACTGGATGATCTTGGGTGCCCCTCTTTCTGTTTCAGCATAACTTTATTTCCAGGATTACTAAGAGAACAAAATGGAGAATGGGAGAACCATACATACTATCCTCAGCAGCTTGGTGGAAGGGTGGGATAAAAATGATCTAAATAAATTAGTGGTCCCCAATGGGGCACCCGTGGGATCACTGAGAACTTTCCTGACACACACCAAGTGTTTTTATTAAGTGGGTATAGCCATGTGAGGCACTTATGACTGGCCACTCAAGATCTCATTGGCTGTGGCAGATAAAATAATGTTTCATTTGCAGCTTTCACCACAGTTTTAATATCTCTCATTCCTCTGCTGTTGTTTTTTTAAGTATCCCTCTTCTCTGCTGCACTTGGGCTTCCTCTGTGTGTATGGCTCCATCTTCGGCAGCAGCCATTTTCTCACTTTCTTGACTGCCACTTGTGGCAGCCATTTTGTAGTTGTGTCCAACATCCTTTATCAGAATTCACTGTTGCCCAGGGGCTCAAAAAGGCTGAGAACCCCTGAGATAGATAAACAAACCATGGGTTGGATTCTGCCAGCTTTTCTGCTTGCGAAAAAGGAAAAAAGGGTCCCCTTTTACTGTTACCACAAGTGGCCTGTCTCATTGTTGGGGGAAATAGCTATGAGACAGAGGATGCCAGAAAGGTACCAGGGACCCCAAATGTATACATACCAAGGTCCAGTTCAGTAGGAAGACTCCAGATTTAAAGAGTGTTTAACAGTTTTATTAAAGGATTTCCCTGATCACTATCACACTAAAGCAATCAAAATAAAAGTAAGTATACAATCAAGAACTCAGAAATAAAAGGAGTCAAGATAGCAATGTATACAAGTAGTTATAGGGGTGTCCAGATCTGTCCAGATGTACAGATATCCATGAAGAGAATAACGCAAACAGCCAGCATTTCATGCTATGGAGGAGGCCCAAAGGGGAGAGTTGGGGGGGTGTATTCAAGTATAGGTGCCCTCAGAGTGCACACCGAGTTGGAACATGCTCTCTGCTTTTATAGGAATTCTGGGGGCAATCTCCTGGGCTAGAACTTGATGGGATTAATGCCCATTGATGGTCCTACCAGAGCTGGCTGAATGGGTTTGATAACCATTTATGATCCTGTTGGGGTAGTTTGAATGTATCCCCAGGCTTAGACAAAAGAAGGAAATGGGTTCCTGATATGTGTCAGGAAGGATTGTTGATAATCTTAATATTTGATTAGTTTATCCTGAGGAAGGATGCAGGAAGGACAGGTATTGAGACAAAGAGTTTCCACATGGACATGGATGTTACACAAAGAGGATCACGTGGGTGCATGGAGACAGACAAAGGTTTCCCAGGTGGCTACTGGATAGCTAAGGAAATGTAGATATTTTACCTGGAGGAACTCATGGTTATTTCATATGCATACCTGTGCCGGGTGGAGGGGGGGAGACTGGAGAGTGTCTCAAGGGCTGTCTTGTACAATCTTTAATTGAAATCCTTTTGCAGAGCTCTGGCTAACTCTATGGCCCAGATCAAGAGTTTCCCCTTTGGCCTGAGTTTGTGGGCCTCTGATTCAGATTAGAAGTGGAGTGACCCTCTATTGGGGTGACTTGTGAGTAAGGCAGTGCCTTTGGACTACATTACCACCATAAAAACTGTGCTGGGACAGCCTCTGATGGGTTGTTCTACACACCTAATGATTCAGGGTGTGTTATGTATTGGGACTGGAACATGCCCTGTTTCTACAAGAGACTAGCTGAGCTTGGAGCTCTAGAACAATAGCCCACTAGGACTGTGGAGGTGGCCAGTGAGGAATTAATGGTTCTGAAAATGGCCTATCATTGGTAGTTGTTTGGGAAAGTGGGTGTAGTTGCATGCTATTTAAACAGGGCAGTTGCCCTGGCTTTTTGCTCTTGTTCTTGCTTAATCACTAATAAAGGAGAGCTGATCAACAGGCTTGGGGTCAGACCATCCATGGAATCCAGTATTTAACAGGCTGCTTGCCAATAATCCCTACTTTTCATGAGCAACTCACCCTATCCCCACCACACCCTGCCTGAACAGTAGAACACTAGGCCTATTTAATATAGCACCCTCCTCTAGTGACATAACAAAGCAGGTAAAAAAGACTCTCCTGAACACTCAGTGAGCTCAGTTAGGGTTCAGCCACCCTGACACCTGCACACCACAGGCCCCACCCCTGGCACACACTTATCACTAGGAAGTGATGCAAGTGTGTCTCCTGACATGCTCACACCATTTCCGGATGATGTGGGTGCGCTGGGGATAGGGCCTGATGCCACCTGGAAGTGACAGAAGCTTATAGTTGTATTATAATTATAGTTACTAGAATACTAGACACTTACTTTTGTCTGCCTGAAATCTCAGAAGCAAGATTCCTAGGGTCGGGGTCAAAATGACTGATATTGCCACCTGAATCGGGTGAGTAAAAAAATAAATAAATCCCAGAAATATTTTTCACATTGAATTCAAAAGAAAAAAATAATGGATCAGTTTTGTAAGATAACTAATTATAATGTGGACTTTGAATTAGATGAATCAAGTACCTATTGTGATGAACAGCAGGCTGCTGCTCCCCAAAATGACCAAATACCAAAATCTAAATAATTATGCACACCCTTAATTTTTTATATTACATTTTTTGTGCGTGAAAGCTAAAGCTCTAAGTGTATGTGGGTGTATAATAGCTTGCCAGGTCCCTCCAGTGGGGGATGGGTAGGGACTTACCAGGAGAAAGAGAAAGGCCCAGGCCATGTCACCTGCATCACAATGGAAGTGATATCATCACACCAACTTCCATGTGACACTCTGATATTTGGGCAAAAACTCTATGGTAAAACCAGCTTTTACCACAGATTTTTTGCCCAAATATCAGAGTGTCACCCAGAAGTCACTAATGTGATGACATCGTTTGCTCTGTGACATGGGCCATACGGCCTGGGCTTTCCACTTTATACTGCTAAGTCTCCTCTCCCACCAGCCAGCATATTGGCAGCTGACAACCCTAGTGCATAACTGGCTAGGCTGCATTATGCTTCAAAGATTTCCTGCATGGGTTAGTTTCTAAAAATGAGGACAAGTAGAAAGACAGGCAGTTTGGCTGCTGGGTCATATGTGGTTGGATCCATGCTAAATTTTCTTTTCTTTTTTTATTTTAAAGTAATTTTATTGAAGAAAGAATTTTATAATTTTACACCACCACCAAAATCAATTAATAATATAAAAAACAAAAATTCACATGCATGTTTTGTCTTCATGTCTTTTTCTTTTTCTTCATCTTCTTTCTTCTGTCAAAACCATTACAAAATACTGTTTATAAAGCTTCCAAACAATCTTAACTCATTATAGTAATTTACATTATATTAACAAATTAATCTTGAACTAAATAATAATTATAATTAAACTCAGTCTTTGGAGGCCTCAAGGGTCAGGAGGGTAAGAACCCTCCTTCCGAGGACCGGAAGTTCCATGGACAGAATGGAACCTTCATGCCTCCTTCCTCCCACTTCAGCCCATTAATCTCCATATGGGACCTGAGGGATTACTTGATGGGAATTACCTCATCTCCATTTTCAAAGTGTTTCCCTTTATGTGCAGGAAGTAAACCCCACAGAAATGTAGATAGCAATAAGAAAAAACATATAGCATTTCCATTGATTGATATGACATTTCTATTTCAAAAGGGGAATGATAAATATCATGTTATACAGTTTATAAATCTCTTCAAGCAGTTTCTTCTGGCCTCTCTGACTTCCTTATTTCTTAGGCTGTATATCATGGGATTGACCATGGGAGTCAAGACTGTGTAGAAGAGAGAGAAGACTTTCTTCATTTCTCTTAGGTTCCGGGATCTTGGTACCATGTAAACAAGCATGATTGTTCCATAATACAAGGCAACGACAGTGAGGTGAGAAGAACAGGTGGAGAAAGCCTTTCTTCTTCCAATTGTAGATGAGATTCTAAGGACAGACACTATTATGAAAATGTAGGAGGAAAGGGTGAGGAGAAAGGGAGGCAGGGTGAACACAATGGCAAATATAAAGGATAAGAGTTCAAATAAATGGGTGTCACTACAGGAGACATATCGAATGTCAGAACTAATATCACAAAAATAATTGTCTATTTCATTAGGGCCACAGAAGGATAACCAGGACATTTTCAAAGTCAAGCTTGTACTTACTAAGACTCCGCTTACCCAAGACATGGCCACAAGCTGGAAACACAAACTGCCATTCATAAGAGTAGCATAATGGAGTGGTTTACAGATTGCTAAATACCTGTCATAAGACATCACAGAGAGGAGGTAGCATTCAGTACCTCCCAGGCAAGTAAAAATGAAAAATTGTATGAAACAGGCATTTACAGATATGCTTCTGTCCCCCAGCCAGAGGCTCAGCAGCATTTTAGGCAAGATGGTAGAACTATAGCAGATTTCCAAGAAGGACAAGTTCCCCAAGAAGAAGTACATTGGGGTGTGGAGATGTTGGACAGTCACAACCAGCACAATAATGAGGAGGTTCCCAGCCATGGTGGTCAAGTAGATCACTAAGAATAGGAAGAAGAGAAGAATCTGCACTTTAGGGAGACCTCCAAATCCCAACAGGATGAAATCAGACACTGTTGTTTGATTTTTCTGTTCTCTATTTGCTATCATTTGCTCCTTGAGGAAACAAAGAATATCACTTAATGCAGTGCAGAGTGAAAAGGGTGGCAAGTCATTTGACAGCATGCTGAAATCTAAAGAAACTCTCTACAGAGGCATGCCCATAATCAATATGAATTATAACTTTGTTTAGGCGGTAACCCAACCATAATGTCACCAAGCATGAAGATGAAGATAAGGAGGAGGAGGAAGAGGAGGAGGAGGAGATTGGATTTATATCCCCCCTTCACTTGGAGTCTCAGGGTGACTTACAATCTCCTTTCCCTTCCCATCCCCACAACAGATACCCTGTGAGGTAGATGGGGCTGAGAGAGCTCTTTTGAGGACTTTTGAGAACAGCTCTAAAGGAAGTTGTGACTGACCCATGGTCAGATAGAAGGTGGCTGTCATTCCTATAAATCTCCACAGAATAGACCATTAACACTTAGTCATAATACCGGAACTAGTGTGGATTTAGGTATAGAGGTATAGAGATGGATGAAAAATGACTCTGGCCCTAGAAGCAGTAGGGAATTCATGTACTTTACTGAAATTGATGGGGCTTTAAGGACAGAACCCCTGAGTTGTGTAATTTTTTCACACTTTTGATTTAATTTTATTGCAGGAGACTTTGGCTGCAGATGAAATTTTTGCCCATGTTTTCCCACAGTGCCCATCCCTGATAGCAAAGATTCCTCCGTAGGTAGACCACAAGCTGGTATCTAATGTCTGGTCTCCACTACTTTGGAGGCAAAATGGTCTCAGCTCCCCACCCCCCCATGGCCCTCTCCCAGGCTGCTAACTTTTTGTTGCTTATTATTGCAGTATATGTTCCACCATCTCCCAATGTGATGGCACTGGGTGTTCACTGGAGTAGGTTGGAAGCCTTTTTGTATTAAAGGATTAAAGGTACCATGATACTCACTTTGCTTTCTGCTGTAATAAATATTAACTATCTATCAGTTATAATTTTATCTGAATGCCTTACTTACAGTTTGAATAGTTATAGAAATACAAAGAAATTGAAATGTTAAACCCCAAATAAGTGACTTTTCAGTGGTGTTCTTTGGATGTTGGAGCACCTTGTTTTGTTTTTAATTACTCAAAGGAAACACAATTGGAAGATCAGTAATAATTTCAGCAACAGGAGGAGGTTGGGAATGTTCTACTCACAGTTTATGTATGGTCAGAGTGAAGACAAGAATATTGGTGGATAATGCCCCGGGCGAACCAAGTTGTACATCTCAGAATGCATGCCACAAAACTCTGCAAGGCAGATGGGTTTCCTGACATGTTGGAGTTAAGTTAGAAAGAACATTCTCTAGATAAAAGCTTTAAAAACACCACCTTTCATTTTATTCCTAGGCATTTGCATCCTGTGGGTTTCAACTGGGGTTTGATCCTTAGGAACAATGTGCAATATTATTATTATTTATTAGATTTATTAATCGCCCTGTGTCCCAGTTCCCCGGGCCTGGAGGGGAAGCCCCAGCACCCAGCCGTGCCCCCCTGCCGCACTCACCTGCCAACAAGCAGAGTAGTGGGGGCGGACCAGTGCACACCAGCCTGACAGGGGAGAGGCTTCTCAGGCCCCCCAAGAAGAACCCCTCCCCAGTGGCAGAGGGAGGGAAGGCAGCAGCGGGGCATGTGTGGCCCCGAAGCTGAGCGGTGTGAACAGCACCAGGAAGAGAGGTCGAGGCTGAGGAGGCCCTGAGCGGCGGCCCAATGACAGCCACTCCCCCAGAGGGCAGAGGGCGTCCCAAGCTATCAAGGGGGGTGGGGCCTGGGAAGACGGGAGGTGGCAGGGAGGAAGGGCGGTGCTGGGGGTGAGGCCAGCAGTATAAAGGAAGGGAATGACAGAGGGGCTGGAGAGGAAGGATGGGCCAAGGACGGGGCCGCTGAGGAGGCGCACGAGAGAGACGGCACTTCAGCAAGCAGCCTCCCAGGACCGAAGGCAGAGGGACTCCTGGGGTGGCGCTAACCCCAGGCCCCTGCCAATCTGAGGCCTCTACCTCAAGCCCAACTTAGTCCCAGCCCCATCTCCAGGGCCGACATCCCACTCAAGGACTCTCCAGGCCACAGCTATGGGTGGGGCTCCACCGGGACCATGGCAGGAGCATGACACCCTATCCCAGATGACGTGGGCTCTGGGCGATGTATAAGACATAATATCATTAAAAGTACAAAACATGAACATTCATATAATTTAGTAAAAAAATCAGTGTAGATAAAGATACAATATGGAAATTTTCCTATAATATTATTTATCCAAATTCCATACTACTAGCCCCTATTCTGGGTGGGGAGAGAGGGAACATAAAGGGGGGAATCCTAAGAACAATTTTTGGGGTGTTAGTCTCATGGAGTAAACCTGAGTGGACTTCTTAGCAGGATAGCATGCATAGGATAGGTTTCTGAGTTTCTTTGGATTTCATACTATAAACACAGACAAATGTGTCTACAGGGAGGGCGGGGTATAACTCTCATAATAAATAAATAAATAGAGAAGAATACAAGCATTGGATTTTGATTGTACACAGTGCCCTTAGACCCGTCTGAATTTTAGGTGAAACAGTGCTGCACCCTGTCCCAGATGTTTCCCATAGTAGTTATTAAAAATCTTGCACCTTTTTTTCAGTGTATAAATTACTTGACAGTATTCCCCCCCATTTATACTGTATACTTACTCCAAAATTCATTTTCCACATTGATTGTGCCCAACCCTTCTAGATCAGTTCCCTTCCCTTCTGCAGATTCAACCTCCATATCTCAATGTGCTGCTTCTTACACATTAATGCCTACTATTGGAAATATTGAATTCATTACCTAGTTCTGAACTACTGGCCTGATCCCTGTAGTTTTCTTACCTTGGCCCCTTTAGCATCTTTCTGTAGAGTCCTTTATCTCTTGGGGTAATTGAACTTCCAGAAATGCAAGTTTTGAGACTGTGTTAAAACAGTATCTCTCTATAGTTGTAAAATAAGAATAAAATCAAATTGAAATTGTAAATGATAGAAAGAAAGAGTTAGGAAATAAATATTTGTTTAAAAAGTTAGATAAGATGATAGATGAATAAGATAGAACAAATATATCTTAATAGAAATGAAATAATCAAAGTAAATATGAGTTAGTTCCATATAAATATATCAATTGAATATAAATAATAGTACATATGTTTGTATGTTTTTTATGTTTGTAATCTGAAATAAAATTTATAAATAAAAAACACTACTTCTCCCTGCAAATTGGTTGTCTAAGTATGCTTTATCCAAATCACAGTCTGTGTATAGTGCAGAATTACTATAATCAGAGATCTTTCATTGTTGAATTCTAGGATGCATCTATCTATCTGACATTGAGGAAGAATTCACAGACAAAGTTCTCCTACCAAACATTGCTTTTGAGTTGAGTCCTTTGCACATTTCGGACACTGTGCAATCTTTCCATCACCACCTTTTATTGGCGAAAGCATGATCACCTAAATTGATGGTAACACAGGAGTCTGAAGCTGTCACACATCAGTGTGTGAAGTTCTACTGAAATCCATATCATCCCATATGAATCTTGGGAAATAAACAATGTGGGTACTTCCCTTCCCACAGGGTATCAGAATTATTGATGCTGATGCAATATTGTGTATGTGGGTCATACATGGAAGAAAAGCTAATATGTGATGTAACTAATTACTTCTCTTCCTCTTTCATTTCTTTCTTCTCTACCCTTTGATTCAGCCCTAACAAGGACTTCCTTACCTTTCTCTGCTCCTTCCCAGCAGTTCTATTTTCTTAATACTAAGGTTTACATCAATTCATGATAACATCTGTCTCTGTAGAATTATTTGTATTCTGCATTGAGGTAGAAAATGTCCCTTGATATTTCTGATAATGAATGTTCTAATTTGTAGACAACGGTGAGGCATTTAAGAAAGGTTTTACATAAGGGAGTAAAATAAACTTTTCAATTCTCAGAAGTCCTGGAAATCACAAAGAAATGTTTGGAAATTTGCCTCTCTCTTGTTCTTTATCTGGTTTTTCTATTTTTCCCACTTAATTCTAACAACATTATTAACATAATTCTTTATCTCTTTCCTATACATATCACCTACATGCACTGGGTTAATTTTTGGGATGCATGTGTGGTAATACATACATACATACATACATACATATATATATACACACACACACACACACACACACACACACACATACATACATACTAGCGGCCAGGCCTGTTGCGGCCCCAGATGCAACGGGCGCTAGCTGGGTCACTTTCCAAGGCCCCGTCAGGGGAAGGCCACCACCACGAAGCCCCCTGGCTCCGTCCCTTGGCGCCCCAGCAGTGGCCAGTGATGGCGGCCCCATGCACGCCCGGCAAGGCGGCACACCCAAGGTCCCATCCCCCCGTGGCCGGCTGGCGACGCAAAGTTCCCACCATCCCCATCAGCTCCCTCCCTCACTGGGCCACCTCTGGGCAGTGGCAGCAGTCTTGGTCGCCGCCCTGAAGATCCTTGGTGGCCTTGCGTTGTCCAGGACTGCCGGCATCAGTGGTGCTAATGAGCTCCTGCAGCTGTTTTTCTATGAAAAGACCCCTGTGGGTGAGGCAGATGTTTCCTCAGCTGATGGTGCCTTCCTTCTTGATGAAAGTCCCCCCTCTTGTTCTCCAGACATTCAACATGTTTCCAACCCACCATGGCAACTGGCGTATGATTGGGTGTTCTGTTGAGTGGGTTTCTGTCTGCCAGCAAGGTGATCACTGGGCAAGACCAGCTTTGGCCTTGTTCCCGTGTGACGCATTGTCAGCCACCCACCATGTCCTTCCAGTCCACCAGCTAAGTTGTCTCCATCTGCTGGTTAGGTGATTACCCTGGTTGGTCATCTCTGTCTGTGGCATTGGGTGTCACGCCATTCACTGCTTGCTTCTGTGCTTGGTGACTCCTCCTTTTCCCACATACCATGGTGTCCCACAAAATCCCATTCCCCCTATGGCTCACTTGGAGGACCCTTTACTGGTGCCAGCAAGTCTTTTCCCCTCGGTCTACATACCCATTCATGAGTAACATCTGTAACCCTGGCCCAACCTGCAGACTCACATGTCCCCCTCACCCGTCAGAAGGCAAAGTGATAACTGGTCAGGACTGAATGCTCCCAAAGGGGAAAAGACCTGGGAGATTACTTGTCCCTCTTCACGGGTCATCAAGACAAGGTTCCTCGCAAGGTCGGTGTCCACTGGGGTCAGGACTCCCAACCTCAGTCACCCACCCACCAATGTCCCTTCACACACCCAATGGTGAATTGATCACCATCGTGGCAAGCATTGCACTCCTCTTCCTCTGAAATGCAGCCCAAGTGTTTTTAGAAGATGGATAGAGCCATATGAGGCACTTATGCAGCAGGGCTTTTGACTGGCTACTCAAGACCTCATTGGCTTTGCCAAATAAAATAATGTTTCATTTGCAGCTGCCACCACAGTTTTATTATCACTCATTCCTTTGTCTAGTGTATTTTTAAAGTATCCCTCTTTTCTGCTGCACTTGAGCTTCTTCTGTGTGTATGGCTCCATCTCCTGCAGTAGCCATCTTCTCGCTATTTCTGCCACTTGTGGCAGCCATTTTGTAGTTGTGTCCAACACCCTCATCAAAATTCCAAAGTTGCCCAGGGCTCAAAAAGGCTGAGAACCCCTGAGATAGATAAACCATGGGTTGGATTCTGCCAACATTTCTACTTGTGAGAAAGGAAGGGAAGGTCCCCTTTTACTAGTATAAACATTATGCTGGGGAGGATTGGGCATGTGTGTACAAAAGTCATGTGAGATAGACACAAAAATAAAGAGAACTGGGCAAAGTTGACTGCTAAATTGCCTTGTGTTACCAGAGGCACTGCCTTTTATTCTTGGGTAGCCCCAAAACAGGGGTGCCCTACTTTCTAACCTGAAGTCCAAAAAAGCCAGGCACTCTCAGCTTGACCACAGAGTTGGGCTGCAAGTGGTCTGCAAAAAGATTTCATATTCAGGTTTCATAAGGTGACCTCAGAGCAAGCCTCCAGTCTTCCCCCTCCACCTAGCAGAGATTATGTTTATGGAATAACAATGAGTTCCAGAGGTAAGTCTTTAGAAGCCACCTGGCACTCTCCAGCACCTCACCCAGTCTTTTGTGTCCTAAGTGTAAATTCTTTGTCTTTCTTGCCTCTGTCCCTCAAGATACCGGGATAAACCAATCAATCATTCAAATGTTTAGCAATCCTTCCTGATGCTAATCAGGGACGGCTCCCATCTTTTGTCCACCCCAGGCCAGGACCATTAGTGAGTCAGATAATCCATTTAACTAGCTACCCAACACCTGGCTTCTATTGTTAAATCCAGACCCTGCCTCTCTGGAAGTTCATTGGTCATACCTAAGGTCTGCCCCTACTGGCAAAACACACCCCTGGGACCCATCATTGGTCCAGGTAATCTATTGTTCTCACCTGAGACCAGCCCCCAGGGCCACCCATTGGCCTGCATTCTTTGCCAGTGCCTATATCCCAGCACACAGATGGCCTTAGACTGTGTGTTTTCTGCCATGATCCAAAATGGCAGGCCACCCCTGAACTCTCTGAGTTTAGGCCAGAATCCATGGACCTCTGCACATCTGAACAGGTTGTATCACCCCTCTATAACCCATCAATCACCTCTGCTTCCTTAGTGCTATATTGTGTGAATATTGTGTGTATGTTTGAGAATATTTAGTAAAGAAATCATTATTTTAGCCATCCAATTTCTGTGTCTGTTCCTGGGTGCTTGGGAATTCTAACTCTGGTATACAAAGGTTAGATCCTATAGATAAGCCAATTGCATATTAATAATTATAATTCCCCATCTTTATCAAATAATAGAGCAATTTGGCTAACACTTGATCCAACTGTGTGTAATTCCACTGTTCTGGCAGCTACATATATTGTTGATTTTCTTTCCATGACAAACTTGAAATGGTCCTTTTAGGTCTAATTTTAAAACAAAACAAAACAGGGGATCTGAGGGACCACTTCCCTTATGAGCCCAAGTTTAGGTACTGCTCCCCCGGTATGCATGCAAATATTAACAAAGGTGAGACTAGCAGGTGGTGGACTATACAGCTGGTGGACTATGGAGTTCCTTGCCTCATGAGGCTGATCATTCAACCATTGCTCTGGCCTTCTGGAGACACATAGCAACTACGTTTTTTCTGGAGGTTGTCTGATGTTTATCCCTTCTGATGTGATCCTTTTAAAACCTATGCACTGGTTTTTGTTGGTCTACTTTTTTACAATGCCTAATTGCTGTTTTCACAAATGTTTCTGTGCTTGGGTTCCTTTATGCTTGTTTCATTTTATTTTGCTTGTTTAATTTTCATTTGTAGAAAATCATGAATACTGGTTTACTGTGCGATTCTAAGTAGAGTTACACCATATAAGTCAATTCAAGGCAATGGCCTAAGAAGGGGTTAACTCTGTTTAGAATTGTACCATTAGTGACAGAAAAGTTTGGTTGAATTCTTCTGAATAAATAAATGTTAGGATAAAATCTGAAAACTGGATGTCCCCAGAACAGAACATGCTAAATCACACATAGACATTCCCAGTCGCAGTTAGGAGTTTGAATGTTGGCTTGTAAAATGCAAGGTGAAAATTACTAGAGGCTGTAAGTATACTGCTAGTGTTCTCTGTGAGTTGGATCCAATGTCTCCCTTCCTTTCAGTTAAGAAGTTCTCCTCCAGCAGAAGCAGCATTGCTCTGAGAGAAGGAGACTCCCTCTTTTTGGATAAGGTCCCTTACCTATGGGATTCAACTCCCATAAGAAAATTGATGTGAGAGAATGGAAGTAGAAAGATTATCTTAGGTAAAGGTGATTTTTGATTACAAACCATTTTAATGTGAGGGTTTTTTTAAAAAAAAAATCCATTATATTTCATCCTCAAGGGCTCAAAGTAGCATGCAAAAGGGAAAGAAGAAGAGTTTGGATTTATACCCCACCCTTTACTACCCAGAGAAGTCTCAGAGCAGCTTACAGACTCTTTTCCCTTCCCCTCCCCACAACAGACACCCTGTGATGTAGGTGGGGTTGAGAGAGCTCTTTCGAGAACTGCCCTTTCAAGGACAGCTCTTGTCAGAACTATGGCTTGCCCAAGGTCATCCAGCAGCTGCAAGTGGAGGAGTGGGGAATCAAACCTGGTTCTCCCAGATTAGAGTCCGTGCACTTAACCACTATACCAACCTGGCTCTCCTACACCAAACTGGCATCACAAGCCATCATTACCACAACAAATAGTTGGGGTGCTATGAATTATTGTAAAAACAATGCAATTTTTTTCCTCTCTAGAACCTAATCATAAAACTACTAAAGACCAAGATACATAAATACATAAAACATAAATCTGTCTCTAGCAATGCCAACAGGAGAACTTTCTGCCATTGGAAGTAGTTTCCTTGTAAGAAGTCTTTGTGAAAAATTCCATTTAAGAAGTTCCACTAGTGGAAATCTCACTTCACTGATGGAAAACTTCTCATGCTGACACTGGCAAAAAGCTTATCCATCAGCTAAGCAGATTCAATCAACAAAGTTCATGGGACGTGACTAAGATCTTTTCTAAATACTTTTACAGGTTTCAGAATTTAGAGGGCTTGTTCTTCCCAGTCTCAGAATTCAGTTTGGCAGGGTGTATTCACAGTCTGATGTGTTCCAGAGACTATTCCATCAACTTTTCTATATCTTGGTTGATCACAAGCTAAACGTGAGCCTGCAGTGTGATATGACTGTGAAGAAAGCTAATGCAATCTTAGGATGCATTAACAGAAGCATTGTGTCCAGATCACAGGAGGTGGTAGTTCCACTCTATTCTGCTATGGCCAGGCCTCACCTGGAGTACTGTGTTCAGTTTTGGGCACCACATTTTAGGAAGGAAGTTGACAAGCTCGAGAGTGTCCAGAAGAGGGCAACCAGGATGGTGAGAGGGTCGGAATCCAAGTTGTATGAGGAAAAGCTGAAAGAGTTGGGTATGTTTAGCCTGGGAAAGAGAAGGCTTAGAGGGGACATGATTGCAGTCTTCAAATATTTGAAGGGCTATCATGTAGAAGATGCAGCAAATCTATTCTCTCTTGCTCTGGATTGCAAGACTAGATCTAATGGGTGGAAATTACAAGGGAGTCGATACCAGCTAAATATCTTCTTAACTGTAAGAGTGGTTAAGCAGTGGAACAGACTGCCTCGAGAGGTGATGGATGCTCCTTCATTGGATGTTTTCAAATTGAGGCTGGATGACCATCTTTCGGGTATGTTGTAGGGCTATCTTTCAGCTATGCTTCTGCAGAGTGCAGGGGGTTGGACTAGATGACCTGCAAGGTCCCTTCCAACCAATGCTGCCTCTAAACTGTGGAGTCTTATGAGCAGAAATTCTACTCTGTGAGCTACTGGCATTAAAGATGTGGGTGAGCAATTTGGCTATTGCATAAATTAGTTTGCTCTGGAGCCATCCTTCCTGAGCTAAAACAAAAATGTGTGAGCCGGAGGCTAAAAAACTGTGAGCTAGCTCACACTAACTCAGCTTAGAGGGAATGTGCTTCCAACTCTAACATTCTATGATTCTATGATTCTTTCATGAACCTGTCAGATAACTGTCTTCCTGGCAGACAGTTTTAGAATCCACTATTAACTGTGTAATTCTAAACAGAGGTGCATCCTTCTAAGCCCATTGACTTCAGTAGGTTTAGGCTGCGGTCACACACACTAAATAATTCACTTTCAATCCACTTTTAATCCACTTTCAGATTGGATTTTGCCAATTCACACAGTAAAAATCCAGTTGGAAAGTGGGTTGAAAGTGGATTGAAAGGGGATCATTTAGTGTGTGTGCTCACAACCTAGATGAGTTTTGCTCTTCTTAAGACTGCACTGCCAGAGAAGTATTCTAATCCGATGTCATGGGGTATTCCCCAAGTTTGGTGTAGTGGTTAAGTGCGTGGACTCTAATCTGGGCAATGCTCCCTCTAAGCTGTGGAGTCTTGCACGCACAAATTCTACTTTGTGAGCTCCTGGCATCAAAGTTGTGAGTGAGTGATTTGGCTGCTGCATAAATCAGTTTGCTCTGGAACCCTCCTTCCTGAGCTGAGACAAAAATGTGTGAGCCGGAAGCTAAAAAACTGTGAGCTAGCTCACACTAACTCAGCTTAGAGGGAACACTGAATCTGGGAGAACCAGGTTTGATTCCCCACTCTTCCACTTGCACCTCCTGGGTGACCTTGGGCAAGCCATAGTTCTGGCACAGCTGTTCTTGAAAAAGAGCAGTTTCTGTCAGAGCTCTCTCAGCCCCACCTACCTCACAGGGTGTCTGTTGTGGCGGGGGGAAGGGAAAAGAGTTTGTAAGCCACTCTGAAACTCCTTTGGGTAGTGAAGGGTGGGATATAAATCCAATCTCCTCCTCCTCCTCCTCCTCCTCCTCCTCCTCCTCCTCCTCCTCCTCCTCCTCCTCCTCCTCCTCCTCCTCCTCCTCCTTCTTCTTCTTCTTCTTCTTCTTCTTCTTCTTCTTCTTCTTCTTCTTCTTCTTCTTCTTCTTCTTCTTCTTCTTCTTCTTCTTCTTCTTCTTCTTCTTCCTGGCAAGCAAAGGTTGTTTTTTTTAAAAGGCTTGCCTTCTAACTATTAAGAATCTAAAACGTATTACTTAGAAACCATACCAAAATACCATCCCCAATCTAAAGAGATGAAACATCAGTTTATACAATCAATTCATATAATGTGTATGGGGCTGCATCAATTCAGGATACAGATGAAGGCTTGGGTCATCATTGTTCTTGAATGTTCCCCACAAATATGTTTCTACCATGATTCTAGATCACAATGAATACTTCTATTTTGATGTGTTTACCTATGAAGAGGTTTGAAGGAAGACAAAGTGGGGTTGAAACTGAGAAGGTGCCCCCAAATACAGTAAAGCTTATGGATTTTGCATATGTTTTCCTGTCAGGCCCAAATTCCCCCATTCACCACAACCAACAGTTACTAATGTGGAAGCCAAACATCAGAAAAACAAAACAGATAGAACCCTACCACTTTTTCTGCTTGGTCTCACTTGACTCCCCTCCTCACTGCAGTTCCTGTCCTGTGCAGCTTTTGCATGTGTAGGATCCACAATTCCCATCATTTGATCTTGAAAATGGTCAAAAGGGGCTGGTCATCCCTCTTCCACAAATTAACAAATTAGCAGGATCCCACTAACGAGGTAGGCCATAACGAGTGTGCTAATTTAATGTGGATTGCCCTCTTTCAGTTTCAAAAAGCCAACTCTTTGAATGCTCACGAAGAACAGTAATTTCCTGAAAACTTTGCTCACAGCTATCTTCACTTCTTTGTTTCTCAGGCTGTATATGAGGGGATTAAGCATTGGAGTCAGGATAGTATAGGAAATAGAAAAGGTTTTCTTGATATGTCTTAGGTTTCTGGACCTTGGTAGCAGATAGACAAGCATCAAGGTTCCATAATACAAGGCAACAACAGAAAGATGAGAAGAACAAGTGGAGAAGGCCTTTTGCCTTCCAGTGGTAGAGGGAATTCTGAGGATAGCGAGTATGATGAAACCATAAGATGATATGGTGAGGAGAAAGGGAGGGAGAGTGAAAATGCAAGCAAATACAAAGGATGAGAGTTCAACTAAATATGTGTTACTGCATGAGATATATCTTATGTCAGGAACAACGTCACAAAAATAGTGATCAATTTCATTAGGGCCACAGAATGATAACCGTGATATATTCAAAGTCAAGCTTGTGCTGACCAAAATTCCACTGACCCAAGACACAACTGCTAGCTGGAAACTCAGCCTCCCATTCATGATAGTCGCATAATGGAGTGGTTTACATATTGCCAAATACCTGTCACATGACATCATGGAGAGGAGGTAGCATTCAGTACCTCCAAGGCAAGCATAGATGAAAAATTGTATGAGGCAGGCTTTGACAGATATACTCCTTTCCCCTGTCAAGAGGCTTGACAAGATCTTAGGCACAATAGTAGTGCTGCAGCAGATTTCCAAGAAGGAGAGATTTCCCAGGAAGAAGTACATAGGGGTGTGGAGGTGTTTATCAGTCACAACCAGCATGACAATGAGGAGATTTCCTGCCATGGTTATCAGGTAGATCACAAAGAACAGCAGGAAGAGAAGAACTTGCAAATCTTGGAGATCTCCAAATCCCAGGAGTATGAATTCAGAAACAGCAGATTGATTCTGCCACATTTTCTTTGCAATATACGGCACCTAAAAAAAGAAAAAAACACATACAACAAAATAATTTATGGTGTCAAATTTTAAAGCAAAGCATGAAGAGCCCCATGTGTAATGATTTATTCAAAATATTCTCAGCTACATTGAGCCATTATGATAAATGACATAAATTGTGGCTCGTAACAGTGGTTACAGCAAGTCCTGGTTACAGGTGACATCAAAAGGGAGGCAGTCCAACAAACTGGGGTTTGTTGTTCAGCACCAAACCAGGATTTCAGTCTAGGAATTCTTACTTTAGCTTGTTAATCACATTTTGTATTAATTTTGTTTTTTTCTGTTTTGATTATTGGATTGTTCAGAATTTGGTGTAACTGAATATTGCTGGATTTCATTGACTATTGTGTCCACAGTGCTGGCTAATGACAATAGATTAGTGTGTCCACAATGTTGGCTAATGACAATGGATTAGTGGATAGAAAATCCCACTTGGGGTGTAAAGATTTTTCCCCCTCCCTTTTGAACACAAGAGCACATAGGCTGAATCAGACCAGACTTGCTGTCTAAGACTGTCAGTGGTGCTCCATGGTCTCAGGCAGAGGTCTTTCACACACTTGAGAGCTGGGGATACTGAACATGGATCCTCTAAATGTCAAAAAGATGCTCTACAGCCCCTCTACAATTTTAATCCAAGCATTTTCAATATACTGAATCCCTGGAGCTGTTATCAAATTTACTATTTGACAATAAATATTGACCTGTCAACTGCATAATGAAATAATCAGATCACATTAGGAAAAGAAAATCTACTTAATCCCCAAACTTTGAACAGTACACATAAGTATCGATGCTTCTTTTCTTTGCTGGAATTCTTATGTAAATTAAACATGTTCAGCAGCTGCGGTTCCATCCTTCAACTTCAAAGACCCTCAAAACATTAGCGTTTGAGTTGAGCCATCAAACCTGAGAAATTCTATTTGTAGCATTGTAACTAGGACCGGGGTTTTTTTTATCACCTATCTAGGAAGCCATACATCCAATATATTACTTTCAGGCTCAGCGAACTAAAACTACAATGGCAATTGAAAGGGAATAAGAGAGAGAGAGAAAGAGAGAGGAATGTAACAGTCTTTGAGCTATGTTAGCTTGCCAGCTTCTCTAATACAAGAGTTTAACCCTAAGACATGAGGATGGCGGACCTCATGCTCATTGTATTCCAAAAAGTAATGGAGGAAAAAATAAGATATTTTTGCTTTAAGGAGTGGTTGGAAGAAGAAACAAATAGTAAAATAACTGTGTCTTATTTTATTGTTGAATTTAAGTGCTGGATTTGTTATGGGATTCAGTCCATAAGTGAACTCCTGGTCCACGCAGGGTCAGGTTTCAGTATGCCATAAGATACCTGAATCAGCAATAAAAATAATTGCTCCTACCTTTGGTGGTTCTTTTTCGGACACCAGGACACAAATGCACACATTGGCAAATGGCTTCTGTTAGAGATTTTCCTCCTGATTTCTTCCAGAGAGTCCAAGAGGAACAGTGTGTCAGAAGAAGGCCTTCACACAATAGACTGAAGAACAATTCCCACATAGCCTGCTTTATTTGTGCTCTGTGAAGCAAGGAGAATCTCTCCCTTGACATTTCTGACAATAGACATGTTTAATTGTAGGGGGAAAACAAGAAAAGAACTCACAGTGAATAGTATTTTCAGATGGGAATTAGACAACAGTGTACAGTGTCCATGTTTAATAGGCCTACACCACATAGAGTGGAAGCCACAGTATACAGACCTAGGGTTGGATCCAACCTGATCTTCAGCTGCAGGAAGAAAAGAAAGAAATGGTTCCCTTTGACCACCCAAAAAAGCTCTGCTGAGGATCATGGAACCTATATGCTTGAGCAATTACTTAGTTCAGTTATGTCAAACGTGGATGTTGTGCTCTTGTTAGATTTCATGCCTACAGGGCCTAAGTGTTGTCTCAACTGCATTATGTAGTACATATCTGGCTTGATGGATGTAATCCAAACACAGAGAGGGTAGAGGCTTGATTCCTCAGAGCTATTCTGGAACTCCTTAAATGTGCAACAGTGGCAGTGATGAGCCTCACAGTGGAATTATGTCCACTAACAGCCGTAATACTAACTTTTATCTTATTTGCCACAGAGATCCATCCTCTAGTTTTGTCTTTTTAGCACTGAAAGATGCAGACTTTATATCAAAAGATGTCAGTCACCCATGCTACTGACATCTGAAAGCCGGAAGGTCTTAGAGTGTAAAAAGACATGTGTGCCAATAAATAAATGCTATTAAAAAAAAAAACCCTTCCCTTTGGTGTTTATCTGTCCTTAATGAATGATTGCCAATCTGTTTAGATTGGCAGCATTTTATACATGCAGGGGTCTTTTTTGGGGGGAGCGCACCGGAGCACAGCTCCGGGAGCTCAGGACCCAAGCCCCGCCCCCAGCCGGCGTCCCGGGGAGTCTTTCTGCAGCCGAATGTCAATTTCAGCTCCATTATATCCTATGGGCCATTGAAGTCAATGGTGAAAACATAGGGTATATTCTGGGGGCTGGAGGGGAGGGGGTTTGAGGGAGAGGCTCCAAACTCACAGGGTAGCTGTTGGAGCCTCTCCCCAAGATACCCAGCAATTTTCAAGAACGTTGGATCAGGGGGTCCAATTCTATGGGCCCCTAAACAGGTTGCCCCTATTCCCTCCATTGTTCTCTATGGTGGGAAAAAATAACTATTTTTCCCACCATAGAGAACAATGGAGGGAATGGAGGCAAACTATGGGGACCCATAGAATTGGACCCCCTGGTCCAACGTTTTTGAAACTTGGTGAGTATCTTGGGGAGAGGCTCCACCAGCTACCCTGTGAGTTTGGAGCCTCTCCCTCAAACCCCTCCCCTCCAGCCCCCAGAATATACCCTATGTTTTCACCATTGACTTCAATGGCCCATATGATATAATGGGGCCGAATTGCCGTCCTTTCCTTCTCTTTTTCCTCTTTCCCTCCTTCTTCTCTTCTCCCTTTCTTTCTTTCCCACCTTCTTCTCTTCTCTTTTTCCTCCTTTCCCTGTTTCCCTCCTTCTTCCCTCTTTCTTTCCCTCCCCTTTCCTTCTCTTTCTTTCCCTCTTTCCTTCCTTCTTTCTTTCACTTTACTCTCTCTCTTTCCTCCTTCTGTGGCCCAACTCTCATGAGGAGTTTAAACTTTAAACCCCTTCTCTCTTAGCTCCCCCACCCAGACCAGCTGGGGAAGGGAAGGGGAGGCTTTTGAAGATGCCTCCCCCCCTTTTGCTTCCCCTTCTGACATCACTTCCGGTGATGTCAGGGGGCGTGGCATATGCTAATAGCCTAATAGCTCATTAGCATACCATATGCTAATGAGCTCCTGCAGCTCTCTTTCTACAAAAAGACCCCTGTGTACATGTGAAGTTTTGTGGGGGAGTTTCAAGATACCAACCTGTTCAGATCCAAATCAAACATGCTGGGAGTCATTCAATGGCAGCCAAACAGACTGGGTTATTAGCTCACATTTGATCATCATATTTGAACTCAGTAAGTTTACACAGGAGTCTGTTTACTTGTAAGGGATAGCATGTCCTCCCTTCCAGCATGGCAAGAGTGATTTACATTTGTTTTCAAATATATCTAGCAAATGGCCAGCAAGGGGGAGAGAAATTCATCCCTGTTTGTACACCACATTGGCTACCAAACTAAACACAACTCACCTGCCAAGCTTGGTGGTCCATAAGCTACCTGTTCTGGCTACCTATGCAGAGTACAAAACATAACCACAGGGAAATTACCAAGCTACAGGACAAGGTGGGTGCACTTTGTTCACCTTGGTTGCTTACCAGTTATGTGATTTGATACAACTAGAGATGTGAAGGCCTAGGGAAAAAAAAAACCTGGAAATTTTTGGGGGGAAATGTCCCCCTCCATTTTTTTCCTGAAGTGTTTTTTGTTTTTTTTCCAAAAAAAATGGAAAAATTGAAAAAAAGAAAAGAAAAAAATTGATTATGGAATGTTTGATTTTATCATGATGAATAATGATTCTGATTAAATTTCATGCCCATTCCTTGAAACATAGTCCCATACTTCCCCCCTCTTCAATTCTTTTTATGAGAATGGGTTTTTTATTTTTATTTAATACTGTGGAGAGGAAATATGAATAATTGTTACTTCTGGATTTTTAAAAATTGTTTTGTGGAGGTTGTCTATTCCACAAAAACTAGTAAACAGTTCAGGAGATTGTTGTTCCATTTGTTACAATTACAAACAAATATTATTTAAAAAAGTAAATTCTGTTTGTAATAATTGTTTGGATACACTAGATTTTTAATATGCTAGTTGTGATAATTTCATGCCAAGTAAAATTGTTCATAGTCATATTTTATGTTCCTAAAGTAACAGAATGACTTTCGATCTGGAAAAGAAAAAATAAGTGCTAATGTAGCACTTTTTTTCAATTTTTCTAAAAATTTCCATTTTTCTGGGGAAAAAATGGGTTTTTTTCTGAGCTTCAACATTTCCAGAAATTTTACATCTCTAGATACAACAGGGATTTTACCTCTTTCAGACAACCTCAGACAACAATAGACTGCAGTCAGTCTCAGTGTACTTCAGGGCTATATTTTTTGTTGTCCAATGATAGGTTGTTTATGTGCCCCTTGGCTTCCATAGAATAGGTGGGATCTGGCCAGTTTTGGATCCAATCTTGCCTAATTTCTCTCCTTATTACAGATCCCATTCCACATAGCTTTTGTTCACACAGTCCTGTGATCCCCAGCATGGCCATTTGGGGTGATCCTGTTTTTCCCAGTGAAAAAGCTGGTTAGATATAGCCTATTACCTGTAAAAGATATGGGTTACACAGTTATCAGGTCTGCAAATGTTGTAATGTATATAATGGACAACAAAGCAATTAGGAAATGGATGTCACATTCCCAACAGATATACTTTGCCGTATGGATGAATAGTTTTGATCAAATCAAATACCTTTAATGGCATATCAATAAAATGCATGGTGTGATAAAATATGAGCAAAGAGGTGTTACAGAGACAGCAGAATAAGGCAGATCATAAAGAAACCTTGTATCTATCATTAACCGCCTCAGCCAAAAACCTAGCGACCCAAGCTGTGATGTCCGGGTTTGTGTCATTTAATAGACATTGGATTAGACTGTAATTGTTAATACAATGTTTAGGATATAGTGGAGAGGAAAGGAGTCTCTTACGTGAACCTGCATGCAATTGACATTCCAAGATAATGTAATGGATTGAATCTATCAATTTTAGAGGACAGATACATTGCCTTTCATGGAAAGGGACTTTGTTATACCAAACAGTTAATATTTTAAAGGGGAAAATATTAAGTCAGGCCAATGTAAAAGCTCTACAATGAGAAGGGTGATCAAGGTTGTAAAAGTAGCTGGACATTTTCCCTTTCTGGGTGGAGAGGTTTAGTTTAGCCTGGGAAAAAAATGAGGCTGCAGAGGATTTAGGTTATGAAATTCTAGGTCAAGAAGCCTTTGTTTTATGGCTCGGAAGATAGAAGATTCATTGAAGGGCAGGAAGAAATCGATTAAAAAGCCCAATTGTTGAATTTTCCTTTTGATAGTTGAAAGCCACGTAATACTATCAGATCACTTTTTAATTTTGAAAGTAAAGAGTTTGAAGAAATTCAGAAATGTAACCTGAACCAATATTTAAAGGTTATTAGCCAAATCCCCCCCCCCCAATAAAATGCTGGCCCAATTCTATACAAAGGGTTGAATATGGTATACAGTTAGAGACTCCTGAAAGTTGTCAGAAAAATCTTGCCTGAATTTTCTCTAAATTGTTGTTGAATGCCTTTGTCCAGACTGGGATACCATAAAGCATCTGAGGTAGAACTTTGGCCTCAAAAATCTTAATTGCAGCAGGAACATACTGGTTAGTGAAGAAGAACTGTTTGAGCTGGGTAGTAGCTTCGGGATCTATGGGTTACCCAATTTAAATTATGGTGAAAGGTGATGCCTAGATATTTAAAGTTTTTTACTTGAGTAATTTCTGTGTCACCTATAAACCACTTTTTTTGGATTCCAGTGTTTGGACAAAACTAATATTTTGGATTTTGAATAGTTAATGACTAAAGAATTGTCTTGACAATATTTGTAAAAAGCTTGTAAATATCTTAAAAGACCAACTCTGGAACTCAGCTCATTGGGTGATCTGGGGCCAGCCACACTCTCTCAGCCTAACGTACCTCACAAGACTGTTGTGAGGATAAAATGGAGGATGTAAGCCACCTATTGGGGAGAAAAGTGGGGTATTAATAAATTAAATAAGTGACACAGCCTGGGCCTAGGACAAAATTCCACCCTTCTATTTCCTGTTCTCTCTCCTACAATACTATATCTCCCAGCAGGCTCTGTTGTTTATGGGCACTGCTGTATATAAGAACCACAGTACCCAATCACACTTATTATATCTATTACTAGAAATACAACTAAAGGATTTCTCTGTAGTTTAGGCAGGATCTTAAAGCCCAACATGATGAATTCTATGACCATTGTTTGATTCTCCTACTGCCTTCTTGCCATGTTTCATATGACACAGTGTTGCACCCCAGAGGAATCAACACCTAGTACAGTATACATTCATTATCCACATCTAACATGAATTTAACTGACCTGATGACAAGGGGTTAATGCAAGGAAACATTGGAAAGTGTAGTTGGGTCTGTTAATGGGATGTTGATGGGGTTATCTGTTCTAAGGATGCCATTGATAGCCAAGGGTCTGCCTTGCCAGGGGCATGATCTCTTTTCTGTGGGTGGGCTCCTGGAAGTTAAGGCTCCTTCCAGCATTTTCAATCATTGCTTTAAACAGAAACACTTTATCATAAAGCCAACAACACATTCACAGCTTTCACAATGGAAATGACAAACCACAAATTGCTTCTTCCAAAATGCTTCTGTTAACACAGTCGGCCTTGTGGTTTGCAGTCTTTTATCCACTAGTGAGTCATTGTGCACTGAAGTTGGTTTCTATGGATTCTTCTGTAGGACGACAGTTTGCTCAAGGTCTTTCTAATGGCCTCTTTAAATTCTCTGTTTCTCAGGCTGTATATGAAGGGATTGATCATGGGAGTCAGGATAGTGTAGAAAACAGAGAAGACTTTGTTCAGATCCTTCATTGCCTTTGGCTTGGGTAATACGTACACAATGATGAGGCTTCCATAGAAAACTGAGACCACAATAAGATGAGAGGAACAAGTAGAAAAGGCTTTGCCTCTGCCACTGTTGGAAGGAATTCTCAAAACGGTAGTGATGATGCACACATATGAGGCCAGTGTGAACAACAATGGTGGCACTGAGCATGCAGAGCCCAAGACGCTCATCAGGATTTCTGTCTGCCAAGTGTCACTGCATGAGAGCATTAACAATGGTGCATAGTCACAAAAGAAATGGTCAATTTCATTGGGGCCACAGTAGTTCAGCTGGGAAGGAAAGACTGTTGTAAACACACTGGCCACAATGCCAATCATCCATGAGGCAAGGCACAACTGAATACACTGTTTCTTGTTCATGAGGGTGACATAATGGAGTGGTCTGCATATAGCTACATATCGGTCGTAAGACATTGCAGACAAGAGATAGCTCTCAGCTGCAGCCAAAAATGAAAAACAATAGAACTGGATGAAACATCCATTAAAAGAAACTCCGTGGTAGTCACTTATAAAGCTGGCCAAAACCCTGGGAAGGATTGTTGAAGAGTAGCAGATCTCTAAAAAAGATAAGTTCCACAGAAAGAAGTACATTGGTTTGTGAAGGTGAGGATTAGCCAGAACTACTGAAGCTATAAGGATGTTTCCAACCATTGTTACAATGTAGATCATGAAAAACACACCAAAGAGGAGATTCTGCTTTTCGGGGAAAGTCTTGAATCCTATGAGGACAAATTCTGTGACTCTTGTCTGATTGTGCCAGTCTGTCTTTGCCATGGGTTATTTGATCCAATGACTATACAAGTTCTGCAAAACCAAGTACACTGTTAGAATTCAGTGCATCATATCTGACCTAATTCCAAAGATACTGAATTTCATTAGCAGCCCAAATACATGTCCAAAATGGCTGAATAAATTGTATAGGATATGCAATCTTTCTAGTGTCTATCTGAAGGACCAGAGAAATTATGCATGCTCTCTCATTTCTGTATTCCCAAGTCATTAGCCATAACGGCAATATGATAAAAATGATTTATATGCAGTTTGTAAAGAACTGCTATTTTTGTTGTATGCCGTACCCAAAAATATAGGGGGCCATGGTTGCTCAGGGGTTAAAACGCTGAGCTGCAGACTGGAAGGTCTGTAGTTCAGCAGTTTGAGACCTTAGTACTGTGTGATGGAGTGAGCTCCTGTCTCTGGCCCCAGCTCCTGCCAACCTAGCAGTTCGAAAGCAAGAAATTGCAAGTAGATAAATAGGTACCACTTGGCGTTTAGTCATGCCAGCCACATGACCACGGAAACATCTTCGAACAATTTTGGCTCTTTGGCTTGGAAACAGAGATAGACTACCTTTCAAGCAAGGGTAACCTTTACCTTTATATCCAAAATGATGCAATTTTCTTTGCCAGTCAATGGGAGGTAGAATGGGAAAACAGCCATAAGTAACAAGTCTCAAATGCCTTATTCTCTTGCTACAACTCAGTTATCAAAATGTTATAATTCTCAAATATGATGTGAAGTCAGAAGGCCCAAGACAACATGGAGTCCCATTAAGACTGGTAAAGAAGATAACTATGGCCTCTTGTCAGAAGGTTCAATCAAGATCTCAGCAAAGTGAAGATTATGTTTCCAAAATATATTAATGTCAATGAATGTGTCAAGAATCTTTAGTCAAAGACATTCCAAGCTGGAAGGAACTGCACTGATTACACTAGCATTCATCAGAGTGGAACTTCAGACTTTACCTAGAATCCATTGGAAACCACTGATTTATACAAATGTGTTAACCATGACCAAACACCTTCAGATTATGTTCAGCTATAGCAATGCCTTATGGATGCTTTTCATCAGTCAAGTAATACAATAGGCAATTTAAGAAACAACTTTGTGAATATCAAAAATTCTATTCTAATTTATAGTACCTGCATTTCACAGAATAAGATACCTTCCCTGTCTGGAGAGCAATATATACAGATTTAGAGGCAGATATACTATGGTTGCCAGCCTTGGGAATCCAGGCCAACTGGCTTGTTAAGTAGAAACAATTAACTATAGTAGGAATTCAGCAGAAAAATATAGCATGGGCAAACTTTAGCAAACAGCAACAAATGCCAAGAGTTCATACAAGATTAGATCCAGAGAGCTGGGGAGGGAAGGATGGTGGATGGTATTTTTTTAAAAAAAATTGCAGATCCAGTTCCTGGATGACTAATAAAGAATACAGTAGGGGAAGTTGTCTGTTACTGAGTCAAACAGTTGCTTTGCATTATCTAAATAAATCCTTAAAAGCTCACCTCATCAATATTCTCATAATCTCTCTACAATCTTTTTACTGTCCTGTAAAGCCAACACAACATTAGTGATGATGGCAGACAGACTTCAGATTTCTAGATACCCATCTGTCTCTCTCACACACATCCACATACAGTTTTACCTCATGTATGCCCCTCCTATCACTGCTTCTGTCTCTTTCCACAACATGTCAGGAACCTTGGATGTGGATCTTATTATAGTTCTCCCTCTATTAAAGCAAACGTATCTGTTGATAAAAACACATCCCAGCTTGAGTTACCTGCCTGCATTCTAACTCACCTGTTTAGAAGACCATTACACTGCAAATATGCTCTGGTGGTTATTTATCTTTCCTCCAGAAAGATGCAATGGCTCTGGTAAGGTTTATCACAGGGAATTATAGATTCACCTGAGACTAGCATTCAGAACTCTTACATGGACAATGCAAAGATCTAGGGAAACACTTGCAGAAAAACAAATGCTACAGAAAATATTCCCCAGGACATTTATTTTCTAAAGGTATAGAAGAACCTGTGTGTATGTGTTATAAATTCACATACCACTCCGCAAGGATTTGTTTTGCCTTCTCTCATAACACTTAAAACACAGAGGGGCATCGTAATACATCATCATCAACAACAAAACTTACACTGCCTCTTCTGCCTGTATCAGGGCCACCAAGGCTGCTAACAGATTAGGTACATAAATAATGAAAACTTGTCTTAAAAACATAACAAAAAGACACATCCTTCAAATGATTAAAACCAAGCTAAAATACACATACAAAAAATTAAAAAACATTTAGAACATAGGGAAGGAAGACAGTATCACTGAGAGAACACCAGATGAAACAAAAAGTTTTTACCAGCCAATGGAAGATGGTAATGGAAGTGGTTAGATGAGCTTCCTGGGCAGAGACTTCCAAGTTTTAGTGTCATGACTGAAAAGGCCATCTCCTGGGCTTTCACTTGCCTAATCTAGGAAGTCAGGGGCACCTGAATCAGGGTCTCAGAAGATAACCATGGAAATTTAGTAAGTTTTTCGGGGGTCATTCAGGTATGAGAGTCCCAAGCCATATAAGGGTTTAAAGGTCAACACCAGCACCTTGACCAAAGCAAAGTCAAAGAAGAGAATTGTTTAAATAATAAATAACTCTGAAGTATGCTGCAATAAGATTTCACTTGTGGCCAAATTATGTGTTACCACGGCACCAAACTGGCTCCTGCTTTCCCACCACACTGGGTTTGGAAGCCAAAATGGCCCAGGGGGGCATGAGGAGTATTATTGAGCCCAACAAGAGGTTGCATGTGCATGAAATGCTTGCACAAGCAACCTTCTGATGGAGGAAATAACACTTCCCCTCATGGCTCCCAACAACAATGACCAGGGGAAGGCAGGAGCCCCTCTGTCTCATGACAGCCCTGATCTGAATTCACCACCTATTGCACTATTACATGGGAATTGACACAGTTGCAGATGGCTCACAGTCCCCATTGCCAACCTGTGTAAAACATAGCATGTAGTTTTGTCCTTGCATAGATGACTTTAAAAGGAGTTAAGAATATGCATGGATGTCCAGAACCAAGAGAGTTCCCTTTCCAACCCCCTCAACTGATCACCCATGATAGCCTGGTTTGGAAAACCTCCCCCAAACACCATTCTTCAGTGTTTCAGGTGGTTCATCCTATTCTTTATCTTAAGAAAATAACCCATCGGCACTCCCAGCTAACAGCCTAACAAAACTTTCAGCCAGCTATTTAAACAACCATGTCCCCAAGACCCAACAGTGTGAATCAGGCATTAAAAAGAAAAGGTCCCTATCATGACCAAGTTGAGAAGGGTGCTAAAAGTTCCTGCTTGGCCTGAAAGTAACTGGCTGACTCCAGACTGGTCTATCCAAAGGTGGGTGAGAGGCAAGGGCTGAGAGCCAAAGAACTCTTAAACATGCACTCAGCTCACTCGCATGACTGAACAGGAAATAAAGATCCTAACCACACCTGCTCCTCAGCCTCAGCATCTTCCTTTTTTTTTTTTTTTTTGCAAAGGGAGGAGGGGAGAATTGTTTCCCATACAACTTCACAACAAGAATTGAAATACACCTTCCTTCCTCTTGTAATTGTGTTAGACATTAAAAAAACACATACACTGTGAACTTTCCATGTGCCTTCCTTTTCAATGACATTTAGTTCAACTTCCTGTTTCACAGTGTCTCACCAATTAAGCAGGGAAGTCAACAAATAGGACAAGGAGGCCAAGGCCTTCTCTTGATGTTGCACCTAAGTGCTTTCCTCCTCCTCTTCCTCCTCCCAACAATGTTATTACACAGTTATTACACTTAGTTATCTCAGATCCACCAAGAAGAGACACATTACTCAATGTAGTATGTGTGATGTATGTCACTTCATGTGCTTTCCTTGAATCACCCTAATCTTATCATATCTGTTTCTCCATTACCTGATATCATTTCCTCCATTACCTGGTATCATTTCCATTCCTTTTACTCAAGTACTTTACCTCACATCTGCCTAAATTCTTATGTATAGGTCCATACGACAAAGTGACTTCTTTATGTAGCACCAATTAATGGTAAATAATCAGGACTTCACTAAGGTATTTGGGCTGTGGCACAGCAGAATACAGGTGGGAATTCAACAGGCAGAAATCATAAAGGACTTCTATTAATCACAGTGCATCTACAACATAGATTACTATGTAGTTTAAAATTTAAAAAAAAGAAATTTAGTTTAGAGAGTTCTCTGAATACTACACAAAGGCACTTCTCAAAATGCAGTTCTCCAAGTACTTCTCAAAGTCACATGTTTGATGCTTCTTCTTGAGGAATTTCTTTGCCCCCATTCCAAATTAGCACCATAGTATACCATGGAACTTTGGAGGATGAAGCGAGAACTTAAATGCTAGAGTGAGTCTGGCAAAGGTCTCGTGATGTAGCTACAAGAACATTCTACAGGACATTTATGAGATTGTGTGATATGACAATGAAGACTGCTAAGGAGGAATTTATACAGCCTCCATCATATCTGTTAGCTCTCACCTGGCACAATTATTTGGGGTAATTAAATTGTTAACTTCGCTCTCAGAAAGAAATCAGAATGGTAGTGATTTGGCAATTAGCTGTGAGACCTTTGTGATATTTTTTGCAGATAAAATCTTGTTGATCTGCCAGAACCTGCTTGCCAACATTGATACACTTTATGAACTGGAGGCCCCTTGACTGTCTCTGAGTCCAGTACTAGACATATTCAGCCAACTGTTCTGGGCCTATGTTGACAGGGTTCTGGGTGCTGTGAAGCCCACCACTTGCCTCTTAGATCTGCACCCATCATGGCTGGTGAAAGCCAGTGGTGATGGAATATGAATCCCCTGGTGGACATTATAAACCTGTCCCTGAGTTTGGGGGTCTACCCCAGAGGATTAAAGGAGGCTGTGGTGAGAACGCTCTTGAAGAAACCATCTCTGGATTCAACTGATCCGTCCAATCATTGTCCAGTATTGACTCTTTCATTTCTGGGTAAGGTAGTTGAGAGAGTGGCAGTGGAACAGCTCTAGACTTTCCTGCCTTCCACCCCAGCCATGGGATGGAGACAGTGCTGGTCACTCTCTCGCAGATGACCTTTGCAGATAGCTGGACCAAGATGGACCAGCACTTTTGTTATTGGTTAATTTAACAGCAGTGTTTGACACAGTCGATTATGATCTGTTGACCCACTACCTCACCAATGTGGGGATGAATGGGACAGCCTTGAAACGGTTTGCTTCCTTTTTCCAAAGTTAGGGACAGAGAGTGGCACTAGGACAGAAGTTCACACCACAATACCCTTTGGCATGTGGTGGTTCCCAAGGGGCAATCCTCATCCTAATGTTATTTAACATCTATATGTGCCCCCTTGCTCAGCTGGTGTGGAGTTTCAGGCTGGGTTAACCAGTATGCAGATGATGAGCAGCTGGTCAGATGCTGCCCCGGATATTTTGACTGAAGGTTGGAAGCTGTGGTTGGATGGCTGAAAAGGAGCCAGCTGAAATTAAACTCATTTAAGTCAGAGGGTATGTGGCTGGGCCGGAGAGGTTACAGATTGGGGTGCCAACTCTCAGCTCTTGATGGTGTGGGTTTAATGGCAGCACTGACTGTCAAGAGCCTGGGTGAGGTTCTGAATGCTCCCCCCCCCAATATATTTATTAAGTTTTTAAGCATAATAAAACAAACATATTAACACAAACTTAGACAACAACATATACATGAATTGAATTTTGCATCATAACACAGTCAAGCCAAAACATTAACTATCAGATCTTACATCATAATACCCACTAGCTCTTATGCCAAAGTATTTAAAGGGTTCCATATTTGAGTACACTCTTCCATTAAAATTACTTAAACTGACTTAAGAACACCTGTTTTTAATTGTGCTATTTTTTAAAGAAAAATTCCCACATTGGTCTTATAAATTCATTTTTCAGAGCTCAATACTGTTCTCCACAATATCTCCATATAACAAACAAAGAGCGCAAAAAAAGTAAAAGAAAAGAGAAATGAAACCATTTATCTTCCACTTTTCAGCAGATCCTCCATTCCAAAAATTAAAGACATTTTTTTACTTATAGTACCTTTTAGAATTTAGATGTCCTAAGACTACTTCAATCTCCCAAGACAAACCTCTCTTAGCTACTCACTCCCTTATTTAATTCTTAACTGTTTAATGCTTCCACTATTATTTCCTTCCCTGTAATTATGAGTAGAAATTCAAGCTTTCAACACAAATCACCAAACATTATTATAACTCACCAACTCTTTCTCTCTACCCTTAATCCCAGCTTTCCCTAATTATCCCCTTATGTTATAAGGTCCATTATACATATTTCAACTGACACAAAACATAATTTATAATCTATCTCCTATAGATTTTCACAAAACTGAAAACATAAACATTTCAGTCTACTAACCCCAATCTTAACTTATCACCATCTTACTTTTTCTATTCACTATTCCATTATAACAAACATGTAAGGGTCATTTTTTTTCCAATTAAACATATATCAGCAGCAACATATAGCACTCTGTCATGTAGTTTAACCTGTCTCTTATCCCAACTTTCCCTAATTACCCCTTATGTTATAGATTCAACTATACATATATCAACTGACACAAAACATAATTTATAATCTATCTCCTGTAGGTTTTCCCACAACCAAAAACGTGAACATCTCAGTCTACTAGCCCCAATCCTAACTTATCATCACCTTACTTTCTCTATTCACAATTCCATTATAACAAGCATTTAAGGGTCAATTTTTTTCCAATTAGATGTATATCAGCAACAACATATAGCTCACTCTGTCATATACTTTAACCTGTCTCTTATAAGTCAATAGTCTGTTTTTTGAAGTAACTTGTCTGCATGTCTTCTTTCTTTAATTGTGTAGAAATTTTTTTTCTAGCCTCTTTCTTTGAGTTTTCATCCACCTCAACTCCAAGTTTTTATTGTCCATCTTTAGTTTCCTACCACAATATTTTTTCCTTTCCTTTTTCAGTTTTTCTTGGCCTTTAGAGAAACATCTTTGCACCTTCTTTTTTAGTGTCTCTGTTTTCAAATTAAAAGACTTTGTTGGTTTCTTTCCCTTTACTCTAATTAGTGCAACTTGAGATTTGGGGCGTCCTTTCGTCTGGTGACATCCTGTAGTCTCAACGTCCCTCTGGGTAAACTGTCCCACATTTCCCTCTTTCCCTACTTGCAGTTGTAAACCATAAGTTGATTCTGTAAAGTTTACGCACATATCTTCTGTATTTAGCATAGATTGAAACTCAGTACACTATTCTGTTGAATCCTCTTTTTTTGTTTCTAATTGTGGATTATGCGCTGTTCCTAAAAAATCTGTGCAGGCTTTTTTAATACCCGTTTGAATCTGTTCCCTTAAAATCTTCAGAAACTGTTCCATGGACAAATCTCCCGCAAGCATATTTTCATCCATTTCCTCCTCCTCTTGTGTTATCAACGCCATTTTAATTACACAGTTAAATTCATTTCATATAATCATACACAATACATAACATTTTTTCCTGTCCACTTCCATAATAAGTCCTTACCAATGGAAAGAAAAAACAAGAAAAAAAATCTCCAAAGTTGCAAGCACGCCAAAGAATATTCCTACTACTCCCAATCATCTTCTGGCTGCTAAACCTCCCCTTTTCGAGCAGATGATTTTTGAGTAATGTTGCTACAAATCTTCTCCATTTAGAGATTAGAAGTAGTTATAGTCACAACTTCACTTCTTGGGCTTCTTCTCCTGTGCTATTTACTTAAAGCTTTTAAATCCAGACATGGTTAAAATGGGTGGCTGCAGCTACATGGAACTTGGCGTCCATGCTCCACCCCACAAGCCGCTTCTGCTTCGAGGCAATAATGGACACCTCCCCTCATTGTCAGCTGTGGAAGGGGCAGAACAAAGACCCCTGCTCCAGTTCTTTCTCTGGGAGGGCTGGCAGAGTTCTCCCAGTAACTGGGAGGCTCCGAAAGTAGCGAAAAGAGGTCGGGTGGCTCGGAGCACACTGAAAACCGCCCGTTGCCATGCCATGCTGACCGGAAGTCCTGAATGCTTCTGTTTTGAATGAGGCTCAGATCACAAATGTAGCTAGGCTGGCATTTTCCCATTTGTACCAGGTTAGACAACTGGCCTTCCTCCTGTCCCTTCCTAACTTAGCCACAGTAATCTATGCAAAGGCCACATCCATATTAAACTACTGTAACTCAATGATGAGGGTTCTTCACAGGGCTACCCTTGAGGCTGACCCAGAAAGTTCAACTGGTCCAGAATGTGACAGCACGTGTTCTCACAGGAACCCTATTTAGAGCTCATATCCAGCTGGTGCTCTGCCAACTGCACTGGCTCCATGTCAAATATCAGATCAGGTTAAAGGTTTTGGCACTAACATTTATGGCCCTGAACAGTCTTAGACCAGCATATCTGCAGGATCACCTCTTCTGGTATGTCCCATAAAGAGCATTACACTCAATGAATGACGACCTACTAGTGATCCCTGGCCTGAGAAGCATCCAGCTGTCCTCAACCAGAACCAGGGCTTTTTTTACCCTGGTCCCGACCAGGTGGAACTCTTTGCTGAGTGAGATCCAGGCCCTGTGAGACCTGATGCAATTCCACAGGGTCTGTAAGACTGAGATGTACTACCTGGCTTATGGATGAGGACAATTATGGTTTCCATCAAGAATGACCTCCCTTCCCTCTCTCCCTTTCTTCTCCCTCTTTGTCACCCTTTCCCTCCGCTCCCCTTCCCTTATTTGTTATTCCTTATTTAATTTGTATGATGTTACTCTCCTCTTGATAAGGGGTACTAGGCTATGCTTCCTTTTTATGCACCATTGTATTCATTGTTAGTAATGTTGTTAAGAATTGTTTGAATTCTAAATTGTTGTTATTATTTTATTCTAATTGCTTGTTATCATGTTACCATTGTTGTTATCTGCCCTGAGTCTTGTTGAACATGTGAGGGTGGGTTATAAACACAATAAACGAACAAACAAACATGCTTTGGGTGTGTCCAGTTATTCAGGTTTGGGTTTTCTCTGGGAAGAAGTTATTATCCATATAAATTTTGTGTTAGAATGTTCATTGATTTTTGAGGATGCTTATGCACTTTTAAACTATCTGCCCACCTCTTGGAGGCTAACTGATGGTCAGTGAAAATGAACCTTCTATGCCTTCAGTAAAATACACCTATTACAACATTGGAAGGATAAAAGTCCACCTCTAGTAAATCAATGGATTGAGGTTTTTAGTAATATTTGAACACATGGCATATAGATGACAATTGTGTATGGATTTATTTTTTGATATCTGGAAATATTTTATAGAATCTTAAACTGATTGCTAGAATTGCAACAAAGAGTTTCTACCATTCAGGCATGGACTTGAGTCTCAGGATGATGAATTCTATTATTGTTCTTTGAACTCCATCTATGCTTTATGAAGTTCTTGTTTTTGTTAGGGAACAATGTGAGGGCTTTGTATCACACATGCAAGGGGAGTACTGTGCCTCCCCAATGCATACTTTCTCTTTCCTGCTTAAGACCATCATACATAGGGAGAAGCACCTTTAGCCCCACACTGTATCAGCTTCTGCAAATGGTCCCATGGAACCACTATTGGCTCCATTGCAAAAATCCCTTCATTTACATGGCTACACATACATTTCACAGCAGAGCCAGTAGTGGCTCCAATGGGTGGTTTGCAGATGCAAAATCATAAGGGGTGGGGGGGTTGAAAAGCTATTTATCCTTGTGTTGGTTTGTTATAAACAGAGAAGAACCACAGTGTATTTGGGAGGAAAAAAGCTTCCAACATACATGTGATACATGTTATACAAAATCTTCATGTTGATCTCCAACAAAAACAAAGACTTTGTAGTGTATAGCTGGAGCCTGAGTATCTCTTTTCCCTTTTTCATCTGATGTTGTATGAGCAAAGGAACCAGCACCTAGTACAACATACATGCATATCATTATTATCCAAATATATTTGATGACCTTATCTTCCCCATTATCAAGAGGTCAGTGAAAGGAAACATCCAATAGTATAGCTGAGTTTATTAATGGGATATGGGGTGGGGTCGTGTAAGTAATCTAAAGACAGAGTCATCTTTTCTAAGGATGCCAAGAGTCTCTGTTTATTTTCTGTGGGTGGACTACCAGCATTCTAATTGATTTATTTATAAAGGTCCACTTCTGTGTAAAACAAAAATATTGGTTTCATGAATTCTACTGAAAGAAAGAAGTTTAGCCATGGTCTTTCTAATGGCCTCTTTAAATTCCCTGTTTCTCAGTGTATATATGAAGGGATTGATCATGGGAGTCAGGATTGTGTAAAAAACAGAGAAGACTTTGTTCAAATCCCACAGTTCCTTGGTCTTTGGTAATATGTACACAATGATTAGGGTTCCGTAGAAAATGGAGACCACAATAAGGTGAGAGGAACAAGTAGAAAAGGCTTTGCCCCTGCCACTGTTGGAAGGTATTCTCAAAATAATGATGATGATGCATACGTATGAGGCCAGTGTGAAAAACAGTGGTGGCAGTGTGCATGCGGAGCCCAAGACAGTCATCACCGTTTCTGTCTGCTTAGTGTCACTGCAGGAGAGCCTTAACAATGGTGCATAATCACAGAAGAAATGGTCAATTTCATTGGGGCCACAGTAGTTCAGCTGGGAAGCAAAGAATGTTGTAAACGCACTAGCTACAATGCCAATGGTCCATGAAGCAATCAACAGTTGAACACACAGCTTGCTATTCATGAGGATTACATAATAGAGTGGTTTGCATATAGCTACGTATCGGTCATAAGACATTACAGAGAAGAGGTAGCTCTCAGCTGCAGCCAAAAAAGCAAAGAAATAAAACTGAATGAAACATCCATTAAAAGAAATCCCATGATAGTCATTTATGAAGCTGGCCAAAATCCTAGGAAGGACTGTTGAAGTATAGCAAGTCTCTAAAAAGGATAAGTTGGCCAGAAAGAAGTACATTGGCTTGTGAAGGTGAGGATTAGCCAGAACTACTGAAGCTATAAGGATGTTCCCAGCCATTGTTACCAGGTAAATTGTGAAAAACACACCAAGGAGGAGATGCTGCTGTTCTGGAAGAGTCTTGAATCCTATGAGGACAAATTCTGTGACTCTTGTCTGATTGTACCAATGTGTCTCTGCCATGTTTGATCCAGTGACTATGCAGATGCTGCCAAACAAAGTAAATTGGGCAGAGTATGCACTTTTTCTAGTGAAAGAAGATTAGAGAAAGTATTCATGTTCTTTGATATCTGCATTCCCAAGTCAACAGTAAAAGCAACAGCACAATAACATTGATTTGTAAAACTTTAATCACAGCATTACCAATTCTGTTGTATTGTATAACCAACATGATGTGATTTTTTTTTGAACAGGTGATGCGGGTTGCCTTGACCGATGGGTCCCCACACACATGTTATATTGTTCCATAACATTACATATTTCTACTTCTTTACAGTTAACTTCACTCTGCTACCTTTGTAGGATGGATGATTTATGCTTAATTATACAGAAGTTACCTTATGTATAATCAGGTGATGACTGAAAATCTACATCTGTATCTATTCCTATCCACGCAAGCAATGAATCTTATTCTGTATTGGATAGGTACCAGAACTCAGATTTTTGGTGGTTTCTTAAAACTCTTTAAAATGTTGCTTGAATTATGAAATGCATACCCATTTTACTCCACAGGTTATTGTTCAAATGCAGGAATTAGCTGAATCCAAATCATAAGGTGTAAATGTTCAGTCAAGTAACATTATTATAAAAGGCTGATAATCATTTGGGGTAAGAGTGTCAGGTCAAGAACAAAATGCCCTCCTAGTGTACACTACTGTGCAAATATGTCTCTGTGTGCCTTGGTGCGCAGTCATGTTAGTTTGTTGTAGCAAACAAAAATTCAAGTCCTGTAGCACCTTAAAGACCAATTTTTTTTTCCACAGTATAAGCTCTTGTGAATCCAAGCTCACTTTTTCAGATACAGTTCTTTATTCTTATTTGTATCTGAATAAGTGAACTTTGGCTCATGAAATCTTATATCCTGGGAAATGTTGTTGGTCTTTAAGGTGCTACTGAACTTGATTTCTGGCATGGTTTTGAATCTTATAGGCCTATGGCACAATTTATATAGTGCTGCTCTACTGACCGAGAATCACTTCTGGAAAATTAGCAAAATTTAAGTTTCTTGGCACAATCTCTGCCCACTAATGTATTTCATAGATGCTTGGCAGTATCCAGCCAGGTTTTTCATTCAATATAACCCGATTCCCCTCCATACTATGTCTCCCATCCCACATGACTTTTTGTCCATGCATGCCCCATGGGCCCCAGCATACTCTTTTTGGGTGATCAAAGGGGATCCTTTCTCCATTTCTGAACAATGAGAAATGTACAGCATTTTCTGATGAGATGCCTTTAATCTCTTTTTTTCAGGGCTTAATCAAACTGCATGTTGTCTGTGGAATTTGCTAACTGACAAGTTAAAGAAGGGAACTACAATGAGAATGCAGTAAAGAATAAAACACAGAGAAACCTTTGTAAAGAAAGGACAGGGTGCTTTAATATTTTGGAAGCCTAACAAGAAATGCAATATTTACCTAGTTCATTCGTACCCTGTCTTTCTCCTCAACAGGGACCCAAAGCATCTCAAATCATTCTCCTCTCCTCCATATTTATTCTCACATCAACCATGTGAGATAGGTTGGACTGAAAGACAGTGACTGGCCCAAGGTTGCCCAGCAAGCTTCCATGGCCAAGTGGGCATTTGAACCTGGGTATTCCACATCCTAGCCTGACACTGTAGCCACTACACCATGCTGGCTGGAACACATTTATGAAATTGCCTCCTAGTTAATCAAACCACTGGTCTTCGTTTTCTAAATAATTCCTTAAAACTTCTTCTCATCATTACTTTCACTAGCAAGGGCTCAGAAACCTTTTACTGTATTGTGAAACTAACAGTATATTTGCAATCTGTTATGCTAGATGTGTAACACCCACCTGATGATTTTAATATACCTGTAGAAATCTCTCATGCATAAGTGCACACACACACATCGAGAAAGGTTGATCTTCATATATGCTCCCCCATCACTATGAGGATCACTTCCTTAGCATGTCAGGAGTCTTCAGTATGGATTCATTGGTAAACTTCCATCTCTTCCAGAAAATGTGTATCTGTAGATAAAGATGTTTCCAGTCTGTATTAGAATATTTAACCTGTACTATATCTGGTTTAGAAGCCCCTTCTAAAAATGCACAGTTGCTTTCCTGTAGTTATCTTTCCTGCATGCGATCTCTCTGGACACTTTTTCCACAGGGAAATATATACTCACCTGAGATGAGCAATTTGTAATACAAGGATGTTTTGAAATACTATTAGATTGAAAATACGGTAGAAGAATTCTCCCAGGAAACTTGTTCTCTAAAGATGTGGAATCACCATAAATTCACACAGTATTCCCCAAGGAATATGGGGAGAATATATATGACAGTCCAAACTTAACTTTGTTTTTGGCTCTTTATTATTATATTTCAAACATGGAGGTCACCCAGATAAATTGACAGAGGACAAAAGAAAGCAGTGCTTTATGCAATGTATAATGCTGGGATTTGCTGTTGTAAGATTTCTCTTGCATAACTTTAAAGATGACTTTAAAAAGGGTTAGACGTACATGTATGGAGGAAAGGTCTACCAACAACTAGGAGCTATGACACTGGTTAACTGGAACCCCAGTGTACTCTGAAACTGCTCCTGACACCATAGAACCCTATCTTCCACATTAGTAGACTCTGCTGCTAATTCATTGCAGGACATGCCCTACTTAATGGTAAATTAGTATATCAATGAAACATTTAGAGAAAAGGCAGGGTCCCCCCCTTGTGTTTACTAGAAAATAGAATTGCTATATAAGTGTTATAAATATGATCCTTGTCTGATGTGATATGAAACAGCAGACTAGGAACCTCATGATGTCTTAATGATCATGCACATTTGCATATATGTGCCTGTTGAAGCCCCATCAACATTTCCCAAAGATTGCAACCTGGAGATCCTGGAAAAAAAGACTGAATTCCTGAAGAATGGTGATTCTAGAAGCTCACATTATAAAGATGTACCCCCCAGATGACATCTTTAAAAATTATCCCATCTTCTTTCATGGAATTTAAGGAAGGATACCAAAGGATCCTAGGAGCTTTTCTATCCAGGCACTGCCCACAACTCACATTGCTGTATTATGGACCTTCATAACACGCCCTTGTTCAGTGATCCTCAACACAGTGTCCAGGGGCACCATAACACCTTCCAGTGAGTTTCCTGGTGCTCAGTTCCTTCTGCATCAAAACACAGAGTAAATTCTCACTTTCTTTCACCTCATTAGAGAAGTGCTTCAGAAGAGACCAGGAAGGCATAGCTATTATGGCTGCAGTGAACATCTATTCAAAAACAGCTACCTTTATCATAGGAGGATGCCTTTCCTAGAACCTCCTAATATTTTGTGACTGACCTTAGTCCACATAGCAGCCATTTGGTGGTGGTGCCTGCTCAATGTTCTCAAAATTGCCCTGAGTCTGTTTGCGGGGCGGGCAAGATACAAATGGAATTAATAAATAAATATAATATAAAATTCAAGAAGTGCCCACAAGAATAACCAGGTTATTCTATACTTAGGGACATAGAAAATAGAGATGGTTCTGAGGTATCACATGTTAGCCCACCCATTCCTCAAAGAAACTCATTTTATCCTCACTAGAAGTCTATCAAAATGACTAGTCATTGACTATTAATTTCATGGATGTCCCAGTTCTTTCTAGTCCTAGTCTGTCACTACCCATTGGAGGAAGAAGAAGCAGAAGCAGAAGAAGAGGAGGAGGAGGAGGAGAAGGAGGAGGAGGAGGAGGAGGAGATTGGATTTATACCCCGCCCTTCACTCAGAGTCTCAGAGTGGCTTATAAACTCCTTTCCCTTCCCCTCCCCACAACAGACACCCTGTGAGGTAGATGGGTGAGAGAACTCTTTCCAGAGCTGTCCTTGAGAGAACAACTCTGACCAGAACTATGGCTTGCCCAAGGTCATTCAGCAGCTGCAAGTGGAGGAGTGGGGAATCAAACCCGGTTCTCCCAGATTAGAGTCCGCACACTTAACGACTACACCAATAAGTTAATAGTTAATAAGGCCTATGTAGATGTAGCTTTGTGAAACCTACTTTTTATTTAAACCCTGATCTTCTCCCCAGTGTGGTCCCAAAACGACTTACAATATCATTTGCCCCTCATCCATTTTATCCTCATAGCCCTGTGAAGCTAGGCTTAGAGAGAGAGAGAGAGAAAGCAATAGGCCCAAGGTCACACAGTGAGCTTCCATGACACAGTGGGGATTTAAATCTGGTCCCCTCAGTTCCCAATCTGACATCTAGGTCTCCATACAGGGGTGGGGATGGAGATGCATTATGCCTGCATTTCCAGCCCTTCTGCCCCCTTGAGCAATCCAACTCCACTTTCTGGAAAAGAATAGGGAAACAATATTGGAGATTTTAAAAAGAAAAAAATGGCAAACCCATAGCTGCCCATCTAATTATATGGTAACTGTGTAACTGGAAAAGAATTAGATTTGAGAATAAAAGAAGGCAAGCATTATTCTACTTATGCTAGTGTAAAAGTAAATTTTATGTGATGCTCTGGATGAAAACTGTGCCTGGCAATCAGTGGATGCTTCCAGGGTGGGGATATAGGGGTGTGTGCCATGATGTACACCACAATGTCACTTCAGGGGGGAATCCTGGAATGACATAGGGTAGCTCTAGAAATCACTGAGAACTCTATGGTAAAACCATAAAGATTCTAGGAATTATTAGAGCTACCCTGAATCATTTCTGGGTTTTCACAGGAAGTGACATCATGGGGAACATGATGCTGACTTTTTTTATTTTTGTCCTATCAATGCTTGGAGTGGTGGCAGGCAACAAGGCATAGCAGGAGGCCTGGCAGCTCTAACAAAAACTTATATTGGAACTATAATATCAATGCTTCCTGATATAATATATAAACAATACATATCTGGTATACATATCTGCTTCCTGATATAATATACAAACAATACTTGAAAAATTATAGTAATAAGACATATAAGGTACTAGAAAGGCTGCCTGTCACATTATCATATGCTGAGAAAGGGCACACCCTTGTTCTAGTTGTGATGACCATGCTTGATAGAAACCAGCTGCTCAAAAAATGAATTGGAGTATATTGCACATTATGGCATATGTAATAATGAGCACAAAGAAAGAATCTAAGGGTTTGTTTGATAACAAGAATTGGTTTAATGTAAAGGATAAAAGCAAGGTTTTGTGTGGTTGAACAGATAATCTCCCAAAGATTGCAACCTGGAGATCCTGGAAAAAGAGACTGAATCATACGTACTGGAAGGAAGGAAGGAAGGAAGGAAGGAAGGAAGGAAGGAAGGAAGGAAGGAAGGAAGGAAGGAAGGAAGGAAGGAAGGAAGGAAGGAAGGGTATAGCGATTTCAGGGGAGGATACTCTAGTTTATGTAACTGTAATGAAACTTTTGTTACCTACCAAAAATACAGGGATAAAGCAAGCAATACCTATTCTCCTTTTGAAAATAGAAATGCCATAGGTGGCACAAATGGGAATTCGCAAGATCCTTGCGAGACATAAAAATAACATTATTATTTCAGCTCATCTAAGTGCAGCATCCATTAAAACAGAAATAAAGTAATTCAACAGTTAATTTCTTTAATGCATTCCAATATTTCTCTTATATTAAGAATCACACATATCGGTCTCATTTTACAGCTTCCAATTTTGCTCCTTTTTTTTACTCTGTAGTCCAGACACTGTATCTTTTGATTAACTTCTTCATGGAACTCTTAATTTCTTTGTTCCTCATTGTGTAGATCACTGGGTTTAATAAGGGGAAGATCACAGTATGGAAGACAGCAACCACTTTGTCCGAGGGTAAAGGTTCTGAAGGGCGTGTATAGAGGTAGATAGCTGGGGTGAACATCACAAAGACAACAATGATGTGTGTGACACAAGTGGAGGAGGCTTTACTCTTTCCATGGGTTGCACTAGATCTTAATTTGGTCAAAAGAATAGCATATGAGATTATCAAAAGTATAAAGGCTGTTAATATAACCAGTCCATTGTTTATGAAAGTCAGGACCTCCACCCTGTGAGTATCAGTACAGGCCAACCTAATAACTTGATGGACATCACAGAAGAAGTTGTCCAAGATATTGGGTCCACAAAAGGAGAGCTGGTTAGTCAGAGTTACAAGGATAATAGCATGGACAAATCCTCCAGCCCATGATGCCCCCACCAGGATGCAGCACATAGTTCTGTTTACAAGATACATGTACTGCAGCGGTCGACATATGGCCACATACCTGTCGTAGGCCATGGCTATCAGCAGGAACATCTCACCTGCTCCCAAGAAATGTAAGAAAAAGAGCTGGCACATGCATCCACCATAAGAGATGCTTTTGTGCTGGCTGAGGAAGTCAACCAGCATCTTCGGTGGTATGACAGAACTGTAGCAAATGTCAAGGAAGGCCAGATTGGCTAAGAAAAAGTACATTGGGGAGCCCAGCTGACAGTCCATACAAATAGTAAGAATAATAAGGATGTTCCCAGGCAGGATCAGTGAGTAGAAGAGTACAAATATGAGGAATAGGATAAGCTGGACTTCTTTAACTTGGGATAGTCCTCGAAGAAGAAATTCAGACACCTCAGAACTGTTCCTCTGCTCCATGTCCCCAGTGTATACACTGCCAAAATAAACAAAGAAGAACAAGACAATCATCAATACATGTCCTCTGCACATATTAAAAAGGAATAACACTTAAACATACAAAAAAACAGATCAGAGAGTATCCATCTAATCTGGAAAACAGTTATATTTTTATAAGCCTATTGCCTTAAACTGATTTGTGTGCGTATAAAGTGCCATCAAGTCACAGCTGACTTATGGCAACCTCATAAGTTTTTCAAGACCAGTGACTAAGTGAAAGTGGTTTGCTGTTCCCTTCTTCTTCAGAGTCTTCCTTGGTGGTCTCCCATCAGCCTTCAAGATCTGACTAGATCAGGCTGTACTGTACCATTCCACATCCCTCAACAAATTGATAAGGGCTTAAAAAGGTATAATTATAAATATAGCTATATATATAAAAGGTATATGTCATAACATTTCTAAATATTTCCTTAAATGTTACAGCAAGGAAATTGTTAGTTAAATTTAATTAATATTCTTTAATTGTTAGTGGTGCTGCTGATTCGGGGCTATTCCATTGCTTCTTGCAGTTACTATTATCACATAACTGCAAATTTAAGGGGAAAAGCTACATCGTTTTAACCAAGCCAACCACTTCTTATAATGAACAACATCAGCATTTTACATTTATTTATTTATTTTTGTATTTATACCCCACCTCAGGGCAGCTTACAAGAGGGCAAAAAAACCCAGAATAAAAACAGTAAAAACCAACAAATATACAAATAAATTGCTCAAATTTACACAAGATGGTCATTCATTTGAGGTAGCTGATTTTTCATGGAGGTAGGTAGTGTCCAGTAGATGTTAAACTGTTCAATCCAGTGGTACCCACCCAGTGCTGTATTGTGGCCATATTTCATAGAACTTGCTCAAGAGAAGTATAGATGCTATCTAGATCCAGCAGCTCAAAGAAGAAAATTCCCATAGGTTAAACCACACTCATATATATGCAGCTCAGAATGAAATGCTTTTACAGCTTATTAAATGCCATGATATGGTTTTCATACAAGACACTTGGCTAACTTCCGGTACAACTTTAAATGAATTCAACTCCCATAAATGGTATTCCCCCCAAATATTAAAGGTCATCCTAATGGGAGGTATGCTTGATAGAGAAGAGAGAGAAGAGATTGGATTTATACCCCACCCTTCACTACCTGAAGGAGTCTCAGAGCAGTTTACAATCCCTTCCCCTCCCCACAACAGGCACCCTGTGAGGTAGGTGGGACTGAGAGAGCTCTGACTGAAAACTGCCCTTGAAAGAACAGTTCTGAATGAACTTATGACTGACCCAAGGTCACACCAGCAGCTTCATGTAGGGGTGTGGAGAATCAAACCTGGTTTTCCCACATTAGAGTCCACATTCCTAACCAGTACACCAAACTTAGTGAGGTAAAGGCTTAAGGCTAGTACTCCTAGCCTTAAGGCCTTTTGGCAACAGCTTGCCTTTTGGTTTTAAGCAGATGAACAATCTTAATTGTTAATATCTATATATCCTCCTGCATTTTTTGCTTTTTTATTATGGTCATTGACAGATTTGGAAATCTTTGTTTATGAAACTGAGGTTGGATATCTCAGGGCACAAATAAGCAAGCAGGGCACAAGCAGCTGATTCTAATACTTGTTATCACACAAGCTGGACAGAGTCGGCCCTGGTTGGTATTTGGATGGGAGACCACCAAGGAATTCCAGGGTCACTACACAGTGGTGGGCAATGGCAAACCTCCTCTGAACATCTCTTGCTTTGAAAACCCTGTGGGGTTGCCGTAAGTCAGCTTTGACTTGACAGCAAAAACAAGCAAACCCAGTGTTGGCAATGTAGGAGTTAGGAATGGTTATGCTGATGATATTTTAATACAATAAAGCTGGAGTACTATTTCAGCACTGACTGATCATTTTGATCTAGTAATATTAAATACCATATATATGCAGCCATACTAAACATTTGAAAGTGAAGAAAAAGAATGGAAAGATTGTTAAATTGCACTGCTAGCCACAGATCCAGGATGACAGGTGTACTATGTGGCCCTTTACATACACATTGTCCAGACATTGGTTTTAGTATCTTTGCATACAAGAATGTGGATTGGAGCAACATTAGCTTCTTTACTACAGAATGGATGGATGGATGGATGGATGGATGGATGGATGGATGGATGGATGGATGGATGGATGGAATGAAGGAAGGAAGGAAGGAAGGAAGGAAGGAAGGAAGGAAGGAAGGAAGGAAGGAAGGAAGGAAGGAAGGAAGGAAGGAAAATCCAAAAGCAATACTTACACAATTTCAGCCATCAATTGGCAGTAAAATACCTTGGCAAATCCAATTAGATTCAAGTCCAGTAGCACATTAGAGACCATCAAGATTTTCCTTGGGAAATCCAGCAATTCCTAATGGCACTTAAGGTAACATTACTGATATGCTAGCTAAGATATCCCCAGCTATGTACCCTGTGATTATTGTTTTCCATATTCACTTTGCATCATTTTGGAAAGTGAAAACAATGAAATCTGTCTAAAAAATAAGTTATACAAATGTCCTTTTACCAAAAGCTCTCTGATCTACTCACTATAATAGAGGTAGAACGGGTTCCTCTGTGTCCATCTTCAAGGCAAGTGATCATATAATACACTCTACAGTATGGATCTGCCCAGGGCTTTTATCTGTGGTAAGGTTTCACCTCATGAGCAGGGCAGGTGTTGACAATCTTCACAGATATTCAGTCTGGAATATTTCTACAGCAGTTGGAGTGGTCTAATCAAGTATTTCCAAAGCCCAGAATAAGTGTGGTTCTTCTTATGTGTATATTATTCTCTTTGGGGATGCCTGCCAGCCAGCCAGTCTGTTGCCACACACATGGATGAACACTTCAGCAGATCAGACACAAGTCACAGGTGAGATTAACTCCCTAAAGATACAAGCCAGTTCCAGTCATACTAGCTTAGTGTAGGCAAGTCTATAGGCCCACAGACAGGGATTCCATCACGGCCCGCTCATGCCACCTAGACCAAACTCAGACATTATATGTAACGAAATCAGAGGAATTTGCTATCTTGGTGAGCAGCCAAAGTGACCAAAGCCACTAGAATTATGTCCTTGCCAAGTTCCCCTGCTCTTGGCAGAAAGATTTCTCAGAGGAAGAGAAAGCTGAAGTTGTTTCAAACACCAGATCACCCCTTGCCTTTCTAGAAAGAAGTAAGAATCTCCAGAACTTCAAAAGAATTAGAAACAGATCATGGCCAGAGGGAAAGAATCATGTGCCAATCCTGCTTTCGACTCTTTTTCAAATACTTATCTGGAAGAAAGAAAGCAGAGAACATTTGTAAACAGCATCCAGCATAGACACCTGATTTATTTATTAGTTTGTTTGTTCGTTAGCTTCTCTCTGGGATGTAGATTGTTTATTCTTCTGACTCCTTCCTGGAGTAAGGTCAGGGAAATGTGACTCTAGATTAGGGGTGTGCATTTAGTTTATCTGAGCCAAAAAAATCTGAAAATGATCTACATTCATCTTAAAAATACTTGGAAAATATCAGTAAGGTATTTTTTATGTCAAACACATATCAGAAAGCTGTATTCATCTACTGATATAGATGAGCCTGAAAAAGCCTCTCTCTCTCTCTCTCTCTCTCTCTCTTTCTTCCTTTTATTCGGGTACATTCAGCGATACCGAGAAGGCATTTAAAGAGCTCACTGTGTCTTTAAATGCCTTCTCCTCCAAGCCCTGCCACCGTGTTGCAACTCAGCTAGTGAACTCGGGAGGCATATGAGTTGAGCCACCTGTGCACTTGGAGAAGGCAATAAGCTTAAGAGACCATGGTCTCTTTAAATGCCTACTCCTCCATGTCCTGCCACTGTCACCATGCTTGGAGAAGGCAATAGACTGTGGTCTCTTTAAATGCTTTCTCCTCCAAGCCCTGCCATGGCAGCAGTGGTATGACTTGGTAAGTCCCCATAGGGTATACCAATGCTCCCTCTAAGCTGTGGAGTCTTGTGAGTAAAAATTCTACTTTGTGAGCTACTGGCATTAAAGTTGTGAGCAAGCAATTTGGCTTGCCGGATACAGTGCTGCAGAGAGTTTTGAGGGGACTGAGGTGTCTTTTTGCTGCACCTGAGCATTCTGCTGGGCAGGCCGAGTACAACTGACAGGATGGTATATACCTTTCAGAATTTGGCATGGACATCTTACTGGATGACGTATGGCAAGGGCTTCAGGGGGCCTTGGGCCTCCTGGTGGGGTGCAGAGGCCTAAGCAGAGGCTTGGCCTCAGCAATGGCAGGTTGCTAGGTGGTTTACAGATTGTGGTCTGGTGAGCACCAGCTGACACCCCTCATTTGTGGCTGAAGGGGTCCTGTGAGTACAGTCTTTGTGCCTTGCAGCATGAGGTGGGGAAAACGGACTGCCTTCGGGACGGCACTGTTTAGGTCCTCTCTTTGAACCTTGTGGCTTGGGGGATGGGGCTACAGGGTTGTCCTGCAATGGCTAGCTGGCCGGGTGGGAGCCCCTGCGGTGGGCTCTCATCCAGGGCAGGGTGGCTCACCCTACTGAAAAGGTAAGGGAGGGGTCCTCAATCTCTGGCCTTGACCATACAGCAATGCTGTGTTGCCCTTGCCTTTGGTTCCAGTTAAGGTTGTCAATTAATAAAGTGGCCCTATAGTTAAACTCAACATCTGTATCTGCCTCGTTATTCTGGCTTGGGGGGCAATTACAGTGAGCAAACTCCTGTGTGAATTGAGACCTTGACTGAATCACCTTGATGTTGTTGCAGAACATTGAGCTTGAACAACATGCCAAACAGCTTTCTGCCAGTGCTATAACCATTGAACAAATACAAAGCTGCCATATATTAAATCACACCATTGGTCCATCGAGATCACCATTGTATACTCTGAATGGCAGCAGCTCTCCAGAATCTCAAGTAGAGGTCTTCCATTTAGCCTACTACCTGATCTTTTTAAACTTCAGACCTTCTTCATGCCAGGAAGATGCTTTGGCACGGAGACCCTTCCCAATGGAGGGAATCATGGCTGGGCTATGCCTTAGAAAATAAGCTACATTTATAAATCTGTTTTGCATCCTGAGGCTGCTTTTGTGCCTGTGCAGTCCCAGAGCTAAATCTTCTCAATCACCAGAGAAGGTGGCACAAGTCCCCCAGGGTCGTTGTCTGGCCAGTAAAGTGACCTTCTTGCCAAGCACAGAATCACTCACCGTTCACTGTAGCTTTATACTTGCACATACAGATGCATTGTTCAAATGGCCTACAGTGGACTGTAATGCAAAACTGATCCTTTTGAGCTGTTCAGAAAGAGGTGAACTGTATGCTGATTATTCAAATTCAATGATTGCATTTTGTGAGCAGGCTGTGAGCTGAACTAGGAGTTTAGATATGAAGGAATCTGAGAATTATGTTCCTTCTTTCCTTGCTTCTCTCTCTCTCCCCTCCCTCCCTCTTCCCCTCCCTCTCTCCTCCCAAAAGGGCTGAACTAGAGGACACCTAGTAATTCATTAACTATGTTCACTTCATTCCCTTGCCTTCACTTAACTGAGGCAGTCTATGTATTGTTTCAGTCTACCACTTCATATAATTTCATATTACATATAATGAAGTTAGTAGACTGAGGCAGTAGAATTGTGGATTGTATCCCCGCAGAATAAGAGATTCGTAGTTTGAATAAGCAGATAAAATTGCTTGCAAGTTACTTCTAAATAAGCATATCAGCAAGCTTTAGCATTGCCTTGTTGTTTTTATGTAGTGGAGAGGTTAACCAAGTCTCCAAAACTGCTTGTAAGTGCAAAATGCTGTGGCCATTTCATTATATTTACTAAACCAAGAACCAATAAATACGTAAATTGTCATTTCTACAGTCAGGAAGCCTTTTTGCCATTTGGAAAATAATTCTATAAGCATGTTGAAGAAGAAGAAGAAGAAGAAGAAGGAGAAGGAGAAGGAGAAGGAGAAGGAGAAGAAGGAGGAGAAGAAGAAGAAGAAGAAGAAGAAGAAGAAGAAGAAGAAGAAGAAGAAGAAGAAGAAGAAGAAGAAGAAGAAGAAGGAGGAGGAGGAGGAGGAGGAGGAGGAGATTGGATTTATACCACGCCCTTCACTCAGAGTCTCAGAGTGACTTACAAACTCCTTTCCCTTCTCCTCCGCACAACAGACACCCTGTGAGATAGGTGGGGCTGAGAGAGTTCTGAGAGAACTGCTCCTTCAAGGACAGCTGTGACAGAACTATGGTTTGCCCAAGGTCGTCCAGCAGGTGCAAGTGGGGGAGTGGGGAATCAAACCCGGTTCTCCCAGATTAGAGTCCACACACTTAACCACTACACCAAACTGGCTCTCAGAACCCACTCCGGTTATTGGAACTTAATCTCAGGAAACTGTCCCTAGAATGGCACTGTTGAATCCTAAAAATCAAAAGAGCACATTTGTTCGTTGATTTGTATAGAACATGTGAAAGGAAATGCAATCAGAAAAGCAAGGAGGAGGCTCTGCATGCAACTCCCCCACATCCTTCCATGGCTTGCCCCCCCTCCCCAAATGTTTAAAAGAAAGTTCCTGAAACTGTTTCCTATAGATCAATAGCTCCAGAGTTATTTACTGTGCACACAGAGATTGTATTTATATGCACTATTTATAGTCTCCATTTCTCAAAGCAGACATATGACAAATATATTTAAAGACATTGAATAACAATGAAATGAAATAAAACCAGTAAATAACAATAATATTAAACTAATAAATCACAATAACACATTTATAAAAGAGGATTGTGTATTTATTATTTATTTATTAATTTCAGCTTATATTCCACTCTTCCTGTGGATGGGCTTGGAGCAGATGACAACAAAAGTTAAAACACTTCACAATAAGAATTAAAACAATTCATCAAATCATCCACAATAAATAATTAAAATAGATTTAAACTGAGCTATAAAAACACAAAACCAGTTTAGGGGAAAATCCTCCAAAGATTTCTGTCATGCTGCAGAAGGACAGAAGTATGATTCCTAACTCCCTCTGGTAAATTCCTAACTCCCTCTTGTAAATTGTTCCACCTAGTAGGAGCTTGTAGCCAACTCTGGCTTGGGAAATTCCTGCAGCCAACTCTGGCTTGGGAAATTCCTGAGGATTTGGGGGTGGTACCCGAGGAGGATGAAGCTTGGGCAAGGGATGTTCCTCTTCGGGTCTGTGATACCATAAAATCTGTCCACCAAATACTCTATTTCCTTCAGGGGGAAATATCTCTGTAGTCTGCAGATCAGTTGAAATTGCTGGAGACTTCCAGGCCCCACCTGGAAATTGGCAACCCTACGATATAAGCAAGAAGACCAGTGCACAGACTGTAACAGATTACGATTATCTATAACAGGGGATCTTCAGGATATCCTCCTGAGATGAGCAGAGCTGATGCAACTAATTATTGGAAAGCTAGCATTGCCCCTTTGGTGTGGCAGTAAATAATTGTGCTTGCATCCAATCTACTTCTGCTTTAAAGTATTTAGAATATTGATTTTGCATTACATCAGGTAGAAAGACAAATAATATTAGAGTCTGTACAAAATGATGAAGTTACATGCAGTGAGTTGGATCCCATCACACTTTTTCACTCAGTCTCATCCAATTCTTCTCTTTGGTTGTGATCACACGTGCCAGAAAAAATGTGTGTGTGGGGGGGGAACAAGGCTATTTCCAGAGGAATTTGACCCGCAGTTGCACAATCACACATCCCTTTGAAGCTGTGGGCGAAGTCTGTCAGTATGTGATCAGATGCAACTGTGGGTGAGTTTCCCCCCGCCTTGTGCTGCTTTCCCCCATGCGCTTAAATGAGGGATCGATGAGTCACACCTCCACACTGAGGGCTCCCAATGGAGTTTGCGATGATGTGCACACAACAAAGGGGTGGGGGGGACAATGGCATGGAGTCAGGATGCCCGAATCAGTCCATCCCAATGCCATGGGAGTGTGCTGAAGTGATCAGACACGGGAAAGTCCGTGGCCTGTTGCAACCCATTTACTACCAGATTTTCCCTGGTGTCTTTTAACTCCACTTCTGTGGTGGAGCAGAACACATTGCTGACAGCTGTGGGGCACTTCCCAGATGTTGTTTGATCATGCCCTTTAAATCCGCCCGGCATTTGCACCTATGTCGGGTCTAATTGTGTGCATGATCGCGGCCATTAGTACAGTCCATGTCCCACATGGCTTCTGTCTACACAGGTCCCATGATCTCCGGCATAGCTTTTTTGTGTGGTCAAAGAGGACCTCCCATTTTCACTAGCAGAAAATCTGATTGAATCCAACCCAATATTTCAGGCGACATGCATCTTTACAGTCTTACTAAATTTAGACTAACCTAGCCAAGTCTTACTTTTGATCAGGGTTCTCCTCCAGGCTTCCTTCACCTCTTTGTTCCTCAGACTGTATATAAGGGGGTTAACGAGGGGTGTCAGGACTGTGTAGAAAACAGAGAATACTTTGTTTAGCTCTTTCAGCATTTCTGTTTTGGGTAGGACATAGACAATAATGATTGTCCCGTAGAAAACTGAAACAACCAGAAGGTGAGAAGAGCAAGTAGAGAAGGCCTTTTTCCGTCCAGTCTTTGAGGGAATTCTCAGAATGGCCATAATGATGTAAACATATGATGCTATGGTGAACATGAATGCTGGGAAAGTGCAGACAGATGCCAGAACTGTTAATGCAAGCTGTGCCTTGTAGGTGTCAGTACAGGAAAGCTGTATGATTGGTGTATAATCACAAAAGAAATGCTCTATTTGATTGTGGCCACAGAATGTTAACTGAAACACAAAGACTATCAGTACTGCATTTTCCACAAAGCCACAAAACCAAGAGGCAGCCACCAGGAAGAGGCAAACCTGTTTATTCATAATAGTTAGATAATGTAGGGGTTTGCATATTGCAACATAGCGATCATAAGACATTGCTGAAAAGAGATAGCATTCTGTTGCTGCCAAAGACCCAAAGACCCAAAATTGCATAATGCAGGCATGAACAGGAACAGCCCTGTTCCCAGTCACAAAACTAGCCAGCATTCTAGGCCAAATGGTCGAAGTGTAGCAGACCTCCAAGAAAGAGAGATTCCCCAGAAAGAAGTACATGGAGGTATGAAGGTGCGGATCAGTCACAACAAGGACAATTATGAGGATGTTCCCAGCCATGGTCATGACATAAATGACGAGGAACAGGAAGAAGAGCAGAATCTGCAGAAATTCCTGGAGATCTCCAAATCCCAGAAGGATAAATTCTTTTGTGATGGTTTGATTTTCCCACTGTAGCTCCATCATGTATTTTTGTTTTCTAGAGTCAAAGACAATAAAAGTCAGCTTTTATTTTAAGTTGGTTGAAAACAAACATCGTTGGAGAAAGACTTGATGGCATGGAGTCATAGGATCCAACCCATACCACAAAGCCGTACTTAACTGCAGCTCACTGGTGTGTATATATAATGTGCCTTGAATCTTGGAATGAGGTCTTCATCATAAAACTCACCAAATGAACCTGTGGCACTTGCTTAGGGAAGGTCTGGGGAGGAGACCATGGAAGTGAGGATGTATGTGTGAATGGAGGTGAGAGAGGTATGAAACATGAAAAAATCAGGGGTTTTTTGGTGGTGGGATCCTCCCCGTTCAAACACAACCTTTGGAGACCCATACTATTACCATAGCAATTGGAATGTGATATAATTTAGATCCATGCCAACTTTTAAGTACATTTTAAACCTCTGTGAAAAGGAAATGAGGCAAACTGGCATTTTTTTATCACATTCAGGAAAAGCAAATTCACTTCATTTCCCCATGTCCCTAATATCTTCAATACTGAGAACTGCAAAGATGATAATGGTAGGAAAACTATGCTTACCTGAAATTTTTAAAAAGCAGGAAAGCCTGGAAGTTGTTTCTTTAATAAGAAGACATCTATTGAACAAGTCAATTATCTTTTTCATATCATTTTGAAAGTTGCTACTGCAAGACTTCACTGTCTCCCATTATTTAATGCCTTCTGTTCTCTTTGTTTTTAATATATGTGTCCCAACTGGGTTGCTTAAGAAAGGAAATAAACAGTAATGTTCTAATGAACCTCATGAGACAGTGTTCATACTGCTGTTCCCAATGGATCTTTCTAACCCTTTGAGAAATGTATCCCCCAATTTAACTGATTACAAAGAAGGATAGGCAAATTATTAATGGCAGACAGGGCTGTTGGGGGGAGACTACTATTCTGGAAAAATCCAAAATCTCTCCTTTGGTTATCTACTGAATATTTGGCTCTAAGATTGCATGGTATATTTCTACAGAACATATTTCCTCTGTTAATGTTGTTTTGGAAACCCAGAAGATGTAGCTTGGATGGAGCTAGATAATGGATTGGGTCTAACCAGTTTTTCTGCTGGTAAAGAAAAAAGGAAGGACTGATTCCACAAAAGCTATGTTGGGAACTTCATGGTTAAAAGTCATTTGCAGCAGGGGGGCTGTACTGATGAAGAGAAGTAGGTGAGACTGAGTGAAAAAGCTGGCTGGTTCCAACTGGACAGTTGTTCTTGGAGTTAAGACAGGGCCATTTTATGGCTGCAGGGTGATGGGCAGGACCAGAAAGCATGTTGTTGCACTCACACAACATAAATGACACAGCTGGGGATGCTGGAGTTTGAACTTGGTCCCACCCTGAGCCTGATCCAAACCTGTCCAAATATTCACTGGCATAAAGTAATCCTCCTTGAAGCCAACTTTAGTGGAAGCTATCTCTTTATGCACATACAGCTCCCCAAAAGTGTGCTGTAGCATCCCTTGAGTGATAGCATGAAGATTCAACAGATGTATAGTAGGGAATATATTTACTGTAGACCAGACATGTGTCTCTATGGGTAAAGTGATCACATAGCAAAGAGGATTTAAATGCTTTGGGAGAGGGTAGTGTGTGACTTTTGACATTCCAGTTTGGTGTAGTCATTAAGAGCAGCAGGCTCTAATCCGGAAAACCGCATTTGATTCCCACTTCTCTGCATGTAGCTGCTGAGTGACCTTGGGCCAGTCACAGTTCTCTCAGAGCTCTCAGAGCTCTCTCAGTCCCACCTACCTAACAGGGGGTCTGTTGTAGGGAGAGAAAGGGAAGGAGATTGTAAACTTAGATTGTATAAATCTAAACCTCCTCCTCCTCCTCCTTGGAATTAAATTAATCTACACAGCCTGTTACGGTCTTATGGATTCATTTGACTATTTCAAACCATGGGTGCAAAAACTCCTCAACAATCTTCCCTTTACATTTCTCAGTTCCCTAACCTGACTTGTCTACTTTAATTATTAAACTCTCAGAAACAATATCAATACAAGTAAGATTTTCCCTTTAAAAGAAGTGCTTTATTTTTTCTTACAGATCATAACCCTACAATATTTGATGTCTCATTCATGCATTTTCTGTCTGTATTAAGGTAGTATGGAATTATGTATTTCTTAACAAGAGGCAGAATTGTGTTTATAATTTTTATAATTTGCATCTTTCTGAGATTCATACCCAGATAACAGGGATGTACTTTGAGCTGCCCTCTGCTGGATATGGATTTACTCTCATCCTTTTTAAGAACTCCAGGTCTCTATCTGAAGACAGGGCCACTGGAAGGGGGTTGGGATCAGCAGTACTCAATTGCCAGGAAACTAGGTCCCCTGAGGGCCTGAGGTACTGTGCAATCCAGATTCCTTATTTTGCTCTTTTACAAGAGCAGGGAAGGAACTAGCATAATGCCTGTTGGACTAGGCCAATAGCTTACATCTCAGAGCTCTTTCTTGGAATCCACAATCAGTTTCCTAAACCCGTCCCTTGGTGTAAAATTATGAAAAATGATCTTCTTCATCAAGAGAGCATTTGCTGTCTTCCCAAGGTAAGGAAAGTGTTAAAATGAGAAAATCCTAGAGAGGTGTTTTCCTATGTTCCTCCCTCAGCATTGGTGAGTATTAGTGAAACCCTTCTTTTTTCACCCATGCTGAGAGGATGAAATAGTGAGGAAGTCAACCCTACTGAAGCTTGGGGTACACTGTGCTGCTTTTTGTAGGAAAATAATATGAGGTAACAATGTGAAAAATGGAAATGGACAAATACGTGGTCACACTGACAGAACCAGTTATCATCTTATTCATGCTGACAGCAAATCATATGATTTATTTCATATGATGTTTGTGTCATATCTGGGTTATATGAGGAGTGTCTCTGAGGGAATCTTACATCTATGATGGTTCTTAGCTGTACTAACTCTACAGGCCCTTCCAAGATCCCCTGGCCCCAAGGGTATTTTACACATGTCTAGGTATTTAAAATGAAGTATTCAAAGTATTCAAAGTTCCATCCCATATATGGGGACCAATCAGCTCTTCTGCTGGTGAAACAAGGAGGAAGGGTCCATGATCACTAACAAATGCAGCTGATTTATGGTGACCCCATAGTGTTTTCAAGGCACGAGAGGAACAGAGGTTATTTGACATTGCTTGCCTCTATGAAACAATCTTGGACTTCCTTGGTGGTCTCTCATTCAAGCACTAACCAGGGCCAGCCCTCCTTAGCTTCTGAGATCTGATGAGATCAAGCTAGTCTGGGCCATCCAGGTCAGGCCCATGAACCATGAGAAAGTAACATGTTACCAGTTCCATCCTCATGATCCTTTTCCATGCAGTGTTACTGGAAGAAGCGTGAAAAAATGTATGGCATTTTGATTCCCACAATCAAGCTAAAAACATCATTGTCAGGATTTATTTCCAGCTGCAAAAGTACCCTTAAATAGCGTACAGGTGTGAAATGAATGAGAAGTTTTGGATTCTTGGTACTGAACCTGTGATGAGAAATAATGTAAGATACAAATATAATAAAATATGAAATAAAGAAAATCAAGACAGATTAAATGCAAATATTTAGCCATTTGCAAATATTTTAATTCATAGTAAATGCTATATTTATTTGTTTTTAACTATTTATATGCCTTATCTTCAAAAATATGCCTGCTACTTTAACCTTCCAGATTCAGTGTAAGGATCTTTTTTAATCATATGGTCAGATTCAGATTCAAATTTATTAATACGGTCAAAGACCAGCATAAATCAATGAACTCTCAGTCTTATGTAATTTGTACATTTTCTGGTAGTTCTCTTCAAGGCCTCCTTTACGTCTTTGTTTCTCAGACTATATATGAGGGGGTTGATCAGAGGCGTCAGGATAGTGTAAAAGACAGAGAGGATTTTGTTCAGCTGTCTGAGTTCCTCGGTATCTGGCAACAAATACACAATGATGAGGGTACCATAGAAAATGGTCACCACAGTGAGGTGAGAAGAGCAAGTAGAGAATGCCTTTTGCCTGCCTGTGATAGATGGGATTCCCAGAATGGCAGAAATGATATATACATACGATGTTATAGTTAAAACAAATGGGGGCAAGGTACAGAGGGCAGACAGGGTAGCTGATAAAAGTTCTACCTGATGTGAGTCATTGCAGGTCAGTTTCATCATGGGGGTGAAATCACAAAAGAAATGCTCAATCACATTGTCACCACAGAATGTCAACTGCAGTATGAACATCAACAGGATGGTATTCACCACAAAACTGCTAATCCAAGATCCGGCCACAAGCTGCAGACAAACTTTGACGTTCATTAGAGCTGAATAATGCAGGGGTCTACAAATTGCTACATAGCGATCATAAGACATAGCAGCCAGGAGGTAGCATTCTGTTGCTGCCAAGAAACCAAAAGCCCAAAACTGCACCATGCAACCAGCAACAGGAACACTTTGGTTCTCAGTTAAGAAACTGGCCAGCATTCTGGGGAGGATGGCTGAGGAGTAACATGTCTCCAAACAGGACAGGTTACCTAGGAAGAAGTACATGGGTATGTGAAGGTTTTCATCAGCTACAACTAAGACAAGAATGAGGAGATTCCCAGTCATGGTCATTAAATAGATCACTAAAAACACCACAAACAGAAGGATATGCATCTCCTGAAGTTCTCCAAATCCAAGAAGAATGAATTCTGTGAAGACAGTTTCATTTCTCTGCCCTAGTTTTTGCATGGTTGGACCTAGTGGAAAAATCAAAAATATTGATATTAACATCTAACTCCTTTGGTCAATCTGTAGACATTTTCTAAAATCTGCTGGTCATTGTGTATGAGCTCATGGGTTTGGATCCAGCCAATGTTTTCACTCAGTCTCACTTAATTTCCTTTTTTACTGCAGGCTACAACTTGCATTGCTTCCCCCCCATGATCTGCAGCACAGTTTTTTTTTATAGTCAAACAGACTCCTCCTTCCAGCAGAAAAGTTGGTTGAGCCAAATTATTGAATTAAAGTGGTTTGATCAAGCTTCATTCTGTAGTGGATTATGCTCTCATCTACGACACATTCAAATTGTGTAGAGCCAGATGACAGCAAAGTAAGCCAGACCATAACTTTCAAAGGAATGCATAAGAACATAAGAGAAGCCAATGTTGGATCAGGCCAATGGCCCATCCAGTTCAACACTCTGTCACACAGAGACCAAAAATACCAGGGGCCATCAGGAGGTCCAGCAGTGGGGCCAGGACACTAGAAGATCTCCCACTATTGCCCCCCCCAAACACCAAGAATACAGAGCATCACTTGCCCCAGAGTTCCTATCTATACCATGTAGCTAATAGGTACTGATGGATCTCTGCTCCATAAGTTTATCCGATTCCCTCTTGAAGTCATCCATACTTGTAGCCACCACCACTCTTCCTTTTATCCATTCTAACCTGACTGCTCAGAAATTTCATGGACTGCCCACAAGTTTTTGTATCGTGAGAATGGGGGGAAAGCACCTCTTTCTCTACCTGTTCTATCCCATGCATAATCTTATAAACCTTGATCATGTCACCCTTATCATTTCTTCAAGCTAAAGAGCCCCAAGTGCTCTAACCTTTCTTCATAGGGAAAGTCTTCCAACCCTTTTTACCATTTGTTAGCCTGTGATAGCTGAACTAGGATGCTACTGGTAGTGCTAAGCTATCATCCAAATGACAACAATGTAGAAAGCAATGTGATATTTATAGCAACTTGGTGACATCAGTTCAGCAGGCTGTTGGCAGAATGACTGGGCTCTAGGTCACCCATGGCTCAGTGTGATTACCAAGATTATCAAGCACCTCTTCCAAGATTTTCATCAATGCAATGATTGCCCCCTCTCCTTCCATGATTAATCATTCTGTATCCACAGAGGTCTGAGATCTCTGGAGTAAACTAAAAATATTTGCATTCTTTTACTTGTATGTGCTTGCAGAATAATAAGAAATGATTTGTGCTGAATTTAGGAGTATGTGAGGCACAACTTCAGCCTGCTTGCGGGGAGGGCGGGGTATAAATCAAATTAATAAAATAAAATAAGCTTCTGAACCTTACAGATAACCTGTATGCAGTGATAGGATGTGTCAGATCTCATCTCGTCTAGTCTTTCATTTTTCATTAGGACCCGGCCCAGTCAGATATGGCACCTGAAGCAGAGTTTGTACACTATTTCTGATTCACACATATGCCTGTGTGAAATGGATTCCTCAATGACAGGATGTGTTCCCTCTACATTCCAAGGACCATCCTCTACTCCAAATGGTCTAGTTTAGAAAGTTGTTGCTCTGCTTGTTATGCAAAGGCAATTTTTGCAACTCATTGAAATGAAGAAGTCTTGAATCCAAATACTAGAGTTTCGGAGATAGGTCATTCAGATCATTGAACTGGATCCTACTAGCTTTTCCACTTGGTCTCACTTGCTTCCTCTCCTCATGACAGCCCCCATTCCATGTGGCTTTTGTCCATGTGGGTCCCACAATTGCCCCCCTAATTGGAATAACAAGACAGACAACAGTTTCGAAGTAAACAAGGGCCACTTTATTAACTATTTAACATAACATTGCAGCAAGGGACCAGCTAAGCGAGCATGGAACAGGTAAGGCAGGTGTCACTCTGCTGACCAACCTCCTTGCCCCTTTCTCGGGTGGGTCACCCAGCTCTGGTCTTGAGCCATCGGTCAGGCTTGTGACCAGCAGCCCAGCAAACTGGTCGCCACCTAGGAGCGCCTACCCCTGAAGCCTTCTAACTTGCAGAGAGGAGCATACCCTAAGAGGTACCCAGAGGAGGTTCTCCACCCTGGACCTTAGAAATCTGAAGGCAGTTCCTGATGACCCCCTGTTCCCTAATGGGGAAAATGCCGTAAGGTGCTCACCGGTTCCAGTTTCTTGCCCGCACCAATCTACCACAGCCAAGACCAAGCCTCTGCTTTGGTCTTTGCACCCCACTAAAAGCCCAAGGCTGACCTTATCCCTTGCCGCAAGTCCTGTAAAAATAACCCATTGCCCTTATCTGATAGGTGTACCCCATCAGCACTCTATGGGTCCCAGAACCCCACCACCCTCCATGGCCTTCCTCATCTGGCAGGGGGCTTTGTGCCTTGCAGGGTCTCCCCAGTTGTGCCATACCTGGCTGGGCACAGCTTCCTAAGGGCGGCAAAGCAGCCCCCGGCGACCAGTGGCATTGCTGGGTCTCTGGGAGCTGAGTTCATGGTGCAGCATTATTTGTGGTCAAAATGGGGCTCTATCCTCTTTCACCACCAGAAAAACTAATAGAATTCAACCTGCAGTCATCGTTTTTCAGACTTTCATACAGAAGACCCCATTTATAAAAGAGACATGGTAAATACCGAGAAATTCTGACATAAAGAATAGTACAGGAAATGATGCTCACCTGGAATAAGAGCACATTAAGGGTGGAAGAATGCTAGCTTGTTTCTTTATTCAGAAGATGCATCTTTAAAATGGAGGATGTTGATCTGATTAGACTTGATAGCTGTCATTTGTAATATTGCTCACCTGTTTCATAATATAGCTCACCTGTTTAAGAAAGAAACTAATCTTCATATCCTAATGAGCCTGGCGGGACCATGTTTATGCTCCTATCCCCCAAAGACTTTTCTACCTCTTTGACAAATAGGAATTAGAAAAAGTTATATGTGGGAAGTCAAGCCAAGGGAGCTCAAGGCAGAGTGGTGTAGTTATGGCCACCCACCCACTCCAAGTGCCATGCCCAGTGCCAGGGACCCTATGGGATAGTAAAACAAGTGGGGCCAATAGATTATGAGGTGTGCTGTCTGGAAACAGAAGAAGGCTCACAGGTAGTACCATGTCCCTAATTTCCATTCGAGATCAATCTCATGATCAATCATCTTCCTTTCTCCCCTAGAAACACCCTCAACGAGAAAAGAATAAAGTGGCCACTTATTGCCCAGTATCTGTTTTGTGCTCCCTGGGCAAAATAATTAAGAAAAAAATGCAGAGTCGTCCCAGGTCTTCCTGGATAAGTCATCGGCCCTAGACCCCTTTGGTTTCAGGCTAAGCTATGGAATGGAGATCCTAGTGGATGACTTATGTCTAAATGGACAAAGGGGATGCCTCTCTGCTACTCCAACTAGACTTATCAGCGGCCTTTGATACAGTGGACCATGCTATTCTGATAAAATTCTTGAACATAGAACAAAGGCTTAAGAGATGAGTTTTTGATCATTTCAAATCAATCCTTAGGGATGGGGCTCAGAAAGTTGCTGTATGGACAAGTTTTCTACAATGTGGGACTGAGTTTGTGAGGTTCCAAAAAGCTCAGTCTTGCCCCCCATGGTATTCAATCTCTATATAAAGCCCTTAGGAGAAATTATTCACAGTTCAGGAATAAGGTGTCATCAACCATAACAACATCCAACTCTATATTTCTTTAACCAAGAAATGGCAGTTAGTTGCTGGACAAGGATGTTCTGATTCCCTTCATTTCTGGCATTGAAGCTCCCATCATCATTCTGAGCATGGTGAACATTTTCAAACACCAAGGTTTATTTTTCTGATGAGTTATGTCTGCCAGACTCAGTCATAGCTTCCAAAGGAAAAATAAGGAGGTCTAGAGACTACTAAGGCTAGGAAGTTCTGATTCCCTTCAAACTGCAGTTCCTACAATCACCCTGGTGTAGGTGGCATATTTTGAGACTACTAGCTTCATTTTCTGAGGATTTACGTGTGCCACAGATGAACATTCCCTGGGCTGGGACAGCATCAAAGTATAATAATGTGACACGGTGGGACATCCATAAACCAACTAATAAGAAGAAAATAGATATAGAGGCCACTCAGCAAGAAAAAGTGACCCCCCTCCAATGATGGAGAATAACAGGAGCACCTAGGGCTAGAACAGGGGTATCCAAACTTGCTTAATGTAAGAACCACATAGAAAAAACATCAGATGTCTGAGAGCCACAAGACATAGCCCAACATTACACATGTTTTTATTGGAAAATATGCAAATTTGCTTTTTATTAACTAACATTAAATAAGACTGCCAGAAATAAAAACAGAAGGGGTAAAAATACAAATCGATAATGATATTTAGAGAGACAAATGCTTTCCCCAAGCCAGCCGGGGGGGGGGGCTTTGAGAATGCACTTAAAGTTAAAGTTGCTTCTTTCTCTGCTTCCCTCCCACCTCAAGCCTACCTAGGGAGGCGGACACCGGATAGGGAAGGGAAGACTGGTTGGGAAGGCATGCCTCCCCTTCACTTCCCCAGCAACCAACCCTGCCAGGAGCCATACAATATATGTGAAAGAGCTGTGTGTGGCTCCCAAGCCACAGTTTGGCCAACCTTGGGCTAGAAGATGGTGGGCACAATCTATAGGGAAAATTTCATCCAGAGCAGAGTTTGCTAGATGTGCAAGCCAAGCAAATAAGAAGGCAGGATCAAGAGTTCCAGGACATTTTGTGTACTACCCGATGATGTACTACAGGGACTACCCAAAGGATAGATACCACCTAAGCAAGGGTAATGACAGCGAAGCAATGCCTCTGGCCTTGGGCTGTTGAGCAGTAATCAAAAAGGAGGTGCAGGAAAGGCTTTACATAGTGATGGAATCCCCTGGCTCCAAGAGAGTTGTGCATGAGTTTGCTTCCTTGGGTATAGTTTGGGGCTGACTGGAGAGATAGGATTAGTCAGCTCTCTTCTCTACATTGCAGAGGAACAGCTAGTTGTATTGGTACTGAAACAAAGAGAGAGTTAAGCAGTAAAGGTAACCTAGTTCAGGAATTTGTTTCACTGAATTGCATCTCCATGTGTTCTGTTGACCTTCCCAGCTAGAGTGTTAATGGACCTGCATTCCAGCTCTACACCTCCGGACTTCACCACTTGATACTGGGACCACCCCAACCACAGTTTATTGCCATTATTGTTCTCTTGATTACCCAGCCACTAATGGAGCCAAGACTTTGCAATTGCCCAACACTTTGATAACAAAAGCTTTCTTTCCTCAACCTGGACTTCTTTTGTCCAAAACTCCTCTAGAGCCATTACTGGCTATCCCATCCCATCCCATTTCTCCATTGTGCCCACTGCCCCAAAGGCACAGTTTTTCTATACCAGGATTCCAAACCCAGCCATCTTTGGTTCAGTCTTTTGGGATGCGTACCGGCTGGATCACCCAACTCTTTTGGGTCTTCTCAGACATGCTTGCTGGCCAAGCAGTCTGCTTCTCTTCATCACAGTCTCTTCTCTTTGGAAGGTAGCTATAAACCCCTCCTCAACGCTTCACCCTCTTTTGTCACTGATCTCTTGATATTGCTTCACCTCGTTATCTCCTAGCTCTCTGGTGTGTGTGTATGTGTGATAATTCATTGATTAGCTGAATACATTAGGATTATCATTCAAAGTCCATTGAAGTCAATGGTGTTAGAAAAGAGCAACTTTGTTTAGGATTGCATTGCAAAATGCTGAAAACATGGCTAACTGGTTGATGAATGGGGGCATATACCCACCCCAAGTATGAATGGCCATTATACATAAGCTGTATTCACCTGGCTACTTTTCTTACTTTCCTCAGCAGAAAGAAATGGAAGCAGTTCAAGCTATTGTTCCCACAAACACCATTGCTCTATCACAGCCACTGTTGTTGTTTTTTTCTGAGAACTCTACAAGGTCTCAGGTGGAGGTCTTTCACATCACCTGCTTCCTGATCCTTTGAATTGAAGATGCCAGGGATGGAATCTGGGACCCGCTGCATAAAAAGTTGATGTTCTATCACTGTGCCAATGGGTAACTTCCTTATAGACTGTACCAATAATTTCAGTGAGATTTATCTAACTCTGCCCTTGTAGTTTAAATGAATCAACATACTTTCATGCATTCTACTGGTGTACCAAGTAGATAATACGATAAAGCTTCAGCTCTTCTCGGCATCTCTTGATGTAGCTTTCAGTTCCAGTCTTGTCCTCCAAAATGTTGAAGGTTTGCATGCTCACATTTGTTCTGCAGCATCTTCTTTACCACTGAACAGCCAAAACCAATTTTTGCCATTTTACTTCTGCATTCTCTGTCTTTGTAAAGCTTCTAATTATAGAGCAAAGAGGAATTGGGGGCATGCTTGAGATGAAGCAGCTATCCCACCATCATTTCAGCTGACTTGCCACTGAGGGAAAAAATGAATAACAAGACATTCCTGTCTAGATGTTTTCTATCTATGAAAAGAGAAAAGCAGATTGAGGCCCAGTTCAGTCTTCATGAACAATGTTGTTATTATGACAACGGTTAAGGATCATGTTCCCTCCTCTCCCCCCTTTACAAAGCATTCCGATGCTGAATATGCAGGCTTAGAGCCAACCAAGTTTCCTGCTTGCAGGGAGAATAGGTCCTCTTTGATCACCCAAGCATGCTATGCTGGGGTTGTGGGACCCACTTGGACAAAAGCCATGTGTGAGAGGACCCATAGTAAGGAGGAGAACTGGATGAGATGGAGTGACAAAGCTGGCTGGATCTAGCCTGGAATTCTTCAGTGAATTCCAGTTATTTGTAATATCTTAATATGGATGCCTTAATATACCAACAGTGCATTCCCAAGCAAAGTTACACATTACCAAATCCATTGGACTGAAAACGATATAACTGTTCAGGGTGGCATGGTAAGTATAGTATTTCACCCACTAATTTGGTATTCTAAACTTGGGTTAGTGAGGATGGAATCCCTGTTTATTAAGATTCTCCCATTTATATATCATAACTAATTGGATTGGAGCACCTTAAAGAATCGCAAAATGTATTCCACTAGAAGCTTTTATGAGTCATAAGGAAAGCACCTAACCCAATTTATACACACAATGGAGAGGGGGGCTCTAAGGGTGGAAGAGTTACAGAAGAGGGTTTTTTTCGAAATGAGATCCAATTCAAAGAGTGATCAGTTCACCCACCATGGCCATGAGACACTTCCACTGTAAGTCAAAATGTCCAAGGCAATGGACTTAGAAGGATGTAACTCTACGTAAGATTGTACTGCCAGACCCATAAAGCAGGGGTTTGTAACTTTTTATAATTAAAGAGCCAAAATATGTCAAAATTCAGAGCAGCAAAGAACCATTATAAGAAAGTTCATTTGCATTATATAGCTTAACATAGTATATTTGGCATGTTGATTAATAATTTGTAAGTTTTCTAGCCCAAACATTAGTTGTTGTGAGTCTTTAATTAGGAAATGGTCCACATAAGATCTTGCAATAAATAATAAATATACACCGGAGTACCTTGCAGTATCAGCCTAAATGTGCTCATGGTTTCCTCTCGATTACTGACAACAGTTCTCCTCTATCATATCTGTTTTTTTCTGAAACATCTCTAAGAATTTCATGTAAACCTTTGCCTGTCATTCCCAGCATATACTGGCCATTCTAGTGTCCTACCGATTCCTCCAACATACTATGGATGGATGGTGTTTAGAATTCTGGTGCTCCTCGGCTTTGAGCTATGCTTTTTCTTAATAAATGATTGACCACAACTCTTTTCATTCATTTTTCAAGGTCTTACCAATATTAAGAACATAACATAATAAGAGAAGCCATGTCGGATCAGGCCAATGGCACATAGTCCCTGTGCCCCACAGTGGCCAAAAACCACTGTGCCATCTGGAGGTCCACCATCGGGGCCAGATTCATTGCAGTGTACTCCTGCATAAAAAAGGCCTCCTGTATATTTCCATTTTGCTAAATTGTGGAAAGTCAGGAGACTGGAATCCTTCCTAGTCTCATCAGGCAGGCCATTCCATAATGTGAAGGCTACACCAAAGAATGCACAAGTATGGGCAGTTGTTGACTGCTCATCTGCTGATAAGAGGGACCAAGACCATGAAGGGCTTTGTATGTGTATTGACTCCAGCCCTTACTTTGTTTGACTGAGGAGATATTATAGATACTGACTCACTGGTATTCCTCAGTGGTCCTTACTCCTGCCCAATGCTTTAGTTGTTTTTACACTGTTGTACATATTCTAGCTCTGATTTTAATTGTTTCAATGATGTGCTTTTTGTTGCTTTTCATGGTTTTTAAGATTTCATTATGCTATGTAGATTTTATTTTGTTAGCTGCCTTGGTGGCCCTTATTAGGGCAGAAAGGTGGGGTATACATACTGAACAATTTTAAAAATAACATGAAAACATTGCAACTGTTTGTTTGTGCATGTGTGTTTCTGGCCACGTGTGCATTTGTGAGAGAGGATGAATCGTTGGGCAATTTCCCTGCTATTAATACTCACAGAAATTAATGCTGAGTGGATTCAAATCTTCCGGAAAAGACCCCCCAGCAAAATCCCACAGTGTGAAACAGAGCAACAAGATTCCTGACCTCATTGTCATTCAACCAGGAGCCTTAATATCTTCACTTAATCCTGTGAAACATAAACAGAAGCATTGTATCAACTGATATTTAGCCAATGCAGAAGAAAGACGACTTGAACAACCAATTGGGGAACTGCAGCATCCAGCATTATAAGAAACTTATTAACTTAAAAGCAGAAAACCAGCCCAACAACACATGATGATGAGCACTGGCATGTGGTGGTACTGGCACGCCTACATCTCAAGATGTCACAAGCTACCAGTAAACAGGAAAGGGCTATAGACACTTACTGCTCAGGATCTGACCTGGACTATCAGAACCTGGAAAATAATTCCATGCACAGGGAATGGCTGGATCCAACTCATAGATTCTGCACTGATTGATTGATTGGCAAGATTGATTCCTCCACAGCATCTGTGTCTGCTCTTGTGCTACTTGGGCAACATATCAGTTTTTTATCCTTTCAAAGTGCATGTTTACATAAAATCCTGGTGGCCTACTTCTGAAGGCAGTAGGTGATGCCATCACCATCTATGTATTAGAACACATAAAATGGCTTCTTTTTTTTTAATAAGTCATTGGTCGATACAACCCGATATTTCTACAGTAGGTTGGATCCAGCTAACTATTTTTTTGCAAAACCTTGCCCAGTTCCCCTGATTGTATTCCCCATCCCACATGGTTTTTGTCCATGTGGGTCCCATAAACACCAGCATAGCCTATTGGGGTGGTCAAAAGGGGACCGTCTTCACCAGCAAAAAAGGTGGATGGATCCAACCCAGTGACCAGAAGCATTTCTTCAGTTTCCCAAGAAGAAGACTTTCCCAAGTCTTTCACACTTGAGATTTTGAGGACATTCTTCAGATCCAATGTGCTCTACCATCCATCTATGACCTCATCCCAAATGCAGCACTTCAGAAAACTGTCATCCCATATGGGCAGAAGATTAATATGAGAGATCAATCCCAGGGATTCAGACACATATACCATGAGTTGCAGGTTCTTAGTCTTTTCTTGCAGTAATTGTCCTAGGTTGTTTAAACTGAATTTAGGATCCAGAACTTCATCTTCATTCTTTCTCAAGATGAACAGTCTGTGAGCCATTTATCTGTATGAATTGTCAGACCAGTAAAATTAATTCATGGACCCAATGTTTTTCTTTTCCTGCAAAATATATATATATGAGTGGATCATATTTTACTGTTAAGGCCTGAATTTGTCCTGCCAACATTTCTCTTACAATCAGGACCCAACCTACTAAAAGCTGTCAGGCATCTTGACCTTAGGCAGTTGTCTGCCTGCAGCCCTGAGGCAACCATTAATTATAACTCATCCTTTGTATGTTTTGTACCTGGAACATTAAGTTAAGGTAAGAAGGGAGACAATGTACACTGTGCAGCATCCCACCTGAAAAATTCCTGGAATAGTAAAAACCTCTATGTCGGCCTATGATTGCATAGAGCTGTTGCCAAGGGGTTCAGTCCATCATTTGACATGATCCAAGAATATGACTATTATTTATGAATGCTTCACTTCAGAAATTAAGTACAAAGCAACCGTAAATTTCAGTGTGGCTGGCAGGTGGCTTAATATACCCTGGAACCTATGCACATCCAGGAGTAAATTCTACAGCAAAGTAATATCAATGTGTAACAAAGAGTTACAGTGAGGACTCATGAAAGCCCACTTCCTTTTCTGCTGTGACCTAGAGGTATGATGAAAATGAAGCTTCCTGGTAGAAGAAATACAAACATGCCATAATCTGGCACAATGCAATTACAAAAATAATGAAGGTGACCAAAATGTCATGAACTGTGGTAGAAAAAGTCCAAGAGAAGTATATCATTTTCAAAAGACACCATCAAGTTTCTCCTGAAGCTGACGGGACTGGCTTCCTTCCCTACCAATATTTTATATATGTCTTCTCAAGTCTGATGGATCATACATTAATGGTCATACAACAGAATAAGTCTTGTTCTGTGGGTTCCAAGTTCTCAGCAGACAATTGGTGTGGGGGGGAGTCGTGTTGAGCAGACCAGATAGGAAGCCAAAACATTCTCATGAGCTTTTGCAATTTTGAAAGAGGGCAGGATGGTTCCCCTCCCCCCCACCAAGACAGGGATGACAGGACCTGCACAGACAGGACCTTCAGTTGGATAGCCATGTTGCTCTGAAGCAGTACAATAGGTTTGAGTCCAGTGGCACCTTTAAGTCCAACTAAGTTTTATTCAAGATATAAGATTCTGTGTGCACACACACTTCACCAGATACAATGAAATGGAAATTACCAGTTCAAGTTCAAGTTAGCCTTTATTGGCTTAAAATGGTATATATCTCTATTTTATTGTATATTGTATATTTTAAAGTATATAATATTTTAAAAATGGAGATTGATGGGTAGATGTGTCCTTAACTGTGGAAAGGTGAGAGTAATCAACTGAGACCCTGCCCTTATGCTCCATCCATCTCCTCTCAAGCATGAAGATGACCTTACAGCATCTTCTTCTTTGAAGTGGGTTGATTGGCTGTGCAGAGTTATCACCCTGTTCCCAGACCAGAGAAATACATTCCAATCTACTATTCCAAATTACGTTACATTCTGCTATTCATTACGTTACATTACAATCTACTATTCTAATCTATTATTCCAAAAAAGAAATAAAATAAAGAGGATGTATGGCCCTTCTGGTGGATTGGTGTGTGCAATAAGCAATGTGCAATGAGGATCATACCAAAGAGGAGAACTGGGTGAGACTGAGTAGGATAGCTGTCTGGATACCCACCCTCTGTCTAAAAATTCCTTAAATTCTGCAGAGCCCATAGAAGGAAATGTAACCCCCCATCCCAAAGATCCTAAAATCCGCCTTTATGTGTTACTTGGTGCTACAGATTGGCAGCATCAGAGCTCCAGATCTAGGATCTCTTCAAAGCCTGTGTTCACTTGTATATTAAACTAGATATTTTAATGCCTTGTATGATAATCTATATTAGTGATGAATTAATTGCTCCAAGGTTATTCCTTTGGGCTCAGTCCTTTGAGTTCATCTGGTTGATCTTGCCTAGGTTTCCTCTTCACTGAAACCAACATCTTGTGTGCTTCCCCCACCCCATATGGCTTCCATGAACCCCACCACAGTTCTGGGGGCAGTCAAAAGTGTTGGCAGAGTGATTAACATAGCAAAGGCATAGATGAAAGTTTACTTAGGAATGAACATAGGAGAGACAGTTTCCTAACTGTCACTAGCTGAAAGAGAAAGTCAGACTAACTGTGGAACTTCTGAGAAGAGGATATTGCCCTAAGAGTAGCAATCTGGAGACAGACAAGGAATGACCAGATTGATGTGTCCAGATGGGAAATATATAAAGCGATTTTATATGTTGTTTCTAGATATGAAAATGCAAGATGAGATTGTAAAAGATTCAATGGTTAAATGGACACAAAACATAGGTCACAATATACTGTTAGAACAATAGGATAAAGTATGGAAAGTGAATGTAAAAATTACAAAAGCTATCCCATTTAAAGGAAATATTTATAAAATGTTTTACAGATGGCATATGACTCCCAAAAATCTAGCAAAATGGTATCCCAATATGTCTAATCTATGTTGGAAATGTAAAAAATGCACAGGCTGTTATTATCACATGTGGTGGACTTGTAAGTGTGCTAAAAATATTAGATATAGATACATGAGATACTGCAAAAAATGTTAGATATAAATATACTATTCGTGCCAGAGTTGTTTTAATTGAACAGTATACCACAGAATTACAAAAAGAGAGATACATATATGATTGTACATGTAGTAACATTAGCCAGGATTTTGTATTCTAAATATTGGGAAAAAGAAGAAGTCCCTACAAAAGAAGAAATGATTTATAAACTTTTGGAAGCAGCAGAAATGGATAAATTAGCTTTACAATGACAAGATAAAAAAGAAGAAACTTTTGAGAAAAACTGGACGAGACTATATAAATGGTTAGAATTTTATCTTGGAAGTTTGAAGGAATGAACACTCTGAAAATAAGGCTATAAAAAGGTATAGGTGTTTTAAACTGGTAACTAGGATTCTAAAGTAAACATAACCAGAAACTAGAGTATATGCTTCAGTCTGTGTCTATATAGTTGCTTTGTATTTCTTTGCCTTTGCCTTTTATTTCTTTTTTTCCAAAACAATAACATTTCTTATATATAAAAAAAGAAATGACACTTAAAAGAAGAGAAAGTGCTAACTAGGGATGGGCATGAACTGGGGAAATGGTGGTTCATTTGATTACATTAACCATGAACTTTCATGAACGTTTCCTATTTTCTGAACCAGTTCATTGTGTGCTCGGTTCTTGAGTTTGGGAAAAGATAGAACAGTTCCCTTGTGATTTAGAGATGCCAAACTTACAGGGAGCCTTCAGCAGGCTCTCTTCCACCTACCCTCCAAGTCTGGCAAAAATTGGATTTGGGATGTCTGAGTTATAGCCCCACAAAGCAGGTGCTCCCAGGAAAGCTCAGCTCTAGCCTCCCCTTAAATCAGCCATGCAGCAAGCAATTCTTTCTAACTTGCCCTCACACAACAACTAACTCCTCTGTCCTCCTGCTGCAAAGTGAAACAGCTGAGTCAGGGTGGGGTGTGTGTCTCTGTGTGTGTACACACACACACATACACACAATCTGCTCCCATAGAACAGAATGGGAGCTCTGTGGTTGGCTCTGAGAACTGCCAATCAAGCTATGGATAACTGCTATGGATGTTTCTAGATTTCTCCACAAGTCCCACCCACCCCCCCAAGCATTGCCTAGAAATTGATTGAATCAGTGCCAGTCTATCTGGAGAATGAACTGCTGTAATGAACAAAATGAACCTCCATGGAAAAAAGACAACCTTTTTTTTTATTTGGGAATGATGCAGCCAAACAAACCAGTTCATAGGTGTCAACTTCAGGGGGGCTTGAGGGCTGAGGCTACCCCCGAAATTTTCCAGGGGTGACTGAGCCCCCCCCGGGCAACCAGGTTCACAAGCTTTGCCACACCACAACAGGCCACCCCCAACCCATTTTGAAAGCGGAGGGTTTTTTCCCTCTGCTTTCTGAGACTTCAGGTGGGGTGGCAGGAAACTCAGGGCTTGCTTCCTGAAAGCTAAGCCCCACCCCCAGCTCCCAGAAACCCTCAATTGGGCCTGGTGGAGCTGGGGGCTGCACATGTTTCAGTGCTTTCAGCTTTCCTGTGCTGTCCTGTGGCTCCAGTGAGGGTGGGGGGGGATGTTTTCAGGGGTGGGGTGGTGGGCACTAGGCAGAGAGTGCCCAGGCTGGCTGGCTGAGGCCATCCTCGGGGTGGCTGGGTGCCCGAGCACCTTTCCTGCAGCCTTGTGCCGCTGCTGTTGTTTTCCTGCTTGCAGAGAGCCATGTGAGGAAGTTGGGGGGAGGCCGGCATCCATGGAGGATTGCTGGCCTTGGGACAGCTGGGCGCCCCGCACCCTTGTTCTTCTGTTCCCCCCACACACAAGGCTTGCCTTGCAGAGCGATGCAGGGAGGTCGGGGGGGGGGAGGCCAGCATCCATGGAGGATCTCTGGGCGGCTGGGTGCCCGGGCACCTTTCCTGTGGCCTCGTGCTGCTGCTGTTGCTTTCCCACTCCTGAGTTTGCTACTTAACCAGAGCCCTTTATTTTCTCCGAGAGGAGACTCTTCTGAGTTCTTTGTTGAGCTCCACCCCTTCCCTTGACAGAGAGATGGTATTAGGAAAGCCAGGAATCAGCAGTTTACAATCACTGAAATTGCACACACAGCCCATGCAGGGGGAGCGGGGAGGAGAAGAGTTTAAATGCATACATTCAAGACCAACTCTCCCCTGAACTCCTGGATAGATTATGGAGAGGGATTTCTATTTTCTTTCTTTTCATGTCTCCCCTCCCTCCCCTTTCTTTCCTTCCCATCTATTTGTTTTCTTTCCACCTCTTGCCTCCCTCCCTTGTTAAAACATCCCTAGTTAGGGTTGCCAGGTTCCCCCTGTCCACCTCTGGGGGATGGAGGGGGAGGGGGTGGCCCAATACAGGTTGGGTAACTCCTGGAGATTTGGGGATGGAGCCTGGGGAGGACTGGGACCTCAGTGGGGTACATGCCATAGAGTCCACCCTCCAGAACATCCATTTTCTTCAGGGAAACTAATTTTTGTGGTCTGGAAATGTGCTGTAATTCCAGGGGATCCCCAGATCCCACCTGGAGGCTGGCACCCCTAGCTCCAGTGCTGAAACTGGAAGCTCTGGTTCTTCTGTTTGAGATGGTGGATGCAGACCACTGACATCAGCTTGCATCTGCTGAATCACCCTTTCTTTCAATCTCCGTTTCATTTTTAAATTGTAAGCCCATCTGCATGAACAAGATGGGGGGGGGGGGAATGCCGATCAGAGGCCTTTTAAAATTTCCTTTTGATCTGTGTGCAGCCTAGAGAGAACATTGGTAAGGGATGTGCACTCTATGTTCATGCTCTTCGTTTTGCTGTTACTTAAAATGGTGTGGTAGATTCAAAGGGGCAACCAACTGGGATGTACTAAAAGGAATGACAGGATTGCCCATTGGAAATAATGGGAGAGGCTTGAAGGCCCATTGGAGATAATGGGAGCCAGGAATGCCAATTGACTTGCATGGGCTCTGCTGAAATACATTGCAGCCCAAAAAAAGTAGCAAAGAAAATGCAGAATGGTTTTTCCAATTAGGTTTTTGCGCCCAGATAGGCTATTCTAGGACTGTAATGACAGTTCTCAGAGTGGAAAAACAGTCCCTAGCAATAGAATCTGTGCTGCATTTTAAGGTGGAGTTTCTCTAGCAGTGTGCTAAGAAGGCACCCAGCCCAGGGGCATTGCTAGGGCGTTCCCAGGGGTTCCCAGGCCACCTTAATTTTCTGGGGAGCCCCACCCTAAATGCCACATAGTTCCACCTCCATAGATAGTGACAATGGCCTGTGATGTCACTGACTCCTCCCTATGATGTCATTGGATCCCAGTTCTTTTAATGACTTAGCAATGCCTCTGGCCCAGCCCCAGCCCCCCCTGGGAAATTGCAAAGTCTACGCCCTTGAACCAGTTCAAAACAAACCATGTATCGGCCTGGTTCATGCTCAAACTGTGGTTCATTTCTCAGTTTGTGCCCATCCCTAGTGCTGACCTTACTATCCTGTTTTCTTGCTGCACCCTGCAGGGTCTTCTTTTCTTCTTCTTTATACATCAGGCATTGACTATTCCAACAAAAAGTGACCCCCCCCCTCTCTCTTTCAACAGTGGAAAAGTTGATAGGATCCAATCTTATTTTGTTATGTTATTATACTTTGCTTTTCATTATAGTTTTACTGGGAGAAGTTTTAAAATTAATTCTAGAATTGGAACATTTACAGTTTACTGCAGCTTCCTTTTGTTCATTTGCATCTTTTCCCGCACTGATATCTGTAAACATGTGCATGCACATTGATAAAATACAGCAAATAAGCAACATGGATGTTGTCTCATCCATTCTTACAATCAGATTATTTTTATTCATTTAGTTATTTAATATATTTTGATACCCTACTTTAAACAGAGTTCTCAAGGAAATTTACAGTGAATAAAATACATTTAAGCTGAAAAGAGCAACAAAAAACCAATTATCTATATAAATAACTATTAGTCTTACACCATTCTTGTCTCCTCAAGGGGGACCCAAAGCAGATCTCAGTATCATTGTGCCTTCCAATGGCATTAAAATCAAACTAAAAGCTGTAGTCATTAAAAATGCTTCTAAAAACATTAGCTGCTAGTCTGCTTCAATTAAAAAAATAAAAATAAAAGCCAAGCAGGCAATAAAAGATCCAAAGAACAAAGGAGAGCATGGTACACAGACATAAAATCTTAGCCAACTAAATCAGATAAAACTGTTATACCTGCAATTCCTAGATATTTGGTCATATCTAATGAAGGGAGTTTTGACTCTTGAAAGCTCATACCCTGAAACTCTGTTGGCCTCTAAAGTGCTAATAGACTTGAATCTAACTGTTCTACTGCAGATCAACACAGGTAGAAGAAGAAGAAAAAGAGACTGGATTTATACCCCGCTCTTCACTACCCAAAGGTGTCTCAGAATGGCTTACAAACTCCTTTCCATTCCCCTCCCCACAACAGACACTCTGTGAGGTAGGTGGAACTGAGAGAACTCTTGACAGAAACTGCTCTTTTTTCAAGAACAGCTGTGCCAGAGCTATGGCTTGCCCAAGGTCATCCAGCCAGGTGCAAGTGGAGGAGTAGGGAAATAAACCTGGTTCTCCCAGATTAGAGTCCACACACTTAACCACTACACCAAACTGGCTCTCTGAAACTGGGCAAACATGAAAGAATTAATGGAGTATCAAAAATAAGTACATTTGACACAGGCAAAGGAATGCAAGGGAGTACATTCCAGAAAAAACAGGACCTGTATCACAAGGATAATGATGAGGTCTGGCACATTTCAGAACAGCTTTGTGTGCTGGATAAGATAAATAATGTGAGTTGGAGGCAGAGTGGGTTTGCCCAGATGCTGATAGTTATCACAGGATGCCTTCCAGAAGTAACCTGCACTAAATTTAAGAACTATGCACAATGGCTAACAATAAAATACTAATTTAGGACATGCACTGGAGTCCCATATCTTCATGTTGTGCAAAATGGAAGATGGGAGAACAGTGTGCACTTCCCTAAGCTTCTTGGAGGAAGGTTAAAACTACAGTAGTTTGTTTTCAAAAAGCCCAAGAAGTGGAAGAAAGAAGAACAAGGGCCAGAAGCATAATGATTAACTATTTGTAATAATTTTGGTCGATTGCGATATTATTAGTAGTGTTATAATTAAATACATGGATTCATGCTAGGGCCAAGTTGGTGTAGCGGTTAAGAGTGGTGGACTCTAATCTGGAGAACTAGGTTCGATTCCCCACTCCTCCACTTGAAACCAGCTGGGTGACCTTGGCTCAGTCACAGTTCTCTCAGCCCCCCCCCCCAAACCTAGCTCACCACAAAAAGAGCTAGAGTTTCAGGCTGCCAGACAATCTTTGGATCTCCTGGCCATACTACACCCATTGCCATATGATCATTAATTAATATGGACACATGAAGCTGCCTCGTACTGAATCAGACCCTCGATCCATCAAAGTCAATATTATCTGCTCAGACAGGCAATGGCTACCTAGGTTCTCAGGTGGAGGTCTTTTGCATCACTTAGTATCTGGTCCTTCAAACTTGAAGCATGGGGACTGAACCTTCTGCATGCCAAGCAGATGTCCTACCCCTATATTATTAGTAAATTGTTATATTTGTTGGTGCTCAGGTAAGTTGGAATAAAGGCGTTCCTTCCTCTTCCTGCCTTTGGCCAACTTGCCTTTGCTCTTTTTTACTGCTGCAACTACCCTGATCATGACTGGAGAAGAAACAGCCACATTAACATTCCAGCAGTAAATATAGTTGCTGTGTGGATTTTTATTGATTTTTTCATAACAGATTTGAAGCCTCTGAAGAACTTTTCTGATGAGGAGGGACATAGATATACTAAATCAATTACCATCTCTTTTGAAATGACTGGCCTGCCCTTTCCTCTCAATTAAAGTACTTAAATGTTAGAGGAGCAAATTATCACTGATTCTAAAATGTTAGCTGATTTTTATCCCAAAGTTAGTAATTCTTTTTCTCTATAAGCAGCTTCCGGGAGTTGAGATCGGGCCTTAGAGCAATAATGTAACATTTGGGGAGAAAGATGCAAACCAGGATTCCTGTGTTGGAGGCCAAGATGGCAAACACTTCCACAGCAACCATCATCTTCCCCTTGGTGCTCAGGTAAGCTGGAATAAAGGAGATCCAAACGCTGCAAAATATCAGCATGCTGAAGGTGATGAATTTGGCCTCATTGAAAGTGTCTGGCAGTTTTCTGGCTGGGAAAGCTATAGTGAAGCTGATGGTGGCCAGAAAGCCAATGTAGCCCAGGACACTGTAGAACATGGTAACAGAGCCTTCATTGCATTTCATTATGATTTGCCCAGCCTGTGAGTGCATATCAACATCTGGGAAAGGAGGAGAAGTCAACAGCCACACAAGGCAAATACCCACTTGAATGAGGGAGCAGGAGAGGACAATGGAGTTGGCAATGTTTTTCTTTAACCATTTCCTCATTGTGTTCCCAGGCTGTGTTGCCATGAAGGCCAAGACAACAGTGATTGTTTTGGCAAACAAGCAGGAAACAGCAACAGAGAAAATTGTGCCAAAAGCTGATTGGTGGAGAAGGCAGGATATCTTCCCAGGCTTGCCAATGAGTAGCAGGGAAGAAAGGTAGCAAAGCAGGATGGACATGAGAAGAACACAGGTGAGGATCCGATTGTTGGCTTTGACAATGGGAGTGTCCCAGTTGGTCACAAATATCTGTATCGTCATGCTTGTTATCACAACAAAGAAAATAACAACAGAAACCAAAACTATCCCCAAGGGCTCTTGGTAGGATAGGAAAGTTACAACTTTGGGGATACATTGGTCTTTGTTCCTGTTGGGATACTGATCTTCTGGGCACTTGATGCAATCATCCGCATCTGAAACAGAACCATAGGAGTTAGTATCTCTGTTTATTAGCCATACTTGTTTTGTTTAATATAGAAGTGACTGTAAGTGGTGCGGCGTTAATGGTGGACAAAAATTGATCACTTCTGCACTGATTTTTTTTTCTTTAGCACTCTGCTTTCTGTATTGGGGAGGAGGGCATCTATAGCTAGCAATTTTGGTGTCCCATGGAGAGTTCAATACCACTTCAGGGCTCCAGATGATTAGGAAGCAAGCAAACCCGAAAGGGGGAAATCAGGTTGTATACAAACAGCTTTTCCACTGGTGAAAAAGAAAACATGGGCCCCAGTCACATGTGCCAGATAATGCTGGAAGGGGAGGCAAGGCTATTTGCACCGTCCCAATTCGACCTACCACTATGAGATCAGATGTGATGGCGGTGAACTGGTGTTTGTTTTTTCATTGGCACATGTTTCCAGTGTGCTTCAACGAGGGAGCACGGAGGGAATAGGAGCACGCTGGAGCAATCACATGGGAACCTTCATCTGTGGGCCATCACAAACCCCTTTGATAGTGCACTTTTGCTGGTAGTTTTTAACTGTGCTTATTCAGTGGTAAGAAATGGGTTGGCGATGGGGGCAGGATGCTTACCAGATGTTCCCCTGTGATCGCACCAGTAAAATCCACCCAACATTTGTGCCGATCCCGCAGCTACTCCTCTGTGTGATTGGGACCATGGATTCATTTTAATCACCCTAAAAGCCTGTACTGGAGGTCATGGGTCTTTCATGGACAAATGTGTGGCAATGGAGCTGTAGTAACAGGAAAATTTGAGATTGAGCAAGGTTGAATATATCCAACCCCATCAGACAGGGGCCCAAGTAGAGGCCCTCTCCTTGGAGAGGGATTGTGTTCCTAGTTACAATGCAGGCAGGTATGGCTACAGAAACATTACTGTCTTCCTGGGGTTGAAGATAAAGAGGAAAGGGAGAACTAGATATGGGCCCAAGTTGTTTCCAAGGGATAGAATGGGGTTGGTCCTAGAAGGGGATGGTGCTGGGGTAAATTCAAATTTCAGAAAACAGGGTCAGCAAATGGCTTTCAAATAGGAGCATGACTTCTGGATGAGGTAGTAGGCATGCTGATGATAGGTAAATTTGGTTGAAGTGGTGGACATATGATTGTGTTAACAGAGAACAGAGAGTTGGAGAAAAACTTTGATGTGGATAGATGTTTGATCATGGGTGATTTCTAGTTTCTAATAAGTGTGGCAATGTTTTTCACAGTCTTCCTGTTGCCCAACTATGCTTACCTTAGGGTGTATATAAGACTCCTATATTCCAAAGATTCATGACTCTCCTATCTGCAAAACTACAAATTGTCAAACTTTGGAAAAACAGGCTCACACCTGTTATAAATATCTGGTATGATATGATAAAGGAAAGTTTAACAGCTGACAAAGTAACTGCAGAAATGATACTTGAGCACAGTACTTGTAATAGAAAGCTGGATTCCTCTTTTTTTTAAATATAATTTGTTGATTCAAATAAGGAATTTGGCACATACCCTGAATGACTGAGATCCATACTAGAGTGTTTTCCGTAGACTCTTAGAATCTACTCTTAGAAGACTCATAGAATTCTTCTACCCCGAAAATCTTCTTGGTCTCTAAGGTGCTACTGGACTCAAATCTAGCAGTTCTACTAAAGACCAACACAACAACCCTCTGAAACTATTGTAAAATGCTGTAACTCTATGTTAACAATGGATTGCATCCAGCCAGCTTTTTCACTGGTCAAAAGTGAGGAGGGAATCCCCTTTGGCCACCTAAAATGCAATCTGGGTTATAATGGAACCCGCACAGACAAAGCCATTGTGATGGGAGCTGTAATAAAGAAGGGAACCCACTCCTTGAAGAGTATCTATGAGTAGTGTTCATTGTCACAAGAATATATTGTGAGGGGGAGCTGTATAAGATAACTCCCAAAGAGTTTGTCTTAAAAAACACTGAAAGGCCATCTCAGTTACTGTTAGAAGAGCTAAGGGCACATTTGTGGACTATGTGGCAATATTTTTGACCTTCTGAAATAGGAAGGGCAAAACAATTGGGATGTGATGGGATCTGATTGGTGACTGGTGGACCTATCAATAGACACAAAGCACCAACAAATAGGACACATTATCTGAATTTCATAGGCAACTGGTCTCCCACTACCAGATGTTTCCTTGCTTTTCTACACATGATATAGTTTGTCTTTGAGATCTACCATAACCGGTTTCGGTTTCGGCGTCGCGAATGGCGGCCGCTTCTCGGGACGCTCCCGGAGGCGGTTAGCCCACGCGCAGTTAGGGGGGGTCTTCGCATGTGCGAAAGACCCTAGTGAGCCTTAGGCAAAGGCTCCGAACCGGGGGCGCTTGGGGAGTAGCCTCTTTGCCGGCAGACAGCCAGGAAATTGAGGCTTTCTCCCCGCCCCAATCGGCCCCGCTGCAGCGTGCCCGTAATGGGACTTAGCGGCGCCACCGATTTCCAGGAGTGAAGACAGCGCTATTGTTTAACATAAAAAGAAGAAGTAGCATCGAATCGTGAGTTGAAGATCTATTTTGAAGCGTAAATCGGAGCCCCCCTGCATGCGTATAAGCGTTGGGAGGAGGGAGGAGTTCCCACCCCCTTTGAGAAGCAAGATCTACAAAGGGAGTGCGATGGGGGGCAGAGAGGAAAAAAAGTGTTGGTGAAAGTACCGTTGGGGTTGCATGGAAGATTGCGAACATCTTAGCTTCCTGGGGGATGCGGCACGAACTTTTTAAAAGTAAACAAAAAAACAAAATGTCGATAATGGAAAAAGTCCTGCAGACACCGGAAGAGAAGAAAGGAGGGACTTCCGATCCAGATAGCCCCCCCAAGTGCTTGCTGTCAATCAACAGGAAAAGGAGATGCTGTGCCCCCTGCTGGAACAATTGCAGAAAATCAACGAAACTCTGTTTAAAATGGAAAGTGTTCTCATCAGTCGACAGAAACAGATATCGGAAACAACTAGAAAGATGATGGAGATCGAACAGAAATCGAATCTGATTCTAGGTTTCCAGGGCGTTAAAGAAGAAGAGAAAGAAGATCTCGGATTTACCTTGACAAATGTCTTGGCACCCCTAACTGGCAGTGAAGCGATAAAGTTAAAAGAAGAGGTGGATAAGGCTCCCAAAGCCTATTCCGCTTTTATAAAAGAAAATACTCTGCCAGTAGAAGGGGATGTTGAGCATAGCAGGCGACAAACTGGAGATCTAATTTCATCTGAAGAGTTTATGGAGCCCTGGATCTTGAAGGCCGGAAGTTTAAGGAAAAAGAGAAAAGAAAGAAGACGGATTTCATCTTCAAAATACAGAAACTTCTGAAGAGACACGCCAGCAGGGAGGAAGATGCAGCTTTTAAAACTGGGACAAGTGAAGAAGACAGCAGCCCAGGGGAAAGTGGTGATGGAATGGAAGACTTCAAAGTTAAAATGGACTCAATCCGTAACTGGAAGAGATTTAAAAAGAAGATACTTTGAGGACTGTTCGTGTAACATCTGGAAGGAGCTGTTTAATTACTAACCCCAATTACTAACTGCATTAACAGAGTGACTTTGGACTTTGCAATAGTTAAAAAGAAGATCTTCTAACCATGATAGATGCCAAAATTGGTATTGGTTATTAACCTAAACTAACCCTCACTAACAGAAAAAAAATTCACTCCATCTTTCTCTTTCTCCATCTGTCTACCCTTCCCTTTTCTTATAAAAAGAATAAAATTCTCTCTTTTTAAGAGAGTTTTACAAAAAAAAAAAGAGAGATCTACCATAACCCCTAATCCTTTGCAACTTCTTATCATAGACATTTCAGAGCTCTATCCTGTTCCCAAGCATGCTGGAACTTAGAGCCCATCGTCCAGTTGATAACCAAACACTCCTTAAGGTTTATCTCACTTTTTAAATACTGCCAATACATGGTTCAGGTATTCTAAAACATGAGAAACTATATGACTTTTTAAAAAATGTGGATAAACAAATATTGGAAGATACGCTCAGGTAAATCAGCATACTTTTACTTACCTGTCTTGTTAGAAATCATGTTCTCTGGGCATGAAGTACAATCATAGCAACAAACTGGTTGATCCTTTTTAATTTTTCTGCTGTGCCCAAGATTGCAACTCTCTACACACTTGGAACTAGGCACCATCTAATCATAAAAAATGAAATAAATACACAGCACAAATGTATGGGTATGTTTTCAATTGATATAAGGCAACTTTCTGGCTCCAAATCTTATAGAATGTCAAGTTTATGTTTGATACAAGAGAGTTAAGAGTAGGGCTCAGTCAAATGTTTGATGGTGAATACCTCTAGCATAAAAAGGGTATTTTAGGTAAGGCCAACCCCCCTTGGTTATGTGGTCTTCTCAGTGTTAACATAATGAATAAATGGCTCCCATTTCTAGAGGCATCATTTCTACCTAATTCAACATTAAGATCCCAAATCCCACAGCATTTGTACAAAATAGTTAATTATATGTAACAATATATGTAGTTTTAAGAACAGTCTGGAAGATCTCTACAGTATAACACCAAAGTATATTACTGTTATTGTATGTAACCTTTTGAATTTTGAGCTGCTAAGCCTAGTGATTTTTCTCAAATAAGTTGTTATGTTTGCTTCATAATTCATATTGATTTTGTTGCTATGTTATAGGTTGAAATTGTTGTTGTTATATGAAGATTTAATAAAAATATTAAAAGGGGGTATTTTAGGGGGACCAAAATGTCTCCCCAACATTCTCCCAGTGTTTTACACCAATTTGCTAGTAGTCTATGTAGGATTGCAGTTCTGGGTTGGAAAATTCCTGGAGATCTGGAGGTAGAGCCTGGGTATCATTTACAATACAAGTATACTTATAAAAATATCATTTGCAATACAGGTATACTTATTAAAAGGGGGAAAGTAATCACAACAGAAGAACAAGCTAAGCAACTGGCTGAAGAATTGAAAGTGGAGGATTTTTGATAGAGGAACTGAAGGAAAATCTCCAAGTAACTCAAAGCAAAATTCACAGACTAAGAACTCCAAAGAAGAAACAAATTAGGACAAAATGTATAAACTAAAAATAATATCAGTAAATATTAATTAACTTATGTCTCCCTCAAAATCCATGAAGATGTTTAATCAACGTAAAAGCAATACACAGATATTTTATGCCTACAAGAAACTCAGGTAAAGAAGAAACATGAACATGTTCTAACTATTTTTTTTAATTAGGTAAGGTATATTCAGCTCAAAACAAAAAGTGTGGAACAGACATTTATATAAACAACCCACAATTAGATGTATTAGAAGAATTAAGAGATCCAGATGGAAGATACCTAATCTTTAAAATGAGATTCCTGGAAGGCAAGATATGAACAATAGCAACAATATATGCACTGAATGATGCTAAAGTTATTTTTAAAAGAATTTCTTCCAAATTATTCTAGATCCAAAAAAGGACAAATCAAGGGATAATAAAGATGGAAAATTACTCCTAAACGTATTCCAATATTTGGAAATGCTGAAACTAGAAGATGCCTGGAGGATCAAGCACTCAAAGGGTCAAGAATTTATCTCTCTTTTTTTCCAAACTTACATCTAGCATACTCAAGAACAGGTATGTGTTGGGTATCAAAAAGCATGACAATAAATCTAGATAAACCAGAGATTCCATCAAAGATATTTGTAGTTCATAATCACATAGATGAAGTCTGGCAATGGAACAGAAAATCAAGAGGAAGATAGAGACTAAATGATGCTCTTTTACCACAAGAAGAAGTAGTAAGTAAGTGCAAATTAAGACCTGGAAGAATTCTTTAAACTAAACAATACAGAAGGAATGTCCTCAGCTAAAATTAGAGAAATTTTACTAGCAGTTGCTGTGAAAAAGAAGTGAGAAAAATCAGAACAAACTAACTAGCAGTAGAAAAAATCTAGAGACTGGAACAAGAACATAAAACCAATCTTAATAAAAGATATGCTAGCAGAGATCAAACAATTCAAAAATCAGTTAGACATGTTAGAAGGGGAAGAGGTAGAGAAACCACCCCTAAAATTTATAAATAAAGACATTGCAAGCATGAGAACAAACTTGGAAGATATTTGGTGTACTGTCTTAGGAGGGAAAAAGGGAAAAGAGTAATAACAGGTGTAAAGAAAGGAGATCAAATTACATGTGCAGAAAAAGAAATACCTTTCAGGATCACATAAAAAGAAGTCTGTTTTAGAAGAAAGATTAAGAGAATATTTAAAAGACATCCTGGCCACAAAGTTTACATCAGAACCAAAGGCCTCAGAAGCTATACATGCAATGGTAGTCTGCCAGACAATCATACACTAGGTGGGTATTTTGCTAATGTTGTACACAGTAGTGAATTGCACACATCACTGGATACTGTGCAATCATTACCATTTACCACTTACATTTTGTTATGTGCACAGGAACATCCAGGAAGTAAATTATTATGATAGCCCCAAACCTATCAAGGTGTGGCTCCTATCATAGGCTGTAGTCACATGTGCCAGTTGAAGTGAAGGGGAAGCGAGGCTATTTTCTCCAGAGGAATTTGACATGCACTTGCGAGATCACACATTCCTTTGTAGCTGCAGGCACAGCTGAGTCTGAGGCTTTTTTGGGTTTTCCCACATGCATAAATGAGGAATCGCACCTCTGCACTAAGAGCCCCCTATGGAGTATGTGATGATGCGCATACTGAGAAGGGGGGGGGGGAACCAGCACTGAGCCAGGATAGCATGATCAAACCATCCCCATGGCATGAGAGCATGCTTGTACGATCAGACAGGGGAAAGTCCATCCGTGGCCCATCAGAACCTGTTACAGCTGGACTTTCCCCAGTGTCTTTTAACTCCACTTCTGCAGCGGAGCAGCACAAGTTACCAATGACTGTGGGACGCTTCCAAGATGTTGCTATCTGATCGCTCCCTTTAGATCTGTCAGGCATTCACACCTATGTCAGATCTAAAGGCGCATGTGATCGCAGCCATAGTGTCCCAGGTGTATGCAAAGTCAGATATTAAATTCTTCTTACCTGTCAGTGTCAAGTTAAAATCTGGCTTTATTCATACTAAGTTTCATTCTATACCTCTATAAAAAAACGAATATCAACACAACATCCTCAGCTTTTAAAAATACGTTTAAAATACAGTTGTTATCTGTATGCTGGATTTTTGAAAGACTGGCAGTTATCCAATAGGATTTCTGATATAGGTCATGGAGCTACTGAGAAATGCAAATGACAGTTTTTCTCACAGCAGTGCTACAGTGTTTAGATAGAGACATGCTTTACATTCAGCTGTGACTGAGGATGTGGCCCTAATTATGCTTACATGGGAATGAATCCCTTTGAACTAAGTAAGACCTGTTTTGTAGTAAATGAACCTTTGGCTGGGGCACACAATAAGCACTTTGTTCCTACCTCTTTAAATCGATCATTCCACATAATGGCTTTCTCATTAATAGTGAATGCTTGGCTTGATGAAACCATTCCAACTTGGACCTTAAGGAAAGATTTGTTAGGGAAAGTGACCCAGTTGATGATATCATACCCAGTTGACAATGCCTCATTCTCAAACATCACTTCATGCCCAGCACCGTTGTTAAAGTGGATGTTTTTCAGGAATGAGTGGACCTTTATAGGAAGAGAGTACAATAAAGTTTATAAGGTGAATTTTGCCATCCAAAGCAGAAATGATACCCTTTTCAGTATGTTGAAGGGTACAGCTCTATTTATGATAGCACTGTGAGTCTGTTTCTTCAATGTGTTCCCTCTAGCATTCAAGGTGCTTGGAATTTTTTTTACCATAGACAACCTCAAAGGATGCCTAAGGTCTTTTCCTCATTCTTATTTTCCTCACTTGTAAGTTCCTGCTTCTTTGGAGGGATTTTTTTTCTGTTCTGCACATGTTTTGTTTCCTCTAGTGGTCAATTTGGTATAACATTGTTTTTATCTTCTGCAGTTGAATGCCGGGCATAACCTGATGCAATATGAAATTCATCACTAGAGGGAGCAAAACACATGAAGAACAGGAAAAGAACCCCCAAATAAACAGGAACTTAAAGTGAGGAAAACAAGGAGGAGGGAAAGCCCTGAATCGGTGTAATAGTATTTGATCCCCTTCTCCAGGAGTCTGCTCTCTGTCATTGTGATAGTGAAGGCATCAACAAAAAGTTGTGCTCTTAACAAAGGCTTTACTGAACTGCCCTGTTTAGGCCCAGAGGCCCAGCATATGCTCTGTTCCCTTAAAATTCTTCCTCCAGGAACATAGTTCCTGTAAACATTATTTATTTATTAATTAATTTATTATTTCAATTTATACCCCGCCCTCCCCGCAAGCAGGCTCAGGGTGGCTTACACTAGTTGGTACCCTGTACCATAAAAACCATATACAAAAATTAAAACAGTAGACGTAACATTAACATTAAACATTTAAACAATCCAACAATTAAAGTGCTAGTTCCATTTATCATGATACATCTATAACTCTAGAGCCAACTGTGGCTCAGTGCAGAATTGAATATGGCTTTATCCCTGCTCTGCTCCAAGGTGTCCAGGAAATTTTGCTTTACAGTTTCTTCCAGCATGTGTAATTGCACATGGATACATATACCTGCCATGGCTGAACCTTCAATTCCTCAAATTTGCTTTTCTCCAGCAGTCTTCTTGGTCTAGACAAGTACATGGCATGTAAAACATGTGCTACAGCATAGACAACATTGTAGATATTGTAGCTCTGACCAGTCATAGCCATCTCAAAATGATTTCCAGGTAAATTCTCCAGTTTTTCTTCTCCTGTACACTTTTCACAGCCAGTACAAGTTGACCCATTGAAACAACAGTGGAATACAGATACCCAGAAAAAGCAGAAGAAATGCTCCAGTGTCTTATCAGGTTTTAAGTTCTGCAGAAAGTTCCGGAATTGTGGTACTTCATTTGTGTGGCTCAAGAAAGACAGTGTGCCTTGGAAAGTTTTTATGCAGAAGCCATACTCGCTGATTGAGTTGGTGAAATCCCACTGAGGTGATGTGATCCAAACCCTTCCTACATAAGACTTAGCTACAAATTCATAAATGTCTAACACTATTGTTAAAGCAAGCAGAGACTGAAAGTTGCCACTGACAACCGTCACGTTGACATCAGCCGATAAAAAAAATTCAGGAAACTTTTTCATGTTTTCAGCATGAGAAGTGAACTTCACATTATTAATTATTTCAATCCTTTCCCAGAAGACAACACAAATATTATTCTGGGTAAGCAAAGGCATCAGGATCTGCAGAAAGCTTTCTCCTCCATCATCTTTTGATACAATGACACCAATCCATGTCCACCTGAAATGCAAGAGGAGCCGGACAATCCCAGTCTGATGAGTACCAACTCTTGGTGCCACATGGTACAAAGAAGTGAATTCACTTTTATCACTGAATGTAGTTTCATATGCACCATAGGTGAGCTAATAGTGGGGGGGAAACACAATAAAATGTAATCCTAACCCCAAACCTGCCAAAATAGACAAGGTGTTACTAGAGAAATTATTTTGCTCTGTGGCATGCTACAGTCTCTGTTTCATATATACAAAGGTCAACGGGACACCTAAATCTACATTCAAGTATGCAAAGCTCAGAAGAGCTGAAATCTTCAGTTTTTTATATTCAAACATTTTCACAGATTTGGAAAAGTGGAAAAACCATCTCACCCATCCCTATACACAAACTAGGACCAGTTATCATGAGACATCAACTGACCACAATGTGTTCTTGAGATAAAGATTTTATCTATTATAATTCAGAGAAATACAAAACCAGAATCTCTCATGAGAGGCAAAGCAAAGTCCCCCCCCAAAAATATACCATAGTAGTGAATGCAAAATATGTTCTAGACCAATAACTGAATACACAAGGATGCCCATGATTCCCACCAAAAGAGCATTATGCTTATTTCATAGTGGTATCCCTTTGACAACTCTTCCATTCTGATTCCTGTTTCTTCCAGCAATAATGGCTATATTTTCCTCTGTGTAGCACAATGAGTATTATGGCTATGGCATAGAAATGGAAATAATTAAGATGCAATATATGCACCCACCGAAACGATACACAACTTTGGACTGTTATTCAGACGCACTCCCCACAAATGCATGTTTAGTGTATTCCCATGTGAAGCTTTGAACAGCCCAGTGATGTCCATATGTGTGGAATACATATTTGTTTAAAAGCTTTACTTCTTGTGCCTTGCGTTGTTGTGTTAATTACAAGGAGATGTGATTCTCAAAAAGGGGAAGGATTTGTTCTTGTTCTGAAACGAATATAGTTTGTTGGCAGGGGGGTCTATTGCGTCAGAACATAATTGACCAGGAAGCATACTCTATCCAGATCCAAATATAAATGCACATACCTGTGGAATCTTGTAGATGCTCAAAATGGTGGCCATCTGGATGGAGTTATCTAGAGAGAGCCCCCCAATAACAGACAATACATCTCTCCCCCTATTACACTTGTAATTAGGTACATTTCTTTGCTGGGTGAAGAGTAGATCCAGAATGGTTGCATATGTGATCCTCGCATAAAACTGGTCATCATAGATGTGAAAGCCCAGGGTGATATTTGGTAAGAGTCTGGGGTTCTTATTGATTTCATCAATGGCAAAGATAAAGGCAAGGGCATGCTGATAATTCTTATACACCACCCTGCAATAATATTGACATTGATATGGAAATGTCTGTTAGTGACAGTGGGTGGGGTCCAGCCGGCTTTTTGCTAAGTCTTGCCGAGTTCTCCTCCTTGCTCCTCACATGGGTTTTATCCACCCAGCATAACTTTTTGGGGTGTTGATCCCCTCCTTCCTATTCCACTCAGTCTCATGCAGGTCAGGCACACTGAACATTGCTGCCTTCCTATCACTGGAAGGAAAGGAAGCCTTCTACATTGATCCCCTTGCAGCCTACCTTGCCTTCCTTCTAGCAGGTACAATCAATTACCATGTGCAAAGCCTCAGATAATCAGGAACTACCAAAAAATATACATGTAAAGGCTGTTTTGTGACTTATTTTTTTTGCAATGTTGCATAGCACTGTAACATCAAACGATAAACAGGTAACATAAATACTGTCATGTCTTGTAATAGTTTTATTACTTATTCATATGATAACTGCACCATAGCATGTCAAGGAAAAAAGCATACATGCAGTCTGATCTTCGTCACTGAACAGTGCAATATGCTACAATATTTATTAATGTATTGGCTGATAAGATTTAGCAGGTATTCTCTCTTCCTAAACTCCACCCAAAGCAATATCAAGAGCTGAGAACAATAAAATAATAACCCCATCACCTTAAGAAATTAAAAGAGGCAAATAAACAACAAATATGCAAGTTTTCCTCTGATTCATAAATACATTTTCTCACATGCCATAAAAATACAAATATTTTTCTGGCCTTAATCTGCCATAGAATCAAACTAATTGGCCAGAGAAGTAGCTGCATTTTGCCTGTTGCACCAAAGAATAAATACAGATTGTTTAAAGATTGCCACTTTTTTTTTATTGTAGCATAGGACTGAACCCAGGAAGCTGCCTTATACTGAGTCTATTGATCTATCAAGATCAGTACTGTCTACTCTGCCTGGCAGCAGCTCTCCAGGGTTTCAAGCTGAGGTCTTTCTCATCACCTACAACCTGATCCAAGGAGATGCCAAGGATTGAACCTGGGGCCTTCTGCATGAAAAACAGATGCTCTGCCACTGAGCCATGATTCCCTCCACAGCTTTTGGAGTGGTTAGCAAGTACCTTCCTATTAAAAGCAGTGATTGGGGTACTAATGCCTGCCCATTCCATGAATGTTTTGGATACTTATGTCATGTGTTCAATTCAGTACTCCTGCAATTTTGCACTCCATTTTTACAATTGCTGTATAGAAGTCAAAATTCCATTTATGCTATACATTGCAGGTGTTGATGAAAAGCAATTCCATGTTCCTTCTTGGTAGGAAAAAAAATACAAATGTTCAAAATCCAATAGCTGGACAAAGAAGGAGAACAGAATGTAATGAACTTTGATAGAAAACCCCTTGCAGAGATATATCTTCCAGTCAACCAGTTTTCAAAGGGTTGGATCCAAACAGCTTTTCTACTGGTAAAAAGAGAGGAGGGGACTTCTTTGAGTACCCAAAAACCTTTAGTGGGGATCATGGGACCTGCATGGACAAGAGCAGGAATTTAGTAAAAAGAACTGGGTGAGGGTAAGTTTGGCTTGATCCAACCCGAAATTTACAACCAAGTTTCTTCTGAAACGTGTATGTTTCTGTACTGATTTGTGTATGTTTCTGTATGGATTTTTTAAAATCTTTATATTCTAAATGCACAGCTCAGGTCACCATCATCAGTGGGGTTGCCAGTTCCTTGACAAATAAGGCTCATTTGCCTTTAAGAAGCACACTATGTCTAGAAATTATACTGATTCAGTAACTACAGAGCCATGATGTAAAAAACCTGCACCTGTTGAAACTCCACCCCTTATTGCAAGTGTCAGTAATTCTAAACACCCTCTAGAAAATACTGTTATTCCCACTACTTACATGACCTTATCCTCTTTCCTAACTGGAGGCTTCTGAAAATCAATCAAAAGAGAGTTTTGATGCATCAGAGATAGGACCCCACCTATGATGTTATCCCCTGTCCTATACAGATGGTTTGGTAGGGTTTCTCCATAATTACATTTGCCTTTCAAGTTTGTCCAGCACACAAGAGAAGGAAGCAGGATCAGCACGAGCAGCAGGAGCAACCATCTGAGTACATACACATGCCTTCCCAGGCCACAGCTGCACAGTTGCATTCTGTTACTATGCTTGCTGCAGCAGGCACCGTAGTAGAATTTAAGGCATCCCTCCCCACAATACACTGCTCAGAAGGTGATTTGTGGACCTAGGGACCTTGCTCAAAAGCTTTTGTTTATCTGGTGAATAAGGGGTGGAGGTCGCCATACTCTGCCATGGAGCAGAACCCCAGCTCCAAATGTCACATGGTGACTTCTTCATCCAAGCAAGTTCAGAATTTACCCCCCAGTGCTTTAAATCTGGCCTACTGCAATGGCACAACAAGACGGGACATTAATAACAGTGATTCTGGTAATTACAGAGCAGACCAACATCCTCCCTAATGGCATAGGTTGTCTGTGCAAATGGGAAATATTTGTAAAGTGTCTGTCAATCTAGTGTCTACTTCAGTGAGGAGGGGGTGACATCAAGTAAGTATGACATGAACGTAAGATGATGGCTATTCACCAGATGTCATATTGGTCCTTAGCTCCTGAGGGACAAAAACTGTTGTGGAATTTGTGGAGAATATTAGGGGTGTGCACCTTGGGAAAAATACTATTTTTTCAGATATCAAGGAACTGAAAAATATTGGTATTCTTAGTTGTCTGGGTTCTAGATACCAGCTTGGTATTTAGATCTGGGGGTTTCCTCAGGTGGAGGTGATTCCAATATTCCATTTTTACCTATGGAGAAACATTCTGGGGGGCTGGAGGGGCTGTTTTTGAGTAAATTGTATCAAAATTGCTGCAGAGCTGCTGATGCCTGTTCTTTAAATAACTCCAAAGTTTTAAGTGAATATGACGTCTATGGGCATCTGAACAAGCTGCCCCCAGCCACCCTCCATTGTTTCCTGTGGGGGGGGGGATTCTATGCTTTCACCAGGACAAATAATAGCCAAAGTTTCATCCAATTTTCATGCATTTGTCTATATTGTATGCAGACTGAGTCACTTCTGCTAATTACTGGGATGAGAATTCCAAAAACAACATCCATGACAAAAATAATGAAGAGTCAATAAAGATAAGTTGCAAAAACATTTACTGCAGTAATCCTTTGGAAAATTTTCTTCTTTTATCACTCACACGCAACAAATACTGCACAATGTGAACATTCGTTTCACAATATTTGCTTTATCTGAGCATGTAGCAATCCCAATTCTTATCAATTACTACTTATCAGCTCCTGAAGGAAACAATCCATGTTGACTGTCTAATAACAGAACCCAAGGTCTTCACAATGTATTAGCTGGATTCTAATACATTGTGAAGACCTTGGGTTCTGCTATTAGGGAGTTAACATGGAGTGTTTCCAATGATTAATCATATGAGATTCAGGGGGATCCCTGAAGATAAGAATGAGGACATCCATTCAGTCATGGTAGATGCTGTTGCAGATTTTTTGAAAATGGAAGAGGAGAGAGTGGCGGCACAGATTGATGTGGTATACAGAGTCAATTCTGCGATTGCGCAAAGGAAAAAATTACCTAGAGATGTAATTGTCCAGTTTATATCTAAGAAGTTGAAGGAGGATTTGTTTAAGCAACAATTTCAGGACGACTTCACAATTGGCAACAAGAAAATCATGGTCCTAAAGGAACTACCCAGAGCGATGCTTCAGGACAGACGACTTTTTAAAGACCTGATTGACAAGCTGAAATCAGAGGGCATAAGATATAGATGGGAAATTCCTAAAGGTGTCAGTTTTTCGTTCAAACAGAAGAGAGTCACCATCAAGTCAGTTGACCAAATGACCAGATTCATCAATGATAATTTTATAGACTCTGATAAATAATTACAGAATCAACATGGAGAATCAAATAATTTCATGGAATGTTAATGGACTGAACTCACCCCAAAAAAGGAAAAATGTCAGACTCTGGTTGGAAAAACAGAAATGCGATATTGTTTGCTTGCAAGAAACACATATTAAAAAATCAGATGCCAAATTTTTGATTCAAAAAAGATTAGGAGAGGAATTTTATTCACTCTCCTCTCAAAAGAAAAAAGGAGTAGTTACATATATTAAAAAAGAGTTGGAACCAAAAGAAATTTTCAAAGACAATGAAGGGAAATTTTTGGCGGTAGAAGTTGTGCTGCAGAATAAAAAGACATTAATTGTTAATCTCTATGCTCCCAATGGGGCAAAAGAAAACTTTTTTCAGAATTTGTGGGAACAACTACGACAGTTGACCTATGAGCAAATGATTTTAATGGGCGATTTTAATGGTACTGTTGACAATGTTGTTGATAGAAAATCAAAAAAAGGAATTGAGGCCATGGGCAAACTTCCTAAAGTCTTTTTCCAATTGATTAAACATGAACATTTGGCAGACGTTTGGAGAACTAAACATCCCAGAGACAGTGAGTACTCTTTTTATTCATCAAGACACGAGTCTTTTTCCAGGATAGATATGATGTGGATGACAGAGAACCTAATCTTGCAAACACGCAAAATTGAGATACTACCTAGGACTCTTTCTGACCACAGTCCGATAAAATGGTCAACGTATGTTAAGAGAAAAAAATTTCGATGGCGACTCAACGAAGATTTGCTGGACAAGCAAAATATTGTGGATAAAATAAGGACAGAAACCCAAACATACTTTCAACTGAACTTAAATAAAAGTGTACAGACGCAAACGGTATGGGAAGCCTACAAGGCTGTGATGAGAGGACATCTGATTGCAATTAATAATAATGAAAGGAAACAACAAATGAAAATGGACAAAGAAATTATGGAAAATATTCGGAAAAAAGAAACAGAACTTAAGAAAAGGCCTGGTAAAAAGAAGATTTTGAGAGAATTGAGGATCCTAAGGGAGCAATATGCGGCAAGGTTGAACAAAGAAGTATTTTGGAACTTGAAAAAATTGCAACAGAAATCCTTTGAAGGTGCAAATAAACCTGGCAAATATTTAGCATGGCAATTAAAGAAAAGAAGAGAGAATAAAACAATCACTTGTTTGAAAGATGGAAATAAAGAGATTTTGGACCCAGGAGGAATTAAAAGGGAATTTTTCAAATACTATGCGACTCTCTTTCAATCGAAACAAGCAGATCCTCAAAAAATGTTGGATTACCTATCCAAAGTTAATTTGATACAACCAAATCCAGAAATGAAAACACTCCTAAATGCTGCAATAACTAAGGACGAAATTAGTAAAGCAATAGCCGAGGCAAAAATCTCCAAAGTCCCAGGCCCGGATGGCTTTTCAGCTAAATTTTATAAAAAATTTCATGAAGATTTGGTTCCGGTGCTGGAGATTCTTTTAAATGAAATTAGAAAGACAGGAAAGATCCCTGACTCCTGGAATGAAGCTGCAATCACCTTAATTCCTAAAGAAATGCAAGATTTAACAAATGTTAAAAACTATCGGCCCATTTCATTATTGAACAACGATTATAAAATATTTGCAAAAATATTGGCAGAGCGCCTTAAAAAGTTTTTGAAAGATACTATTGTGGAAGATCAAGCTGGTTTTTTACCAAATAGACAAATTAAAGACAATATGAGGGTTGTATTGGACGCAATTGAGTATTATGACAAACATCCTGAAAAAGAAGTCGCTCTTTTATTTTTGGACGCAGAGAAGGCCTTTGATAATTTAAATTGGGATTTTATGTTTAAAGTGCTTGAGAAATCTATGATGGGCGTAGAATTTACAAGAATGATCCAATCGATATATAAAGAACAAAAAGCTTCGGTGATTGTTAATGCAGAATCAACAGATATGTTCCGGGTAAGAAAAGGTACTAGACAAGGTTGTCCCCTGTCACCATTGTTATTTATCTGGATTTTGGAGATTTTGCTACAAGCGGTCAGAGATGATGTTAATATAAAAGGGTTGAATATTGGAGGTTTTTCATTTAAATTAAGAGCATTTGCGGATGATATTATGTTTATTGTTGAAGATCCTGTTAATAATATGCCTAAGGTATTTGAAAAAGTAAGAGAGTTTGGTGATCTTGCAGGGTTTTATGTCAACAAAAATAAATCTAAGATACTGTGTAAAAATATGATTGGTACAAAGCAACAAATGTTACAAAATGTGACAGAATGTGAAGTGGTTAAAAGGGTTAAGTATCTGGGAGTTGAAATTACAATGAAAAATATAGATTTGTTCAAGAATAATTATGAAAAATTGTGGGGTTCGATAAAGAGTGATTTAGAAAAATGGGAAAAACTAAGGTTATCTCTTCTTGGAAAAATTGCCGTTATTAAAATGAATGTACTGCCCAGGTTAATGTTTTTGTTTCAGACAATACCAATTGTGAAAGATGGAAAAGTGTTGGTAAAATGGCAAAGAGAAATCTTTAAGTTTATCTGGGCAGGGAAGAAGCCAAGAATAAAAATGAAGATAATGTATGATACTAAGGACAGAGGTGGCTTCCAAGTCCCGAATTTGCGTTTGTATCATGAAGCAGTATGTATGTCTTGGTTATCTGAATGGGTAAATTTGGAAAATAGAAAACTTTTAGCTCTTGAGGGGCACGATTGCAGATTTGGCTGGCATGCCTATCTTTGGTATGGGAAAAACAAAGCTGACTCTATGTTTAAGCATCATTATGTAAGGAGGACATTGTTTGATGCATGGACCAGGTATAAGGATACAATATCGGATGAAAGGCCTCTGTGGATTGTTCCAGCTGCAGTTATACATTTGTTTTCAGGATATAGAGGCAATGATTGGTTGAAGTATCAGGAATTGTTGCAAAGAGAAGGGAAAAAATATGTTTTAAAACCAAATAATGAATTAGAATTTGAGTATGGTTGGCTACAATATTGTCAAATAAGGGACATTTATAAAAAAGATTGTAAAGAGTTTGGTTTTAGGGCTATGAATGATGATTTTGAGAATATATGGTTGAAAAAAGAACGGAAAATGATATCAAAAATGTATAAAACTTTGTTGACTGTATATACTTTGGATGAAACCGTTAAAGAACAAATGATAAAGTGGGCCATAAATATGAACAAAGAAATTTCTATGGAATCATGGGAATTTTTGTGGAAAAGATCTTTTAAAATGTCCACTTGTATTAACGTAAAAGAAAATTGCTATAAGATGATGTATAGATGGTATATGACACCAAAAAAGATTGCTAATATTAGCATGGATAAGAACTTGAGTAATAAATGTTGGAAATGTAAAAAAGTAGAGGGTTCTTTTTACCATATGTGGTGGTCATGTGATAAAGCGAAAGCATACTGGTCTAATATACATTGTGTGATGCAGAAAATATTGAAAACCCCAATTGAGAGAAAGCCTGAACTTTTTCTCCTCGGTTTGACAATGGAAAAAATTCCACAAGAGAAAAGGACACTGTTATGGTACATGATTACGTCGGCGAGAATGGCCTTTGCTCAGCATTGGAAAATGGAGAAGGTACCAGATATACATGACTGGTTGAGAAAATTGTTATTTTTAGCAGAAATGGACAAAATGACAAAGAAATTAAATGGACAAATTGCAGAACAGTACTTAAAAGACTGGGAAGGATTGAAATTGTATCTAGAAACTGAATATAGAATGAAGGGGAGAATATATAATTTGGATACGTACGGATATTGAATGAGAAGTGAAATGAATTTTGAACTGTTATACATAATATGCTGAAATTGTAGAGGTTATATATAATTTAAATGTGTTACCTGGTTTGTCGAGGTATTTAAGTCTAAACTTGATTGCCTTATAATTTTTTCTGTTTGTTATTAGCAGTGTTGGAAGCCTATTAGGGGGGGTGGGGGGATTGGGATCTTACTTTTTTGGAAACTGTATTGGTAACGTGATTGGAAATGTTGAATATATCCCAATAAAAATTTTGTTTCAAAAAAAAAAAAAACATGGAGTGTTTCCTTCAGGAGCTGATAAGTAGTAATTGATAAGAATTGGGATTGCTACATGCTCAGATAAAGCAAATATTGTGAAACGAATGTTCAAATTGCGCAGTATTCGTTGCATGTGAGCGATAACAGAAGAAAATTTTTCAAAGAATTACTACAGTAAATGTTTTTCCAACTTATCTTTATTGACTCTCTGTTATTTTTGTCATGGATGTTGTTTTTGGAGTTCTACTTCCTCCCGTGATCTCTCATTTTTGGCTTATACAATTACTGGGATGAGATCATGAGTCCTCAATAAGTCCATATCTCATAAGTCTTGGCAGCTTTCTCAACAGCAAGAGAATGACAGCCTAAAAACCAGTCTTGATTTGATTACTTGTATGGATTTATGGATTTAGAAGGGGAAGTCGTAGAAGTAGTGACAGACTTCACATTCCTAGGATCCCAGATCACTGCAGATGGTGACTGCAGCCATGAAATTAAAAGACGCCTGCTCCTTGGGAGGAAAGCGATGGCAAACCTAAACAGCATGATAAAAAGCAGAGACATCACCTTGCCAACAAAAGTCCGCATGGTCAAAGCAATGGTATTCCCCGTAGTAATGTATGGCTGTGAGAGTTGGACTATAAGGAAGGCCGAGCGCCGAAGAATAGATTCTTTTGAACTATGGTGCTGGAGAAGACTCTTGAGAGTCCCTTGGACTGCCAGGAGATCAAATCAGTCAATCCTAAAAGAAATCAACCCTGATTGTTCCCTGGAAGGCCAGATCCTGAAGCTGAAGCTCAAATACTTTGGCCACCAAATGAGAAGGGAGCGTTCACTGGAGAAGACCCTGATGCTGGGAAATATTGAAGGTCAAAGAAGAAGGGGACGGCAAAGGATGAGATGGTTAGACAGTGTCATCGATGCAACGAACATGAAATTGAGCAAACTTCAGCGGACAGTGGAAGACAGGAGGGCCTGGCGTGATCTGGTCCATGGGGTCGCAAAGAGTCGGACTCGACTGTGCGACTGAACAACAACAACAAATGGATTTATATTTTTATCAAGTCCAGAAACAGCTAGCAAACCACTTAGGAAAATGTGTCAAGATAGATGGGAGTCTTCAGGTTTAAAACTTGGATTGTCCCAGAATGGATGTCATGCTCAATGCAGCATGGGGGACACATTTGGACATTGTCCTAGATCTCATTATGGCTGGGAGCTTGAGGCCTACAGTGTGTTACTCAAACTGAACCTAAGAGTATCAGCTTTCTTACAAAGGAATTTCAAAGGAACAATAGAAAGAGAGAGTGCTGAATTGCAACTGATAATGAAGCTCAAGACAATGCATCCTCCAGGATGGAATTGAGACCTAGGTTTCCTGTCTCATTACCAATTCTGATTTCTCCATGCCTACCCGTCTGCTTTCACACCTAATCTAATCAAGCCTGCTACCATCATTTACCTGCTATTGTCCTTCAGCATCTAAAATCACTCCACTATTCAAGATATAAGGACAGATGGTGAAAGCTCATACCCTCCCACAAATTTTGTTAGTCTTTAAGGTGCTACTAGACTCTTGCTCTCTTCCAATCCTCCTTCGTTGGTATCTAGTTACAAATCCCACAGAGGCTCAGAGATTCACAGATGACTTGCAGAGGGATTTATTAATATGTTCATTCCCTTGATGGTTAACCATTCAGTAACTAGACCAAGGGTTTTGTTTGTTTTTAAAGAATGATGCAATCTGCCCTACAGGATATGGAGGAAAGAGGAATAAGAACTATATAACAAGCCAGTGAATTCCATTTCAAAAGCTGGGAGTTAAGCTTCTACTGGTTCAAAGAGTCACTTGAAGGCTGTCATGAACAGTGAGCCATTTCTGCAAGAAATAAATCTGCCTTGAGGTTAGTAATGGTGAAGTCAACAGTTGCCAAATGTATCTCATCTTTTCTAGAACAAGTTATAGTGTGGCTTAAAAATTGAGTGGAATGAGAGGAGAGTTAAACATCCATAGAGGCTTACATCATTGGCAGGATCACAAGAAATAACACTAGTGCCCACTAATTGTGTGTTCCTAGGGTCAGATTTTGTTTGGTTGTTTTATATTTGGTGAATCAATAATTTATAATAATCTCAACAATAAAATCAAATGGTAGTAAGATGAAGCCTGTTTCTCCATCCTTTGTGGCCCCACCCTCCGTGATGCTTGTGGCCCCGGCCTCCATCAAAGGGATGGACAGCAGTATGCCAATGCTGGGCATGGTTTGGCCCATAGGCAACTCATCCCAATGGGGAAAAGGTGAGCAGCTCCATAAAAGGTTGCACCGCCTCTCGCATACAAGCTTTGTCATCTGGCTTCCTCTTCATCTTTCACCCTTGTAAAGACAGTATGAACTTATCCAGTCACTCAAGGGCCAAGCAGAAATTTTGAGGATTGAAAGTCAAATTGGCATGGATGATGGAATTTTTGTGTGAGCTGCTTCATTTTGCCATGATTGGGGAACATGAGTTCTAAGTTCAGCTGGTTACTTCTGACTGGGAAGGCCAATAGGAGGTATCAGAAAATATTGTACGTTGAATAACATATAGGTAGCAGTTCGAAAGCAAGAAATTGCAAGTAGATAAATAGGTACCACTTTGGTGGGAAGGTAATAACATTCCATGTGCCTCAGCGTCTAGTCATGCTGGCCACATGACTATGGAAATGTCTTTGGACAGCGTTGGCTCTTCGGCTCGGAAACAGAGATGAGCACCGCACCCCTAGAGTCAGATTCAACTAGCTTTCAAGCAAGGGAAACCTTTACCTTTACCTAGGGGTAATTGGGAAGAATCCCATGGTATATAAGGATACCTAATTCATCTGCTTCTCAGGTGTTATGGCTGGAGGCTTTGGCGAGCGGACCCCTTTGGTGCTGGGGAGTATCAGTTGGACTGTTCTTAGGCATGGAGAAATGGGAATGAAGCTTAGCACCTCTTCGTAAAGGATAATGTTTAGGTGAGAAAAAGCAAGGCATTGTAGAAACGTGGGATAGACTTTTGAGCAAGGGTAGACTTGCCCAAAATACAGGAAGCCAGCAGAGGCATCCCAATACCTGATAACCTGCAGTAGATATTTGCAGGTCAGATTTTAAATTACTATATTAATTGAAACAGAGTGTATCTCAAAGCCCTGACCTGGATATCCCAGGCTAGACAATCTCATCAGATCTCAGAAGCTAATCAGGGTCAGCCCTGGCTAGTATCTGGATGGGAGACCTCCAAGGAATAACAGGGTAGCAATGTGGAGACAGGCAATGGCAAGCCACCTCTGAAACATCTCTTGCCTTGAAAACTCTACTGGGTTGCCATAAGTCAGCTGTGACTTGATGGCACTTTCCACCACCAGCATATCTCAAAGGCTGGTGGCTCAAGTCTTCATTCCAGGGTGTGGGGACTTAATAGTCCATAACACACACACACACACACACACACACAAACCCCCTAAAACATCACCGAAAGCTCTTGAAAAAAGGCTAGATTTGCCCCTCTGGGCTTTGATCCTATCACATATTAGGTAAACTGGAAGAGGGTAATGCCTTCTCTCAGCAGACTATTGTTAAAAAAAATTGGGTTGGAGCTCATGGAAGAACTTTTAGTTCTGCTTGTTGAAGCACTAAAACTGCCTGTGCTGGATGAAAGTGATTATACCCCCATGATTGTTTGAATCAGTGTTCCCTCTAAGCTGAGTTAGTGTGAGCTACCTCACAGGTTTTTAGCCTCCAGCTCAAACATTTTTGTCTTATCTCAAGAAGGATGGCTCCAGAGCAAACTAATTTATGCAGTAGCCAAAATGCTCACTCACAACGTTAATGCCAGTAGCTCACAAAGTAGAATTTTTGTTCACAAGACTCTATAGTTTAGAGGGAGCATTGATTTGAATGTATGCAAGATATTTTCTTCTGAAAATGTTTCAAAACCAAATTAAATACCATCATGTAAACCATCTGTTGTGCATCCTTTTACTTCATATCCATGTAAATCAGTTATTTTTCAAGATGAAAATGGTCATTTGCAGACAATAGCAAAGATAAGGAAATAAGGAAGCTGATGAGCAGTAGATTCAGGACAGACAAATGGAAAAATTTATTTACACAGCAAGTGGTTAAAATATGGAATTCGCTGCCAGAAGACGTAGTGATGGCCACAGCCACAGACAGCTTTAAAGACAGGTTCATGAAGGATAGGTCTCTCAGTGGCTACTAGCAATGGTGTCTAAAAGGAACCTCTGAATCCCAGTGCCAGGAGGCAACATCAGGCAATGGCCTCAGCCTCTATGCCCTATTGATGGACCTCCAGAGGAACTACTGTGTGAGACAAGAAGCTGAAATAGATTAAATGATCCGGCAGGACTCTTCTTATGTTCTTATGACATGTATAGTGTTCCTCTTTTGCTGAATAGGGACATGTAGGTTGCCATCAACAGGTTGGAAAATTTCTGGAAATTTGGGGATGGAGCCTAGGTATGCTAGGGTTTAGGGAGGGATCTCTGTGGGGTTTAATACCATACCATCGCTCCTCCAAAGCAGCCATTTTCTTCTGGGAAACTGTCTGTGTTCTGGGTTATAATTCTGGGAGATCTCTGTGCCTCACCTGGGTGTTGGCAACCCTAGCCACTTATTGTTTTATCGGACACAGTTGCATTGCCATATTTTTTTAAAAAAAATAATAACATGTTAACACAAATATTAAAAACAATGAAATAAATATAAATCGATAAAAGGGAAATAAAAATTTCAACTGATATTATCATCATCATCAGGGAACCACAACAATTTCCCTACAACTTCTTATTAAAACAATATCCACTTCCTGTAAAGCAGGTTGGTCGGCAAAATATCATTATCCATCTTATGTCGAAGAACTGGGAACCAAGTTAACTCAAAATTGGTGTATGATTTAACTGTTTCCATATGATAGATGCCTTTGAGTTATGGCACTGGAGAAGACTCTTGAGAGTCCCTTGGACTGCAAGGAGATTAAATCAGTCAATCCTAAGAGAAATCAACCCTGACTGTACCCTGGAAGGCCAGATACTGAAGCTGAAGCTCAAATACTTTGGCCACCAAATAAGAAGGGAGCACTCACTGGAGAAGACCCTGATGCTGGGAAAGATTGAAGGTAAAAGCTGCCCTGAGCCTGCATTGTGGGGAGGATGGGGTATAAATATGATTAAATAAATAAATAAATAAATAAATAAAAAGGGGACAGCAGAGGATGAGATGGTTAGAGAGTGTTATTGATACAACAAACATGAAATTAAGCAAATTCAAGAGCATGAAGGAAGACAGGAGGGCTTGGCATGATGTGGTCCATGGGGTTGGGAAGAGTCTGACTCAACTGTGTGACTGAACAACAACAACAACAACAAAATATGATTTATCAAGTCAGAAAGTTTACACATAAGAAATTGGTCCCAGACTTTCTCATACCAGTGGGCTATAGAGGGAGGTTTGTGTTCTTTCCAGTTTGATGAAATTGTAAGGCACGCTGAGGCCAATAAGATGGAAATTAGTTCTTGTTGGGAGCGTTCCAAGTTTGATTCCTACCATACATCCAAAAGCATCATTTGCAGTGTTCTGGGTATTTCTTGAGTGACAATTTTGCTTATAACAACTGCAACTTCTTGCCAGAAGGCCTGGATGTGGACACAGTCCCGCCAGCAAAGTTGCATTGACATCTTGATCAAGAAACCAGCTCCATGAAGGGAGAGATCATACAAAGGAATAGGAATACACAGTGTGTCTTTTACTGCAGTCATGCAACAAGTTGCTCATCCCAAGAGGCAAGTTTCATCCAGAAGTCTTTATAGGATACCAGCTGACTGGCTCTGGTGTATTGTCTTTAAGAGGTTTCATTTTCTTTACAACTGTGGCCAGGCGCGTAGCCAGGATTTCTTCAATTGGGGGGCCTTTAAATAATTCAGGGGGCACTGAAATTAAAATATATAGGGTTCGAATCAGGGCCTTCCAAAGAGTTGACTTCCAGCCCCGACTGAGTCCTGGTGTGCTGTGAGGGGGGGGGTTGAAGTTCCCTTACACCCAGCTCCCCCCTTCCCTTGGCCCCGCTGCTCAGACCTGGGCCTGAAGCATGAGTTGTCGTCCTGGAGCCCTGGGATAAAGGAGCACACCCACCTGGTCTGTGGATGGATACCCCGCCATCAGGGGCCCTGCTCCAAAAAGAGGGTCTGCAGCCCCCACCATGCCCACTCACCATCCTGTCCTGACCGTCGGCACACAGGTGGGTAGGCAGGCAGGGGCGCTTGCTTGCTCTGCACGGCATGGGAGGGACCAGCTGGGGCCAGAGACAACGAGGCAGCTGCTGGGAGCAGCCCAGTCGGGGGTGGAGTGGAGCACTATGGGGTGAGGTGAGGTGAAGGAGGAGGACTGCACTGGGCTGCCGGGCACTCTGCCCACTGGTTGGCCAATGAGTGCATCTTGTCTGGGGCCCGCCTGGTTGCCTGGCTGCCTGCCTGTCCAGGATAGTAAGTTGGGGGGCCCTGATGGAAAATCGGGGAGACAGGCCCCAAAATGATCCAATGTAGCTATGGGCCTGACTGTGGCCATTTTTCTGCCATCCCCAATTTCAGCTAGAGCTGAGCTCGATTAATTAAATCCCTGCATTATAATCCCAAATCCATACTTTAGGCCTTGCCCTGCCCTTGTTTCCTGGTAATTGTCTACTTTTTTGTCTCTTCTGCTCTGTTTTGGTGTTTTACATCTCTGACTCTTTGTGTATGGCTTGCCTTGCAGATGGAACATACCAACTCCTGGAACAAGGAAACAGATCGGAATGTAACTCGTGTATCAGTATTTATTTTCCTGGGATTTTCGGCAAAGCCATTGGGACAACTACTGTTTTTCCTTCTCTTCTTGACTATCTACATCCTGACCCTGTTGGGAAACAGCCTCATTATCTTCCTCACACTAATCAGCCCAGCCCTACAGACACCCATGTATTTCTTTCTTCAGAATCTCTCTTTTGTGGAGATTTGCTATAGCTCAATCACCCTACCTCGATTACTGATTAGTTATGTCACTGAGAACAACAAGATCTCTTTCATTGGTTGTGCAGTCCAGATGTATTTTTTCCTGCTTCTGGGCAGTGCAGAGTGTTACATCCTAGGTGCTATGGCATATGATCGGTACGTGGCCGTGTGTCACCCTCTGAGGTACTTGACCATCATGGACAAATGTTCTTGTACCCTACTGGTTGTTGGGTCTTGGTTGAGTGGCATTCCAGCTACCTTTGTCCAAACCACCTGGACTTTTATCTCCCCATTTTGTGGTCCCAATGAAATTGATCACTTCTTCTGTGATATCCCCCCTGTTCTGAGGCTGGTTTGTGCTGACACTTCCCAGAATGAAATTGCTATGTTCACGTTTGCTGTGGTCGTTGTAATTGCCCCATTCACGCTAATCCTCATTTCTTATTCTCACATCATAGCTGCTGTGGTGAGGATGAGTTCATCTGAGAGCAGGAAAAAGGCTGTTTCTACATGTTCCTCGCACCTTCTGGTGGTGACTTTGTTCTATGGTTCTGGCATGGTAGTGTATATGTGTCCACAATCCAGTGGAAATTCAGGGACTGACAAGGTGGTTTCCCTCTTCTATACCATAGTTACTCCCATGCTGAATCCTATCATATATACTCTCAGAAACCAGGAGGTGAAAGATGCCCTGTGGAAGACTTTGGCTAGTTATTAGTTCTCTGTAGTGGCATGAAATTCTTGACTGGCTGAAATGGAATGTACTCAGCACACAGCATTCCTGGGCTGTATCCTACTGTACTGAGGGCAGAGGAACATCCCACCTGGAGTCCATGGGTTCTTGAGATCATGAGCCCAGTCACTGCTGAACCCAAGGGCCTGTCCTGTCCTATCAGGCAGTTTGTTTCTGGGTAGCCTGCCACACCTACCACTCCACCTAGCTAGGTTTGGGGTATTCTTCCTGTGCAAGAAGGCTTTTTCTGAACACAGAACATTTTCTGCAGAGGAGGGCTCATGACCAAGGAGGGTTCTACGCTTAGCAGAGCTAAGTGGTAGAATTCATCCTATTGACTTCTTTCTCTTTCTCTTTTTCCTGGGCACTTGGATCCAGCCAGATTTTTTCACTCAGTCTTGCCCAATTGCTGGTTATGATTATGCATTGTTGAATTTTATTTTATTTTATTTTTTAAAAAAATTACAGTGCCTTTCCCCCTTTTTGGCTAAGCATTGAAATAGGAGAGATAGACTTACTGGTCTGTAGAGAAATCAGATTAAAATCATCCTGCGGTAGGAATGTGAAGCTACCACCCAGGCATCTTTTTTATTGTTAGCACACTGGCACTCCCACTTGCTGTTCTGCATTTACAGCAACTTCACTGAGCCAGTCCAGCTGGGATTGGTCAACTTTCCTAAGGTCCCATATTTAGTGTCAGTGGCTCACTCTGTATCTTAATCAAGATCTCCAGATACCATCCAACATATGCTTCAGCAGAGATGGACAGAATTCCATTGTTGAACACCTGGTTCAGGACACATCTCAAATACGGACATTTCTCTCTTGCATCTCATCTAATGAAAGCTTATTTTCCTTCTCTTTCTAAAGTCCAATACATTCAACAATCATGGCCGTAAGAGCCAAGTTTCAGTCCTCAGGTGAGTTCTCATGACATGGATAGGATGCCCAGGATAAATAAGAGAACTGTAAAAACTTAAGAGCTTTATCCTACTGCAATGTTTGAAGCTTTCCGTCACCCTAAGGAAGCTCCCTTTAACAAGGGGCCTTTTCAGTGGTAGAAGAACCACCAGTTGGAAGAAACTTCCTTAAATTGAAGAAAGGGTTTGAACGTTGCTGAACAGATTGGCAGGATACTTGCCACTAAGTTTCTTTTTGTATAAGTTGCCATCATACACTTCTTAGTTAAGCTATTTACATGTATGTATGCAATGTAGTTTTCAAGTTTGTTGCTTCAGTCTGCATACCCCCTTTTAGTTTTTCTCCTCACTTATGAGAAATTACCCTTTTGTGTGTGTGTGTGTTGTACTATTTTTCCCTTTCTTTTTACCAAATTTTCCTCATAAAAATGCAAGCTCTTTTCAATATTATCTTTACATTAACTGTATACAAATTGCGTACAAACAGCATAAGAATACTGTGAACATACAAACAGCATAGAAATGCTATAAAAGAAAGAAGAAAATCATTATTAAAAGAAGAAAACGTGAGGTACACCAAAACAACTGGCAACCTTTGGAATGGCCCCTCAGCCCACCCCTACCTATAAGCCGTTGTGAAGTTTTCAACTGCAGGCTAGTTCCCAGAGAGACTGATCAAGCACAACCCTCAGAAGTTGACGAAAAAGTAGATGTCTGTGTATATGTTTGAAAGTTTTTCACCAGCTTTTAAAGAAGGAAAAGACTGAGGGGCACTTAGTATTAGTATGGCATGAAGACAAAGTATTTTTTTGAAAATAGTGCTCCCCTACTGGAAGCTTTTCAAAGGATTGTCTCTTGTCTAGCAGCTAGGCAAAGGGAAAGATTCCTCAGTGTAGTGTTCTGTATCACTTGATTGTCATTGTCATTTAACACTGGCCTAGAGCTAAAGCCAATACTTACAATCTTTCCCTCACCAAGCACTACTTCACAGTGATAAATATATTTATAGAAGTCAGTGAACACCACATAGCCCCTGTGGGAAAGACAGAACTTCTTTGGTGCTCTAGAACATTTCTAAAGTACTGCTATGGCGTTAGTTATGTCCCCACAGCAGGAACTGCATTTTGAACATGCATGAACACACATAAAGCTGCCTTATACAGAACCAAACCGTCAAGGTCAATATTGTCTACTTAGACTGGCAGCAGCTATCCAGGGTAGGGACGGGTGTGAACTGAACTATGAAGCAAAATTCATCACAAAATTCATTGCAAAATTCATCACGAATGCCCTGTTCATGGTTTAGGAAGAGAAGTTCATGGTTCGGGAACAGGAGTTTGTGAAGGGTCTCCAACTCACAAACCTCCACAAATATTTATGGCAGTACATGTAGGTTCATGGATTGAGCAGGAAGCCGAGGTTTAAAGGACTATGAATCCCTTTAAACCCCTGCTTTCTGCTCTCAGGAAAAGCCACACAAACAGCTGAGCGACCTGGAAGCTCAGCCCACCACTCAGATGTTTCAGGCTGTCTTGTACAGTCCTTTTAAACTTTAAACAGGAAGACCCTCTTTCTTTGCTGAGGGGCAGTTAGACCAACAAGATCAAAAAAGCTGTCAGTGGACGCTATGCAACAAGTGAAAATAATATCATAATATATTAAATATCACTATCTTATAAACAGTACAGAAAAGTTTAGCCTGCCCACTTCAAATTGACTATGTTTATACTCGAGAGTTAAGGATATGACTTCTGTGAAGCTATTGCTATCATGTCAGTATATTTAATTACGAACAAACAATAGAAGACGCAATTGTTGGTGTGGTCCAGAGGAAGTCCTCACAAAACGAAACACTATTCTGGAGAACTTTGTCGACTGCAGCTACTTTTGGACCCTTCTTTGCACTTTTCTGTATTGTTTATAAGATATTGATGTTTAATATATTATGATATTATTTTCACTTGTTGCATAGCATCCATTGACAACTCTTTTGGTATTGTTGGTTTATTTGAGCTGTTACCTTTCATGTGACTAGAGGGGCAGTTAGACAGCAAGCACCCTTTATTTAGTGTCACTTCAGGATCCTATATGTCAGGCAGTTTTGCCAAGCCTTACACAAAATGGATGCCAGACTGGCCTCACAGACATGCCTGGGCAGTGACTCTGGGACATGTACAATTAAGGTCTGACCATGCTGTGACCTACCCTCTACCCTAAGAGTTTGCATAAACTGGAAAAAGAGATTGCCTCACCCCAGAGCTAAGGCTATTCGCGTGAATCATTAATCATTTTGACCTTACACAACCTTCCCCTTTCCCACATTTACCTCACAAAAGCTAACACAGGCTGCGATCACACGGAAGGGGGGAAAGGCGGGCAGGAAGCAAGGCTGTTTGCCCCGCCTGCAATGACGCGCGTTTGCATGATCAAACTTCCCGCCGCGCACCCACAGTTCCCCATAATACTGAGTTTTCGGCAGTAGCTTTTTTCCATGCTACTGCCACGTGAAACGACACCCCGCCAACGACTCCGGGACGCCAGACAGATGTGTCTGTCTGATCACGTCCCTTTAATCCGTGGGGGAATCACATAGCTGCTGTTGCTTCCAGTACGTATGATCGCACCCACAGACAAGTTTCCCATCCAACACAAAATGAAGGGTCATCAAGCAGTCTCTCAGCTTTTTGATTAGTTTGATTAGACAAATATTAACACCCTGAACCACCGGAGAAAGCAATCAGAGTTTCTACTCTAACTTTGTTTTGCATCAGGAAATCCTCTCCCATTCCTTTGTCCATTCCTGGGGACATTATTCAGATTTTGAGTCCGTCTCATCACAGTATTGTTTGGGGGCAATCTCAACACACCTCCCCAGAGCCAACTTTTTGCCCAGTAACTGGACACACATAGCTCCATCAGTGTGTGTCGTGGGATGCCTACTGACAATGCACCCCCCCAAAAAAAAATCATTTGGGTCCTTCTGTGAGATGCTGGTTCATTTCAAAACCGCCTCTCCTCAGACCTCTGCTCTTCAAGAAAGCTAACTATCACCCCATCCCCATATATATTTCTGCTACTCTCTTTGTTTCATATTTGGTCTTGTATGTGTGTTGCCTTTTGTATGCTTTTTGTATGTAGTGCTCTTATTTTCTCTCAAATAAAATCCATTTCTATTTTCAATTTGGACTGGTTATTTTTACAGTTCTCCGAAAGGGAAAGATCCTCATAAACTCTGGCAGGAGGATCTCACTAGATTACCCCCATCTCGCAAGTTCTGTCTCCTTGCTAATTCCCCCAACAAAAAAAAACAGGAGACAGAACCCATTGGAAAACAAATATAATTTGGGGTAAAAGGCTGGTTGCCAGCTCGTCCTTCATCACATAAGTACAGAAGATAGCACAGTCAGTTAATTGGTCCCCTGTAATATAACCTTAATCCACAGGGATTTACATATTTACTAGAGGTTTGCAGAGGGATTTATTAATTTCACTCCCCTAAAAATTAAAGATTGAATGGTTTGGCACAGAAAGATCAGAGTGATGCTTTGGTGTAGAGCTAGTTTGGTGTAGTGGTTGAGAATGGCTGGCTCTAATCTGGAGAACCGGGTTTGATTGGCCACTTCTCCACATGCAGCCAGCTGGGCAACTTCTCAGAGCTGTTCTCTCAAGAACAGTTTCTGTCAGAGCTGTCTCAGCCCCAACTACATCACAGGGTGTCTGTTGTGGGGAGAGGAAGGGAAGGAGATTGTAAACCACTATGGGAGTTCGAGTAAAGGGTGGGGTATAAATCCAACTCTTTATCTTCTTTCTCACCATCCCCAAATAACTAAAGAAGGTGGGGAAATAATCATATAACAATCTACTGGAAATTTCCAAAACTGCTTATCATGTGCTGAGAACTCCACTTTTCTGAAAAGAAAATGATGGCCTCAGAACTCTGCCTATATCTTTATCAGAAGGAAAGAACACTGCTCTGCTAGGACGATGCTGCTGAAGATAGTGCTTATGATGCTGAGGAACCTTTTCCACACTCCCTCAGAGTTGTAAGCTCAGGGTGGCCAGAGGTATTTATTTTCCCTCCAAATTTCAGTTTTCATCAGATTAGGGACAGCCTTCTTGACCTTCCTTCTTCACCTCAATTTCCATTGTCTTTATCTTTCTTTCCTCCTTTTTTATTTCCTCTAATTTTCTTTATTGAATTATTTATTACATGCATTGTATTGTATTTAGTGTACCTTTGATTCAGGTGTTCATATTGATGACACAAAGCAGCCAAAGAGAAAGTCTTTTAAATTGCATTAATTTCAATGAGGAATTTACTCTTCAGTCCTAAACACAATTACACCTTCTTAGAAGGCTTAGAAGAAGAGATCTCTGCTTAGGACTGAACTCTAAAGGATACACTTAAATGTTTCACACTGAGATCACAGACACTTAAAGTGACTGAATCATGCCATGCCATTTTTTTTTTTTTTAGAAATATTTGATATTTATTGAGGTGTGAGACTTCAACACCTTATGGGGGATTTCTCTTGGGGAAATGTCAAGGGAAGAAAGTACTGAAGCCATGATCCCCCTTCACCCATCACTATAGGCTCATAGTGGGAGAGACTGTGGCTCAGAGGTAAAGCAGCTACTTGGCATGCAGAAGGTCTCAGATTCATTCCCTGGCATCTCCAGTTTAAAGGATCAGGTAGTAGGTGACTTCTGCCTGAGACCCTGGAGAGTCCCTGGCAGTCTGAGTAGACAGTACTGACTTTGATGGATCAATGGTCTGGTTTGTATAAGGCAACTCCATATGCTCACGTATTCATTACATGTTGAGATTGTGTGACTAGCCCAAGTTCACCCAGCAAGCTTCCATGGGAGTGTGAGAATTTAAACTTCAGTCTCCCCAATCCTAGTCTGATATTCTAATCACTATACCAAGCTGGCTTCTTAGAAAGACCTTAGAAAAAGCTCAGTGTATTTGTATACCATCTACTGAAAATCATCTGCAGCTGCTGAGGAAGACAGGTTGGTATGGCAGCCAGCTTGACTCAGCCCCACCCCTTCTAGGAGGCCGTGGCATGGCACTGTTAAACTAAGTACTGAATCCTCTCTTAACCCATCAGAATCCTTTGAATTTGTGTGGAAAGGTCCTTTCTTAATATTCCAACCCACCACAGGAGGACTCTTGTCCAGCATTTTTGTGGGAATACGTGAACTGTGCCTATGTCTTTGTTTGTTTGTTCCGTTGCCTCTTAGACAGGTATGGCAGATCACATGGAGCCCCTGATTCTGAAGTCCTTGTTTCCTATCTAATTGGGCAGGGTGGCCTTTGCACTTGAGAAGTAGTGTGCTGGATGTAACGGTTTCTCCATTCCAGAACCAAACACTTTCCTCTCAGATTCCCTCTTCATTCATCTACAAGACTCCAAGCATGGAAAGAAGCCCGGTTGAGAGAAAATTACCTGTGAGGAGAGGCTGAAGGGAAACAGCAGTTGGCAGGAGAAGGAGAAAATGCTTTGCTCCCTCAGTCATTCTTTCAAAGGTCTCCCCCACAGACTGTTACAGTCATGTTTAAGAAAATAGAGAAGATTAGGAATTATAAAACTCTCTCTTTCAGGTGGCACTGAAAATGTCAAAATGACCATGTCCATGTTCTAGACCTCTGAGGAGGACCCTGCTGGTTACTCTTGCTACTAAGTGAGACAGGTGAGTACTGGGACAAAGGGACGATTTAGACCTTTTGCATGCACTATTTGGTGGATAGTGGGAAATTCTACCAGCATTTATCAATATTTCCCTCCTGGCTATAAATTAGAAAAGGGTAGTGTATAATTTCATTGTCTTTTACTGCCTTCTTACAGAAAAGGAAGAAGAAGGGTGGGGGAGATTAAGATTTGGGGCACCACATCCCAGCTTTTGACCATGTGCCTTTAACACTGATGCAGATGGTCAAGAGCTTGGATGTGCTTTTGGATGCCTCCTTATCAGTGGAGGCCCAGATCACATGTTGCCAGACTAGCGTTCTTCCAGCTGTGTTAGATCAGGCAACCGGCCCCTTACTTGTCTTAGCCCGACCTAGCCACAGTAATCCATACAATGGTCACCTCTAGGCTTGATTACTGTAACTCACCCTACACAGGGCTGCTCTTGAGGCTGATCCAGATTTGCCCAGAATACAACACCCAGGTCCTTATGGGGACACTGTTAATAGCACATATCCAACCTGTGCTTCACCAGCTGCACTGGCTCCAAGTTGAGTACCAGGTTAGGTTCAATGTCTTGGTTTTGACCTGTGTGGAGAAATGCCTTGCCTCCTGGAAGGCTGGCAAGCAGGCTTTAAAAATTTCTTTCTCTGAGCTAGGAACAATCTGAATGGGGGAGAGGAAATTAGCCCATGGCATTCCAGAAGCACCTGAGCTACCTCTTTAGAAATGCTAATGGATCTGGCAGAAGAGACAGTGGGATGAGCCAGCTCATTCCCCTTCTCCAGGCAAAAAACAGAGTGTGGAGGGCATAGGGCTAGACCAGCCCAAGAGACAATCTCCTGGAGACTTCCCAGAATGCCTTCCAGGAGGGCTCCCAGGATGCACCTGGCCATCCTAGGGTCTACCTGTGTTGCAAGACAATTGACTTAACAGCCAAGGTTGCCTTTTGATTCCAAAGCACTTGATACGTAATCTTTCTTTAAAATCTGCCTCCATTCCTGAGGACTGGAAGGTAGCTAATGTCACTCCCATCTTTAAAAAGGGCTCCAGGGTAGATCCAGGAAATTACAGGCCAGTCAGTCTGACATCGATACCGGGTAAATTGGTGGAAACTGTTATTAGGGAAAGAATTAGTAGGAACATTGATGAACAAAAACTATTGAGGCAGACTCAGCATGGGTTCTGTAAGGGAAGATCTTGTCTCACTAAACTGTTAGTGTTTTTTGAGGGAGTGAACAAACATGTGGACAAGGGGGACCCAATAGATATTATTTACCTTGACTTCCGGAAAGCTTTTGATACAGTTCCTCATCAAAGGCTCCTAAGTAAGCTCAATAGTCATGGGATAAAAGGACAAGTCCTCTTGTGGATCAAAAACTGGCTTATAAATAGGAAACAGAGAGTGAATATAAATGGGAAACTTTCTCAGTGGACGGTGGTAAGCAGTGGGGTACCACAGGGATCAGTACTCGGTCCGATGCTTTTTAACTTGTTTATTAACGATTTGGAATTGGGAGTAAGCAGTGAAGTGGCTAAATTTGCAAATGACATGAAGTTGTTCAGGGTGGTGAAAACGAGGGAGGATTGTGAGGCACTCCAAAGGGATCTGTCGAGGATGGGTGAATGGGTGTCAACGTGGCAAATGGGGTTCAATGTGGCCAAGTGCAAAGTGATGCACATTGGAGCCAAAAATCCTAAATATAAATACATGTTGATGGGGTCTGAACTGGCAGAGACAGACCAAGAGAGAGATCTTGGAGTTGTAGTGGATAATTCAATGAAAATGTCTAGACAGTGTGTAGCTGCAATAAAGAAGGCCAACGCTATGCTGGGGATTATTAGGAAGGGAATTGAAAACAGATCAGCCAGTATCATAATGCCCCTGTATAAATCATTGGTGCGACCTCATTTGGAATACTGTGTACAGTTCTGGTCACCACATCTCACAAAGGATATTATAGGATTGGAAAAAGTGCAGAGGAGGGCAACTAGAATGATAAAAGGGTTGGAACACCTTCCCTATGAAGAAAGGTTAAAACTCTTGTGGCTCTTTAGCTTGGAGAAATGACGGCTGAGGGGTGACATGATCGAGGTTTATAAGATTATGAATGGGATTGAGCAGGTTGAGAAAGAAGTCCTTTTCTCCCTTTCTCACAATACAAGAACTCGTGGGCACTCCATGAAATTGCTGAGCAGTCGGGTTAGAACAGATAAAAGGAAATACTTCTTCCCCCAAAGAGTGATTAACATATGGAATTCACTGCCACAGGAGATGGTGGCAGCTACAAGCATGGACAGTTTCAAGAGGGAATTAGATAAACATATGGAACAGAAGTCCATCAGTGGCTATTAGCCACAGGGTATAGATGGGAATTCTAAGTCTGGGGCAGGTGATGCACTCTATTCTTGGTGCTGGAGGGGGCAGCAGTGGGAAGGCTTCTAGTGTCCTGGCCCCACTGCTGGACCTCCTGATGGCACGTGGTATATTTTGGCCACTGTGTGACAGAGTGTTGGACTAGATGGGCCATTGGCCTGATTCAACATTGGCTTCTCTTATGTTCTTATGTTCTTATGTTTGTGAAATGCCCATAGAGATGATATATAGCCTAAGATTAGATTATTAGCTGTAAAACCTAATTTGGTAGATAATGTAAGATTAATTGGAAATGTAACAATAAAAATAAAATAAATCTTTATAATGGATTTTTGAGTTGGAAAAGATGACTGTTTACTTACTGTAGCTGAAAAGGAAATTTGTCTGTTTGGCTTGGATCTGAATAAACACACATGCTAAACTGAAAAGTGAGCACTGGTTGATTTCTCTGCTCACTTGTAATACCACCTGTTTCAAAATCCATCATTATTCAATTGGAACTGGAAATGAGACAAAAAAACATAAGATCTGCCTTCTGCAACACTAGTAGCAAGTTTCTCAAGCCATAGGCAGACTTGACCAAAAAGCCTTTATTAATGGTTCTGACTAGGGATGTGCACAAACCAATTTACAAACTGAAATTTGTCACAAACTGGGTGGTTCACGAGGCTTGGTTCATGTGATTGTGTTGTTCGCGAACCACCCATGAACCACCATATTTTTTTGTAGTGGTTTGTGCTGTTCGTGGCAGCGGTTTGTGCAGCTGACACACGGGCACCAGCATGGCTTGCAAAAGCCAACTCCATTGTTGTGGAGTTGTGATAAAACCTTTTGGAGGTGCAAGTGGTGGCTATCTGGAAGAGAATGAGGGTATCCAGGATGCTGAGAAGGAGGTGAAGAGGTGGCAAGGGGAGGCAGATTCCACTGAGAAAGTGGGATGCCTCCAGGAGCACGCATCTGAAATTGCAGAAAGGAGGTGAATGGTAGGTCATTCGCTCTGGGGTTTGGATGCTACAGAGTGGGAACTGAGAAAAGGCTAGAGAGAAGATGGAGGGTGGCTGGGAGACTGGCCAGAGCCTGACAGGCAGGTGCCAACAGCCTGGGAGTCCATAGTTTATTGGAATATAGAAAAAATGGAAGGCGTGCACATTTAATTGGAAGTGAGGGAGGGACTGGGGAGAACCAACCCATGGAGTCAGTAGATAGAGGGCAGGGGAAGGAACCCACCCAAGGGGGTGAGCCCCAGGCGTTGCATGTGGTGGCAACAGGCCACAGTTCAAAAAAGGAGAGACTCAGTCAAGGTTGGGGGTCAGAATCCCAGGGATCTGGCCTATGAGGGCCAGTAGAGGGATGCAAAGGGAAGGAGCCCGCCTGAGAGAGTACACCCCAGGCATTGCATTTGGCGGCAAGTGGCATGGAAGCATAAGAGGGGAAACTGGGAAAAAAGAGAAGGACCATACCATATCATGGAAGTAGGAGACTGGGGAGAGTCAGTAGAGGAAGGCCAGGAGAAGGAACCCACCCAAGGAGACATGCCCCAGGCATTGTGTTTGGTGGCAGGAGGCATGGAAGTGGAAAGGAAGGAACTGAGAAAAAGGGAAGGAAAGCTCTGAACCAGGTTGGGGGTCAGAGAGCTGCCACCAGCAGAAAGGCGGGAGGGAAGATCTCCCAGGAAAGGAGATCTCCTCCCCTTCTTTTCTGTTGGCCTTGGGGAGCTGCCCCCAGCAGAAAGAAGGGAGGGAAGATCCATGAACCTCATGAAACCAAACTGGTTTGCAAAGCAGGAGGGGGGGTTGTCCTGGTTCATGATTCATGAGGTCCAATGAACCAGGATGCACTTCCATTTTTTTCTGGTTCGTGCCCATCCTTAGTTCTGACCCATCTAGCTGTTTTTGACCTATTGTTCAGAGGCTCTCTTCCTGGTGGCTGATTTTCTTCAGCAAGAGCCTAGTATTGCTTCATAAGCTTAAATCTCTCCTTGATGATCCTTAACTCCCATGTTCAGGACCTTCTTTGGGTTTGTGTCCAGGTGACTGACCACTTTCTCACTTTCCTTCTATAATCTGGCTTGGAATGTCCACTTGAAGTATCTCTTGTCTTTGCAGATGAACTATTGGATCAAGGCAGCACAAGGAAATGACACTCATGTGACCATATTTCACATCCTGGGATTTTCAGGAAGTCCATTACTAGAGTTGTTGTTTTTCCTTCTCTGCTTGATTGTCTACACCCTGACCCTGCTGGGAAATGGCCTCATTGTTTTCCTCACACTGTCCAGCCCAGCACTTCAGACACCCATGTATTTCTTTCTCCGGAACCTATCTTTCATGGAACTTTGCTACAGCTCTGTCACCATGCCCAGGATATTAACAAGTTATGTCACAGCGAATAATAAGATCTCCTTTACTGGTTGTGCAGTCCAGATGTCCCTTTTTCTCCTCCTGGGATGTGCAGAGTGTTACATCCTGGGTGCCATGGCATATGATCGGTATGTGGCTGTGTGTCACCCTCTGAGGTACATGACCACGATGGACAAACATTCCTGTATGCTGCTGGTTGTTGGATCATGGATGTGTGGCTTGCCAGTTTCCTCTGTTCAGACCACTTTGACCTTCTCTTCTCCATTCTGTGGCCCCAATGAAATCAACCACTTCTTCTGTGATATTCCCCCTCTACTGAGGCTGGTTTGTGCTGACACTTCCCAAATAGAAATGATTATGTTGATTCTCACTGTGGTCATCATCATTGCCCCATTCATGCTGATCCTCATTTCATATGCTCACATCATTGTTGCTGTGGTGGGGATGAGCTCATCTGAAAGCAGGCAGAAGGCTATCTCCACATGCTCCTCCCACCTTCTGGTGGTGACTTTGTTCTATGGCTCTGCCATGACGGTGTATCTGTTTCCCCAAAACAGTGGCAGTTCAGAGAATGACAAAGTGCTATCCCTTTTCTACACAATGGTTACCCCCATGGTGAATCCCATCATATACAGCCTTAGAAACAAGGAGGTGAAAGCTGCCCTGAGGAAGACAGTTTGTTTCCCATAATTGTTTCAAGAGATATGAAGTTCTTGGGAATGAATGTCATCTGCATAAAGGAACCTGATCAACCCCATTTCCTATTGTTTAAAATAATGATGATCTTGAAGGTCAAATTTGTAAGGTTAAAGAAAATGCTTTATAATCTGGGGCCTACTAACCTTCTGTCCATTTGACAGCTTGGCTCAGTGCAATAATGCTTTAAATTCTAAGTCCTGTATGGTACTTTCTGTGGATATCCATTCATCAGCTTTATTCTGCAGATGCCCTTATGTTATATGGAATAGCTTCCCAGCTATTTCTCTTCATGCTTTAGAGGGCTTGTCAGACAGAACACTTTAGAAGATCCTTTGGTTCCCTAATACATTAGTTCTGTGTGTGTCTGGAAAGATAGTACTCTTGCTTGAACATTATTTTAAAAGTATTTTAACTGTTTCAGTTCTGTTGTTTTAAGAGCTGTGTAATCTTGTATAGATTTCATTTTTGTTCCTCCCCAGTTATCTGGGAGACAGGTGAATTTATGATTGTTTGAAATGAATAAATTGATGAAGAAATAATCTGCTGTTAGAAAAAAAAAAGTGTGGGATGCACAAGGAATTATGGGAGGCACTGCATTCTCTCTTCCCCCACTATGTCCTCATTCCCTTCCCTGGCAGCCATCCATTTTCCTGCTCCCTTTTCTCATTCCTACCCACCACCTGACCTACCTTTATCTGCTCCCTATCTTCAATTTCCTTTTCCTTCCTCTGGCAGCTTCTCTCCAGAAAAGTTATGGCCAAGTTATATGGTGCCAACTCATTCAAGCACAGTTGCATAGTGGGGTATCTGTAAGGACCTGAGAGGAAGTACTTCACTTACCCCTATATTCTCCTCACCATACTATTCCCTCTTTTCCTCCTCCTGGCAACTCCCATATGATCACCTTTCCCTGCCTCCTTGCCTCCTTCACACTCACCAAACAATCTACCTTTTATCTGCCCTCCCCAGTCCTCAGCTATTTATTTATTCCTCTAATTTGTGCCCCACCCTCCCCACCAAGGCAGGCTCAGGCGGCTTACAGACAATATGTTAAAACAGTTAAAACACCATGTTTAAATAAAGTCACAAACAATACAGCTATATTTATTATCTATTCATTTAAATCCCACCTTGTTCCCCATGATACTCCCATTCTCAATTTTATCTAGGGTTGCCAGGTCCCCTCATTGCACCACCAGGGTATTTGGGGTAATTCCGGGATCTCCCCAACATAATGATGTCACCCAGAATTGATGTCATCACACCAGGGGCGTTACGTGGGGGCACTCTGGTTTGAGGGCTAAACTCTATGGTAAAACTGGCTTAAACCCATAGAGTTTGGGCCTCAAACCAGAGCATCCCTGTGCGATGTCCCCAGTATGATGATGTCACTTCGAGTGATGTCATCACCTTGGGTCATCACATGGGATTATGACTGTTTGGGATTGGGGTTTCCCCCACCCGCCAGCTGCCCAGCAGCAGGCAGAAGCCCTGAAAAATGGTGGAACCCCCTGTCCCCAACCTGGGGACTGGCAAGCCTAATTTTATCCTCACAATAACCCTATGAAGAAACAGCTAGATTCTAGTCTACTAGCACCTTAGAGACCAGCAAGATTTTTGGTCTCTAAAGTGCTACTGAACTCAAATCTAGCTGTCCTACCACAGACCAGAACAAAAAACCTCTGAAACTATCCTGCGAGGTAAGTTATGTTGACAATGGGTAAGTGGCCCAAGGTCACACAGTGAGCTTCCACAACAGAGTGAGGATTCAAAAGTGGGTTGCCCAGATCCTAATCTGAAATTCTAATCTGTATCATACTGACCTTTGTGGGGTGGCTGTTCCTTAACAACAGCAAGCAGTGGGCTTGGATCAGGTGAGTCATATAAGTCCAGTGGTAGCAAGTTGCCCTGTAGTTGCTGCTGTTCTTGGCTCTTGGCTCCTGGGGAAGCTGTCCAGTTGATGGGAGAGGGAATGTGCATGTTTGTGTGTATGTATGTGAATATAAACTTAAGTCACAATGATCATTGATCTGTTTAGTCAGAATGTGTTGATAAATACAATCCAACCTCCCCCTCAAAAAAAAGGGGGGGGGAGGGAATGCAAATATTTATTCTGAGTAGGGAGAGCAGTCACAGGATGCATTTATTATCAACTGGTACTTCGCACAGAAGTTAGGAGGAATCCGTTTAGGGGTCATTATTCCTCTCGCTAATTTATTATACCAAGGGAAACTAAAACAAAAGAACAATTCTTGCAACAGGTATATGAAATAATAGTCTTTAATGAATTATAAAATGAGAGATCTAACATAGAATATTTAAACTACTGACAAAACTAGTGTAAAGACAGTATAACAACAATGGAATACCTACATAGCTCACCCAAATTCAGATATTGCAGGGGGGGGGCACATTCATTAATCCTTTAACCTTTAATTTGCCAAGAAATGTCAGTTCATTAGGAATAAAAGCAAAACAAAATATGGGTTCAATTACTTATATGCACCATACATACCCGTTAAACTCCATTGCTGATATTGGTATCAGGATTAAAAAAAAAATAGATTTGAACAGGCAGTTGAAATTGAAGATTTCAAAACAGGGGTTTTGAGAAGAATATTGATGTGCATTAGAAAGAGTACACTTTCTACAAGTTAGCATTCATCCATGGTACTTTGTCAGGCCATTAACTTAAATTGATTGTAAACTAATATGGATTTTAACATATAGTCTCCAGGTTCAAACCCTAGCATTCTAGCTACTGGAGCCCTACAAAGCTCACAAAAAATTCATGAGATACATCTTTAAACAAATTAGTCCAGATGGGTACCAAATGAGTAAGAAAAATTATCCTAGTTAATAATCCTTCACGGTAACTGCAACAGAAGTATTAAATGGGTAATAATATCAGTTAGTATGATCATTTGGGCCCATTATGCAATTTTTGAAGAAATAAAGAATTACAAAGTATATCCCATACTATCTTAAAAGTTAGACCTATCTTGAGAGTGCCTAGAGTTAGACTTACTTAGCTTCATGGAGGAAACAGTCCCTCCTAAGACATGATAATTCAACCACTGCTGTGCCTAATGATTATCTGTAGCCATCGGGTTGAGATAAAAGAGGAATTATAGAGCACGTTATGATGTGGGTATGTTCAGTATTTTTAGATGTTTTAACCTGTTTCCCTGGCACTGGTTGCCCTTGTAAGCCGCCCTGAGCCCGCTTGCGGGGAGGGCGGGGTAGAAATGGAATGTATAAATAAACAAATATAAATAACATGGCAACTGGTTCTTTCTTCACCATAAAACAAAATAAAAGTTCTGTTTTAAGTTTAGGAGGAAAAACCAGTCTAACACAGTTTGCACATTTGGTAGCAGTTCTCCTTATGGCCTCCTTCACCTCTTTGTTCCTCAGGCTGTATATGAGGGGATTGACCAGCGGAGTCAGGATGGTATAAAAAACAGAGAAAGCTTTGCTCAGCTCTTTCAGTTCACTGGCATCTTGCAAAAGATACACGGTGATGAGGGTGCCATAGAAAATGGTCACCACAATAAGGTGAGAGGAGCACGTAGAGAAGGCCTTTTGCCTACCTGTGGTGGATGGGATTCCAAGAATGGCTGTAATGATGTGTGCATATGATGCTATGGTTAAAATAAATGGAGGCATGGTAGAAATGGAGGTCAAAACAGCTGATACAAGTTTGACCTGACTTGCGTCACTGCAGGCCAGGTTCATCATTGGAATGAAATCACAGAAGAAATGCTCAATCACATTGTGGCCACAGAAGGATAACTGCAATATAAATGCTAACAAGACTGTGTCTATGACAAAACTGCCAATCCAAGATCCAGCCACAAGCCAAAGGCAAACTTTGAAATCCATAAGAACTGAGTAATGTAAGGGTTTACATATTGCCACGTAACGATCATATGACATTGCTGCTAGGAGGTAGCATTCTGTTACTGCTAAGAACACAAAAGCCCATAATTGTGCAATGCAGCCATTCACTGAAACACCGTGGTTCTCAGTTAAGAAGTTGACCAGCATTCTGGGGAGAATGGTTGAGGTGTAGCAGGTCTCCAAGCAAGACAAATTGCCCAGGAAGAAGTACATGGATGTATGTAGGTGCTGATCTGTCAGAACTAGGATAATGATGGTCAGGTTTCCGGCCAGGGTCATGATATAGATCATTAGAAAAACTACAAATAGAAAGATACGCATTTCTTGGAGCTCTCCAAATCCACGAAGGATGAATTCTGTGATTATGGTCTCATTTCTCCACTCTAGTTTCTGCATGCCTGGTGAAAAAGAGAGTAAAATAGATACAATCAGAATGAATTTTTCCCATCCAGTTCTTCAAGTTGTATGGGGTTGTATAGGTTCAGGATTCCATTCCCTATGGTTAATATAATAAGAATAAAGCTAATTTCAAAAAGTCATTTTAGTAGGCTACCCGAAGTTCTCACTTTTCTGCCTCATCATCACTGAACCACTTAGAAGAAAATACAGCTTGACAGCTTTTCATGTTTTATCTAATAAGGAGTAGCCAGTGCTTTCTTTCACCAGAAATTATGCATAGAGTGTAAACACTGATTTGGGCTTATTAACAAAGAACTGAGTTGATACAAGGCCCAGTTGTGATTCACAGGAAAAGCCATGGAGATGTGATTAAAAATGTCAAGGGACACTAAAGGTTGAAGGGACTGGGTTAGAACCAACTGGAAAAGAAGTGAGGAAGAATTCCTTTGATCATCCCAAAAGGCTATGCTGGCAATCATAAGCCTTGCATTTGGGGTTCGCAGTAAGGATGGGAACTGGAAAGACTGGATGAATCCTGACCCTTCATAGTCTAAGGACCCTTTCCGGTGAGTAGCAAGGGGAGGGGGGCTAACAAAGCCAACATTCTAACATTGCACAAAGCATACCAGAAGGTCAGGAGCAGCATGGCAGAACCCTGCAACTATGGAGAAGCAAGGGAGTGGATGATAAACACTAGGAGTCCACCAAACAGCACATGGTCTGGAAGTACCATTGTTATTATTGTAGGAGCTGTAGACTTGGTCAGTTCCTGTATGAAAAACCTCTGAAGGTTCCATACAGAGTGCTTTGAACTGCTGTGTAAGGTGTAATAATGAATGCAAATAAATCTCTCTGAACGGTTGCATGGGGAGGTACTGTGGCTCTGTGGCAGATCATCTTCTTTGCATGCAGAAGGTCCCAGGTTTAATCCCCAGCATCTCCAGTTAAAAACTCAAGTAGTAGGTGATATGAAAGATGTCAGCCTGAGAGTCACTGCTAGTCACAGTAAACACTTGTATTGATAAGACCATATGTGTATTCATTAGTGTGTATTATGAACAGTTTAGAGAGTCTATCTGGTGATGCAATGAAAATGCAATACCTACCTAATAGCTCTTTGAAGCCAGCTATACCTGATCAAAGTACTTTAAAAATGTAGGGGAAACTGCCATCGTTTCCAGTCACTCTCCATACCTAGTGAGTCTTGGTCCATCCCAGCTCCCTTTCAAATAATGTAAAAAGGTGTAAGGACACAGCAGTGAGGGAAGTGGTGTTCTACTGTGCGTTTTGGGCAGGAGAGAAAAAGAGACTGTTGACACCCTGATGTATTATGAGCCATCTGTGAAGATGGTTAATGTGCTTTCTGTGGCTTAGGTAAACAGCAACAGAACTGGAGGGAAAGTCCCTTAATGTGTAGCTTAATGCGTGGAAATTGCAGGTGAAACTGTTCATGGAACTTAGGCAAGTGCCATAGTCTGGAAAATAATATCCCAGGCTTTTTCTCCAGGCTGCTGGCATTCCTAAGCAAAGAGTGATTACCAAGACATGCCTTGCTTACCCTTGTCTGTATAACAAAGTTGTACTCAGAGATACCAGCCAACAAAGGGACTCCTCATACTTTGTGGATTGGGGAATATGTTAAATGCTGCTATCATATCTTTAAATATGTGTCACAAATGTAACTGTTCTGCAGAGCATTAAAACAGCATATTGGTGATCTTTGCCCAAGGCATCATCAGTGGGCCCCACTTATCATGGAAGACATGGAAAGTGGGAACCAAAAATCTTCTTATATCACTTCTAACCTGCTTAGTAATCCATCAAAACTGGGAATGAGACTGGAGGTGGGACCCTAGCTCATTAATAACCACATCTGAGCAAGAGTTTCTGAAATGAATGATCCTCCTCCTCCTCCTCCTCCTCCTCCTCCTCCTCCTCCTCCTCCTCCTCCTCCTCCTCCTCTTCTTCTTCTTCTTCTTCTTCTTCTTCTTCTTCTTCTTCTTCTTCTTCTTCTTCTTCTTCTTCTTCTTCTTCTTCTTCTTCTGACAGGGCCAAGTGCTGCTCCTGCCCAGTAGAGCTTCTGATTGCCAGTTTGAAATCTGATCAACTGTACAGATTAAAATAGCATTTCAGTGACAGCTGCCACTATAAAGTCAGTTTTATTCCCTCTCTGACTCCTCTTTCCCCGCATATTTTTTAAAAATTTACTCCTCTTCTTCCTTGCACTTGGGCTTCCTCTGTTTGTGTGTGGTTGGCTTCTCCTCCCACATGGCCATTTTGAGGCTGCGTCTACCATCATGTATTAGAATTCAAAAGGTGCCCACAGGTTCAAAAAAAAATGGGGACCTCTGGTCTAGCAGTACCATCCTATGGCCGAGGACAGACTGGCAATTTGCCGCGGGATGGGACCCGGGCTGACAACGACTCAATATCAGATTAAATGGAATGTTCACACAGGCACATCTGCCTGGCGTCCCCCACCCGTAGCCTACCGGTGCTCTCGCGTTTCACTGCCGGATTAAAAAAACACCTGATAAAAGCCGACGCAAATCTTGAAAGCCTGCGTTTGTCGCGCGTTTCTCCGCTTCCGGGGAGTCTGAACGCGCAGCCGAAAAGCCGGGAGCAACCCGTGTTGGGCATGAGGCAGCAGCGGTGTGATTGGCTGCACTCCGCTCCACTGCCCAATGCGGTGCCGGCGTTGCAGGGCAAAAAAAAAAAATCGCCAAAATGCGCTCATGCGCACATACGCCCACAGCCAAAATAATGGGGAAACAGTGAATATAGCGCGCCTCTGGCGCGGCAGTCTGAACGCTCCCGCGCGCCTCCGTCCAGTATCTTCCGGCAGAGGCCCCCGCTGTGTGGACGGGAAAACCCGGTATCGGTTACTCCGGGTTTTTTTTGCCGCGACTCGATACCGGGGCAAATTGCCAGTCTGTCCTGGGCCTATGAAGGGTTACACTCATCTGAGCATTGACTTCATGGTGACTTTGAAGGGCATAAAGATGATAATGTAAGCATCTTCTGAAAGCAGGACAGCAGAATACATTAGATAGGCATCTAAGTCTGCTTGTGCTTTCAGCAACTGCATACAGACAAAACTAAAACAGATGCAGTTTTCTCCATCATTGAATTGTTTTGTCCGTAGTTCATCTAAGCCAGCATCCTGTGTCAGATGCATAGTAACCCAACTAATTGACCACGGCTTCAAACAGATGAAAAAAGCTTTACTGTGTTATATGCAATAGTTAAAAAGTACATGAAACCTGTGCTCCTTTGTTATCTGTCCGCTTTTTTTTTAATGGAAACAAATAATACATTCAGTACATGCAGGCAATGCTTACCTGGAATCTGAGATACAAGAAATCTTGAAAGAGTAATCCCTAGTTTTTAGTCATTAATCAGGAATATCCTGGGGTTAAAAATTTGAAAAGCACTGATGCATTATTATTATTTTTTGCATTTACTGAAAAATCATACTATTAAAGTGAGGAGATGAAGACTCTTCAACCATATTCCTGGATGATTTGCAGTGACAATGATTGACTCTCTCCTTCATACTTCAGTTTTCTTATATGGACCATAAGCACTTAAGGAGAAAGCAAGAAGCAGTAGATATCCCTCTCCTAATGAGACTCTTGGGAAATGTTTAATTCTTAAAGAACATTATCATTTTCTCTCTCAGGAACACGTCTGTGGTAAAACAAAACATCTAGGGAATCCAAAAGAGTTTTTTTAAAAAATAGCTGTCTCTAATTTTTTTTTTTCTTAAACCAATAATGTCATTATAAAGAGCTGAGGTCAATAGGTTGGATCCAGCCAGCTTTTCTGTTAGTGAAAAGGGGAGGAAGGATACCTTTGACTACCCAAAAAAGCTACGCTGTAGATTGTGGGACCTGTATTTACAAAAGCCATGACGGAAGGAAGGCATTTCATTAGCTGTTCCCTCAGTCCTGGTTTCAATGACTTGGGGTGATTTCCCACTAAAGCTGCCTCAGGGTTGTGCCACCGTTTGCCCCAATACTGTTAGTCAATTTCACACCCGAAGCCGCGGGGCTGCATTTTGACCCGCGGCTTCGCCCGATTTCCCTCGCAGTTTCGTAATCCTGTTTTTTGAGGATTATGAAACTGCGGGGAAATCGGGCGAAGTCGCGTGTCAAAATGCAGTTCCGCGGCTTCGGGTGTGAAATTGACTAATAGTATCGGGGCAAACGGCGGCGCAACCCCAAGGCAGCTTTAGTGGGAAATCACCCTAGGTTCATGGACTGGGGAATTACAAGATATGTCTTTCTCCTGTCTGTTTCTGTAACTGGCAGCAACTCTTCTGGATCTCAGGCAGAGATTTTTCACATTGCCTATTACCTGATCCTTTTAGCTGGTGAGGCCAGGAAATGAACATGGGACCTTTACTGATGTATTTCTTTTACACCATTTATGACATTTATACACAATAGCTGGGTTTTAATCAGAGTTGCCAAAGCCCCCAGAAATGCTTGTTAGCCTTAGATCACTGTCCAGCTATATTCATTCTGCACTGTTAGGATTACTTTGTACCTGGCCCATTCTGTACCTGGAGCAGGGAATTAATACAAGAAGATCAGCTTGTGCCTGTATCATCCCACCTAAACCATTCCAGGAACTTAGTGAAATCTTTCTTTTGGTACATGCTTGGGTAGAGTTGTACCTGCAGAGGATAATTATGATGCAGTCCTAAGGAGAGTTACACCCTTCTCAGTCCATTAACTTCAATGGACTTACAAGGATGCAACTCTGTTTAGGATTGCACTGTTAATCTATATACTCAAGGTGTATAAATATTAGAGGAACTGCATCAGGTCTTTGTATTCCCTTGGGAACCCAAACATATAAGCCACGTTGATCAAGAATACCATTCAAGACAGATCTTGCTCCAGGACAAAATTCCAGGTAATGACAGCTAGAAGCTAGCATCCAGAATTCAGATGTCATGGTAGCTACCTGGTCTCCTTTCTTCCCAAGATAATGCTTTCTTCAGCAAATAAGATAACAGCCATTAGCCATGAAGGTGAAGCACCTCTGTACTCACTGGACATAGGGTTGCTAACCTCCAAGTGGGCCCGGGAGTTCTCCTGAAATTATAGCTGATCTGTATACTACAGAAATCAGTCTCCCCCCGTCCTTCCAGAGAAAATGGCAGCTTTGGAGGGTGGACAGAGTAGTATTACATCCCTGCTGAGCTTCCTCTGTTCCCAAAGCTCTGCCCTTCCCAATGTCCACCCCCAAATCTGTAAAAATGTTCCAAATGGGCCTATTCAGGAGTAAAGACCTACTTTGGAGTAAAGTAAGAGAATCAGGAAGTGTGGGTAGCAGGGAGGAGGTAGTTAAAAGGTAGAAATAGGCAAAAATAGGAAAGGAAGGGCTATTTTACAAGCATTAAGCCTGGGAGTGGGCAGCCAGTAAGGCCTAGAGTATTTACAACCTGAATAGACCAAACTATCCCAGGAAGAAGGATTAAGGCATCTCTGGTCTGTAGGAATGGGAGCTGCAGGCTTATCCAGCAGTGGTAGCTACCTCAGTCATAACCATGATTACAAGCTGCCTAAAGAAAAAAATCTCCTGTCTAGGTCTGCCAGGTCTGTTGGAAACACTGGCAGGGTGGTGGTAGGGGGACATTCCAGGAGCAGGAAGTGAAGTCACACAATGTGCTTACTTCACCCAGAAGTGACATAGCTACATCAATTATGTTGGCAGCGGTGCTCTGGTTTTTGGGCAAAACTGTATGGTAAAATCAGCCTCAAACCATAGAGTTTTGCCCCAAAACCAGAGCATCGCCCCCCAACATCACCAGAGTGATGTAGTCATGTTGTGTTTATTTCCAATGACATCACTGTTGAGGGGAGGATTTCCTCCTGACAGCCAGCTGGCTGGCAGCAGGTAGGAGCCCACAAAACTTTGGGCTCTCCACCCCCAACTGGGGAATGGCAACTCTAATCCTGTCCCTTTAATGGAGGTTTAATGGAATGTTATTTACCAAGTTAAGTTATTTGCCTACATCCCGTGAAAAGCTTCAGCTGCCCCTTTCCACATGTTAAGCCTCTATTAAAGGGGTAGGACTTTCTCCCCCTTGGCCTGCTGGCAACCCAGGTTCCCCCCAGCCACTGGCAGGTGAAGGGGGGGATGGAGCCTGGGCACCTTAATGGGGTACAATACCATAAAATTCACTCTCCAGAGAGTCCATTTTCTCCAGGGGACCTGATCTCCATAGTCTGGAGATGAGCTGTAATTCTGGGGGATCCCCAGGTCCTACCTGGAGGCTGGCATCCATACCTAGGCCTAACCTTGTACTAAAGGTACAAAGACCTGAAACTGTAGCAAGAATACTGGAAGGAATTCTGTCCCCCACAGAGCAGATCTGGACACTGAGTCTAAAACAACCAAGAAGATGAGTGTCATTTAGGAAACAGACTTCCTTATCTTACTGGTCTTCTCTGAAGCCCAGGAACATCTGTAAAAGGCAATTTGTACTACAAAAAATAGTTTCTCCCCACCCCCTGGAAGCACCATTGGGGATTGGTTTGCTCCATGTGTGTCTGACCAAGTATAACCCTCATCTCCCCTGTTCTACCCCATTTTATTTGCTGGCACATCAGCATCTTCACAAATAGGCACTGCATTTTTTTCGGTACTTGGGCCCAAAAAAAGAAAGAAAGAAAGTTGCTGTTTCCTTGAGTTTCAACAGGAAACAAATTTGCACTTGCAATTTCTTCCTCCCCTGCACAATTGGAATGACTTTTGAGATGTAAGGCAAGGAATCCTCCTTCCCGACTTCAGGCAGGTAGGAGAAAGCATTCTATAGGCAACTATAACGGTCACTTTCAAGGCAGGCAGAGGGAGGTATGCCCCTCAACATGGCCCTCCCTGGCCACAAGTGGGGGATTGGGGGTAGGATTGCCAGATGAAGTTTGGGAATCTCCTGACCATTTGGGAGTGGAGCCTGGGGGGGACAGGGACCTCAGTGGGGTAAAATGCCATTGAATCCACCCTCCAAAGCATACAGTTTCTCCAAGAGAACTGATCTCTGTAGTCTGGAGATGAGCTGTAATTCTGAGGGATCTTCAGGTCCCACTTTGAGGCTGGCATTGCTACAGTACACAGGACCCTCCGGAAGAGGGGCATAGGTCTGCACGGGGAAGGGTCAATCAGCAAAAATCCCCCCATTCATGGAAATCATCCACTGGATCCAACCCTACAGTGTAGTCCTAAAGACACTTTCCTAGGAGAAAGAAAGCTCTATTGAATAACTTCTGAGTAGACCTATTCAGTTTTGTTGCCTGTGTGTCCACCAAACCTTGATGTTGGGAATGCCTTTGTTTAGATGAACATGCTGTGATCACTATTGTTGCTGCTACAGGACTCGGAAACAGTCTCCTATGTTTCTTGTTGGCTATTCAAACCTGATTTGTTTGTAGTAGCTAAATTAATGCTTCTGTTTGACTTTCAGAGGGTAAAAATATTAACAGTGTGATCCTAAAAATATTTTCCTGGAAGTAAACCCCATCAAATAGACCTGAGCAGGATTCTGAGCAGCCCTTCCTAGGATTGCACTGCTTTTCTCTCTGCTGAATGACTATGAGATTGGGAATCTTGTTTCTTTATTTCACACTGCAACATTGTGCTGTGATGGCTTTCCCAGAAGATCAAGAGCCTACTGTTATATTGTCTAGCGGGTGTGAGTATTACACAGAGGGAAATTGTGCTAAGGTTTTCTTCCTCCAAGCTCCTAGTCATATGTTTTTTGGTTATAAGTCTGAATGAGCTAAAATGAAATGGAAAAAAGCAGCCAGCGGTAGATAAAAGCAGCATAAAACCAATAAGAGAATTGCAATGACAGCCATAAAACAGATCCTTGTTCTCAAAACTCAGCAACGGCTATATCAAACACAAACAAGAAAAGTGAGCTAATAAAATTGTTTTTGCTGGGTTCCTAAAAGAGAACAGGCTACACGTTTGGGGGAAAAGGAGATCTAAAAATGATATTTTAATACACAAAGTGTAAACAAATAGGCAGGTATTAGGCAAAATATAATAGGAAGGCAATTCCATAACTAAGGTGCCGCCTTAGAAAAGACCCTGTTCCCGGTTGTCACCCACTTCATCTCAGACAGTGGGGGAAATACAGAGCATGGCTTGGGATGCTCATGTGTGCTGGGAAGCTTTCTGAAGGGGGGGCAGGTGGTCCTTCAGATACCCAGGTCCCAAGATGGTGAGGGCTTTAAAGTTAAGGATCAATACTTGAAATTGTACTCAAAAAGACTGAAGTTAGCTTGTACCTGCAAATACTGTGGCTGCTGTATTCTACACCAATTTAAATTTCCAGACCATCTTCAGAGGCAATCCCTAGTAAAGTGCACTATAATAATCTAGATGTCTGTGTGGACCAGAACCAGAGCCAAATTTTCCTCTTTAAGAACAGACATAGCAGGCATGTCAACTGAAGTTAATACAAGGAATTATATGTCACAGAGGAGACTTGGCCTTCCATTTTCTGACACAGACCTAACAACATTCTGATACTGCTTCTGATACTAAAAAGAAATGGAGCTAGCTTCTTCAGCATACTGATGCCCCTTCCTTTCAAATCCCCAGACAACCCATCCCAGTGGTTTTATATGGGTATTAAACCTTACGGAGGGACAGACTGGACTTTCTGGGGAACCCCCCCCCCCATGGCAGACAGACATATATAAATAAACAAGGTGGCGGTCATATGCACAAGATAATGTGTGGGGGGGAAGCGAGGCTATTTCCTCCAGAGAAATTTGACCCACAGTTGTGTGATCACACAGTCCTTTGAAGCTGTGGGGGCAGCCTACCACTGTGTGATCAGACGAACTGCGGGTGAGTCGGGTTTGGGTTTTTTTGCTGTTTGTTCCCAACGCACTTAAACGGGGAATCAATGAATCTCATCTCCGCACTGAGGGCTCCTATGGTGATGATGCGCATACTGAGAGGGGGGGAACAATGGCACAGAGTTGGGATGGCCTGATCAGACCATCCCAACACCATGAGAATGCACTGGATCGATCAGACATGGGAAACTCCACCCATGGCCCGTCACAACCTGTTTTGCTACTGGACTTTCCCCAGTGTCTTTTTACTCCCCCTCTACAGCAGAGCAAAATGGGTTGTCAACGGGTGTGGGGCGCTTCCCAGATATTCATGTCTGATTGTGCCCTTTAAATCCACCTGGCATTCATGCCTATGGCAGGGCTAATTATGCGTGTGATCGCAGCCTTGGATTTGTTTGCTGTTTCTCCTGAACTGAGTCTCAGTCTTCTTTTCTCATGGTATAGACACACAAGGTTATCCGGTGTTTCTGGGCCATGCGTCAGGAGATGATACAGGAGAGAACACACTGGACATCCAGCAAGCGGTGATCATGGGCCGAATCCTCTACATTGCTGTTCGGTCAGTTGCTTGTTCCTTATACCATTCTTACTTTCCTTATAATACAAATCATTCCTCCACTCCTTGAACTATCATCCAGCATAGATTTTGTCTGCTCCAGTCCCTGGATCCTGATATTACCTTTTGAATGGTCAAAAAAGACCCTCCTCTGTCCTTCCAGCTGGTAAGATCTAACCCACTCTCTTCTACAGAGCTAAACACTGGTCATTTCACAATAACTGCCCTCTGTCACCGTGAATTGTCCAGGCTTATCTGACCATCCATTTTTTTCTCCTGTTTATAGGGACAATATTTACATTATTGATATAGACACATTATCTACAGAAGAAATTTATTTTACCAAATTAAGTACTATTAGACAGATGTCAGTTTCTTCTCTTAGCTGCTAAACTATACCAGTTCCCTGATATATGAGATCACACCATTCCCATCATAGATTTTTTTTTTTTTTTTGGCATGGTGAAAGGAGACCCCTCCTCTACTGTTCCACAGCAGGAAAGCTGGTTGGATCTCACCCAACAGCTAGTTGTTGTCTTTAAATCCAACACCATAATGTTGGAGGCCTAACTGATTTCTTCCTTAAATTTGCAGCAATTGATATGGGAATCCAGTGAGGACAAAGTGAGAACATGCATTATGCTGGGGAAATCTGAGGTAGGAAATATTTTTGACTGTTATATTGATGGTTAATCTTTGGCCCACTCTGCACCTAGCATTTGCTCTGTTGTTTTACCAAACCTACAGTGGGAAAGAAAAAGATGCAGCTCAAAACCACATTCAAATACCCTGGGCCAACACTGCACTGACTGCAGAATCACCCCTGATTGGCCATAAAGTGGCCATAAATCTATGCAGACAGTACCATAAAACTGAGAGATCAAAGTAGGTGAAATTGGCATGCAGTGTGGACATTTCCATAAAATTCGACAAACAAAAAAAGTGAAAGTGGCATGTAACGTAGAGGGGAATTTCTGTTCCAACGTGGGTCTGGTAAAACAGCTGAGCGAATGCTATATGCATAATGGGCTTGAGAATGTTCTGTTTGATGTGGAATAGCTCATCATACTATTCACTTCACCAGCAACTACTCTCTTCCACTCTTACCTCCCATCAACCTAATGAGATCACTGGACAGGATGTTTCCAATATGGTCTGATTCTCCTCTCCTCCCTGCTGCAGTGCCCTTCCCATGTGGTCTCTGTCTTTGGTGGGGGGGGGTGTCCCATGATCCGCAGCATAGATTTTTGTGGTGCAGTCCTCTTCTCTCTTTCAACATTGGCAAAATCTAGCAGGATCCAACCAACTGTGTTCAGATTTTCTGTTTGTGCACAGACCTTTGACTGCATGCACAACATTCAAACATCAATAAACATTTATGGAGATGAGAGGTTACACACTTTCCAACTAATGTTCAGCAATAAGCACGGCCACTGAAAAAAATGGGTTGGATCCTACTTGTTTTTTCACTCAATTTCATCTTCACTGTAGCCCTCATCCCACACAACATTTGCTCACATGGGTCCCACACTGCCAACATAACCATTTTGGCAGCCACCAGGAGCCATTCTACCTTCTCTCACCAGCAAAAAGTTGTTAGGATCCAACCCACTGCTTTCAGTTCCTAGCATTTAGGCTTTTTTATGTATTAAAGACAACTCACTGTCTGACTGACTGTTAGTTTATTATTGTCACTTTAGGCTTGGAGTGGATCATTTTCAGTATCCATTTTTATTCTAGCCCTAGCAAGACTTCTATTTCTATATAAGATGCTGTAATTAATTTGCTGAAATCATATTTCTCTTTCTGCTTTTTTCCAGGATAATTGTCATAACTTTATAAAGGTCCTTATAAAAAGAAATGAGGATACATTATTTATTTGTGGGACTGATGCCTTTAGTCCCTCTTGTAGGAACTATAAGGTATCTTTTGCATCCTTAAGCTTTTACTATGAGCTTGCTGAACTTTCTGTTTGGAGCTGAGTGGACTATTTGTATTGTACCCAATGGACAATTAATTTCCCAGGGTTAATCATAGGGATGACTTATTAGGGTGGAGCTTGCAATTGAATTTTGGTCCTCTCTTCCCTTCCTAGCTGCTTTTGAGATGGATAATGATCCATGAAGATACAATTAGCTGTCTGAAAGAGGTTCATATCATTGGCTTTCCTGAAAATTTTTCCCTACTGTCTGGAAATGTTATTTAAAAACCCATAGATGCACTCTTCCAGAACCTCAGATTTCCAACAACTCCAGAAAAGCACATCCAAATGAGTCAAAAAAGGCTAACAGAGAGAAATCTCTTAAAAATTAACCCTTTGAGAATTTAAAAAAAGGAAAGGAAACCACATTTTTTTTGGGGGGGGACAAAGCGTTACTTTGGGAAAGAGTTATGTTTTTGTTGTTGTTGTAGAAGAATGCAACTGCAGAAGCAGACATGATGTAGAAATCTGTTCAAAGGTGGTTTTTGTTGTTGTTGTTTTGTTAGCCAAAAGACAGATTTGCAGATATAGGTAATATAATCTTCAGTATGCAAAGTGCTAGATGGGATCTATTACTTGTGTCAATTTGTTGCTATAATTGCAGTACATGGATGCAGTTTTCCTGGAATTCCCATTGCTGGAGTCACAGAAGTTCATATACAGGGACTCATCAGCATTCCTTGAAATCTTACAAAATATCCTTATACTAAAATCTCTGCAGAAAAGTTGAAATGAATGGGGGGGGGTAGATCTGCTTACCTCTAGGTTAATTCCAGTCTTTCATAGTTACCTTAGCCTGAGATTTACAGGAACTTCACTGGGTAGTTCTCCAAAGTTAAAGGATTTATATACAATGTTCGCTAACACAAATGTAGTGAACTTCTTTATGGAATGGGAAATCTCAGTGTTTGAGTCAAATGTACAAAACTATTCTTTTACGCTGCAAAATGGTAGAGTTACTTGTTTGCTAGAACCCATAAACCATTTAACCTAATTTGCAGTTCTAGAAAAGATCATGTATGCATAGTGTCTCCTTGTTAAATATACGGGACAGATAATGGACATGTTACAAGGGCAGTTACATTGAAGAGGGAATTTAATACACAGTTTTGCACTGGTTGGGATCTACCTTTTTTAAAAAAAATCTCTACCACCCAGTTCTCCTCCTTACTACAGTACCATGACTTATGACCATTCTGATCCCATGATCTCCACACAGCTGGGGGAGGGTGTTGGTTCACCAGAACTGCTAGGAAGGAAGGAAGGAAGGAAGGAAGGAAGGAAGGAAGGAAGGAAGGAAGGAAGGAAGGAAGCAAGGAAGGAAGGAAGGAAGGAAGGAAGGGAGGGAGGGAGGGAGGGAGGGAGGGAGGGAGGGAAAGCTGTTTCATTTCTGTTTCTTTCTAAGGAGATTCTAAGTTTTTTGTTCTCTAGATGGATACTCTTGAAATCGAGGGAGAAGAGATCAGTGGAAAGGGCAAGTGCCCCTATGATGCCAAGGACAGCAATGTTGCAATGTTCTCAGGTAATAAGGAAGGGGGACAGTGCTCAGTTTTTTAGTGTTCAACATTGGAAAGATGGTGCAGCACATGGCATCAACCTATAGTGGAATCCTGGAGGAAATCATAATGTCATGTTATATCTCATCTTCAAGGATCCATTGGTAAACAGTACAAAAGTTGTAAGTCTTGAGGTGAGACCTGGGGGGGGGGCATTCCCTCACTGACCCCCCTTTCTATTCAGTTCTTTATTGTTATGGTCATTTGACCAAACATATAATCAGTTTTACAGTTTACAGAATAGACAATATTTATAGGATAAAACATGGTCTAATAAAACTTAAACCTGGTTACGAGACAATTTCCATAGCCTAAGGATCAACACACAGAATTTGGCTACTTTGTACATAATCTTTGTGTTCTCATCACATAAAAGATAATCAATCTTAGCTTTTTTCAGTAAAACTGAGAATCCCCCTTTCTCTTGTTGTGTTGCTGCATTTTCTTTAATTGTGAATTTTACCTGATTTACCCATATTTTTATGGGGTTTTATGCATTTTTAAAGTTGGTTTTAATATTTCTGATTATTTGTCTCCTTGGAGACCTAGATTGGTTGGAAAGGTGGCCTAAAATTGTTCTAATTAAAGAGAATAATACAATAATAATGATTTGTACATTTTAGTGGTAGGATGTGTGATCCAGCTTTCAGTATCTCAGTGTTGGATTGGATCCATTCAGCTTTTATGGGGGTGAAAAAGGTCTGACCACTGGCCTCAAGGACCAAAGCAATGCAGGACAAGGGCCCCAGTTAGGAGGGGAACTGGGCAAGATAGAGCAGAAATTTTGGTTGGATCCAACCCCAGATTTCCAGGTATTGCAGCAGTTGTAAGGTCATACTATCTTATGTAAGAAAATAGTACTGCTCTCATCAGGGCTCTTTTTGTAGCAGGAACTCCTTTGCATATTAGGTGACATACCCCTAATGTAGCCAATCCTCCAAGAGTTTACAGAGCTCTTCTTACAGGGGCAACTGTAAGCTTTTGGAGGACTGGCTACATTGGGGGTGTATCGCCTAATATGCAAAGAAGTTCCTGCTACAAAAAGAGGCCTGGCTTTCATAGTTCAAAATGGCGCTGTGCAAGACATTGTATATAGCCAATCAACTGAAATAAAAGCCACTTCTAAGAGTTATTCCTAATCTGAAAATAAACAATATGTTATGTGAACTGTATGACAGTGACACTTTGGGGTTTGCTGATTGGCTGAACAGTTTTGTTTTACTAGGAATTTTTGCTGTTAGATTCAAATATTGTTATCATTCAATACCATAGTTCTATAGTTTGAGTAGTTCTATTGAACTTGTAATTTGCCTTGAATCCCAGTGTGAAAGGGAGACTATACATAAAAATAAATTTTAAAAAATTACTTTGGATTATTTTCAGTGGCCTGTTCCATAGATTAGCCCTGACCTGGATAGCCCAGCCCAGCCCCATCTCTTGTCAGATCTCAGAAGCTAAGCAGGGCCAGCCCTGGTCAGTATTTGGGTGGGAGACTACCAAGGACTACCAGGGTTACTATGCAAAGGCAGGCAATGGCAAACTACTTCTGAATCTCTCTTGCTTTGAAAACCCTATGGAGTCTTCATAAATCAGCTTTGACTTCATAGCAAAAAAAATCCAATAGATTGATGAGGACAAGTAATTGTACTCTCTTTTTCTCACTGTATGTCTCTTTTCAATTCCAATTCCAAAGGTGGGTATCTGTATTCTGGCACTGTGTCAGACATCAGGTCCACAGATTCATTAATTCACCGGAGTCTTGGAGACACCCCAAATCTGCGGACAAATAAACAAAATTCAAATTGGCTGAAAGGTAAGTGTACAAAGGGGGAAGGGAGACACTTTTGAACAAAGTTAAATGACTGATAGTCTTTGGTCTGTGGTAGTTTATAATCCAGTACTTATTCATCATCTTGTGATTTTTTTAGACAGCAGCCACTATCTCTAATCAAGCTAAGTGCCTATCAGTGTTTCATAGAGCACTTAGAGGAGGTAGCAGGAAAGTCGTGGGAGCCATGGCTTGGATTTCACCTAAATTTTTTGTGGATGGAACTATTTCTGCCCAACAGAACATGATTTCTGTGCCTCATGTCTTCAATTACAGCCCAAAGCTCCTCCCAAACTGCTTCTCTTGAGGGTGGGAGACCTCTAGGAACAGCCTGGAAGGAGAGTCAAAGTTTGTCACTAGAGCAGACAATGTGAAAACCACACCCCCTTCCACCTGTAGAGTTTTTAGGTGGGATCCAAGCCCTTGTGTGGAGGATCTAGAGCTGCATACAAAGGAAGGGGGGGAAATCACGATGGTTCTCAAATACTGGAAATTTGTAGTAAACCATGTATACACAATATGTTGGATTCAGCCAGTTTTTGAGTTGATAAAAAGAAAAAAGAAAGAAAGAAAGGAGCCCAGCCCCTTTGATCACCACAGAAGACTACCCTGAGGATCATGGCAAATGTTTGAAAAAAGCCAGGTGGGACAGGGGCTGTAGCAAGGAGAGAAATTGTGTGAGATTGAGTGAAAAAACTGGCTACATCCAACCCAACTTCTGCCCACACAGTCTTGCATGAACTTCATTAAAATACATCCAAATTTTATCCTGTCTTTTGCTTAGATTTATTACTCTGGTTACTATTCTCATTTATATGTCCATGACTGGATCATTTTGTTCTTTCTGCAGAGCCTAACTTCATCCATGTTGTGGATTATGGCAATTATATGTATTTCTTCTTTCGAGAAGTAGCAGTTGAAGCCTGTGACACTAGGCAGGTAAGGGCCAATAGAGAACGGGTAGGTAGGAATGATGTGGAAATGCATACAGGTGCTGCTTTGAGAAGACCCTGCCACACATTTCAAGGTTTAGTTGGAACAGGGCAACATATTGTTCTGATATACTGATCTGTGAATAATAGCAAACTGTGAAATTCTTCTCCCTAGCCCATCAAGCTAGAATACACATGACAGATAGAGGTTTATGTTATTATAGTTGCAGTAATTAATTATTGTGACTGATTAAAGCAAGGAAACATATACACCTGGAAAATCTTCATCACAATAGAAGAAATAGGAGGGGCCATAGCTCAGTGCTAGAGTATCAGCTTGGTATGTAGAAGATCTCAGGTTCTCTCCCCAGTACTTCTAGTTTAAAGGACCAGGTGATGTGAAAGGCCCCTTACAGAAGAAGAAGAAGAAGAACAGGAGGAGGAGGAGGAGGTTTTTATACCCTGCTTTTCTCTACCACAAGGAGTCTCAAAGCAGTTTACAATCACCTTCCCTTCCTCTCTCCACACCTTGTGAGGCAGGTGTGGCTGAGAGAGCTGTGGCTGAACTGTGACTGGCCCAAGGTCAACCAGTGGGCTTCACGTGGAGGAGCAGGAAATCAAACCTGGCTCTCCAGATTAGAGTGTTCCACTTTTAACCACCAGACCATGCTGGCTCTCAAGAGGGCTGATAGTCAGAGTAGACAGTACCTTAACTGACCAATATTCTTGTTCAGTATAAGGCAAGTTCATGTGTTTTTGTAATGTTCATGGGAAATTAAAAAATACATAGAAATTAGTTATATACAGGCTGGGAATTGATCTCCTGAAGGTATGTAGATATATGTTGGATGTCACCACTTTACTGTCACAAAGAAGAACTGCTTTTTCTTATTGGTTTTACTGGTGGTGACATGATGATTCTTTTTTTGCTTTGTTTTAATTGAAGCAAATACATAATGTTGTCCATAGTGCATAATTCCAAAGCTGAATTTTGTTATGGTCTTTAATTAAAAAAAATGACTTCATTGCCTTATTTCTACCCTGCCCCTTTTCTTGCTGTAGTTTGTTGTATCAAGAGTAGCCCGGATATGCAAGAATGACATGGGTGGAAATGCAGCATTTCTAGACCAAATGTGGACTTCTTTCCTAAAGGCACGGCTGAATTGCTTAGTTCCTTCCATTTTAAATTTCTATTTTAACGAACTGCAGGCAGTGACAGACGTTGTTCATATCAATGGTCATGATGTGGTCTTTGCAACCTTTACCACCTCTGAACACAGGTAATCCCCACAGAATCATTTCCTCTTCTTATGTGTTAAAGTGAAATAAACTACATTGGGAAGTAGATGCATGCACCTCTGGCTTTCACCAATCAAGGGTTTTTGGGATTTTTTCTTTTTGAACTTCTACTGGGAATATTTACTTCCCTCTGCATTAAATGGTTGTACAGGTTAGTGTCACCAAGCCAAGCTTTTTAAAATTATTTTGCTTGGTTTCACCCACTTCTCCTTAATACAACACCTGCCCCACATATCTTTTGTCCATGTATGTCCTATGATCACCAGCATAGCCTTTTTGGATTGTCAAAAGGGACCCATACCAAAAAAGCTGGTTGAATCCCACCCACTACTAGCTTTTCTCTTCACCTTTCCCAAGGAAGTCTAGATAAGGGTTATGTAAATGTAGTTACCAAACAGTATGTCCTCCCATAGTTTTTGACAATTAACTAATGGGAGAATATATCAATGTATATCTATGAGGTTTGTATATCCCTGGCTTTTCTGTGACTGTCCCCATTACCCATTTTCTCTAGAACATCTTTTACTATTTCTATCATTCCTGAGAATCCAGTTATCTATTACATTTCCTCATTCTCTATGGTGTACCACCATTTTTTCCAAATTCCATTTTTTTGGCGATACTTTTAGCCTTGAATGAGATTGAAATACAGTCCTTGAACGTGTATTTCAGCTGTGATGGGAAATCTTTTATGCAGCACATTTGTCAGGCAAAGAAAATTGTGCTTCCCTTCTAACCATTTCTGATAAATGTCACACTCTAGCATCCCTGGCTCTGCTGTTTGTGCTTATGATATGCTTGAACTTGACAAGGTGTTTTCTGGAAGATTCAAAGAACAGCTATCCCCATTCTCAATATGGACTCCAGTTCCCAGTGATCAGGTGCCGACACCCAGGTAATATCTCTTAATGAAGTATGATTGTTTTCAAAGTAACAGGAGATTTATCATGGGGGAAATGTCAAAATTAACTGAAAAAGCTTCCAAAATTCTCCTTATCTGAATAATCCCTAGAAGTAGTGTCCTAACTTTTATGTTCACTTAAGTGCATTTATGGAAAGAAGAATTAAAACATGGGAATACATAGTAATTAGACCTCTGAATAAAGACTAGATAAGGTGAAGATTCATAACATTATATGGTTGGGTTCTTCTTCTGGTGACTGAGCCAAAAGGAAACTCATAGGAAACCCAGCTTCCCACAAGAGAAGACAAGGGCAATGTGCATGTAATGTGCTGTCAAGTTGTAGCTGATTTATGGTGGCCCCATAGGGTTATCAAGGCAAGTGGTTATGCAGAGATGGTTTGCCATTGCCTTCCTCGACAATGTATTTTCCTGTCAGTCACCCATCTAAGTACCAACCATGCTTAACTTCTGAGATCTGATGAGATCAAGGGTATACCATTCCACATCCCACTAATGGAAATAAGATGTGGAAATAAAGAAAATTCAAAGGGAGATGTTAGGTTTAGGGATGGGTGGTTTGGTTCATAGCTTGTAGCTAAACCACAAACTGAACCATGAACTGAGCTGGGAGTTTCCCAGGAGAACCAAACCAGTTTGTTTTGGTTCATGGGAGCAGGGAGCAGAAAGCATCAGTTAAAAGGGACCCTGAGCCATTTAAAACTTTTCTGAGCACTCAAGAAGGGTTTAAATGGCTCAGAGTCCTTTTAAAGCCCTGTTTTCTGCTCCCTACCACTCAACTGTTTTTCATAACAGAGGTTTAAAGGACTGAGCCATTTAAACTCCTGCTCTGAAAAACAACTGAGCAGTGGGGGAGCAGAAAGCAGGGGTTTAAAGGGACTCTGAGCCCTTTAAACCCCCGCTTTTTGCCATTCATGAATGGCCACAAACTGTTTAAAAGTTTGTGGAAGTTTGTGGTGACAAACCTGCCACAAACTTTGGTTTGCAAAGCATGAACCGGCTAAAATTCATTATGAGCTTTCATTTGTGAGCTTCGGGTAGGAATATAATAAGGTTGGATCTTTTTGCACTCAGTCCTATCCAAATCTATTCTTTGCTCCAACCCCCCATCCCACATTTTTTTTGTTCATGCAAGCCCCATGATCCCCAGCAATGCAGCTTTAGGGGGTCAAATGGGAGCTGCTCTCTTTTCAACCAGCATTAAAGTCAATTAGATCCAACCCCTTATCTTTTGTAAGGCAACATAAGCTTCTGGAAAATTTATCTATAATATTTGTACAATGCATGAAGTAATTCCCTTCAGCTCTTTCTTCTGTATAGGCCTGTTTCCTGTGCAGGCTCTGAACCCCTTGAAGAGTACACATCTTCTAATGATTTTCCAGAAGACATTCTGAATTTTATGACAAAGTTTCATCTCATGGATGAAGGTATATCATCAACAGAATCTCAACCATGGTTTCTGCGGACAATGGTCAAGTAAATATCTTTTGTTCTTTTGTGTGTTCCTTTTTCTGTATTTGTTTATAGTTTGTTTATGATGCTTTGAACATATATAAATGTTTCTACCACCATTGGTGATTTAAAAGCTGGGAGCAGGAAATAAGAAATTGGTGAGAAGGTCCCCAGCAGTCTGTACTGAAAACAAAGCTATCTGAAATATTCTTAAATAATCCAGAATCAGGAGTGCTTGGGGATGTAGATAATTTATAGACGATATCACATTTATTCAGGAGATTGATACCCTAAACAATCAATGAAGGGTTCAGTGTTTGAAGCTGTGCTGGCCTATTGGGAAAAAAAGAAGGCTTGTTTAAATGGACTTTTTGGGTAATGGCAAAAATATAGGGATTTCCACACAAACACCAAAACAGCTATATAATAATAAGTTAAATGCTATGAAGTTGGAACTGTCTTATGGTGACGCCTTACATGATTTTCAAGTCAAGAAATGAGAAGAGGTGTTTTGTCACTGTCTTTCCTTGGCATAGCTACCCTGGCCTTCTTGGGTGGTCTCCAATCCAAATACTAACCATGGCCAACTATGCTTAGCTTCCAAGTTCTGACAGGGTAAACAGCCACACATTAAATAAATCCCATTGACACAGCTCAGGCTAGTTGTCACATGAACACCATTTTTAAATAAGAGACAATAAAATTGATAGGCAACTGAAGGGTAGAATCACCTGCCTATTTGGCTGTTTCCAGGAAATGATGACGCCTGTCAGGAGGCTTATCAGGCTTTCTTCCTGATTTTCCCTCAAATGTACTGAATCGGTATAACATAAAAATCACCCTTGTGGTGGCTTCATCTTGGCTCAGCCTAGGGCTGATTTTGTATTTCATGAAAATGTTTGGTATGAGTCTTTTCATCAAGCTTAACTAGAAAATTATGCATATGTATGATTGGCTATATTTTTATGTTTTCTATCCATCCATCCATCCATGAAAGAACCACAAAGCATATGACAGATGCTGTAGGGGTTTAAACTGTAATACCGTCAATCCAGGTACCAGCTCACCAAAATTGCTGTTGATGTTTCTGCGGGACCCAATGAGGACCGGGTTGTGATTTTCCTTGGATCACAGAGGGGAATGCTTTTGAAGGTCATGGACACATCAGGAGAGAATGCTTTCCTAAGTAACAGTGTTTTCCTGGAGGAGATAAGTGTTTACAATCCTGAAAAGTGTGTATCATTCATTTGGCCTGCGTATTTTTTTTTAAATGAAGAAAATTGATAGTTCTAAATTTTCATGTGCAGTGGGGAAAAATCATGGGAGTTCATTCCTTTTGTCATTGTTGTTGTTAATGGATTATATTTTTCTGTGCTGTTGCTGCAATTATGGATTTTGATTTTGCTGTGAAAAAGACTACTCCAAATTTCAACACATCCCAACAAATAATTGCACAATTAATGCAGAATAACAGGCTATGGGGAAGAGCCTTACCATCCTAAAATGTTTTTCCCTCCATCCTGAAACGAATAAGTCAGTATTTTAACACATCCCATTTCCAATCCTGATTCTCCAGAAGTCAACAAACACCATCAAAGAAGTGGCTGAAACCTGAGAAGAAGGTCAAGAAGTATGACTTTTAAGAACTTCAGCATTCTGAGAAAACCTTCATTACTGTTGGTAGCAGGAAATAGATTGTTTGAAACAGAGGCTGTAGTAGGGCTGGGAAGTTCAGGGAAGTCCTGGCCCTCTCCACTATGGTGCCTCTCTCTTGCACAAGCAAGAACTAAGCCTGAGATCAAAGCCCACCATCATTGCTTGCTTTCCTGTTACAACAGCCTAGATGAGAGGAGGTCTGATTAACAGAGTTCATCCCTTTTTCAACTTATGGGAGCAGTGTTATAAACTGGGATCAGGGCTTGTCCAAGGGATTTGGGTGCTGTAAGCTAGGGTGGCCAATCTGCCTTCCCCATGTCATGGAGAGGTGGGAAGATTGCCTTGCCCTCCTTGCCCCCATTGGCCAGGCAAAGTGGAGCATGATGGCACCCACCTTCCTCCCCGCTGCAGCATGGGAAGAAGCCATCACACACGTCCTTGTACCCCCACACACACCATGATCAGACAAGATACAGCAGTGGTAAGGAGGGGTGTTCTGACATGTTCCCTCACCACTGGCCACCCATTGCAGCCAGTGGTACCACCCTGGGCAGACCACAATACCATGGATGGGCATTTGAGCAGGGGTGGGCAGGAGGTGGAGTGGTGGCAGAGTTTGTTTGTGCCCCTCCAGAGCCGGAGGTGCCGGAGCCATAGATGATCCTAATGGATGAGCTGTCCCTGGTTGGGATGGAGTGCAGAAGTATCACTTCCCTTGCAAGGGGAATATTTTATATGGAGTTTAAAAACATAACCAGATTATTTTAATTTACCTTTTTTCGTTACAGTCTTTTGCTCTCTTTTTCTGTTTTCCTCCCCTGTTCTTCCTCCCTCTCCTCATACCCTCAAAGGAAATGTAGTCTTTGAGGGTCAGGCTACAGAAATTCTTTTGCACCCATACTCAGTCTTTTATATAATGATACCTGAGAATGTCAATTGATGTTCCCTTAATGGTTGTAAATTGGTACACAATAATCCCCTAGTAATACATTCACACTCCTTTTAAGAATAGGCATTACTACGGGGGTCACTTTGTTAATTCTTTTATTATTTATTTAATGAAAGTAGATGCCCAGAGATAATCCCTTCAGCACATCTTTTACTGGGCTTATGATGTAGTAATTTTCAAGCCTTATCTTCTACCTTAACATTCCCCCCCTCTTTTAACATACTTTGTATTTTTTCTATGTTCCTTCATTCTAATTAAGCCTTTCCTAACCTCAGCAAGTAGGTTGTACAGTAGGAACTGCGGTGGCTCAAGTGGTTAAGACGCTGAACTGCAGGCTGTGGAAGGTCAGTAGTTCAGCAGTTCAAGACCCGGGTGCCGCATGACAGAGTGAGCTCCCGTCTCTAGTTCCAGCTCCTGCCAACCTAGCAGTTCGAAAGCAAGAAATTGCAAGTAGATAAATAGGTACCACTTTGGTGGGAAGGTAACAGCGTTCCGTGCGCCTTGGTGTTTAGTCATGCCGGCCACATGACCACGGAAACGTCTTCAGACAGCACTGGCTCTTCGGCTTTGAAACGGAGATGAGCACCGCAACCCTAGAGTCGGATTCAACTGGCTTTCGGGCAAGGGAACCTTTACCTTTAACCTCAGCAAATGGTGTCCATATTGGCCTGCAGTAGAATACTTAGATTTGACTCCAGTAGCACCTTAGACCAACTAGATCTTGGGAGTATAAGCTTTCTAGAGTCAACGCTCACTGTATCTTTGTCCCTTGAAAGCTTACAGCCCCAAAATCTTGTTGGTCTCTAAGGTGCTACTTGGCTTGAATCTATTCATTGTCATCCTCTTTAATTCCCTTAGTTCCTATTTCTTCACACTGAACCCCAAACCAAACTGGCTTCAATAAGGTTGTACAGTATATAAAGATTACTAAATATTCTCACTACTTTTAAGAACAGGAGTTACCATGGGGGTCACTTTGCTAATTCTTTTAGAATGTGCGGACTCTAAACTGGGAGAACCGGGTTTGATTCCCCACTCCCCCACTTGCATCTGCTGAATGACCTTGAGCAAGCCATAGTTCTGTCACAACTGTTCTTGAAAAAGAGCAGTTTCTGTCAAAGCTCTCCCTACCTACCTCATAGTGTGTCTGTTGAGTGGAAGGGAAGGGAAAGGAGATTGTAAGCCACTCTGAGACTCCTTTGGGTAGTGAAGGGCGGGGTATGAATCCAATCTCCTCCACCTCCTCCTCCTCCTCTTCTTCTTCTTTCCCTGTTCCTTTTCCTTTCTGTACCTTTATCTTAACTGAAAATTTTATATACATATATATATGTATGTATGTATGTATTCTAAAAAATTAGGGCACTCTCAAAGGAAATTTGGCATTAAAATTGATGCCCGTTCATATACAATGTATCAGTGGAGTAAAATACTGTCCGTAACTGAGGAAAACAGGTAAATTAGCAAAGAAAATAGGCAGGTCATAAATGCTTGCAACAGATATGTACAGAAGGTACCTTTGATGGAAGTGACACACATCCTGACTAATGGAATCTTTGACACCAGAATAATCTGAAAAATTGATATGGCTACTATTTAGGGCCTACTATTGATGGCATACAATACAAACTTGTAGCAATTGCAAAAGCATAACAAGAAAATAACATCTGGTTTTATATATATATATATATATATATATATATATATATATATATGTTTCTTGTGTGTACATTTCTGGATGTGTGTCATTGTAATATAAAAAATATTGACCACTGAGGAAGGCCCAAAGTGGCCAAAACACATATGGTCCTTAGGTCAAATGATTGCACCCATCATTAGTATTTGTATAATAACTAGCTTGGTTGTATAAGCCTTTTAAGCCTGAGACTTAGACTATTTCTTTTAACCGCAGTATGTTTTAGCTATGTGTTCACCCTAATAAACATTTTGTATTTTTGTATAATATCGTTTGTAGCTTGACCCTCTTAGTTCGCAGCTGATTTTGGGTTGAGTTTCCCCCCCTTTTTTCAGTTTTTTGTCAGAAAGTAAAAGAACCTTAATACTGAATACCTGTGCATCTCTCATTGTATGCTTGCTTTTCTGACTTGTGCCTTTAATCTTTATTCTGACTATGAAATAGTTGTGATAATCAAGCGTTATAGAACTGATTCTTCTTTTCCTTTTAAATCAGGTGCCACCATAAAGGTGGGCATGACAAAACAATTGTGAGCATGCAGTTGGACAAGCCATCTGGTGCCCTTTATGTGGCATTCAGACACTGTTTAATAAAGGTGCCATTGGGAAGGTGTGAGCTTCATGGCAAGTGCAAGAAGTAGGTAGCTCTTGATACCTTTTTTTCTTTCACTGTTCATTCTTTTCTTAAAATCACACCAAGTAAGAATGGTACATGTGAAGAAATCTAGAATGACCCACATGTGTCTCCTCCATTAAGGGCTTGCATAGCTTCCCGAGATCCATATTGTGGATGGATCCAGGCAATTGAGGAATGCAAATACCTTGTACCTGGAGATGGGTAAGTCATCACTGACCCAGATAATTCCTCCTCCTCCTCCTCCTCCTCCTCCACCCAAATCTCTTCTTTACTGCAGTCCCTGGTCACCATAAATTTTATCCCATGATGCCTCAATGATCACTCTTTGAGGTGATCAAAGGGTCACCTTCCTCTTTTTATCAGTGGAAAAACCGGTATCTTCTCGTCATTCTATGATCCAAATGTGATAGTGTTCTGAGACTAGTGATTCCAGTCATTCAAAATTATATTCCTTTCTGTTGTTTAGCCAGGAATTTGAGCAGGACATTGAGCATGGCAATGTAAATGACCTGGCTGACTGCTAAAAAAGTAAGTACAGTACTTTTATTTAATCTCAGAAAGTATCTATAAACAATTGTCCCTGTGTTTTTTTTAATTTCCCATTACTGTATATATGGTTCCAAAAGGATACTCCAGTTTCTTAGTTCTCAACACCACTGTGTCAAATTCTCCAACTTGTCCACACTATGATGCTATGGGATGTATGTTGTATTGGAAAGATTCAGTTGGCTCACAGGAAACACAAGAGCACAAGTGTCTCATTCTGAAACCACCAGGCCTTGGTCACTGTTCTTCCTATGATGGAGAGAGAGGGGTAGTGACTGCAGTCTATTTTCCAGCTGGGAGATGAAAACATGTAATAAAAGCTAAAATTTAATTAAGAGATTGTCCAAGAATAAAGAAAAAGGACAAAGGAAAATGACACATTTCAGATTTGACTTTGGCTATTTCAGAGAGTTTTTAAAAATCCATATAGTACAAATGTGAGTATATAAAGTTTAACATCTCTGGAGAGAATATGGGAAATTATAAACTGGACCAACGTTGAGAAAAGATGAACCGAGGTTTTATCATTTTAATTTACTTCCCACTACCACCAAATGTAGGAAAGTACTTCCTTCTAACTTGCAAGCTCAGCAGTCAAATCTCATAGAAGTTATGGATGTAGTCTACTAGGAAGCTCATCCACAACCTGTGGCTCAGTGGTAAAGTGTATGCTTTTCATACAGGAAGTCACCAATTCAGTCCATAAGGCTCAGGTAGCAAGTGATTTAAAAAAAAAAAAAAACACCTCTACCTGAATCTCTGAAGAGTTATTGCTGGTCAAGGCAGACAGTGCTGATCTTCACAGAACAATGGTCTGACCAAACCACATTAAACACTTTTCTGCATTATGTCCCCAAGTTCAATAGATTGTTGGAGTCTTTGAATTAAATGCTCAAAACTTGATTTCCAGGCATGTAGGGCATGAATTTGGATTGGGACTATGACATGTGGGAAAGGGGGGGGCTTTAAACCTCCCCTTCCAGCACCACCTTTCAATCCTGAAATGGACCCTGAAAGCCATTGGGTTGGACCCAGTTAGTTCTTTCACTGAATCCTGCTCAATTCCCCTCCTTATTACAGCCTCCATACCGCATGACTCTTGTCCAGGCATACCTCTTGCATAGTCTTCTTGGTATTCAAAGGCAACCTTCATCTCTTTTTCATCTGTGGAAAAGCTGGTTGGATCCACCCCATTATTTTACCCACTGGGGAAAAAAAACTTAACAGGTAGTGATGCAGTAGCAGTTTTCATGCTCTTGGATTTATAAGCAACCTAACCTCCTCTTCACTCATAGATATATACTAGGAAACTAGTTGTATGGAAGCGGGATCTCTTTGAAGCAGAGGGAATGTGGTTCCAGTTTGTAGCCTCCAAAACTGTGATAAACAACAATTATTGCTAGTTGTAACTGTCTTTGGAAAATTATTTCAGGATTACATGGATCTTTTTGCATGGGCAACATCCTCAATCAAATCTGTTCCAATCCTAGAAGTAATTTGTTCATTCAGTGTTACACATCCTTGTAATGAGATACCAGTGGTACAAACTGTGAACTATTTCTGTTGATAGTTTCTGGACAATTTGACAGAAGGTTTACAATACAATTTTATTCAGAGCACATGTGGGGGGGAAAGCAACAAGAAGACTCAAATAATTCTTTCACAATCTACTATATTAAAAGAAGGAGCAAGGGAAATGAGGGGTTGGTGAGTTTACATTTTTCCTTTCATGATTTTTTTTTTTTTGCTCAGTAGAAACCTGAGCGTATTTCCTAAATATTCTTGAGTCAGAAATCAGACAAAAAGGAGATGTTATAAATGTTTTTACTAAATATAAAAAATAGCATCTGCTGTGTTACCACATTTCAAGGAAATTAACAGATATATGATTAAGTAAATATTGTCTTAAGGGGAGGAAAAAGAGATGGGTTAAGTATCTCACCATTCATCCCAGAAGCTCAACAGACAGGCATGCTTACTTTAAGGAAACAGAATTTCTAAAATTAAGAGGAACAATTAAGAGAAAGAGATAGCAAAGTAATCTAGCCAGAGTTCATAATTATCTTAACAGCAACTATGCCAGTCGATACAACTTCATCATCAAATGAGGTATTAAAATGGATCAAATGACTAACTTGCCATTTTCTCATGCAGGCAAAATCTGCTTCTATAATTTATGCATTTAGCTCATCTGCTTTGCATTTGTAATTGGCTCAAATCAGTTTTGTGGTATGATGAACATTCATCTTGACTTTTTGATGATCTCTGATACAAATTCCAGATTGACATTTAGATGAATGATGGTGACAACGCAGCAAACTAATTTACCCTGTAGATGTCACTGTTGTTCTTGAGTCTTCTTGAAATCCAGCAGTTATTTTGAAAGTCTAAGTTCATCCATTTTCCCATAAAGTTCTGTGACTAGATAACTTTGTGTTTGCATGACAGTTTCAAAACTCTTATTTTATACCTTTGCTTGCTAAATAAGTGTTTCTCTGACCAAAATATACTTAGAAATGTTCAGCCTTCATTTTGAGTCACTGAGGGAAAAAGGCCTTTATTGCTTTTGTTAACTAGCAATGCTTGATAAAGCATTCACTGCATCTAAAAATGGCAGCTATCAAAGTACACTGCACAGTTGTAGATCTTTCCAAATAGGTAAAATTCTGCTGATCTGCTGTTTGGTGTTGACTTGGTTAGGAAGAAACTATTGCCCCATTCACTGGACAACTGACTGGCAGAATCTGAGCATTTTCGAGGGGGCTCAAAGACAAACTAATATAATACAGCTGCCAACACCATTTTATATAAGAGTTTGACCATTTAATGCTGCAAAGGCCTGATCCTGACTGGGCTTGTGGTACAGAGGGGCAGGTGGTATCCCCTCCCCTGTGTCTGTCAAGTACTGAAACAGCTGTGGGAGTGCTGTTTCTGCACTTGAAAAGGTATAATAAGGAAACAAGATTTCCTGGTCCAACCATGCTTTTGTGACATTTTTTAAATGTCCAGGTTTTTCTCTAAAATGGTGTCAGCAGCCACAGGTTGGACCCCTGACACTGTAAAGTCTACTTTGCCTCTCTACTTTGCCTAGCTATTAGATCTCAGGAGAGAATCCCTCCCCAGGACTAGTATGTGCATGTAGGTTTCACATCTATCTGGAAAAATGCATACTGAAGATTGTTTCCACATGCACAGTGCCCCTAGCTAGACTGAGGTTGAGATAATGAACTTCTCAAGTGGTTTCAAAACATTCCAGATAAGTATCTGCTTAGTGTCAGAGCCACCACGCCTGAGATATGGCAAGCCTGTCTAGTTCATCTTCCCTGTGCAACAGCTGGGGAAAAAAATGCAGAAAATCTTGTCTTAGTATCAGAATTCCTCTATCACTTTTCAATTATGAGATTATCCCTTTCATTTTAAAAAGTCTCAAATGTTACTAAATATGCATGTTTGTTCATTTCTCTTGGGCATATGGATAATAAGTTCTTGTAGGCACCATCTCTGGCTCTTATTCTTGGAAGGAATTCTCCAAAGCTTATAGGAAACATTTATAGTTTTGGGGATAACCAGTGAGGAGGAACTCCAGAGCAATGATTCCTGGGTAAGAACACAGCTGGTTCTGCCCACCTTACAGGAAAAGGATATAAAAATCATTTGCATCTCTTCTTATTTCAGCAAACTTGATTTGTTCCTTCTTTACCAGGATTTTTCCTCTCACTGGAGAATTTTGGAAAAGGTGCTGTGAAGCCCAGCAGGACATGCAAGCAACATTTTGACTGTATATATGGAAAGGCACATAACGACAGATGGTTTATCTGACTAAAACTACAGTGTATGAAGTCAGTGAAATGGAGTGGAACTGAGGGCCAAGTGACACTGTGCTCCATTGTGTGTATTTTACATACAGCATGGCATAGGAGTGTCCATGTGACACTTGGTAAATTGGATGGTCAAAGATATGGCCTGCAACAATTTCCAGTGTTTATAGTGACATACTGTTTTCCAGGCTCTTTGATTACGAAACTTCCTTTTGACTATGATTGTCCAGCGCATGCTGAACACTGAACCACACAGATGATGATTGGCAGTATGCTCTGGTTTTAAAACACACACACACACACACACACAAAAGAAAGCCAATTGACCCCCTCCCCCAACCGCCTTATTGTACAAACCAGCCTTTAAGCAATGGTTAAATTGGAGGCTATTTGCTTAAGCATATTGTGAACCCATAGTACGCTTGATCTCTTCCAAGATCTTTTGCCGCACATTGATGACATTTTTCTTGGCTGCAGCGATGAGCTTTTCAGTTTCTTCACGGGTGTAGTTCCTCTTGAAGGTGGAAAATTGGTCACTGTATTCCTTAATTTTTCCTGAGAATGAGATGTAAAGCAATCCACAATTACTGGGGATCTCTCATGTTCAGCTCTCCTTAATGCATATTTCCTTGGAAGTTAATTTGAGATGCATTCCACACAGTGATGCAAAATGGTGCCCCCACTCTGAAAGTGAAAACAAGTGGAGTGGAGATGGACAGGGAGCCATCAGCACCCCCTATCCCTATGCTGCTCACTGTGGTCCTAGCCCCTCTGTAGTATTGGTACAGAATCAGTAAAGGGATGGTAATCCCGTGAGGCCCCTATTGCCTGGCAAGTGGCAACTCCCTATTCCCCTCTTCAAAGCTATGGCACACTGCTCAAAGTGCCTTGATTCAGCTGTAAAAAGAGCAATAAGCACATTAAAGGGCACACTAAAGAGTAAAGCTTAGCTCTGCCATTTTGAAGATGTGGTATATTGGCACTATTGCTTTAATCCCAGAAAGGAGAGACTGAGGTCTTGTGAGGTGGAGGAGGTGTGAGAGTTACTGAGGCCTACTAGCAGCCTGTTTTGTTAGCTGACTGTTGTGTTCCAATAAACACAGTTCTTGTGTCCAGTACTCATCTTCACTTCTGATCTTTTCCCTCCCTAAAGATATAATGGAAAGCGGAGTTTAGCACCATTCCCTCCATCCTTTTACATGGAGGTTCGGCCCACAATCACCCCACCAAATCCGTTCAATTCAAAATGCCCCATATTAGCCCTCTTCACGAGTTACCTGGGCAGTTGACTTTGTTGAATAGTGGAAAATGCATGACAGTTAGGCCATTGTCTCCTCTGAAGATGTAGCAGTCCCTTGGATTCTCTGTCTCATTCAGCTCTTTTTCATCAATTCTGGGAAATGGGATTCTCTGTGTCTTACAATAGTCAACAGTTTTTTTGAGTGTCTGAACAAACCAAAAAGGAGGGAGACAGTCTCAGTTTCATGAGGAAACTACCAAATCCACATATCCATAAATTAAGCTGCTTCTTATACTGCATTTATGGACTTTTCCTGTAACACTGAAACAGCAGGAGATCGAGATTATCTAGGAGGCCATCACACATACCATCAGCCCTGTGTATTGAATAAGAGTGCAGAAGATCTGTGCTGAAAACTGTTCCTCTGGGATCAGATATTTCTGATATATACAGATTAGTGCAGAAAGGAGCATGCTGTGGGACCTACCACTAATGCAAAGTCAGAAAGGGACCTTACAGAACAACACTGTACTGTCTCATGTCCCTCTCCCACAATATTAAAACTTTTGCAAATTGATTGTAAAGGCCTGTGTTCATATACAATAACCTTATTCTGCTCTACAGCATGAAAACTCAGGGATGCCTAATGAAGCTGATGGACAATAAGCTCAGGAGGAACAAAAGGAAATTCTTCTTTACTCAACGAGTAATTAAATTATAGAATTCACTGTCAGAGCACTGATGGCTTTAAATGAGGATTAGAGACATTCACGGGCCATCAATGGCTACTAGCCATGGTGACTAAAAGAAACCTTCATATTCCAAGGCAGTAGGCTTCTGAATACTAGGCCTTGGATGCAACATCAGGGAAACCTCAGCCACTGTGCCTGTTGTTGGACCTCTAGAGGAACTGGTTGGCCACTATGTGAGACAGGATACTGGACCTGATGGACCATGGGTATGATCCAGCAGAGTTCTTCTTATGTTCTTATGTCTAAATTGTTATTCCACCATAAAACATGAAGGGTTCTGACAAGGAAGTAAATTGGGTTTGGTTTGGTTTTTTAATGACTCCTGGAACAATGAGATCATAAGCAGAATCACCCCCTTCTATTTCCATTGAAGTCAATGGGCTTAAAAGGGTAGAGCTCTGCTTAGTATCACTCTACAAGGGGGGAGGGATTCAAGCCACTGGTGAAAAAGGGAGGAATGGCCCCTCTGACCACCCCAATAGTCTATACTAGGGATTATGGAACCTTCCATGGACAAAAGGTCATGTGGGATGAGGGCTGCACAGTGAGGAGAATTGGGCAAGATTAAGAGAAAAAGCAGACTTTATTTAACCCTATAGCACCTGTTGCTGCTACTGTATGCCATCTGTATAAATGGTATAAGCCTAAACAGTTGTATAAGCCTAAACAGGTTAGTCCCTGTTCCTATGGAGTCTGCAATCATCAAACACTGAGAAAAGAGACAATGAGGAAATGGAGAGAGACTAACCATAATTCTAGCAGTATAGGCCTGTGAGGGATATAGGTTTCTTTGGGGTTTTGATGCTATCACTGTGATCCTTTCTGTTCCATTTTTTTATTGCTGGTGTTTCCAATTTGTTTATTTCTTTGACCTAAGCTATGTAGACAAATGTATACAATATTCAGTACTTACCCTCCATTTACAAGCAGTTGAAATAGAAATCAGCATGAAAACAGGTACATTTAAAGGAATAATTCAGCATGCAGGAACAGAAACTGGTATGAAAATATGCACTGCTTCAGTTCATGCACAGGAGAAGCAAAATCCTAACAAAGCCTGGGGGAGTTGAACCAGCAGGGATACAGTGTTTAATAACATCCTGGTGCCTACCCTTTCATCAACTTGGCTTACCTCAAAAGGATCCCCAGAGCTGAAGTCAAAAGAGAGGATCAGCTTGACATTCCTCTCGGGGTTCAAAATAAGTGGGTAGGCAGTGTTTATGGACAAACCAGCATCAATCAGACTGATGACCGGTTCCTCTGTCAAGGCGGGAGCATTAATACCAGCTAACAATATTAAGAGAAACAAAGATTCAGTATAAAATCTCTTGGGCCTGCTTCATTTCAATATTGCCCCCCCCCATTCTATGGAAGAGGCTCTCTAAGGAGGTAACATTTTTAGAAAGTGCTGTAAGGCCATGCTGTTTGGGAGGGACATTTAGTGAGCTTTTATAACTGAAGGAATTTTCTGTGAAATATCTTTGAAAAGGATTTGGGAGGGGCTGTGAGATAGTAATAGAGCATCTACTTGGCATACAGAAAGTCCCCAATTCAATCCCCAGCATTGCCAGTTAAAAGAACTAGCAGTAGGCCATGTGAAAGATCTCTGTCTGAGACCCTGGAAAGCTGCTGCCAGTTCGAGTAGGATCTGATTCAGTATAAGACAGCTCCATGATGTGCTCAATGATTGTGGTTTTAATGGGACAAGTTGTAGAAGAGGAAGAGAAGAGACTGGATTTATACCCCATCCTTCACTACCCAAAGGAGTCTCAGAGTAGTTTACAATCTCCTTTCCCTTCCCCTCCCCACAACAGACACCCTGTGAGGTAGGTTGGGCTAAGAGAGCTCTCTTAAGAACTGTACTTGAGAGAACAGCTCTGAAAGAACTCATGACTGACCCAGCTCACACCAACAGCTGCATGTGGAGGAATGGGGAATCAAACTCAGTTCTCCCAGATTAGAGTCCACGCTCCTAACCACTACAGCAAACTGGCTGCCACAAAGGGAAAGGCAGGGTATCATTATTTTAATAAATACAATGACACCAAGAAATAAAATCCCCATGGCATGTTGAACATCCACGTTCAGCCCAGGAATATAATAGTCACTGAAGTATCAACACAGATGCAATGTAAGCTCACAGCATTTATACAAGAAGTTGTTGATGGTCCCCCATGTCCACGACAAAAGGCAGGAATAAGTCTTTCTCACCACGTTGAGAAAACGTACGACGCTGTAGCCAACGTTGGCTGCTAAAAATGAGAAAGGAGAATTCCACAAATCAAAGACTGAAATCTACAGCCCAAAACTGGGTTTTGACCTCTGAAAAATAACATTCTGTATCTCCAATACCATAAACTTAAATGAGAGTTTTGAGAAGACTTTTTTTCATGTGGATGGTCTTGTTGGTTTGCAGTGGAAGAGCTAGATTTGAGTCCAGTAGCACCTTAAGGACCAACAAAGTTTCCAAGGTAGAAGCTTTTGAGAGTCAAAACTCCCTTCATAAGAAATATGGCTGTCTGTCCATGCTTTTTAATGTCACCCTTCCAGCAAGCAGTTCAGGGCAACATACTTGTCTCCACGGCAGCCCTGTGAAATTGTGACTAGCTCACGGTTACCGCAGGAGCTTCATAACACAAGGAAGATCTGCATTCAACTTCAGCTTCTCATTTAATTTGTGGCAATAAAAGCTGGCCTGTTTTGCCATTCTGATCTTTGATCCCCATAAGTCAACAGAAAACATACTTGATTTAAGTTTAGGAAATTCTGTTGTTGGTTTTTTTCCTGGAGGTTGTTATTAGTTTGCCTTTGGTTGTTGTTTTGGATCATGGAACTGTATCTTGAAAAGCTGACTCCTGTCCTTCTAAGGACATAGAAAATCTGTGAGGACTCCCTGCAGTTATCTCTGCTCCTTTTCAGGGCCAGTGGCTCTGAATATAAAACTACCCTTTATTTTGTTATTTTTTTTCATCTTCCCTATCTGAAATCCCTGACTGTTTATGTACTCTGCATCTATTGTTCTGAGAGAAATACTAAGAAGGAAGGATATTGGCCAGCAGAGAACTATAGACCAAGAGAACAAGCCCAAAATAACTCCAGCAGCTATGTTGTTATAACCAACTCATTTTAAGGCTGCCATTCTGCATACACTTACGTTGCATAATCCCACTGAAGGTATTATGGTAGTGCCCTATAGTAATCTAACCTTCTGTTGGCTGTTCCAATGGAGGCTTTCCCCTTGGGTTCAGCTGATCAGCTTCTTTGCTTTCAGAAGAGGCTGCTTGGCTGCCATCTGCATTGGGAAACAAACAACGTGAATGGGAGAGAATTCCTATTTCAACAAGCAGCAGTGTAGGGCAACTCATTTGTACCAGCACCTCCCCCGATGAAGACACAAGGGGGGGAGAAATGTGTGAGTTAAGTTTTATTAATTAAATGAGTGATCTGCATCATCAGAGTATTTCCTTCATTTTCAAAGAACGGGGTAAAAAAAGGTTGCCCACTATCAGCATTCTGGGCAATACCACACTGGCTACTAACATGGCCAGCACTTTTGTTTGTCCTAGCTTGCATATAAACTGTGCCAGGAGATACTTATCCTCTTCCCCCAATGGCCACTCCAGCAGCTGAAGACTTGATTAGTGCTGCTAAACATCAAGGCTATTCTTTCCCTAACCAACACCACCGCCCTAGCAGATGATGAACTGTTTTAGGAACATCCTTTCAACTTTACATGTTTTAAGGTGCTTGATAATTAGCCCACTTGTTATCGAAATCCACCTTATTCCTGCCTTCCCTAGTTATGCCCTCACCAATCAGAGGACCAGGCCTAATTACAATGCTTCACTCTAAGATACTTAGTTCTTGCTTGGACCATAATGGTGACCACTAATCCTAAGCAGATATAAAGATGGGTTATTAGGTTGGATGAAGAGCACATGACAATTGCCTGTATAAGGGAGGCATTAGCTTGCTTATAAGTAGCTCTGTTGAATCTTCCCATTGGCTGGCATCCATCTTTCTTGCCAATCATACTTCATGACACATTTAGGGGACAGCAGGGACAATGGCATCCCTAGTTCCATCAGAGCCATGAATCAACTACTAGCCAAAATGAAGCAGAAATGGCAGGAGATTATCTCAGAAAATTGTATCTATGTTCCCCAGAGATATTTACCAGAATTAAAACAGCCATATTAAAAAGGAGAAATGTCAGAGTATTTTGAAGGGTGTATATAAAGTTCTGTAAATTATTATTATGACTGTGCATAGTATTTTTGTGGGTCTTTTCTTGTGCATCAGCCAACCAGCAGACATCTGAAATATAATATGATAATTCCCAGTTTAAAGATTGGGACCTAAAAGAGAATGTGACTTGCCCAAAGGCACAGGAATCCAAGATAACCAAACCCAAACTCATATCCACCAAACAGGTGGAAAGGCACTGTGAAGGCAATATTAAATTGTTACTTACTTTTAATTACTTCCTTTGGTTTGTCTGCAGCTTTGTCCGCTGCTTTACCTTAAGAAAAATAAGAAACTGAGAACATGGACTAGAATGCAGGGTACCCAAATCTAAGTTCAGTTCTCTATCCACCAAAGAAATTAAAAGTCAATATGAACATAATAATTTCAGTAACTTACCTTTTATTACTTCTATTGGTTTGTCCACTACTTTATCTTAAAGGGGAAAAAAATAAGAAACTGAAAAGGGGGATTGGAATACAAGACTCCTAAACCCAAGTCCAATTCTATATCCACTCCCCAAAAATGAAAAGTCAATACGAGCATGTTAATTTCAGTAACTTACCTTTCATTACTTCCATTGGTTTTTTCAGTAGTTTATCTTAAATAAAAAAATAATAACAAGAGACTGAAAAGAGGAACTAGGATACAGGACCTCCAAATCCTAGCCAGGTCCCTCAAATCCACCAAAGAAATGGGAATTTGATAGAGACATGTCTAATTGAGCAACTAACCTTTAATTGTTGCCATAGGTTTGCTCACAGCCGTGTCCACAACTTTGTTATCTTACAGTAAAAACAAAACAAAAAAATAGGAAAATGAGAAGAGCCAGGACACTCAGATCCAAATATAATTCTCTATTAACCAAAAACATTGGAATGCAGTATGAAGGCAGCAACTTACCTTTAATTACTTCCAAAGGTTTGTCCACTACTTTCTCTTAAAGAAAAAAAGAAATAAAGAAAATAAATTGAGAATAGGGACTTGACTTGGAGACACCCAGATCCAAGTCCAGGGCTCTCCCTGGTCTTCTGGTTTGAGGCCAGTTCTATGTGTTTTTTGTGTTCCTGGACTAGTTTTAATGGTTTGCTTGTGTGTGTGTGTGTGTGTGTGTGTATGTATATATATATATATATATATATGTATATATATATGTATGTATATATATATATATATATATATATATATATATATATATATATATATAAAGTCAAGTCAGCCTTTATTGGCATAAAATCATCAGTACAATACTAGGGTTAAATATATATATATATATATATATATATTAGTTAAGGTTTTAATTGTAAGCCATCCAAAGTAGGAGTCAGGAGAGGCAGCATAAAAATCTCCTAAATAAATAAGTAATGCACCATATACGGGAAGTGATAGAATATGATCATCATGTCAGTGTTAACGAATTTACCTTTAATGACTTCCAAAGGCTTGGTCAGCATCTTTTCCACTATTTTGATTTCATAAAGGGGAAAAACATAAGAACGTGAGACATATAAAACATTGAAAACAATATTCATATTTCATTTTTCAGGACTGTTTTATCTGTAAAAGGAAAAGGACATAATCGTTTGGTGCCACTCTGGGTTGTTTTAACTTCGAAGGCGGACCCTAATGGATCATACCCCCAAAGGTTTCGGATGAGAACACTGCCATCACGCCATATGAACTCATTAGACACAAAACAAGTTGCTAGTCAGAGCAACTGAGGAAACTCTTGAACCCTTGGGAATGTCCTTTTGGGACTCTGAAGATACACACATAAAAGTACCTTTGGATTAGACTGCAGTTATGTTATTCATAGTTATATCTGTATATCTTATTGCTTTTCTTTAAGGTCATATGTGTACAATTTGGCACCATGGTACCATGAAAATTCATAGCCATGGTGGAAGCAGAGCCTGTGGAAACCAGAAAAAGTCGGAGTACATGAGAAGTTCTGTATGGATTTTCTATTATTAATGTTTTGGTGGTATGTGAGACTTAATACTAGTTCCGGGCCCTGTATGATCTGAGAATGTGCCCTAGAACTTACCTAATGCTCCCTCTCTAAATATTACAGAAGGTAGGAAATCTATTTTTCAGAGAAGTATGCTTGCTATTTCTAATCTTTTATTAAGGATTATTAATCCATTGTTCTATAAACCTCTAAAAATCCAGGTTCTCTGCAAAACACTTTGAAAACCACTTCAGGATTCATTGCAGGAAGCCCATGTGACTTTCTTTTCTCCTCTCCTCAATCGGCTTCTCAAGGCAGTTTGATGTTGAAGGTTCTGGGGATGGGGTGATCCTATCTGGGTGAATGATGTTTACTAGTTAGCCCGAGGCAGCCTACATGCAAAACCTAGGGCCACAACAAGGTCAGCCACCTTGTGATTGCCTGAGAGGAAAGAATTTTGTGAGCATTCTGGAAGCCCTTTAGGGCAAATGCATGGTATGTTCTGTTGTTTTCAAATATGCTAGGAGGAGACTGATCATGGAGGATTTGCTGCCCCAGCACCTGGTGGAGGAGGGAAAGAAGGCAGGGAATGGCCAAACAGGCCATGATAGAGGAATGGGAAAGGAGGTTGCTGCCTCCACCACTAATGTCACTTAATTTACCTAGTAGTATAGCCATCCCTGGCTCCACTGTTACTTGGAGAAGAAAAAATGTAAGGAAGAAGAATGGAGGAAATATTACCCTTTGGATATACATAAAGAAAGACTAAAGAAAGAAGGCTAACTGGCTTAGATAATGTTAGCAAATATGCGTGCCACAACTTGGAGATGATAGAGAAGAACTGCTTCTAGAAGGAAATAAGGGACAGGATGCTACTTGCCTCCAAAATCCAGTTCCAAAGCTTTGCTCAGCCCGATACAGTCATTCTTTCTTTTCATTGCATCCGAAGAAGGCCAGGTCTTACGCATCTTTCGGACCATTTCATAGCTTTTGGTGGTCTTGGGAGCTTTATAAAAGATAAATAGATGCAATGGATTAAGGCAGAATACAAAACTAGGTCTTGCAGGTAACAAAGACAGAAAAGTTGAAAGAAAGGAAAGAAGATGAATTTTCAGGTTTTGTCTGCACATAGACACACAGGCAAGTCCTAGCCAAAATGGTATCTCTGGCGAGTAGTGTCTCAACTGTCCCCTTCCATTTGTTCTACTTTCTGAATATCTTATTTCTTTATCACATTTAAAACTCATTTCATGACTTTGGTAGAGGATTTTCATGCATGATTGTACCTATCAGAAAAGGTGAAACATCTATAAATCTGTATTTATTCTCTAGGTAGGTAGACAGACAGACAGACAGACAGACAGACAGACAGACAGACAGACAGACAGACAGACAGACAGACAGACAGACAGACAGACAGACAGACAGACAGACAGACAGACAGATAGATAGATAGATAGATAGATAGATAGATAGATAGATAGATAGATAGATAGATAGATAGATAGATAGATAGATTATTCTCTGTGCATGGAAGCTTTTAGAATTATACTGATCCCCCCTCCCAAATGAAGACATGAGACAACCAAACTTGGGTTAAACTAGCTTATTTAAATATGTGATCTGCTTCCTCAGATATAATCTTACTTTATCATCTGGGTAGCCTGCTTCCTCAGATATAATCTTACTTTATCATATGGGTAGCCTGCAGCTACCCATATTTGAGCAATTCTACTCTGGCTCCAAGCTTAGCCAGAGATATCTGCCAGCCTCATTTATCCCTGCCTATACTGTGCTGAGAGATGCCAAACTTCATCCCCTCCCCAAAATGCTGTGCAAACACCTAAAGGTTTTGTTGATGCAGCTCAGCACCAAGGGGCATCCCCTTCACAACCCACTACATCAGCTTACAATTCCAAGGCTAAAAACACACAAAATGCAATGAAATATCATGGAAACACCTATCCAAGAAAATGTCTGCAACTTACTCCATTTAAACCTATTCCAAATAAAATGGAGCTACAGTGCTTCTTAATCACTTTTTCTATATTCTATTCTCAATAGTTATCAAAGCAAAGTAAATTATTTTTTACATCCCAGTTCGTTTCAACATAGTCTTTAAAATCCTTCCATTCTGCAAAAAAATCTTCATCTTCTTTATCATTAAGTTTCTTTGTCAGTTTGTTCATTTCTGCCATAAAAAGCATCTTCTTTATCCAATCCCATTTTTCCGGCACTTTTTCTTGCTTCCAAAATTGAGCATAAGTCATTCTTGCTGTTGTAATCAAATACCATAACAATGTTCTCTTTGTCACATTCACTTCTTCCATTTTAAGACCTAAGAGTAATATTTCTGGTTCTTTTTTCAAGGTACATTTCAGGATTTTCTGTATTTCATTATGGATCTCTGTCCAATAAGCTACTGCTTTATCACAAGTCCACCACATATGATAGAATGAGCCTTCCTTTTTTTTACACTTCCAACACTTGTTGGACATGTTCTCATTCATATTGGCAATTTTTTTTGGCGTCATATACCATCTATACATCATTTTATAACAATTTTCTTTCACATTAACACATGTTGAAATTTTCATTGACTTTTCCCACAAACATTCCCACGATGACATATTTATTTCTCTATTTATATTTATAGCCCATTTTACCATTTGTTCTTTTACAATTTCATCCTCTGTATACCATTTTAACAAAACCTTATAAATTTTTGAAATTTTTCCTTTTCTCCACCCATATACCTTCAATTTCATTATTCTCCTTCCTGAAACCATACCTCTTTTTATCAGTCTTAAATAAATCATAAATCTGTCTATAATTTAACCAGTCATATTCAAAATCCAGTTCCTCTCTAGCTCTCATCACGAAACTACTCCCCTCTACCTTTAAGATGTCTCTATAAGGTATCCAATCTTCACCTTTATGCCTTGAGAATGGTTTAATTACTTCTGCCGGTACTATCCATAATGGTCTTGCTTCAAAAAAAAAATCTTTTATACCTCATCCAAGTCACAAACAGTGATCTTCTTATAAAGTGGTGTTTGAAAAAGTTATCCATTTTAGATTTTTCATAGAATAAATAGGTGTGCCATCCAAATTTACCATCATGTCCTTCCAGCGCCAACATTTTTCTATTATCTAAATTAATCCATTGTTCTAACCATGATAGGCACACTGCATAATGATACAGTCTGAAATTAGGTAATTGAAATCCTCCTCTTTCCTTTGCATCACATAGAATCTTCATTTTAATCCTCGGTTTCCTTCCCAACCACACAAATTTTGATATTTCTTTCTGCCATAGATTCAACAACTTACATTCTTTTACTATCGGAATAGTCTGAAATAAAAACATCAAACGAGGTAAAATATTTATCTTGACTACTGAGATTCTTCCCAGTAATAACAAGTTCAAAGTGTCCCATTTTTTTATATCCTATTGAATTTTACTCCAGATCTTTTCATAATTGTTCTTAAAAATATCTATGTTTTTCATTGTTAACTCAATTCCTAAATATTTTGTTTTTTTAACCACTTTTCTTGCAGTTCCATTTGCTTTTCTTTTGTCATGTTTTTACATAACACCTTTGTTTTATTCTTATTCACATAAAACCCAGCCAAGTCTCCAAATTCCTTAATCTTTTCCATCAACAATGGTAAATTATTTACTGGCTCTTCAACCAAAAACATTACGTTGTCCGCAAATGCCCTATATTTATATGTGAAGCCTCCAATTGTAAGTCTCTTTATATCCTTTTCTTCTCTTATCTTCCCCAACAATACTTCCAAAATCCAAATGAACAATAAACAGGATAACGGACAACCTTGTCTGGTCCCTTTTTGAACCTTAAAATGCTCCATCATCTCTTTATTTACATTCAACGATGCTTTCTGATCTGAATATATTGCCCTAATTATGTTTAAAAAGGGCTGTCCAATGTCCATTTTCTCAATCACTTGAAACATAAAGTCCCAGTTTAAATTGTCAAAGGCTTTTTCAGCATCTACAAATAGAAAAGCAACCTCTTTTTCTGGATGTTTATCATAATATTCAATTGCATCTATCACCATTCTTAAATTGTCTCTGATTTGTCTGTTTGGTAGAAAACCAGCTTGTTCTTCTATTATAACATCTTTCTAATAATTTTTCAATCTTTCTGAAATTATTTTGGCAAACAGTTTATAATCATTATTAAGAAGAAAGATTGGTCTGTAATTTTTGACATCTGTTAGATCTTGTCCTTCTTTTGGTATGAGTGATATATTGGCTTCTTTCCACGTCTCTGATATTAATTTAGTCTTCTGTATGTCATTTGATAAAAGTTCCAAGATTGGGGTCAGTTCCTCTTTTAATTTTTTATAAAATTTTGCAGTAAATCCATCTGGACCTGGAGCTTTTTCCAACTTTGCATCGTCTATCACATTATAGATTTCTTCTTTTTGAATTGGACCGTTCAACATTTCCTTAATCTTTGCTTCTACCTTTGGAATTTCTACTTTGTCCAAATATTCTTTAATTTTTTCTGAATCTATCTTCTTTTTTTGAAATAATTTCACATAGTACTTAAAAAAGACTCTTTTAAAACCATTCATATCCACAATTTCTTTATTTTCTTCGATTATTTTACTTATTAACCTCTTTTCTCTTCAATTTTTTAGTTGCCATGCCAAAAGCTTTCCTGGCTTATTTGCTCCTTCAAAAGATTTTTGTTGCAATTTCTTTAAATTCCAATACAATTCCCGATTAAGTATCACATTCAGTTGTTCTTGTAAAATTTGTATCTCTTTAATAATTTTCTTTTTCCCTGGTCTTTTCTTTAATTCTTTTTCTTTTTGCTGGATCTTTTCTTGTAAATCATTTTGTTGTTTCATACTTTGTTTCCTGTCAGTCGCATTTAACGATATCAGTAATTCTCTCATTACTGCCTTATACGCATCCCAGACAGTCTGTATTTTCACATTTTGGTTTAAATTCATTTGAAAGAATGTCTGGGTTTCCTTACACAATATCTCAATTGTTTTTTTTTTCTTATCTAATAAATCTTTGTTGATTCTCCACTGAAACTGCTTTGCCTTTTCTTTTAGCATCCATATCAACGGATTATGATCAGAATTAGTCTTTGGTAAAATCTCCACTTTTTGTGTTTTTAATGCGATATCTCCAGACATCCAAATCATGTCAATCCTGGAAAAAGAATTATGTCAATTGGAATAAAAAGTAAAGTCTTTAACTCTAGGATTCCATTTTCTCCACACATCTTCCAATTTCTCTTGCTCCATCAGTTTAAAAAAAACCTTTTGGTAATTTTTCGATCTTTTCATCAGTAGTTTTTGATTTCCTGTCCAATTTATTATTTACAGTACCATTAAAGTCTCCTGCCAGGATTATCTGATCATAATTCACTTGGTCCAATTCCTTCATCAAGTCTTTAAAAAAAAAATTCTTTTGCACCATTAGGCGCATATAAATTGACTACCAAGGTTTTTTCTGAAGCATTATAATTTCCACTCCAATGGCCCAGGACAGACTGGCAATTTGCCCCGGTAGCCAGTCGCAGCAAAAAAAACCCGGATTAAACAATACTGGGTTTTCCCGTCCACACAGCGGGGGCCGCTGCCGGAAGATACGGGACGGAGGCGCGCAGGAGCGTTCAGACTGCCGCGCCAGAGGCGTGCTATATTCGCTGTTTTCCCATTAATTCGGCTGTGGGTGTATGTGCGCATGAGCGCTCATGCGCTCATGCGCATAAGTGCATTTTGCCGATTTTTTTTTTTGCCCTGCAACGCCGGCACCGCATTGGGCAGTGGAACGGAGCGCAGCCAATCACACCGCTGCTGCCTCATGCCCAACGCGGGTTGCTCCCGGCTTTTCAGCTGCGCGTTCAGACTCCCCGGAAGCGGAGAAACGCGCGACGAACGCAGGCTTTCAAGATTTGCGAAGGCTTTTATCAGGGGTTTTTTTTAATCCGGCAGTGAAGTGCAAGAGCACCGGTAGGCTACGGGTGGGGGACGCCAGGCAGATGTGCCTGTGTGAACGTTCCATTTACTCTGGTATTGAATCGTTGTCAGCCCGGGTCCCATCCTGGGGCAAATTGCCAGTCTGTCCTCGGCCAATATACCTCCCATCTTTGTAATTAAAGATTTCTTTTGGATCCAATTCTTTTTTTACATAGGTCACAACTCCTTTGTTTTTTTTCTCTGCCAATGAATAAAACTCTTCTCCTAATTTTTTATTGATCAAATACTTACTGTCCCATTTTTTAATATGAGTTTCTTGTAGACAAATAATATTACATTTTTGTTTTTCCAACCAATATTTTACTAACTTTCTTTTAGTGGGTGAATTAAGCCCATTTACATTCCATGATAAAAATTTGTAATCCATCGTGTCTTGTCTTATATATCTCCAAAGTCTTCTAAATTATCTGCCTTGAACCTATGCATTTCTTCTGGTGTCTTGATCGTATATCTTAACGTATGATAGGTAAAAGACAGACCTTGTGGTATTTCCCATCTGAAACTGATGTTAAGCTGCTTCAGCTTATCAACCAACTTCTTATATTTCTTTCTATCTTGTAAGATCGTTCTTGGGAGTTGTCTCATTATTATTATCTTTTTGCCATCAATCTCCAAGGGTTGTGTAAATTGTTTCTTAAAAATATCCTCTTTCATCTTCCTTGTTACCAGTTGTAGAATCATGTCTCTTGGCAATTTCTTTCTTTGAACATATGCTGAGTTCACTCTATAAATTAAATCAAAATCAGAATCCAGCTCTCCTTAATCTTCTCCCAAATACTCTGTCAATGCTGTCATCACCACCAAACATATGTCTTCGTCCGTCGTTTCCTCAATCCCTCTTAGCCTTAGATGGTTTAACATCACTCTGTATTCCATCATTGACTCCAGTCTCCGATTGTCTTGTAGTGATGTTTCCATTTTTTTATCTATGGCTTGTGATTTTTGCTCCAATTCTGTCGATTTTACTGACAGACCTTGAACTTGATTATTCATGTCTGCCACTTCTTTTTTAATTTCTGCCACCTCTGCTATAACCAATTCTTTCATTGCCGCCACATTCTTCTCTTGTACTTCTTCCAGCTGCTCCAGCTGTTTTTCCATTTGTTTCTCCAACTGTTGCTCTATCTGTTTTACCAGTCCTTGAATTGCATCCATCATTCTCTTTTCCATTGCATCAATTGCAGCTTGCCATTCTCTCTTTTCTTTCGCTGCCATACTCGGACTCACTGCCATTTGCCTTTGTTTTGGGTCCATTTTGAAATTTTTAAAGTTGCTCCAAGTTCTTCTCTTCTATATATTCCAACTGTCCTGTATGTGTTTATTCAAATCACCACCTTTGGCATGCCTTTAAAGTCAATTTCAGTCTTAAAATTAAATTTTAAAGTTTAGTCCTCCTCAAAATGGCGGGCGCGATTTCTCTATGATTTTCTGGCTAGAGTAGGCTCTTTTTGAGCTTCCAGCTTCCTGTCCCTCCTTATAAACTGTCCTCCAGGAAGCTTTCCACTCCGCCGATCTTCTGGTCCTCCAGGGTCCACTCTAGCCTTCTTTCTTGATTCCCTAGTCACAATTTCAGCCGGAAACAATTGCCTGCGACACCTCTCTTTCACAGTCTCGTGATCTTTCCTGTTAGTTTCAGTCTCTGACTCCGCTCTCTATCTTTTCACAACCACAGGAATGTTAAACAAAGTCAATTTTTCACTAATTTAGCACGTTGATGAGCTCTTTTTAAATCCACGATGAACAGATTATTTTTTTATAAGTCTTATGCACTTAACCATCTGCTTCAATTTTCACTATAACTTCATCCCGGTAAGCAAAATACTTCTGTTACCTTGCATGTTTATCTTGGGGATTCACATTGCTTCTTTTTGCTTTCCAATTGATCTTCTCTCTTAAGAAGTCAGGAAATGATGGATTTATGCTGATTCCTCAGCTCGGTTGGCTCCTTTAGTGCTGTCTTGCAAATGCCCGCTTCGGGAGAGGGGATTAAAGTGTAAACAAGCCTCCTTCGAGACTCGTACACGCCAATCTCAACTCTCACTTGGACCTTGTTGCTTGCTTGCCAGCCCCCTGCCTGGGGGATGCTGCATTGGGCAATATATAATGCCCAAACTGTCAGAAGGAGCCACCGTCCACCCTGCACATTCGCAAGGTGCGTCAATTCGCCATTTTACTCCGACCGGAAGCCCTACCACTCCACTATTGATGCAGCAACAGTAAAAATAGCCCTAGGAAAAGTTGCCATTTAGATGCAGTTTCGATGTCCAGTAATACATTTACATTAGAGGATTCTTTTCTCCATCACAACCCCTTCACAAAGCTCAGAAAATTTGTGCAAAAAGTCCACTTACTGTTCAGGAGTTTTTCAAGCCGGTCAAAAAGTGCATCCACTTCTTTGCCATCTACTATACGCAAATGTAGCTCCACAACACACTGATAGGCTTGATAGAATGTGCTAACAACCTGAAAATCTTAGAAGTGAAAAACAGCACGAAACAGGATTACAAATACTGGTCTACTTTCAGCTTATCCTTATTAACAATTGTAAAATAATAATTCTGTCAACAATACACTGATATCAATGTATCAGTTCTGATCAGCCCTAAACAGCCAGGGACCAGCATGCCTTTGGGACCACCTTTCCTGGTATGTCCCCCACAGAGTGTTACACTTGAGCAATCAAAATCTGCTGGTGGTCCCTGGCCCAAAGAGCATGCGGTTGTCCTCAATCAGAGCAAGAGCCTTTTTGGCCCTGGCTCCAGCCTAGTGGAACACTCTTCTGGGACAGATCAGGGCCCATGGCAAGTTGACCATGAAGGAAAATCCCCAAGTAAGAGTTTATGGACATGACAAAGGTGTCGTAGAGTAGAAGGAATAAATCTGATGAGACAGGGAAGATATTAAAAGTCTTAATGACTTGCCCCAAGTTTCTCCACCTCCGGTTCTTGATCTGTCCTGGTTTGGAAATAAACCTAAGGAATCTGGAAAGAGAAATACATATATTTACATGCTTGGGACTTGTGTTTCCTATATGACAACAAGATTACAAGAAATATGGGGCCAGTCAACATACTGTTCAAACAAGGTGTCAAATTCTCTCTTTGAGCTTTTCCCAAAATGTGTCTCTTATCAAAGTCCCTTTTATTACCAAGTAGCTTAATTGTCCTGTGTGCCCTACACACCTCATGACAGCAATGCATTCAACAGCCTTACAATGCTAGGTAGCATTATTATCACTGAAGCCTCTGTGTAGTCTCTTGCTTATCCATAATCGATATGTTAAAAGCTGTAAGAATGGAACTCAGGATTTCTCAGCTCAGCGCTCAGTATCTTAACCACTATAGTACCCTGGCCTCCACAGCAATCAAGGATTCACATTCCTAAACCTTCACACCTCTGGTGAAGCAGATGGTGCAATCAACTTGCTGATAATCTGTTTTAAGGAAGTAGATGCCTAGAATACCGGACTGATGTCCAGTATCGTTATCATGTCCATGTGGATATGTGATGTGGATTTTTCCCATGCAATACCCCTTTGCATTATGTGCAGATCCAAAAATATACTATGCACACAGAAGCCTGACTGTGTTTGCATGTATTTATGTGTGCAGATGTATATTTCTATATCAATAATTCTGGTAGATATCTATGTCTCTATCTATATACTGGCATCTTCTCTCACTATGTCCCCCATTCTCCTCTACATTAGTACAAGATTCCTAGTCTGATGAGCAGAAACTGTCTATTCTGTATAGATGATGGGGACAAATAGGTTCCAGGAATCCTTCCTGGGTGACATTGTCTCATGGCTTCTAATTCTGGCCTTTGCCACAGAAAATCAGTACCTTTTATAGACTCATAAATTTCTCTCTCACTGCCAAGGGCACTTCCCCATAAACCTGTGAACAAGAAGAAATAGGTATTGAAGGGTCAAAGGTAATTTGTTTTGACACATACTTAGCATGCCCGAGATAGACTGAATTAAAGCTGATTGGATCCAGCCTGTCAGCTAGCATTATAACTAACTTAGACCTAGGTGTGACTGAGCAAACTCAATTTTGTACTTGAAATGGCATTCAGTATATAAAGTGGGAAAAATAAAGTTTAACTAGTGCATTAGTCAGGGAGCTTATATCATATCTAAGCCCGATAACTGAAACTGATATGCTTGGCCACAATGTGTGAATTATGGATATATCTAAGCCCGATAACTGAAACTGATATGCTTGGCCACAATGTGTGAATTATGGATATAGGGTTGGATCCAGCCAGCACAAGGATGGTTCCAAGCTCTGAGGGGCCCTGGGCAAATAGTACTGGGGGTCCCCTCCACTTCTCCTTCCACCATCAGGACCCCTGCTCACACTCTTTCCTGTCTTTCCTGTCCACTCTCAAAAGCCACCTGCACACCATTTCCTCAACAACATTGAGTGGTGTGTACAGCTGGGAGGGTCACTCCTGTGGCCATCGGGAGCACTGCTTGTATCACCTGTGCACTGCTCTGTGGCAGCAGCCAGGAAGCCAGGAGCACAGGAGGTGGAGCATTTGCAAGTGAGCAGGTAGGTGGCAGAGGAGACTAGGGGTGTGGGGGTCAGTGGCAGTGGGCCCTGCCAGAAGCCCTGGACCCTCCAGCCAGCCCTGAAAATACTGGTATTTTCATTCAATCTTGTCAGGTTCTTCTCCTTACAGCAGTCCCACCCTACATGACTTTGATCACCAGCAGAGCCTTTTTGAGTTGTCAAAAAGAACCTCCTCCCTTCCTTTTCACCAGAAGAAAATTCAGTTGGATCCAAGCCAAACATTATTTTCATATTCATTACTCCTTACAAGCAGATGTTTTCCACATACATATGGGCTGATCATGCCAACACAGACTCTGGTTATCTTGCCAAAACATGCATGGGGGTTTGGCATGTTCAGAGTGCCAGCCTATCCAGAAACAAGTTACAAACGATGCACCCTGTAGATAGCAGATGTTTTTCTGCAGTTTCTCTTCTTTCAGTTGACCATTTTCAAAAACACTCCCAAAGTATCTGAGGTCTACATATGCTCCCAGGCCAGGAACTCCAACTTCATGTGGGGTAAATTCAAACCAGCTGCCTGGGGGAAAAAAATGAAAGAACAAAGTGCTAATGAGAACTATACAAGCAAACAAGAATGAGCAAAGTGGAGTACAGAATAAACTGCCACCCAGAAACAGAATCCAAAGCTAATTTGAAGAGTCGTAAGTGGGTGAAATGGCTGTAGTGAATTTGTGGATGGTAGGACATTTTCTGGGAGGTCAGGAAGCATGGTATAGCCTGAATCCATCAGATCTCAGAAGCTAAGCAGAGTCAATACTGGGAAGGGAAAGTATCAAGGAAGGTTCTGCAGAGAAAGGCAATGGCAAACCATCTCTGCTTCTCACTTGCCTTGAAAGCCCCTTGCTGGGGTCACCATAAATCAGCTGCAACTTGATGGCACTTTACACACACACAGTACATCTATATATATATAAGAAAGTCCCCTGACCATAAAATCAATGCCCAGGCCAAACCACTGGACCTAGAGACACCAGATTCAAGGAGAGTGCTCCTATCATGGCATAGATGCTCACTAAGAAGGGATTTTTAGAAATTTGACCCCTAAAGGGGTCAAAAGGGGTAAAATGTGCTCCCCCCATTGATTCCTATGTGGCTGCCAGGCAGCTGTCTCTATACACCCACACTCTCTGATTGGTTAGCTGAAGAGCTCAGTGTTCTGAGGTAAAAAAATAAAAATAAACAGTTACAGGGGACTGCAGAGAGCTAATGACAGTTGAGGAAATCAGGAGTGGCCAACAACCACCTGTGAGGTGAAGCAAAGCTGCTGGCCCAGCCTCTCTGACGGCTTCCAACACACTCCCCCATCTCCTACACCTAACAGGCGGCTGTCTGTCAGGTGCAGCCCCACCTCCACAGTGGCTTCCAATACTCCTCCCCCTCCCACTCCTACACTGGACAGGCAGCTGCCTGTCAGGTGTAGGAGATGAGGTGAGATGCTTACAGTCACCAGGGAAGTTTGCTCAGCTACAGAACTTAAATACTGTAGTGAAGCATCGGTATCAGGCTAGTTTTTCATAAAATTACAGATATGTTTTGAGGGTATGCTTTTGCACACCCTAATTGCTCAAATCTCCATATAATAATTCTCTTAGTGCATTGGCCTTTTCCAGCTCTCCCACTGGCTATGCAGTGTGGTTCCATCAGCCATTGGGCCATCAGCTGCCACTCAAGAGTACTCACATGCCATTGGTCAGGTGCTGGGTCTGCTCCTGTTCCCTGCCCACTCCCACTTCAGCCCCGTTGCCTGTCAGATTTACTGGCAGACAGCTCTCTCTCCTGAGGAAGACAGTTCTCTTGGCTTCTGTGAGGGACTAACTGTCCCCTCAGTGACTGTTGATAGGCTATCAAGCTTACTTCTGACAGTAAAAAGACAAAGGACTTTCAGCATAACCACCTCCCCCGCCCACTGCCAGCTTGGCCACTTTCCTGTCAGAATAAATGGGAAAAGGCTCTCTCTCCTGCTTAGCTCCACCATGGCTGGCTGGCTAGCTAATGAGGTGGGCCAGCAACCATCAAACCCTTCTCTTCAACTCCCTGCTGTGCAGCTCACTTTCATCTAGGGTTGCCAACCTCCAGGTGGGACCTGGAGATCTCCCGCTGTTACAATTATTCTCCATATGACAGAGATCAGTTCCCTGCAGAAAATGGCTGCTTTGGAGGGTACTTATGGCATTATACCCTGCTGAGTCTTTCCACCCACTCCCAATGCTGCCCTCAACAGGATCCACCCCCCCCCCCAAATCTCCAGGTATTTCCCTAATCAGAGCTGGCAACTGTACTTTCTCCTGTCAGTAAAAGGCCCTTTCCACACCTATGTTGGCCTTTGGGAGAAAACTCATTGGGGCCAGTCCTGATAGGGTTGCCAACTCCAGGTAGGAAATTCCTGGAGATTTGAGGGCTGGAGAGGGTGAGGTTTGAGGAGGGATGGGACCTCAGACAGGTACAATGCCATAGACTCCACCCTCCAAACCAGCCATTCCCTCCTGGGGAACCATTGTTGCCAATCTCCAGGTGAGGGTTGGAGATCACCCAAAATTACATCTGCTCTTCAGGTAGCAGAGATCAGTTCCTCTGGAGAAAATGGTGGACTCTGTGTCATTATACCCTGCTGAGATCACCACAGCAAATTGTCACTGAGTGCCCAAAGCTGGGGCACTCTCCCAGAGCCTCTTTCGAGAACTTATTCCTAGTATTATCATAATTGCTATTGTCTTAAAGGCTCCAGTATAGATAGGCAGAGCTACCAATTAGCCATGATGCCATTCATCCATCTGGAAAAATTGTTTTTATTTCACAGCTTCTTAGTATGGTAAACCAGACAAATTAAATATGATAAAGCCATGTTATTCACTTTGTGCGACAATCAGACGGACGCAGTTACAGAGTCTAAGAAAAGTCTTCTCAAACCAAGGCACCTGTCAGTGTGGTTTCTTGGTACCTATTTGAATCACTAACAAAATTTCCCTTCCCCAAAGCAAACAGCTATTCCCAGCTTTCCTCTATTTCACTAGAGCAGGAAGTGATCCAGAACAGTCCCGGATCTTTGTGTCTGCAAGGTGTACCCACTCAAAAATGGCTGTCTTAACTCAACTATAGGAGGATGCTTGGATTGCCAATCCAAACATTTCAGAAGTCCCTTCCATGGCAGCCATTTTGTGGTGGCACTGGAACCCACTGCCTGTTCTCCACATTCCTAAAACACCCACATGCTCAATGAAACTGGGGACTACAGGATGAATCACTGATACAAAAAAAGTTAGAAACTCAGCAGGCTGGGATGTTTGTTTAGTAAAGCTATTGCAGTTTGAAGGAAGCAGGAGGATGACGTCAGTCAGATGTCAGCAGCAATGAATTCAGGGTCTCAGCTTTCTAAAGAACCATGTGAAGCTGATGCTAACTCAGGTCTTCCAGAAACAGACTAGCAATGCCCACAAAAATCACAAATGATATGAATTTTGCCCTGACCTGGATAGTGCAAGCTAGCCTCATCTCATCAGATCTGGAAAGCTAAGCAGGGTCAGCCCTGGTCTGTAATTGGAAGGGAGACCACTAAGGAATTCCAGGGTCATGATGCAGAGGCAGGCAACAGCAAACTTCCTCCCAGTATCTCTTGCATTGAAAACCCTATGGGGTCGCCATAAATCAGCTGTGACATAAGGAGGAGGAGGAAGGAGGAATGCTGTCATCTGGTGAGTCTGGTACTCTTACAGGGAAAGTCTTGTGCCTTTCATATTCAGGAATAGAGCATTTTTTTAAGCTGGTGACCCACTAATACAGCTTCATTGGACCAGGTAGCAGAGGAAGGTTGGAATAAGGTGAGAACTCTGTTACTTGAATGTCTTACTGAGAAACTATTCTTCCTTCCATTTTTCTGTCTGAAATTGAGTTGTGTGTTACAATTCAAGCAGAAAGAAGAATACCCATCACAATTCCTGTTAGCTTTTGGTGGCTGGGCAGGTAATGATAGAGTGAAAAAAGAAGGTTTTACCAGTGTAATTTGGGTTTTGTTATTAAATTGTAATAACTTGCCCCAAACTCTTTGAATATAGCATATAATAAATTCACTAACTTTTATAGTAACTGGGTTCTATTCTATTCAGCATTTGTTAGCTAAAACCCTTGAGGCTGTGATCATACGCACAATTAGACCTGACATAGTTGCGAATGCTGGGCAGATTTAAAGGGTGCCATCAGACAACAACATCTGGGAAGTGCCCTGCAGCTGTCGGCAACCTGTTCTGCTCTGCCGCAGAAGTGAAATTAAAAGACACTGGGGGAAATCCAATAGTAAACAAGTTGCGACGGGCCACAGACGGGCTTTCCTGTGTCTGATTGCTCCAGTGTGCTCTCATGGCATCGGGATGGTCTGATCAGACCATCCCAACTCTGTGCCATTGTTTCCACCCCGCCTTCATAGTGTGCACATCATCGCAAACTCCATCGGGAATCCTCAGTGCAGAGGTGAGATTCATCAATTCCTCATTTAAGTACACGGAGGGAAAAGGCACAAAAAACCCACAACTCACCCTCAGTTGCATCTGATTACACACTGATGGACTGTGTCCGCAGCTTCAAAGGGAGGTATGATTGTGCAACTGCGGGTCAAATTCTTCTAGAGGAAATAGCCTCGCTACACCCCCATTTTATCTGGCACGTGTGACCACACCCTAATAGTCTTCCTTCCTTCCTTCCTTCCTTCCTTCCTTCCTTCCTTCCTTCCTTCCTTCCTTCCTTCCTTCCTTCCTTCCTTCCTTCCTTCCTTCCTTCCTTCCTTCCTTCCTTCCTTTCCTGGACAATCTGTCTAGATATGAAATTACCTTCATATTGTTTATGGTAAGTGTTTTTGTCCACAGCTGCGTAGATAGGATAGGGAGCTCGCCCTCTCTCTGCAGGCACTTTATGTGTAGAAAGTTCAGTCTCATCCAACTGAAAAAGAATGGATTAAGTTAATGTGATTGACTAAAATGTGTTTTTCAATCAACTCTTTGTTCTCTTTTTATGGGGGGAGATTCTCAGCCCAGCCTCTGAAAGGATATGTTAGCTCATGGATGGCTAACCGGTAGATTCGGCCAACTGGCCCTCCACTGGGTTCCAACAGGCCCCTGGCTGTCATTGCCTTTTGTTTTGTTGTCTACATACCCCACCTTTCTCTTTACTACGGCTGCAAAACCGCAGGTGGGGCCTAGAGATCCCTGATGACTACTGATCTGCAGACTACAGAGATGAGTTCATTTAAAGAAAATGGCTGCTTTGGAGGATGGACTTTATGGCATTATATCCTGCTGAGGCCCCTCCCACTCAAACTCCACCCTCCCCAGCCTCCACCCCAAAATCTCCAAGAATTTCCCAATCCAGAGTTGGCAACCCTATTCTAGACATACTCAGGAGCCAAAAATGGAATAATACACAAATAATAATCAATTACAATTATTAAAATATGTAATTAAAAGAAGATCATTAAAATAAATGATAAAAGCAAATCAACTATCCCATAAGCAACTTTGAATTGTTCTGTCGCTTGCTGGAAGGTACCATAAGGGTAAGTGCTTATCGCTATGCTTTTTGGAAACACTTGCCTAGCAACAGAATAGGACTAGGCCAAAAGACACAACAGATCACATCCTTGAGAGTGAGGGTACTGCTAAGGAGAAGTACCATTGCCACACCGGTTTATAGCATACGTCAATGACGGTGTAGTAAAAAGTGCTCAGTGCTTTAGGTAAATGGATATAAATATATAGCCAAGAAGTCATCTGGGAGATTGGGATAGAACCTCAGGGAGATGTTATTGTCTGGTTTCTTTTTATGGATGCCAGTTTCCTTCGGGAAGTGACATCACACTGCTCTAGGAATTGCCAGAAACTCTATGTGGCATGGCATCACTTCCAGGTTTTTGCCAGAGGGGATGTAACACCATCGCACTGACAGCACCCTCCCATGTCCTTCCCTCTGCTAGGCTTGCCATTCCCCTGTGGGGGGCAGAGATTCACCCACTTTTAGGGCCCCCAATCCACCAACCTGGATCTGGCTGGGGGGGAACCCTGCCCCCCAAGCGCTGCATTTCGGCCAAGGTGCCCAGCATGATGACATCGCCCAGAGGTGATGTCATTGTTGCAGGAGGACACTCTATCATTCAAGGAAAAACTCTCTGGTTTTTATTTGAAAGATAGAGGCCCTGCCCACAATGTGCTCTGTGAAATGATATCACTTCCAGGTGATGTCATCATGCTGGGCACCTTAGCCCAAATGCAGCACAAAAAGAAGGACACACATACACACCGCCAGCAACCCTACCCTTCGCAGAATCCCACTGCTGCCAGCAGCTGGCTGGCAACCCTCCTATTTTTAGTAGGTATGGAAACCTTGACTCTCATTCCATTCTTCAGGAGATTTTTTACCCCACTGAGTTTGGGGCTCAGCTTTATACTCCCTGCTCACCTCAGTTAGCAACTGATGTACAATTAAATAGGACCAAAAATCAGTCAGAGAGTAGTTTTCTTCATCTGCAGCATCAGCTACGGCTCCTGTTCCCTCTTTCACGCTCCACTTGTCTTGGGTGAGCTTTTCAATTTGAAGTTTTTCCAAGGATTCTATTTTTTGTGGCCAGTCGTCGTATTTGTAGATCATTGACATACACCTTTTAGTGAGACCGAACAGATATGCTTAAAATTATAGGCTTTGATTATACATATGATTATTCATTATTGATATGACCCTGCAAGTTGGGACCCTTGTACTGGAGCTTCATCAAATGACCTTCTGAGCACAGGGACAGCCTCAGCTTTTGTGTGTGTTGGGTTTCTGCCCTGCTGCTATGAGCTGAGTCAACTGAAGGACTGCCAAAAGCATCCAAACCCAGTTTGGATGACAGTGGCCAGTGGCCAAAAACTGAGCTGTGTTGATTTCACTGTGTCACTGGTATTCAGATGACCATGGCAACAGAGGAGAAGCTCCATGTGAGCTAATGAAAAAAGACAGCTGGCACAGTCTCAATGGATCATGGAATTAAGCCTCAGTTCAGATAAATCTGTTAATTAGCAGAAAGCAGATAGATCTGGTGAAGCTGGTCTTATATAGTCTATAAAATGAAAGTGCTGTTTGTCACAGAGTTGAAATTATTTAATGCTTCCTTTTTATCCCACTGTTCCTCCAAGGAGGTCAACAAGGCGTACATCAATCTTGCATTCTCCAGTTTACCCTCACAACAAGTTTGTGAAGTAGGTTAGGCTGAAAAACAGGGATCAGCCCAAGATCACCCAGCAAGTTTCCATGGCAAAATGGGATTTGTACCTGGGGCTCTCATATCCTAGTCCACCAACACTCTAACCACTACACTATGCTGGAATTGGAAGGATGATACCAATTTAAGCCTCTGAATAACTCAAAAGGGTGTTCTGTTTTAATGACTGGATGAACACCTTTGTTATCTCTTTCAAAAGAATAGATTCCTATCACCCTTATCCAAGGAGATTTTGGCAAATAGACACTGATTTTAAAGACAGACTATACACAGTGCAATACATTTGAGTGTCATTTTGTTCAGTTCTCTCTGCAGTGGCATATCTCAGGGTCTGAATCAAAGACTACACAACTCCCTTCTGACTTTTCAGCCAGCATTCAGTGGCCATTAATGCTATGGAGAAACAAGTGAACATGACTTTTAAGTGGAGAGTCCATGTTCAGGGGTGCAGCTAGAAATGGAATGCTGAGTGAGATGGTCTGATCTAGTTGTGCAAATGATTCTGTGCTCTTAGTAAATGTTCATTCTCACCTCCAGCATTCTATACTTACCAGGTAGAACCTGACACTCCAGCTAGGTATGTAATACAGTCCAATATATTGTTCTTCTTTAACTCCACCAGTGTCCCATAAAGGGCAATCATCGCCCGTAGAGCTCCCCCTGATCCCAGGACAGCAATATTGGGCATTTTGTTCTGATGGAAAGAAAAATAACTTACTAAGGAATCTCTGTCCTACCTGTTAACCCAAAGTTCAATTTCATTTTAATACATATGGCAAATACCTAGCAATTTCTGGTCAAGAAAAAGCACAAAGTTCCACAATGTTCAACCACAATGTGTTTTAGCTAGAAATGGGAACAAATGAAGCAGTAAAATCATATTTGCGGCCAATTTATACATGTGGATTCTGCTTTGATCATGCAAAAACTGTTGCTCATGCAAGTGATGTAACTTTGTACACAGTGTACCGCCTAAGGGTTTTGCTTAAGGAAGATCCAGTAGCTGCTTCTTATAAATGTATTGCTGTAGTATTAACTTGATCATGGGGTGGATTCAACCAGCTTTTCTGTTGGTGGGGGAAAAATGGCAAATAGAGTCCTCTTTAACCACAAAAAAGGCTGCCCTGAGGATCATGAGCCTTGCACGGAACAAAACCATGTGGGAGGGGGGCTGCAGAATTAGGTAGCTTGATCCAATCCCATATCTTTATATAGAACCTTGGAAGGTATTAAATCCCATCATCACAACATAGCCTTTTTGGGTGGGCAAAGGGAACTCTTTCTTCCTTTGGTTGAAACCTGGTTGAAAATCAAACATTATTTCCTAATTGATGCTATCCTGTTATTTTGATGAAGAAAAGTAAACAAGGGAATTGACCTGGGTAGAATCACGTTGTTGCTGAGTTGGAACGTATGCTAGAATGTGCATTAATAATGCTAACAAAGAGTAAAAATTAATGTATTTATTGTGACATCATGGGGCAAAGCCCACTTCATTGGATGCATAAAGACAAAGACACGTCTGACAACGGAGGGTCCCGTTTGTGAATATGTATGCCACAATAACAGTGAAATCCTTCCAGACCTGTAGACTTTAAGGGTTTTAGAAGGGATTTTAACTCTGCTTAGGATGGCACTGTTTGCTACTTGAATCTGACACTTGATATTTGAGGGTGTTCAATAGCCAGCATACTATGCTATTTAGGATTTTGAGGCAGACATATTAATAAAACCCTACCACATCAGCTGAAATTCCGAGCTTGGCGAGCCCTTTCCTCACTGTTTCTTTTCTGTCAGCCACAGCTGCTTTTTCACCTGCTGAGAGGCTCTTAGAGAGACGAATTCTCCCCTGTCAATACGCACAAAAGAAGTATGAGAAGAATGCACTTATGCTACCAAACTGTCAAGCAGCAGAAAACATGCAGCAGCATCACCCAGGAAAACAATATCTCAGAATGGGGCGATTGGCTTAAAGACTCTTTCCAAATTTGCATAGTGGCATTGCTATTTTTTTTTCCCCCAGACCACAAGAGGTTGGATCCAGACAGCTTTTTTCATGCAATAAATCTTGTCCAGTTTCCTTGATTATAGCCCCTGCCACACCTGACTGTGTGCGTTGTTTTTAAACCCAATGCAAGTCTCTTGATTCCCCAGCATTGCCTTTTTCTGAGGTCCAAAGGGACTACCTCCTCACTTTTGCACCAGCAGAACATCAGGCAGGATCCAACCCGTTGTCTTTTACTTTGGAGGTCTGAAATGCTTCAGTTCTGGCTGTCGTTTGCCTGGCTGGGTGCTATATTGGCATGCAGAGAAGCAGCATACAGACAAGTTTATGGGTGATTATCATACACACAGCAGGTAGAAGAGGAGCGTTATAGACAAGCAGTAATTTGAATGCTGTACAGATGCCAATGGGCAGGTGCAGTGCTGTTAGAGGCTCCGCTTACCTTCCCAGCTGTGTTTCTGTCCATCTTCCCAGTTTCTTTATAGTGGTTTTGCACTCCAGATAGGCAAAGCAGAAATACAAGATCCTTGAGTTATTAGGATATATATTATCTGGCCTGGCAGCTGCTTGGGTTGTCTCTCTTTTCTCCCGTGGCTCACACTGGAGCAATTAAAGCCCAGCTGCATGCGACTGTACATTCCATCATTCACTTCCTGACACTGGATGACACTAGTTGCATAAAGAGGGCGGGAAGGAACTTGTTATTGGGTAATACGATCTCACGTTTGATACATCGCTGCTATTCCCAGCTCTCTAACCGTAAGAGCTAGATGATTTACGACACCTTCAGAAAGCTTCAGCTGATAAGGAAAGCCCAGTTTTGCTGAAGGTGGGAGGTGAAGCATGAACTTCAAGGCACACTGATGGATCGACTGGGATTTGCAGTCCACCAGTGAGAACTTTGAGTGGAAAGCACACTAAAATCACTTAGGTCTGTTTTTCACTTAGGTATGTTTTGTTCCAGCTGCTGTCAAGAAACACCCTTTGGCTTGGATGGTAGTAGAGTTACCCAACCCTCATGCCACCCAGGTCTTTGGATGGCTTCATTCCAAACTGCAGATCAAGAGATAATATATAGACTGGATTAGGTAAATAGATTATTGGCCATCCCCAAATTAACTTGGTGGTCAGCCGTGTTGGCCTGAAGCAGTAGAACAAATGTAGAGTCCAGTGGCACCTTTACAACCAACAGAAGTTTATTTAAGGTATGAGCTTTCGTGTGCAAGGCACATGCCTTCAATAACCTTTTGATAACCTTTCAATAACCTTTCGATGGTCTTAAAGGTGCCACTGGACTTTAAATTTGTTCCCAATGTGATTTTTTAAAAATAATAATAATAATGAGAGCACTGGAGGCTGGTGTAGGAGACACAGCTCCTCTTACCCCCACTTTGTGAATCCTGGCAAAAGCTCACTTACATGCCTCCCTGGGTCCATTTTATGGGTGAGACTTTAAATTAATGATTGGACAGGAATGCTGTCTCCTGTCTGCCTTAAATTTGAGAAGGAATATATTTTGGAGAGAGAACTTTAATCCTAGCTAGGGGGGCAATTATGCCCAGAAACATGTTTGTCATTGAAGCTGATGCCTATGAAATTTGGAGCTTCATGCAACTACATTTTTGTAATGGTTACAAAGATTTTTTAAATGACATACTCTGAATACAACCTTTTTTTTTTTTTTTTTGTAAATTGAACCTTTCACGCATGGCAAGGGACCCATTCTGGAATTTTTTTCTGCCCCAGGGGACCCCATAAATCCCCAAACAATCCATCTTTCCCCCTGTTCCACTCCCAAACCAGCTTCTGGTTTTATGAATTCTAGAAAAACACTGTGGGATTCTCAAGTGGGAGGGTCCGTGGTTTTGCAACAACAGAGCATGCAGACATAGAACCCTAAACCCTGCCCCCTCGTGTGCCATATAACTTTTCTGTGTGCTCCGCGTGACCCTTCAACGTCTTGTTCATAGGGCCCTGCCTAGATCCCAGAATGTTGTTATTCAGGAAGAACTGGCAATCCTAACTAAAACTTTTCATAAGTACTACAACCCTCTCTGGAGTTTGAATGACTCATGATGGATGGAGTGTTTGTGGAGAACAAGCCCACTCAAGTCTCTGGAAACACACAGCTATCAAACACAAGGTGAAATGCTTTTTAATTCACCTCACGCAAATAATTACATTTCCTGGATTTTTTTCCCTTGCCCCTTCAAAGATCTTTCAGAGGAGCTTGTATCATATGGACACTAAATTTACAAAAGGGATTTACAAATCCTTTCCTGATAGGGTTGCCAGGTCTGGGTTGTATTGTGTACTGACCCAACCATGTGTGTGATCCAGCTTCAGCCGGTCCACACATGGTCATGAGAAGAGCAGGAGCTTCGCTCCACTAGAACAATAGACGGTCGGATCCTAGTTCCCCTTCCAATTGGGAGACTAGGATCCTAGAGTTAACCTAATCACTGTAAATAGACCTATCACGAGTGTTGGAGTGTGTTTGGGGGTGGTTTGGTTTCGGGATAAAAGCCGGCCTGCGAGCCGGCTTCTGTGTCTTGTTCTTCACCTAATAAAAGTATGAGAGCTGAAATCACTTGTCAGTCTCAGTACTTTTCAGTTGGAAAATACCTAGAGACTTTGGGAGTAGATCCAGGAGAGGGTGGGGTTGGGGGAGGGGAGGAGCTTCAGCATGGTATAATAGCATATAGAGTCCACCATTCAAAGCGGCCATTTCTCCAGGGAAGCCGATCTCTGTCCGCTGGAGATGTTGCAAAAGTGAGAGCTCTCCAGGCCCCACCTGGAGGCTGACAACCCTTATTCCTGACTCTGCAATCTTCTCCAGTGTGTGAATGAATTGTAATGGATCCAGTGTTTGGGGAGAACACAGCTATCAAACACAAAGGGTGATTTCCCACTACAGCTGCCTCAGGGTTGCGCTGCCATTTGCCCCGATACTATTTGTCAATCTCACACCCGAAGCCTCGGGGCTGCATTTTGACCCGCGGCTTCGCCCAATTTCCCCCGCAGTTTCATAATCCTCAAAATCAGGATCAGGAAACTGCGGGGGAAATCGGGTGAAGCCACGGGTCAAAATGCAGCCCTGCGGTTTCAGGTGTGAAATTGACAAATTTTATCGGGGCAAACGGCAGCGCAACCCCAAGGCAGCTGTAGTGGGAAATCACCCAAAGTGATACACTATTTAATTCACCTCACACAAATAATTACATTTCCTGATCCCCCCCCCATTTCCTTTTCAAAGATCTTTCAAATGAGACTCTATCATGCAGAAAAGAAATTTACAAAAGGAAGAAATGAAGCTCCTATCTGATGGGAAAGCAGAAAGTGATATAGAGAATGCGAAGGAAGCAAAAACATGAAGGGCAGAAATGGCTGCACTCCTTTTGTCTGATATATTTTTTTCAAATAAATCTTTCAGTTGTGGGAAACAGCCAAGGATTCTAAGGCATGAAGATAAAGCAAAGAACCTCCTAAACCAAACATTGGAAAAAGTTAATTTTAGCACACAACACCCCATTCTATAACTGTAAAACCATCTGAAACAGTATCGGCAGCCGGTTGGCAATATGTTGTTGAAATCATCAGAGGCGAGGAGTTTGGGAGTGCTCCTGGACTTAACTATGGAGGCCCAGGTGGCAGCCACTGCTAAGTCAGCCTTTCACCACATTTGGCTGATTCGACAGCTGGTTCCCTTCCTTGACCGTCACAACCTGGCTACAGTGATCCATGTGATGGTCACCTCAAGATTAGACTACTATAACATTCTCTACACGGGGCTGCCCTTGTCACAAATCCGAAAGCTGCAGCTAGTGCAGAATGCCGCAGCCAGGTTTCTGATGGGTCTCCCTAGATGGGAGCACATCCAGCCTGTGCTGAAGGCACTGCACTGGCTGCCAATAGCATACCAAATTCGCTTCAAGGTGCTGGTACTTACCTTTAAAGCTGTATATGGCCAGGGTCCGACATACCTGAGGGACCACCTTTCCCCATACATACCCCAGAGAGCTCTATGGTCGGGGTCACAACATTGGTTAATGATACCAGGCCCGCTGCTACTAGGGCCAGGGACTTTTCAGTGGCGGCTCCTACCTGGTGGAATGAGCTTCCGGAGGAGACCAGGATCCTGTGGGACCTTGCACAGTCCCACAGGGCCTGCAAGATGGAGCTCTTCCACCAGGCGTTCAATTAGGAGCTGCCACCAGAGGGCTTCCAGTCTGGGATTCATGGCATCCTAACGTGTTCTGGTTTGCTCTCAGAGCTCCCAGGGCAAATGGAGGGTCTTGACGACAGGGTGGGCTTCCAACAGCCCACCGCAGATCCCCCCAGGCAGGGGGGTGACTGGCAGCGAGCCTTGGCCTGAGAGGGAGTTGAGATCGGTTGATAACGGGGCTCTGAAGAGCGCCGCAATCAGCCTTGATCCCCTCCCCCCAAGAGGGCACTTCGGAAATTCTCTACAAGACCCCACCGAGTTGGATTCTCAACATAAGGACGCATGACCCAGACCTCCAAGACATTCTACGGAAACTGATATCAAGGAAACACTGCTATAACAAGACACGGACTTTGAAGGTAACTTTTTAAAATTGCTCACCGGAGACGTGTTGTAGCTGAGAGTAAACAACATCCGATGAAGCGCACCATCGTGTTCTATCCTTTATACTAACACCGGCTCCAGAAAAAGCAGCTAAACAGTAAAAAAAGGCCAAAAAGCCGATTTGTTGAACATTCCTGCGGTTTGAATATTGACTCTAAAATAGAAACTAACAGCAAGCTCCGCGAGAACTAGGGTGGAAAAGTACTACAGCTGCAGCAGAAACCACCAAAACAGGAAGTGACCACAGAGCAGACAAGGAATAAATCCTAGAGAAGCCCAAGGAGGCCAGAAGAAGGGAGGAAACCAGAAGCAAGAGGGACAACTAAAGCTGCCGGACAGGAAGTGAGTAACCGGAAGAAGCACTTACCATAGAGAAATAGCGCCCGCCATTTTGAGGTCAAAAAAAAGTTTATTCCGATTTTAGCTTAAAGACTTAACAGAAAAAAGTGAAATTAGTGCGATTTAGGTGGGCATAAAAAGGACTTCAAGTGGATATAAGTTTTAAGTAAATCTTGAACAACGGCTTACGACTTGCGGCAACGACAGAGGGCGAACTCCTGGTCCTCCCCGAAAAAGGCTGGTAAGGAAGAAAAGAAGCTACAGGGCCTGATGGAAGCTATGGAGAAACGTGTGATGGACGCTTTACAAAAGATGGAAAAAACCTTAATAACAGAAGTGTCAGACTTGAAAAAGGATCTATCTGGAATTACAAAAGAGATGCAGACGCTGACTAAAAGGGCAGATGAGATGGAAGAAAGAGTGAAGAGAGTGGCATCTAATGTTGCTGAGGTTGCTATAGAAACAGAAAAAGTTAATGTGATGGTCCAATACAATGCAATGATTAATCATATGAGATTCAGGGGGATCCCTGAAGATAAAAGTGAGAATATTCATTTAGTCATGGTGGGTGCTGTTGCAGATTTTTTAAAAATGGAAGAGGAGAAGGTGGCGGCACAAATTGATGTGGTATACAGAGTCAACTCTGCAATTGCGCAAAGAAAAAAATTACCCAGAGATGTGATTGTCCAGTTTATATCTAAAAAGCTAAAGGAGGATCTATTCAAGCAACAATTCCAGGAGGATTTTACAATTGACAACAAGAAAATTATGGTATTAAAGGAACTACCCAGAACAATGCTTCAGGATAGACGACTTTTTAATGATCTGATTGATGAACTGAAAACAGAGGGCATAAGATACAGATGGGAAATTCCAAAAGGTGTCAGCTTTACATTCAAACAGAGGAGAGTCACCATCAAATCAGTAGAGCAAATGACCAGATTTATCAATGATAACTTTAAAGACTCTGATAAATAAGTACCAACATAACATGGAGAGTCAAATTATATCTTGGAATGTCAATGGACTCAATTCACCTCAAAAAAGAAAAAATGTTAGACTTTGGTTGGAAAAACAAAAATGTGATATTGTTTGTTTGCAAGAAACACATATTAAAAACACTGATGCTAAATTTTTGATTCAAAAAAGATTAGGAGAGGAGTTTTACTCCCTCTCCTCCCAAAAGAAAAAGGGAGTTGTCACATATATTAAGAAAGAATTGGAACCAAAAGAAATTTTTAAAGACAATGAAGGGAAGCTTTTGGCAGTGGAAGTCATGCTTCAGAACAAAAAGACTTTGATTATTAACCTGTATGCTCCAAATGGGGCGAAGGAAAAAAATTTTCAGGATTTGTGGGAACAGTTACGACAGTTGACTTATGAACAAATGATATTAATGGGTGACTTTAATGGTACGGTTAACAATGTAATTGACAGAAAATCACAAAAAGGAAATGAAGGCATGGGTAAGCTCCCAAAAGTTTTTTTTAATTGGTTAACCATGAACATTTAGAAGATGTCTGGAGAGTTAAAAATCCTAAAGATAGAGAGTACTCCTTTTATTCATCAAGGCATGAATCCTTTTCAAGGATAGACATGATGTGGATGACTGAGAATTTGATCTTGCAGACACGCAAAATTGAGATTTTACCCAGGATTCTTTCTGACCACAGTCCAGTAAAATGGTCAATTTATGCTAAAAGAAAGAGGCTTAGATGGAGACTCAATGAGGATTTGCTGGACAAACAAAATATTGTGGACAAAATAAGGACAGAAACCCAAACATATTTTCAACTGAATCTAAACAAGGATGTACAGACGCAAACGGTTTGGGAGGCCTACAAAGCTGTGATGAGAGGACATCTGATTGCAATTAATAATAATGAAAAGAAACAACAAATGAAAATGGATAAAGAGATTATGGAAAACTGTCAGGTAGCCCTGCCATGATGGATGGAGTAGGGTGGGAGGATGGGCCTTGTGTTGCATTGTGGTGTGTAGGGCGGGAGGTTGGGATCGTGGGGTGTTGATTTATGCACCTGGAGTGTTCGAATGGAATGCGGAGGGCGAGCTCTGCAGGCTCTATCTCTGGTAGACAACACCCTGACCTTGGTGGAGACAGACTGTGAGCTTCCTATCGCTTTCAAAGCTACAGCTTGGCTGGGAACAATGGGGGCGGTGGGAACTTCATTAGTATAGTAGCTTTCAGTTCTCATTCGCATACTAGACATTCATTGGTGGAAGGGGGGGGTCCCCATTCACCCCCTTTCTGGTATAACTGCTTGCTTTGTGTAACCATGTTATTCTGAACAATGTATCTGCTCTAGTAACCTACTATTGCAGCTCTATAATAAAACGCTATTCTTGCTTCAATGACCAAGACCTGGTGTTTGGCTGACTAAGTTAGGATCTCTGACAGTTTGTTCAGAATCCTTCATTTTTTGGGACTGGTCAGAAACCCACGGCTCCAACATGAGTGGCGGTGAAGAAGACACTCTCCCGATCGAAGACGAAAAGAAGGAGGATAAGAAACCTCCTGTGACAACCGTACCCACGGAAGCCCCTGGCACGTATGTGCCGGTGACACGGGGCCAGGAGTACGACTTTGGAGGGCCCTACGGAGATCCGTATGGAGCAGCCTACGGCGGGGTCACCACCCGAGTCAAGCAGAGACGAGATTGGGTGAAGCCCCTGGCAGAAACCCATGAGACGTGGTTTGCGACTCCGAGAGCTTCGGTGCGAGTGAGCCACGCCGAGCGGTCGGTCCGCAGACTGACCATGGCCGAAGGGCTGGAAGACACCTGCCGAGACTCCGAGAGCCTGGAAAGCGCCGTGGTGAGACGGAGGTGGAGTGGTGAGCCGAGCCAAGATCGCCTGGTTCGCCTCCTAGATGAATCCCTCGCCCGCATCCCCCAGATGATTGCGGAGGGCCTCCGAGAGGAGCGAGAGCGGCAACGGAGGGAGGAACCACCCGACCAACCCCCTCAAGACCAGCGACAAGCGCCGGTCCCGGACCAACAGAATGTGCCGGCTCAACCCCCCGCTCAACCTGCGGGGCCGGGTCCACAAGGACCGCTGGGGCAACCACCCCCCCGACCATGGGGGTTCCTGCCACCGAAACTGGCGGAACTCCTTGATGCGGATTTTGATGGAGACCCCGAGAAGTTTCCTTTCTTCCTGATGAGGGCCGAAAGATTTATCGAAACTTGGGGCCACCTGTTTCAACGCGAAGACCAAATGGTGGATGTCATAGCCTCGCACCTGAAAGATGCAGCGGCTGACTGGTATGTGGGACTCCACCAGGCTGACGGGCGGGAGCTGAGGGAAATCGATACCTTCATGTGGGCCATGAAGGAACAATTCGAAGACGTGAACGCCAATAAGACGGCCAAAGCGGCCATCCGTGCCCTCAAGCAAGGCGCCAAGTCAGTGAGAGACTACACGGCTGAATTTCGCAGGTGTGCGGCCAAAACTCGAGGGTTGCACGACGGGACTCTAGCAGACCACTACAAATTGGGACTCAACGCGGAGATTCGTTGTTCAGTCACCAAGACCCAAGATCCAGACACATTAACAGGCTGGATACAAGCTGCCATCACCATGGAAAACCGCCTGAAAACCATCAAACTGGATGATGCAGCAGCGATGAATAAAGGGGGCCAGTCGGACCCTACACCGGCTACGCGAGGGAAGAATCCACCACCAAACCCGAAACCCAAGGACGGCACGAGAGAGCTTAGGATGAAGCAAGGTCTCTGCCTGAAATGCGGGGAAGGGGGCCACTTCGCGGCGAGCTGCCCAGGCTCCCCCGCATCGACCGGGGCCACCAAGGGAATTAAGAAGAAGTTTGACACTTCCACCCCAAAGCCTGTGGTGAAACCGAGAGGGGCGAAGGCCTTACAAGCCAAGCCGCTCAGTGAGGCATCGGATTCGTCGGATGGCGAGACCATGCAGCCGGGAAACGAGACGGACCTGCTGTAAATAGCGCTGAACAGCAGGTCCCGGACTCCCAAGCGCAGATTCCGGTGAGCAGACCCCCCTCTCTTTTCTTCCTCACGGTGACTTTGATGGACCCGGGTCTACTGACCCATGTGAGGGTGCGAGCTCTCATTGACTCTGGGTGTGGGAGAGACCTCATTAACCCCACACTGGTAACGGGACTGGGGGCGAAGGTAGTTAAATTGACCGATCCCCTGATTTTCACGCAAATGGATGGCTCTACAATGAAAGAGCCTTGCAAATACGAGACTGTTCCCTTGCGTGTGGGGATTGGGCATCACTGGGAGGAGAGGCCCTTCGTCGTTACCCCTTCTGCCCAGTTTCCCCTAGTGCTCGGAAGCGCGTGGTTCTTCGATCATGACCCCCATGTCCTATGGGGGGAGGGGAAAGTGAATTTCATTGCCAAGAAATGCCAGTCCCACCTATGGAAACCAGAGTGGGGTGTCCCAATGGGGGGGGAGTCTTTACTGATGGCGGGGGTAGCGGAGGCAGAATTAGAGATGATTCCATCAGAGTACCGCGATTTGGCTTCCGTCTTTGGGGAAGAGGAAGCCGATGAACTACCCCCCCATAGGAACTCTGACTGTGCTATTGAAATTTTGCCGAATCAAAAGTTGCCTAAAGGGAAGTTATATTCCATGAGCCCTTCGGAAAAGGTGGAATTAAGGAAATTTATCGACAAAAACTTAAGCAGGGGGTTTATAAGACCTGCCTCCTCCCCGTTCGCAGCCCCAGTCCTTTTCCGGAAGAAGAAAGACGGGGGTTGCGGTTGTGCACTGATTATCGAGGCTTGAATGCGGTCTCCAACACAAACGCTTACCCCATGCCCCTGATCAAGGACCTGTTGGCTGCGGTGGCTGGGGGAAAGTATTCTCGAAGCTAGATCTCAGAGATGCCTACTTCAGGGTGCGAATAAGGGAGGGGGATGAATTCAAAACGGCATTTAATACACCCCTGGGTCAATTTGAATACTTAGTCATGCCGTTCGGTCTTCAGGGGGCGCCGGGGGTCTTCATGAACTTAATCAATGAGGTGCTCCACAAGTACTTATTCAAGGGGGTCCTTGTTTACCTTGATGACATACTTCTGTATTCCCCTGACCTAAAATCCCATGTGAAGCTGGTGCGGGAAGTTTTACAAACGTTGCACAAGCATAAGCTCTTTGCTAAGCTGTCTAAATGTGAATTTCACAAGTCAGAGATCCTTTTCCTGGGCTACCGCATATCGCAGAGGGGAATTGAAATGGACCCTGACAAAATAAAAAATGTGGTGGGATGGGAGCCACCCAAGACTCGGAGGCAACTCCAAGGGTTCCTCGGATTCGCGAACTTTTACAGATCATTTCTCTCGAACTTTGCTCAAGTGGCTCTCCCCTTAACTGATCTGCTTAAAACGAAAGGGAAGTCACCAGACTGCACTCGACCCGGAGCCAAGTTAGACTGGTCTCCGGCATGCCAACGGGCGTTTGACCAGTTAAAGGCCCTTTTTACGTTGGAGCCTGTGTTGGCTCACCCAAATGAACTTAAGAAATTCATTGTGCAAGTAGATGCTTCTGACGTTGCGATGGGAGGGGCGATCCTCCAAGAGGGGGATGATGGTAAACTGCACCCCCTTGCCTATGTTTCCAGAAAGTTTAATGATACTGAACGGAATTGGTCGGTGTGGGAGAAAGAAGCGGGATCGATCCGCTTAGCGTTGGCGACCTGGCGCCATTGGCTTGAGGGGGCGCGGGTTCCCTTCGAGGTGTGGACTGATCATAAAAACCTCGAGCTTCTCCGCTCCCCTCGTTCCTTGAACGCCAAACAACTGCATTGGGCTGATTTCTTCTCCAAGTTCAATTTCACTCTACACCACTTCCCGGGGAAATCTAACTCGCTTGCAGACGCACTATCACGCCTCCCACAGCATGACAGCAAGAGGGAGGAGATTCGTGACTCTGTTTTTACGCCTTCCCAGTTGGGAGGAGCAGTAACCACTCGGAAACAATCCAAACGTCCCCCTCCGTCCCCGACCCCTCCCTCTAATGACTGGGTGGCAAAATTCTCTACAGCTATGTCTGACGCTGATAGGGAGGAGGTAAGGGGGGAGGAGGGAGTCACTCAAGATGCGCATGGCTGCTGGAAGAAGAATGGAAAACTGTTTGTTCCCAGCTCCCTTCGGGGGGAGGTGATGGGCTGGGCGCACGGCTCGAAACTGGCGGGGCACACGGGGTTTGTAAAATCCCTCCAACTCTTGCAGAGACAATTCTGGTGGCCTGGGCTACGAAAAGACATTTCGTTATTCACTTCTGCTTGCCAAACGTGCTTGATGAGCAAGCCCAGACCCGGTAAACCCCCAGGAGCTCTACAACCCCTCCCCACGCCGGCTCGTCCATGGGAAGTGATCTCAATGGACTTTATTACTGACTTGCCTCCCAGTGGGGGGAATACTGTCATATGGGTAATAGTGGACCTATTTACTAAGCAAGCCCATTTCGTTCCGTTTGCCTCAATCCCCTCAGCCAAGAAACTAGCCTCGGCGTTCTTGCAACACGTAGTGAGGCTACACACTTTACCTGCTAAAGTAATCTCGGATAGGGGGGTACAATTTGTTTCTCGTTTCTGGGGTGAACTGATGTCACTGCTTGGGGTGGAGCGGGCGGTCAGCAGTGCGTACCACCCAGAAACTGATGGACAAACTGAACGTGTAAACCAAACCCTTGAGCAGTACTTAAGGTGTTTTACAAACTTTCAGCAGGACAATTGGCACTCCCTTTTGCCTTTGGCTGAGTTCTGTTACAATAATACTCAGCACTCTTCTACCGGTATGTCTCCCTTTAAGGCGGTCCATGGATATGACGCCCCGCCTTTGCCGTTTCTAGATTCTCCCGACCTCCTGGCGGGAGATGCTGGTGACTGGTGCAAACAACTGCAAGCGGCGTGGTCGTCTTTAGCCAAGACCCTGGAGGATGCAAAGGAAGCCTATAAGACCCAGGCTGACAAGAAGCGTAACCTGTCCTGGGTTCCTAAGTGTGGGGAGTTTGCTTATTTGTCTACACAGAATTTACGTGGTATTCAACCGAGCCGCAAACTCGGGTGGAAATTTGTTGGACCTTTTGAGATTGTGAGAGTAATTAACAATGTGACTGTGGAACTTGCCTTGCCTAAATCTCTAAAGTCTGTTCATCCTGTTTTTCATGTAAGGCTTCTACGCCGGGCGCCTGAGGAGAACAAATGGAGACCGCGGCAGCCCACCCCGCCCCCGCTGATGGTGGGGGGGGAACCTCACTATGAAGTTTCACAGATACTGGACTCTAAAATTTCTCGTAATCGCTTGTTTTATTTGGTTGAATGGATTGATTTCGGGCCTGAACAGAGGGAATGGGTGCGGGCGGAAAATGTTCTGGCCCCTAGAATGGTCCGGGCTTTTCATAAGCTGTACCCCCACAAACCGAAGGGGTAGATTTATTTTCGAGAGGGCTGCATGTCAGGTAGCCCTGCCATGATGGATGGAGTAGGGTGGGAGGATGGGCCTTGTGTTGCATTGTGGTGTGTAGGGCGGGAGGTTGGGATCGTGGGGTGTTGATTTATGCACCTGGAGTGTTCGAATGGAATGCGGAGGGCGAGCTCTGCAGGCTCTATCTCTGGTAGACTTAACACCCTGACCTTGGTGGAGACAGGCTGTGAGCTTCCTATCGCTTTCAAAGCTACAGCTTGGCTGGGAACAATGGGGGCGGTGGGAACTTCATTAGTATAGTAGCTTTCAGTTCTCATTCGCATACTAGACATTCATTGGTGGAAGGGGGGGTCCCCATTCACCCCCTTTCTGGTATAACTGCTTGCTTTGTGTAACCACGTTATTCTGAACAATGTATCTGCTCCAGTAACCTACTATTGCAGCTCTATAATAAAACGCTATTCTTGCTTCAATGACCAAGACCTGGTGTTTGGCTGACTAAGTTAGGATCTCTGACAAAAACAATTGGAAAAAAGAAGCGGAGCTGAAGAAAAGACCTGGCAAAAAAGACGATTTTGAGAGAACTAAGAATTTTAAGGGAGCAATATGAGGCGAGGCTAAATAAAGAAGTATACTGGAACTTGAAAAAATTGCAACAGAGGTCCTTTGAAGGTGCAAATAAACCCGGCAAATATTTGGCATGGCAATTAAAGAAAAGAAGAGAGAATAAAACAATCATCAAATTGAAAGATGGAAATAAAGAAATTTTAGACCCAGGAGGGATCCGGAGGGAACTTTACAAATACTATGCGACGTTATTTCAAGCAAAACAAGTGGATCAGCAAAAAATTCAAGATTATTTATCTAAAGTTAATTTGATGCAACCGAGTACAGAAGTAAAAGCAATATTGAATGCTGTGATAACTAAAGAAGAAATAAGTAAAGCAATAAGAGAGGCAAAGATCTCCAAAGTTCCAGGTCCAGATGGTTTTTCAGCTAAATTTTATAAAAAATTTCAAGACGACCTAGTTCCGGTTCTGGAGATTCTCCTAAATGAAATTAGGAAAAATGGAAAGATTCCAGACTCTTGGAATGAAGCTGCAATCACCTTAATACCGAAAGAAACCCAAGATTTAACAAATGTGAAAAATTATCGACCAATTTCACTTTTAAACAACGATTATAAAATTTTGGCAAAAATTTTAGCAGAGCGCCTCAAAGGGTTTTTGAAAGACACTATTGCTGAAGATCAAGCCGGATTTTTGCCAAATAGACAAATAAAAGACAATATGAGGGTTGTTTTAGATGCAATTGAGTATTATGATAAGCACCCAGAAAAAGAAGTTGGCTTTTTATTTATGGACGCAGAGAAGGCATTTGATAATTTGAATTGGGAATTTATGTTTAAAGTGTTTGAGAAATCCCAGAAGGGTGCAGAATATATAAGAATGATTAAATCTATATATAATGAACAAAAAGCCACGGTGATTGTGAATGCAGAATCAACGGAAGTGTTCCGGGTCAGAAAAGGAACTAGACAGGGTTGTCCCCTGTCACCATTGTTATTTATCTGGATATTGGAGATATTGCTGCAAATGATTAGAGATGATGATAACATAAAAGGTTTGAATATTAGAGGTTTTTCATATAAATTAAGAGCATTTGCTGATGATATTATGTTTATTGTGGAAGATCCTGTTAATAATATGTCCATGGTATTTGAAAAAGTTAAAGAGTTTGGTGATCTCGCAGGGTTCTATGTAAATAAGAATAAATCTAAGATAATGTGTAAAAACATGATAACCACAAAGCAACAAATTTTACAAAAATCGATAGAATGTGAAGTGGTCAAAAAGGTTAAATATTTGGGAGTTGAAATTACAATGAAAAATATTGATTTGTTTAAAAATAATTATGAAAAATTGTGGGTTTTGATTAAGAGTGACCTAGAAAAATGGGGAAAACTCAGACTATCTCTTCTTGGAAGAATTGCCGTTGTCAAAATGAATGTACTGCCCAGGTTAATGTTTCTGTTTCAGACAATTCCAATTGTGAAAGATGGGAAAGTGTTGGTGAAATGGCAAAGAAAAATCTTTAAATTTATCTGGGCAGGAAAGAAGCCAAGAATTAAAATGAAGATAATGTATGATACTAGAGACAGAGGTGGCTTCCAAGTTCCGAATTTGCATTTGTATCATGAAGCTGTATGTATGTCGTGGTTATCTGACTGGGTTAATCTGGAAAATAGAAAACTTTTAGCTCTTGAGGGACACGATTGCAGATTTGGCTGGCATGCCTATCTTTGGTATGGGAAAAATAAAGTGGATTCAATGTTTAAGCATCATTATGTGAGGAGAACATTGTTTGATGCATGGACCAGATACAGAGACACAGTTTCCAATGAGAGGCCTTTATGGATTGTTCCAGCAGCAGTTATACATCCCTTTTCAGAACATAAAGGTAATGACTGGTTGAAATACCAAGAACTGTTACAAAAAGAGGGAAAAAACTATGTTTTAAAACCAAATAATAAATTGGAATTTGAGTATGGATGGTTACAATATTGTCAAATAAGAGACATTTATAAAAAAGATTGTAAAGAGGTTGGTTTTAGAGCCAAGAATGATGAGTTTGAAAATATATGGTTGAAAAGAGAGTGGAAAATGATCTCAAAGATGTATAAAACTTTGTTGACTGTATATACTTTGGATGAAACTGTTAAAGAGCAAATGATAAAATGGGCCATAAACATGAACAAAGAAATTTCTATGGAAACATGGGAGTTTTTGTGGAAAAGATCTCTTAAAATGTCTACCTGTGTTAATGTAAAAGAAAATTGTTACAAGATGATGTACCAGTGGTATATGACACCAAAAAAGATTGCTAATATTAGTATGGACAAGAACCTGAGTAATAAGTGTTGGAAATGTAAAAAAATAGAGGGTTCTTTTTACCATATGTGGTGGTCATGTGACAAAGCAAAGGTATACTGGTCTAATATACACTGTGTGATGCAGAAAATATTAAAAATCCCAATTGGGAAAAGCCCGGAACTTCTTCTCTTAGGTTTGACAATGGAAAAAATTCCACAGGAAAAAAGGACATTATTATGGTACATGATAACGTCGGCGAGAATGGCCTTTGCTCAGCAATGGAAAGCGGAGAAGGTGCCGGATATACACGATTGGATTAGAAAACTGCTGTTTTTAGCAGAAATGGACAAAATGACAAAAAAGCTAAATGGACAGATGGCAGAACAGTATTTAAAAGACTGGGAAGATTTGAAATTATATTTGGAAACTGAATATAGAATGAAGGGGAAAATGTATAATTTTGATCTGTATGGATATTGAAGGAGAAATGTAGTGAATTTTGGATTGTACTATATATTCATTTGGAATTGTGTTTGAAAAAGTTATAATGAAATGTGTTACCTGATTGCCGATTGTTTAAGTTTAAACTTGATAACCGTTTAAACTTTTTTTTTTTGTTATTAGCAGTGTTGGAAGCCTATTGGGGGGGTGGGGGGAATGGGATAAAATTTTTGTAAACTGTATTGGTAACGTCTTTGAAAGTGTTGAATATATCCCAATAAAAAACTTTGTTTACAAAAAAAAAAAAAAGGAGCTGCCACCACCACTACCACCAACTATTATTACCAACACTGTGGTATTAGGCTGGCCCTTTATTGAGATCGAGCCACAGCTTTGTGGGAGACTGGATTACTGCCGAATTGGGACTTTAGTGTTACATCTCACAGTACGCCATCTCTAATTTACTGAAGGAATGACCATCACTGTGAGCACCTTAACTATGCAACGTTTGATTGTTTTTAGCTTGTTTTTTATGTGTTTTTAAGTGATCTGGTACCTGGCATATGGTGCTGCTGTGAGCTGCGGGGAGGGCAGGATATAAATCTAATAATAAATAAATAAATAAATAAATATTGCCTTTATGTGGTGCTGAACAAAGGAAAAGGAAAACCTGGCAAGATTCTTAGGTAGTGGGTTTTTCCTGAAACTAGGGTTCCTAACACACACACACAAATGCACATCTCTGTTGCTCCTTGCCTGACTTCCAAGGGTGTGAAGCCCCAGAGCATGGTTTTCATTTAACTATGACAAATGTTCCTTGAAAAGTGGACACCTTAGGGCTGCTTGTTACTTTATGAGGCAACTGTAAAGCTGTCAGACCCTCAAAAATGCCACAGATGGAAAGAGGTATGTGTCTAAGGATGTCACCCTCCAGGTGGGACCCAGAGATCCCCCAGAGTTACAGCTCATCTCCAGACTACAGAGATCAATTCTCCTGGAGAAAATGGATGGTTTGGAGGGTGGGCTCTGGCCTTGTACCCCACGGGGGTCCCTCTCCTCCCCAGGCTCCATCCTCAAATCTTTAGTAGTTCCCCAACCTGGAGCTGGCAACCCTACCTCCCCCACCCCTTGCTAGTGGTCAAGGGGGACAGGGAAACCCTATTCCCGTGAGACTATGAGAGTAGGGCTGCCAGCTCCAGGTTGAGAAATACCTGGAGATTTTGGGGGTGGATCCTGAGAAGGGTGAGGTTTGGGGAGGGAAGGAGTAGGGTATAATTGCCATGGAGTCTATCTTTGACAGTAGCCATTTTCTCCAGGCGAACTAATCTCTGTCACCTGGAGATCCGTCGAAATAGCAGGAGATTGCCAGCCACCATCTGGAGCACTAATTATTTGATGCACTAATAGAGCACTATTAAATTTGATGTGACCTGTGCTGAGCCTCTATGCGGGGGAGGGCGGGATAAAAGTCTAAATAAATAAATAAATAAATAAATAATGCTGCATTAAGCTGAATGTAAACAGAGATTTCAAGGTCTGTAGTGGGAAACACTCCTTAAAACAGGCTGAATAAGTGGAGAAGGAGAAAAAACCACGTTTTGTCTGCCGCGGTTCCTAGATAAAGAACTGAACTTGGTTGTGGAGCTGGCCCATCAGAACCACGGCAGCCATGACAGTTGATCAGATGTTTGAAATAATTTACCTCTACATCTAAGGAGGACTCTGTTAAGCTATTTTGAGCTGTATTATTCAGAGGAACTTTGAGCACGGACCGTTTGTTTTGCAAAGACTCTTTAAGAAGAAGAAGAAGAGAAGAAGAGATTGGGTTTATACCCCACCCTTCACTACCCAAAGGAGCCTCAGAGCGGCTTACAAACTCCTTTCCCTTCCCCTCCCCACAACAGACACCCTGTGAGGTAGGTGGGGCTGAGAGAGCTCTGACAGAAACTGCTCTTTTTCAAGGAGAGCTGTGCCAGAGCTTGTGACTGACCCAAGGTCACATCAGCAGGTGCAAGTAGAGGAGTGGGGAATCAAACCTGGTTCTCCCAGATTACAGTCCGCGCATTTAACCACTACACCAAACTGACTCCAGGGGCGATTAAATATTTGTATATTTCTTATTGGAATGTGTTTTGTAATTTGTAATATAATATAAATGCTTGATAATGACTACTGAATAGATTGCATAATAACATCATGGGTTTTTTTTTGTTTGTTTACTTACAACCTATCCTGTGATCTCACGTTTGTATAACCACCTAGAGATTGGCAATCCTATACAGCAGCATGTCCTGGCAACCAAGGGAATATGGCCCATAATCCCAAATTCAAGTATATCATCGACAAAGAGCAAGACTGAACAAAATGCCTTATGCCATGGTTGCACGAGGAACCTCCAAAAAATGAGTCAAGAAGGTTGCACTAGATAAAGCAAGTCTCATACCTTTTTTTGCAAAATCAAACCCTGCACCTTTCAAACATAGCCTAAAAATAAAATCCTGACTTGCCCCAACTAGGGTTGCCAGGTCCTGCCTCCTCCCCAGTTGGGGACTCTGTGAGCTGTTCGTGGACTGGGAGGGGACATCCCCAATGTGATGAGGTCACTCAGAAGTGCCCTTATCTCATTGGAGACACACCTGAATCCCATGTGGCAAATTTGCTGCCTGGAATTCAGGTGCCCACCCCCCTTCCAAAAGCACTTAGTGGGTCCCTTTAAATGCTTTTTGAGAATGGAAGCCATGCACGCCTGAATCCCAAGGGACCCTTAAAATGCTTTTTGAGGAGCAGGGGCCCACATGCCTGAATCCAAGTGCTGAATTCGCCACTTGGAGTGCAGGCATATGGTTAGCAGCTGCCCCTCTTCCTCCCCTCCTGCAAGGTTTAAATAGCCATCCATGTGCTCCCGCTGATCAACTGGAGGGCCTTTTAAACCTGGCAGGAGAGAAGGGAGAGGAGTGGCCATGGGTGGGTGCTGTTGGGGACAGGGCTTGGGGGTGGCAGCAGGCAGGAGTCTCTGAAATCAGGGGATCCCCCACCCCCAACTGGGAAGCAATGTTTATACACCAAGGTTCTCAAAGAGAGCAATTTCCTAGCCCTTTTTTATGAACATGCTTTGTAAACATTCCTTCTTACAGAGAGCGGTAGGCAGTTATGTCAATCTAAAACAAAATCCAAAAGCAAGAAATAAAGACACATAATATATTTTATTAGGATGAATCAAAACGGCACAGGAGAAGCTGTCTAATTTCAACCAGAAGTGTCAGGTCTTGGTTTCGGTTTCGGCGTTGCGAATGGCGGCCACCTTTCGGGACGCTCCCGGAGGTGGTTAGCCCACGCGCAGTTTGGGGGGGTCTTTGCATGTATACAAGACCCTAGTGAGCCTTAGGCAAAGGCTCCGAACCGTGGGCGCTTTGGGGAGTAGCCTCTTTGCCGGCAGACAGCCGGGAAATTGAGGCTTTCTCCCCGCCCCAATCGGCCCCGCTGCGTCATGCCCGTAATGGGACTTAGCAGCGCCACTGACTTCCAGGAGTGAAGAAAGCGGCATGAATTAAAATAAAAAGAAGAATTGCATCGAATCGTGAGTTGAAGATCTAATTTGAAGCGAGAATTTAAACCCCCCCGCAAGCGTATAAGCATAAGGGAGGAGGGAGGAGTCCCCACCCCTTTTGAGAAGCGAGATCTATAAAGGGAGCGCGAAGAGGGGGGTAAAGAGAAAAAAGTGTTGGTGAAGGTACCGTTGGGGCTTTGCAGGCGATTACAACATTGTTAGCTTCTTGGGGGATGCGGCATGAACTTTGAAAAAGTAAACAAAAAAGAAAATGTTGACGCTGAAAATGGTCCTGCAGAAACTGGAAGAGAAGAGGGGAGGGACTTCCGTTCCGAGTAACCCCCCCCCCCCAGAGCTTGCTGTCAATCAACAGGAAAATGAGTTACTGCGGCCCCTGCTGGAGCAAATGCAGAAAATCAACGAAACTTTGCTTAAAGTGGAAAGTGTTCTCATCAGTCGGCAAAAACAAATCTCGGAAACAACAAGGAAGGTTAATCTGAAGCTAATCTTTTTGGGCGAGATAGAAGAAGAGAAAGAAGATCTCAGTTTTACCTTGACGAATGACTTGGCACCACTAACTGGCAGTGAAGCGAATGAATTAAAAGAAGAGGTGGATATGGATCCCAAAGCCTACTCCGCTTTTATAAAGGAAAATAATCTGTCAGGAGAAGGGGTTGCCGAGCCGAGCAGGCAATACATCAGAGATCTAATTTCATCTGTAGTGAGTATGGAGCCCGTAAAAATTGATGGTCGAAAATATAAGGAAAAAGAGAAACGAGAGAAGATGGAATCCATTCTTAAAGCAACAAAACTTCTGAAGAGACACGTCAGCATGGAGGAAGCAGCACTCAAAACTTGGATTAACGCAAGCAGCGAAGAAGACAGCAGCCCAGGGGAAAGAGGTGACGGAACGGGAGTCATCAAGATTAAGGACTCAACTTTTAGTTGAAGAGACTTAAGAAGACACTTTGAGCAGTGACTGTTCGTGTAACATCTGGGAGGAGCTGTTCAATAACTAACCCCAATGGACTTTACTAACTTCATTAACAGAGTTATTTTGGACTTCGGATTGTTAAAAAGAAGATCTTCTAACCGTGATGGATGCTAAAAATAATACTAACTAAAACTAACCTTTATTAACAGAAAAATTTCACTCCATCTTTTTTCTTTCTCCAGCTGTCTACCCTACCCTTTTCTTATAAAAAGAATAAAATTCTCTCCTCTTTAGGAGAGTTTTACCACAGAAGTGTCAGGTCTTTTTTCTTTTAACAAAATCAAACTTTTTTTAAAAAAATAGCACATATGAAGCTGCCTTTTACTGAATCAGATCTTTGGTCCATCAAAGTAGTATTGTCTAGTTAGACTGTCAGTACCTCTCCAAGGTCTCAGACAGAAATCTTTCACATCACCTACTTCCAGAACTTTTAACTGGAGTCACCACAGATTGAACCTCGGAACTTCTGCATGCCAAGCAAATGTTCTACCACTAAGCCACAGTCCCTCCCTAGAATGAACACAACATTAAAACAAAGTACACCAAGAGACAATGGATCCAAAGGCTTTTCCCCCCAATTAGCTCAAGGGTCTTCCCAGTCCAAAGAACCTTGCTACAGCAGAAGAGACATGTTCCAGCACCAGAGGTAGGCTAATTTCATCTGGAAGAAGGCTCTACTATTACCAAAATGCAGACTTTTCATCCAACCTGAGAACTTACCCTGGGTTTTGTAAAATAATAAAGAAAAATGTTTTAGATCCACCAGATCTGGAAAACCCAGGTTCAAATCCCCTCTCTGCCTTGTAAGCTTCCTTTGGACCAGTCCCTCCTTTTCAGTCACTCTCTCACAAGGTGGTTGATGTAAAGATAAAATGAGGAGTCATGTCCCATCAAGTCACAACCCAGATATGGCAGGGGTGTCAAACATGTGGCCTGGGGGTTGGATCAGACCCCCAGAAGGCTTCTCTCAGGCCTGCAGTGGAACTGGCTGTCTTCCACTTCTTCTTCCAGTTCTACTGCTGCTGCGTCATCGTAGGTTTGCAGCTTACAGATACACATCTGAACAGCATACTCAAGATTGCAACAGCACAGACATTTTGATGCAATAATTCAGAGCAAGGGGTGTCAGTTATCAGACACTGTTAAATAAACAAAATATTGCAAGAGTGCTAATGTTTTAAGCATTTTTCTTATTTTAAGTTTAAAAAACCCTTTGTGTTTGTGCCCTTCATAAAGTTGATATCTCCACTACCTGGCATTACATTTTATGACACACGTGGCCTGGCCCAGCAAGGTCTCATTTATGTCAGATCTGGCCCTCATAACAAATGAGTTTGACACCCCTGAGTTATGGCAACGCTGTTATAGGGTTTAGAAGGCAAGAGAGAAGCAGGGCCGGCCCCAGGTGTCTGAGCGCCCTAGGCAGGACAGCCTGGGGTGCCCACCCCACCGGGGATGCCAACCTCCTGGTGGGGCCTGGAGAGGGCCCAGCCTTGTCCTGGGCGCCTCACGCAGCTGCGAGGTGCCTGGGGAGAGCCGGGAACGTGGTGGCGCGGCTCTTTCAGGCCCCTCGCAGCTGCCAGGCACCCAAGGAGAGCCGGGGAAGGGGCGGCGCGGCTCTCCCGGGACCCTCGCAGCTGCGAGGCTCCTGGAGAGAGCCGGGGAAGGGGCGGCGCGGCTCTCCCGGGACCCTCGCAAGTGTGAGGCACCTGGAGAGAGCCGGGAACTGGGCGGGGCGGCTCTCCCAGCCCCCTCACAGCTGCGAGGGGCCCGGGGAAAGCCGGGAACGGGCGGGCGTTCCCTCCCAGCGGCGGCGTGGCTGGGGGGGGAGAAGCCGCTCAGCCGCCCCTGCCTCCTCTCCCCCCGGCTTTGGGGAGAGGGCAGGCAACCTCCGCTGCCGCCTGCCGCCTCCTGAGCCCCGGCGGGGCGCTCAGGGAAGCGGGGGGGGGCTTTCCCTGGGAGGGGCCGGGCGCGGTTTGGCGCTCCTGCAGCCAGTGCGCCATGCCCCCAGGGAGGAGGGGGAGGGCGACTTGCGCCCTCAGTGGGCACTTTTCCTTGGCGGCGGCAGCAGGGGGATCCTGCTGGCCGCCGCCGGCTCACTTCCTCCTCCTCCTCCTCCCCCCCCAGGGAGGAGGGGGAGGGCGACTTGCGCCCTAGCCGGGCGCTTTTTTGCAGCGGGGCGCCCAGTTAGGGTGGCAGCGGGAGGCTTTTTTTGGGGGAGCGGGGCGCCATTTGGCGCCCTGAGGCCGGCGCGCCCTAGGCGAGTGCCTAGTTCGCCCAATGGGCGATCCGGCCATGGAAAGAAGCAGAGGTAGTTTGTCATGGCCTACCTCTGCATAGTAACCCTGGACTTCCTTGGTGGTATCCCATCCAAGTACTAACCATGCCCAATCCTACTTAGTTTCCAAACTCTGATGAGGCTAAGCTAGTCTAGGCTGTACACAGTACAGTCCTTCTACATCTATTGAAGTCAATTGGCTTAGAAGGGCGTAACTCTGTTTAGGATTGCACGAGTAGGCTGCTAAAATAAAACAAAGAAGGGCCGGACGATGTTGTCAGTTGCTTTGGATCCCTACTGGGGAGAAAAGCAGCATAGAAATCTCTAAACCAATACATGTTTGAAGTGCCTTTATTTCAACAGATCTGCCATAAAGAAAGATGCAGGCTTCCATGCCAGAAGGTGGCACTTTGGGGGAGGCTACAGTGCTGACAACCCTTTTAAAAAATTATACACCGCATTGGACTGGCAAGCTGGAACTGAAGAACTGGATTGGACAGGGCAACTAATAACAGTGGGAGAGAGATTACTTATCCATCTAGTGACCAGTTGCAGCCATCTTCTGCTTCCCCTGAAGAATGTTGTCTCTGTGTCTCCTGGAAAGGCTAAAGCCTCATCCTGCATTTCCCCCAAGAATTTTGAGAAAGGGCAAAGACCCAGCACAGGCCAAGCAGAAACATCCATCAGCTGCTGCCACAAGATAATCATATGACTGAACTCCTCCGGGAGAAAAGTGTTGTCTACCCTGGCATCACACTGATTTTATTCCCCACCAGGAAATATTGAGTCGGAATACAAAATACTTTGCCCCTTTAGTCAGAATAAAGAGACAGACACCAGTATGGATTTATCAAGGGCCACTTTATTAATTATTTATAATCAAACAACTGGCGAGGGGCTGCTAAAATGTACTGAGGAATATGTCAAACTCCTGACCACCTTCATCTCCTTCAGGGCGGTGCACCTTCCCTGATCTTGAGCCACCCAATGTAGCTCTCGACCAGCAGCTTGGCATATTTAGGAGAACTCCCTGGCCCACCACCCCAGAAGCCGCAAGGCCTGCTGAGATAGGCCAGGCCAGATTGTTCTAAGAAAGATCACCCCTTCCCAGCCCTGAGCCGCAAAGGCCTGAAAACCGTTCTTGGACGACCCTTTAATTCCTTTAATGAAATGCCCAGCTGCTCACCGTTTTCAACTTCCTGATCGCTCTACCCCGCCTAACCACAAAGTGACCTTTATATTTAACAAACGCTGGCCCCCCAAAGCCAAATTTCCCAACACCATCATCATCAGTGCAAGGTAGGCAAAAACACACCTCCTTCTGAAGCCAAATTGAAAAAGGGGTGAAAAATTCCTACCTGGCCCCAGTAAAAGGCAACTGGTTGAAACCTACACTAAAATAGGGTGGGAGGGTGGGCCGAGTGCGCCGAGGACTGCTAAGAACTTCTAAGGCAGGAGGCAGGGGCCAAGCCTAAATAGGCTGGCTCCTCCCCCTGCCTGGTGCTGCGCTTCACGCAACATCGGTGCTTTTTCTTTGTGCCTCACGAGGAGGCAAATCTGCTCTCCCCCGCCAGCACAGGCTCAGGGGGTTTAGGCTAGCATGTTACTAAATATACAATAAGACACACACCAAGGCATCAAGACTAAGAAGACCTCCCCAGCTTGCTTGGAGAATAGGGTTGCCAACTCCAGGTTGTGAAATTCCTGGAGTTTGGGGGATTCAGCCTGAGAAGGGCACAGTTTGGGGAAAGGTGAGAGGTCGACAGGGATGTGATGCAATAAATTCCATGCTTTGAAACTCTGTAGCTTTGAGATCAGTTGCTAATTGCAAGAGATCTTCAGGCCCCTCCTGGAGGCTGGTGATGCACTCAAACTAGTGCTTCCTTCTAAAGCTAAGCCAATTTGCTTCGGGAAGAATGGAGCCAAATCAGTGAGGAGATTTTGAGGACTTTTTATTATCTGTGCAGATAAGAGAAAATGCAGCCAGCATTCAGACCGTTCTCTGCCTCTCTCCCTGAAGCAGAAGTTTTCATACAGAGAAAAATTAAAGCATTGATTGGTTATTGTCATTTTACAAGCAAAATGTTAACTGGCTATCACAGATCCCATGGTATACAGGTTACGTTACGTGATGACACCTGCCTTTTGGCAGAACACAATAGACAATGGACCTTTCAGGTCTCCCGGCTGGAGGTTATCAACCTCCGTCTCATCGCTCCCTGCTGAAATTATCCCAGTGTTGCTACGCTAACAATGGACATTCAGTGCTCTTACCTTGAAAGTGAAACCTCTTGTTTGCCCCCCTAGTCAGAATAACGAGACAGACAACAGTTTGGAAGTAAACAAGGGCCACTTTATTAACTATTTAACATAACATTGCGGCAAGGGACCAGCTAAGCGAGCACGGAACAGGCAAGGCAGGTGTCACTCCGTTGACCAACCTCCTTGCCCTTTTCTCGGGCGGGTCACCCAGCCCTGGTCTTGAGCCATCGGTCTGGCTCCTGACCAGCAGCCCAGCAAACTGGTCGCCACCTAGGAGCGCCTACCCCTGAAGCCTTCCATCTTGTGGAGAGGAGTATACCCTAAGAGGTTCCCAGAGGAGGTGATCACCGTTCCCCACACTGGACCATGGAAATCCGAAGGCAGTTCCTGATTACCCCCTGTTCCCTAATGGGGAAAATGCTGTAAGGTGCTCACCGGTTCCAGTTTCTTGCCCACACCAACCTGCCACAGCCAAGATCAAGCCTCTGCTTTGGTCTTTGCTCCCCACTAACAACCCAAGGCTGACCTAATCCCTTGCCGCAAGTCCTGAAAAAATAACCCATTGTCCTTGTCGTATAGGTGCACCCCATCAGCCCCATACGGGTCCTGGAACTCAACCACCCTCCAAAGCCTTCCTCCTCTGGTGGCCAGCCTCCACTTTATCACAAGGGCCTTGCCCTTCATGACGATGCAGCATGGCCACCAGACCACGTGCACTCCAGGCCACCTTGCTCCTATCATCACAAGACCAGCCTCCACTTTATCACAAGGGCCTTGCCCTTCATGACAATGCAGCATAGCCACCAGACCATGCACACTCCAGACTGCCTTGCTCCTATCATCACAAGGCCAGCCTCCACTTTATCACAAGGGCCTTGCCCTTCATGATGATGCAGCATAGCCACCAGACTACGTGCACTCCTGGCCACCTTGCTCCTATCATCACAAGGCCAGCCTCCACTTTATCACAAGGGCCTTGCCCTTCATGATGATGCAGCATGGCCACCAGACTACGTGCACTCCAGGCCACTTTGCTCCTATCATCACAAGGCCAGCCTCCACTTTATCACAAGGGCCTTGCCCTTCATGATGATGCAGCATAGCCACCAGACTACGTGCACTCCAGGCCACCTTGCTCCTATCATCACAAGGCCAGCCTCCACTTTATCACAAGGGCCTTGCCCTTCATGATGATGTAGCATGGCCACCAGACCACGTGCACTCCAGGCCACCTTGCTCCTATCATCAAAAGGCCAGCCTCCTCTTAATCACAAGGGCCTTGTCCTTCATGGCGAAGCAGAATAGCTGGCCAGACTAGCCGTACTCTGGGCCATCTTGCTCGTATCGTTCCAAAGGTCTGTCTCCGCCTGTAACACAAGGGCCTTCCTGGCCAGGGAGTCCTCTTGGCCCAGTGGGTGGCCCAAAGACCATGCTGTGGCCACAGACGTTGATTCCTCATCTTGCCCTGCAGCCAGCAGCACCTGAAGGACAAACTTCATTAATAACTCAAAACTTTGCAATTCCATTCTCTGAATGCTAAGCAAAAACCCACCACAGCTCGCAATCCACAGTGCCACCCCACAAACAGGAGTGCAGAGACTGGACAAATGTCCTGACCTGAACATGGTCCCACTGACACTACCCCTCAGCAAGGGAATACAAAGCACAGGGCAGCTGTAGTGGAAGCGGCACTGAGCTGAGAAGAATGAGTTCCAAACTTCACACTCAGGAAATGTCCAACCTGCCCAAAGCTCAGGCCTACTGATGCAAACTGGTGCCTGGTCATCAGAATCCCATCTGCATGCCAAAGCCATAACCGTCTTCATAACAGGAAGTGCAGTAACACCCAGTTTGCAAAAATGACCCTTTTTCCACAGCCAAGGAAATAGGTTACCTCTGGTCCTTTAGAGCTTCCGTTTCCCAAGCCTTCAAAGAATGCAGTAGAAATTCCACTACACGAACACAGCAATGTTTGCATTTGCATAGTCATTGCTTTGCAAGGCACTGCCCAATATTCATAAGGCTTATGTTTGCCCTAATCAAGGAGTTACTTAATGATATTCCTGGGTAGCAAAGACATTTACACAGCAATGCTTGCCTTTGCACAGTCATTGCGATTTGAAAGGCACTGCCCAACGCTCAGAGGGCTTTTGTCAACACTGATCCATTGAATTGACTTATTGATATTCCTGGGTGCACAGGAAGCCCACCCCTTTAAAAGGGCCGTTAATTGTCCATTGGTGTTCTTTACCTCCATGCCATGAAAAAACCACAGCTGTACAACTCCACATATTCAGTCTCTATAAGACAGACAAGACTTAAGTCTGTGGGTTGTTTGGCAATCCTGCACCCTGAAAGATAGGAACTTGAGGCCAAGAATTATCATGTTTAAGGTCTATACAAAAGAGAGCATCTCTGATTCAATTGCAAATTCACTGGATTGGCAGCCTGTGGAAACATTCTCTCAGCCATGGAGTTCCTTAAGGACTTTTTGCAGGCATTCAATATTTAGAACTCAAGAGACGCATAAGGCATTCTGAAACACTTCATGGTATATGATCTTTCCCAGTTCTACTAAGCACTGAGACCCATCATAACAAAAAGTTAGTCTGGCTTAGAAACGTAAGTGCCAATCAACAGTATTGTCACTGTAAAACCGCTATATTTACTAACTAAGAATAAGGCCCGTTGTGGAAATAAATACAACGGGCTCTAGAAAGAGGCTCTGGGAGAGTGCCCTGGCTTTGGGCACTCAGTGACAATTACCTCAGCAGGATATAATGACAGAGTCCACCATTTTCTCCAGAGGAACTGATATTTGCTACCTGAAGAGCAGTAGTAATTTTGAGTGATCTCCAGCCCACCCCCAAGATTGGTAACAGTGGTTCCCCAGGAGGGAGTGGCTGGTTTGGAGGGTGGAGTCTATGGCATTGTGCCTGTCTGAGGTCCCACCCCTCCTCAACACTCACCCTCTCCAGGTTCGACCCCTCAAATCTCCAGGAATTTCCCAACCTGGAGTTGACAACCCTATCTCCCTCCCAGCCGACCATCAACATACCTTTAGTTTTCCATCTCCTCCCCCTCCCTCCTAGAGAGCAGTTGTAAATTTGAGTGATCTCCAGCCCCCACCTGGAGATTGGCAACAATGGTTCCCCATCAGGGAATGGCTGGATTGGAGGGTGAAGCCTATGGCATCGTACCTGTCTGAGGTGCCACCCCTCTTCAAACCTCACCCTCTCCAGGCTCCATCCCTCAAATCTCCAGGAATTGCCCACCTGGAGTTGGCAACCTGATCAGGACTGGGCCCAATGAGTTTTCTCCCAAAGGCCAACATAGGTGTGGAAAGGGCCTTTTACTGACAAAGGAGAAAGTACAGGTACCAACTCTGATTAGGGAAATACCTGGAAATCTGGGGGGGGGGTGGATCCTGTGGAGGGCAGCATTTGGGGTGTGGAAGGACTCAGCAGGGCATAATGCCATAGAGTCTACCCTCCAAAGCAACCATTTTCTCCCGGGGAACTGATCTCTGTCATCTGGAGTGGGAGATCTCCAGGTCCCACCTGGAGATTGGCAACCCTAGGGGAAAGTCAGCCACATAGCGGGGAGTTGAAGAAAATGGTTTGATGGTTGCTGGCCCGCCTCGTTAGCCAGCCAGCCATGCTGAAGCTAAGCAGGAGAAAGAGCCTTTTTCTATTTATTCTGACAGGAAAGTGGCCATTGGGGAGGGGATTATGGGCGGGGGAGGGGGTTATGCTGAAAGTCCTTTGTTTTTTTACTCACAGAACCAAGCTTGGCTGCCTACCAACAGCCACTGAGGGGACAGTCCCTCACAGGATGTAATGTATCCACAGGAGAACATGGGCTCTGGACAGCCATGTGCTTGGACTGGTTCTAACCGGTCCACCATGTGGCCAGGCGAAGGGCCTGAGCTTCGCCCCGAAGGACAATGGACTAGTGGATCCTGACTCCCCTCCAATGGAGGAGCAGGAGTTAATCCAATCAATGTAAATAGCGAATCACCGGGTGTGTGTGTGTTTGGGGTGTGGGTCACTTGGGAATAAAAGCCGGCCTGCGAGCCGGCTCAGTTGTCTTGTTCTTCATCTAATAAAGTATGTGAGAGCTGAAATCACTAGTAAGTCTCAGTACTTTTCACTGGCGACGAGGATGGGATGCCAACTCCCTCCATGAACAACGACCACGAGACGAGCACCGCTGACCGCCCCAACGCCGAAAGCACCGAACGCCGCCGCCGAGCTTCGTGTCCGCCTCTTCGGTTCCTGGGCACCGCACCGCTCCCTAGCACCGCTGACCCCGAGAGCAGCCTCGCTTTCAACGCCGCCAACTCTACGCCTGAACCGCGACCTCCACGGGTGAGCACCATGGCCGCTAGCAACGAGAGCTTCCCCGCCTTCGACATCTCTCGTCCTGCACACTGGGAGACCTGGATCGAGACGCTGGAGCATCACTTCGAGATCCATGGCATCACGGATGCGGGTACGAAGAAGGCCTATCTCCTGCGCTACTGCGGCATCGAGGCACACCTCCTCCTGAAGGACCTGGTAAACCCCCTCCTGCCGAAAGACGCGGCCGCCACCTACGACATGCTGGTCAAGGCGTTTACTGACCACTTGGCACCAAAGCCCACCAAGTTCGCGGAACGAATGGAGTTCTTCGCGAGAATGCAGGGCCCCGACGAAACATCTCCGGAATTCCTGGCCGGACTACGCCGCGCAGCCACAAGGTGTGCCTTCCCCAACCTCGCAGATACCCTCCTAAACCAGTTCTTGGTGGGGCTGAAGGAGGCGAAGCTGCGCCGCAGGCTCGTCAGCCGGGACGACCTCACTCTGGAGGCCGCCATCCAAGAAGCGGCCGCCTACGAGAAGTCCCACGCAGATCGCCGGCCTAAGACGGTCCATCGCCTCCAGGACTCCGGCCCCTCGGATGACTCAAACGATGAGGAGGTCCTACAGGTGAACCGCCAATCACAGCCACGCACCCAACGCAACAGGGGATCCCCCGCACCACCAAACCAGCCCAACGCATCTGCCTGTGCCAGCTGTGGCGACGCTCACGAGCGCCGGACCTGCCGTTTCCGGGACGCCGTCTGCAGGACCTGCAACAAGGCCGGACACCTCGCCCGAGTCTGCCGCTCCAAGGGCAAGCGCCTGGGATCCACCGCCCAGCTGGACGCCGCAAGCCTGCACACTGTGACGACACAGCGCCGGCAGACGGTATGTAACTTGCCCCCTGAAAGCCCGGACAAGGTGCATGTGACTGTCCAAATAGAGGGGTTCCCCTGCCAAATGGAAATAGACTCAGGGTCCTCGTTCTCTATAATTTCCGCGGAGACCCTTAAACGCTATGCCCCAAGGGGGGCCCCGACTGCACAAGCCACGGGGGTTGAAACTGACGGACTTTAACAAAAACCCAGTGGCAGTCCGTGGCTGGGGCAAGTTTCAAGTCCGATTTAAAGGGTTCTCGGGCTTGCTGGACCTGTTGGTTGTGGAGGGGCGCCTCTCAAGCCTCCTGGGACTGTCGTGGTTTGGGCCTTTGGGACTCCAAATAGCAGGAGTAAACCACCTCGGGACCGCTGACTGGGAGGCAGTTTGCCGGAAGTTCCCCAAAGTATTCGATGGGACCCTGGGGAGGTACAATGGGACCCCGATTTCGCTAGATCTGGACCCTAACGTACGACCCATCCGCATAAAGGCACGGCCCCCTCCCCTAGCCATGCGGGAAAAAATAGAGGCCGAGCTCGACCGCCTGGTTGCCCAAGGCGTGCTGGAACCGGTCGCGTCAGCGCGCTGGGAAACCCCCATTGTAACGCCAATTAAACCGAATGGGGCTATACGCATTTGTGCAGATTACAAATGCACCATAAATAAGGCTCTGCAGGACCACGCCTATCCGGTCCCGGTAGTGAGCCATGTCCTGGCCTCCCTGACGGGGGCCAAAGTTTTCGGCAAATTGGACCTGGCGCAGGCTTACCAGCAGCTGCCAGTGGACACGGCCGCTGCGGAAGCGCAAACCATCACCACCCACAAGGGGGCTTTCCGGGTCAATAGACTGCAGTTTGGGGTTTCAGTGGCGCCAGGGATTTTTCAATCTTTCATGGATTCCCTCCTGAAAGGAATTCCAGGGGTCCAGCCCTTTTTAGATGATGTCATCATCGCGGCACCGGACTCCACCGCCTTCACCGAACGGCTGCGTCAGGTCCTGCAGAGGTTCAACGAGGCTGGCCTCAAGGTGAAGAAGGAGAAATGCCTCCTGGGTGTGCCCCGCATCGAATTCCTGGGGTTCGCAGTCGATGCACAAGGCATCCACCCCACAGACGAGAAAATTAAAGCGATCACACAAGCCCCGGTCCCCACGTCCAAGCCGGAACTCCAGGCCTTCCTAGGCCTCTTGAATTTTTACCACGCGTTTCTGCCCCAAAAGGCAACGGTGGCTGAACCCCTCCACCGGCTGCTGGACAAGGAGGCGCCGTGGGCCTGGAAGCCGGAGCATGCGGCAGCTTTCCAGGCGGTAAAAGACTTGTTGGTCTCCAACGGGGTGCTGCACCACTTCTGCGAGGCTTTACCTGTGGTTCTGGCGTGTGATGCGTCGCCCTACGGGGTGGGGGCGGTGTTGGGGCATCGGTTGCCGGATGGCCGGGAGGTTCCGGTCGCCTACTATTCTCGGACCCTGTCTTCTGCGGAGCGTAATTACGCACAGATAGACAAGGAGGCACTAGCGATAGTGGCGGGGGTTAAAAAATTCCACCATTATCTCTATGGCCGCCCGTTCGAGATCCTTACAGACCACAAGCCTCTCCTGGGCCTCCTTGCGCCCGATCGACAGACGCCGCAGATGGTCTCGCCCAGGGTTCTCCGCTGGTCCATATTCCTGGCGGGGTACTCTTACACCCTCACCCACCGCTCAGCCGCCTCCCACTGCCCGCAACGGACCCAGACCCGGCCCCCGCCCACGTCATCGCACTCCTAGAATCGCTGCCCGATCGCCCAGTACATGTCAAGGAGGTGGCCCGCCTCCCGGGCCGCGACAGGGTTCTCTGTCGGGTTTTGAACTGGGTGGGGAGGGGATGGCCGACAGCTAGACAAGACCCGGAGTTTGCGCCTTTTGTCACAAGGCGCGATGAGCTGTCGACCTATAAGGGGTGCCTAATGTGGGGAGGCAGGGTGGTCATTCCGAAACCACTACAGGAACGGGTACTGAGGGACCTTCATGAGCACCACCCTGGGGTAGTCAGGATGAAGGCTCTGGCGCGGGGGTATGTCTGGTGGCCAGGGTTAGACCGGGATATTGAGGACATTGTAAAAAGGTGTCAACCCTGCCAGGCATCCCGACCCGCACCCCCGACGGCCCCAGACAGGGCCTGGGAATCCTCTCACCGCCCCTGGTCGCGCCTGCACCTCGACTTTGCGGGCCCGTTCCAGGGGCAGCTGTTTTTTATACTTGTAGACGCCTACAGTAAGTGGCTAGAAGTAGAGCCGGTACCATCCACCTCCTCCCGGGCGGCCATCCGAGCGATGTGGCGGATTTTCAGCTCGCACGGACTCCCCGACACCCTGGTCACCAACAACGGGACGGCCTTCACGTCTGGGGAGTTCCAGGAGTTCACCCGCCAGCACGGGATTCGCCACATCAGGTCGGCCCCGTTCCACCCCGCCACCAATGGCCAAGCCGAACGCATGGTGCGGACGGCCAAAGAGGCGCTCCGTCGGACCGAAGGAACGGACTGGGACTTCAGGCTGGCGCACTTCCTGTTCGGCCAGAGAACGACGCCCCATGCGACAACCGGCCGGAGCCCGGCGGAACTATTGATGGGCCGACACCTCACCACCAGGCTGGCCCGGTTACATCCCGATCGAGCGCCCGAGCGGGAGCCCTGCACGGAAACGCCAGCGGCGGCGCGAGGGTTCTTCCCAGAGGACCCGGTGTACGCACGGAACTACGCGAGAGGGCCCCCGTGGATTCCCGCCCGAGTAGTCCGGGTCCGTGGCCCCCGGTCCTACGAAGTCTCGGTGGAAGACGGCCAGATCCTGCATCGCCACATCGATCAGCTACGTCGCCGGGTGCTACCCCTGGAGCCGGATGAGGGGGAGGAGTGGGACGAGCCAGCTCAACCAGACGCGGGGGCGGACGCACCTGAGGAAATCCCTGTGGACTTCAACTCCGGACTGACAGCCACCGCAAATGACACACCGGCCGAGATGGTGAGCCCAGCCCCGCCAACACCAGAGCGGCCACCAGTCCCCACAGCCGCCCGGGAGGCTGTCAGTTCCCCCATGCCAGAGCCCCGTCGCTCCACGCGAGAGCGGCGGCCCCCAGCTATTTGAAAGACTATGTGTGCGGGTGTTTATCGGACCAAGGGGGAGGGGTGTAATGTATCCACAGGAGAACATGGGCTCTGGACAGCCATGTGCTTGGACTGGTTCTAACCGGTCCACCATGTGGCCAGGCGAAGGGCCTGAGCTTCGCCCCGAAGGACAATGGACTAGTGGATCCTGACTCCCCTCCAATGGAGGAGCAGGAGTTAATCCAATCAATGTAAATAGCGAATCACCGGGTGTGTGTGTGTTTGGGGTGTGGGTCACTTGGGAATAAAAGCCGGCCTGCGAGCCGGCTCAGTTGTCTTGTTCTTCATCTAATAAAGTATGTGAGAGCTGAAATCACTAGTAAGTCTCAGTACTTTTCACAGGAGTCAAGAGAACTGTCTTCCTGAAGAGAGAGAGCTGGTCTGCCAGTAAATCTGACGTGCAAATCTGTCTGAAGGGAGAGTGGGTGTGGAAGAGGAGCAGACCAAGCACCTGGCCAATGGCACACGAGTACTCTTGAGTGGCGGCTGATGGACCAATGGCTGAGGGAGGGCACTTTACAGCCAATGGGAGCGCATGGAATCTTACGAAACCAAAAGATAATTATTATAAGGAGAGATTTGTTTGTGTGTCTGTTTTGAAAAAAAAAAAAAAACACCCTATCCTGATGAGTGCACAGTACCTATAATTTCTTATAAAAACTGGGTTCCTATCCTAAAGACCAAGGACAAGCACACAGTAAAGTGCACTGGCCCCTTAACAAACAGGTGTATACCTACATGCAGGCTATATGTTCATTCACCGTAATGGGAACCTATATTCAGTGAACCTTACTGCCAAATATACCTGAGTAAGCTGGGCTGCCAGGCCAGAAAATAGTTCTTTCCTGGCCAAGTGCTTGGGCAGAACTGCCCCCACAGAACCACCATGGAAGCCACATTGTTACCAGAGGCACTTGGGTAGCCCCAAAACAGGGGTGCCCTACTTTCTAACCTGAAGTCCAAAAAGCCAGGCACTCTCAGCTTGACCACAGAGTCGGGCTGCAGGTGGTCTGCAAAAGAGATTTCATATTCAGGTTTCATAAGGTGACCTCAGAGCAAGCCTCCAGTCTTCCCCCTCCACCCAGCAGAGATTATGTTTATGGAATAACAATGAGTTCCAGAGGTAAGTCTTTAGAAGTCACCTGGCACTCTCCAGCACTTCACCCAGCCTTTTGTGTCCTAAGTGTAAATTCTTTGTCTTTCTTGCCTCTGTCCCTCAAGATACCGGGATAACCCAATCAATCATTCAAATGTTTAGCAATCCTTCCTGATGCTAATCAGGGACGGCTCCCATCTTTTGTCCACCCCAGGCCAGGACCATTAGTGAGTCAGATAATCCATTTAACTAGCCACCCAACACCTGGCTTCTATTGTTAAATCCAGACCCTGCCTCTCTGGAAGCTCATTGGTCATACCTAAGGTCTGCCCCTACTGGCATCACACACCCCTGGGACCCATCATTGGTCCAGGTAATCTATTGTTCTCACCTGAGACCAGCCCCCAGGGCCACCCATTGGCCTGCATTCTTTGTCAGTGCCTATATCCCAGCACACAGATGGCCTTAGATTGTGTGTTTTCTGCCATGATCCAAAATGGCGGGCCACCCCTGAACTCTCTGAGTTTAGGCCAGTATCCATGGACCTCTGCACATCTGAACATGTTGTATCACCCCTCTATAACCCATCAATCACCTCTGCTTCCTTAGTGCTATATTGTGTGAATATTGTGTGTATGTTTGAGAATATTTAGTAAAGAAATCATTATTTTAGCCACCCAATTCCTGTGTCTGTTCCTGGGTGCTTGGGAATTCTAACTCTGGTATACAAAGGTCAGATCCTATAGATAAGCCAATTGCATATTAATAATTATAATTCCCCATCTTTATTAAATAATAGAGCAATTTGGCTAACAACATGCCTCATCACTGTTGCTGTGGCAGCGCCACTGCATCCCAGCCAGCACCGTCCACAGCCTACCATGACCAACGCCACTCCGGCAGGCCATGGCTACTCACTGGACCTCCCATTACAGACAAATGCACTATTAAAACTGTGAAATATGTTCATTAGGACCAACCAATGACATGCAACGACGTGCTGGCTATCAAATCCCAGATCACAGCATCAGATTGGAAGTCACACTGCATTCCTGCCAAAACAGAAAACAAAAGGCACAAATGACGTATTGCAATGGTTATTTCGAATCCTAACACATGACAAAAACTATGCCAATTACCAACTCAGAGTGCAGTCATACTGACAAATTCACATGCTGCTGACAAGGATTCCTTCACAGAAGAAAACCCTCAGAGTTCAGCTGTTCATTTCAGATTGCACTTGATTTCACTCTTAACCACTGCACCGGAAATACATCACTATTGCACTAGGGCCCAATATTGTAATTGGAAGATTGGCAATTTATACTGTCTTCCTCTGAATAACAATGCAAAAATTTTATTTTGAATAGAGATCCTCATCTACAGTCTCAAAATTAAATAAGCCCAGCTGCCATAAGTAGTTAAGCCATTTTGATACTTCAGAAGGAATAGCCCCCTCGATAGCCCTGTGTCTAATCAAGCTTGCTAAAATGAGAATAGCCTATTCAAACTGGCAAATGCTCAGCAGGTCCCAGGCAGAACTCTCATATCACCCACTACCAGATGCTGGGGATTGAACCTGGGACCCTCTGCACCCCAAACAGTCAGTCTCTCCCTGAGACACATCCCCTTCCATAATTCCACAAATCAGGAATCACAGAGATTAATTCTCTTATAAGTCCTACCATGCCAGCAACTGTGGATGGAGAAGGAAGGAAGGAAGGAAGGAAGGAAGGAAGGAAGGAAGGAAGGAAGGAAGGAAGGAAGGAAGGAAGGAAGGAAGGAAGGAAGGAAGGGACTGGATTTAAACCATGTCCCTCACTAGGGAGTCTCCAAGTGGCACCAAAACTCCTTTCCCTCCCCCACACAGATACCCTGTGGGCTAGTGCTCCCACCAATAGTGAATGAAAGCCAATCCAAACGTTCATCAGTGTTGGCCACCTTTCCAAAATAGCCCTGTTTACACGGTTATTCAAGGAAACATCTAAAGGCACAGGCCAACCGGCATCCAAGGAAGCTGAAGAGGTAGAAGCCGCTGAAGACACCAACTGTGTAGACACGTCACCCACACGCATAGAATGCATTGTAGGGCCAACTGTGGAAGCCACACTACAGGCATTTGGGCCCCTAGTATAGGAAAAGCACCAGGTAAAAGCCTGGTCTACCCACTTAGGAGCAGGCCCCTAGTATAGGAAAAGCACCAGGTAAAAGTCTGGTCTACCCACTTAGGAGCAGGCCACTTAGGAGTGGCACCAGAGCCCTTCTTTGGAGCCAAGCCGTTCCTAATGGAATCACTCTCCAGAGGCAAAGGCCTAAAATGTCTGCATCCCCTTTCCCCAGGGGGCTATTTAGCTTGGAAAAGGATGGCTGAGGGGTGATATAATTGAAGTTTATAAGATTACAAATGGGATAACAAGTTGAGAAAGAAGTAATTTCTCCCTTTCTATCAATAGTAAAATTCACGTGCACACCATGAACTTGCAAAGCAAGCAGGTAGAACATATAAAAAGGAGTACTTCTTCACCCAAAGAATGATTAACATATGGAATTCACTGCCACAGGAGGTGGCAGCCACTACAAGCATGGACCGTTTCAGGAAGGAATTAAATGTATGGAGCAGAGGTCCCTAAGTAGCCATCAGCCACAAGGCACAGACAGGAACTCTCAGTCTGGGGCACGTAACGCTTTGCATTCTTGCCCTCTTGGCCACTGTGTGACAGAGTGTTGCACTAGATGTACCACTTGCCTGATCCAACACTGCCCTGTTATGCTTTAATGTACCCTAAGATGGCTGCCACTCCTGAATGCCCCAAAATGGCTACCAGAAGAGAAGCCCAAAATGGCCCCCAGTTCACTTTGCCCTAAAACGGCCATATAAAAGGGGGAGGGCATTGATAAGGCCAGAAGATAGGGATTAGGCAGCCTTACCGTGCTGCCACTCACTACATGCCACCTACTACTCACTAACCAAGGCTGGGGGGGGGGCTAACCCGAAGCTTCCGCCAGAGGATTAAGACCCCTATGCCACAAACAGGCTCCCCCTAGATGCTGAAGTGCACCTCACAGTCCGGGCCGAGCCGCGGCCCAACAAGAAGCCGCCATCACCTGCTTGCATTCTGGGGCTTCTTCTCTCTTTGGCCGCCTCCGCAGCCTGCCTCCCCCAGCCGCCACCACGGCCCAACTGACCTGGCTGCCGCTGTGACCTGACTGACTCGGCTGCCGAGGCCCAACTGCCCTGGGCACCGCAGACATGGCCCAACTCCCTGGGGCAACCACTGAAGACGCGGCCCGACCGCTCCGGCCACCGCAGCCACAGCCCCACCTCTCTCGGGCTGCCGCAGACGCAGCCTGAAGCTCCCTGTTAAGTATGCAACTCAACACAAAAGATTTAAGCAACAGGTGATTTCAGCTTTATTGAACGGCAAAACTCCAACTCAGGAACACATAACAAGTGGAACACAGCTGCCTTTTTAAACTGTCCCGGGCTGTCAAAGCCACACCCATAACAAGATAAGAACCAATAACAATGCAGGGATAAAGGCCAATCAGGACCGTTCCCTCTTTGATACATTCTCACATAGTGATTGGATATTTACAGGGGTTTCTCAGAAACCAGCCAATGGTAATGCGACAGATTAAGAGCCACATTCAGACTGAAGCTTTACATGGCAGGTAATAGGATGGATTCACACTTTAATACATAACATCCCCCACCGCAGACGTGGCCGGACTCTCCCCGCTGCTGCAGACGTGGCTTGAAGTCCCCGGCCGCTGCAGCCATGGCCCATCTCTCTTGGGCCACTGCAGACGCGGCCTGAAGCTCTCCTCTGCCACAGCCACAGCCTGCCTCTCTTGGGTTGCCGCAGACGCGGCCTGAAGTTCCCGGCCCCTGCAGATGTGGCCAGACCATTGCTGCTGCCGCAGACGCAGCCTGAAACCCCCGGCCGCCACAGCCATGGGCCACCTCTTTTGGGCCACCACAGATGTGGCCTGAAGCTCCCAGCCACCGCAGATGCAGCTGCGGCCTATATCAAAAGGGGGGGGGATGCTTGCTGAGCCAGAAGCCTCCAAAGGCCCTGGCCGTAGATCGTGCTCGGAGCAGCTACTCGCTCCAAGCACATTGGAGCAACTGACAATGGGTGGGAGCAGAGCCTGGCTGTCAATCCTAGCCAGCTCTGCCTCCTGCCCACGTCACGACACCAGACATCGTGACGCTGTTGCTGCCCGGTTTCCTGAGGGCGGCAAAGTAGCCCCCAATGACCAGCGGTGTTGCCAGGTCGCTGAGAGCTGAGATCTATGAACTGTGAGACCAAGCTATGCAGAGGCCCCTTCAGGGATACGCTTGGGCCTGGGAAAATGTTATGCCAAGCAAGCAGCTTCTTGTCCAGCCTTAGCAAATAAATGGTTATAATCAAAGTGAAATAATCAATAAGGTTTGAAGATAAGCAAAGCATGAATGTACCAACAACTAGTAGCAACCCTAATAGGGACAGATGTCTGCTCTTCACACCTCACATCAGGGATCAGCAACCTTTTACAATTTATAGTTATAATAATTACATCAAAATTTAAAGCAAGAAATCAGCAAAGATCCTGTATAAGAAATTTGATTTGCGTAACTGAAAATGACTAGTCATTGGCACACTGGTAAATAATTCATAAATTTTGTCCATCCCAAACACTAGTTTGGGTGAATTCTTTTATTAGGAAGCAACACACACGCTCTTAAGTATTGAGATGAGGCAGTTCTTTTCTTAACAACATGCTTCTTTATTGAACTTCCAAACCAAAGAACTAGGCTCAACAGGAACCAATTTATACTTGTAAAAACCACACCTGCCTTAAACAACAACCAATACCAAGCACGGCAGCCAGAATCCTTCATTTGCATGAACTATATACAATGTAACTAATGGCAGTACAGCTATTGGGTTATAGTCAACAAATATGATTGGCTGTTACTAATGACATAACCAATAGTCTTGAAGGCTTTTGGAGCCTTGCTCAGACTCATCAGGCTCCACCAGTACATAACATCTCAGAATAATTTACAAATATATACATGAGCTTGCCAGCTCTGGGTTGGGAAATACCTGGAGTTTTTTCGGGGAGCGGAGCCTGGGAAGGGCAGAGTTTGGGGAAGGGAGGGACCAATGGAATATAATGCTATAGAGTCCACCTTCAAAAGCTAGGATTGCCAGGCTTTACCTGGCTGCTGGCGGTGGGGGGGGTCCAGTCTTGCTCTGGGAGTTTTCTGGCACGTGTTTTAGACAGGGTTGCCCAAATGCTAGAGTGTCCCCTGAGCAACATGCCTGGCATTATGACATCACCTCTGGGTGATGTTGTTGTACTGAGCACATTGGGCAGGGTGGGGTTGTTTGGGGTCAGGGCACATTGGGGCCCCCAAAATCAGGGGAAACCCCACCTCCATTGGGAGGATGGCAACCCTATCTAAAGCAGCCATTTGTTTTCCAGGTGAACTGATCTCTGTCTCCTGGAAATCAATTGCAATAGTGGGTGATCTCCAGCCACTACCTGGAGACTGGCAACCCCATATAATACAGACGCACATCCAGCTCATTGCTTTTAGTGTGTGGCATACAGCTGTGCATGGATCACATGTGGATTCCTGGCAACTCTATCATTTCCTTTTCCCTAAAGCATCTCTAAGAAGTCCTTTAGTCCATAAAGAATCTTTGGCATTCCTTTCACACAGTGGTTGTTCTAACCTCCCACCCCCAACACACTTTAACTTAAAGATTTCCTTCTCTTTTTCAAAACTTCCATATTTAGTTCCATGTTGTGACAACTCCACAGCACTCAGTACCAAAACAGGACAGAACTTTATTAGAACACTAGGAATACAGCGAAATAAATACAACAAGCTCTAGAAAGAGGCTCTGGGCGGGTGCCCTGGCCTTGGGCACTCAGCATCAATTTGCTGTGGTGACCTCTGCAGGGTATAATGACACAGAACTTACCGTTTTCTCCAGGGGAACTGATCTCTGCCATCTGAAGAGCAGTTGTAATTCTAAGTGATCTCCAGCCCCCCCCCCAGAGATTGGCAACAATGGTTCCCCAGGAGGAAATAGCTGGTTTGGAGGGTGGAGTCTATGGCTTTGTACCTGTCTGGGGGCCCACCCCTCCTCAAACCCCACTCTCTCTAGGCTCCACCCCTCAAATTTTCAGGAATTTCCCAACTCGGAGGTGGCAACCCTATATTCTTCCTGACCAACCATCAACGTACCGTTATCTGCCCCTCTGACTTTAGGTTTCCATCTCTTCCCCCTTTCTGTACCCTTTACCTTAAAAAACTACCAGCTTTCTCCATAGTAGGGACCCAAGCAGGAAGGAAGCGACCTCAGCAGGATATAAGAACACAGAGTCCACCCTGCAAAGCAGACATTTTTTCCAGGGGAGCTGATCTCTGCCATCTGGAGAGCAGTTTTAATTCTGAGTGATCTCCAGCCCTCACCTGGAGATTGGCAGCAATGGTTCCTCAGGAGGAAAAGTATAGTCTTTCTTCACAGTGGAGACCAAAGCAGCTTATATCATTCTCCTCTCCTCTCTTTGATCTGCACAAGAACCCTGTGAAGTTGGTTAGGCTGAAAATCTGTGACTGGTCCAAAACCACCCACTCAACTTCCACGGCAAGAACCTGGGTCTGGCAGACCCTGCCCTGAAGTGCTAACTGCTATACCTGGAATAACCAGCCTCCAGGTGGAGCCTGAAGATCACCAGGTATCACAACTGAACTTCAGACAACAGATCTCTCCCCCCCAGAGAAAATAACTGCTTTGGAAGCTGGGCTCTATGGCATTCTAGTCAGCTGAGGTCTCTCCCCTCCCCAAACTCTGGCTTCCATAGACTCCATTACAACTTCCCAACCTGGAGCTGGCAACCCTAGTCAGGACTGGCCCCAATGAGTTCCCCACAAAGGCCTGTAAAGCACCTCCTGCCTTTGCCTTTTCACTGACAGAACCAAGCATGGTTGCCTAGCACCAGCCACTGAGGGAAAAGTTAGTCCCACAGGAGCCAAGCAGAAGTGTCTTTGTAGGAGAGACAGCCGTTTGGCAGTTTTTTCTGTAAGAGAAGAGTGTCCAAGCTGGCAGTGGGTGGGGGAGAGGAGCGGACCCAGCACCCAGTCAATGGCATTTGAGTACTCTTGAGTGACTGTTGATGGGCCAATAGCTGATGGAGTGCGCTGCACAGCCAATGGGAGAGCTGGAAATGTCCAGTACGTAAAGGAATTATTATATATGTATAGGATAAGCAAGGCATGGTCTCGGCCTTACTAGGCCATAATCAGCTAGAGCCAGCAAGGGACAGCAGAAGTGAAAAGTGAAACTAAAGCAAAGGAATTGTGTTAACATATACCATACAATAAGAGAATGTCAACAAATATACTGTCCACGATATAACACATACTGTGCTACATTTAGCTCTAGATCCCTAGGTTGTGGACCCCCTGCTTTACATAATTTCTGCTGGAAACAGTAATATAGCATTTGCATCAGCTCTGAAGCTCTCAAGGAGATGGAGCAGCTGTCTGAAAAGAGAAAGAAACTATAAATGACAAACAAGGATCAGTGGTGTTGCTGACTGTTCTGTAAACAAGAATTTTCTCCCACTCAGCACGTATTATCATGCTGTCTAATATTTCAGATACAGTTTCAGTTCACACAATCAGTTGCTGATGTTGCAAAACTGGGCCTCACCAGTATTGCTTCAGACTCCAGGTGAAGAAATCATGGTGTGCATTAATGAAAAAATAATAACTTTAAAACATGCTGCAAATACAAAAGTGGGAAAGCTAGCCCAGAATTCAAGGGAAAGGTAGGCCAGAATTCCTGCCTTTGCCATCTATCTTTCTATGTGCCAGGAAGAAGCTTGTTATAAGATGGTAAACAGATACAGTTCTTCAATGAGTGCTGGAGTTCCTGGGGTGCTATATTGGGACACTCAAATATTCACTGGCTTTGCTCTGATTTTTCAATTTTTCAAGCTGATTTTTCACTGATCAGTTTGTCTGTGGCTGTATTGCTTCGCTGTATTCCCTCCTAACTATGCAATATTGCATAACTGGCTTTTTTTTTTTTGCATGCATGTTCTGGAAACAGCCCGATTAAGTTCTGTTCCCCCAGTCTTCAGTGTGTAACTGCTCCACACACCAGCACTGTTTAAATAGATCACAGTCCAAAGGAGCATACATGATTCTGTTGCTGTTTATGCACAGCTATTGGCAAGCAGAGTAGAGAGTTTGAATCCCACCCATTGTTCCTTTTCCCAAGCATCTGAAAAGCAGTTTGGGAGCATTTGACCATTTTACACGCAACCCCAGTGGATGGCTAAAGGGAACCAATTGTACAAAACTTCTTTGTACGTGAGGTTCTTATCTGACCATATGTCTGTGTAATCCTCCTTCCATGTACACAGTACTCCCAGGTGTGGTACACCGACTAATTCCAAGGTCACATACTTCCAAAATAACTTAGTACTGTTCCAAGCAAGGTACAGTCAACTGGAAGCCCCTTGTGTTTCCTAGACCTGAATAACTGTGTATGATTGAGAATATGTTTGTATGCTTGAGAATATCCTTCAGTAAAGAATCAATTTCTTAAGACTTGGTTTCTGCATTTATTTGTGGGTTACTGGAAAAAGTGGGACTTCTGTATACATAGTCTTTGCTCCCCTAGTTGCCAATTGCCATTTTTGATCATTATAACCCACCCATCTATATTAATAACCAAAAGCAATTTGGCTAACACCACCCATTGACTTCCCATTGGGTACAAAGCAGCTTTCTCCTCTGCCCTCTCCAGGAGTCCCCTTAGCAACGGGTGGGAATGGGGATATCTCCCCCCGGGCCATTTTAGGGTGGGGAGGGACTTTGTGCCTGATCCTCATAGAATTTTTTCAACTGCAAATAATATGACTGTACCAGTTCTTCTGCCTTTTGGGACAATTCTTCCTGACCTCTGCAATCTACTTTATTAATGGATGAATGCCAAAGAGGTCAGCTTATTCTGTAGGGAATGTGGAGAAATTTACTTGCTCCTGATATGCTAAATTTTAGCAGTATAGAAGGCAGTGGCTGGTTTTGTCATACTCTGTGGTTGCTGTTGTGCCATACCAAACTCATGAGTCATTTTGTTGCTATGAGGAAGATGTCATTTTTATCCAATCCATGTTTTGTCACAGAGTTTTGTTTGTACTTAATGGTGTCCTGTTTAACAGATGGTTAAAATAAGCTCTGTCGTGTGCAATTTAAATGAACAAAGAACATATTCTATGCACATTTTTGCTCAGTTCTGTTTTGTTTTATTGTTCAGTTGTCCTTCCAGTAGATGCATGACAGATCTTCACTGGGGGGGAAACAGAGGATAAGAACTACTAATATAGGCAGGTAGTGAACTATGTGGCAAATGTGAGGAAGTCTTACCACTTGATAAAGTCAAGGCAAGAAAAAAAAATACACCAGATTGGTAGTAACAGATGATCATGTGACACAAGGCAGAAGACTCTGCCATGTGGTATGTTGGTTGTGTGTATTCACCCAATGAATGTTTGTACATTCACCCACAGAAATGCATGCTAAAGATTAGGGTGCACCCCGGAGCAGCAGCTATAATGTAAATGTTAAAGAGGAAATGGTTTGCTTAAACATGTCAGGAAGAAAGGGCCACAGCATGCTCAATCTCCTCTCGAATCTTCTGCTGAGCGTTCCATACATTCATCTTTGCTGCGATGAGAAGCTTTTCAATATCTTCATTGGAATATTTTATCTTGAAGGTGCCAAACTTCTGTCTGTATTCTGCAATTTTATCTGTCAAGGAGAGGCATTGGTAGGTGAATGTCAAATGATCCCTTATTACTGTGGGGATCACATATGCAGCTAGATCTCGGATGTGTTCACCTGGAAGTAAGTCTGATTGGCATGATTGCATTTTTTCATACAAGAGTAGCTGCACTTTTGCTCAAGTGCCAAACTTGGCTGTTACACTGCTCACATGATAAGACTGTCAACAGGCACCGTAACATCAGAGCTGCGCATTGTTTCAGTTTCAGATGCAGTTCAAATTTGTCTTGTGCATCAGCAAAAGCAGAGCTCAGGTATGAATTGTAACATCCATTAAAATACACAATCATATATAAATAAAGGTAAAAGCTACACAATGTGTAGCTGCAATAAAGAAGGCCAACGCTATGCTGGGGATTATTAGGAAGGGAATTGATAACAAATCAGCCAGTATCATCATGCCCCTGTATAAATCATTGGTGCGACCTCATTTGGAATACTGTGTACAGTTCTGGTCACCACATCTCAAAAAGGATATTATAGCATTGGAAAAAGTGCAGAGAAGGGCAACTAGAATGATAAAAGGGTTGGAACACCTTCCCTATGAAGAAAGGTTAAAATGCTTGGGGCTCTTTAGCTTGGAGAAACGACGGCTGAGAGGTGACATGATCGAGGTTTATAAGATTATGAATGGGATTGAGCAGGTTGAGAAAGAAGTACTTTTCTCCCTTTCTCGCAATACAAGAACTCGTGGGCACTCTATGAAATTGCTGAGCAGTCGGGTTAGAACAGATAAAAGGAAATACTTCTTCACCCAAAGAGTGATTAACATATGGAATTCACTGCCACAGGAGGTCGTGGCAGCTGCAAGCATGGACAGTTTCAAGAGGAAATTAGATAAACATATGGAGCAGAAGCCCACCAGTGGCTATTAGCCACAGGGTATAGATGGGAACTCTCAGTCTGGGGCAGGTGATGCACTCTATTCTTGGTGCTGGAGGGGGCAGCAGTGGGAGGGCTTCTGGTGCCCTGGCCCCTCTGCTGGACCTCCTGATGGCACCTGGTATATTTTGGCCGCTGTGTGACAGAATGTTGGACTAGATGGGCCATTGGCCTGATTCAACATTGGCTTCTCTTATGTTCTTATGTTCTTATGTTCTTACCTTGTTCAAAAGCCAGCTGAATCCATCTCTAGGGGGCAGTTCTCATCTCTGTTTCCAGGCCAAATAGCCTGCGCTGTTCATTGACTTCTTTATACAAGGTTGCAAATTCATATAAGAAATTGCAATCAAACATTTCTTTTTTCTCCAAACTCCATGACAAAATGTAATTTATTAACCCCACAAGCAGATTACAGGGGGTTTTTTCCTTGAAAGTTTAGAAGGTTCTGGTCAAGTTTAACAGTGACCAAAGCTATAAACAACAGAGTGGGAAGTGCTGCTCACTGGGAGACATAATCTGATAGGGCAGGCAATGGGAAGTAGAAGACAGAAGATTTGGCCTGAGTTTAATCTGTTCTCCTAAGTGGTGCAACCGGTGTCATGTCTAAGTTATACAATGAATCTAGTTGTAGTTTAATAGCACTCAGTGACTTTATACAATACATCATAAATTTTACCATATTTAGCATAACCTCTTTGATGTTATTTGTTGTTATTTTTCAGCAAATATCCCGAAAGATGAGCAGGAACCCTTTGATCTGGATTCTCTAAAACTAGACACAGATTGATTTCCCACAAGCCGCTGCTCTACCCTCGCTCTTCCCTTTCCCCTAATTGTATGTGTCAGTTTCCCATTATTTGCTGCGCAGCTGTATTTTGACCCACAGCTTCACCCGATTTCCCCCGCATCTTCTCAATCCTGTTTTTTGAGGATCGAGAAGATGCAGGGCAAATTGGGTGAAGCTGCAGGTCAAAATGTGGCTGCACAGCAAATAGTGGGAAATTGATGCATACAATCAGGGGAAAGGGAAGAGTGAGGGTGGAGCAGCGGCTTGTGGGAAATTGGTCATAGATTAAATGGTGTGTGTTTTGTCTCCCTGTCTGTTCAGCCTGTATGTAGAATGTATCATGAGGAAAACTGGATTAGATTTAGATGAAGGTGGAGTGAAAAAGGGCGGAAGGAACATTACCAATTTGAGATATGCAGATGACACCACATTACTGGCAGAAACTAGGGAAGATATGAAATGACTACTGATGAAGGTTAAAGCAGAAAGTACCAAAGCAGGATTACAGCTGAACATCAAGAAGACAAAAGCAATCACTTCTGAGGAATTATGCAACTTTAATGAAGGAAGTCCTTCAAGATTTTCTATTCCTTGTCTGAGTAATCAACCAAAAGGGAGACTGCAACCAAGAAATCAGAAGGAGATTGCAACTGGGATGAGCAGCCACGAAGGAGCTAGAAAAGATTCTTGAGTGTAATGATGTGTTGCTGGTGACCAAGATCAAGATAACTCATACTATAGTATTTCCCCTTTACTATGTATGGGTGTGAAAGTTGGATGCTGAAGAGGGCTGACAGGAAGAAAGTTGATTTATCTGAAATGTGATGTCAGAGGAGAGTATTACAGATACCATCAGCTGCCAAAAAAAAGACAAGTGGATTCTAGATCAAATCAAGCCAGAACTCTCCCTAGAAGCTAAAAGGACCAAACGGGTTATTGTACTTTGGTTGCATTATAAGAAGACAAGAGTGACTGGAAAAGACAACAGTGCTGGGAAAAGTTGAAGGCAGCAAGAAAAAAGAAAGACCCAACATGAGATGGATTGGCTCTATCAAGCAAGCCACAGCCCTCAGTTTGCAATACTTCAGCAAGGCTATTAACAATAGGCTGTTTTAGAGGTCATTAATTCATAGGGTTACTATAAGTCTGAAGCAACACACACATTATCCTTTAATCAGCTCTCAATATTCCATCCTTTTGGGAGGATTTGCAGTCCTCATCAGGCTTTTAAAAGTTCCCCACCCCTCTGGGTTTTTTTTGGTTAATTTACAAAGTCACGTGTTCTGGATACCTGGGGAGCTCTTTAAGTATGTAAATCCCTAAACCTTATCTGAGGATGACCTGGTTTTACTACTTTCATGACTGCCATGGGCTGTAGCCAGTCTACTTTTACATATAGTGACAAGTTGTGCAACCCACAATAACATATGGATGGTTATCATCCAGCATTGCTCCTGTTTAGGCTCCAGTCAGACCATTTCAGCAAATGAGCAAACCCCCATACCTGTGTTCTTAAATACTCGAACTATGCAAAAGTGTCCATCTCTTTTCATCTCCCCAAGAGTAGACCTGAAGTCAGTGCCCTCTTACCCCACATTTTCCAAATGCCCTTTTTCCATTATCCCCCCCCTCCATATTAATTTGCAGCTTCCCAGTGAGGATTTTTCATATTCAAATTTCATTTCCTGCTGCACTGCCATTTGGGTCATCAGTGACCCATGTTCACCGCACCTACCACCCTCCTGCCTGCCCCAGGTTGTCCAGGAGACATCCGCCATTTAAAAAAATAAAAAAACATATTATTGATTGTGTTATGACACAGTACTGTCCATTACTGCCCGTCCCCGAAGTTCCTCTCCTTTGCTTTGCTTTCCGTTCATAATTTCATTTGTGTTTTGTTGTGGGTGGGTAGGTTATACTTTCATTCATGGTCATACACTTTATCTTGCTGTAGAAAAGGGTCACACACACACTCACATGCTGAGCGCTGGTGATGACGGCAGGGTGGGGGCTCTGTCTGCCTATTTGTCTCTTCTTTCCTCTGCTTCCCCTGCCCTGGTGTACACAAACATGCTTGCCAACTGGAGAGCAAGCCACCAGGACTTGGTGCTCCAAGATGGGCTGCCACCTCATGCCTTGCTAGTTCTGGTGTCCAAGCAGCCCCATGGTGGGAGGGCTTCGGCTCAATTCTTTACAAAGGGAAAGCCAATGGGAAGCTGAAGCCACTTGGGGCCACTTGGATGCTAGAGCTTGAAAAGTGTGAGATGGCGGCCTGTCTTGGAGCACTGAGTCCTAGCAGGTTGCTCCCTAGTTGGCAAGTGCATGTGTGTGTGTTTCTGTGCAGCAGGGGAAGTGGAGGAAAGAAGAGACAAGCAGGCAGATAGAACCCCCACACACACCATCTCACTGTCCTCTCACTGGGGACACCACTGCCAGCAGTCTCGCCAAGGCGAGAAGGATACAAAAGGTTAGTCAATAAGAGGGAATGGAATCTGGCCAGAAGTGCTTGCACAGCAGCTCGCCTCCTGGAGCCCTCTGCTATATCCGTGGCCACACAGCCAGGGATCTCCAGCAATGATGCTCAGAGGGAAGCTCACTCTTTGCGTACCAGGGACATGGAGGCAGCAGTAGCCTTTTTTGACGATGTGATGGCATTGAAACCTCATTGCACATGCACGGGGGGACGGGTTAAAGGAAGACTCCATGAGGTGCATGACAGGAGGTGGAATGGCCCCCTTCAGAAGTAAATGCAGAACTCATGGGGTGGGTCTGATCCTTTATGAAAACCTAAAACTGCAAAGTAAAAGTCCTACTGCGAAACAAGCGCCGTCAAGTCAAAGTCGAAGTCAAAATACAACTCCCAGGTAAAAAGAAGTCAGGCCGTACTGCTGAAATTGTCTCAGCGCAGAAGAAGAGGAGCATTATATAATTCTCTATGGGCTTGAAAGGGAGGGAGAGGAGAATCAGAAAGAGTAAAAATTGAGAAAGGGTCTATTTTTTCTCTTTTCTGCTTTCCAGTATCTTCCTCTGCCTCTTGCTCAGATCAGGAACCAGCTTCCCTAAACCTTTTACAAACATGGTTGTGGCAGTGATGTGCAGACCTGGCTGTCCACACATGGGGGGATCATCTCCTTATAATTAGATATAACAAATGGTAGAGCCACAAGAACTTGAGGGGGACATCTCATTTCCCATCCTTCACTATGTCTTCTTTCTCTTTTCTGAAAGCCCCATAGCCTCTCCCCTTTTCATGCTTCCTTCTCTCCTTTCTACTTGCCAGCCAGCCTACCTTAATTTGTCCCCTGTCTTCCATTTCCCCTCCTCCTCACTCTCCACAGGAAAACCATAGCCCAGTTATGTGGTGCTAGCCAAGCCTGGCTCAGATGCATTGTGGGGATCCAGAAAAAACCTGTAGCAGGTACTTCATTTTCTTCTGTATTCTCTCCCCTCTTTCCCTCCTCTTGGCAAACCCCATATTCTCCCTTTCCCTGCTTCCTTCTCTTTGTCACTCCTCCCCAAAAAACTGTTATCTGCTCCCCATCTTTAGCTATATTTATTATTTAATTACTTTGTTTATATCCCACCTTTTCTCCAGAGTGGGAACCCAATGCAGCTTCCATCATCCTGTTGTCTTCCAGTTTATCCTCACAACAACCCTATGATGTAGGTAAGGCTCAATGTATGTGACTTCCACAGCAGAGTGGGGATCCAGAACTGGGTGTCCCAGATCCTAATCTGCAACTCTAACCACTAGACCATACTGGCTTTCGTGGGGTGGCTGCTGTTGAACAGTAGTAAGCAGCTAGGCCTGAATGAGTCATGCAAGTCGCCCCATAGTTGCTGCTGACCTGGCGTTGTTGATTCCTCCCTCAAAGGCCAAAACAGTCCTGGAAGGGGCCCTGCCCTACCTTTTACTGACAGAACCAAGCCCACTGTGACAGCCACTGAGAGTATCTGTTTATTAAAGCTATAGACAGTCCTTTTATCATTTTTTAAGAGTTCATCTTTTCTCAGGCACTTTTTCAGGTTTGTAGTAAGATCTGTCTTGTCTGTTCATGGTGCCAGTCTCTGGATGTAAGATCAGATCTGGCCAGGTTGAGAATTACATATATTGATGACTGAGAACGTAAGAGTGGTTTTATGCTGCAAACAAGGTGACCTGCTGGATTCTATTGTCACAATATTCTTATGACTCTAATATATGAATGCCTAGAACTTTCACAGCCAAACCCCAGGCCCTAAGTACCTTGACAGTTGTCTTTGTTAAACAGTGGGAAGTGCATGACGGTTGGAGCATCTTTTCCTCTGAAGATGTAGCAGCCTGATGGGTTCTCTTTGTCCTCTGATTTTATTTCATCTATATTAGGAAACTGGATTCCGCGTTTTTCACAGTAGTCCGCCGCTTTTTTGACAGTCTGAAAGAGAAAAGTCTTTCGATTAGGGTGGCATTACCAGATCAGCTTGGAACATATAGTTTTTGACTGTTTTGTGGAGCGGTTGGTTGGCTGAAAAGATCAGCTACTAGTGCTGCATTTAAAGACACTTCCGGCATTGACAGAGTTAAATGGGTAGTAGTGCAAGACGCCTCCTTCATGTGTTAGTTTAGTAGTGTTACAAGTCAGGTCCCATGAGAGCCCCCCATGACAGGATCCCTGATAATACAAGAGTGAGAATATGCTGTCTTTTATTTGTTTATTTTGTTGGGCTTTTAGCCCACCCTCCCCTGCACACCTGGCTCAGAATGGGTTACAACATTTTTAAAAACATACAAAGCTTTAAAAATAAAATACATCCATAAAACAGATACAAACAGTGTTACTATATAAAAACCTCAAGGGGCACCAGCAAGACAATTTGCTGAATTGGGTAAAGTTCCCATTGCAATATAGCTGCAGATCTAAACAGTGCAGAGGAAGCGGGCGGGTGAGTAGAGCAGTTATGATGGATCAGAATGCTGCTGGACAGAGCAAAACTAAACAGAGCAGAACAAAGCAGGGAAGGCCACTGTAGTTGGATTGCTGCCACCTCGACCATGGGCCTGGTGAAACACCTCCATTTTACAGGCCCTGCGGAACCACAGGGCCCGGAGCTCGCTAGGGAAGGTGTTCCACCAGGCCAGCAGCAGAGCCAAGAAGGCTCTGGCTCTGGTTGGGGCTAGGCTACAAAGGGCCTTCTGAAATAAATAGATTTGTGTGGGAAAGAGCCACAGTGCTGCAAGGTGGAATCGGAATGGGCCCTTTGTGAGCACAGAATGGCTACAAATTCACACTCTGTTGTATGTCAGTTCTTGTCCACATATCATACAACAAGGTCTATCAATATGTCCAGGGGTATTTTGGGGCAGGAACACACAGGAATGGAGTTCCGGCTGGCTCCCGAGTTGGCTACACCCAGCAGGAACTCATTAGCATAATAGGCCACACCCAACAGCAGAAACATATTAGGATTGGCTATACTAGGGGTGTGTGGTCTAACATGCAAAGGAGTTCTGGCTACAAAAAGAGCCCTGGGTTTTGACAACAAACAAGGTAAACAGAATAAGAAGCAAAAGGTGGGTGTGGCTGGATGACCACACTTCTGGTAACATGGGGGTGTGTCCTAATAGGCTAATGAGTCTCTGCTGTTGGGTGTGGCCTATTATATTAATGAGTTCCTGCTGGGCTTTTTCTACAAAAAAGCCCTGGATATGTCTAATAATTATTTTTTATTATTAAAAAAAGCATCTTTAGACTAATTTTCAAATCATCTAGGGGTTTTGGGAGGGGCAAGGGAATTACTTTCCCTTTAAATAAAAGGGATTACCTGGAAAGGATCCTCTGCGCTGAAGTCAAAAGAAAGGATAAGCTTCACATTCCTCTTGGGGTGCAAAACGAGTGGGTAAGCACAGTTTATGGCCTTACCAGCATCAATCAGAGATATTGTCGGTTCACTCGAGAAGCTGTAGACTTCAGCATCACCTACACCACAGGAAGTAAAGTAGAACTTTGTTACAAACATACCTGAATTAAGACAACCTGCTATTGGGAGACCATTACCTTACGCTAATATTCTTATTCCAACTATTTCTGTCCCCCACTAGTAATAACTTATGCCAAGAGTATGGTAGATTTTAAGAGGAATAAAGAATGCCTAGATAGTTGTTATAACTAATATTGCAATGCACTATTGAATAATGAAGGGCATTTTTTTAGTTGATGAACCAAATAAATATAGTCCTCCTATGCAAATTACTGGTCAGCTGAACTCCTCCCCCTCCCCTGCCGCAATTCACATGCAAATGATCATTCTACTTCTATCCTTCCCTCTTTCCTGACCCAGACAACATCTAACATGCATCATAAAGATGCTAACTAAAATGGCACCCACTACCATGTACTTTACCTCTCCCCCAATATGTGCAGGACATTAAATTGTAAGTATGTTTCCCTGCTTCTGTATCATGGGCAGCTGCTGACAGCATTCAAAAAAGCTCGTAATGTGAGGACAAAAAAGCTAGCTTATACTGAGCCAGACTGTTGTATTATCAAAATCGTGACTGTCTACACTGACTGTCAGCGGCTTTGTATTGGGTAAACATCTTCCATGTTGCTTGACCCTTCCATGCTGTTTGACCCTTTAAACTGGTGAGACCAGGCACTGAACCTAGGACCTTATGGATGAAATGTAGATGCTCGACTGCTGGATGCTCTTTCGCTGGACGTTTTCAAGAGGAAGTTGGGTGACCATCTTTCGGGTATGTTGTAGGGCTATCTTTCAGCTATGCTCCTGCAGAGTGCAGGGGGTTGGACTAGATGACCTGCAAGTTCCCTTCCAACTCTAACATTCTATGATTCTATGAGTCACTTCCTCTTCCCCATGTAAAAATTCAACATGAAGATACCATTTTCATGGTGTCACTGTGATATATGTAATGCATAGATCCAGACTAAGTGTACATAATATGGATGAAAAGTATTCTTTTTTTAAAAAAGAGTCTCTTTCAATCTGACTTTAATATAAGCTTACAGCACTTGTACAGTAAGTTTTTGGTGGTTCCCCATCTCCATTCACGCAGGCATTTATTGGTCTTTTTTAGAACATTGTGTATCTTATGTAAAAGATGAAAAAACCCTACAAGAAACAAGAGAGAGAGAGCTAAGAAGACTTTCACAAAACATAAACTGAAATCTACACACATACCCATTTAATTTCTACCTACAGGCATTTCTACCCACTGGCATTAAAGTGAGGTTTAATTAATTCAACCTCCATAGAAACAACTGATAGGTTTGCCAGGTGGGGGTGGAAGGGAGCCTTCTGGGAGTGGGTCAGGGCTCTGCATCCCAAACAGCAATATTTCATGGCAACATCCCCAGTGTGATGATTCTCCCAGATTAGAGTCTGTGCACTTAACCACTACACCAAACTGGCTCTACCACTACAACAAACTGGAAAGAGGAAGCCAAGTTGATCATGATGGTAGCCCCAAGGATTCTTCCATATTGACACTTCATAGAGTTGATAAAGGTGCGTGGGGCCATGTAGGCTTGCTATAAACATGATTTCTCTTCCTGGAATCTTGCCCTCCCTCACACACACCCTCCTTTTTTTCTGTCCCTTTCAGGCCCTTAACTGTCACACCTCTGGATCTAGGGTTTGTCTTGCTCCATTGCTGGATTAGTTGATGGGTTTAGGATGATCTGTTAGAGAAGTTTGCTTCATTCTTGGAGGAAGGGAAAGGGAAGTCTAACCAACAGCAGAGTGCCTTTTACTCTGTTCAGACTTTCCTGCACCCATGTGACTGCAATGAGAACCCCATTAAAATGATTGCAAAGGCATTTGGCTGGATACAGTATGACACCAACTTCAAGGCCCCTCCAGCTGATGTACCCACCCAATTTTATCCTCCCCACTCCCCCTCTGTCAGCAGCCCTGGGGAGTGCCCTGATGTATGGCCAGATTTGAAGCAGAGTGAACAAGAAATGGCTTATTAAGAAATATTATAGCAAGTAAAATGGGGCAGAATTAATACAGGTCAAAACTCATAAAGAAAGATTCCAGCCAGTAAACAACAAAGTTCCCTGATGCAACTGCCTTATATTTTAGGTCTTACACTATTTACTACCTGATCCTGGTATGCCAGATTCATCCCACCATGGCATAGGGATCAACTCTCCCACCAAAAGCAGCCTCACTGCTGCTCAGTTTCAAGACATGAACATTTCCACTACTTCTCTGTGCAGCACCTTCTGTGCTTTGTGTTTGAGCTCTGCCTCCTTGACAGCGATCGGTTTCTGTTTTCCCTGCATTTCCACCCAGTCCAATTCTGAAGGCTGGAAATTGCCTGGGAAAAGTAGGCCTATTGCAAAACTCAGAGAGGCTTCCTTGAGGTCTACAGGCTGCTTATTCTGTAGCCTTCGGCCTAGGATCATGGCAGGGTGTCACTGAGAAGGCAAAAGATCTTTGCAGGGAAGGCAGAAAATCGTTTCTTTTCTTCTTCTTTTTTGTAATGACTTACCAGAGTATTCTCTCATTCTGACTCGAAACTCATCTAGTTCACCTTGAAAGATAAAAACATACAGTCACAAATGAGGGCCTCTTTCTTATATATCAAACTTTATAATATAGATAGAAACATTCAGATTAGGAGAAACAAGGAAAAAGCCAACCTTTACTTCAGTCTTTTGAGTTCTTCCCCTTTTGATTATTGTGGCTAGGTGCAGCACCAGTCTAAGACTAAGGTAGAACAGCTTTCTTAAAACTGCCTATTATGGACATTAACTCAACCACCATTATCTCAATCACTAGGCTGTCTTGGACTTTGTAACACTAAAGGACCCAAATTAACAGATGTTGTTGGTCAACAAGCAAGTGCTACCATTTTGAGCAGGTTGCCCAATTGTTTGGGGAAAGAAGGAAGGTTATATCCGAACTACCAGTTAAGATATGCCTCTCAGGTCCTGCACTCTGTGCCCTCGCCACCTGAGGTGAAGTGGGTATAGAGTTCCCAACTCTTGACATTGGAAATTCCTGGAGATTTGGAAGTAGTGCCTGGAAAGGGTGGAGTATGGAAGGACAGGGAGAAAAGAGGAGATGTGATGGCATTTTAGTGTTTTCTGTTTCTCCTAGACTTTTGGTACACCATACAGTAAACTTTCTGAAGATGTCGTTTCCTTCAAGGCAACTGATCTCTGTAGTCTGCAGATCAGGTGCAATTCCAGGAGAACTCTAGGCACCATCTGGAAGTTGTGGTTCAGTGGTAGAGCATTTGTGTGGCATGCAGAAAGTCCAAGGTTCAATCCCCAGTATCTCCAGTTAAAAGATATGGCAGTAGGTGATGTGGACGAACTCGGCCAGATACCCTGGAGAGCTGCTGCCAGTTGGAGTAGACAAGACTGACTTTGGTGGACCAAGGTTCTGATTCGGTATGGCTGCAGTCACACTGGATGCTTGCGTGATCTGGCTGTACCTCTGTTTGTGGTGGATTAAATAGCTGCAGGAAGTTTTGATCAGATATCCCACCCTGAACCGGCTTCACTGAGTGCTAGACCCATGGTCTATTGTTGCTGTGGCATTCTTTTTTTTTTTTCCTTTCACCCATGCACATAAGCATGTATCCAAAGCTCCAGCTCCCTTCTGACAGCTCCACAATTTCTCTGCCAAGTACTCCGGCCCCTCTCAACCTCCTTCCCTTCAACTCTCTTCCATGGGATATGGGTGTGTGTGTGCGTAAAGTGCAGATTTACATGAGAGTAGTCCCATTGATTTCAGTGCATTTACCCTTGGGTCAATCATGGGATGCTCTAAATTCTGAGGCAGGAACAAGAGAGAGGGGTTTTTTTTGGGGGGGGGGAATTTGTCACTTGAAAACAACTCCTCTGGGAACTCCCAATCCAGAATGACTACTTGGCCGAGGTGATTGACAACACCAGCAGTAATCATGTGTTTATGTGAACATTGATCCAAAAAAGGGAGATGGAAATGGAAGGGAAGATTCAGACTTCCCAAATGGTTTGACTTCACAAGAGGGGAGTTCAGACAGCCAGAAACAAGGAGTGTAATCTCTGGCATCTCTAAATGCTGGACTTTCCCCAGTGCCTGATTACTTTGCTTCCAAAGCCAGGCAAAGTGGGGTGCGAACAACTGAAGCACGGAAGGCAGATATTGTCTGAGCGTGCTCTTTAAATCCACAAAGGTAATGTAGCTATATCAGCACAAACTGCTCATGTGACCACAGCCTATAAGGCAGCTTCATGGTTCATGGGTGGCAACCCAAAACAGGGCATTTTCTGTGGTGGCATCTGATTTTTGAAGTGCCTTCCCCCTTGAGACTTGCCTGACACCTGACATACAGTCTTTTAGGTACCAAGCCAAAACATTTCTTTGTACCCAAACTTTTAACAAATGGGCTTTATCTATTTAACTGTTTCATGGTGTGCTTCTGGTCTGATGTCTACTTTGCCGATATGTCTTAGGGTACTCAATATTTTGGGGTGCTTTTCTGCCAATGGTTTGTTTTTGATGGCTTGATTTGGTTTGTTGAAAATTTATGATTTTATGGCATTGTTTTGACTAATACACTGCCTTGAACAGGACTCTGGAGACATGCATGAGTCCTTGGGCTCCTATCTAGTGAGTAAATATCACCTACTCTGTATACATGACCTTTAAAGAGACAACCTCGGGAATTTGATGATCTCTGATTCAGGAAACAGAAAAAGCAGTACCATGTATCGTCCTGGTCATGTCCCGCTTGTCACCAATGGCACTTCCCCATAAACCTGAAAACAAAGAAAAGAATGGTGTGATTAGATCTATATTTCTCCTGATAACTGGGGGATCCCCCAGAATTACAGCTGAGGATCCCCTGGAATTCCAGCTGATCTCCATACTCATCTCCAGCCTATGGAGACCAGTTCCTCCAGAGAAAATGAATGCTTTGGAGGGTGGACTCTACGGCATTGTACTCCACTGAGATCACTGTCCTTCCCAAGCCCCATCCCAAGATCTCCAGGAGTTTCCCAGTCTGGATCTGGCAACCCTCCACTCCCCCATTCCCTGCCAGTGGCTATCAGGGGACCTGGCAAACCTAGAAAGACCACAGTGAAAATCTTCTTTTAATAGGACCTAAAAGCTGCACCTCCGAAATGGTCCCGCCAATATAGAGAAAGGGAAGGTTTAACTATCATAACATTCTCCCATCGTCTCCCTGAATATAAATTTCCCCATGTCTTTGTTATCACTGGGGCCTTCTATCTTATCCTGCACTCCAGTGCAGCTCATAAAGGAGTGGTTGTTCATTTGATGTGCACATTTTTAATGTACAGTGGAGCCCACAGGCTTTATATCTCTCCCACAAACCCGTGGTTAATAACGCAAACACTGATTCTGTTATCTTGCAAAAACATGCATAGAGTTTTCTGCCAGGCAGAAAATACCAGGCTGTCAGGAAGCAAAATGCAAAAGATGTACCCTGAAGATAGCAGATATTTTTCTCCTCCTTATCTTCAACCATTTGCCCATTTTCAAATAAACACCCAAAATATTTGGTATCCATATATGCACCAAGGTCAGGAATTCCAACTTCATGTGGGGTAAATTCAAACCAGGTGCCTGTAAAGCAAAACTGAAGCATGAATATTATAAGAATAGAGTGCTATGAGAATAGGACACCTGGGTTACAAATGAGCAAATGGAAAATTTTCATCTAAAGAAGAATTTAAGTCAATTGGGAAGGTCCAACACAGAGGAAACACACATTTTGCTAGCTAAAACATAGCAAAATATTTCAAAGTTGTTTGCTCAAAGATCAGTAGAGGAGATATGCATTTGGGTATTAAATAACCCAGATTTTAACGAACGCATTTGTAATAATTTATCTGTACAAAACAATTAACAATATTATTTGGCTCTGGCTGCTGTTTTGACATCTGCATGGCTAGTTAAGAGTCCCAGAATATTAAAGAAGGGGAATATTAAAGAAGGGGGGAGAAGATATAAATTTGACAAAGGTTTTTACCAGTCAGCTGAGCTACTGAGAGGAATTGGGGCAATTTAAAAGGACTGATCATATGGCTGTCTTCCCCCAAGGTGTTGTTTACCCCAGTGACATTACATTCTCACTAGCTTGGGGTGAGTTTGATTCACTGGTCATTCACCCACCTTGCAGTGTGGGGGCCCAGGGCAACCATTTAGCTTGCATATGTTGATAGATAGAACAAGGGACGGGGGAGAGACCACAGATGTTACACTTGCCCCGCTCCTTCAGGACCAGCAACAGGGGCTGCTGCTGTGATCCATAAAGAGGCAGCATACACTGTAGAAAATTTGGGTGGGGATTGCAGAAAATTTGGGTGGGGAAAAGTGCTTGCCCACTCCAGAACCACCGATTTCGGGAGGGGGTTTGAAAGACCTGAATCAGATTGTGGTGACAAGAGAGGAAGTCCTATGACTGATGGACAATTTAAAAGCTAATAAATCACCAGGTCTGGATGGCATTCATCCGAGAGTTCTGAAAGAACTCAAATATGAACTTGTGGATCTCCTTACAAAAATATGTAATCTTTCTTTAAAATCTGCCTCCATTCCTGAGGACTGGAAGGTAGCTAATGTCACTCCCATCTTTAAAAAGGGCTCCAGGGTAGATCCGGGAAATTACAGGCCAGTCTGACATCAATACCGGGCAAGTTGGTGGAAACTGTTATTAAGGAAAGAATTAGTAGGCACATTGATGAACAAAAACTATTGAGGCAAACTCAGCATGGATTCTGTAAGGAAAGATCTTGTCTCACTAATCTGTTAGTGTTTTTTGAGGGAGTGAACAAACATGTGGACAAGGGGGACCCAATAGATATTATTTACCTTGACTTCCAGAAAGCTTTTGAAACAGTTCCTCATCAAAGGCTCCTAAGGCTCTTATGTTTTTTAAGGGAGTGAACAAACATGGACAAGGGGGACCCAATAGATATTATTTACCTTGACTTCCAGAAAACTTTTGATACAGTTCCTCATCAAAGGTTCCTAAGTAAGCTCAATAGTCATGGGATAAAAGGACAAGTCCTCTTGTGGATCAAAAACTGGCTTATAAATAGGAAACAGAGAGTTAGTATAAATGAGAAACTTTCTCAGTGGAGGGTGGTAAGCAATGGGGTACCACAGGGATCAGTACTCAGTCCAATGCTTTTTAACTTGTTTATTAACGATTTGGAATTGGGAGTAAGCAGTGAAATGGCTAAATTTGCAGATGACATAAAGTTGTTCAGGGTGGTGAAAACCAGGGAGGATTGTGAGGCACTCCAAAGGGATCTGTCGAGGATGGGCGAGTGGGCGTCAACATGGCAAATGGGGTTCAGTGTGCACATTGGAGCAAAAAATCCTAAATATAAATACACGTTGATGGGGTCTGAACTGGCAGAGATGGACCAAGAAAGAGATCTTGGAGTTGTAGTAGATAACTCAATGAAAATGTCTAGACAGTGTATAACTGCAATAAAGAAGGCCAATGCTATGCTGGGGATTATTAGGAAGGGAATTGAAAACAAATTAGCCATTATCATCATGCCCCTATATAAATCATTGGTGCAACCTCATTTGGAATACTGTGTACAGTTCTGGTCGCCACACCTTAAAAATGATATTATAGCACTGGGAAAAGTGCAGAGAAGGGCAATTAGAATGATAAAAGGGTTGGAACACCTTCCCTATGAAGTAAGGTTAAAACGCTTGGGGCTCTTTAGCTTGGAGAAACGACGGCTGAGGGGTGACATGATCGAGCTTTATAAGATTATGAATGGGATTGAGCAGGTTGAGAAAGAAGTATTTTTCTCCCTTTCTCACAATACAAGAACTCATGGGCGCTCCATGAAATTGCTGAGCAGTCGGGTTAGAACAGATAAAAGGAAGTACTTCTTCACCCAAAGAGTGATTAACATATGGAATTCACTGCCACAGGAGGTGGTGGCAGCTACAAGCATGGACAGTTTCAAGAGGGAATTAGGTAAACATATGGAGCAGAAGTCCATCAGTGGCTATTAGCCACAGAGTATAGATGGGAACTCTCAGTCTGGGGCAGGTGATGCACTCTGTTCTTGGTGCTGGAGGGGGCAGCAGTGGGAGGGCTTCTAGTGTCCCGGCCCCACTGCTGGACCTCCTGATGGCTCCTGGTATATTTTGGTCGTTATGTGACAGAGTGTTGGACTAGATGGACCATTGGCCTGATTCAACATTGGCTTCTCTTATGTTCTTATGAAAAGAGCCTAGCAAATGCTGCACTTGATGCACTTATACATACACACCTCGCCGCTGGTAACAGGGAGAAATCAATAAGACTCAGAGATAGAGCTAGGCCAAACTAGTTAATGGGTTGCTGATAATGATCTGAGATCTCTCAGCAACTTTCATTTCATTGAAATGCAGCTGCCAGGGTGGGTATTTGAACTGCAGTCACAATTCTGAGGCAGCTGGGGATGAACCCTCCCGCTCACACACTATGCCGTTTCTCTGAGAGAAATCCCCCACCACAACTGGTATTAGCCTTGCTAGGGTAAAAAGATAGGCAACCCACCATTTCTCCTTCTCCCCCCTCCCTAGCCACCTGCTATGTGCAGTTGCATGGGGTTAAATCCTGCCTCACTGTTCTCTCATCAGATTAGCCTGGTCCATACATCAGCCCCACAGGTTCACTGAATGCACAAGGAAGGGAGAGTAAGAGCAAGCGCACTGGTAGTACCCCTTCTTCCATGTTATTGCCTGCAGGGGAAACCATGTCCTTGGTTTTGGAGTGGGGAATCAAACCCAGTTCTCCCAGATTAGAGTCTGCTCAATTAACCACTACACCAGACTGGCTCCTTTGATTATGAGCTATGCAAAGTAAAATGCAGTCTTGCCGCAATGTTATTCATCTTTGTGTGGGAATGGGTTGGGGACAATTATGTCCACAGACCCTTCTCTATCTGCAAGCTTAAGTGGTTCAGTCTTCTAGATTCTGGCTTGGTCCTTACTCCTTATCAAGTTCTAGGCAAGGGGTGGCAATTTACCTGCAAGGTCTTCCTTGTATAAGTCCTTATTCACAGCTGCATAAACAGGATAAGGATTTTTCCCACTCTCAGAAGATCTCCTCTGCTCAGACAATGTGGTCTCATCAAACTGAAAATGCATATGCATTAAAACATCAACGGCTGTTCATTAGGCAAGACAATTCCCCTCAATATCATGAAATAGGTGTTCTCATAACCATAAAACCTTGCTAACCCAGCACTAAAAGATGAACAATCAACATGCCCAATCCTATATGAAGGAGCAATCCTCAACTATTCAGCTTTATGCAATCAGCCTGGGCAGTTTTCTTCACTTGCCTATAGAGTGAAACCAACAACAAGGTTTGATTGGCAGAGTGAAGCACATTGGAATGGATGGTCCCACAGAGCCCCAGGGCATGAAAGACTTTGCTGATAATGACAAGCACCTTGAACTGAACAAGCAACCAGTACAGATCCTTCAGAATAGGTCTGATGTGCAATACAGTTGGTGGTAGGAAGTGTCACAACTGACTTACAGCAACCCCATAAGGTTTTCAAGGCAAGAACAAAGGTGCATTGTTATTTCTTGCCTATGTGTAGCCACCGTGGACTTACTCAGTAATCTCCCACCCAAGTGCTAGCCAGGGCTAACCCTGCTTAGCTTCTGATAAAATTCAGCTAGCCTAGGTTATCCAGGTCAAAATGCACTACAGGCAATTCCAACTCATAATCACTCTGATACAATTTGTACTAAACAAAAATTTCAAATTGTCAATAAGGGCAGATACTCATGGAGTGTGTCACACAGAGATGGAGGATTTTTCAGATGTTTGCTTGGGGTAAACTTCAGACTGAGTCAGGTTGGGCCAACTGTACCCTATCAAATATGGTGAGCATAACAACCTCCAGGATCTTAGCCTTCCTGACCAACCTCAACTCCATCTAGTTTGGATTCATCTTCTGCTTTTCTGACCTTTAAAAAAATCAGTGCTCATCATATCCATGGCTCTTTTAATGAAAGTAGAGTCTATCCTGACATCTTGAGTAGAAGGGTGTTACTGATGAACAACTGGTAATTTGTTGGCCAAACTGACCCTCAAGGAAGTTTTGAGTTGGATTCATCTAACTTCTCTGTTGATAGAAAAGGGAGGAAAGATTTCCCGTTGACCACCAAACAGATCTGGAATGAGGACTCTGTTAAAGAGGGGAACTGGGTGAGATTTAATCCAGCTTGCCAAGAACTTACCGTATGCCAGCAGGGGACTGATACGTCCTGGCAGGACCATCCCCAGGGGAAGGAAAGATGTGCGCACGAAGCCGTCGCCAGGAAGTGATGCTGGGCGAAGCTCTGGCAATGGGGATGGAAACTTGTTGGTACCATCAAGTTTCCAGCCCTATTGCCAGAGCGTCGCCCAGCATCACTTCCTGGCGACGGCATCGTGTGGCATGGGTGTTGCCCAGGGGAATGTTCTGGCCGGGGACTGTGCGTCCCCCACCAAAATACGGTAAGTACTTGGGAACCCTAGATTTAATGAAAAGGTAGTTGGATATACCCCTCTTTCTGGTCCCCAGTAGGCCCTTCACAAGCTGTGGTAAAGAACTCACCTCATTTTGTTACTTTGGTTGTATGTATGGCTGTATACATCTCATATGACATTTGAGAAGTTACTGTAGAACTTTGGGGAAATGTTACTGTCTGGATTGTATTTAGATTCAGGTGGGCATCTGTGTTGGTCTGAAGCAACAGAACAAAGTTTGAACCCAGCGGCCCCTTTAAAGCCAACAAAGTTTAATTCTGGGCATAAGCGTTTGTGTGCATGCACACTTCTTCAGATACATTGAAACAAGACTTCCTCAACCATTATATATAGGAAGAGAAAGAGTGAGGGAAGTTAGTTGCCAGGAAGGGCTAATTAAAATCAAGATGCATAAGTAACTGAGAGATAAGTATAGCCAAGATTGGCCTGGTTAGGCCTGTGACTCAAATGTAGTTCTCACACCTGTTTGTTAACACTTTTATTACCTGTATGCTAATTTTGTTGCTATTCACAGGTCTTACCAACTACTTTAATCCAGTCTTAGCTATGCTTATCAATCAGTTACTTATACATCTTGAGTCTAATTAGCCCTTTTTGGTAATTAACACCCCTCACACCTATATGTAATGGCTGAGGAAGTGTGCAGGCACATGAAAGCTTATACCCAGAATTAAACTTTGTCAGTCTGAAATGTGTCACTGGACTCAAACTTTGTTAGTTTGTTCATAGTAACTGCTAAGGGGCTGCAGTGGCTCAGAGGTTAAGATGCTGAGCTGCAGACTGGAAGGTGATGGAGTGAGCTCCCGTCTCTGGCCCCAGCTCCTGCCAACTTAGCAGTTCGAAAGCAAGAAAATGCAAGTAGATAAATAGGTACCACTTCAGTGGGAAGGTAACTGCATGCTGTGCATTTAGTCAGGCCGGCCACATGACCACGGAGAAGTCTTCAGACAACGCTGGCTCTTCAGCTTGGAAACAGAGATGAACACCCCATCCTAGAGTCGGATTCAATTGGCTTTCGAGCAAGGGACACCTTTACCTTTACTAGTAACCTAATATATCAGCTCTTTCCACATTCTTGTTCAGGGTACACAAGACCTTCAGTGGACACTTCCTCCACACTCACCTGCTTTAGCAATTTGTGCACAACAAAATAAGCCCAGAAATCAGTCAGAGAGTAATCCTCATCACTTGCAGCATCCAGCACAGCTTTTGCTGCTGCCTCAAAATCAAACTGGCCATGGGTAAGGGTTTCCCGCAGATGTGTTTCCAACTCCTTCAATCTTTCTGCCCAGTTCTCAGTTTTGTAGAACGATGACATGCACCTTTTAGTGGGAAAAGAACAGATATGGCTGAAATGATGTTGGAACTAGAGTTTGGAAGACCCACCTCTAAACCCCCACTCTGCTAGGGAAGCTTGCTGAGTGATGTTGGATGGGTCACTCTCTCTTACCCTAATCCATCTCACGAGGATGCTGAGGTGAAGCTGGGAGAAGGGGAGAACTACATCGAATTAATTTTATGTCACCATTGAAAGAAAGAAAAACTGGATATACATATCTAAACAAACAAGCCGAGTATTAACAATGGATTTAACCCACAATCTTTACTTGGATGTATTGATTTTTGAGTCCTTGTGAGGAATCCTGAATGTTGCTTAGAGGTAGTTTTCCCATTTAATTCCAGCTTTTGGTTCATAAAGTAAAGGTAAAGGTTCCCTTGCTCGAAAGCCAGTCGAATCCGACTCTAGGGTTGCGGTGCTCATCTCCATTTCAAAGCCGAAGAGCCAGCGCTGTCCGAAGACATTTCCATGGTCATGTGGCCAGCATGACTAAACACCAAGGTGCACGGAACGCTGTTACCTTCCCACCGAAGTGGTACCTATTTATCTACTTACAATTTCTTGCTTTCGAACTGCTAGGTTGGCAGGAGCTGGAACTAGAGACAGGAGCTCACCCCGTCATGCGGCGCCCGGGTCTCGAACTGCTGAACTACTGACCTTCCACAGCCTGCAGTTCAGCGTCTTAACCACTTGAGCCACCGCAGCTCAAGTTGTTGGTTCATAGGCAACAACAAAAACACAGAAGCAGGGCTTTTTTGTGGCGGTACTCACTGGAGTGGAGTACCAGCACCTCTTGGAGGGCACCTCCCAATTCCCGAGGGTAGGAATCAGCATAACCTTATATGAATACCTGCACCTTTTCTTTTTATAAAATAAATACTGAGCCAGAATAAACATCAACAGATTCTAGTTAATAAGTATTATAACTTAAAATGAATGTGTAATGTATAAATCTGACGTTTGGGTTCAGTGTCCTGTAAGGAAGAATTTCTCTGTGATTGAGCCATTGGGCCTCTAGAATCCTCAGACAAAGTTCAGCGATCATTAATGCTACCCCCAAAAAAATCAAGTGGCAGAATACCCAACTGGCACATCCTTGTGCAGAGAGTGCTTGCAGTCGCAGAATGCCAGATAAAGTGAAACTTGGTCTGGTCCCCAAAGGGGGAAAACATGTTTTCTCTTTACTACCATCATCTACTTACCAGGCAGAACCTGAAACACCAGTCAGGTACATAATACAATCTAAGAGATTTTGGTCCTGCAACTCCACCAGTGTCCCACAAAGGGCAAGTGTGGCCCGCAAACCTCCTCCTGATCCCAAAACAGCAATATTGGGGACTGTGTCCTGACAAAAGGAATGGGAATGGGATACTGAGAACTGTGTTGACTTAATAACCTACTATTATTTTTATATTAAAAGTCAAGAAGTAATGGCTTGGATTTTACAGATGAGTTCTGTAAATGCACTTTCGTTTTCACTTGGGTTCATTGAAAGCCTTTGATCTTGTACAGTAATAGAACAAGAGAACACATGCTCTATGGGAAAGACTGTCTAGTATGCATAGAACTCATTCATAGGATTTAAACCACAGAAATATAAACGAAAAGGCAATCAAACTCACAGTTCATGAATGCAGGATTTTAATAAAAGATCAGTGTGAATAGAACACCAGTGTAGTGTGTCTTATTTAAACATGATTCTTTCATTCTGACCCAAGTTCGGTGACGTACAAAGGACTGCTAGCTCACTGCAAAAAGAATTCCTGAATACATAATACAATGCCTGAGAATCTTTCTCACAGAAGATGCAGCAGCTACTTCCATGAGTGTGCTGATATAAATACCAAGGCCACAACAACCATACATAGTTGGATGTTGTGTTTTCATTGGGATATAGAAGTCACTGGAAACTGGGTTGTCTTGTCCAATGTTCCCTCTAAGCTGTGGAGTCTTGGGAGCAAAAATTCTACTTTGTGAGCTACTGGTATTAAAGTTGTGAGTGAGTGTTTTGGCTACTGCACAAAATTAGTTTGCTCTGGAGCCATACTTCCTGAACTAAGACAAAAATGTGTGAGCCAGAGGCTAAAAACCTGTGAGCTAGCTCACACTAACTCAGGTTAGAGGGAACACTGGTCTTGTCCACACAGGAAAATCTAGTCATGAAAAGCTGCTATACTGCAATGACCGCACAATATCTAATGATATGCAGACGCAGTCCAACAAACTTTATTTGGATTCAGATCCAGAGTTTCCAGTTGACTGGTGGCGGAGCAAGAAGTTTTCCACCAGGAAGACTGCTCCTTCCACCAGGCTCCTTGAAACAGAGGAAGGCCTCACCATTAGCTGCCCTGACCTAAATAGCCCAGGCTAGCTTGATCTCATCAGATCTTGGAAGTTAAGCAGGGTGGGTCCTGGCTAGTATTTGGATGGGAGAACCTCCAAGTAATACCAGGATTTTAATGCAGAGGCAGGAAATCGCAAACCATCTCTGGATGCCTTTTGCCTTGAAAACCCCATGGCGTCACGATAAGTCAGCTGTGACTTGATGGCACTTCCCACCACCGTCGCCATTAGCAGAGTAAACACTTGGGTTCAGTTCCATGTTTCAACACTGGGCATCAGCCTTGAAGGATCCTACTGTGTTTCCAAAGCAGTAACATGATCCTGTTGCTATTATGAACAAAACTGAAGGAGATAGTTTCAGAGGGCAGTCATGCTGGTCAGTGATAGAACAGTTGGATTCTACTCCAGTTGCACCTGATAGATCAACAAGGTTTTTTTTTAGCAATGAGCTTTCGAGTGTCAAAGTTCCCTTTGTCAAATGCCTTATCTTGTTGGTCTGGCCCTGGCCTGGATAGCCCAGGTGAGCCCGATCTCATCAGGTCTCAGAAGCTAAGCAGGGCCAACCCTGGCAAGTATTTGGATGGGAGACCTCCAAAGAATACCAGGGCCAGGAAGCAGAGGTAGGCTATCAAGACACTTCTTTGAACGTCCTCCATGCCCCAGTAGGGGTCGCCATGGCTTCCAGGCAGGGGCATACACACACACACACATGCAAATGCAAAAATACCCCCCAAAATCTTGTTGGTCTCTAAAGAGCTACTGTACTCAGAAACTGAAGAAAGAAACCCTTCGTTCCATCTGTGCAATGGTAAAATGAATGACAAATGTGTATATCAGGATGCATGCACAGAGAGCCCTGTGCAAAGGGAAGCTTCGAAAAATAAGACTTGCAGGTAGAACCAGCAAACATGATCCTGCACATGCCCTTCCCCTATGCTTGTACATGTTTTAAATTTCCGGGGAGAGCTAATGAGTGTTCCCCAAAGATTTATAGTAAGTTTGTGTCCATTTGAGTAAAAAAAAAAAAAGTCCTCTTTGGTTCCTAATTGAAGCTTTCTAATGCCTGTCTAATTTTTAACATTTATTTCTAGGTCCTCTGAGGCAGACATAAAGGCATCATACCGAATCATATGGAATATTAAGCGCAGCAAGGGCCTCCTTTATCTTTTCCTTTCTAGCATCAGTAGCTTCTTTTTCACCCTTTGAGAGGGATGTAGAGAGACGGACTTTAGTCGTTCCCTGAAAAACCATAGAATAGTTAGGAGCAAATCATACCATCTCGTGTGAGCAAGCAGGGGAGGGAAAGCAATTAATATCTTCACACTGTGGCCTCCAGCCAAGAAGATCAGTATCGGAAGATGAGGAAGTGGCTTCCATGAGTATTCTTTCCCAGGTCTGTGTGGTGAACTCATCAGGGAGTTATGCCAGACTGCACTGTCTCTCATTTGGAGGCATTGGATACCTGACTGGGTGTCATTATGGAACAGCAGGAAGGCACAGTGCAGACAAGTCTATGGGTGGCTATATCAAAGTTTGCATAAACGAGTACAGGATGATAGGGAACCGCTTTGTCCAAGTATCAAAATAACACATTGCTTTTTCTTTTTTTCTTTTTTAAGAGGACTACTTTACCTGCCCAGCCACATCAGTGTCCATCTCCTCTTCTTGATTCCTTTATGGACAGGTCAGTGAATGTGTATCTAAAACAAGGGGAAGAGAAGTTTGCAGTCCCTGAGATGGCCTGTAACAGTGAACTCTTGTGGCCACGTGTTTTTCTTCTTTTGCCTGCATCAGGGCAACAAAGGCATGAGAGGTCTGGTCTGATTCAGTATGAGGCAGCTTCATAGGTACGTTCCAAAGCTCCAGCCCTGAGCACACTTACCACTTGAGTAACTCTCAGCGGGAACTCAGTGTACATGCTGAGATTTGCATCATAATATTCACTTCTTGACACAGGGGCTGGATCCAGCCAGGTTTTCTGCTCAATGTCGCCCACTTCTCCTCCTTTCTACTGCCCCATCCCACATAGGTTTGTCCGTGCAGTCCCATCACCCTCAGCATAGCCTTTTTAGCATAGTTCCCCCTTAGCTGTGCTGGGGGTGGTGGTACACAACATTTTAACAGGCAGCTCAGGGAATTTCTGCTTCAGCCCACAGATACTACTTCAGCCCATTGGAAACAATGGAGGATAGGGGCACCTCCTTCTGAGGACCATAGAATTGGACTCTCTGGTCCAATCTTTCTGAAACTTGGGGGGGTCAAGGAAAGGTGCCAGCAGCTATACTGCAAATTTGGTGCCTCTACCCCCCAAAAAAACAGCACCCAAAGCCCCAGATACCCCCAGATCGATTCTCTATTATAGGCTATGGGGCCCATTGACTATAATGATCTTCATAGGCTACAGTGGGGGGGGGTTGCACACCCCAATTACACTTTTCAGTATGATTTGTAAGGTGCCTTGAGTGGGGTGGAAAAGTGGGGTATAAATATTTGCATAAATAAGTAGTTTGGGCAGGTTGATAACATTTAAACAACTTCCTGTATTTTAGGTTAGGCATGGTTCTGACAGTGATTGTTCCTGAAGAAGTAAGGAGTGACTCATGAAAGCTCATACCCAGCCATTTATTTTGTTAGTCTTTAAGGTGCTACTGAATCCTTGCTCTTTTCTACTGTTCCCCCTCTGTTATACTTGATTTGTAATGCTGGCTGTCATATTTCACTAAACGAACAAACAAAATAGACTGCAAGAGCCCCCGCCCCCCCCCCCAAGTGCTGGTATGTTTTCTACGGCTCAGCACAGGATGACAGTCTGAGGCCAGGTCTACCAATATAGTGAACTAGGATGGGTAGACCTGTTCTCCAGAGGCCAGGTCTACCAATATAGTGGAAAGGGCTGGGTGAGATTTGACTTGATTCTGTTTTCTCTTATAATGTTTAAATTATTCTTAAAATATAGTTTAAATATAATTTAAAATAATGCATTGTGAGATTTTTACAAGGTTATGGAAGTAATCCTCTAAAAAACTAATTTACACAATAGTCAAACGTTCACTGTTCACAACTTTAATGCTATTAGCTTTTTTTCTTTTTCTTTTGCTCATGACGTAGAATTTCTGCACACAACACTGTTGAGCTTAGATGGAACATTGTTTTTTAGTATTCAAAGGGGGAAAAAAACCCTGTGTCTGAGTAGATTAACCCCACACTAGGGATGCTTCCACTGCCGGCTCGCCCACTAGGCGAGCTAGGCGCTCGCCTAGGGCGCTGGGGCCCACAGGGGCGCCAAAGCGCCCCGGCCCCACCCTCGGTGAAGCCGGCGCTCCACCCCCTGTCTCCAGCCAGCGCTGGGACTGGGAGGGAAGGGGCGGCCGGCGCTCCACCAGCGGCTCCCCCCAAGCCCTTGGGGGGTGGAGAGGTGGGGCGGTATGGCGGCGGCTGCCCAGCGGGGACTCTCCCCGCTGCCGCCGCCGCCGCCGCCAGTCTGAGCGCCCTTCTGGGGCGCTTCAGAAGCCCTTGGGGGGGTGGAGAGGTGGGGCGGCATGGCGGCGGCCAGCCAGCGGGGACAGACCCCGCTCGCTGGCCGCCGCCAGTCTGAGCGCCCGTCCGCTGGGAGGGAAGGGGCGGGCGTTCCAAGGCCGGCCCTTCCTCGGCTCTTCCCGGGCCCCTCGCAACTGCGAGGGGCCCGGGAGAACCGCGCCACCTGTTCCCCGGCGCCCCGCAGCTGCAAGGGGGCCGGGAGAGCCGCCCGCCCGTTCCCCGGCTCTCCCCGGCGCCCCGCGGCTGCGAGGGGCCCGGGAGAGCCGCCCGCTCGTTCCCCGGCTCTCCCCGGCGCCCCGCGGCTGCGAGGGGCCCGGGAGAGCCGCCCGCTCGTTCCCCGGCTCTCCCCGGCGCCCCGCGGCTGCGAGGGGCCCGGGAGAGCCGCCCGCTCGTTCCCCGGCTCTCCCCGGCGCCCCGCGGCTGCGAGGGGCCCGGGAGAGCCGCCCGCTCGTTCCCGGCTCTTCCCGGTGCCCCGCGGCTGCGAGGGGCCCGGGAGAGCCGCGCCGCCCCTTCCCCGGTTCTCCAGGCCCCACCGGGAGGTTGGCATCTCCGGTGGGGTGGGCGCCCCAGGCTCTCCTGCCTAGGGCGCCCAGTCACCTGGGGCCGGCCCTGGATGCTTCCAAAAAACTCTCCATCTGATTTTGTGTTGGATTTTGGGGTCACCTAATCTTGTTTCTGAAGAAAAAACAACACTCAGAAACTTCCTATTTTTAAACAATTTACATTTTGTAGTGTGCTATGTATACATAATTTGTCTCATCTCCTTGTTTCAGTCAAGGATGGTCAGTCAACTACAGGTCCAGCTTACATCTCACTTGCTGCCATAGTCAAGAAGCTTCTTGTTCACCAAACTGTTTGGTGAATTCAAATATGTCTACCTGCATGATTACAGTGTGTTCTTAAGGGTGTTGCCCACTACCACCACCTGTGTATCATCTAGATGAAGTACAAGCGATTCTGTGCTTGACAAGTACATCAGTGTAGAAACTGACCATGACTCCATGAGACAAGTACTCTCCTAATAACAAAGAAAATCTAGTTCATACACTGTATAATCACAAACATGGTCATAAGCTGCAGGTTATTTGTCACTTGCTACCAAGAAATGATCTGCTTGTCTCTGTAGCATGAGTGGCTATTACACAAGCACAAAGACACTCAGCACTATGCCTAAGATGAATTTTGAGAAAATCATCAAGTTGGTCTGATTAGGAACTTGTCTCGCATGTAGGTGAGAAAGCTTGATCAAGATAAGCTTGTCTGGCGACGATGGTCATGTTGAATTCCTCAACATATTTGGTTTCAGTTCCTCCAGTTCCTTCATGTCTTTTCCTTCTATCTGATCAATTTGTATGGATAAAACACAGGGGGAAAGAAAGCAATCTTGACCTGACTGAATGTACAGGGTGTTCAGATTTCTTTCTGTTTTATTAATGCACAGCAACACATTGCACAAAACAAATTCGTGAACCACTTGTATATATGACCACATCAAGACTTTTTTTTTTGAAACAGGTAAAATACTTAGATGAGTTGAAAGATGGGAAAGGTGTGACAAATTGCACTTACTCTACTTCCAGAATTAATTCTAGAAAGTCTTAATTACTCAGAATCAGTGGAAAACTTGGCTTCCTTAGTGCAGACATAATACAACTGGAACTGTACATGTAAAGTTTCATAGAAGAAAACAGAACTTCAAGTGGGCATCAGAAAGGGTAATTGGCTCCCATAGATTTTTTTTTTCTTTTAAAAACTATGCATGGCATTGCAGAAGTCTTACAATCTGGGACATGACTGAAGGGTACAGCTAATAGGAAAGAAGTTACTTACCCAGCTAGTGACCAGCCATAATCATCTTCTGCTTCCCATGAAAAAAAATCTGTTGCTCTATCTCCTCAAGGGACTAGTGCCCAATTTGAACTATCCCAGTCTAAAATCTTTGGCAAAGGATGGGGACACAGCAATGAGCAAGGCAGAGATATCTGCCACTGCCACAAGACCACAGTGGAGATGAGCTCCACCAAGGCAGATATCTGCAACTGTTGGTGAGCTTTGGTTCCAAGTATATATCCTCCAACAATTGAATCAAGTTGGTGATATGGCCCCTTTCTTACTCCGTTGCCTAGGTCTGTACTACTAATCAGTTTGAAGAAGTACTGAAGTCATCAAATCTTTAACTTCCTCTTGGCTTTTAAATTAGTGGAAGGCAGGTAATTACAGAGCAAACAGATGCAGTAAATATCCCAGCAGTTGTCTATTACAGACATTGCATTTTGGGGTAACAAACAGTGTGTACTGGGAGGATGCCATTCCAATGACCCTCTTGATATTTCCATTGTCTTATTAATACGTAATGGCTATGTATGACTGCACATATAAAGTAAAAAGAAATGAGAAAGAACATATTCATGCGTCCCTTTTCAGGAATGATTTTCCTGGTACAATCAGTAACAGCCTCAAAACTTCTCTTAAATATTCAGAGCTGTATGTGTATGTGAAACATGTGACTTTCAAAAGCTAACTATATTTTACTGTGCACACATCAGACATGCAAAAATTGCTTTCCCCTTTAATTAATTATTTGGAGTACCTTTAATTATTTGGAGAGATCTGCAACAAACACATATGATTTGGGACAACAGGAGGGTACGATGTATTGGTGTTTCCTGCGGTAAAATTGTAAAATGTAAAGAACATTAACACCCAGGACCAAGTTGCAAGAGACCAGGAGGATAAGATGTATTGGTGTTTCCTGCAGTAAAATTGTAAAATGTAAAGAACATTAACACCCAGGACCAAGTTGCAAGAGACCAGGAAGATAAGATGTATTGGTGTTTCCTGCAGTAAAATTGTAAAATGTAAAGAACATTAACACCCAGGACTAAGGTCTAAGAAACCTGGCACCCCTATACAAGGCCAGCACCAGAGAACCAGAGCCAATCAGATGTCTCCAACATGAGGGTATAAGGCTATATTTCTACCCTCTCACAGTCTATACCCTTACTTCTGGTGTAGACAAGGCAAACGCTGGCAACTGCATCATATTATTTTTTTAGTGTGGTGAATCTAGAGCTGTGAAGACCTATGGTTAAACTGGTATACCATTCATTTGCTAGTCTTGAACACAACACTCTTTCTCAGTTGATTTGACCTCACAAAATGGCTGTAAGAACAAAATAGATGAAAAGAGAGCCATTGAAAATATACTGAGGCTGAGTTCAGACTGGCAATTTGCCCCGCTATAGCCACATTTCAGCCACGTTTCCCAAGCGGATTAAAAGGGGCATTCACACAGGCACATCTGCCTGGCGTTCCCCACCCGTAGGCAGCCCAAGCTGTTCCGCGTCACTCCCAGGATTAAAAGATACCTGTGGAAAGTGGTAGCAAATCCTGGAGATCCCGTTTATCCCGCTGCATTCCGCTTCTCGGAAGTGTGAACGCTCAGCCGAAAAGCCCAGAGCAACCCGTGTTGCGCATAAGGCAGCAGCGATATGATTGGCTGTGCTCCACTCTACCACCCAATGTGATGCTGGCGCAACAGGATCCTCCCCAAATCAGCTGGATGCCTATGTGTGTATGAGCGCATGAGCACATATGTGCTCATGCACACATAGGCATCCGGCCGATTTACCAGGGAAAAGCCATTTACAGCCGCACCTCCTGGCCAGCAGTCTGAATGCTTCTGCGTGACTCCTCCCGGTATGCTCCCACATCAGTCAGCGTAGTGTGACCGGGAAAACCCGGAACAGTTTGTTCTGGGGCTTTTTTTGCCACGACTGGCTCCCGCTTCAAACTGCCAGTCTGAACTCAGCCTAAGTTCTTTCAAGTCTGCCAGTCTGAAGCCACTCCTAGTGAGAAGCGAAGCAAAACAACCCATTGAGCTGTCACACAAAAATGGTGAGAAAATGATAAAATTGCAAATTCTACCATTCATATAAGATTTTTTTTCTTTTACTGATTACATATCATTAAACATACATATGCTGACTTTTTGCTGAGGTTTAATATTTCAGACCTAGTTCACACAAACAGACGGTAATATCACGAAACTCCTCTGGGACTGCTGCTTCTAAACTCTGCAGAAGTGGAACTATATAGCTGAAGCCTCTGCACTGGAAAAAAAGTCCCTTCAAAAACAAAAGTAGCATACCAATGAAGAGGGAGGCTACAGGTCCTCTACCTAGTATCGTGTGTGTGTGTGTGTTTGTGTGTGTGTGTGTATTGGGTGGTAAATAAAGTTGAAAATAAGGTCAGTATCAAGGGATGAGTGTCTATTTACACAATCTCCTCCTCAGTACTACTAGCATATTGCATATTCAACTTAAATGTATTTGTTTTATTTATCTATTTATTTATTTGATTTCTATGCCACCCTCCCCTGCAGGCAGGCTCAGGGTGGGTCACATTTCATTAAAGAACATAACAAGGTTAAAACCATTAGAATTAAACAAAACAATTTGAGCAAGACTAACATTAAAATGAAACATCATGCCAAATTTCAATCTAATTGGAATAAGTTGACAACTATTCAAGGCAGGTCATAGTGCCTCCTGCAAGATGGTAAATTAGATGATAGGGAGTGGCAATCTATTCCGATGATCATAGAATCCTAGAATCCTAGAATCACAGAGTTGGAAGGGGCCATAAAAGCCTAGTCCAGCCCCCTGCTCAATGCAGGATCAGCCTAGAGTATCCCTGACAAGAGTTTGTCCAGCCGCTGCTTAAAGCCTGCCAGTGAGGGGGAGCTCACCACCTCCCCAGGCAGCTGATTCCACTGTTGCACAACTCTGACTGTAAAAAAGTTTTTCCTAAGATAATGCCAGTACCTTTCCACCCTTAGTTTAAACCCATTATTGTGAGTCCTGCCCTCTGCTGCCAACAGAAACAGCTCCCTGCCCTCCTCTAAGTGACAGCCCATCGATTACATAAAGAGAGCAATCATGTTTCCCCTTAACCTCCTCTTCTCCAGACTAAATATTCCCAGGTCCCTCAGCCTTTCTTCATAGGGCTTGGTCTCCAGGCCTCCAATCATCCTTGTGGCTCTCCTCTGCACCTGCTCCATTCCATCCACATCCTTTCTTAAGTGAGGTTTCCAGAACTGACTCCAGGCATGGCCTGACCAATGCAATGTATGGCTCTGTTGACCTTTTGAAGCAGGGCAGATCGCAGTGGGTACTGTAAGCACTGCAAGCAGTTTGAGCAGGGGAGGCAGAGATGGATTAGACATCTGATGCCTCAACCAAAGGTCTGGAAGAACAGGCCCTTTTTAAGTCCCTGAAGAATTGCAGTGTTGTTGTTGTTTTCACTCAGTCTCACTGAATTCTCTTCCTTTCTACAGTCTCCATCCCACATGGCTGTGGCTCATGCAGGGGCCATGATTCCCCAATATACAATGTTTTTTTTGTTAAAAGGGGCCCTTCCTCCTGTTTACCTCAGTGGAAAAGCTGGTTGGATCTACCATCATCACCCATTGCAGCATGGTTCTTTTCTGTTGAATGATTCAATGGCATATTTCTGTATTTAAAAAAAAAACACCAAAATTTTAGTGCTATCTCAGCCTTGTTCTCTGCATTGATGCTCAGCTACTCCATGTTTTTGGCATGACTCCATTATGCCTCTCACTGCAGAGCCCATATGTAATGGTTTCCACAACCTGATGCTTTACACACTGCTGACTCTACGGAACTCAAAGCACAAAATCATTAAAACGGAAATGTTTTGCAAGGATACAGTTGTAGCTTTTGTTAATTCAATAGATACACAATGGGTGCGATCATACTTACTGGAAGCTGCAGCAGACATGTGATTCCCCCGCGGATTAAAGGGACACAATCAGACAGGCACATCTGTCTGGCGTCCCGGAGTTGTTGGCGGGGTGTCCTTTCATGCCGCAGTAGCGTGGTGAAAAGCTACTGCTGAAAACCTAGTATCATTGGGAACTGCGGGGCACATGGCAGGAGGTATGATTGCGCAAACGCACATCATTGCAGGTGGGGCAAACAGCCTCGCTTCCTGCCCACATTTTCTCCCTTCTGTGTGACAGCAGCCAATAATGACCACAACAAAGCTAAGGAAATGGGACCACATTGACAGCTTTGCTGATAGTTCTATACAAGGCTACTTTTACATCCTTATTTCTCAGACTATATATAATAGGGTTGAGCATGGGTGTGAAGATGGTATAAAACAGGGAGAAGGTTCTATGAAGCCCCTTCAGTTTGTTCATTTCAGGAGTTAAATAGACACAAATCAGAGACCCATAGAAAAGCATCACTACAAGGAGATGAGAGGAACAAGTGGAGAAGACCTTCTGTCTGGAGGTTGTGGACTTCATTTGGAGGATGTTGATGATAATACATACATATGAGATCAGGGTAAGGAGAAATGGGGGTATGGTGTCCATGGAGGCCAGGATGAAAATGACAAGTTCCACCAGGTTGGTATTTGTGCAGGAAAGCTTCAACATTGGGGCTAGGTCACAAAAAAAATGTTCGATTTCATTGGGACCACAAAATGACAGCTTCAACAACAGTGATGTTATGACGATGTTACTTAGCAGACCACTCATCCAAGACCCTGTAATCAGTCCAAGGCAGATCCTGCCATTCATGAGAGATGTGTATTTCAGTGGTTTGCATATGGCTAAATAGCGATCATATGACATCACAGCCAAGAGATAACATTCTGCAGATGCCAAGGTGCCAAAGAAGAAATATTGTATAATGCAGCCATGAAGAGAGATCGTTTTATCCCCAGTCAGAAGACTGAAGAGCAATCTGGGCAGGATGTTTAATGTATAGCAGATGTCCAAACAAGATAGGTTCCCTAGGAAGAAATACATGGGGGTATGCAGGTGCACATCTGTGACAATAAGAACAAAGATAATGAGATTTCCAGCCATAGTAAGTATACAGATTCCAAGGAAAACCAAAGAAAGGAGGACTTGTAGTTCTTGGAGGTCACCAAATCCAAGTAGAATGAAGTTTGTGATGATGGATAGATTGATTTTCTGTTGAATTTGCTATGGGGAAAAAAAGAATTTATGAAATGTATTATATTATCTTTTCTGTATGTATACAATCTGCTATGCCACCAGCAGTAGGATCCAGTGCCAAAATGTGAGTTCAGGCAGCAGAGGCATTAAAAATATGTTTCGCATGCTGACACCTGCCACTTCTTACATAATTTGGATTTACAAGACAGTGGATCACTAATCATGTAGATGTGCATAATATGAATCACTAACCATGTAAAGTTCTGATCATACAAAATATTCCTCAGTCATGTGTATGTATGGCAATGTATGGCTGTATGGTAATATTTTTGTTGGCACCATTTCTGATGCCTTAGAATATTTACATCCCATTTTTATCTCTTATGGGGACTCAAGGATACTGGCAACATATTTTTCCCCTCCTCCATTTTATTCTGGCCTGTCAAGTAGGTTAAGTGGAGAGTTTGTGATGGCCAAAGTCACACACACCCCCCCCCAAGCCTTCATGGCAGAGGGGGGATTTTAACCTAGGTCTCCAAGATCTTAGTCTAATCTTTACACCACTGCTATGCAACAGTGAGGTTATTAGGAACACAGAAACTGCAGTATGGAAACAGTCAACCACCCTCTTCTCATCTGCTGTTCTTCCATGCTAAATTCCCATCTCCTAATGTTGTCTTTCTAAACAAGAAACCCATATTCTAGGGTTTGGGTTCTAAATTTGTTTGTGTGCCACATAGAATAAGTGCTGACGCGGGGGGGGGTCACACTGGAGACCCATGGAGATTCGCAAGTCCCATGCTTACCCATTGTGTACTTATGGGGTTGAGTCTGGGGGTTGTGAAGGAGGTCCTGAGAGAATCTTTGCTGTTGCAGTCACTTGACTGCTTTCCAGTGTACCAAGATATGAGGAGTTGATTAAATGGTTCTCAAGCCAATGAACCAACTCTAACGAGGGCTATCAAGAGCCATCATGGGCTTTCAGGCCAACTGCCCTTCCTCTACTCCATAAGTCAGAAACTTTGTATAATTAAAGAACCAAACAAAGACAAAATTCAGAGCTAGAGATTACAGAGAACCACTGTAAGAAAGCTCATTATTAGCCCTTCAGTTTCCAGACTGGGTTGGACCGCTTGGTTTATGGCATTTTAACAGTTCTCTTCTTAATGATGAGGCTTTTAAAATTCAGATGATGCCTGAGTTATTTAACGGGGTGCTTGTAAAGCTTGTAAAGCTTTTATTAGAGGGAGAATCATTTCATATGCCTTTCATAAGACAACGCTTCAAGAAAGGAAAGAAACAACTTTGAAAGCTAGATTTAAATGCCTGTTAAGTCAATTTGCTGTATCGCCTACACCAGATCTTGATTGGGAACTGCAAACGGTTAAATATGAACTAAATAACAAGATCACTGCAGATGGTGACTGCAGCCATGAAATTAAAAGATGTCTGCTCCTTAGGAGGAAAGCTATGGCAAACCTAGACAGCATAATAAAAAGTAGAGACATCACCCTGCCAACCAAAGTTTGTTATGGTCAAAGCAATGGTATTCCCAGTAGTAATGTATGGCTGTGAGAGTTGGACCATAAGGAAGGATGGTTAGACAGTGTTATCGATGCAAAGAACATGAATTTGAACAAGCTCTGGTGGACAACAGAGGACAGGAGGGCCTGGCGTGATGTGGTCCATGGGGTCGCGAAGAGTTGGACTCGACTGTGCGATTGAACAACAGCAACAACAAGTAAGAGGCCAGATAACAACCTTAGCATATCATTTAAGGCAGCAAAAGAACATGAACCATATTCCTTTGACCAAATATGAGAAGAATACAATACATACTGCCTCTGTTGAAATTAATTCTCAGTTTGATCAATTTTATTCTGAATTGTGCAGTAAAGGCAAAGAACTCTCAGAAAAAGATTTGGCAACATTTTTCTCACTTTGATTGTCCATGTTTAGTTATTATTTAGCAAAAACAATTGCTGAACCTTTGCACATGGATAGGGCAGTGATAATGAATATGAATAATGGCAACTCTCTAGAACCAGATGGGTTGCCTAATGAAACAATATCAATTGTATAATGAGATTCTAGTTCGTTGCCAACATTGTTATATGATGCCTATATCACCATGATTCCAAAACCTGGCACAGACCATACATAGTGTGCAGATTTTTGACCTGTTTCTTTGATGACTCTAGGTGCTAAGATGCTAATTGCTTTTTTTGCTAACAGACCTCAAAAGTTTTTTTAAAAAACTTTGGTACGCATAGACCAGATAGGATTTATACAAGGTAGGCAAAGCTCTGATAATCTTAGGCTGGTCATTAATTTGATAGCTTTAAATAATAAAAGATCCAATCAAATTGTTATCCGCTCACTTGACATTGAAAAAAGCTTTTGATAAAATATACTGGAAGATGTGCTCTCTTTCTCTCTCAAGGGAAGAACTGAAATACCATTTACAGTTCATAAAATAAGCCATCATGCACATCATTTCTTTTCTGAAATGGAAATAAACATGGTGTGTGCAGTGTGAAAAATGAAAACTAATATACATTTAATATACATTTAAGGCATTAAAGGAATAGGTGAATCCACAGATGTGATTTCTTTGCTAGAGGGCTATTTCTTTCTGGCACTGCAACAAAGCATAACACTCTAGTTTTTCACACAGTTACCTAGCTACGTAAAGGAAGCAATCTAACTGTGGCATCCTAAGCAGAATTACACCCTTCAAGGTCTGCTGAAGTCAATGGCCTTAGAACAGTTTAACACTGCTTTAAGACCACACTATACATAAGTGCATGCAGGCCTGTAGCCTGAATGTAAGGGTTATAACTAAGGTTATAAGTGTGGAACATCATATTCTTTGCAGTTTAGCTGCTCTTAACCCAAATCTTTGTGCCTGCAAAGCTGAAAGAGGAGCAGCCACTATGGTAAAATGCAGCCTAATAATTGTTTATTGTACAAAGCTGGGGTGAGACAGGAATACAGCAGGGAAGAGAATGATTCACCAGTGTCTTTTCTAACGTGTCTCATTGGCTCATATGACATGTGAATCAGATGCTGAGCTTTGAATTATACAAGTGAGATAATGGACAGCCAATTTCTGTCTGGTTTGAGGACGTTCAATCCTGTAGCCAGCAGATTTTAGGTTAGAAGTGAGATTTACAACATATAAGCTGATCCCACAGATAGTCAGTAGACAAAACGTCTGTATACCTATTGGCTGTCATATCACATATTTATTTTGTTCAGGTATTTATACTCTATTTCTCTTTCCAATGAGTGTATAGCATCATTCTGGTCTCTTCCATTTCAGTCTTCCAACAGTAGCCTTGTGAGGTGGGTTAGGCTGAGAACAAGTGACTATAGCAGAGTGGAGAGTTGAACCTTGGGTCTCCTAGACCCTAACACTCAAGCCACTAGTAAAATGCAGAGATCTAGTATTAACATGTAGAATCTCTCTTATTTCCACACCTTTTGCAGGTGTATTTTTGTTTAAACCTTGCCTTGATGACAGTTTTATAGGAATACCAGAGACTGGGTAAAATGCCTTTATAAGATGCAAGGTAGCCGTCCCTAGCAAGGCTGGATTAAGACATACTAAGGCCCTAAACTGTACAATTATTGGAAAAAAGTATTTTAGCTATTTTTTTAATGTTTAGAGGCACTCCACAGTCTGAGGCCCTAAACTGTAATTTGTTCATATAAATCCAGCTCTGGTATCTAGGTTTGAAAACTGAGCAGGAATACCAAATAAATGCTGATAGTTCTGGTTGGATTGTAACTTGACAGGCAGTAGAGTTTGTAAAGCGAATGCTGTCATTTCTGTGGAAAGTCATCTTATGTGATAACAGCTTCACTGAGATACAGAAATGAGATCCTCCACAATCATAAGAAGAATGAACAAATGCATGAAACAAATTTACCTCAAAATGGATTTCGTTGTGAAGATGAATATTGGATGTATTCCATTCACTTCCCATTTTTGAATGTAGAGGTCACCCCTCACACCCTCTGTTCTCATCCAGCTTGTTTGCCTAACACTTGTCTGTTGTCAACTCTGGGAATCTTTGCTGGCTATTGAAATATCACTAGTTCTCCAAAAAAACCCATTTAATATCCATGCCTGCACTAAAATGGCAAGGATTCTTTTGAGGCACCTTGGAGAAGGCATTTTTTGTAGCTGTGTTCCTTTTTGAGAACAGAAAGTGTTGTGCAGCTGGTGTCAAGGTTCTCACAGAAGTGAAGGGAGAATAATAAAGAACCCCTTGATCTCAAGGGAGGAAGGGAATTGAGGGAATTGTGACCTTAGAGGGAAATTACCTATGCAACAGGTATAAGGGCTTAATGTCTTTGCAATTGGGCATTTAATTGTGTGCACAAATGCGAAAATTAATAGGCGAGGCTTCCCATTTCAGCAGAATCTTGTCCTAATCAAGGCTATACCCACACATTGTGAGATACTGTGCTATCATTGCTCTGTAGCCATCACTGGTAATTGGATTATCTTCTTCACACAGGAAAATCGAGTTGCTATTTATTTTATTCAATGTATATTCCACCCTCCCTGCAAGTGGGCTCAGGATGGATCACAGTAGAAATCTAAAACACATAAATAGAATTTACAGGACAATTTAAAATAGCATAGATTTAAAAAGAGAAAACACAAAACAGGTCACACTATTTCATTATATACATTATTTCAGGCTAGCACCATTGGTTCTGTAAGGTGTTATTGGTCCGAGCTGCATTGAGATGGTAGGCTTCAATTTCAGCAAGGGAGGCTAAGTTTTTTATTGGACTCCTCCTGCCTAACTGCTATAGTGCAATAATAGCTATGCTGGGATATTTGGTTAATATAGTTTTGCCCAATTACTGAATCATAATACCAAGTACAGTAAATAAATATCCCAAGAAGTATATTGTAAAAAAGGTGAACTTACATTTAGTCAAGTAGACTCAGGTCACATTCAGGTTGCAGTCAAAAGAAGAGAAAAAAGCCTAATATAAAGAGTATTTTCCCTATCACAAATGGCCAGCTAACCCGGCAACATGTGTGTGGGAATATGATGACATTGTCTTTACATGAGAGACTTGTAGATACATGTGTCTCCATGGAAGGCCATGTGCAGTGAGTGAGCGGAATCATAGAACCATAGAGTTGGAAGGGAACTCCAGGGTCATCTAGACCAATCCCCTGGACAATGCAGGAATTTCACAAATACCTCCCCCCCACACACACACCCAGTGACCACTGTTCTATGCCCAGAAGATGACAAAAAAAGCCTCCAGGATCTTCAGACAAACTGGTCTGGAGAAAAATTGCTTCCTGACCCCAAATTGGCAATCAGCATTTCCTTGGGCATATAAGAAAGGGCCACAAGGATAAGCACGAATGCAACCTTTCCTGCCCTCCCTTTCATGATCTGCCTGAGTTCACAGAATCTGCATTGCTGACAGATGGCCATCTAGACTCTGTTTGAAAACCTCCAAAGAAGAAGAGCCCATCACCTACTGAGGAAGCCAGAGAGGAGATACAGAGAGAGGAGGGGTCAGAGGGCAGCTCCCAGATTAAGACAAAGAGAGGCATCCCTTTCAAGGAGATAACAACTGTATATACTTGGAGTGATGTAGTGCCATGCAGTGTCCAGGCACTCTGAGTTGCTCACTCCAACCAGTTAGGTGTCATGAGTCAGCCAGGGTTCAGCAATAGCAAGAACTCCTCAGGAGAAGAGGACTCCTTGGGAGACAAGGAACCCTATGTGGCCAACATAAGCTGACCAGCAGGAAAATAAGCTGTAGGCCTGTCAAGATTCACAGCTAACACCTGATGCAGAGCCACTGACACCCTCCAGCCCTGGTTCAGCTGGTGAACCGCAGTTGGTTGTTCCCAGCCCACCAGTATCATCTACACCCTTAGAGCACTGCAGACGAAGGCTGAGAACAGAGCTACAAACAAGTTGGCAAAGTACACATAGCCTGGCCTGATGCCAGCTGCTTGCTGATAAGATTAATAAGTAGTTGCAAGATTGCTTTTGAGCAGCTAGCTGCAAGCCTGAGTCTTAGGTGTGTGGCTACAAAACCAGCCAAAAGATGCTGTTAGGTATAGATGCAAAGTGTGTGATGGACGCTAAGCCATCCACTCTGCCTTGCCTGATTATTGGAACCTGACCTTGGACTGAACAACTCTGCCTTGCATGACATCTGGCACCAGATACCTGGAGTCTGCAAGTCAGTACATTAGGGGTGTGCATTTGGCTACACTTGAGCTGAAACTATACCCCAAAATACCTTATTGATATTTTTGGTACATTTTGGCATTCCAAAGATACCTGGGATTTTTGGTAAACCCCCCCCCCCAAATCCTGAAAAAATCCCAGATATATTTAGGATTTTCTGGGAAGATTGGGAGCTAGCAATGAAGGCTTTGGGGTACTTTTTTAAAAAAATCTTTTTGTTTTTGTTTCTGTGTCTTAGTTTTTTTCTGGGCTTCCACACTGCTCTTTTCAGTTTCAAACTAGTCTTGTCACTTTCAAGAGATCCCCCCCCTTTTCCTGGGTTCCTTTGTGTTCTCTTCCCATTTTCTTGCACAGAGCTTCTGTTGCCCTGCAAGGCTTTTGAGCCTCTTTTTGGACTGCAATAAAATAATAAACTGTGCCAGTGCGTGTATAAGGAACTGAACCACATGGTAACCTTCCCAGATGCCAGCAGAGACTGCACCCAGGCAAGAGACGCTTCTCCTGACCTTTCCAGCAGCTCCAGTGCCCAGCAGAAGTTACCAGCCTGTTCCTCATGAAGGGAAAATGGAACAGAACCAGTATACACTAAAGCACAGTACCATGCCTTGATAAAACACAAGGACTAGGAACTCCAAAAACGTCATTGAGAGTTCCTTCTACATCAGGCAGCCTCTTTCCCTCCCCCACCCTCACCTGCAAGACCTCACGTAGCCCTGGCAGGGTTTATTCATCGTTGCCTAGTAACTGATTGAGGGCCATCAACAGCCGGGCTAATGCTATCAAGGAGACAATAGAATCGGCCGGGTGACTCATCCTGGCTGTTACCTGGTGTCAGACATGAGCAAGTTTCTAGCTCTCAGTATTGACCATCCCTCAGGCACACCTCCACACACCTCCCCCTACATCTTCCAACCAATAGGGTGTTTTCAGGGACGGACTTACCAGGAGGCGGGAATCAGGGAGGTAACCAGCCCCCACCCTCCTGCTTATAAGGAGACGCCAGACCACCGGCCCTCTCTCTGCTCTTCGACCCCTATCGAACCTTTGACCCTCTTATGTCCAGCTTGCTATCCCCAACTCCTGCCTCCATCTTTAAACTCTGGTCTGCAGGCCAAGTTTCCACGTGTTAATCTGCTGGTCAGACCGCGTGGTCCCCGATTTTCTTAGTTTCTTTCCCCTCCATTTTTCCTGAGGAACGCTCTACACGACGAGACTGGTAAATATGACCCACCAACGATTCTCCTGCTAATGCAAACGTGCTTACCTCTCTATATATTTCTTAGGACTTGAATAATTGTGTGTGAGCTTGTGTAATTGTTTGTGTGTGCAATATTTCAGTAAAAGACTTTATTTTTCAACCATAAAAGTCTCCTGGTCTGTTACCAACACCTCCCGGCGGGGCTGACCTCTGTATACACAGGTGTTCGCTCTCGCAGCCGATTGCTTATTAATAATCAATCAAATTCCCCTCATTATTATTCATAATAACGCGCAATCAGGCTAACACTTCAAACCCCTTGCTTGGATTTCTTGTGACTCTGTACTTTGAGATCAGTCCTTCTGAGCTTGTGGTACCACAGTAGCACTGGAGTCTGCTGGGCATTCTGTACACTGAACTAGTTTTGTTGGGTTTGAAAAAAAAATGCTGTCCTCCCACCTTCAGGTTCTACAGCAGAGATTCTCTGGTTTGACATTAGTCCTCTTTTGCTTGCATCGCCACTGTGGCATTGGGTTCTAATGGGCATTCTGTACACTGAAGTGGTTGTGCTGGGCTTGCAACCTGCCCCCCAGCATGAATTTCTTGTGACTCTGTGCTTTGAGATCAGTCTTTTTAAGCTTGCGTTGTCACAGTGACACTGCTTCTGCTGGACATTCTGTTCATTACAACTGGTTATGCTGGGCTTGAAAAAAAGCTCCCCACACACCTTCAGTTTCCATTGCAGAGATTATTTGGTTTGATTTTGGTTCTGTTGATTTGGCACATTGGCTTGTGATTCCACTGGGATTACTGACCTCAGCAATGGTTCTGTTGAACTTGCTGTTTGTCAGGGGTTGCTACATGCAGGTGCGGCTTTTTGCCCTGGAAGCAGCTTACAACACACACACACACCCCGAAAATATTGGAGTATGGCTGGACACACCCTGTTTAGGGGCCCATAAAATTGAACCCCTTAGTCTAAATGACTTGAAATTTAGGGCCTATTTAAAGGACAGGTGCCAGCAGCTCTGCTGAAATTTTGGTGCCTGTACCTCTAAGAATAATTTTCCTAGCCACCTGAAAATATTTAAAAACAAATGTACCTTTCCCCCAGCCATTCCCCATAGGGAATAAAGGACCTGAAAAAAAATAGAAATTAAAAAAAACCAAACAAATCCAAATCTGAATACTGTGCCAGAATTTGGAAATTAGGAATATTGGGGATACTGATATTTTTCAGGTTCAATATACCCAAACTTTTAAAAAGATTTTTTTTTTGCACACCCCTAATGATAGCGCAATATCCAACAATGTGGAGATGCTGCCCCGCTATGTATGTTTTACATTAATGTCACTCATCTCTAGTATAACAGAAAATTGGAATGTGTGCCTTATATTTCTCTAGAACAAGAGAAAAGATTGTCTCAGAAGCCAGTGATAGAAAGTTCTGGAAACCTCTGGGAGATATGCCATTTTCTCCCCTGATCTCTCATCTCCTGGTTCCCAGTTACACTAGCAGGAGAAACATAATTTTAAAACATCACCATCTGGTAACAACATGACATCACTTCCAAGGAAAACCCGGAAGTGATATAAATTCACTCTAGGAATCCTAGACAGACATGATGTCACATCAGAAGTAACATCATGCCACTAGCAAACATTGTCTGATGGCTCCCATGGCCCCGCATGGCCCTCATGGCCCCGTCCCCCAACTCCACTGTTTGTCCACTGTTTACTAGCCACTAGCTGACAAACCTACCTGTGGGTATAGGGAGTTAATCTGAATACAAGGCCTGTGCTAAACTATGGTAAGAGTGGCTTTGTCACCCTTCACTGGGGGAAAAAAAACTTGTGTTGTTTTCACAAATTTATATTTACAACAGTATGCAGTGACGCTGGCAACTGAATGCTCCTTTGACTGTGAAAAAAAATTATGTTGTTTCCACAATGTCATTTATAAAAAATAATCCCATTCCAACAGCCAAATTTGGGGTTGTTTGCTTACCAACAGGACAGCAAAACAGGGCTATCCACAGACAGAGGAGGTGGCCCAAATCCTCCCATATTTCACAGATGAAAACAAAGTTGGCTTATTTACTACTGGGACCAGTATGTAAAGTCTCTGACAGCAATGACAGTCTACTGGGTAATCATTTTCCAGAGAGAAAAGAAAGAGAAGACAGAACATAAGGGTAGGCAAGATGATCAGATCAATGATCCATCTAATCCAGTATCCTGGCCATTTTATGGTCCATCTGGTTCAGCAACAGTGGCCACTCAAAAGCCAATGGAAGTCCACCAGCAGGCCCCCCACACACACACACATACTTCCATATCTGGCTTCCTCCAAGACATTCAGGGCAGGGGATGTCAAGCTCACTCCCCCTCGAATTTATCTTCACAACAACCCATGAGATAGGTTGTCATCAGTTCTTGAAACACTTGTGAGCTTGGAATCTTCCAGCACTTTGAAGTTGCCTTGATTGCTGCCCCATTCCTCCATGTTGAAAGCAGCTTCTCCATAAGGAGCTGCATGGAGCAAAGGGAAGGATGCAGGGATCATTTCCTATAAAAAGAGGTGCAGAAGCTCATTTGCATAACTTATTTGCATATGCCACACCCCTGACAACCCCCCCCCCAAGTCTCTCCGCAAAAGCGAAAGGCTCAGGGGGGAAGGCAGGTATGTCTGCCTCCGTGCTCTCCCCATCTCCAGCCAATCTGCCACTGGGCTGGCTGGAGATGGGAAGGGCATGGAGGCAGTCATGTCTGGTTTCCCTGCCCAATCTTCTCCAGGTGCCCTGCAGTTGCAGGACACCAGGAGAAGGTCAGGCAGGGAAGCCAGAGCTGACTGGAGACATGGAGGGCATGGTGGCAGTCATGCCTGGCTTCCCTGCCCAATATTCTCCAGGTGCCCTGTAGCTGCAGGGCACCAGGAGAAGGTCAGGCAGGGAAGCCAGGGTTGACTGGAGACATGGAGGGCATGGTGGCAGTCATGCCTGGCTTCCCTGCCCAATATTCTCCAGGTGCCCGGTGGCTGCAGGGCACCAGGAGAAGGTCAGGCAGGAAAGCCAGGGCTGATCGGAGACATGGAGGGCATGGTGGTAGTCATGCCTGGCTTCCCTGCCCAATATTCTCCAGGTGCCCTGTGGCTGCGGGGCACCTAGAGAAGGTCAGGTAGGGAAGCCAGGGATTTAATTCCCCCTCAGTCTCTCCACAAAAGCAGGGAGGCTCAGAGGGGAAGGCTGGAGGGCATGGAGGCAGTCATGCCTGGCTTCCCTACCCAATCTTCTCCACTGGGGCACCTAGAGAAGGTTGGGCACGGAATCCAGGCATTTAAATCCCTCCTCCCTGAGTGTCTCCGTGGGCGGGGGGCGAGGCCTGGGCTGCTTTCTGCCGGAGTGCCACTCTGGGATGCTCCAGCAAGAAACGATCCCTGGAAGGATGTGTTCCCCAGCATACTCACAGGATAGCCAATTCTGGATTAGGAAATTCCTGAAGATTTGGGGGCAATGCCTGAGGAGGGGGAATATCTCAATAGGAATGCAACACAATACAGTCCTCACACCAAAACTTCCATTTCCTCCAGGGAAAATTATGTATATAATTTGCAGACCAGCTGTAACTCCAGGAGACCTCTCGGCCCTGCAGGTTGGTAACTCAAGTCAAGCACTGGGGAGTCAAGGAAGCTCATGATAAAGGATATTCAACTGGAGGCTTAGTCTTACATCTAAGGGCTTCCAATCTGTACATCACCCGACACAACCATTCAATGACTTATCCTATTTTAGCTTAACTTCTCACTCCCATTTGCAATGCAAGACATGGGCAATCAGAAGTGAGTGGCTCAGATGTGACTCTCTGACAGAGACTTTGTTGCTGTCTGCATTCTAGGACAGAGGTGTCGAACTCAATTGTTATGAGGGCCGTATCTGACATAAATGTCACTTTTTCGGGTCAGGCGATGTGTGCCATAAAATGTAATGCCAGGTACCAGAGAGATAAACTGTATAAAGGACAGCAGCTGGTAAGCTCACTGCAAGGCCTCATGGACTGGGAGGGGGATACAAAGGAAAACCCATATGGGCAGACTGGAGAGCCAGTGGTGCGGCATTTGGCAGATGCTCCCATGCTGCTTGACTGCTGCAGATGAAGTTGTTCCACCATGCCAAAGCCACAATCTGAGTGGCTTTTGCTGGCGGGCCACATAAGAGCCCTTGAGGGGCTGGTTCCAGCCCCCAGGCCTTATGTTTGACACCCCTGTTCTAAGGAATTTGTTCAAGTGAGAGGCTGAGCCTTTGTCACTGTTGTTCCTGGGAAGAAGAGTTTTCTGAGTTCCTGACAGAAGACAGTCAATGAATGGAGCCCATTACAAACTGCTGACTGAGAAAACATCTAGGTGCACCCAGGACTGACCTGTCAATGATTACCTTGCAAGATGGTCATCTTCTGTGTACGAACTTGATTGAACAAATGCAGGGCTTTTTTTTTTCTTTTTTCTTTTTTTGAAAAAGAGGTGCTGGAGCTCTCAAGAGGGAAATAAAGTTTCCAATCTGTACACTGAAAACTCAAGAACTTTTAAACATTTTCAAAAGAATTTTGTCCATTCCAGTGCGTTCCTCCAGAAAAAAAGCCCTGAATGTCTGAATTCACAACAAGCATTATGAATGGAATGAAATATATATCAGAGCTGTGGATTCTCCAATTACCCATCAAAATGATACATCTCTACCCCATTTCCCTTTGTATTACCATGGGGGATGGTTCTTTATCAGGATCTCAGAGTGCATTTTACACAACAGCACAGTGTGTACAGAAGAGGGAGGCAACAGTGACACTGTACTACACAAATTATGCTTTGTTACCATTAATTGTGTGGTCTACATTTTTTTCGAGTTGTGTAATGTTGTTTTGTAAGATTTATTTCAAAGGAAGCTTTGCTGGCAAACCCCTGGTTTCTTTTTATTGTGGTTGATTTCGAAAATCTCTTGATTTATGTCATGTTGACTTTTATGAGTGAGCCTAACATGCTTCATTTCCGTCTTCCCACTGACTTAGGACATTTTTACTCCCAAAGTTTTGGAGGGTGAGGTAATCCTTTATGATTCATTGATGTGGCTACCTTTGAGGATTTTAATGCTGGTATGCTATTGCTCTAAACACTGTGATTAATATGTTTTATTTTTAATTTTGATAATATGATGTTTATTATTTTAAAGTGTAAGTGTTGGCACTATTTTCTGAAGAAAGGTGCGATGTAAATAAATATTCTAAATTTCATGGTCACTTCAATTGGATTCATTTTTTTCAGAAGCAGACCAAAATACTTGGTTGAAGTCATATTAGGCAGGCAAGTACACTACGATACATAAAGTCATATTAGGCAGGCAAGTACACTACGATACATAAAAATCTTTACAGGAATGTAGTTTTCAGAAAATTCCACAGGTGTAACTATGTTAGTCTGCAGCAGCAGGGGGGGAAATAAAAATACAGCAGCATCTGAGAAATTAACCAAATTTATTCCATCATAAACTTTCATGAACCAAAGCTGTCTGCATCAAATGTATTTAGGGTTGCCAGACCCCTGGTCGGGGGGGGGGGGATCCTCTGATTTCCTGGACTCTAGCCCATCACCAGCCAGGTGGCTGGTGGGGGAAACCCCACCCTGAGCAGGCATGTTGCTGTGTGATGTCCCTGTCATGATGACATCACCTGCAAGTGACATCATCATGTTGATGATGTCGAGGGTGCCGCTCTAGTTTTTGGGCAAAATCTATGGTTTTGAAGTCAAAAAACCATAGAGTTTTGCTCAAAAACTAAAGCATCACCCCCAATATGACATCATCGCACTGCACACACTTCGTACATGTGGCAGAAGATCCTCAGAAGAGCCTGGGAATCCTCCACTCAGCAAGAGGTAGGACCAGGCAACCTTAAATGTATTTGTTAGACTATATCCACTATGTTCCTCAATAAAAGTTACCTACCAATAATAATATACTTTTCTAAGTGTGTGTGGTTTAATGATAAAGATTAATCATAAGATGGATGGAAGGAATAACTTTGAAGGACAAAGATATAAGGAAATTTAGATCCTTGGAATTTCATCATACATTTCAACAATAGATGTAAAAACAACTACTCAAGTACCACATGAAAATTAATCACACAAAACTGATTAATCACACACCACCTTACACACAGTTGGTAATCATATTACATCACCAAAGCACTTTACAAGTTTTTACAAACAAAAGCAACTCAACTCTGCCCCAAAGAGCTTCAGTCATTTCTGGACTAAATGACAAATTCTTTCTCACCGCTTCACTGAATCTGCCTAGACTTCTTGAAACTAAGACACTCTGTTGATGAATTTCCTGGTAGTCCTAAAAAGAACTTCTTTCACCTCTCGGTTTCTCAAGCTGTATATGAGTGGGTTGAGCACTGGAGTCAGAACTGTGTAGAACAGAGAGAAGGTTTTGCGTAGCTCCTTCAGGGTTTCTGTTTCAGGGACTACGTAGACAATGAATAAGGAGACAAAGAAAAGTATCACAACAGTGAGGTGGGATGAGCAAGTAGAGAAGGATTTCTGCTGTGAGGTTTTAGATGGAATTCCTAATATAGTTAGAATAATGCAGATGTAGGAGACCAATGTTAGTGTAAAAGGGGGTACTGTAGCTAGGAAAGCCAGAACAAAGGCTGCATGCTTCACAAAGTAAAGATTGCTACAGGAGAGGTTCAAGACTGGATATATGTCACAAAAGAAGTGGTCGATTTCATGGGGTCCACAGAAGGTCAGCTGTAACATAAGGCAAGTTAATATGGTGCTAGTCAGCAGACCGCTGACCCAGGAAATGGAAGCTAACTGCAGGCAGAGTCTGCCATTCATAAGGGATGTGTAGTGAAGCGGTTTGCAGATTGCCAAGTACCGATCGTAAGACATCATGGACAGAAGATAACATTCTGTGGATGAGAAGATAGCAAAGAAAAACCATTGCATGAGACAGGCCCAAATGGATATGGATCTGTTGCCGGTTAGGAAACTGGACAGCATCCTAGGTAGAATGGTTGAAGTGTAGCAGGTCTCCAAGCAGGACAAGTTCATCAGGAAGAAATACATGGGAGTGTGAAGGAGTTGGTCTGCTGCAATTAGTGAAATAATTAGGAGATTCCCAACAATCGACAAAACATAGATGACTAGAAACAATACAAAGAGGGGAACTCGTAGTTCAAGAAGATTCCCAAATCCCAGGAGGATGAATGTTGTAGGGCTTGAGTGATTTTCTCCAATTTCCATTTGGTGAATAGGAAGGTCATTCTGAAAGATCATTTAAACAGATTTGGTCCACTAGTGGGGTCACCAATTCCCCCTCCTTCTCTGGCATCTGAGCCCCTGTTGACATGTATATAGGACACAGGCCAAATTTTATTTACTTCATTAGATTTTTGTTTTAAAAACCCCTATTATATACTATGGTCATGGAAAGTGTCATCAAGACACAGCTGAGTTATCGTGATCCCATAGGGGTTTCAAGGTAAAAGACATTTGGAGGTGTTTTACCATTGCCTACCTCTGCATAATGACCCTGATATTCCTTGGAAGTCTCCCATTCAAATACTGACCAGGGTTGACCCTGCTTACCTTCCAAGATCTGAAAAGAGTGGACTATCCTGGGTTATCAAGACCAGGGATATTATATAACAAATAATAATAACAACAACAATACATTACTAATACTGAATTCATACAAATCAGTAATTACACATTATGCTGAAAGGGAAATCTGTAATTAAGTATTAGCTCAAGTATAGATATAACTTGTAGCTACTATAATTGCAGAGTCCACTGAATTTATGATGGATTGAATTGTATAACAATAAGAATTTTTTTTTTTTAAGGCAGATTATACCAAGGTAAACAACACACCCAATTATGGTCTTTGTGTGCTTTGCACTGACTTCTGGACATTTCCTTGATTATCAGAAACATTCACTGTTCATGAGATACACTAAATAGTAACAAGGTTAGATCCAAAGACGTTTCTTCAAGTACTCATTCAGATAACTATTGCTTCTGGATCTGGATGTTCAGTAGTACAGTGCAATCCTAAACTGAGTTACACCCTTCTAAAAGCGTTGACTTCAATGGGCTTAGAAAATGTAACTCTGCTCAGGTAAGAGAGAAGTCCAAAGCAATCCTACTCAGAAACAAGTCTTGTTTTACCTTGAAAAACAAGATACCCTGTATCTGAAGAAATGCGCAGTGACTCATGACTGCTCATACCCTATCAAAAATTGTGTTTGTCTTTATGATACTATTGGATTCTTGCTCTTTTCTACTGCAACTGACTAACACTGTTAACCCAACTTGTTTTACCCAATGAGGCTTACTTCCAGGAAAGTGTTTTTAGGTTTGCAGCCTAAGTGTATTAAAGGGTTTGTTCAGTCCTTTTAAAAAAATAATCTAAACTGGTGACTACATAGTTAAATTATGCAGTCCTGAAATTATTTCCAGTCAATGGCTCCAGGATTCGCAGTGACTCTAAATTCTTACATCGGACTAGTAATGAGCAAAGTTTCCTTATTTCTTTTTTTAAAAATATATAGATTTATATGGTTCAGCAACTGTTTTGGTTCTGTTTCCTGCTTTTGTTTGTATTGTGACCACATGTACAGTTTGTTTGTTTTTAAGCACCACGAACAGCATTTATGCTCACAATGTATGCTACGTATATGTACAATATTTAATGCTCATTTACTCATCCATAAATAAAGTTAAAACATCTGTACCTCTTGTGGGGGAAATTGAGAGCACAAAAACCAAACAGCATAAAAATGAAGAATCAGGTTTAATTTTCACAAGGGAGAAACAAAAATAAAATAGTGTTTTTTAGGGGGCAAAACAGGAGAGATGAGACATTTGAAACTGTCACTGTCACTTGCCTGAGGAAGAAAGTTATTCGCTTTCTCCAACCATTTTTAAAAATTATGTAAGATCCTATCATACATAGAGTGCAATCCTGTTAAGAGTTACTCCAGTCTAAGCCCATTGAAACTTATGGCTTTAGACTGAAGCAAGTGGAACCATTGAACTATTAGTTGCCTTGGTAATAAATCCTCCATCTAGCTACCATTTTTTCCTAGTAAGATGTGCTATGCTTTTGGTCCATCTACTTGCCTCTTTGTACTTATTTCAGACCCCTGTTTTATCAGATGGCACAACACAAACTGGACTAAGTATCCCATAGTTGTTCATGCCACCTCTTTATCTAGCAAGACTGCATGCACCTTGCTTCTAGGAAAGACCCCCCCACACAAACAAATCTGGCAGTGTTCAGAGCGAAACATCCTCCTTCTATGCAAACTGATGTAGAAAGAAATCAATTCTGTCCTCTCAGAGGCTAAATAGACTGGTCAAAGAGAAAGACTACAGCAGGCACACAGCATGTTAATGTTATAACTTCACTTGTTAGGTGATTATTTTATTAATTTCAAAGATGCTATAGCTATAGGGCAACTGTAAGAGTGCATAATGTTATTTCAAATTTGAACTGTTGGTAATGTGGCAACAAAAAAGACCCTTCCAGCCATTCAAGGAACTAGTTGCCTTTTTCATCTGATGGGGGCTGCAAAAATGGGGGGTTTCAAGCAATTTACAAGTTAGGATGCTATGCCCGGTGACCTCCCCACAGCTCAATATGCCAGAACATATGCAGAACTGGATTAATGTATTTGACATGTATCAGAAATGATTCAGAATATCTGAACTGGTCACCAAATCATGTTTCCAGCATGGCATGTTTCCACCAGTGCTGAACAAGATTGCTGAAAACTAATGTTACCCTAAACTGAATTTAAGGTTTTAAAGAGTTAAACTCCCTGCCTGAAACCACTTTCTCTTGGCTAGTTCCGTTAAATAAATATGTTGAAGCTGAAACTGGCAGTTTTGCTTCACTGGTGTTTGAAACGATAAACAGTAGAGTAATCAAGTTTATTAGGGGGAATAGAGGTTCAAGCACAGAGTCAAAGGTATGTTCCAGTGTGTTTACTGTCCACAATATAATCCCTATAAACAGTCCCAACAGCCACATACAAAAATCTTGAGCCCTATGAACCTCGGTGGATGGAGGCCCAAAGAGGGAGAGTAGGAGAAAAGCGACGGCAAGTAAAGTGGAAGGAGATATTACTCATCCTTTCCAGCTTTTCCTCTTTCTTATATGATCAATCGTAACCTGGCGTAATCTGGTCCATGGGGTCGCGAAGAGTCGGACTCAACTGTGCGACTGAACAACAACAACATATGATCAATCATTAAAATGTGGAATTCACTGCCAGAGAATTTAGTGGTCACCACAGGCATAGACAGCTTTAAAAGGGGACTAGACAGGTTCATGGAGAACAGGTCTATCAGTGACTACTAGCCACGGTGACTAGCCATGGTGACTACAGAGAGCCTCCATGTAAATTTCTGAATACCAGTGACAGGTCTCAGCCTCTGTGCTGTTATTGGACATCCAGATGAACTGGATGGCTACTGTGTGAGACAGGATGCTAGACTAGATGGACCACTGGTCTGATCCAGCAAGACTCTTCTTATGTTCTTATGCCAACTTAGTTCTCTGTAAATACTTACCTCTAAGATGGGTGTAATTCCTGGTGTGTTCCATTCATCTTCCATTCCTAAGTCTCAAAGTTCTGCAGTGTTCTTCTGTGTGCCCCAATTTTTGCTTCTGATGGCAATTCCAAAGTCTTCCTTTGTCCTTCATTTAGTCAGTAGCAAAATGTCAGTAGTCTTATATGCATATTTAAGCTCCACAGGAAGAGGCAAAGGAATTATGACAGAAAATTATCATCAGGGATAGGGAAGGAAAGATGAAATGTTTGCTTCTACTTGGCTTTCTATATCTATATTGGGTACTAATAAAAATCTAGCTTTCTCTATTGTGGTAGCAAAGGAAGAAAGAGAAAAACAGTGAAACTTTGCTGGCAGTTGTCCTTGTATAAAAGACGTTGAGGAAGGTTATGACACAGGATGTTGAACTGGAGACTCTACCTGGCCTCTAAGGGCTTCTTCTCACCACAACATAGCCCTTCAGTGTCAAGAACCTCTGCTGTTTTTGTGTCTCTGCTTTGCACTCTTGTGTGCAACCCATGAAACAGGCAATGAGAAGTGAATGGCTCAGATGTGAGTGTCTGACAGAGTCTCTATTGCTGTTCACATTGTAAGAAATGTGTCAAAGTCCTTTGCAGGTGTATTGGACTGTGAGTTATGAGCAAGACCCTAGCATGAGAAGCAACAGAGCTCCTGGGAGCATAAAGTTTGTAGACAGACCTCCTGTTACAAATTAGTGACTGGTCTAGATACTTGCCAAGTATAAGTAATCTATCATTGTGTAATGGTTGGACTAAGATCTGGGAGGCCCACGTTCCAATCCCCAGTCTGTCAAGGAACCTCACTAAGGGGCACTGGGCCAGCCATTCTCTCTCTTAGCATACCCTTCCTCCCAGAATCGTTGTTGTGAGGATAAATAGAGGAGTGGGAATAGGCTTGCCATTGTCTCACCCCATCCTCAGCCCCCGTCCCCCACCCTTGAGAAACTGAGTATCAGGGGGAAAAATGGCCAGCATAGTGATGCTCTAGGAATTTGCCCATGTCTTCATGGTCTTTATCATAGCAATTCATGGAATTCCTTGGCCATCACCCAAATGTGACATCATAGCCTTCCAAACTCCACCCTCCTCAGGTACTGCTCTCAGAATTTCTCAGCATTTGCCAAGGTTGTGCTGGCAACTATACACGGGAACGTTATTGGCTGTTTTGTGTTCCAACTAGAGACAAAAGCTAAATAAATAAAGTGGACTAACATGTTAATGATGATCTCACAAGAGCCAGCCAGTGGATAGGGACAGCTTCTGAGTGACACATCATGGAGCCAACTGATTTAGGAGCATGTGGAATGTTAAGAAAGTGCCACCCCACTTCACAATTATATATAAGAAGTGATAAGTTTGCTTGCAAAGGAAACTTTACTAGCAAATCATTTGTTTCTTCTTAGTGTGGTTGCTTTTGAGAATCTTGTGATCTATGGCATCTTGAGTTTTATTAGTATGTCTAATCCTCCCACCAGACATTGTTGCTTCCAAAGTTTCTGAGGATTGGATAAATCTTTATGTTAATGAAATGCGTAGGAGCAAGCCTGCCTAAGGCAAAGGAAGCCATACTGGGCTGGTGGTGAGAAGTGGAGGGCAAGTGGCCTGGTGGTGATGAGGGAAGGGAGCAATAGGTTCCCACCCCCCACCTGCAATTCACCACTCCTTGCCAGGGTAGGAACCTGCAATTGGCCTGTGAGTGGCAAGGATTCTAGAAGCTAAAGAGCTCACCTTCTGCCAGCTCCTGGGAGTCTCTTGTAGCTGTGGCCATTCCCAGCTCTTTGAATCTGCCTTGCAACTGGCTTTTACAGCTGTTGGCTGCCCCAATGGGCCTATCTCCTCTGGCAATGGTGAAGTACCACTTCCAGCCCAGGTTTTTTTCCCATCCAGGCCACTGTTTGGGGGAATTTAATCTCCTCAATTTTATGAAGGCCTTCAGATTTTTCTGCAAATCTGGGGGTACTTCAAGTTCTGGCGGGGGGATCTTCCTTCTGTCAGTGTGGCCCTGATCCACAGATTTAAGTATCCATAGATTGGGGTACATTACTATTAGAATATATATGAGATTTCTGAATGTGAATGTTAGCGGTCCAGATTGCCCATGTCCTAATGCCTGGCGCTGCTACCTGATGATAGTGTGTGTGTGCACTTGCCATGTCTTCTTAGCTCTTTGGGATTTGGCACACACACCAGGAAGGATCAGAGACCCAAAGGAAACCTTCTTAAAAGTAGTTTGCCTTATATAGATGTGTTTTAAGTGAAAAAATAGCTATTCCTATTGATTTTAGTGGAGTTCCAGCTATTTGAAAACTCATTATTTTCTTAATTCTGGATCTGAAGGGTCCAGGTTCCAAATCTGGATTCCAAATCCGGCTTTTGGTACTAGTGCACATCTCTAGTAGAAATAAATAAATAAATATTCTAAATCAAAAAACCATTTCACTCAGATTCCATTCTTGTTTTCAGACAGGACAGCATAACTTAATTGAAAGTCATATGAAGCATTTGAGGACATGATTCTTTATTACAAGAAACATATGTAGAATACAGAACAGCCTTTAAAAGAACACAGTGTTCAGAAAATTCCAGATGGGTAGCCATGTTAGCTTGCAGCAGCGGGAAAAATAATAGGAATCCAGCAGCACCCTGAAGACTAACAAAATTTATTCCCATATAAGCTTTTATGGATGTGTTTATGATGTTTTTGTTAAACTTTGAGATAAAATTTCAGCAATATGGTGACCCTGCCATGACCTTAGAACAACAAGAACTAACCCCCCTCTGGTTCTTCAGCTATTGTCACCAGCCAAGTTACCCTGTGTTATCAAACTATGTTTGTGTGTGTGTAGTTTTGCTGGGTAACCTTGGGACAGCCACACACTCTCAGCCTAACCTACTTCACAGGGTTGGGAGAATAAAAGGGAGAAGAGAATGATGTTAGCTATTATGGTTCTCCATTGGGGACAGGGTATAAATGAAACACATAAAACAAAAGAGAAACCACAATGCAGATGGAAAAAGAATAACTTTAAAGGACATAGATATAAGATAATCAAGATCAGAATTTGGAATTGCAGCACCAGTTTCAGTAGTAGATGAAAAGTCAGCAGCTAAATACAACATGCAAGCAATAGTTAATCATACACTACCTAGCACATAGATGGTATATATATTACAACACCAATGAACTTTTCTGTTGGCACTTTACAGTTTTGTGAACACAAACAATTAATCTTTGTCCCAAACAGTCATTCCTAGATGTTAAATCCTCTCTCAAGAATTCATGAGACCCACCAAGTCAACCTTACACTAAGAAATTCTGTTGTAGAACTTCCTGGCCAATCTATAGAGGGCTTCCTTCACCTCTCGGTTTCTCAAGCTGTATATGAGGGGGTTTAGCATGGGAGTCAGGACAGTGTAGAACAAAGAGAAAGTTTTGTTTAGCTCCCTCAGTCTTTCTGTTTCAGGGACTACATAGACCATGAATAAAGAGCCATAGAAAAGTATCACTACAATGAGGTGTGAGGAGCAAGTGGAGAAGGCCTTCTGTTGTGCAGCTTTGGACTTCATTCTCAAGATGGTGAGGATGATGCAGAAGTAGGAGACCAGCATTAGTGTAAAGGGGGGCACTGTGGCCAGGAAAGCGAGAACAAAGGCTACAGTCCTAAAAACAGAAAGGTTGCTACAGGAGAGGTTCAAGACTGGATATAGGTCACAAAAGAAATGGTCGATTTCATAAGGTCCGCAGAATGTCAGCTGTACTATAAAGCAAGTTATTATGGTGCTGGTCAGCAAACCACTCATCCAAGACGTGGAAGCTAATTTCAGGTAGCATCTGTGATTCATAAGGAACATATAATGAAGAGGTTTGCAGATTGCCAGATACCGATCGTATGACATAATTGCCAGAAGATAACATTCTGTGGATCCAAAGAGAAGAAAGAAAAACCACTGTGTCACACAGCCCCTCAAGGATATGGATGAATCTCCAGTGAGGAAACTAGCCAACATCCTGGGAAGGATGTTTGAAATGTAGCAGGTCTCCAATGTGGACAAATTCATTAGGAAGAAATACATGGGTGTGTGAAGATGTTCATCTGCTGCAACTAGTAAAATTATTAGGAGGTTCGCAACAATAGACAAAACATAGATGGTTAGAAACAGCACAAAGAGGAGAATCCGTAGTTCAGGAAGATTCCCAAATCCCCGGAGGATGAATATTGTAGTACTCGATTGATTTCCCCCAGTTTCTGCTTTATGATGTGTAATATGGTCATTCTGAAATATAGTTTAAACAGCTTTATCTACTAAGAAGCACCAATTCCCCTCCTTCCCTGACAACTGAGCCCACTGTTGACAGGCATATAGGACATATTATATATCATCAATTGTATTTATTGATTTAAGTGTATATACTGTCTTTCCAGAGGCTTGTTTGACCCCCCCAAAAATCATTAAAAACAAGTCCAAGAATAAAACCAGCATTATTTTTATGTTTATACTTACATACGTACATATTTTGGACTACTGCACTACTTCAGAATGCATGTGAGGATTGATTAAAAGTTCACTCACATAGTAAAGCAGCTGATATGAAGAGAGAGAGATGGAGAGGACCTTTTGGATCAATGTGTTTGGCTATGCTTTCCTAGAAGGTCTCAGGTTTAAACCCCAGCATCTTCAGCAAGAGGGATCAAGTAGCTAAAGGATCAGATATTGAATGATGGGGGGGTATTTCTAAGACTCTGGGATGTCACTGCCAGTCAGAGCAGAAACTCTTTTCCTTGATAGACTACAGTTTTGATTCAGTAGCCCTCTACACCTGATTCTTCTGCATGTTGACTGAATGTATGGAGGGAAAGAGCAGGCACGAATGTACATGGTTGCATGCTAAAGGTCATAATACCTATACACCAACACAGTGTCTGCATGTACACTCTCTCCCCTTTTATCAGGGATGCTGCTTTCCAAATGTTGACAATCACTGGTAGGGAGTGTATGTGTGGACATGACTTCTGAGCATAAGCACCGTGCTTACAGAATGTTGATCGTGCAGAGGCAGGGGTGGGGCTAGCACATGTGCCACCTCTCCCAGTTCACATGTTCAGTCACTGCACAAAGGGGTCGTGTATACTAGCAGAAGGCTAGTATAAGGCAGCCTCATTTGTTCATGTGGTAAAATTCTGGAACGGTCGAGTGGACTTCACTGCCTCAGCTAGTGAAAGAGATGCGGCTTAATGAATACACCCTCTTATACAACATATCACAAAATACCACAACATGAAGAAAAGTACTAGTGTTGTTGAATCTTCTATTTGCAGGTCATTTTTTAAGAAACATAATAATATTATTTTCCTCACCTTTCTTCTGAAATGGTGAGGCCCAACTTATTGCCTCAGCTCTGAATTTCTGTTGTCAACTGCTTATCTAGAACTGGCCTTATACTTGAGGAGGACCTTACTAGATTACTTGGCTTCATGATGGTCAGACAACAACAGCCTTTGAGATTAGAACAAGTGGAACTGTGTAATCTACTCCCACCATACTCCACATGAAATTTCAGCAAGAAAGGAAGCCACCTTCTTCATTAAGTACTAAAGTATTCATGTCATGGAGGATCTGTGATCAGGTTTATTAGGAAGGCAGACCATGGAGTTCAGATCTCTTGGATGGAGTTATACTCCCCTTGAAAAACCATGTTCACAGCTTCAGAGTGCTACTCAACACAGCAGTCACCTTGCAAAACAAGGTGGCTACAGTGGTTCAGAGTGCTTTTGCCCAACTTTGGCATGTGTGTCAGCTGCATCCATTCCATCCAGCTGCATCCAAGCCTTGAACCCCTTAATTCCAGAGACCCTGCACCCCTCCTCCCCCTCAGTCATACAAGGGAGAGAGGCTCCAATCACACCTGAAATAATTTATAAACCTCCTGGCTTAAGAATGCAGGAGACACTGCTTCCCTCTGCAGGGGGAAGGAACACTGAGGAAGGTACAATGCTGAGTTCTACATGCAGTTTCATTTAGGACTGCATTTGATTAAAGCATTCCTAAATTGTTACTTTTAAATTTTGGTTTTATACATTTTAATGTACTCTATGTTATGTATGCTGTTTATATGGTTGCATTGTTTATATTGTAAGCTGTGTTTAGCTCCGTGTGGAAGAAGCTGATTTCCCACAAGCGCTGCTCCACACTCGCCCTTCCCTTTTGCCCGGATGGTAGGTGTCAATTTCACACAAGCTGCTGCACGGCCACATTTGCCTATTTTCCCCGCATCTACTCAGTCCTGTTTTTTGAGGATTGAGTAGACGTGGGGAAAATCACGCACTATTCCTGTTTTTTGAGGATTGAGTAGATGCAGGGAAAATCACGTGAAGCTGCGGGGCAAAATGCGGCTCACAGCAGCTTGTGTGAAATTGACAACCTACCATCCGGGCAAAAGGGAAGGTACGTAGCAGCGCTTGTGGGAAATCTAGTAAATCTTTTAAATAAATAAAATTGCTTCTCATAATGATCTCTCACTGACCGATTAGAGCAGCCTGCATGACATATTGCAGCATACAAAAGGCATGTTAAGATTATTACTTTTCTCATTGTTCCAATTTTACTGGTGTTATGAGGGAGTTGTACAAGTTCATAACATTGTAAATTTGCCATTCAAGAAATCATCTGTGTCTTCCATTTGTCTGGGATTGCAAAAATTGGGTTAGATCCAACCAGATTTCAGTATCACACAGTTCATTTTTTTTTTTTTTACTGTAGCTTTGTCCTACATGGCTTCTATTCATGCAGGTCCTGTAATCACCAAGTGTTCAAAGGGGATGCCTTCTTCCCTTTTACACTAATAGAAAAGCTGCTTGGATCTAATCCATTATTCCTCTAGCTGTTTGCATACCAGTGAACATTACAGAGTACAGGACTGACAAATTCACATTCTATAAATTGTGTTACACGATCTCAGTTCCAGCCATTCACTTGACCCAGGACAGAGATCACATCCAACAGATATACCCATCTGTGGCTTCCCTTTAAACAGACTGGCTCCACAGTGCAGGAAAGTGGCAGAATTATAGTGCAATCTTTTGCTGAGCTGCTCTTGTCTAAGGGTCGGATCCAGCTAGCTTTTTCACTAACTCCCAATTCCTCTCTTTATTAGAGATCCCATCACAAATCGCTTTTGTTCATGCAGTCCCCATGATTTCCAGCATAGCTGTTTTAGCAGCCAAAAGGGACTCCATGCTCCTTTTTTCACCTGTGGAAAAGCTGGCTAAATCCAGCCCATTGTCTGTTCATTTCAGAAGGCTTTCATTGAAGCGATGCTGCATAGGACCTAATTCTAAGTTTGTATGCATATGCTGCCTGGTGGTCAAATGATTTTTTAAAAAGATTTCTTTATCTTTTAACCTGTCATGGGGGGAAAAAATGTCCTATGAAGAATTACTCCAGCCCAGCCTCACTGCTTTCAATGAACACAGACTGGAATAGCTCTGCATAAGATTGTACAGTTAGTGGGTGTAGATAGGTAATCTAGCTGTCATCAAAAAGTAAAATGTCCTGTTTCAGATACAACAAGTGAAGATGGGTAAATAAATATTTACCTCTAAGATGGATACAGGAGGAATCACTGATGTGTTCAATTCATGTCCCATCCCTAAAATGCAAGTTTCTCCAGGGTGTCTTCTCTCTGCTGCAGTCTTTTTGTGACGGTTGATCTGGGATCTTCCTTGGTCCTTCATTCATTCAGCAGCAAGACGTTTAAGCTTCATACAAATTTAAGCTTCATACATACAAACAACTGAAAGTCATTTTAACTAATGAGAATTCTCAGCAATTAGGGAGGAAAAGTTCAGCGTTTCCTTGGACTCTATTCATATTGGCTGCTAATGAAAATCCAGCCTTCTCTAATGAGGGATAGTAGAGGAAAGAGGGGGGAACAGGGAACATTTGGCCTAAAGGACCCTCTCAAAAAAAACCTAGCTTTTCTCTGTTTTTGAAAAAAAAAGATGTTGAGGAGTATCACGATAATGAATATTCACCTAGAGGCTCTACCTGGTTTCTAAGAACTTCCTGCCAGTGACTGCTCCCATCTGGCATAGCCCTTCAGTGTCAAGGACCTCTGCTTCTCATTCCCCCAAAGAACCTGAGACAAAGGTCATGAGATGTGAATAGCTCAGATGTGAACCTCTATTTGCATTCTGGGTGATGTTTCCAAGTGTTTGGCACCTCGGAGTGTGAGAGGCTAAGCAAATGCCCTTTTCCGCATTTCATGCCAGGCAGAAAAGTTTGAGTTCCTGACAGGAGAGAGTCAGTTGATGGACTCTTTGTGGCAAACTAGGAGTCTGCAGGGCAGAAGTGGACAGACTTCTATTTATTCATTCATTCACTTATTGAGATCCCCCTATTGGCCCCAATGGGTAGACAAATTGCCTTGTAATAATAAAAAATAAAGTACAAAAATACATCACAAACAACCAAATACAGAAGGGGGGCAAAATACTTCGAAATGCCAATCAGGTCTTCTTCTTCCCTCTCTCTTTTTTGCCAACTGTAGGGTATGACTCCCAGGCTCATGCCCAAGGGCTCACACTAGCCATGCCTAAGCTTTAGGTTCCTGTGGGCACACGACAAACAAACTCAGACAGACCTTCCCTACTGCCTCTCCTTCCTTTCACTACAATGTGCCATTGACAGCCTTCTTAACATGTGACAGCTGTTCAAGAATATGACAGAACTAATGTTCATTTTCACAGGAAATTCAATGTGTAGCAGTAAACTGAGCATTCTCACATTACCCTTCAGAATGGAACCGCTTTCCCAGTATTCTGTACAGCTTTTCCATCATCTTTATTAGTATGTCTAATCCTCCCACCAGACATTGTTGCTTCCAAAGTTTCAGAGACTGGATAATCCTTTATGGATCACTGATATGGCTAAATCTGGAAATCTCAGTGCTGCTATTTTTGTATACTTTATTTGATGTTGTCAGTTTGCTATTTTTTATTTTGCTATGCAATGTGAGCTTGGGTACTATATTTTTTAGCAGAAAGTAGAGATGTGTGATTCAGACACAGAGATACTTGGTGTTATTGAATAACATTATTTTGGAATAGTTACAAGTGCAGGCATCTTCAAGGACATGTAGGCAGCATCTGATTTTCCCCTGGTTTTCCTCTTTCCCTTCCCTTAAAGCCCCCATAGCCTCTCACTTTTTCCTGCATCCTTCTTTCAATCACACCCACAAGCCAACCTACTTTTACCTTCTCTCACTCTTCTGATTTCCCTCCTTCCCTATCCCTGGCAGCCTCTACCAAGGAAAGCTATGACTCAGTTGTGCAGTACCAGTCACCAGGTCAGGCCCCATTGCACAGTAAGGAACCTGTGATGACTTCTGAGGAGAAGCTCATTTCCCCGTTACCACCTTCCCCCTGCTATTTCCTCTTCCCCTCCTCCTGGTAACCCCCATATTCTCACCCTTCTCTGCTTCCTTCTCTTCTTTCCACTCCTTCCCATCAACCTGACTTTAATTTGCCCCCATTCTTCAGCTTTATATTTAAGTATTTACTGATTTCATTTATATCCCATTTTTATCCCAAATGGCAACTCAGAGCAGCCTTCATCGTTCTCCTCTCATTTGTTTTATCTGCACAACAAACCTATGAGCAAGAACAGACTAGGAGTGAAAAATCCTGGAAAAGAGGACCCTTCCCCAGCCCACCTTGTCCTTGTCCCACAAAGTAACAAAAGAGAGAGAGAAGAAGAGGCAGTCTTCCTGACCCTGCCCTGCCTCCCCAGCATTAGAGGCCGGGAGGGAGGAAGAAGCAGCCTTACTAGCTAATTGGTCAGGGACTGCTTCCCTAGCCTGTCCCATGTGGTCCTCAGGCAGGCTGCGGGCTGCCTCCTTCTCCTATTCAGTGCAGGGCAGGGCATACCAGATGCTGCTTCCCTCACATGAAACTTGGTCAAGCCAGGTGCTGCTTCCCTCACCCCCTTGTGTGGAGTCAGGTGCTATCTCCCTCATCCATCTTGCATGATGTTAAGCTAGGCTGGGCTCAGGCCTTCTGACATAGGTTGGCCTGGCCCAGGTGGGAAAGAAGCCATTGGCCCACTTCCAGTGCTCTTAATGGCCAATTCACCCCTGTCTGTGAGGTATATTATGCTGAGAATGTGTAACCAGCCCAAGGTCACCCAGTGAGTTTCCATAGCAGAATGGGGATTCCAGGTCCTAGTTTAAAACTCTTAGCTACTACCACACACTGGCTGTAGTAGTGTGGCTGCTTTTGAACTGTAGCAAGTCCTGGGCAAGTCATGCAAGTCCTGTGGTAGTAAATTGACTGGCGGTTGCTGCTGGGTCCAGTCCCAATAAGTCCTCCCTCAAATGCCAAAATGACCCTGAAAAGGGTACTGGCCCTCCTGTCTTTTGCTGACAGAAACCAAGCCTGGCAATAGGCTATGGTTGCCTAGCAATGGCCACTGAGGCTATTTGTGTTTTTTTTAAGCTATAGTTTCCTCTTTTATCAGTTTGAGGTTTTTTGTAAAAGAACCTATCTTCTTCTTCTTCTTCTTCTTCTTCTTCTTCTTCTTCTTCTTCTTCTTCTTCTTCTTCTTCTTCTTCTTCTTCTTCTTCTTCTTCTTCTTCTTCTTCTCAGATTTTTCTGCAAACCTGGGGCTTATAGCAAGATCTATGTTGTCCATTCTCTGGATTTAAGTATCCTCTGAATCTGCCTTGCAACTGGCTTTTATAGCTGTTGGCTGACCCATGGGCCCATCTCCTCTAGCAATGGTGGAGTACCACCAGCCATGTACGTTTTTTCTCTGTCCAGGCCACTGGTCTTGCCCTTCCACTGTCCAGATCCCACACCAGCCATGGCTTCAAAAAGAGGAGCTGTTGTCTGCACATACACAGAAAACATTGCTTCTGTTTGGGGGAGTTTAATCCCCTCCATTTTATGAAGGTTTTCAGATTTTTCTGCAAATCTAGGGGGTCTCCCAAGTTTTTTTTGGGGGGGAATCTCCCTTCCATCAGTGTGGCTCTGATCCACAGATTTAAGTATCCACATATTGGGGCACACTGGACTATTAGAATATATAATCTATGATATTTCTAAATGTGAATTTTAGAGTTCCGATTTCAGTCACTGCTGTCAGATGATAGTGTGTGTGAGCACCTGCCATATGTTCTCAGCTCTTTGGGACTTACACATACATCAGGGAAGGGTCAGAGACCCAAAGGAAACCTTTTTAAAAAGTAGTTTGCCTTTTGTGTGCATGTTTTAAGTACAAAATAGCTATTCCTATTGATTTAAAAGGAGTTCCAGCTATTTGGAAACTCCATATTTTCTAAATTTGGGATCTGAAGGGTCCAGCTTCTGAATCTGGTTTCCAAATCCAGATTTTGGTACTAGTGCACATCTCTGGTAGAAAGGTGGACTATAAATAAATATTCTAAATCAAAAAAAGCATTTCAGTCAGATTCCATTTGCATTTTCAGACAGGACAACATAACTTAATTAAAAGCCATGTCAGGCATTTGAGGACACTATTCTTTATTACACAAAACATATGTAGAATACATAACAGCCTTTAAAAGAACACAGTGTTCAGAAAGTTCCAGAGGGGTAGCTTGCAGCAGCAGGAAAAACAATAGATGTCTAGCAGCACCCTGAGGACTAACCAAATTTATTCCAATATAAGCTTTTATGGATGTGTTTATGATATTTTTGTTAGACTTTAAGATAAAATTGGACTCCAGTTTCACTCACTTTTCAGCCATGTGATGACCCTGCCATGAACTCATAACAACACTGGGGACAGGTACAGGGTATAAATGAAGCAAATAATACAAAAAAGAAACCACAATGCAGATGGAAAAAGAATAACCTTAAAGGACATAGATATAAGATAATCAAGATCAGAATTTGGAATTGCAGTACCAGTTTCAATAGTAGATGAAAAGTCAGCAGCTAAATACAACATGCAAGCAATAATTAATCGCACACTACCTATCACATAGATGGTATACATATTACAACACCAATGAACTTTTCTGTTGGCACCTTACAGAGTTTTGTGAACACAATTAGTCTTTTCCCCAAACAGTCATTCCTGGATGTTAAATCCTCTCTCAAGAATTCATGAGATCCACCAAGTCAACCTTACACTAAGAAATTCTGTTGTAGAACTTCCTGGCCAATCTATAGAGAGCTTCCTTCACCTCTCGGTTTCTCAAGCTGTATATGAGGGGGTTGAGCATGGGAGTCAGGACAGTGTAGAACAAAGAGAAAGTTTTGTTTAGCTCCCTCAGTCTTTCTGTTTCAGGGACCACATAAACTATGAATAAGAGGCCATAGTAAAGTATCACTACAATGAGGTGTGAGGAGCAAGTGGAGAAGGCCTTCTGTTGTGCAGCTTTGGACTTCATTCTCAAGATGGTGAGGATGATGCAGAAGTAGGAGACCAGCATTAGTGTAAAGGGGGGCACTGTGGCCAGGAAAGCGAGAACAAAGGCTATAATCCTAAAAATGTAAAGGTTACTACAGGAGAGGTTCAAGACTGGATATAGGTCACAAAAGAAGTGATCTATTTCATAAGGTCCGCAGAATGTCAGCTGTACTATAAAGCAAGTTGTTATGCTGCTGGTCAGCAAACCGCTCATCCAAGACGTGGAAGCTAATTGCAGGCAGCATCTGCCATTCATAAGGAACACATAATGAAGAGGTTTGCAGACTGCCAGATACCGATCATACGACATAATTGCTAGAAGATAACATTCTGTGGATCCAAAGAGAAGAACAAAAAACCACTGTGTCACACAGCCCCCCAAGGATATGGATGAATCTCCAGTGAGGAAACTGGCCAACATCCTGGGAAGGATGTCTGAAATGTAGCAGGTCTCCAATGTGGACAAATTCATTAGGAAGAAATACATAGGGGTGTGAAGATGTTCGTCTGCTACAACTAGTAAAATTATTAGGAGGTTTGCAACAATAGACAAAGCATAGATGGTTAGAAACAGCACAAAGAGGAGAATCCGTAGTTCAGGAAGATTCCCAAATCCCAAGAGGATGAATATGGTAGCGTTCAATTGATTTCCACCAGTTTCTGTTTTAGGATGAGTAATACGGTTGTTCTGAAATATAGTTTAAATAGCTTTAGTCTACTAGAGATCACCAGTTCCCCTCCTTCCCTGACAACTGAGCCCATTGTCAACATGCATATAGAACACATTATATATAAAATCAATTTTATTGATTGATTTAGAAAATGTACATGCTGCCTTTCCAGAGACCTCTTTGAGGCAACTAATAACTGAAACATTACAACCCCCCCCCACCCCCCAAATGCCATTAAAAACAAGTCCAGGAATAAAAGCAGCATTACTTTTTAATGTTCATACTTACATGCATATGTATTTTGGACTACTGTGCTACTTCAGAATGCATGTCAGGAATGATTAAAAGTTCACTCGCATAGTAAAGCAGCTGTTACGAATTGAGAGAGGGATGGGCACTTTTTCATCAATATGTTTGACCATGCCCACTGGTAGAGCATTTGTTTTTTTTATGTAGAAGGTCCCAGGTTTAATTCCCAGCATCTTCAGCTAGAAGGATCAGATAGATAAAGGATCAGATAGCGAATGATGTTGGAAAAAGCTCTGACTAAGACACTGGAATGTTGCTGCCAGTCAGAGCAGAAACACTTTTCCATGTTGACTGAATGTTTGGAGAGAAAGAGCAGGCACAAATGTGGCACAGGTTGGAGAATTCCAGGAGATTTCCAGGATGGAGCACTGGGAGATCGGGGTTTGGGGAGTGGAGCGACCTCAGGAAATTAAAATGCCATGGAGTCCATCCTTTGAAACTCCCATTTTATCCAGGGGAAATGATCTCTGTAATCTGGAGATCAGTTGAAACTTTGGGGGATCTCCAGGCCCCACCTGGAGGGTAGCAACCCTTGAAGTAGATATTTAACTCTCCTCAGAGAAACACACACACACCCCTTTCCTAATCTGAAAATGTTCCCTCAGTATAAAGAAAGAAAATACGGGCATCATAAAGCAATCATTTAAGCAAGTCAAAACAGTCTGCATCATGTGCAGCTTGGGTTAAAAAAAACCTAAAATATTGTGATCTGAAATGAGAAGGCATATTAATAAAGTGCACATTCGTTTAAATATTTCCAGTTCTCAGTGCAACGGCTGATGATTGTCACACAAGGCCTTTTTAGGCATTGCAATCCTACATCTAGGGAGGCCTCCAGTATTACTATGGCTACTATCAGATACGGCTTTACCGTGTTCAACGTGCTTAAGTTCTATAGAAACTTTAAACTTGGCACAATGTCCCCCTGCCCAGACCCTCCCCAGGCTGACAAGCTAGAGCAGACAAACAAGATATGCAGAGAAGCCAGGGAGTCACAGCTAATTTTAAAAGAAGCTAGATTGGGGGTGAGGAGTCATTTTTTAAAGTGAAAAGTGAAATAAGCTTACGGAAAAGAGAAAGGGAAAGAATTTTACTGAAAGAGAAATAAGCTTACTGAAAGAGAAAAGAGAAAGGGAGGCCACAGAAAAGCAAGTGATTGGACCCTCACAGCTTATGGAAGGGCAAGAGATGCAGTGCTTTGTAATAGCAGTGTTGTTGGAGTGTCTAGGAAACCCGGGCTTGTAATCCCATTGTGCCATGGTAGCTGGCTGGGTGAGCTTGGGCCAGTCACACATCCTCAGCCTGATTTACCTGACAGGGTTGTTGTGAGGAGAAGGCAATGATGCTATAAGCTGCTTTGGGTCCCAAGTGAGGAGAAAGATGGGGTATAAATGAAGTGAATAAAATCATAATAAGCAGTAGGAATGCTAAGAAAGCAATCCCATGTATACATACTGAGGAGAAGTAATCTTTGCAGTGGGTCTAATTTCTGACTAAATAACACATAGGATGGTTGTCCAGAAGAACAAGCTCTCATAGGTGTTGTGGGGGAATGAAAGGAACTAAGAAGGTTATGAGGAGAATCCAAGCAAGGGGGAAAGACGGCAGAAGAGGAGACATTTAAACTGGTGACTGGAAAAATAATTCAGGGCCTATGCCCTGGCTACAAGTCCTGCCTGTACAGGCCAAAATTTTCATATGTACTGATAGAGCAATCACATTTGTAAAACTGGCACATTATACTGAAGTACACAAAATGCATCCAGTCATAGTCTCTCTAGACTGGGCACTCACTTGCTCCTAATGAGATAAACTAAACAGCTATGCACCTGCATTCAAAGATGTTCTTTCTTTGAGTATCTAGTCAGATATACTTTTTGGACAATGTCACTATGGAATCCTAAAGAGAGCTGCACACTTCTAAGCCCACTGACCTCAATGGCCTTACATAGGTGGACTTCTGCTTAGGATTGCACTGTAAGTCTAACGAAAGATTTATGCAATCCTTTTTGAAAGCCATCAAAGCTAATAACGACCTTTGTTTCTTTAAGTGAGATTGTGCCTTATCTTAAGAAGAATTACTTCCTTTGGCCAGTCCTGAAACTATTTCCAGTCAATTGAACTGGGCTTCTCAGTGTGTCCAAATTCTTACACTGGACTAGTGGTGAACAAAGTTTTCTTATTTCATTTAATTTATTTCGGGGGGTTTTGTATGGTTTGGCAGTGGTTTTCTTGTTTCGTAGTTTGCTTTCAGGTTTGTTGATTCCACTGGATTGTGATCACACCTATGTTACATGATCACGGTTCCAGCCATTCACTTGACTCAGAACAGAGATCACATCCAACAGATATACCCAACCTGTCTTCTGCTTCCCTTCCCACAGATTGGCTCCACAGTTTACCATGAAAGTGGCAGAATTATACTGCAATCTTTTGCTGAGTTGCTCTTATCTAAGGGTTGGATCCAGCTAGCTTTTTCACTAACTCCCAATTCCTCTCTTTATTAGAGACCCCATCACAAATTGCTTTTGTTCATGCAGTCCCCATGATTTCCAGCATAGCTGTTTTAGCAACCAAAAGGGACTCCATGCTCCTTTTTTCACCTGTGGAAAAGCTGGCTAAATCCAGCCCATTGTCTGTTCACTTCAGAAGGCTTTCATTGAGGCAATACTGCATGGGATCTAATTCTAAGTTTGCATGCATATGCTGCCTGGTGGTCAAATGGTTTTTTTAAAGATTTATTTATCTTTTAACCTGTTATGGGAAAAAAAAATGTCCTATGCAGAATTACTCCAGCCTAGCCTCACTGCTTTCAATGAACACAGACTGGAATAGCTGTCATAAGACTGTACGGTTAGTAGTTGTGGATAGGTAATCTAGTGTTCAGGTGATCTTTAGCTGAACTTTTAAGCTGTCATCAAAAACTAAAATGTCCTGTTTCAGATACAACAAGTGAAGATGGGTAAATAAATATTTACCTCTAAGATGGATACAAGAGGAATCACTGACGTGTTCAATTCATGTCCCATCCCTAAATTGCAAGTTTCTCCAGGGTGTCTTCTCTCTGCTGCACTCTTTGTTTTGTGATGGTTGATCTGGGATCTTCCTTGGTCCTTCATTCATTCAGCAGCAAGACGTTTAAGCTTCATACAGATTTAAGCTTCATACAGACAAACAACTGAAAGTCATTTTAACTAATGAGAATTCTCAGCAATTAGGGAGGAAAAGTTTGGTGTTTCCTTGGGCTCAGCATTCTCTATTCATATTGGCAGCTAATAAAAATCCAGCCTTCTCTATTGGGGGGTAGTAGAGGAAAGAGGGGGAAACAGGGAACATTTGGCCTAAGGGACCCTCTCTAAAACATTCGTAGCTGTTGTCTGCTTTTGAAAAAAATATTGAGGAGGATCAAAATAATGAATATTCTTCTGGAGGCTTCACCTGGTTTCGAAGAACTTCCTGCCAGTGCCTGCTCCCATCCAGCATAGCCCTTTAGTTTCAAGGACCTCTGCTTCTCACTCCCTCATAGAACCTGAGACAAAGGTCATGAGATGTGAGTAGCTCAGATGTGAACCTCTGTTTGCATTCTGAGTGATATTTCCAAGTCTTTGGCAGGAACCTTGGAGTGTGAGAGGCTAAGCAAATGCCTTTTTCCACACTTCATGCCAGGCAGAAGAGTGAGTTCCTGACAGGAAAGAGTCAGTTGATGAACTCTCTGTTGCAAACTGGTTACTGACCAAGCATCTAGAAGTCTGCAGGGCAGAAGTGGACAGACATCTATTTATTCATTCATTCACTCATTCAGATCCACCTATTGGCCCCAATGGGTAGACAAAGTGGCCTGTAATAAAAAAAAAAAAAACCAAAATACATCACAAACAACCAAATAGAGAAGAGGGGGGGTAAAATACTTCTAAATGCAAATCTTCTTTCTCCTCTCTCTCATGCCAACTCTAGGCTATGACTCCAAAGCTTAAAGACAAAGAACATTAGGCTCATGCCCAAGGGCTCACACTGGGCATGCCTAAGCTTTAGGTACCTCTGGGAATAGGACAAACAAACTCAGTCAGATCTTCCCCACTGCCTCCCCTTCCTTTCACCACAATATGCTGTTGATAGCCTTCTTAACATGTGCCAGCTGTTCAAGAAGATGACAGAACTAATGTTCATTTCACAGGAAATTCAATGTGTAGCAACGAGCTGAGAGTTCTCACATCACCCTTCAGAATGGAACCCCTTTTCCAGTATTCTGTACAGCTTTTCCATCATCCCCTTCAACATTTTGCTTCCAAGGATGGTGCTCTCCCTGGAACTTCAGGGTCCATTTTACAAAACTGCACTGGGCTTAGGGAACGTGTATGCAGAAAAAGGAGGCAGCAATGACATTGTACTGCATGGACTATGCTTTATTCCCAGTTGTTGTGTAGTTTGCATTTTTACCTAAGTTGCAGAATTTTGTTTTGTTTCATTTGTTTTCTTCTTGGCACAGCTGATTTCAAAAGTTCCTTGATCTGTGGCATCTTGACTCTTATAAGTTTACTACCCAACCTGATGAATACTGACATATAGGATGCTTCAGGGTTCTAGCTTATCCTCTGTACTGTTTAACATCTGCACAGAACTACTGGAGGAGATTGTCCAAAGAATCACTGTCAGCAATATTATGTTTCTTATAATTTACTGAAGAAAACAATGCATTCATTACTATGGTACAGGGCTTTTTTTGTGACAGTACTCACTGGTACTGACTAGGGATGGGCACGAACCACAAAAATGTGATTCAGTTCAATTTGTGATTCATAACCGAACCACAAACTGAACTGGGAGGTTCACTGGAGAATCAGACTGGTTTGCAGCCCCCAGAAAATCCCATTGAAAGACTGCAGTCCATTTAAATGGGGTTTGCATCAAGCTGCAAAACCAGCTGAGCCCAGGTGTTTTGGGCTTTCTTGTGCAGTCCCTTTAAATTTATTTATGTAATTCAAATTATATCCTGCCCTCCCCACCAAGACAGGCTCAAGGTAGCTTGCATTAAGAGTTAAAATACATTAAAACACAAATTGTAATTGTAAAAGTCATTTAAACATGTTTAAAGGAGCTGCACAAGAAAGCATGAGACAGCTGAGTGGTGGGGAACAGAAAGCTTTCTTTCTGCTCTATCCACAAATCACCATGAATTAAGCTTTCTGCCCTATCCACAAATCACCACAAACCGCCATAAACAGTTTTAGAAGTTTGTGGAAGTTTGTGATGGTAGACCTGTTACAAATTTCAGTTCACGAACCATGAACAGGGCAAAAGTCGTCATGAATTTTGCTCACGGATCAGTTCATGCCCATCCCTAGTACTGAGTACTAGCACCCTTTTGGGGGAGTCTTGCAAGTCCTGAGGGGGAAATTGGTGGAAATAGTCTTGACCTGACATTTTATTTTATTTTTTATTTTTCACACAAAAGCACCACTAAGGTATATTATGTCAAACATAAACTGAGAGTGAAGGCTTTATATAAATATAGGAAATAGTAAATAATCTGGATGTGGATTTGGATTTGGTCCTAAGTAACTCCCAAGACCTGGTGAGAGATGTAAAAGTGATTGCACCGCTTGGGAACAGTGACCATAATGCTATTGAGTTTAACATTTGTATAAATAGGGAGTTGCCCAAAAAGACTGACACAACCACTTTTAATTTTAAAAGGGGTAACTTCTCTGGAATGAGCGGACATGTGAGGAAGAAATTGAAAGGAAAAATGGAAAAGGTCAAAACCATTTGGGGAAGCTTGGAGACTATTTAAAAAGACAATCCTAGAAGCTCAGAAAAAATATATACCACAGGTTAGGAAAGGCACAAATAGGTATAGAAAAAAGCCTGCATGGTTAACAAATAAAGTAATGGAAGCTGTAAAAGGTAAGAAGGATTCCTTTAAGCGGTGGAAAGCTAGTCTCAGTGAGGTTGATAAAAAGGAACACAGGCTGTGGCAAATAAAATGCAAGTCTGTGATCAGGCAAGCAAAAAGGGAATATGAGGAGCATATCACAAAAAACATAAAGGCCAACAATAACACTTTCTTCAAATACATTAGAAGTAGGAAACCAGCCAGGGAGGCAGTGGGGCCTTTGGATGACCAGGGGGTAAAAGGACTACTGAAGGATGACAGGGAAATGGCTGAGAAGCTGAATGCATTTTTTGCCTCTATCTTCACTGCGGAAGATGAGAAGTGCTTGCCCACTCCAGAACCACCGATTTTGGAAGGGGGGTTGAAAGACCTGAATCAGATTGAGGTGACAAGAGACTGATGGACAATTTAAAAACTAATAAATCACCAGGTCCAGATGGCATTCATCCAAGAGTTCTGAAAGAACTCAAATGTGAACTTGTGTGACAAAAATATGCAATCTTTCTTTAAAATCTGCCTCCATTCCTGAGGACTGGAAGGCAGCTAATGTCACTCCCATCCTTAAAAAGGGCTCCAGGGGAGATCCAGATAATTACAGGCCAGTCAGTCTGACGTTGATACTGGGTAAGTTGGTGGAAACTGTTCTTAGGAAAGAATTAGTAGGCACATTGATGAGCAAAAACTATTGAGGCAGACTCAGCATGGGTTCTGTAAGGGAAGATCTTGTCTCACTAACCTGTTAGTGTTTTTTGAGGTAGTGAACAAACATGTGGACAAGGGGGACCCAATAGATATTGTTTACCTTGACTTCCAAAAAGCTTTTGATACAGTTCCTCATCAAAGGCTCCTAAGTAAGCTCAATAGTCATGGGATAAAAGGACAAGTCCTCTTGTGGATCAAAAACTGGCTTATAAATAGGAAACAGAGAGTGAGTATAAATGGGAAACTTTCTCAATGGAGGGTGGTAAGCAGTGGGGTACCACAGGGATCAGTACTCGGCCCGATGCTTTTTAACTTGTTTATTAACAATTTGGAATTGGGAGTAAGCAGTGAAGTAGCTAAATTTGCAGATGACATGAAGTTGTTCAGGGTGGTGAAAACCAGGGAGGATTGTGAGGCACTCCAAAGGGATCTGTCAAGGATGGGTGAGTGAGCGCCAATGTGGCAAATGGGGTTCAATGTGGCCAGGTGCAAAGTGATGCACATTGGAGCCAAAAATCATAAATATAAATACACATTGATGGGGTCTGAACTGGCAGAGACTGACCAAGAGAGAGATCTTGGAGTCGTAGTAGATAACTCAATGAAAATGTCTAGACAGTGTGTAACTGCAATAAAGAAGGCCAACACTATGCTGGGGATTGAATTGAATGAAGGGAATTGAAAACAAATCAGCCAGTATCATCATGCCCCTGTATACATCATTGGTGTGACCTCATTTGGAATACTGTGTACAGTTCTGGTCGCCACATCTCAGAAAGGATATTATAGCATTGGAAAAAGTGCATAGAAGGGCAACTAGAATGATCAAAGGGTTGGAACATTTTCCCTATGAGGAAAGGTTAAAACGCTTGGGGCTCTTTAGCTTGGATAAACGACGGCTGAGGGGTGACATGATCAAGGTTTGTAAGATTATGGATGGAATAGAGCAGGTTGAGAAAGAAGTAGTTTTCTCCCTTTCTCACAATACAAGAACTCGTGGACACTCCATGAAATTGCTGAATAGTTGGGTTAGAACAGATAAAAGGAAGTACTTCTTCACCCAAAGAGTGATTAACACATGGAATTCACTGCCACAGGAGGTGGTGGCAGCTTCAAGCATGGACAGTTTCAAGAGGGAATTAGATAAACATATGGAGCAGAAGTCCATCAGTGGCTATTAGCCACAACGTATAGATAGGAACTCTCAGTCTGGGGCAGGTGATGCACTCTATTCTTATTGCTGGGGGGGGGGCAGCAGTGGGAGGGCTTCTAGTGTCCTGGCCCCACTGCTGGACCTCCTGATGGCACCTGGTATTTTTGGCCACTGTGTAACAGAGTGTTGGACTAGATAGGCCATTGGCCTGATTCAACATTGGCTTCTCTTATGTTCTTATGTTCTAATGTGGTACATTGATGATAGTTTGGGGGGGCAATGATAAGAATTCTAAGTATCTTCTGACTTCTTCAATAAAGATGATTATCTAAGCTAGTATATACAATACAGGTTGTTTTTATAGTGGTGTGACCTTTTGACAGATATGTTACCAACAGGATAGGTAAACAGTGATGTAAAATGCCTACATGACAGAAAATTCAGAACAGCATCTGAATTTTTATTTATGTCATTTTTTAAAAAAAAAAATCAATAGAAAAGTGTAAGATTTTCCCAGTGTGGTAATAATTATTATTGCCTGATACGTGAACATCGCATACATTTTTCACACACAGAAAAATTAGTTGTCTACCCTGAGGAGGTTCAGTAATTTCTAAGCGACAAGGTCCTTACTCAACACTTTATTCAATCCATCTAGACATCCTGAAATTAAGAAACTCTGTTGCTAAATTTCCTAGAACATCTGTAAAATGCTTCCTTCACCTCTCGGTTTCTCAAGCTATATATGAGTGGGTTGAGCATGGGAGTCAGAACTGTATATAACAGAGAGAACATTTTATGTAGCTCCTTCAGGGTCACTGTTTCAGGAACAATATAGACAAGGAATATCGACCCATAGAAGAGGGTCACAACAATAAGGTGAGAAGAGCAGGTGGAGAAGGCCTTCTGTTGTGCACTTTTGGACTGAATTCTCAAGATGGTGAGAATAATGCAGATATAGGAAGCCAGAGTTAATCCAAAAGGGGGGACTGTTCCTAAAAGCCCGAGAATGAAGGTTGCAAGCTTCACAAAATAAGGATTGCTACAAGAGAGGTTTGAGACGGGATATATGTCACAAAAGAAATGGTCGATTTCATTGGGTCCACAAAATGTTAACTGTAACATGAAAGAGGTTATAATGGTGTTGGTCAGTAAGCCACTCATCCATGATGTAGAAGCTAACTGCAAGCAGAGCTTCCCAGTCATAAGAGATGTGTAGTGTAGAGGCTTGCAGATTGCCAGATAACGATCGTAGGACATTATGGCCAGAAGGTAACATTCAGTGGCTGCAAAGAAACCAAAGAAATAATATTGGGTGATACAGCCCCCAACAGATATGGATCTGTCACCCGTTAGGAAACTGGTCAGCATCCTGGGTAAAATGGTTGAAATGTAGCAAGTCTCCAAGCAGGACAAATTCATCAGGAAGAAATACATGGGAGTGTGGAGGTAATGGTCTGCTTTAACTAGTACAACAATTAGGAGGTTTCCCATAAGAGCCAAAATATAGATGACTAAAAATAACATGAAGAGGATAATTCGCAGTTCGAGGTGATTTCCGAATCCTAGAAGGGTGAATGTTATAGTGCTTGACAGATTTCCCCCAGTTTCTGTCTGCTGGCAAATGTTCTGAAATAGAGTTTGAATACCATTAGTCAATTACTGAACACTACTTTCCCCCTCCTTGCCTCCCTCTTGGGTTGCCAACTTCCAGATGGTGGCTGGAAATCTCCTGAGATTGTAACTGATCTTCAGGTGGCAGAGATCACTTCATCTGGAGAAAATGGCCACTGTCAAAGGTAGACTCTGTAGTATTATACCCTGTTGAAGTCTCTCCCCAAACGCCGCCTACTTCATGCCTCAACCCCAAAATCACTAGGTATTTTCCAACCTGAATCTGGCAATCATGCCTCCTACTAATACATGCTGTTGGCATAGACTGGGTACAAAGTACAGCTCTAAGGTCCATTTAGGAAAGAGCAGGTGGCAAGGCCTTCTATGTCCCGTACCACTGGAAAAAGCAAATGGACAGATCACATGTTTGAATCTTCCCTCACAGTTAAAGACACAGAGGGGGAAAATAGCACATGTTGAGCAGAGATATATAGGAAGTGAATGTGCCAGGAGCATATTTCTACACGAGGCTGAAAATCTAAACCACATACAAAGATCTAAGGCTTTCTATCTGTGTTTGGAATGGAAAGCTGGATATTTTAAACCATAAACACATAAACAACTTCTAAGAGAGCTCTAGTCAAGCATCTGGATGGTTAGCTCAGGGCCAAATGGCATATGTTCCCCCAGCTTGGGTGTGTAGATCCTGGCTGCCAAACCTCTGCTGGGAAAAAAAAGACACAAAGAAAGGAGTGAGAAGGAGGAAGATTGCATTTCCTTGCTGTTGCTGCTTCAGTTCCTCTACCCCTTATTTACTGTCCAGCCAGTCTTCTCACTCTGTGTTTCTACCCTTCACATGGTCCATTTTGTTCCCAGACCTTGTGTGAAAATTTCCATAGTACTTTTCCTCCTCTGCTCCTTTCCCAGAATACCATAGTTTGTCTCATACCACTTTTCAGAATCTTGTTCTGCAGCCCACTCTGTTACTAGGTGTTCCATCCAGATACCGAATTCTAACCCACACAGAATGAAGAACCCTCTACAAAATGATACGTGGGCCCCCGCTATGGATCTAACATAACTCAGACTAGTACAGTATGGCACAAGTAGAAAATAAAACTATAAATATGTTTAGAGTCAACAAGTATGCACTGTATGTAATACTATGTGTTACAGTTGCCAGCTGCCAGCTAGGGGCTGTAGTTTTCCTGGAATTACAACTGAACTTCAGACTACAGGGATCAGTTACCCCGGGGGGAAAATGCAACTTCAGAGGATAGACTCTGTGGTACCGCTTCCCCGCCGAGCTTCCTCCCCAAATTCTGCCCTTCCCAGGCTCTGCCCCCCAAACTCCAGGAATTTCCCAACCCAAAGATGGTGACCCTGATACGTGTATGTAATATTTTGATCAGAATATATATATATATATATAATGAAATCTAATTTTCTGTATATCCCCTTTGTTTCCTTTTAATCTAATGCAGATGAGACTCCACAATAATTTTATTTATTAATTTACTTCATTTATAACCCATTTCTCCCCAACTGGGGCTCAAAATAGGATATACGATTCTCTCCTCCATTTGATCCTGACTGCAAGGCTGTGTGGTAGGCTAAGCTGAGTGTGTGGGAGACTGGCCCAAAGTCACTCAACAAGCTTTCATGGCATAAGGATTCAAACTTGGGTCCCCAGGATCCCAGTCTGGGACCACCCTATAAAATAACTGGGTATGGGAGGTCCACCCTAAATTGCTTCCACCAACTTTTTTTTAACATGCAAATCTGATGTTAAAAAATGTGAAAAGCAGCTTCAAGGAACAATACTTTTTGAAAGGAGAAGCAGTAAGTAGGAGTGTTTGATGCTTTCCCACCAGATATTTTCCCACTCCGTGCACCCCCCCCCCTGAACATTTACATACATTATACCAGTGGTGTCAAACATAAGGCCCGGGGCAGGAACTGCCCCATTCAGGACTCTGATGTGGCCCACGAACAAGAAGAAGGGGGGGGAAATGGGTTTATACGTGGCCATTCACTACCCGCAGGAGTCTCAGAGAGGCTTACACTCTCCTTTCCCTTCCCCTTCCCTCAACACACACCCTGTGAGGTAGGTGGGGCTGAGAGAGATCTTTTGAGAACCGCTCATGCAAGAGAGGGAACAGGAGACTGTTTGGGGAGGAGTGGACTGTGGCTTCAGCATGGCATAGCAACCTCATCTGCAACAATCAGGCAGTGTGGGAGTATCTACCAGTTTGCCCACGTGAGTTTTCCTTTGCACTCCCCTCCCAGCCCATGAGGCCTTGCAGTGAGGATGCACCAACTCAGAGCTTATCAGCTGCTGTCCTTTATACAGTTGATATCTCTGGTACCTGGCAATACATTTTATGGCACACATGACCTGGCCCGACAAAGTGACATTTATGTTAGTTCTGGCCCTCATAACAAATGAGTTCAACACCTCCTCATTACACTTTCCTGGGGTGGCGAGGAGAGGGAACAATAAATAGGGAGAAGCAGGAGAGATGATAAAGTTGCTGTGGTGAAACAAGCTTCCTAAGCAAAGACTGGAGGGTTATTCTAAGGAGTAATGATTGGGAACTGCAGGCATATTTGTGGTTTCTCAGAGATACAGTTTGCAAGTACTGGTGTCCCTCCATAGGGCTGTCAGTACGGCTGGTTACCATGTTTGCGCAGATTGTGGCAGCCAAACAAACAAAACCTAGAAGGCTTTCACAAAAATCACATTTGCAGGGACGTTGCTGGGCCACAAACCCATCACTGGCCCTGTCTTCTTTAGAATGCAATTTTGGCTTGGATTCTGTGAAAACATTCCATGCATGTTAGGCAGTCTGTGCCATGCAGCTACCATGCTCTTGCACTACCACTTATATTTGCACAAGACTAGTGATCTTGCTCAAATGGAAATGCTGGCACAAGTGCTTTTCATGGCAGAGACTATCTAGGGCACAAAAATAACTATTATGCATACAATTCAAGCCCAGTCTAACCTAATAGTTGCAACTAGGGGTGTGCAAAAAAAATTAGTTTTTTCCAGTTCAGGTCTATTGGCATTTTACTGGTATTCACGAGTGAAGTATTTAAAGTTTAAATGCCTTCACTTCATCCTGGAGTCAGGCCGCCACTGTGGCACAACTCAGGGAGTGAAGTGAAGGCATATAGATTTTAAATGCCTTCTGAACTCATAGAGTCATTCTGCAGTGGCAGCACAGCTCAACAATTAGCCAGCTCAACAATTAGCCATGGCCAAATAAAAGCCGAATAATATTGGCTTTTATTCGGGCACGGCTACTTCATACATACTGTATTTGGCTGAATAAATATCCAAAAATACTGGTAAGGTATTTTTCAAGTATTTATTCGGCTCACTATATACCGAGAGCACATCCCTAGTTATAACATCTCAGAAGCTATATAAGGTCGGCACTGGTTAGTAAGTGGATGGGAGACCACCAAGGAGGTCCAGGGTTGCTACACAGAGGCAGGCAATGGCAAACCACCTCTGAATGACTCTTGCCTTGAAAACCCTGTAGGGATGCCATAAGTCGGCTGTGACTTGACAGCACTTTCCATCAAGCCACTACATTTTTCTTCCCTCTTTGCATAAGGCACATTCAAGAACTGATATTTTTTCTTAGCCTTATCAGTGGTGGTACTTAAAAGACAGAAAGTAAAGAGAAGTGCAGTGAAACCTGTAGATTATGCTTCCATTGTATCAAGTCATCACATTAACATTTAAGCAGGGGGTTACAATCAACTGCATTTTAATGGAGATTGCAGGGGGAAAGAGATTTTAAAGACTGGCAACTGCTCCCACAGTTATGGAATGAGGAAGCAGTTAAGCAGGGAGAGTTAACAGGAATATTTCAGGTATGCTGCCATTCTTTATGTAAGCTGGAGCACAATTTAGAATTTCAGGAAGGCAAACATCATGAACTGGGAGATGTTCTGATATGCATTGGAAGCTAGGGTTGCCAACCTCCAGGTGGGGCCTAGAGATCTCCTGGGATTACAGCTGATCTCCAGATGAGACACATCAGATAGCCTGGAGAAAATGGCTGCTTTGGAGAATCTGTGGCATTATACCCTCCCATCCATAAACCCCACCCTCTCCAAGTTCCACCTCCAAATCTCCAGGAATTTCTAAGCCGGGTGCTGGCAACCCTATAAACAGTTAGGACTCTTAAGGACAAACCAGACAGCAAAAGCATCTAATATTGTAAAACAAAAATCACAGACATTCACATGAGAACAGAAAACTAGGATTATTCCACTGAAACGCAATGTGGATATCCACTGAATATTATGAAAAAGAACACAGAACAGTTTTGAGATTATTTTCCCCAAATATTTATATGTCATCTTCTTCAAAAGTTACACATATATATAATTTCTTAGGGTTAGGAGTTTTCTTTTAAATAAAAAGCTGGTTTAGCAACAGCAGGGCCATCAGCAGGGGAGGACTTCCAGGGGGGAACAGAATTCGAGGGGCCCTGTTAACTTTGGAGCTCGATGGAAGGCAGGCAAGTCACATGATATGGTTTCATTTGATATTTGGGTGATAAGAGGAGACCCCAGGGAAATACTAGGTTGGGGGCTGGTGGTGAGTCCCAGCAGCCTTAAACATGAGTTAGAAAATAAGAATATTCTGCTAGAATCTGAAATTCTATGAACTGGGCAGGGAACGTTTCTTATGACTGCTGTTGTTGCTATTGCTACTAAGACACATTTATGAAACATAAAGGACATGCAAGCTACTGTAAAACCATATAGATGGCACAGCCCCTCCCTTCAGGCTGTTAATTTCACAGCACATAAGCTAATGGACAAGGAAACCCCACATGGATGGGGAGGGTGAGATGAGGAAATGATTGTCGGATTTGGAGCTGAGCAACCTAGGTTCAAATCCCAGTCCATCCATAAAGTTCATGGGGTGATTTGGTCCCAGGTACTCACTCTCTCTCAGCCTAACATACCTTCCAGTGTTGTTGTGAGGATAAGATGTAAGAAGGGAGAACACTGTATGCTTCCATCTGTTTCATGGAGTAATAGTGGGCTAACAATGTACTAAATAAATAGAAAATGCTAGATCAGGGTGGAAGAAGACCTTTTGTTGTTGTTTTGTCTTTTGGGGCATACAGTGGAGCAGAAAGGGAGAGGCAATTCCAAGAAGCAGCAAGTGAAAGAGGAAGGGTTTAGGCAGGGTTGGCAAACTTTAGGCTGAGGACTGGAGTGCTTCTGGAATTTCAACTGATCTCCAGACTTCAGTTCCCCTGGAGAAAATGGCAGCTTCAGAGGACAGCCACTATGGTACACCGTAGATTCTAGGTGAAATCACTACCCAGTCCCCCCCTCCATAGGCACTGCCCCAAATATTCAGGAATTTCACAGGCTAGAGTTGGCAATCATAGGAGAAATGACAAGTCAAAGAAGGCAGCACTAGAAGATTGTATGAAGATCAAAGCAAACAAAAATGAGTAGAAGGGACACTGTAAATGAGAAGCAGAGCCAGGGAGAGAGGCAAAAAGATCCATCTGGACTCATGTTCAGCTCTTCCCTGTTCTCTGGCTTCTGAGAACAGGCCCTGCCCTTGTGGGCTGCAAACTTTATAATGACGAGGAACAAAAAATACATTTTTTTGTGAGGCATTAGACAAGATCACAGAACTATGGTGGATTTTAGAATCCATTTTCATTCTTTGCACTCTCTTGCACTCAAGTGAAAATTGGAAATCTGCATGGCACAAGTTTTCAGTTCTAAAAATATTAATTCCCCTCCCCCAATAATTAATAAGAAACATTCCACAAGTGTGGAATCAGTCCTGCAGATTCCAGTGTGACAGCTCCAGGCACTGATCTTTCCCAGAAATGGTTTGCTCTCTACCAGTTCTGTTAATTGTGTGGTTCTGTGGTTGAAAATAGGCTATTCAGCTTAGTTGCAGTCTGGGACCAGTGGATACTGTTCCAGAAGGGTAACTGTTTCAGTCCATTACTGCAAAAATCAACAGGAGTCTTGTGGCATCTGAAAAACTAACTCATTTTTCTTCCAGCACATGTTTTATAGACTACATTATAGTATACTTTGTCATATGTATGGAGCGGATCCTCTAGGCTGACATGTATTTGAGATGGGGAGGGGGATAAGTTGTAAACCACAGGGTCCCAGGATTAGGAAATGCAGGCTGGGATGTAACTATAGAAAACTGAAATGTAATCAAGAAAAGTCCAAAGCTGTGAACTACAAACCAGAATATATGGAATAAAGGTAGATCCTTGCATTTTCTACGATGGCCTACACAGATTTCAGAGAGGTTTCTCAGTCCCAGAGTATGTTAACAAATGACAAATACATGCTTTGAAAACTGACCTTTTTGTCCAGAACACCTAACCCCAAAAAAGTATTCTATGCAATTCAAAAACATGCTTCCAGCTCAACAGAAGATAGAATTGGCTTTGCTCTATATCTTTCCAGCCAACTCTACTGCTTTTGTGGTAAAACACAGAACTGTCCTAGAGAAAATGGCACATTCACATTCCGTCAATCTCAGTGATCTGATCTCAGTTAAAGCCATTCACCTGACCCACAACAGAGTTCAGATTAACCAGCTGTACTGAACACATCTAATGCTTCTAAAAGCTGTCCGGGATTGTGGTGGAGTCACAATGCCAATCCTGATCAGAGTTACTCCAGTCTAAGCCCATAAGATTTCAGTGTATTTAGACTGGAATAACTCTGCATAGCATTGCACTGTCAGTTGGCATGTATATGCCACCCAGTTTTCAGACAATTTATGAAAACTGTTCAAGTTTAAAATCATCATAAACTCAGGCAGCCTGTAATAGGACATCCTCCTTTATATGGTATGCCCTTGCTCTCTCTGGCTTGAATTCTTCCTTTCTTCCTCATCACCAGCTGCGTCTGACTGATACTACTACCTGTAGGTCAATGGAGTAGAAGAAAAGAAAGCTGTCATGAAGTAAATGTTCAAATGTCCTGTCTCAGATTCAGTAAATGGAGCTGGGTATTTACCTCTAAGATGCTCACAGGTAGAATTTCTGATGTGTTCCATTCATGTTGCATTCCTAAAATACAAGTTTCTCCCATCTGTCTTTATGCTTGCTTCTGTGCTTCAGATGACAATTCTTCAGGTTTTCTTTACTTTCATTCATTCAGAAGCAAAATAACAACAGGTCTGTTTTTGTTGTTGTTCTCTGTATGCTTAAGGTCCACAGAAAAAACAAAGTGGAACTAATAAAAATTGATAATCTCAGAATGGGAGTGAGGGGTGTACTTCACTGGTGCTTGGCTTTCTTTATTAGTAAACCCCGTGGTGATAAACTTCAACTTGTCTCTGTTGAGAGCAGAAGAAGGAAGGAACTAGAAGGGAGGAAATTTCAAACCTCAGGGACCTAGCTGGCAGTTATCCATTTTTTAAAAATGTTAATACTATCTTCAGTAATATTTTTCCCTAATAGATGACGGTTACACTTGAGATTAAGTGGCCCTATCCCAGTATATTTAAGAAAAGCTCAACAAACAGTACCCCATCAAGAATCTTGTAGTCCTTTGGACTATGTGTCACCATGGCTAGGACTCTCCAAAAGAATGTTAAATAATTGGATGCCTTTCTTTTTTTAAAAAAAAAAATATACATTGGCATATTACAACAGCCGATGTAGTCACTACTTATTGGATTCAGAAAACTGATGGCCATCTCTTGAATGGAATGAGCACTCTGGAATAATTTGAAAGATGAACTATGTTTTGGTTAGTTTGCATCAGGGATGGGCACTTTCCAGATTTTGCCCCAGACCAAACCGAACCAAACTGACCCCATTCCCAGACCAGTTCTTGAACCAAAGTGTGGCCAGTTCATGGACCAGTTTGTGGACCAGTCCAGATACAGAAAAGACCCCTAGGGGCCCAAATTCTCAGCATAATTCCAGCTCACTCTCCTCAACATGCCCACCAAGTTTGGTCCCTCTTGGACTTCAGGGGAAGTGAGCTATAGGCTCCCAAAGATATGATGCTTTTCAGTGGGACATCCCCCACACCAGTTTGAGAGTGACCAAAACTGAGCCAGGTGAGCTAGAAGCCTCCAACTCGCACAGCCCGTCCCTGGGGTGGCCCTTCACATGTCCCACAAGTCACATGCCTGTCAGGTCTGGAGGGTATGAGTAGCAGACCCCCAAGACCAGTGACCCCTGGGAACACTGCTTCTGGAGGACTTGTCCAATGATGGTTTCAGACAGTCCAGAGCAGAACTGGTTCAGCTACAGGCACCCAACTCCCAGAGGACCTCCCCAGGGATCACCCACACTGTTGGGGGTACCTCTGTCTTCCTGGGGCAAACCACCCAGCCCTTTGGACATGAAGACTGGTTGGGGCCCAGCCTCCCACCCTGCCTGGGAAGGTGACAGGGATGGCAGGTTCTCTTTCCCCAGGCCCATTTACTGATACATGGCAGGCAGCATGCGGTGGCTCATGGTCCTTCAGGAGGGAATGGTGTACCATGGAGCCACACAGCATAGTAGCCCCTGAAAGCCCACATCTTCTTCCAGAGAGAAAGGTTGGCCATCCAGGGCGATCATTCGTCTGATGTGCTGAGTGATCACTTTGTGAGCCCTGACCCTCATCCTCTTTCCAGGCACTGGGGAGGACCCAACTAGTATGATCTCTCAAAGGGTGGTTTGCCTGGGGGAACCCATGGGGGAGGCCAGAGACCCCACCATGGTGGCCTGCTCATCCCAGCGGAGTCAAATTAGGGTGCGACTGATGCAAGTGCCTCTGTAGAAAGCTAGTGGTTAAGTGATTGGATCTCTCCCCCAATGAACATGTACCTCTCACACCTGACACTCCACCACACAGGGATCACTGGGTGGAATGCGGAAGTACTTCCACACAGCAGAATGCATCCATGCCCCCATGCCCATCAGCGGGGTGCTTTTCAGGCATAACCTTTTTCCGGACTCAGACCCTGAACTGATGGGAGGGGGGTGCTGATGGTTAAGGGACAGGCAGGCAATCGTAGCCAGGAATCCCCAGGCACAGAACAGGATGACATGCTTTGGCCATTGTCACCACCCTCACCACTAGCGACGGCGGTCTCCTCCCTCTCATGTGTACTTTGCCCCTGCGGCCCAGCTGGAACCAGGAGGGGCTCTTATCTGGTGACCAAGACCAGCTCTGTGGATGCTGCAGGGGAACCTGATGTAGAGGCTACTGATGAAGTGCCCGAGCAGGAGGGCACCAGTGTGGGAGAACACAGTCATATCCCAGCACTTGTGGTCAGTGTGCCCTGTCTTTCCATCTGCCCACACCCATGACCACACCCCCTTCGGGCCCCTCTCTTCTCCCCATATTTAAGACCCAGGTAGTGGGGGTGAAAGAGTGGCTGCTTGAGCCATGGGGAAATGCTGGGATGGTCAGTGGGTCAGGAGCCTAATTGGCAGAGGAGGGGGGCCGAAGGCAGACACTCAACCCACCCAGGGAGAAGGGTTTTCCCCCCTTTCAACAGGGGCAGAAAAGTTATATTGCTCTCTCCTGTCAGGATGAATCGTCTGTGCTCCTTGAAAGCTAATACTGTAAATCAATATTCTGTTGTCAATGGACTGTCTTTGAAAGCCTAAACGAATAATGTAATCCTAAGAACACTCTCCTGCAATAAACCCCAATGAACAGACCTGAGTAGGATTCTGAGTAGATCTGTATAGAACTGCACCATAAGACTATCAGCCCTGTTCTTCTATGGCTTTAATTCTCGAGTGTAAATCCAGAAAAAAAGAAAGAATTGGATCCAATGGAGTGGATTCAATTATTAGATTTCCATATGTGCAACACTACCTGTAGAAACAGAAGCATTAAAATTATCCCTGGCTGCCAGCTTGTGCTAAATAAATGCATTTGGTTTTCTGCTATGTTTCACACATGTGCAAGACATTGCACAAGGCATTTCTTCTGCTGTCATTTCTAAACTGAATGAAACACAGCTGTGCAAACCAACTGTTGCACATTCCATTGCTCCATGTGCACACTGTTATTTCATCAAATATAATGTGTCACAGATGTTGTGCTACTGTTTGCACAAGCAAAACTATGCTAAGGGATTCCTGCTCTCACTTTCCTCAATCCAACTTAGAATGTATTCATTCTGTTCTTGTGAGTGGTTCATGGGTGTTCATTAAAAAAATAGCAAGCATTTAGGAAAAACAGGAAATAACCCTTTTCAGACATTTGTTTTTGCTGTACCAATCACATGTAATGAGAGCACATTCTACTTATGATCCTCCCAATACATGTTATTGCCATTTTGTGTGAATATATCAGTACTTATGTCTTTCCATTTGCATAAAACTTCAATACACATGAATCTGTACCATCAAAAACCCTTTATTCAGTCTGTGCATACCTAAGTGTCACATGAATAGGACACTATACATGTTGCCCTATTTACACCAATGGGCAGCTGCCAATGTAAAACAAGGTACTTTCTTCTATAATAATAAGAGGGTCCTTTTGGCTATAGCAGACATAACTCCTTGATAACAAGATGACACCCAGCTCTGTCTCTCATTTCCATCTTTCAGTTGGATTATTTTGTCCATGCAATGGATTTCTAAAATTATGCTTTATTATTTATTGGTTCATTGTAAACCAACCTGTGGATCCTTTATTTAATGGAATAACTAGGATTAAATGCTTAAAGTCATTATATTATTGAGGTATGTTTATTATGTTAACCAAAGACATGAGATAACATGTGAAATCTTTACATGAATATAGTTATATACAGGGCTTTTTTCTGCGGGAACATGGTGGAATGGAGTTCCAGAACCTCTTTGACAATTTTAAAAAAATGTTTAAAACTTCATGAGTTTTCATATACAGATTGAAAACTTCATTTGCCTCTTGAGAGTTCTGGCACCTCTTTTTCCAAAAAAACAAAAACAAAAAAAAGCCCTGGTTATATATAAAAACAGTGTGATGAAATTGCCATGGTTTTAGGAAAAAAGTGACACAACTTAATTCTTCAGTGAATAAGATTTCCCAATCCTCTGTTTACAAAAGGAATCACAATACTATGGGTATGACTTTTTGACAGACACACGTTACTTACAGAACAAAGTTTGAGTCCAGTGGCACCTTTAAGACTGACAAAGTTTAATTCAAGGTATAAGTTTTTGTGCTCAAGCACACTTCTTCAGACCAACATGGCTACCTACCTGTATGTATCTACATGTTACTTACATGATGGAATAAAAAGGTGGACTGCATGACTTAAGGGTATACGTGAGGACAATTCAAATCAGTTTTTGATTTTTCATGTACAACATAGCTAGATGGAAACGATCAACAGAAAACTGCAGGATTTCTCTGTCTTTACAGGAATTAGTGTAATTACATGATAAATGAATGCAGACTTTATTCATACCAAAAAATTGATCTCTGCTACATAGAAGTCCAAGCATTCCTGGATAATTCATCCATTCTCAACATGTCACTGGAATTGCCTAGACATCCTGAAATTAAGAAACTCTGTTCCTAAATTTCCTGGTGCATCTATAAAGAGCTTCCTTCACCTCTTGGTTTCTCAAGGTGTATATGAGGGGATTGAGCATGGGAGTCAGGACAGTGTACAACAGAGAGAAGGTTTTGTGTACCTCTTTCAAGGTCAATGTTGCCGGAACAGTATAGACAAGGAATATTGACCCATAGAAGAGGGTCACAACAATAAGGTGAGAAGAGCAGGTGGAAAAGGTTTTCTGTTGTGCACTTTTGGATTGTATTTTCAAGATGGTGAGAATGATGCAGATATAGGAAGCCAGTGTTAACACAAAAGGAGGGATAGTTCCTATGAGGCCAAGAATGAAGGTTGCAAGCTTCACAAAATAAGGATTGCTACAGGAGAGGTTTGAGATGGGATATATGTCACAAAAGAAATGGTCAATTTCATTGGGTCCACAAAATGTTAATTGTAACATAAGAGAGGTCACAATGATGTTGGTCAGTAAGCCACTCATCCATGATGTAGAAGTTAATTGCAAGCAAACCTTCCCATTCATAAGAGATGTGTAGTGTAAAGGTTTGCAGATTGCCAGATAACGATCATAAGACATTGTGGCTAGAAGGTAACATTCAGTGGCTGCAAAGAAACCAAAGAAAAACCATTGGGTGATACAGTCCCCAACAGATATGGATCTGTCACCTGTTAGGAAATGGGTTAGCATCCTGGGTAAAATGGTTGAAATGTAGCCAGTCTCCAAGCAGGCCAAGGTCACCAAGAAGAAATACATGGGGGTATGAAGGTGCTGATCCACTGTAACCAGTACAACAATTAGGAGGTTTCCTGTAAGAGCTGAAACATAGATGGCTAAAAACAATATAAAGAGCAGAATTCGTAGTTCAAGACGATTTCCAAATCCTAGGAGAATGAATGTTGTATAGTTTGTCAGATTGTCCTCAGTTGCTGTTTGCTGGTGAATGTCAAAATCATCTTGTGCCTGAAATACAGATTGAAGAGCATTAGTCAACTGGAGAACACCCATTTCCTTGCCTGTCTTCTCAATAATACATGGACCATTTTTGATGTTCACTATATATAGGGCACAGCTGTATATAGGGAAAACCACGTAGCAAAGCCTTCTGAATACCATACCACTCTGGAATGCAAATTGAGAGGTCACAAGTTGTAATCCTTCTTCACAGTTTTTTTTAAACTTCATATCTAACACTATCACATAATAAAGAGGAGGAAGAATCCATCCTCCCTATGTGCCAGAGAAGGATGGGGCATATGTTTATGTGGTATATGTGAAAACGTACAGCACCACAAAATTTTGTGGTATTCTATGTGCATCAGGATGGACAAAAGGAAATACCACTTTACACAGAGTGATTAAAATGTGAAATTTGCTACCAGAGGATGTAGTGATGGCCACAGATATAAAGGGGGGACTAGATAGATCCATGGAGGATAAGTCTATCAATGGCTATTAGCCATGGTGACTGCGGGGAACCTCTACACATTTAGAACTTCCAGTTCTAAAAATGAGACTTTCCCATAATTAATAGAAACATTTCCCAAGCATGTTATCAGCTCTAGTTTTGCTTTCTCCTCCAGAATAATCCTACTCATTCCAACATGACAGCTCAGGCAGAGCTCTGGCCCAGGAACAGTTTGCTCATTACCAGTCTTGTCCAATACATGGGGTCTGCTTGAAAATGGGCAGTTTAGCTGGTTTGGGATTTGGAACTGGTAAAAACTGTTCCAGAGGGTTATCTGTTTAGCAATACAGTCTTAAATAGAGTTACATATCCTTCCAAGCCAACTGACTTCAATGTGTTTAAGGCAGCCATGTTATGGCATCCATGAGTCCTGCCTGTGGATGCCAGCACCATTTTAAAGCTTGAACTCCAGCATTCAAAAATGCTGCAAGATTCAGCAATAAAGGACCTAGGAAATCTTGTCTCCCCCCACACCCCATTCCTTGCCCTGAAACAGCCCCTCCAAACCCCTTTGTTTTGTACAGGAGGGATATATTCTGTCCTCCCTGTCTAGGCTGCCTTTCTACCCAACGGGGATCTGAAGTGGCTTACACATTCTCCTCTCTTCCATTTTCTCCATGAGTAAGTCTGGCTGAGTATGTGCCTGGCCCAAGGACCACAAGCAAGCTTGCATAGCAGACTGGGCATCTGAGCCTGGATCTCCATGGTCCTTGTACAACTTTTGTGGCATACAGCCCACTTTATCAGATAAATGAGGTTAGGAAAGGGGTGGGGAGTAAATTTTAGGGTCAAACATCCATGAAATGCAAAAATGCATGATACCTAATTACTTAAATGTCAAATGTAATCAAGAAAAGTCCAAGGTTGTGAGCTGCAAAGCAGAATATTTGGAATAAATGAAGGTCCTGGCATTTTCGGCAATGGGCCACACACACAGTTCAGAGAGATTTCTTACTCCCACCCTATATAAACAAATGTGAAATAAAAATTGAAAAACTTCTCTCTCTTTTTTGCCCACAAAATCTAGCTATGAAGAAGTTTTATATGCAGTTCAAAAGCATGCTTCCAGATTGGTTAGCTCTGTAGAAGACAGGATTGTCCATGCTGTATGTATACACTCCAGCCAATTCTGTTGCTTTCCTGATAAGCAGTGGGACTGTCCTATAGAAAATGAAATATTCATTTCTCAGTGATCTGATCTCAGTTCTATCCATTCACCTGACACAAAACAGAGATCAGATCAATCAGATTTAATGACAAACGATTTATGTCTTCTGCTTTCTCAGTTGACAGGGAATGTGGTGGAATCACGGTGTCATTACTTTGCAGAGTTCTTTTGATTTCAGCAGATTTAGACTGGAATAACTCTATAGGATTGCACTGTTAATTGGTATGTATATGCTGCACAATATCTAGGCAACTTTTCATTGTTTAGGTTTTTGTGTGTTTTTTCAATTCACATGACATTTTAAACTGTCAGAAAATTAAAATTAAAATGTCCTGCCTCCAATAACAGTGAATGAAGAGGAAATGCTAATGCACATAAAATATTTACCTTTGACATGGTTATAGATGGAATCCCTGATGTGTTCCAGTCATGTCCCTTTCCTAAAATACAAGTTTCTCCAGTTTGTCTTCTTCATGACCCAGTTTGTGCTTCAGATGGTGGTTCTGCAGGTTTCCTTTCATTTTTGTTCATTCAGTAGCAAAATGCTAGTCGTTTTGTTTTCTGTATACTTGAACTCCATATGAACAAATAAAAGGTGTTCTGACAACCAGTTATTCATGGGACTAGGAAGAAAACATTAGTATTTCACTGGTGCTTGGCTTTCTATATTAGTAACAGCAGGGGTACTAAAACCCAACCTTTCTATGCTGGAGGCAGTCAAGGAGGGAGAGGAAAAGAGAGGAAGTTTTTTTTTTTTACCTCAGGGAATTTGTACTTAGCTGGCAGTTGTCCTTTAAAAAAATTAACAACAACTTCAGTACTAACTATATCTCCTTATAGATAACAACTACTTTACAATTAGCCATCGCTATATTTTTAAGAAAAGCTCAACAAACAGTAGCCCGCTAAGAATCTTGTAGCCCTTTGGATAAAATGTCCCCAAAGGATTCTCCAGAAGGAAGTTGAATTATCAAATTACTTTAATTATTTTTATCAAATGCTACCTAAATGTTTTACATATTTCAGAACTAAAGGTAAGCACTACTTATCCGATTCAGAATACTGATAACAGTCCCTTGAAAGGAATACACATTCTAAAATGCATTTTCAAAAGACGAACCATGTTTTGTTAGTATGACAGTTTGAACATAGTGAAATAACCCATCCAACTCTACATTACAAAAGGCATCTAGTACTGAAAACAATATCCCTTTGTTGGAAAGAGGGTGTGTGTGTGTAAAAGGCATTCACTTTCCCAAAGAACAACACAGGATTATCTGGTTGCTATTTCAGGACCAAGCAGGAATTTGAGAGGGTCTCCCCAGACTGGCTCAGGTGAAGCCCTTTTTCCCCCTGCTCCATGCTGTCATGGGGGATAGGATTGTCATTTAAATAAGACTAGCTATAAACTGGATAGGCCACAATTAGTCAGCAAGAACTGAGCTGATTCTTATAGATAGGTAGTGTTAATCAGTGAGCAACTTGAAACATCTGGCCTGATGGGTGGATGTCCGAAATGGCCTTGAAGTTGGGTGCACTGTGAAGGAACACCCTTGAGTGAGATCTTCTGAACCTGGTAGGAGAGGGATAGAGCTGGGCACCTCTCAGCACATAGGACTGTGCAGGTGGTAATAAGCAAAACTAGTGAAAGTGCCAGCTGAATTTGGAGCCAGAATGGGGTCAGCCTAAAGGATATTCCAAGAAGACTCCTAGCACAGCCAGCCCTCAAAATCATCAGCTTATTTGAATAAGCAGTGATGTAGACCAGCTATTCAGTTAATCTAGTTAAACCCTCACTTGGTTGTCTTCTCCTAGGGTGAATTCATTATACAACACTGTTAATGAATATTTCCCTGTTTGCTGTGTGGCTCAGTTCAAGGTGCTTGTAATTGACCTTTAAAGTTCTACAGAGCTTGGGGCCACTCACTCCCATACAAACCTAGCTGACCACTCATCTTTGGAGGATGTGCTTCAGGTGCTCCTGCCATCTGAGGCTAGATGGGTGGCATCAGAACTTCAGAACTCCTCTCTAGGGGTATTGGTGTGTCTCCTTCTCTCATTTTCTTCCTCCAGTTGTTGAAGGTGTTGTTGTTGTTCAGTTTGGTGTTCCCTCACTTAGTAGCTTTCTTCCCTGTTCATGTTTTATGTGTTTAGGGGACACAGAATTGGGTTGAAAGGCAGCGTAAAAATGTTTTAAATAGATAAATATTTATGTCATCAATGGACTATCCTTGAAAGCCTAAGCTAATATTGTCAAACATCTTCTTCTGTTCTGGTTTTAGTTCTCTAGTGTTTAGGGCAGAAAAAGTGAATAACATCTGTACATTTTGTTGACCTTTATTTATTTATTTATATTCCAATTTATATCCCACCCTATCCCACCAAAGCTGGCTCAGGGCAGCTCACACAAATAAAACACAGATTAACAATCAAATCATTAAAACCATTGTTCTTAATTTTTTGATGTCCTGATACCTGAAAACTCTATCACCTCAGTTCAAGACCAGAAAGAAATATCTGTTTTTCAACAAGAAACAGGAAATAAGAGCCCTTCTTAAACATTAAATTTGGTGCCTTAAGCATTCCCAATTTGTTTTTATTATAATCTTGTTGTTATAACTCCATAAATTCACATATTGTAATAACTCTGCAAATTAACAGCACTCAACGATATAACACTTATCTTTTATTTTCCCATGATGCATATATTTATTTGATTGTAACAGCCATATGCAATAAACTTCTTTAACTACCTCAAGTAACAAAATTTTAGTTTAAGAAAGAAATAACAGATATTTCTTTTAAATGTGAATAGGTGATCTTTGCTTCTGCAAAGTGTGTCCTTTAGAATGGTCTCAAGAGGTTAACGTACATATCAGACATGGCATTGTTGGAAAAGTTATTTTCAGCCTTAGTTTACATTCTGTAGAATAGGCATAAATGTGATTAAGAAATCTAGCTCACTAAGCTACTAAGGCAATATACAACTATGCACATTTAATTGGGAGTAAACCCCACTGAACACAGTGTGACTTACAAATAAATAAATATAGACAGAATTGAGCTGCAGCCATTTCTACACGGGTTATCTGCCCCAAGTTAAAACCTTTGTGGAAGTCTGATTTTTTTTCCCCTGCTTCCCCATATTTTGTAGTATATTTGTGAACTTATGGGAGTCTCCCTGGCTTTTCTCCAATCTTCTTCAAACCTACTTTGCTCTGAAATTTTGGGAAATATCAAAGTAAAGCCTGAATAACTATTTTATGAGTGAAAAATTCTGATTTTTCAAGCCCATATGACAACCAGTGACCCTGACCCTGTCCCCACATTGACCCTGACCCTGTCCCCACACTGGAGGGGTGGGGAGACTAGAATATTCTTGTATTGAGATACAATTGTATCTATAGGTATAACATGTTCTCTGAATTCTCTGCTTTCTTTTTTCCTTTCTTTCTTAAAAAAAAAGTTAGTCTAGCTCCTGCCTTTGTGGAGATATAAAGGGCAAAGCATATCTTTGCAAGGGAGGAGACTTACTTCTTTTAAAATGTAATTTGGGCATTCAGAGAACACACTTTACCTACACCAATATAAATATATTCTGGTACTCATTGTTTTTTAAGTGCAAAATTCCTGGTGGCCCAGGGGTGGTGAAGTGTCCACTTCTGGGGGACTGAGGCAGGGAAACCATGAGGAAACCTGCCATGTGGAAGCCACATTGCTCCTGTGCTTTATCTGCAGCCACACCAGAAGCAGGGCAAAACACAAAATCCCATCCCCATTTGGAAGTCATCGACATGTCCAGTTAGAAGTGGTTGTAGAGCAGTAGACCAGGTTTCAAACACACAGTTGTGATGGAATTACAGGTTTGTGGACAGCAGCAGGTAAACAAAGAAGCTGCTGAGCCACCTGACTGAGAAGGGAGGGGGCCATTTGGCTCAGAATTCTCAGAGAGTGACAGATAACGGTAGACAACTGACAGTTGGGAGCTGACAGTTGGAAGAAAGAGTTGGAAGAGAAGTTAGCAAAAATCAGTCAGCTAAATGAATAGCTCTGAGGTGGAACAAAATCTCTGTAGCTCTGTGAAAATGACCTGATATAAGTTTTGAGTGGAAAACTGGGCTGAATAAAACTCTGCTCTAGTACCCTCTAAAGGAAAGAGGAGAGTGAACAGAGAGTGAACAGTATAAGACCGCAGTGGTCACAGACACCAGATACATTGCTCCAAAAAAAGCTTATAGAGGTGGCTAGAGAAAGGACTAAGAGTCTGGAAAGCTGGAAAGGTGCTCAGTTAGACTCAAAGGGACCAGACGTATAAAGTCCAAAGGACTGCAACAAAACAGTTACTGAAAAGTGAGATCATAAGTGTGTTTAGTGTACTGAAGAACATCTGTATAAAACTGAGAGTGATAAGCCTATGGTCTATGTGAAGGATAAGTAAAAAGTTATAGGCCCAGGACAGACTGGCAATTTGCCCCGGTATCGAGTCGCGGCAAAAAAAACCCGGAGTAAACGATACCGGGTTTTCCCGTCCACACAGCGGGGGCCTCTGCCGGAAGAAACGGGACGGAGGCGCGCGGGACCGTTCAGACTGCCGTGCTGGAGGCGCGCTATATTCGCTGTTCCCCCATTTTTTCGGCTGTGGGCGTATGTGCGCATGAGCGCATGAGCGCTCATGCGGTCATGCGCATAAGCGCATTTCGGCGATTTTTTTTTTTTGCCCTGCAACGCCGGCACCGCATTGGGCAGTGGAGCGGAGCTCAGCCAATCACGCCGCTGCTGCCTCATGCCCAACGCGGGTTGCTCCCGGCTTTTCGGCTGCGCGTTCAGACTCCCCGGAAGCAGGGAAACGCGCGACGAACGCAGGCTTTCACGATTTGCGACGGCTTTTATCAGGTGTTTTTTTAAACCGGCTCTGAAGCGCGAGGGCTCCGGTAAGCTCCGGGTGGGGGACGCCAGGCAGATGTGCCTGTGTGAACGTTCCATTTACTCCGATATTGAGTCGCTGTCAGCCCGGGTCCCATCCCGCGGCAAATTGCCAGTCTGTCCTCGGCCATATTCTACGAAACACTATATCCTATGTAACTACATCCCATTCCCCTGTTGGGCTTGCTGAGAAATAAGGAAGTGTACTGTTTGACTTTTACAAATACTGCTGCCTGATTTTATGGTGAAAGAATTATACTGGACAGTGGTCCTCCATACATCCATAAGAAAGAATTATACTGGACAGTGGTCCTCCATACATCCATTAGATAGATAGATAGATAGATAGATAGATAGATAGATAGATAGATAGATGATAGATAGATAGATAGATAGATAGATAGATAGATAGATAGATAGATAGATAGATGATAGATAGATAGATAGATAGATAGATAGATAGATAGATAGATAGATAGATAGATAGATAGATAGATATACCAAAAACCCCAAAGACACTAATGTTTTATAGTGACCTGGTCAGATACAGTATAGTGTGAACTGATCAAGCACATCATAAGTGAAAATAATTTAAATCCAGTGCATCTATAAGCCTACACAGACAGTGACACCAAGCCACGCCTTGGTCTCAGCTCTTGCTATAACAGTGTAGAACCATCTGCCAAACATGCACAGTCTGTATAGCACTGAACTCTAGATACACCAGCTCTCTTCTAGATATAACACTGCAGCCAGTAAGGACCTGTGTAAAATATTTGATAGCTTGTCCTGAAGGCAACTTTACACAATCTGCAAATGGTGCCATTTCTCAAGGACTTGGCATTGCTTGCGTGTTACGTAAGCGCACCATCAGGCTCAGCTATGCAGAGGCAAGTTTTTACATATGCCATTTTACATTTTTAACCCACCCTTCCTCAAAAGAGCTCAAAACAACACACATTGTTCTTCCCTCCTCTGTATAACCTCACAACAATCCTGTGTGGCAGGTCAGAGAGATAGACCTACCTTGCAGGGTCAGTCCCAACCAATGCTCCATATAAGCTGTGGAATCTTTTGAACATAAATTCTACTTTGTGAGCTACTGGCATTAAAGTTATGAGCGAGCAATTTGGCTACTGTGTAAATTAGTTTGCTCTGGAACCATCCTTTCGGAGTGAAGACAAAAATATGTGAGCCAGAGGCTAGCACTGGTCCCAACAGTCATCTTTCATAGCTGAATGGGCTTTGGATCTGGGACTCCCAGGTGCAGCAGTCTAACCATTACACTACACTGGTTTTGCCAGGAAGTTGTGGGTTTCTTTTCTCCTTCCACAGTTCTTCCCTATGGGATCAATGAAGTAAGGAAACTTGAGAAAACATCTGCAAATTCTGAAATGTCTAATCTCATTGATTTATGGAGAGATGAGAACATTTCTGAGAGTTTAAATTACAGAGAACATAAACTGTGGTGGTGAAAAGGCCCTCAAGTTGCAGCTGACATGGCAACCATGCAAGGTTTTCAAGGCAAAAGATATTCGGAGGTGGTTTGCCATTGCCCTCCCCTGTGTCATGACCTTGGAATGCCTTGGTGGTCTCACATCCAAATACTAACCAGGGTACACCCTGCTTAGCTTCTGAGATCTGATGAGATTGGGCTAAGCCAGGCTATCCAGGTCAGAGCAGAGCATAAATGGGCTATATAAAATTATTTGCAAGATGACCTGCCACAAATATAGGACATGGCAAAAGCTTGAACCTTGATCTTCCTCCCACATCTAGTTCTTCATTAAATGCCATCTGCCAAGAAACTATCTGTTAATATGCTTTCATATGTTGGAGGCTAATGAACAGCAGTAGCCACAGTATGAATAGGAACAGTAACACTGAAGGCCACAGATATAAAATAATGGAGATCACAGTTAGGAATTTAATACAGATTTCATTGGTAGGTGAAAAAAGTCAATAGGTAGATGCAAGGCTCTTTTTGCAGCAGGAACTCCTTTGCATATTAGGCGACACACCACTAATGTAGCCAATCCTCCAAGAGCTTACAGAGCTCTTCTTACAGGGGCTACTGTAAGCTCTTGGAGGATTGGCTACATTAGGGGTGTGTCGCCTAATATGCAAAGGAGTTCCTGCTACAAAAAGAGCCCTGGGTAGATGCAATATACAAATACTAACCATATCTTAAATAAAATAAATTATTTTATTTAAGATATGTTTAAATAAATAAATAAAATAAAACTATTTTTTATTTAAATACAAATAAAATAAAATAAACATACTAGTATGCATATACCTTTAGATGTGTGGTTTGGTGATAAAGTTTGGATGGGATGAGTAACTGTAAAGAGTACACTTGTAAAGCAATTGTGATCAGTACTTAAAATTTCATCACAAATCACATTGTTAGATGAAAAGGTCAATAGGTAGGTATAACATTCAAATATTAACTATATCATACTCACCTAAAAATGGATTAATACTTATCTTACACCACCAATGCACAGGGCACTTTGCATTTCATCACAAATCACATTGTTAGATGAAAAGGTCAATAGGTAGATGTAACATTCAAATATGAACTATATCATACTCACCTAAAAAGGGATTAATACTTATTTTATACCACTAATGCACAGGACACTTTACATTTTCCAGAGTTTCGTAGACATAATTAATCTTAACTCCAAAGAGCTGCTGTTATTCCTGCATGCCAAATCTTCTCTAATGACTTCAGGAGACCTATCAAGCCATCCTTCAACTAAAAAACCTGAACTTCCTGGCTGACCTGCAGAGAGCTTCCTTTAGCTCTCAGTTTCTCACGCCGTATACAAGGGGGCAGTGTGCCCTATCAGCTGAGTTAGTGTGAGCTAGCTCACAGTTTTTTAGCCTCTGGCTCACACATTTTTGTCTTTGCTCAGGAAGGATGGCTCCAGAGTAAACTAATTTATGCAGTAGCTAAATCACTCACTTACAACTTTTACGCCAGTAGCTCACAAACTAATTTTTTTGCTCACAAGATTCCATAGCTTAGAGAGGGCATTGCAAGGAGGGTTGAGAATGGGAGTCAGAACTGTGTAGGACAGAGAGAATGTTTTGTCTAGCTCCTTCAGGATGTCTGTTTCAGGGATGACATAGACAATGAATAAGGAGACAAAGAAAAGTATCACCACAATTAGATGTGATAAGCAAGTGGAGAAGACCTTCTGTTGTGTGGTTTTGGACTTCATTCTCAAGATGGTGAGAATAATGCAGATGCAGGAGATCAACATTAGTGTAAAAGAGGGTACTGTAGCTAGGAAGGCTAGAACAAAGGCTGCATGCTTCACAAAGGAACAGTTGCTACAGGAAACCTTTGAGACAGGACATATGTCACAAAAGCAGTCGATTTCATGGGGTCCACAGAAGATCAGCTGTAATGCAAAGTAGGTTATTATGGAGCCGGTCACCAGACCGCTCATCCAAGCCAACTGCAGCCTGACATTCATAAGAGACATGTAATACAAAGAAAGCAAAGAAAAAACTATTGTGAGACACAGCCTGAAATGGATATGGATATATTTCCAGTGAGGAAACTGGCCAGAATCCTCAGTAGGTGGTTTGGCATACAGCAAGTCTCCAAACAGGATAAGTTCATGAGGATGAAATACATGGGAGTATGAAGGTCCTGGTCTGCTGCAACTACTAAGATAATTAGGAGGTTTCCAACAATAAACAAAGTATAGATGATCAGAAACAGTATCCTTATTCTAATTCCAGACTTTTTTTTTTCTGTGCGGATACCTATTCCCTCCAACAGGGGCCTCACTCTCCCCCAACAGCTTTTCCTACATAGTCAGTAGACTTCCTGGGTTTGTAGAAAAATCCAAACAGTGAGGAAATCCCTTCAGGGACGGTTGAATTGCCCCCAAAAAGCCTTTTGAAATGGCCTCTGCAGGGACCTGACTCCAGGCAGCAACGGTGGTGAGAAATTAGAATGTTGGGGGGGGGGAGGCTTCTGACTGGCTCTGTCAGTCAAAGGGTGGGGGGAGAAGGGCCCTTTCTTTCCAGGCCTCTTTCGGCCTTGGGGGGAGGGAGGGGGGAGGGAGGGAGCCTTGGGTCCAGGCTGGGGGATTCCTAGAGGTTTTGGGGTGGAGTGCAAGGAGGGCAGGATTTGGGGAAGGGAGAGGCCTCAGCTGGGTATCATGCCACAGAATCCATCCTCCAAAGCAGCCATTTTCTCCAGGGAGACAGATCTCTGTTGTTCACAGATCTCTGGAGTTCACTCTCCAGGCCCCACTTGGAGGTTGCCAACCCTAGGCCTGGCAGCAGTATAGGGTTGCCAGGTCCCCCCACGGGCACTGGCAGGGGATGGGGTAGTGGGGTTGCCAGCTCCAGGTCTGGAAACTCCTGGAGATTTGGGGATGGAGTCTGGGGAGGACAGGGACCTCAGTGGGGTACAATGCCCTAGAGTCCACCCTCCAAAGCATCAATTTTCTCCAGGGGAAGTTATCTCAGTAGTCTGGAGCTGAGCAGTAATTCCAGGGGATCCCCAGATCCCACCTGGAGGCTGGCATCCCTAGGCAGCACCCTCTGGGTGACTTGATACCACCTAATTTGCATGACTCAACTTGGCCTGGCTGCTTGCTGCTGTTCAGCAGCCACCCTATGAAAGCCAGCAGTGGTGCAGCAGTTAGAGCTTCAGAGCAGGGTCTGCAAGACCCAGGTTCAGATCCCCATATTGCGGTGGAAGCTGACTGGGTGATTTTGGACCAGTCACATACTTTCAGCCTAACCAACCTCACAGGGTTGTTGTGCAGATAAAAAGGAGGTGAGAATAATGTAAGCTGCTTTGGTCCCCACTGTGGAGAAAGACTATAATTTCCCTTGGTAGAAGCTGTGGGGGAGGGGGTGGAGACAAAAAGCTGAAGACAGATAAAGGCAGATAAAGGTTAAGTTGGCTGTTGGGTGGGAAGGAAATAGGGTTGCCAACTCTGGATTGGGAAACTCCTGGACATTTAAGGGGTGGATCCTGGGGATGGTGGGGTTTGAGGAGGGGAGGAACTTCAGACCAGTATAATGCCATAGACTCCACCCTCCAAACCAGCCATTTCCTCCATGAGAACTACCATTGCCAGCCTCTGGGTGAGGGCTGGAGATCACCCAGAATTACAACTGTTTTCCGGGTGACAGAGATCAGTTCCCCTGGATAAAATGGCTGCTTTGGAGGGTTGAGTCTATGGCTCCACCCCCAGAAGGGAGAAAGAGTGTGAGATAGGTAAGGGTAGAGGGGAGGAAGCAAAGGTGTGAGGAATGGGATAACCATCCTGCAAGTTTCTTGCGGGTCTCCACTTGTAAAGTAGAGAATTTGCAATTCAAAGAATTTCCGAAATCCCTGGAGGATTGAATTATTTTCTTAGGTTTCTATTTGATGGTAATTATCGAGGCTATTCTGAAACACAGTTGGAAGCATATTAGTGTTAGAGCACCAGTTTGAGGCTATTCTGAAACACAGTTGGAAGCACATTAGTGTTAGAGCACCAGTTTGAACTGCATTCATCTTAGAGCATCAGTTAACCCTCCTACTTTGGCACTGAGTCCACTGTTGACATGCATACCTGACACCACCTGAATCCTATGCATTCAAAATGATTTTTTGCATTTCAGATATGGTATTGCTTTATATTGCATATGAGGGATATCTGAAAGCAGCACATTATGAAGACAAAGAGGCAGGAAAGGTATGAGTTACACCTTGTGGAACATATAGGGCAGGTACAGAGTCCAGACTGGAGTCCACAATATACATGAGCCATTTTCCCAAACTGAAATGGTCACATGGATACTATTTGGCCCATTGAAGAAACCCATATATCACCTGTTATACCAGTGGCTACCCCAATGAGCCAAATAGAACACCTGAGGTTGTAGCTCAGTGTTAGAGCATCTGCTTGGCATACGGAAGGTCTCAAGTTCAGTCCCCAGCATCTCCAGTTTAGCAGCTATGAGGACCTGAGGTAGTAGGATATGTGAACTTGAGACTCCGGACAGCTACTGCCGGTCACAATAGAAAAAATTGATCCTTGAAAGACCAGTGGATGTTCTTACTCAATATAAGAAAGCTTTGTGTGTTAGACTTTTGAAGTAGCAGAGTAGTCTTTACTGCTTCACATAACAAACCCTCACCCCCAAATAAATTTCTAATGTAAAACTGGCACCTCGCAAAGAAAGGTTCTAGTCCAGTCTGTTACCTGGTTTTATATGTGCAGGGAGCTCTTTAATGCTTCAAAATACAATTCACTTTCCACAATCCATATGAAACAGTGTTGTCTGTTCTACTAATCCAGCAACAAAATGCCATAATCAACTGCCTGTGTAGAACTGGCCCAAGACCATGATAGAGTAGAAGCTTCACAAGATCTAACCAGAGGTGGCTGGGGTGGGTGGGGGGGCAGCCCCAGGGGTTTTTTTGCACACTAGGTGAGGATACCTTCTAGCGCCCCCCCAGTGTGTTAGAAGGTATCCTTGCCTGATTCTCAAACATAAATGCATTTTAGGAAGATTTTTTTTTTTTTAATCAGCCATAACTCCCTAGAAAAATGACCAAATTCAGAAAATTACTTTAAGATCAGGAAAGATTATCTCCATATGCTTCCAGCTGGGTGGCCTTGGGCCAGTCACAGTTCTGTTGGAGAGCAAGGAAAGGAGATTGTAAGCTGCTCTGAGACTCCAAGTGAAGGGCAGGGTATAACAAATCAATGAAGGCAAGATTTGAATTGGTGACTTCCTAGCTCAGAGTATGGTCATGTTCGCCAAAGAATCTTTATTGTCTGTTTTACATACCTTCCACTATTGGCATCCATACCATCCAACTGTCTTTCTGGTTACAGCAAAAATCTTAGGGCCTAACTATATGATACACTATTCTTGGATCTATCTGCAGGTCAGATGTGTTCTGGAGTTCCTCACTACCCAGGCATGCATGGATTCGGATTCGGTTCAAATCGTAACCATAGCATGTATGAAGAGGAGACTTAAGTCTTCCACCCCAAGCCATTTGCCTGCCTTGAAAAAGCTCCAGGGAGTTTATGTTTGCTTCATTGGGAAAGTAATGTGTGCAGAGGGGCTGCAAGTGTGCTCCCTTAATGGGATAAATGACAGGTACTCCAGACCATTTCAGGTCAGTAAAATAGTGCAGCCAGCCAGCTGGAAGACCTAAGCCTCCTGGATGGATCCCCATTCCCCACCCATCCCCGACAATGGCCCCAAAGTGCAAGCACAGGGCAAAACTCTCTCCCTGCCACTGGACAGACAAGTACCAAGACTCCCTCCCTTCCAAGGAAAGGGGGTGCGGAGAGACATGGAAGTGAAACTATTTCCACCAACATGTTGCTCTTTTTTCTACTTCTGCAGACATACACAGCTGCCCATCTTGATGCAGATTCATACATTTAACCTTTCTTGTACTGAAAAACATCATCACCCACCCACCCCCATTCCGCATGCAGAGGGGCACAAAACTGGTGCCTAACAGGCAGAATTACAACCAGCCTCCAGCAGACAGAAATCAGATCCCCTGGAGAAAGGCCTTGTTCTCGTGTGAGCCCCCCCCCTCTAAGGCCTTGTTCTCGTGTGAGCCCCCCTCCCCCGGTCACCAAACCAGGCTTTTCCCAGATTGCATGCCCCCTCCCATGTCCAGGTATCTACAGCCCTGATGCTGGCAGCCCTATGGCATTGGCAATTGTGGCCCAGAATGAGCCCAGCCTCCATCCCTCTGGAGAGCTCAAAGCTTATCTGCCAATGACTCATTCTGAAGGAAACCTCCATCGATCTGGCTGCTGCAAGGCTTTCCCTGACTCTTGCAAACCTGAGACCCTCCATGTTCTCTTTCACCTTGCAGAGGGAACCCTTCCCCACCCCCCAAAAGAGCCTTTCCTCTTTTCCACCCCCCCACCGGCCTTGCTTGGCCTCTCTAGCAACTGGCTCTGTGGGTTTAACCTGTCACTGCTGCAGCGCCTGCCACCTGGCCAGCCAGCCAAAGTTTTGGAAAGCTGTGGGCTGGCTTGTGGCTGGGGCGGGCTGCGAGGGAAATTAGGCTTTGCTTGGAGGTGGGACTGGAGTGGACAGCAAGGGCTGCTGGGGCAGGGGCCAGACCTCCCCAGAGAGGGCTCTGCTTGAGGGCGGGACTGGAGTGGAGAGGGAGGGCCTGCTGGGGCTTCCCACCTCCTGCCTCGGTCACCCTGGGGGCTTTTGGTGGTAGTGCCGGTGGCACAGGGCTTTTGGAGGGTGGGTTGGAGGGGGAGAGGGTGGCACAGTTCAGTGCCCACATCCAGGGCCCACAGCTGCCTGCCCTAGGCAAAAGTCTAATTCGCCTAGTGAGTGGACCGGCCCGGGGGGGGGGAATAATTGACTTACAATTTGCCAGATGTCATTTCAGTACAAAAGGAAGCTGTCTGCTCTAAGGATCTCTGTAGCATCACCAGTGGATTTGGATAAAGATATATAGAGCTGGGTATCATCTGCATATTGATGACAACCACTGATAAATAATATGGAAACAAATGGGTTGAATTAAACATGACCTTTTCAGATGTATTTACCAAGAATAGGTAGATTAAATATCTGAAGTAACTGAAAGCATCCAACAGTTTTCTGGTTGCAAATTCAGAATTTTTTGAGTCTCATATATTGATAATTATAACAACATCCTGTTTTCAAACTTAATTCAGATGTGGGGAAAGACTTGTGCTGTCTGCTGCCCTCTTGTGTCCAATATACAAGTGAGCTTTCCTTCTTTCTGGTTTGCATCTTCTTGTAGCAGTGTTGCAGGGGGAGGGAGAGAGAGAGAGAGAGTTAACAAGATTAATATCTTACCTTTCAGCCCAGTGAAGGTCACCAAAGCAGCTAATAATTAAAAACAGAGCAATCTAAAAACACAACATAAAAGTAAGTTAAAAACAAAACTAAAATGCATAAATGTATTGTTATGTACTAGGTTCGACCACGTGCGAGGCTCAGCCTGCATGCAGCCTGACAAAGAGCTGTAGCTTTGGACTTGAGACAATAGCCCGAGCGGATCCTAGCCCCACACCTATCAGAGGGCTAGGATCCAAGGAAGTCTTATGGAACGCTGTTCCACTGTAAATAATCCTATCACTGGTGTGGGGTGTGTTCTTGGGGTGTGGTTTGATCTGGAATATAGGAGTAAAGGTAAAGGTTGCCCTTGTTCGAAAGCCAGTCAAGTCTGACTCTATGGGGTGGGGTGGTGCTCATCTCTGTTTCCAAGCCAAAGAGTCAGTATTGTCCAAAGACATTTTGTGGTCATGTGGCCAGCATGACTAAATACTGAGGTGCACAGAACGCTGTTACATTACCACTGAAGCAGTACCTATTTATCTACTTGCAGCTTCTTGCTTTAGAACTGCTAGGTTGGCAGGAGCTGGGGAGCTCACTCCGTCACACGGCACTAGGGTCTTGAACTGTTGAACTACAAACCTCTGAGCCACCGTGGCCCTTGTATGGGAGTAGTCAGTCCTTAAAATATGCCAGCTGTATGGTGATTTAAAGGTCAGCCTTTACCTGGGCACCTTGAATTGGGCACAGAAACAAATTGAGAACCAGTGTAGATGGGTCAAGAGTGGAGTGATATGGTCTCTACAACCTACTCCAAGCAACATCCTGGCTGCAGCATCTTGTACAAACTGACGAATGCTTTTCAAGTGCAGCCCCTCATAAATGAACTGCAGTAACTTAATCTAGATGTTACCAGGGCATGTGCCTTGGTGGCCAGACCTTTTCGGCCCAGGAAAAGCCACAGCTGACTAACTAGTAGAATCTGGTAAAAGGCATTCTTGGTCACAGTCACTGCCTACTTATCTAGCTGTAGGGCCAGGGCTATGGCCCTAAGCTATGGACCTGGTCCTTCAGGTCAGTCCCTCCCCTTACCAATAACACTTCACCTTGGAAGGATTAAATCTTAATGTATTAGCCCACATCCACACCACAACTGCTTTGAGGCACAATGCTAGGGTTTCTACAGCCTCCCTGGGATCAGCTAGAAGCATAAGATAGAACTGAATGTCATCTGCATGTTGATAAAAGTCAAGCCCAAATCTCCAAATAATCTCACCCAGAACATAGGGGACAAGATGAGAGCTGTGAGGCTCTGTAGGTCAATGGACAAGGAGCTGAGCAGTGGCCCTACCTTCCAGGTTGGACTGAAACCACCACAAAATTGTACTTCCCATTCCCAGCTCCAAAAGGCAATCTGGAAGGATACCATGATTGATGGTATCAAATTCAGTAAGAGGTTCAGGGGAATCAGTAGGGTTGCAGTCCCCCTGTGTCCATCTCCCATCACAGGGCATCAGCCAGGGAAACCAAGCCTGTTTTAATCTCATATCCAGGCCTGTTCAGACTGGAAAGGGCCAAATAAAATCCAATCCTTGTCACCAAATAAATGTTAAGTATTAGCCTCACACAATGACAACATAAGATCTCAACTAACTTTATTGGAGAGCAAAGGATGAGGTTACAAGAATTAACTAGAAAGCAATAGCTACTTACAAATAACCAGGTGTGGATTACCCTGCTAACTGAAGGACTGCAAAATCAGAGCAGATCATAGAATCATAGAGTTGGAAGGGACCTCCAGGATCTAGTCCAAGCCCCTGCATAATGCAGGAAATTTACAAATACCTCCCCCCACACCCCCAGTGACTGCTGTTCCATGTACAGAAGATGACAAATAAGTAAATAGATAAATAGAAAGTATATCTTAAAGGTACATCATACCATTTACAGAACTATTCCATACACCACAGGATCTAATAGCGTTACCATGTGCCAGCATGGGGTGGGGAGATCTCCTGCCCTCATTGGGCCTTGCCAGCCAGCACTTCAGCAGCCAGCAGGAGAAAGGTGTCTGGGGTTTTTTGGCTTGATGCCCCTTCCAGGAAAACCTGGGTGTGATGTTCACATCTAAAGGCATTTCTGGAAACTCTATGGCAACACCATTATGTTTTTGGTGGTTCCTATAGAAGACTGATTTCATTCCACTGAAAATCTGGGAACTGCTAAACCCAGAGGAACAAAAAGTATATTTTTTACACTATTTACAGAACTTTTCCATACACTACAGGATCTATGTAGGATTGCCAAGTGATGGGGGAAAGCCTGAAAGTGCCATCAGTCCACTCTAGGAATTGCTAAAAACTCTATGGTTTTACATGACTGGATGCATTGTGTACATGACTATAATATGATAGGTTGGATCAAGCCAACTTTTTCTCTCAATCTAGCTGATTTCTTCTTTTTACACAACCCATCCTATATGGTTTTTCTCTGTTCAGGTGTCAGGATCCCCAGCAGAGCCATTGGAGCAGCAGAGAGGATTGTTCCCTCCTGGTTGGTTGGATACCACACATTAATTTGAAGGTGGGGGGGAATCCCATAACAATGGTTCCTCAAAATAATATTAGATCAGATGTCTTTCTATTTTTAAAAAATATATAGCATTATATGGTACATACATGTCTGAGAAGCTACTGTGTTTGATGTAGCTACAAGTCATTGGATTCTGGATATTGACCACAGATCTCCTTTATAAACAGCCTGAAAATTATTATCTTCATCTACCTACACCTAGTACATCATGTTTGGGGATGAATCTTCAGCAGATCTAATCAGATGTCATGATTTATTCAATGGGGTTGACTCCCAGGAAAGTGTTCATTGGATTGCAGCCTTTGTTAATATGACCATTTCTATATACTGAAGTATGCCAGTTGCCCTCTGACTCTAAATTATACTAAATATATATTTTTAAAAAATCTTACAAGGAACATTGCTTGCTCAGCCTTTTCAAGAAATATGATGCCATACTCTGTAAATATATCAATATCTATTATAAAATAAAGTTAGCATTGAACTTCTTTAAACAATTCAGCCAAGTTTCCAAGACTGTCCCTGGGGGCAGAAGTTTTATCTACATTTTATCCCTCCTCACTCTTCTACCTCCCACAGAGAGAGGATATGAATATGTCACTAAGAATATAGAAAGTCAAGCAGAAGCAAACTTCTAACTTTTCCTTCCCAATCCCATGGAATATCTATTTGTCAAAATACCATTTATTTAAATAAATATGGAGAAGGACTACCAACATTTTGCTATTGCATGAATACAAGTTGAAGACAGACTCTAGAGCCAGCATCTGAAGCACAGATTGGAATGCAAAGACAAAATACCAGGGAACGCCAGGTTAGGAATGGAATATGAATGGAAAACATCAGAGATTCCACCAGTAACCATCTTAGAGGTAAACTTTTATTGAATTCTATCACTTTTGTGTCCCCATTTACTGTATATGAGACAGGGCATTTTAACTTTTATTCCATGAGACTAAACAATAAGCAAGCTAAACAACAAGAACAACAAAAATCATTAGTTTGAAACCTGGACAGCATCTAGACACCAACTACTTCTGCTGCTTTCCCTGTAAACAGTAGACCTGTGGAGTCAGAACCACAAGACACATCAGCAAATCTGATTGATCTGCTCTCTGCTGTAAATCAGATGAGTATCTGGAACTGAGAAGAAATCAGTGAGATCTACAGAATGTGAATCTTTAACTTTCTGTAGAATATTCTCACAGAATGTGAATCTGTGAATCTCTAGGACTGCCCCATAGTTTTACCAAGAAAGAGGACGAGGTGGCTGGTTTGCATAGGATAAGAATTACTATGAGGATGCTTTCAGATTGCATACATTTCTTCCAGATTAAGTGTCCAGGGAAATATATATAATTGTAAAAGTTAGAAAAGACCAAAAGCCACTTTCATCCTATCAAATAATCTGCTCAACTGGATTGTCACTTATAACCCTAAATATTTGCCTCCTGTATATTTTTAGTTACAGACAGTTCACTTAATGGGATTAGTACAGACGCAGAGAGAGAAAGAGAGATGATAGAGATAGATGGATGATAGATAGAGATTATAGACAGATGAGAGAAAGAGACAGAGACTATAGACAAAGTGGTTTCAAGCAGGGAGATGAACCATTCAAAAATTTTAATTCAGTTCATGTTAATGGTATCCAGTTCTTGTTAATATTTTTAACTCTCATGTTTACCAGTGGTCCAGATACTCATTTTGAGACATGATGGTCCTTTCTGCACTTGGATCTCATCCCTGGTTTTATCAGAGTTCAACTCAGGACACAACTTGGGGTGAAACCGGGGTGACCTCAATGTAATGTGGAAGCAGAAATTACCCCGAGATAATTACAAGGGTGAACTTGAGTGTAGTGTAGAATGTAAAAATACCCCAAGATAATCACAGAGGTGAACTCCTGTGTAGTGTAGAATGTAAGTCTGGGGACAGGGTTGAACCAGGATTTAGGGTCTAGCGTGGAAAGGACCAACATGACCTTGAGTATTTTGAATCAGTTCAGAAATATTTTATGTAGGATTAAAATCATCCTGATCCTGAACAACGTGTAGCTCATGAAGCTGACAGCAGGCTCTCTAGCAATGCATTGTAAACCTGTGAACAAGTTGCGATGTCCCATTTTTGCAGTCCCAGACAAGTTGAAAAAAATTTAGGGTTTACCAAGTGGCTGTCGGACTGCATTTGTAGTAGCAAGTTACAAATTATGCATGCTTGAACAACTGTCAAGATCACTTAGAGATGCAATATAATTCCAATAAAATTAACTTTATTTTTATGCTAATAAAATTAGTACAAGAATATATCTTGACAAAAAATTAAACATGATGATTGTATAATACACTCCAGTCAAAAAGAGAAAAGAAACAAAATTATGCTAGTGTTAAAAAAGAGTACAAAGAAAGAAGAAAAAGACTAAATATTATAATTAAACTGTTTTATGTATAATTGTCCCTGGTTTATGAGTAATTGAGCAATAGGAATTATAGCCTAACCCAAATTTATAATTAAATGGTAAAAATGAGGAAGATTAATGATAGTATAAAGCAATTATTTGATGTTAGAATTTGAAGATGTAAAATATAAGTATGTTATAAAGTGATTTAGCTAAATAATATCTAATGATATTTGGAAGAAGATTTTAATAGAAAATGCAGCAAAATTTTTGATACCAATTTGTTTGTAATGGTTAAATAGAATTCCTCAAGATCTATTTTATTGGAAATGTATTTAGATGAAGTTATTAATAAGTTTGGCTGACAAATAATATAATGGTTAAGTTAAAACCCATTAAGAGCTATTATATTGGATATGTATGTGGACTGAACACTTTAAAAATTTGTTTGGAAAATTATAACCATTTTTTTCATCCTCCCTTTATAGATATTGGTCCTCTTCTTTAAGGATGATGAATATGAACAACTTTGCTATATATATTAGAAATGCTTAAAATAGATATATATTAAATAGAAAAATAGGTATTTACTATGAAATTATATACTATTTTTTTAGTTAAAGATGCTAGGCATGAAGATATGTAACTTGATTTTTACATTATGCTTAATAGAAATGATACTAGAATGTATAGGTGCTGGATAGATGAAAGAAAGCATATACATTTTTTAATTTTGTTTTATTACATAGTGTTGCTAAGTGGCTAGTTTAAGAGGAGGTAAAATTTTAGGTAATGTAGTAATTATGTTATGTACGAGAAATCCAAGTAGATATTGTGAAAATGTATGACTCTCCCTTTTATCTTTTCTTTTCTGAAAACCAATAAAATATACATTAAAATAAAAAGTGGAGTATTCCACGACTAACCTACAATAAAATAAGAAGTTATAGGAATTGATCACAGATCCTCAGTATTATGTATGCTTTGCATTGCAGTCCCAAGCAGAGTTATGCCTTTCTAAGCCTGATGATTTCCATGGACTTAAGGAGTGTAAATCTGCTTAGGATGCCACTGAATAAATTGACTTTGATTAATGCAGAAATGAGGCTTTCTCTGTTTTCTGTGTCCTCCTGTGACTAGATTCCTGACTCTTGTATTGGTTTAGTTTTTTGTGCCGTATGCCTTAGGCTTGTGGGGCTGTTCTTTTAAGGCAGCTACTGATATTGTCCACTGTGTTTTATGGCTCAAGTAATGCTTTCAGCCCTGACCTGGATAGCCCAGGCTAACCTTCTTTCATCAGATCTCAGAAGCTAAACAGGGTTGGCCCTGGCTAGTATTTGGAAGGAAAACCACCAAGGAATACCAGACACAGAGGCCAACAAAGGCAAACCACCTCTGAACGTCTGTTGCTTTGAAACCATAAGGGGTGACCATAAGTCAGCTGTGACTTGATGGCAGCAACAACAGCAAACAATGTTGCTCTCTGGGAGGGAAGGTGGCATGGTTTAGCCTGATCTTGCAAGATCTCAGAAGCTAAGTAGTGTTGGAGCCTGGATGGGAGACCACCAAGGAAAGTTCTGCAGAAGAAGGCAATGGCAAACCACCTGTGCTTCTCACTTGCTTTGAAAGCCCCTTGTTGGGGTTACCATGTTAATAGCAAGTTGAGTTATATTGCTTTCAGAGAATTAGCTTTTTAAAGATGGCATGTGTTGTTTTAATATTTTATGAGCTATGGTTTTGCACAGAGGTAGATATAAATATTTTAAAATAAATATTTCATTTTTCATTCTAAGCAGTTGCCCATCAACTTCATTGGTGTCTCTGATGTCTAGTATTATGGGGGAGGGAGAAAAAATTCACTCTATCTACTTTCTCCACTAGATGCTTCTCTTCCTTGTCATCCCTCCCCCAGACTCAGAAGTCTCAGTTCTCATAGGAAGTGTGCCCCAATCCTTTAATAATCTTGGTTGCCTTTTTCTGCACCTTTTCCAGCTCTGCAGTGTTGTTTTTGAGACACAGAGATGAGAACTGTACTCAGTAATCCAAATTTACAAGAGATCTATGAATGAGCATTACAATATTGGCTGTTTTATTTTCAGTAATTCCCAGCATGGAGTTTGCCTTTTTGACCTCTGCCACACAATGTTGGCATTTTCACTGAACTGTTTACTACAACCCCAAGATTGTCTTGCAAACCAAGCTCATGTGATCTTAGAGCAAGCCCACAAATTACCAGTTCCTCAACACTGCAAAATATTAAGGACTATCTCTGAATAGTAAATTCTATCGCTACACTGTACATGGAAAATAAGAACATTGCTGAACAGTTTCCTGTGCCTCTCTCCTTACAGTGTGGTACCATTAGAGAGCTTTCAAACATCCCTCACAGGCATTCTGAAACAGTAAAATAGTCAAATAATCATGCCAACCCAATATGCATGTCAACGGTGGGCTTGTGTCAGGGAAGGAGGGGGAACTGGTCCTCCCTAGCAGACTAACACTGTTCAAATTGTATTTCAGAATGAGCTTGATATTCACCAGCAAACAGAAGTTGGGCGGAATCAGTCAAGCGTTACAACATTCATCCTTCTTGGCTTTGGGAAATTCCTTGAATTTCAAATTCTCCTCTTCATACTGTCTCTGGTCATCTACATTCTGGCTGTTGTCGGGAACCTCCTAATTACTGTCCTAGTGGCAGTTGACCAGCACCTTCACACCCCCATGTACTTCTTCCTGATGAACTTGTCTGCCTTGGAAACCTGCTACATTTCAAACATCCTTCCCAGGATGCTGTCCAATTTTCTATCTGGAGATAGATCCATTTCGTTTGAAGGATGTGTCACACAATGGTATTTTTTTGCTTTCTTTGGATCCACTGAATGCTACCTCCTGTCTATGATGTCTTATGATCGGTATTTGGCAATCTGCAAACCTCTTCATTACATGACCCTCATGAATGGCAGACTCTGCCTGCAACTGGCTTGCACATCTTGGATGGCTGGGATAGTAACCAGCACCATAATAACCTCCTTTATGCTACAGCTGACATTCTGTGGACCCCATGAAATCAACCACTTCTTTTGTGACATATTTCCAGTGTCAGACCTCTCCTGTAGCAATCCGAACTTTGTGAAGCTTTCAACCTATATTCTGGGTAGCATGGGAACTGTTGTCCCTTTTACACTAACACTGGTCTCCTACATCTGCATTATTCTCACTGTCTTGAGAATTCCATCTAAAGTTGCACAACAGAAGGCCTTCTCCACTTGCTCATCCCATCTCATTGTAGTGATACTTTTCTATGGCTCCTTATTAATTGTCTATGTCATCCCTGCAACGGACACCATGAAGGAGCTAAACAAAATCTTCTCACTCTTCTACACTGTTCTTACTCCTGTGCTCAACCCTCTTATATACAGCTTGAGGAACCGAGAGGTGAAGGAAGCTCTTTGCAGATTAGCCAGGAAATTCAGCAACATAATTGTGTAGCCTAAGGTTGACTTGATGGGTCTTCTGAAGTCTTGTTGGAGGATCTGGCATCCAGAAATGACTAAAGAGCTTTGGGGTAAAGCTGAATTGTCCTTGTTTACAAAGCTCTGTAAAGTGCCAGGTGCTGGTTGCACTGGTGCAACATTATGGATTGTGATATAGTTACATATTTCCATGTTGCAAGTGACTTTTTTATCTACCAATGAAATCTGTGATAAAATTCCAAATACTGTCCTCAAATACTTAATATGTGCACCCTTTAAAATTACTCCTTCCATCTATCTTGTAGCTAATGTTTATTATTAAAACCCCATGCCTCTAAAAGGATAAAAGCATAACAGATGCTTACTTGGCATGCGATATTTATTAAAGAACTAGAGGGAGAAGGTTCAAGTTCTACATTCATGGCCAGGAAAAATATATTCTTGTAAGGATTACATGCTCTGTTCATGCGTCATGTGATAAAGATAGACATAGTCATACACAATCTCAGAAATGTTTTATTTTTCTCTGTAAATCACAGAGAGCTGGCTCCAATGAGCTTTTCTGCTGCTGAAAAAAAAGGAAGTGGATGGGTCTCCTTGATAACTTCAAAAGGCTACATTGGGGATCATGGGATCTGCATGGAAAAAAGCCATGTGTGGTAGGGACTGTAATAAGGACGGGGAATTGGGCTAGATTGTGAAAAAGCTGGCTAGATCCAACCAAAACAAGATAGACTTTAATTGAAGCAGCAGCTCTAGTAGCACAGACTAGCCCAATCTTGCCTGAACTCAGTAGCTAAGCAGGGTGGGCAGCTGGACGGGAAGCCACCAAGGTGGACTGGGGCTGCTAAGCAGAGAAAGTTGATGGCAAACCACCTCTGCTCATCGCTTGCCTAAAAAATCCCATGAGGGGGAACTTCATGGGGTTACTATGAGTTGGTTGCAACTTGATGACACACTTTACTTACTTAAGTTGAAAGGCATTGAGTCTGCCTTTCACACACTCTTTGTCTCTTGGACGTTTTCCTCAGATTTCTGTGCAGCAAGGATCTTATCATGTACATTTTATTACATTAGCTCAAGGACATAGCAAAACAGCAGAAAAACAAAGCAAGGCAATCACTGTTCAAAATGGATCATAACCCAATAATGGTGATATAGTGCTGCTTCTCAAACTGCGAGTAGCAGTTTGGCAACTGTTTGGCAGGTGGGTCACAAAGTCGGGAGGAAAGAGGAGGAATGAGGTGAGCTGGAAGAGGGGGCTCTAAGAGGCTTGGTGGCAGATTGGGGTTTGCCTCTGCACATTATATGAAATGGTCAAGAAATACAACCTGTTACAATAACGCATATCAATGCTAAACATGAAAATACAATATATATCTTTCAGTGATAAATGATAGGAAATTCTTGTATTTCATGTAGGGGAGGGGGTATTTGTGGTTACTTTGCAAGTGGTTCCCAGAAAGTAGAATGATTTTAGAAGTGGGGCCCACTTCAAAAAGTTTGAAAGCTACGGTGATAAAGATATTCTAAACCAGGAGTCCCCAACATGGTCCTCACTGACATTTTTCCTGGCACCCGCCAAGGGTTTTTAGAAAGTGGGCAGGGCAAGATGGGGCTTTTACCCAGGAAGGTTTCTGATTGGTCATCAGAGATTTGATTGGCTGTGCGTATTTTTAAAAAATGTTGCTTTGGCAGCAGCTAGCACCACAGCACAAGAGTCTTCACTGCTAGACTGAAGGTAGGCTGTGTGGCAGCCATTTTATGGCTGGCTCTGCCTCTGGGAGCAACTATTTTGAGGCCACCATTTTGTGGCTGTGCCCACTCCACTGTGTCAGAATTGCAAAGTTGTTCACAGGCTCAAAAATGTTGGGGACCTTTAATTACTGGAGAAACTGTACATATGGCACTGGAAACATTGTTTCTCAACTTGTGGCCCAAAGAATTAGTTCCAAAGGTCCAGGAAAAACTGATTGTCTTGCTTTTAGTAGCTGCAAAAACAGCTATAGCTACAGTTTGGAAAGGTGTGGAGGTGCCTACGGTAGGTTTGTGGGCATCATAAGTTATGGGACATATACCTGATAGGAAAAAATCACTTATGATGTGACTAAATACGAACCACATGCATCTGGTTCTGACTTTGCCATGGTTTGGCTTGTTATACTACATTATTTGTTGAAAATTGAAGTGGTGCTGAAAAACTTGAACTCCTTGATTTCTGTTTAATGTTTCTCCAGTGGGTGGTCTGCATAATTTATGGCTGGTGTATTGGGTGGGAAGTTTCATTGGTTAGATAACGCTGGTTATGTTAGTTTGTGTGTAATATAGTTAGTTTTAATTTGAGTAGTTATATATTATTCTGCACTTTGTAATATATCAATTGACTAGATTTGCTGTGTGATGATTACTGCATAACATCTATATTAACTTGCACTGCGATTTGTTTGTTTTTTTTAATCACAAAATGTTAAATAATAATAAAAAAGGTCAGGGACCGTTGCGCTAAACCATAAAATATAACTCAGTGGAAATGTATCTGCGTCTTGTGATCAAAAATGGAATAGGTATCAGGAGACAGTGTGCAAAACTTGCATCCAGTATGGGGATGTCCACATGTTAGCCACCTGGATATCCATTCTGATATTGTGCAACTGGAAGCATGACAGGTTATAGTCAGAGGAATCCAGGTTGGCCAAAGTCGACTTGATAAACTACAGGCTGTAAGTACTCTGTATGAATGTCACCAGTACTCAAAATGTTTTTCTATGTTGTTTGCACAAATTCTACGTTACACAACTTGTATTTGTTGCTGTTTCATAATGTGCATTGTTTTCTACAGCCAGTACAAAAACAGAAAAAACCCAACTGCCATCACAAACTTCATTCCTGTCAGATTTACTGATCTTCCAGAAAACTGGACTCTACTCTTCCTGGCTTTCTTCACAGTCCACATAATTACTTTGGCTGGAATAGGTGGGGGGGGATCAGTTCCATACACTATATATTTTATTTCACAAAACTCTTTATTTCCTACAATAAATGTAATACAAAAGCAAACAAACTATCATCATGACTTTCATTCTTCTTGGATTCACTGATCACCCAGAGCTTCTTCTCTTCCTGGCTTTCTTCACAATCTACATGATTACCATAGCTGGAAATCTCATCATAATTATGCTTGTTATTACAGGTCTGCATCTATTCCCCCCCCCATGTATTTCTTCCTTGGGAATCTATTCCACTTGGAGATCTCTTACATATCAAGCATCCTGTCTAGATGGTTCATCAGTCTTCTGCCTGGGGATAGAGCCAATTCTTTCCATGGCTGCATTTGTACAATATTTCTGCTTTGATTCCATAGAGCCTGTGGAATGTTATCTCTTGGCTATGATACCATATGATTCCTATTTAGCCAAATGCAAACCACTGAGTTACACAAGTCTTATACATGGTAAAATTTTACCATGTCTTAGACTTACCATGTCATATGTCTTAGAAGAGTACACTGACAAGTGTTGCCATAATGAGTTCTTGCAGCTGTCATTCTGTGTCCCGAGTGATCTGATCTGATGGTGTGTGATCTAGGCCCTCTATTAAAGCTCTCTTGCAACAACATTGTTGGAGGAAGATTGCAATTAATTAGAATAGGAGTGTATGTGAAACTCAGACCCCGGTCACACAGGCCAGATAACGTGGCGGGGAGGCATGGCTATTTGCGCCATCACTATTAGACCCGCCACCAGGGCTCATTTCCTGCAGGAGTGCACTGGAGCGAAGCTCTGGCACTAAGGAGCCCAGGGGGTAGGCATATGCAGCAAGCCCTGCCCCCTGCTCCCAGCAGTCCCCCCTCACCTTTCCCAGTCTGCTGGCTGACCCAGTGGAGCACTGTGGAAAGCTGGCCCTTGAGCTGCTCCACCACTGTGTGGTCCATGGCATCTAGCATGCCCAGGCTCTGCCCGTCCTCATGCCAGCCCTGGCATGATGCCTCTGCAAGGCAGGCTCTGGCAACTCCTGTGAGGCCTGCGAGGAGCTCTGCCTCGGCTTTCTGAGCCTACTCGGCCTCCTCCTGCACCTCTTCCCCACCACCACCCTGCCTCCCTACCTGCTCGAGGCCATGTGCATCCTCTGTGCTGCCCTCCTCAACCCACGAGCAGCCACATACTTTCCTGCGCTTGCTGGCCATCCAAAAGAGTCCAGTGGCACCTTTAAGACTAAGGTTTATTTAGATATAAGTTCTCCCTCCTCTGTGAGGGCAAATCTGCCCATCCCACCCCCCCATAGCTAGCAATCCAAAAGAGTCCAGTGGAGCCTGAGCGGTGGGTGTTGCCTTTTGACACACTTCCGGTGATGTCAGGGGGTGTGGCATATGCAAATAAGTTATGATCATGAGTTATTTTAATGAGCTCCTGCACCTTTTTTTCTATGAAATGATCCCTGCCTGCCACTAAACGATCAGATGCAACAGTGGGGAACTGGAGTTTTTTTCAGCAGCGCATGTTTCTGGCGCACTTCAATGGGGCAAGAGGAGTGCGCTAAAGCAATCTGCGGCCTGTCACAAATGTTTGATAGTGGGCTTTTGCTGGTACTTTTTAATTCCAGAACTTCGGCTGGATGATCTGGGTTGCCGATGGGTGTGGTACGCTGACCAGATGAGTCCATTTGATCACACCAGTAAAATCCACCCGGCATTTGTGAGTATCCCACGGCAAAATCTGCATGTGATCGGAGCCTCGGGCATGTTTGTGAAAGATGGGACGGGACCACTTTACGAAGTTATATTGCAATTGAGCCACCTGTGGACAGTAGCCAGAACTGCAGCCAACACAGAGCCATGCACCAGGACGAGACCTGCCAGAGGAAGCTGCCCGGAAGATCGGCTCCAGAAGGGCACCAGGACACCAATATCTGAAGCCGTGGAAGGAAGCCGGACGACAACTAGCCCGGGGTGCTGGTAGGCAGTCACCACCCTGTAGACTATGTGGCCCAAGTTAGGTTAAAATTGGTTGGTTAGAACCGCTATGTAAACCGCCCAGAGACCCTCCGGTGTTAGGGTGGTATATAAGCCGAAAGTATGGTATATATATTCAATCCCCCACGCTGAGCAGGAGTTCTACTGAGCAGCCTTGGGCCAGTCACACTCAGCCTAACCTACCTCACAGTGTTGTGAGCATAAAATAGAAGTGTGGTGCATTATATTGTAAGTTGCTTTTGGCTCCCATGGAGGGAGAAAAGTGAGGTGTAAATATCTTAATAAAATAAAAGTATAGGGAGTGTCTTTCAATCCATAAATCCATTTCTTTCCCATACTGTGGAAGGTGGAAATATTTAAAGGAGGAGCTGGGATGTAAAATGTACACATGACTGCAATACATGAGAATGGTTATTACCCAACACTGTTTATTTTCCTTTCTTATGCAACTTATTAAATCCATTCAGAGAGAGTAAACAGATCATTTATAATGTTGCCTTAAAAAGCATGTTTCACTCAGTGTTCCAGAAGACAACTAATTTTTTCAAGAAGTCAGTTGGAAAACATTAGTGCAGAATGAGTAGAAAAACACACACCCCCCCAGTGTTTCCAATACACATGCCCAAGAGATTAATAAAAAGTGCTATTGTGTGTGACAACCCTTTTCCCTCACACACAGTGCCCACAACCCTCTTTAGCCTGTCTCTCAGGTTATGGGTTATACGTAGGTCAGGACATCACAAACTACCCTTCTTGTCTCTTTTAAAATATGTATAGCACCATGACCATTTCACACCTCAGGTCATCTCTCTCCCAGAGACATCCACAGACAGGGTAGCCCAGCCCCCTTTAATAATAAGCCCTCACTCACACAGCTAGTGAGGTTGTGGCTCACACCCTGTTCCAATCACTCACTGCCACCATTCATTCATATCCTATTTTTTTTAAGAATTTATTTCAATAAAGACAGACTTTAACTGAATTAGTAAAATAAAATGTACATCACCCACCTTGACTGTACCATTTTATGTCCAAAGGTGCTGAGTCAGCAACACAGAAGGGGTTGAATCTCCAGGATGAGTACATGGATGGTGTCGGTAAAGTGGATCTTTTCCCACCTCCTACTTCATGAGGCAAACCTATTTATCGACTTTATTTATTTATATATTAAATTTGTTAATCACCCAATCCTTGCGATGCAGGGCTTCTGTTCCATTGTATCTTTTGTCCATGTGGGTCCCATGATCCTTAGAACAGCATTGTTAGTGATCGAAAGCAACAAATAAGGAGACATGGGATCAATTAAGAAATGCCAGTGATGTCCAATCAAGTGACATGAATTACTATGAATAGATACCATGCAAAATGGAGGTAGAGATGGTGCAGGCTCCACTGTGCAGGTACATTGCAGATGAATCCACATCAGGGCCTTGCTCAGCCATGTCCTTTGCTGGTCCATGCAAGTTCAAGTAAAGCAGTGCATCTGCAACGAAGCTCCCATACCCTGTGACTACACAACTTCTCTGTGATAGTTTCACTCAGGGCCAGCGGCAATCTAGGTCTCTCTGAACCATCTCACCAACCACTGCTGCAGCTTTCCTATGAATGGTAAGACTTTCCATAAATTTGGAAACAATGGAGGCAATGGGGGCAACCTTTTTGGGGGCCCACAGAATTGGACCTCCTGGTCCAATGTTCTTGAAACTTGATGGGTATCTTGGAGAGAGGCTCCATCAGCTACCCTGTGAGTTTGGAGCCTCTCCATCAAACCTCCTCCCCTCCAGCCCCCAGAATATACCCTGTTTTCACCATTGACTTCAATGGCCCATAGGATATAATGGAGCTGAAATTGACATTCAGCTGCCTGAAAGACTCCCAGGACCCCGGCTGGGGGGTGGGGCTTGGCTCCTGAGCTCCCAGAGCACAGCTCCGGTGCACTGCCCCCCAAAAAGACACCTGACTACAGTTGCTGTAACTATCACTGGAATCTCCTGCTAGCATAAAGAGTTTTGTGTCAGTTGGCTGCTTGCAAAATTTATTGTTCAGGAACAAAAAATGGAATAGTTTTGGAACACACAGGAACAAAGCTGGAACACAAGAATGCTGGTTGTGCACTGTTAAAGGTGTAGTGCAAATGCAGGCTTCAAGGCTTGCCTGCAAGGACACAAAATGCAAAGGGGTGGGTCTCACCGGAACTGGAATAGCTGTGGGACCAGCTGTTGCTGCTGTGACACTGATAGCAAATGTGTCAGGCACAGGTAGGGCCTCGGCTTCCGGAACTTCCACCTGCTGCAGGTCCAGATAGGCTTCTGGAAACTGATGTCAGGTCAGGCTTAGGGTCCACCAGATGCATGGCTCATCATGTGTGAAAGATGTGAAACCAGGATGGTGTTTCCCTCAAGCAGTGGAGCAGTGGTGGTTGTCAGAAGCATCAAAGGAGGCCAGGAGCAGCCAAGTGCTGTTAGCTGGGAGCGTCAGTAGCCAGATTTGATCGCCAGAGTAGATGTCAGAGGCAAGCCACACCAGTCGGTTTTCCTTTAGTAGGGTCTCTTCGGTAGGGATCTATAGCTTTAATAATGTGCAGGGCTGGCTAAAATTGTTAATAATATACTATTATAACAAAAGAACAGAAAAAAAATCTTAATTCTTAAAGCTTAACATTATGCATGCTTCTATCTAAAATAATATAGTTTCAAAAGAAAGGTTTTTAATCTTATTGTTACGGTAATTTCATACCCTTAAATAATTACTGTAGCACTGATGATGACTTTTCATTGGGTGAGGCAAGGTTCACATTCACAATCAAACTCAGAATGTTAAATTGCTCCTCCCCACCCCCTTCCAGTCAGGCAAATTATAATGGGCACTTTTACAGACCATTTGTGGAATAACCATGGCTGCACTGTGGAGCAGTTTGCTGAAATGTTAAGGGAGTCCCCAAGGATGTCTTACGTCCCCCTTTTGAAAACTCAAGGCTACATGCAAGAAGATTCAGTGTTCCAGTGCCTCCCCCCCCACTCACAGTGAAGAGAGGGTGGCTGGGTATAAGCCCATGCTTCCCTGCAAATGAACGGCTGGATCAGATGACAAAATTCAACAGCTAACAGAATGTGGAATCTCACTTTAAACACGTTCATTAACAAGGAGCTACGTGGCTTCCTGTAAAAACTTTGGAGGCAGGAAGGTCCACTTATGTCAATAACCCCCTGGAATGTAATTGGTAACCAAGAGGGGCTGTGGTGCTGGCCGTTCCATGTCTCCGGTCGGGCAAAATTATTAGCAGCATGCTCCGACCTTATGACAAGGAGGTGTAAGTGGTTCGGGTGGAGGTAGAGGCGAGGGGGAGAGGGTTAAAATTGTTTGTCGTCGTCCCCCCAATTCGTCAGGCTGCATCCAGCCAGAATGTGTTACTACTGGACATTGAGGATTTTAACACAAACTAAACAAACTAAAACAACAAATGTTGTATATGGTTTTGCCAGGTTTGCAGACCAAAGGAAAAAAGAAAGAAAGTTACTTCATACCAAACTAGAATCACTGATTATTAGAAGTGGGCTGCCACTGCTGGATCACAAGGAGTTTAACACAAGGGCAAAAAATAAAACAGGATAGCACAATTCAGTTCTTATCTTAACTCTAATAACTAACTTATACTAAATAATAACGGCGCATCATTTATTTTCCATACTCTACAGATAAGGACAACACATTTATACTTAGACCAAACTGGAAACATACAAACAGGAATGGGACAAAGAGTGACTTGGAGAAACATAATAAACCATGTATTGATGTTTTTGTGAACACAATGTCAGAAGTGCCTTCTGTCTCTGGAGAGAGTGTTATTGCTCACTGCTCCGTCAAAATGGGCTAGAATTGTCTCCATCAATTCCAGACATCTGCCCCAAGTTGGCCAGGAAGAAGAAAGGAAAAGGGGATATTTTCACTCATACTATTTTCACCTCCATATTTTCACTCATACTATTTTGTTTAACAGATTATATTAATAACTCATCACACTTATGCATTTTTATAGGAAAAACAAAACAAAACCCGGAGGTGGCCGGAAATACATTGCCCCTATTCAGCCAAACTTATTGCCCCTCACGGGCACAAACCATAGGCTGACTACAAACTTAAAACCTTTTATCTTATTTCTATGATAGGGGAAGGGAAAGCAATGAAAAAAGGAATGGGAAAAAAGGCAGACTTTAATCTTGCTCCCCACTTAACACGAAACAACACACAGTCCACTGACAAGGGAGACAAGACCACAAAAGGGAGATGCACACAACAAACCACAAACACCAGCGAAACCCAGCCACTATAACCAAATTGTTCCAATACTTTAAAACCCACAACCAGAAACCCTTCAGGTGCCACATCCCTGCTCCCAAGTAAGGGAGACTGACAAAGGATTTACAGACCCACCCAAAAAGGTACCTTTTGCCGGCTAACAGAAGCTGGTTCCTCGTCACTGGACTCCAGGGGCCGCCTACTGATGCCCAAGACAGCTACTTCCACGGGTAGACCTGAGGCCAGAGGATAGCTGGAGAAAAAAACAGCCAGGTGCACCTTCCTTCAAAGCATCTGGCCCCCACACTTCTAGCAGCAAAATCCGAGCCACCAGCAGTAGAGCCCCACGGTGGGCACCAAATTTGTTGTACAAAAAAATTTCTAGTCAAGAAATGGAGTCAGAAATGAGGAGAAAGTTCTTAGTGTTTAATTGCAATTAGACAGGGGAAAACAGTTGGACCAAATGGCCCATCAAAAACTGACTGCTTTCTGAGCATATTCAGGAAGTAAATGATCTTTTATACATGAACTGACATCATTAAGAAAACAATATTCAGAAAGGCATAATTGGTTACAAAAGACAATGGTCATTCAAATAATAAGCTTTTGATTTGTCAGATGCAAAGAAACATATCTACGTCAAATAAAAAGGTTTTTTTCCCTGATATGAGACTAAAATCTTATCTGACCCAGACATTTCAAGGTTTTGTCTTTAAGAACTACAGAATCATGAACTTCGTACATATTATCTTGTCTGCTAACCATAACAGACTTACAAGAGTAAAGCCTTCTATATAATAGGCCTTCCTTATATCCTAATGAAATATTACTTAAAAGAGAAATCCAGAAAATACGAATATGAATAATCAAAAAGGGAAAAAACCTATATAAAAAAAATCTTTATATTCCCATTCATACTACACCATCCCGATGCAGTGATCAGACAGGAGAAAGTCCATCCGTGGCTCATAGCAAACCATTTGCTACCGGACTTTCCCTGGTGCCTTTTTACTCTGCTTCTGCGGCAAAACGGGTTGCCGATGGGTGCGGGCACTTCCCAGACGTTCATGTCTGATTGCACCTTTTAAATCTGCCTAGCATTCATGCCTATGGCGTGGCTAATTGTGTGTGTGAGTATATCTGAGATGTATGCATGCCTAAAATTTACAGGAACTGTTATTATCTGATACTATTTTCATATATTACACAACTATTAGGTTAATATTGAAGGAGCAAAAGAAAGCGAAATGAATATTTTAAAGTGCTGCCTGGAAAAGCATTTCACGTATTATTCATAAGAGGCGTCTCTTTAAAAAAGAAGATGATGATGAAGACAACGATGAAGATGACAATGAAGGCAAAGAAGATGAAGACAAAGGCGAAGAAGAAGAATTGGATTTATACCCCATCCTTTACTCAAAGTCTCAGAGCAGCTTACAGCCTCCTTCCCTTCCTCTCCCCACAACAGACACCCTGTGAAGTAGGTGGGGCTGAGAGAGCTCTGAGAGAACTGCTCTTGAGAGAACAGCTCTGACAGAAATGTGACTGACCCAAGGTCACCCAGCTGGCTGCATGTGGAGGTGGAGTATCAGACTTGGTTCTCCAGATTAGAGTCCACCACTCTTAACCACTACACCAAAATAGACAGGCAAGATGGGGGGGATCCTCTCAGTGTCATTGGGAGGTATTTCAAATATTCAATAACTTCTCCAGTCTCACAAGCCCTGCAAGGACACATTCACAAGGAGTATGAGGCACATGACACTGGTTGTCCAATAACATTGTTGCATGTTCCTTGTGGCAATGTCTGCAATTGCATTCCAACAAAAAGGTTGTGTTGTTTGGTTCACTATGGGTTTCCCTTTTATTGCCTGTACGCTATTTAGATAATGGTGGTTAGATTGTTTCAACCGTAATTGTTTGCTGTTGCTTTATTGTATGCCACTTTGGGCATATTCCCTTGAAAGATATGTGCAATTACATGTGCTGTTTTCTCACTGATGCTTCTCCTCCCTTCCTGTAACCAAATCTGGTGCCACTGCTGTATACACAATAATTTTCTGCTGCAATATGAGTATATGATATTAAAATAAAACTTTTTTTTATTACAGGATTCTAATCACATGGTTGTAGGGGGCCGTCAACTACCCTCACGTGTGTAGCCCATTTGCAGTACAAGTAAACTTTCATACCTGTAATGGAGACAACTTCCCTCTGAGATAACAACCCTCTGGGTTCCTTCTTCCTTTGAGGATAGGTGTTTATTCAACCTTTTTTTTTGTCTGAGAGAAGCACTGACTCCAGCAATGCAACACTAATATAAATTGGGGTTTAGCTCAGTGACCTCCAACGGAAAGTTTTTTGGCAATTCAGCTGAAGCATACAAAAGACAAAAAGGGAAGACTGTGCACTGTGATCCCTTAACACAAAAAAATGGGGAGCAGAGAGACAGTTTCTCAGATTCATCCACCTACAGAAATCGACTTTGAGGTAAATCAGTTCTCTTTACTATCTCATCTTTCCCCTTCATCCTGCACAGACTCCCATTTCTACATTATGGCTTTGTTTCGTCACACAAATTGGCTTGAACATGAAGTGATGGAATGACACCCTTCACTTTCCATTCTGGGCACCTGCTGCCTATCAATTACTGTTCAGTTAAAGTAACCACAATTGTGTAATTAAACCTATGGGTTTGGCCCTCTATTGGAGTTTGAGGGGAGAGTATTTTGTCACTGTGTAGCTCAGGAATCGCTTGTGGTACTCCATAAAGCAATATTATGCACATGATTGCAGCCCTACCAAATAATAACCAGGGCCAAAATGGGCAAGATTTCCTATTTGAAAACTATGGGACAGAGAGACAATTTTTGCATTTTAAAGCTACCTCTAGCTTGGTCATCAAGTTATATCAAGTGAGGCCTCCAGAACTGCACACAGTACTCAAGGTGTGGCCTGACCAAGGCGGTATACAGAGGGGCTATGACCTCCTGCAGTTTCGATGCTATGGTCCTTTTAATACAACCGAAGACTGAATTAGACTTTTTTGTCACTGAATCACACTGATTGCTCATATTTAGTTTACAGTCCACTCTTACCCCAAGATCTCTTTCACATACACTACTCCCTAGAAACGTATCCCCCATCCGTATTTGTGCTTGACATTTTTGTGGCCCCCTTATCTTTGTGCACTTATCTTTGTTGAATTGCATCCTGTTCACAACTGCCCACTTCTCCAGAGTATTCAGGTCTTGTTGAATTGTAATTCTATCTGCTTGGCTGTTTGCTACTCCTCCCAATTTGGTTTCATCAGCAAATTTAATGAGTAGCCCTTCTACCCCTTCATCCAGATCATTGATAAAAATATCAAAAAGTACCGGGCCCAAAACCGAGCCCTGCAGCACCCCACTTTCTGGAGGGTATGTTGACATTCATGCTGACTCAATGATATGAAGTGGAAAAGACTATCACCAGCAATCCTTGGTACTGTAACATCCTGTTTCCATTCAGTTCTATCATCCATATTACCACTGGAGGTGTTCTGACATTTAAAATTCCTGCTGCCAGAAATATGAGGGGTTTTAACAGCTGTAGAAGTAGCAGTAAATATTAACCAGGCTGTTTAACCATTCCATGACATACAAGTATTTCCTTGACTGGATTCCAGTGATGGCCCTTGGCAGTTTCAAGCAGGTCATGGTAATGATGACTTTCAAATGTTAATGGTCTGATATTCTGTTTCCAGAGCTGATCAGAGATTGCATGAAATTATGCTATATAATAAATCTTAGCGATGAGCTCAGATAAGCCAGCTTCAAAGATCTGATAGATTTGCATTTCATTTGCATGCTTCTTTTGCATCATTTCTTGTTGTCATTTTACAAAGTGTTTTGGAATGATTTCCAAGAAACAGTGGGAGGAGCAATTAATAGAAGGACTTTTAGCAAGTGAAAAGATTACCAGGAAGGGGTGTATGCATTGTGTATGCACAATCAAGTGTCCTAATGGTCCGATGATGGGGATTTTCCATGTTTGACCTGATTTTCTTCTGTCAGTTGACAAGCATAGAAATCTGTTTGGGCATGGTTCTTCTGCATGTCTGCTCTCTCTCTGATTTTCAGAGTTGAAATCAGTTGATTTTCTTCCACATGTGTCTTCAATAATAAGAATTTTCAAGGGAGGGTACTGGTATCATTGGTGGCGTCACAGCACTGCCCCCTTTTTAAAAAGGCACTAAACATATCAATATAATGCCAGAATGTTGTAATAATAGGCTTAGCAGGTTCTCTGAATTCTCAGATATTATTTTTTTAAAAGTAAATGTCTAGCCCTTCTCGAGGAGATATAAGAAAAATGGCATATCTCCATGAGGTAGAAGGCTGAAGACTTACTTTTAGGGGGTGGGGGGTGTGAATGAAAGCTAGGAATTCAGAGAACCTCCTAAGATTATTGTCACAGTGCTTCAGTGCTATATTGATACTTTAGTGCTCACTTTACTTTACTACCACTAGCACTTTAATTGTGAGGTTGTTTAATGTTTTAACTTGTATATAATTTTATGGTACTGGTACCAATTAATGTAAGCCACCCTGAGCCTGTTCGCGGGGAGGGCGGGGTATAAATTGAAGTAATAAATAAATAAATAACATAAAAAATTTTAAAAGGAAAAGACATTACTCATCTTCAGGTTGGGGGAGCAGTTTAACTATGACAGTTCAAACATTGAAGAGTGGGCTGGAGATGGGTGGGAGTGGGCAGGACAAAGAAAACTGACAGCAATATTGTGCACGAGGAAAAAGCCAACTCAAAATTGGCTTCCAGAAGAACTTTGGGGTAAAAGTGGTCTCAGAAGAATTTGGGGGGGGGAATGGGGGGAGGTGACCCAAAGTGAAAACTCAGAACACAAAAATGCGTGCAGAAATCAGGGGATAAACTGAAGCAGCATGGGGCCATTAAAAATGTGTAAAAGCCCATGGTTCCCTAGGTAGCCTTAAGGAAGGACGATTAGGAGCAGAAAAGCAGCAAGCAAACATTTAACCCTTTCCCCAGCTGCTCCTACCCACACTGACATACTTGAGTTTTCAGTTTCTTGTGGAGGACAGTGAAAGAAGCAGCTGTGGCTGGCCGCCTTGGACTATAGTGAAATCACGTCTCCTTGGCAGTTGTCCAAATTCTTGCAGAGTATCATGCAGCTGGGAAACACAGAAAAGTGGAAGAAAGGGGAATCTGTGTGAGCTGAACCCCTAGTTCAGTAATCGGCAACCTTTGTCAATCAAAGAGCCAAACTATGTCAAAATCCAAACCAGGAAACCAGTATAAGAAAACCCACTTGTGAAAATGACATAATACTATTGATCATTGACATGTTCCCTAATAATCCATAAAGGTTTAGCAGCAAAAAACACTGGTAGTTGCAAGCCCTTTATTAGGAAGTTGCACCCATGAGATCTCACCATGACTAAAAAATAGTCTAAGGACCCCAAGCCCCTGGATGATTGTTTTAGGTCAGTGGCAAAAAAAATCTGTGTGTGGTTTATGATTCAGTTCCTGATTGCTGTTCACTACTATCATTTCCATCAGTGAAGCATTTCAAAAAGCCATTTAGTCCCATCAAAATCTTTCTCTACCATTTCTTTTGCACAGTGGTCCTTATAGCAGCTCGCCTACTCATCTCATAAACCTTTAACATGTTTCTCATGTACTACCTTTTTGTCTTCACAATGGTCCAGTGATGTAGGTTAATACACACATACACACAATCTAAACTGACAAGAGGGAGCTGTTTAGTAAATGAGTTCCAGTAGATAAAGGATTCAGGAAAAGAAGAGGAGTGTGCCTTGAGATCCCCATACCCAGGAATGTGGAACAGATGGAATATGTCTAATCTTCCTACTGAAATTCACTCTGAAGTAAAGCCATTTTTTTCAGTCCTAGCTTAGATTTTTCTGTGTTCCTGTCTGTAGATATTTGTGGCAGAAATAAAATGGTAAGATTTTTAAAAGAGACTGTGAAAAGGAGAGAGATCCCACATTTTAACACTACATCTCTCTTTTTGTTTTGTACTTGATACCACAGCTGAGACCTTCTGAGATACTTGGCTTCAGATTTCCTCACCCATTGTGCCCAGTTTTGTTGCAAAACAACTTGCCCTAAATAAAGTTGCCACACAAAATAAATTAGTTAAACTGATTTTTTTTTCATTGATCTGAACCAATCTGAAAGAGTCCAAAAAATTCTTAGTTGGTCCCAGAGTGATCAGTTATTCCCATACTGCCAGGATACAGAGATGGCTGGGTGGAATGTGGCCAACCAGCCTGAAGAAACAGGATCTGTTGTTTTAGTAGAAGCTTACTGAGATGTTACTTAACAGGTGATTTTATGTGCCTCCATGCCAAGCAAAGTTTCAGCTTCCCATTCTCCAGAAGTGCCTCAATCATACTGATTTTTTTTAACTAGAACAAAAATATATCCCCATAACTAATTTCCACAGGCTACATATATAATCTGTGGAACCACAGGAATTTCCAAAGGCTAATATAATCAAGATCTTTAACTGCAATTAATGGAATAATGATATGTTGAAGTGGCAACAGATTTTAACCAGTCTGCTTAAGCAAACCATATCACATCATAAGTATTTGATTGCCCTGTTTTCAATAATGGCCACCCAGGTTCCTGGAGGTTTCTATCAAAGTAGTGAGAATGATGACCTTCTGTTTATGTTCCATTATTGCCCCCCCAGCTGGAATAACGAGACGGACAACAGAATGGAATTAAACAAGGGCCACTTTATTAACTATTTAACAGAACATTGCAGCGATAACAACTAAGCAAGCATGGAACAGGCAAGGCAGGCGTCACTTCCCTGACCAACCCCCTTGCCCTTAAAGGGCGGGTCACCCAGCTCCAGCCGTGAGCCATTTACTCTCTGGCTCGTGACCAGCAGCCCAGCAACTGGTTGCCTTCTAGGAGCGCCTACCCCTGAAGCCTTTCAACTTGCAGGGAGGAGCCCGCCATAAAAGGTTCCCAGTGGAGGTGATCACCATTCCCCACCCTGGACCCTGAAATCCGAAGGCAGTTCCTGGTGACCGCCTGTTCCCAAACGGGATATGCCGAAAGGTGCTCACCAGTTCCGTTTCTTGCTTGCATAAACCTGCCATAGCCAAGGTCAAGCCTCTGCTTTGGCCTTTGCTCCCCACTCAGCAACCTAGTGCCGACCTAATTCCTTGCTGCAAGTCCTGTAAAAAGATCCCATTGCCCTTGAAAGACAAGTGCACCCCATCATCCCTATACAGGTCTGGGAACCCAACCCGTATATCGGGGTGCGGCAGAAACATTCCCAATCCAGCATCCATGGCCTTTCTCAGCTGCCTATTCACTTTACGCCGGGCGCGGTCAATACACCTGGGGTCCTCTAAGTTCCGCCACACCTGGCGGGGCAGTATGGCAGACCATATTATCGTTACGCTGGGCCACCTTGCTCTTATCCTCGCAAGGTCTGCCTCAGCCTGCAACACAAGGGCCTTGCCCTTCAATAGACCCAAATCATTGCCCCCCAGGTGTATGACCAGTACGTGCGGGGAGGCCCCGTCCTCTCATGGAACAGCAAGGGAAGGAGCGCAGGCCACCGCATGCCCCTCCGACCCAACCATTCCACCTCTGCCCATGCGCTAAGGCCAAGCTGAGAGCCGCTGGATGTCCTCTTGGCCTGCTGAGCCACCCAGAAGACCATGCTGTGGCCGCAGACAGTAACCCTCTGTCGCATCCTGCGGCCTGCAGCATCTGTAACAAAACAAACATTAATAAGCGAAAGTACAGTGAGGATATTCAAATAGCACAATTCCGGACATAACCCTTGTAGCACCTGGACTTCCAACGCCCTATCCTTTGAATGTCATTGCCAGTGTACCCCATAGCCGCCGCCGTTGATGCCACTCCTATCCGGAAGGAGTGGGTGCCAAAGTGAACACCACCCAACCCCAATTGAGCAAGCGCCTTCTGTGTCACACTCCAAAATTGAAATTTAGTGAGGGGGGTACCATCCCTATGCTGGAATAGGTAGCCCCTATCCTCACCTCTTAATGCCAAAAAATGGCTCAAGGCCCACACTGGGCACAATTCGACCTCTGAACATTGGTCAAGCTCAATAAACTTCCCCTTGCCACACTGATCGGTCTTTGACCTGCGTAGCCTAATACCCACTTTGGAATCTGAGACAGAAACGTCACGCCGTTCAAGAGCTAGGCCAGACACATCCTGCCGTGAGCTAGCAACCAGCTCACTGACCCGCAGAGCCCCAAAAAGGCGACCAGCGACGCCGCATGAAACAAAGCAGCTTCATAGCTATCAGCGCAGACTGTGTGCCACTGGTCCCTGAGACCCTTCAAAATAGCTGGGGTCAGGGGTTCTCTGGGATCAGCCACTATGCCGCTCTCCCTGGACCAACCCTCGAGCATCTTCCGAATACGGAAGTCGCCCGTATGATCTACATGTCCCGATGCTTTGCTAGCATAGGCCAGAGCAGCCAACTTGGATCTGATGGTACGGGCCGAGAGGCCCTCCCTCCTCAACGTCACGCAGAACTCCATTAAATGAGGAACAGGTATGGGCCAAAGCTGCCGCAAGCCTGCCCCCTCCCTAAAGGAGAGGAATTGCTTACCCGCCCTCATGTAAGCCCTGCGAGTGGAAGGGGCGAGTGCCAAGCTCATTGCCCTATCGGCCTCAGCCCGCCAATCTGCCACACCTCGTCTGGCATACGCACCGGGAACTGGTCGGCCTCTGGAGCCAGCTGACGGAATCTCTCCATCTGTTTACGAGAGAGAGCGTCAGCGACCCCATTATTAACTCCCGGCACATGCCTAGCCTTGAACATTATATTATTGTGTAGACACTGCAGAGTGAAGGCTCTGACCAGAGCCATGACCCTGGAGGATTTGGACGTCAAGGAGTTAATTACATGTACTGTGGACATGTTGTCGCACCAGAAGTGGACGGTGTGGTTGGCAAAATCCCCTGACCAAATCCACACTGCTGCAACAATCGGGAAAAATTCCAGGAAGGTGAGGTCAGTGACCCACCCTGCCTGAAACCACTCCTCAGGCCAGTCCCCAGCACACCAATGACCCCGGAAATATACTCCAAAGCCAGAGGAACCTGCCGCATCAGAAGCGACCTGCAGCTCCGCCTCGACTAATAGGTCCTCACGCCAAAAGGACACCCCGTTGTATGACTCCAAAAATTGCTTCCATACAAGGAGGTCGTCCCGGATCCCCCTGGTGACCCGAGTCCTATGATGGGGAAGACGCAAACCCCTCATAGACTCGCAAAGTCTCCTAACAAAAGCCCGTCCAGGTGCCACAACTTTGCATGCAAAGTTGAGGTGACCAACCAACTGCTGCAACTCCAGAAGGGTTATTTTATTCTTCCTACTCGTTATGTCTATTAATGCCTGTAGTGAAGTTAATTTATCCAAAGGCAATCTGCAGAACTGTCCCACCGTGTCAATTTCTATTCCCAGGAAAGTCAAAATAAGGGCCGGGCCTTCAGTTTTTTCCTCAGCCAGAGGAACTCCCAGCTCCCTTGCCAGATTAATGAAGCTGGACAGCAAAAATGCACATTGACCCGTACCCCTCCTTCCTGCCAATAAAAAATCATCAAGGTAATGAGCAGTACTGCCGAGGCCCGTCCTGTACCGCAAGGCCCATTCCAGAAAGGAACTGAACCTCTCAAAAGCGGCACAGGATACTGAGCACCCCATAGGAAGAGCCCTATCCATGTAGAATTTGCCCTCAAAGGCAAAACCCAGGAGCTCAAAGTCATCCGGGTGGACCGGAAGGAGACGGAAGGCCGACTTAATGTCACATTTTGCCAGCTCTGCTCCCTGTCCACAGCTACGGACTACCCTCAAGGCCTGATCAAAGGAGGTGTACCTAACAGAACACAACTCCTCAGGTATTGCGTCATTCACCGACTCCCCACGTGGGTAAGACAAGTGGTGAATGAGGCGATATTCTCCAGGTGCCTTTTTTGGCACAACTCCCAAAGGGGAAACCCTCAAATTAACAACTGGGGGAAAAGAAAAAGGACCCAGAACTCTGCCCTCCGCACATTCTTTGGCAATTTTTTGCCCCACTAATTGCTCCATACCATGTACTGATTTCAAATTAGGAGCCATGTATGGAGCCCGAGAACCCTGGAAAGGTATCCTAAAACCTAACCTAAAACCATCCAACAGGTAAACACGATCACGCTGGTTCGGGTAATCCCGTAACCAACGCGCTAAAACCTCCAACTTTATTGGACTAGGTCCCTTTATCAGGAGGGGGGTTGTAGCCCCCACCACCTCCAGGGCGCTTACCACCTCTACCTCCGCCCCGGCCCTTAGGTTTAGGGCAATTGGAGAGGGAATGAGGCCCGGCACATAGAGGGCACTCGTGCCGGAATGAACACGACTTCCGACTACACGTCCCATGGGAGGTAAACTCCCAGCAAAGCGGGCGTCGCTGAACCGCCTGCCCCGCCTGGGCGCGGGTGCCTGACTGGGCTTGCAACCTACGGACGGAATGACCACTATGAGTCCTCTCACTCCCCGGTGTTCTAATAGTGGACATAATCTGCAACCATAGATCAGGATGTATCCGGTCCCATCGCATGGCTGCATTCATGGCTGCCCGCATACGGAATTCCTCGTCGTACTGCGACCAAGCCGGGCTCGGAAAATCTGTAAAGGCCTTATAAATAATGTCCATGTATTGGAGCAAAGCTACAGCTCTCCATGGATGGTGCCGGACAATCACTGAAGCATAAATCAAAAACCCTGGGAACCAATTCGCCCAGGTCCTGTCCACCACCCGCCTCTTCAGGCGTTCTTTCTCACGGTCGTCTAGCTCTTCCCTGTCCTTCTTCTCCAGGTCTCTATATAATAATGTGAAGATATCAATGTATTCTCCCTTAAGGATTTTCTCCTTAGTGGCGATAGAAAGATGGTCCCCAAGAGGCAATGCTGAGTCTCCCGATGGCATGGCACCCGCTGATACTGTATCATAGGAAACAGCTGCCGCATTTGTAAACCCTGTCCCTGGCAGCGTATAGCCCCAGCCAGGCCAAACCCCGGGAGGGGGCGGTGGATACCCACAGCCCCAACCCGTAAAGTGCTGACCAGTAATTGGCGCTGACTGTGGTACAGGCCCAGGGGCATTCTGAGGGCTTGGGCCCCATGGCCAATGTGAACTGCTCCTATCACCCTGCACCTCCTTACCATCCTTCTGTGGCTCCTTGTATAACTCAACTCGCAATTCAGCGGTGCCCGGCTCCTGTTGACCAGACGTTGAAGCATCGCCTCCGTCGTCTTCCAAAAAGGCCAGCCGAGCCAGCACCTGCTCTTGAAAAGAAGCATTAGAGCCTCCTACAAAACGCTTCTTCCTACCCTTCGTCGAATGGGCACCCCGCTCCTTCTCCAGAGCCTCCAACCGCTGCAAAATAGCAGCATTTATAGGATCATCCTCCTCATCACTAGATGGGAGCAGTGGCTCTGGCCGTACAGGGGGTCGCTTAGGGGCTGGCTGCTTCCCCTTGGCCTTACCTAGCCCTTTCTTAGGAGCCATCTCAAATGACAATCTCACCAACTGTACCCTCTAAATAGAATTGACGTGACAAGGCCCCCCAACAGGGAACCCGGTAACCCCCTCAAATAACCAACCCACTATATAAAATGGCTGCCGTGGGAATTCCCTAAAATGGCCGCCAGGGACCTGAAAATTCAAGCCGGCCACCCCTGACTAGCCTATTAAGATGGCTGCCTCCAGGAACAGCCTAAGATGGCCACCCCCGGTGAGGACTTCCAAGGATAGCTGCCGCGCCTGCCGCCCTCCCAAGTCCCTTACACAAATAAAGTGGGGGGGGGGCTTTCCACACGGTGTAGGGAGAGGCAAAGACAGAGCTAGGACTAGAACTTAAAAGATGGCCCAAGCAGCCTCACCAACTGCAGCCACCAAAGTAAAAGCGTGAAGGGGGGGGATTTTTTTTTTTTTTTTTACAAAGACCTGGGGGGGGGCTTGCCAGCCGCCCCCACCACCTCCGGCCTGGAACGCTGCAAGGGCCGATCGCCCCGCCGCCTCACACAGCTGCCGCCGCCTCAAATGGCAAAGGGGCCGTTCGAACAACCGGCGGAGCGCTCATAGAAGGCTCGCTTCGACGCCGGTCCGTTAAAGGCCTCAACAGCCTAAAGCTAAACGGAGCTCCTCTGCGTGCTCTGCTATACGCCGAGCACGCGGAGCAACTGACATCGGGCGGGAGCGGAGCCTGGCCCTTTGAAGCGGCCGGCTCCGCCCCCAGCCACGTCGGGACGCTGCGTCCCGCTCTGTTGCCGCCTCCACCCCAACGGAGCGGCAAAAAAGCCCCCGCCCACCAGCGGCGTTGCCGGGTGGGCGGGAGCTCCGTTCTATCAGCAGAGTTTGGTAGGTTTTGCATAAAAAGATGGTAAATAATTAAATCATTACACACACACACACACCAAAAAAAGCACAAATGCTGAAATCGGGTAAAATTTTAAGACTCCATGTATGTACAATTGAGTGTATTATAAGTCCAATGATGGCTTTGTGAAAGGCTCTCTCTCTCTCTCTCTCTCTCTCTCTCTCTCTCTCTCTCTCTCTCTCTCTCTCTCTCTCTCTCTCTGTGTGTGTGTGTGTGTGTGAGTGAGTGTTTGGGAGGAGAAGCAAGTTTGCAGCTTCTTTACTAGAATTCATCCTCTCCATCCAACTGCCTCCCAGTGTGGCAAGCCTGTGTTTTCAGCACAAGGGCTGGGGTGGACTGTAAAGAAGCTACCACCAGAAATAGTTCTAGCACCCTTCCCCCCTTCTTTATTGTAAGCTACTTTTCAAAGGAAAACTAATAACTGGATCTATCCCATGTATGTTTGGACATGATGGACTGGAACCAGCCACCATTTTCACTCAGTCTCACCATTCTTAATACCTTCAGTGTCCAACATGGCTTTAGAGAGACAGACAGACTGATGGATAGATAAATATTAGAACTCATTCCAAATGTGGACATATCTGTTTGCCAGCTGCCTGAACTCTCAGTCTGGCTGAATACTGCTTGAGGAATCCATGTGGGCTAAAACTGTATTTCATTTTTACCTCGCCCTACCTACATTCCTCCAAGAAGCTCACAGGGCAGCTTAAACCATCTTCCTCTTATCTCTTATTTTTATCCTCACCATAAGCCTACAAGGTAAGAGCAACTGGGCCATAATTATCCATACATCACTACTAAGGAGGGATTTGAGCCACACAAACCATTCTACTTTCTCGGTGCTAAATGCAGTCTTCAAATACTGTGCAAAAATCTATCATGTCTCCATGTGTTATGCTTACATTATGCATGTACAAAATAAGTTCTGTCTCATATATCGTACAAATGCAAGCCTTGTTTCATAAACTTCTTTATTTCCATCAGCAAATAAATAACAGAACAAATCAAACCATCATCACAAATTTTATTCTCTTGGGATTCAGTGATCATCCAGAACTGCAAGTTCTTCTATTCTTGTCTTTCCTCGCAATCTACATGCTTACTGTGGCTGGAAATATTATCATCATAGTGCTTGTTGTTGCGGACGTACACCTCCACACCCCCATGTATTTCTTCCTAGGGAATTTGTCCTGCTTGGAGATCTGCTACACATCAACCATCCTGCCCAGATTGCTCTTCAGTTTGTTGTCTGAGGATAGAACTATTTCGGTTCATGGCTGCATTGTACAATATTTCTTCTTTGGTTCTTTAGCATCTACTGAATGTTACCTCTTGGCTGTGATGTCCTACGATCGATATTTAGCCATATGCAGGCCACTGCAGTACACATACCTTATGAATGGCAGGATTTGCTTCTGTCTTCTTGCCATCTCTTGGATGAGTGGCCTGTTAAATATCAGTATAATAACGTCTCTTTTGTTCAAGCTGTTATTTTGTGGCCCCAGTGAAATTGAACATTTCTTTTGTGACATAGCCCCTCTGTTCAAACTTTCCTGTAGCAGCACCCACTTAGTGGAACTCGTAAATTTCATTTTTGCCTCGATAGACACCTTACCACCATTTCTCCTTACCCTGATCTCATATGTGTGTATCATCATCAACATCCTCCAAATGAAGACCAAGTCTTCCAGGCAGAAGGCCTTCTCCACATGTTCCTCCCATCTCATTGTAGTCACACTTTTTTATGGGTCTCTGATTTGTGTCTATTTACTTCCGGAAACTAACACACTGAAGGAGCTTCATAAAACCTTCTCCCTGTTTTATACTGTCTTCACCCCCATGCTTAACCCTCTTATATACAGTCTGAGAAACAGAGAGGTTAAGGCTGCCCTTTCTAGAACTGCCAGTCAAATTGTCACTGCAGCTCATTCCTTATCTTCATGAAGTTATAATAATAATGGGCAGCATAAAAAATCTGATGTGGGCTGCAGCATATGACAAAAGAACTGATTGGCAGAGTTTAGAGTCCCTCCCATGATCAGCAGGATTCCTAATTCTGAACTGAGGGTAAGAGATTTTCACCAAAGCAGGCAGAAGTTTTAAAAGGTGGAATCTTTCTTTGTTCTGGGTCAAATACTTCACCCAGATGCTGTGATCTGTGGGACCTGTCCTCCTCTGGGGGGGGCAGTAAGAGGTTGGGAATATGTTTGCTTCACCTAAGGTAACTGTTTTGTATTGTAACTTATCTAGACTCATGTTTTACATTCATTTTCATTAGATCTGTACCTCCTAGCTATGATAGCTATTTTACAGGAATGTGCTCTAGTTTAACCTTTTAGTGATAAAACTTCCTTCCTGTGTAAGAAAGATGACTACCCACACCACAAAGGCAACTCTTACACATTAAGAACACACAAACACAGAGGGAGATAAAGTAGTTGGAAGTTCTGCCCTTTATATTTGCACAGAGGAAGCCTTACCAGGGTTCTCCAAGGCCCTGGTTACTTGACAGGCTGGGTTTTATATCTTGGGGTGGTGGTGGCCATGAAGAGAAACATGCTTTAACATGCAGGCTAACACGCAACATGAATGTGAGACACACAGACCCAGGGTGGAATTGTAACATGTATCAAGGAATGAAGCAGTAGCTTTCCTAATATATACCTTTTTCTTTCCCATGCTTCAGCATATTGAAGAATCTAAAGCAGGAATGATTATTTGAGTTTTATACATGCCTTGAGCATCCTCTAATGAGGTTGTCTGAGGTAGGCATATATCATCAGAAAATATATTATATTATATTATATTATATTATATTATATTATATTATATTATATTATATTATATTATATCATATCATATCATATCATATCATATCATATCATATCATATCATATCATATTACTATGGCAACAAGTTAGAGGATGATTGTGAGGCTAGCACTGCCAAAGATGAAGGGACAGGACTATTGAGTCCCAAATTAGCCCCCTAACATCCCTCTGCTATTGGCAAAAGAATCAAATGTTTACACATGAGAAGCCTGCAAGGCCAGGTAGTACAGCCCAGAGGATGGAAAATATCCCTTGTGTGACAATGTCATCAGAAAATATATTATATTAGATTATATTACGATGGGTTTCAAAAGGGAGGATGGAAAATATCCCTTCTTTGACGATGTCATCAGAAAATATATTATATTCGATCTCATTATATTATGATGGGTTTCAAAATTGGCAACCAGTTTCAGGATGATTGTGAGAGTGGCAGTGCCAGAGATGAAGGGATAGGACTATCAAATCCCATATTAGCCCCCTAACATCCCTCTGCTACTTGCAACACAATCAAAAGTTTACTCATGAGAAGCCAGCAAAGACAGGCAGTACATCCAGGGGGATGGAAAATATCCCTTGTGTGACAATGTCATCAGAAAATATATTAGATTAGATTAGATTAGATTAGATTAGATTAGATTAGATTAGATTAGATTATGATGAGTTTCAAAATTGGCAACCAGTTTTAGGATGATTGTGAGAGCAGCAGTGCCAGAAATGAAGGGATACGACTATCGAGTCCCAAATTAGGCCCCTAACATCCCTCTGCTATTTGCTACAGAATCAAATGTTTACTTATGAGAAGCCAGAAAGAAAAGGCAGTAGTACATGGAGGATGAAAAATATCCCTTCTGTGACAATGTCATCAGAAAATATATAAGATTAGATTAGATTACGATGGGTTTCAAAATTGGCTACCAGTTTCAGGATAATTGTGAGAGCGGCAGTGCCAGAGATGAAGGGATAGGACTATCGAGTCCCAAATTAGCCACCTAACATCCCTCTGCTATTTGCATCAAATGTTTACTCATGAGAAGCCAGAAAGGCCAGGCAGTACAACAGGTAGGATGGAAAATATCCCTTGTGTGACAAGGTCATCAGAAAATATATTAGATTGGATTAGATTACTATGGGTTTCAAAACTGGCAACCAGTTTCAGGATGATTGTGAGAGCAGCAGTGCCAGAGATGAAGGGATAGGACTATCGAGTCCCAAATTAGCCACCTAACATCCCTCTGCTATTTGCAACAGAATCAAATGCTTACTCATGAGAAGCCAGCAAGGCCAGGCAGTACAGCCAAGTGGATGGAAAATATCCCTTGTGTGACAATGTCATCAGAAAATATATTATATTATATTATATTATATTATATTATATTATATTATATTATATTATATTATATTATATTATATTATATTATATTATATTATATTATATTATATTATATTATATTATATTATATTATATTACGATGTGTTTCAGAATTGGCAACCAGTTTCAGGGTGATTGTCTGGTTCCAGTTTTAGTTTATTGTCTTAGCCATTGGCCATAACAACACAAAACAAAACAAAGCACAACAAACATTGTTCATCAAAGTGGGGAAGACCCTTCAATAACTTGCAGTAAGTCCTAAACTCATTCTTATCTTCTTTGCCGCCAGTGCAAACAAGGCCATTCTGCTGGTAACATGTGCATCTATATCAGAAAGCAAAAAAAACACCAGATCCTGATCTGAAGTTCTATTATGCAGAGGTACAATAGGATAAATAAACCTTTGCCTAACTGATTCGTGCCATATGCATCTCAAAATGTAATGCTTGACATCATCTACTTCGCCCACACCACATTGGCATATTCTAGAGGCGGCTGGGGTACCCAGAAAGCGGCCAATACAAACCATTGAAGGTATGGCATGGAATCTTAGGGCAGTAAAAGCCCTTCTTAGCTCCAGAGTAGTTAGCTTCTCAAGATATATCATCCTACAATGGTCTCTCTTAAAGTTCTTATACAAGGGGGCTGTACAACAACTTACCACCGCCTGGCAGTTCAGGAGCCCATCCTTACTAAATACCCATTCCTTCAATTTAGACTTTTGATTTCCACTGTCCAGTAAGTCATCGGAGATTGAGTGTTTCAATAAAATAGAGTTCAAATGCTCAACTAATCTTTTCGAGGATTTCAACAGCAACCCGAAACTTTGAACACCTAGGATATCCTGAGGTCGTTCTAAACATTTCCTCCAATAAGAGAGGATTCTTACATTTGCCCTGGCTTTCAGAGATACCATACCCAGTTTGGCCCTCATCAATGCCGCAGGAGAACCCTTGGGTAAAACCAAGATCTGCCTCATAAAGTAATTTTGCTCGGTTTCTATCAGGGACAGCAGTGATTCGTCCCAACCCCAAATCTCTACCCTATACAACATTGCTGTATAGTTTAACAACTGGTTCAATCATACCTCCACCCCCTGAGAAGTAAAACTTCATCAGGGCCCCTAAATTGTTCATGGCAGCGATCTTTAGTTGTGTGATATGGGGATGCCAAGAGAGGGTTTTTGAAAAAATAATACCCAGATATCTATATGTGCTACATTGCTCAACTGGTGTACCAAGAATGCTCCAAACAGATTTCTTGGTCTTTTCCTAAAAACTAGAACTTTAGATTTGGCATAGTTTATTTGTAGGGCTTCAGTCCTGCAGTACCCGCCCAATCTGTTGAGTAACTTCCTTAGACCAATCTTGGTTACAGATAGAAAGACCATGTCATCCGCATACAAAAGTATTGGAACTTTGTATTGCCCTATAGCAGGTAGCATAAATTCACTACCTTCCAAACTGGCAATTAAATCATTCAAAAACAAATTAAACAGGGTGGGAGCTAGCACACAGCCCTGTTTCACTCCCTTCTGCACAAGTATATCTTCAGTAAGCCAGTCCTCCCTTCCGACCTTGACAGTGGTGTTATTGTACATCAAGTCAATTAATTTAACTAACCGGGGGTCAATATTTATGTTCCGGAGTTTCTGCCATAGCCTGCCTCTGTCTAGAGAATCAAAGGCTGCAGCTAGATTGATAAAGGCAGCATAAAGGGCCTTTGTGGGGCCCTTAACAGCCAAGGAGGCTAGGGTGTATAAAGTTTGGCAGTGTTCAATAGTTGAATGCTCGGTTTCGGTTTCCGGCGTCGCGAATGGCGGCCGCTTCTCGGGACGCTCCCGGAGGCGGTTAGCCCACGCGCAGTTAGGGGGGGTCTTCGCATATGCGAAAGACCCTAGTGAGCCTTAGGTAAAGGCTCCGAACCGGGGGCGCTTGGGGAGTAGCCTCTTTGCCGGCAGACAGCCGGGAAATTGAGGCTTTCTCCCCGCCCCAATCGGCCCCGCTGCGGCGTGCCCGTAATGGGACTTAGCGGCGCCACCGAATTCCAGGAGTGAAAACAGCGCTATGGTTCAACATAAAAAGAAGTAGTGGCATCGAATCGTGAGTTGAAGATCTATTTTGAAGCGTAAATCGGAGCCCCCCTGCATGCGTATAAGCGTTGGGAGGAGGGAGGAGTCCCCACGAGAAGCAAGCTATTCAAAGGGAGCGCGAAGGGGGGCAGAAAGAAAACAAAGTGTTGGTGAAAGTACCGTTGGGGCTGCATGGAAGAATGTGTTCATCTTAGCTTCCTGGGGGATGCGGCACGAACTTTTTAAAAGTAAACAAAAAAACAAAATGTCGATAATGGAAAAAGCCCTGCAGACACCGGAAGAGAAGAGAGGAGGGACTTCCGGTCCAGATAGCCCCCCCAAGAGCTTGCTGTCAATCAACAGAAAAAGGAGATGCTGTGCCCCCTGCTGGAACAATTGCAGAAGATCAACCAAACTTTGTTTAAAATGGAAAGTGTTCTCATCAGTCGACAGAAACAGATATTGGAAACAACTAGAAAGATGAAGGAGATTGAACAGAAATCGAATTTGATTCCAGGTTTCCAGGGCGCTAAAGAAGAGGAGAAAGAAGATCTCGGATTTACCTTGACAAATGTCTTGGCACCCCTAACTGGCAGTGAAGCGATAAAGTTAAAAGAAGAGGTGGATAAGGCTCCCAAAGCCTATTCCGCCTTTATAAAAAGAAATACTCTGCCAGTAGAAGGGGATGTCGAGCATAGCAGGCGACAAACGGGAGATCTAATTTCATCTGCTGAGTTTGTGGAGTCCTGGAAGCTTGAAGGCCAGAAGTTTAAGAAAAAAAGAAAAGAAAGAAGAAGGATTTCATCTTCAAAACACAGAAACTCCTGAAGAGACACGCCAGCAGGAAGAAGGATGCAGCATTCAAAATTGGGATAAGTGCAGAAGACAGCAGCCCAGGGGAAGGTGATGGAACGGAAGACTTCAAAGTTAAAATGGACTTAATCCATAACTGGAAGAAAATTAAGAAGAAGATACTTTGAGGACTGTTCGTGTTACATCCTGAAGGAGCTGTTTAATTACTAACCCCAATGGACTTTACTAACTGTATTAAAAGAGTGATTTTGGACTTTGCTTTAGTTAAAAAGAAGATCTTCTAACCATGATGGATGCCAAATCTTGGTATTGGTTATTAACCTAAACTAACTCTCACTAACAGAAAAAAATTTCACTCCACCTTTTTCTTTCTCCATCTGTCTACCCTTCCCTTTTCTTATAAAAAGAATAAAATTCTCTTTTTTAAGAGAGTTTTACAAAAAAAAAAAAAAAAATAGTTGAATGCTCTTTTTTTAATCCGATTTGAAGGGGGTGAATTAAATTATTCTCTGTAACTTGATCTTCAAGTTGGGTGATTGTCAGAGCCTGTGTAGTTAGTATGGAGTAGTTAGAATGGCAGATCAGGATCAATCAATCAATCAATCAATCAAATTTATTACAGCAAGAGCCAATAAAACAGTACAATTCTAATATACGAAGGATTAAAACAGTAATGATATGGGAATAGTATAAAAACACTAAAATGGGGATAGTTTAAAAACATTAACCAGATAAAATTAACAAAATTAGTAAAATAAAATAATATCACACAGATCAGGATCTAGGAGACCCTGGTTTGGATCCCACCTCAGCAGAAGCTTGGGCCCGTTATACCCTCTTGCCCTTACCTACCGCATGGGTTTGTTTTTGTAAGAAAGAAATGGAGGAAAGGAGAAGAATGTAAGATGCTTTGGGCCCCCACTGGAGGGAAAGGTGAAGTATGACATTGGTTGTGAATACAACTTTGCCTACATCTCACCAGCAAAAGATCATCACTCTTGCTGTTGCCTTACTGCAGCAACTCATTTAGCACTATTCATTCAGTATTCAAACTATTACTAAATATGGTAAATACAGCAAGCTACTGTGCTGGTGAGCAGACAGCAGGAGAGGAACCCCTAGAATTTAAGAAACTTTGCCTTTAAGTGTTTCATCAATTATTTTTGAAAGAAAATATTCAATAACAGGGATCCCCACCATGGAAGGCAGGCAGGCAGGGGTCCTGTTTTGCATTTCCTCCCTTATCTTCATTTGCGTTTCCTCCCTTATATACCTTCTCTCAGAGTGAGCTTGGAGACTTGCTGCCTGCTTTCTGTCTGAAAAACATTTATGGTTTTACCAGCATCATAAACCCAAAGGAGATTTCTGTGTACAAGTTTGACCCAGGAGATTGGTACAGTGTCTAGGTAATGCATAACTTAAGAACATGGAAGCCAAAACAATGTTTCTTCTAGTCCAAAATTCCATCTTCTGTAGTGGTTGACCACATGCCCAACTCATGGAAGGGGCACAGAGATCAAAGCCTCCCCTCTCATGTTAATGACCCCCCCCATGATTAGTACTGAGGTAAACTGGATCCAAATTACGGAAATCACATTCATAACTACTAGTTACTGATAGACCTGTCCTCCATATATTTCTCTAATAACATTTGTATCAGCTCTTATGCCCCTTTTCCAGTTCTATAATATTCTTTTGTAGATGGTATAGCCAAAACAGTAAACAACTCCCCCCAAGTAGGTTTACTGTAGATCTAATCAGTGGCATTACAATACTGGAAAGTGTAGTCTTAAATTCAATCCCCTTCTTAATCCCAGCATAGAATTTGCCCTTTCTCACCACCACCTGTTTATGCCCCATTATTGTATATGTTTGAAATATGAGTTATTGTCCCAGTGTAAATCACTTCACACTTATAGGGAACCTAGTTTGCAATGTTGTTGCTTAGGCATTCAGTTTGGAGACATCCTCTTGGATTGTATCACAATAGCCGCTTGGCTATCACCATCCTGAATAATTGGGTGTCTACAATCTTGGTCACATCACTGCTCACCCTGGATTTCAAATAATTTATGAACAAATTAAGCAGTATAAATTCTAATACATGTCCACAGGTGCCAACGTCCAGGTTACTTCTTCCTCCCAGAAAGTGCTCCATATTTCCAGACCATTTACACAGAAGAACCATCGAGAATAAACTTCTGTCCAATGTAATTGCAAGTTAGCAAATCTTTCCTCCATCAGCTGGCTTCCTTAACAGCTATAAACCTTCCATCTTGGCCATAACCTTTGAGGTTGTTTTTTAAAATTCCTTAACCAAGTTCAACATTAGATAAAGGATCCTCAGATTCCTAATCTAAGGGTTTACCTGTTGCAGCAGCAGATTGCAAACTTGACATCTGAGGCTGGGTTATATCAGAGCTCTAAGAAATCTGTTTCATTGTTCTGTAGCTTCTCACATAAGATTACAATATTTTATATGGTGGGTTGGATCATACCAGATTTGGTAAAAGAAGGAAGAGGCTCTCCTTTTGACCACAAAAAAGACTGCAGTGGGGATCATGAAATCCAAATGACCAGAAGATACACAGAACAGGGAGTAGAATGATAAAAAAATATTAAGTCAAGATTAAGTCGGAAAGTAGCAGGATCCAACCCATTTAACTAATGTTTATTATAACCCTGTTATACTTTTTAACTAAAACAACTAAACATGGAATTGGAACTGGATACTATGATGGAAAAATCTCTTTTTTGAGCACTGAGCATAGTGATCATCTCATCCATCTGCACGTTGTAGATTGCATCTGTGGATGATAGGGAAAGAGGCCGTTTTATTTCGTTAATGCACCACAGGATAGCGAATGAAATAAAATGGCCTCTTTCCCTATCATCCACAATAAGTCAACCTTGTTGAAGAGTTTGCTTAGAGCTCAGCATTAATTACTCATGTTTAGTGTTTACTTGACCACTTGGAAAAACTGCCAATTTCCTACAAAGTCTTCTTAAAGCTTTATAAATTTCTTTGTTTTCCATGCTGCAAATGAGGGGGTCAACAAAAGGTGTCAGGACTGTACAGAAGATGAAGAAGACTTTATTTAAGTGTGTCAAAGTGGAAGTGTCTGGCAAATTGAAAACCACAAGGAACAAGTCTAAAAAGGCCTTTTGTGTCCCAGTGGTGGACAATATCTTCAAGATGGTGGCAATGATACAAATATAGAAGATCATTGTTAGAAGGAATGCAGGTGGCTGTGAACAGAAAGTCAGCCACATTCCTTTGGGTAGTGTCATTGCAGGAAAGTTTTGCAATTGGGGTAAAGTCACAGTAGAAATATAATTTGGACATCTGGAAAACTAATACCAAGTAGCCAGAAAGCAAAAGATCCATGCTTCAGTCTCTAGCTAAATGCAGAATTTGCTGTTCATGATGGTGGCATAGCACAAAGGTATTCCGATCACAAAATATCAGTCACAGGACACTGCTGCCAGAAAATTCATTTCTGAGGTTGCTGTGGTGGGGGGAGAGACAGGTGACACAGCCACGGACTGAAATGGTTTTATCTATAGTTAACAAATTGTCCACAATGTTGGATACAATTGTGGTTGGGGATACTCAATTGTCTGGTGGTACATCTCTCATGCTGCTCGTAAGCAGGAATCATGGGAACCAAATGCTCCACAGACTGTTCATCTGCACACAAAGAACCTGAACATGTCTGACTGAAGAAAAGATATGTGCAATTACACATGCCACTTTCTCACTGATGCTTCCCCTCCCTTCCATTGACCAAATCTGGTGCCACAGCTGTATACACAAAGATTTTCTTATGCAAGCATATGACATGAAAAGAAAAACAGTTTTACTTGCATTAAATTCTGCTAAAATGACCAGAGGGGGTCATTCACTACCCTCACATGTGTACCCAGTTTGCAGTCCAATTAAGCTTTAACATCTGTAATGGAGACAACTTCCCTCTGAGACAACAAGCCTCTGAGTTCCTTCTTCCCTTGAGGATAGGTGTTTATTCATTTTTTTTCCCCCAGAGAGAAGAAATGACTCTTTTGACAGAGAGCAGCACTGACAACCAGCACAAAACCTTCTCCTTCCAAGTAACCAAAGACACTGTTTTGTGTTTTAAGTACAGATGTAGAAGATATAAAAGAGTTTAGCTCAATCACCAGCAGAAAGTTTTTTGGGCAAATTGGCTGGTGCATACAAGGGACACGAAACAGAAAAGGAGTCTGCGCTGTGATCCTGAAACCCAAAAATGGGGAGCAGAGAGACTATTTCTCAAATTCAGCCACCTACTGAAATTCACTTTGAGGTAAATCAGTTCTGTTTACTATATCTCAACTTTCTCCTTCAGCCTGCACAGGGACTCATTTCTACACATCCACGGCTTTGTATCCACACACAAAGTGGCTTGCACGTGAGGTGATACAAGGCCCCCTTCATGTTTCAAACTGGGCACCTACTTCCCATCAGTTACTGTTCAGTTAGAGTAGTCAGAATTGCATAAGTAACCTTATGGGTTTGACCTTCTGTTTGAGTTTGGGAGAAGGTATTTTGTCCCTGAGAGGGAGACTTGGAGCAGCCTGAGGTGAAAGGATTTTTATTTTTTATCTTTTTATTTATTTATTTAATTTATCTTTTGAGGAGAAAAGGGGAGACAGGAACTACCTGAGTCCTGTGCAGAGAACAGTGAAGCCTGAGAAGGACAGTCATCAAACAGCTGCAGATCGAATCTGAATTTGCATTTTTAAATCAGTTTCGTGCTGCATTTGCATTTTTAAATCAGTTTAGTGCTGCTGTGACGCCATCTTTTTCTATGCTTGATGGCGACACAGCAGCACAAAACTGATTTAAAAATGCAGATTCAACCGCAGCCTCTGGAGATCTGCAGCTGCATCAGGGAGCCAGCCAAGCCTCAGCAAAGACTGCATGTGGGAGACTTGCAGAAGGCCTCAGAGAGAGAGTGTCCTGTCTGGCATGAGCTGTGGCTGACCCAACGCCTTCTATGTGTGACTTAACGCACAACCATGTAAGAGAGCGTAAATCACCTTTATTTAACTTCACATGCATTCAGTAGATCATTTACTCACAATCGAGCTGATAGCTGGATAGAGAAGTCACATCTTTGAGATCTAGGTCAATTGTATGGCTATGGTGAAAAAAGAGATGCGTCTCCCTTATCTTCATGCCTCTGAGCTCAGGAAATTACCCTAATGAGCCAGTCAGGGGAATCCTTTTGAGTTGCCCCACTGAACACTACAGTTCCCAAGGGCAACTGCTCTTAAAGATACACAGCAGTTTTACTAAACTACAGTTAATGCCCTGACTAGGGCAGCACAGAGAGTAAAAGACTCTTATCATCACTTGGTTCCCACTTTTAAGTCATGTTGCCTAATTTGGAGATTTGTATATATGTGTCCTGCTTTAGTTTCCCATCCTTAATTCTTGAATTAGACCTTACTTGTATTTTAAGTTCTACTTGTGAATGCTTAGATGGTTGTAGGTGGGTGGGTCTAGGAGTTCTTTTGAAATTACTTTTTTTTTGCCTACTAGCCACCCCCACCCCATGTTAGGAAATGGAGGCCAGTGGGCTGGAGGTACCACAACTTTCTTTTTTCATCAACCCTCTCTAAATGAAACCCTTGTTTCTCCCACCGAACCCAACTGAGAGAAGAAAATATGGATCCAAGTTTGTTTATGGAAGGACAAAGACAAAAAAAAAAATTAATTTCACCTCAGAGACTTTTCCCCCTCATACTCCTCCTATAGCTCCCTCTCAAGGACAAGGTACCTTCTCCAGAGTCCAGCAAATCTCTGTTTAGCTCAGGAATCGCTTATATTAGTTCCTTGTTATCTCCTGTTATTGATCCATCCCAGCGCTGTGGGCACCGGTACTGGAATACATGACAGCGCAGGATTTACTCCCACAAAAACATGCATATCGCAGTTGATTATACCTTTGAAATCTAACATAGAAGTCTGTGAAACAAGTACAGAGTTCTTCATGAAGACAAGTAAAATACACACAGGAATATTCACAAAAACATACTGAATACATTACAAAACTGAGCACTACATAAAGAGGGAATTACAGGATAATTGCACTTATATGGATACACAATGCTAGTTATATGTCGTATGTATTTTAACATGTAACAACTGATATCAAATATAAGCTGTTTTATTGTAATACTTAAATGATTTTATGGGCAGGGAACCCAGGCATTTAAATCCTCCCATCCCTGAGTCTCTCCATGGGTGGGCCAGGAAATGGGGGGGGCTGGGCTCCTTACTGCCAGAGCATAACTCTGGGGTGCTCCAGAAGGAAATGACCCATATATATATATAAATAGCTAAGCGAATAGGCTTACACTGATTCTTTATTGAATTTTGACTCCTTAATGTTTGCAGATCCTTGTCCTAGCACAACTGTACTTCTGTTGACTTTCTGTGTGACTTGAACTCTAGTACTGATAGAAAATAAAAGGAAGTATCAGTAGTCAGAGTATAAACCATATTTTCGGTACAGATAAGTCTCTTGAACTCACAGTCTGACAGAGTAGGGATGAGGAATCCATGTGAAGCAGAACCCTGGTTCATTCTTACCTTGCACTTCCTCCAAGGTGTTCAGGGTAGCTTAAATGCTTCTTCTCTTACCCCCTTTATCCTCACAATAAACTATAAGTACAGTACAACTGGATCAAGGTAACCCATAATGGTTCAGAGGTGAGTAGGGACTTGAACCACTCTACAGGCTTCAAATAAAGTAAAAAAAAATGTATCCAGTTTTCATCTTTTTTCATATTGCATGTGTACATTCTAATCTACACAGTCCTGTCCTTATAATAATTGAGTTTTTGCTTCACAATGTTTGATGCGCGCCAACAGTGGTGGGTCACAAGAACTGGCAGTCAGAAGATGCTGGCTGGGCTGACTGGCTGCTTGGCAGAGTCCCGCCCACGTCAGCCCCAGCCAGCAGCGTCTTCAGCTCAGTCTGCTCCAGTCCTCTGACACGAGAGGACTGTCTGCAGAGTGAGCGCAGGGAAAAGCCCCGGCTGGGCAGCTGAAGCCCCGTTTCCCTCTCCCGACCCCCCCCCCCAACTGTCCCCACAGATTCCCTGGGCCCTGCTATAGATTTCGGCACACCCCCCTGCCCAACTAAGCAGGCCTTTGGGGGAGCCGTTGGAGGGTGGTGGTGGCACTGAGCCGCCCTCTGCAGGCCCGATTTCGGCACCACCCTGCCCGACTAAGCAGGCCTTCAGGGAAGCTGTGGGAGGGCTGTGGTGGTGATGGTGGTGCTGATCCACCTGCCGTGGGCCCAATTTTGGCGCCCCCCATCTGACTAAGCAGCTCCAGGCCCCCGGCAATGCTTCTCCTGCCTACCCACCCAAGTGGATGGCTGGGAGATGCTCTTCCAGGCCCCCCATCCCCTGCCACCGTTTCTCCTGCCTGCTCACCAAAACGGACAGACAGTGAAGCATCTCCAGCCCCCACCCCACCCCCACCACTGCTTCTCCTGCTTGCCTGCCAAAGCGAACGGTGGGGAGAAGCTTCTCCAGGCCCCACCCCACCCCTGGCGCCACTTGTCCCTCTTGCCCGACAAAGCGGATGCCCAGGAGAAGCTTCTCCCAACTCCTGAGATTGTCTCTCTCTCACACTCTCTACTCACCCTCCCTTCTCCCATCCTTCCTTCCTTACTTTCTGCCTCTCTCTCTCCCTCCCTCACCCCTTCCTTCCATCCTTCCTTCCTTTCTTTCTTTCTCTCTCTCTCTCCCTTCCTTCCTTTCTTTCTCCCTTTCATTCTTTCTCCCTTCCTTCCTTCCTCCCTTCCATTCTTTCTATCTTAATATCTGTCTCCCCCTCCCTCTCTGTCTCCCCCTCTTTCTCTCTCTCTCTCACTTCACCCTCTGTTTCTCTCTCTCTCACTCACTTCCTCCCTTCCTCCCTTCCTTCCACCCACTCTTCCTTCCTCTCTAGGGCCCATTGTCTTGCACCACAATGGGCTTTGCTCCCTAGTATATTATAAACAGAATTTTTATTTCATAAAATCCTTCATTTCCTACAGCAAATACAGAATTCAACAAATCTGACCTTCAACACAAACTTCATTCTTCTGGGATTCAGTGATCACCCAGAGCATCGGACTCTTCTCTTCGTAGCATTCCTCACAATCTACATGCTAAACGTGGCCGGCAATCTCATCATTGTTGTGCTGGTTGTCAATGATGTGCGTCTCCACACCCCCATGTATTTCTTCCTAGGCAACCTGTCCTGCTTGGAGATCTGCTACACATCCACCATCCTGCCCAGATTGCTCTTCAGTCTGCAGTCAGGGAATGGAACCATTTCGGTTCATGGTTGCATTATGCAATATTACTTCTTTGGTATCTTAGCATCAACAGAATGTTATCTTTTGGCTGTGATGTCATATGATCGATACTTAGCCATATGTAAGGCATTAAGATACACATCTCTCATGAACAGCAGAGTCTGCATTTCACTTATTACTTTCTCTTGGATGAGTGGGCTGCTAAATGTCAGTATAATAACATCACTGTTGTGGAAGTTAATGTTCTGTGGTCCCAATGAAATTAAACATTTCTTTTGTGACCTAGCCCCTATGTTAAAGCTTTCCTGCAGTGACACTCATTTAGTGGAACTTGTAATTTTCATGTTTGCCTCCATAGACACTGTGCCACCATTTCTCCTTACCCTGATCTCATACATGAACATTATCACCAACATCCTCCAAATGAAGACCAAGGCTTCGAGGCAGAAGGCCTTCTCCACTTGTTCCTCTCATCTCATTGTAGTCACACTTTTTTATGGGTCTCTAATTTGTGTCTATTTACTCCCTGAAACTAAAACAATGAATGAGCTTCATAAAACTTTCTCCCTCTTTTACACTGTCTTCACTCCAATGCTCAACCCTCTTATCTACAGTCTGAGAAACAGAGAGGTCAAGGCAGCACTTTATAGAACTGCCACTAAAATTGTTTGTGTCTCTTGTACTTTCCCTTAGTTATGGCTGTTTTATATTTTTAATGAGTGATAGCTCTTTGGACATTTCAATACTGTTGACATTATGCTTTTGATCATACTAATGTTATGACACCCTAAGCTGAATGGCCCAGGCTAGACCTATCTTTTTAGATCTCAAAAGCTAAACAGGGTTGGCCCCAGTTAGTACTTAGATGAGATACCACCATAGAAGTCCTGCGTCACTATGCAGAGGCAAGCAACGACAAACCAACTCTGAACTTCTTTTGCCTTGAAAATTCTATAGGGCCATCATGAGTCGACTGTTGAAACTAGCCATGTGGGCCCAGGTTAAGAAAGATAAAGCCTGGTGCACCCAGAAGCAAAGTCTAGCAATCAAATGGTAAATCCCAAGAACAGAAGGAGTAAAGGGACAGAGATCAGTTTACCAGATAATGTTGCCAACACTGGGATAATGGGTGCCTCCTGAGACAGAACCCCCGGAGACAGATACCTCCAAGGAGGCTTCAACCATGCCATCGAGGGTCTCACCAAGACAGGCCAGGAAAGCAGCAAGAATGGAGAGAAAGGCAAGAGACCACAAGCCCAGGCTTCTGTCACTTTAAAGCTTTCTGCTCTGCAAGATGGGCATGCTGGGGCATGATTCAATGAGGTACTCAGGGAGAGATATAAGGACTTGGTTTGCCCTTGGTTTGGAGTAAATTGGCTGTTCTCTTTGTTCTGTCAAAATTTCCCAACTCCCTGTCTCTAACCACCCTGTTGAGCAATCGGCACCTGAGGTCAAATGTAGTTTTGCCTTTATCATTCTGGTTTCTTTTTTCTGGCTAGCCTACTCACAGGAATAGACAAAGCTGCATTGTACTGAGTCAGGCCCTCAGTCTACAGAAATCAGTCTGATTGGCAGCAGCTCTCCAGGGACTTAGCCAAAGGCCCTTCACCTCACCTCCTGCTTGCACCTTTCATCAGAAGATGCTGGGTACTGAATCTGGGATCTTCTGCATTTAAAGCAGATGTTTAACACCTCCTCAATGGCTATTCAGCTGATTCTGGCCCACCTACCCCATGGGTGGAGATGCTGTTAATTTTGGTTTGAACCAATTTCATGGTTGAATGTACCGTATCTGAAGACAGTAATCACATGTTAGCTGATCACTTGGTCTCTTTGTTTCTGCCGAGAAGGTGTGAATGCTTGCTGAAATGGTTCGTGTTGATTTTTCCTGAAAGTGTGCATGATCCAGGGTGCTGCTGATTTGGCAGCCATCAGCACCACTAAGGAATATTTAGCCAAATGCTGAAGGCTTGGATTTTATTCCAACATTGAATACTGATTTTTGTGTGATTTAATTGTCTATGTAACAGTTGCCCACTGAGCAGAACAGTTCTGCTGCAATGATGAGGAGGCAATACAAGAACTCGTGGGCACTTCATGAAATTGCTGAGCAGTCGGGTTAGAACAGATAAAAGGAAGTACTTCTTCACCCAAAGAGTGATTAACATATGGAATTCACTGCCACAGGAGGTAGTGGCAGCTACAAGCATGGACAGTTTCAAGAGGGAATTAGATAAACATATGGAGCAGAACTCCATCAGTGGCTATTAGCCACAGGGTATAGATGGGAACTCTCAGTCTGGGTCAGGTGATGAATTCTATTCTTGGTGCTGGAGGGGGCAGCAGTGGGAGGACTTCTAGTGTCCTGGCCCCACTGCTGGACCTCCTGATATCTATAGCAGGGCACCTGGTATTTTTGGCCACTGTGTGACAGAGTGTTGGACTAGATGGGCCATTGGCCTGATTCAACATTGGCTTCTCTTATGTTCTTATGGCAGCAGGCCTCAGTCAAACTGTGTCAGCACGTGTATGCACAACAAGCCAATTACACTGTGCTGCACATTTAGGAAGGAATACAATGAAGCCACCTGTCGAACACCCACACACAGATCAATGACCTATCAAATCGATTGTTGGTTTACAACCAGTGAACTGGGCACAAGAAAAACCAGTGCGTGTTCAAGCATAGTGTAATTGGCTTGTTACACAAAAAGTAGATGCTCACTCCCCCTATATACATACAAACATTCTATCACACTCTTCCTCATGCACACCACAGTAGGGCAATGCAGACACTGTAATCTATACAAATTGAGCATGTATAGTGGACAATGGGATTTCATCTGCTCATGCTCACTGGCCTGCTACAACCTTATGTTCATCCGGCATCAATTTTGGAAGTGCCTATTTGTCTACAGATCATTAGTCTACATGCGTAGGGAGACTGTGTTGTGTTGGACTAGGATTTCAGAGTCCCGGTCTGAATTACCCCTCTGTCAATAAAGATTGCTGGCCAGTCTTTGACCAATCATGCACTTTCTGACACACCTGCTTCCTAGGGTTGTTGTGATGATAAAATAGAAGAAGGGAGATAGATGGTTTTAGTTATTTTGGGGGGCCCTTGAGGAGAACAGTAGGGTGGGAATATCTAAATAAAATATCTCTGTCTCTGCCTGTCAGTCAGATTTTCTTGTTCCTGTGTCATTCAGTCTTGAAATAAACAATAAAACCCATAACATGACAGATATGAGTTTGGTTAATGGAAAGGGGAAATGTGTTTATAAGTTAGCTGGGTTTCACTAAATATCTTAGATATCTAAATATCTAGCTGGGTTTCACTAACTATGACATCATATCTAAGCCATCATTTTATTGTCAGATTAACAATCCCATATTCTAATTCCTATATTGTTAAACAGAACTTTCATGTTCAGAGGCAGTATATATCTCTCAATGCAGGTTTGCTTGTGGAGCAATAAGGGGAGGAAAATTCAGCCTCTGTTCTTGTGCTTGTGAGCCTTCTGAATCATCTGCTTGGCAGGATGGATGGAAAACAGGAAGTTGGACTAGGTGGACCACAGACAGTATTCAGTAGGGATCCTCTTATATTCTTGCGTTCTTGTAGAGTTTTATGGCACCTTTCTTCAATGCTTCCTTAACTTCTTTGTTTCTTAGGCTGTATATAAGGGGGTTAGCAAGAGGAGTCAGTATGGTGTACAGGAGAGAAAACACTTTGTTTAGGTCTCTCAGGGTGCTAGAGTTCGGCGAGATATAGACAATGGTCAGAGTCCCATAAAAAATGGTCACCACTAGGAGGTGAGAGGAGCAGGTAGAGAAAGCCTTCTGCCTCCCTGAGGTAGATGGGATTCTTAGGATAGAGGTGATGATGCAAATATAGGTTGCCAAAGTCAACAAGAAAGGTGGAAAAACACAGAGAGATGACAATATGAAACTCAAGACCTCTATTGTCCTGGTGTTGCTACAGGACAGGCTGACCATTGGGGCAAAATCACAAAAGAAGTGGTCAATCTTATTGGGACCACAAAAAACTAGCTGGGACATAAAAGAGATTGTGATGCTGATAGCCAGCCAGCCACCCATCCAGGAACCGACAGCTAGCTGAGCACATAGTTTGTCATTCATGAGAGCAACATAATGCAGTGGCTTGCATATGGCTAAACAGCGATCGACGGACATGGCGGCGAGCAGGAAACACTCTGTTGTGACAAGGATGCCAAAGAAATAGTACTGGGTAACACAGCCTATGAATGAAATAGACCTGTCGCCTGTCAAGAGACTATACAGCACCCTGGGAAGGATGACTGAGCTGTAGAAGGTCTCCAAGCAAGACAGGTTGCCCAAGAAGTAGTACATCGGGGTTTGAAGATGCTCATTGGATACAACAAGCACAATGATTAGGAGGTTCCCACTGATGGTCACAATGTAAATCACAAAAAGCAACAACATGAGTGGAATCTGGGCCTCCCAGGCATTCCCAAACCCCAGGAGAATGAACTCTGTAATCCTTGTTTGATTTCCTCCATGTTGTGTTTGCCACATTGGCACGCAGACAAATCCAGCACTCTGGAGAAAGAAAATGAAGAAAAAAGGAAGGGTAGTTGAATTCAAAGGAAAACCTAAGCCAGTCAAGAACTTATGTTGAGATCTCAGTTTGTAAGTCAAGCTCTGTTATCAATGTGCTAACCATTTTTATTTTTCACATAATTTAAGTTATTGCCACCGAGATTTTAGCAAACCCAGTTTAAAAGAAATGATGTCACAGTTTTAAAAGCCAGCTGAATCCCATGCCATGCTTTTCTGCTGGTGAAAAAAGAAAGTCCAATCTTTTAAAAACCTAAAAAGGCAGAGAATCAAGTGATCTGCATGTGGGGCGGTGGGGAGAATAAATAAGGAGAAGAATTTGGTGAGCTTGAGCAAAAAAAGCTCACCAAAACCTCAAAATATAAAGGCAAAACTGACTACATATGAGACTCTCAGGTCCTTTCCACATTTGCCTGACACTCCTGATTTTCTCAGTGTTTGAGTTGAGGGAGTTTAAGTTCACAGCAAAACAGCATCCAAATAACCCCTGGGCAACAGCAGGCTGAAACCGGGCTGACCACTGAAGGGAGGGAATGTAATGCAGAATTGAGTGGGGAATGGAATAAAAAGAAGGTTGAACTCAATTTTAGTGTAGAATGGGGGGGGGATACTGGATTTAAAAGAAGGTTGAATTTTGTTTTAGTGCAGAATTGCTTGGAGGACGCAGCGGTGAACATGGATTAAAAGGAAAGTGCAGAAAGGGTCTCAGAATAGAATCGCTCCAACTATATTCATCTCTTTATACGTTACCATCAGGGATCATGGGACCTGCACGGACAAAATACATGTACGATGGGGGCTGTAATAAAGACAGATGTTGAGTAACAATTAGAGAAAGCTGACCAATTCCTTCCAGCCCAGAGTCATTTCCTTGAGGATGACTGACACATTTTTCTCTGTTTGCACTAACATTTAAATCTTAATGCCCGACCATGTGTCAAAGGCAGTGGATTCAATATAGCTCAATCCTATGCATGCTTACCCAGAAGTAAGTGCTACAGCATTCACCGGGTCTTACTCTCAAGTAAATATGCATCAGACTGTAGGTTTAGTAACGCTTTTTGGGTCTGACTGTAGATCAGACATCTGAAAAGGTAACATGAGATGTTCTTGCTCTTGGGTCATTCAGAGGTGCAGAATGTCTGCTCTGATGATTTCCCATCATATCTTGCTGAAAGTGTTCGGCAGTCCACTATGCTTATCCAGCAATCCCGTGTTTACACCACAGTGGCTTTATATGGAACAACTCCAGTCCACTTCATGATTTTCAGCTTTTAGCATATGTGTATTTTGGTATGCTCAAAGGGACTGGAAACCTTGGTGATTTTATTCCATGGCTTTTACAGTTTCACAGTCTTATTACAGTGCTTTCTGTTTTATTCACATATACTCCTTTGGATCCAACCAGCTGTTTCACTTAGTTTTAATTCATCTTCCTCCTTGTCCCGATCCCATATGGCCTTTTTGTCTGTGCAGGTCCCATAATCCTCAACACACTTTTTTTGGATGATCAAAACAGACCCCTGCTCCTTTTTTCACCAGCATGAAAGCTAGATGGATCCCATCCACTGTGTAAAATGGGATACATTATTTTTTCAACACTCCAATTTGGGGTCTTATTTTAATCAGAGGTGTTGTCATTCTACAGTTATGCAAAATGGTAAACATCCTATTTTTAAAGACCATTTTTCTTCTTTATATCCACATTATCAGACCTAATATGCTATCCTCATTTAGATCTTGGTAATCTTAGTTTTAGTATACTGCTCATTAGATGTCTTTCTCATGTGGGTTGTATTGTACTACACTGTACTTATTATGTGTCTCTTCTTACAGAATGTTATCAATTTATACTGTGTAATCCACTTTGAATCTCAGTGAAAAAGGCAAATTATAAATACATGCACACACACTTTTTCAGAGGCATGGGATGTATAGGTTCCAGTCATATAGCCGCTTCCCATTCATCTTCCAGCTTGATCATAATCTCAGACTGAAGAGCTAAAGAGTGAAATTGTCAATTGTTACATGAAAACTTTGTGGCGTTGAAGCTTTGTCTCAGCCTTTTCCCCCCTTATACAAATCTAAGTGAAGAAGATTGACTTACCATGAAATAGGTCTGACTATCTAGGAGTGTGGGCTCTAAAGTGCTGCTGGTATCTTAAATCTCCAGCATCAAGAAGACAACATGAGAGCTGCTACTAGAGGCTGCAGTAATCCGTCTGAACAATCAGAGTCACTGTAAAATACATCACCCCTTCTTTCAGTATTTATCCACCTTCAGTGTAATATGAAACCCCTTCTTTGATTATTAATTTTAAAAAATCCTGCTGGAAGACATAATCTCCCTAGATATTTGCACACAAGAGAACAGTAAACTATTTTAAGCACAAGAAAAACAACACTTAAAGGAAAGGAAGAAATCAAAACAACATGTTTCTTATTTAATACTAGGAATAAGGCCCGTTGTGGAAATAAATACTATAAGCTCTAGAAAGAGGCTCTGGGAGAGTGCCAAGGCCTTAGACACTCAGGATCAGTTTGCTGTGGTGACCTCAGCAGGGTGTAATGACACAGAGTCCACCATTTTCTCCAGAAGAACTGATTTCTGCTACCTGAAAAGCACTTGTAATTTTGAGTGATCTCCAGCCCTCATCTGGAGATTGGCAACAATTGTTACTCAGGAGGAAATGGCTGGTTTGGAGGGTGGAGTCTATGACATTGTACCTGTCTGAGGTCCAACCCCTCCTCAAACCCTACCCTCTCCAGGCTCCACCCCTCAAATCCCCAGGAATTTTCCAACCTGGAGTTGGCAATCCCATCTCCTTCCCAGCTAACCATCAATCTACCATTATCTGCCCCTCTGACTGCAGCTGACTTCTACCCTCCATCCTGGAAATCAGTTTTAATTCTGAGTGATCTCCAGCCCTCACCTGGAGATTGGCAACAATGGTTTCCCAGGAGGAAAAGTAGTCTTTCTCTGCAATAGGGACCAAAGCAGCCTACATCATTCTCCTCTCTCCCACTTTGAGTTGCACAACAACCCTGCGAGGTAGGTTAGGCTGAAAGTCTGTGACTGGTCGAAAATCACCCACTCAGCTTATACAGCAAGAACCTGGATCCACAGCAAGAACCCTACATCTTCTATAGCAAGAACCATACTTTGAAGCATTGGCTACTATGCCTAGGGTAGCCAACCTCCAGGTGGAGCCTGAAGATCACCAGGTTTCACAACTGAACTGCAGATCTCCCCCACCCCGAGAAAATAACTGCTTTGGAAAGTGGGCTTTATGGCATTCTGTTGAGCTGAGGCCTCTCCCCTCCCCAAACCCTGGCTTCCATAGACTCTACTACCAGAAAATCTCCAGGAATCTCCCTACCTGGAGCTGGCAACCCTAGGCAGGACTGACCCCAATAAGTTCCTCACAAAGGCCTGTGAAGGATTTCCTTCCTTTTTCTGAACCAAGCTTGGTTGCCTACTGTGGCAAAACGAGCTCCAGTTTACAACTGAGCTGTTCAACTCCCACCCTCATCCCATGGGCATATCTCACTCCTTAAGTTTACTGCCACAACTCACTGCCTTTTTAGAGGGACAGTGAGACCCCTTTGGCCAAATCTCCCTATTTGGAGATGGAATCCCATCTTTGGGGGATCCCTGGAAAGTTGGAAACCCAAGGGTCTGGCCTTTCCTTTCTTCTCTGGGCTACCCCCTCCCTTTGGTATTGTGCAGAGTGGGGGAGACTCTGGTCAGAGCACAACACAGAATATTAGCCCAAATAAAAGAATTTATTTCAGTATTTACACAGTCATGGAGCACACACAGACTAAATGAATCAGGCAGAACTGTAGGAGTAAGCACACACTATGAACCAACAGGGCATAAATCAATAGGGGTTAAATGCAATCCTCTTTACCTCCACAAAATACTCTTTACCTCTGGAGGATGTGGGTTCAGGATAGGATCTCTCCTTGGACCAGCCTCTGGCTGTGCTTCAGCCTCTCTCTCTTGCCCAAGAGAGTAGGGAAACTTCCATTCGTTCCCCAGTCCAGTGGCCTTGTGTTAGCCAAATTGCCTTGAATTGTTATTTAATATGGGGAGTTATGATCTTACATCAGGCAATAGGCAATACGGGGCCAAGCATCTATGTATACAGGGGAGCAGTTCCCTCCAGACCCACCAAGTAGACGCTGAGACTGACATCAGTGTAAGATTATTTTGTTTACTGAAAACTATTTTAAGCATACAATAACACAAGCATACACACAATTATACAAGTTCTAGGAAATATAGATAGAAGAAAATAACACATTAGCAGGATGTTCCATTGATAGGCCATATTGTACCTGTCTGCAGTTGAATGGAGCGAACCTCAGGAAAAGAAGGAAGGCTGTGGGGTGCTAGGGGAGGATTGTGTCCTGAACTGGCAGGGGCACAAGGAGCCTCCAGCTGAGCATCCATGAGTCAGAAGCTTAGGGTAGGTGGGGGTCAGGTAAAAGAGCAAGAGTGCAAGTAAGAGAGAGAGACAGCTGGTACTGAGCACTCTCTTTTATTAGGAGGTTGAGGGGTGGGCTAAGCTTGGCCACCTCTCTGGTTAGTCCGTCCCCCAAAAATATGCTGACTGGTGCTGGGGTCGAAGGTCTGAGGTGTGGGCAATGTTAGACCTAATGAAAAACTAGTCTGGACAATGGCACCTGATGGGATTATATCTTGTGCTGGCCAGAGCCATTATTCTCTTTCTGTCTTCTGACTGCAGTTTTGACTTAGTGATGTATTAGTTTGGGAGTGCCTACGTGCAGGGAAGGAGATTCTGTATGGAGTTTGAATCCCCTGTCTTCTGGCCTGGCATGGCCACTGCCTGATTTCTCAATGCTATGTATGGCTAGGGAGCTGGTCCACCTTGTTACAGGAAAGTAGAATGGTGACATGCAGGAATCATACACACTCTTTCACAGGAAGGCTTTTCTTCTCCTGGATGTGTGCTGTAACTGGCATCTTTTGGAGTCAACTCGCAGTTCTGTCCCTGTTGCACATAGCTAGCAAAGTCCAGGTTTTCATAACTTATGAGTTCATAAGAGCACACTAGGTGCCTAGTAGGGCAACACATGTTAAGCTTTGTGGTATTTGTTATTTCGCTTTATGTTTAATTTATGTTTAGTTCTGTAGTATGTTGGCATCTCTCCTTATAATAATTATCTTTTGGTTTCATAAGATTCCATGCGCTCCCATTGGCTGTAAAATGCCCTCCCTCAGCCATTACCCCATCAGCCGCCACTCAAGAGTACTTGTGTGCCATTGGCCGGGTGCTGGGTCTGCTCCTCTTCCCCACCCATTCCCCCTTCAGACAGATTTGCATGTCAGATTTCCTGACAGACCAGCTCTCTCTCCTGAGGAAGACAGTTCTCTTGACTCCTGTGAGGGACTGTCCCCTCAGTGGCTATTGGTAGGCAACCAAGCTTGGTTCTGTGAGTAAAATAACAAAGGACTTTCAGCATAACCCCCTCCCCAATGGCCACTTTCCTGTCAGAATAAATGGGAAAAGGCTCTTTCTCCTGCTTAGCTTCAGCATGGCTGGCTGGCTAATAAGGTGGGCCAGCGACCATCAAACCATTTTCTTTAACTCCCCGCTGTGTGGCTGACTTTTCCCTAGGGCTGCCAATCTCCCTAGGTGGGACCTGGAGATCTCCCACTGTTACAATTGACCTCCAGATGACAGCGATCAGTTCCCCGGGAGAAAATGGTTGCTTTGGAGGGTAGACTCTATGGCATTATATCCTGCTGAGTCCTTCCACACACACCCCAAATGCTGCCCTCCACAGGATCCACCCCCTCAAATCTCCAGGTATTTCCTTAATCAGAGTTGGCACCTGTACTTTCTCCTCTGTCAGTAAAAGGCCCTTTCCTTTTGGCCTTTGGGAGAAAACCCATTGGGCCCAGTCCTGATCAGGTTGCCAACTCCAGGTGGGCAATTCCTGGACATTTGAGGGATGGAGCCTGGAGAAGGTGAGGTTTGAAGAGGGGTGGCACCTCAGACAGGTACGATGCCATAGACTCCACCCTCCAATCCAGCCATTCCCTGATGGGGAACCATTGTTGCCAATCTCCAGGTGGGGGTTGGAGATCACTCAAAATTACAACTGCTCTCTAGGAGGAAGGGGGGAGGAGATGGAAAACTAAAGGTAGGTTGGTGGTTGGCTGGGAGGGAGATAGGTTTATCAACTCCAGGTTGGGAAATTCCTGGAGATTTGAGGGGTCAAACCTGGAGAGGGTGAGTGTTGAGGAGGGGTGGAACCTCAGACAGGTACAGTGCCATAGACTCCACCCTCCAAACCAGCCACTCCCTCCTGGGGAACCACTGTTACCAATCTTGGGGGTGGGCTGGAGATCACTCAAAATTACTACTGCTCTTCAGGTAGCAAAGATCAGTTCCTCTGGAGAAAATAGTGGACTCTGTCATTATACCCTGCTGAGATTGCCACAGCAAATTGTCACTGAGTGCCCAAAGCCGGGGCACTCTCCCAGAGCCTCTTTCTAGAGCCCGTGGTATTTATTTCCACAATGGGCCTTATTCATAGTAATTAAATAAATAAAATTAAAAAAAAATTCTTCACCAGGGGAATAAAAAAAATGTGCATGCACATGAAAGCTTATACCCAGAATTAAATGTTATTGGTCTTAAAGGTCCCACGGGACTCAAACTTTGTTTTATTGGAAACCAAGAAGTGTACATTATCTAGTACTGGTATCTGTGCTCATCACAACACGATATCCAAAGTCCACATTAAAAGTCAAAGCCATCTCTTTGGTGGGTAAGTCAACAGGAATGGGTACTGGCACCTCCCCCTAACAAACTACATATCCCCTTTAAAGAGGGTCCACCCACAATGCTGTAGAAAGATTTCTGGTGCACCATCAGGCTATGCTACACACATGCCCACTCATCTGAAAATAAGCAATGGCAAGGACTGTTGAGCTGTGATTTGTCAAAAATCAAGAGTGAGCCCTCACCAGGGCCACCAATGGTGGGGGGAATTGGGGGGAGTCAGCTGGAGGGCCCTGAAGCCAGCATCATGCTGCATTCAGTCTAATGCCTTTCCAAAGACCCCCCCTTTTGATGCAATTCTGACTGCAGCCACTAGGGGCACAGGGAAGCCTGAACAAACTAAAATGTGCTCTATCAGCCAGAGTTGCCTTTTTGCAGGACTGAAGCAAAAGTGGTAGTTAGTGTGTTGCAGCAAGAGAAAACAGCCTTTCCTTCTCTTTTGCTTAATTTCTCTCCCTCTTTCCCACACTTTTCTCATTCATTTTTCTCTTCCTCCACCTAATTTTTCTACCGCCACCCCCAATTTATTTTCAAGTCTTGGTCTTCTCATCCCGATCCTGCTTGCCAATACATCTATAGCAGTATAGTAGCAAATCTTTGTTAATATGATGAACAGAAGGGGGGAGAGGTGATATTTCCCTGTGATTTAACAAAATAGTAAAAGGATGCTTTCCCCCTCTACTTTTACATGCATGGTAATGGAACATTAATCGGCATTAGTGGTTATACATGTAGAAGAGAGGTTAGAACTCCCAGTTCAGACACTGGGTTATTATTGATGGAAGAACAAATAGCCCTTTCTTTGCTATATGACAAATGACAGAACTCCCACAATAATCCTGAAGCTGATCGCCAATTGTGGACCCTCTAGCTTTATTGTCTGATGAGGGGGCCCATGGTGGCTCTCAGAAGCCTTGGCTATCTCCAGGCTCTGAGAGCTCATGATTGCCCAGAATGCTGACCTCTAATGCTGGCTCTGGACTTTTGACAGGAAAGCTAAATCTTCCCATAAGAACATAAGAAAATTCTCCAGCCAAAAATCCATCTCAGCAGGTGCCTGGTTTCCAACAGTGACCAACCAGATGTTGTTGGCTAGCTCACAAACAGGTATTGGAATGCAAAGATGCATCCTATTATTGCTTTACTACTCATTTATGAACATGAAGCTTTTATTTATCCATCATTCAGACTCCATGAAGGCCACCTTGCATGTTCATAGCTTAGCTGAGAATTGTATCAGTAGCCTCCTGACCCACACCTTATTCTGTTAAGTGCTTAACACTAGCTAGGAAGAACCCTTTCATTAATCTACATTTGTGTCCTGCACTTCCCCAAGGAGCTCAAGGCAGTGTGCAGGGTGTCTTCTCGCCCATTTGATCTTCACACTAACCTCTGAGCAGTGGGTCGGTCTGAGAAAGGTCACCCAGTGATTATCACAGCAGAGTGGGAATGTGAACGAAAGTCATCCCATCTTAGCTGGACATTTCTATTACTACACCGTAAAGTCTTTAAGAGCAAGTATCCTGGAATACATAAATTCAGGGCACCATCCAGATATAATTACCTTGTTTTAAGTTCCATTACTTTCGTTGGAAGGATAAAATACATCCTTAATTCTAACTGTTTGAAATCAATGAAATCAATTGAAGCTAGCTAAGAGAAGATGGGAAGAAATATTGTAGAAAAACTGATGACAGAAAAGCAAATGTCTCTAACAACCAATTGTTTATTACAATAAGCATTGTCATCTTTATCTATGACTTGGATCTTAAAAGCAAAAGTTACAATCAAAAAATTCTCCCCTCCCAAAATACGAATTTCAACACAACATTGAAAACAGACAAAAAAATGTTTAAATGATTCATTTATGAAGCAAAATACATAATAGTACAATGGGTTCTGGAAAGGTGATTTGCCATTACAAAGCAAACAAGCAAAAATAATGGTTTTAAAAAATATTGGGCTGGATCCAGCCAGGAATTTTACAATGACCTGAGTAGTTCCCCATCTTATTATATCCTCCATTCCACATGTCTTTGTCCATGCACTTCCCATGATCCCCAGTGCAGCCTTTTTTAGTGAATGAATGCCCTCCACCTTTTTACTAGCAAAGAGCAGATCAGATCCAGCCCACTTAAATTAACGGAATAAGAGAGAAACTGGACTCTAAATATGCAAACTTACGTTCTTTCAAATAAACAAAACTAAATATGCAAACTTACATTCTTTCAAATGAACAAAACTTAGCTACAGACCTTCTGAAGGCCACTTTGACCTCTCTGTTTCTCAGGCTATATATCAGGGGGTTGAACAAAGGAGTCAGGACTGTATAGAAAAGGGAGAAGACTTTGTTAAGGTCTTGCAGGGATTCTGTTTTGGGCAACAAGTAAACGATCATGATGGTGCCATAGAAAATGGACACCACAATGAGGTGAGAGGAGCAGGTGGAAAAAGCCTTTTGCCTCCCAGAGGTAGATGGGATGCTGACAATGGCAGAGATGATGTAGCCATACGATGTCAGGGTCAACAGAAACGGGGGGAGGGAACACACAGCAGCCAGGAAGAAAGTTAGAAGTTTAATGGTATGTGTGTCACTGCAAGACAGCTTCAATATGGGATTAAAGTCACAAAAGAAATGGTTGATTTCAGAGGGACCACAGAAGGTCAGCTGGTGCATTAAATATATAGTTATATTAATAGCCATGGAACCACTTACCCAAGATCCAGCTACTAGCTGGAGGCACACCTTACCATTCATAAGTACCATATAGAGCAATGGCTTACATATTGCCACATACCTATCATAAGACATTGCTGCAAGAAGATAACATTCTGAAACTGCCAAGAAACCAAAGAAGTAATACTGTGCCATGCAGCCTGTGACAGAAATGGTTCCTCGGCCCCCATGAAACAGATTAGCCAGCATCACAGGAAGGATATTGGAGCTGTAGCAGGTCTCCAAGCAGGATAAGTTGCCCAAGAAGAAATACATGGGGGTGTGAAGGTGACGGTCAACCACAACCAACACCACAATGAGGATATTCCCCACCATGGTTACAATGTAGATCACTAAGAAGAGCAAAAACAGAAGCAACTGTTGATCCCCAAGATCCCCGAAGCCCAGAAGAAGGAATTCAGTGACAGTTGTTTCATTTTCTTGTTCTGCTTTTCCCATGCTGGTAGCTCAAACCTGCAAAGGCCAAATAAACGGCACTTTAGTGTGGTGAAAATCACTGTATATAAAGACCAGGCACTAAAGGAGACAGTGGTAGATAGAGGAAGACAGTGCTTAGGAACTGCCAGGGCTCAATGGTAGACACTGTGGACTGGATCGTCAGCTTTTTCACTCAGCCCCCAACTCATGTAGCATTTGTCCACATATATCTTATGATGCCCAGCATATCCTTGTTTGGCAGTCAAATAGCCTCTTTGGGCAGTCCTTTTATGACATAAGAGAAGCTACTTGGATCCAGACTTGTGGCATTTTTGCAAATGATCATCAGGAAGCAATGATGGAAAAGACCCTTCTCTGTCTGTTCTAACAGGTTCCTGTTTCTGAGCTCAATCCACGGCTAGTGACATAAATCCTGGGGGTTGCTGAGGGACTGCTAGTTGTCTCTGCCAAGAGTTGCTGTATGGTCAGGGGGTTGCTGGTGACATTGAGAGATGGCAGTGGAGACAATATCTGTTCACAATATTCAGGTTTAACCTCTGTTAGACATTCCAATGACACAGTGACACACACAAACCAGAATAGCAAGTTTTTGAATGAGCCATTGAATGAATAAAGGTTTCTGAATTTATAACCCACTTTCCCCCCTAAGCTCCCAAAGTGGCTAATAACAGATTAATAGGAATTGAAAGAAAACCACAATTTAAGGCACAAAAAGATGAAAAGAAGTATTAAACATTCTTGATAAAAGCGCTCTCTCTCTCTCTCTCTCTCTCTCTCTCTCTCTCTCTCTCTCTCTCTCTCTCTCTCTCTCTCTCTCTCTCTCGTACTGCTCATACAGCTATCACCTTAAGCAGAAATCATAACCAAAGACAATATTTCATAAGACTTCAGTATTATTTCTCTTATATTTGATTATTATGCCTAAGAATTTTGCCTCTGAGAGGTTGATATGATCATTGGTATCCAATAGTAGTCATGGCATCCGGGCTCGCACATTTAGCATTTCCGTATGTTTAAGTAAAGGGGTGACTAAATTAGCCCTCAATTCATTGAATATAAGGTACTCCATAATCATATGTTCAATGGTTTCAGTTGCATAATCTGAGCATCTGCATGTTTGATAAAAGCACTACAGGACCACAGCTCTATTATTTCCTTTCCCAGAACTAACTGAATATTTGTGAACTTTGATGAAATTATAAGAGCATGGAAAATCCTCTCACACCCAGTTCTGAGAGACAATATGTTTCCCTACTATCCCTTTCTTGTTACTCACTGCATTCTAAGAAATGGTCACAGTGCTGGATTTCCTTATTTATCTCCGTGGTTCCATTCAGGACACACTCCCTTATTTTTTCTCCTCAGGACATCCATTCTTCCTGAAATTTGTTTTTGTTTCAGCTTTGTTTCCACCTTATATAATTCATCTGGATGATTCTCTCACCGCCCTGTTTTTCCCCACCTTTCCCACAGGAGAAGTTCACCGTCTCTTTTGAAGTGGCTTCTCTATTAGACATTCCAGTGACACATTTGGTGTCTGAGGTGATATGCGGCAGTTATACCTTCTGCCTCCAGGGAGCATCATGGGGAAGAAAAGAACCTCAGATGATCTAAGAAGAACGGAAAAGCCAACAACAGGAACCCTTTCTCCCTGAATTAAATGAATTAATGCTAGTTGCAGAAATGGGAGTGGTGGTGGGAGGGTAGAATGCACTAGGTATGAGACCTCCATACTCCATCTTACAAAGTTTGTTTATTTGTGATACTTTTTCACTGGCCTTTTCACACATAGATACAAGGCAGGTTACAGCGCTGCATGACAAGAAAACGAAGCTGATAAAACCCTATGGTGGGGGTCCCCAACCTTTCTGAGCCTATGGACATCTTTAGAATTTTGGCACTCTAACACGTAAAAAAATCTGTGCAACCAATGAAATTTCCAAGAGGCAATCAGAAGCCTTTCTGGGCAAAAGCACCACATGTCCCTGCTGACTTTCTAAAAACCTTTGGAATGCACCAGGAAAGGTGTGGGCAGGCACCATGGTGCCCCCAGGGACTGTGTTAGTGATCCCGGCCTTATGTATTGCATCTGAGCTGCTTTTCTGCTGGTGGAAAAGGACAAGTGGATCCCCTTTGACCACCGCAAAGACCAAAAGCCTTTGGGCCAGTGGTTGTAATAAAGAGAGATTGAGTGAAAAAGCTGGTTGGATCCAACTCCATGCATTTTCCACCACCCTGGAAGCAATAAGCACAGATTCATCTAATCCTATGGTACTAAATTTCCTTCACAGCCTACTTCAAAGACCTGCACACTTAAATAATTTGAATTTATATTTTTTTCTGAAAAAAATGGGGGGGGGTCTCCTTTCAGTCCTAGGCCATGTAAAAGTCCAGGGAGAAGCCATAAAGCAAAAAGTGCTCTTTCACACCAACCCAAGGCCAATATGCCTGCACAATGGGATCTTCAACAGAGTTTGTCCAGCTGAAAAGAGCTGCCACAGTACACCATATACAAGATAGACAAATGTTTTGCCTCATTAAGTGTACCATGTGCACCAGGACTGCGAACACTGATATTCTGTGGATTCACCCATCAGTGTTCAGCCTTCTCTTCCTTCCATAATTCCATAGAGGGGACAGAATCACATGAAGCACTTGGAGGGAAAAGTGGTCACACTAAGATGGTGGTAATTGTGATGAAGGCTTGCCATTTTAAAACCCACTTATTCTAGGAGCATATGGATGAAGATGGTGGACAACCGCTTTTATGCTTCTGTGCTTGGGGTTTGTTAGGTCTTTTGCCTTGATGGGTTCAGTGAATTTATGTTCCTGGGCTTTACATGCAATATCTATTTACATACAGTGATTTCCACCACACTAAAGTGTACTTTATTTTTGGCCTTTGCGGGTTTGAGCTACCAGCATGGGAAAAGCAGTACCAGAAAATGAAACAGCAGTTGCTTCTGCTTTTAGTAATCTACATTGTGTCCATGCTGGGGAACATCCTCGTTGTGGTATTGGTTGTGGCTGATCACACAAGAAGATGCTGAGCCACATCCCTGTATACAGCCACAGATGTCTGGAGAATTAAGTTTTAATAATGTAATGCTAAATTTTCATTGATGTGTTTTAAAAATACTGTTTGCTTTCCTGAGTGTGTTAAATTAAAATAAAATATCTATTATCTTGTTTCTGGGGAATGATTTTTACCTGATTAATAACTGAGATAGATGAAGATGGGTAGCAGTGTTAGTCTGTCTGTAGCAGTAGAAAAGAGTAAAAGTCCACTAGCACCTTAAAGACTAACTAAATTTGTGGCAGGGGACAAGCTTCGTGAGCCACTGCTTACTTCTCCAGATATGGCTAGAATGTGAGTCCATCTATCTGATATATTGGAAAGTGGAGTGATGTCAGATGCCAAATGACATTAGCAAGCAAATGATAATAGAAGGTGAGATTTGATTAGGTGTGATATATAGAGAGGTAGTAGGCATGGAGAAATCAGCATCAGTAATGAGACAGGAAACCTAGATCTTGATTCAGTTCAGGTGGATGCATTGTCTTGAGCTTTGTTATCAGTTGCAATTCAGTAGTCTCTCTAATTTCCCTTTGAAATTCTTTTGTAAGATTACTGATACTTTAGGTATTTTTAATAACTGATTATTTCTTTTGAATGTGCCTTCCTGTGGTGATAGCTGGTATTTCATTTTCAAGTTTATTCTTTCTGATTCAATTAATACCAATTCTCTCTATCCTCCAACTATTGTGTCTTACAGTTCCTGGATTTCAGATCCCCAAAGCCTTGAATTCAGTGATAGTGGTTTCATTTTCTTGTTCTGCTTTCCTCTGTTCCAATCAGCTACTACAGATCTGCTCTTGGATCTTTGCTCATCACAATCCAATGGGATCCATGCCTCCTTTTGGAAAAGAGAAATCAAAGTGGGGCGGGAGTTGAAACTGCAGGGGCCAGGGATTCATAATTGTCCTAAGGCCACAATTGACTACTGAACCACATGAATTGTCATAACTCATCAAGGTAAAACATCAAATAGACTCTAAGCACATAATCATACAAACTGTACAAAAGGGCAGGCAGCGTTAGTGATTGTTGTTTGCCATTGTTGGGATTTGGGTCAGTAATGCCACTACCACCGGTGATGGCATTAATACCTCATCCCTCTTCCAATGAGTTCAAGAAAGGGTTCTGGGTGGATAAGTGAGCATAGGTGTAGGGTGACTGCATAAGCTGCTGGCACATCAGAAGTCTTTCTAGTGTGGATGGACCCTCTTCAAAGGGGATATGCAATTTGGTGGGAGGAGGTTCCAGTGCCCATGCCAATTGGCTTGCCTACCAATGAGAGATTACTTTTGACCAGGGATCTTTTTGTAGCAGGAACTCCTTTGCATATTAGGTAACACACCCCTAATGTAGCCAATCCTCCTAGAGCTTACAGTAGCCCCTGTAAGAAGAGCTCTGTAAGCTCTTGGAGGATTGGCTACATTAGAGGTGTGTCACCTAATATGCAAAGGAGTTCCTGCTACAAAAAGAGCTCTGCTTTTGACATTTAATGTGGACTTTGGATATAGTGTTGGGATGTTCACAGATACAAGTACTAGATAATGTGTGCTCCTTGGTTTCCAGTTTGGCTTGGGAAAGCCATCAGCCTATACCAGATCTGCTTGTAGCCCTGATCCTTACCAGAAAAAAATACCTACAACATGGTGGTTGGGGGTGGCCATGCTTGGTGGTAGACATAGTAAAAGTTTGGCAGTTTATGACAATGCTATGCCCTGTTTTTTTCTACATACCTGTATGAGTGACCATTGATGGTGCTGGGGGATGATGACACTGGCAGGAATCTTGCTCGACCCTGCCCCAGCATGGAATCTGCCCCTGTCCATATTACATCAAGTACATCCTCAAATATCTTGCTAAAATTCAACACAATATAAAATGAAAACAATATTGTTTTGATTCTTCTTTTCACTCATAGGTAAGCATTCTTTTTTCCCTTCTGTCTAAAATAGTTTATTGTTCCCCTGTGTACAAATATCTAGGGAGATTATGCCTTCTACCAGGAATTTTTTAAAGGGGTTTTTATACTCTTTTGAAGGTCTACTAATACTGAAAGAAGAAAAGGTGATGTATTTTACAATGACTCGGATGGTTCAGACTAATTACTGCAGCCTCTGCTATCAGCCCTCATATTGACTTCTTGATGCTGGAAATTTGAGATACCAGCAGGACTCTACAATCCACTTCCTAGATAGGCAAACCTATTTCCTGGTAAGCCAGTCTTTTTCACTCAGACTTGTATAAGGGAAAAAAGGCAGAGTCGAAGCTTCATCATCACAAAGTCTTCATGTGACAATTGGCATTTTCACTCTTTAGCCCTTCAGTCTGAGATTATGATCAAGCTGCACAGGAGGAAGTTATACAGTCCAATTTGTGCTATGTATATCCATGTAAGTCCGTAAGCCCTACTAGAAAAGGCTGAAGGACCTGGGCATGCTCAATCTAGAGAAGAGGAGACTGAGGTTGGATATGATTGCTCTCTTTAAGTATTTGAAAGTCTGTCACTTAGAGGAGGGCAGGGAGCTGTACCTGTTGGCAGCAGTGGATAAGACTCACAATAATGAGTTTGCATTACGGACAGAAAGGCACCAGCTGGATATTAGAATTTTATTTTTATTTTTTTACAGTAAGAGTAGTTCAGCAGTGGAATCGGCTGCCTAGGGAGGTGGAGAGTTCCCCCTCACTGGCAGTCTTCAAACACTTGTCAGGGATGCTTTAGGCTAATCCTGCACTGAGCATGAGTTTGGACCAGATGCCCTGTATGGCCCCTTTCAACTCTAAAATTCTGAGATCACCAAGGCAGCCAGTCCCTCTGAGCACACCAGAATATACAGATGCTGAAAGCTGAAAATTATCAGAGGGGACTGGAGTTGTTCCATATAAAGCTACTACAGTGTAAACATTAGAGTGTTGGATAAGCATAGTTGACTGCTTTCAGGAAGCTATGAAAGGAAATAATCACCATCGACATTCTGCATCTCTGAAGGATGCAAGAGCAAGGACATCTCACTTTACTTTTCAGATGTCTGACCTACAGTCTGATGCATACTTACTTGAGATTAAGATCTTGTGAATGCTGTAGAACTTACTTGTGAGTACGCATGCATAGGACTGAACTGTATAGAATCCACTGCATTTGATACATGGTGGGACATTAAGATTTACATTTTAATGTAAATAGAGCAGATCAGTTTTGTTATCCTCAAGGAAATGACTCTGGCTGGAATCAGCCAGTTTTCATAAATTCTTTCTCAAATTCCACTCTTTATTATGGCCCCTGTCATGCAAGGCTTTTGTTCATGTGTTTCACAATCTCAGATAGTGAAGTGTACGGAGATGGATATAATTGGAGAGTTTCTGTACTGGGTCTCATATGTTATCTGTTCTGCTTAGCATATTGAGTATTCTGTCAGCTTTTTGCTCAGACACACCAAATTCTCCTCCTTTTTTACTCTCCTCACTGCACACATGCAGACGCCATAATTCCCAGCCTTTTTAGGGTATTCAAGGAACACACCTTCCTTTTTCACCACCAGAAAAGCTGGCTGGATCCAATCCCTTTTATTTTGTACGTGATGTAGGATTCAGCTTCCTTCTAAAACTGTGACATTGTTTCTTTCAAATTGGTTTTGCTAAAATCTCGGTGGCAATAACCTAAATCATGTGAAAAATAAAAATGGTTAGCACATTCATACAGAGCTTGTGTTAACAAACTAAGACCTACACATCTAGAAGTTGTTAAGTTCTTGATCTGTTTAGCTTTTTCTTTGAATTCAACTGCCCTCCCCTTTTCCTTCATTTTCTTTCTCCAGAGTGCTGGATTTTGTCTGCATGCCACTCTGGCAATCACAACATGGAGGAAATCAAACAAGGATTACAGAATTCATTCTGCTGGGGTTTGGGAGTGCCTGGGAGACCCAGATTCTACTCCTGTTGCTGCTTTTTGTGATTTACATAGTGACCATCAGTGGGAACCTCCTGATCATTGTGCTTGTTTTATCCAATGAGCATCTTCACACCCCGATGTACTACTTCTTGGGCAACCTGTCTTGCTTGGAGGCCTCCTACAGCTCAGTCATCCTTCCCAGAGTGCTATATAGTCTCTGCACAGGGGACAAGTCTATTTCTTTTATAGGTTGTGTTACCCAGTTCTATTTCTTTGGCATCCTTGTCTCAACAGAGTGTTTCCTGCTCGCCGCCATGTCCGTCGATCGCTGTTTAGCCATATGCAAGCCACTGCATTATGTTGCTCTCATGAATGACAAACTATGTGCTCAGCTAGCTGTTGGTTCTTGGATGGGTGGCTGGTTGGCTATCAGCATCACCACCTCTTTCATGTCCCAGCTAGTATTTTGTGGTCCCAATGAGATGGACCACTTCTTTTGTGATTTTGCCCCAATGGTCAGCCTGTCCTGTAGCAACACCAGGACAATAGAGGTCTTGAGTTTCATATTGTCATCTATATGTGCTTTTCCACCTTTCTTGTTAACTTTGGCAACTTATGTTTGCATCATCACTTCTATCCTAAGAATCCCATCTACCTCAGGGAGGCAGAAGGCTTTCTCTACCTGCTCCTCTCACCTCCTAGTGGTGACCATTTTTTACGGGACTCTGATCATTGTCTATGTCCTGCCAAACTCTAGCATTCTGAGAGAACTGAACAAAGTGTTTTCTCTCCTGTACACCATATTGACTCCTCTTGCTAACCCCCTTATATACAGCCTAAGAAACAAAGAAGTTAAGGAAGCATTGAAGAAAGGCGCCATAAAACTTTACAAGAATGTAAGAGTATAAGATGAGCTCTACTGAATACTGCAGAGGTCCTTCATGGCCAGCTTCCTGTTTCCTATAATGACCAAGTAGATCCTTCAGAAGGCTCACAAGCAAGGGCACAGAAGCTAGAGTTTCCTCCCCTTATTGCTCCACAAGCAAACCTGTATTCATACTGCCTTTGAACATGGAGGCTTTGTTTAGCACTATAGGGAATTAGAAGACAATAATGTAATAGCTTAGAGATGAAGTAATATATTTAGTAGAAACCAGCTAATGAATAAACATTCCCCTTTTCACTAACCAAATCCATACCTACCATGTTATGATGTTTATTGTTTATCGACCAACACAGTTAATAATACTCCTCAGGAACAAATATGACTGAAGGGTAGAGACAAAGAGACTTCTGGCTACCAGTTCATATACTTTTTCAGTTTCTGGTTCTTCCATTTATAGAAAGGCGGGGGCAGTTTCCCTACATTTGGGTGCTTCTCTGTGCTCATTTGTCCATTCATCTGTCCATCCATCCATCCATCCATCCATCCATCCTCCTTCCATCCATTTCTATTCTTTAATGTTTTGTTTTAGACATAGATGTTTTCGGCATTCTGACCTGACTGCCTACAGCCCCAAGCACGTGCATATTTCAAATGGTCCCAGTGCTGGTGGAGGGTCACCAGAATTTTGGAAAGGATTCTTGCTCAGTTGAAGACAGCTTTGCATTTGTTCCTTACCCCACCTTGGCCACTGCACCATCTTGGGGAATGGTAGGTGCAATCATGTAAAAGATGATAATGGCCCGCTGCTGGAAAGAGGGGAGACCAGAGCTGTGCTGACTGGCTGTCTGAGGCTGGGAGAGCAAGAGAAAAGGAATGGCATCAGGATCCTGGGTGAGCTGGTAGAGCATGGTAGTGGTAGAAAGTGTTGTCACATCACAGATAACTTATGGCAGGCAATCCTGTGGGGGTTCTCAAGGGAAAAGATGTTCAGAGATAGTTTGCCATTGTCTGCCTCTGGATCATGATCATGGACTTCCTTGGTATTCTCCCATCCAAGTACTAACCAGGATTTGACAGGATCAGGCTAGCCTGGACCATCCAAGTCAGGGTGTGCACAGGCAATTAGTTGAATTCAGACTAAAAGGGCAATTCCCACTGATTCCCTGTTTTGACTACAACCTTCCCTCCTCGTGTCATTCCTTAGGGTCTTCTATCCCCCAGGAACAAATTTTTGTGGAGATCATAGGGCTGCATGGGGGGGGGAGAGAGAAGGCAGAAATGTCCCATTCCACTGATTGAAGATTTAGTCTGGATCCAACCCATTATTTATACAGACAGTGAACTCATCTAAGGAGGAAATGGCACTGCACTCCTATGGCTCATGCATTCAATGTAACTTCTACATGCATTCAATGTACCTTCTAAGACGTACAGACTCTTTGTAAGTAGACTCTTCACATGCAATCAATGGGTTTCACTCGGACTTGCTCAATTTCTCTCCTTGCTACAGGCATCATCCCACCTGGTTTTTGTCCACAAGAGACTCACAATCTCTGGCACAGCCTTTTGGGGTTATCAAAAGGGGACACCCTCCTTCCAGTTTCACCATTGGAAAACCTGGTTGGATCCAACCCTTATCTCTCAATGCACCTGGCCTCCTTGGTACCGGCATGTTTCAGAGTCTACAATCATGCATGCCAAGCATATTAATGTATATTTATTTAGATATCCATACCCGGCTTTTCTCCCCAAGGGTGACCTAAAGCATCTATAAACATCCCTCCATTTTATCCTCACAACAACCCTAGGAGGTAGGTCTGGTGAACAGTGTGTGACAGGCCCAAGATCAGCAAGCAACCATCAATGACAGTGTGTGGATTCAAATGTGGGTCATCCAACACTCTAATCACTATGCCATACTCTATTTATTTGTGTATAAGTCTATGTGTGTAGACCCCTGGTGAAGAAAGAATAATTGTCTAACGGTGGACAGTATTTTTTTTTCTTTAGTTAAATATAGGTTTACTGGACGGTAAAATGCACATTCTGCATAGAATTGTGAGCATTTCTACTCATAATCATTGGCTTATCCTTACACCACTATAATTTTGTAATGCTTATGGACAATTAAGACACCACACATGTCTTCGCCCTGACCCAACTGCATATTTTCTTTGAGTATGCACCCATCTACAGCCACTTGGATGTGATTTCTGGGAATATAACGGAAGACGAACCCATAGCTGTAAGTGCAGAAGTCACTAGGAGGGAAATGGATACATTCTATGCATTAACACAGACTCAAGAACTGATGTGGTACATTGCCCAAAGAACACTTGGAATGTTTCAGCCAGCTAACAGAAGCACTAAACCTTGGATCAGGGTTGGCCAAACTGCAGCCTGAGAGCCACATGCGGCGCTTTCACACAGTCTAAGTTAATAAAAAGCAAATTTGCATATTTTTCAATTAAAAAAATGTGTGTAATATTTGTTCATGTCTTGCAGCTCTCAAACATCTGACGTTTATTCTGTATGGTTGTCACGTTAAGCAAGTTTGGCCACCCCTGCCTTGGACAATACAAGTATTTTATGGAACAGCAGTAAGCTAGGTGACTTCCACATTTTACACTGGTTTTGGCTCCCAACCACAGTGGACTATTTCCAAGCTTCCACACAACTTGGCTATCCATCTGTCATCTTTCTATGGCTTTCCCATGGTTTCTCAAACTACCCTTGGTCAAACTTACATTCACAATTACACCCTGTCACATTTGCCTGTTCTTTTCTTTAATCAGCAATAGATAGCTAACTCCTTATAGTATTATAACATTATAGCAATCTACTTATTAGGTCCTTTGAATGCCCAACTATTTATTTGTTAAAAAGTAAGTCTCTAACTCCCCTCCCCCACCCCGAGAGATGTTTCATTTCCCTTCTGTATTTACAGTAAAAGGAGCTTGAATTTTACCTTTTCTTTTCAAAGGAAAGCTGGGAATGAAGAAGACCTAGTAGATATATTGGTATAATGTTATAACAATCTAGCAATTATCAATTTGGGGGGGGGGAACCTCCACTGGTATGGGGAGAGGGAAATGGCAGCACTGGGAGAATGAAGCAGGGGAAATGTGGTGGAGGAACTTGCTATCTGGAAGCCCCATTGCCACTGTGCTGAATAGGCAGCTATAGGGGATCACTGCCATGAAGAAGACGCCCAGGGATCTCCTCTAGATCATATCATTACTGGTTTTTTTTGTTTTTTAAGAAAGCCAGAAAATCAGCAGCAATTCTACAGACTGACTTCCTTGAAGTCTTTATGAAAAGTTGTTTCTGGACACAGATTGCACACCTGAGAAAGTTTCAGCTTATCCAGACCCCAGTATTTCAGCAGTGGTTTAGAGAAAGATGGATATAACTCTGGAACATCTAACCGTGCATTTCTGCAAGCGAGCATCACCATTTCAAAATACTTCAGACTCCTTTTGAATAAAATGGTTTATACATATGTCTGCTATAGGTAAAGGTAAAGGTTCCCTTGCTCGAAAGCCAGTCGAATCCAACTCTAGGGTTGCGGTGCTCATCTCCGTTTCAAAGCCGAAGAGCCAGCGCTGTCCGAAGACTTTCCATGGTCATGTGGCCGGCATGACTAAACACCAAGGTGCACGGAATGCTGTTACCTTCCCACCGAAGTGGTACCTATTTATCTACTTGCAATTTCTTGCTTTCGAACTGCTAGGTTGGCAGGAGCTGGAACTAGAGACAGGAGCTCACCCTGTCATGCGGCACCTGGGTCTCAAACTGCTGAACTACTGACCTTCCACAGCCTGCAGTTCAGCGTCTTAACCACTTGAGCCACTGCAGCTCCTCCTTGTCTGCTATACTGGTCCACTAACTTAAGTAATCACAGTTGGAATCACAGAATGTACAGGTTCCAGTTCTAGAGCTCCTTCCTGTGCATCTTCATACTTTATAATAATCTCAGAATGCTGGGCTAAAAAATTAAAACTTCAGTTGTCACATGAAAACTTCATTGTGCTGAAGCCTCAACTCTGCCTGTTTTCCCTTATGCCCATCCCCAGCCACCAGCAGTGAGGATCAGGGCTGCAAGCAGATCGAGTAGAAGGTGACAGATTTCCAAACCAAACTGGGGCTCTATCCACAATGCAGTAGAAGGATTTCTGATGCACCATCAACTTATGCAATCACCCTACACCCGTGCAGACTTATCTGCCCAGATCCCTTTCTTGACCTAGGTGGGAGAAGGCTGAGTTATTAATTCCATCGTAGATGCTAGTGGCATTACTGGGCCAGATTCCAACAGTAGTAAAGAGCAAGTATTAACGCTGCCCACCCTCTCATACAATTTGTATGGTTCTGTGCATAGGGCTTGTTTGGCCTTTTGCCTTGATGGGCTGTGTGAATTCATGTTTTTCAGTGGTCAGTTGCGGCATAAGGACAATTACAAATCTCCCGTTCCTGCCGTTTCAGCACACGCACACCGCACACTCTTTTGATTTCACTTTTCCAAAAGGAGGCATGGATCAGATTGGATTGTGAAGGGCACAGTTACAAGAGCAGGTCCCGAGCTGATAGGATCAGATGAAAGCAGACAAAAGACTGAAAACCAGGAACTTTAGGACATGGTAGTTGGATGGTGAAGGAATGGATCCAGGTGGTCAGCCATGTTGATCTGAAGCAGTAGGAACAAATTTAGAGTCCAGTGGTACCTTTAAGACCAACAAAGTTTTATTCCAGGAATGAATTTATACCCTGAAAAAAAAATGTTGGTCTTAAAGGTGCCACTGGACTATTTGTTCTCTTGAGAATGAAATACCAGCTATCACCACAGGAGGGCCCATTCAAAAAATACTCCAGTATTAATGTCGTAAATCATCTGTCTGTAACAATATAATATATGTTTCACTTTAATTGAACACATCCAGGAAAGCAAACAATAAATTTAAAATATGCACAAGATAAAACCTTTAAAGCACAACCCACATCAATGAAACCTTAGCATTACATTATTAAAACTCAATTGTCCTGAAATCCTCTAGACTGCATAAGAGCATGTGTGTCAGTGGGGAAGCATCTGCTTATGTGAAGGTCATGGTCAACCACTACCAGCATCACAATGAGGATGCTACCCATTATGGTCACAGTGTAGGTCACTAAGAAGAACAAAAGCAGAAAATACTGCTGGTCCCCAAGATCCCAAAGCCAAGCAGAAGGAATTCAGTGATGGTTGTTTCATTTTCTTATGTTTTTCCCATGCTGGTAGCTCAAACCTGAAAACTCCAAATAAACTGCCCATTAGTGTGGTAGAAAACACTGCACGTAAATACCAGGCTCATGAATTCACTTAACCTATCAAGGAAAAAAAAAAAATGGAGGAGGAGGAGATTGGATTTAAATCCCACCCTTCAGTACCCAAAGGAGACTCAGAGCAGCTTACAATCCCTTTCCCTTCCCCTCCCTGCAACAGACACCCTGTGAAGAAGTTGAGACTAACAGAACTGTCTCGAGAAATGCCATTGAGAAAACAGTTCTGAAAGAACTTATGATTGACCCAAGGTCACGCCAGCAGCTGCATGTGGAGGAGTGGGGAATCAAACCCAGTTCTCCCAGATAAGAGTCCATGCTCCTAACCGCTACACCAAACTGGGTCTCAAACCCCAAGCACAAAATCACACAAGATGTCAACCATCTTCATCCATATGGTCTCAGAATAAGTGGGCTGAAAATGGCAAGACTTCATCACAATTAACACCATCTTAGCATGTATATAGCCTTTTCTTCAAGAGCATCATGTGACTTTGAACCCAGTATGGAATTATGGGCCCTGACCTGGATGGCCCAGGCCAGCCTGATCTGGTCAGCTCTTGGAAGCTAAGCAGAGTTGGCCCTGCTTAGTATTTGGAAGGGAGACCACCAAGGAATTCCAGGGTCGTTACATAGAGCCGGACAATGGCAAACCACCTCTGAACATCTGTTCCCTTCAAAACCCTATGGAGTTGCCCTACATTGGCTGCAACTTGATGGCACTTTACACATACATGGACACACATTTAGTTATGGAAGGAAGAGAAGGCTGTACGCTGATGGTTGAATCCACAGAACATCAGTGTTTGCAAACCTGCAGCACATGGTACTCTTTGAGGGACAAACCATGTGTAAATCTTGCATATGGTGCACTGCAGCAGCTTCATCCAGCTAGACCAACCCTCTTGAAGATCCCAGTGTACAGGCACTTTGGCGTTGGGTTGGTGTGGATGACCTTCAGAGCTATCTGGACTGTGGCAGATTGGCAGTGCTACTACTGTTGTTGGACCTGTCGGCAGCGTTCAACATGGTCGACCATCAGCTACTGATCCACTGACTCGCCAACACTGGAGTCCAGGCGCCTGCCTTGCAATGGCTTGTCTCCTTTCTCCAAGGCCGGGGACAAAGGGTGGCAGTGGGGGAGCAGCTATTCTGAAGGCACCCACTGGATTGTGAAGTGCCTCAAGGAGCGGTGCTGTCCCTGATGCTATTTAATATCTATATGTGCCCCCATGCCCAGATTGCACAGAGGCATGGCCTGGAATGTCACCAGTACATGGATGATGCCCAACTCTATCTGTTGTTGGGTGGCCAATCTGACTCTAAACTGGAAGATCTGGACTGGGCATTAAAAGACATGGCTTAGACTGAACCGACTGAAATTGAAGCCAGTGAAGATGGAGGCCCTGTGCCTGAGCCAGGGTGGGCCAAGGGTAGGGATATCACTCCTGACCTTTGATGTGGCTCCATTGGTGCCAGCACCAGAGGTTAGGAGCTTGGCAGTGCTCTTGAATGCCTCCTTAACAATGGAGGTCCAGGTAGCAGCCACTGTCAAGTCGGCCTTTTGTCATCTTCAGCTGATCAGGCAGTTGGTTCCCTTCCTTGAACGCAACGACTTGGCAACAGTGATCCACATGATGGCCACCTAGAGACTAGACTACTGTAATGCTCTCTACATGAAGCTGCCCTTGTCACAAATCTGGAAGCTACAGCTAGTTACAGCTAGTACAGCTGTGGCCAAGCTCCTAATGGGCCTCCCTATGTGGGAGCACATTCAGCCTGTCCTCAAATCATTGCATTGGCTCCTGATAGCATACCCAATTTGCTTCAAGGTGCTTACCTTTAAAGCCCTTTATGGTCAGGGCTACTGGGGACAGCAGTTGTAATAAAGAGAAATTGAGTGAAAAAGCTGGTTGGATCCAACTCCAACACCACCCTGAAAGCAGAAAGCACAGATTCATATAATCCTATGGTACTAAATTTCCTTCACAGCCCACTTCAAAGACCTGCACATTTTAAACAGTTTGAATGTACATACTAGTTGCAGAAATGATGGTGCGCACTAGGTATGTAATCTGCTTTATATGGGAAAGCAGACCCCACTTAACAATGCTTGTTTATTTGTGGTGATTCTAATTTGCCATTTTCTCATATAAACACGAAACAGCTTACAACGTTGCATACAAATAAAACAAGGTGGATAAAAGCCCATGGATTTCATCCAACCCATCTGATTGGCTCTTGGAAATTTCATTGGTTGCACAGATTTTTTTACAAGTTAGAGTGCCAAAATTCTAAAGGTGCCCATACGTCTCAGACAGGTTGGGGACCCCCGCCATAGGGTTTTATCAGCTTTGTTTTCTTGTTATGCAGCACTGTAACTCGCCTTCTATCTGTGTGTGAAAAAGCAAGTGAAAAATTATCACCAATAATCAAACATTGTTAGATGGGTCTACAGGTCTCCTACCTAATGCATGCTACCACCCCTTCATCACCCCCATTTCTGCAGCTAGCATTAATTCATTTAATTGCAGAGAGAAAGGGTTCCTGTTATTGGCTTTTCCTTTCTTCTTAGATCATCTGAGGTTCTTTTCTTTCCCAGGGTGCTCCCTGGAGGCAGAAAGTATAACTACCATGTATCACCTCAGACACCAAATGTGTCACTGGAATGTCTAATAGAGAAGCCACTTCAAAAAAGACTGTGAACTTCTCCTTTGGGAAAGGAGGGGAAAAACAGGGCGGTGAGAGAATCATCCAGATGAATTATATAAGGTGGAAACAAAGCTGAAACAAAAACACAATTCCAGGTAGAATGGCTGTCCTGAGGAGAAAAAAGAAGGGAGATTGTGTCCCAAACGGAACCACAGAGGTAAGTAAGGAAATCCAGCACTGTGACCACTTATTGAAATGCAGTGAGTAACAAGAAGGAGATAGGAGGGAAACATTTCATCTTTCAAAACTGGGTGTGAGAGGATTTTGTGTGCTCTTATAATCCCATCAAAGTTCACAAATATTCAGTCAGTACTGGGAAAGGAAAGGATGGAGATGCAGTCTTGTAGTGTTTTCATCATGAACTTTTAATACTGAATGAAAAAGCTGGCTTGATCCAGTCCACATTGTCTACCATTGAGCCCTGGCTCTTCCTAAGCACTGTCTTCCCCTATCTACCACCATCTCCTTTAGTGCCAGGTCTTTGCATACAGTGACTTTCTCCACTCTAAAGTGCAATTTATCTGGCCTCTGCAGGTTTGAGCTACCAGCATGGGAAAAGCAGAACAAGAAAATGAAACAACTGTCACTGAATTCCTTCTTCTGGGCTTCGGGGATCTTGGGGATCAACAGTTGCTTCTGTTTTTGCTCTTCTTAGTGATCTACATTGTAACCATGGTGGGGAATATCCTCATTGTGGTGTTGGTTGTGATTGACTGTCACCTTCACACCCCCATGTATTTCTTCTTGGGCAACTTGTCCTGTTTGGAGACCTGCTACAGCTCCAATGTCCTTCCTGTGATGCTGGCTAATCTGTTTCATAGGGGCCGAGGAACCATTTCTGTCACAGGCTGCATGACACAGTATTACTTCTTTGGTTTCTTGGCAGCTTCAGAATGCTATCTCCTTGCAGCAATGTCTTATGATAGGTATGTGGCAATATGTAAGCCATTGCTCTATATGGTACTTATGAATGGTAAGGTGTGCCTCCAGCTAGTAGCTGGATCTTGGGTAAGTGGTTCCTTGGCTATTAATATAACTATATATTTAATGCACCAACTGACCTTCTGTGGTCCCTCTGAAATCAACCATTTCTTTTGTGACTTTAATCCCATATTGAAGCTGTCTTGCAGTGACACACATACCATTAAACTTCTAACTTTCTTCCTGGCTGCTGTGTGTTCTCTCCCCCCATTTCTATTGACCCTGACATCGTATGGCTACATCATCTCTGCCGTTGTCAGCATCCCATCTACCCCCGGCAGGCAAAAGGCCTTTTCCACCTGCTCCTCGCACCTCATTGTGGTGTCCATTTTCTATGGCACCATCATGATTGTTTACATGTTGCCCAAAACAGATGCCCTGCAAGACCTCAACAAAGTCTTCTCCCTTTTCTATACAGTCCTGACCCCTTTATTCAACCCCCTGATATACAGCCTGAGAAACAGGGAGGTCAAAGTGGCCTTCAGAAGGGCTGTAGCTAAGTTTTGGGCATTTGAAAGAATATAAGCATGTAGGAGTATGTTTGCATACTTATAGCACAATTCCTCTCTTATGTTGTTAGGAATAGCATTTTCATTTGAGTGGGTTGGATCCAACTGGCTTTCTTGCTAGAAAAAAGGGGGGGCATTCCATCACCAAAAAAGGCTGTACTGGGGATCATGGGACATGCATGGACAAAGACATGTGGAATATAGGTTGTAATAAGGAAGGGAGTTGGGCAGGACATAGTGAAATTACTGGCTGGATCCAACCTAACAGTTTTTAAAATTATTTTTGCTTTCTTGCTTTCTAATGGTGGATTGGGTTTCAATAACTCTTTGTACTATTATGTATTTTGCTGCATAAAGGAATCATTTGACCTACCAATGAACAGATTTTTTTTTGTCTGTTTCCAGCTTTGCATTGAAATCTTGAGAGGAGAGAATTTTTCAGTTGTAACTTCTGCTTTTTATATCTAAATCCTAGACCATTGTGACCTGCCCCAAGCCTGCTTGTGGGGAGGGCAGGATATAAATTGAATAAAATAAATCAACAGTGAAAAAGATTACTGGGTGCATTTGCCTTTTGTCATCGATTTTCCTGCAATATTTCTATCCATCTCCCCTCTTAGCTAGCTTCAGTTGATTTCATTGGTTTTGAACTAATTAAGGCTGTGACTTTTATTTGCCCAGTGTTTTCTGTTTCTTTGAACCAAATCTCCCCCCCTAAAATTTATGCATTTTTCAGCATAGAGAGCCAATGTTTTATAGTGGTTAGAGTGTCAGATCAGGATCTGGGGGTTTCAGATCTCCACTCTTCTGTCATGGAAGTTTCTTTGGGTGACCTGGGGCCAGTGATTCTCTCCTCTCTCAGAGAGAAAACTCTCACAGAGTTTCCTCCTCCTGGGGAGGAAGGCAAGATATACCTATACCAACTTGAAAGAGATAATCATGGTCATTTGCTCATTTGGACATATGTGCAGTTTGTGCAGAAGTAATTATATCCAGTTACATGGCCTCAGGTAAGACATATTTTTGTAATTGTCCCAGAGTGATGTCGAACAAGCGTACTAACATCAACAGCGTTCCAGTTATTAACAATGGTAGGAGCAGTTTGAGCTTATGCACTTGATGGATGGGAATGTGAGAGCTCTTCATGTTACATCTTGAAACCAGAGTGAAACTGAGATTCAAAAGAATCTTCAAGGCTAGCATGCTTTGCAGTCCTTCGTCTAAAGTGCCACCTAAAAAGATGCATTCCAAGGAATTTTAGCGTTCACTAATACATTCATGCTTGACAGAGGGTTAGTCTATCCATGGCAGTTCACCATGATGACTAAAATGGAACCTCTAGTTTCAGTGGCAGTGTATCTCTGAACAGTTGCTGGGAACAACAGCAGAAAAAACCAAGAAGGGATCACAGGTATCCATATAGGAAATGCAACAAACAAGCAAACACTGTGATATAAATGACTAAGACCTTTAGTAAGAATCATATTATATTATAAATAAAACTTTGTAGTATTACAAGTCCATCATTCTCAACGAGCACCCAGATATAAACTCATTTCGTCTCAATCTTCCTCAGGAGTAATCCAATCCAAAGGAGCAAACCAATGCTTAAAGAAAACAAGACAGAACATTGAGCTGTAGCAAGAGGCTGACACCTTTCAATACAATGGGAACAACAGTGGGGCATTGGCTGCTTTTAGATCCAACCCACTTCCCTGCTGGTGAAATAGAAAAGAAGGTCACCAAAACTGCTAAGCAGAGGATCCTGGGACCTGTATGGTCAAAAGTCAAAAGGGACAGGCAATGTAGTAGTCAGAGAAACTGAATGTAGAAGCTGGCTAGATCTAACCCACTGCTTTCATGCCCTGCTTATGGGTATTCCATAAATATATGGCTAGCCACTGTAGGAAGCAGGATGACAGACTAGATGGACGTTGGGGTCTTTGGTCTAATCCAGCATGATTCATCATAAGATTTTATGAACGCCTTCCTGCTTTCTTTCTCCTACCCTTTTTCCCTTTCCCTTTAAACACCAATATGACACCATTTGATTTAATATTATTACTAAATCAAGAATCTTGGCTTATAGGTACCCGTACTGATTCATAATAGTATTTTAAGCAACCCAGATGAAGGTGAAGCTCAGAAAACAGCAATTCACATGGAACCCAAAAGTCCATTAAATGGAAATCAGTGTCATTTTCTTTGAAATGTATGTTTCTTTAATATATTGTAGAATGCTTTCACAATCTGTATAATATACCCTTCTACTAGCCAAAAACATTTGTGAGAGTTTGAATAATACACATGCCCCCTTCTGTCTTTGCAACGTTCATTGATTGTATTCACTTAAACAGCTTCCTGTTTTGTGTGATTACCAGCAGGTGCAATCCAAGATAAGCACCCAGCACGGAAACTAAATGTTCATAGAACATTTCCCTCTCCTTGGATTTGGAGGGTTCCCTGCTATTTCTCTTCCTCATTTTTTAGTTATCTATATGGTAATTATGGTCTGGAACATTCTTATCATTGTCCTCATTTTAGCTGACCAGCACCTTCACACTCCCATATACTTCTTCCTGGAAAACCTGTCCTTTTTAGAGACTTGCTATAACTCGACCATTCTGCCAAGAATGCTGGTGAGCCTCTTATCTGGAGACAGATCTGTTTCTGTTAGGGGATGCCTTCTACAGTTCTGGTGGTTTGTGTTTTTTAGCAGCAATATAGCGTTATCTCCTGGCAGTGATGTCTTATGATCAGTATCTTGCAATATGCCTCTCTTATAAACCATCGCTGTGCCTAGCTAGTGATGGTACCTTTACCTGGTGACCCTGGTGAGCTTCGTTCAGTCAGAGTAGACTGAACTTGGTAGACCAATGGTCTCACTCAGTATCATGCGTTCATATGTGTGCACTTTGCTGGAAGTAAGCCCCATTGAATAAAATGGAACTTTGGTATTTATTCCCAAGTAGACCCACTTAATATGTTGTCGAAGGCTTTCACTGCCGGAGTTCATTAGTTGCTGTAGATTTTCCGGGTGCTATGGCTGTGGTCTTGGCATTGTAGGACCTGACATTTCACCAGTAGTTGTGACTGGCATCTTCAGAGGTATAACACAGAAAGATGGAGTACTCTCTGTGTCAAGGTGAGCAGAAAAATGGTAGGCAGGTAATATATATCTACCCTGGAAGGTGGGATAGGGTTGAATCATTATCTTGTAGTAGTTCTCCAGGTTATGAACATTCTAATGGAGGAGCTTTCCTGAGGAAGTTCTTTTGTCTATGGATTGTTTCCTGAGGAGGTTTCTTGTTTCTTGAGGAGGTTGTTTTGTGTGTGGAATGGCTATTGAAACTCTGATCTTATCTGTAGTGCTATTGTCAGCTGTAGAGCATTTTGTGTTTTTCAGGACAGGAAACCATGCCCTATTTATTTTTAAACTCTCTTATTTCCTGTTGAAATTGTGTTTATGTTCATGAATTTCAATGGCTTCCCTGTGTAATCTGACATGGTAACTGGAAGTGTTGTCCAGCCTTTCAGTGTCTTGGAACAAAATGCTGTGTCCTGTTTGGGTTAGGCTATGTTCAGCCACTGCTGATTTTTCAGGTGGCCAAGTCTGCAGTGTCTTTCTTGTTCTTTTATTCTTGTCTGAATGCTACGCTACATGGTCCTGATGTAAACTTGTCCACAACTGTATGGTATGCAGTATACTCCTGCAGACGTGAGGTGGTCTCTTCTGTCTTTTGCTGATCATAGCATCTGTTGTATTTTTCTGGTGAGTCTGAATACTGTTTGTAGGTTGTGTTTTTTCATAAATTTTCCCATCTGATCAGTGATTCTTTTGATATATGGCAAAAACACTTTTCCTGTGGGAGACTGTTTTTCCTCAGTTGTTTGTTTTACCTTTGGTTTAATTGCTCTTCTGATTTCATTTGTAGAGTAGCCATTTGCTTGAAGTGCATGGTTAAGATGATTTAGTTTGTCATTGAGAAAGTGTGGTTCATATATCCGTCTTGCATGGTCTACTAATGTTTTGATTATGCCTCTTTTTTGCTGAGGGTAGTGATTGGAGTTTTTATGTAAATAACGATCCATGTGAGTTGGTTTTCTGTAGACCTTGTGACCTAATTGAAGGTTTGCTTTGCGGATGACCATGATATCTAGAAATGGGAGTTTTCCCTTGACTTCTTTTTCCATGGTGAAGCTTATGTTGCGGTGGATGTTGTTGAGGTCGTTTAAAAACTCCATCAATCCTACTTCTCCATAGCTCCAAATGGCTTCAATAGCCATTCCATACACAAAAGAACCTCCTCAAGAAACAGGAAACCTCCTCAGGAAACAATCCATAGAGAAAAGAACCTCCTCAGGAAAGCTCCTCCATTAGAATGTTCATAGCCTGGAGAACTACTACAAGATAATGACTCAGCCTGACCCCATCTTCCAGGGTAGATACGAATTACCTGCCTACCATTTTTCTGCTCACCTTGACACAGAGAGTACTCCATCTTTCTATGTTATACCTCTGAGGATGCCAGCCACAGCTACTGGAGAAACGTCAGGTCCTACAATGCCAAGACCACAGCCACACAACCTGGAAAATCTACAGCAACTAAAGACCCACTTAAGCTTGTTCCCTAAGACACCATCCCAGATAAATGATGAGTTTGAAGAAGCAGGCTCCATAAGAATTAAACCATTCTTCAGAAGTTTTCCCACTTTGCACTTCTAGTGTTGCTGTTTTAATAAATGGAAGATGGCATCTGAACCAGAATGTCCTTTGGGATCGATGGTTTTGATACTCTGAATTCCCCATAGACTCATATATTTTCAAGGAGATAAAATCGAGGACCTTGGATTCTGAATTAGATGAAAATTTGGGTTGCTACTGGAGGGTTGCTATTGTGATAACATTAAATGGAGGTAGCTCCAGGAGGCCAACATAGTGTAGAGGTTAAGAGCGGTGGACTGTAATCTGGAAAATGGTGTTTGATTCCCCACTCCTCCACATGAAGCCTGCTGGGTGACGTTGGGCCAGTCAGAACTCTCTCAGCCCCACCTACCTCACAAGGTGCCTGTTGTGGGGAGAGGAAGGGAATGGGATTGTAAACTGCTTTGAAACTCCTTAAGGTAGAGAAAAGCAGGGTATAAAAACCAACTCTTCTTCAAAAATAAAGTTAATAGGGTATTGTTAAATATGGAATAAGACATGAGATCTTTAGAGTTTCTAAATACAGATAATGAACACTGCGAATTGCATGGTCTTGGGGACTGAGATTATCTATCATTTTTAAAAAATCTACAGAATTCAAATGTTTGCTTAATTCATCAACAGATGTTCATTATTTCTACTGGGGAGTGCTCCCTGCTGCTTTGTGGCTCATACTAGATTTCTAGATCATCTGTGTTTTGAAACTGTGTAGCGAATTCCCAGTGTGATTGATTTCTCTTGATACAGAACTTGTAATTAAGTCAGTAAGTAATCTATGTACCAGGAGATTGTTTGATATTTGAAGGGGATCCAGCCAGTTTGCCTACTGGTGAAAAAGAAAGGAGGGGGTCCCTTTGACCACACACAATTACTCCACTGGGAATCATGAGGCCTCCATGGTCAAAAGATATATGGGACATGAGCTGTTGTAGAGAGGAACTGGGTCAAAAGGAGGGCTGGATTAATCCTATTTAACTGCAGGCTTTGATCATGATTTTCAGTGTAATCCTAAATTCTAATTACATCCTAAATTCATAGAATTCAGTGGGCTTTGAAGGGTCTAACTGCTTAGGAAGGCACCAATGTTCCCTCTAAGCTGAGTTAGTGTGAGCTAGCTCACAGTTTTTTAGCCTCCAGCTCACACATTTTTGTCTTGGTTCAGGGCTCCAGAGCAAACTAATTTATGCCATAGCCAAATCGCTCTCTCACAACTTTAATGCCCGTAGCTCACAAAGTAGAATTTCTGGTCACAAGACTCCACAGCTTAGAGGGAGCATTGGAAGGCACTGTTAGTTATTTATAGCAATGTGAAGAACTCTGGAGTTATTTATCTATCTTGAAAGATAGCTGTTCAATATCGTTAACAATGGGGAGATTTTAGATGATTATTCACTTTGATTAAGAACCATGTATATACTAATCTTTGTAGATGGAAAAAAATGCCAGTGTGGTATAATGGTTAGACTAGTGTCAAAGTAAGTTCTGGGAGACCCAGGTTCAAATCCCTGCTGTGCCATGGAAACTTGCTGGGGGACAATCACACATACTTAGCCTAACCTACCCCTTAGGGTTGTTGTAAAGAGGAACTGGAGGAAAGAACAATATAGGCTGCTATGGGTCCCATTGGAGCAAAAGATGGGGCACAAATGAAGTAAGTGAATAAGTTTAAGCCACCTTTCCATAAAACATGTCCAAGCTGCAGCAAGGCAACCAGTATAATAACCATGAAAACAATTGTTATGGTTACAAGTGTGGACCTTCAAGAAACCTGTGGGACTGGCAATCTGATTCACCCCACCTTTGCTTCCTCCCCTACCCCTCTGCTTCTCTGCCTCTTACACTTCCATCCCACCATCCCTTCTCTTACTCTCTCCCCCAGGCCTGTTGCTCACTCTTTCTGCCCCTACCCATCACTTCCTTCCTTTCTGTCTCTCCCTACCTCATCACTCTCTCGTTCTGCCTCTGTCCCCACTAACTCAACCTTTATGTTTCCCCATCTCCCCCGCTTTCCATTCTCCTTTCCCTCCTGCATTTTCTGCTTCTCCCCCCTAAAGCTTTATATTCTTTCCATCGTATCTTATATTTCAGCTCTGTGCTCGCCCATTCATCACCCCACCCATATTGTGAGCTCTCTGCTCTTGACCTGCTCTCCCCCATTGCATGGGCTCTCTACTCTCATCTTGCTGCCGCCCCCCATTGTCACCTCTCTGCTTTCATCTCACCTTCCACCCCTCATTGTCGGCTCTCGCCTCCCCACCCTCATTGTTGGCTCTCTGTTTGCCTGGGTCCCCATGGTTGGTGCAGCACTTGCCCACTCACTTCCCCCATCCTCAGTAGGATTCTTGGCTGCTCCCCTCCATCCTTGGCACTGTGCTTGCTTTCACAGCCAAAAGCGGAGCTTCTCCCAACATTGGCCACCATGGTGGCTGGGCCCAGACTCATTCCCGGCATCCTCTGCAATGGCATCCTAACTTTGCAGAAAAATCTTGGTAACATTGGTGTGGTCCAGATCTGTGGATTTAGGTACCCACAAGATGGGGGCCGCTCGTCACTAATAGTATATAGATAACTGTTTGTAGTCCGCCTTTCTCTCTGAGACTCAAGATGGATTACAGAGTGTAAATCAAGTACAATCAACAGGATGGGGGCCAATGCTCCCTCTAAGCTGTGGAGTCTTGTGAGTAAAAATTCTATTTTGTGAGCTACTGGTATTAAAGCTGTGAGCGAGTGATTTGGCTACTGCATAAATTAGTTTGTTCTGGAGCCATCCTTCCTGAGCCAAGACAAAAATGTGTGAGCTGGAGGCTACAAAACTGTGAGTTAGCTCACACTAACTCAGCTTAGAGGGAACACTGGATGGGACATCCAATGAGCAAAACAATAGAGGTGAGTTGGGCAGCAACCAGAAACAACTAAAGTGGCGGCACCACACCTTTTGGGATCTCGCAGGTCATTTACCTTAATCTCCTTTGGACACAGGATTTTAACTGAGGGGGGGGGTGTCTATCTTTTAAAGCTGTTCTTATGGTCTACCTCCAGCCTGACCGTATCATTTTATTTTATTTTATTTATATCATTTTATTATATTCCTTTTACTTTGTGAATCTCTTACAGTAGGTGTCTAGAGATGCAGCATATCCATATGCTAAATACATAATTAATTCATTTGTTAAATATAAAAGAATGCATATGGGAACAGGTTCCTCAGGTATCCCAGCCTCTGCTGCTTTAGCTTCAGCACAAAAACTAGTTGTCACTTAATGGAATTGGTGTATTATGAACCTTATAACCTACTGATGTTTTCAGCAGTGGCTCTACATAGATTGTGCCACAAAATTCGAGTTAGGAAGTTTACAAGACATGCACCACGACAGTTAACTGTCTTGCCTAGTGTGATATTTACTGCCAAGAAACACTCTGCAATCTCGGAGGACATGTTGGGAATGGGCATGCCTAGTTCCCCGTTAAACTATCTTGAAACACAAAGCAACCCATTGTACTGCACAATAAACGTACTTGAGATTCAACTTCTGGTACCCTCTAGAGGTCATTAGGAGAACAGCCATCCTCCTAAATGTTGTCATTTTACTTCCATACAGGGCTGCTTCTGGCTTTACATTTTGGGTTGGCAGCATTTCCATGGTACTGATGCAATGCATTGCAGACATCTGGCTTTCTTACAAAATTGCAACAGGGGCACGGGCACAGCTTGAAGATCACAGGCAGCCATGCACAAACTGAAACAAAATGTCAGGAACTCCAGGGCTGGAATCAAAAATTTCATGATCAAAGGCTATCTCAGTGGGTTTGTGAGGGTGGATCCCAAGGAGTCTCTTTCTGGCTGAGCCTTCATAGTACTCCAGTGACCTCTGCTGAGATGGCTAAGGACTTTCCATAAGATTTAGAGAGGTGTTTCCACAAGTGATTTCCTTTCACGGCCTGAACAATACTGCACAAGTAACGGTAAGCTTGGTCCTACTGGATTCTAGTTCCCTTGCAAGTTGCATTTAATGCTACACAAGAATTGCTAAGCCCTATTAGAGTAGCTTGAAAACAAAGCGAAACATCAGACTGCAGACAGAAGATTGACTGATGCATATATGTTATAGTATTAAAAATGATCTTAAGGTAAAAGTAAAGGTTTCTCTTGCTTGAAAGCTAGTTGAATCCAAATCTGGTGGGCAGTGCTCATCTCCGTTTCCAAGCCAAAGAGCCAGCGCTGTCCAAAGATGTTTCCATGGTCATGTGGCCAGCATGACTAAATGCTGAGGTGCACAGAACACTGTTACCTTCCCACTGAAACGGTACCTATTCATCTGCTTGCATTGTCTTGCTTTCTGACTGCTAGGTTGGCAGGATCCTGGGCCACAGACAGGAGCTCACGCCGTCACGCAGCACTAGGGTCTCGAACTGCCAAGCTACACACCTTCTGGTCTGTAGCTCAGCATCTTAACCTCTCAGCCACCACAGCCCCAAAAATAATATTACCTGGGTAAAAATACAGGACTGGAAGCTGTACCATAATGCCTGAACTGACAAAAGGATTCTCAGAGAACAGAAGCAAGAGGAGAGAAACAGTGCTTAGAAAATGACAGTTGGGGGCAGAGAAGGGAGAGAGAGTAGCAAATATGTTCTTTTTATTATTTCGATGTAGTTGTGGTCACTGTGTTAAGAGCTCATTTAGTTGTGTTCAATTTACTGTGATACTAAATACAGAAATATCAAAATCACCATCAAGTATCTAAAAAGCATCTAAATTAGGCGCATGTAGTATTAACAAGGCCTGAGAGATCAGATGGAGCCAGTGTGCTATAGTGATTAGTGTGTCAGACTAGGATCTGGGAGACCCAGGTTCCAATCCCCACTCTACCCAGGAAGCTTGCTAGATGACCTTCGGCCAGCCACGCAATTTTGGCCTCATCTACCTCACAACATTTTTGTGAAGGTAAAATGGAGAAGGGGATAAAACGGAGAGGAGGGGGAAATGCTCTCAAGGACAGAACCCGGACTGGTTCATTGTAAAACACTCACTCTGCTTACTAGAAAGTCCCATTCTGTTGTCTAGAATGAACATTTGCTCCCCTGTTACCTGTGGTTTGGTGGATTAGACACATTTTTATAGATGGTTAGATATGTTAAGAACATAAGAAGAGCCCTGCTGGATTAGTCCAGTGGTCCATCTAGTCCAGCATCCTGTCTCACATAGTGGCCAACGAGGTCCCCTGCCAGTCCAACAACAGGCCATAGTAGCCAAGGCATTCCCCTGATGTTGACTTCTGGTACTAGGATTCTGCTTCTGATAAACCTCCAGGAATGACCTCAAGGTTTAAGATATCACAATTTATATGGTACCCCACTGACCTTTACTGTCTAATCTTAACAAACTAAATATCGAAAAGAATGTGGACAACCATGTTTGACCCTTACAGCAAGTTTAGAAACATCACTATTGTAGTACCTGTTCTTAGGTTCTGGAAAATGGTATTATTTGCCTAGTGTTTTTCTCTAAATATTTATTGATTGTGATACAATGGGTGGTTGAATCCCACCAACTTTTCGGCTCAATCTTGCCCAGTCCTCCTCATTCCTAGTGTTCCTATTTCACATGGCCTGTCTCCATACAAGTTCCATAATCCTTCATAGAGGGGTTTTTTTTGCGGGGGTCAGAGAGGTCCTACTTCCTTTTTCTTCCAGCAGAAAAGCTGGTTGGATTCTCCCCCCCAGAGTTCCCTACCACCAAGTGGTGGCTGGGCATATCCTGAGATTACAACTGAACTCCCGGTGACGAAATGGAGAAAATGGCTGCTTTAGAAGTTAGACTCTATGGCATTATACCCCTTTGAAGTCCCTCCCCTCCCCAAACCCTGCCATCCTCTGGCTCCATCCCCAAAATCTCCAAGTATTTAGCAACCTGGCAGTGGCACCCCCCAAAAAAAAATAAAGAAGGAAAGGATAATAAGGGATGAATGTGAATTCTCCATATAATCAATGTCACATTTTCCACACTCCCATGAAACCGCATTTGTACGAGAATAAAGATTCTGGACTAACGTTCTACCGGCAGTAATGCATTTTTACATAAATTTATGTTGCTGTCTTACATTTATTGAAAGCCCTCATTCTGGCTTCTTTTACCTCTTTGTTTCTCAGGCTATATATGAGGGGATTGGCCAGGGGTGTCAAGACAGTGTAGAAGACAGAAAACACCTTATTCAGAGCACTAAGTGTGTTATTCTTGGGAAGCATGTAGACTACCATTACAGTGCCGTAGAAAATGGTCACCACGGTGAGGTGAGAGGAGCAGGTAGAAAAGGCCTTCTGCCTGCCTGTGGTGGATGGAATTCTCAGGATGGTGACTACAATACATATGTAGGAAAGGAGGGTCAGAAGAAAGGGTGGCAAGGTAAACACTGCAGCCAGGATGCTGGTGACCACTTCAGTCATATGAGTATCACTGCAGGCCAGTTTCACCATAGGGGTGAAATCACAAAAGAAATGGTCGATCTCATTGGGGCCACAGAAAAATAGCTGGGAAATAAAATATATCACTATGTTGTTAGCAAGGAAGCCACTGAACCAGGAACCAGCAGCTAGCTGGAGGCAAATCCGGCAGTTCATAAGGCTTCCATAATGCAGGGGTCTACATACCGCTAAGTACCGGTCATATGACATTGCTGTTAAAAGGTAACATTCTGTTCCCAGCAGGAAACCGAAAAAATAGTACTGAACAATACATTCATTCACAGAAATGGTTTTCCCACCAGCAAAGAAAGTCGCTAACATTCTGGGAAGGATGGTCGAGCTGTAGAAGAATTCCAAACAGGAGAGGTTCCCCAGGAAGAAGTACATGGGGGTGTGAAGGTGCTGATCCATTACAACAAGGGCGATGATGGAGAGATTTCCCATAATGGTTACAATGTAGATTGCTAAGAATAAGAGGAAGAGAACAGTTTGTGTTTCAGGCTGATCTCCAAATCCCAAGAGCAGAAATCCCTGGATGACTGTTTGGTTTTCCATTCCTTTCTTGGCCATGGCTAGTACATCTAACAGAAGTGAAACAAATTGTCCTAAGATAAGATCAAACACTTTTCATTCCCAAATCCCAGGGTAAAAAAAACCCCAAGCTAATGCAGGGGGGAATTGACTTCCTTGTGCACTGTTTAAAGGTAGCCTTTCATCTCCAGTCAAGCTCTAGGGGAGGGATGCTTCTGAAATGTTCCAGACCAATGGTCCATCAGTCCAGCATCCTCATACATACCGTGGCCAATCAGATGCCCCCAAAGACCTCCAAGCAAGTCAAGAAGGGCAAAAATCTCTCCCTGTTGTTGTCCCCACACCAGTATCCCAAGGGTTACTACCTTTGAACATAAGAGCTAGATTAAGACGCTGAGCTGCAGACCAGAAGGTCAGTAGTTCAGCAGTTAGAGACCTGAGTGCCACATGACAGAGTAAGCTCCCATCTCTGGTCCCAGCTCCTGCCAACATAGCAGTTCAAAAGCAAAAAATCGCAAATAGATGAAGAGGTACCACTTTGGTGGGAAGGTAACAGCATTCCGTGCACCTCGGCATCTAGTCATGCCGGCCTCATGACCACAGAAACGTCTTCGGACAGCAGTGGTTCTTCGGCAGGAAACGGAGATGAGCACCGCCCCCTAGAGTCGGATTCAACTGGTTTTTGAGCAAGGGAAACCTTTACCTTTACTAACCTAGCACTTTAGAAGCCAATAAGATTTTGAGAGTATAAGCTTTCAAGAGTCAAAGCCCCCCTCCCACCTTCTGCCTGGGATATAAGGACTCAGAGATCCCTATTGCTACTTTCACTGATGAAGAGAGCTTTGCCTCTCAGAAGTTTATACCCCAGAAATTTGTTGATCTCTAAGGTTCTACTAGACTTAAATCTAGCTCTTCTACTGCAGACCAATATGGCTACCCTCTGAAACTAACTCTGAACATGAGGGTTCCATTTAGCCATAGAATCATACAATCATAGAATGTTAGAGTTGGAAGGGACCTTGCAGGTCATCTAGTCCAACCCCTTGCATTTTGCAGGAGCGTAGCCAAAAGATACCCGAAAGATGATTGTCCAGCCTCCACTCGAAAATATCCAGTGAAGGAGCATCCACCACCTTCCGAGGCATTCTGCTCCACTGCTCAACCACTCTTACAGTTAGGAAGTTTCTCCTGATATTTAGCTGGTATCGACTCCCTTGTAATTTCCACCCATTAGATCTAGTCTTGCAATCTGGAGCAAAAGAGAATAGATCTGCTCCATCTTCTACATGACAGCCCTTCAAATATTTGAAGACTGCAATAATGTCCCCTCTAAGCCTTCTCTTTCCCAGGATAAACATACCCAACTCTTTCAGCCTTTCCTCATAAGACTTGGATTCCATTGTGATTAATAGCTGCTGATGCACCGGTCATTCATGAGTTACTATATTCTGTTGTGCTGTCACTGTTTTACTGTAAACATGCTGTAATTTTAGGCATGTTTGTTACAGAAGAGTGGGATCTATATATTGGAATAAAAACATCTGTTCAGTTTGTGTTTTCTTCATAATCAAGGAAGAGATAAATATGAATGCAGTACCTGTATTTTAAAAGCAGACAAGTTTTTCTAAGTCACCGAAGCAGGAAATTGACTGACAAATGAACCAGTGTTTGATTTGCTGATCTGTGTTTCTCTCTTTCAAATCATGAAGACACAAGGAAACTTTGCTCACCCAACAGGCAAAAATCTAACACTTCTCTCTGTATGTTGCATCTTTCTTCACCACATTTTGTACCCCTTCCAAGGAACAAGTGGTGATTCATAGCAGATCAAGATCTTGGCTGTTAATTTTTATCTATTAATCTGAATTATTTAGATAGTTACACCTTGCTTTTCTTCCCAACAAAGACCCCACACGGCTTACAATATCATCCAATATCATCATTGTAGCCTAACATCAGCATCCATCCTATGGGGTAGGTGAGGCTGAGAGAGAGTGACCAGCTCAAGGTCACCCAGTGAACTTCCACAGCAGACTGGAAGATTTGAACCTGGGTCTCTCAAATCTTAGTCCAGCCATCTAACAACTACACCACACATCAAAATCCCCCTTCTCCATGCTGTTTGATCATTGCCAAACATCAGATAATAATTTAGAAACACTATAAGCATTCCTGGAAGGATCTCTTGCTCACCCAGTGCTTATGTGCCTCCCAATTTCTGAGCACCAGTAATGGTACTCTCTCGATGCATAGAACAGTTACCATCCAAAGACAACCAGCTAAACATTTGTAAACTCCCTTCCCTATCCACATCTTTGACCTTGTGCTTGATTACTGGGATCTCATATTTGTATATGAAGATTCTCTCCCCTGATACCACTGGTCTGATTGCTGATGTCTGGGGAGTGACTGTTTCCATTCCACCTTCCATAATAATTGTTAGTTGGGTTAGCAGTTTCCTTGTGTGGCATCATGAGCAAAGTCCACTGGAAAAAGCTATTTAGGGAAATTGTTGATCATCAGCTCGGCTGGGGGACTTGTTAATGAGAGTGTATAGTAGCAAAATATAGTTGCAAAGGTAGGAGACCATGTTTAGGCAGTGTGTCCAGTGATGATACAGTAATATGCATGATATTCTGGCAATGACTAATAGGTGCTCCACCTGTGCCACATCCAAGACAGATGGTACAAATCGTAAAATCAAGATGCATTATCCTATTAATCTCAAAAGCATTGATGAAGGGTGTAATAAAAGGAAAATACGGTCATATGTATTCTATAAGGACCAGGAAAGGATGACCATTGCAATATTTTAAATAGAATTTGGAAACTGTTTATTGAACACTAGTATACTAAGGCACATAGATCAACTAATATTCAGCATACAATTAATTATTGTAACACTCTGCGTTACATTATATACTAATGATGAATGTATGTTCAGTTTATTTTAGAACAATTATATATAATATAGCCAAATGTCAAAATAATCTAATGAAGAATTATAAGTTTGAATAGTTTTAATTCAACTGCACCGATAACAATTATTACATGTGGCTTTGGGGGGGGGCAACAAGGTACTTTGTGAGCTTCTCCTTTTGCAAATTTAGATTATGTCAAAATACAATATCAGGATTCTTCCTTTGGTTTGGGAAAGATTCATCCTGCACATTTCAAGTCAAGGGGTATTAAATTTCTTACCTAAACCAATCTGAAGCCAGCTCATTCTAAGTTGTGCAAAACATGTAAAGCAGGTGCTCTGTGCTAGCAAGTCTCTCCCTGGGATAGTAAATGAAAGGGTCATTTTGCATCACATAAGCAAATTTTTACATGTCAACACAAGTGAGGAAGAGAGGAAAGAGTGAGCAAGTGACTGAAAGAAGGCTCCTGTGTAGTTGTGTGTGTGTGTGAAATAAGTGCCGCTGCTCTGCACAAGTGAAGGAGCAGTGCATGTGTACTTGTGAGAGCTACTGTCGTGTGTGATGACATGTGACTGGGAGAGTTATATAACCCTTACCGTTATAACTTCACCTGTAGTGGGTGACATCTCAAGCAATCTGCTCCATGAGTACGTGAATTCAGAATTCTGCCAGGCATAAACCTGATATGCAGTGTTGTATCAACAGCAGTGGAGTACTTTCTAGGTATATTGTAGACTGCCTTACTTTACCTTTGCTCCCACCACCACCCTGCAGGAGTAATCTGAGGATAACAACAAAGGGATAGCCTGCTTACCTAGTACACTACTGGAAGCATCTGAAAAACTGTAATGATAATAATAAAAAGGGCTATAATAGCCTTTCTCAGGTATTATATTTCAAGGCATCCAACCATACAAAATTGGAGCAAGTGCTACCTGCAATCTCCTGATGTAGGTTACCATTTAATCTGAACAGGGCACTGCGCATTATGAATAGTGTCTGATCCAGACAAACTGGTAGTGTAGGATCACAAGTAGCACACACTCCAGGTTTGTACAGTTGGATACCCCAAAGCATGATGTCAGAAGGATGCTGTTGTGCCGATAATAACAATGAAAATGCTATACTTCTCAGAATTAATGGCTGAGTTCAGACTGGCAATTTGCCCCGGTAGGGACCCGGGCCAGGGATGATTATATTCCGGAGTAAATTGGGCATTCACACAGGCACATCTGCCTGGTGTCCCCCACCCATAGCCAACCCGTGCTGTTGCACTTCACCGCCAGATTAAAAAGATACCTCATAAAACTTGTAGCAAATCCGAAAGCCCGCATGTGTCGTGCATTTCTCCACTTTCGGGAAGTTTGAACATGCAGCTGAAAAGCCGGGAGCAACTCGCGTTGGGCAGAAGGCAGCAGCGATATGATTGGCTGTGCTCCGCTCTACTGCCCAATGTGGTGCCGGTGCTGCAGAGTCCTCCCCCAATTGGCAAAATGCACTTATGCACATGAGCACATGAGCGCATGAGCACTCATGCGCACATACAACCATACACCCACAGCCGAACTAATGGGGAAACGTCGAATACAGCGTGCCCCCCGGTGCAGCAGTCTGAACGCTCCCGCCCAACTCTGCCCCATATTTTCCAGCTGTGTGAACGAAAAATCCCGGAACAATTTATTCTGGGGCTTTTTTGCCATGACTGGCTACCGGAGCAAACTGCCAGTCTGAACTCAGCCAATGTATCTGAAATGCTTTTCACACCTGCACAGTGCAGTTCAGGTACTACACAATATAAAGATGCAGTTAAGGAGGTGCCAAGGTAGCTTGGTGCAGGGCAATTTACACCAGAAAATGGACTGAAGAGAAAAAGCTGAAATGCACCAGCAGCTACACAGTATAAAATTAAAAACCATCTGTAAAAATAATTATGGTGTGATATATAATGCATCGTTCTGCTGTTACAGTGAAAATGCATAAGGAAATCCACTTGTGATGATCCAGCCTTGCTCCATACTAGCGTGGCACAGTGGGTTTTCCATTGGTTCCATTCAAAGGCCTAAAAGGAAGGGGAGAAAAGATGAAGGCACACTGAGGACATGAACCGGTCAAGCCAACAATGATAGGATTTCCTAGAGAAGCCAATCATCCTCTGTTACTAAAAACCAGAGTTATCTAATTATTTCCAAAGCCACCAGCACTTGAAGATTTGGGAGTCTCATGATAAATTGGGACCCACAAGGACTCATGGGGGCACCTCATTTCCCCTATGTACCCCATCCCCACAATTTCTCTCCCCTTCTTACAGCAGCCCCTGTAGCCTCCTCAATTTCCATGCTTCCTTCTCTCTCCACCACCCCATCAACCAATCAACCTTTATCTCTCCTCCCTTCATCTTTCCTTTCTTCCCCCTGGCAGCCTCTCCCCTTTTCTTCCCTCTCACCCACTTAACTACATTTTTTTTTGGTTCTCCCTCCATCAAGCTTCTCACTCTTCTTTCTCTTTTCCCTGCTTACTTCCTCTTTTCTGTCTTTTCTCTTTTTAGTCTTTCCTCACTCTCCCACTACCCCACTGCCTTTGCTTGAAAATAGCTAAAGTTTCAAACATTGACCAATATAGTCGTAGTTGTTTAGCAGCCCTAAAATGGCCGCCAAGTTCTCTAGTATAAACTTGTCTGAGCATTATGCCTCTCCAGTCCATTAGCCCCAAGCCCAGGGTTCTTGTTTGTTTGTTTTGAAGGGGGGAGAAAGAAGCCTGACAGTGGCATGTATTCCATACAGGCAAGTTACAGCAAGGTGGTTCACAGTTAATGATTGAATCTGATACTAGGATGAGTAAAACTGGGTTTTTTCTGCTTTTGACCTCCCCTTGGCACCACCTGCTCTTGAGACAAATTTCCCACAGAAAACAGTTTTTTAAAAAATTAATTTTCATTATTTATGCCCAATGCTCTCATATGAGAGAAACAAAAATGAAGTCAGGAGTTAACGGATAATAGTTACGGGGCAGAACAGAAAATAATCAATATGTCAGGAAAGGGGTTAACAGTTTCAACTGACCTGCAGGTGCCCCACCCCCATTCCTTTACAGCCAATCAGGACCAAAAGGACTTGCAAGTTTTCTTTTATATCTCCCCAACCAAAAGGGCTACCATCTTCTTTTACAAATGAAAGCTGGGGATTCAGAGGAGGACATGAAATGTTTTGAAGGGGGCACTGCACTTAAGTGTCCCCTGTAGTTACAAGATCTATCCTTACCCCTTTTCAGGGCCTGATCTCACTTGATTGGGAACAGCCTGGGGGCAGTATAAAGGTTCAATAGCATGGCCCCACAGGCTGTTCTAGAAACGGTATCTTCCATGATGGCTGGAAGTGGGGGAGGAGAAATTTAAGACTGAAATGTGTTAGAGATGCTGAGGAATGGGCTGGATTTCTCTGTCTTTCCCCTGCTGTCAGACCTTTAGACTCTCTCTCTGTGTGTATCTTCACACACAAAGTCATAAGTTCATGAGGCATCATGGTGAAAAGGAACAGTTTAGAAATCCCCTCCCCCAAATTATCCCTTCCTACATCTCTGAGCTTTCGGCAGGCTTTTATCTCTCACACATCTCTTTTTCACCTTAACCTAAATTGTTGCTACACTCAACATTCCTTGCCTCCTATAATATATTCAGCCCTCACATGTCCATTTTGGGTTTGTTTTCTCCCCATTTCTTTTGTTTAATCAATGACGTCATATTTTCCTGCATATTTGGTGTAGGTAGAGACCTTCTCATGTTGGTAATTCCACTGCCGAAGTCTCAGAAGCATTTTTTTTTCCTCTAGGGCAAATACGCCCTGTACTAGCACAAACAGCTGATGTATTATAGTGCTATCTTAAATGTCTATTGAAGCCAATGAGCTAAGAAGATTGTAACTCTGTTGAAGATGAGAACTGTTAATTGCTCTGGTAATATAGATTCCAGTTGTTCTGACATAACATTATACCAGTACTACCAAGCACTGCAGGAAGATGTGCTCATTCTAATTTTAGGACCTGGGAGCAGGCAGCTTTGTGGTTTGTTGGTCATGGCGTTGGGGTGTGAGAGTAAATTAAATGGCAAGAAAATGAGCTAAAGTATTATGGGTACAATGAGAACTTTTTTTCCTTCTCATTCCAATCTGATGTCATCTTCTGACAATTCTTGTTGGTAATATCCTACTCTCAAATTGTGGTAATATCCTACTCTCAAGGTAGCTACTGAGCAGCAACAGTGACAATAGTCACTGCATGGGAAATTTACATTGCAGTCCTCAACAGAATTATACCCTTTGAATCCCATTGACTTCAGTGGGCTTAGAAGGGTGTTGCTCTGTTTAGGACAGCATCGTTTCGGACTGCCCTGTAAATCAATGGGGTTGAATTGGATGAAATGCAGCCTTTAAAACTCACCTTTTACATTGGCATCTTCTTCTCCTCCTTCTTGGATCTTCAATTAAAATATGGGGAAAGAAATAGCAAATAGCTTTCTTAGTACACATGCCATTATAATGAGAGATACCTATGTAAATATAGCCTTTATGTTTGTAAAATACATTACCAACTTTTTCACAAGCTCCACCCCCTCCCCAGCCATCTGCCAGGCTTGAAAGTAAGTTGACATACCACAACACACTGTTATGGTGATCACCAAGGTTATCAAGAGAAGGAAGCAGCCCCCAGACAAAGGCATCCAGATGTATGGTTCACAAGGGAGCATCAGACGATCATACGGATCTATGAATGCAAGAACAGAGCAGACTGAACATGAAGTCTGAAGCTAATTATTTAGGACTGTCCTCACCTTTCTCACCTTAGCTAACTTTTCTCCAATCAGGGCCACAATATGAAAAGCGACAGCATCTAAAAACCATTGCCAAGGCACGATCACAATTAATCTGATTTACAGACATTTCAAATAATCAGCATTCAGAACCATAAGTAACTGTTAGCTCTTGTAAACAAATCTGCTTTGCATTATTTCCTCAAAGTGTAAAGAATGGTCATAACCCCAACAAATTCAAGGAGCCCATTCATTGGTGTTGGAGCCACTGTCAAAAGACAAGCTCGGGAGGGAACAGTGGTACTCTCAACTTGCCTGTCAGATAGAAAGAAAATAAAAATAAGTAATTGATCTCAGGATTAAAGAGGTCACATGAGATTGGATCCAGCCACCTTTACCTCCTTATTACAGCCCCTTTCTCATGCAGCTTTCTTTCATGTAAGACTGAGGAATCCAAGCATGTGTTGGCGGAAGGAGACAACTCTTTCCTCTCTCAAGACATGAAAAGATGATTGGATGCCACCCAAGGTTTTTCTATTGCATTCCCCATCCTTAATGTTGCTTTGTGTTCCACTGCCATAGAACTTGATCCTTGTATGCAACATTTGGAACAAAGGAGCACAAATGTCATTTCTTGGCTGTCAAGGCATGAGTGGCCAGAGAGGTCTCAATTTTTGCATTTCATGGGTTGGACACCATGAAGATTTCCATATGTGTAACCATCCTTGGGCAAACGGAAGTGATAAAATTGCTCCTCACTTTCTGCATGCACAAAGTGAAAGTGATTTATCCCCAGTATATTTTCCGTTTGCGCAAGACAGAGCTTGAAGTATTTCTACTGATACAGTCTCAAAACCCAATGAAATAAAATTACATGTCTTACATTGCATTATTTCACATGCATGTGATTAATTTTATTAAAAACTGTATTGAAGTCCTACGAGTTGAATCCAGCAAGCTTTTTCACTCAATCTCGCCCATTTCATGTTTCAGCTACAGTCCTCATTCCACATGGCTTTTGTTCATGAAGGACCCATGACTTCAAAAAGCCTTTTTGGGTACTGAGCATGGACCCCTCCTCTCTTTTGCACTAGCAGAAAAGATTCCTCTGTTCCTTTCCTTCATTTTAGCTGGATCTCCAGTCCCCACTAGAGTCTCTTTCCCTTTGGCTGGAGTAACTGGGTTAGATCTAACTGGATTTTCTGCTGAAGGGAAAATGAGGAGGGAATCTCCTTTGGCTACCAAAAGGCAATGCAGGGAATCTTGGGACCTGCATGAACAAAAGCCATGGGATCTGTAATAAAGAGAGGGATTAGGTAAGATTTAAGGGGAAAGCTGGCTGAATCCGACCCACTATGTAAACCATCTACATTTGGCAAAAATGCTTGACTAATCTGATAGTGGGGTGAAATACATGATGTAAATGATGTAAAATAGGTTACCCCATTATGAAAGTTTGTGTTTGTTATGTTTGTTTGTTTGTTTGTTTTGCCCTATAAAATAAAAGATTGTACCCAAAAAAATACATCTCAGCTGGCATAGTTGTAAAAAAATAGTTGGGTGATAAGAAAAGGAATTTAATGTTCAAAGAAAAAGTGCTATTGTTTATACTGAAACCATTATTAGACCAAGCCCCCAATTGCCACTATGTGAAAGATGGTACCCAGGCCAGGTTAGGGCCAGAGTTGGCATACGGCAAATGTAGCTCTCTCTCTCTGTACAGTGCCAATCAGCCCAACCATGTGCTCAGGACCATCTCGCTGATGCAAGGAATCAGTCACTGCCTCAGAAACAGCCTTCAAGCAGACACGGATCTACCATCGGAAAAAATAATGTCCTATCTCATCAAATGATCATTTTAAAAAATCAAATATCAATATAAAAACAGAACAGACCATTAAAAATTGACAAGCCACTTGAGACCCCACCATCTCTGTTAGCATAAAATATCCACGGTTTGGTGACAGGGCTTTTAAAATCATATTTATACCCCTATCACACACATACATCCGCCACTTTGCCGTCTCTTAACAGGGTGGTAAAATTGGAGCCCAGAATTGCCCAAGCTAATCCAGTCTCATCAGATCTTGGAAGCTAAGTAGGGTTGGCCCTGGTTAGTATTTGATTGGGAGACCACCAAGGAATACCAGGGTGGCTACACACAGGAAGACAATAGCAAACCTCTTCTGTAGGCTTCTTGCCTGGAAAACCTACAGGGCCCTTATGTCAGCTGCACTTTATACACACAAAGTTGTGAGGGAGGACTCAGCACCAGTTTTAACTCCAGAAGCTTAGATTTATGGGGGCTCCCTTATTTTTCCATCCAGTTCTGACTGACCCCCAATAGCCTTCTATGGAAATTCACTTTTCAAAACACACACACATAAGAACATAAGAGCTCTGCTGGATCATAGCAGTGGTTTCTCTAGTCCAGAATCCTATCTCATGCAACAGCCAACCAATTACCCTGGAGAACCAACAAATGACATAGAAGTCGAGCGCTTCTTCTGAGGTTGCCTCCTAGCACTGGGTTTCAGATGTTTTCTACCTCCAAAAATGAAAGTTCCTTTTACTCACCATGACTAGCAGCCACTGATAAACATCTCCTCCACAAATCTGTCTAAATGCCTTTTAAAGCAACCAACACTTGTGACCATAATTACATCCACAGGCAGTGAATTCCACAATTTAATTACTCGTTAAGTCAAAAAGTGTTTTCTTTTGTCTGACCATCAACTTCCATTGGGTGTCCCTGAGTTTAATATTATGAGAGAGGGAGAAAAAGTTCCCTCTGTCCATTTCTTCCACCCCATGCTTAATTTTATGAACCTCTACAATGTCTCCCCTCAGCCTTCTTTTTTCTAAACTGAAAAGTCCTGGACTCTCCACCCTTTCCTCATATGAAAGGTGAGTCAACCACTTAATCAACTTGTTTGCCGTCTTCTGTACTTTCTCCAGGACTTTCTCCAGAACTGTAATATCCTTTCGGAGATATGGTGGCTGCACACACAAAGAGAGGGAGATACTGAAATACCACCGAACAGTTTACTCCCACACAGTAGAAGAAGGCATGGAATATGACATAATAGTTATTACAAAAACAGTTGCACTTTTGGGATCAGTTATAAAGTGCTTAAGGGCCACATTCACATACCTGCAACTGTGGCATCGGAACATTTATTGGGTCCATTGGTGATGTGTCGATTGTTAGGATTTGGGGTTTCCGGAGCACGTCGTTGGGTTGTGGGAGCTTGGGTGGTTCTCACTGTAAATAAAATCAATTAGCAGTCTCCACGGGCATCGCAAGATATGAAGAGAAAGAACAATCTGGCTAAGCACTTAGAATCACAGAATCATAGAGCTGGAAAGGACTTCCAGGGTCATATAGTCCAACCCCCTGCACAGTGCAGGAAATTCACAAATACCTTCCCCCTACACACCTAGTGACCCCTGCTCCATGCCCAGAAGATGGCAAAAAAAAAAAAAACCCACTCCAGGATCCCTGGCCAGACTAGCCTGGAGAAAAATTGCTTTCTGACCCCAAAGTGGCAATCAGCATTTCCCTGGGCATGTAAGAAAGGAGCACGAGAAGTTGTCCCAACACCTTTTAATTTAATTGTTTACCTTATGTATAGCCTTCCTATCTCACAGAGACTCAAGGTAGGCTATACAGCATAAAACAACACACTTGGATGAAAGATCAAGTAGGAACTTTTTGCTTCTCCTCCAGTGGCTGCTAAAAGTTCTTGGAAGAGCTTACCTGGCAGGAAGACTGGGAGGTGCGGACTGAAGTATAAAACTTGGTTACGAAGGACAATGCAGTTATAAATGCCCTCGTCCTGATTCTTGAATGCTTTCACTATCAGTTTGTAAGTGTTACCGCTTTTTGAGACTTCATAACGTCGGTTATTTGGTACTGGCTGTGACCTTGAATTAATGTATAAGATGAAGTTGGGTTCTTTGGTATTGTTCTGATGGATCCAGTACACCCCAAGCTCTGGATATTTTGTTTCACAATCCAGTTCCACCCGGGCATTGATGGCTTCAGGTTTACTAAGCATCTTAATTTTCATAGTATTAATCCGGGAACTGCAGTAGCCTGGGGAGAGAAGAGACACCCAAAGGGTTTATTTTACAGACTGCTGTCAAAGTTTATTTCCCGCTAACATTTTCACTCAATCCTGCCCATTCTAACTACAGACCCTATCCCACATGGCTTTTGTACATTCAGGACCCATGATCCCCTATATAGCCTTTTTGAATGGTCAAAGTTCCTCCTTCCCTTTTCACCAACAGAAAAGCTGGGAAGATCCAACCCAAAAGACACCAAGTGTGTTCTTCTCAAGATGTGATTAAATATTTATTTCATTTATATCCACTTGTCTCCCCAGTGGGGTCAAAGTGGCTTACAATATCCTCCCTTCCTACATCTTATCCTCACAACCCTGTGAAGTAGGTTAGGTTGAGAATGTATGACTAGCCCAAGGTCACCTGACAAACTTCCATGAAATGGTGGGCATCTGAACCTGGGTCTCTCAGATCCTAGTTCGACACTCTAACCACTACACCACGCTGGCTGTCAATGAAAAAAACAAATATTGTAAGAACATAAACACATCTGGTCTGCTGATTGATCCTGAAATGTAAAGCTGCATCAGATGTAAAAGTACTCATCCACCCATCCTGATGTAGGTGAACCATATAGCCCTTAACTTAGTTACATGAATGTTTTAGGGTAAAGCCATTTATCCCACTGAAGAGAGCAACTCAGCTATTGGTTGATGCAAGCTCAGTGCATTTCAGTGGAATTTACTTCCAGGTAAGGATCCCAGCCAGGTAGCAGATCTTGTCTGTCTAGTCCAATCACTGTGATATGGATGTTAGTTTGGACCTTAGCAGTAAAGAGACAGCTTCAATGTAAATAAAATAAAATACTTTTGCCTGTCTATTTAGAATCATAGAATCACAGAGTTGCAAGGAGCCATACAGGCCATCTAGTCCAATCCTGCTCAGTGCAGGATCAACCTAGAGCATCCCTGACAAGTGTTTATCCAGCCACTGCTTAAAGACTGCCAGCGAGGAGGAGCTCACCACCACCCTAGGCAGATGATTCCACTGTTGCATCACTCTTACAGTAAAAAAGTTTTTCCTAATATTCATCTGGTACATTCCTAGTACCACCCTTAATTTAAACCCATTATTGTGAATCCTGCCCTCTGCTGCCAACAGGAACAGTTCTCTGCCCTTCAAATACTTCAAGGGAGCAATCATGTCCCCCCTCAGCCTCCTCTTTTTCAAACTCAATATTCCCAAGTCCCTCAGCCTTTCCTCATTTAAAATTGTTGAGATAATCATTAGGATCTAAACACATTTTCTCTTGATATAAAAGGGAGAGGGGTTCTTTTTTTACCATTCATATTCTCTCTGCTGGGGATCATGCAATCTGCATGGGCAAAACTTCGTAGGAGGAATGTTTTAATAGGTAGAATCGCAAAAGCTAGGTGGAACCCACCCAATGATAATAACCATATAACTGTAGCTTCAGAGAGAAGCCGTGCTGATCTGCAGAAAGATACCAAGACTGATCGTAGTCAGAAGTCAAGATGCCTGTGTTGTCTATGGTGCTTCAAAAAGATCATCCACCCAATAAAGATTTTTAGTTTATCAACTGTTTTCCTGAACACATATTGGCTGAGTACAGACTGGCAGTTTGCTCCAGTAGCCAGTCGCAGCAAAAAAGTCCCGGAATAAACTATACTGGGTTTTCCCGTTCACACAGCAGGGGCCGCTGCCGGAAGATACGGGACAGAGGCACGCAGGAGCGTTCAGACTGCCGCGCCAGAGGCGTGCTATATTCGCCGTTTCCCCATTAATTCAGCTGTGGGTGTATGGGTGTATGTGCACATGAGCACCATGCGCTCATGCGCATAAGCACATTTTGCCGATTGGGGAAGGACCCCGCAGCGCCGGCACCACATTGGGCAGTGGAGCGGAGCACAGCCAATCACACCACTGCTGCCTTCTGCCCAACACGGGTTGCTCCCGGCTTTTCAGCTGCACGTTCAGACTCCCCGAAAGTGGAGAAACGCGCGATACATGCGAGCTTTCAGATTTGCTACGGGTTTTATCAGGTATCTTTTTAATCCGGCGGTGAAGCGCAACAGCACAGGTTGGCTACAGATGGGGGACGCCAGGCAGATGTGCCTGTGTGAACGCCCCATTTACTCCGGGATTGAGTCGTCGCAGGCCCGGGTCCCTACCAGGGCAAATTGCCAGTCTGAACTCAGCCATTAATTGTGTGTGTGTGTTCATGTGTGTAAAGTGCCATCAAGTCATAGCTGATTTATGGTGACCCCAACAAGGGCTTTCAAGGCAAGTGAGGAGCAGAAGTGGTTTGTCACTGCCTTCCTCTGCAGAGTCTTCCTTGGTGGACTCCCTTTCAAATACTGACCCTGCTTAGCTTACGAAATCTGATGAGACTGGGCTATACCATGCTGCCTTCCCTCCCACATTATTTGATTAAACATGCATATTTGCATTAATTCAATATGTGTGATATTTTTAAGGATCTTTAATGATGCTATGTTCTCTTGATTAAATTACACAGGTGTCTTATTTGTTGTATGAAGTCCTCTTTTTAAACTCACTGGACACAGTCCAGCATGTTGAAACTGATTTCAGTGGTCCTGGGCTCCCTTGTACAACTTTGTTCTTGATTGTAGCTACAGTCCGAAGATTTGGTTGAACCCTCACAAGCAAAATTGAACATACTTGGAGAGGGGACAATCTGTTCTGCTAATCCATAACAAATGCTTCAAGTCTTCAGAATCAAACTCTAATATTTTCATATCTTGTAATATGGAAGCATTCCTGTTTCCAATTTTACTACTCTATGCTTTTCTGTGTCACTGTAGAGGTATTTAGACAGCATATCCCTTTCTACGAATGTATATATCTTCGATACCATCTCTCCCCATATGAGCCCCATAGAACATTGTGTTCTGTCAACCAGGACCCCCTGGTAGTCCCTGGCCCTAGGGATGTCCACTTTGCCTTAACTAGGGCCAGGGCCTTTTCAGTCCTGGCCCCTGACTGGTGGAATGAGCTCTTTTATGAGATCAGTGCCCTGTGGGACCTATTACATTTCTGCAGGGCCTGCAAGATGGAGCTCTTCCGCCAGGCCTTTAGTTGAGGCAGCGGGCATCCATTTTGATTAGGCCTCCCCCGCCCAGTGCCTGCAGAACCTAAAAGCCAGACTGGGACCACACTATTCTGCCATCGAAGTGTGTTGTTGTTTTAAATGCTGATGATTTTATTGAGTTAAGGCTGATGATTTTATGGATTTTAATTGACTGTTGTAATGTGTTTTAATTTGTACATCTGCATTAATTAGGTTTGCCAACTCTGGGTTGGGAAAAACCTGGAGATTTGGGGGTACAGCCCGGAGATGGTGGGTTAGGGATCAGTTTGGGAAGGGGAGGGACCTCAGCGTGGTACAGTGCCATGGAGCCCACCCTTTGAAGCAGCCCTTTTCTCCAGGGGAGCTGATCTCTGTAGTCTGGAGATCAGTTTTAAATGTGGGAGATCTCCAGGCCCCACCTGGAGGCTGGCAACTCTTGCATTAATTGCAGATATATATACAATATGGGGAGGGCGGGATATCAGTTTAATTAATTAATTAATTAAAATGTTTGTTAATCCCCCCGAAACGACAGATGAAACTCAAGCCCTCTTATCACACTAGTGTAGATACATGCATACAGTGCTCACGAGCTAGAATCTGAAACCGATTTCTTTTTTTCAGAGTTGAAAACTATTTGAAAGAGGGGTCATTGCTTGTACCATGGGGACATATCCCAATTTCCCCTCAGCCAAACAGGTTTCAGAGGGTTTTTTGTAATACTAAAAACTCAAACAATTTTGACTGGCAGCAGACGTGTGAGAAAAGATCATTTATCTTCCAGAAAACTCTGGTTTGTTTTGGAAGCCCATTTTAAAAATCTTACTCCGTTTTTAATATATTCACTCTCTTTGTTCATTAACAATTAATAATTTCCCTTGTTACTAGTTCTTTAGTTTGGCCTTCCTGTCAAATAGCTCTATTCAAGTTACATATTAAATTACTGAACAAAGTTTGGGTCCAGGGGCACCTTTAGGACCAACAAAGTTTTATTCAAGGTATAAGCGTTCATGTGCACGCACACTTCTTCAGATATTAAATGACCATTGCTAATGACACGTAAGGACACATTCTCAACACAATGCACAATAGAATGCAATTAGCTCTGTGGTGTTTTGTGCGTTTCCTAAGAGCAGACCTACACACACACACACATTCTGCTACCCCAACAGTGCTACCTTAAGAACACTCTTCTGGGAGTAAGCGCCACTCAATAAACTTGAGAAGGATTCTGAGTAGAACACCTTCAAATTGCTCACTGAGATGCCTAGCAAATTGTTTTTGAAACTTAGGGGAAGTTCAAAAAAATAAGCGTGTGACATGGAATTCCAATAAACAAAATTCATGAATCCTGGACATAAGCCATTTTGTGTGTGGGTGTGTGTATCTGTATACTAGATATCAGCCAATTTCCCCTCTCACTACAGCTCCCCAGCTCTCATGCCTTCTTTTTATTTTTAATTTATTTACTTTATTTTACCCCTCTTTTCTCTCCAAAGAGGGAGCAAAGCAGCTTAGATACTGCTCCTCTCCTCCATTTCATCCTCACAACAACCGTGTGAGTTAGGTTAAGTTAAGAATGTGCATCTAGTCCAAGGTTGCCAAGCAAGCTTCCATGGCACAGTGGGGATTCAAACCTGTTTCTCCCGGATCCTACCCTAAAACCACTGCACCAAACTGGCTCTCTTTTGTCTGTATAGGTCCCACCCTCACCAGCAAAATCTTCCTGGTAGCCAAAGGGGACCCATTCTCCCCTGGTTTATCAACAGAAAAACTGCTTGGATCCAGGATAGCTCAGTAGAAGATGATAGTGTGAGACAGGATAGGATAGGATAAGAAGATCGATAGATTAGATTAGATTAGATTAGATTAGATTAGATTAGATTAGATTAGATTAGATTAGATTAGATTAGATTGATAGATAGATAGATAGATAGATAGATAGATAGATAGATAGATAGATAGATAGATAGATAGATAGATAGATAGATAGATAATTAACAAACATGAGAGAGGAAAAGACCAACAATGGTGGTGCCCTACTCACATAGAATCAAACTGAGCCTCAGGAGAGAAGAAACTCTGGCCATTTTTCTCTTTTTGCAAGCTGGTTTCAAAGGCAGGTAGAGCCAAGGCTATCTGAAGGCTGATGGAGCAGGACCTAGTTAGCAGAAAGGATGTGGTGTCAGCAGCCCCCCTAACGGAAGAGAAGTTTTTTCAGCTTGCTCTTTATGGTGAACTAGAAATGAGCAAGAAGAACCATGCAGAATTCCCAGTTTGAATGAATTTATTGTCAGCAATGGCTTTTTCACTTTTCAATCAGCAAGCTTGTATTATAATTAAAAATGCCAATTTCCATGTTGGTCTTCTTGCAAAGCCCAAAGGATGAGAAGAATGGGGAGGCAGATTGGTCTCCTGATTCAGTGAAGCAAAGCCTTTATCTGATGCTGGCAGGAAAGAATCAGCAGGCTGGCAGGATGGGGACTTGTAGAAAGGGAACTGCAATACTCCTGGATCCACAAAGACTGTTCTTGCAAGTGCATGATCATATAATTACAAACATGAAAAAGGAAGGGAAAAAAATAGTGAGCAGTCACTTTGGCTGCAAAGGGGAATGCAATAATTAATGCTTCTTCTCCCTCCCCCGAATAAAGAACTAATTAAGGGTCATGTAAGCAACACTGGGGCTGTTAGCCATTGTGAATAGGTAGGGAATAAGATGGGCTACAGAAACAACACAAAAAGCAAGAGCAAAATTTAAAGGGTCAGTGGTACAGTATATAATTTTGCCACTTTTTCCTGGACAGACTGGCACTACAATTGGGCTGTGCCCACTTATTCTACTACCTGCAAGCCAGTATTCCCATAGTTTCTGTAGATCCCTGCTCCTACAAAAGTATAGAAGGGAACTGCCCTAATGACTCAAGGATGTGTATGCCAGCTAGAATAAAACTGAGGATACATGGCTCACAACCAACTTGGAATAACAGAATCAACGGGCATTGAATAAAATATAAGAATTTTGATTTTAGTGCCTTACCACAGTTCTTTGATCGGATGGTGCAAACTTTGTTAGGCCATAACTCTTGCTAGAGAGTAGTCCTATGAGATTTCCGATGAGATGATGGTGATGTCTTAGAATTTGTGGTTCTCCAAAATGCCTGTAAAGAAAAAAAAAACTTCTAAATTCTGAATTTTTTGCAGCAGGTTGTAGGGGAGTCAGAGCATATTCATAACCAAAATGAATAGAGGAGAGAGAAAGCAATGAACGGCAAAGACCAAAGCAGGTTTACAGGTGCTTCCAGTGAAAAGCAGCTGAGTGGCATTCGTCATGAGTCAAAGAACATATTCAGGCTGAAAACCTCTACACTGACTTAAAGTTGGAAGTCATTGAGTGGAATTTCCTTCTGCGTATGCATATATATATTATTGTTTGGATTCCCTGTGAGTTGCATGCTATTGTTTCTGCTAAGAGCCCATCTAAGCTTTTAGCTGAGAGGGAAAATTGAGTGATACTCTCATAGGTTTCATGAATTTGAATTGCTTCTTTGACCAGGTTTTTTTCCCCCTCTGAAATGTATAGTTTATTTTGAGGTATCAGTGGGAAATCATGGGAATGATGGATTGACAGCACAATGTCTTATGTGGACTGGAATTACATCCTAGGGGTACGCTTCAATCCCTTTCCTTTTCAAAACATCTTGAAATTCTAAGAAGCCTTATAGTTTAAGCTGTGATTAAAGGTACTTGAACCCTAAACCTCTGCTCTGGAATCATGAATATAAGAGAAGCCAATGTTGGATCAGGCCAATGGCCCCATCCAGACCAACACTCTGTCATGCAGTGGCCAAAAATATCAGGTGCCATCAGGAGGTCCAGCAGTGGGGCCAGGACACTAGAAGCCCTCCCACTGCTGCCCCCCCCCCAAGCATCAAGAATACAGTGTATCACTTGCCCCAGGCTGAGAGTTCCTATCTATACCTTGTGGCTAATAACCACTGATGGACCTCTGCTCCATATGTTTATCTAATTCCCTCTTGAAGCCATTCATGCTTGTAGGTGCCACCACCTCTTGTGGAAATTGTACTTTTAGCCACAGCTTAATTTCCACACGATGTAGGCCGTAAACATGTTCAATCGCACATATTATGTCTGCTTATAAATTATTCCCCATGCAGGTATGACTTTTCCATTCTAAAAGTTTTCTTTTTGATCCTCACAGTAACCTTGTGATGTACTTTAGCTCAAGGGAGGGTGACTGGGCCACAGCCATGCAGCACTGCACGAGCTTCATCGCAGAGTAGAGATTTCAACCATACTTCCAATTTTAACATGCCAACCACATGTTGCAGGACACTGGATGGCAAAGCAGCAGCTCCAGACAGCTGCTTTGAAGACAGGGGACAGGTCATAGGCAGAGCATGTGCTTTTCAGGCAGAAGGTCCCAGATCAATCCCAGCATCTCTAGCTAAAAATTATTGGGTAGCTGGTGATGGAAAAGACCTTGACCAGCAACCCTGAAAAGCTGCTGCCTGTTAGAGGAAACTGTTTTGACCTTGATGGACCAAGAGTCTGACAGCATAATAAGGCAACTTTATTTAGATGAGGTGCTGTGGCTCAGTGTTAGAGCATCTCATGTATGTGCACAAAGCCCCAGGTTCAACTCCACCTAGAAAGGTAGTATTGCCAACCTCCAGGGGTGACTTGGAGATCTCCAGGAATTACAACTCATCTCCAGACTACAGAGACTAGTTCCTCTGGAGTAAATGGCAGCTTTTCCTGCTGAGGTCCCTCCTCTCTGCAGACTCCACCCCCAAATCTCCAGGAATGTCCCAATTTGGAGCCCATAGCCCGAGGTGTCAGATAATAGGCGATGTGAAAGACCTCAGTTTGAGACTCTTGACAGCCACTGTTAATCCGATAAGACAGTACTGACTTTGATAGAATGAGGGTCTGACACAATGTAAGGCAGCTTCCCATATTCATGTATATGAGAAAGAAAATTTGAGAAAGCCGCCGTGAGAGAGAGTAGGTTAAATATACGGTAGATAGGTAACTAGCTTTATATAAGCCATACCAGATTCTAATCATAGACATTTTGGGGTCATGACTGTTTTGGCCCCTTCAACTACGGCTATTTTGCTTATACCAAAATCAAAAGTTTATTGTGCTGTGCAGCCACTGGTCCTGTATTTAAGAGGGAAAAAAACCCACCCTTGTATAGTGTACTAAAAATACAAAGAGACCATCTGTTATCTCATACATTGAAGGCTTTTTAGAAGACGTTGACAGTGAAGAGAAGACTCCATACAGACCACCAGTACAGCATTCTCAGGTGGCTGAATGTAGCAAATGAGGGTCGTCAAAGTGGAAAACCCACCAAGCGTATCTCTCAAGATTTTTCAAATGTTGTGGTTTTCTTCACCACTGTGGTTTCCACCCTCTGTGAGAAGCATGTGTGCAGCTGTGTACAGGGAATATGTTTTGCTGAACTTAGCAGGTGCTTCAATAAAGTGAGTGGAAGTTTACAGTCAAAACGTTCTTGGCCCATTTTTTGCATCCTGAAGGCCTGGCATCATGTGAGGAGGCATCATATTTATAAACAGAAGCTGAGCTGAATAAAGAGGTTTCTTTACAATAGCTGCAATCAGATGGGCAGCTTGGCGTGGTCTGGCTGCATCTCTAGTTTGGTCGGGGCTTTTTTTGTACGGGTCATGATCAGACATAGCGCTGATCACCATGGCCACTGGCAGCTTCTCTGCAGCATTGAGCCTGCTGCCCCCACTGCTGCCTTCTTGCTGGCCTCCCCTCCTGCTCCAGCCCTACACATCTGCCTCACCTCTCTTTGCTGTCCTGCCCACCCCACTGGTGTCCTGCCCAGACCTGCCCTCACTGTCCTGCCCAGACATGAGCATAGGGTTGCCAGTCCCCAGGTCCTGGTGGGGGTTCCCCAGCTTCTGGGGGCTTCAATCCAGCCCCATCCAGCTGGCTGCCAGGGGAAGCCCTGCCTCCAAGCCCTGCCCCCAAGAGTGACCACCCCCAGCCATCACACTCCCTCCCCTCATGCCCAATGTAAAGGGCTTCAGCTGATCAGTGGGGACCACGTGACCCGCCAACCAGGTAGAGGGCCCTTCAAATCTAGCAGGAGGGAGGGAGAGGGGTGGTTGTGGGCCACATACTCAGCTTGCAATTTCCCCCAGCCCCATGTGCCATGGCTCCCACCCCATTTGCAAAAAGTGTTGTGACACCATGACATCGCCCCCATTCCACCCCCCCCAAAAAAAAAAAAAAACTCCCAAGGGGTGCTAGCAGATGGCTGTTCACCTGAAGTAAGAGGTATTCTATACATCCTCAGAGGAACACATTCCTTCTTTCACACAGGCATTGTGGAGCAAGACGACTTTCAATGAATAATTAAAAATAAATGTTGAAGCAGCCTGAGCACCATTTCTGTTTTTTCCCCCTTCCCAAGGCCCAATTTAGTTCTGAGATGAACTGCCTAGTGCCTACAAGAAAGGGAAGGAGAAACCCCCAATACTTTGCATCTTACTCAAGTTTTCTGTCCTCATTTAATACAAGAGAGAGAGAGAGAAAACACTCAAGGGAGATAATTTTATGGAACAGGACATATGAGTATGAACCTGTGTGGTATACTAGAGCACTGCTGTAACACTATGAACACATGAATATGCCTTATACTGAATCAAACCCTTGGCCTACCAAGGTCAGTATTGTCTGTTCATACTGGCAGCAGCTCAGCAGGATTTCAGACTGGGGTCTTTCACTTCATCTACTGCCTGGTCTTTTTAAACTGGAGATGGTAGGGACTGAACCTGGGACCTTCTGCATGCCAAGCAGAGGCTCTGCCACTGACCAATGGTCCCTTCCCATGTTCCACCCATTAGGACTAGACTAGGACTGGGGAAACCTGGGTTCATACTGAGTGACCCTCTTCAGTTTGAGCTACTTTGATGAAAAAGAAGATTGTTATTTTTTAAAAAAATCTGAGGAGGATGATTGGCTCCTTCTCTTCATAGGAGAATAATTACTTCCCTTCTCCCCCATCTTATAAACTGTGGTAACTTCCCATTTAGGCAATAATCCATGAAAGTGGTCCCTGAATACCATATGTATAGCTGAGGCTAATCAGTAAAATTATTAGGTGCCAGAGTCCTTCAATGCTGTGCTTCTGCAAAGTTCGAAGAGCCCTCATCCAACTCATGAAACCACAGTTTACATTTCCGTCAATACCAGAAAAGCCAAGCATCGACTTCTCAGTTGTTTGGTCCCTTCAGTTTTTCCATGTTCTCTGATGTAAAGTGCAATGGCCAGAGGTGACTCAATTCGAAATTGAAATCTGTATTTTTATAGTTCTATTGTGATACCCTTTTGTAACACAGTGATGTGAGGCGATCCAGCACACTTGGGAGATTCTTTTTTTCTGACTAAATTTATCTCAGTAATTCTAACTTTGCTATTCAGCTGTTGCACGAGATCCAGGTGTCTTTATTCGTTAACGTGCACTTCCTCTCATAGAAAATCCTGCTCAAAATGTAAAAACAAATGCCTTCTATAATAAGTTTTACCTTTTTTAGTCCTGGAATGTGTAGTTTATTTAGGACCTATGTAACTATCATGCCTACTCAGCTTCTAGTAAGTGAAGGGCATTATTGTGTTCAGTCCCCTTGTAAAATACTTACTGTTAGACTTACTACTAGAGGAAAGATTACAGAATTTCCTGAATGTCCAGCTGGAAGAATTAAAACTGACCTGGATAGTGACCAGGTACACTGCCGGCTCGCTCACTAGGCGAGCTAGGCACTCGCCTAGGGCGCGAGGGCCCTCAGGGGCGCCAAATGGCGCCCCCCGAAAAGCTCCCCCCCACCCTAACCGGGCGCCGCGGCTGCCTCCCTGCCGCCGCTGTCAAGAGCGTCCGGCTGGGGGGGAGGGGAAGAGGGGAGGGCGGCGTGTCCTGAGCGCCCAGCTGGGGACTGGGGTGCAGGAGGCGCCCTGGGGGGGGAGGAAGAGGCGGGAGCGCATGGCGGCGGCCAGCGGGGACTCCCCGCCACCGCCGCCAGTCCTGAGCACCCGGCTAGGGTGCAAACAGGAGGCGCCCAGCCCCGGGGGGGGGGAGGAAGAGGCAGAAGCGCATGGTGGCGGGCCGGCGGCCAGCGGGGACTCTCCCCGCCACCGCCGCCGCCAGTCCTGGGCACCCGGCCAAGCTGCAAACTGGGGGGGGGAGGAAGAGGCAGGAGCGCATGGCGGCGGCCAGCGGGGACTCTCCCCGCCGCCGCCGCCAGTCCTGAGCACCCAGCCGGGGTGCAAACAGGAGGCGCCCGGCCCCGGGGGGCGAGGAAGAGGTGGGAGCGCATGGCGGCAGCCAGCAGGGACTCTCCCCGCCGCCCCAGCAGCCCCCACCAGTCCTGAGTAAGCCTCGGGAGGGACGCCCCCGCCTCTTCCCCCCCAGGGTGGGTGTGCAAGCGAGCGAGCCATGCCACCACCTCCTGCGCCCCAGCTGGGCGCTCTTGGCAGCGGCGGGGGGGAGGTGACGACAGGTGCCCTGGGGGGGGGGAGAGGTGGGCCGCAGGGGCGGCATGGTGGGGTCTCCAGGCCCTGCCGGGAGGTTGGCATCTGCGCCCGCCTAGGGCGCAGAGCCACCTCGAGCCGGCCCTGACCAGGTATAAGTGATACGTTTGACCCCATGTCCAGAGTGAGCACTCCACACAAGAGTCTTCTAATACACATGATTGCCATTTTGTCCGAAAGCTGCAGCAGTGGAACTACACATGGCAATAGGATATGTAGCATATTTACAGTTTACCCCATGTGTGTGGTTAAACATATCACCTGAAAAGCCTCTGCATAATGTAGCTAGTATTGAGACTTGAATTCCTTTGGTAAATGACCACTCACCACATTACTCTGTTAAAAAATGTTATTACAGAAACACGCACAGGAATTATCAGCTCCTTTGGGCCTTTTGGTTTGTAATCAACAAATCAATGAGAATCCTCTGCTTCAACGCTGTGTCATCTGGGGCTGCTACCTTTTTGAAAAACTGTGAGCTAGCTCACACTAACTCAGCTTAGAGGGAACACTGTTTAGCAGCCAGAGTTTTATTACTACTTCTAGGCTTGGAAGTGATATCTTTTTTAGGAAACTGTGGGTGCGTTCAGATGGGGCATTTAAGCTGATATAGAAGCCAGTTAGAAACGGAGTACTTACACACAATCACACACTCAGCATCTGCCTTCCATCTCTAGCCATTGCCAATCGTCACAAACACCCTTAAACCGGTGTAGTTTGCCACTAGGCACCCAAGTGGTGTTACCCTGAGTGCTCCGGTTCTAGCCACTTTTCCCCTGTCTGACTGCTCTCCGCCAGTGTAGAGCCATTTCTGCTCAGAAGCCCGAGGCTTCCACTTTTTGTCCTCCATTTTTTTTTAGCATCAGCAATGTGTGCTTGGGTGAAGCTTCGCCCTGGTGTTAACAAAAACAAAGTTTAAATGGTGCCTAGTTTAAGGCTTTAGAGGAGTCCGGGACCTCACAGAGGCTGGTTTCAGCGTGAAAGTTTAAAGGGAAGTCTTTGCTTCAGGGAATGTTTTCTGGGATATGGTGTTCTGCACATGTGTGAGGATCTCAATTATATGAAAGATTGCCTATGTGCATGCACAAACTGTAAAAAAAAATTAAAAACCACCAACGTGCACTGCTGTGCACCTAGTGTGGACACCCAGGAGCAATGTGCTGTGTGGTGAGAGAGGTACATGTGACCACGCTTGTCCCAGATCAAATTAGTCCAGTTGGAACTGGAGCAGTTTACACTGCTCCTAGCATGCCGTCTGACCGCACCCTGTCAGTGCCATCCCAAACCAGATTCTACCCTTCTAAATCTGTTGAAGTCCATGGGCTTAGAAGGGTGTATCAGTGTTCAGGATGACTCTGTATATTACTACAACCTTAGAGTTTATATCATTTGATACTGAGTTGGAGCAGGTTGTATTCCCTGTTAAAATAATTGAACAGGGAGAGATATGTGCCACCAGATGACTAGAAATGGATTTGTGTATCATACTTACGTGGGCAGTGTAGAATCACAAGTATGTTGCACTCCCCTCTTTTGTGCTTTTGATGTAATGAACAAAAAAGAACTTGGGAGGGTGAGATGTATTAGGTGGTCCCACATCCGGAGCTTGCATACCTCACTTTTTTAAAAAAACATGTTCCACTGGAAGGGTGAAAAGAGGAAGAGCAGCCTAGGCTTCCCCTCCTCCGCTTCTTCACTGAAATGTGTGAAATTGCCCTGGCTTGAAATAACCGCAGAAATCTGCTTTCTCTTACTGAACAAGAATGTTGTATTTATTACAAATGATAGCTTCCAGCACAAACCAGAGGAAATCGCCTCAGTTAACATTCAAAGATCTCTCATCTCAAATCAGACCGACTCAGGTCTATTTAACCTGGCATTTACTTTGGTGATAATTACTCTCCAGGAACTCAGGCAGGAAAAGATTTCTCTTAGACCCTTTAACTAGAATTGAACTTATGATCTTCTCCTTGCAAATGTATGCTTCGGCATACTTTCAGACCACCTTTCCACTTAACAGACCTCAAGGCAGTTTACAACACATGAAAACATAAGCTATACATAATAGCATGTAAAAATATTACGAGACACTGTTTAAACCACAAAGGAGAAGAAAATATTAACAATGTCAGCTTCAAAATCAGCAGTCACCACACTACAATGTTTTAATTCAAAGGTCTTCTGGAAAAGAAGATATCATCATCATCATCAAAACTTTCAGTCTCATGTTAACAATTGCCTAAGCCCAGTGCTGGTAGGACTTAATGTGGGTGGTGATAATTTAATATAAACAAGAAGGGTGATGTAATGTGCATTGCGGGCATTCAGAAGAGGGGAGGGGAGCTGAACAGCCCAGTTTTTGTTTCTTCCAACAATGCTACTTCCTGTTCAAAAGCCCACCAGAAGAAAAGCTGTTGTGGGCAAGTGGTATACTGGTTGGGTAAGAGCTGGGGATCCCCACTCAGCCACAAGACCTAGGGCCACTCATCATTTCTCACAGGAACTTACCTCACGGGGTTGAAAGTGTGGGAACAACAGGTGGGGTAAAAACTATGTATACCATCTTGACCTCCTTGGAGGAAAGGTGGGATAAAATATGTTTTAGATTTTAGATTGGAAACCTGGGTGAGGAGAGAATTCAGCTACCCCTTCCTTCAACACAGCAGCATTCAACATAGTTGACTATGATCTGTTGACCCACCGCCTCACCAACGTAGGAGTTAAGGGTACTGCCTTACAATGGTTTTCTCCTTTCTCTATGGTTGGGGACAGAGGGTGGCACTTGGTGAGAGGGTCTCCTCACAATACTCACTGGAATGTGGAGTGCCACAGGGGGCAATCTTCTCACCAATGTTAACAGCTATATATGCCTCCTTGCCCAGTTAGTCCAGAGGTATGGACTGGGTTGCCATCAATATGCAGATGACACCCAGTTCTATCTGTTACTGGATGGCCAACTGTCCTCCGCCCCTGGTAATCTGGCCGCGGCTTTGGAGGCTGTGTCTGGATGGTTACAGCAGAGCCGGCTGAAGCTCAATCCATCGAAGACGGAGGTCCTTTACCTGAGTCAGGGTGGATAGATGTGGGTATCAGGCTCCCATCTCTTGGAGCCAGCCCAGAAAGTGAGGAGCCTGGGAGTAACGCTGGATGTCTCTCTTTCCATGGGGGCCCAGGTTACCGCAGTTGCCAGGTCTGCATTTTTCCATTTTAGGCAGATTAGGTAGGTTGCCTATCTCTCTCCCCAGGACTTAACTACAGTGACCCATGCAATGATCACTTGCAGGCTGGATTACTGCAGTTTGCTCTATGCAGGCTTACCCTTGAGGCTGACATGGAAATTACAGCTGTTGCAAAATGCAGTGGTGTGCCTGCTGACAGCAATGCCTGTGTGGGCTCACATTTGGCAGCTGCTCCGCCAACTGCATTGGTTACCAGTTGAGTTCCAGATTCACTTCAAGGTGTTGGTAATAACCTTTAAAGCCTTACACGGCCTGGGACCAACATATCTGAGGGACCGCCCCTTCCCATATGAACCCCAAAGAGTGTTACACTCTATGGATCAACATCTCCTGGTGTTGTCTGTCTCGTCTCAACCAGGACGTCTGTCTCGTCTCAACCAGGGCCAGGGCTTTTTCTGCCCTGGCCCCTGTCTGGTGGAACATGAGATCAGGGCCCTGTGGGATCTTCTTCAATTCTACAGGACCTGTAAGATAGAGCTGTTCCACCAGGCCTTTGACTGAGGCAGCAGGCATCTGTATATGGCCTCCCTCAGGTGTCTGTCCCCCATCTTCCATCCAACAATAACAGGGTACTCATCTGTACCAACGAGCCAGGGAACCTCTCCCAATCATTCATTTTCTGCAATTGGGCTGTGACCACCAATTTTGATGTTGTATTATTGTGTTTAAAAATTTTAATCATATTTATTGTATTGCGAAGATGTTGTTATCCACACTGAGCCCTCTCGTGGGAAGGGCGTGCTACAAATATGAAAGATAAATAAAACACAAGAACCAATGGCAAACTAGAATTTATTCACGGGCCTGCTCTTTTTCCATGTGGTTTTGCCCTAAGAATACTGAAGAAAAATTTTCATAACTCGTGTTGCCAGCTCCGAGTTGGAAAGTCCCTGGAGATTTTGGAGGTGGAGCCTGAGGTGGGCAGGGTTTGAGGAATGGAAGGACTTCAATAGGATGTAGTGCCATAGAGTCCACCTTTCAAAGTGGTCATTTTCTCCAAGTGAACTGATCTCTGTTGCCAGAAGATCGGGAGATCTCCAGCCATCACCTGGAGACTGGCAACCCTATTCATAACCCCCAAGAAAACTACATCAGTAGGAGCCCGGCAGCACAATAAAGTGTTAAGTGGTGTCATATATATTCAGTTTCTTTCTCTTGCATTTTCTGTTTTCAAAGTACTATTTTTGACATTTATGTATAGTTTGTTCATTGGTTCTTTCAGTACAGCTGGAAAGAGAGGCCATATAATGTGGAATGTTGATACTTGAGCCCTATCCAAGTGGTCAGTTTTTATGAGTGAACAAAGCTACCATTCTGGCTCTAAAAGCCTGAGATAGGACCAGTGCTCCAAACCCCAGTATTCTGGGCCAATAAAGCTCCCCAGTGTTTAAAATTAGGCAAATATCCTCCTTGGTATTTTGTGTTTTATTCTGGATAATAAGTGTGAATTACTACCAAAGGGGCTAATTAGATCCTTTCACATAGGAATTCAGATAGTTTAAATGAGGATCCAAACAAAATGTATGGGTAGACAATGTACTGTAATTGGTGTAAGTCATTCTAGAGAGATTGCTGCCAAAAGCTACATCCGTCTTCGTACAAATGAGGACATTGCCTTGAGAAATATCTGAGAGATTATCCACCAAAGTTAATGTGATTGAAGCCACAGCAAAATTAACAGGTAAGGAGAGGACAATTGAAAACTGAAACAGCAAGGAATTGGAACATGGAACAATTCCTTATCTTCGTGATCATCAACAGAGAGCCAAACCACGCAATACTTTTTCAGGTAAGTTGGCTCCAGACCCAACTTCCTTTCCCTGCACTGGATGTAATTCTAAAAACCAGCAGGATCCTGATCCAATCAGAACTGCAGCATGGGGAAAGCAAGGGCTCCAATCTCTCCCCCACCCATGACATTTTCCTGAGCCAAAATGGCTCTGGAATGAAGTTAGTTGCACAACTGTGGCGCTGCATGTGGAGTATTGTGAGGATTTTTAAAATGACATTCCCCACAACTGCATGTGGAACTGCTGTGTGACTGTAGGGAAAACAACTCATAAATGTGTGTGTGTGTCTGTTGTATAGTTTGGCTGATAGAAGTAAGCCTACTTTCTGACAAGATTTACTTGTGTGAAACTGTGGGACCTAGGTCTATAGGCGGCTGAGAAGGAGACTGTCAGGGACTTCAGCAATTTAGGGAATCTCTTCCATTCTATCATGTTTAGATGATGTGCACGTGTTTGCAGAGGGGCTGTGGCTTGGCAGGAGAGCCTCTGCTTTGCATACAGAAGGTCTCAGATTCAATCCCCAACATCTCCCGTTAAAAGGACCAGCCAGTACATGATGTGAAAGACCTCAACCTGAAACCTTGGAGAGCTGCTGCTGGTTTGAGTAGGCAATACTGACCTTGATGAACCGATGGTCTGATTCAGTATAAAGCAGCTTCATGTGTCTTCATGTGTATTTGAGAAAGAAAAATGATCTGAAGGAAACTAATATTAGATTGGATCCTACAACTCTCTTCTGTCAAGTCTTCTTCAAACAAAGGAAAACTTTCTGCACTGGAGGACTCTTTGTCTGTTGGAAGAAGATGGAATGGAGTTTGCAGGGAGATGCAACCCATTAAAATAAAAACAACTAGGTACAGCTTCCAAACTGAGAGGACACCCTGCCAATTTTAACTTATTTGCATATTTAAGAAAATAGGAATTTTTAATGGGGGAACAGAAGAACTAATGATTGGGAAACAATATTTGAAAACTACTGAATTAGAATCCACTGTAGTGATTACCCTTGTTTGAGCCAACCGCAGCATCAGTCAGGTTGACATAGGCACTGTGCCAACCCCTTACTTCAGTTGATAGCAGGCTGGCCATTAAAACGGCAGCCACTCTTAAGTTTCTTTGGTTCCATTCTGGTTGACCTCTCACATTATAACCCTGCCAAGACCCATAGCAGGGTAGTTGACCAGAACGACCAGGAACAAGACTAAAATCAGTCATTGGCCGAGGACAGACTGGCAATTTGCCGCGGGATGGGACCCGGGCTGACAGCGACTCAATATCGGATTAAATGGAATGTTCACACAGGCACATCTGCCTGGCATCCCCCACCCGGAGCTTACCGGAGCCCTCGCGCTTCAGTGCCGGATTAAAAAAACACCTGATAAAAGCCTTCGCAAATCCAAAAGCCTGCGTTCGTCGCGTGTTTCTCCGCTTCCGGGGAGTCTGAACGCGCAGGCGAAAAGCCGGGAGCAACCCGCGTTGGGCACGAGGCAGCAGCACTGTGATTGGCTGTGCTCCGCTCCACTGCCCAATGCGGTGCTGGCGTTGCAGGGCAAAAAAAAAAAATCGCCGAAATGCACTTATGCGCATGAGCGCATGAGCGCTCAAGCGCTCATGCGCACATACGCCCACAGCCGAAATAATGGGGAAACAGCGAATATAGCGCGCCTCCGGCACGGCAATCTGAACGCTCCCGCGCGCCTCCGTCCCGTTTCTTCCGGCAGAGGCCCCCGCTGTGTGGACGGGAAAACCCGGTATCGTTTACTCCGGGGTTTTTTTGCCCCGACTCGATACCGGGGCAAATTGCCAGTCTGTCCTCGGCCATTAAGTACTTTTTTTCACCCACTGAAGCTAATGTAACTGTCAAGCAAGTCTGTGACAAGCATTTGACATACATCTGATGTATACAACAAAGTCAGCCCCTTTCTTTTTATCTCTGGGGTCAGGAAAGTCAAGGAAAACTGGGTTAAGCCAGGGCGACTCACAGAATCAAGGAAGCTAGTTTCTGACATTCTTATCTAATTAGGATTTGACAGAGACTTCTGTAAAGTATAAACATTCCCAGTAGGCAAAAACCATGTGAGTCAGATTTGTGTCCAGTGAAGGCCACAGTGCTCAGCAGAATCCTGAAGCTTCCTGGGAGTAGAACAGAACCAAAGTTACAACTATAGAGGCTGATTACTATAAATATTAAAATATTATAGGTGTACCAGAGATTTTGCAGAGTTTTAGCAAAGGACTCAGACTCAGTCCAGCCCTAATTCTTCAACAGTGTTAACTCATGTACCGTATGTGTGGCAATATTTAACTAGACAGACATTCACCAAGGGAGATTTCTTTGAACACTGTGCAGCAACTGTCAATATCTAATGTAGTTCTTAAAATATGTATTTGTTTATTTAATTTTGTTGTGGCTGATAGGTTTTCTGATTTGTACATTCATATGTGGTGAGGAGTTGGCAATGGTTGGGGACGGTCCTGGTGTGCATAGATATTTGGGCAGTGGTCCTTTTATAGCTTTCATCTCTATAATTACACTTTGTATAACTCTGGGTTTATGAGGTTCAGTGGCAGAGTTGAAAGATCAGTCAATTAACATGAAGTGGACAAGTTCTCTCTCTGTCTGACACCATGGAGAGCAAATGCTAGTCAGATGGAACAGTACTAAGTAAGATACACCAGTGCTCTGTCTTGGTATAAAGGAGTTTTGTATGTTCTTTCATTCCAGGGAATCCATGAATGATATGCCAGGGACCAATCAAACTTCCATCACCACCTTCTTCCTCTTAAGCTTCAGGCACTTGCGCCAACTTCAGTTCCTACTTTTCTTGGTATTTCTGATTATCTACATTGTGACTGTGACTGGCAATATTCTCATCCTGATCTTAGTTGTGACTGATGAATGCCTTCACACCCCCATGTACTTTTTCCTAGCTAATCTTTCCTTCTTGGAAACTTTCTACAGCTCAGTGGTGACCCCTAGGATATTGGCTGACTGCTCGTCAGAGGATGGCAGTATTTCTTTGGGTGGATGTATCACACAGTTATTCTTTTACACTAGTATGGCTGGCATTGAATGCTTCCTACTTGCAATCATGGCATTTGACCGTTATCTAGCCATTTGCAAGCCACTTCACTACACAATCATAATGAACTTCAGAGTCTGCCTTCAGCTAGCAGTAGTATCCTGGCTCTCTGGCATTTTGGCATCTGCACTTTCAGTTGGGACAGTTTCCAAGTTATACTTCTGTGGCCCCAACCAAATGGACCAATTTGTCTGTGACATGGAAGAGCTGATGAAACTATCATGCAAGAAGAGCGCTTTGGCAAAAATGACTGTCTTTGTTGCCTGTTCCATTGCAACACTGGTTCCTTTTGTGTTCATCATTATCTCCTATGGATGCATCCTCTCAGCCATATTGAAAATCACCTCTTCTGCTGGAAGACAGAAGGCATTTTCAACATGTACCGCCCACCTTACAGTGGTGAGCCTGTATTATGGGACCATCATTATCTTGTACGTAATCCCTAAAACAGGTCAGACTCCAGAATTCCATAAAGGGCTCTCTGTTGTATATACTGTTGTCACACCAATGCTGAATCCCATTGTGTACAGTCTCAGGAACAAGGAAGTAAGGGGAGCCTTTAACAAACTGATTTCCTCAGCATTTAAGAATAGGATAGGTTGAGATTTTCAGTGAAGGCTTCAGGAGGACTCTACAAAGTTGATTTAAAGGAGGATGGAGAAGGTTTAGTTGCCAAGTGTGGAGAAATACATTTTTACCTTGGGCTTGGGCTTGACAAAAATCCCACATATAGTGGTGTGGTGTTTTTTTTGTTTTTTTTTAGATTTTCTTTATCCTAGCAGATGACAGGCAGGATGGGGAAAGTCAATTGCACCCAAGCATTTCTCAAGTACCAGCCTTCAAAGCTTTGTAAATGCTAATGGACATCCTTGCTGGAGACAATAAAATGGTTGGTGCAAACCTAAACTAGAATCTGTCAGCAGGAAGTTGACACAGAGGCTCTGGTCACACTGCAAATGACATGCGCTTTGTTCCCGGTTTATTTAAATCGGGAACATTTTTATTCACATTGGGCTGTCTACATGCAGCCAGCTCCTCTTTCCCAGCACCCGCTTGCCTGCTGCTGTGCCGTCCTTCCAGGGGATTTGAGGTACAAGGGGCTAAATTTGTACCTCATGGAGATTTCAGGAAAGGATTCTTTGACCCACAAGCAGTTGGAAAAACAGAAGAGATAAAATCCCCTTGGCATGGAAGGAGAGGGGTCCATTTTGGCTGATTCCATCTGGAGGAAAAGAACCCCCACAACTGAACTCCATCTTGATGGCTTCCATTGCCACATGGAGCAGACAAAGAGCTGGAAGCCTGGACAAAGATTCCAAGGTAATTGGAAGTCTTTAGAACACTGTAAATTCTGAGATAGAGAGCCTGTCTTAGAATAAGACCAGCTGGGGCATGTATAGTCAGGGGAACTGCATATTTGCACCTTTCTTTTGTATTCCTTGCTCAGTGCATTGAAAGTATATGTGGGACATTTTTACTTTTAATACATTACTTACTATTTGAAATGTTGAGAGCCATTTTCTTTACCACATAGACCACCACCATTTGAACATGCTATTTAAAATGGGCAAGAAGGAGAAGGGAGACAGTCAGATGCTAAATCACTATTTCCTCAGGAGTGCATTTAGGACTTTATTTTACTAATTTAAGTTTTATTTATTGGAAGCCCTAATTGGAAGCCCTTTTAGATGTTTTTATCGTCATTCTACAAGATATTTTAAATAAACAACTGCAGCAAGCCGTCCCTGTGTTAACCACGCCTTGAGTGATGGGAGACAAGAGGACTAGATGAAGCCTTAGAACATCAATGCAGAAGGGAAGCTGGGAGTATTAGCCCTCTTAGTGGATAATTCCTAAAATGAAGTTGCTGGCAGCCTACCAAAGGAAAGGGAAACTCCTCCTAGGGTCAGGCAAACTAGAAAAGCAGAATGTTGCCAGGTGGAGACTTGACACAGTCACTGTGTACCTAGATGCCTTGAAGATCTGAAGGGAGCAGGTCAGAAGAGCCATTCCACCAAACCAAGTATTTCTAGTAAAAGTAGGTTCCAATTTTAGCTAAGAAGATGTTGGCCATGTTTCTCTGAAGGTCCTCCTGTTCTGTGCCTATTGAAGTGAATGAGAACTTACAAGTGCATGGTAAAGTTCCCATTTGTTTCAGTGAGCCCTGTATAGGAGAACCTCCTAATGGACTGTGTCCTTAGATTGGATGCGTTACATCCTACCATTATTTCTTCTGGTTGAAATGGGCAGTCCAAAAATGCCAAGGTACCCATGTGAACAAAAGTCATGCCAGACAGGGGCTGAAGCAAAGAGGCAGATTGAGTGGTGTTCTTAGGGAAAGCTGGTAGTATCAGGAAATATTTCCCAGCTGTAAAAACTGACTTTCATGGAAAGTTCTTCTACAGTGTCTCCCACCTTGTGGAACGGGCTCCCTGAGGAAGTGATGGAGGCACCATCTTTTGGTCAAATCTGCATTTGCATTTTTAAATCAGTTTCATGCTGCATTTGCATTTTTAAATCAATTTCGTGCTGCTGTGATGCTGTCTTTCTCTATGCTTGCCATTGAGCATAGAGAAAGCAGCACAAAACTGATTTTAAAAAGCAAATGCAGATTTGACCTTTATAGGGTTTTTTTTTAAAAAAAAATGAGAGTTTTTTTATAGGGTTGAAGGTGCAGGCATTTTTTGGAGGTGTTTTATTGTATTTGTATGTTTTTAATCTTGGCATTGTAAGGTACCACAATGAGAAAGTCAAGTACAAATGTGTTAGTAAATTAATGTGGGTTTTTAAGTTCATTTAAGCCAATTGATTTTAGTGGTGTCTAGGATTCCTGGACAATTCACCCTGCAGCACCAGCCGGCAGTTGGCAGGGGAAGAAGCCACCCTGAGGAAGGAGTTAGATCTGACCAGACAGGCGGTAGGGCTGACAAGGGAATGTCTTCCAGTAGAAGAAGCATTTCTACCACTCAGACAATGTGAAGCAGCAAGAATGGCCTCTTCAGAATTAGCACTACCATTATGATAGAGATACAGAGCCCGAGGGAGGAGACAAAGGGGCAGACTTCATCTAGAGCCTGCTGCTGGGAATTTCAAGCCTGGATAGCATAAACTGAGAAAGATGCCCCCATTATTCTCTCTATGGGACAAAGAAAAGAGAAGAAACTTGGGCAGAAAGAGGAGACATTGTAAACCTCCTTCTCCCTGGTCTGAGGCCACCTAAGGGAAGAGGGCAACAATAATCTCGGTGAGATAAGCCCAGGCAAGAAGGGGCAGATCCCATTGACTCTCCAGCCTTTCCCCAAAATACTATTGAGCAGATTTCAGTATCTGTTGGATTTTAGCCACTTTTAAAACTTCCAGAGGTGCTGAATGTCCATACCTTTTCACACTCTAGAACTGTCAGATTATCATCTCATTCAATTTTGTTTTACATTATTTCTTATTTTCCTGATATTGAAATATGTGGATTTAAGATTTGACTGGTTAGTTCAGATCAAGAAAATGATGTTTAGTTTCATTACATCTTGGATATTCTTTCACTTTGTCAATGGTTCAGTTATGTCAATGGCAGGCAACTGGAGGGAGCCTGGATTGCAAGGACATAGGGGGTACCATTGACTGACGACATTATGTCACTTCCAGAAAAAAACAGAAGTGCCATCAGTCTGTTCTAGGAACTACTGGGAATTCTATAGTTCTACCATCAAGTATCCGGCAATTCCAAGAATTCCTCCTAGAATTTCCTAGGAGGAAACCCAGAAGTGATGTAACACTGTCAGCTGATGGTGATTTTTAAAAAGTTTTTTCCTCCCACCAGCCACCGGAGCAGCGGCAGGAAACAGGAGCCGGAAGCATCCTTTAACCCTGGTGAGAACCTGACAGCTCTAGTTATGCCAATATCTGACTTTACCCATCTCTTGCCACTCAACAAAAACCATGCTCAGGGGCATACTGGGAGGCCACAACACCCAATAAATGTGTTCTGCCCCCATGCCCACTCATGCCATCATGCCCCCTCACCTGAAGGAAGGGCCAAAGACCTGGAAGGAAGGGAAAGAGGCATCATCGTGCTCATACTCATGAGCCCCAGTGAGTCTAGACTGGCAAGACAAAGTCAGGCACCACTAAGTTCCTCTTCACTAGCCCTACCATGGTTGGGCCAATGGGGTGAAGGTGGGCGCCTCTGGGTTCCTCCATTCTGGATGCATGGGTTGGAATGCCACTGTTAATGTACTAAGGAGAAATATTCATGACTTTGTTCTTTCCTGCATTTATAGATATTGCAGAACCCCAGGATGGGACTGAGACGCTAAGCAGGAGCTATACATTGCACAGCATATATTAATAAAAATTAACCAAAGCTTATAGTTCTAATCAATGCTTGTTTTTGCATCAAACGTGTGACAAGGACATGAACAATTGTGTATCATGAGGAAAGGGTGTAAATGGCATAACAATGGTGTAGACTGTGAAAATGAAACAAACGAACATGGGGAAATTGTCAAACCAAGAAAATGGTGTTCCTGACCATGCACAAACATTAAAATAAACATAAAATACATGAGATAGATCCAGCTAGCTTTGGAAAAAGAGGAGATGATCCTTTTTAACTACTCCAAGACATCATGGGACGCAGTGCTCTTTTTGTAGCAGGAACTCCTTTACATATAAGGCAACACGCCCCCAATGTAGCCAATCCTCCAAGAGCTTATAGTAGCCCCTGTAAGAAGAGCTCTGTGAGCTCTTGGAGGATTGGCTATATTAGGGATGTGTTGCCTAATATGAAAAGGAGTTCCTGCTACAAAAAGAGCCCTGATGGGACCTGAACGGACAGAGACCATGTGGGTCAGTGACTGTAGAAAGGAGAAAAAGAAGCAAGGTGGAGAGAAGTTTGATGGGACTCAAACACATATTCTTGCATTTATTAAAGGAACTTCGTGAACACAATAGGTGATCTTGAACACAAAGCTGATTCCTGCTACCAGAAGCATTGACTGCTGGTGAAGGGAGTGGAAAATAGACTGATTTCCAGGCACAGTTCAGTGTGCAGCTTCTAACCTTTAGAGCCACAGATGGATTGGGGCCAGAGTGCTCAAAGGACCATTTCCTCCCATATTGTCCAACCCACTAGTTAAGATCTGCTTCACCAGCCCTACTCTCTCACAAGCCTTCAGAGCTGTGGCAGATGGCAACCAGACAAGAGTGATTTCTCAGTAGTGACTTCTTGCTTATGGAACACCTTTCGGCCTGCGGCTTGCCTGACGCCTACGTTGCTTTCTTTTGGGCATCAGGCCAAAATGTTTCTGCTTACCCAGGCTTTTAATTAAGGGGGTGATCGTTTAACATTTTTTCAGTCCAGCTTCTGTTATTTTAAATCTGTTTTAAGATCTATGGGTTTTTTTAAAAAAAAATGCTGGGCTGGAATTCTAACGCTGGGTTTTGATTAATATCTTTTCCTGTTTTGTTGTTACTGTTTTTATTTTGCAAGCTGCCTCAGACAGGTTCCTGGACAGGTGGCATAAAATAGTTTTAAATAAAGAAATAATAAAAATTTCCCGTTCTGTGGTAAGGCTGTTGCTTTCAGTCACCTTACCAGTAGAAGTGGGCTTATGCATAAGTCAAATAAGCTATACTTTAGGGTCTCCCATCATGGAAGAACTGCTACTTTTTAAAAAATACTAATACATTTTGGCTAATGTTATAGGGCCTCTTAATTTGATACAGCTTTGGACTTCAGCATGTCTTAATCAGGCACTGTTTAATGGTAGGGGTGCCAGCCTCCAGGTGGTGGCTGGAGATCCCCTGCTATTATAACTGCTCTCCAAGTGATCAATATCGGTTCACATGGAGAAAATGGCCACTTAGGAAGGTGGACTCTATGGCATTATACTGCATTGAAGTCTCTCCCCTCCCCTCCCAAACCCCTCTCCCCTCCCCTCCCAAACCCCACCCTTCTCAGGCTCCACTGTTACCATATCAGTGCAGATTTAAGAATCTGAATTGCTGCCTTCAGTTTCTAGGGAAATGTAGCTAAATGGCAGGCCCCAACAAGAGGTGGGTTATTAAGCAAGGATCTGCTAGCTATGTTTACAGGGATCTTTCCCTTTAAGAAAACTCTCAATAACCAAGCAGTTGTTTAACCAAAAGGGTTGTTTTTATTAAGTCCTAATAAAATGCACACTTACAGAAATAAAATGAAATGTTACAACATACACACAAGTAATGGAAATACAGAGGTGAGCAGGAATAATAGGAGGTTGTTGGGGGTTATAATTACCCTTCCAGATGTGCAGTTCAAAGAGAAGAGGCTGTGAAGGTGGAAAGTGTCCCAAACAAAATCTGGGGGTGACCTTTCAGTGGGCACCAAGACAAGATACACCATAATGGAGAAATTATATGGCAAAATGATACCTCAGGCATGGTAATTTAGCGGCCCCATGAGACAAAGAATTGATGAGATTACCTAAAACGTAAAATAATGAATTTGGGAATGCTGAATAGGGTTCCCAAGTATGGACAAAGGAGAATAGGAGATGTTCTTAGGAGTTTAGGATGTGCTCCCTCAAGTGATTCAGAGGGTAAACTAAATAGAATGGAAACAATACTGCTTGATGATCCTCCTTTGTGTTAGGTGGGGAAGAGGGGAGATATTGTTATGAAAGAAACGTGGTTTTACAAAGGGGAGGGGAGGCTGATAGGATTAGTGATCCCAGGAGAAGACAAAGACATTGCCATATGTGTGGATGAATGGACTTAGTGCAAACAGGAACTGTTAATGTTTCTGTTGGAATGTGGCTAGGAATGTGAGAAGTTCACAATCCCTGATTGCTGGAGAGAAAAGGCTACCCAGTTGTGTGAACAGCATACTGATTAGGTGAACTGACCAGGAAGGGATGAGCCAGGTGACAGAATTTTTGTATCTGGGAGGAGATCTTCTTTCCTGTGGGCTCCACACAGAGAGAAATTTCCCTTTGTTTTGGATGGGGGGAAAACTATTAGTCTGACACATGTCCTGGGAACATAAGAACATAAGAGAAGCCAATGTTGAATCAGGCCAATGGCCCATCTAGTCCAACACTCTGTCACACAGCGGCCAAAATATACCACGTGCCATCAGGAGGTCCAGCAGTGGGGCCAGGACACTAGAAGCCCTCCCACTGCTGCCCCCTCCAGCAACAAGAATAGAGTGCATCACCTGCCCCAGACTGAGAATTCCCATCTATACCCTGTGGCTAATAGCCACTGATGGACTTCTGCTCCATATGTTTATCTAATTCCCTCTTGAAACTGTTTGTGCTTGTAGCTGCCACCATCTTTTATCTGTTCTAACTTGACTGCTCAGCAATTTCATGGAGTGCCCACGAGTTCTTGTATTGTGAGAAAGGGAGAAAAGTACTTCTTTCTCTACCTGCTCAATCCCATTCATAATCTTATAAACCTCGATCATAGGGAAGACCTAATCCTTTTACTGCTAGAAACCATACTGTTTGGTTCTGCTACATCTTGGTTTAGTGCATATTTCCAGGTCACACTATCGCCTACTGCTAGGCCAGACATGGCTTGCACTTCCACAGAGGGTGTTGGGGGTAAAAGATGATAAGGGTTGTTTGCGGCCAGTGGCTCCCCTTTGCAGAGGCATATAGGGGGCCTTACCCCCCCCCCAAATTTCCAGGTAGTTCCCAACCCATAAATGGCACCCTGCTTACCGATAGTATGCTAGATGTATCTGACATGTAGTAGGCTGGACTTACTTACACAAGATATACTGTTGTGTAGTGGTTGGAATGGCTGACTAGGATACTTGAAAGAAAATGGTAAAGAAAGGTCAATGATAGTTTTAGTTAGTGGAAAGCAATCTTTTCATGGGTACTGAAAACCAATCATTTTCCTAGACTGGTTACGTCATTAAACTGCAACCAGTCTCTTGAATCCTAATACCTGAAAACTTCAAAACTGATTCTTCCCATCAGAGGTTCAAGAGAACCAGTTGTGGCTAGACAGCTGAGCATTGGCTACATCCAGGGTTCAAACTCCTCTTCAACAATAAAGCTCACTGGGTGACCCCAAACATTCTTTCTTAGTCTAGCCTTATTATTTTGATGGTGAACTAGGGAAAGGAACTGTGCACGGTGCTAGATACAAATGGAATAAAAATGGTTCTGGAAAACTGAGATACAGTAGCTTCAGGGATCCCAGTAACCACAATATGTTACAGGCACCAAAAAAGAAGATGGCACCAGCCTCTCCTACAGAGCCAAATCCCTCCCAATACCTATTGTGCCTAAGAAAACTTACTTAGAAGAAATTCTCCTCCCCCAGAAGGCTAATTTGAAGAAAATGGTTTTAGAATTTATTCCAAAAATGACAGTACTTATAATGGCTCACTTTCTGTGGGCCTGTTTGGACCCCTGGAACCAGCAAGCTCAGGTGATATAGCAAATGTTCCATATAGATAACCAGGAAACTGGCTTCAAAAGACTCAGTCCACATATCAAACTATCATGTCTTGGTCTCCTTCTTGTTTGTTTTCACCATAGCCTGTTTCCTGGACATCTGTTAGCTTCTTCCAGTCAGCTTCTTGCAGGCTACTTGAAACTCTGAGGCAACGGGGATCTATAGTCAAAGAAAAGTAAGTGTTAGAACTTCAATTAATATGTTTGGGTTGTTGACTCCAATAACGATTTTTAAACGTTTGTAGAGGTGGTGTTGGGGGTTTCTCTAATGGAACACATTGGATTGACAGTGCACATTATGGGTCAGCAGAGTTAAGAAGAAATCTGAGCCCCATGGTCTCTGAACATGGTTACCAACACCATGGTGGAGCCTGGAGATCTCCTGGAATTACAACCACTCTCCAGACTGCTTAGTTGTGGATGAGCTATGCTATCAGCAACAAAAAATGCTTTTTGTGTTTTGTTACTTGGTTAGTGAATGTCTGAATGTATATCCCCATCAACTATTCAGCAGTGGCCATTGGGGAAAGAATTAGGATGACCTGGGAAGAGTTCAGAATCACAGAACCAAAATTAATTGATCCTGAAGAAAGAGAGAGAATGTATTGGATCCAGCAACCTTTTCTGCTGGTGAAAAAGAGAGGAGGGGATCCCTTTTGATCACCCAAAAAGGCTATGTTGGGAATCAGGGGACCTGCATGGACAGAAGTCAAATGGGTGTCAGGCTCAATAGCAAGTAAGTCCAGGCATTCTTCAGATAAAGATACGCCTTATTGGAATACAAGGATGTTGCCCACAGTAATACTTCTATTGTCAGGAATGCCCACGTAGGAGCAGGTAGGCACTATTATAGTATGATGCAAAGCCAAACTAGCAAATGAACTTATAGCGTGCGTGCGTGGGAAAACTCCTGGCGGGAGTGTTACTTGATGACCGGGAGAACTACCCCCACACACACACTGTCTAGTCACATAGAACTGGAAAATTCCCCAGACAGAGGAACACTCCGAAGCCTTATTGCCAAGGCCACTGCGATAACAGGCGGCTGGAAAGAAGCGCTTTCCCACGGTTGCAGCTGGCAAACTAAGTGCAAGCACAGAAGCAAGAGACAAGACAATAAATAATGAATACAATATGGCTGAAACCCAAAGAATCATGGATGGCTTTCTGACAATGGGACGGGAGCTGTAACAGGAGGGGAATTGAGTGAGATTGAACAAAAAAGCTGGCTGGTTCCAACCCAATGAGCTCAAACAAGTTCAATTGCAAGATGCTTTGATTTCATTTGTATCCAACCAAGTTAAGAAACTAGAGGAAAGGCTGACAACTTAGTCCAGCAGAAGCAGAATGGATTCAGGATGTAGCGAGAAATATGTGATGCCCCTGTGCTTCACTTCCTCTCCCATTTGGCCTTGCCTGAAGAGTCACAGTAAGTCCTTTTTCTGGTCCACATCAGAAGTGAAGTTTCCAACCAGTACTGAAAGAGTAGGAAAGACATAACAAATCAAAGGGTCTCCAGAAGGGCAGATGCCCTTGACATCTCACTATGACACATACAATAGCTTAAAAGAAGCTAACAACACCAAGGATTATGGCTAAAATGGAGTCCAGTAACATGAAGGGAGCTTTGACTCCTGAAAGCTCAGTCTGAGAACCTTGTTGATCTTTAAGGTGCTTCTGGATTCAAATATAGCTCTGTTGGTATGCAATGCCAGTAAGACATCAGGCTTGGTGATCTTAATGATCTAGACTGACAAGAATGACAGCCACTGCAGCTAGCTCAAACCGGTTCTGGCAAGAGCTAGCATGATTGGCCAGAATGACTCAGCAGAGACTGCTGATTAGCTGTTGGATGTATATATGTGTACCGATACTGTATAATTGCCACCTTCTCCTGAATGACTTGTCTGGTGAAGCACTTTGACAGTAATATAAGTATTGTAAATAAACTGTATATAGTTAACACTACACAGTGTGGTCTGTGTTGCTTTCTATTGCTGGCACCTTATTTGTTCTGGGCTATGCAGAATAAAACTAAGCCCCTGTGTGAGAAGCTCTTCTGTTGCAAAATAAAACAGCTACCCTCTGAAACTATCGGTAAGGACCAAGGCGGGACATAGAAAAAAATGTCTCTAGTAAAGCCATCTAAGCAGGAACCTGGGAATTCTATGTCAGAAGAAACCTAGATGCACCAATACGCAGCTGCAGCTGATGATCAAAGTCTGCTTTGCCCTTTCATTAGGAGTGGGTGACAATTACCTATGATTAGAGCAGCATTTTAGTGTTTCTGCCCCTAAATTCTAAAACTACTCTCTTCAGCATCAGAAGTTGCTCATCTAGTTCCACAGAACAAGAGCTGTGAAACTGGCAAGTCATTTCCTTAGCTGGCTTGTTTCAGTGCAGAAGTAACTCAATTTTTCAGTTAGAATTCTGTTTGGAACCCCCCCTTTTTAAATTTATAATGCTTTATTTTAAAACAAAAATCATAATGTCCTAAAAACAAAGACAATCCATCTGAAATGTCATTTTAAAAGGAATGAAGAGGAAACAATGGGTTTGATGCAACCAGTTTTCCAGAGCCTGGAGGGTGTTACCTTTGACCACCAAAATAAGGGTATGCTACATATCAGTATGTATCAGACCAGAAGGTGGGTGAACTTGCGCTGCTTTGAGTACACTCATGTGTGGCGTGGCTTGCCAATGCCATTTAAAGGAATCTTTCCCCTTAAATTGCTTTTGCAAGCCATGCCATGTGGAAGTGAACTCAAAGAAGCGCAAGTTCACCCGCACCTGGTTTGATTCTCCATTATATCCCATGGGGATGGTCCCTATGGGGATGGTATATGGAAGCCAAATAAATTTGATGATCTTGATTATTTCCAGCATCCCTATATCATACCATCATTGGCATTCAGGAACAGCACAGAGATATTCACATGAAAAGCAATACCATTGAACTAAACTGAACACACGTTATCTATGCTGTAGCAGATTCCTCAGAGCATGTTCAGAGTTCCTTGTGGTAACAAAAAATCAAAGGAGTCCTTAATGCTTACCTAACTTCCTATGGACCCAATTTCTGCTGAAAACTGAAGGGAAAATTCCAAAAGTCCAGATATTTATGCTAAACGGAGTTGGATTTAAGCCAGCCTCCTTTCTAAGAATGATGAGAAGATTTCTCCAGTCCCACATAAATCCCATCTATGATGTCAGAGTGTACTATTACCAATCAGAGCCATATACAATATAGCCCCACCTCCCTCAAGTACCCAGTAATGGATGTGAACTTCCATAACAAATAGATGGTCTGGGCCAAACCAGATCATCCTTTGCCCAAAAGGGATTAAGTCTGTCATGATGATTCAATGTGGATTAGAATGAATAGCTCATTCTAATGGAATCTAGGGGTCCAGATAAGAGAACGTAAGAACGTAAGAGAAGCCATGTTGGATCAGGCCAATGGGCCATCCAGACCAACACTCTGTGTCACACAGTAGCCAAAAACCAGGTGCCATCAGGAGGTCCACCAGTGGGGCTAGATGCTCAAGGCAGCACTCTTGAGCCTTAGCAAGTTTTAGGATTTCTGTCACACCTCCCTCCAAAAAACTCAAAGCAGCATGCATTATTCTCTTCTTTCTTCCATTTTATTCCCATAACAAACTTGTGAGGTAGGTTAGGCAGACAGACAATGACTAGCCAAAGATCACTCAGCAATTTCATGGCAAGTGGGGGTCTGAACCTGGATTTCTCAAGACCCCAGTCCAACACTCGAATCACTATGCCACCCTGGCTCTTTATCACCCTGGCTCTTTATCTTAGAACACGTTCAGGTCAGGGGCGGAGGACAATGAGCATGAATCACTTATGTTACCTTGATTTTCTTCCAGGTTCTCATTACTGTCTGGGACAAACAGGGTTACTGTGTTGAAGATCATCAAATATGTCTGCTAATAGCATTGACTTCCCATTGAGTATTCAGAATTAAAATGGAGTGTGAATGTGCAGTTGGATCTTTCAAAGATTATATGGGGGCTACATCATTGGGCATATATCATTGGGAAATAATGCTATTTCTGTGTCTGACCTTCCTTTCTACTTTGCACTATGGCCAGGTAGGAGTTTCCCATCTGGTGCTTTATTCATCTTCTAGTTGAATATAAAATCCTTGACCTATGGTTTACACCAGACACTTACAATGATGGGCAGACTTACTGGTATCAGCACAGTAGCTCCATTTTTTGTCTTTGTCAAAATTGCTTGTGGTGGCACACCAGAACATCCTGGGTCGGGTACTCTCATCTGTGCAGGTAAAGAACTTTCGTTCCCGATACACAAATGGAAACACGCAAGGCTTTCCATGGGAGTTCCCACCATGTTCTGTCAGGAGGTACAAGAAGAGGAGGGATACAATGAGTAAAATTATGACCATACTGTTATGACCATAACAGAGTTAAATATCCTAAAACCTATTGAAATTGAGCCATTTAAGGGTACTGAATTAAATCATGGGTTTTGCTGCTGTTTTGGAATTGGCCTTAAAATAACTAGACTTTTTTCCCAATGGCTAATCTTAAATATTTTAAAGAGAACATTGTTGATGCAGTATCTCAGGTTATCACACAGATTTATTGCCACAATGTTTAATAACTGGGCATTTTCATTAAATTCTCATTATATCCTTAAGACGATTATGCCCTTATCAAAAATCTATTTAAAACTTTCCTAGATGTAGAGTACTGCTTGCACAACTTCTCAGAGCAATACAAATAGTTTGCTTTAAATATGAATTTGTAAGCCTCCTTGAGCTATGGGAAAGCTGTGTTATAAAACTTTCACTCAAATAAATAAGGAAATAAAAATCCAAATGCTCGATTTCCAGTTTATGTACCAAAACCATATTGATACCTCGGTCTCAAAATCTTGAGACCATTTCATTTCCATTTCAGACATTTTCTTTCCCACTCATCTATCCATCTAAAAGCATAGAGTGAGACAAAGATATCCCTTTATCAGATTTAAACATTAGATTCCCCCCCCCAAAGGGAAGGAGAGTCAGCTTTCAGTTAGCATTAAAGTCCTCATTGTATTTTGCAGCCTCATCTGGAAATGTTGGAATGTAAGTGGGTTTCATTCCTACATTGTCACAGATATGTTTACACTTTGAATTATTTTTTTTTCTTAATAAAATCTATAAGGTTATATCCTATCACTCTACTCCTGTTTCTTTTCTTAATAAAATCCATAAGGCTGTATCCTATCTCTACACTCCTTCCTCGAGTGGAACAGAGTCTTTCCGTTCCATTCTGGAAATGTGAGGTCGAGAGCAGTTCTGCACTTAATTTAACATGACTGTATCCCAAGCCATTGTGCATATGTTCAACAGTGGTTTTCTTTGTTTTAGTGGCTATTCTGGTCTGTTTTGAAATAAACAGCCCAGGGTTTTCAGACTATTTTGTGAATTATATTCCTGGTGCCCCTAGGCACTGTAAGAAAGCATTTGGGATATTCAGTCCTCCACAGTTAATTGCACTGACACTTACGGAATTCTTGTCCTTCTTGAGACCCTTTACATTTACAAAGTCCAGCGCAGTGTACCTCTGTGGACATATACTGTGGACTAAGTCTCATGGAATGAAGTGGCATGTACAGCTACTGAGTTGGCTTCTATCGTCTTCCCTGCTAGCAAAAGGGAGAGCAAAGGCCTTTTTCTGACCACAGGCAAAAGGCTTACACTCACAAATCATGGAATCCCGGGACCCACAAGGACAAAAGCCACAGTGGTTGGGGAGTATGGGGAGGAGGGGAATCAGGCAAGATCAAACAGAATGGCTGGTTGGATCCAACACATTGAGTAAACATACATAAAATCTGCCTTCCAGTCTCCCTTGTTTCAAAACTAATTGTTACATGCCTCTACCTTTCTCGTAGCAACGCTTCCACCTGTGGTCTTTGTCATAGCTGCTTGTTGTGGCACACCACAGCCAGTCCAACTTGAATCCCTCCTTGGTACATGTAGAATAGGTCTTGTTTTTGTAAACAAATGGGAAGGTGCAGGGTGAAAAGTCTAAAGGAAGGGAAGACAAAATCAGGAAATGAAAACCATTGCTGTCAAAATTTGGTATCATCTACCATCCTGTTTCCTGCTTTTCTGTAGTCTATAAAAACAAACATGAGGTGTTTTGGAATATGTTTGAGCTTTCCATGCCATTGACATGAATTGCAGACATTATTTTTGAAATGAGCTCTGGAATTTCTGGACTGCTCACAATGTACATTGAGGGACTGAGGTGCATGATCCCAAAACATTTGAAAGTCAACTTTCCCATTTAGTGCTAAAGGTCCAGGAGAGCAAGTAGTTTTGTACCCCAATGACTTTTAGAGCAAAGAGCATAAAATACATCTTGCACCAACCCTGTGGTTGATGCATATAGCTTGGAGCTCTCTGCTACCAGGAAGTACCAATGGCTGTGCAGTAAACAACTGAAATCAACTGAAGATAGTAATATGACAACCTATTAGAAAGTAAACTCAAAGAAATCATACTCAGGAAGTCCTTAAAACTTAGTATCCAGAGGATAGGAATGGATCACACAAAATTCTTAATTAGAAGCCAATTCTGTAAAAACTGGAGATGAAAAATCTAGATGGAATGCTGTAGACATTGTACATGAAACATCTGGATTCATTGGCTGCCCAAAAAGAAGAAAGTGAACTTAATTATTGTTTCAGCTTATCTTCTACGACAATTCTTCTGGCCCATCTCAAATCTAATTCACTCTCCACACACACTGTTGGCAGTGTAACACTTTATTAGAGATATGATGTGGGTTCAAAAGCTTTTGTTAGGACTGAAGAAATCCACAGGAAAATACAAGCTATACAAGGAAAATACAAGCTATAGGTAAAAGCATAAAAAAGCATAAAAAGCACATCCATCCATGTCACACTTACCCCTGGCGTTGCTATGGCAACATAGACATATATATGGTGCCCTATCTAACTAGGCTGGCAGAGAGAGGTACTCCAAGGTCAGTCCCACGGGAAACCAAGTCAGGGCACTTCTTGAGGAAAGTTACAGCTTCTACACCCATGCACTCCAACAACATACATCCCCCCCCTCAGGAATCCAAGATGACAAGCGAAGGTGAAGAAAAACAGAACTTAAAGAAATCGAATAGCCTGCGCTTGACACTAGGGTTGCCAGCCTCCAAGTGATTCTCTAGGGATCTCCTGGAATTGCAGCTCCAGACTACAGGGATCTCCGAACTACAGAGATCAGTTCCCCTGGAGAAAATGGCAGCTTTGGAGGGCGTGCTGTATGGCATTAAACCCCTGCTGAGCTCCCTTTCCTCCCCAGACTCCATCATCCTTGGGCTCAGCCCTCAAATCTTCAGGAATTTCCCAAGTTGGAATGACCAACCCTAAGATGTGCTGTTACTAGATCAGAAGGAAATATCCCAAGTCAGGGGGCACTGACATCACAAAATTAAAAAAAATTAAATAAAAATTTAAAAAACTCACTTTTGCAGTATCTGCACTCTGCCTGCCTACATGGGGAAGCAAGCCATGCTTGGGGAAGGGGCAGCAGACGGGGCCTGGAGGCTGGATGGAAGTCAGGAGGGGGCTTGTCAGGAAGTCAGGGGGCCAGGCCCTGAAATGCCCCACTGTAGCTACAGGCCTGTCCTCCTTGAAGAATGTTGCAGAGGTAAAAGGAAGATCTTACCTAGAAATGCAGCACTGAAGGGTAACAGAGAGGCACAAAGTAAAAGCTGGGTTAAAAAGCCCATCTTCCGTGAGCCTGAAAGTGATTGTCAGTCCTTATGGCATTCTTTGTGGAACAACCTCCACACGCCCTTCATTAAAACTAAAACACACCCTTAGATACTCAAACATACCCATTAAATAGTCATGCCGCTCATACCAGCCAAAGGAATATCTCAGACATTGGATAGGAAGCACATGAGGTGTGGTTGCCCTATACAGCCAGATAAGATAGGCCATCATAATTTAGCCCCGGGATTTTCTCATGTTCATTTTCCAGCAGGTGTTTGCAGCTACCTGCAGTTTTCATAGAGGGCTTTCCTCCTTCCAAAACGCCTTTGAGCAAGGGAGGTAAAAGAGCTCTGAGCTGCAGTCCAGTGAAAGCTGCCAAATCCTGGGGGCACTGGGTTGGTTTCAGAAGCACCTTTCGAACAGGCCACTCACGCAAATGCATTGTGCTCCTGACAAACCTGTTCTCTCTCAAACTATCCTAGGGGCACTGGTGAAGGAAGGGCCTGAAGCAGAACACTGTAAACAGTGCAACACAAGTTCAGTCATTGTGCAGTCCTAAGCAGAGTTATCCCTTTGGTGTAGCCCAATACCCAGTTTGATGCAGTGATTAAGGGCGGCAGACTCTAATCTGGAGAACCAGGTTTGATTCCCCACTCCTTCACATGCAGCCAGCTGGGTGGCCATGGGTCAGTTACAAGTCATTTCAGAGCTTGTTCTCTCAAGAGCAGTTCTCTCAGAGCTCTCACAGCCCCACCTAGCTCTTTTGTGGGGAGAGGAGAGGGAAGGAGATTGTAAGCCATTCTGAGACGCCAAGTGAAGGGCAGGGTATAAATCCAACTCTTCTTTGTCTTCTTCTACACCTGTCAAAGTCAGTGGGCTAAGAAAGGGGTAAATCTGTTTAGGATTGTACAGTCAGTTACCGGTAATGAGTCATTCTGGTGCTTCTCAGGCTGCTTTGTTGATCCATGAGTCCTCACATATAAACTTAACTAGCCCAGACAGCTAAGACAGAGAAGTACTGAATAAGTGGAAGAAGAGCAAGAACATGTCTACTCCAAACATTATGTTCAGCAGTTGTAAACACCACTGTATGCATTTTAGGGCTGTTAAGAGAAATTCTCTTAATTCCTCTTTACCCAGTTTCTCCCTGAAATCCAACAACCCTTTTCTTTTCCTCCTTTGTAGAAATTTGGAGTCTGTTTTGAACCAATTCCATTTGGGTGAAATAGAAACTCAAAGAGAGGAGGGGCAGGAAGGGAGATTCTGTGAAATTTCTGTGGATGCTCAGAGGTACGCAATGTCTTGCCCAGTCTTCCTATCCTCCTGCTAGAACACCATCCTGTGGTGTGTATTTAATTGAAATTGCAGAGAGAAATGAAAGAGAAATCCTCCTTTTAAAAAGAGGGGAAAGAATAAGTGGAATTAATGGCTATATCTAAAAAAAAAATGAATTTTGGAAAAAGCAATTCCCCTCTCCATAACAACACTAGTGTATTTACAGTGTATAAGATCTGTATGCATGATTGCGCAGAGAGAGCCTTGTACATGCCTATGCTATGGGCTGCTATGACATTTTCGCTCAGTCTCACAGAGTACCCCTCCTTAAAACAGTATGTGGCCTATATGGTGTTTGTCCATGAAGGTCCTATGATCCCTAGCAGAGCCACTTGTGGAAGTCAAAAAGCTAGCTGGATCCAGCTCTCTGTTCACAGGGAAATAGTGAACACATGAAGCAGTGGAATGGGAGAAAGAGATTTTGAATATTGAAATATCCTGGGTTCGAGATGTGCAGTGATCAGTTCATAGTTTATCGGTGATTTCAGGTTAACTTTAAGACCACTCAAGCAGGGCCAGAGCTCTGCTTATATGCATGCAAAACACCCCACCTTCCACACACACACTCCCCGTGATAGGCTATTTACAAAACATCACTACTTGATTGGTTTATTCTAGAGTCTTGGTCGGCTATTGTTCTTGTGCTCCAAGCTCAGCCAGTCTCTAAGGTGATTCAATCTATCCCAACACATAACAAATATGTAGAAATGACTTGGAATAGTTTCACAACAAATGCGTTGTGTTGTGTTGGCAGTTTGCTACAAACACATGAGGCATACAGCGCACCACCTGCAGAGGAACACAAGCAGCCAATTAGATGCACCCAAAGTTCAAAGATGGGTATGGGCGGTAGTCCTCAATCAGCAATCCCTCGATCCGCAATTCCAAATAGCAGTGTTGTCCAGCCACAAGAGTTCACTCTTTAATTCAGTTTACTAAGAAAGCCTTAACAACCAGGTGACAAGATCATTGGTGAGAGAACTGGGTCAATGATCTAATGCATGCCTCCTTGATGGATTGCATACATTTGTGCCATCAAGTTGCAACCAAGGCCCATTCTGCACTTAGCATTCACTCCGTTGTTTTATCAAACCTGCACTGGAACAGAAAAAGATGCAGCTCAAAACCACATTCAAATACCCCGGGCCAATGCCATGCCTACTGCAGAGTCACCCCGAATGGCCATAAAAGAGCCACAAATCTATGCAGACAGTACCCTAAAACCAAGAGATCAAAGGAAGTGAAACCGGCATGCATGGTGGTCTGCCATCCAAGTACTGACCCTACATAGCTTCCGAGATCTGGTGAGGTTGTGCTATACCATGATTCTTAAGGAATAAGCCTTCATGAAATTACAGCATTTCAGTTCTGTTTGTGCATTTGTCAAATGGGTGCAATAGCAATCTGCTTCATAGAAATGGTGGAAAGTGCTTTTTAATGTTTACGTGACATGCCAACAATACTGAACAGATAGGGAATAGTGGGATCTTTTTGCTTCTGCTTCATACTTTTTGGTGACTTGTAGATCCCACATATGCTACATACCAGACAGGTTTTTCACACTTTTAAATTTCAGGACTTTAAAGTTCTCTAACTGAAGAAAGAGAGACAGAATACCATAGACTGGACCCCAGCAAAATGGAGATTAGGGTCTTATTTTTAAAGCAGAAATATATGCTGGGTTCCCTGGGATCCAGAAGAAGAGGAAGAAGAAGAGGAAGTTGAGGAAGAGGAAGAAGAAGAAGAGGAGGAAGAGATTGGATTTATACCCCACCCTTCCCTCGGAGCGGCTTACAAACTCCTTTCCCTTCCCTTCCTCACTGTGAGGTAGGCGGGGCTGAAAGAGCTCTTTCCAGAACTGCTCTTTCAAGGACAGCTCTTGTCAGAACTATGGCTTGCCCAAGTTCATCCAGCAGCTACAAGTGGAGGAGTGGGGAATCAAGCCCAGTTCTCCCAGATTAGAGCCCACACGCTTAACCACTACACCAAACAAAAAGCCATGCAGGACTGGGGCTACGGTGAGAGGACAATAAAACTGAGCAGAAAAGCTGGTAGTCCAACCCCATGAAAGAGCATCCACTTTGTTCTTTCTTCAGAGCATTTTAGCCTGCTGTAACTGGATCCAGAATGAGTTACAATAATCAAAACAGTGTACAGTTTTTTAAAAAATACATCTATGAACTAACCAACCTATCTAACTAACATTTAGTCTACAGTGTCAACTTCTCTCCTAAATAATTCCACATTACACAACACGTGGAATCTCTGCAAAGTGGGATACTACCTAACGCCTTCAGGGAGCCTATTTCACAGAACCAGTGCTGCCACTAAAAAGAGCTCTAGATAATAGCAGTGGCCAACCTAGCAAGGCTACAGGAAGGAACAGCCAATAGGGTGCTGGTCAGAGGTGTCATGTTCTTTCATGGCCTCAGACAGGGAGGTGGCAGGTCAGTCTCCCCGGGAATTCCTCCTTGGCCACTGGTACTGTGCTCCCATTTCCTCTGCTGTTGCCTCTCTGGTGTTCCCCCTCACCTCTGTACCAAAATTCCACTCTCCTTTAGCCCTAGCCATCCCCTCAAGCCCTTCTTCTTGCTGTCCTTCCGTGACTGCTGCTGTCCCTTGGCTGGCTCCAACGTGTCCATGGCCAGCCGTCTCTACTCCTGGGCTCTCCTCCATCCCTCTCAGCTGCTGCAGCCCCAGCTTGGCCTGCTGCTGGCTGCAGGCCACTGGGCTGCCCTCTTACGCCTCCTGATGTCCCACCACACTACCTGGCCTCTCTCTGACCACAGAGCCAGCCTCCCCAACATATTTTGCCTCCCCTGCAGCCCTCCTCTTGCTGTCTTTTGACAGTGCAAGTTTTGATGGTGCCGTTTGTGATGGTGCCCCCCCCCTCAACGGTGTCCCAAGTCAGACCACCCATCTTCTTTTCTGGTCAAGCTGCCCAGAGTGCCCCGATGATGCTCAGACCCTACAGGGCCACCCACAAAGCAACATGTGGGTTGATAACTGGCTGAGGAGGTCCCGCAGGCTTGTAGAGTCTAGGCCATGAAGGACTTTAAAGGCAGCACCTGTAATGGAACTCAGAGACAAACCAGCAACCAATGTGAAGTTCTTCAGATAGACATATGTGCCAAGCACCAAGCTCTCATTCAATTCATCAGGCAACGTTTCACATTATTTGGCCTTCCAAATTGTCTTCAAGGGTTGCCCCATGCAGAGCATAGTAAAGTAGTCTAGCCTCAAGATTACAGTTGCGTGGATCAGTGTGGCCTGAATCTTTAGGTTCAAGAAGGTGTCCAGTATTCAAACTAGATGCAAGCATCAGAAGGCACTTTTTGCTACCCCTTCAACCTGTTTTTCCAGTAAAAGAGTCATGTCTACAAACCACACGTAACTCTTTGTGAGTCTGACTGGTACAAAACTTTGCTCATTATGGGCAGGCAGGAAAACAACCTCCCTCCAAGTCCCCAGTTTTTCTAACCAGCATCACATCCATCTTGTATGGATTAAGTGTAAGTGTGAGTTAGACATCCAGACTGTTGTATGAGTCATGTGATTTTGACATGACAGGTACTTTGTTAAGTCTCGAATGTGTTTTTCTAGACCACTTACAAGATAGTAGAGCTACAAGGCTTCTTTCCATTGGCCTTTAAACTTAAAAAACAAACAAACAGGGATATCTGTCTGTTGGAGCAAGAATATTCTGAAACAAGGTACCAGAGTAGGAGTACATTACCTACAGAGTATGTTAATCTAAAATGTCTAGAGGTGTTTGACAGGAACTGCACTGCTTTCCAGAATAATTACATAAGAATCCAGAAGAACAAGAAATTGATGGTAAAACTGCTGAACATTGCAATAGCAGCAAAAGAGGAAAACATTTAGGTTCCGATCAGGAAATCCGAAATGTAGGATATCTCAATAGTCCTAACAGCATCTCTGATCTAGGCTTCCAATGCACTTGGTGCCCAGATTTCATCCTACCATAAATAAATTTGGATCATCTGTTATTTTAGGGTCACAGGCACTGCAAGTTTTTCCACAGAAACATCATCTGAGCTTTGCAGGCAGCAGCCTCTAGTGTCCAACTTGCAGAACTGCAAAGCCATCCCATTCTTTAAATGGGAATTAGCACAGACTGTGCACTAACTCTGTTCCCATGCTAATGCAATGACCTCATCATCATACCATGTATTGACAGAGAGTACCTAATAATGATCCAGTTATTTATTATGATATTAAGAAAATGTGGGTGTACCTTTTAGACAAAAGTATTATCATTCTCTTCATCATCGTCATCATCATCTGAGCAGGAGTTGTCATCAATCATGACCTGTTTTGTTACATGCCAGAGGAACTGTTTGCTGCAAGCAATCCAGCCATGGGATGTTTATGCAAGGATTAATAAAGACTATGTATAAGGAAGTCACATTAGAAAACAATGTTACTCTCAGTGGACAACAACTCCTAAACCTTGGCTGATTTCGCACTAGAGCTGCCTCGATGTTGCACCACCGTTTGCCCCGATACTATTGGTCAATTTCACACCCGAAGCCGCGGGGCTGCATTTGACCCGCGGCTCCGCCTGATTTCCTCTGCAGTTTCGTGATCCTGTTTTTTGAGGATCACAAAACCGCAGAGGAAATCGGGCGAAGCCACGGGTCAAAATGCAGCCCCGTGGCTTCGGGTGTGAAACTGACCAATAGTATTGGGGCAAACAGCGGCGCAACATTGCGGCAGCTCTACTGCGAAATCAGCCCTTCTTTGGTTCTTGAATAATGCAGTCAGACCTATAGCCAGAATATTTTATCCTGGGGGGCTCCAGGGTTTGGTGGGGTGCTGGTGCGGGGGGGGGGGGCTGCATGGCCTCCGTTGCTGGCCACAGAATCTTCTTCCTGCTAGCAAGCAGAGAGAAGGGTCCTCTGTCAGGGGAGGAGGGAAATCTTGTGGGGCTGTCCCTTTAAGGGAGGGAGCTGAGCCCTCAATCAACCACCGTAGCTATAGGCCAGAATGAAGTCAAATTGCTCTGCTGCTACCTCTCAAACCTTAGCCAGGATATTTTATCCTGGGGGGCTCCGGGGTTTGGTGGGGTGCTGGTGCAGGTGTCGGCTGCATGGCCTCCGTTGCCAGCCACAGAGTCTTCTTCCTGCTAGCAAGCAGGGAGAAGACTCCCCTGGCAGGGGAGAGGGGAAATCTTGTGGGGATGTCCCTTTAAGGGAGGGAGCTGAGCCCCCAATAGCCCACCATAGCTATAGGCCAGAATGCAGTCAAAGATCTGAATAAATTGCTCTGCTGCTACTTCATGCACCACATAATAGTTTTAAAATAATCCATTAAAGGGTTTGAGATTGCAGAAATATACAAACATACTGATAAGATTCACTATGGAAATAAGTTAAAGTTGCCAGCTTTGAAGACACCAAGATACCATTCACAGGGTTGGGGCTGGGCAGCTTTTCTGTTAGAGAAGAAAAAAGACGGGAGGGTCTCCTTTGGTCACCCAAAGGCAGTGCTGGAAGCTGGGGGATGAAGGCCATGTGTGAGAAGGCTGTATTAAGAGGAGGGAGAGCTGGCACGGTGTAGTGGTTAAGAGCGACAGACTCTAATCTGGAGAACCGGGCTCGATTCTGCATTCCTCCACACTAAGCCAGCTGGGGGACCTTGGGTCAGTCACAGCTCTTTCAGCGCTCTCTTGTCCCAAAAAAATCAGTCTAGTTCACCACTTAGTGGTGAATAATGCAAAAAGAACTAGAACAGGGGCGGCCAAACTGTGGCTCAGGAGCCACATGTGGCTCTTTCACACATATTGTGTGGCTCCCAGCAGGGTGGCTGGGGAAGTGAAGGGGAAGCATGCCTCCCCGATTGGTCTTCCCTTTTCCAACCAGAGTTCCACTCCCTGGTTAGGCTTGAAGTGTGTGGGGGGAGAAGAGAAAAAAAGCAACTTTAACTTTAAATGCATTCTCAGAGCAACTTATGATCACCTTTCCCTTCCCCTCCCCACAACAGACACCCTGTGAGGAAGGTGGGGCTGAGAGAGCTCTTTCAAGGATTTGTGAGAGAACAGCTCTGAGAGAACTTGTGACTGAGCCAAGGTCCCACCAGCAGCTGTACATGGAGGAGTGGGGAATCAAACCCGGTTCCCCCAGTTTAGAGTCCATGGTCCTAACCACAACACCAAATTGGAGAATTATGTAAGCCGCTTTCAGTCCCTATCGGGGAGAAAGGCAGGGTATAAGTAGAATAAATAAATAAATAAGCAAGCAGATGGAAAGGCAGGTTGATTATTGTATTACTATAGATTCATGGTAACAGGAAGCCAAGCGATTTGTTATATTTGGTTTGGATCAGGGTCATATGGGGGGGCAGGTGGAGCCTTTGTCTGAGGGCCCATAGTGGCTCTTGGTGTCATGACTGAGCCAGTGGGGCAAGGCAGAGAGTGAGAGTTCAAAGTCCAGTCTGAGGGTCAAAGCCAAAAAGAGCAGGATACTGAAGCGTCAAAGTCCCAATACACAAAACAAATGTGTAGTCAAGGTTTTACCGAAGGTCTGAGTCCAGTTTGCCGAGAGTCAGAGTCGAGGTGCAGAGCCGGAGGTCAAGAGCCAGGAGAATGCCAAAACATGGACCGGAGTCAGGAACCAGGAAGCCAACCAATAGCAGGATGCCAGGAACCAAGAGATGCAGAATCTGAGGTGTAAAGCCTTTGGTCCAAAAGGACTAGTTGCCAGCACGAAATGGGGATTCCAGAGGGCTGCCTTAAAAGCCTGTTCTCCTTGTTAGCTAATTACCAGCTGCTCCTGGAGTTCTGGCTCCTGTCAATACTCCGGACTGAGAGAACGCCGACCTTGCATGCGTGCCTCTTTGCGTCACATTGCTAAGTCCCAGCATCTTAGATCTCTCAGCCTAGTTACAGCTGGAGGAGAATCAGGAGGCATGGTGTCCGTGCTTGGCTCTGCAGGAGCGGCTCCAGGTGTGAATTCCCCTGCTAACTGGTGCTCACCCTCTGCAGAACTTAGGTTAGTTCCTTCCAAGGGTGCAGGGAGCTCGTGCTCAGGCATTAAAGGTGCAGAATCCCCAGGATCAGGGTCCACAGAATCAGGTTGCACGGTGGGCATGACACTTGCCAGCCCAGCTCCCCATTAATGGACACAGGAGTGTACCACAGCAAATCACAAAGTGTAACTTAATTTAGGGGGTCTTTCTGTGACCACCTTTAAAAAAAAAAAGAGTTAAGCAGATGAAGCAACATAGTGAAACCAGTCTCAAGCTTCTTTAGCAGCCATGCCCTGCCTTTCAGGCCAGTGTGCAGGATTGTGAAGATGTTGAGACTCCTTGGTTAGGACTTCTCCACATGCACCTGTAAAGAGACGTCACGCTTGTTCCTTCAAAAGCAGCTTTAAGTCACCTGCCGAATTTGACTGATATTTGTTGGAGGGAGGGAGAAAAGCTGGTGTGAATTTTCTTTGAAATATAAATTTGTGTATAGGCTGAGGAGTCTTCTTATGTGTCGCCATTATGTTCTAAGAGCCGTATCTTGGGGGAAGCGGAATTCGACCTGATGCATGGGAAAAGAAAGGAAGACGTGTTATCTCCAAGATCTGTCCAGGATAGGAATAGATCCATTTTGCTGATTGGCTGTCGAAGTGGGAAACTCATGATCTCCCCCCTTTTAACTCCTCCAAGTCGATCAGAGGCTTACTGCCAACACCTCTTTCCCCTCCCAGGCCTCTGAAACATCATACTTTTGTTTCCATTATTCTCAACCCATCTAACAAGCTTTGCAATTTGTGCTTGGTTCAGCTCCTCCTGGGTACCCTGGATCCTGACTCACCTGTCATTCTTAGTCCTGCAAAGCACGTTATCCCTTGTGGGCCATTTTTGATCGCTATCCAAACCATCTCCTGGATTTCTGCTTGCAAGGAACCTTTTGGGTGGTACAGATGCAAGGGCCACTTTGATCTTTGAACCCCAGAATGCAATGAGCCACCCTCAGTCTCACCCCCAATGCAGAAAAGTCTAGGTAATACATCTGTCTTCTCCTCCTGCTAGCCTTCTTTTTTTCTCCTCCTCATCCTTATTCTAATTCCAGACTTTTTTTTTTCTGTGCGGATACCTATTCCCTCCAACAGGGGCCTCACTCTCCCCCAACAGCTTTTCCTACATAGTCAGTAGACTTCCTGGGTTTGTAGAAAAATCCAAACAGTGAGGAAATCCCTTCAGGGACAGTTGAATTCCCCCCAAAAGCCTTTTGAAATGGCCTCTGCAGGGACCTGACTCCAGGCAGCAACGGTGAGAGATTAGAACGGGGGGGGGAGGAGAGGCTTCTGCCTGGCTCTGTCAGTCAAAGGGTAGGGGGGAAGGGCCCTTTCTTTCCAGGCCTCTTTCGGCTTTGGAAGGAGGGGGGGAGGGAGGGAGGGAGCCTTGGGTCCAGGCTAGGGGATTCCTAGAGGTTTTGGGGTGGAGTGCAAGGAGGTCAGGATTTGGGGAAGGGAGAGGCCTCAGCTGGGCATCATGCCACAGAATCCACCCTCCAAAGCAGCCATTTTCTCCAGGGAGACAGATCTCTGTTGTTCACAGATCTCTGGAGTTCACCCTCCAGCAGGCCCCACTTGGAGGTTGCCAACCCTAGGCCTGGCAGCAGTATAGGGTTGCCAGGTCCCCCCACGGGCACTGGCAGGGGATGGGGGTAGTGGGGTTGCCAGCTCCAGGTCTGGAAACTCCTGGAGATTTGGGGATGGAGCCTGGGGAGGACAGGGACCTCAGTGGGTTACAATGCCCTGGAGTCCACCCTCCAAAGCATCAATTTTCTCCAGGGGAAGTTATCTCAGTAGTCTGGAGCTGAGCCGTAATTCCAGGGGATCCCCAGATCCCACCTGGAGGCTGGCATCCCTAGGCAGCACCCTCTGGGTGACTTGATACCACCTAATTTGCATGACTCAACTTGGCCTGGCTGCTTGCTGCTGTTCAGCAGCCACCCTATGAAAGCCAGCAGTGATGCAGCAGTTAGAGCCTCAGAGTAGGGTCTGCAAGACCCAGGTTCAGATCCCCATATTGCGGTGGAAGCTGACTGGGTGATTTTGGACCAGTCACATACTTTCAGCATAACCAACCTCACAGGGTTGTTGTGCAAATAAAAAGGAGGTGAGAATAATGTAAGCTGCTTTGGTCCCCACTGTGGAGAAAGACTATAATTTTCCTTGGTAGAAGCTGTGGGGGAGGGGGGTGGAGACAAAAAGCTGAAGACAGATAAAGGCAGATAAAGGTTAAGTTGGCTGTTGGGTGGGAAGGAAATAGGGTTGCCAACTCTGGATTGGGAAACTCCTGGACATTTAAGGGGTGGATCCTGGGGATGGTGGGGTTTGAGGAGGGGAGGAACTTCAGACCAGTATAATACCATAGACTCCACCCTCCAAACCAGCCATTTCCTCCATGAGAACTACCATTGCCAGCCTCTGGGTGAGGGCTGGAGATCACCCAGAATTACAACTGTTGTCCGGGTGACAGAGATCAGTTCCCCTGGATAAAATGGCTGCTTTGGAGAGTTGAGTCTATGGCTCCACCCCCAGAAGGGAGAAAGAGTGTGAGATAGGTAAGGGTAGAGGGGAGGAAGCAAAGGTGTGAGGAATGGGATGACCATCCTGCAAGTTTCTTGCGGGTCTCCACTTGTACCCTCTATTCTCTGGGAGATGCACTGCTCATTAAATACTGAGTCAGCTGTGAGACTGGGGTGCAGGTATTAGTAGCCACCTCGGCAGGGCTGCCGACAGGGGGGACAAAATTCAGGGAGCCCAAGTCAGCTGGGGGCGGGTGGCTCTGAAGTCAGTATCATGCAGTATTAATGAAATGCATTAAAAAAAATCTTATGCAGTTCTGACTGCAGCCACTAGGGGTGCAACGAAGGCAGAGCACAACAAAGAGCTCAGCCCTTCTGCCAAGTTTACCATAAGGCTGAGGGAAACTGCTGATCAGATTTTCCTAAACCCATCTGCCAAGTTTGCACTGGAGCAAGGGAAGATCAGATAGGACTGGATGCAGCCTCCCAAAAATATCTACGATTTCCTTTTCCCTTTAATTTCACCCAGCTCTTGCAAAGTACAATCTTACCAAAGGGCAGCCTTGTTAGCGTGTGGTACCAAAAAAAAAAAAAAAGCTTTTAAAAATCCGCCCGGCCAATCAAATCTCCAATGGCCAGTCAGAAGCCTTGCTGGAAAAAGCCCCAACTGGCCCCACCCTCTTTATTGAAAAAGCTTAGTGGGCACCAGAGAAGGTGTTGGCGAGCACCATGGGTGCCATGTTGGGGACCCCTGTGTTATATTATTGTGCCTTGTGTCAGAATGTAGGGGGGTTCTTGTACCAGACACTTGCTGCTGTGTGCTATCAGTTGGCCTCAGAGTGTATAACTTCCTTCCAAGGTTAGGTATAGGAATATTATGCAAGCATGCATGCAGGTGAATACTTATACTAGTATATAAGTTCCTGAAAGCTACTTTTCCCCCCAAGGTCGGCCTTGGCTAGTATTTGGATGGGTGACTTCCAAGGAATACCAGGGGTGTGATCCAGACACAGGAAGTGGCAAACCACCTCTGAAACGTCTCTTGCCTCAAAAACAAGTCTAACTCGCCACCTAGTGGTGCATAACACTGAAGAGCTAGAACTTCTGGCTTTACTACACACAATGCCATACAATAATTAATTAATTATTTCCCCAGAACCTTGGCTCAGGTTGGACCATGGAGAAGTGCTGAGCACACTGGCCAACACCTGGAGTCTACCCGCTGTCATTTTTCTGGGTTCTTGCAGCAGAAAGAGTATGGATATATTCTCTGTTTTATTTTCTGTTTATTCTTGTGATGTGATGATATCTCATTATTATAGAGATGTCAATAAAACTGATTCCCTTCACCATTGTTGTGCTTATTGCTTTTGAGTCCTTTACTGGAAATGAAACTTTTTGCCTCTTGGCAATACGGGTTTCTCAAAACAAACTACCACCTTTAATGCTTTAGAATGCACCCCTGTTCTAGACTATACATTAAACATGAGTCATTGTGTATAGCTTTGGCCCAGATTTGTTGTGAAGGTGAGACAGGGCCTCAAGGTTGATTTTTATCACATTTGGCCAGTAGTCCCTGGAAGTGATAACCAATGAGATGTATTTTAAAAAATGCAGAGAAAGAAGGGGAAAGGAGAGCAGGAAGGAATTAGATTTTAAAGCAGGACGTACCATACATTGGCTAGCAGGTAATTAACTCTGAAAAAAGGGGCCTGGTCTACCCCATCACATGGAAAACTCCCACCGTTTCCTTTCCTGCCCAACTCCTCCAAACAACACCTGGGAACCCCCACCTGAGCTTTCATCTTCTCTGCTTTGACCTTCCTACCTGTAGGTTTACAGTAGGTCCATTTAGGATCGACATCATGATTGCGGGTGAGGGAGCACCAGAGTTTCCCACTGGCTGCCCCATCTCTTGTGCAATGGTGATACGACTTTCCGTTGTAGATAAAAGGGAAGACACACGGTCCAGTGGGGTGAGCATCTAGTCCTGGAAGGGGTGGGGAAAGATTCCAAGAGAGGATGGATAAGTCTTATGATAGCAAAGTGTCTCTGCTAAACATAAGAACATACGAGAAGCCAATGTTGGATCAGGCCAATGGCCCATCCAGTACAACATTCTTTCACACAGTGGCCAGTGATGATAGTTTCACATGGGTAGTCATATTGGTCTACAGTAGAAGAGTTAGATTTGAGTCTAGTAGTTCATTAAAGACCAACAAGATGTCCATGGTATAAGCTTTAGAGTCCAGACTTCCTTGGGTATCTGATGAAGGGAGCTTGGACTCATCAGATCTTATGCCCTGGAAAATCTTGTTAGTCTTTAGGGTGCTCCTGGACTCAAACCTAGCTGTGCTTTGAAATTCCAATGGATTCCCATGGCATTGAGAAGGTTTATATTCTCTGCTGTTTTATCCATGCTTCCTTAATACCTGAACGGCTGCTACAGTCCACAACTGGGTATTGTTGGTTGACAATCCAATGGCATTGCCTTGGGAAGACTTGCTGGATGGATTTTTTTTTGTTACCTCCTCTTGTTCCATTTCTTAAACCGAGTCACTTTGTATTACATGCAACTGTCTCTAGTGATGCTCTAGTGCTGTACCATCTTTTGTTGGACACGTGGCTACTCTGTTAGAGGCAATGGGGTGACAGGTCATTTTTTTGCTCTCTTCAAGGCCAGAATATAGCATTTACTGCTGTGGCATGCATCCCTTTCTTCCCTACACAGAATGCCTTATTTCAGCATTCTAATTATACCAGCAAATGTGGCAATAAAAATCTGTAACAGGTTCGGCTAGATGCAGCATCCATTGGTTTGGATCCAGCCAGCTTTTTCACCCAAGTTTGCCTAGCTCCCCTTCTTACTACAACCCCCTATCTCACATCGCTATTGTCTATGCAGGTCCCAAGATCCCCATCATAGCCAGTTTGAGTGGTTAAAGGGAATCCCTTCTGTCTTTTTCACCAGCAAAAGAAGCTGATAGGATCCAGCCCAGTGTTTTCAGCACTGCCTGACATCTAAAAACAGGCACTGCCTATACCTGAAATATGGGAATGGATAAGGAAGATGCTTTTTATGGCAGAAATTGATAAATTGACAAGAAAGCTTAACAATGAAGAGGATGAAGACTTTTTTGCAGAATGTAAAGACTTTAAGGAATATCTTGAGAAAAATTGGGATGTAAAAATAAATTGATTTGCTTTGATAGCTGTTAAGAACAAAATATAGAAATGATTATGAATAATTAGATTGTTAAAATGTTACCTTAAACTGATAATGAAAGTGGTGTATAGTAATTGATAATTAGATAATAGAGGTGAGTTTTATGTTAAACTAAGAAATATATAAGGGGTTACAAAGGGGTAAGAGCATTGCGGGAAGCCTTGTATTGGGGCGGGAGGGGATAAAAGAAAAGGATATGTGATATTCATAAAATGTAATACTGAACATGTTAATATATCCAATAATAAATAATTTTGAAAAAAAAAAAAAAAAACAGGCACTGCCTGACCAAGCTTCAGCCCCAGTTATCTTACTTGTGTCTGCACAGTAGCTCCACAACTTGTGCTTGTCGTAGTTACTAGTGGTGGCACACCAGAATCTCCCATTCTCACTATTTTCATTGGTGCAGGTGTAGAATGTCCGGCTCTTGTAGATAAAAGGGAAGGCGCAGATCGCACCTTTTGCGTTCCCTTCATACTCTATATATGTAGAGAGGACAACAACAAGGAAGGGACGCATTTAGCTGATGCTTATTTAAAAAAAGAAAAAGAAAAGAGGGTGTGGAATATTTTGGATCCAACGTATGGAGAAACTAGTCTTCACAAAACATTTGCTTCAAAATATTCAGCTAATGCCTGGACCGTATTTTAAAAAAAAAAAAATCATAAGAAAATTAGCTTTCAAAGGAAGAGACATTTTTGTAGATGGGGGATTATTTTTTAGTTCCCATTCTGACCTGAACTCCCCTGGTTCTCTTCTGGTTTCAGCCCCTTTACAGATATCATGGACAGCAAATCCAAAGAACACTTTCCTGGGAGTAAGCCTCGTTGAATAGAGCACAGTAGAATTTCGAGTAGACCTGCTTAGGATTGCTCTGTTAGTATTTGCTGTTGGAGACTGCAGTCCTTGAGTTCTCTAACTGGGAATTCTCAGCTCATGACTCTACTACAGACTCCACGACTTTTGGGAAACACATTGGCTGAGTTCAGACTGGCAGTTTGAAGCGGGAGCGAGTCATGGCAAAAAAGGGTTTTCCTGGTCACACTGTGCCAACTGATGCAGGAGCATACCAGGAGGAGGCGCACGGGAGCGTTCAGACTGCTGGCCCAGAGGTGCGGCTGTAAGCGGCTTTTTCCTGGTAATTTGGCTATGTGCACATATGCGCTCATGCGCAGAAGTGCATCCAGCCAATTTGGGGAGGATCCCATTGTGCCGGTACCACATTGGGTGGTAGAGCAGAACACATCCAATTATATCACTGCTGCCTCTCCAGGGCAATCAGGTGCACCTTGCGCAGAAACACCCGATGGACATTATCCGGTTGTGAAACGTTGCTGAAATGTGCCTATCTCAGGGCAAACTGCCAGTCTGAACTCAGCCATTATTATTGTCACGTATTTGTTCCTGCCCCTCCACCAGAGAGCTCAGTGAAAAGCCCTGCCCTCTTGAATCACCATTCAATTCTTGTCCTACCCTGTCTCCATCAATCATGTATACACACTCCTGGTCTCTATCTATCATTCGTTGTCATTTGTTTTATCAGTTGGATTTGGGAGATTGAATAACAGTAGCAATCTGGTTCCTACTCTGATTCTTTGCAAAGGCACTTCCTCACCTTGCAGGGCACATGCCTTCCATTTCCTGTCCCGCTCGTAGCTGGCAGTTGTGGCACACCACAGTTGTCCATCATCATCGCCTACCCTGGTACACATGGAGTATGATTCCCCACTAAAAATGAAGGGGAAGTGGCACGGGCGAGGCTCTGTAGAAGCACAGGGTAGGAGACAAAGAAATAAGAGAAGTTATTCCACTGGAGGAAGGCTCCTTGCCCTGCTGTTAGCACACCGGAATCATTACATGGCATTCGTGAGGTTGTACAGCTTTGTTTTCCATTTGGGGAGGGGGAGGTAGGCTTTAAAGTGTATTATCCTATCCATATGCCCTGGAGAAGATCTCTGAATCCATCATTTATTTTATTTATTTATTTCATTAAATTTCTATCCCTCCCTCCCCTGCACAACAAGGCTCAGGGTGGGTTACAACACTATAATAAATTACAATAAAGTAATCCAACATAATATCGATAATTGTTAAAATCCAGTTTCAAACATCATTTACGGCACCAGTTAATACAACTGCTCCTGAGTCCACTTCACATATGCGCACAGCAGATGGTAACTGATGTTACGGGAAGTGGGCAGATGAGTAGAAGCCATATAAGATGGCAGTGTGCTGGGGGAGGGCAATACTGATAGAGCTCAACCATAAGCCTGGCAGAACATTTCCGTTTTACAGGACCTATGAAACTATAGTAAGTCCTGCAGGTCTGGGATCTCTATTCTGAGAGTATTCCACCAGGCCAGTGCCAGAGCCAAAAAGGCACTGGCCCTGGTTGAGGCTAAGTGAACCTTCTTCAAGCTGGGGACCACCAGCAGATGTTGATCCATCGAGTGTAATGCTTTTTGAGGGACATACAGAGAGAGATGGTCCTGAAGGAATAGTGTGGAATACAGTAACTAATAATCAGATTTCTAGTCTGATACAATGAATGACCTGTTCCATCCTCCTGCTCCATCCATCCGCTCCTCCAAAATACTCTATAGTTCCCCATTCTTCTGTTTTTTTTAAAAAAAATCTGTACCTGAGGGATTACAGTAAGTCCACTTGGGGACTTTATCATAGTTGCTTGAAAGAGAACACCAGAGCTTCCCAGAGGATGCCCCAGCAGTTGTGCAAGATGTGTACGATGTTCCTTTGTAGATGAAGGGGAAAACACATGCCCCCTGGGAATTTGCAGCAAGTCCTAGATGAAGGGGAGAGAGAGAAAACAGAAAAAGGGAGTCACCTCTAAGGATGCTAAACAAAGCAGTTCTATATATGTATGAAAACACTCCCAGATATTAGCCCAACATATTTCAGGTACTACATGTTCTTCATCAGAAGCAAATTGTTGGTCATACTTGAGCCGTGTTCACATTATGGGCAATTCATGCACTTCTTTTCTGTCCATGCATACATCTGTTACTAAAACAAAACAGGTAACTTGTTCACTTTATAAATGAAACTGGGGACCAATACCTAGATAAATGTGGGATTTCAACCAGGCATTCAGCTGTACTTGCATTTAATGTAACATAATAATTACTCAACGTATGTATAAAGAAAAATCAAGTGTATCCTGTGCATGGACTGTTCAGGCACTCGTAGTAACTTGTGAACAGGGGTTTTGTCACCTAGGTGATGAGTTTCTATTAGTCTGTCTACTACTGAGCATCCCTAATGATAAGATTACTTCCCTAATCCTGCCACTACCACCCCACATTCAAAAGACTTGTAATCTTCCTATTCTCATCTATTGTATATGCCAGGGGTGTCAAACATAAGGCCTGGGGACTGGAACTGGCTCATCCAGAGCTCTTATGTAGCCTGCAAACAACTGGTGTAAGGGAGGGAGTACTGGGGGGAGAGTGGGCAGACCCACTCCATTGTGGCATCAGCACTGCAGAACTGCCTTGTCTGCATCAGTCAAGCATCACGGGAGCCTCTGCCCAGTTCTGCACTGCTGGCTCTCCAGTCCACCTATGAGAGTTTTCCTTTGCACCCTCCCAGCCCACATGGCCTTGCAGTAAGGATACACCAACTCAGAGCTTACCAGCTGCTGTCCTTTATACAGTCTCTATCTCCAGTACCTGTCATTGTATTTTATGGCACACATGGCCCAGCCCAACAAAGTGATATATTGCATTGTATTGTATATTCTTGTATATTATATTGCATTGTATTATGTTGACCTAGATGGGGGAGAGGAAGTTGGGCTTGTGAATAAAACCATATTTTTTTCAAGGAATATTTCTGGGGATGGAATTTTATTGCTCTCCTGTGCTAGCAAGGCCAGCCCAACTGTAAGGACAATGCAGGAAGCCATCTAGAACACTAGGCTTTAAGGAACATAAAATTAAATGGAAGTGAAATATACTAATATGTTATTTATTGTTGTTGTTGTTGTTGTTGTTGAACGCGGAGGTGGCTCAGTGGTGGAGCATCTCCTTGGTATGCAGAAAGTCCGAGGTTTAATCCCCAGCAGCTCTAGTTAATAAGATCAGGCAGTAGGTAATGTGAAGGACCTTTGCTTGAGACCCTGGAGAGCTGCTGCCAGTCTGAGTAGACAATACTGACCTTGGTGGACCAAGGGTCTGATTCAGTATAAGGCAGCATCATGTAGGGGGTGCTGAAGTCCTCATTTGCCTAGGGTGTGAAAAACTCATGGGCCAGCCCTGCCTGCCACAATGATGCAATTATTTTTTTTCATATATTTCATCAAGCTGCTTTGCTCCCCAGGTACACCTTCTCTCTTCTGTAAAGGACTGTTTGGCTTGATTTATGGGACCTGACATGCTTTTGAGCTCTCCTCTCTGTTTCTCTCTCTGTCCACTTCATGACTATTCTTTGTCTAGTCCATGTGAATTTGGATGGAACCCATAACTTTTATGAATGCCTGAGGCTTTCATATACTCTGGGCCAATCTGCATTTAGCATTTTTACCAAACCCACACTGGAACAGAAAAAGATGCAGTTCAAAATCACATTCAACTATCCCGGGCCAACACTGTACTGACTGCAGAGTCACACACACACACACACACACACACACGAATGGCCATAAAACAGCCATAAATCTATGCAGACAGCCACCATTAAACCTGAGATCAAACGAAGTGAAAGCAGCATGCAGTCTCAACACTGCCATAAAATGCAACACTCAATCAAAGTGAAAGTGGCATGCAATGTAGATGGGAATTTCTGTTCCAGTGTGGGTTTGGTGGGACAGTGGAGCAAATGCTAGATGCAGACCAGTAGTCTCTTGTTTCCTATAATGTCTACTCCTAACTAGCTGTCGCTTTCCCAGTGGTCTGTCTAAGCCATGATACATGAGATACTTTAACTGGCCTGAGAGGTAGGCACGTGCTCCACCACTGAGCCATTCCACAATCTATGTCTCTGCCCAGTTCTTCCTCCCAACTTTTCTTTACACCAATTTAAGAATGATTCTAATCTCTGACTTTCTTAGGTCTACATTGTCCCAACAACCTTGTCTGACCAGCACACCCATACATTTAAAGAGTTGCCACAAGTATCCTACTGGTATCAGCGCAGTAGCTCCATTTTGCATCCCTATCATGGCTCCCCGTTGTGGCACACCAGAAGTTCCCTGTTTCGGCATCTTCATTGGTACACGTGTAGTATGCCCGACCCTTGTAGACGTAAGGGAAGACACAGGCTCGTCCACCGGAATTACCTCCATACTCTAAATACAGACAGAGTTAGAGATTATATGTAAAAGATACATACCTGCATTTTGGTATAGTGGTTAAGTGCGCAGATTCTTATCTGGGAGAACCGGATTTGATTCCCCACTCCTCCACTTGCATCTGCTGATGTGACCTTGGGTCAGTCACAAACTCTGGCACAGCTGTTGCCCTGCAAGGCTTTTTAGCCTCTTTTTGGACTGCAATAAAATAATAAACTGTGCCAGTGCGTGTGTAAGGAACTGAACCACATGGTAACCTTCCCAGATGCCAGCAGAGACTGCACCCAGGCAAGAGACGTTTCTCCTGACCAGCCCAGCAGCTCCAGTGCCCAGCAGAGGTTACCAGCCTGTTTCCCGCAAAGGAAATATGAAATAGAATCAGTACACACCAAAGCACAGTAACATGGTTTGGTAAAATACCAGATATAGGAACTCCAAAAACGCCATTGAGGGTTCCTTCTACAGCAGGCAGCCTCTTTCCCTCCCCCCCACCTTCACCTGCAAGACCTCACGTAGCCTGGCAGGGTCTATTCATCGTTGCCTAGTTACTGATTGAAAGCCATCAACAGCCGGGCTAATGCCATCAACAACACAATAGAAGTGGCTGAATGACTCATCCTAGCTATCACCTGGTGTCAGACATGAGTAAGTTTCTAGCTCTCAGTATTGACCATCCCTCAGGCACACCTCCACACACCTCCCCTACATCTTCCAACCAATAGGGTGCTTCCAGGGACGGACTACCAGGAGGCGGGAATCAGGGAGGTAACCAGCCCCCACCCTCCTGCTTATAAGGGGATGCCAGACCACAGGCCTCTCTCTCTACTACGACCCCTATCGAACCTTTTACCCTCTTATGTCCAGCTTGCTATCCCCCAACCCTTACCTCCATCTTTAAACTCTGGTCTGCAGGCCGAGTTTCCACGTGACAATCTGCTGGTCAGACCGCGTGGCCCCATTTTTCTTAGTTTCTTTCCCCTCCATTTTTCCTGAGGAACGCTCTACAGGACTCGACTGGTAAATATGACCCACCAATGACTTACCAGCTAATGCAAACGTGCTTACCTCTCTCTGTATTTCTTAGGACTTGAATAATTGTGTGTGAGCTTGTGTAATTGTTTGTGTGTGGCAAACCTCAGTAAAAGACTTTATTTTCAATCATAAAGGTCTCCTGGTCTGTTACCAACTCCTCCCAGCGGGGCTGACCTCTGTATACATTGGTGTTCGCTCTCGCAGCTGATTGCTTATTAATAATCAATATAATTCCCCTCGTTATTATTCATAATAACGCGCAATCAGGCTAACAAAGTGGTGGAGTAACGCGGGCAGCACCCTGAACATCTGAACGCACACGAGAGTCGACACGTGTCGTTCTGACGGTCAGACGTGGAGGAAACCCCCCGCTGGAGTGTTGGAACAGGCTTGTGTGCAAGGTTTCTGTCTGTGTGATTGGCTCTAGCGAGCACTCTATCTGGGAGGCTTTACCCCTTCACCTATTTCCGTGTGAGACTCTGTGCCTTAAGCACCAGAGAGTCGTGGAGATCAGCCGCACCGGACCCGACTGCTAGGACTAGCCAGTGACCGGCGGTGTTCCGAACGCAAGGGATCTCCCACACGAAGCCCCAAGGCTATCTCGAGCCATCTTACGGTCTATCTTGTGGGTGGGACCCAGAACGATAGTGTAGGGAAACAGCCGGCATCAACATCTCCCTACGCCATTCACTTTCCCACCAAAAATAACTGACAGAACAGCTGAGAGACGCGCTTGTTAAAGAGCCGCAACTCTGCAACCCTTCCAGCCTTGGAAGCGATTCTTTGTTTTGCTTTGCCTCACGGCTAAGAGCGTGAGTCAGTGCGAGTTCGGAGGAAATCTCGCTGAGGCATAGTGTCTCCAGAAACTCTGCTGGTTAGGGGTACACCAGTCAGGGCCAGGAAAGCCCAAAACTCCGCAGGTTTAATGGTGATCCCTGCTAGAGCAGAAAAAGCTCAAAACCTAAACCGGTTTGGTGTGGTTCACCGGTCAGAGCCGAGAGCTCAAAACCCTCCTGAAACAGGTTCAATAGGTTACCCTGTTAGGGAATCGAGCAGCTGATCACTCTCCTTCCCAAAACCTAAATAGTCTAGGTGCCCTTTTCCAGGACTGAAAAGGTCAGTCCAGGGACGGGGAGTAAAGAAATTCCCTGTTCACGCGCAGGTCTGAGCACAGAGCCCAGGCAGGTGCACTAAGAAATAAAAAGGTTTCCCCAGAGTAAATAGGAAGCCAGGGAAGCCCAAAGCCATGTTTCGTAAGACGAGCCCTGTGCCTCGTCTGGAAAAGTGGCTCCTTAAGAGAGGTGATTCGCCGTGGGAGCCTGGATCGTTCCGAGGTCCGGATCCCCTAAAGGTTGCAAAGGATGTCTTCCAAGACTTTTGCGACCAAAAGAAACCTAACGCGTCCACGAACGACCGCTTTGGGTGTTGGGCGCTGTACACAGCGCTCCAGGACGCGTCGGCTCTCCTGAAGCGCCAACAGGAGGCCCTCGACGCACAGGAAGCCGCTAGCAAAGAGCTAGAGGCAAAACACAGCCAGGAGCTAGAAAAGCTCAGGGCTCAACATGAGGAGACCTTGGCCCGCAAACAGGCGGAGCATGAGGCAGAGAGTCTTGCCCTTAAGGCTGAGACTCAAGAGGTCCAGAAGAGACTGGACCAGGTCACTCAAGAAATGGAGGGACAGAACGACCTCCATAAGAGTGAGCTCTGCGAGCTGCGCAGAGACTATGAGGAGGAGAGTCTCCGCTTAAGGACGGAGAGGCTCAACCTCATCCTAGAAAAGCAGGGGCTTGCTGACTCCTTGCAAGAGGCAAGGAAAGAAGCCGCTTCTGCTACAGAGAGAGCAGACGAGGCTGAGCTTGGTCTTGAAAAAGCCCAAAAGGACTTAATGTCAGCCCACCGAGCCGCTAAATACCTAGCGGACCGAGCTCAGGAAAAGCGTGAGATCGCTAACCATGAGGCTTGTAGGAGGGAAATTGAATCCCTAAAAGAGCAGCTGGGTCTGCAAAAGGCGGTAATTTCTGCCATCCACCCTGGTGGTATAGTGGAATCACCTGAAAGCGAGGCAGGAGAAGTGCAAGCCAGCGCTCCACTCCAGTGCTCTGCTAATATGGAGGCTCCACTAAACCCAGTGCGGACCAAAAAGACGGTCACGAGGGCAGGGGATGAGACGATGACTCAGACTGTCACGGAGACGGCCTTGTGGAAGCCAGACGAGGTGAAGGCCATTGCTGAACAGGTTGGCCCTTTCACCAGGGACAACGCTGTTCAGTGGATGACAGACGTGGCCAATTCCTATTACAGCATCAATGGGGACGACCTTACCCTGCTCGCCCGCAGATGCGCTTCGGGCTCAGATTTGGTGGCTCTTAATTCTGCCATCACAGCAGGAGGCCTGGTTGGGGTAAACAAATACCAGTGGATGAAAGAGGTCCTCGCGTACCTAAACCCCCATAGAACGGTGACCTCATTATTCTTGTTGGAAAGACAAGGGGCAAATGAAGATCCTGAGGCATATGTGGCTAGGAAACAGCTTCTCGCCGTACTATCTAATTCAGTAGACGTACATGATACCACCCACCTCCCCAATTTTGAGGACAGGGATTTCAGGGAGACGTTAGTAAAAGGGTTTCAAGCCCAAACCCAGCTGGCTCTGAATCTTACTGACTCCAATGAAGGCACCTGGGAGGAATTGGAGCGCAAAATAAGGCGCGTTGCCACACTGCTCCGCAGCACTGGTATTCTGAAACCCGGTAGAGGGACAAAGAAAACCAGAGACAAAGGCGAGGACGAACCCATTCAAACGGTTACCTATGCCAATCACGGCCCCCACTCCCAGTATCCGGCCACTGGTCACTTCCGAGGCGATAACAGACGCTCAGGAGGAAAAGGACCTCGAGGAGGAGGTTATCAAAAAGGAAGGAACGGACGGGACTATCGGAATAACCCTGCTCCAGCCCAGGCGCACCTTCAGCCTTCCGCCCCTCCGGCTCCCTACAGGGACAACTATCAGCCAGGGCCCTATCAGCAGCCACAGCCGCCACCTCTCTACCCCCAGTTGCCGCCGTCAGCGCCCCTCTACCCTCAGCTGCCCCAGCCCACCCCTGCACCCCGCTACCAGGGGAATCAGCCCCGCCAAACCCCACCAGACGGCCAGGAGCCATTAAGGTGGCACGCCTGGATGCGTTTAAAGGAGAGAGGCTACGAGATGGAAAGGTTCCATAAACAGCCAGACTCGGTCCTGTTCCAGGCCCTCGCTGAATGCGAGCAGCAGGAGCAGTACCCCATGCATCCAGTGGTGGCTCCATTGGAGCTGGTAGAGGCAGTAGCAAAAGCTACGAAATAGGGATGCCCGGAGTCCCAGGTACTCCCCAAGGGTGTTCTGGCGCGACTTAAGCCGGATCCCTGGGGGAGACCAACCGTGAAGGCTGGGGTTGGGACTCCAGGGAACTCACAGCCTGCCACTCTCCTTGTAGATACCGGAGCAGCCCTTACGGTGCTCCGTCCCCAATTAGTTTCCAGAGGGACCCAGACAGACCGCTCTATTCGACTCACGGGCTTTGCAGGAGGTAACCATGACGCACGTGTCTGGAAAGACGTGCCCCTATCCATAGGGACCCTTTCCACTAGCGTGACTGCCTGTGATAGCCCGGGAGCCGACGGTGACGGCATCTTAGGAGTCCCCTTTTTCCGCGAGCACGGGATCACAATTGATCTGGCCAACAGTCTGCTTTGGCACATTCCAGACGGACCTGGCTTGATCAATGCGGTCCACCGCTGTGCGGCCCTAAAAGCGCCACTCCCCGTGCTCCCCATAGCAGACGACCCATGGCTGGGCGAATTCCCAGATGTGTGGGTCAAAGACAAAGCCGAGTGTGGCACAGTGCGGAATGCGTGTGTGCTCATAGAAGGCAGAGATCCCCCACCACAGAAACAGTACAAATATCCCGCTGAGGCCGAAGCAGGCATAGCGAAGACCATTAAAGGACTTTTGGAATGGGACGTTATTATACCCATGCAGTCTATCTGCAATGCCCCCTTGTGGCCAGTCCTGAAGGCAGATGGGACCACATGGAGGATGACCGTGGACTTTCGTGCGCTAAACGCAGTGACTCCACCAGTTGCCCCTGTTGTGGCTAAATACAATGAAATACTGGCAGCCATTGCTGCGGGATCACGCTTTTATAGTGTCATTGATCTTGCGAATGCATTTCACTCCATCAAGTTACACGAGTCCTGCTGGTACAAATTTGCGTTCACCTTTAGAGGGCAGCAATTCGCCTTTAAAAGGACTCCTCAGGGTTTCCACTCCAGTCCCAGTATTTGCCACGCCCACGTGGTGCAGATGTGGGAGCACCTCCAACCATCCTCCAGAGACCACGTGCTTTCTTATGTGGATGATATTTTGGTCCACGCCCCTGACGCTGAGACAGTGATTGCAATCACCAGAGAGGTCCTGGGCCTCATTCAAAAGACAGGGTTCAAAGCTAGCAGGGAAAAGCTCAACTAGTGCAGACCCAAGTCAAATACCTTGGACTCACACTAGGACCCCACGGGAGGACCCCTGATACTCAGCGGATGGAGGTAATAGCCAAACTTCCTGCCCCCACCGATGTGCCTTCACTGAGAGCCCTCCTGGGAACGTTTAATTTCTCCCGGGATTTTATAGAGTCCTTCTCTGATAAGGCGCGCCCTCTATATGCTTTGCTGAAGAAGAACACCCCCTGGCAATGGGGACCAGAGCAACAGAATGCATTTGCCATCCTAAAACAGAGCCTCGCCTCTGCTCCAGCCCTAGCACATCCAGATCCGAATCAGCCATATTACATCCAACTAGCCACCTCTGAGCGCAGTATAGGAGCCACCCTCCTGCAACATCAGGCAGGAGCCCAACGAGTCATTGCTTACGCCTCCCGGAACCTCTCTCCTGTAGAGATGAAATTTACCCCTTGCGAGAAAGTGTGCCTAGCCCTTGTGTGGAGCCTTACCCACTGGGAATTTATAATAGGAGGAGCGAAAGTCGTAGTCCAAACGACACACACCCCTCTGAAATACATTCTTTCGGGTAAAATCCAGGATGGGCAGGTTTCCAACGCTCAAATTGCACAATGGACCTTAGCTCTAGTGAACAAGGGAGTAGAATATAAGCGGGAGCAAAATGAGCCACCAGTCCCATAAGGTCTGATAGTAACTGGGGAGCAACACGAGTGCCCTTTGCCCGTAGTGGACCACACACCATGGCCCGCAACGTGGGGAGTGTCATTCGAAGAAGCCAGGCAGAACGGTTTCATCTGCTGGTTTTGCGATGGCTCATCCTTCCACGTTGACGGGACACCCCACACTGGCTTCGGAGCCATCCGAGTCCACGACGGCGCCACCCTGCAGGAAGCCGTGAGACCCCACTCCAGCCAAGCAGCTGAGGTGGAAGCTCTCCGAGCAGTCATGCAGTTTGAGCCACTCGATTGCCCCCTTGCTATCTTCACTGATTCAGATTGGACAGCTAAAGCTGCCACAATTTGGCTCCCACATTGGCAGAGACAAAACTGGAGGAATAGTGAAGGAAAGCCTATAGCACATTTAAAGGTCTGGCTAGTTATAGTGGATCTCCTCCATGAAAGAACGGCTCCCACCCAAATTTCTCATGTGAAAGGCCACCAGAAGAATTCCACAGAGGTCGCATATTGGAACGACCAAGCAGATCTGTTAGCCAAAGAAGCCGCTACCCTTGGAACTCCCCCGCCCGAGCCCACAGCTCCTCTTGAGCCAGTCACCACACGCAGAGCTGCCGCTCACAACAGACCCGAGATTCCTCCCATATTTATTGACTTGGGAGAATTACAACGTAATGATGCCGATGTAGCAGACCTTTTGCAAAAGGGCAAAGATCCTTCAGGCAAATATAAAATTGAGGAGCAGGAAGGAGTAGTTTGGGCCATAGATTCCACAGGAGAAAAACACTGGGTAGTTCCAGTCGAAGTCAGGGCAGATCTGATCCAATTCATCCATGACCAGGGACATAGAGGAAAGGATTTAACCCTGGAAAGAGTTAAAGACGTAGGATGGTGGCCAGGAATGCGTCATTCTGTAGACCAATGGGTCACCAATTGCCTCTCCTGTGCGATGGTTAATGCCGATCCTTCAGGACCTAAGGCACCCATCCAACACCAAAGAATAGAAGGACCTTGGGCACGAATACAAATCGACTTTATTGGTCCCCTACCCACCACTCCAAGAGGAAATAAATACTGCCTGACGGTTATTGACCCCTTCTCAAAATGGGTTGAAGCCTTTCCCTGTAAAAACAATTCTGCTACTACCACGGCCAAAATTTTATTTAATAATTTATATTCTCGCTGGGGAATTCCTAGGGTCATAGATAGCGACCTCGGCGGGCATTTCGTTGGTGAGGTCACCCAAGAGCTCTGCCACGCCCTAGGGGTGCAGCAAAGGTTTCACATCGCCGGACATCCCCAGTCTTCAGGCGCCATAGAGCGGACTAACCGCACCTTGAAAGAGGCCCTCCGCAAGATGGTGAAGTCCACAGGGAGAAATTGGGACGAAAAGCTTCCCATAATTCTCATGGCCATCAGAGGAACAACCGCTACGCACGGTTACTCCCCTCATATGGTCATGACTGGGAGAAAGATGCGTCTACCAGAGGCTTTCTGGATAGACTCAGACATTCCGGCCTCCTTTGAGTCCAAGGTCGCAAATGACCTCTGGGTACAAAACCTCACTAGGGAAATCCTCACCATCCACCTACAAGTAGCGCGCATGCTCAGTCAAAGCCAACTCGCTGTGGATAAAAAGCTAGGCTGGGTCCGCAACCCACAAGTGTGGGACCCAGGACAGCAAGTCCTCTACAGAAAGTTCTCCAGAAAAGGACATGCCCTAGCTGCAAAGTGGGAAGGGCCAGTGCCCATAATTGCGAGAGTCAGCCCTGCAGTTTACAAAGTTGCCATTCCTCGCAAGAAAGGAGAAACGTGGCACAAATTCTTCCACTCCTCCCAGCTCAAGCTCTGGAAGGGAGATCCGGTCCCCACTCCACCCCCTAAGCCACCAGACCCAGAGAACGAGGCTACATCCTCACCTCAGCCTCCAGTTCCCCTCAGACAGATTTCCCTCTGCGGCCCAGTAAAAATGCCTGCTCTCTACACCCTCGCAGAGACGTTCATGACCCTTTAAAATGTTTCTTTCAGACTGTACGGTCTAAAGAAACAAGGGGGGGGTGAGAGAGAGACAGAAGCAAGGGTAGAGCAGAGAAGAGAATCCTGCACCTGCACTAATCAGTTAAAACCAATTGCAGAAGGTCATAAAAGTTAGGAAGCAATTAGAACGATTTTAGGGGTTGCACAGTCATTTCAGACCATTTTTGGGCATTTTTAGAATTTTTATAAATTTTAATAAATTTTAATAAATTTGCATATTTTTATAATTTTTCAGAATTTTTGTATGATTTTTGGAATATTTTTGGCAATTTTTCCTGAATTTTTCTGATTTTTAGGCATTATTTAAGTCTCCCTATGTTACTAGGCTAATCTGCCTAGCAACAAAAAGGTTGCCGGGCTCCCTAATCTGCCCAGCAACTAGCAGAGCACAAGGCATCCTCCTTGATTGACAAGGGATGCTAAAGAGACTCTGGGCACCACTAATAGCCTAAACCATCCATGGGACCTTGCCACTCAGGAAAGGCCAAAGCCTGCCCTGAAGTTTGAGGGGCAAGGAAAGTTTTTTTTTTCTTCCTCTATTTTTAACCAGACATAGTGGTTCCCACTAGGTGGGAACCTCCAAAAATTGGAAGTTGTGAATGACCAGCCGATAACGTGGTGGTGACGTGTGGTCCTTGTGGTGCCTGAGTTGGAGACAAGAGGGGAGGGAGAGAAAACCCTAACTTATTTTTTCCCAGCCAGATCCAAGGGAGCCTAGGCGAACGAGTAGTATTACGGTCATGGTGACCAACTCAGTCTCCCCAGCCCCCAGGAGAGACAAGCCTCCTGAAAAGTTTCCCCGTGGTCCGAAATGAAAGTTCAGCCCCGATCAAAAGTTATTAGTAATTAAAAATTGCCCCAAACAACCCATAATCCCCCGAGGGTGGCTACTTGCATATGCAAACGACCACTTAAGTCCCCTCCTACGAGCCCCGGACCATGGATAAGTCTCGAAGGAATTAGGGGTCAAGCCAACCTTGTTTAAACTAATAACCCTCATTAGAAAAGCTGGGAAGGAGAAATGGCAGAAGCCGTGATATAAGCACCAGGAGCCCTGTTCCCTGCAAGGAATCAAATAGCTCAGAAGGCTGCGCACAAGCCTACCAAGCCAAAGCTCCCCTGGTTCGAAACCCAGGAAAAGAATTTTTTTTTTTTGAAAGCCCAATTTTAACGCTTCCCTATGAAGCGTTCCCAAACTAAACGCTGGCCGCAGTAACTTTCTAGTCAAGCCCCTCTTATGTGCCCAAGGCTGGAATAGACCCTCCCGACCTTTTCCCGGCTCTAGAAACTGTCCGCTGACCGCGAGGCGCTACCTGCGATTTTAGGCAAGGGAAGTGAAAATGAAACAAATACGCCCGGAGCAATGCAAGGAGCCAAGCCAGAGCTGTGGTGCCGAAGCTTAAGTGCTTTGCCTGGCCATCCAAAGGGTGCCGGTTCAAGACCCCAGTGGGAACCTCACCGCTGAGGGCTGGAAAATTGCCTGCTTTAGCTAACCAGCCCCGCTACAGGAAAATAGAGGCAGTTTGAATCTCCGTTTTGCCGCTTGTGCGCTCAAGCGGGAATTTTTAAAAAGGAAAAAGAGCTAAGAGGGACGCTCCAGCCCATAGCTAAAAGGGAAAGCCTGCTGTGCCGTTTTTACACGCGAGTCGACCACAGCATGCATAATTAGGAACCCCCATACATATTATTCCCCCTGATCATTTTTGCAGGAAGTCATCAGAAGACCAAATCTGCAGCTGGGAAAAGTAAGTATGATTTTTCTTTTGAGTATAGTGCCATTCCTAATAGGGCAGACTGCTGCTTCTTTACCTCCTAGCCATAATGCCACATTGCACAGGTGGAGATGTGAAGGAGCCAGTATGCCTAAGAGGTACCTGACCTGCATCCTAACAGGGCAGGAAAAATCCCATCTACTCCCTCCAAGAACCTACAGGTTCAAAACACACCTGGAAATTCGCAGGTGCTCTCCCTCACTATTAATCAACTGTGCCAGTGAGACTACAGGCCAGAAGGTATTGATCTGCCCCTCTGGACAAAATACCATAGATGAGATGGTGTATATGCTGTGCAGGGTTAAATATCCAAACCTGCCACCACCTGACCTAGAGGAGGACTCCACCTGTGAAGTGGCCCAAATTTCTGCAGCAGTCTGGAACAGAGGGGACCCCTTGAAGATTGTAGTAGCCATTGGATCCCATCTCTTTCTAGATGGAGACAGAGTACTTCCAATTGTTTTAACTGATCCCTCAGGACAGAACCAGAGTTACACAGGCATCACCTGGAATCCTCTCAGCTGGGCTATTAATGCTACTCAACTAACCCAGCAAGGTCCCCCAGACTGGGCCCTAGGCCTAACAGGATCCCCCTGCCCTAACACCTCTAAGGAATTTCACTTTAACTCCCTTGGCCTTGTAACCTTCCAGGCCATCCACCAAGGAGGGAATTATACTCTTTCCATAGGAGAAGGCAACAATACTGTATTGACCTTTGACCCCTTAATTCAAAATGTAGATCCCCTGCTAAAATTAAACTACCCAGTGATAGGCTCCCATACCCTTAAATTTAATCAAAGGGAGACTGTCCTAATTCAACCCCAAATGTCAGTAAAGAAGATAAAGATCAGCATGGCAGACCTAGGCACCTCTTTCCATCCAGCTTGTGCTCCCTTTTTACAGCCCACTCAGCAGGGCTGGGACAAATGGCTGGTGCTATGGAAAGGGGAAGACTACCCCAAACGTTCTAAAAGAGGTCTGACTGACTGGATCGCCCCAATAGGTGCTGGGGTAGCAGTTTTAGATGCAGCCAACATTGAGGTCATAGCCAACAAAGCCTCAAGGGTCTCTTCTGACATGTCAAAAATGAGCAAGCCCATCATACAGTCCTTTGACCTTCTCTCAGAAATGCAGCATTCCACCAATCCCTTGTTGGTGGCCTGGGAGCAGATAATGGAGAAGGATTTCAGTATCCTCTTAGGAGGCATTCAGTCCCTACAGAAAAACATTTCTTTGGCCCTTGCCTGTGCCCAGGCCCAGACCCTGAATCTAGTGGTAGTCACAGTACTGGCGAAAGAGGCTTTCTCGGCCTACCCAGTAGTTCCCTTAGGCCTGCAAGCAGGCAACAATACAATTTTATATGCCAGAGACAGTAACCGGTGGGCCAGAGCTACTCCCACAGGATGGCACACCATTAATGTCAAAGGCTGCATCCACAAGGAACCTTTAGGCTTCATCTGTGAAGACCAGGCCTTCGAGCCACACCACCCTTGCCTAGCCCCCAGAAAAGACATGGAGGGCCAGTGCCAATTTGATGTAGTGGAAGAAGTCTCCTCCACTGTAGTCTATGTGGGGAGAGCCTGTGTTTGCGTTAGAACAGCCTGTGATTATGTGTACATCAACACACAGCATATACAGCCTATGACCCCCAAAATCAACAGATGCTTCTGCAATATAACCACCATTCGTGGTTGTGATTTCCAGTTCTCCACTCCCTTGTGGACCCAACAAGAGATGTTCTTGTCCCCCAAACTCTATGACTCTCTCACTCCAGTCCCACTAGGAATAGGCCTGGAAGCACTGCGTAGTTTGCTCACACACCCTGACTTGCATAAGAAACTAATGCAAATCAAGGAGGCCGGAGACCAGGCCTCACTCAAAGTGTCCCACAATGGCGCCACCATAGCGGACCTCGCTGTGGGCATTAAAAACGCAGGTGGCTATAGTTGGTGGGAGGTGTTTTTGGGATGGTCCCCGTCCGCGGATAACATATTAAATATGGCGCTACACCCCATTGTAGTGCTCTTTGGGGCCCAAATTATCATGGCCCTCTCTTTGATCTGCATAAGTATATGGGTCAGAAAACAGGTCAAGAAGATAGAGGGCATGGCCAGGGTGGCCCAGTACACTGCCCACGACCACTTCAGCTCTAGCCACCCCAGATCCTAGGACCCCAACCCTAGAAAACCACATAAATTGCACAGAAGGCCTCATTTCATTTTCCTAGGCCTCTGTGTCCTTCAGCTGTTTACTTGAATTTCTTTCTTGATTCTATTTTTGAACTGAGGAAAGGGTGGGCCTTCTCAGGCCTTAGTCAAAAATTAGGGTGGTTACTCAAAGCCCAAGCTCAATGCCTCCCAGAGGACCAGATGGACTACGACAAGCTAGCACGACCTTACGGAAGGGCGTCTTAAATCCTCTGCAAGTACAATGCCGAGGGCTAGCCACGGTACCTATTCTCCGTCCTGGGGCCACCAATGGGTCCACCGTCAGTGTGGGGTCGAGCGAGACCAAGTCTGCAAGACCCAGTAACTCCTCCTGAGGAACCCATTGGTTTGCAAAGGCGTTGAGTTTAAGGCTATGAGACAGACAGAGCGAGAGTGTAAGCCTGGCTACAAGAGCCAGAATTCTCGCCTGCTCCACCCCAAGCACGAAAGCTCGGTAGGCCATGTCCTGCCTAGAGCAACCTCGGCCTACCCAACCTCAGTTCGCCCTCTTTTAGGTCATGCTGAGTGCCCAGCCTGGCGCAAACCCTCTTCTCCGAGCAAAAGGAGGACAGGCTTTGCTTAAAAGCAATCAGCAGGACCCTTTTAAAAGTTTTTTTGATGCATTTTTCCCACTTTTTGGTGAGATTTAGTTCATAACCCAGCATGCGCAGGGCGTGCGTACATTTGCATGCACGCTTCCACCTGACCTAGAGTAAGGGCACGTCCCAGCCCTTACCACAAGTACCTCGCTAGGCATTCTGTGCATGCCCTTCCCTGCTCAAGGGGGGGGAGGCTTCAGAAGGCCTTCCGCCAACCTTTTATTGTTTTATGTTTCCCCTCTTCCTTCTCCTTTTTGCTTATGGTTTCTATCTTTATAACTGTGAAAGGTAGGGACCCCACAAAGGGGGTCCCAGGTTAAAATGGGTGCTCCTACTTAGAGTCCCCACGGAGGCGTTAAAGCCCCCTGCTAAAAAGGGAAAATTCCCCTATCTCAGACCCTTAAACTCAGCGCCTGTGCAAGCCACCAGGAAACACATCCTGTGTGGGAGGTGCTGAGCTCGGAGGGTAATCTGAGACGAGTGTCAGCAATGGATGCTGGAATCTGGCTAGCAGCAGCCACGAGCTGAGCCACAACCACTTTGCCAGTCATGGTGACACCTAGGAATTAGGCGATCCATGAATGGCACCACCGCTGGGAAGGGTTGCCGCTCAAAAACGCAACAAATTCAGTTCCAAGACTCTTGGGACCGCCCGAGGCGTGCAGAACTTCCCCATTTCATGTATTACCCATAGACCCCTGCGGCAGACAAAAGACATCAGCCCCGATATGTAAATCACCTTCCTTCCCCCTAAAAAGCTGCTTGCCAACTCCCGCCCGGGAGACAAACAGAAACTCCCGGAATCTCCCGCCCGGGAGACACCCTCTGACAACGAGTTTCTTGAGTTTTCCCCCACTTTTCCAAGCTCTCTACCTCACTGGGTCCTCCCCAGCATAGTAGACACTTGCAAACAGAGGTGTATCTAATTCTATTCTTTAACCAAGAAAAGGGTGGGCTAAAAAGCCCGAGGTAGACCCTTGTATTCGAACTGAGGGTCAGTACAAAATGTTTGGATGCACTTGTTGGATGGGCCTCCCCGTGCGTCTGATCACGCTCACTGCCACTGCAACACCTTGTGATGGCGCGAGTAGGCACAGGGCTTGAAGAACAGCCCTGGGGCCACTGAGCGTGTTAGTCCTCCCTCTGCTACGAGAGCAGTGGAGAATGCTCAGGGCGCCCGGCAGACGCCCGGCGGCGTTGCTTGTCCGACAATCGCTCCAACTTCGGCATGCCTTGTTCCCCCTCCGCCCTTACGGTTGCAGGGAGAAAGGTAGCCGTCCAGAAATCGGTGCCCATGCCTTGCCTACACTACCTAGCCTCACCCTGCTCTTGTTCGCCTCTGAAAAAGTGTCTCTAATTATTTTTAATAAATTTTTCTTCTTGGAAGAGACCGGGTTACCCAGCATGCTTTTTGGGAAAGGAGTTTTGCATATGTAAGAGCCTCCGACCGTAAATGACTTGAACCCCATAGATGAGCCATTCCATAGAAGGAGAGCCCTTGGAGCAGCCTATGTTTATGACACAGGGGAGCCCCTGTTTTTCGTGTGTATTGTGTTCTATTCTTTTACTGCAATGATCGGGGAACCCCCGTAAGGGTCCCCCTGGGTTAAAAGAGGTACGACCTGACATCGTTCCCTCCGGAGCACCATGGCTCCCGTTTAAAAGGCCAATGGCTGCAGGCTGTTCCTCGAGCCCTGAGCTTACTGGCGCCAACCTCGTACTGACGCCTGGGTTCGAGGGACAGCCCAAGCAGCACAATGCTTTCCTCCCCCCCGAGGGAGGGAGAATTATCAAGTCAGCCACGGGAACAGTATAGCCCCAAATTGCAATCTCTTTCAGGTCTATGGTGATCCACTAACCAACCCTCTTCCAGGTACCCCATGTGAGCATCGGTGACCTCCCTGCAGGCTTGCTGTGTTCTTTTAAGGCACGCATGCTTGGAGGCACCGATAGCCGCCGCTTCAGGTGAAAAACCGCACGCCCAAAGTGCTGTTGGAAGCTAGGGGGGGAGTTCCCGCCCCGTTATGCAGATTACCCTCCTCCCCCTCGACCAGACTGACTCGTGTCCGAGCCGAGGGAGGACGAGAGCCGCCAGAGCCGAACGGCCGAAGAAAATCGGGATCTCTCGTGGTCCCCGACGGCAGCCCGATAAAAGATAGTAGCTACAATGTATAGAGAGCCTTCCTCTCGTTTTACGAATGGAGCGCCTTTGCGCATAAGAGACTTTGCAAAACTAAACAGCCTGAGAGGAAGGACGAAGATTTTGTACCTATATGAATTGTATGTATTTTTATAAATTAATGCTTGCATTTAACGTCATGAAATCAACTCTCTTAAAGAGACAATACCTGTTTTTGGTGAAACTTCAATTCTAATGATTTTAACTTGCTTTCGATTGCACTTTAACTTTTATGCATTTAAATGCATTTCTTTCATCAATGCTTAGATTTTAATGAGTTATTCTACTTCTTTTAGCTTACTTTTATTAGCGATTAAGGATTTTTAGCATGTTTTTAAGCCTCTTTTAACTTTTTATATAATGAATGCATTGTTAATCATTTAAATACATAAGCTAGCTCCCGGCTCATGTTTGTCAGCCCGGGTTGTGTGGAGTGTTCCAAAGGCAATTTGGCATTTTGATAGGGTAGTTTTTTTTTTTTAAGTCCGTCCCATTGATAGAGTAGTCAGTGGCACCCAGGTGACAGCACCCTCCAGCGGACGATGACATCACTGCCTCCGACGACATCCGTTCCTGATTGTGTGACCCTTTCGCCTGACGTCTCCAGGGTCCCAAGGGGGGGAAATGTTGCCCTGCAAGGCTTTTTAGCCTCTTTTTGGACTGCAATAAAATAATAAACTGTGCCAGTGCGTGTGTAAGGAACTGAACCACATGGTAACCTTCCCAGATGCCAGCAGAGACTGCACCCAGGCAAGAGACGTTTCTCCTGACCAGCCCAGCAGCTCCAGTGCCCAGCAGAGGTTACCAGCCTGTTTCCCGCAAAGGAAATATGAAATAGAATCAGTACACACCAAAGCACAGTAACATGGTTTGGTAAAATACCAGATATAGGAACTCCAAAAACGCCATTGAGGGTTCCTTCTACAGCAGGCAGCCTCTTTCCCTCCCCCCCACCTTCACCTGCAAGACCTCACGTAGCCTGGCAGGGTCTATTCATCGTTGCCTAGTTACTGATTGAAAGCCATCAACAGCCGGGCTAATGCCATCAACAACACAATAGAAGTGGCTGAATGACTCATCCTAGCTATCACCTGGTGTCAGACATGAGTAAGTTTCTAGCTCTCAGTATTGACCATCCCTCAGGCACACCTCCACACACCTCCCCTACATCTTCCAACCAATAGGGTGCTTCCAGGGACGGACTACCAGGAGGCGGGAATCAGGGAGGTAACCAGCCCCCACCCTCCTGCTTATAAGGGGATGCCAGACCACAGGCCTCTCTCTCTACTACGACCCCTATCGAACCTTTTACCCTCTTATGTCCAGCTTGCTATCCCCCAACCCTTACCTCCATCTTTAAACTCTGGTCTGCAGGCCGAGTTTCCACGTGACAATCTGCTGGTCAGACCGCGTGGCCCCATTTTTCTTAGTTTCTTTCCCCTCCATTTTTCCTGAGGAACGCTCTACAGGACTCGACTGGTAAATATGACCCACCAACGACTTACCAGCTAATGCAAACGTGCTTACCTCTCTCTGTATTTCTTAGGGCTTGAATAATTGTGTGTGAGCTTGTGTAATTGTTTGTGTGTGGCAAACCTCAGTAAAAGACTTTATTTTCAATCATAAAGGTCTCCTGGTCTGTTACCAACTCCTCCCAGCGGGGCTGACCTCTGTATACATTGGTGTTCGCTCTCGCAGCTGATTGCTTATTAATAATCAATATAATTCCCCTCGTTATTATTCATAATAACGCGCAATCAGGCTAACACAGCTGTTCTCTCAAGGACAGTTTCTGTCAGAAGTTCTCTCAGCCCTACCTACCTCACAGGGTATCTGTTGTGGGGAGGGGAAGGGAAAAGGAATTTGTAAGCCGCTCTGAGACGCCTTTGGGCAGTGAAGGGCAGGGTATAAATCCAATCTCTTCTCTTCTTCTTCTTGTTCAAACACTTTTCTACAATCCTTTGGGGAGAACAAGGTTAGGTTACAGAGGAGTTCAGAGCAGAGCTACAAGCCAAACAGGATTCCAATCCATGTGCCCTGTAGGAGGCATGAAAGGATTGTTAACAATAACAATAACAATAATATGCTATCAGGTTGCAGCTAAATTGTGGTGACCCCTCATGGAGTTTTCAGGGCAAGGGATGAGTAGAAGCGCTTTGCCATTGTCTGCTTCTGCATAGCAACTCCAGTCTTCCTTAGTGGTCTCCCATCCATGTACTAACCATCACTGATTCTGCCTAGCTTCTGAGCTCAGATAAGCTTGTGGCTAGTCTAAGCCATTCAGGCTGCTAAATACACCAAAGGAAAAAGAATGGTGCATAAGGTGGGCACAGAATCTGAAGTCACGCTTAAAGTCTTACTGCTTGGAAAATCTGTAGTAAGCTGTGCATACATAATAGGCCATAGAAGAGTTGCTATGAGAGTTATGCATAACCTAACTCCCTGTTTGGTGTAGTGGTTAAGTGTGTGGACTCTAATATGGGAAAACCAGGTTTGATTCCCCACTCCTCCACTTATAGCTACTGGATGACCTTGGGCAAGCCATAGTCCTTTCGGAGCTGGGAACCCTGCCATACACAGTACAAGTCACTGCAACTGCTTTAAAGACATTTTGTTTCTCTGCAGCCTTTGACACCAAGTGAGATTAGGGATGCCAGCCTCCAGGTGGGACCTTGGGATCCCCCAGAATTACAGGTCATCTCCAGAGTACAGAGATCAGCAGCCTTCTAGAATGCTTTGGAAGGTGGACTCTGTGGCACTGTACCCTCATTGAGGTCCCTATCCCCCCAAATTCCAACTCCAAATCTCCAGGAATTTCCCAGCCTGTATCTGGCAATTCTATGACTTCCCATCCCCTGCCAGTAGTTGCGTTGGGGGGGGAGACTTGGCAACCCTAAGTGGAATGCTTAGGGTTACCAGCCTCTCAGTGGGGCCTGGATTTTTCCTGGAGTTACAACTGAACTCCAGACCACAGCAATCGGGTTCCCTGAAGGAAAAGGCAGCTTCATAGGGCAGACTCTATGACATCACATTCCCATGGAGCTGCCTCCCCTCCCTGAGCGCCACATTCAGGCTCCCCCACATCTCCAGGAATTTTCCAAGCCAGACTGGGCAGCCCTAAACAGAGGAGGCTGCATTTGTGCCCATAACATTGTGACATGTCTTAACGACATGGGACATGGTATGCCAGTAATGCACCCAGGTACAACTCACCACTAAGGGCACAGTGCTTCCATTGGGGAGTCTTGTCATAATTGGCAGTTGTAGCACACCACAGCTTCCCATGCTCACTTCCATCCTTGGTGCATGAGGAGTAGGACTTACGCTTGTAGATGAATGGGAAGACACAGGGACGGGGGGCTGAAATGGAAGCAGAAGGTTAGACAGAGGCAGAGCTTTTTTTGTAGGAAAAGCCCAGCAGGGACTCATTAGCATAATAGGCCACACCCAACAGCAGGAACTCATTAGCATATTAGGCCACACCTCTGACAGCTCATTAGCTTATTAGGCCTCACCCCCATGCCTTCCCTTGGCCTACCCGGGTGTCCCGCAGCTGCAGGGCGCCTAGGCAAGCCCCCTTGAAGGGAAGGGAAGGCAGTTTAAACTGCCTTCCCTTGGCTTGCCTGGGGAGCCCAGGCAAACTGGCCCTTGGACAGGTCAGGGAAGGCACAAGGAGGCATTTAAATGCCTCCCTGCTCCTTCCAGGGCCCCCCCTGGCACACCTGTCTCAGAATCGCCGGGGGGGGGTCACTCTCCAGGCCTTCCCTCTGTAGCCATGCACGCAGAGGTTTTTGCTGTAGTGGGTGTGGCCATCTCTGAAGCCTGCCGGAACTCCGTTCCTGTGCATTCCTGCCAAAAAAAAATAGCCCTGAACAGAGGTAAGATTTATGCAAGTGTGAAAGGGGTGATGTGAGGTGAATTCTGTTTTGACACTACGGTTTGAAATCATCTTCCTATATTTGGGGAGGCTGAGTATATGCCCTAGTATTTATATATGGGGCTTTCCCCCTTGATTCTGTGAATTTAGGCTGATCCCTAAGAGGGAGGGCAGGAAGGGTTGCATCAGTGCTTAGTTCTTGTGGCCCTTTCTTACATGCTCAGGGAAATGTCAATTGCCACTTTGGGGTCTGCAAGCAATTTCCTCCAGGCCAGTTTGCCCAGGGATCCTGGAGGGGGGTTTTGCCATCTTCTGGCCATGGAGCAAGGGTCACTGGGGGTGTGATGGGAGGTAGTTGTGAATTTCCTGCAATGTGCAGAGGATTGGACTAGGCGACCCTGAAGGTCCCTTCCCATTCTATGATTCTATAGTTTAGCTTCTTGCAGTAAGTAAATCAAAGAAAGACCCAAGTTCTGAATAATCATAACTGTTTACTTTGTCAAATGATTATAAAGTAACATTAGTAGTGTTAGGCTTCGAGTATATATATAGGACAAAACCGAGTGTGATTCCTGAAATTCTGGTTCTTTAGCATTACCAAACACAGTGAAGCAGGAAAGGTTTTTGTAAAGACAGTCCCATTTAAAGATGTCAGATAGGCACAGATCCAGGACGGGAAGTGATTTAAAGAAATACTTTGCCCTCTGTCCAGTTTATTTGGACTTGTAAAAGGAAACTCAAAAATATTTTGGAAATAAAGATTGTAAAAATGCAGCCTTAAAGAGAGTTACATAGACTGACTGGAGCCAGTGGACTTAGAAGAGTATGACGTCAGGATTGCACAAAAAAAATTGCATTGAGGTATTAAGGGGTACACGAAAAGTAACTCTGCTGTTCATCTTGTTTTGTAAACCATGCACACTGGAGCAGAACCACACTGCAGTGGGAACACAAAGAAAACTCCCATCCAGTCTTACTGCAGGTTCATTTTGCACCTGCTTTTGAGGCTGAGTCTCCATAAACTCCAGCTTAGACAAAAGCTTTGTGCACTGGCTAACCATATTGGAAGCTGCATTCCAAGTTTGAGCTAACCTATGAACAGTTATGCCAATGCATATGGTACTATGACTTGAGAAACTATCATGTATGCTTTCACCAGTAACTCCAGATTAGTTGAATGCAAGATGAACTCATGTGAAGTCACACAGTAGTGAGCCAGAGATACAGGGCTGGATCCAACCTTTCTGTTGATGCACAACAAAAGTAGGGTCTCCTTTGACCACTGAGAAAGGGTATATTGGAGATCATGGGACCTGCAGTGTCAAAAACCATGGGGAGTTTTTGTAGTAAGGAGAAAGATTAGGTGAGATTGAGTGTGTGTGTGTGTGGGGGGGGGCACTAGCTGGATCCAACCCAAATGTTGACTAGAAAGTTTCTTAGTCTGGCTGGTTTGTAGAAGTTCATTTCACTGCAGTTTCCAAGAGCTACTGCCTACTTAGTCATAGAAAGATTTTTTCCTGTGTCTCCCCTACCAAGTTCTCTCCTTGCTCAACATATCCACAATTCCCCAAATATCTTTCCATCTTTCTTCCAAAGATGCTGAAATCTCCATGTACGTAAATATCCTTCTCTTCTCTGTGTAGCTTTTCTTTCTTACATGTCCCCTTCAGATTCCCGTTCCGTTTGCTTTCCCCAGTCAATGAACAGAAACATATTTTGTCTCCTTTGAAGGACCATCTAGATCATTAATTTCAAATCAGCAAAGCAGTTTACATATTTATGTGGGATCTTTGTAGGCTTCAACATTTCTTGCAATATGGCTAATAAGATTAATTAGAACTCATGTCTGAAATTACGAAAGAAAGTGCAATTGATTTGTCTATTAAATAAATATGCCATTGGTGGTTAAGAAAATAAGAGTTGCCAAGCCAAGGATACCTCAGTATCTTGATATATGAAAGTGGTCAAATATAAACTTTGGAGTTAACAGAATTCATTGAAGGCAGGGTTCAGTGAACCAATCAGATACATTGATAGAAAGAACAATCCTTACCATCACCTGCTGTAAGCAAAGGTAAAAGAACCCAGCCATACATGAGGACCACCATAATGAAAGCCATCTCCTCTGAGGAACTCCTGTGGGTATGAGGCATACACACAGCACTCACTCTCTTTATAAACCCTGCTTGACTGCTTTTTTCTCCCTTCCTTCTTCAATTACAAACTTCTGATATTTTCACAACCAACAGGAGCTGAATAAATAAAGGGTTATCAACAATTTTTTTCAAACAGCAACATTGCTTAAGAGCATAATGCAAGCAAAGTAACATACACCAAACTTCTCTTTTCAATTTCCCCTTTTCTTTGCCCACAACTTATACTATTGGGCAATTATTTCCCCTTTTGATATATTGACTTCTTGGCCAGTAATTCCTATCCCTTTACATGTCTTAAATGAGGATACTAACAGTCATTGTTGATTTGCCCTTCTCTTGGACCTTGCACAGTCCCTGAGATCTTCTTTCAGCTCCTCTCCTCTATTCCAATTGTTACTAAGGATACTTTCAGATGATAACCCAAAATTGGGGGTACAATGTGCTAATACTATATTGACATTAGCCCTATTCGGCACCAACTGCACATTCGCTGGCACTGTATTGTTTCAGACATCACTTGCCGAAAAGTGCAAATCATCAGCTGGTAATACAGATGCCTTACATAACAAATGGTCAGCTTTTGTATCCATAGGGGACAATTGATGTTCCTGACAGTGCTCTTGAAGCTAGAAATGTAATAGACCATAAAAGCCTCACTTTCCTTATGTCTGGTGGATGGGCCATGGCTCACTGGTAGAGCATCTGTTGGGTACATGGAAGGTCCTAGGTTCAATCCGCAGCATCTCCAGCTGAAAGGATCAGGTGAAGTGAAGACCCAGGAGACCCACTACCAGTTTGAATAGAGGATTGTGAGGACTGAGGACCAGGGAGGATTGTGAGGTGCTCCAAAGAGATCTGTTGAGGCTGGGTGAGTGGGCGTCAATGTGGCAAATGAAGTCCAACATGGGCAAGTGCAAAGTAAGGCACACTGGAGCCAAAAATCCTTGCTAAAAATACACATTGATGGGGTCTGAACTTTTAAACTGATCTAGTTGACTTTTAACATCGATTTGATCTTCAGCAAATACCAGGTGCTGTTATTTTACTCAGTGCAATGAAAAGCCCCAGCAACCCATTTCCACTTATTAAAATCCCAATAAAGGGAAAGGTGTTTTTTTTTCCTTTGTATAGTTGGCAACCTTAATAGCTCCCCTTCCACAACAAACAAAATTGCGAGGATTGAGTTTTCATGTCTTAGAATAAAAGCCATGAATCAGGGCCAGTCTCTGTCTTCAGTGTCACAGTGTGTCACGAACTAAAGCATTGTCTGCTGCTCACAAAGAGAAGAAGACTTGGATGAGAAGGAGGTGGAGGTTCTGACACCAGGAAGAATCCATGGTGTCCCCAGCAGCCCACCCTTGATGTCCAGGAGAAATTCCAAAAAACTGGGTCAGCACTCTCACCTCGGGATACAGCCTGGCCTTCCTCGTCAGACTCCAACCCCCATCAATATGGCTGCCAGTGTTCCCTTTAAGCTGATTTAGTGTGAGCTAGCTCACAATTTTTTAGCCTCCGGTTCACACATTTTTGTCTTAATTCAGGGAGGATAACTCCAGAGCAAACTAATGTATATAGTAGCCAAAGCGCTCACTCACAACTTTCCTGCCAGTAGCTTACAAAGTAGAATTGTTGCTCATAAGACTCCACAGCTTAGAGGGAGCACTGGCTGCCAGTGTCCAGGTGTGGCCTGGAAATGGCCCAGAAATTACAATTTATCTCCAGATTACATAGATCAGTTCTCCCGGGAGGAGGGGGGGGATGGCTGCTTTAGAAAGGGGACTCTATGGCATTATACCCAAATGATGTCCTTCCCCTCCCCAAACCCTGCCTCCCTAGTTTCCACTCTCAAATCTCCTGGAATTTCCCAACACGAAGTTGGCAACTTCACCCTTCACTGAATCTGCTGCAGCCCTAGGGTCTTTCTCCAGCATATTTTACAAACCCAATATGGTGAGGAAATATCCCACTGAAGCACTTGCAGCCCTCATTGGGCATGTTACCTTTAAGAGCTATTAGCCTGTTCCTAGGGAGGTGGGGCTTGTAGAAGTACTTAAGGAGTACTCAGTTCACCTTCATTCTTTGCTAGAACAGCATGTGAGCTTTCTTCAGTTTTGGAGCCAGCACCAATGACTTCTGCCTTGGCTTGGCTAATCTCAGCCTTGAGCAGGACATGGTACTGGTATGAGTAGGTAACTACATCTACAGACCTGTTAACTGAAATTAGCAAGCATCTTGGATTCTGGGTATAGATTTAAAAAAAAAAAAAAAAAGTCTGCATCAAGTGATGCCATATATGGAAATGGGAAATGTTCTCACAAACCTGGGGGAATGGCCAGGCTTGCAGAAAACCACAGAAATGGGGGTGGGGGGGGTTAAACCCCAGAAAATGAAAAGTTTCAAAATGCCAAACAAGATCCTGCAACACTATACTGCAAGACCACCGTGGCATCCTAGCCAGGAGTGGCTTGTGTTACCCACACTGGACCAGAGAAAGGTAAATTAGTTTTAAAAGGGGTTCCAGAAAGGAATAACGCAAGATCTTGCAGTCTGTGTATACCAGGGTGAATCTTGATGTTAAAGGGGGGGGCACTCCTATAGTCAAGATATATATACATACATGCCATTTGGGTAACACACTGGCCAACCAAAGTGGGTGTAGAGGGAACCTTTAACTCATCACGTCTAGAAAGACATGTAAGGCAATCGATTTCAGAGACTATTAGTGAGGTTTTATTGTATTGTATTGTATTGTATTTATTTATTTATTTCAAAAAACTGCTATACCACCTCTCCAGAGAACCTGGTCGAGGCAGCTTACAGAGTAAAGCGCGATGAAAACATAAAACACCGTAGATGTTGTTAACAATGCATCAACTATTAAAAGCCCAGCATTAAAAATTCAGGAAGAGCCTACAAATAATGAGTAGCTTAAAACAAGTCTCATAAAACAGTTCTCAGACTAGCAGTTGATGCTGGTGAAATATCAAGCTGTTAATTAAAAGCCTGGATAAAAATAAACATTTTGGCCTAAAAGAAAGCAGATGAGGCTCAAGAAGAAGGGCATTCCGCAAACGAGGTGCTGCCATAGAAAAAGGCCTCTTTGGGGGCACTACCCCCCTCACCTCTGAAGGTGGGAGCACAAAGAGCAGGGCTTAGGAGGCAGATCTTCATTAGCAGGCTAGATGACTTTAGTAGTACAAAGAGAAGCAGGACAGAGCCATATGAACATCGGGTCGGTATCAGATTTCACTGCTGGAATCACAATAGTCATCAGTGGATTGCTGTTCGTCTCCTGGCAGAAGAAGAACACTGAGTGGTCAGACACTTCATCTCTTGTAAACAGCAAAGAGGTCTAATAAAATCATGGCCTGAAGCTTCAAAAAAGGGAAAAATTTTAGATGATATCCAACAACAAGTAGGAGAGATGCACTTAAAAGGGAGCATTCAGGAAGTCTATTATAATTCATGCACTGCCTACTCCAGCTTCTCCTCTAGAAGCATAAATATGGCCAATGAAACAAAACTACTGACATTTTCCTTACATGGATACCTAAGGATACCATTCCCCAGGTAGGGGCAGGGGATCCCCCACTTTCACGAGTTCTGGCCCACTGCTGGTCAATCCCCCCCCCACTCCGACACCAGGTACAACATGCTGATGTCAGCCAGAAGTGATGTCAGCACAATGATGATGTCAAGGGGCCGGTGCTCTGCTTTTCTGGACAAAACTCTATGGTTTGAGTCCATTTTTACCAGAGTTTTGCCCAAAAAAGAGCATCACCCCCAAATCACCGACCCACTGATGTCACTTCTGGGTGACATCAGTGCATCACACGACATCCCCGCCACCCCCGGAATGTCCTCCAGATCCCTCCACTGGCACAAGGAAGAATCCTGGCAACCCTATGGATACTGCATAAGAAAGCACTTGTTTGATGTGTGTACTTCCACTGGCGTGACAAAGCATTTAGAAGACCTCCATTCTCTGCTATTATACATCAAGACATTCTGGATGGCCACAGCCCACTACTGGGTATTATGGGACTCCAAGCCAAAGAATATTACCCTTGGGAAGATTTGATATGTAGATATATTTTTTTTGGTCCCTTTCCTGGTTTCAGCTGATTTCCTGGAATTAGTTTCAGCTCCTTGGCACTACAGGGACACTTCTTCTGGCCTTTATTATGCCGGATAAGCAGTCTAATCTTTATCATGTGGCTAGTCTATGAAAGGCAGTAGGCCTGGTAGACTTGAAGGTGGACTTCTAGTCAGTTCATAGATCACTGGCTATTGAAGGCTAGGACATCTCCCACTGCCATAACATACTTCCTTTTTGGCATGATACAGAACATACTAATACTTTTTTTTCAGGTTATGGAGGGTAACACAGCCACAGAACTCTCTAACTCAGCACTGTTCAATCCCAACTTCCTTCTTCACAGCCCTGCCTGAACCCGGAACACCACCTGCCCATATAGCAGACCCAGTTATCATACCTGCATCAGCACAGTAGCTCCACTTCTTATCCTTATCATAGTTCCTAGTGGTGGCACACCAGAATCTCCCATCCCCAGTATCTTCATTGGTGCAGGTGGAGAATGTCTGGCTCTTGTAGATGAAAGGGAAAACACAGGGCTGTCCCTTGGAGCTTCCTTCATACTCTACAGTTAAGGAGACCACCAAAATAACCAGGGGATGAATTTTGCTGAGATTTGTTAAACAGTAAAGAGAAGTTAAGGGCTGCAGTGGCTCAAGTGGTTAAGATTCTGAATTGCAGATCAGAAGGTCGGTAGTTCAGCAGTTTGAGACCCAAGTGCGGCATGATGGAATGAGCTCCCATCTCTGGTCCCAGCTCCTGCCAACCTAGCAGTTCGAAAGCAAGAAATTGCAAGTAGACAAATAGGTACCACTTAAAAGTTATAAATAAAATGTTGGGGGGGGAAACCAGTGTTCCATGTGCCTCGCCGTCTAGTCATACCGGCCACATGACCACGGAAATGTCTTTGGAAGTGCTGGCTCTTTGGCTTGGAAACGGAGATGAGCATCGCATCCTTAGAGTCGGATTTGACTGGCTTTCAAGCAAGGGAAACCTTTACCTTTACCTAAAGAGCAGTTGGGGGAGATGGTATGATATAGCCTGATCTCATCAGATCTCAGAGTCAGTACTAGGATGTGAGACTACCATGGAAGGCTCTGCAGAGGAAGGCAATGGTCACCAGTGTAATGTGCCCAGCAGAACCGGTGCCAAACCCCAACAGGACTAAGATCAAACCTGAAAATCTACATAGTTTCCAGTGGTGGGAAAAAAGCAAGTCAGGCATACAAGAAGCCCGGCATATTCTCCTGTTGGGTTTTGACACTGCACAGTGGCACTGGTTCTGCTGGGCACATTGCACTGGTTCTGCTGCTAGGCTTGCAAATATGCCCCCTCCCCACACTTCATTTTCTGCTGCAGAGACTGTTGGGGTTTGGCACCGGTTGTACTGAGCCAAAAAAATCAGGATTCTCAAATTTTACCCAGATTCCAATACAATACAGATGTTGGAATTTGGATTTTCAAAACAATACCAATTTGTTTTTTTAAAAAATACCAAATTTTTAAGGGCCTAAAAACCCTGAATCCAAAAAATGCCATTTTTTTTTTTTTTTGCACATACCAATTTCAAACTTTACCACAATTACATTTTTACCTTGAAGGGCACATGCCTTCCATTTACTGTCTTTGTCATAGTCAGCTGTTGTAGCACACCACAGTTGTCCATCTCCAGCTCCCTCCTTGGTACATGTAGAATAGGACTTCCCCTTGAAAATGAAGGGAAAGTGGCATGGGTGGGGTTCTGAGAAGGAAGCATAAGATGGGGGGGAAGAGAAGCAACATTAATGAGGAATGTGGAAACTGTGTGATTCAATGGTTGTGGGGCCAGGATCAGTTTGCAAATGTGATTCTAGGCCGTATAAACAAAAGTATAATGTCCAGATCATGCAAAGTGATGGCATTGCTTTACTCTGCTCTGGTTAGACCTCACCTTGAATATTGTGTTCAGTTTTGGGCAACACAATTTAAGAAGGATATAGACAAGCAGGAATGTGTCCAGAGGAGGGCAACAAAGGTGGTGAGGGGTCTGGAGACCAAGTCCTATGAGGAAAGGCTGAAGGAGCTGGGTATGTTTTTGCCTGGAAAGGAGATGACTGAGAAGTGATATGATAACCATCTTCAAGTACTTGAAGGGCTGTCATACTGAGGATGGTATGGAGTTGTTTTCTGTTGCCCAAGAAGATCAGGCTAGAACCAACAGGTTGAAATTAAGTCAAAAGAGTTTTCAGCTGAACATTAGGAAAAACTTCCTAACAGAGCAGTTCCTCAGTGGAACAGGTTTCCACAGGAGGTGGTGGGCTCTCCTTTGAAGGTTTTTAAACAGAGGCTAGGTGGCCATCTGACAGCAATGCTGATTCTGTGAACTTAGATTATGGGAGGGAGGGCAGCAAGGGTTGCATTGCTGCTTAGTTCTCATACACCCAGGGAAATGCCGATCATCACTTTGGGATCAGGAAGGACTTTTCGCCAGGACAGTTTGACCATGGATCCTGGAGGGGGCCCTCTTCTGGGCATGGAAGGACCTAAGGTCACTTGGGTTGTAGGGGGAGGTTGTTGTGAATTTCCTGCATTGTGCAGGGGGTTGGACTAGATGACCCTGGAGGTCCCTTCCAACTCTGTGATTCTATGATTCTAGTTGCCTTTTATTGATAAGAACATGAGTCATGTGTGTCTCCCGGCTGCCCTTATGGACCAAGCACCACATCTATATAAAGAAACACACAAGCTTAAACCACAGAAGCATCCTACTCTGGTAAGCATTCTCCATGTACTTCAGTCAGTATTCCTTAGACCTTTCAAACTCAGGTCATTCTTAATTGCCCAAAAGACCACATACAGTGGATTGGATCCAACAAGCTTTTCAGCTCATAGAAAAGGAAGGAAAGGTCCTCGACCATCCAAAAATGCTATGCTGTAGTTCATGGGACCTGCATGGAGAAAAGCCAGGTGGTGCAGGACTGTGCTAAAAAGGAGAATGATCATATGGTATTGCACAGAGATGCAGGCTGCATGTGTAAAGATTTTGGGGATAGAGGAACAATGTCACTAATAGTTGGAAGAGGGCTTCAACAGACATCTTGAGCACCTTATTAAAATCAGATCCAATCAGAACAGAGGAAGACTGAAGAAGACTTCCTGTGGTTAGAAGTCTCTGTAGCTTCCCTGCTTCTCTACAAGTTGCAGCCAACGTTCCCTCTAAGCTAAGTTAGTGTGAGCCAGCTCACAGTTTTTTAGCCTCTGGCTCAGACTTTTTTGTCTTAACTCAGGAAGGATGGCTACAGAGCAAACTAATTTATGCAGTAGCCAAATAGCTCGCTCACAACCTTATGGCCAGTAGCTCACAAAGTAGAATTTTTGTTCATATGACTCCACAGCTTAGCGGCAGCATTGGTTGCAGCAGCTGTGGTTAGCAAAGCAGTCCTTCTGTCTCCAGTGTTATATCTCTGCTGCTGGAAGAATGACAAGTCTTCTGGATCTTTTTCCTCTCTGAAAGTTCACACCTTTTCTCTTTGTGTCATGTGCCCCCCTCCAAAAGGCCACAGTTTGACAATCACTGGCACAGTGGGATACAGGTATGTTCCTGTACCTGTGTCTACCAGCATATAGGAAAATCTGCTCTAGTACCAGAGAACAGATGGTCATCCCAAATCATTAGAGGTCCACTAAGATTTCCTTTCCTTTTTTCTGTTTGTTTGGGGGGGGGGGTTGTACCTGAGGGATCGCAGTATGTCCATTTGGGATCCGTGTCATAGTTTCTGGTAAGAGAGCACCAGAGCTTCCCAGCTGAGTCCCCAGCAGTTGTGCATGAGGAATACGTCTTGCCCTTGTAAATAAAAGGGAAGACGCAGGGCCCCATATTATTTCCATGCTGTCCTGAAATACAGAAGTTCTGTTAGATCCAGGGGAAGAGACTGTGTTTTTGTGGTAGAGCATCTGTTCTACATGCAGAAGGTCCCAGGGTCAGTTCCCACCATCTCTATTTAGAAGGATCAGATCTGGTGAAAGATCTCTACCAGAGACCCCAGAAAGATACTGCAAGACAATACTGACCTGGAAGGATCAGTGGTCTGACTCAACATAAGGCAGCTTCATGGGAACAATGTTTCTGGAATCCGGTCACAGATACTCAGATTTTCCCTGCCTCCTGCTGGGACTAACAACCATCTCAGGGGAATAGGGGCAATTTAACTCAGGAAAACATCAGAGGTGGAAAATGCTAAACTTCCATTTCCTCATAATCAGTGCTGTCATGGGGTAGAAACTTACTCATTCCTCAAGGCTACATTGACATACAAAAAAAAATCCAGTACTTCAGCATAATATGTTGTCCACGGGTCCCCACTATGGTACTCATGGAGTCATGGGTACCATGGTGCCCACCAACATCATTACTGGCATCCACCAAGTGTTTTTAGAAAGTGGGCATGACTAGGTGGGGCTTTTGTCCAGCAGGGGCTCTGATTGGCCATTGGAGAGTTGATGGGCTAGGTAGATATTTAAAAAGTTGTGTCAGCAACAGCTGCCACCACAGCACAAGAATAAGCTGTGACTGAGCCGCGTGTAAACCAAAATTTTTTTTTAATCAATATATACATTTTTAAAAGCTTGTTATCGTTGCAGACCCCAGTGAACTTACTTGTGTCCACACAGTAACTCCGCTTCTTGTCCTTGTCATAGCTTCCAGTGGTGGCACACCAAAATCTCCCATCTTCAGTATCTTCATTGGTGCAGGTGTAGAATGTCCTGCTCTTATAGCTGAAGGGGAAGACGCAGGCCTGCCCATTGGAGTTCCCTTCATACTCTGCAGTCATGGGGAAATCAGAATACAGAGAGGCTGGACTGAGTGGAAGTTTGTCATAATGGAAATGTTTTTTGAAAGTTCTCCATATGGACAGACCAGATATCGTTCATGCAGTCTTGACACCTGTATTTAATATAAGCTTGCAATGTAGTTTTAGTTTAACTTACCATATTTGAAATTTCATACGGACTGACCTTTTGCTCGCATCAGCTAGATTTTTCTCAACAACTCAGTCTTTCTGTTTAAGCTCTGGATTCCAAGTTAAACAGAACAGAGACTTGCTGCTGCCAACTTTCTTACCTTGATGAGAACATGCCTTCCATTTAGTGTCAGTGTCATAGTTTGCTGTGGTGGCACACCACAACTGTCCATCACCAGATCCCTCATTGGTGCACGCGGAGTAGGATTTCCCCTTGAAAATGAAGGGGAAGTGGCACGGGCGGGGTTCTGAGGAGGAAGCACACAGGGCAGGGGAACAAGGAGCAGTAATAATAGAAGAGAGTAACGAAAATTTTGTGGCATGATGAACGTTGGGTCCTGCATCTTTTGCATGATGCATATCAAACACTGAAGTCAGAAGATTAAGCACACCATACATAACAGTGTGTAAACTAATAGTTCACTGAGATAAGCACAGCATAAATATAATATCATATATATAAAAGCCAGTCCTCACCTCACTAAACCAATATATTACAAATCAGCCCATCTCCTAAATCTTACACAGCAGTTATTCTAACATGTTTCATGAAATTCACGTAACTATCAATAAATCATCCAATAGGGGACTTATCAACCTCTAAACCCTTCTAGCATCTGTTGTTTTATATCATCCTTCCTTATATATAAAAGGATTTTCGTCATACCTTATATGGTGAAAATGCGCGCCGGAATCAGTTGGCTGAGGGACCTGTCAGTCAGAGACAGGGTCCCTTGCCACTGGCTGCCTTGCTTGCCTGCGTTGCTGCCATTGGCCCGCCAGCTGCCGCTCAAGACTGCTGGTGTGCCATTGGCTGGGAGGCGGGAGGCGAACGCTGCGAGCGAACACCGCCACCAGGAGCCAGGGAAGGGAGGCTGCGATGCCAGCCGACGGTGCTGGCCGGGGAGCGAAGCGGGGCCAGTGCCAGGGGGACGTTGCAGCCCCGGAGAGACGGAGTCTCAGCGAGAGGGACAGCGGAGGCTGGGGACGGCGGGTGAGCTCCTTCCCCAATGGCCGCCAGATACGCCTGCCTCCAGCACCTTCTTCGCGGGAAGGGGGCCTGTCTAGCGCCCGTTGTCTCGGTTCCACAACGGGCTTCCCTTCCTAGTATTATATATTACAGTAATTCCAATATTAGATGAAGGGAGACCATGTATCTACAAAGTTTGGGGAGTTTTGCAAATCTTATTTATAATCCATGTATAGCAAACTATTTTTAACCATTGCCTCCACAACAGAGTAGACTGCTGCTTCTGTTACTGAGCCAGAGCCATTCTAGCTGCATTATCTAATTGCTGCATGAAGGATTCCCGGTTGCAGGACCAGTTCCAGGGCAAACAGAATGTTCCAAGGGCCCCCTCTCCTCCTCTAGCCACCACCACATCCCTTGCTCATACCCTTCTTCCCTCCCACACACACCTTCATGCCTCCGAGCTGCCTGTATGTCCTCCCAAGCTGCTCACTAGCTTTCCCACCCACCATGCTCAAAGTTGTCTGCAGCTCTTTCCCTGGTGGCAATGGGCAGTGCATTCATCTGGGAGCATGGGTGGTAGAGCACTAGCAACTGAGTTGGTGGGGAGGTCAGCATCTGTAGGTTTTGCAAGAAGCCTTGGTCCTTGGCACCTTCCCCACCTTAGGGTATGTTGATGCCTGCTCTGCCTTGTTGCCTTCACCTTCTAGGTGGGACTTCACCTGATGAATAAATCCTTGAAGTTAAAGGTATGACTCAAAATCATCTCAAGTTCCTTATGAATTATGTTGGGTAAAGTTGAAAGTTCAATTTGACTCTGCTAGTGTAGAAAATATATATATGCCAACAAAAAAGCATGGATCCAACCCATAAGATTTCAGTTCTCCAGTTTGCAAATATCTTTGTTCTGCTTTCCCCTGAATTATTTTTTCTTCCAAAAATTCAGCCTCAGATTATTCTTCTGTGCTCCTGTGACATCAGATCTATGCTTCTTTGTACCCATTTTGGGTTCATTTTTCATATTAATTGGGTGTTTAAAATATTTATTTAATTTCCATTTCCATTAATTCCTATCCTGAAATATGTTCATTAACCTGTGATTCTGCATATGGCAGTCAGATAATCAAAATGTTCCTAGTCCATCATATTGAATAATCCTTTCCTACTTTTATTTTCTTCCATCTGCAAAATCTCTTCCAAAATAATATCTAAACCTCAAACTAAATTTTAAGCCCATTCCTTGTGTCCTTCCCCCCTCCCTTACCTGAAGGATCACAGTATGACCACTTGTGGTGTATATCATAGTTGCTGGCGAGAGAGCACCAGAGCTTCCCAGTAGATGTCCCAGCTGTTGTGCAAGAGGAGTAGCACTTGCCATTGTATATGAAAGGGAAGACGCATGATCCAGTTTGGTTTGCAGACAGTCCTGGAAAAAGGGAGAAAGGGTAGAGGTAATGATGATGATGATGAAGATGATAATGATGATGATGACAGACAATCCTCCATGCCCCACTAGGGGTCACTAGAAGTCATCGTGACTTCCAAGCATGCAAGCACACACACACACACAGAAAATACTCACCAAAAAAAACACATTAAAATAAAACAAACAATTCCGTAAAAAAACATATAAACATACAAACACAACACAACCGTGGAGGAGGGCCAATAAATGTTATTGATGCTACACCAAAGGCAACAAAAAAGTCTTCACCCTCTGGCAGAACAATACAGGGAAGCAGATGAGTCTCCCTGGGAAGAGAGATGCCACAACAGGTTGGCAGGTATGACAGCAATCGTGTGGGTTGCTGATGTACAGGAAGAGCTAACTGGCATACACCCTGAGGCATCTAAGGATGAAAGGCCATTTCCAAGCAGTTGACTTGACTGGCTGTAGGAAGTTGAGGAAGGGATGCCTTTCATGCCAAATAACATCAACGAAGCTCTGTTGCTTGAGTGACATATGGGGGCATGGAGATGAGGCTTAACACCTCTCTGCAATAATGGTATGGAGTGGGTTTGCCCAAAACACTGGTAGCCTGATACTTAGCAGCAACCCATACTGAACACTGAGGCACTGTTACGTTGACATATAAACCATTTTCTTTAGAGTCTTGTGTCTTCATGGCACAAACAAATGAACCTCTCATACACTGACTCACACCATTGGTCCATCTGGCTTAGTGTTATCCACTCTGAACTAGCTGTGGCGTTCTAAGTGATCTTTCCTAGATGCCCTACATGAGATCCTTCAGATGTCCCAGGGAGTAGGCATGTCATCTCTGCTGCTGAGCCCTGCTGCCCTCTATGTCTCTGCACAGTCCTTCCTCCGCATTTCTCTTTGCGCCAACTCAAGAACTAGGCCAATCACTCATCTTCCTACATCTACATTGCCTCAACAATCTTGCCTGGCCAACACACACATCCATCTAATGAGTCAACACAATTTCCCTACTTTTATCAGCACAGTAGCTCCATTTCTCATCCTTATCATAGCTCCCTGTTGTGGCACACCAGAACCTTCCGACCTGTGCATCTTCATTGGTGCAGGAGTAGAATGTCCGACCTTTATAAGTGAAAGGGAAGACGCAGGGCTGTCCACCAGAATTACCTCCATATTCTAAAGAAAGACAGAGTTAGAGATTATTTGTACAAGGACACACCCAGTCCTCTGGGAGGATGAGGTTATGTTTCAAGCACATTCAAAGCAGGGCTATGTAATACAAGATAAAGAGGTTTCCTAGCCCACGTGTGCCTTATTATGGAATGTGAGGGTAGAGAGGGTACATGAAGGGGAAAATCAGCAGGCAGCAAGAGGGGGGCCTTAAACTTCTCCATCCTGCCAAATGGTAGCAATCCTAAGGACATGTAGCAGGCAACAGTTCCCATTGTCCCAACTCTAACATTCTATGATTCTATGATGAGCTCCTGTGGTGGTGTTTTTTTCAACAGTTTGGTCTTACTTCTACATCCAACAGCAAGGATCTATTTGTTTCCAGAAAATAGTTACTCATCCTAAGCTCACGTGACATAGTACACCAGTAACATACAACATAAGTTCACCTGTAAGGGCACAATGCTTCCACTGGCCATTTGTGTCATAGTTCCCAGTTGTGGCACACCACAGCCTCTTGTTCTTACTTCCATCACCAGTGCAAGAGGAGTAGGCTTTACTCTTGTAAATGAATGGCAAGACACAGGGATAGGGGACTGGAATGGAAACAGATAGTAAAGGTTATAAAAACAAGATCCATGTAGCGTGATGTTGGGGTTGGCAGGTTGGACTGGGATTTGGGACATCCCGGTCCAGATCCACACTCTGCCATGGAAGCTTTCTGGGTGACCTTGAACTGTTACACACTCTCAGCCTAACCTACATCTCAAGGCTGTTACGAGGATAAACTGGAGGAAAGGGGAATTATGTAAGATGCTTTGAGTCCCCATTTTGGGAGGCAGGTGTGTTATAAATGAAGTAAATAAATAATACGATAGAGAATGAACTCTACTAGCTAGAGGTGCTAACCTCCAGGTAAGTCTGCGGAGGGGAAGCAGTTCAGTGGTGATATGATGCTCTAGAATGCAGATGCCATCTTCTTAATGGGAACTGTCATCTGGAGATTAGTTGGGTGTTTTCCACCCTGGCCTCAACCTGGTAGAAATCGCTGCTCAATTACATCCTTGTCCTGCGGGACTTAATGCACTTTCACAGGGCATGTAAGGCAGAGATGTTCCACCAGGCATTTGGTTGCTGACAGCAATGGCTTTCCACCTGGCTGGCACTCTTGCCCCCCCCCCCCCAAGGCAGTAGCATGTTTTGGATTGGATATAGGTTGTTGGATACAGGTTTGTACTTTTATATTAATGTAAATTTTGAATTCTGCTATTTTAATTGTAAATATATATGTGGCTGCTTTTTAACTGCTGTACACCACCAAGAAGGGAGGGCAGTTTAAAAATCTAATCTATCTATCTTATCTATCTATCTATCTATCTATCTATCTATCTAAAAGAAAGTCCCCTCACCATAGAATCAATGCCCAGGCCAAACTCCTGGACCTAGAAACATGAATTTCGTGGAGAGCGCTCCTACCATGGCACAGATGCTAAGAAGGGATTTTTAGAAATTCGACCCCTAAGTGGGTCAAAAAAAAAGAAAGTTATTTTTATAGAGAATGATTTTATATTGATTGATAGTTTTAACTGGAATTTTAATGTATGCTTATCATATACTTAGCTGCCCTGAGCCCACAATGGAAACATACCCCAGATTTGTAGAAAGCTCGTTTCCTTTATTAGATTATTTAACTTCTCACAGTGTGGATTCTAGAAAATTGATTCATATGAACTTGCTTAATATCTGATTGCTTGGATGGTGTTTTGAATGTGTAGTTATGTCCCAGTTCTAAAACGTAACATAAATGAGAAGCATTTTTGTAAAAAGGGGGGGGGGTATGCCCTTCCCCCAAATTCAATGCCCAGGCCAAATCCCTGAACCAAGAAACCCAAAATAAGGGGAGTGCATTCCTACCATGACACCAACCCCCCATGAAGAATTTCTGAGAAACATGCCCCCTAAAGGGGTAAAAAAGGGGGCAAAATGTGTTCCTCCAATTATTTTCCATGCGCCTGGCAGGCTTCTGCCTCCTTGTCCACCCCCTCCCCCGATCGGTCAATTGGTAGTTCAGAGTTCTGAGCTAAAACTTGATGACATGCATCCACCTCCCTCTGATTGCTCAGCTGTGGATCTCAATGTTTTGAGGTAAAAACACAGTTAGAAGAGACTGCAGACAGTTGAGGACAGTTACAGAAATCAGCTGTTCAAGACTCCTGAATAAACATTTTTCAAAAAAGCCAGCATGGCAATTGAGTTAATGAATGTTTATGGGGAGATAGTAAAGGATATTTCTAGGAGTCCTTGACATTGAAACACAAAGGCTATACTGTTTAGCCAACAAATCTTGCTCCCCTCTGAACTTTGAGATTCCCCTCATGGTAGGCCGAATGGCCCCATACCTATCTGATATACAAGCACCACAACAGCGCAGAGCCTTTTCACTAGCAAGATTCAATGCACTACCATCAGCAATCTTGCATGGGAGATATAATAATATAGCATATACTGCTAGACTTTGCCATTGTAACTCTGGATGCATTGAGACAGTTTCACATATCTGTTTGCACTGCCATTTTTATGTAGATATAAGTCTTAGATATTTAAACCCTATTTTAGCCAACAGGACGGACCTTCCTGATGCTTTAAAAGTGCACCGTCTTCTGAATGACTCCACTACTGAAATATCAGTGAAGGTAGCCATGTTTTTACAATCAACTATAAAGCTACATCAGGAAAAACTATCAAAATGAGCAACACTTTGTAACAAACTGTTTTATGTAACATTATGCAATATTATATAGTTTGCAAAATCCTTGGTTTTATATGTATTTTTTATAGTAATCCTCTTTTAAGGTATTGTTTTTATGCCAATAAAGGCTGACTGACTGACTGACTGACTGACTGACTGACTGACTGACTGACATTTTTAGGAGCCATTTCGATGCATGCCTCCCTCATGAACCTGAAGAAATGTCCTCCACGTCACTACTCCCTCACACCAACTCCCCCTCATGCTTCTCGCCTCTTACTGCCCCCAAGAAAGCTCCTGGCAAACGTCAAGCCAGATACACCAATGTTACAAGGAGGAGGCAACTTAGGAATGTGGCAAAGACATTTGCACATAGTATTCCTGCAGGACACTGAGCTGCACAGGCCAAGTACCAGTGAGATCACCCTGAGGTGCTCAGAACAACACAGTCTCCATATGAGCAAAACAATCTGGGAACACAAGTAGAGAGGCCATCACTTTTGTAGAAGGTGGCAGGAGTTGACTTAACGGACGACTGCTTCTTAAATGGACAGATCTATGTTGCCTGCTCCAGAGTGAGCTCACCAAGCAGCCTGGTGATCCTAGCACCTGAGGGCAGAACCACCAATGTGGTCTACAGAGAGGTCCTTCGGTAGAGAAAAAAACCAAGTACGTATATCTCACTTCATTTCTTATACTACAATCTTCTCCACTAGAATTCCTACAACAAATGTCACATTTCAAACTTCATATCATCATTATTATAAATGGATTTACAGAACTTAAATACCGTAGTGAAGCACAGGTATCAGGCTAGTTTAATAATAAATAAATAAATAAATTAGTTGGATTCCACCTGGAGGCCGGAAACCCCAATCCCTTATGTTTTTATGTGTTTGCATTAAACTATGGCATTATAAAAGGTCATACATATGCTTTCATTCAGTGACTCTTGACTAGTGGATTGCAACTCTGTATGAGTTCTTGTGAGACCTAAAATTGTAAACCAGGTATGAATGAGTATGGTTAGAGTGTTGGACTAGGATGTGGGAGAGCTAAGTTGAAAACCCCACTCTGCCATGAATACCTGCTGGATGGTCTTGGGCCAGTTATGTACTTTCAGCCTCATATACCTCACAGGGTTGTTGTGAGGTTAACACAGAAGACGGGAGACTATTGCTGCTCTAAGCTCCTTGGGGAAAGGGCAGGATTTTTTTTAAAAAAACATACTAAAGGTATAAAAAATAAATATTTTCTGAAAGACTCTACTCTAGCTTGCTTCTTTACTTATTTATATAACTAGCTCCACCAAAACTTAGATATCTGAGAGGGTCTAAACAATGTTCTCTGTATGGTATCATCACACTATTGAGTGAACATGTCTCTGTCATATCCCCTAAAAAACATCCATTTGTGTTTCCAAAAGAATCATAAATAAAAGCCCACACCAATTATAGTCAGCTCTTAGAGATCCATGGAAATAAAAGATAAACAAACCAGTTCCTGCAGTAAAGAAAGGTAAAACGACCCAGCTGTACATGAGGAGCACCATGATGGAAGCCATCTCTGCTCCAGAGATCAGCAGTGTGAAGAATACACATTACTGACTGAGTTACTCTATTTATAAGCTTCATGTGGCCACTCCCTCCTCCATTCCATAATGCCAAATTTCTGATGTCAACAGAACCTGAATAAATATTGGGTCACTCACCACCATCTTTTTCAAACCATAGAATTAAGAACAGAATGACCAGAGCAGAATAACATATAACCCGAACTTCCATTTTTACACTTCTCTTTTTTCTTACCAAGAATTATTGTTTCCCCTTTTTCTTTTTTGCACATCTTTTCTTTTATTCCTACCCATTTGCATTTCTTAAATGAGGCACTAACAGTCATGGTAGATGCTTTGGCCACTTTTGCTTTGATGCGTGGGCTCTATGGCAGTCTGATTTTGGATTATTTCAGTCCACTCAGTCTAGAGGGAGTTGACAGACTGCTCTCAACGGTACGCCCTGATCCATGCCCTTCATGGCTAATTAAAGCTGGTCGTGAAGGGTTCCAAGGTGCCCTTAGGAATATTATTAACAAGTTCCTATCAGAAGGACTGTTCCTGGGGGCACTCAAGGAAGTGATGGTCCACCCTCTCTTTAAAAAACCATGTTTGGATCCAGCCAAATTGGCAAACTATCAGCTGGTTTCCAACTTGCCCTATTTGGGCAAATTAATTGAGAGGGCAGTGACGATACAGCTGCAGGGCTTTATGGATGACACTTCCACATTAAAACCCTTCCAGTCTGGCTAACACCCAAGCCATGGGACAGAGAAGGCACTGGTTGCCCTCACAGATGACCTCTGGAGGCATCTAGATAAGGGCGGGACAGCGGTGCTGTTGTTGTTGGACCTGTCAGTGGCATTCAACACAGTTGACCATCAGCTACTGACCCACCACCTCGGCAACACTGGGATACAGGGGCTTGCCTTACAATGGCTCGTCTCCTTTCTCCAAGGTCGGGGACAAAGGGTAGCTCTCGGGGATCAGCTGTCTGGAAGGCACCCACTGATCTGTGGAGTGTGCCAAGCGGCAGTGCTCTCTCCAATGTTATTCAACATCTATATGCGCCTCCTTGCCCAGAATGCCTGGAGGCATGGGCTAGGGTGTCACCAATATGCAGATGCCACCCAGCTATATCTGCTGTTGGGCGGTCAGTCCAACTCTACCCTGGAAGATCTGGATTGGGCGTTAACAAGCCATGGCTGGTTGGCTTAGATTGAGCCAATTGAACTTGAATCTGATGAAGACAGAGGCCCTGTGCCTGAGTCAGAATGGACCAGGGTAGGGATCCCACTACCAGCCTTCGATGGGGCACCGTTGGTGCCAACGCCCAAGGTCAGGAGCTTGGGAGTGCTCCTGGATGCCTCCTTAATGTTGGAGGCCCAGGTAGCAGCCACTGTCAAGGCAGCCTTTTACCATCTTTGGCAGATTAGGCAGCTGGTTCCCTTTCTCGAACACAATGATCTGGCAACAGTGATCCATGTAATTGTCACCTCGAGATTAGACTACTGTAATGCTCTCTACAAGGGGCTGCCCTTGTCGCAAATCCAGAAGCTGCAGCTGATGCAAAATGTGGCAGCCAGGCTGCTGATGGGTCTCCCTGTGCAGGAACATATCCAGCCTGTGCTGAGGACACTTCACTGGCTGCTGATAGCATACTGCATTCACTTCAAGGTACTGGTTTTGACCTTTAAAGCCCTATATGGCCTGGGGCCTGTCTACCTAAGGGACCGCCTTTTCCCATATGTTCCCCAGAGAGCACTGAAGTTGGGGTCTCAAAACAATTTGGCCCTCCCTGGACCGAAAGGTGCCAAACTGGCCTCTACCAGGGCCAGGGCCTTCTCAGTAGTGGCTCTATGCTGATGGAATGAGCTCCCAGAAGACATCAGGGCCCTGCGGGACCTCTTACAGTTCCACAGGGCCTGCAAAATGGAGCTCTTCCACCAGGCCTTTGATTAGGAGTCACTACCAATAACAACTGAACTGTGGTAAAGCCCTCTATGTCAACATCAACAGCCTGTGATATCAACAGCAACTGCCTTTGGCCATATTCTTTAGTTACCATCATATCATGGCCTATGGGGATCTGTATGCAATGTTACTGCCACCAGCACTTTATCCATTAATTGTTATTTGTTAGCAGGGCTCTTTTTGTAGCAGGAACTCCTTTGCCTATTAGGTGACACACCCCTAATGTAGCCAACCCTCCAAGAGCTTACAGTAGCCCCTGTAAGAAGAGCTCTGTAAGCTCTTGGAGGATTGGCTACATTAGGGGTGTAATGTAAAGGAGTTCCTGCTACAAAAAGAGCCCTGAGTTTTATGATGCTGCATTATGTTTAATGCATTTGTGTTTCAATATATTTTAACTTTTTTAATGTAAGCCTCCCCGAGCCTGCCTCAGCACGAAGGGTGGGATAGAAATTGAATTAAATAAATAAATAAATTACACTCTGCTGAGGTCCTGCCCTCCCCAGAGCCCTCTGCACACCTAAATTTCCAGGAATTTCCCAGTGCAGAGTTGGCAACCCTACCCAAAGCTCTACCCTCAGACCTTCAGATAGGCATATACTCTTTGACTCTAGATTATATTTGTAGCTTTAATTCGCATCTTTCATGAGCCACCATTTTATAGCTGTTTAATCTTCTGGGAATATCATTACTTAATGTTTGCCTTGCCTTATGTTCCTCACTAGCAATTTAGTACACACACACACACACACAAAGCCTCCCAAAGGTTTGTGAATTTACCTAACACTTTATCTATCTTAGTACAGGAAACAAAGCATAGTTGCTGTTGATCACTGTTAAGAGACAGAAGGCCCTTAAAAAGCCACTTCGTGTTTTTTCTCAGCTTAATGTTATCTGCTATAATGGCCAGCACTGTACCCAAAAGGATAGGAAATAGTCATTGGCATTCATGATTCCCAATCTTTTCTTTTGCTATTTGAGACCCAGTTTGGTATAGTGGTTACGAGCACAGACTCTAATTGGGGAGAACCGTGTTTGATTCCCCACTCCTCCACATGATGCTGCTGTTGTGACCTTGGGTCAGTTACAAGTTCTCTCTGAGCTGTTCTCTCATGAGCAGTTCTCGAAAGAGCTCTCTCAGCCCCACCTACCTCACAGGCCGATTGTATGCAGCACTGATTGTCCATTGTTGTCTGTTGTTGTGCCATCACAAACTCATTTGTGCCTCTTTCAAGAAGTTTTGCAACTTCAAAAAATGCTTTTGAAAGAAAGGCAAGTGAATGCTTATCAACCACATAGATTCAGGTGGGCAGCCGTGTTGGTCTGAAGCAGCAGAACAAAGTTCGAGACCAGTGACACCTTTAAGACCAACAAAGCTTTTTTCAAGGTTTAAGCATCTGTGTGCGCACACACACTTCTCTGATATATTGAAATTTATTTATTTTATTTATAAATTCAATTTATATACTGCCCTTCCCTGAGTTCATCTGTTATCAGTCCGTACATATATGTAGAGGGTGAGCAGCAAATTAAAATACAACATATTGAAGATGTTCAACAGATCCAAGGACCAAACAGGAATAACAAGCTTAGTTTATATGATTATTTGGCTTAGTTTATATATCCATTATATAAATATTATTATATATATTTAAGCTTAGTTTATATATTTATTGGGGTTTAATTCCGGGGAAAACATAGCAAAGGAAATAAATACATTGGAGATTGATGGGAAGATGCACCCTTCTTAATTGTGGAATGCTGAGAGTAATGAACTGAGACCCTGCCATTACATTCCATCCATTTCTTCTCAAGAGTGGAGGTGACGCTTGAGTAGACGCTTGAGAGAAGTTAGCAAGGACTAGAGATCTCATTCTGATCTTGACTTCTGAGCATAGATTTTAAAAAACCTTGTGCAGTGGAGCCATGTACAGAAAGAAGAAACATTTTTACAAACCTGGGAGGAACGCCCAGTTTTGCAGAAAACCACCAGAAATTGGGGGGGGGGGATTAAAACCCCAGGAAACTAAAACTTTCAAAATGCCAAACGAAATGTTGCAACAATACATTGCAAGATGTCAGTGGCATCCCAGCCAGAGGTGGCTTGAGGGAGAAGAGCCACAGAAAATCTCTGCTCCAAGCCCTCCTTGGTGCCTAAGAATGCCACAGGAAAGATGTGAGTAAGGAGAATGATGGAAAACCAATGCACAGTATCGTAATTCAGGATTCTTCTGGCTTACGTGAACTTGCCACTGCAGTGGTGGAAAATCCTTTTGGCCTTAGCCTTCCAAATGTTTGCATGGGAAACAGTATGTGAATTTAAATCAACTGGGAAGGGGTATGGAGAGATTTGACCCTAGAAGAGTTGAATTCAAAATTGTACTCCTGGCATGCACCGGTTTCTACATCCAGGCTTTCCTGAGATGGTCTCAGTCCTTTGGAATGGTAACCAGCAAGTAAGACTTCAGCACCCCTGTTGGTAACTGGGACCCCTCCCTGGAAAATTTTTATTTATGTCATAATTTGGCCTCATCCAAGTTTTAGAATATTAGGAAGGTATTATATCCTTAATCTGGGAGACAAAGTGGGGCTCTCAGAGCACTGAAGGATATTTCAAAGGAAGGAAGCAGGGTAGTGGACAATTTTCTTGGGAATGAACACATTCACTCACAGCCACTCACCACCACCCCATTCTGGAAAGGTGTTGTGAATCTGCATCACCCTGCAGTCTGTTCTTATTTAATTTCCTCCACCATTATTTTCCTTCTTCAGATGAACTTACCTAGACTCCACTTGTCAGACAGGCCCACAGAATCCTAAAATCACAGAGTTGGAACTGATCTCCAGGGTCATCTAGTTCAACCCCCTGTACTGTACAGGAAATTTACAAATACCTTCCACACACACATGCACAGTGACCCTTGCTCCATGCCCAGAAGATGTCGGGGGGGGGGAACCCCTCCCAGTATCCCTGACCAAACTGGTCTGGAAAAAAAGTTCTTCCTGACCCCCAGAGTGGTGATCAGCATTTCTATGGGCATGTAAGAAAGGGCCACAAGAACTAAGCACTGACGCAACCCTTCCTTGCCCTCCTTCTCATGATCTGCCTAAGCTCACAGAATCAGCCATCTAGTCTCTGTTTGAAAACCTACAAAGAAGGAGAGCCTACTGTTGAGATCCACATGTCTTGTAAGTCTGGCTAGATGTATTTGATCTAGTGACAGGTAGCTGTCAGCCAGGAATCTCTGTTAGAGCTGGCTATAACTGGTTCAGGGCAGTCTTGCCACTGCTATCACAGTGACTCAGCACTGAAGCCTGATTGGCTAGTGTTTGTATAAATGTACAATGAGTGATGTAGAGTCTCTCCTCCTCATTTGTATGATTGCAGCAGAGCACTTTGACACTCTGTTTGATGGTGGCTGTGGTGTGTAAATAAATGTATATAGTTTGCACCTAGCTGAAGCCTCCAGTATTATTTGGATACTCGCACTCTCTTCTGGCCCACTCCATGCCTACCACTTCTGCTGTTCAAACCTGCGACAGGGTTATGGGCCCAGCCTACGGTTGGCTGTGCATGGAGTAAGTTGGAGCTGTTGGGAGCTGTGGAAGCAGTATCTGTGGAGTTGTCTGTCTGCTGTGGCTTTCTTTGTTGGAGAGAAAGCAGTGTCTGGCCGTGCTTTCTGAGAAGCAGGCTGGAGGAGCTGTGAGCTGAAGGAGCCAGAGGTCGGTTGCAGTGTGTGGGAGTCCTGTGTGGAGGAGGACACCAAGCAGCCAGAGCCGAGAGACCAGCAGCCGGGAGCTGGGAGCAAGCATCATGGCTCAGGTACCTGCTTCCCAGCTGGTTGAAAAGCTCACTTCTACAAACTATAACAATTGGGCTCTTAAAATGTGGTTCTTTCTTGTGAAGGAGGGGCTTTGGAAATATGTAAATGACCCCCCTGAAGATCCAACGCCGCTTGATGAGAAAAATGATGAAAAAGCCCTAGCACTGATTGTTCTGAGTGTCAGTGATGATCAGCTTGTTTATGTTGCTCAAGCTGAAAGTGCTGAACAGGCTTGGTCTTCACTTAAAGACGTTTATCAGCAGGCTAATGTCGGGTCTCTTATCTCGTTAACCCGGCATTTGTATAGAAAGCTGTAAGCACCCCAGGAGCCTGTGAAAGACCATCTCAAGGTCTTGATGGATTATTTTCGTCAGCTTCAGGAGTGTGACAAAGTTTTTGAGGAAATTGAGAAAACATTCATAATCTTATCATCGTTATAACAAAAATTTGACACAATTTTGCCTGCTTTCGAAACAGTGGATGAAAAAGTTTTAACAGTCCAGTTTGTCACCGGAAAGTTAATCCAACACGAGGAGTGACTTGTTGAATCTAGGCAGCATGCCAGGGAGTCTGGGCAGTCGGCCAAGGTGACCAGGCACAGTTCCAGGCAATCTGCAGAAGAGATAGCAGAAAGCACCTGTTCTGTTGCTGTTGCCACTCTCCAGAAACAGTCCAAAGATACTTCCAGAGGCAGCAAGAACAAGAGGAAATGTTTTTTCTGCGGCTCTACAGACCATGTGGTCCGTTTCTGTCCTCAGAGGCAGAAGCAAGGAAAGAAACAGCCTGAGTCTCAGCATTCTGTAGCTATGGTGGGCCCTGTGGACAATTTTGTGGTTTCATCCTGGTTACTCAATTCAGGCACATCCCAAACATATTGCAAGGACGAGGGGCTTCTACACAATACTAGAACCTCTCCCTTAACACACGTGAGTCTTGCAGATGGGACGCCTTCCCAGGTTACAGCTGAGGGGGATGTGTTTTTCCCCAACTTAAACCATACTCTAAAGGGGGTGATTTGTGTACCTGGTCTACAAAATAATTTGTTAAGCATTATGAGTTTGGACACTGCAGGGTTCCAAGTGGTATTTGCTAACTGTCATGCCAGAGATACTGATTCGCAGAATCATTACAGAGAAGAGGCCTGTAAGTTTAGTCAGGATCAGCACATCCAGTAAGCTAAGCAAATGGGAGACAGCTGGGTCAAGGCAGCAATCTCTAATTAGCCTAGGACGGGGATTGGGAAAGTGAGAAATAAGAATCCAGTCCAAGAAGCAGAGAGAGACCAGAGGAACCGATGGACTTGCCTGAACACGCACACATCTGTGCATTCAGAGGAAGCTGTGAGACTGGAGGTTCTCGACAACTTGACGAATGCCAGGAATGCTGCACATGGCCTTGAAGAGCCAGAGGCAAGAATCTTCCTGAACTGCTCACCGTGAGGTATAGTCTGGATGCAGGAGCTGCTCAGAAGACAGCCAGTGTCTACAAGCAAGTGAGTCTTGGCAGTTCTGTGTAAACCCTGAAGCAAGTGGCTAAGCCAGAGGGAGCCGGACGTTCAGGGAGAAAGGATCAACAAACCGTCTGTATATAGTAGCTAGATAGTTAGGGTTAGTTTTGTCTATTGTCCGTTTTATTCCACAACTCCCCCTTATTTGTTTTTACTTCCTTTGAATAAACCTTTATGTTTTATAAGCTGGGAGTCTGAACAAGTCTGTGGGCAGTAGAGACTGTTTATGTGCCCTCCTTGCTTCTCCTAAGCTGAGCTGGCTGGCTCTGTAAACGAAGGGGACTCAGGATAAGGAACGCACGCTACCAGTGTGACCCTGAGCCCCAGTCTAAATTGAGGCCCAGACCCAAGGGGTTGCCTGAGAGATATTGTGGTCAAACACACACCTGGCACCCCAGGGCTCTAATAGACGAAGCATTTACAACACATGTATGTGATATGGTGGCAGTTATATGACACTAACAAAGAATGCAAAATTATGAAAGCTGGTAAAGTGTGTGCAATAGGCAGGTTGCAAAATAATGTTTATGTGCTGAACAACACTATAGGAAATGTACAAGCTGTTACCAATGTTAACCCCCACAATAACTGTCAACATTTGTTACACCGTCGTCTAGGTCATGTGAGTTACAAAACTATTCAAAAGACTCTGGCCCTGACAGGCCAAGAGGGTGTAAAAGAGTGTAAAAACTACCTAGACTGTGAGGTATGTAAGATGGCAAATTCTAAAGCATTTCCAGTCGCAAAACAGAGCTTGAGAGAGTCTCAAAAGCCTTTGGCTTTGGTTCATATGGATGTGGTTGGTCATTTTCCAAAAAGCCATTCGGGTAACAAGTATGTTCTTATTATTACTGATGACTGGTCAGATTTTGCTGGGTGTATGTGATGAAGTACAAGTCTGATGTCTTCTCAACCTTTAAATATTGGTATAAAAGAGTAAAGAACCAGTTTGGCAATGTGCTAGCCATCCAAACTGACATGGGAGGGGAATTTACCTCCAATGCCTTTGAGCACTTCCTACAACTGAAGGAATAAAACATAGGGTTGCCAATGTCTGTACTCCAGCAGAAAATGGTGTAGCCGAGCGCAAAGGTGGGGTTCTTCAGAACATGATGTATGCAATGTTGAAGGATTCTGGCCTGGGTATTGCGTTTTGGGCTGAGGCAATGAAAAATGCCTGTTGTATAAGCAACCGGATTTATTCACACTCTGTAGAGGATATGCCATTCAGGTTACTGTACAATCGTTTACCAAATCTGGATTACCCAAGGGTTTTTGGCTCCAAAGCATGGGTGAACATACCTCTTGAGCGCAGAAGGAAAGGGGGAGCCAAAGCCAGGAAATTGGTCTTCCTTGGTTATCAGTCTGGCATGAAGACCTATATATTTTCTGATCAGTACAACAAAGTGAGTTTCAGCAGGTCTGCCTCTTTTTGTGAGCATGAAAACTGGGGAAAGATTCATGCAAATGAAGTACCACAAATGGTTGCTTTACCTAGCTCTGATATCACTGAGGGTGTCAGTAATGAACCTGTGATCAAACAAGAGCAACAACCTGTAAATGTGCAGTCTGATGGTGTGCAAAATGAGAAAGTACTACCAAGGGTTTCTATGCGCAGTACTAAGGGCATACCTCCTGTAAGATATGGCTATGATGTCAATCATGTTTTCATTAAGGAGCCTCAAACCTACCATGAAGTATTGCAAATGCCTACAGTTGAAAAGGAGGCATGGTTTCAGAGTGGCCCTCGTAAAAGCAGGGCAAAATAACATGAGAGTGGATTATTTTGTTTTGGCAAATGCACCCATCTCTGAGAAGGTTTACATAGCACAAACTTGCTAGTGTTGTGTGCAGTTAGAATGGGTTTTACAACTGCTAACTGACTTCAATATAAACTATGTACTACCAATTAATGTTTTCTGTGACAATGTGGCTACACAACAGCTGGCTGATACACAAAGTATTAGAGTAAGAAGCAGGCACATTAACATAAGGTACATGAATGTCAAAGATGAACTACAACGAGGTTTAATTAAGTTAACCTATTGTGCTTCCAAGTCAAACGTAGCTGACTTGTTTACCAAGTGCCTTGATGTGAAAACGTTTACTGATTTCAAGATCAAATTGAACATCCAGATGCAGACTTAAGGGGGAGTGTTGAGATCCACATGTCTTGTAAGTCTGACTAGATGTATTTGATCTAGTGACAGGTAGCTGTCAGCCAGGAATCTCTGTTAGAGCTGGCTATAACCGGTTCAGGGCAGTCTTGCCACTGCTATCACAGTGACTCAGCACTGAAGCCTGATTGGCTAGTGTTTGTATAAATGTACAATGAGTGATGTAGAGTCTCTCCTCCTCATTTGTATGATTGCAGCAGAGCACTTTGACACTCTGTTTGATGGTGGCTGTGGTGTGTAAATAAATGTATATAGTTTGCACCTAGCTGAAGCCTCCAGTATTATTTGGATACGCGCACTCTCTTCTGGCCCACTCCATGCCTACCACTTCTGCTGTTCGAACCTGCGACACCTACCACCTCCCAAGGAAGCCTGCTCCACTAAGGAACTGCTCTGTCAGGAAGTTCTTCCCAATGTTTAGCCAAAAGCTCTTCTGATTTAATTTCAACCCATTGGTCCTGGTCCAACTTTCTGGGGCAACAGAAAACAATTCCACTCCATCCTCTATATGACAGCTCTTCAAGTACTTGAAGATGGTTATCATCTCACCTCTCAGTTGTCTCCTTTCCAGGTAAAACATATCCAGTTCCTTCCTCATAGGACTTGGTCTCACAGATCTATCCCCATCCCCATTTAGTAACATTGTCAAGGTTAGAAGTTAGTAAATATATGTGTGTGCATGATCTTTGCTGTTATTCTATTGGCTGATTCCCTATGCTATTAGTTTTCTTAATAAGCTTTCAATGTTAGACCTATGCCTGTTCATTTCCAAGAATCTGCCCACTTTATATGAAACGTTAGACCTAATTTTAAACCCCAGTATACCTCTGGCAGAAGGCCCCCATAATAATTGCACTGGGCACCAATATGTATGAGCACTTGATGTGTTAAAGAGGGACACTCCTATAGTCAAAATTATACACATATAGGCCATATGGGTAACAGACTGACATACCAAAGTGGTTCAGAGGGCATCTTCACTTGTCACATTTAGGAAGGCGTGTAAGACAGTCAATTTCAGAGACTGTTAGAGAGGCAAACTATTCGAGAAGTTTTATTGTATTTATGTGTTTATTTATAATACTGCTATACCACCTCTCCATCCAGAGAACCGAGTTGAGGCAGCTTGCAGAGTAAAACATGATAAAAACATCAAATACTGTAAAAGTTAACAATGGCTCAAGTCTTAAAAGCCCAGCATTAAAACATTAGGCAGAGCATAAAACCAATGAGTGCCTTAAAATGGGTCTCCTAAAACAGTTTTCTCAGACTAGAAGCTGATGCTGGTAAAATATCAAGCAGTTAATTACAAGCCTGGCTAAAAATAATTATTTTGACCCAAAAGAGAGTAGATGAGCCTCAAGAAGAAGGGCATTCCACAAGTGAGGTGCCAACCCAGAATAAGACTTGTCTTTGGGCACCATCCACCTCGCTTCCAAAGGCAGAAGCACAGAGGCCAGGCTCAGCAAGCTTTTGTAGTATAAAGGGAAGCAGGACAGAGCCGCACAACACTAGGTCATGGCAAATTTCCGTTGCTGGCTGAATCTTAATGGTCATCACTGGGTTGCTGTTGGTCTCCTGGGGGAAAGCAGCACATAAGTTGTCAGACAATTTCATGTCTTGCAAACAGCAAAGCGGTCAAAAGAGGGAACTTTCTAGATGTTATCCAAGAAGCAGACTTCCGGAAGTAGGAGAGATGTACTTACAAGGGAGTGTCTTATGTTCAGAAAATTTGTTATTATTTGTACACTTCCTATTGTCATTTCAACACCATCTTCTCTGGAATATTCCAGAGAAAGAAAACGATCACTGTCCCTATTTATTATTCTTATTGACCCACACTGCTGACATTTGCTTACAAGGGTACAACATAAGAAAGCACATGTTTAATGTGTGCACTTCTACTGGTATATAGTGTGCTGGGTGCCAATGGTCCCTCTAAGCTGTGGAGTCTTGTGAGCAAAAATTCTACTTTGTGAGCTACTGGCATGAAAGTTGTGAGCAAGCAATTTGGCTACTGCATGAATCAGTTTGCTCTGGAGCCCTCCTTCCTGAGCTGGGACAAAAAATGTGTGAGCCGGAGGCTAAAAAACTGTGAGCTAGCTCACATTAACTCAGCTTAGAGGGAACACTGCTGGGTGCACACATGTAGGGAAATCACAAACCTTTTTTAAGCAAAAGTGAGCAGTGTTGAACTGCTGAGAGTGACCTCAGGCCTCCAGACAAGTGGCCTTTATTTATGGGTCATTAAGGTGCCCCAGGATTGCACATTGTATTTGCCATTAAAAATTAACAGTACCATCTTAAGCAGAGTTACACCCTTCCATGTCCATGGACATCAATTCGGTTTAGGTAGGCATTGAGAACCAGCATGGTATAGTGGTTAGATTAGTCTGGGAGATCCAAGTTTGAATCCCCACTTTGCCTTGGAAACCTGTTGGGTAACCCTGGGACAGCCACACACACTCAACCTAACCTACCTCACAAGGTTGTTGTGAGGATAAAATGGAGGAGAGGCATGAGATGTAAGCTGCTTTACATTCACATTGAGGAGGAAGGTAAATAAATAAATAAGCTGCTCTTCAGAAACTGAAATAGAGAGGAATGGTAGTTACCAATATCCCTTGAAAAACACAGAGAAGGAAGACAAGCAGGATGGAGAAAAACTATAAAAGTAGGATATACCACACATTGTGTAATGAATAGATCAACTTGGAATGGGAAGCCTTTCTGATCCATCACACAGAAAGCTCTCCAAACCAGCTGCTTTCTCTGCCCACACAACTGCTGCAAGCAACACCTGGAAATCTGTGTAACAAGCTCTGTGTGTGTCTCCTGTCCTCTGCCTTTTTTACCTGATGCCTCACAGTAAGTCCACTTGAGATCCGCATCATAGTTACCAGTGAGAGAACACCCGAGTTTCCCACTAGATACCCCATCTGTTGTGCAAGATAAATATGTCTCTCCTTTGAAGATGAAAGGGAAAACACATGGCCCTGTAGGACTTGAATCTAGTCCTAGAAGGGGGGAGAGAGATTCAGAGCTGGTTAATTTTTAAAAAATTAAAGGCAACAGTAAACAAAACATTAAAAGAATGTTACATACATAATATATCTTTTATCTAGTTCAGTTAAAAACAAACAAACCCTAAACTCTATTATGTTCACCTAATTATACACTAGGGATGGGCATAAACTGGGGAAATGGTGGTTTGTGATGGTTCATGGTTCATTTGATTATATGAACCATGAACTTTCATATACACAATCTGCTCCCATAGAACTGTCTGGAGAACAAACCACTCTAATGAAGCAAATAAAGCTCCATGGGGAAAAAGCAGTTTGCTTTTCGATTCAGAAACAATGTGACCAAACAAACTGGTTTGAAACGAACCACAATCAGCCTCGTTCATGCTCAAACCGCAGTTCATTTCTCAGTTCATGCCCATCCCTATTATACGCTCATAGCTTTACTGCTTCTGCTGTCTGATATAAATAAATAAAATCTCTAACAGACTTTTGTTCAAATATACCTCAAAATATCATCTTTTATCTTCTCATTAGGTACGTTTCTATTCCAGTATGCAATAAATAAATACCATGTCTTCATAGTTAACGTTTCTCTAATCCTGACACAACAATCAGAAGACCTGTATTCTCTGCTATTACACTTCTGGATAGCTACAGCCCACAAGTGGGTATCATGGGATTGCAACCAATGAATATTACCCTTGGGAAGATTTGATAGGTGGATTTGGGATGGGGCATCCCTTTCCTTGTTGCAGCTGATTTCCTTGAATTAGCTTCAGCTACTCATCACTACACGTACAGGGACACTTCTTCTCACCTTTGTTCTGCTGGCTAAGCCCTCTAGTTTTTATTATATGGCTAGTCTATAAAAGGCGGTAGACCTGGTAAACTTGAGGGTAGACTTCCGGACAATTCAAAGATCACTGATTATTCAAGGCTATAACACACTGCCACAACATACTTCCTCTTTGGCATGATACAGAAGATAACTATTGTTTTTTTTCTGATTATGGAAGGTAACACAGCAGTAGAACTCTCTAGCTCAGCACTGTTCAAACCCAAGTCCTTTTTTTGCAGTCCTGCCTGACCTGTGAACATTATCTGCCAATATAATAGGCCCAATTGTCATACTTGTATCAGCACAGTAGCTCCACTTCTTATCCTGATCATAGTTCCCAGTGGTGGCACACCAGAATCTCCCATCCCCAGTATCTTCATTGGTGCAGGTGTAGAATGTCCGGCTCTTGTAGATGAAGGGGAAAACACAGGCCTGGCCATCAGAGTTGCCTTCATACTCTACATTTAGGGAAACAACCAAATAAGCAGGGGATGGATTTAGCTGAGATTTGTTAAACACTAGAGGTTGATGGCATAGTATAGCCCAAGCTCATCAGTAAACAGGGTCAGGACTAGGATGGGACATAACCAAGGAAGGCCCTGCAGAAGAAGGCAATGGCAAACCACTTCAACTTCTCCCTTGCCTTGAAAGCCCTTTCCTGTGGTTGCTTTAAGTCGGTTGCAGCGTAACAGCACTAGAGAGGCTAAAAGAGTCAAAGACTAGCTGTGACCTGGATAGCACAGGAACGCCCAATCTTGTCAGATCTTGGAAGTTAAGCAGCATCACCAATGGCAAGTACTCAAATGGGAGACCTCCTTGAAATACAAAAGCTGGCAGGCAGGGGCAGGCTTTATTCAGCCACATCTCTAATTATCCTCCATGCCCCCAGTAGGGGTGAGCCGGCCCATAGTCAAGATTTCTTTTGGTTTGTGGGACATTTTTTTTTCTTGTGGGGTGGCCATTTTTTCCCTTTAATACAAAGGAATTGCAGCTCTTCAGACATGAACTGTATTTTTAGGTACCTTAATGCTAGCTGTAGCACCCCCTGATCCTACAGAGTCTTATGGAGCAGAAATGAGGAAGGATTCTCACACACACACACACACACACACACACACACACACACACACACACAGAAGCATCAGCCAAGCAAAGTGTGGAGCCGCCGGCTGATTACTCTCCTGGGTGTCAAGTGGATTCCTTCTGATCCAGGAAAAAATCCTGTTTCCACCAGCCAGATGCCACTGGAATCCCCAAGCCTGGCAGAAAAGCAGGTCCCTCCCAGCACATGGATTCTGTTGCTCAGATAACACCCAGGGCGGGATCCAGCCAGCATGAGATTAGCCCAGGCACCCCAGGTCAGTCAGACCACAGGCGGCAGGGCCTTCTGCATGTGCTTAGAGGTGTGCTCCTTCAGCTGTTGGCTTGGCAGCCACCCCTCCTACACAGCCTGCTGGGCTCTACCAAGCCAGGTTGTCTCTTGGCATCCAGCCACTCTGCCCTCTTCCCAGCCAGCCAGCCTACCATTCAGCTTGGCCACCAGGACCACCCAAGCTGGCACAGAGGAGGAGGAGGCAGGAGGCAGGTGCTGGGGTGGCACCCCTTGGCCTCTCTCACTCCCTCCCTCCCTGGCTTCATCCCTCCCTCCCGCCTTGCCTTGCGCTGCTGCCATCTGCCGAGTGCCACCCTAAACCATGTGAGGGCTCTGCCTGCTACCAGCACTGGGAAAGTTTAGGTGCTCTGGCCGGGTGCAGGCGGACAGGTGCTTGGGGGGGGGGGGCACTCAGTGCTCCCTGATAATTAAAAAAAAAAAATTTCTAGCACAGCTTTGTGGTTGATGTGTGATGGGGCCCCACCATAGTTATGGGCCTGGGGGGTCAGTCACCAGAGGTCACCATAACTTCCAAGTGCACACACTCTCACACACACACATTAAAAAAGAAAGAGTCGAGGACTGGTTTGAGTAAGGCAGGCAGACTGTACTATAATGGCATGTTTTACCTTGAAGAGCACATGCCTTCCATTTACTGTCTTTGTCATAGTCAGCTGTCGTAGCGCACCACAGTTGTCCATCTTCATCTCCCTCCTTGGTGCATGCAGAGTAGGACTTCCCCTCGAAAATGAAGGGAAAGTGGCATGGGCGGGGTTCTGAGAAGGAAGCATAAGGTGCAAGGAGGAGAAAAAGAGAAGTTACATTGATGATCAATGTGGAAAGTGTGTGATCCAATGGTTGTGGGGCCAGGAAATGTTTCCTTTTATTGATAAAAGCATGAGTCATGTGCCTACCAGCTGCCCAGAGGGACGGGGCACTACTTCTCTATAAAGAAATACACAAGCTTAAACCATAGAAGCATCCTATTCCGGCAACTATTCTCCATGTACATCAGTCAATGTTCCTTAGACCTTTCAAACTCAGGTCCTTTATAAACTGCCCCAAGGTCACACATAATGGATTGAATCCAACAAGCTCTTCTGCTCGTGGAAAAGGGAGGAAAGGTCCTTGACCACCCAGGCATCTTACTAAAGGCAGATCCAATCAGAACACAGGGAGGCTGAGGAAGATTTCCTGTGGTTAAAAGTTTCTGCAGCTTCCCTATTTCTCTACAAGTTCAGTGCTTAGTTCTTGTGGCCCTTTCGTACACATCCATGGAAATGCTGATCACCACTCTGGGATCAGGAAGCAATTTTTTCCCAGGCCAGTTTGGCTGGAGGTACTGGAGGTTTCTTGTCATCTTCTGGGTGTGAAACAGAAGTCACTGGGGGTATGGGGGGACTAGATGTGCAGGGGGTTGAACTAGATGACCCTGGAAGTCCCTTCCAACTTTATGATTATATGATTCTAAGTTGAAGCATCTATGGTTAGCAAAGCAGTCCTCCTGTCTGCCATGTTATATCTCTACTGCTCAAAGAATAACAAGTCATGTGGATCTTTTTCCTCTCTGAAAGTTCACACCTTTTTCCTCTATGTGTCATGTGCCCCCCCCAGGCCACAGTTTGCTAATCAATGGCCCAGTAGAACACAAGTATGCTCCCATATCTGTATATACCAGTATGCAGACAAAACAACTGCAGTACCAAAAAAAAAAAGATGATCATCCCAACTCATTAGAGGTCCACTAAGTTTTCCTTCCTTTGTTCTGTTGTTGTTGTTGTTTTTTACCTGAGGGATCGCAGTATGTCCATTTGGAATCCCTGTCATAGTTTCTGGTAAGAGAGCACCAGAGCTTCCCAGAAGAGTTCCCAGCAGTTGTGCATGAGGAATAGGACTTGCCCTCGTAAATAAAAGGGAAGACGCAGGGCCCCGTGTTATTTTCATGTTGCCCTGAAATACAGAAGTTCTGTTAGTATCAGGGGAAGAGACTGTGGGGAATTTCAGACAGATGATATAATCCGGAAGAGGAACGGTTCCCAAACGGTTTCTGGTCTGGCATTTCAGACAGAACCGTTTTAGAACCGGTTCCCTACCGGAATATATTTGTAATTTCACACAGAATCGCTTCTGTCCCGTTCAGGAAACGGGGCTGAAGCGTTTTACCTGTCAACCGCTTCCAAGTAGTCGTCAGTTTCTTCTCCCGGATCCGATATGCTTTTTTCCCGCCTTTTTTCGCCCGCACGGGCAATCTCCTGTGTTGTTTTTTTTTAACGTTCGCTTTAGAGCGCTATAGCACAATAGCATCATAGCAACCTCATTGGAATGCCTGCAGTGTTGTTTTATAGCACTATAGCGCTATAGCGCTCTAAAGCGAACATTTTTTTTAAAAAAAAGGCGTGGCGGGAACAAAGCGGTGCAATCTGAATTGCCAAACCGCTTCTGATTCGGCTCTTTTCCGGTCAGGGAAAGCCATGTGTGAAATGGCAGCCCTGTACCGGTTTACTTCAAGACGAATCAGAAACGGCTTCAAACCGACAGAGTCTCGGTAATGTGAAATTCCCTAGTGGCTTTGTGGTAGAGCATCTGTTCTACATGCAGAAGGTCCCAGGGTCAGTTCCCACCATCTCTATTTAGAAGGATCAGATCTGGTGAAAGATCTCTACCAGAGACCCCAGAGAGATACTGCAAGACAATACTGACTAGCATAAGGCAGCTTCATGGGAACAATGTTTCTGGAATCCGGTCACAGATACTCAGATTTTCCCTGCCTCCTGCTGGGACTAACAACCATCTCAGAGGAACAGGGGCCATTTAACTCAGCCATGATGTAGAATGAGACTGAGGTTGGACTTCATTGTCATTTGTTAACTACACTCTCTATGGAATGCTCTACGCCAGCATTTCCCAGACAGTCGATTCCAACCCAAGGGTGGTTTGTGAAGCCTATGACATTGGGTCCCAGACTTTTGCAGTTTTATTGAATTTTTGCATGCTCTGTTTTTTTTTAAGTGGGTCACCGTACCAAGTAAATTTGGACATGGGTCATGATAACAAAAAAGTTGGGAGCCTCTGCTCTGCTCTACAGGATACATAATTTATCCTTTGGGAACACTTGCTTTGTTCTAATGCACAGCCCTTCTTCTCAATTTCCATCTACAGCAGGTAGCGCACTGACATAACCCTGACACTGGGTTTTGTGTAGAACCAGGAACAGATTAGCAGTATCTTCTCAGGCCTTCTGGAGCAGGCTTTAAACTTTTTTTATTACTCTAAGAAACCGTTCTTTAAGACCAACCCTTGCTTTGGCACAAATTGTACATTTTATGGTTATATTTTATGGGTTATTAGCTAATTTGAGGCAGAAAGACACAAATCAGCAAACTGACTCAATATCTGAGCACCGCTGGTTAGCATTGCAGCCCCCAATGAACTTACTTGTATCCGCACAGTAGCTCCACTTCTTGTCCTTGTCATAACTTCCAGTGGTGGCACACCAAAATCTCCCATCTTCAGTATCTTCATTGGTGCAGGTGTAGAATGTCTGGTTCCTGTATGTAAAGGGGAAGACACAGGCCTGCCCATTGGAGTTCCCTTCATACTCTGCAGCGATGGGGAAACCAGAATACGGAGAGGCTGAATTTAGTGGCAGTTTGTCATAACGAAAAAGTGGTTTGAAAGCTCTCCATATGGACAGACTGGGTGTTGTTCACACAGTCTTGACACCTGTACTTGGTTTAAGCTTCCAACATAGTTTTGGTTGACTTACAAATTTGAAATTTCATAGAGACTGACCTTTTGTTGGTGTTAGGTAGATTTCTCTCAACAATTCAATCTTTCTTTTTAAGCTTGCTGCTACCACATTTCTTACCTTGCCAAGAACATGCCTTCCATTTAGTGTCTCTGTCATAGCTTGCTGTTGTGGCACACCACAACTGTCCATCACCAGCCCCATCTTTGGTGCATGTGGAGTAGGATTTCCTCTTGAAAATGAAGGGGAAGTGGCACGGGCGAGGTTCTGAGGAGGAAGCAACAGGGCAGGGGAACAAGGAATAAGGACAGGGAGTAATAGAAAAGAGTAATAAAAACTTTGTGGCAGGTAAGAACTGGGTGAAGTTTTTAATTATTTTATTTCTGAACCAATCTATATCTTTTTGCATGATACATATTAAACACAGCGGTCACTGGGTTAATCACATTATACATAACGGTGCATAAACTCATCGTTCCATGAGATAAGTGTAGAATAAACATTATATATTTACGCAAACACACATGTTTATATACTATATATAAGCTAGTCCTCACTAAACTAATCCTGTCCTATTAAATAAAAGGGTAGTGGTCTGGCAAGATTCTATGCTTGGCAAAATAAATTCGCTCCCTGGTATGTCGCTCAGAATCTGCCCCTATCCACTAGCTGCATTGCCTGAGTTCTCTCCCACCCACTGCAGCCTAGGCCACTCTTCTCTGATTGGGCCAGCATTTCAAGCTCATTTGCATACGGAAGCTGATTGAACTTCACTCCATTTTGCACCTCAAACTCCCCCCCACCGCAAGACAGTTGGAATTGTCAGTTGTTTATGCAACCTGTTGTATTCTGAGGTAAAATATGTCCTCACTCACAACACTTCCCCTTCAAAAGAAACAAACCCAATAACACAACCATGCCACACCACAAAAAAGACAGGTCACACCACAAGCAGAATACCACAAGGCAAAAAAAGCTCTGGTACTAATTCTGGCAGGGGACACTGTGAGTGTAGAAAATGATTTATCGACACAATATGATAAGTATGAGACACGACACAGGAGATAAGTTCAAAGTGATTTCAGCTTTATTTCAGCTCCAATTAGACCAGCTAAGGACTAGACCAGCTAGACCAAATACAGTTCCAAAAATAGCAGTTTATATACACTTCGGGCTGTAGCAGCCACACCCACAGAATGTAAAACGCGCCAATAACATTTAAACAGGCAGCCAATCATAATGCAGTTATAAGGACCAATCATCATGTTCCTTATGACCAATCACAGTTGTTCCTTCTATGAGCCCTTTGATTGGGCAATACTTGTGCAGCTTTACAATCCGCATAATGAGCACCTGCTCACTATGCTTACCATTATGTCTCTGAGGACATAACACAATGGAAAATCTTTAGGAATTGTTTGGTGCATTTACCATGGGGCACCCGCCCAGAGCCTCTGGCATTTTCTCACTCTGCTGGCATCAAAACCAATTGAAGGCAAAATAGAGATATGGAGACTTTTCCATCCTGCTTTGCATCAATTTGTCTTTGTTGGCAATGGCAACCCTAGGCCTGGCTGCTTGCTCCTGTTCAAGCAGGAGCATCCCTATGGAAACTGCCTGGGTGATTTTGGACCAGCCAGAGACTTTCTGCCTAACCTGCCTTACATGGTTGCTGCCTTACACAAAGCCGAAAAGAATGAAGTAAACTGCTTTGCTCCCCGCTAATGAGAAAGACAGAATTTTGCCTAGGAAGAGGCTGCTGAGAGGGGATGAGATAAAGTTGCCAACTATAGGTATGGAAATTCCTGGAGATTTGAGGGCTGGAACCCAGAGAGGGTGAGGTTTGAGGAGGGGTGGGACCTCAGACAGGTACAGTGCCATAGACTCCACCCTCCAAACCAGCCTTTTTGTCCTGGGGAACTATTGTTGCCAATCTTGGCCCAGTGGCCATCAAACCATTTTCTTCCACCCCCTGCTGTGCAGCTGTCTTTCCCCTAAGGTTGCCAATCTCCAGGTGGGACTTGGAGATCTCCTGCTGTTACAATTTATCTCCAGATGACCAAGATCAGTTTCCCTGGAGAAAATGGCTGCTTTGGAGGGTAGACCATATGGCATTATACCCTGCTGAGTCCTTCCACCACCACCCCCCATGCTGCCCTCCACAGGATCCACCCCCAAATCTCCAGGTATTTCCCTACTTAGAGCTGGCAACCCTACTTTCCCCTCAGTGCCTGTTGGTAGGCAACCAAGCTTGGTCCTGTCACCTGTTTTGGCCTTTGAGAGAAAACTCATTGGGACCAGTCCTGATAGGGTTGCCAACTCCAGATAGGAAATTCCTGGAGATTTGAGGGATGGAGCCTGAAGTGGGTAAGGTTTCAGGAGGGGTGGGACCTCAGACATCCTCCCATCAAACTAGCCATTCCATCCTGGGGAACCATTGTTGCCAATCTCCAGGTGGGGGCTGGAGATCAATCAGAATTACAACTGCTCTCCAGGAGGGAGGGGGAGGAGATGGAAAGCTGAAGTCAGGGGAAGATAACAGTAGGTTGACAATTGGCTGGGAGGGAGATATGGTTGCCAACTCCAGGTTGGCAAATTTCTGGAGATTTGAGGGGTAGAGCCTGGAGATGGTGAGGTCTGAGGAGGGGTGGGGTCTCAGGCAGGTACAATGCCATAGACTCCACCCTCCAAACCAGCCAGTCCCTCATTGGAAACCATTGTTGCCAATCTCCAGGTGAGGGCTGGAGACCACTCAGAATTACAACTGCTCTGCAGGAGAGAGGGCAGAAGTCAGCTGAAGTCAGACGGGAAGCTAACAGTAGGTTGATGGTTAGCTGGGAAGGAGATGGGGTTGCCAACTCCAGGTTGGCAAATTCCTAGGGATTTCAGGGGTGGAACCTGGAGAGGGTGGGATTTGAGGAGAGGTTGGACCTCAGGCAGGTAGAATGCCATAGACTCCACTCTCCAAACCAGCCATTTCCCCTGGGTAACAATTGTTGTCAATCTCCAGGTGGGGGCTGGAGATCACTCAAAACTACAACTGCTCTTCAGATAGCAGAGATCAGTTCCTCTGGAGAAAATGGTGGTCTCTGTCATTATACCCTGCTGAGGTCACCACAGCAAATTCACACTGTGTGCCCAAAGCCAGGGCACTCTCCCTAAGCCTCTTTCTAGAGCCCGTTGTATTTATTTCCACAACGGGCCTTACTCCTAGTATGTTATAAATCAGTACATTTCCTAGATCCTACACAAAAAGTTGTTTTAACAAGTTTCATAAACTTCATACAACTACCAATAAATCATCAAATAGAGACCCTCTTCACAAATCTTAGTCATAATCTGAACATACCAAACTTTATTTAACTATTGCCTCAACAATGGAGTAGATTGCTGCTTCTAGTACTAATTTAATCATTTTAGCTGCACTAATTAATTGCAACAGGATTCCCTGTCACAGGGCTGGTTCTGGGTTTTGGAGCCCCCCCTCACATAGAAGAAGAAGAGAAGACATTGAATTTATATCCTGCCCTTCACTTGGAGTCTCAGCGCGACTTACAAACTCCTTTCCCTTCCCCTCCACTCAACAGACACTCTGTGAGATAGTTGGGGCTGAGAGAGCTTTTTCAAGAACTGCTCTTTCAAGAACAGCTCTGACAGAACTATGGCTTGCCCAAGGTCATCCAGCAGCAGCTGCAACTGGATGAGTGGGGAATCAAACCCAGTTCTCCCAAATTAGAGTCCACACATTTAACCACTACACCAAAACCAGGGCCCCCTCTCCTCCTCTGTCCACCAATATACACCCTACTCATACCCTTCTTCCTTCCCACCTACCTTCATACTCCCAGCTACCTGTGTGGCCTTCCCCTGTCTGTTCACAAGCCCTCCCACCAAATTTGCTCCAAACTGTCCACAGCTTTTTCCCTGGTGGCATTGGGCACAGTGCAGGCATCTGGGAGCCTGAGTGATGGAGCACTAGCAACTGAGCAGGCAGAGGGGTCAGCACCAGTGGCAGCTGCCACACACCTCAGGGTATGTTGATGCCAGCCCTGCCCTGTTGTCTTTCCATTCAACGTGGGACTTCACCCAATGAATAAATCCTCAGTCAAAGGTATGGCTCAAAATTATTTCTGTTTCTTTATGAACTATATTGGGTGTTTAAAGTGCAGTTTGCCTCTGCTATCATAGAAAATTATATATGTGAAAACAAACAGGGATGGACGAACCAATAAGATTTCAGTTTGTCCATCCCAGAATTATTTTTCTCTAAACAATTCAGCTTCAGATTATTCTTCTACACTTTTGTGATATCCGATCTATGCTTGTTTCTACACATTTTGGGTTCATTTTTCTTTCTTTTTTCATTTTAAGTGGGAGTTAAAAGTATTTATTTCCACTGGCTCCTGTCCTGAAACATGGTAGCCAAATAATCAAAATGTTTCTTGTCCTTCATACTGAATCCTACCCTTCCAGAATAAGAAGAAGAGAAGAGATTGGATTTATACCCCGCCCTTCACTGCCCAAAGGAATCTGAGAGTGGTTTACAAACTCCTTTTCCTTCCCCTCCTCACAACAGACACCCTGTGAGGTAGGTGGGGCTGAGAGAACTTCTGACAGAAACTGTCCTTGAGAGAACAGCTGTGCCAGAGCTTGTGACTGACCCAAGGTCACATCAGCAGGTGCAAGTGGAGGAGTGGGGAATCAAACCCGATTCTCCCAGATAAGAATCTGCACACTTAACCACTACACCAAACTGGTTCTATTCTCCCCATCTGTAAACCTCTTCCAAAATACCGTCTGAAACTCAAATGAACTATTTATGCCCATTCCTTCGGTTCCCCCCCCTTACCTGAGGGATCACAGTATGTCCACTTGGGGTTTATATCATGGTTGCTGGTGAGAGAGCACCAAAGTTTCCCATTAGATGTCCCAGCTGTTGTGCAGGAGGAATAGCACTTGTCATTGTATATGAATGGAAAGACACATGGTCCCATTTTGTTTGCATATAGTCCTGGAAGAAGGAAGAAAGGATGGGGGATGATACTTTTTGTCTAAAATGTCTGCGAGAGTTCTTACTGATGGGTGTCTCCTATGACAAGAGCAATTCCCTGGTCATTTCACTTAACCTCCCACATTCAGAACATCTATATTCTCTCCTGTTGCTTAAGGCTTCAAACATTGATCCAACTGCAAAGAGGAGGTAGGCTGGCATGACTAGTAAATCATATTTTCCCAGCACAGAATCAGTGGATAGGTTTTGTTGCCTTCTCCTGCCTCCATGACTTCACTAATCTTCTTAAATTACTGTGCTCTGTAAACATCCTGCTCTGATTCTCCTTTTCTTCTGAGCATTCTTGATCTGGGTGGTTTGGGGGGGTGACCTGTGATCTGGAAGATCAGCCCCTTCTAGACAATAATCTAATTGCCAGTTTATCAAACTATGTTCCAGCTTTGTGCCAGCCCCTACGTTAAATGAAGCACAGGGCTAACTAGGGTTACCAAACTGAAGGTGCGGCCTGGAGTTCTTCTGGAATTAGAACTAATCTCCAGATATGAGAATCCAAGTTGGTGGCTACTGCAGATGTCCTAAAGGAATGCTCCTTTTAATTATCTTTTAAACGTACTAACTTTTGTGCTTTTCTGAGAGAGAGAGATGCTGGAAGTTCTCCAAGAAGGGAACATTACAACTGTTATCCATTTGCTGTTATCTTCGGATCTCCAGTGGAATTTTAACTGAGCATTTTGATGTCTGGATGTCTCTGGTTGAAGGTAATTGCCCAGACCCAATAGATTTATGGCAAGGAAACTCTCCTTTCCTGAGCTGCAAATTGATCCCACCACCAAAAATGGAAGGAGTGTGCAAAGATGTTTTAGGGGGATTTCATGGCCAACTTTGACCAGATCTACCAATATAGTGGAAAGGGGAGAGTAGATCTGTTCTCCAGAGGCCAGGTCTACCAATAAAGTTATGTATCTGCATACATAAATGACTGAGCTAGGATCTCAGTCCCATTTAAGCCTGGTATTGAGAAAGTAAATATGATTGGCTACTCTGCGTAGCAGGCCAGTCAGGTTACTAGTAAGGTTCTGGAGGGAGACATGGTGATAGGTTCTTATGTTAATGTTGTGATCGGTTCTGTTAGCAACTCAGGGCGTGGCTTTGCCAGCCCGAATAGTTTAGAAAGAAGGCCCGTTGCCCTTCTGTTCTTGTGTCGGTCTTACCTGTTATATAAAGCTGAATCACTGTTCGAGATCTGCTGCCTTGAGTATCATATCTAACAAAAGTGAACTGGGATGGGTAGACCTGCCTCACATGCTTAACACCTCTCTATAGGCTAGGAAAAATGAAGTCAGCAGTAATGCTGGCCAAGTTTGGGACGAGTACAAAGTGGGTTTACCCAAAAACACTGGTAGCCATGGTAGACTGATTATTAGCAGCAACCCACACTAAACACTGAGGCAGTGTTATGTTGACACAGATCAGCTATTAGTAAACTCTTTTCTTTCTTTTTTTGAATTCTTGTGTCTTCATTTTCTGTGCTGGTATCATTGGTTCATTTAGTTCAATACTGTACACTCTGAACTAGCTGTGGCTTTCTAAGTGGTCTTTCCAAGATGTCATATGTGAGATCCTTCAACTGTTCCAGGGAGTAGGCATGCCCTGTCCTTTCCACTGCTGAGCCATTTATTTATTTATTTGTTTGTTTGTTCAAATTTATAGGCCGCCATCCCACAAAACGGGCTCAGGGCGGCTCACAGATGCCAATTATGCCAAGATAAAGCAATTAAAACAAGTAAAATCCATAACATACAGAAACAAAATACAAAAATAGATGTGCTTTCAGTATTCAGAATCTTCAGTACACGATGGCGTGGTATTCATAGGGAAGATGGACTCATTCAGCAGCATTGATACCACACAAACAACTGTAGGATGGTTGCCAATTGCCAAATGGTAGCCATGCCACCCTCTATATCTCTGCACAGTCCTTCTTCCACATTTCTCTTTACACAAACTGCCATGATCTGGGCTGTGCCACTAGAGGCCTACTAGGCCCAGGGAGCCTGGCTAGCAGTAGGGGAGCTGGGCCTACAAATCCCAGAAGGCCTTGGGAAGTTTTGGAGCCAAAATTGACCAATAAGGAAGAAGAGGGCTGGGGAACAAAAGAGCTGGTGCCAGAGCAGAAGCTGTTCTTTCTTCCCAGGAGAGAGAGCCAGAAGGGAGGCTGTTGTAGGGAGGAGACCCTCATCCTGAGGGAAGGGTGAGTAGTCTAAGGGTGTGTTCAGACGGATCTTTTGATCTGCCATAGGAACGACTTCCTTGCGGATCAAAAATGCACGACCAGACAGAAACATCTGGGAAATATTCCGGTCCCATAGGCATCCCGTTCTGCTGCGCCTCCAATCCTGATTTAAAAAGCAGCAGTTTCAATGTAGGGTTTTCGCTTACCCGTGCAACAACTGCAGACTTTCTTCCGTCTGGTCACTCCATTAGCGCGCGATGCTCCCGTCGTCTCGGTCTGACGTCAGACCGAGCCGACGGAGGCGCGATTTTAAAAAATTGAAACCCCATGTGCGCTTTAACGAGGAAATGCATTCAGCGATAAGCGCTACGAGGAATGTAATATTCATGCTTATTTCTTTTAGGGACAAGATGTTACCGCGATGGGAGATGGAGGGGGGGAAGGACTGTTCTAACTTGCAAAATAGTCCCTCCATTGATCATGATGGCAATGGCAAGGGGAGGATCGGGACTTTGCTGAAAACCCTCCACGATCGCCTCAGTTCTCCAAGGAGGCGCAGTCTTGCCTATGCGAATGTACAAAACTTTTTTTAAAAAAATCCTCGGTGGATGCCGTGTAGACAAATCACGGCGGGAACAACGCGCGGTGAGGCTATTTCATGGGGGGGCGTCTGGTCGTGCTAGGCTGGATTAAAAAAATCGGGATAAAATTTTAGGAGGGCTCATGGCGCGATTGACTGGCCGTCTGAACGCAGCCTAAGCTAGGGACAGTATTTATTCTGATGTATTAGGGCATTTGATTTCTTTTCTTTTCACCCATTTACTGTTATTATTCTGCACCTTGTTGTTTGATCTCCTATAAAATAAACTGTTTTCCTTGTTGTACTCTACCTAGTCCTCATGCCTATTATTCGGCCAAAAGGGAGGTCTGAAGGTCTTGGGAGGGTGTTCTGGGCCTTCACAAGGGATCCTAAATCCAAAGTGATGGCAGCGTCAGGTAAGACCCCACCTGAGCCATGACACCAACTCAAGAACCAGACCAACCACTCATCTTCCAACATCTACATTGCCCCAACAACCTTGCATGGCCAGCACACACATCCATCTAATGAGTCATCACAATTTTCCTACTTGTATCAGCACAGTAGCTCCATTTCTCATCCTTATCATAGGTCCCTGTTGTGGCACACCAGAACCTTCTAGTCTCGTCATCTTCATTGGTGCACGAGTAGTATGTCCGACCCTTATAGTCAAAAGGGAAGACGCAGGGCTGTCCATCAGAATTACCTCCGTACTCTAAAGAAAGTCAGAGTTAGAGATCATGTGTACAAAGATTTACCAGTGGTTTGTTGAATTGCTTTTGCTACAGTCCCTCTGGGAGGATGAAGTTATGTTTCAAGAACATTCAAATTGCCCTGAAGCTTTTTCAGGACAAGTCAGTACCCCAGCTTATATATGGTGCACAAGTATCCTTATATTAAAAAGTACTCTAAAGTCAAAGCAATTCAGTCAAAAATTTGGAATTCCAAGATGTATTCCCAATGTTTTGCTTAGGTTTGAGGGTGGATTAGTACAACTGGAATCCCAGGCATGGTTTCATACCATATGTTTTTGGCTTAAGGTAACATTTTCTCCTCTAGGGTTAATTTCTTTAATCCTCCAAAATAGTTTCAGTTCAAGCTGGGTTTCCACAGTAGAACATAAATTGTCAGTTCTGGGCTTCTCCAGTAGAGCCTTCCTGCACCTTGGATTCCAAGAAGCTAGTGCAATTATTAAACAGAGATTATGGGAAACCTCTCTCCGAATGAATAGAGCTCAAACTTCACCCATTCTGTTAGCTGGGAATAAAAACCAACATTTTGCTCTGCTCAGTTATCTTTCTTTGTTAGAACACCCAAGATACCACTTTAGCACAATTTAACACCCTCCCCTCTGCCCTCCTTGAGGTGAGATATGTTCACATCTCATATGTAAACAATCTCTGCCCTTGAAAATCTGGGCTGGTCAAGACAATTCAACATGTGCTTTTATTCTGTCAGGTCTATCATGAGATTTGGACAAAATACATTACCCCAATTATCACCACATATCCAGGCAGGTCTAACCAATTTTATTCCACTCTCCTTTTAGCTGACTCCTGCAATGAAATTACTGCCAAGGTAGCAAGATTTTGTGCCATGGCCAGTTTAATCAGACAGAAGACTACTGCCTCTTTTAAGAAATTTTAAATATGTTTTAATTTTAATCCATTTTCTCTATCTAAGTTCTTGTCTGTGTTTATTGCTTAGTCGTGTTAATGCAATTACTGCACGTTATATACTAATGTAATGCAATTACTGCACGTTATATACTAATGTACTGTTTCATCTTGGATCGTGATAATAAAACTGTACTGTAAGAACAATCAAAGCAGAGCTATGTATTACAAGACAAAGAAGCTTCCCAGCAGATGTGTCCCTTGTGATGCCATGTGAGGGTAAAGGGGGTATATGAGTAGGGAAATCAGCAGGCAGAAAGAGGAGAGCTTAAACCTTCTCCATCCTGCCAAATGGTAGCAATCCTAAGGACATGTTGTTGTTCAGTCGCACAGTCAAGTCCGATTCTTTGCGACCCCATGGACCACATCATGCCAGGCCCTCCTGTCTTCCATCCTGCTCCGGAGTTTGCTCAGTTTCATGTTTGTTGCATCGATAACACTGTCTAACCATCTCATCCTTTGCTATCCCCTTCTTCCTTTACCTTCAATCAAGTAAATCTGGATAGGGCTTGACTATAATTCACTTTTCCTTTAGGCAAGGACAGGCTGTTTTAGGTGAACTTCTGCAACTGTGTTTTGTTAATGTTTGGTTTCTACACAGTCTTATACATTGAGCAGCAGGGATCTATTTGTTTTTTAAAAGTTGTTACTCACACAACATGGTACACCATTAATGTACATACATACAACTCACCGGTAAGGGTGCAATACTTCCATTGGTGATTCACATCATAGTTCCCAGTTGTGGCACACCACAGCTTCTTGTTCTCACTTGCATCAGCAGTGCAAGAGAAATAGTATGTGTGGTTGTAAATAAATGGGAAGACACAAGGATGGGGGTCTGGAATGGGAACAGAAGGTAAAGATTATAAAAACAAGATGCAGGGTAATCTAGAGATGAGAGTGTTGGACTGGAATTTGGGACACCCCGGTTCAAATTCACACTCTGTCATGGAAACTCACTGGGTGACCTTGAGCTGGTTACATACCCTCAGCCTAACCTAGCTCACAGGGTTGATGTGAGGATTTAAAAAAAAATGAAGAGTGTTGAATGATGTAAGCTGCTTTGGATTCAAATTGGGGGAGAAGGTAGGTTATACAGGAATTTAATTGTATTATATTGGGTGAACTCTGCTAGCTAGGATTGCCAGCCTCCTGGTGGAGCCTGAAGTTTTCCTGGAGTTACAATTGATATCCAGGCTACAGAGTTCAGTTCACCTGGAGGAAATAACAGCTTTGGGGCGCAAACTCTATGACATCGTATCCCCGCTGAGCTTCTTCCTTTTCCAAAATTTTACTCTTCCCAGGCACTGCCCCCAAATCTACATGAATTTCCCAGGTTGGCAACACTCCAACCAGTCATATTACCTCTAAGCTGTATTCTTCTAAGCTACCTTGCTCAACTGTTCCTTATCTCCTTTTTGCTTTAAATTCTACTAGGACCATTTTTTTTAACTCCAGAGCTCCAGATGACAGAGATCAGTTTCCCCGAAGAAAATGGTTGCTTTGAATGGTGGATATGGTATCATACCCTGCTGAGGAACTATCTCTGTATCTGGGCAATCCATTGTGATTCCTGGAGAGTGGCTGCTGCCACTGCCACTGTTGCGGGGAGTAACGGGGAGGCTGAGAGAGTGACAAGGGCAAAAAGAGTGATGAGGTGGGGGCAGAAAGGAAGTGACAGGCATGGAGGGAAAGAGAGAGTAAGAAAAGGGGTAGCAGGAAGGAGAAAGGGTGTGAGAGAAGTAGGGAGACAGGGAGAAGCAGCAGGTGTGGGAATGGGATAGCCGCTCCTGCAAGTTTCTTACAGGTCCCCACTTGTGCAATAATATCCCTGATGTAGTATTATATTAGAACAAATTATATTATATTGTACTGGGATGTATGGATGGTTTAACTTTTTGCTTTTGTTACTGTTCTCTTCTCTTTTACAATAAAGTAATATTAAAAAAAAAAACCTCCAAAGAAGAGAGCCCACCACCTTCCGAGGAAACCTGTTCCACTGAAGAACCACCCTAACTGTCAGGAAGTTCTTCGTAATGTTTAACTGGGAACTCTTTTGTTTTAATGTCAATCTGTTGGTTCTGGTCTGACCTTCTGGGGCAATTGAAAACAACTCTGCTCCATCCGTTATGTGACGGCCCTTCAAATGCTTGAAGACAGCTATCATGTCATCTCTCAGTTGTCTCCTCTCCAGGCTAAACATACCCAACTGCTTCAACCTTTCCTCACACAACTTGATCTCCAGATCCCTCACCATCTTCGCTACCCTCCTCAGGACACATTTTGAACATAGAAGACAGGAAACTGATGCATGGGGAAAAAGCAGGATGAAAAAATGTACTAAATAAGCAATTAATAAATATTTTCTGGAAAGCGCCCCTCTAACTTTTGCTTCCTTTACTTACTTATGAACCAACTCCACCAAAACTTAATTGTCTGAGAGGGGTCTAATTAATGTTCTTTGTAATAATATTCTTCACGGTATTGATTTAACACATCTCTATCATATCCCCTTGTAACTGTCCATTTGTGTTTATAAAAGAATCATAAATAAAAGCCCACTCCAGTTATGGTCCACTCTATGAGATCCATGGAAATAAAACCAGAAATAACACCTACCTTCACCTGCAGTAAGGGAAGGTAAAAGAACCCAGCTGTACATGAGGAACCCCATGATGGAGGCCATCTCTACTCCAGAGGACTCTGGTGTGAGGAATACTCATGGTGCTGACTGACTTACTCTCTTTATAAGCTTCACTTGGCCACTCTTTCCCCCCTCTTGCAATGCCAAATTTCTGATGTTTTCACAGTCAACAGAATCTGAATAAATATTGGGTCACTACCAACTTTTTCAAATAGTTAAGCATTAAGAACAGAATAATCCAAGCAGAATAATATAACCAAAACTTCCTTTTTCGGCTTTTCTTTTTCTGTACCAAGAACTGATTTTCCTTTCCCTTTTTCAAGCATCCTTTCTCTTGCCCTTTTTCCCTATCCCTTTGCATTTCTTAAATGTGGCACTAACAGAGACATGGTAGATTCTTTGGGCATTTTTTGCCCTTTTCATTTTGACCTTGTATACAGAACAGATGAGCTACACATGATCCACCCGATATGTGCAATTACCATTCTTTTGAAAGGGATAATGCCCAGATATTCTAGCTTTAAGACACATGTACCAAGGTAGAAAATTGACACTTTGGCCCTTTCAGAAGGAATGGCAACTGTACATATTGAGAGAATTGTGTTCCATACACACAATCACAGCATGAGGAACATAATGTCTGAAACCCATTCCTGACCTTCAGTTCTTCTTCAAGGTCCTTCACCCTTCCATATTTCAATTGTTACTATGGGTACTATCAGTTAAGGAAAAAAGATGACTAAGGGGGGCACATGATAGAGGTTGATAAACTTTTACACAGTGTAGAGAGTGTTGGCAGCATAACTAACACAGTAGTGGTGCACAGCTTGATTAAAATGTAGATAAAGGTTTACTTAGGAACTAGCATATGTAATAGTAAAGAGGAGGGGGGTTCCTAAGTACATCTCTAGCTGAGGGGGTAAGACTGTATGGAACTTCTGAGAAATTGCCCTAAGGGTAATGATCTGGAAACAGACAAGGAATGACACTCAACAGAAGAGAAGCTGCTGACCTCACTATCCTTATATATAAAAGAGTTTTGATGTCTCTCCTGAACATGGTTCCACAGCCTTTGGCCCACTCAGCTGCCACTCTCACAGTCTCCCAATCCCATGGCTGCATTGGTTCGCTGTGTTGGCTTGGCCCCACCCACTGAGCTGGCAGGCAGCGTTTCACCCTCAGTCTGGAGGGAGCCAGTGAAGGGGATGGACGCTCCACCGAGAGAGCGGCATCCCCTCCACGGGGGAGAAGGAGGCAGACTTAGAGAGCAGCGGTAAGCAGGGGAAGCACTCATCTTCACAGCCCCTCACAGCCCCTCTCCTGTGGCCCCAAGGCCTGCACTTCGTCAGGGTGATAGCTCAGTGGGCTGCACCACAGAGAAGGCTGCCCAGCGCCTTTCAAAGCCTCCCCTGCCTTCCTTCAGCAGTGGTGGCAGTGCCAGGGAGGGTCTAGCCTAGAGGAAACGAGTTGCGGCTCCTGGAAAGCCGGACTCTCTCCTGAGGAAGACACTTCTCTTGGCTCCTTTGTGGGACTAACTGTGACTAACTGCCACCTGAGTGGCTGTTGGTAGGCGACCAAACAACCAAGCTTGCTTCTGTGAGTAAAAAAAGAAAGGACTTCCAGCATAACCTCCTCTTCCACTTGGCCAGTCTCCTGTCAGAATATGCCTCTCACAAGATATTTGCAGAATTGTTGACTTGTACACAAGGCCTTTCAAGTTTCCGTAAGTGAAGAAAGGTATTCATTAACCGTGTACAGGCACAGGCCATTGTCTTTATGCAAATATATTGTGCACTGTTTGCTTTAAAGGAACTTCCTGTTCAATAGACAAATAGTTCAAAATAGCTAGGAGAAGAGTTCTCCTTTATATGATATGAAAATCATACAGCTGTTAAATGCTAGCACATAGATCTGGAAAATTTATGCTCATATTTAACTGGGATATATTGTGCACTGTTTGCTTTAAAGGAACTTCCTGTTCAATAGACAGTTCAAAATAGCTAGGAGAAGAGTTCTCCTTTATATGATATGAAAATCGTACAGCTGTTAAATGCTAGCACATAGATCTGGAGAATTTATGCTCATATTTAACTGGGATCTATTTATTTACAAAACTCTCTACATGATTCTGGGCAAAATTTAGATTACATGTAACAGGTTTGATCCAGCCAACTTTTTCACAATTTCTCCCAGTTTGCCTCTTTAATACAGCCCCAGTCCCCCATGGCTTTTGTCCATGCAGTTCCCATGATCCCTAGTATAGCCTTTGTGGTCAGTCAAAGGGTAAAGGGTTCTTGCCTTTTCACCAGCAGATAAACATGCTGGATCCCACCCAAGAACTGGATTGCTCTACAGAGTCAAATATGTTTCCTGTAGCTTGTTAGCCCAAAATGTTTATGCAAGATTAGCAAGAGCACCATCATTTTTAGTATGCTTCTCTATCAATACAGAAGAACAAGAAGCACACGGTAAAAAGTGAGAGGAGGAGAATTTGGATTTATATCTCACCCTTCACTACCAGAAGGAGTCTCAGTCCTTTCCCTTACCCTACCCACAACAGACACCCTGTGAGGTAGGTGGGGCTGAGAGAGCTCTTTCAAGAACTGCTTGTGGGAGAACAGCTTTGAATGAACTTGTAACTGACCCAGGGTCACACCACCAGCTGCATGTGGAGTAGTGGAGAATCAAACCCGGTACTCCCAGATTAGAGTCCATGCTCCTAACCACTACACCAAAATGGCTCTCTACTGTATTGCTATAGTAATGAGGGAAAAGGAAAAAATTATGAAATATGAAAGATGTATTCCATGTTTTGCTCTCTGATGGCTGTTTGGGAATCATCCTATGATAAATGTGCTGCCAAACTGAAATACCAAATGAAAACACAATAAGTTAAAATATAAGAACTTGAGAATATAAGAACTCCGCTATTGTTTATTTTCTTACTGGAAACACTGAATGACAATATAATACAAAATCCAAGAATAAGAGGTTTAAAAATAAAAGGGGAGGAATTTAAATTGCAGGCATTTGCCGATGATTTAGAAACAACCCTAGAAACAACTCCGCAGCTGTTGGAAGAAATCCAAGACTATGGAAGAGTAGCAGGACTTAAAATAAATTTCAAGAAAACAAAAATGTTAACAAAAAACTGCATTCTTGAGCAAATAGTTAAGATTCGGGAGGAGACTAAAATAGAGGTTACTCATAAAGTTAAATATTTAGGTATAGTCTTGACTAACAGAAATAGTATGTTGGTAGAAAATAATTATAAAAAGCTGCTAGAAGAAATACAAAAAGATTTATATAAATGGAAAGATTTGCAACTTTCTTTGATGGGTTGTATTGCATCAGTAAAGATGAATATATTGCCACAATTTTTATTTCTAGCACAAAACTTACCTATTTTGAAGAGGAAGCAATATTTCCTGGAGCTGGATAAAATAGTTAAAACATTTATTTGGTTTTCCAAAAAGGCCCATATTAAAGGAAAAGTATTACAAGACAAAAAAGAAAGAGGACGATTTGGTCTACCTAACTGGGAGTTATATTATCAGGCTGCAGCCTTGGGATGGGTTAGAGATTGGGTATTGTTGGAAAATTGGAGGAGTCTACGCTTGGAAGGCCATGACCTACATATGGGATGGCATGCATATATTTGGTACGAAAAGGAGGAAATCCATGCCAGTTTTTGTCATCATATAGTTAGGGGAGCCTTGATAAAGATGTGGAAGGAAATCAAAGAAAAGTATTATACTAAGATCCCCAAATGGGTATCGCCATTAGAGGCATTTGTAAAACCGACCTTGCTGATAGAAAGTAAAACGGGAACGTATGAGACATTGCTAGATGAAACTAGTAATCTAAGGACAAAAGAAAATTTAAAATTGAGTAATATAAATCTCTCTTGGTGGGAGACCATGCAATTAACAATCAAGATTTACGAAAGATAAAAAAGTTGGTTTTCATACAGAAAAAGCAGATCTTGACAAGTTATGGCTGTCAACCAGTGATAAATTGATACAGAAGTTATATAACTATTTCTTAGATGATTATATGCAGGCTGAGATAGTAAAAGCCCAATAATATCATGGATGCCAGATATAGGTCACAATATCCAAATAGACAATTAGTTAAGAATATGGAAAGCAGCAAAGTTTGTAAGAGCAATCTCCAATAAAGAAAATATTTATAAGCTATTCCATAGATGGTATTGGACCCCTGATAGGATCGCCAAAGGCTATAATGTTATGTCTAGAAATTGTTGGAAGTGTATGTCTAATGTTGGCACATTTTTCCACATGTGGTGGAGATGTGGGAAAATACAAAAATTTTGGGAAAGTATTAATAAAATAATATTAGAAATTATGAATACTAATTTAGAACTAAATCCAGAAATGTATCTGTTAAATATCATAACCCAACAGTTATGATCAAAATGATGCATGCTTATTAACCCATATACTTACTTCTGCAAGAATTCTGGTAGCCAGGTATTGGAAATCAGATAAAATACCTTTAAGGGATGAAGTAATCAAGAAACTGATAGATGCGGCAGAAATGGATAGACTTAATATGTTGTTGCAAGGAAAAGACCAAAAACTGTTTCAGAAAAAATGGGCTAGAGTTTATAAATGGTTAGATGCAAAATGTGTATAGTAGACTCCAATATTGGATTATACAATATGTATAAATGTATAGATATGAGACTTTGTTGTTAAATCAAAACCATAAATAAAAGTATGGTTAGAGTGTCATACTTAGACCTGGGAGGGGCCATGACAGTGGCAGAGCACCTGCTTGGCATTCAGCAGGTCCCCAAAGTTCAATCCTCAACACCTCCAGTTAAAGGATCAGGTTGTAGGTGATGCAAAAGACCTTAATCTGAGGCTGTGGTCACACGGCAAGCTTATCCCAATTAGTTCCCACTATAGATTTGATTGGGAATATTGTTTTCAGGTTGGGATGATCATACATCCCTCCCCCAACCGCTTGCATCATGGAAGGAGGCTCCGGGCACCATCCAGACAGCTGCGCGCAGTGGTGCAGTTTGTTTGTTTTTTTAAAAAAAATTGCTTTGTGCATGTGCACATGGCTGAATCACTGCCTGCCCCCCCCCCTGGACTCGCCATACTCCCTTGTTTTTACAGGTTCCCCCCACCTTGAACAGCAAACAAAATGAACCAGTGACGTACTACCAAGCGCTGGAGTCTATACGTGTGCTTGAACGTTTAAACATTGAATTTATTCAGCACAGGATTGCTCGTGCGCACAAAGTTGGAAGTTGGGGGGAGGGGAACCTCATTGTGTGAAGGACAGGCAGACAACCTAATTGCAATAATTGCAAGAGATGGCTGTCCAGATTGGCAAAATTACAGATTCAAAGCACAGATACCTGGAAAGTACTTGATTTTCCCAGTGTCGGAAAACTCACTAGGGAACCGGGAGGATCGCGCGAGTGAGCCCACTTCAGTGCGGGAGATAGATTTGGCTGTCTAATCATCAAGGGAACAGCGGTGAAACCCGATCAAAATGACTGTATGACCACAATCTGAGACTCTGCAGAACTGCTGATAGTCTCAGTAGAGAATACTGACCTTGATAGTCAGAGTATGATTAACTATGAGGTATTTTCATGTGTTCTTGCTGCAATGTCCGCGCTCAGCCTTGAAGCTCACTGGGTAACATTGGTCCAGTCATGTTTTCTCAGCCTGATCTGCCTCACACATTGTTCTGAAAATAAAATGGGAACAGAGAACCATACATGCTGTCCTGAGCTCCTTGGAGAGCTTGCCAGCATACATATGCCAGAGAGGCATATGCTTATCAATAGTTTCAGAAACAGTGTGGGATTCCCTTCTTGAACCCTGATTAATGACCTCCACTTCCTCTTGAACACGTCTTTGAACTCTGAAGGAACTGGTGAGGCATTGTTCTACACTCCAAAGAGAATTATTGATCCTTTCCACAAAAAGCTGAATTACAATAGTTGTTTACTCTTCAGATGTAATTCTATCTCTTTCATATTTACAGTTGGGGATTAGCTAGAACACCATGAGAAGTTTGATAAAGACTACTCTGAACTTCACCTTGGTCAACAGGACTTGAGAGATTTAGGTGCCAAAGAGATCTAAAGCTATAAACTTTTGAATCTCCAAACTACTTTTTGCCAAGGCAAATCAATAACCGGTATATTCCCCCACTTCTGCTCCAAACTCAGACTACTGTTGATGCAGCAGAAGTCCTGAATCGCTGCCTGGCTGTTGTGGTAACTTGGCTATGAGAGAACAAATTGAAACTAAACCCTGAAAAGACAGAGATAATGTTGGCTGGGAAGGCAGAGACCTTGAAGGACATTATGCTCCCCACTTTTGATGGAGTTCAGCTGACTCTTGCTAACTCGGTTAAGAGCCTTGGGGTTATACTGGACCCAGGGTTATTGCTGGAGAAGCCAAGTTATGTAGCTGCAAAAGAGGCTTCCTCTCAACTCAGCCTAGCCCATAAAATGACCCCTTATGTTGTTACAGCTGATTTAGCTACCTGGATCCACGCCACAGTGATGTCCAGATGAGACTACTGTAATGCCTTTTACATTGGTCTCCCTTCAAAATCAAATTAGAAACACCAGTTGGTACAGAACACTGCAGCTCAGCTATTATCAGGAGCTAGATGGAGCATGCACATTATTCCCATTCTGCAATCACTTCACTAGCTACCCATCAATCACCAGGCTCAATTTTAGGTATTGGCTATAGCCTCAGGCACTCATATTTGTGAGACCAGCTCTCTCCCTATGTGCCTTCACGACAGCTTCACTCATCTGAGCAAGGTCTTTTGCAGGTGCCAACCTGCAAATGGGCAAAATCAATAACTGCCCATACACGTGCCTTCTCCCTTGTGAACCCCAATTTGTGGAATGCCCTGCCTGAGAAAGTCAGGAAGATGGTCTTAATCTCCCTAATCTGTCAAATTATTATAAAGCAGTAAATCTAAAACAGGCAATTCAAATAATGCAACCAGACTCTGATGAGGCCTGTATACAAATTGAATCACATTATGCTCAACCTATTCCTCTTTGGGCAGCTATATGGATGAAACCTAAAGACAGAAGGAGGAGGAGGAGATTGGATTTATACCCCACCCTTCACTACCCAAAGGAGTCTCAGAGTGGCTTACAAACTCCTTTCCCTTTCTCTCCCCACAGCAGACACCCTGTGAGGTAGATGGGGCTGTGAGAGCTCTGCCAGAAATTGCTCTTTATCAAGACCAGCTGTGCCAGAACTATGGCTTGCCCAGGATCATCCAGCAGGTGCAAGTGAAGGTGTGGGGAATCAAACCTGGTTCTCCCAGATTAGAGTCCACACACTTAGCCACTACACCAAACTGGGTCTCTGAGATAGGCCGCAGAGCTGCAAAAATAATGAATTGTTAAATAATACATTTAAAATTTGGGATGGAATTAGTAAAAAACTCCTTCCTGAATACTCTTGGTCATCTACATTTCTATATCAATCCTGGCTCGAACCAGGTACATTTACCTCACCATTCCAAGATTGGATTGCAGCTGGTGTTTTCTGGCTTGGTGATGTCCTTAATAAGGGAAGGATCCTAGAAAGAAACAACTGGAGGATGAATTAAGTAAACCTATTCCTTGGTTTCAATACTTACAGTTATCATCCTCCTTATTCTCACTCAAATCTAAAAAAAAATGTTACCTACCTCCTCGAATGATCTAGACTTGGTAATACGAAAATATTCAGAAAATAAAAAAGGAACCTTATTAGAAATTTACAAAATATTAGTACAAACTTCTACAGTAGATAATACCCTACATTATCAAAATACATGGAATAAAATGATACAATTACCTACTGACATAAAAGTTAGGCAAGAAATATGGCCATCGCCCAATAATAGATCACCAGTTTTTAATGTACACTTTCAGTTTGTCAAATTGATGACCTGTTGGTACTTGACACCTCAGAGGTTACACCATATAAATAAAAATTATCCGGAACTTTGTTGGAAGGGGTGTATAGAACCTGGGACATATTTCCATTGTTGGTGGACGTGTCAGGTAATTCATCCATTCTGGAATAAAGTTCACCAGCATATAAAACACATCACTACTATTGATTTACCAATTACTTCTGAAACATTTCTTTTACAATATTGGCCAGACAGAGAATGCTCAGACTCCACTTGGAAGCTAATTTGTTTATTATTGGCTTCTGCTCAGCTAGCTATAGCTTCAAAATGGAGATTGTTTAGATCCCCCATGATGGTATGAGAAAATTTGGGATCAGTTTATAATGAGGAAATGAAATCTCAAAATTCACATTATTCCTTATTTACAGAGATGTGGCTCCCTGTATTCAGCTTTGTTGCTAAGTGTGATATCTTACCTAACAACTCAGTGTATCAGGATATGATTTTTCTATGATAGTTCATATTTGAATTTGAAACTTGGCTTGACTGTTTACCTTTTGTGTTCTGTGTATTTGTTACTTGGTTATTTATTATGCTTCACTAATTGTAGATTCTTGACTTGATAATCCTGTAAGATTTGACCCGGAAGGTTGTTATTTTTTGTGTTCTAATCTTTGATTTTTTTTTGTATTTTGGTAGTTACCAAATATATGTAAGAGAAGAAATTTTAAAATATTATTTAAAAAAAATAAAAAGGAAGGCTCCCACTGTCCTGGCTTTCTATAAATTGAGTTATTCAAGAGAGGTTTTTATGTAGGCAATACAGTGTACTATATGATTAACAAAGTTACTTAAATTGTCAGGGACTCTGGTCCATACTACTGTATTTAGCTTACTGAAACTAGGATCCTACTATGTAACTTTTGTATCATGTTACGTGTCATGTTAAACTTATGCTTTGCCTCATTTCTCTTTTTAGATTTCTGATTGGTTCTACAACCCTAATCCTATTGTACTGCATACTGAATACCCCATCCTGTTGACTTTTGGTTATGCTCCTGCAGAGTGCAGGGGTTGGGCTAGATGACCTGCAAGATCCCTTCCAACTCTAACATTCTATGATTCTATGACTGTAACATCAGTGACCTGCAGGACCTAATATAGTTCTGCAGGGCCTGAAAGGCAGAGATGTTTTGCCAGGCTTTTGGTTGAAGACAGTAATGGGTACCATCTCATCTAGGGATGTGCAAGAGAAAAAAAATCAGTATTTTTCAGATTTAGGGTTTCTGGACCCTTAAAAATGTGGTATTGCCTTGAAAACCCAAATTCCAATATTGGTATTGTATTGGAATTCGGGTAACATTTGGGAATCCCAAATTTTTCTGCTCCATTATACCCTATGGGGCCATTATAGTCAATGGCAAATCTCCTTGGGTATGTTCAATGGGCTGGAGGGGAATTTGAGGTACAGGCACCAAATTTGTAGTGTAGCTGCTGAAGCCTCTCCTCAAAAAGATTGAACCAGGGAGTCCAATTCTATGGGTACCTAAAGAGGGTGCCCCATCCTCCATTGTTTCCAATGGAGGGGGGAAAGCAAGGCAAGTATACAACAAGCCCAGCAGATTCTCCCAGAGATTCTCCCAGAGGTATACAACAAGCCCAGCAGAACCAGTGTCCAAACCCAACAGGACTAAGATCAAATCTGAGGATCTCCATTGTTTCCAAGTGTGGGAAAAAAGCAAAGCAGGCATACAACAAGTCCAGCAGATTCTCCCAGAGAGTCTCTGCAGTGGAAAGTGAGACATGGGAAGGAGGCATGTTTGCAAGCTAGCAGCAGAACCAATGCAATGTGCCTAGCAGAACCAGTGCCATTGTGGCAGTGCCAAAACCCAACAGATTTTACCTTAGTCAAAGATTTTACCTTAGTTGCTCACAAAGCCTTGGGAATCCTGTGCAAAGCACTTGCTGACCCCAAGGAAGTCACTGACCTCAGGAGGACTGCAGCCCAAGGGCCCTTGGGGAAACCTGCCTACCAGGCACAAAAAGAGGAGCAGAGGTATGCCACTTACAGCAGCTCTGACAGGATCTCCTCGGGTGCAAGGGAAAGTAGAAATCTTTTACTGGGGCTTCCTCTCTAACTTTTGTTTCTCTCTCCTCCTACCCTTTTCCCATTTGCACCACATGATTGTTTTCCAGAGTCCACAAAGGCTGCATATACAGCTTTCTGCCAGCGTCCTGCATGGAGTCATTGGAGGGAAGCACTGTTCAGTAGGGAGGGAATGCACGTTTCAGATGCCCAGATGGGGGAGGCTAGGCTCTCCTATTTTTATTTGATATTATTTATTCCTCACTTTTTTTGCCTCCAGCTCACAGATGTTTGCCTTAGCCCAGGAAGGATTGCTCCAGAGCAAACTAATTTATGCAGTAGTCAAATGGCTTTAATGCCAGTAGTTCACAAAGTAGAATTTTTGCTCACAAGACTCCACAGCTTAGAAGGAACATTGGCTACTGGGCTGCCAACTAATCTGGGACACCTGGCAGCACTAGGTTGCTGGCAACCCTGTATCATATAAACAAAGAAAAGGTGATGAGGATTGTGGCCTTCGCTCATTCACACACACACAAGTCCTAGTCTATAGGCCAATCTGCAACCATCTGGTTTTTAATTCCTTTATGTTTTACCCCCAGTGGTGACAGAAGAAACATGTCTAAGGCCCCATCCACACTGAGCATTTGCCCCACTGAAGGCACGGGAGCCCTGCGGACTTTCCGTGCGCGATCATACGAGCACAACTGGGAGGCGTAGTGCTCCCGTGGCCACCCCGTGGCTTCCCGTGGAAAATGCGGAGTAAAAAACTAGTAGGTCGGAAGTACTAGTTTCCAGAAACCCCAGGGCAAAGGCTGGCATCTGATCGCGGGAGCGCCAGTATCCCGTGGCTTCTGACGCCCGCCCATGTCCCCGGGGTTTCTGGATGTTGTAAGTGTCCATGGGATGCACACCAATGCTGAACAGCACATGCACACACACAAGACACCAACAGCGGCCCGCCCCCCAATGGCGCATGCACACGTCACTGCTTTTTTGCTGCGCTGCAGCAGCATGGTGTGATCGGGGTGCAGAGCTGGAGTGTGGCAACCCGGTGGCCCGTATGATCGGGCTATCATGCCTTATTTAGCTCCGGGGCAAACTGCCATGCCTCTCCCCCGCGTTTTCTGGCCCATATGACCGGGGCCTAAGTCTGTGTATCTTTGGGGTACAAAGAGGGAAGGGCTGTATACTAAATGCACAGCGGGATCAGAGAAACAGCAGAGCAGGTTGACCGGTCACATTGGTCACAGCCCAGAAGACTTGGGACCTGTCATAAGCGGGATAAAAAAAATCTGTGATAAATCTACTGGTACAAGGATCTGTCCACCAGTCTGTAGAAGACATAACTCATTGGAAATTGAAGCTAGGGTTTTCAAATTGGCCACCAGCTTCAGGATGCTTATGGGAGCTTCTGTGTCAAAAACAAAGGGAATCGAGACATTCCAACCCAGATTATCTTCCAAAGCCTCCCAACTGCTGTTTGCAATGGAAGCTAATATTATCTGTTTGTGTTTCCAAAGAGGCGGTCTCCTATTTAGTTGGGAGAATTAATTTAAAGAAGACAGAGATGCAGGTTACTGGGATCTTCACTAATGTATACCAGAATCTTTCCCTTAGAGAACTCTCAAAAGAAACCAGTCAGGTGTTCAACTTGAAAGAGTTTTATTGAAAAGGAAATAAAAGAGCAAAATATACACACAAAGCACACCGGAAACACACAAGCTAACTAAGAGGAAGACGAAAGGGAGGAGAGGGAGAAAGCAATTTTGGGCAGGGCTATACTATTATCAATCTTGAAGAGTGAGGTCCACAAAGACAGCAGCAAAATGACCAGCATTTCTCAGAGAGGAGGAGGCCTGCAAGCAGGTGGGTGTGTATGGTATGACATTCAGAACACACACACACACATACCACAATGGAGCAGAATGCTTGGACTTATAGGGATGTTGACCTGATCACCCCATGATTAATAGCTTGATTGGTTTTCCAGAGATGAACAACCATTTGGGAGAGGCGTTGATGTATTTCACACTGTGATTTAGGAGAACCTTGATGGGTTTTCCTGAGGTGCAATAAAACATGTAAATCCTCTCTTGATGACCTGAGAATTGTTGGATGGAAAAACTCAGATGTGGAGTGCTAATTCTTGGCAGATGGGTCAGGGGAAGTGAAACTGATCAAGCGATGAAATTAGTGCAAAGTAAGGTAATAATTTTCTGGGAACCCCTTTTTCCTTGGAGTGAGGAGGAAAATTGTTCGCTAGCCAGCCACTGTGATTTCACCTTCCAAAAAAAGAAATATTTTTCCAGGCTCATTTTCTGGCTTGACTCTGACTGGCATCCATTTTGTTTGTCACTTTGGGCCAGCCAGTGTGCCATATTTATGATTTCCAAAGGTGATATTGTTATGAAGGTATCCGTCACTCTCTATGTGCTAAATTACTCTTTCTGAGGGAGGAGGCGTCTGACTGCTAACATTTGTGTCAGGCATAACTCATCCAAAAATAAAGCTAAGGGTGTCAGAACTGACTACTCACTTCAGGATGATCATGGGAGCTGCAGTGCCAAAATAAAGGGAATTAGACCATGTTGTTCCAGATCAGTGTTCCCTCTAAGCTGAGTTACTGTGAGCTAGCTCACAGTTTTTTAGCCACCGGCTCACACATTTTTGTCTTAGCTCAGGAAGGATGGCTCTAGAGTAAACTAATTTATGCCGTAGCCAAATTGCTCGCTCACAACTTTAATGCCAGTAGCTCACAAAGTAGAATTTTTGCTCACAAGACTCCACAGCTTAGAGGGAACATTGGTCCAGATTATTTCCAGAATATCACCATCATCTTATTTGAAATGGAGTTTTTTTACTCTCTCTCTCTGTAGCAGACATAACTCATCAGAAAATACAACTAGGGGTCTCAACCTTGGCTGCCAGCTTCAGTTATCACAATGGGAGTCACAGAGCTAAAAATGAAGGGAATCAGAGTATCCTGGCCCACATTATCCAGAGAAACTTCCCACTGCCTTGCTATATGCAAGGAAGCGAAGGCATTTTGTTTCAGGCCCAACTCATCAGAAAATGAAGCTAGGCACCCCAAGATTGGCCACTAGCGTCAGGATGATAATGGGACTTGCAGTTCCAAAAATGAAGAGAACTGAAACCTCCTGACACAGTTTAGTTCCCAAGCCCCCCTCTGGTATTTGCAGTGGAAGCAAAGATAAGAAAGCAATTGCAAGGCGGCACAGACAGGGATGGTAAAAAATATCCCCTCTATAACTGTTATGTATTGGAACTGAACCATTCCAGGCATGTCACACCAGAGACTGGCTGAGCTTGGAGCACAAGAACAATAGCCTACCAGGACTCTGGAAGTAACCACTCAAGTAATAATGTTATGTAAATAGCCTATCATTGGGAGTGGGGTGTGTTTGGGTGTGGCAATTGCATGCTATTTAACAGAGCTATGGCTCTAGGGTCTTGTCTTGCTTTTGCTGAAATCACAAATAAAGTTGAGATGATCACTGGACTTGATCCTGGTCATCCATGGAACCCACTATTTAACAGTAACAAAATGGGGGGGGGACATCTCCCCTGGCCTATCAGAGCGTGTGTGTCGCAGTGCTTAGAGTGTCTCTGTCTTTCTGATGTTTTTCTCCTCATGGTAACCCACCTCATCCCAACTCAGCTTGCCACAGGAACCCTGGGAGGTAGGCTCAAATATTCTCAGCACGGTGGTGGTGGTGGTGGTTAGAGTCTTGGACTAGGTGAAGTAAGGTAATGATTTATTGATGTAGCCTATCTCCACAACACACGGTGAATTCAGAACAAGATTAAAACTATCCACCTGGCAGAATAAATTTTACACATTTACAATAATAAGACGTATCTGCAAAGTCCTAAAATATAAAACCTGTAATTTAGCTAAAATTCTAACAGATGTACCCAAGGTTAATTTCTTCCTCGTGTTTATTGAGATAAAAATAAAAATAGCCACCTTATGAGTAACCTCTGGGATAACATTGGCTAGTAAAAAAATTTAAACATTCCTCCACCGAGCCAGATAAATTAGTACAGGGAGCCATGAAACAGACTAAGAGCAGGCTAGTGCTTCTGGTCCACTTTTCACTCAACCTTTGTTTCTTCAGTGTCATAATTGTGTTGTGCTGCCAGTAGAGGGCAACATTGGACTGAAATATTTTCCCTCCCCCCTTATAAAAGCTGTATTGATTTTAATCTTGCCTTGAAAACCTTAGCAGGTCATCATAAGTTGGCTGCAACGTGGCGGTGCTTTCCACGGCTGGGGGTGGGGCAGGGGAACTTACATAAGCCTGCTAGCTCCCTTAGTTGAAGTGACGCTGATATCACAACACATCCAGTTAAAAATATTCCGCTCATCCTTTTAAACAGTTAAGTATTGAATATACGTTTTTACGTCAGGTTCTTCAAGCTGCCAGATATAAATAAAAATAATCTTTTATCTTTTTGATCACAGCATAAAACAAGGTCCAATACAGAAACAGAGAAGACCTTGTTCTTCTCATAGTGAATCTACATAATGTGGTAAACAATAAAACTCTTTGAGTCTTGGTCGAAGATCTAGAAGGCCCCAGTTGGAATCCCACTCTGCTATGGAAGTGTGCTGGCTGAGCTTGGGCTACTCACTTGCTCTACACCTCGCAGAGTTGTTGTTAATCAGGATAAAACAGAGGCAAAGAGAATGATGGAAACCGCTTTGGATTCTCACCAGGTGAAATATAGAGGAAGTAAATTTGGTGTAGTGATTTAGAGCCAGTTTGGTGTAGTGGTTAAGTGCGCGGACTCTAATCTGGGAGAACTGGGTTTGATTCCCCACTCCTCCACTTGCAGCTGCTGGATGACCTTGGGTAAGCCATAGTTTTGTCAGAGCTCTTGCAGCCTTGCCTACCTCACAGGGTGTCTGTTGTGGGGAGGGGAAAGGAAAGGAGTTTGTAAGCTGCTCTGAGACTCCAAGTGAAGGGCAGGGTATAAATCCAATCTCCTCCTCCTCCTCCTCTTCTTCTTCTTCTTCTTCTGAATGTGACCCAATAGGAAGTCACTTCTGAGTAAATGTGCACTGCAGTCCCACCCCTACTTATGTACTTGGCTCTGAAAGGAAGCAACCTTAGGAAGTTTTCCCAGAGTCCCTGCATGTCTCCCACCTGTGCCCAGCTCAGGGGTATAAATGCTGTGAAATAATTGCTGCCTCTCAGGCAACAGCTGCATTTCCAATAGCAACAGGGGGGAGCATTGAAGAAGAAGAGGAGGAGACTGGATTTATACCCCACCCTTCACTACCCAAGGGAGTCTCAGAGTAGCTTACAAACTCCTTTCCCTTCCCCTCCCCACAACAGACACCCTGTGAGGTTGGTGGGGCTGAGAGAGCTCTGACAGAAACTGCTCTTTTTTCAAGAACAGCTGTGCCAGATCTATGGCTTCCCTGAAGTCATTCAGCAGGTGCAAGTGGAGGAGTGGGGAATCAAACCTGGTTCTCCCAGATTAGAGTCTGCGCACTTAACCACTACACCAAACTGGCTCTTGCCACAAACAAGCACACCTACAGTTAATGGGTTAATACACAGTGCTTTCCAATGCCACCTGGTGGTTAGAAATATAAAAAATCCAGAGAAACAGTATTTTTGAAGCAGAAATGACAGGCATGCCAGGATACGCTCAGAGTGATAAGTCACCCTTTGGAAGACTGCCAGAGATAGTAATCCGTGCTTCTTTGTTTACAAGGAGGTGTGATTTCTCTTCTCCCTATCTTCTGGGACAGAAAGAAAACACAAGTTTGTGGAAAACATCCAGACAACACAAATATTGTTTCTTGTCTAACCAGAACCCACATGTAAAGCCTCAGTCTACCACAGAACTTCCTGGATGACCTTGGGCCAATAATACCATCTCAGTCTAACCTACTTCACAGGGCTGTTGTAGTGAAGAGACCAATGGAGGACAGGAGAATGATGTGAGCTGTTTTGGGTCCATCTCAAGGAAGAAGGCAGGATAGACAGGGAAACTGGAAAGGAAACGGGGTATAAGAATCTTCCTGACCTATCAGAGCCTGTGTGGTGTGGTTATAATAATGTAGGTTTATTATTATTATTACATCATCATCATCATATGGCATTGTATGTGGTATAGCCAGGAGATCCTGAGATTGTCTGACTGCCTGCAGTACTAACTCTGAGCCACCACTAGGTAGTGAGCTAGACTTATTTGGGGGGCTGAGAGAGCTCTGCGAGCTGTGACTGACCCAAGGTCACCCAACTGGCTTCATGTGGAGGAGTGTGGAATTGAACCCAGTTCTCCAGATTAGAGTCCAACACTCTTAACCACTATACCAGTCTGGCTCTCATAGAATGTAGGAGGTAGAAGTGCTCATTCAGTATTTGAACTATTGTTAATTATCATGAGAGAATGAGTGAATTATGAGAGGTGATGAGCAGAGCAAGCATTACACCTCAAGTCTTTAAAAAAAAGTAGTACTTGGCCTCTTATAAAGAAGGTAAGCAGCATGGTATAGCCCTGATCTGTTCAGATCTCGGAAGCTGAGCAGGGTCGGCACTTAGATGGGAGACCACCAAGGAAGGCTCTGCAGAGGAAGGCAATGGCAAACCGCCTCTGCTTCTCACTTGCCATGACAAGCCCCTTGCTGTAGTTGCTATAAGTCATTTGTAACCTGACAGACAGCATGTGTGTACGTATATACTTGGCTTCTTATAGTTCAGCATAATCCAGTATGGTGTAGTGATTACATGACTGGACTGGGAAGAGACCCATGTTCAAATCCAGCTTTCACTGAGTGACTTTGGGCCCATCATTCTGTATCAGCCAAGCCTACTTTAAGGGGTAGCTGTAAGAATAAAATAAGGGGAGAACCACACACTTTGCCCTGAGTTTTTTAGAGGAACTTAAATCAAATACTGGAAGAAAATTTCTTCTCCAAGTAAAAAAGGAATGGTCAGATAAAGTGATACAATGTATTACAGCTTATGTAAGAAGCAAAGTTAAAATGGTTCAACAGATTGAAAATTAATAGAAAATGGCACATTATGGGATTGTATTTTCATAAAGCCTAAATTACCAGTGTATTGTATTTAAAAGTGCTGAGCTTGTATGTGTGTTTATAGTAAAATACATTATTAAATTTTTAAAAAATCATCAAAATCAATGCTCCCTCTAAGCTGTGAGACTTGTGAGCAAGAATTCTACTTTGTGAGCTACTGGCATTAAAGGTGTGAGCTAGCGATTCGGCTATTGCAGAAATTAGTTTGCTCTGGAGCCATCCTTCCTGAGCTAAAATAAAAATGTGTGAGCCAGAGGCTAAAAAAACTGTGAGCTAGCTCACACTAACTCAGCTTAGAGGGACCACTGACCACAATACAGAAACAAGAGTAGATGGTTTCTGGTCACTAATGATTAAGTCATACTGCCACTCCTAGCTGGCTTTTCCCTTTTTCAGTTCTTCTCAGACTCCTTAGAGCAGGGTATAAAACCAAATCTTCTTCCTCATCATCATCATCATCAGGAGGCCCAGGTAGCAGCTACTGCCAAGTCGGTCTTCTACCATCTTTGGCTGATTAGGCAGTTGGTTTCCTTCCTTGAACACAATGACCTGGCAATAGTGATCCATGTAATGGTCACCTCGAGATTGGATTACTGTAATGCCCTCTACATGGGGCTGCCCTTGTCACAAATCTGGAAGCTGCAGCTGGTACAAAACGCTGCAGCCAGGTTGTTGATGGGAATCCCGATTTGGGAGCACATCCAGCCTGTGCTAAAGATGTTGCACTGGCTGCCTATAGCATACCGGGTCCGCTTCAAGGTGCTGGTTTTGACCTTTAATGGCCAGGGTCCTGCACACCTAAGGGACCGCCTTTCCCCATATGTACTCCAAAGGACACTGCGATCGGGGACCCAGAACCAGCTGGCTCCCCCAAGTTTCAAGGAGGCCAGACTGGTGGCAACTAGGGCCAGGGCTTTCTTGGTGGTGGCTCCACTCTGGTGGAATGAGCTCCCGGAAGAGACTAGGGTCCTGCGGGACCTTTCACAGTTCCACAGGGCCTGTAAAATGGAGTTCTTCCACCAGGCCTTTGGAGCCGCCACCACTAAAACCTCTACTGCCAATAGTTAATATCTACTTTGGAGGAGCCCTGGCCCGTAGGTCCCTCAAACACAGCCCGTGCCAGTGACCTGAGATAGCTGCAGAAGGCCAAAGAGCCAATTGAAATATGAGGAATGTTGCTAGCACTTTATCCCGTTTGAATTTTGTTGTATTTATTAATGTATGTGATTTTATCATGACTGTATTATGGGAATTTTATTTGTCTGTAAGCCGCCCTGAGCTGGCCTCGGCTGGGGGGGGGGGATTTAATAAATAAATAAATCATCATCAATTCACACCAGCACAGACTTTCAAACTGAAAACTGTCCCTCTTCAAAATCTAGCACCCTGATTTGGTCCATGAAAAGTCATCTCTACCACTGGCATAGAGATCTGCCCATCTAAGCCTCCTGCAGAGTCTCTTGACATTTCAGAGTGCTCTTTACAACAGCAACCAAGAAAATTTGTTTCATTGGTCAGAAAAACAGTGACAGGAGGGGTTTCGGTTTCGGTGTTGCGAATGGCGGTCGAGCTTCTGGGACTCTCCCAGAGACGACCAGCCCACGCATGGCTGGGGGGGTCTCTGCACAAGCAGGGACTCTAGTGAGCCTTTGTTGAAGGCTCCGAACCAGGGGGCGCTTTGGGGAGTAGCGTCTTTGCCAGCCTGACGGCCGGGAGATTGAGACTCTCCCCAGGCCCAGTGGCCCCGCTGTATTGTGCCCGGATGGGACTCAGCAATGCCACCGACTTCTCAGAGTGAAGCAGCGGAAGATGATTTTAAAAAGAAAGAATCGACAGCAAACCGTGAATTGAAGATCTGCTTGGAAGCGGTTTAAATGCGTCCCCCCCCCCCCCAATCGTACAAGCGCATGGGAGGAGGGAGGAATCCCCCCCTCAGAAAGCGGAGTGTACAAATGAGAAAAGAAAGGGGGGAGAGAGAAAAAGCGGATTAGTGAAGTTACCTTTTGGGGCTCTATCGAAGGAGAAGAAAGTAGCTTGTTTCCTGAGGTGCGCGGCACGGACTTCTTTAAAATAAACAATAAAAATGTCGGGGCAAAAAAGAATTCCAGACAAGCCGATGAAGAAGCTGGGAACTTCCAGTCCTAGCAACCTCCCCCTGAAGCCAGCTGTCAATCAGCAGAAAAGTGAGTCCCTGCGCCCTCTGCTGGATCAAATGCAGAAGATCAGCGAAACCCTTTGTAACATGGAAAGTGTGCTCAATAGTCAGCAGAAGCAGTTAACAGACACGACTAAGAAGATGGAGGAGATTGCGGAGAAATGTTTGGTCTCAACAGAAGACATTAAGAAAATTAAGAAAAAGGTCAATAAAATAGAAAAACATCAAGAGATGCAGGAAAAAAGAATTCAGATGGAAAAATCAAATTTGACTCTCCGCTTCCAGGGCATAAAGGAAGAAGAGAAAGAAGATCTCAGAAGTATGTTGGCGAATGCCTTGGCACCTCTAACTGGCAGAGAAGCGCAAATATTAAGCGAGGAAATGGATGTGTCCTATTCCATCTTTGCCAAGAAAAATAATCTGCCAGCAGAAGTGGTTGTCAAGTTTACTAAGCAGCGTATTAGAGATCAAATTTTAAGAGCGACTTCAGCAATGCCCTTGAAGATTGGTGAGCAGAATATTAGGATCTTAAAAGATGTTCCATATGAAATTCGAATGAAAAGGAAAGCATACAAAGGACTGACCTTGTTTCTACAAAAGCATCAAATTGGTTATAAATAGGCAATTCCCGAAGGACTATTGTTTAAATTCAACGATAAGAGAGAGAAGATAGACTCCGTCTTCAAAGCCCAAGAATTTCTGAAGAGACATGCCAGTTCAGAGGAAGATGCAGAACTCACTAAATGGACAATGTTAAGCAGCGAAGAAGACAGTGGCCCGGAAGAGGGAGGTACAGAATCGGAAGATGGAGGAGCGAAGAAAGGGCCATTTTATAATCTGAGAGATTTGAAAGGAAGACACCCCAAGATATAACATTGGTTCGTGAGGCGACAAGAGGGAGCAGTTTAATAATTAACCCCAAAGGACTTTACTAACCTATTAAACAGGCTGATTTTGGACTTTCGATAAGATGAAAAGAAGATCTTTTAACCACGGTGGAAGCCAAGAACTCTACTTGTACTAACAAAAAGATTAATGTACTAACAGAGAATTCACTCAACTCTTTTCTTTATCCCTCTATATACCCGTCCCCCTTTCTATATATAAAAGCAATAAAATGCTCTCCTTTTTAGGGGAGTTAAAAAAAAAAAACCAGTGACAGGGGACTGGAGGTCTTCCTTTCTGTCTTTAGATACTAACACCCTACTTTTCTCATTAATGGGGACCCAAAGAGGCTGACAACGTCCTTCTCTTCCTCTCCATTTTATCATCACAACAACCCTGAGTGGTAGGTTAGACTGAGAGGGAGTGACCAACCCAAGGTCACCCGGAAAGCTTCCATGGCAGAGTGAGGATTTAAACTTGGGTCTCCCAGGTCTTACTCCAACACTTTTCAGATAATAATGTTGTAAATTAGCGGGCATAAAAGCATTAATGGTGGCCTACACTGCCCTGTAACTGAATTCCATTTACACCATTTATCTTTGGTCTTTCCACAATGCCCACAGTGGTATTTCAGGCTCATGTCCAAGCCATAACACGAAGTGATCAGTTATGCTTTTTTTCATGCTAATTATAGTCTTTCCCCTGACATGAAATGTCATACAGATGTCATGAGATGTGCATTTTACTTTATTTTTTTTGGTAACCTTTTAACCCACCGTTCTCATTTTTTCTCTATATAAGTTTTTGTGCCTGTATCTGAAGAGAGAAGGTTCCTTTCATGCATCTGATATGTGTTCCCTCTCTTAAAACAAGTGTTATTTTGATGTTCTGTGTTCATTATATTTATGAAAATTCAATAAAAAAGTTAATTGCAAAAAAAAATACCATAAGGCTCCTCTGATATGGTACATACCATCTATCACCACACGAGGGAGCAGATTTATAAGAAACTACCACCTCACAAGAGGATCAGGTAAATGAATCTTGTGCCGACTTCACTAAATCTGTTGTGTGTTTTCATTTGCCTGTTCATACTACTGTTTAAATGCACAACAGTAGATCAAGTTGAGGATTTGCCTGCCCAGCTGACAACTCCCAGAACAGAATACAGAGCATGAATCAATCATGAACTTACCTGACCACACAATATCAATAGCTGTTCTGCAGCTGAGGGGGACAGGAGAAAAATGTCACAACAACAGAAATAATAAAGCAATGAACATCAAACTGTCAAGGCACTAAATAACAGGTACATATGGTCAGCCAGCCCGAGCCTGACGAGTATAAAGAATATGGGTTGAGGAAATCCCCAGGTATCTAAACAAAGCCATTAAAATTGACCTGCATGGTGACATGATCATAAGTTTACCGTAACCAATGGGAATAGCTGCATTGGATCATGATGTCTTCTCACAGTAGAGTACCATGAAGGAAATCTCTGAGCATGGTGGTTTCATGAAGATCTGTAGAAGGCCTCTTCCCTACAGAAGAATTGTGGATATCTTAACTACCAGCGAAATCTTTACAACTCCTCCATATTTGTTGATAAATCATGCATCTATTCCTATAATTTTCTGAATTTCAGAAGTCAGGGTATATTATGCTCGGTTACTGAAGTATAAAATGTGGTGTTTGATCAGCCAAATCAGTACTCTGGGAGCATGCGTTCCAAACAAGGGCTATAAATCGGGTACATTGTATGAGAACAGTAGTATACCATGCCTAATAATGATAGCCTCCTGTACTAGTAATGGCTGGCTTAACTATTCCAAGTTCACAAATTTAAAAACTTCTACATACTGATCCATTGGCAAGCGCTGCAATTGCCGTTCCCACTGTCCTTCCCTTTTTAGATAACCCTTGGGGGGTCAGGGAATGGTGGAAGCTCTTGTGGGGTTGGTTCTAAGGAACTTTTGTCTTCAGGAGTGGCACATACAGGGGGTACTGTGGTGTTTCTTGCCAAATGGGAGGTGGTTGGGGCCTCTTCCTCTGAGTGGGGAGAATGGCCATCAACCATGCCCTCATTTGGGTTCTTGGGCTTTCTAACTTTGCTAAGGAACTTTAAAAGAGATTCACTTCTTTTTTGGCATGATTTAACAATTTTAGCATTATTCAGGCGCTTTAGTATAACTCTTTGCCACAATTTTTTCAGTTTCAAGCATTTGGCCTTCATTTGGTACGTGGGCCCTCTGCCCTGCCCTGCACCCCTCTGCCAGAACTCCCTTTGTTCCCTGTTTATACAAATGGTATTCCTTCTCATAATTTTTAGATAGTTGTCAGTGAAAGAACCCATTATAGCTTGGAAAGCAGCATGAGATGCCCCTTTGTCTGCAGAGTGCAAACTGGGAACTTCCCTAGCTGCAGCCATTAGTTGACTGCCTGTAAGAACCATTAGCCTTGCCATATTCTCTAACAGCGATGTTATCGAAGTAGTGGTAATGTCCGTTTTCTGTTTCTTACTGGGTGGCTCTCCCTTTTGTTGCCATTTACAGTCAGTTTGGTGTGTGGTTCTTTTGGTTTACCGCTTGCTTTTGGCTTGGGTGGGTTTGAAGATCCTTTCACGTGGTGTTGCTCTGCGGCTTTGCAAGCAGGTTCAGGACTGGAGGCAGGGGCTTCAGGATGGAGCACCAGTTGGGGTGGCTGCTGCTGTTGTACAATCTGCGGCTGGTGGCTCTGGTTTGAGATTCTTTGAGGAGAATTGTGCTCTGTTAGGAGAGAAAAAGGAATAAAATTTCCAGCATAAAACCCACCCCATCCCCTTTTTGTCACAGAACATCAAGCAGTTAAAATATTTAGATATACCTTGACATTCATTTTTATGCTTCATCGCATTCCAAAGCATCTGTGGAGGTGCCTCTTTAGAGCTGTGGCCATGTGGTTTTGATGGGCCCCTATAATCTCTGCCGATTGTGGGGCTTTTTTCCTCAACTAAATAGAAGATAGCCAACAGTAAAAGAATCTGATTTGCGGGTCAATAGGCAACCAATTTAAAAATAAAAGCCCCACAGAATAGCAAATAATGAAATAACAAACTGGATTTTAAAAAAGAAAAGGCTGGGGGGGCGTGGCCTGACACTAAGAAGAATGGCTGCACAATTCTAGAGCTCTGCTCCTTCTCGCCCCAATACCTCCTAAATCGCACCACTTTTGATTGCAAACGACTCTAAGTATATGGGGAGATCCAGTGAGAGACCCAGGAACCAGAAAAAAGATACAGAGCGACCACTTACTGACTACTTCCAACTTGCTACAACGACTGCAGGCCGATCTGCTTCTAAAACTACTGAAGACAAGATGGCTGACGGCACTCAGCAACAAGGTACAGATGATTTGCAAATTGACTCTCAAAATGTTTTAAAACAAATGAGCAAAATGGAGACAAGAATTTTAGACTCCATGAAGGCATTATTTGAGCCTATACAGACCCAGCTAAATGATATAAAACAAGCTCTGCAGGAAGTTGATAAAAAAGCAGATCATGCAACTTCTTTAGGTTTACAAGCTGCAGAAGCAATTAAAACTTTTAAAACTGAAGAGACAGTAACTCAGAAAAGACTGTTGGCTCTAGAAATGGAGACCAGGCAATATAATTTGAAATTTCGCGGTTTTCCTGAGGACACTGAAGAGAAAAGTGAATTACAAATATTTCTGGCACAATGGCTTGCATCTATTCTTAAGCTTGAAGATGGTGTGGCCCCTATGATTTTAAAAGCTCACAGATTGGGACAGAAAAACAAAGATAAGCGTAGAGGACCAAGAGATATTCTGGCAACGTTTCTGGATGCAAGAACCAAAAATAAAATACTAACAGAAGCCAGAGTAAACAAAAATCTTCCCTTTTTGGATATTAAAATAGAAGTTTTCCCTGACTTACCCCCGGATGCTATTGCACAGAGAAGGACTCTTAAGCCGATCACCATGCAACTCAGGGAAGCAAACATAAGATATAGATGGTCTGCTGCTGCAAAATTGCAAGTATGGCACAAAGGAACATTGTACACAGCTACAGACCTGGAATCTGGTCAAACATTACTGGAACTCCTGGAAATCACCCAGCCATCTATGGAGACTGACAGACAATCTTTTAAAAGAAGACTGCAGTACAATCTAACTCCACATAAGGAAAACAAAGTAATGGCACGTCCTTGACTTATAGCTCACTGAGAGTAAATGTATAATTATCTGCTGTATGAAGGTTTCATAAAGTGGTCATTTATTCTAATGGTTTAAAGATTATTACGTTAAATATGTATACAATATTCTAAAGACCATATATGGTATTGGGGGAAGGGGGAGCAAGTAATATTCACACCAGTTCCTTCTATAGTTAAAGTCTGGATATAGTCTCAAATTCATAACTTCGATCCTTGTTCTAAGGAGTGAGAGATTTAATCTCACTACCTCTCCCAAGTATTTGGGGAAGGGTTACAGGAAGTTCTTTTTCTTTTACCCTTAGTCTTTTTATTTTGGTGTGTGTTTTCAGTTAGGGGTGGGGGGGGGTTGTTATTAGAGTTAGATATTGAGTATAGTTACCAAACAGGTTAAGTTAAGTAAAGTTACTGTTACACAGTTGATAAGGCAGGTAAGGCAGTATTAGTCTCCAGGAGAGTAGTTAAAGCTAGTTACAAAAGTAATATTTTCCTTGACTTTTCATTTCTAGGAAAGAGTGATAGTAATTCCTTGGTTACGTTGCACGCATTGTTTTATTATATACAATAATCAGGTAGAATATATGTAAGATATACCATTTACATCTGTGCAAAAGTATTGTTATTTTGTTGATTCTATAAAATGTCAAAACTACTTAGATGCATGACTTATAATACCAGAGGCATGAGCAACCCTGTGAAACGTAAGCGTATTCTTGCGCAAATAACTAAAGAACATCCAAATATTGTTTTTCTTCAGGAAACACACAACACTGCTAAGTATCCATGTCTTTTTAAATCACAAAAATTCAAATATCAATGGCAGTCGTATGGCTCCTCTAAATCTCGAGGTGTAGCCATCCTAATTTCAGCTAATACTAACTTCACGCTTAAGAAAATACTCAAAGACCCTGTAGGTAGATTTTTATTTGTGGTAGGAAGTGTTGATACAACTGTTGTAACTCTAGCTGTTTTGTATGCACCAAATACAAATCAAATAGCTTTTATGACTGAAGTCCTAAATAAGCTAGCCAACTTTCAAGAAGGTGATTTAATAATCGGGGGAGATCTAAACTGTATTATGGATTATTCCTTGGATAGATCCTCCTTCAATAAGATGCAGAAAAAATGCATACAGATTGAGAAGAAACAACCCCCTTGCGAGGTTGATCCAACAATATTCTTTAATAGATATCTGGAGACAGTTACATATAGGAGAACGTGACTACACATATTATTCACAGAGACATAAAACCTATACCAGAATTGATTACATATTAGCTTCACCATCTATAATAAATAAAATTAAATCAGCCCAAATTGGGAATCTGCAATGGTCTGACCATCATTGGGTCAGCTGTGATTTAGAACTAGGTATGGAAGTAAGACAAAAAACATGGAAGCTGAATACAAATTTATTAAAAAATCAAATCATAGCAGCTGAGATAGAATCAGTCATTAAAAATTATTTCATAGACAATAACACAGAAGATGTATCCCCAGCAATTATTTGGGATGCAATGAAGCCTGTCGTAAGGGGTGAGTTGATATCCAAGGCAGCTTATCTAAACAAACAAAGAAAGCAAAAAAGAGAAAAACTGTTAACAGAAATAGCTGTGCTGGAAATGAAACACAAACAAACAGGCAATAAAAAAGCATACAAGAAATTATTAGCCATAAGACGGGAGCTAGACACACTTGACATCAATCAAATACAGCAAAACTTACTCTACTTGCAACAAAAATCATGGCAAAACACATCGAAGGCACTGAAAGTTTTGACTAGAAGAGTCAGACAGAAAAGGGAAGCCAGATTAATTACCTCAATAAAGGACAGACAAGGTAAACTACTATTTGAAACACAGCAAATAACAAAGGCTTTTTTAGAATATTATAAACAATTATATGAAACAAAAGAAATAAATGCAACCTCAATTAAAATATATCTAGAAAAATACTATAACAATATTAAATTGTCAGAAGAACATAAAGCAGTAATGGAGAGTCCTATTACTGAAAAGGAAGTGATTGCAGCTATTAAAAAATCCAAGTGTAATAAAGCTCCTGGCCCGGATGGCTTTAGCTCAGAATTATACAAAAAATATCAGGATACCATAGCTTTACCCTTTACTAAAACCTGCAACTATGTCATGCAATATGGAATTTTACCCCCTTCGTGGCTGCAAGCCTCAATAATAGTTATTCCAAAAGCAGGTAAAGATTTGACTGATGTTGCCTCTTACAGGCCAATTTCCCTTTTAAACAGTGATTTTAAGTTCTTCTCCACTATAATAGCATCACGTCTAAGCTCATTTGTGACGCAATATGTCCATCAAGACCAAGTTGGCTTTATGCCCCATAGAGACATTACGGACAGTACTTATAAAACACTGAGTTTAATTAATTTTTGTAAACAAAATAAATTACAATCCATTTGTGTTGCCTTAGATATACAAAAAGCCTTTGATTCAGTTAACTTTATATATTTAAAACAATTGCTAAAACATTTAGGCTTTGGTGAAAGCTTTATACGCATAATTAATGCAATATATGATCAACCTACAGCTCAACTTTGTATAAATAGCTCTATTTCGGATAAGTTTAATTTAAAACGGGGCACTAGGCAGGGATGCCCATTATCTCCTCAATTATTTGCTTTGGTAATGGAGCCTTTAGCCTCAAGGATTAGAATGCATTCAAATCTACATGGGATACATATAGCAAATAAAATTTTTAAATTAGCTTTATTTGCAGATGATATTTTATTATTTTTGACTAAACCTACAATTTCTTTACCATCGCTTCAAAAAATATTGGAAGAGTTTGATAATGTATCAGGATTACAAGTCAATATTGCCAAATCCTCTATTTTTCCAATATACTTAGAGGATGATACTGTGAAAAAGCTTAAAAAATCAGTCCTTTATAAATGGACCACAAAATATTTGAGCTATTTAGGGCTTAAAATTCCTTTGCAACTTAAAGATATACATTCAGTTAACTATGATTCCTTAATAGAAGAACTAAAGAGAAAATTTACTCAATGGCATAAAATGTCTCTTTCTTGGCATGATCGCCTAAACATCATTCGAACATATGTATTACCTAAGTTCTTATTTCTTTTTAGAATTCTACCAATAACAATATCTAAGAAACAAATTGAGGTATGGCAAAAAATCTTATTAAACTTTTTTGGGCTTATAAACGCCATAGGGTTAGTGTGGAAACATTAACCAAGCATAAACTTAAAGGGGGACTAGGCTTTCCAGACCTATATAAATACTACCAAGCTAATCACCTAGCCAACATTCTCAAAATGCTACATGATTACCAAAATAAGGATTGGATTATAATACAAACACACTATACCTACCCATATGATGTTCCGGAAACAATCTGGCAAACACCTTCAGAACGTTCCAAAAAAATAACTGATAGTCTGATCCTGCAAACCTTCTTAGCCACCTGGGAAAATAAAAGAAAACAATTGATCCCTGGACTTTCAAAATTCCAACATCTCTTTAATCAAAAAAGTTTATTACCTCCAAATTTCCCAATACACCAGGAAACATGGAAAAAAGCAAACATTACAAAAATTGAAGATATTGTAGAAAACAATATTTTAATGAATAAAACTCAATTAGAAGCAAAACTGGGTTCTACTATCTCTTGGATGCAATTTCTACAAATATCCCACTTTTGTTCTCAAATACATTTAAATAATATCATTAAGCGTCCTTTATCAAATTTTGAAAAGATATATAAATGGATGAATACCTCTAGAAGACAACTTATGGCTAAACTATATTTAGAATTAATGGAAATAGAGTCTCACAACTTATTGACATATCAGAAAAGGTGGCATTCTATCTGTAATTCTATTTTATCTGATGACGACTGGCACTACATATGGAGGACGTTTCCCTTTAATACGAATATTATAGAAATAAAATTACAAACTTTTAAAATACTTACTTTTTGGTATTTAACACCTCAGAAATTATCGCATATAACATCTGCTGTTTCTCCTGCATGTTGGAAGAAATGTGGAGGTGTGGGAAATTATGTCCATTGTTGGCTTGAATGCCCAAAACTAGAGCTGTTCTGGACAGAAATAATAACTCAGGTTAAAAATATAACTGGTTATGAATTGCAATGCACAGTGGAACATATACTACTAAATAGATGGCAAATGCATATACAATCTAGTAATACTATGAAAAGAATAGCCATTTTGTTGGCAGCAGCTAAAAATGCAGTAGCCTTATTTTGGAAAGACACTAAAAGTCCTCAACAACATCATTGGCATGCTAAACTTTGGAAGTTCTATATAATGTCAAAAATAACGGAAAATGTAGATGGAAGAGATGTATACAAATCTTCTTTAGATCACGCTATGATTTGGTTCCCTATTGTGGAATATTTAATTGATCAGGGTGAAATCCCTACTACAGTTAATGACTTAAATTTATGGTAAGATGTGAATGTCTCCTTGATTTGAAAAATGTAAACTGATACTGTAACTTTGAAAATGTAATACTCTTTTTAGTAACTCTAACACTCTTTTCGTGTATACTCCAACTTACCTGTTTTGTTAATTGCTATTTTCCTTTTTTGCATTTATTAATTAAATGTTATTAAAAAAAAAAAAGAAAAGAAAAGGCTGCATTGGCTTACACTGAGTTCAGGATCCCATTCCCACAAAATATCATGCAGTTAAAAATATTTAGATATACCTGGGGGCTGTTTCTGTTTGATAGAGCGCCACAGATTCTGCGGAGTTGTCTCTTTTTCTTTACAGTTGGAGCCATGTGGTTGTAAAGCAGCTCCTTTCCCCCCAGATTTCTTCTTATCATGTGCTAAAATAAAGAAAGGCCAAAAGTGAAAATCTTTGCTAAAATGAAGCCATGGTTTGCAATAGCTACTGGCTTCTTTAAAAATATTTTCCCCACAAAGTAATATAAATGTGATCAGCAGGAAAAAGTCCCTGCAATAAGAGGCCTAGCATGAGATCAGGCAGGGATGCTTCTTTCTCTATGAATAAAGCACAAATTCTTTGCTGCAGTACACCACAAAGTTTTACAGACAAATTATCAAAAAGGTAAAACATTCAGAGCACATGGTCTCCCACAAACTACCGTCTAAAGGAATAAAAAAAACAAGATACCTGATTGCTTGGAAGGTTTTCCTTCATTTTAGTTGTTGTTGTTGTTTTTAGTTTTTCCCAAACCTATAAAGGAGAAACAGTTTTTAAAAGGTGAAAAAATTGCTTTTGACCCATTCTCCCCAGTATCTTTCTACCCCATAAAGAAAGGAACTTACCTTGAGAGAGATCCTGCTTTTCTTTCTGGCTGAGGGAGCTTTGGAAAGGCTGGCCCACATCTTGGTTAATCCTTTTAAAACCTCCTGGCCCCATTGTGCAAAAAAACTGCTCCTGGATTGAGCATTTCCCCTAAGACCACCTCCCTGCTGACCCACTGACGGAATTAACCCATCCCTCTGTGGAAACTGGTCCTCCCCAACCATGTTTTTCCAGGAGCACATGGCCTGCTTTTGGATAAGGATTGGGACATTTCCAAAAGCCCACTCACTGATGGCCCACTGATGCATTTAGCCCATCTCTCTCTATGGAGGCTGGCCCCTCCCCAACCATGCTTCTGGTGGAGCACATGGCCTGCTTTTAGATGTTTTGGTAAGTTACCCATTATTATTTTTTAAAGAAATATAGGTATGGAATTATATGTATATAAATTTGCCTCATCCCTCCTCCCCACCCCCCAGTTTTGTGAATATAAGAGATTTAGATATTGGGGTGTATGTTAACCTCCACATAAATATCCTTGCTGGTAAATTTGATAGATTTAATCAAAGCAAACCCCACCCCTTTCTGTGGATGAGGCATGTCTGGGCAAGAAAAACAACACTGAATTTCAAAACGGTTACTTTATTTTCCATTTCATTTTTACAGCACTGAAATTTTAAAATGGTTACTTTATTTACAAGTAGTAAAAAGGAGCTGCCATCTGTCCTTACATAACTGTGACACCATTTAATTTTTGATTTCTCTGGTGAATAAAAAAGGATTTGTAATGTAGGTCTTTAATATAACCTTTGACATGCTTTAAAATCTTCTTATCAGTGGGCTGCAAGATGGTTTAAAGAACCTGCCGGGAGTCCACTGCATCTCCGACTTTATTTAATAAATCGAAAACCATATCCATATTCTCTTGTGTTAGAGCCAGACATTTCAAAGCATATGCAATTGAAGTAACTAGAAGGAGAATAGGACTGGAACAAAGTTCATTGCATACAAACTTAACTTTTCTGTCCATTATTTCGTGAGACTACACAAGACAATCATTGGAAGCCTGTGCCAGGGCCTGGAGAGTACAGCCCTCACACGACTCATATAAATATTCGCTAATACAGTAGTTTAACACTCCATATACAGTGGCTCTTACAATGCTTCTCATGCTTTCTTCATGTTGCCAAGGCAGTATAACGGCCGTATCTTCAATAGTTTTCATTTTGAGTAGTTTTCTAAGGGAGATGACCCTTTCATAGGGGGTAATGCCAAAAGATAGTGGCCTGTAGCTTTTGGTTGTCCCTGTTAGAAAAGGTTAGAGAAGGCATTTTTAAAGTAACTTAAAAGCACTACGCAAAGGCTTTATACCATACCCCTTCCCTTCCATTTTTCTACAACTTACCTCTGCTTGGGTGTTCTCTGCTGGAATTGGGTCTTGGAAATCTGGAACTTCTGCCATTACAGAGTCTGGAATTTCCCATATTTGACTGTCATCAGCAGAAGCCACTTCACCAGCATGCCACTTCACCATTGATGGCCGGGAACTAAAAACAAAAGCCCCCATTTTACTTTTTTTAAAACTTACAGAGCCTCTGCATGCTTGTATTCCACACCCTGTTTCTTTCTTCTCCATACATTTTCAGAACTTACCGGTGCCTGGGAGTTCTCTGTGGGGATCAGTACTTGGGTATCCAGCAGATCTTCCAGCAGTCCATGCCATATTTGGGAAACATCACTTGTAGGCTGCATGCTCTCATCATCCAGATTGAGCCGTGTTTCTTCATCTTCCAGACTGCTGATGGGTCTCACTAGGCAGGACCACATTCAGCCAGTACTGAAGGCGCTGCACTGGCTGCCAATAGCGTACCGGATCCGCTTCAAAGTGCTGGTTCTCACCTTTAAAGCCCTATATGGCCAGGGTCCAGCCTACCTGAGGGACCGCCTTTCCCCATATGTTCCCCCAAGGGCAGTACGGTCAGGGGGGCAACATCTGCTAGCCATCCCAGCCCCTAAGGCAGCCAAATATGCTGCTACCAGGGCCAGGGCTTTTTTGGTGGCTGCCCCTACCTGGCAGAATGAGCTCCCGGAGGAGATCAGGGCCCTGCGGGACCTTATGCAGTTCCGCAGGGCCTGCAAGACGGAGCTCTTCCACCAGGCTTTTGAGTAGGGGCTGCCACCACCACCACTTTATCACCGTGGTGACATTATGAGGCGGACTGGCCTGGTATGAGATTACAGCTAGGGTGGGACATCATTGGAACAGTGAGAAATGTGCTTGCTAGAGTGTATAGTGATTGTCTTGGTGACCGCTGTTTTAACTGTTTTATTGGTTATTTGATTATTTATGCTTTTTTATACTTATTTATGGCATCTCCCTCTATGTTTTTATTGTTCAATGTATGGCTTTTTGCCTCTGTTTGCCACCCTGAACCCATGTTGGAAGGGCGGGATATAAATCCAACTAATAAATAAATAAATAAATAAAGCACCAGTGCAGGAAAGTACAGCTTTGAAGGAACAAATTCTTCATCCTCATCACTGCTTATATATTGTCTTTTAAAGTTAGATCTCACCAATGGTGGTGGACTGGAAAGCACCAGGGGTCTGACAGGAGTGTTCATGCCCATGTCCCCAGGAAGAGCTTGACCACGTGTCTGCTGCTCCTGCAAAATGGCTTCTTTCCTCAACCACGTCCTCCTGGACAGGTCCCTCTAACAACAAAAAATTGGCTGTACCTGAGCATTTCCACTGGTGGTTGCCACATTTTCGGGGTTGGGCTGCAGCAGGCAGAAGTTTAATGATGCTACAGTGGGTGGCACTGGACAAGGGGGCAGGGCTGGGGCTGGTCATGAGGTGGGGTCATATGACAGGGTCAGATGATCAGGTCATGTGATGGGGTCATGTGACGGGGTCATGTGATCTTCTGGGTGTGGAACAGGAGTCACTGGGGGTATGGGGGGAACTAGATGTGCAGGGGTTGAACTAGATGACCCTGGAAGTCCCTTCCAACTTTATGATTATATGATTCTAAGTTGAAGCATCTATGGTTAGCAAAGCAGTCCTCCTGTCTGCCATGTTATATCTCTACTGCTCAAAGAATGACAAGTCATGTGGATCTTTTTCCTCTCCAAAAGTTCACATCTTTTTCCTCTATGTGTCATGCACCCCCCCCAGGCCACAGTTTGCTAATCAATGGCCCACTAGAACACAAGTATGCTCCCATATCTGTATATACCAGTATGCAGACAAAACAACTGCAGTACCAAAAAAAAAAAGATGATCATCCCAACTCATTAGAGGTCCACTAAGTTTTCCTTCCTTTGTTCTGTTGTTGTTGTTGTTTTTTACCTGAGGGATTGCAGTATGTCCATTTGGGATCCCTGTCATAGTTTCTGGTAAGAGAGCACCAGAGCTTCCCAGCTGAGTTCCCAGCAGTTGTACATGAGGAATAGGACTTGCCCTCATAAATAAAAGGGAAGATGCAGGGCCCCGTGTTATTTTCATGTTGCCCTGAAATACAGAAGTTCTGTTAGTGTCAGGGGAAGAGACTGTGGCTTAGTGGTAGAGCATCTGTTCTACATGCAGAAGGTCCCAGGGTCAGTTCCCACCATCTCTATTTAGAAGGATCAGATCTGGTGAAAGATCTCTACCAGAGACCCCATGGAACAATGTTTCTGGAATCCGGTCACAGATACTCAGATTTTCCCTGCCTCCTGCTGGGACTAACAACCATCTCAGAGGAACAGGGGCCATTTAACCCAGGAAAACATCAGAGGTGGAAAATGCTAAGCATTCCTCGTCATCAGTGCCCTAATGGAGTACACACCTACTTGCTCCCCAGGACTATATAAACATACCAAATATATATATATATATACACAGTACTTCAGCATGATATGTTACCCAGGTAACCCCACCATGATACCTATGGGTACCATGGTGCCCACCAACACCTTTACTGGCATCCACCAAGTCTTTTTAGAAACGGCTGGTCAAAATTACAAGTCTTGTGGCCTGGCTGCTTCTTCACCAAGTTGCTCAGGGGGCAGATGCACTTCCCCTGGGGGGTGTCAGCCATGATGCAGAATGAGACTGAGGTTGGACTTCATTGTCATTTGTTAACTACACTCTCTATGGAATGCTCTACGCCAGCATTTCCCAGACAGTCGGTTCCAACCCAAGAGTGGTTTGTGAAGCCTATGACAGTGGGTTCCAGACTTTTGCAGTTTTATTGAATTTTTGCATGCTCTGTTTTTTTTAAGTGGGTCACCGTACCAAGTAAATTTGGACATGGGTTATGATAACAAAAAGGTTGGGAGCCTCTGCTCTGCTCTACAGGATACATAATTTATCCTTTGGGAACACTTGCTTTGTTCCAATGCACAGCCCTTCTTCTCAATTTCCATCTACAGCAGGTAGTGCACTGACATAACCCTGACACTGGGTTTCGTGTAGAACCAGGAACAGATTAGCAGTATCTTCTCAGGCCTTCTGGAGCAGGCTTTAAACTTTTTTTATTACTCTAGGAAACTGTTCTTTAAGACCAACCCTTGCTTTGGCACAAATTGTACATTTTATGGTTATATCTTATGGGTTATTAGCTAATTTGAGGCGGAAAGACATAAATCAGCAAACTGACTCAATATCTGAGCACCGCTGGTTAGCATTGCAGCCCCCAGTGAACTTACTTGTATCCGCACAGTAGCTCCACTTCTTGTCCTTGTCATAACTTCCAGTGGTGGCACACCAAAATCTCCCATCTTCAGTATCTTCATTGGTGCAGGTGTAGAATATCTGGTTTCTGTAGGCAAAGGGGAAGACACAGGCCTGCCCATTGGAGTTCCCTTCATACTCTGCAGCAATGGGGAAACCAGAATACAGAGAGGCTGGATTTAGTGGCAGTTTGTCATAACGAAAAAGTGGTTTGAAAGCTCTCCATATGGACAGACTGGGTGTTGTTCACACAGTCTTGACACCTGTACTTGGTTTAAGCTTCCAACATAGTTTTGGTTGACTTACAAATTTGAAATTTCATAGAGACTGACCTTTTGTTGGTGTTAGGTAGATTTCTCTCAACAATTCAATCTTTCTTTTTAAGCTTGCTGCTACCACATTTCTTACCTTGCCAAGAACATGCCTTCCATTTAGTGTCTCTGTCATAGCTTGCTGTTGTGGCACACCACAACTGTCCATCACCAGCCCCATCTTTGGTGCATGTGGAGTAGGATTTCCCCTTGAAAATGAAGGGGAAGTGGCACGGGCGAGGTTCTGAGGAGGAAGCACACAGGGCAGGGGAACAAGGAGCAGTAATAATAGAAGAGAGTAATGAAAATTTTGTGGCATGATGAACATTGGGTCCAGAACCTGACAAAGGTTAGTCAAATGTAGGAAAGGGGGCCAAGGTTAAAAACTTGATAAATATATAAATACATGTATTTATTGATCACAACTTTAAAAATATATAAGGGCCCAGTCACACATTATGTATAAATATCAAACGATAAAACACAAGAGCTCATAAACCTGACCTGATGTATTTTGGCCTACATAGGCCTTCCTCAGAGGTCAATAGTGAGGAACATATTGGTTATTATAAAAACATATATGTATAAAAAAATATTTCTCTGGTTCAGTGATTAGGCCCAAATGGTTCAGCTGAGAACATGTCCCCGTGACTTTCGACACCTGACCAAATGGCATGCACAAATGCCAGGCCTAGTTTTACATTTCAAAAGCCACTTTGGCACCTCGGGGGGAACAGCCAGGCATTCAGGCTCTTTCCCAAACTTCAAAGCCCAGTATACGTGCTGTCAGCACGTAAGCTATGGAGGCTCCTACATAGTTAGACACGCCTTTCTACTCTGTCATGATTGGGTACTGGCCATGCTTAGTTGTGACAGAGGTAGGAGGAGATTTGTCTTCAGCCTATGGAATAACACACAGAACTCTCTTGGAAAGAGGGCCCCTTTCTAAGAGTTAGTCTCTGTTCGGATTACAAACCTGCAACACTGAATTCTGCTAGTGGCCAACAAGCTGGCCTTAATTGCCCATTGCAAGAATGGCTTTCATCTTTAAGATCCCTTGGAGAATGGACTTTGCTCTAACTGTTCTCTGGACCAAGGAGTGGTAATTATGATACATTTTCATGTTTAGTAAGAGCTCTACAAAGCTATAGGATTGTTCTTGTTTTCAAATCCTTGCAAGTCTCTTGTCATATAACTGCTTTACTTAATAAAGATCTGATTTGGATTAATGTCTTGTACCTGGACCTCTAGGGCTAAATCTAGAACCTAAGCTGCTCGCCTAGAAAGCTACTATTGTGTGTTAATTACCTGCAGCTCTAGCCCAGAGCTGATAAGTTGTTAGCTCCCAGAAACCTGGCAGGAGGTGGGACCTACTCTCCTGTCTGAGTTGGGATCATTCTTAAATAGGTCCTGGTGGCAGAACACCGATTTCAGTGTTCTTGGAGCATGTGGGTTTTTAGTTTATCTCATTCCTGAAGGGGTGTGGGACAGACGTGAGATTCTCCACATGCTGGCATAGTAACAAGGACTTGCCTCTTTCTTATCTCCTGGACTGGAGGTGAGGGGGTGCAAGAGGCGAGAACCTTGTACAATATACAGAGCATGAATACAATAAGGACCAGAAGCAAGTTGCTGTAAAAGATAAACAAATGGAAATGGAAAATTAAACACATGTATTAAAACAAATAAATAAACCGTAAATATATTGCCAATAAATAAATATATACCATTGACTTACTTTCAAGATAACCCACCAAGATAACAAATTGATTGGTGTGCAATATAATTTTGAAAGTATAGCATATGTATGATTCTTTGACTGTTAAACATCTTGTTTGGAATCTGTACTGTGTCTCTATATATTCTTTAATACTATGCTAATTGAAATGTGCACTCACATGACTACTTCAGGACACCCTATAGGGATTACATCATCCTGTCTATTAGGATTGCATCATCCTGCACATTAGGATTGCATCACCCTTAACCAGCTATAAAGCTCCAGCAGTTTTAGGTGACCAACACTGCTCTTTGCTTGAGGATTATTTGGCTCTACAATCATAGGAAGGTGTTTCCTGGATCGGAAGTAATTATGCTTTATGATTTATTATTTTTGCATTTAGCTCTAAATTGTGGGGTACATTGATTTATACATGTTTTGTCTTTAGGTTTATATCTGAGAACCACTTAGCATGTGATTGCACTAATAGAGGCCTCATTTGTATTTTCTTGCTCTATGCCTGGTGGGTTATCTTGAAAGTAAGTCAATGGTATATATTTATTTATTGGCAATATATTTATGGTTTATTTATTTGTTTTAATACATGTGTTTAATTTTCCATTTATTTATATTTTACAGCAACTTGCTTCTGGTCCTGTATGTATATGATTGTACTATATGTTTTTATAATAGCCAATATGTTCCTCACTATTGACCTCTGAGGAAGGCCTATGTAGGCCGAAACACGTCAGGTCAGATTGATGAGCCCTTGTGTTTTATCGTTTGTTATTTATACATAACGTGTGACTGGGCCCTTATATATTTTTAAAGTTGTGATCAATAAATACATGTATTTATATATTTCCTTTATCAAGTTTTTAACATTGGCCCCCTTTCCTACATTTGACTAACCTTTGTCAGGTTCAGGATTCTAGGTTTTAGGTTCAGTTTTTTCCCCTCCCCCTCTTTTTTTTGTCCATGATGAACATTGGGTCCTGCATCTTTTGCATGATGCATATCAAACACTGAAGTCAGCAGATTAAGCACACTATACATAACAGTGTATAAACTAATAGTTCACTGAGATAAGCACAGTATAAATATAATATCACAAGAGGCGGAACCCGCGATACTCGCAGGGGGGAGTATTCTGGCCTGCCAAGCTTCCCCCTCCCTTCCCCCCCAGCAGCGGTGGCAGCAGCGGCGAGGCCAGCCGACTGCCAAGTTTCTCCCTCCCCACAGCGGTGGCAAGGCCAGCCGGCCTGCCAATCTTCCCCCAGCAGTAGAGGGTGTGGCGGCGGTGAGGCTGGCCCACCCACCAAACTTCCCCCTCCCTCCCCAGCAGCAGTGGTGGCGAGGCCAGCCGGTCCGCCAAGCTTCCCCCTTCCTCCCTCCCTCCCAAGCAGCACCAGCAGCAGCAGCACAGCGGCGGGGAGGCCGGCTGGCCCGCCAAGCTTAACCCTCCCTCCCCAGCGGCAGCAATGAGGCTGGCCGGCCTGCCAAGCTTCCCCCTTACTCCCTCCCCAGCAGCAGCAGCGGAGGCAAGGCCGTCCAGCCCGACAAGCTTCCCCCTTCCTTCCACCCTCCATAGTGGTGGCGGCGAAGCCGACCAGCCCCCCAAACCTTCTCCCGCCCTCCCATCCCTTGTGGTGGCGGCAGCAGTGGTGGTGAGGCAGTTCGCAGAGCATTCCCTGCACATGCACAGGGAACACTCTTTTACTTTTGGGGGGATTTAAATATCCCCCATATACTTTTTTCAACTTTTTAGATTTTTCTGCACACCTGGGGACTGCCCCACGTGCGCAGGAAAATCTCCCTGCCCCCCAACTGCCCCCGATGTGCAGATTTAGATATCCGCACGCAGGGGGCCACTTGGGAATTAGATATATAGATATATAGATATATATAAGCCAGTCCTCACCTCACTAAAGCAATATACTACAAATCAGCCCATCTCCTAAATCTTATACAGCAGTTATTCTAACATGTTTCATGACATTCATTTAACTATCAATAAATCATCCAGTAGGGGGCTTATCAACCTCTAAACCCTTCTAGCATCTGTTGTTGCATATCATATTATATATTACAGTAATTCCAATATTAGACAAAGGGAGACCATGTATCTACAAAGTTAGAGCATTTCTGCAAATCTTATTTATAATCCATGTACAGCAAACTATTTTTAAGCATTGCCTCCATGACAGAGTAGGCTGCTGCTTCTGTTACTGAGCCAGAGCCATTCTAGCTGCATTATCTAATTGCTGCATCAGGATTCCTGGTTGCAGGACCAGTTCCAGGGCAAACAGAATGTTCCAAGGGCCCCCTCTCCTCCTCTGGCCACCACCCTTCTTCCCTCCCACACACACCTTCATGCCTCCGAGCTGCCTGTATGTCCTCCCAAGCTGCTCACTAGCCTTCCCACCCACCATGCTCAAAGCTGTCTGCAGCTCTTTCCCTGGTGGCAATGGGCAGGGCATTCATCTGGGAGCATGGGTGGTAGAGCACTAGCAACTGAGTTGGTGGGGGGGTCAGCATCTGTAGGTTCTGCAAGAAGCCTTGGTCCTTGGCACCTTCCCCACCTTAGGGTCTATTGATGCCTGCTCTGCCATGTTGCCTTCATGTTCTAGGTGGGAATTCACCCGATTAATAAATCCTTGAAGTTAAAGGTATGACTCAAAATTATCTCACGTTCCTTATGAATTATGTTGGGTAAAGTTTAAAGTTCAATTTGACTCTGCTAGTGTAGAAAATATATATATGCCAACAAACAAGGATGGATCCAACCCATAAGATTTCAGTTCTCCAGTTTGCAAATATCTTTGTTCTGCTTTCCCTTGAATTATTTTTTCTTCCAAAAATTCAGCCTCAGATTATTCTTCTGTGCTACTGTGACATCAGATCTATGCTTGTCTATACACATTTTGGGTTCATTTCTCTTTCTTTTTTCATATTAATTGGGTGCTTAAAATATTTATTTAATTTCCATTTCCATTCATTCCTATCCTGAAATATGTTCGTTAACCTGTGATTCTGCATATGGAAGTCAAATAATCAAAATGTTCCTAGTCCATCATACTCAATAATCCTTTCCTACTTTTATTTTCTTCCATCTGCAGAATCTCTTCCAAAATAATATCTAAACCTCAAACTAAAATTTTAAGCCCATTCCTTGTGTCCTTCCCCCTTACCTGAGGGATCACAGTATGTCCACTTGTGATGTATGTCATAGTTGCTGGTGAGAGAGCACCAGAACTTCCCAGTAGGTGCCCCAGCTGTTGTGCAAGAGGAGTAGCTCTTGCCATTGAATATGAAAGGGAAGACGCATGATCCAGTTTGGTTTGCATACAGTCCTGGGAAAAGGGAGAAAGGGTAGAGGGGATGATGATGATGATGATGATGATGATGACGACGACAACGACAATGACGACAATGACGATGATGACAGACAATCCTCCATGCCCCACTAAGGGTCACTAGAAGTCATTGTGACTTCCAGGCATGCAAGCACACACACACACACAGAAAATACTCACCAAAAAAAACACATTAAAATAAAACAAGCAATTCCGTAAAAAAACATATAAACATACAAACACAACACAACCATGGAGAAGGGCCAATAAATGTTCTTGATGCTACACCAAAGGCAACAAAAAAGTCTTCACCCTCTGGCAGAACAATACAGGGAAGCAGATGAGTCTCCCTGGGAAGAGAGATGCCACAACAGGTTGGCAGGTATGACAGCAATCGTGTGGGTTGCTGATGTACAGGAAGAGCTAACTGGCATACACCCTGAGGCATCTAAGGATGAAAGGCCATTTCCAAATAGTTGACTTGACTGACTGTAGGAAGCTGAGGAAGGGATGCCTTTCGTGCCGAGTAACATCAACCAAGCTCTGTTGCTTGAGTGACATATGGGGGCATAGCGATGAGACTTAATACCTCTCTGCAATAATGGTACAGAGTGGGTTTGCCCAAAACACTGGTAGCCTGATACTTAGCAGCAATCCATACTGAACACTGAGGAACTGTTACGTTGACATATAAACCATTTTCTTTAGAGTCTTGTGCCTTCATGGCACAAACAAATGAACCTCTCATACACTGACTCATACCATTGATCCATCTGGCTTAGCGTTATCCACTCTGAACTAACTGTGGCTTTCTAACTGGTCTTTCCTAGATGCCTTAGATGAGATCCTTCAGATGTCCCAGGGAGTAGGCATGTCATCTCTGCTGCTGAGCCATGCCGCCCTCTATGTCTCTGCACAGTCCTTCCTCTGCATTTCTCTTTGCATCAACTCAAGAACTAGACCAACCACTGATCTTCCTACATCTACATTGCCTCAACAATCTTGCCTGGCCAACACACACATCCATCTAATGAGTCAACACAATTTCCCTACTTTTATCAGCACAGTAGCTCCATTTCTCATCCTTATCATAGCTCCCTGTTGTGGCACACCAGAACCTTCCGACGTGTGCATCTTCATTGGTGCATGAGTAGAATGTCCGACCTTTATAAGTGAAAGGGAAGACGCAGGGCTGTCCACCAGAATTACCTCCGTATTCTAAAGAAAGACAGAGTTAGAGATTATTTGTACAAGGACACACCCAGTCCTCTGGGAGGATGAGGTTATGTTTCAAGCACATTCAAAGCAGGGCTATGTAATACAAGACAAAGAGGTTTCCTAGCCCACGTGTGCCTTATTACGGAATGTGAGGGTAGAGAGGTTACATGAAGGGGACAATCAGCAGGCAGCAAGAGGGGGGTCTTAAACTTCTCCATCCTGCCAAATGGTAGCAATCCTAAGGACATGTAGCAGGCAACAGGTCCCATTGTCCCATCTCTAACATTCTATGATTCTATGATGAGCTCCTGTGGTGGAGTTTTTTTCAACAGTTTGGTCTTACTTCTACATCCAACAGCAAAGATCTATTTGTTTTCAGAAAATAGTTACTCATCCTAAGCTCATGTGACATAGTACACCAGTAACGTACAACATAAGTTCACCTGTAAGGGCACAATACTTCCACTGGCCATTTGTGTCATAGTTCCCAGTTGTGGCACACCACAGCCACTTGTTCTTACTTCCATCACCAGTGCAAGAGGAGTAGGCTTTGCTCTTGTAAATGAATGGCAAGACACAGGGATAGGGGACTGGAATGGAAACAGATAGTAAAGGTTATAAAAACAAGATCCATGTAGCGTGATCTTGGGGTTGGCAGGTTGGACTGGGATTTGGGACATCCCGGTCCAGATCCACACTCTGCCATGGAAGCTTTCTGGGTGACCTTGAACTGTTACACACTCTCAGCCTAACCTACATCTCAAGGCTGTTACGAGGATAAACTGGAGGAAAGGGGAATTATGTAAGATGCTTTGAGTCCCCATTTTGGGAGGCAGGTGGGTTATAAATGAAGTAAATAAATAATACGATAGAGAATGAACTCTACTAGCTAGAGGTGCTAACCTCCAGGTAAGTCTGGGGAGGGGAAGCAGTTCAGTGGTGATATGATGCTCTAGAATGCAGGTGCCATCTTCTTAATGGGAACTGTCATCTGGAGATTAGTTGAGTGTTTTCCACCCTGGCCTCAACCTGGTAGAAATCGCTGCTCAATTACATCCTTGTCCTGCGGGACTTAATGCACTTTCACAGGGCATGTAAAGCAGAGATGTTCCACCAGGCATTTGGTTGCTTTCCACCTGGCTGCCACTCCAGCCCCCCCTCAAGGCAGTAGCATGTTTTGGATTGGATATAGGTTGTTGGATACAGGTTTGTACTTTTATATTAATGTAAATTTTGAATTCTGCTATTTTAATTGTAAATATATATGTAGCTGTTTTTTAACTGCTGTACACAACCAAGAGGGGAGGGCAGTTTAAAAATCTAATCTATATATATAAAAAAGAAAGTCCCCTCACCATAAAATCAATGCCCAGGCCAAACCCCTGGACCTAGAAACATGAATTCCGTGGAGAGTGCTCCTACCATGATGCAGATGCTCACTAAGAAGGGATTTTTAGAAATTCAACCCCTAAGTGGGTCAAAAATTATGAAAGTTATTTTTAAATAGTATGATTATATATTGATTGATAGTTTTAACTGGAATTTATTTTTTTTTTGAACAAAATTTTATTGGAAATAAACAGTCAACATTTTCAATAACGGTACCAATACAAATTCCAAGAAAAGATCCCCAACCCTCCCACCCCCTAATAGGCTTCCAACACTGCTAATAACAAACAAAAATATAAAACGATAATCAAGTTTAAACTTATATGCATTATCAAACCAGGTAACTTATTATAAAAAACCTCTACTATTACATCATATTTTCAAATAACAGTATATCACGTTCAATATCCAAACGTATCCAGATTATATATTTTCCCCTTCATTCTATATTCAGTTTCTAGATACAGTTTCAACCCTTCCTATTCTTTTGTATACTGTTCTGCCATTTGTCCATTAAGCTTCTTTGTCATTTTGTCCATTTCCGCTAAAAATAGCAATTTTCTCAACCAGTCATGTATATCTGGTATTTTCTCCATTTTCCATTGCTGAGCAAAGGCCATTCTCGCCGACGTAATCATGTACCATAACAGTGTCCTTTTTTCTTGTGGAATTTTTTCCATTGTCAAACCGAGGAGGAAAAGTTCTGGCTTTCTCTCAATTGGGGTTTTTAATATTTTCTGCATCACACAATGAATATTAGACCAGTATATTTTTGCTTTATCACATGACCACCACATATGGTAAAAAGAACCCTCTATTTTTCTACATTTCCAACATTTGTTACTCAAGTTCTTATCCATACTAATATTAGCAATCTTTTTTGGTGTCATGTACCACCTATACATCATCTTATAACAATTCTCTTTTACATTGATACAAGTAGACATTTTAAAAGATCTTTTCCACAAAAATTCCCATGATTCCATAGAGATTTCTTTGTTCATATTTATGGCCCACTTTATCATTTGCTCCTTTACAGTTTCGTCTAGAGTATATACAGTCAACAAAGTTTTGTACATCTTTGAAATCATTTTCCGCTCTCTGTTCAGCCATAGATTTTCAAATTCATCATTGATGGCTCTAAAGCCAAACTCTTTACAGTCTTTTTTATAAATATCTTTTATTTGACAATATTGTAACCAACCGTATTCAAATTCTAATTCATTGTTTGGCTTCAAAACATATTTTTCCCTTCTTTTTGCAATAGTTCCTGATATTTCAACCAGTCATGACCTTTATGTTCAGAAAACAGATGTATAACAGCACTTGGAACAATCCACAAAGGCCTCTCATCCGAAATTTTTTCCCTATACCTGGACCATGTATCAAACAATGTCCTTCTTACATAGTGATGCTTAAACATAGAATCCACTTTATTTTTCCCATACCAAAGATAGGCATGCCAGCCAAATCTGCAATCATGTCCCTCAAGAGCTAACAGCTTTCTATTCCCCAAATGTATCCAATCAGATAACCAAGACATACAAACAGCTTCATGATACAAACGCAAATTCGGAACTTGGAAGCCACCTCTATCCTTAGCATCATACATTATTTTCATTTTAATTCTTGGCTTCTTTCCTGCCCAGATGAATTTAAAGATTTCTCTTTGCCATTTGACCAATACTTTCCCATCCTTTACAATCGGTATTGTCTGAAACAAAAACATTAACCTGGGCAGTACATTCATTTTAACAACGGCAATTTTTCCAAGAAGAGATAGCCTTAATTTTTCCCATTTTTCTAGATCACTCTTTATCGAACCCCACAGTTTTTCATAGTTATTTTTAAACAAATCTATATTTTTCATTGAAATTTCGACTCCCAAATATTATTCCAGTTTTAACTGGAATTTTAATGTATGCTTATCATGTACTTAGCTGCCCTGAACCCACATGGAAACATACCCCAGATTTGTAGAAAGCTCGTTTCCTTTATTAGATTATTTAACTTCTCACAATGTGGGTTCTAGAAAATTGATTCATATGTACTTGCTTAATATCTGATTGCTTGGATGGTGTTTTGAATACGTAGTTATGTCCCGGTTCTAAAATGTAACATAAATGAGAAGCATTTTTGTAAAAAGGGGGGGGGGTATGCCCTCCCCCCAAATTCAATGCCCAGGCCAAATCCCTGAACCAAGAAACCCAAAATAAGGGGAGTGCATTCCTACCATGACACAAACCCCCCATGAAGAATTTCTGAGAAACGTGCTCCCTAAAGGGGTAAAAAAGGGGGCAAAATGTGCCCCTCCAATTATTTTCCATGCGCCTGACAGGCTTCTGCCTCCTTGCCCACCCCCTCCATGACCGGTCAATTGGTAGTTCAGAGTTCTGAGCTAAAACTTGCCTACATGCATCCACCTCCCTCTGATTGCTCAGCTGTGGATCTCAATGTTTTGAGGTAAAAACACAGTTAGAAGAAACTGCAGAAAGTTGAGGACAGTTACAGAAATCAGCTGTTCAAGACTCCTGAATAGACATTTTTCAAAGAAGCCAGCATGGCAATTGAGTTAATGAATGTTTATGGGGAGATAGTAAAGGATATTTCTAGGAGTCCTTGACATTGAAACACAAAGGATATACAGCTTAGCCAACAAATCTTGCTCCCCTCTGAACTTTGAGATTCCCCTCATGGTAGGCCAAATGGCCCCATACTTATCTGATATACAAGCACCACAACAGCACAGAGCCTTTTCACTAGCAAGATTCAATGCACTACCATCAGCAATCTTGCATGGGAGATATAATAATACAGCATATACTGCTAGACTTTGCCACTGTAACTCTGGATGCATTGAGACAGTTTCACATATCTGTTTGCACTGCCAATTTTATGTAGATATAAGTCTTAGATATTTAAACCCTATTTTAGCCAACAGGACGGACCTTCCTGATGCTTTAAAAGTGCACCGTCTTCTGAATGACTCCACTACTGAAATATCAGTGAAGGTAGCCATGTTTTTACAATCAGCTATAAAGCTACATCAGGAAAAACTATCAAAATGAGCAACACTTTGTAACAAACTGTTTTATGTAACATTATGCAATATTATATAGTTTGCAAAATACTTGGTTTTATATGTATTTTTTTATAGTAATCCTCCTTTAAGGTATTGTTTTTATGCCAACAAAGGCTGACTGACTGATTGACTGACATTTTTAGGAGCCATTTCGATGCATGCCTCCCTCATGAACCTGAAGAAATGTCCTCCACATCACCACTCCCTCACACCAACTCCCCCGCACACCTCTCACCTCTTACTGCCCCCAAGAAAGCTCTTGGCAAACGTCAAGCCAGATACACCAATGTTACAAGGAGGAGGCAACTTAGGAATGCGGCAAAGACATTTACACATAGTATTCCTGCAGGACACTGAGCTGCATAGGCCGAGTACCAGTGAGATCACCCTGAGGTGCTCAGAACAACACAGTCTCCATATGAGCAAAAAAGCCGTGGCAGCCACCGACTTCCCCCCCTGCCTGCCATGAGCGGGGACACCCGGCTGGGACATCATGTGCACGGACCTCCCAAGAAAAAACTAATTTAGTGGTGAGCAAAGTAAAGCTGCGTATTTTGACACTCCCGGACAAAATTCTAAGCCTGAGGCGCACGTTAAAACTCACGTGCCTTGCCGTGTGATCTTCGAAACCAATCAGAGATGTACTGGAGAGAAGTTGGGGGGGGCAGTGAGGGCTCTGGAGGGCCCAGCGCTGCAGCGCAGGCCTCCGGAGAGGAGTTGGGGTGGCACGGAAGGTTCCGGAGGGCCAGCCGCCGTGGCGCGGGCCTCCGGAGAGCAATCCGGGGGGCAGGGAGGGCTCCAGAGGGCCCGCCGCTGTGGTGCGGGTGTCCGGAGAGCAGCCCGGGGGCCTCTGGAGAGGATTTGGGGGGGCCGAGAGGCTCTGGAGCCCTGACTTCATACTTTGCCCGTTTCTCATTTGGCATTCTATAGAATGCCTAGGAAATGTGTTAAAAATGAATAGTTGCATACATTGCTAGCTAGTTTTAGGTATTCTATACAATGCCTAGGCATTCTATACAATGCCGGCTTTCAAACTTTGCCTGGGTAACAGACTGACCTACCAAAGTGGTTCAGAGGGCGTCTTCACGTGTCACATTTAGGAAGGCATGTAAGACAGTCAATTTCAGAGTAGGAAATGTTTTCACAAACCTGGGGGAATGGCCAGGCTTGCAGAAAACCACAGAAATGGGGGGGGTTAAAACCCCAGAAAATGAAAACTTTCAAAATGCCAAACAAGATCCTGCAACACTATACTGCAAGACCACCGTGGCATCCTAGCCAGGAGTGGCTTGTGTTACCCACACTGGACCAGAGAAAGGTAAATTAGTTTTAAAAGGGGTTCCAGAAAGGAATAACGCAAGACCTTGCAGTCTGTGTATACCAGGGTAAATCTTGATGTTAAAAGGGGGGGGCACTCCTATAGTCAAGATATATACACATACATGCCATTTGGGTAACACACTGGCCAACCAAAGTGGGTGTAGAGGGAACCTTTAACTCATCACGTCTAGAAAGGCATGTAAGGCAATCAATTTCAGAGACTATTAGTGAGGTTTTATTGCATTGCATTGTATTTATTTATTTCAAAAAACTGCTATACCACCTCTCCAGAGAATGTGGTCGAGGAAGCTTACAGAGTAAAGCGCGATGAAAACATAAAACACCGTAGATGTTGTTAACAATGAATCAACTATTAAAAGCCCGGCATTAAAAATTCAGGAAGAGCCTACAAATAATGAGTAGCTTAAAACAAGTCTCATAAAACAGTTCTCAGACTAGAAGTTGATGCTGGTAAAATATCAAGCTGTTAATTAAAAGCCTGGATAAAAATAAACATTTTGGCCTAAAAGAAAGCAGATGAGGCTCAAGAAGAAGGGCATTCCGCAAACGAGGTGCTGCCACAGAAAAAGGCCTCTTTGGGGGCACTACCCACCTCACCTCTGAAGGTGGGAGCACAAAGAGCAGGGCTTAGGAGGCAGATCTTCATTAGCAGGCTAGATGAATTTAGTAGTACAAAGAGAAGCAGGACGGAGCCATATGAACATCCGGTCGGTATTAAATTTCACTGCTGGAATCACAATAGTCATCAGTGGGTTGCTGTTCGTCTCCTGGCAGAAGAAGAACACTGAGTGGTCAGACACTTCATCTCTTGTAAACAGCAAAGAGGTCTAATAAAATCATGGCCTGAAGCTTCAAAAAAGGGAAATTTTTTAGATGATATCCAACAACAAGTAGGAGAGATGAACTTAAAAGGGAGCATTCAGGAAGTCTATTATAATTCATGCACTGCCTACTCCAGCTTCTCCTCTAGAATTGCCCAAAAGACCACATACAGTGGACTGGATCCAACAAGCTTTTCAGCTCATAGAAAAGGAAGGAAAGGTCCTCGACCATCCAAAAATGCTATGCTGTAGTTCATGGGACCTGCATGGAGAAAAGCCAGGTGGTGCAGGACTGTGCTAAAAAAGAAAAATGATGCAGAGATGCAGGCTGCATGTGTAAGGATTTTGGGGATAGAGGAACAATGTCACTAATAGTTGGAAGAGGGCTTCAACAGACATCTTGAGCACCTTATTAAAATCAGATCCAATCAGAACAGAGGAAGACTGAGAAAGACTTCCTGTGGTTAGAAGTCTCTGTAGCTTCCCTGCTTCTCTACAAGTTGCAGCCAACGTTCCCTCTAAGCTAAGTTAGTGTGAGCCAGCTCACAGTTTTTTAGCCCCTGGCTCAGACTTTGTCTTAACTCAGGAAGGATGGCTCCAGAGCAAACTAATTTATGCAGTAGCCAAATAGCTTGCTCACAACTTTAATGCCAGTAGCTCACAAAGTAGAATTTTTGTTCATATGACTCCACAGCTTAGAGGCAGCATTGGTTGCAGCAGCTGTGGTTAGCAAAGCAGTCCTTCTGTCTCCAATGTTATATCTCTACTGCTGGAAGAATGACAAGTTTCTGGATCTTTTTCCTGTCTGAAAGTTCACACCTTTCCTCTGTATGTCATGTGCCCCCCTCCAAAAGGCCACAGTTCGACAATCACTGACACAGTGGGATACAGGTATGTTCCTGTACCTGTGTATACCAGCATGCAGGCAAATCTACTCTAGTACTAGAGAACAGATTGCCATCCCAAATCATTACAGGTCCACTAAGCTTTCCCTTCTTTTTTCTGTCTTTTTTTTTTTTTTTGTACATGAGGGATCGCAATATGTCTATTTGGGATCCGTGTCATAGTTTCTGGTAAGAGAGCACCAGAGCTTCCCAGTTGATGCTCCATCAGTTGTGCATGAGGAATATGTCTTGCCCTCGTAAATAAAAGGGAAGATGCAGGGCCCCATATTATTTCCATGCTGTCCTGAAATACAGAAGTTCTGTTAGATCCAGGGGAAGAGACTGTGGCTTTGTGGTAGAGCATCTGTTCTACGTGCAGAAGGTCCACTGCTGGCTCGCCCACTAGGCGAGCTAGGCGCTCGCCTAGGGCACCGGGGCCCACAGGTGCACCAAACCACCCCCGCCCCTCCCCAGCGCAGCCCCAGCCCCCCAAGCCACCCCCACTCACCCGCCCCGGGGACGCCGCGCTCGCCAGCAGCAGCAGGAGCAGCAAAGGAGGGGCGATGGCGGTGACTGGTGGCGCTGGCAGAAATGGTTGAGAAGCTCCCGCGTGGCGTGGCCTGGTCCTCCTCTGGCTCCACCCCGCCGGGGTGCCCAGCCCAGCCGCCTGCGCCCGAGACCAGCAGCTGCCCGCAGCGCTCCAGCCCGCCTCCCTGTGCCCGCGTGTCCAGTTGGGGGGTGGAGGGGGTAGGGGCATGCTAGAGTGCTGGGGCTGGGAGGGAAGGGGCCTAGGGCGCTGGGGCTGGGAGGGAAGGGGCAGGCGTTTGAACGGCCGCCCCTTCCCTGGCTTTCCTGAGCATGCCGCCGCTGCGATGTGCTCAGGAAAGTCGGCGCTGGGGCTGGGAGGGAAGGGGCAGGAGTTTGAATGGCTGCCCCTTCCCTGGCTTTCCTGGGCGTGCTGCAGGTGCAGCGCGCCCAGGAAAGCCGGCGCTCCACCCCCCCCCAGTCTCCAGGCCCCACTGGGAGGTTGGCATCCCCGGTGGGGTGGGCGTCCCAGGCTGTCTTGCCTAGGGCACCCAGACACCTGGGGCCGGCCCTGAGAAGGTCCCAGGGTCAGTTCCCACCATCTCTATTTAGAAGGATCAGATCTGGTGAAAGATCTCTACCTGAGACCCCAGGGAGATACTGCAAGACAATACTGGCCTGGAAGGATCAGTGGTCTGACTCAGCATAAGCCAGCTTGATGGGAACAATGTTTCTGGAATCCTGTCACAGATACTCAGATTTTCCCTGCCTCCTGCTGGGACTAACAACCATCTCAGGGGAACAGGGGCCGTTTAACTCAGGAAAACAGCACAGGTGGAAAATGCTAAGCTTCCATTTCCTCATAATTAATGCTGTCATGGGGTAGAAACTCACTCATTCACCAAGGCTACATTAACATACAAAAAAAATCCAGTACTTCAGCATAATATGTTGTCCAAGGGTCCCCACTATGGTACTCATGGAGTCATGGGTACCATGGTGCCCACCAACACCATTACTGGCATCCACCAAGTGTTTTTAGAAAGTGGGCATGACTAGGTGGGGCTTTTGTCCAGCAAGGGTTCTGATTGGCCATTGGAGAGTTGATGGGCTAGGTAGATGTTTTAAAAGTTGTATCAGCAACAGCTGCCACCACAGCACAAGAATAAGCTGTGACTGAGCCGCGTGTAAACCAAAAAAATATTTTTAATCAATATTTTTAAAAGCTTGTTACCGTTGCAGCCCCCAGTAAACTTACTTGTGTCTGCACAGTAACTCCACTTCTTGTCCTTGTCATAGCTTCCAGTGGTGGCACACCAGAATCTCCCACCTTTAGAATCTTCATTGGTGCAGGTGTAGAATGTCCTGTTCTTGTAGATGAAGGGGAAGACGCAGGCCTGCCCATTGGAGTTCCCTTCATACTCTGCAGTCATGGGGAAATCAGAATACAGAGAGGCTGGACTGAGTGGAAGTTTGTCATAATAGAAATGTTTTTTGAAAGTTCTCATGCAGTCTTGACACCTGCATTTAATATAAGCTTGCAATGTAGTTTTAGTTTAACTTATCATATTTGAAATTTCATACAGACTGACCTTTTGCTCACGTCAGCTAGATTTTTCTCAACAACTCTGGATTCCAAGTTAAACAGAACAGAGACTTGCTGCTGCCAACTTTCTTACCTTGATGAGAACATGCCTTCCATTTAGTGTCAGTGTCATAGTTTGCTGTGGTGGCACACCACAACTGTCCATCACCAGCTCCCTCATTGGTGCACGCGGAGTAGGATTTCCCCTTGAAAATGAAGGGGAAGTGGCACGGGCGGGGTTCTGAGGAGGAAGCACACAGGGCAGAGAAACAAGGAGCAGTAATAATAGAAGAGAGTAATGAAAGTTTTGTGGCATGATGACCGTTGGGTCCTGCATCTTTTGCATGATGCATATCAAACACTGAAGTCAGCAGATTAAGCATACCATACATAACAGTGTGTAAACTAATAGTTCACTGAGATAAGCACAGCATAAATATAATATCATATATATAAGCCAGTCCTCACCTCACTAAACCAATATATTACAAATCAGCCCATCTCCTAAATCTTACACAGCAGTTATTCTAACATGTTTCATGAAATTCATTTAACTATCAATAAATCATCCAATAGGGGACTTATCAACCTCTAAACCCTTCTAGCATCTGTTGTTGCATATCATATTATATATTACAGTAATTCCAATATTAGATGAAGGGAGACCATGTATCTACAAAGTTTGGGGAGTTCTGCAAATCTTATTTATAATCCATGTATTTAAACTATTTTTAACCATTGCCTCCATGACAGAGTAGACTGCTGCTTCTGTTACTGAGCCAGAGCCATTCTAGCTGCATTATCTAATTGCTGCATGCAGGATTCCCGGTTGCAGGACCAGTTCCAGGGCAAACAGAATGTTCCAAGGGCCCCCTCTCCTCCTCTGGCCACCACCACATCCCTTGCTCATACCCTTCTTCCCTCCCACACACACCTTCATGCCTCCGAGCTGCCTGTATGTCCTCCCAAGCTGCTCACTAGCCTTCCCACCCACCATGCTCAAAGCTGTCTGCAGCTCTTTCCCTGGTGGCAATGGACAGGGCATTCATCTGGGAGCATTGGTGGTAGAGCACTAGCAAATGAGTTGGTGGGGGGGTCAGCATCTGTAGGTTCTGCAAGAAGCCTTGGTCCTTGGCACCTTCCCCACCTTAGGGTATGTTGATGCCTGCTCTGCCATGTTGCCTTCACCTTCTAGGTGGGACTTCACCCGATGAATAAATCCTTGAAGTTAAAGGTATGACTCAAAATCATCTCAAGTTCCTTATGAATTATGTTGGGTAAAGTTTAAAGTTCAATTTGACTCTGCTAGTGTAGAAAATATATATATGCCAACAAACAAGGATGGATCCAACCCATAAGATTTCAGTTCTCCAGTTTGCAAATATCTTTGTTCTGCTTTCCCCTGAATTATTTTTTCTTCCAAAAATTCAGCCTCAGATTATTCTTCTGTGCTACTGTGACATCAGATCTATGCTTGTCTATACACATTTTGGGTTCATTTCTCTTTCTTTTTTCATATTAATTGGGTGCTTAAAATATTTATTTAATTTCCATTTCCATTCATTCCTATCCTGAAATATGTTCGTTAACCTGTGATTCTGCATATGGAAGTCAAATAATCAAAATGTTCCTAGTCCATCATACTCAATAATCCTTTCCTACTTTTATTTTCTTCCATCTGCAGAATCTCTTCCAAAATAATATCTAAACCTCAAACTAAAATTTTAAGCCCATTCCTTGTGTCCTTCCCCCCTTACCTGAGGGATCACAGTATGTCCACTTGTGGTGTATGTCATAGTTGCTGGTGAGAGAGCACCAGAGCTTCCCAGTAGATGCCCCAGCTGTTGTGCAAGAGGAGTAGCGCTTGCCATTATATATGAAGGGGAAGACACATGATCCAATTTGGTTTGCATACAGTCCTGGGAAAAGGGAGAAAGGATAGAGGGGATGATGATGATGATGATAATGATGATGATGACAGACAATCCTCCATGCCCCACTAGGGGTCACTAGAAGTCATCGTGACTTCCAGGCATGCAAGCACACACACAGAGAAAATACTCACCAAAAAAAAAAAATTAAAATAAAACAAACAATTCCGTAAAAAAACATATAAACATACAAACACAACACAACCGTGGAGGAGGGCCAATAAATGTTATTGATGCTACATCAAAGGGAACAAAAAAGTGTTCACCCTCTGGCAGAACAATACAGGGAAGCAGATGAGTCTCCCTGGGAAGAGAGATGCCACAACAGGTTGGCAGGTATGACAGCAATCGTGTGGGTTGCTGATGTACAGGAAGAGCTAACTGGCATACACCCTGAGGCATCTAAGGATGAAAGGCCATTTCCAAGTAGTTGACTTGACTGACTGTAGGAAGTTGAGGAAGGGATGCCTTTCATGCCGAGTAACATCAACCAAGCTCTGTTGCTTGAGTGACATATGGGGGCATGGAGATGAGGCTTAACACCTCTCTGCAATAATGGTACAGAGTGGGTTTGCCCAAAACACTGGTAGCCTGATACTTAGGAGCAACCCATACTGAACACTGAGGCACTGTTATGTTGACATATAAACCATTTTCTTTGGAGTCTTGTGTCTTCATGGCACAAACAAATGAACCTCTCATACACTGACTCACACCATTGGTCCATCTGGCTTAGCGTTATCCACTCTGAACTAACTGTGGCTTTCTAACTGGTCTTTCCTAGACGCCCTATACGAGATCCTTCAGATGTCCCAGGGAGTAGGCATGTCATCTCTGCTGCTGAGCCATGCCACCCTCTATGTCTCTGCACAGTCCTTCCTCCGCATTTCTCTTTGCACCAACTCAAGAACTAGACCAACCACTGATCTTCCTACATCTACATTGCCTCAACAATCTTGCCTGGCCAACACACACATCCATCTAATGAGTCAACACAATTTCCCTACTTTTATCAGCACAGTAGCTCCATTTCTTATCCTTATCATAGCTCCCTGTTGTGGCACACCAGAACCTTCCGATCTGTGCATCTTCATTGGTGCATGAGTAGAATGTCCGACCTTTATAAGTGAAAGGGAAGACGCAGGGCTGTCCACCAGAATTACCTCCGTATTCTAAAGAAAGACAGAGTTAGAGATTATTTGTACAAGGACACACCCAGTCCTCTGGGAGGATGAGGTTATGTTTCAAGCACATTCAAAGCAGGGCTATGTAATACAAGAGATTTCCTAGCCCACGTGGGCCTTTTTATGGAATGTGAGGGTAGAGAGGGTACATGAAGGGGAAAATCAGCAGGCAGCAAGAGGGGGGTCTTAAACTTCTCCATCCTGCCAAAAGGTAGCAATCCTAAGGACATGTAGCAGGCAACAGTTCCCATTGTCACATTCTATGATGAGCTCCTGTGGTGGTGTTTTTTTCAACAGTTTGGTCTTACACAGACTTCTACATCCAACAGCAAGGATCTATTTGTTTCCATAAAATAGTTACTCATCCTAAGCTCATGTGACATAGTACACCAGTAATGTACAACATAAGTTCACCTGTAAGGGCACAAAGCTTCCACTGGCCATTTGTGTCATAGTTCCCAGTTGTGGCACACCACAGCCTCTTGTCCGTTCTTCCATCACCAGTGCAAGAGGAGTAGGATTTGCGGTTGTAAATGAATGGCAAGACACAGGGACGGGGGACTGGAATGGAAACAGATGGTAAAGGTTATAAAAACAAGATCCATGTAGCGTGATCTTGGGGTTGGCAGGTTGGACTGGGATTTGGGACATCCCGGTCCAGATCCACACTCTGCCATGGAAGCTTTCTGGGTGACCTTGAACTGTTACACACTCTCAGCCTAACTGTTACACACTCTCAGCCTAACCTACATCTCAAGGCTGTTATGAGGATAAACTGGAGGAAAGGAGAATTATGTAAGATGTTTTGAGTCCCCATTTTGGGAGGCAGGTGGGTTATAAATGAAGTAAATAAATAATACGATAGAGAATGAACTCTGCTAGCTAGAGGTGCTAACCTCCAGGTAAGTCTGGGGAGGGGAAGCAGTTCAGTGGTGATATGATGCTCTAGAATGCAGATGCCATCTTCTTAATGGGAACTGTCATCTGGAGATTAGTTGAGTGTTTTCCACCCTGGCCTCAACCTGGTGGAAATCGCTGCTCAATTACATCCTTGTCCTGCGGGACTTAATGCACTTTCACAGGGCATGTAAGGCAGAGATGTTCCACCAGGCATTTGGTTGCTGACAACAATGGCTTTCCACCTGGCTGCCATTCCTGCCCCCCCCTCAAGGCAGTAGCATGTTTTGGATTGGATATAGGTTGTTGGATACAGGTTTGTACTTTTATATTAATGTAAATTTTGAATTCTGCTATTTTAATTGTAAATATATATGTAGCTGCTTTTTAACTGCTGTACACCACCAAGAGGGGAGGCAAGTTAGGAATGTGGCAAAGACATTTGCACATAGTATTCCTGCAGGACACTGAGCTGCACAGGCCAAGTACCAGTGAGATCACCCTGAGGTGCTCAGAACAACACAGTCTCCATATGAGCAAAACAATCCGGGAACACAAGTAGAGAGGCCATCACTTTTGTGGAAGGTGGCAGGAGTTGACTTAACAGACGACTGCTTCTTAAATGGACAGATCTATGTTGCCTGCTCCAGAGTGAGCTCACCAAGCAGCCTGGTGATCCCAGCACCTGAGGGCAGAACCACCACTGTGGTCTACAGAGAGGTCCTTCGGAAGAGAAAAAAAACAAGTACGTATGTCTCACTTCATTTCTTACACTACAATCTTCTCCACTAGAATTCCTACAAGTGTCACATTTCAAACTTCACATCATCATTATTATAACTGGATTTACAGAACTTAAATACCGTAGTGAAGCACAGGTATCAGGCTAGTTTAATAATAAATAAATAAATAAATAAATTAGTTGGATTCCACCTGGAGGCCGGAAACTCCGATCCCTTATGTTTTTATGTGTTTGCATTAAACTATGGCATTATAAAAGGTCATACATATGCTTTCATTCAATGACTCTTGACTGGTGGATTGCAACTCTGTATGAGTTCTTGTGAGACCTGAAATTGTAAACCAGGTATGAATGAGTATGGTTAGAGTGTTGGACTAGGACGTGGGAGTGCTAAGTTGAAAACCCCACTCTGCCATGAATACCTGCTGGGTGGTCTTGGGCCAGTCATGTACTTTCAGCCTCATATACCTCACAGGGTTGTTGTGAGGTTAACACAGAAGACAGGAGACTATTGCTGCTCTAAGCTCCTTGGGGAAAGGGCAAGATTTAAAAAAAAAACATACTAAAGGTATAAATAATAAATATTTTCTGGAAGACTCTCCTCTAGCTTGCTTCTTTACTTACTTATATAACTAGCTCCACCAAATCTTAGATATCTGAGAGGGTCTAAACAATGTTCTCTGTATGGTATCATCACACTATTGATTGAACATGTCTCTGTCATATCCCCTAAAAAACATCCATTTGTGTTTCCAAAAGAATCATTATAGTCAGCTCTTAGAGATCCATGGAAATAAAAGATAAACAAACCAGAAATAACACAGAGAACGTTCCCTACCTTCACCTGCAGTAAGGAAAGGTAAAACAACCCAGCTGTACATGAGGAGCACCATGATGGAGGCCATCTCTGCTCCAGAGGTCAGCAGTGTGAGGAATACACGTCACTGACTGATTTACTCTCTTTATAAGCTTCATGTGGCCACTCCCTCCCCCATTCCATAATGCCAGACTTCTGATGTTTTCACAGTCAACAGAACCTGAATAAATATTGGGTCACTCACCACCAACTTTTTCAAACCATAGAATTAAGAACAGAATGACCAGAGCAGAATAACATATAACCCAAACTTCCGTTTTCACACCACCAATTATTGTTTCCCCTTTTTCTTTTTTGCACATCTTTTCTTTTAGTCCTACCCATTTGCATTTCTTAAATGAGGCACTAACAGTCATAGGTAGATGCTTTGGCCACTTTTGCTTTGATGCGTGGGCTCTATGGCAGTCTGATTTTGGATTATTTCAGTTCACTCAGTCTAGAGGGAGTTGACAGACTGCTCTCAACGGTACACCCAACCACGTGCAGCCCTGATCCATGCCCTTCATGGCTAATTAAAGCTGGTCGTGAGGGGTTCCAAGGTGCCCTTAGGGATATTATAAACAAGTCCCCCTCAGAGGGACTGTTCCTGGGGGCACTCAAGGAAGTGATGGTCCACCCTCTCTTTAAAAAACCATGTTTGAATCCAGCCAAATTGGCAAACTATCAGCCGGTTTCCAACTTGCCCTATTTGGGCAAATTAATTGAGAGGGTGGTGGTGATACAGCTGCAGGGCTTTATGGATGACACTTCCATGTTAGAACCCTTCCAGTCTGGCTAACACCCAAGCCATGGGACAGAGAAGGCACTGGTTGCCCTCACAGATGACCTCTGGAGGCATCTGGATAAGGGCGGGACAGCGGTGCTGTTGTTGTTGGACCTGTCAGTGGCATTCAACACAGTTGACCATCAGCTACTGACCCACCATCTTGGTAACACTGGGATTCAGGGGCTTGCCTTGCAATGGCTCGTCTCCTTTCTCCAAGGTCAGGGACAATGGGTGGCTCTCGGGGATCAGCGGTCCGGAAGGCACCCACTGATCTGCAGAGTGCGCCAAGGGGCGGTACTCTCTTCGAGGTTATTTAACATCTATATGCGCCTCCTTGCCCAGAATGCCTGGAGGCATGGGCTAGGGTGTCATCAATACGCGGATGACACCCAGCTATATCTGCTGTTGGGCGGTCAGTCCAACTCTACCCTTGAAGATCTGGACTGGGCGTTACAAGCTGTGGCTGGTTGGCTTAGATTGAGCCAATTGAACTTGAATCTGATGAAGACAGAGGCCCTGTGCCTGAGTCAGAATGGACCAGGGTAGGGATCCCACAACCGGCCTTCGATGGGGCACCGTTGGTGTCAGCGCCCAAGGTCAGGATCTTGGGAATGCTCCTGGATGCCTCCTTAATGTTGGAGGCCCAGGTAGCAGCCACTGCCAAGGAAGCCTTTTACCATCTTTGGCTGCTTAGGCAGCTGGTTCCCTTTCTCGAACACAATGATCTGGCAACAGTGATCCACGCAATTGTCACCTCGAGATCAGGCTACTGTAATGCTCTCTACAAGGGGCTGCCCTTTCGCAAATCCAGAAGCTGCAGCTGATGCAAAATGTGGCAGCCAGGCTGCTGATGGGTCTCCCTGTACAGGAGCATATCCAGCCTGTGCTGAAGGCACTTCACTGGTTGCCGATAGCATACTACATTCACTTCAAGGTACTGGTTTTGACCTTTAAAGCCCTATATGGCCTGGGGCCTGTCTACCTAAGGGACCGCCTTTTCCCATATGTTCCCCAGAGAGCACTGAGGTCGGGGTCTCAAAACCATTTGGCCCTCCCTGGACCGAAAGGTGCCAAACTGGCCTCTACCAGGGCCAGGACCTTCTCAGTAGCGGCTCTATGCTGATGGAATGAGCTCCCAGAAGACATCAGGGCCCTGCGGGACCTCTTACAGTTCCACAGGGCCTGCAAAATGGAGCTCTTCCACCAGGTCTTTGATTAGGAGCCACTACCAATAACAACTGAACTGTGGTAAAGCCCTCTATGTCAACAGCAACAGCCTGTGATATCAACAGCAACTGCCTTTGGCCATATTCTTTAGTTACCATCATATCATGGCCTATGGGGATCTGTATGCAATGTTACTGCCACCAGCACTTTATCTGTTAATTGTTATCTGTTAGCAGGGCTCTTTTTGTAGCAGGAATGCCTTTGCATATTCAGTGACATACCCCTATGTAGCCAACCCTCCAAGAGCTTACAGTAGCCCCTGTAAGAAGAGCTCTGTAAGCTCTTGGAGGATTGGCTACATTAGGGGTGTGTCATCTAATATGCAAAGGAGTTCCGGCTACAAAAAGAGCCCTGCTATTATGTATATGAGTTTCATGATGCTGCATTGTGTTTAATGCATTTGTGTTTTAATATATTTTAGCTTTTTTAATGTAAACCTCCCCGAGCCTGCCTCGGCAGGAAGGGTGGGATACAAATTGAATTAAATAAATAAATAAATTACACTCTGCTGAGGTCCTGCCCTCCCCAGACCCCTCTGCACACCTAAATTTCCAGGAATTTCCCAATGCAGAGTTGGCAACCCTACCCACGCTCTACCCTCAGACCTCCAGATAGGCATATACTCTTTGACTCTAGATTATATTTGCATCTTTAATTTGCATCTTTCATGAGCCACCATTTTATAGCTGTTTAATCTTCTGGGAATGTCTGCCTTGCCTTATGTTCCTCACTAGCAATTTAGTACACACACATATACACACCCAAAGCCTCCCAAAGGTTTGTAAATTTACCTAACACTTTATCTATCTTAGTACAGGAAACAAAGCATAGTTGCTGTTGATCACTGTTGAGAGACAGAAGGCCCTTAAAAAGCCACTTTGTGTTTTTTCTCAGCTTAATGTTATCTGCCATAATGACCAGCACTGTACCCAAAAGGATAGGAAATAGTCATTGGCATTCGTGATTCTCAACCTTTTCTTTTGCTATTTGAGGCCCAGTTTGGTATAGTGGTTACGAGCACAGACTCTAATTGGGGAGAACTGTGTTTGATTCCCCACTCCTCCACATGATGCTGCTGTTGTGACCTTGGGTCAGTTACAAGTTGTCTCTGAGCTGTTCTCTCATGAGCAGTTCTCGAAAGAGCTCTCTCAGCCCCACCTACCTCACAGGCCAATTGTATGCAGCACTGATTGTCTGTTGTTGTGCCATCACAAACTCATTTGTGCCTCTTTCAAGAAGTTTTGCAACTTCAAAAAATGTTTTTGAAAGAAAGGCAAGTGAATGCTTATCAACCACATAGATTCAGTTGGTTAGCCGTGTTGGTCTGAAGCAGCAGAACAAAGTTCGAGTCCAGGGGCACCTTTAAGACCAACAAAGCTTTTTTCAGGGTTTAAGCATTTATTTATAAATTCAACTTATATACTGCCCTCCCCTGAGTTCATCTATTATCAGTCCGTACATATATGTAGAGGGTGAGCAGCAAATTAAAATACAGCATATTGAAGATGTTCAACAGATCCAAGGACCAAACAGGAATAACAAGCTTAGTTTATATGATTATTTGGGTTAGTTTATACATCCATTATATAAATATTATTATATATATATTTAAGCTTAGTTTATTTAAGCTTAGTTTATATATTATTATTATTATATATATTTAAGCTTAGTTTATATATTTATTGGGGTTTAATTCCAGGGAAAACATAGCAAAGGAAATAAATACATTGGAGATTGATGGGCAGATGCACCCTTCTTAATTGTGGAATGCTGAGAGTAATGAACTGAGACCCTGCCATTACGCTCCATCCATTTCTTCTCAAGAGTGGAGGTGACGCTTGAGTGGATGCTTGAGAGAAGTTAGCAAGGACTAGAGATCTCATTCTGATCTTGACTTCTGAGCATAGATTTTAAAAAACCTTGTGCAGTGGAGCCATGTACAGAAAGAAGAAACATTTTTTACAAACCTGGGAGGAACGCCCAGTTTTGCAGAAACCCACCAGAAATGGGGGGGGGGGTTAAAACCCCAGAAAACTAAAACTTTCAAAATGCCAAACGGAATGTTGCAACAATACATTGCAAGATGTCAGTGGCATCCCAGCCAGAGGTGGCTTGAGGGAGAAGAGCCACAGAAAATCTCTGTTCCAAGCCCTCCTCTGTGCCTAAGAATGCCACAGGAAAGATGTGAGTAAGGAGAATGATGGAAAACCAATGCACAGTATCGTAATTCAGGATTCTTCTGGCTCACGTGAACTTGCCACTGCAGTGGTGGAAAATCCTTTTGGCCTTAGCCTTCCAAATGTTTGCATGGGAAACAGTATGTGAATTTAAATCAACTGGGAAGGGGTATAGAGAGATTTGACCCTAGAAGAGTTGAATTCAACATTGTACTCCTGGCATGCACCGGTTTCTACATCCAGGCTTTCCTGAGATGGTCTCAGTCCTTTGGAATGGCAACCAGCAAGTAAGACTTCAGCACCCCTGTTGGTAACTGGGACCCCTCCCCGGAAAATTTTTATTTATGTCATAATTTGGCCTCATCCAAGTTTTGGAATATTAGGAAGGTATTATCTCCTTAATCTGGGAGACAAAGGGGGGCTCTCAGAGCACTGAAGGATATTTCAAAGGAAAGAAGCAGGGTAGTGGACAATTTCCTTGGGAATGAACACATTCACTCGCAGCCACTCACCACCACCCCATTCTGGAAAGGTGTTGTGAATCTGCATCACCCTGCCATCTTACGTATGCACCCTTGAAGACTGCAGTCTGTTCTTATTTAATTTCCTCCACCATTATTTTCCTTCTTCAGATGAACTTACCTAGACTCCACTTGTCAGACAGGCCCACAGAATCCTAAAATCACAGAGTTGGAACTGATCTCCAGGGTCATCTAGTTCAACCCCCTGTACTGTACAGGAAATTTACAAATACCTTCCACACACACATGCACAGTGACCCCTGCTCCATGCCCAGAAGATGGCGGGGGGGGGACCCCTCCCAGTATCCCTGACCAAACTGTTCTGGAGAAAAAGTTCTTCCTGACCCCCAGAGTGGCGATCAGCATTTCCCTGGGCATGTAAGAAAGGGCCACAAGAACTGAGCACTGACGCAACCCTTCCTTGCCCTCCTTCTCATGATCTGCCTAAGCTCACAGAATCAGCCATCTAGTCTCTGTTTGAAAACCTACAAAGAAGTAGAGTCTACCACCTCCCAAGGAAGCCTGCTCCACTGAGGAACTGCTCTGTCAGGAAGTTCTTCCCAATGTTTAGCCAAAAGCTCTTCTGATTTAATTTCAACCCATTGGTCCTGGTCCAACCTTCTGAGGCAACAGAAAACAATTCCACTCCATCCTCTATATGACAGCTCTTCAAGTACTTGAAGATGGTTATCATCTCACCTCTCAGTTGTCTCCTTTCCAGGTAAAACATATCCAGTTCCTTCCTCATAGGACTTGGTCTCACAGGTCTATCCCCATCCCCATTTAGTAACATTGTCAAGGTTAGAAGTTAGGATTTATAGAATTGTTAGTAAATATATGTGTGTGCATGATCTTTGCTGTTATTCTATTGGCTAATTCCCTATGCTATTAGTTTTCTTAATAAGCTTTCAACATTAGACCTATGCCTGTTCATTTCCAAGAATCTGCCCACTTTATATGAAATGTTAGACCTAATTTTAAACCCCAGTATACCTCTGGAAGAAGGCCCCCATAATAATTGCACTGGGCACCAATATGTATGAGCACTTGATGTGTTAAAGAGGGACACTCCTATAGTCAAAATTATACACGTATAGGCCATATGGGTAACAGACTGACGTACCAAAGTGGTTCAGAGGGCATCTTCACTTGTCACATTTAGGAAGGCGTGTAAGACAGTCAATTTCAGAGACTGTTAGAGAGGCAAACTATTAGAGAGGTTTTATTGTATTTATGTGTTTATTTATAATACTGCTATACCACCTCTCCATCCAGAGAACTGAGTTGAGGCAGCTTGCAGAGTAAAACATGATAAAAACATCAAATACTGTAAAAGTTAACAATGGCTCAAGTCTTAAAAGCCCAGCATTAAAACATTAGGCAGAGCATAAAACCAATGAGCGCCTTAAAATGGGTCTCCTAAAACAGTTTTCTCAGACTAGAAGCTGATGCTGGTAAAATATCAAGCAGTTAATTACAAGCCTGGCTAAAAGTAATTATTTTGACCCAAAAGAGAGTAGATGAGCCTCAAGAAGAAGGGCATTCCACAAGTGAGGTGCCAACCCAGAATAAGACTTGTCTTTGGGCACCACCCACCTCGCTTCCAAAGGCAGAAGCACAGAGGCCAGGCTCAGCAAGCTTTTGTAGTATAAAGGGAAGCAGGACAGAGCCGCACAACCCTAGGTCATGGCAAATTTTCGTTGCTGGCTGAATCTTAATGGTCATCACTGGGTTGCTGTTGGTCTCCTGGGGAAAGAAGCACATAAGTTGTCAGACAATTTCATGTCTTGCAAACAGCAAAGCGGTCAAAAGAGGGAACTTTCTAGATGTTATCCAAGAAGCAGTCTTCCAGAAGTAGGAGAGATGTACTTACAAGGGAGTGTCTTATGTTCAGAAAATTTGTTATTATTTGTACACTTCCTATTGTCATTTCAACACCATCTTCTCTGGAATATGCCAGAGAAACAAAACGATCACTGTCCCTATTTATTATTCTTATTGACCCACACTGCTGACATTTGCTTACAAGGGTACAACATAAGAAAGCACACGTTTAATGTGTGCACTTCTACTGGTATATAGTGTGCTGGGTGCCAATGGTCCCTCTAAGCTGTGGAGTCTTGTGAGCAAAAATTCTACTTTGTGAGCTGCCGGCATGAAAGTTGTGAGCAAGCGATTTGGCTACTGCATGAATCAGTTTGCTCTGGAGCCCTCCTTCCTGAGCTGGGACAAAAAATGTGTGAGCCGGAGGCTAAAAAACTGTGAGCTAGCTCACAATAACTCAGCTTAGAGGGAACACTGCTGGGTGCACACATGTAGGGAAATCACAAACCTTTTTTAAGCAAAAGTGAGCAGTGTTGAACTGCTGAGATTGACCTCAGGCCTCCAGACAAGTGGCCTTTATTTATGGGTCATTAAGGTGCCCCAGGATTGCACATTGTATTTGCCATTAAAAATTAACAGTACCATCTTAAGCAGAGTTACACCCTTCCATGTCCATGGACATCAATTCGGTTTAGGTAGGCATTGAGAACCAGCATGGCATAGTGGTTAGATTAGTCTGGGAGATCCAAGTTTGAATCCCCACTTTGCCTTGGAAGCCTGTTGGGTAACCCTGGGACAGCCACACACACTCAACCTAACCTACCTCACAAGGTTGTTGTGAGGATAAAATGGAGGAGAGGCATGAGATGTAAGCTGCTTTACATTCACATTGAGGAGGAAGGTAAATAAATAAAGAAGCTGCTCTTCAGAAACTGAAATAGAGAGGAATCGGGAATGGTAGTTACCAATATCCCTTGAAAAACACAGAGAAGGAAGACAAGCAGGACGGAGAAAAACTATAAAAGTAGGATATACCACACATTGTGTAATGAATAGATCAACTTGGAATGGGAAGCCTTTCTGATCCATCACACAGAAAGCTCTCCAAACCAGCTGCTTTCTCTGCCCACACAACTGCTGCAAGCAACACCTGGAAATCTGTGTAACAAGCTCTGTGTGTGTCTTCTGTCCTCTGCCTTTTTTACCTGATGCCTCACAGTAAGTCCACTTGAGATCCGCATCATAGTTACCAGTGAGAGAACACCCGAGTTTCCCACTAGATACCCCATCTGTTGTGCAAGATAAATATGTCTCTCCTTTGAAGATGAAAGGGAAAACACATGGCCCTGTAGGACTTGAATCTAGTCCTAGAAGGGGGGGGAGAGAGATTCAGAGCTGGTTAATTTTAAAAAAATTAAAGGCAGCAGTAAACAAAACATTAAAAGAATGTTACATACATAATATATCTTTTATCTAGTTCAGTTAAAAAAAAACCCCTAAACTCTATTATGTTCACCTAATTATACACTAGGGATGGGCATGAACTGGGGAAATGGTGGTTTGTGGTGGTTCATGGTTCGTTTGATTATATGAACCATGAACTTTCATATACACAATCTGCTCCTATAGAACTGTCTGGAGAACAAACCACTCTAATGAAGCAAATAAAGCTCCATGGGGAAAAAGCAGTTTGCTTTTGGATTCAGAAACAATGTGACCAAACAAACTGGTTTGAAACGAACCACAATCAGCCTCGTTCATGCTCAAACCGTAGTTCATTTCTCAGTTCATGCCCATCCCTATTATACGCTCATAGCTTTACTGCTTCTGCTGTCTGATATAAATAAATAAAATCTCTAACAGACTTTTGTTCAAATATACCTCAAAATATCGCCTTTATCTTCTCATTAGGTACGTTTCTATTCCAGTACGCAATAAATAAATACCATGTCTTCATAGTTAACGTTTCTCTAATCCTGACACAACTTTCAGAAGACCTGTATTCTCTGCTATTACACTTCTGGATAGCTACAGCCCACAAGTGGGTATCATGGGATTGCAACCAATGAATATTACCCTTGGGAAGATTTGATAGGTGGATTTGGGGTGGGGCATCCCTTTCCTTGTTGCAGCTGATTTCCTTGAATTAGCTTCAGCTACTCATCACTACATGTACAGGGACACTTCTTCTCACCTTTGTTCTGCTGGCTAAGCCCTCTAGTCTTTATTATATGGCTAGTCTATAAAAGGCGGTAGACCTGGTAAACTTGAGGGTGGACTTCCGGACAATTCAAAGATCACTAATTTTTAAAGGCTACAACACACTGCAACAACATACTTCCTCTTTGGCATGATACAGAAGATAACTATTGCTTTTTTCTGATTATGGAAGGTAACACAGCAGTAGAACTCTCTAGCTCAGCACTGTTCAAACCCAAGTCCTTTTTTTTTGCAGCCCTGCCTGACCTGTGAACATTATCTGCCAATATAATAGGCCCAATTGTTATACTTGTATCAGCACAGTAGCTCCACTTCTTATCCTGATCATAATCCCCAGTGGTGGCACACCAGAATCTCCCATCCCCAGCATCTTCATTGGTGCAGGTGTAGAATGTCCGGCTCTTGTAGATGAAGGGGAAAACACAGGCCTGGCCATCAGAGTTGCCTTCATACTCTACAGTTAGGGAAACAACCAAATAAGCAGGGGATGGATTTAGCTGAGATTTGTTAAACACTAGAGGTTGATGGCATAGTATAGCCCAAGCTCATCAGTAAACAGGGTCAGGACTAGGATGGGACATAACCAAGGAAGGCCCTGCAGAAGAAGGCAATGGCAAACCACTTCAACTTCTCCCTTGCCTTGAAAGCCCTTTCCTGTGGTTGCTTTAAGTCGGTTGCAGCATAACAGCACTAGAGAGGCTAAAAGAGTCAAAGACTAGCTGTGACCTGGATAGCACAGGAACGCCCAATCTTGTCAGATCTTGGAAGTTAAGCAGCATCACCAATGGCAAGTACTCAAATGGGAGACCTCCTTGAAATACAAAAGCTGGCAGGCAGGGGCAGGCTTTATTCAGCCACATCTCTAATTATCCTCCATGCCCCCAGTAGGGGTGAGCCGGCCCATAGTCAAGATTTTTTTTGGTTTGTGGGACATTTTTTTTTTCTTGTGGGGTGGCCATTTTTTCCCTTTAATACAAAGGAATTGCAGCTCTTCAGACATGAACTGTATTTTTAGGTACCTTAATGCTAGCTGTAGCACCCCCTGATCCTACAGAGTCTTATGGAGCAGAAATGAGGAAGGATTCTCCACACACACACACACACACACACACACACACACACACACAGAAGCATCAGCCAAGCAAAGTGTGGAGCCGCCGGCTGATTACTCTCCTGGGTGTCAAGTGGATTCCTTCTGATCCAGGAAAAAATCCTGTTTCCACCAGCCAGATGCCACTGGAATCCCCAAGCCTGGCAGAAAAGCAGGTCCCTCCCAGCACATGGATTCTGTTGCTCAGATAACACCCAGGGCGGGATCCAGCCAGCATGAGATTAGCCCAGGCACCCCAGGTCAGTCAGACCACAGGCGGCAGGGCCTTCTGCATGTGCTTAGAGGTGTGCTCCTTCAGCTGTTGGCTTGGCAGCCACCCCTCCTACACAGCCTGCTGGGCTCTACCAAGCCAGGTTGTCTCTTGGCATCCAGCCACTCTGCCCTCTTCCCAGCCAGCCAGCCTACCATTCAGCTTGGCCACCAGGACCACCCAAGCTGGCACAGAGGAGGAGGCAGGAGGCAGGTGCTGGGGTGGCACCCCTTGGCCTCTCTCACTCCCTCCCTCCCTGGCTTCATCCCTCCCTCCCGCCTTGCCTTGCGCTGCTGCCATCTGCCGAGTGCCACCCTAAACCATGTGAGGGCTCTGCCTGCTACCAGCACTGGGAAAGTTTAGGTGCTCTGGCCGGGTGCAGGCGGACAGGTGCTTGGGGGGGGGGCACTCAGTGCTCCCTGATAATTAAAAAAAAAAAATTCTAGCACAGCTTTGTGGGGTCTGGTTGATGTGTGATGGGGCCCCACCATAGTTATGGGCCTGGGGGGTCAGTCACCAGAGGTCACCATAACTTCCAAGTGCACACACTCTCACACACACACATTAAAAAAGAAAGAGTCGAGGACTGGTTTGAGTAAGGCAGGCAGATTGTACTATAATGGCATGTTTTACCTTGAAGAGCACATGCCTTCCATTTACTGTCTTTGTCATAGTCAGCTGTCGTAGCGCACCACAGTTGTCCATCTTCATCTCCCTCCTTGGTGCATGCAGAGTAGGACTTCCCCTCGAAAATGAAGGGAAAGTGGCATGGGCGGGGTTCTGAGAAGGAAGCATAAGGTGCAAGGAGGAGAAAAAAAGAAGTTACATTGATGATCAATGTGGAAAATGTGTGATCCAATGGTTGTGGGGCCAGGATATGTTTCCTTTTATTGATAAAAGCATGAGTCATGTGCCTACCAGCTGCCCAGAGGGATGGGGCACTACTTCTCTATAAAGAAATACACAAGCTTAAACCATAGAAGCATCCTATTCCGGCAACTATTCTCCATGTACATCAGTCAATGTTCCTTAGATCTTTCAAACTCAGGTCCTTTATAAACTGCCCCAAGGTCACACATAATGGATTGAATCCAACAAGCTCTTCTGCTCGTGGAAAAGGGAGGAAAGGTCCTTGACCACCCAGGCATCTTACTAAAGGCAGATCCAATCAGAACACAGGGAGGCTGAGGAAGATTTCCTGTTGGTGAAAGTACCGTTGGGGCTGCATAGAAGAATGTGATCATCTTAGCTTCCTGGGGGATGCGGCACGAACTTTTTAAAAGTAAACAAAAAAACAAAATGTCGATAATGGAAAAAGCCCTGCTGCTACCGGAAGAGAAGAGAGGAGGGACTTCCGGTCCAGACAGCCCCCCAAGAGCTTGCTGTCAATCAACAGAAAAAGGAGATGCTGTGCCCCCTGCTGGATCAATTGCAGAAGATCAACCAAACATTGTTCAAAATGGAAAGTGTTCTCATCAGCCGACAGAAACAGATACTGGAAACAACTAGTAGGATGAAGGAGATTGAACAGAAATCGAATTTGATTCCAGGTTTCCAGGGCGCTAAAGAGGAAGAGAAAGAAGATCTCGGATTTACCTTGACAAATGTCTTGGCACCCCTAACTGGCAGTGAAGCAATAAAGTTAAAAGAAGAGGGGGAAAAGGCTCCCAAAGCCTACTCCGCCTTTATAAAAAGAAGTACTCTGCCAGTAGAAGGGGATGTCGAACATAGCAGGCGACAGACGAGAGATCTAATTTCATCTGAAGAGTTTGTGGAGCCCTGGAAGCCTGAAGGCCAGATGATTAAGAAAAAAAGAAAAGAAAGAAGATGGATTCCATTTTTAAAACACGGAAACGCCTGAAGAGACACACCAGCAGGAAGGATGCAGCACCTAAAATTGGGATAAGTGCAGAAGACAGCAGCCTAGGGGAAGGTGATGGAACGGAAGACTTCAAAGTTAAAATGGACTTAATCCATAACTGGAAGAAAATTAAGAAGAAGATACTTTGAGGACTGTTCGTGTTGCATCTGGAAGGAGCTGTTTAATTACTAACCCCAATGGACTTTACTAACTGTATTAACAGAGTGACTTTGGACTTTGAATTAGTTAAAAAGAAGATCTTCTAACCATGATTGATGCCAAAACTTGGTATTGGTTATTAACCTAAACTAACCCTCACTAACAGAAAAAATTTCACTCCACCCTTTTCTTTCTCCATCTGTCTACCCTTCCCTTTTCTTATAAAAAGAATAAAATTCTCTCTTCTTTAAGAGAGTTTTACAACTTAAGAACACAGGGAGGCTGAGGAAGATTTCCTGTGGTTAAAAGTTTCTGCAGCTTCCCTATTTCTCTACAAGTTCAGTGCTTAGTTCTTGTGGCCCTTTCGTACACATCCATGGAAATGCTGATCACCACTCTGGGATCAGGAAGCAATTTTTTCCCAGGCCAGTTTGGCTGGAGGTACTGGAGGTTTCTTGTCATCTTCTGGGTGTGAAACAGAAGTCACTGGGGGTATGGGGGGGACTAGATGTGCAGGGGGTTGAACTAGATGACCCTGGAAGTCCCTTCCAACTTTATGATTATATGATTCTAAGTTGAAGCATCTATGGTTAGCAAAGCAGTCCTCCTGTCTGCCATGTTATATCTCTACTGCTCAAAGAATAACAAGTCATGTGGATCTTTTTCCTCTCTGAAAGTTCACACCTTTTTCCTCTATGTGTCATGTGCCCCCCCCAGGCCACAGTTTGCTAATCAATGGCCCAGTAGAACACAAGTATGCTCCCATATCTGTATATACCAGTATGCAGACAAAACAACTGCAGTACCAAAAAAAAAAGATGATCATCCCAACTCATTAGAGGTCCACTAAGTTTTCCTTCCTTTGTTCTGTTGTTGTTGTTGTTTTTTACCTGAGGGATCGCAGTATGTCCATTTGGAATCCCTGTCATAGTTTCTGGTAAGAGAGCACCAGAGCTTCCCAGAAGAGTTCCCAGCAGTTGTGCATGAGGAATAGGACTTGCCCTCGTAAATAAAAGGGAAGACGCAGGGCCCCGTGTTATTTTCATGTTGCCCTGAAATACAGAAGTTCTGTTAGTATCAGGGGAAGAGACTGTGGGGAATTTCAGACAGATGATATAATCCGGAAGAGGAACGGTTCCCAAACGGTTTCTGGTCTGGCATTTCAGACAGAACCGTTTTAGAACCGGTTCCCTACCGGAATATATTTGTAATTTCACACAGAATCGCTTCTGTCCCGTTCAGGAAACGGGGCTGAAGCGTTTTACCTGTCAACCGCTTCCAAGTAGTCGTCAGTTTCTTCTCCCGGATCCGATATGCTTTTTTCCCGCCTTTTTTCGCCCGCGCGGGCAATCTCCTGTGTTGTTTTTTTTCAACGTTCGCTTTAGAGCGCTATAGCACAATAGCATCATAGCAACCTCATTGGAATGCCTGCAGTGTTGTTTTATAGCACTATAGCGCTATAGCGCTCTAAAGCGAACATTTTTTTTTAAAAAAAAAGGCGTGGCGGGAACAAAGCGGTGCAATCTGAATTGCCAAACCGCTTCTGATTCGGCTCTTTTCCGGTCAGGGAAAGCCATGTGTGAAATGGCAGCCCTGTACCGGTTTACTTCAAGACGAATCAGAAACGGCTTCAAACCGACAGAGTCTCGGTAATGTGAAATTCCCTAGTGGCTTTGTGGTAGAGCATCTGTTCTACATGCAGAAGGTCCCAGGGTCAGTTCCCACCATCTCTATTTAGAAGGATCAGATCTGGTGAAAGATCTCTACCAGAGACCCCAGAGAGATACTGCAAGACAATACTGACTAGCATAAGGCAGCTTCATGGGAACAATGTTTCTGGAATCCGGTCACAGATACTCAGATTTTCCCTGCCTCCTGCTGGGACTAACAACCATCTCAGAGGAACAGGGGCCATTTAACTCAGCCATGATGTAGAATGAGACTGAGGTTGGACTTCATTGTCATTTGTTAACTACACTCTCTATGGAATGCTCTACGCCAGCATTTCCCAGACAGTCGATTCCAACCCAAGGGTGGTTTGTGAAGCCTATGACATTGGGTCCCAGACTTTTGCAGTTTTATTGAATTTTTGCATGCTCTGTTTTTTTTTAAGTGGGTCACCGTACCAAGTAAATTTGGACATGGGTCATGATAACAAAAAAGTTGGGAGCCTCTGCTCTGCTCTACAGGATACATAATTTATCCTTTGGGAACACTTGCTTTGTTCTAATGCACAGCCCTTCTTCTCAATTTCCATCTACAGCAGGTAGCGCACTGACATAACCCTGACACTGGGTTTTGTGTAGAACCAGGAACAGATTAGCAGTATCTTCTCAGGCCTTCTGGAGCAGGCTTTAAACTTTTTTTATTACTCTAAGAAACCGTTCTTTAAGACCAACCCTTGCTTTGGCACAAATTGTACATTTTATGGTTATATTTTATGGGTTATTAGCTAATTTGAGGCAGAAAGACACAAATCAGCAAACTGACTCAATATCTGAGCACCGCTGGTTAGCATTGCAGCCCCCAATGAACTTACTTGTATCCGCACAGTAGCTCCACTTCTTGTCCTTGTCATAACTTCCAGTGGTGGCACACCAAAATCTCCCATCTTCAGTATCTTCATTGGTGCAAGTGTAGAATGTCTGGTTCCTGTATGTAAAGGGGAAGACACAGGCCTGCCCATTGGAGTTCCCTTCATGCAGCGATGGGGAAACCAGAATACGGAGAGGCTGAATTTAGTGGCAGTTTGTCATAACGAAAAAGTGGTTTGAAAGCTCTCCATATGGACAGACTGGGTGTTGTTCACACAGTCTTGACACCTGTACTTGATTTAAGCTTCCAACATAGTTTTGGTTGACTTACAAATTTGAAATTTCATAGAGACTGACCTTTTGTTGGTGTTAGGTAGATTTCTCTCAACAATTCAATCTTTCTTTTTAAGCTTTGTGGCAGGTAAGAACTGGGTGAAGTTTTTAATTATTTTATTTCTGAACCAATCTATATCTTTTTGCATGATACATATTAAACACAGCAGTCACTGGGTTAATCACATTATACATAACGGTGCATAAACTCATCGTTCCATGAGATAAGTGTAGAATAAACATTATATATTTACGCAAACACACATGTTTATATACTATATATAAGCTAGTCCTCACTAAACTAATCCTGTCCTATTAAATAAAAGGGTAGTGGTCTGGCAAGATTCTATGCTTGGCAAAATAAATTCGCTCCCTGGTATGTCGCTCAGAATCTGCCCCTATCCACTAGCTGCATTGCCTGAGTTCTCTCCCACCCACTGCAGCCTAGGCCACTCTTCTCTGATTGGGCCAGCATTTCAAGCTCATTTGCATACGGAAGCTGATTGAACTTCACTCCATTTTGCACCTCAAACTCCCCCCCACCGCAAGACAGTTGGAATTGTCAGTTGTTTATGCAACCTGTTGTATTCTGAGGTAAAATATGTCCTCACTCACAACACTTCCCCTTCAAAAGAAACAAACCCAATAACACAACCATGCCACACCACAAAAAAGACAGGTCACACCACAAGCAGAATACCACAAGGCAAAAAAAGCTCTGGTACTAATTCTGGCAGGGGACACTGTGAGTGTAGAAAATGATTTATCGACACAATATGATAAGTATGAGACACGACACAGGAGATAAGTTCAAAGTGATTTCAGCTTTATTTCAGCTCCAATTAGACCAGCTAAGGACTAGACCAGCTAGACCAAATACAGTTCCAAAAATAGCAGTTTATATACACTTCGGGCTGTAGCAGCCACACCCACAGAATGTAAAACGCGCCAATAACATTTAAACAGGCAGCCAATCATAATGCAGTTATAAGGACCAATCATCATGTTCCTTATGACCAATCACAGTTGTTCCTTCTATGAGCCCTTTGATTGGGCAATACTTGTGCAGCTTTACAATCCGCATAATGAGCACCTGCTCACTATGCTTACCATTATGTCTCTGAGGACATAACACAATGGAAAATCTTTAGGAATTGTTTGGTGCATTTACCATGGGGCACCCGCCCAGAGCCTCTGGCATTTTCTCACTCTGCTGGAATCAAAACCAATTGAAGGCAAAATAGAGATATGGAGACTTTTCCATCCTGCTTTGCATCAATTTGTCTTTGTTGGCAATGGCAACCCTAGGCCTGGCTGCTTGCTCCTGTTCAAGCAGGAGCATCCCTATGGAAACTGCCTGGGTGATTTTGGACCAGCCAGAGACTTTCTGCCTAACCTGCCTTACATGGTTGCTGCCTTACACAAAGCCGAAAAGAATGAAGTAAACTGCTTTGCTCCCCGCTAATGAGAAAGACAGAATTTTGCCTAGGAAGAGGCTGCTGAGAGGGGATGAGATAAAGTTGCCAACTATAGGTATGGAAATTCCTGGAGATTTGAGGGCTGGAACCCAGATAGGGTGAGGTTTGAGGAGGGGTGGGACCTCAGACAGGTACAGTGCCATAGACTCCACCCTCCAAACCAGCCTTTTTGTCCTGGGGAACTATTGTTGCCAATCTTGGCCCAGTGGCCATCAAACCATTCTCTTCCACCCCCTGCTGTGCAGCTGTCTTTCCCCTAAGGTTGCCAATCTCCAGGTGGGACTTGGAGATCTCCTGCTGTTACAATTTATCTCCAGATGACCAAGATCAGTTTCCCTGGAGAAAATGGCTGCTTTGGAGGGTAGACCATATGGCATTATACCCTGCTGAGTCCTTCCACCACCACCCCCCATGCTGCCCTCCACAGGATCCACCCCCCAAATCTCCAGGTATTTCCCTACTTAGAGCTGGCAACCCTACTTTCCCCTCAGTGCCTGTTGGTAGGCAACCAAGCTTGGTCCTGTCACCTGTTTTGGCCTTTGAGAGAAAACTCATTGGGACCAGTCCTGATAGGGTTGCCAACTCCAGATAGGAAATTCCTGGAGATTTGAGGGATGGAGCCTGAAGTGGGTAAGGTTTCAGGAGGGGTGGGACCTCAGACATCCTCCCATCAAACTAGCCATTCCATCCTGGGGAACCATTGTTGCCAATCTCCAGGTGGGGGCTGGAGATCAATCAGAATTACAACTGCTCTCCAGGAGGGAGGGGGGAGGAGATGGAAAGCTGAAGTCAGGGGGAAGATAACAGTAGGTTGACAATTGGCTGGGAGGGAGATATGGTTGCCAACTCCAGGTTGGCAAATTTCTGGAGATTTGAGGGGTAGAGCCTGGAGATGGTGAGGTTTGAGGAGGGGTGGGGTCTCAGGCAGGTACAATGCCATAGACTCCACCCTCCAAACCAGCCAGTCCCTCATTGGAAACCATTGTTGCCAATCTCCAGGTGAGGGCTGGAGACCACTCAGAATTACAACTGCTCTGCAGGAGAGAGGGCAGAAGTCAGCTGAAGTCAGACGGGAAGCTAACAGTAGGTTGATGGTTAGCTGGGAAGGAGATGGGGTTGCCAACTCCAGGTTGGCAAATTCCTAGGGATTTCAGGGGTGGAACCTGGAGAGGGTGGGATTTGAGGAGAGGTTGGACCTCAGGCAGGTAGAATGCCATAGACTCCACTCTCCAAACCAGCCATTTCCCCTGGGTAACAATTGTTGTCAATCTCCAGGTGGGGGCTGGAGATCACTCAAAACTACAACTGCTCTTCAGATAGCAGAGATCAGTTCCTCTGGAGAAAATGGTGGTCTCTGTCATTATACCCTGCTGAGGTCACCACAGCAAATTCACACTGTGTGCCCAAAGCCAGGGCACTCTCCCTAAGCCTCTTTCTAGAGCCCGTTGTATTTATTTCCACAACGGGCCTTACTCCTAGTATGTTATAAATCAGTACATTTCCTAGATCCTACACAAAAAGTTGTTTTAACAAGTTTCATAAACTTCATACAACTACCAATAAATCATCAAATAGAGACCCTCTTCACAAATCTTAGTCATAATCTGAACATACCAAACTTTATTTAACTATTGCCTCAACAATGGAGTAGATTGCTGCTTCTAGTACTAATTTAATCATTTTAGCTGCACTAATTAATTGCAACAGGATTCCCTGTCACAGGGCTGGTTCTGGGTTTTGGAGCCCCCCCCCACATAGAAGAAGAAGAGAAGACATTGAATTTATATCCTGCCCTTCACTTGGAGTCTCAGCGCGACTTACAAACTCCTTTCCCTTCCCCTCCACTCAACAGACACTCTGTGAGATAGTTGGGGCTGAGAGAGCTTTTTCAAGAACTGCTCTTTCAAGAACAGCTCTGACAGAACTATGGCTTGCCCAAGGTCATCCAGCAGCAGCTGCAACTGGATGAGTGGGGAATCAAACCCAGTTCTCCCAAATTAGAGTCCACACATTTAACCACTACACCAAAACCAGGGCCCCCTCTCCTCCTCTGTCCACCAATATACACCCTACTCATACCCTTCTTCCTTCCCACCTACCTTCATACTCCCAGCTACCTGTGTGGCCTTCCCCTGTCTGTTCACAAGCCCTCCCACCAAATTTGCTCCAAACTGTCCACAGCTTTTTCCCTGGTGGCATTGGGCACAGTGCAGGCATCTGGGAGCCTGAGTGATGGAGCACTAGCAACTGAGCAGGCAGAGGGGTCAGCACCAGTGGCAGCTGCCACACACCTCAGGGTATGTTGATGCCAGCCCTGCCCTGTTGTCTTTCCATTCAACATGGGACTTCACCCAATGAATAAATCCTCAGTCAAAGGTATGGCTCAAAATTATTTCTGTTTCTTTATGAACTATATTGGGTGTTTAAAGTGCAGTTTGCCTCTGCTATCATAGAAAATTATATATGTGAAAACAAACAGGGATGGACGAACCAATAAGATTTCAGTTTGTCCATCCCAGAATTATTTTTCTCTAAACAATTCAGCTTCAGATTATTCTTCTACACTTTCGTGATATCCGATCTATGCTTGTTTCTACACATTTTGGGTTCATTTTTCTTTCTTTTTTCATTTTAAGTGGGAGTTAAAAGTATTTATTTCCACTGGCTCCTTTCCTGAAACATGGTAGCCAAATAATCAAAATGTTTCTTGTCCTTCATACTGAATCCTACCCTTCCAGAATAAGAAGAAGAGAAGAGATTGGATTTATACCCCGCCCTTCACTGCCCAAAGGAATCTGAGAGTGGTTTACAAACTCCTTTTCCTTCCCCTCCCCACAACAGACACCCTGTGAGGTAGGTGGGGCTGAGAGAACTTCTGACAGAAACTGTCCTTGAGAGAACAGCTGTGCCAGAGCTTGTGACTGACCCAAGGTCACATCAGCAGGTGCAAGTGGAGGAGTGGGGAATCAAACCCGATTCTCCCAGATAAGAATCTGCACACTTAACCACTACACCAAACTGGTTCTATTCTCCCCATCTGTAAACCTCTTCCAAAATACCGTCTGAAACTCAAATGAACTATTTATGCCCATTCCTTCGGTTCCCCCCCCTTACCTGAGGGATCACAGTATGTCCACTTGGGGTTTATATCATGGTTGCTGGTGAGAGAGCACCAAAGTTTCCCATTAGATGTCCCAGCTGTTGTGCAGGAGGAATAGCACTTGTCATTGTATATGAATGGAAAGACACATGGTCCCATTTTGTTTGCATATAGTCCTGGAAGAAGGAAGAAAGGATGGGGGATGATACTTTTTGTCTAAAATGTCTGCGAGAGTTCTTACTGATGGGTGTCTCCTATGACAAGAGCAATTCCCTGGTCATTTCACTTAACCTCCCACATTCAGAACATCTATATTCTCTCCTGTTGCTTAAGGCTTCAAACATTGATCCAACTGCAAAGAGGAGGTAGGCTGGCATGACTAGTAAATCATATTTTCCCAGCACAGAATCAGTGGATAGGTTTTGTTGCCTTCTCCTGCCTCCATGACTTCACTAATCTTCTTAAATTACTGTGCTCTGTAAACATCCTGCTCTGATTCTCCTTTTCTTCTGAGCATTCTTGATCTGGGTGGTTTGGGGGGGTGACCTGTGATCTGGAAGATCAGCCCCTTCTAGACAATAATCTAATTGCCAGTTTATCAAACTATGTTCCAGCTTTGTGCCAGCCCCTACGTTAAATGAAGCACAGGGCTAGCTAGGGTTACCAAACTGAAGGTGCGGCCTGGAGTTCTTCTGGAATTAGAACTAATCTCCAGATATGAGAATCCAAGTTGGTGGCTACTGCAGATGTCCTAAAGGAATGCTCCTTTTAATTATCTTTTAAACGTACTAACTTTTGTGCTTTTCTGAGAGAGAGATGCTGGAAGTTCTCCAAGAAGGGAACATTACAACTGTTATCCATTTGCTGTTATCCTCGGATCTCCAGTGGAATTTTAACTGAGCATTTTGATGTCTGGATGTCTCTGGTTGAAGGTAATTGCCCAGACCCAATAGATTTATGGCAAGGAAACTCTCCTTTCCTGAGCTGCAAATTGATCCCACCACCAAAAATGGAAGGAGTGTGCAAAGATGTTTTAGGGGGATTTCATGGCCAACTTTGACCAGATCTACCAATATAGTGGAAAGGGGAGAGTAGATCTGTTCTCCAGAGGCCAGGTCTACCAATAAAGTTATGTATCTGCATACATAAATGACTGAGCTAGGATCTCAGTCCCATTTAAGCCTGGTATTGAGAAAGTAAATATGATTGGCTACTCTGCATAGCAGGCCAGTCAGGTTACTAGTAAGGTTCTGGAGGGAGACATGGTGATAGGTTCTTATGTTAATGTTGTGATCGGTTCTGTTAGCAACTCAGGGCGTGGCTTTGCCAGCCCGAATAGTTTAGAAAGAAGGCCCGTTGCCCTTCTGTTCTTGTGTCGGTCTTACCTGTTATATAAAGCTGAATCACTGTTCGAGATCTGCTGCCTTGAGTGTCATATCTAACAAAAGTGAACTGGGATGGGTAGACCTGCCTCACATGCTTAACACCTCTCTATAGGCTAGGAAAAATGAAGTCAGCAGTAATGCTGGCCAAGTTTGGGACGAGTACAAAGTGGGTTTACCCAAAAACACCGGTAGCCATGGTAGACTGATTATTAGCAGCAACCCACACTAAACACTGAGGCAGTGTTATGTTGACACAGATCAGCTATTAGTAAACTCTTTTCTTTCTTTTTTTGAATTCTTGTGTCTTCATTTTCTGTGCTGGTATCATTGGTTCATTTAGTTCAATACTGTACACTCTGAACTAGCTGTGGCTTTCTAAGTGGTCTTTCCAAGATGTCATATGTGAGATCCTTCAACTGTTCCAGGGAGTAGGCATGCCCTGTCCTTTCCACTGCTGAGCCATTTATTTATTTATTTGTTTGTTTGTTCAAATTTATAGGCCGCCATCCCACAAAACGGGCTCAGGGCGGCTCACAGATGCCAATTATGCCAAGATAAAGCAATTAAAACAAGTAAAATCCATAACATACAGAAACAAAATACAAAAATAGATGTGCTTTCAGTATTCAGAATCTTCAGTACACGATGGCGTGGTATTCATAGGGAAGATGGACTCATTCAGCAGCATTGATACCACACAAACAACTGTAGGATGGTTGCCAATTGCCAAATGGTAGCCATGCCACCCTCTATATCTCTGCACAGTCCTTCTTCCACATTTCTCTTTACACAAACTGCCATGATCTGGGCTGTGCCACTAGAGGCCTACTAGGCCCAGGGAGCCTGGCTAGCAGTAGGGGAGCTGGGCCTACAAATCCCAGAAGGCCTTGGGAAGTTTTGGAGCCAAAATTGACCAATAAGGAAGAAGAGGGCTGGGGAACAAAAGAGCTGGTGCCAGAGCAGAAGCTGTTCTTTCTTCCCAGGAGAGAGAGCCAGAAGGGAGGCTGTTGTAGGGAGGAGACCCTCATCCTGAGGGAAGGGTGAGTAGTCTAAGGGTGTGTTCAGACGGATCTTTTGATCTGCCATAGGAACGACTTCCTTGCGGATCAAAAATGCACGACCAGACAGAAACATCTGGGAAATATTCCGGTCCCATAGGCATCCCGTTCTGCTGCGCCTCCAATCCTGATTTAAAAAGCAGCAGTTTCAATGTAGGGTTTTCGCTTACCCGTGCAACAACTGCAGACTTTCTTCCGTCTGGTCACTCCATTAGCGCGCGATGCTCCCGTCGGCTCGGTCTGACGTCAGACCGAGCTGACGGGAGCGCGATTTTTAAAAATTGAAACCCCATGTGCGCTTTAACGAGGAAATGCATTCAGCGATAAGCGCTACGAGGAATGTAATATTCATGCTTATTTCTTTTAGGGACAAGATGTTACCGCGATGGGAGATGGAGGGGGGAAGGACTGTTCTAACTTGCAAAATAGTCCCTCCATTGATCATGATGGCAATGGCAAGGGGGAGGATCGGGACTTTGCTGAAAACCCTCCACGATCGCCTCAGTTCTCCAAGGAGGCGCAGTCTTGCCTATGCGAATGTACAAAACTTTTTTTAAAAAATCCTCGGTGGATGCCGTGTAGACAAATCACGGCGGGAACAACGCGCGGTGAGGCTATTTCATGGGGGGCGTCTGGTCGTGCTAGGCTGGATTAAAAAAATCGGGATAAAATTTTAGGAGGGCTCATGGCGCGATTGACTGGCCGTCTGAACGCAGCCTAAGCTAGGGACAGTATTTATTCTGATGTATTAGGGCATTTGATTTCTTTTCTTTTCACCCACTTACTGTTATTATTCTGCACCTTGTTGTTTGATCTCCTATAAAATAAACTGTTTTCGTTGTTGTACTCTACCTAGTCCTCATGCCTATTATTCGGCCAAAAGGGAGGTCTGAAGGTCTTGGGAGGGTGTTCTGGGCCTTCACAAGGGATCCTAAATCCAAAGTGATGGCAGCGTCAGGTAAGACCCCACCTGAGCCATGACACCAACTCAAGAACCAGACCAACCACTCATCTTCCAACATCTACATTGCCCCAACAACCTTGCATGGCCAGCACACACATCCATCTAATGAGTCATCACAATTTTCCTACTTGTATCAGCACAGTAGCTCCATTTCTCATCCTTATCATAGGTCCCTGTTGTGGCACACCAGAACCTTCTAGTCTCGTCATCTTCATTGGTGCACGAGTAGTATGTCCGACCCTTATAGTCAAAAGGAAGACGCAGGGCTGTCCATCAGAATTACCTCCGTACTCTAAAGAAAGTCAGAGTTAGAGATCATGTGTACAAAGATTTACCAGTGGTTTGTTGAATTGCTTTTGCTACAGTCCCTCTGGGAGGATGAAGTTATGTTTCAAGAACATTCAAATTGCCCTGAAGCTTTTTCAGGACAAGTCAGTACCCCAGCTTATATATGGTGCACAAGTATCCTTATATTAAAAAGTACTCTAAAGTCAAAGCAATTCAGTCAAAAATTTGGAATTCCAAGATGTATTCCCAATGTTTTGCTTAGGTTTGAGGGTGGATTAGTACAACTGGAATCCCAGGCATGGTTTCATACCATATGTTTTTGGCTTAAGGTAACATTTTCTCCTCTAGGGTTAATTTCTTTAATCCTCCAAAATAGTTTCAGTTCAAGCTGGGTTTCCACAGTAGAACATAAATTGTCAGTTCTGGGCTTCTCCAGTAGAGCCTTCCTGCACCTTGGATTCCAAGGAGCTAGTGCAATTATTAAACAGAGATTATGGGAAACCTCTCTCCGAATGAATAGAGCTCAAACTTCACCCATTCTGTTAGCTGGGAATAAAAACCAACATTTTGCTCTGCTCAGTTATCTTTCTTTGTTAGAACACCCAAGATACCACTTTAGCACAATTTAACACCCTCCCCTCTGCCCTCCTTGAGGTGAGATATGTTCACATCTCATATGTAAACAATCTCTGCCCTTGAAAATCTGGGCTGGTCAAGACAATTCAACATGTGCTTTTATTCTGTCAGGTCTATCATGAGATTTGGACAAAATACATTACCCCAATTATCACCACATATCCAGGCAGGTCTAACCAATTTTATTCCACTCTCCTTTTAGCTGACTCCTGCAATGAAATTACTGCCAAGGTAGCAAGATTTTGTGCCATGGCCAGTTTAATCAGACAGAAGACTACTGCCTCTTTTAAGAAATTTTAAATATGTTTTAATTTTAATCCATTTTCTCTATCTAAGTTCTTGTCTGTGTTTATTGCTTAGTCGTGTTAATGCAATTACTGCACGTTATATACTAATGTACTGTTTCATCTTGGATTGTGATAATAAAACTGTACTGTAAGAACAATCAAAGCAGAGCTATGTATTACAAGACAAAGAAGCTTCCCAGCAGATGTGTCCCTTGTGATGCCATGTGAGGGTAAAGGGGGTATATGAGTAGGGAAATCAGCAGGCAGAAAGAGGAGAGCTTAAACCTTCTCCATCCTGCCAAATGGTAGCAATCCTAAGGACATGTTGTTGTTCAGTCGCACAGTCAAGTCCGATTCTTTGCGACCCCATGGACCACATCATGCCAGGCCCTCCTGTCTTCCATCCTGCTCCGGAGTTTGCTCAGTTTCATGTTTGTTGCATCGATAACACTGTCTAACCATCTCATCCTTTGCTATCCCCTTCTTCCTTTACCTTCAATCAAGTAAATCTGGATAGGGCTTGACTATAATTCACTTTTCCTTTAGGCAAGGACAGGCTGTTTTAGGTGAACTTCTGCAACTGTGTTTTGTTAATGTTTGGTTTCTACACAGTCTTATACATTGAGCAGCAGGGATCTATTTGTTTTTTAAAAGTTGTTACTCACACAACATGGTACACCATTAATGTACATACATACAACTCACCGGTAAGGGTGCAATACTTCCATTGGTGATTCACATCATAGTTCCCAGTTGTGGCACACCACAGCTTCTTGTTCTCACTTGCATCAGCAGTGCAAGAGAAATAGTATGTGTGGTTGTAAATAAATGGGAAGACACAAGGATGGGGGTCTGGAATGGGAACAGAAGGTAAAGATTATAAAAACAAGATGCAGGGTAATCTAGAGATGAGAGTGTTGGACTGGAATTTGGGACACCCCGGTTCAAATTCACACTCTGTCATGGAAACTCACTGGGTGACCTTGAGCTGGTTACATACCCTCAGCCTAACCTAGCTCACAGGGTTGATGTGAGGATTTTAAAAAAATGAAGAGTGTTGAATGATGTAAGCTGCTTTGGATTCAAATTGGGGGAGAAGGTAGGTTATACAGGAATTTAATTGTATTATATTGGGTGAACTCTGCTAGCTAGGATTGCCAGCCTCCTGGTGGAGCCTGAAGTTTTCCTGGAGTTACAATTGATATCCAGGCTACAGAGTTCAGTTCACCTGGAGGAAATAACAGCTTTGGGGCGCAAACTCTATGACATCGTATCCCCGCTGAGCTTCTTCCTTTTCCAAAATTTTACTCTTCCCAGGCACTGCCCCCAAATCTACATGAATTTCCCAGGTTGGCAACACTCCAACCAGTCATATTACCTCTAAGCTGTATTCTTCTAAGCTACCTTGCTCAACTGTTCCTTATCTCCTTTTTGCTTTAAATTCTACTAGGACCATTTTTTTTAACTCCAGAGCTCCAGATGACAGAGATCAGTTTCCCTGAAGAAAATGGCTGCTTTGAATGGTGGATATGGTATCATACCCTGCTGAGGAACTATCTCTGTATCTGGGCAATCCATTGTGATTCCTGGAGAGTGGCTGCTGCCACTGCCACTGTTGCGGGGAGTAACGGGGAGGCTGAGAGAGTGACAAGGGCAAAAAGAGTGATGAGGTGGGGGCAGAAAGGAAGTGACAGGCATGGAGGGGAAAGAGAGAGTAAGAAAAGGGGTAGCAGGAAGGAGAAAGGGTGTGAGAGAAGTAGGGAGACAGGGAGAAGCAGCAGGTGTGGGAATGGGATAGCCGCTCCTGCAAGTTTCTTACAGGTCCCCACTTGTGCAATAATATCCCTGATGTAGTATTATATTAGAACAAATTATATTATATTGTACTGGGATGTATGGACGGTTTAACTTTTTGCTTTTGTTACTGTTCTCTTCTCTTTTACAATAAAGTAATATTAAAAAAAAAAACCTCCAAAGAAGAGAGCCCACCACCTTCCGAGGAAACCTGTTCCACTGAAGAACCACCCTAACTGTCAGGAAGTTCTTCGTAATGGTTAACTGGGAACTCTTTTGTTTTAATGTCAGTCTGTTGGTTCTGGTCTGACCTTCTGGGGCAATTGAAAACAACTCTGCTCCATCCGTTATGTGACGGCCCTTCAAAAGCTTGAAGACAGCTATCATGTCATCTCTCAGTTGTCTCCTCTCCAGGCTAAACATACCCAACTGCTTCAACCTTTCCTCACACAACTTGATCTCCAGATCCCTCACCATCTTCGCTACCCTCCTCAGGACACATTTTGAACATAGAAGACAGGAAACTGATGCATGGGGGAAAAGCAGGATGAAAAAATGTACTAAATAAGCAATTAATAAATATTTTCTGGAAAGCGCCCCTCTAACTTTTGCTTCCTTTACTTACTTATGAACCAACTCCACCAAAACTTAATTGTCTGAGAGGGGTCTAATTAATGTTCTTTGTAATAATATTCTTCACGGTATTGATTTAACACATCTCTATCATATCCCCTTGTAACTGTCCATTTGTGTTTATAAAAGAATCATAAATAAAAGCCCACTCCAGTTATGGTCCACTCTATGAGATCCATGGAAATAAAACCAGAAATAACACCTACCTTCACCTGCAGTAAGGGAAGGTAAAAGAACCCAGCTGTACATGAGGAACCCCATGATGGAGGCCATCTCTACTCCAGAGGACTCTGGTGTGAGGAATACTCATGGTGCTGACTGACTTACTCTCTTTATAAGCTTCACTTGGCCACTCTTTCCCGCCTCTTGCAATGCCAAATTTCTGATGTTTTCACAGTCAACAGAATCTGAATAAATATTGGGTCACTACCAACTTTTTCAAATAGTTAAGCATTAAGAACAGAATAATCCAAGCAGAATAATATAACCAAAACTTCCTTTTTCAGCTTTTCTTTTTCTGTACCAAGAACTGATTTTCCTTTCCCTTTTTCAAGCATCCTTTCTCTTGCCCTTTTTCCCTATCCCTTTGCATTTCTTAAATGTGGCACTAACAGAGACATGGTAGATTCTTTGGGCATTTTTTGCCCTTTTCATTTTGACCTTGTATACAGAACAGATGAGCTACACATGATCCACCCGATATGTGCAATTACCATTCTTTTGAAAGGGATAATGCCCAGATATTCTAGCTTTAAGACACATGTACCAAGGTAGAAAATTGACACTTTGGCCCTTTCAGAAGGAATGGCAACTGTACATATTGAGAGAATTGTGTTCCATACACACAATCACAGCATGAGGAACATAATGTCTGAAACCCATTCCTGACCTTCAGTTCTTCTTCAAGGTCCTTCACCCTTCCATATTTCAATTGTTACTATGGGTACTATCAGTTAAGGAAAAAAAGATGACTAAGGGGGCACATGATAGAGGTTGATAAACTTTTACACAGTGTAGAGAGTGTTGGCAGCATAACTAACACAGTAGTGGTGCACAGCTTGATTAAAATGTAGATAAAGGTTTACTTAGGAACTAGCATACGTAATAGTAAAGAGGAGGGGGGTTCCTAAGTACATCTCTAGCTGAGGGGGTAAGACTGTATGGTACTTCTGAGAAATTGCCCTAAGGGTAATGATCTGGAAACAGACAAGGAATGACACTCAACAGAAGAGAAGCTGCTGACCTCACTATCCTTATATATAAAAGAGTTTTGATGTCTCTCCTGAACATGGTTCCACAGCCTTTGGCCCACTCAGCTGCCACTCTCACAGTCTCCCAATCCCATGACTGCATTGGTTCGCTGTGTTGGCTTGGCCCCACCCACTGAGCTGGCAGGCAGCGTTTCACCCTCAGTCTGGAGGGAGCCAGTGAAGGGGATGGACGCTCCACCGAGAGAGCGGCATCCCCTCCACGGGGGAGAAGGAGGCAGACTTAGAGAGCAGTGGTAAGCAGGGGAAGCACTCATCTTCACAGCCCCTCACAGCCCCTCTCCTGTGGCCCCAAGGCCTGCACTTCGTCAGGGTGATAGCTCAGTGGGCTGCACCACAGAGAAGGCTGCCCAGCGCCTTTCAAAGCCTCCCCTGCCTTCCTTCAGCAGTGGTGGCAGTGCCAGGGAGGGTCTAGCCTAGAGGAAACGAGTTGCGGCTCCTGGAAAGCCGGACTCTCTCCTGAGGAAGACACTTCTCTTGGCTCCTTTGTGGGACTAACTGTGACTAACTGCCACCTGAGTGGCTGTTGGTAGGCGACCAAACAACCAAGCTTGCTTCTGTGAGTAAAAAAAGAAAGGACTTCCAGCATAACCTCCTCTTCCACTTGGCCAGTCTCCTGTCAGAATATGCCTCTCACAAGATATTTGCAGAATTGTTGATTTGTACACAAGGCCTTTCAAGTTTGCGTAAGTGAAGAAAGGTATTCATTAACCGTGTACAGGCACAGGCCATTGTCTTTATGCAAATATATTGTGCACTGTTTGCTTTAAAGGAACTTCCTGTTCAATAGACAAATAGTTCAAAATAGCTAGGAGAAGAGTTCTCCTTTATATGATATGAAAATCATACAGCTGTTAAATGCTAGCACATAGATCTGGAAAATTTATGCTCATATTTAACTGGGATATATTGTGCACTGTTTGCTTTAAAGGAACTTCCTGTTCAATAGACAGTTCAAAATAGCTAGGAGAAGAGTTCTCCTTTATATGATATGAAAATTGTACAGCTGTTAAATGCTAGCACATAGATCTGGAGAATTTATGCTCATATTTAACTGGGATCTATTTATTTACAAAACTCTCTACATGATTCTGGGCAAAATTTAGATTACATGTAACAGGTTTGATCCAGCCAACTTTTTCACAATTTCTCCCAGTTTGCCTCTTTAATACAGCCCCAGTCCCCCATGGCTTTTGTCCATGCAGTTCCCATGATCCCTAGTATAGCCTTTGTGGTCAGTCAAAGGGTAAAGGGTTCTTGCCTTTTCACCAGCAGATAAACATGCTGGATCCCACCCAAGAACTGGATTGCTCTACAGAGTCAAATATGTTTCCTGTAGCTTGTTAGCCCAAAATGTTTATGCAAGATTAGCAAGAGCACCATCATTTTTAGTATGCTTCTCTATCAATACAGAAGAACAAGAAGCACACGGTAAAAAGTGAGAGGAGGAGAAATTGGATTTATATCTCACCCTTCACTACCAGAAGGAGTCTCAGTCCTTTCCCTTACCCTACCCACAACAGACACCCTGTGAGGTAGGTGGGGCTGAGAGAGCTCTTTCAAGAACTGCTTGTGGGAGAACAGCTTTGAATGAACTTGTAACTGACCCAGGGTCACACCACCAGCTGCATGTGGAGTAGTGGAGAATCAAACCCGGTACTCCCAGATTAGAGTCCATGCTCCTAACCACTACACCAAAATGGCTCTCTACTGTATTGCTATAGTAATGAGGGAAAAGGAAAAAATTATGAAATATGAAAGATGTATTCCATGTTTTGCTCTCTGATGGCTGTTTGGGAATCATCCTATGATAAATGTGCTGCCAAACTGAAATACCAAATGAAAACACAATAAGTTAAAATATAAGAACTTGAGAATATAAGAACTCCGCTATTGTTTATTTTCTTACTGGAAACACTGAATGACAATATAATACAAAATCCAAGAATAAGAGGTTTAAAAATAAAAGGGGAGGAATTTAAATTGCAGGCATTTGCCGATGATTTAGAAACAACCCTAGAAACAACTCCGCAGCTGTTGGAAGAAATCCAAGACTATGGAAGAGTAGCAGGACTTAAAATAAATTTCAAGAAAACAAAAATGTTAACAAAAAACTGCATTCTTGAGCAGATAGTTAAGATTCGGGAGGAGACTAAAATAGAGGTTACTCATAAAGTTAAATATTTAGGTATAGTCTTGACTAACAGAAATAGTATGTTGGTAGAAAATAATTATAAAAAGCTGCTAGAAGAAATACAAAAAGATTTATATAAATGGAAAGATTTGCAACTTTCTTTGATGGGTTGTATTGCATCAGTAAAGATGAATATATTGCCACAATTTTTATTTCTAGCACAAAACTTACCTATTTTGAAGAGGAAGCAATATTTCCTGGAGCTGGATAAAATAGTTAAAACATTTATTTGGTTTTCCAAAAAGGCCCATATTAAAGGAAAAGTATTACAAGACAAAAAAGAAAGAGGACGATTTGGTCTACCTAACTGGGAGTTATATTATCAGGCTGCAGCCTTGGGATGGGTTAGAGATTGGGTATTGTTGGAAAATTGGAGGAGTCTACGCTTGGAAGGCCATGACCTACATATGGGATGGCATGCATATATTTGGTACGAAAAGGAGGAAATCCATGCCAATTTTTGTCATCATATAGTTAGGGGAGCCTTGATAAAGATGTGGAAGGAAATCAAAGAAAAGTATTATACTAAGATCCCCAAATGGGTATCGCCATTAGAGGCATTTGTAAAACCGACCTTGCTGATAGAAAGTAAAACGGGAACGTATGAGACATTGCTAGATGAAACTAGTAATCTAAGGACAAAAGAAAATTTAAAATTGAGTAATATAAATCTCTCTTGGTGGGAGACCATGCAATTACAATCAAGATTTACGAAAGATAAAAAAGTTGGTTTTCATACAGAAAAAGCAGATCTTGACAAGTTATGGCTGTCAACCAGTGATAAATTGATACAGAAGTTATATAACTATTTCTTAGATGATTATATGCAGGCTGAGATAGTAAAAGCCCAATAATATCATGGATGCCAGATATAGGTCACAATATCCAAATAGACAATTAGTTAAGAATATGGAAAGCAGCAAAGTTTGTAAGAGCAATCTCCAATAAAGAAAATATTTATAAGCTATTCCATAGATGGTATTGGACCCCTGATAGGATCGCCAAAGGCTATAATGTTATGTCTAGAAATTGTTGGAAGTGTATGTCTAATGTTGGCACATTTTTCCACATGTGGTAGAGATGTGGGAAAATACAAAAATTTTGGGAAAGTATTAATAAAATAATATTAGAAATTATGAATACTAATTTAGAACTAAATCCAGAAATGTATCTGTTAAATATCATAACCCAACAGTTATGATCAAAATGATGCATGCTTATTAACCCATATACTTACTTTTGCAAGAATTCTGGTAGCCAGGTATTGGAAATCAGATAAAATACCTTTAAGGGATGAAGTAATCAAGAAACTGATAGATGCAGCAGAAATGGATAGACTTAATATGTTGTTGCAAGGAAAAGACCAAAAACTGTTTCAGAAAAAATGGGCTAGAGTTTATAAATGGTTAGATGCAAAATGTGTATAGTAGACTCCAATATTGGATTATACAATATGTATAAATGTATAGATATGAGACTTTGTAGTTAAATCAAAACCATAAATAAAAGTATGGTTAGAGTGTCATACTTAGACCTGGGAGGGGCCATGACAGTGGTAGAGCACCTGCTTGGCATTCAGCAGGTCCCCAAAGTTCAATCCTCAACACCTCCAGTTAAAGGATCAGGTTGTAGGTGATGCAAAAGACCTTAATCTGAGGCTGTGGTCACACGGCAAGCTTATCCCAATTAGTTCCCACTATAGATTTGATTGGGAATATTGTTTTCAGGTTGGGATGATCATACATCCCTCCCCCAACCGCTTGCATCATGGAAGGAGGCTCCGGGCACCATCCAGACAGCTGCGCGCAGTGGTGCAGTTTGTTTGTTTTTTTAAAAAAAATTGCTTTGTGCATGTGCACATGGCTGAATCACCGCCTGCCCCCCCCCCCGGACTCGCCATACTCCCTTGTTTTTACAGGTTCCCCCCACCTTGAACAGCAAACAAAATGAACCAGTGACGTACTACCAAGCGCTGGAGTCTATACGTGTGCTTGAACGTTTAAACATTGAATTTATTCAGCACAGGATTGCTCGTGTGCACAAAGTTGGAAGTTGGGGGGAGGGGAACCTCATTGTGTGAAGGACAGGCAGACAACCTAATTGCAATAATTGCAAGAGATGGCTGTCCAGATCGGCAAAATTACAGATTCAAAGCACAGATACCTGGAAAGTACTTGATTTTCCCAGTGTCGGAAAACTCACTAGGGAACCGGGAGGATCGCGCGAGTGAGCCCACTTCAGTGCGGGAGATAGATTTGGCTGTCTAATCATCAAGGGAACAGCGGTGAAACCCGATCAAAATGACTGTATGACCACAGTCTGAGACTCTGCAGAACTGCTGATAGTCTCAGTAGAGAATACTGACCTTGATAGTCAGAGTATGATTAACTATGAGGTATTTTCATGTGTTCTTGCTGCAATGTCCGCGCTCAGCCTTGAAGCTCACTGGGTAACATTGGTCCAGTCATGTTTTCTCAGCCTGATCTGCCTCACACATTGTTCTGAAAATAAAATGGGAACAGAGAACCATACATGCTGTCCTGAGCTCCTTGGAGAGCTTGCCAGCATACATATGCCAGAGAGGCATATGCTTATCAATAGTTTCAGAAACAGTGTGGGATTCCCTTCTTGAACCCTGATTAATGACCTCCACTTCCTCTTGAACATGTCTTTGAACTCTGAAGGAACTGGTGAGGCATTGTTCTACACTCCAAAGAGAATTATTGATCCTTTCCACAAAAAGCTGATTTACAATAGTTGTTTACTCTTCAGATGTAATTCTATCTCTTTCATATTTACAGTTGGGGATTAGCTAGAACACCATAAGAAGTTTGATAAAGACTACTCTGAACTTCACCTTGGTCAACAGGACTTGAGAGATTTAGGTGCCAAAGAGATCTAAAGCTATAAACTTTTGAATCTCCAAACTACTTTTTGCCAAGGCAAATCAATAACCGGTATATTCCCCCACTTCTGCTCCAAACTCAGACTACTGTTGATGCAGCAGAAGTCCTGAATCGCTGCCTGGCTGTTGTGGTAACTTGGCTATGAGAGAACAAATTGAAACTAAACCCTGAAAAGACAGAGATAATGTTGGCTGGGAAGGCAGAGACCTTGAAGGACATTATGCTCCCCACTTTTGATGGAGTTCAGCTGACTCTTGCTGACTCGGTTAAGAGCCTTGGGGTTATACTGGACCCAGGGTTATTGCTGGAGAAGCCAAGTTATGTAGCTGCAAAAGAGGCTTCCTCTCAACTCAGCCTAGCCCATATAATGACCCCTTATGTTGTTACAGCTGATTTAGCTACCTGGATCCACGCCACAGTGATGTCCAGATGAGACTACTGTAATGCCTTTTACATTGGTCTCCCTTCAAAATCAAATTAGAAACACCAGTTGGTACAGAACACTGCAGCTCAGCTATTATCAGGAGCTAGATGGAGCATGCACATTATTCCCATTCTGCAATCACTTCACTAGCTACCCATCAATCACCAGGCTCAATTTTAGGTATTGGCTATAGCCTCAGGCACTCATATTTGTGAGACCAGCTCTCTCCCTATGTGCCTTCACGACAGCTTCACTCATCTGAGCAAGGTCTTTTGCAGGTGCCAACCTGCAAATGGGCAAAATCAATAACTGCCCATACACGTGCCTTCTCCCTTGTGAACCCCAATTTGTGGAATGCCCTGCCTGAGAAAGTCAGGAAGATGGTCTTAATCTCCCTAATCTGTCAAATTATTATAAAGCAGCAAATCTAGAACAGGCAATTCAAATAATGCAACCAGACTCTGATGAGGGCTGTATACAAATTGAATCACATTATGCTCAACCTATTCCTCTTTGGGCAGCTATATGGATGAAACCTAAAGACAGAAGGAGGAGGAGGAGATTGGATTTATACCCCACCCTTCACTACCCAAAGGAGTCTCAGAGTGGCTTACAAACTCCTTTCCCTTTCTCTCCCCACAGCAGACACCCTGTGAGGTAGATGGGGCTGTGAGAGCTCTGCCAGAAATTGCTCTTTATCAAGACCAGCTGTGCCAGAACTATGGCTTGCCCAGGATCATCCAGCAGGTGCAAGTGGAGGTGTGGGGAATCAAACCTGGTTCTCCCAGATTAGAGTCCACACACTTAGCCACTACACCAAACTGGGTCTCTGAGATAGGCCGCAGAGCTGCAAAAATAATGAATTGTTAAATAATACATTTAAAATTTGGGATGGAATTAGTAAAAAACTCCTTCCTGAATACTCTTGGTCATCTACATTTCTATATCAATCCTGGTTCGAACCAGGCACATTTACCTCACCATTCCAAGATTGGATTGCAGCTGGTGTTTTCTGGCTTGGTGATGTCCTTAATAAGGGAAGGATCCTAGAAAGAAACAACTGGAGGATGAATTAAGTAAACCTATTCCTTGGTTTCAATACTTACAGTTATCGTCCTCCTTATTCTCACTCAAATCTAAAAAAAAATGTTACCTACCTCCTCGAATGATCTAGACTTGGTAATACGAAAATATTCAGAAAATAAAAAAGGAACCTTATCAAAAATTTACAAAATATTAGTACAAACTTCTACAGTAGATAATATCCTACATTATCAAAATACATGGAATAAAATGATACAATTACCTACTGACATAAAAGTTAGGCAAGAAATATGGCCATCGCCCAATAATAGATCACCAGTTTTTAATGTACACTTTCAGTTTGTCAAATTGATGACCTGTTGGTACTTGACACCTCAGAGGTTACACCATATAAATAAAAATTATCCGGAACTTTGTTGGAAGGGGTGTATAGAACCTGAGACATATTTCCATTGTTGGTGGACGTGTCAGGTAATTCATCCATTCTGGAATAAAGTTCACCAGCATATAAAACACATCACTACTATTGATTTACCAATTACTTCTGAAACATTTCTTTTACAATATTGGCCAGACAGAGAATGCTCAGACTCCATTTGGAAGCTAATTTGTTTATTATTGGCTTCTGCTCAGCTAGCTATAGCTTCAAAATGGAGATTGTTTAGATCCCCCATGATAGTATGAGAAAATTTGGGATCAGTTTATAATGAGGAAATGAAATCTCAAAATTCACATTATTCCTTATTTACAGAGATGTGGCTCCCTGTATTCAGCTTTGTTGCTAAGTGTGATATCTTACCTAACAACTCAGTGTATCAGGATATGATTTTTCTATGATAGTTCATATTTGAATTTGAAACTTGGCTTGACTGTTTACCTTTTGTGTTCTGTGTATTTGTTACTTGGTTATTTATTATGCTTCACTAATTGTAGATTCTTGACTTGATAATCCTGTAAGATTTGACCCGGAAGGTTGTTATTTTTTGTGTTCTAATCTTTGATTTTTTTTTTGTATTTTGGTAGTTACCAAATATATGTAAGAGAAGAAACTTTAAAATATTATTTAAAAAAAATAAAAAGGAAGGCTCCCACTGTCCTGGCTTTCCATAAATTGAGTTATTCAAGAGAGGTTTTTATGTAGGCAATACAGTGTACTATATGATTAACAAAGTTACTTAAATTGTCAGGGACTCTGGTCCATACTACTGTATTTAGCTTACTGAAACTAGGATCCTACTATGTAACTTTTGTATCATGTAATGTGTCATGTTAAACTTATGCTTTGCCTCATTTCTCTTTTTAGATTTCTGATTGGTTCTGCAACCCTAATCCTATTGTACTGCATATTGAATACCCCATCCTGTTGACTTTTGGTTATGCTCCTGCAGAGTGCAGGGGTTGGGCTAGATGACCTGCAAGATCCCTTCCAACTCTAACATTCTATGATTCTATGACTGTAACATCAGTGACCTGCAGGACCTAATATAGTTCTGCAGGGCCTGAAAGGCAGAGATGTTTTGCCAGGCTTTTGGTTGAAGACAGTAATGGGTACCATCTCATCTAGGGATGTGCAAGAGAAAAAAAATCAGTATTTTTCAGATTTAGGGTTTCCGGACCCTTAAAAATGTGGTATTGCCTTGAAAACCCAAATTCCAATATTGGTATTGTATTGGAATTCGGGTAACATTTGGGAATCCCAAATTTTTCTGCTCCATTATACCCTATGGGGCCATTATAGTCAATGGCAAATCTCCTTGGGTATGTTCAATGGGCTGGAGGGGAATTTGAGGTACAGGCACCAAATTTGTAGTGTAGCTGCTGAAGCCTCTCCTCAAAAAGATTGAACCAGGGAGTCCAATTCTATGGGTACCTAAAGAGGGTGCCCCATCCTCCATTGTTTCCAATGGAGGGGGGAAAGCAAGGCAAGTATACAACAAGCCCAGCAGATTCTCCCAGAGATTCTCCCAGAGGTATACAACAAGCCCAGCAGAACCAGTGTCCAAACCCAACAGGACTAAGATCAAATCTGAGGATCTCCATTGTTTCCAAGTGTGGGAAAAAAGCAAAGCAGGCATACGACAAGTCCAGCAGATTCTCCCAGAGAGTCTCTGCAGTGGAAAGTGAGACATGGGAAGGAGGCATGTTTGCAAGCTAGCAGCAGAACCAATGCAATGTGCCTAGCAGAACCAGTGCCATTGTGGCAGTGCCAAAACCCAACAGATTTTACCTTAGTCAAAGATTTTACCTTAGTTGCCCACAAAGCCTTGGGAATCCTGTGCAAAGCACTTGCTGACCCCAAGGAAGTCACTGACCTCAGGAGGACTGCAGCCCAAGGGCCCTTGGGGAAACCTGCCTACCAGGCACAAAAAGAGAAGCAGAGGTATGCCGCTTACAGCAGCTCTGACAGGACCTCCTCGGGTGCAAGGGAAGGTAGAAATCTTTTACTGGGGCTTCCTCTCTAACTTTTGTTCCTCTCTCCTCCTACCCTTTTCCCATTTGCGCCATATGATTGTTTTCCAGAGTCCACAAAGGCTGCATATACAGCTTTCTGCCAGCGTCCTGCATGGAGTCATTGGAGGGAAGCACTGTTCAGTAGGGAGGGAATGCATGTTTCAGATGCCCAGATGGGGGAGGCTAGGCTCTCCTATTTTTATTTGATATTATTTATTCCTCACTTTTTTTGCCTCCAGCTCACAGATGTTTGCCTTAGCCCAGGAAGGATTGCTCCAGAGCAAACTAATTTATGCAGTAGCCAAATGGCTTTAATGCCAGTAGTTCACAAAGTAGAATTTTTGCTCACAAGACTCCACAGCTTAGAAGGAACATTGGCTACTGGGCTGCCAACTAATCTGGGACACCTGGCAGCACTAGGTTGCTGGCAACCCTGTATCATATAAACAAAGAAAAGGTGATGAGGATTGTTGCCTTCGCTCATTCACACACACACAAGTCCTAGTCTATAGGCCAATCTGCAACCATCTGGTTGTTAATTCCTTTATGTTTTACCCCCAGTGGTGACAGAAGAAACATGTCTAAGGCCCCATCCACACTGAGCATTTGCCCCACTGAAGGCACGGGAGCCCTGCGGACTTTCCGTGCGCGATCATATGAGCACAACTGGGAGGCGTAGTGCTCCCGTGGCCACCCCGTGGCTTCCCGTGGAAAACGCGGAGTAAAAAACTAGTAGGTCGGAAGTACTAGTTTCCAGAAACCCCAGGGCAAAGGCTGGCGTCTGATCGCGGGAGCGCCAGTATCCTGTGGCTTCTGATGCCCGCCCATGTCCCCGGGGTTTCTGGATGTTGTAAGTGTCCATGGGATGCACACCAATGCTGAACAGCGCATGCACACACACAAGACACCAACAACGGCCCGCCCCCCAATGGCGCATGCACACGTCGCTGCTTTTTTGCTGCGCTGCAGCAGCGCGGTGTGATCGGGGTGCAGAGCTGGAGTGTGGCAACCCGGTGGCCCGTATGATCGGGCTATCATGCCTTATTTAGCTCCGGGGCAAACTGCCATGCCTCTCCCCCGCGTTTTCTGGCCCATATGACCGGGGCCTAAGTCTGTGTATCTTTGGGGTACAAAGAGGGAAGGGCTGTATACTAAATGCACAGCGGGATCAGAGAAACAGCAGAGCAGGTTGACCGGTCACATTGGTCACAGCCCAGAAGACTTGGGACCTGTCATAAGCGGGATAAAAAAAATCTGTGATAAATCTACTGGTACAAGGATCTGTCCACCAGTCTGTAGAAGACATAACTCATTGGAAATTGAAGCTAGGGTTTTCAAATTGGCCACCAGCTTCAGGATGCTTATGGGAGCTTCTGTGTCAAAAACAAAGGGAATCGAAACATTCCAACCCAGATTATCTTCCAAAGCCTCCCAACTGCTGTTTGCAATGGAAGCTAATATTATCTGTTTGTGTTTCCAAAGAGGCGGTCTCCTATTTAGTTGGGAGAATTAATTTAAAGAAGACAGAGATGCAGGTTACTGGGATCTTCATTAATGTATACCAGAATCTTTCCCTTAGAGAACTCTCAAAAGAAACCAGTCAGGTGTTCAACTTGAAAGAGTTTTATTGAAAAGGAAATAAAAGAGCAAAATATACACACAAAGCACACCGGAAACACACAAGCTAACTAAGAGGAAGATGAAAGGGAGGAGAGGGAGAAAGCAATTTTGGGCAGGGCTATACAATTATCAATCTTGAAGAGTGAGGTCCACAAAGACAGCAGCAAAATGGCCAGCATTTCTCAGAGAGGAGGAGGCCTGCAAGCAGGTGGGTGTGTATGGTATGACATTCAGAACATACACACACACATACCACAATGGAGCAGAATGCTTGGACTTATAGGGATGTTGACCTGATCACCCCATGATTAATAGCTTGATTGATTTTCAGAGATGAACAACCATTTGGGAGAGGCGTTGATGTATTTCACACTGTGATTTAGGAGAACCTTGATGGGTTTTCCTGAGGTGCAATAAAACATGTAAATCCTCTCTTGATGACCTGAGAATTGTTGGATGGAAAAACTCAGATGTGGAGTGCTAATTCTTGGCAGATGGGTCAGGGGAAGTGAAACTGATCAAGCGATGAAATTAGTGCAAAGTAAGGTAATAATTTTCTGGGAACCCCTTTTTCCTTGGAGTGAGGAGGAAAATTGTTAGCTAGCCAGCCACTGTGATTTCACCTTCCAAAAAAAGAAATATTTTTCCAGGCTCATTTTCTGGCTTGACTCTGACTGGCATCCATTTTGTTTGTCACTTTGGGCCAGCCAGTGTGCCATATTTATGATTTCCAAAGGTGATATTGTTATGAAGGTATCCGTCACTCTCTATGTGCTAAATTACTCTTTCTGAGGGAGGAGGCGTCTGACTGCTAACATTTGTGTCAGGCATAACTCATCCAAAAATAAAGCTAAGGGTGTCAGAACTGACTACTCACTTCAGGATGATCATGGGAGCTGCAGTGCCAAAATAAAGGGAATTAGACCATGTTGTTCCAGATCAGTGTTCCCTCTAAGCTGAGTTACTGTGAGCTAGCTCACAGTTTTTTAGCCACCGGCTCACACATTTTTGTCTTAGCTCAGGAAGGATGGCTCTAGAGTAAACTAATTTATGCCGTAGCCAAATTGCTCGCTCACAACTTTAATGCCAGTAGCTCACAAAGTAGAATTTTTGCTCACAAGACTCCACAGCTTAGAGGGAACATTGGTCCAGATTATTTCCAGAATATCACCATCATCTTATTTGAAATGGAGTTTTTTTACTCTCTCTCTCTGTAGCAGACATAACTCATCAGAAAATACAACTAGGGGTCTCAACCTTGGCTGCCAGCTTCAGTTATCACAATGGGAGTCACAGAGCTAAAAATGAAGGGAATCAGAGTATCCTGGCCCACATTATCCAGAGAAACTTCCCACTGCCTTGCTATATGCAAGGAAGCGAAGGCATTTTGTTTCAGGCCCAACTCATCAGAAAATGAAGCTAGGCACCCCAAGATTGGCCACTAGCGTCAGGATGATAATGGGACTTGCAGTTCCAAAAATGAAGAGAACTGAAACCTCCTGACACAGCCCCCCTCTGGTATTTGCAGTGGAAGCAAAGATAAGAAAGCAATTGCAAGGCGGCACAGACAGGGATGGTAAAAAATATCCCCTCTATAACTGTTATGTATTGGAACTGAACCATTCCAGGCATGTCACACCAGAGACTGGCTGAGCTTGGAGCACAAGAACAATAGCCTACCAGGACTCTGGAAGTAACCACTCAAGTAATAATGTTATGTAAATAGCCTATCATTGGGAGTGGGGTGTGTTTGGGTGTGGCAATTGCATGCTATTTAACAGAGCTATGGCTCTAGGGTCTTGTCTTGCTTTTGCTGAAATCACAAATAAAGTTGAGCTGATCACTGGACTTGATCCTGGTCATCCATGGAACCCACTATTTAACAGTAACAAAATGGGGGGGGGACATCTCCCCTGGCCTATCAGAGCATGTGTGTCGCAGTGCTTAGAGTGTCTCTGTCTTTCTGACTTTTTTCTCCTCATGGTAACCCACCTCATCCCAATTCAGCTTGTCACAGGAACCCTGGGAGGTAGGCTCAGATATTCTCAGCACGGTGGTGGTGGTTAGAGTCTTGGACTAGGTGAGGTAAGGTAATGATTTATTGATGTAGCCTATCTCCACAACACACGGTGAATTCAGAACAAGATTAAAACTATCCACCTGGCAGAATAAATTTTACACATTTACAATAATAAGACGTATCTGCAAAGTCCTAAAATATAAAACCTGTAATTTAGCTAAAATTCTAACAGATGTACCCAAGGTTAATTTCTTCCTCGTGTTTATTGAGATAAAAATAAAAATAGCCACCTTATGAGTAACCTCTGGGATAACATTGGCTAGTAAAAAAATTTAAACATTCCTCCACCGAGCCAGATAAATTAGTACAGGGAGCCATGAAACAGACTAAGAGCAGGCTAGTGCTTCTGGTCCACTTTTCACTCAACCTTTGTTTCTTCAGTGTCATAATTGTGTTGTGCTGCCAGTAGAGGGCAACATTGGACTGAAATATTTTCCCTCCCCCTTATAAAAGCTGTATTGATTTTAATCTTGCCTTGAAAACCTTAGCAGGTCATCATAAGTTGGCTGCAACGTGGCGGTGCTTTCCACGGCTGGGGGTGGGGCAGGGGAACTTACATAAGCCTGCTAGCTCCCTTAGTTGAAGTGACGCTGATATCACAACACATCCAGTTAAAAATATTCCGCTCATCCTTTTAAACAGTTAAGTATTGAATATACGTTTTTACGTCAGGTTCTTCAAGCTGCCAGATATAAATAAAAATAATCTTTTATCTTTTTGATCACAGCATAAAACAAGGTCCAATACAGAAACAGAGAAGACCTTGTTCTTCTCATAGTGAATCTACATAATGTGGTAAACAATAAAACTCTTTGAGTCTTGGTCGAAGATCTAGAAGGCCCCAGTTGGAATCCCACTCTGCTATGGAAGTGTGCTGGCTGAGCTTGGGCTACTCACTTGCTCTACACCTCGCAGAGTTGTTGTTAATCAGGATAAAACAGAGGCAAAGAGAATGATGGAAACCGCTTTGGATTCTCACCAGGTGAAATATAGAGGAAGTAAATTTGGTGTAGTGATTTAGAGCCAGTTTGGTGTAGTGGTTAAGTGCGCGGACTCTAATCTGGGAGAACTGGGTTTGATTCCCCACTCCTCCACTTGCAGCTGCTGGATGACCTTGGGTAAGCCATAGTTTTGTCAGAGCTCTTGCAGCCTTGCCTACCTCACAGGGTGTCTGTTGTGGGGAGGGAAAGGAAAGGAGTTTGTAAGCTGCTCTGAGACTCCAAGTGAAGGGCAGGGTATAAATCCAATCTCCTCCTCCTCCTCTTCTTCTTCTTCTTCTTCTTCTGACTGTGACCCAATAGGAAGTCACTTCTGAGTAAATGTGCACTGCAGTCCCACCCCTACTTATGTACTTGGCTCTGAAAGGAAGCAACCTTAGGAAGTTTTCCCAGAGTCCCTGCATGTCTCCCACCTGTGCCCAGCTCAGGGGTATAAATGCTGTGAAATAATTGCTGCCTCTCAGGCAACAGCTGCATTTCCAATAGCAACAGGGGGAGCATTGAAGAAGAAGAGGAGGAGACTGGATTTATACCCCACCCTTCACTACCCAAGGGAGTCTCAGAGTAGCTTACAAACTCCTTTCCCTTCCCCTCCCCACAACAGACACCCTGTGAGGTTGGTGGGGCTGAGAGAGCTCTGACAGAAACTGCTCTTTTTTCAAGAACAGCTGTGCCAGATCTATGGCTTCCCTGGAGTGGGGAATCAAACCTGGTTCTCCCAGATTAGAGTCTGTGCACTTAACCACTACACCAAACTGGCTCTTGCCACAAACAAGCACACCTACAGCTAATGGGTTAATACACAGTGCTTTCCAATGCCACCTGGTGGTTAGAAACATAAAAAATCCAGAGAAACAGTATTTTTGAAGCAGAAATGACAGGCATGCCAGGATACGCTCAGAGTGATAAATCACCCTTTGGAAGACTGCCAGAGATAGTAATCTGTGCTTCTTTGTTTACAAGGAGGTGTGACTTCTCTTCTCCCTATCTTCTGGGACAGAAAGAAAACACAAGTTTGTGGAAAACATCCAGACAACACAAATATTGTTTCTTGTCTAACCAGAACCCACATGTAAAGCCTCAGTCTACCACAGAACTTGCTGGATGACCTTGGGCCAATAATACCATCTCAGTCTAACGTACTTCACAGGGCTGTTGTAGTGAAGAGACCAATGGAGGACAGGAGAATGATGTGTGCTGTTTTGGGTCCATCTCAAGGAAGAAGGCAGGATAGACAGGGAAACTGGAAAGGAAACGGGGTATAAGAATCTTCCTGACCTATCAGAGCCTGTGTGGTGTGGTTATAATAATGTAGGTTTATTATTATTATTACATCATCATCTTCATCATCATCATATGGCATTGTATGTGGTATAGCAAGGAGATCCTGAGATTGTCTGACTGCCTGCAGTACTAACTCTGAGCCACCACTAGGTAGTGAGCTAGACTTATTTGGGGGGCTGAGAGAGCTCTGCGAGCTGTGACTGACCCAAGGTCACCCAACTGGCTTCATGTGGAGGAGTGTGGAATTGAACCCAGTTCTCCAGATTAGAGTCCAACACTCTTAACCACTATACCAGTCTGGCTCTCATAGAATGTAGGAGGTAGAAGTGCTCATTCAGTATTTGAACTATTGTTAATTATCATGAGAGAATGAGTGAATTATGAGAGGTGATGAGCAGAGCAAGCATTACACCTCAAGTCTTTAAAAAAAAGTAGTACTTGGCCTCTTATAAAGAAGGTAAGCAGCATGGTATAGCCCTGATCTGTTCAGATCTCGGAAGCTAAGCAGGGTCGGCACTTAGATGGGAGACCACCAAGGAAGGCTCTGCAGAGGAAGGCAATGGCAAACCGCCTCTGCTTCTCACTTGCCATGACAAGCCCCTTGCTGTAGTTGCTATAAGTCATTTGTAACCTGACAGACAGCATGTGTGTACGTATATACTTGGCTTCTTATAGTTCAGCATAATCCAGTATGGTGTAGTGATTACATGACTGGACTGGGAAGAGACCCATGTTCAAATCCAGCTTTCACTGAGTGACTTTGGGCCCATCATTCTGTATCAGCCAAGCCTACTTTAAGGGGTAGCTGTAAGAATAAAATAAGGGAGAACCACACACTTTGCCCTGAGTTTTTTAGAGGAACTTAAATCAAATACTGGAAGAAAATTTCTTCTCCAAGTAAAAAAGGAATGGTCAGATAAAGTGGTACAATGTATTACAGCTTATGTAAGAAGCAAAGTTAAAAATGGTTCAACAGATTGAAAATTAATAGAAAATGGCACATTATGGGATTGTATTTTCATAAAGCCTAAATTTATCAGTGTATTGTATTTAAAAGTGCTGAGCTTGTATGTGTGTTTATAGTAAAATACATTATTAAATTTTTAAAAAATCATCAAAGTCAATGCTCCCTCTAAGCTGTGAGACTTGTGAGCAAGAATTCTACTTTGTGAGCTACTGGCATTAAAGGTGTGAGCTAGCGATTCGGCTGTTGCAGAAATTAGTTTGCTCTGGAGCCATCCTTCCTGAGCTAAAATAAAAATGTGTGAGCCAGAGGCTAAAAAAACTGTGAGCTAGCTCACACTAACTCAGCTTAGAGGGACCACTGACCACAATACAGAAACAAGAGTAGATGGTTTCTGGTCACTAATGATTAAGTCATACTGCCACTCCTAGCTGGCTTTTCCCTTTTTCAGTTCTTCTCAGACTCCTTAGAGCAGGGTATAAAACCAAATCTTCTTCCTCATCATCATCATCATCAGGAGGCCCAGGTAGCAGCTACTGCCAAGTCGGTCTTCTACCATCTTTGGCTGATTAGGCAGTTGGTTTCCTTCCTTGAACACAATGACCTGGCAATAGTGATCCATGTAATGGTCACCTCGAGATTGGATTACTGTAATGCCCTCTACATGGGGCTGCCCTTGTCACAAATCTGGAAGCTGCAGCTGGTACAAAACGCTGCAGCCAGGTTGTTGATGGGAATCCCGATTTGGGAGCACATCCAGCCTGTGCTAAAGATGTTGCACTGGCTGCCTATAGCATACCGGGTCCGCTTCAAGGTGCTGGTTTTGACCTTTAATGGCCAGGGTCCTGCATACCTAAGGGACCGCCTTTCCCCATATGTACTCCAAAGGACACTGCGATCGGGGACCCAGAACCAGCTGGCTCCCCCAAGTTTCAAGGAGGCCAGACTGGTGGCAACTAGGGCCAGGGCTTTCTTGGTGGTGGCTCCACTCTGGTGGAATGAGCTCCCAGAAGAGACTAGGGTCCTGCGGGACCTTTCACGGTTCCACAGGACCTGTAAAATGGAGTTCTTCCACCAGGCCTTTGGAGCCGCCACCACTAAAACCTCTACTGCCAATAGTTAATATCTACTTTGGAGGAGCCCTGGCCCGTAGGTCCCTCAAACACAGCCCGTGCCAGTGACCTGAGATAGCTGCAGAAGGCCAAAGAGCCAATTGAAATATGAGGAATGTTGCTAGCACTTTATCCCGTTTGAATTTTGTTGTATTTATTAATGTATGTGATTTTATCATGACTGTATTATGGGAATTTTATTTGTCTGTAAGCCGCCCTGAGCTGGCCTCGGCTGGGGGGGGGGGAGATTTAATAAATAAATAAATCATCATCAATTCACACCAGCACAGACTTTCAAACTGAAAACTGTCCCTCTTCAAAACCTAGCACCCTGATTTGGTCCATGAAAAGTCATCTCTACCACTGGCATAGAGAACTGCCCATCTAAGCCTCCTGCAGAGTCTCTTGACATTTCAGAGTGCTCTTTACAACAGCAACCAAGAAAATTTGTTTCATTGGTCAGAAAAACAGTGACAGGAGGGGTTTCAGTTTCGGTGTTGCGAATGGCGGTCGAGCTTCTGGGACTCTCCCAGAGACGACCAGCCCACGCACGGCTGGGGGGGTCTCTGCACAAGCAGGGACTCTAGTGAGCCTTTGTTGAAGGCTCCGAACCAGGGGGCGCTTTGGGGAGTAGCCTCTTTGCCAGCCTGACGGCCGGGAGATTGAGGCTCTCCCCAGGCCCAGTGGCCCCGCTGTGTTGTGCCCGGATGGGACTCAGCAACGCCACCGACTTCTCAGAGTGAAGCAACGGAAGATGATTTTAAAAAGAAAGAATCGACAGCAAACCGTGAATTGAAGATCTGCTTGGAAGCGGTTTAAATGCGTCCCCCCCCCCTAATCGTACAAGCGCACGGGAGGAGGGAGGAATCCCCCCCTCAGAAAGCGGAGTGTACAAACGAGAAAAGAAAGGGGGGAGAGAGAAAAAGCGGATTAGTGAAGTTACCTTTTGGGGCTCTATCGAAGGAGAAGAAAGTAGCTTGTTTCCTGAGGTGCGCGGCACGGACTTCTTTAAAATAAACAATAAAAATGTCGGGGCAAAAAAGAATTCCAGACAAGCCGATGAAGAAGCTGGGAACTTCCGGTCCTAGCAACCTCCCCCTGAAGCCAGCTGTCAATCAGCAGAAAAGTGAGTCCCTGCGCCCTCTGCTGGATCAAATGCAGAAGATCAACGAAACCCTTTGTAACATGGAAAGTGTGCTCAATAGTCAGCAGAAGCAGTTAACAGACACGACTAAGAAGATGGAGGAGATTGCGGAGAAATGTTTGGTCTCAACAGAAGACATTAAGAAAATTAAGAAAAAGGTCAATAAAATAGAAAAACATCAAGAGATGCAGGAAAAAAGAATTCAGATGGAAAAATCAAATTTGACTCTCCACTTCCAGGGCATAAAGGAAGAAGAGAAAGAAGATCTCAGAAGTATGTTGGCGAATGCCTTGGCACCTCTAACTGGCAGAGAAGCGCAAATATTAAGCGAGGAAATGGATGTGTCCTATTCCATCTTTGCCAAGAAAAATAATCTGCCAGCAGAAGTGGTTGTCAAGTTTACTAAGCAGCGTATTAGAGATCAAATTTTAAGAGCGACTTCAGCAATGCCCTTGAAGATTGGTGAGCAGAATATTAGGATCTTAAAAGATGTTCCATATGAAATTCGAATGAAAAGGAAAGCATACAAAGGACTGACCTTGTTTCTACAAAAGCATCAAATTGGTTATAAATGGGCTATTCCCGAAGGACTAATGTTTAAATTCAACGATAAGAGAGAGAAGATCGACTCCGTCATCAAAGCCCAAGAATTTCTGAAGAGACACGCCAGTTCAGAGGAAGATGCAGAACTCGCTAAATGGACAATGTTAAGCAGCGAAGAAGACAGTGGCCCGGAAGAGGGAGGTACAGAATCGGAAATGGAGGAGCGAAGAAAGGGCCATTTTATAATCTGAGAGATTTGAAAGGAAGACACCCCAAGATATAACATTGGTTCGTGAGGCGACAAGAGGGAGCAGTTTAATATTTAACCCCAAAGGACTTTACTAACCTATTAAACAGGCTGATTTTGGACTTTCGATAAGATGAAAAGAAGATCTTTTAACCACGGTGGAAGCCAAGAACTCTACTTGTACTAACAAAAAGATTAATGTACTAACAGAGAATTCACTCAACTCTTTTCTTTATCCCTCTATATACCCGTCCCCCTTTCTATATATAAAAGCAATAAAATTCTCTCCTTTTTAGGGGAGTTAAAAAAAAAAAAAACAGTGACAGGGGACTGGAGGTCTTCCTTTCTGTCTTTAGATACTTACACCCTACTTTTCTCATTAATGGGGACCCAAAGAGGCTGACAACGTCCTTCTCTTCCTCTCCATTTTATCATCACAACAACCCTGAGTGGTAGGTTAGACTGAGAGGGAGTGACCAACCCAAGGTCACCCGGAAAGCTTCCATGGCAGAGTGAGGATTTAAACTTGGGTCTCCCAGGTCTTACTCCAACACTTTTCAGATAATAATGTTGTAAATTAGCAGGCATAAAAGCATTAATGGTGGCCTACACTGCCCTGTAACTGAATTCCATTTACACCATTTATCTTTGGTCTTTCCACAATGCCCACAGTGGTATTTCAGGCTCATGTCCAAGCCATAACACGAAGTGATCAGTTATGCTTTTTTTCATGCTAATTATAGTCTTTCCCTTGACATGAAATGTCATACAGATGTCATGAGATGTGCATTTTATTTTATTTTTTTTGGTAACCTTTTAACCCACCGTTCTCATTTTTTCTCTATATAAGTTTTTGTGCCTGTATCTGAAGAGAGAAGGTTCCTTTCATGCATCTGATATGTGTTCCCTCTCTTAAAACAAGTGTTATTTTGATGTTCTGTGTTCATTATATTTATGAAAATTCAATAAAAAAGTTAATTGCAAAAAAAAATACCATAAGGCTCCTCTGATATGGTACATACCATCTATCACCACACCAGGGAGCAGATTTATAAGAAACTACCACCTCACAAGAGGATCAGGTAAATGAATCTTGTGCCGACTTCACTAAATCTGTTGTGTGTTTTCATTTGCCTGTTCATACTACTGTTTAAATGCACAACAGTAGATCAAGTTGGGGATTTGCCTGCCCAGCTGACAACTCCCAGAACAGAATACAGAGCATGAATCAATCATGAACTTACCTGACCACACAATATCAATAACTGTTCTGCAGCTGAGGGGGACAGGAAAAAAATGTCACAACAACAGAAATAATAAAGCAATGAACATCAAACTGTCAAGGCACTAAATAACAGGTACATATGGTCAGCCAGCCTGAGCCTGACGAGTATAAAGAATATGGGTTGAGGAAATCCCCAGGTATCTAAACAAAGCCATTAAAATTGACCTGCATGGTGACATGATCAGGGGTCTTTTCGGGGGGGAGCGCACCGGAGCACAGCTCCGGGAGCTCAGGAGCCAAGCCCCGCCCCAGCCGGCGTCCCGGAGAGTCTTTCTGGCAGCCGAATGTCAATTTCAGCTCCATTATATCCTATGGGCCATTGAAGTCAATGGTGAAAACATAGGGTATATTCTAGGGGCTGGAGGGGAGGGGTTTGAGGAGAGGCTCGAAACTCACAGGATAGCTGATGGAGCCTCTCCCCAAGATACCCACCAAGTTTCAAGAACATTGGACCAGGGGGTCCAATTCTATGGGCCCCTAAACAGGTTGCCCCTATTCCCTCCATTGTTCTCTATGGTGGGAAAAAAATAACTTTTTTTCCCACTATAGAGAACAATGGAGGAAATGGGGCAACCTGTTTTGGGGCCCATAGAATTGGACCCCTGGTCCAATGTTCTTGAAACTTGGTGGAGTATCTTGGGGAGAGGCTCCATCAGCTATCCTGTGATCTTGGAGCCTCTCCCTCAAACCCTCCCTCCAGCCCCAGAATATACCCTATGTTTTCACCATTGACTTCAATGTCCCATAGGGTATAATGGGGCTGAATTGCCACTCAATTTCTTTCATTCCCTCCTTTCCTTCTTTCTTTTTCCTCTTTCCTTCATTCTTCTCTTCTCTTCTCTCTTTCTTTCCTTCTTTCCCACCTTCTTCTCTTCTCTTTTTTCCTCCTTTTCCTGTTTCCCTCCTTCTTCCCACTCTTTCTTTCCCTCTTTCCCTCCTTCTTTCCTTCTCTCTACTCTCTCTCTTTCCTTCCCTCTTTCCTCCTTCTGTGGCCCAACTCTCATGAGAAGGAGTTTAAACTTTAAACCCCTTCTCTCTTAGCTCCCCCACCCAGACCAGCTGGGGAAGGGAAGGGGAGGCTTTTGAAGATGCTCCCCCCCCTTTGCTTACCCTTCTGACATCACTTCCGGTGATGTCAGGGGGCGTGGCATATGCTAATAGCCTAATAGCTCATTAGCATACCATATGCTAATGAGCTCCTGCAGCTGTTCTTCTACGAAAAGACCCCTGGACATGATCATAAGTTTACCATAACCAATGGGAATAGCTGCATTGGATCATGATGTCTCCTCACAGTAGAGTAACATGAAGGAAATCTCTGAGCATGGTGGTTTCATGAAGATCTGTAGAAGACCTCTTCCCTACAGAAGAATTGTGGATATCTTAACTACCAGCGAAATCTTTACAACTCCTCCATATTTGTTGATAAATCATGCATCTATTCCTATAATTTTCTGAATTTCAGAAGTCAGGGTATATTATGCTCGGTTACTGAAGTATAAAATGTGGTGTTTGATCAGCCAAATCAGTACTCTGGGAGCATGCATTCCAAACAAGGGCTACAAATCGGGTACATTGTATGAGAACAGTAGTATACCATGCCTAATAATGATAGCCTCCTGTACTAGTAATGGCTGGCTTAACTATTCCAAGTTCACAAATCTAAAAACTTCTACATACTGATCCATTGGCAAGCGCTGCAATTGCCGTTCCCACTTTCCTTCCCTTTTTAGATAAACCCTTCGGGGTCAGGGGATGGTGGAAGCTCTTGTGGGGATGGTTCTAAGGAGCTTTTGTCTTCAGGAGTGGCACATACAGGGGGTGCTGTGGTGTTTCTTGCCAAATGGGAGGTGGTTGGGGCCTCTTCCTCTGAGTGGGGAGAATGGCCATCAACCATGCCCTCATTTGGGTTCTTGGGCTTTCTAACTTTGCTAAGGAACTTTAAAAGAGATTCATTTCTTTTTTGGCATGATTTAACAATTTTAGCATTATTCCGGCACTTTAGTATAACTCTTTGCCACAGTTTTTTCAGTTTCAAGCGTTTGGCTTTCATTTGGTATGTGGGTCCTCTGACCTGCCCTGCACCCCTCTGCCAGAGCTCCCTTTGTTCCCTGTTTATACAAATGGTATTCCTTCTCATAATTTTTAGATAGTTGTCAGTGAAAGAACCCATTATAGCTTGGAAAGCAGCGTGAGATGCCCCTTTGTCTGCAGGGTGCAAACTGGGAACTTCCCTAGCTGCAGCCATTAGCTGACTGCCTGTATGAACCATTAACCTTGTCATATTCTCTAACAGCGATGTTATCGAAGTAGTGGTAATGTCCGTTTTCTGTTTCTTACTGGGTGGCTCTCCCTTTTGTTGCCATTTACAGTCAGTTTGGTGTGTGGTTCTTTTTGATTTACCGCTTGCTTTTGGCTTGGGTGGGTTTGAAGATCCTTTCACGTGGCGTTGCTCTGCGGCTTTGCAGGCAGGTTCAGGACTGGAGGCAGGGGCTTCAGGATGGAGCACCAGTTGGGGTGGCTGCTGCTGTTGTACAATCTGCGGCTGGTGGCTCTGGTTTGAGATTCTTTGAGGAGAATTGTGCTCTGTTAGGAGAGAAAAAGGAATAAAATTTCCAGCATAAAACCCACCCCATCCCCTTTTTGTCACAGAACATCAAGCAGTTAAAATATTTAGATATACCTTGACATTCATTTTTATGCTTCATCGCATTCCAAAGCGTCTGTGGAGGTGCCTCTTTAGAACTGTGGCCATGTGGTTTTGATGGGCCCCTATAATCTCTGCCGATTGTGGGGCTTTTTTCCTCAACTAAATAGAAGATAGCCAACAGTAAAAGAATCTGATTTGGGGGTCAATAGGCAGCCAGTTTAAAAATAAAAGCCCCACAGAATAGCAAATAATGAAATAACAAACTGGATTTTAAAAAAGAAAAGGCTGCATTGGCTTACACTGAGTTAAGGATCCCATTCCCACAAAATATCATGCAGTTAAAAATATTTAGATATACCTGGGGGCTGTTTCTGTTTGATAGAGCGCCACAGATTCTGCGGAGTTGTCTCTTTTTCTTTACAGTTGGAGCCATGTGGTTGTAAAGCAGCTCCTTTCCCCCCAGATTTCTTCTTATCATGTGCTAAAATAAAGAAAGGCCAAAAGTGAAAATCTTTGCTAAAATGAAGCCATGGTTTGCAATAGCTACTGGCTTCTTTAAAAATATTTTCCCCACAAAGTAATATAAATGTGATCAGCAGGAAAAAGTCCCTGCAATAAGAGGCCTAGCATGAGATCAGGCAGGGATGCTTCTTTCTCTATGAATAAAGCACATATTCTTTGCTGCAGTACACCACAAAGTTTTACAGACAAATTATCAAAAAGGTAAAACATTCAGAGCACATGGTCTCCCACAAACTACCGTCTAAAGGAATAAAAAAAACAAGATACCTGATTGCTTGGAAGGTTTTCCTTCATTTTAGTTGTTGTTGTTGTTTTTAGTTTTTCCCAAACCTATAAAGGAGAAACAGTTTTTAAAAGGTGAAAAAATTGCTTTTGACCCATTCTCCCCAGTATCTTTCTACCCCATAAAGAAAGGAACTTACCTTGAGAGAGATCCTGCTTTTCTTTCTGGCTGAGGGAGCTTTGGAAAGGCTGGCCCACATCTTGGTTAATCCTTTTAAAACCTCCTGGCCCCATTGTGCAAAAAAACTGCTCCTGGATTGAGCATTTCCCCTAAGACCACCTCCCTGCTGACCCACTGACAGAATTAACCCATCCCTCTGTGGAAACTGGTCCTCCCCAACCATGTTTTTCCAGGAGCACATGGCCTGCTTTTGGATAAGGATTGGGACATTTCCAAAAGCCCACTCACTGATGGCCCACTGATGCATTTAGCCCATCTCTCTCTATGGAGGCTGGCCCCTCCCCAACCATGCTTCTGGTGGAGCACATGGCCTGCTTTTAGATGTTTTGGTAAGTTACCCATTATTATTTTTTAAAGAAATATAGGTATGGAATTATATGTATATAAATTTGCCTCATCCCTCCTCCCCACCCCCCAGTTTTGTGAATATAAGAGATTTAGATATTGGGGTGTATGTTAACCTCCACATAAATATCCTTGCTGGTAAATTTGATAGATTTAATCAAAGCAAACCCCACCCCTTTCTGTGGATGAGGCATGTCTGGGCAAGAAAAACAACACTGAATTTCAAAACGGTTACTTTATTTTCCATTTCATTTTTACAGCACTGAAATTTTAAAATGGTTACTTTATTTACAAGTAGTAAAAAGGAGCTGCCATCTGTCCTTACATAACTGTGACACCATTTAATTTTTGATTTCTCTGGTGAATAAAAAAGGATTTGTAATGTAGGTCTTTAATATAACCTTTGACATGCTTTAAAATCTTCTTATCAGTGGGCTGCAAGATGGTTTAAAGAACCTGCCGGGAGTCCACTGCATCTCCGACTTTATTTAATAAATCGAAAACCATATCCATATTCTCTTGTGTTAGAGCCAGACATTTCAAAGCATATGCAATTGAAGTAACTAGAAGGAGAATAGGACTGGAACAAAGTTCATTGCATACAAACTTAACTTTTCTGTCCATTATTTCGTGAGACTACACAAGACAATCATTGGAAGCCTGTGCCAGGGCCTGGAGAGTACAGCCCTCACACGACTCATATAAATATTCGCTAATACAGTAGTTTAACACTCCATATACAGTGGCTCTTACAATGCTTCTCATGCTTTCTTCATGTTGCCAAGGCAGTATAACGGCCGTATCTTCAATAGTTTTCATTTTGAGTAGTTTTCTAAGGGAGATGACCCTTTCATAGGGGGTAATGCCAAAAGACAGTGGCCTGTAGCTGTTGGTTGTCCCTGTTAGAAAAGGTTAGAGAAGGCATTTTTAAAGTAACTTAAAAGCACTACGCAAAGGCTTTATACCATACCCCTTCCCTTCCATTTTTCTACAACTTACCTCTGCTTGGGTGTTCTCTGCTGGAATTGGATCTTGGAAATCTGGAACTTCTGCCATTACAGAGTCTGGAATTTCCCATATTTGACTGTCATCAGCAGAAGCCACTTCACCAGCATGCCACTTCACCATTGATGGCCGGGAACTAAAAACAAAAGCCCCCATTTTACTTTTTTTAAAACTTACAGAGCCTATGCATGCTTGTATTCCACACCCTGTTTCTTTCTTCTCCATACATTCTCAGAACTTACCAGTGCCTGGGAGTTCTCTGTGGGGATCAGTTCTTGGGTATCCAGCAGATCTTCCAGCAGTCCATGCCATATTTGGGAAACATCACTTGTAGGCTGCATGCTCTCATCATCCAGATTGAGCCGTGTTTCTTCATCTTCCAGACTGCTGATGGGTCTCACTAGGCGGGACCACATTCAGCCAGTACTGAAGGCGCTGCACTGGCTGCCAATAGCGTACCGGATCCGCTTCAAAGTGCTGGTTCTCACCTTTAAAGCCCTATATGGCCAGTGTCCGGCCTACCTGAGGGACCGCCTTTCCCCATATGTTCCCCCAAGGGCACTACGGTCAGGAGGGCAACATCTGCTAGCTATCCCAGCCCCTAAGGCAGCCAAATATGCTGCTACCAGGGCCAGGGCTTTTTCGGTGGCTGCCCCTACCTGGCAGAATGAGCTCCCGGAGGAGATCAGGGCCCTGCGGGACCTTATGCAGTTCCGCAGGGCCTGCAAGACGGAGCTCTTCCACCAGGCTTTTGAGTAGGGGCTGCCACCACCACCACTATACCACCGTGGTGACATTATGAGGCGGACTGGCTCGGTATGAGATTACAGCTAGGGTGGGACATCATTGGAGCAGTGAGAAATGTGCTTGCTAGAGTGTATAGTGATTGTCTTGGTGACCGCTGTTTTAACTGTTTTATTGGTTATTTGATTATTTATGCTTTTTTATACTTATTTATGGCATCTCCCTCTATGTTTTTATTGTTCAATGTATGGCTTTTTGCCTCTGTTCGCCGCCTTGAGCCCATGTTGGAAGGGCGGGATATAAATCCAACTAATAAATAAATAAATAAAGCACCAGTGCAGGAAAGTACAGCTTTGAAGGAACAAATTCTTCATCCTCATCACTGCTTATATATTGTCTTTTAAAGTTAGGTCTCACCAATGGTGGTGGACTGGAAAGCACCAGGGGTCTGATGGGAGTGTTCATGCCCATGTCCCCAGGAAGAGCTTGACCACGTGTCTGCTGCTCCTGCAAAATGGCTTCTTTCCTCAACCACGTTTCCTCCTGGACAGGTCCCTCTAACAACAAAAAATTGTTGTTGTTAGAGGGGTCACATGGCTGTACCTGAGCATTTCCACTGGTGGTTGCCACATTTTCGGGGTTGGGCTGCAGCAGGCAGAAGTTTAATGATGCTACAGTGGGTGGCACTGGACAAGGGGGCAGGGCTGGGGCTGGTCATGAGGTGGGGGTCAGGTGACAGGGTCAGGTGATCAAGTCATGTGATGGGGTCATGTGATGGGGTCATGTGATCTTCTGGGTGTGGGAGTCACTGGGGGTATGGGGGGACTAGATGTGCAGGGGGTTGAACTAGATGACCCTGGAAGTCCCTTCCAACTTTATGATTATATGATTCTAAGTTGAAGCATCTATGATTAGCAAAGCAGTCCTCCTGTCTGCCATGTTATATCTCTACTGCTCAAAGAATGACAAGTCATGTGGATCTTTTTCCTCTCTGAAAGTTCACATCTTTTTCCTCTATGTGTCATGCGCCCCCCCAGGCCACAGTTTGCTAATCAATGGCCCAGTAGAACACAAGTATGCTCCCATATCTGTATATACCAGTATGCAGACAAAACAACTGCAGTACCAAAAAAAAAAGATGATCATCCCAACTCATTAGAGGTCCACTAAGTTTTTCTTCCTTTGTTCTGTTGTTGTTGTTGTTGTTTTTTACCTGAGGGATCGCAGTATGTCCATTTGGAATCCCTGTCATAGTTTCTGGTAAGAGAGCACCAGAGCTTCCCAGCTGAGTTCCCAGCAGTTGTGCATGAGGAATAGGACTTGCCCTCGTAAATAAAAGGGAAGATGCAGGGCCCCATGTTATTTTCATATTGCCCTGAAATACAGAAGTTCTGTTAGTGTCAGGGGAAGAGACTGTGGCTTTGTGGTAGAGCATCTGTTCTACATGCAGAAGGTCCCAGGGTCAGTTCCCACCATCTCTATTTAGAAGGATCAGATCTGGTGAAAGATCTCTACCAGAGACCCCATGGAACAATGTTTCTGGAATCCGGTCACAGATACTCAGATTTTCCCTGCCTCCTGCTGGGACTAACAACCATCTCAGAGAAACAGGGGCCATTTAACCCAGGAAAACATCAGAGGTGGAAAATGCTAAGCATTCCTCGTCATCAGTGCCCTAATGGAGTACAAACCTACTTGCTCCCTAGGACTATATAAACATACCAAATATATATATATATATATATATATATATATATATATATATATATACACACACACACACAGTACTTCAGCATGATATGTTACCCAGGGATCCCCACCATGATACCTATGGGTACCATGGTGCCCACCAACACCTTTACTGGTATCCACCAAGTCTTTTTAGAAACGGCTGGTCAAAATTACAAGTCTTGTGGCCTGGCTGCTTCTTCACCAAGTTGCTCAGGGGGCAGATGCACTTCCCCTGGGGGGTGTCAGCCATGATGCAGAATGAGACTGAGGTTGGACTTCATTGTCATTTGTTAACTACACTCTCTATGGAATGCTCTACGCCAGCATTTCCCAGACAGTCGGTTCCAACCCAAGAGTGGTTTGTGAAGCCTATGACGTTGGGCCCCGGACTTTTGCAGTTTTATTGAATTTTTGCATGCTCTGTTTTTTTTAAGTGGGTCACCATACCAAGTAAATTTGGACATGGGTCATGATAACAAAAAAGTTGGGAGCCTCTGCTCTGCTCTACAGGATACATAATTTATCCTTTGGGAACACTTGCTTTGTTCCAATGCACAGCCCTTCTTCTCAATTTCCATCTACAGCAGGTAGCGCATTGACATAACCCTGACACTGGGTTTCATTTAGAACCAGGAACAGATAAGCAGTATCTTCTCAGGCCTTCTGGAGCAGGCTTTAAACTTTTTTATTACTCTAGGAAACCATTCTTTAAGACCAACCCTTGCTTTGGCACAAATTGTACATTTTATGGTTATATTTTATGGGTTATTAGCTAATTTGAGGCAGAAAGACACAAATCAGCAAACTGACTCAATATCTGAGCACCGCTGGTTAGCATTGCAGCCCCCAGTGAACTTACTTGTATCCGCACAGTAGCTCCACTTCTTGTCCTTGTCATAACTTCCAGTGGTGGCACACCAAAATCTCCCATCTTCAGTATCTTCATTGGTGCAGGTGTAGAATATCTGGTTTCTGTAGGCAAAGGGGAAGACACAGGCCTGCCCATTGGAGTTCCCTTCATACTCTGCAGCGATGGGGAAACCAGAATACGGAGAGGCTGAATTTAGTGGCAGTTTGTCATAATGAAAAAGTGGTTTGAAAGCTCTCCATATGGACAGACTGGGTGTTGTTCACACAGTCTTGACACCTGTACTTGGTTTAAGCTTCCAACATAGTTTTGGTTGACTTACAAATTTGAAATTTCATAGAGACTGACCTTTTGTTGGTGTTAGGTAGATTTCTCTCAACAATTCAATCTTTCTTTTTAAGCTTGCTGCTACCACATTTCTTACCTTGCCAAGAACATGCCTTCCATTTAGTGTCTCTGTCATAGCTTGCTGTTGTTGCACACCACAACTGTCCATCACCAGCCCCATCTTTGGTGCATGTGGAGTAGGATTTCCCTTTGAAAATGAAGGGGAAGTGGCATGGGCGAGGTTCTGAGGAGGAAGCACACAGGGCAGGGGAACAAGGAGCAGTAATAATAGAAGAGAGTAATGAAAATTTTGTGGCATGATGAACATTGGGTCCAGAACCTGACAAAGGTTAGTCAAATGTAGGAAAGGGGGCCAAGGTTAAAAACTTGATAAATATATAAATACATGTATTTATTGATCACAACTTTAAAAATATATAAGGGCCCAGTCACACATTATGTATAAATATCAAACGATAAAACACAAGAGCTCATAAACCTGACCTGATGTATTTTGGCCTACATAGGCCTTCCTCAGAGGTCAATAGTGAGGAACATATTGGTTATTATAAAAACATATATGTATAAAAAAATATTTCTCTGGTTCAGTGATTAGGCCCAAATGGTTCAGCTGAGAACATGTCCCCGTGACTTTCGACACCTGACCAAATGGCATGCACAAATGCCAGGCCTAGTTTTACATTTCAAAAGCCACTTTGGCACCTCGGGGGGAAGAGCCAGACATTCAGGCTCTTTCCCAAACTTCAAAGCCCAGCATACGTGCCGTCAGCACGTAAGCTATGGAGGCTCCTACATAGTTAGACACGCCTTTCTACTCTGTCATGATTGGGTACTGGCCATGGTCAGTTGTGACAGAGGTAGGAGGAGATTTGTCTTCAGCCTATGGAATAACACACAGAACTCTCTTGGAAAGAGGGCCCCTTTCTAAGAGTTAGTCTTTGTTCGGATTACAAACTTGCAACACTGAATTCTGCTAGTGGCCAACAAGCTGGCCTTAATTGCCCATTGCAAGAATGGCTTTCATCTTTAAGATCCCTTGGAGAATGGACTTTGCTCTAACTATTCTCTGGACCAAGGAGTGGTAATTATGATACATTTTCATGTTTAGTAAGAGCTCTACAAAGCTATAGGATTGTTCTTGTTTTCAAATCCTTGCAAGTCTCTCGTCATATAACTGCTTTACTTAATAAAGAACTTATATAGATTAAACTGATCTGATTTGGATTAATGTCTTGTACCTGGACCTCTAGGGCTAAATCTAGAACCTAAGCTGCTCGCCTAGAAAGCTACTATTGTGTGTTAATTACCTGCAGCTCTAGCCCAGAGCTGATAAGTTGTTAGCTCCCAGAAACCTGGCAGGAGGTGGGACCTATTCTCCTGTCTGAGTTGGGATCGTTCTTAAATAGGTCCTGGTGGCAGAACACCGATTTCAGTGCACTTGGAGCATGTGGGTTTTTAGTTTATCTCACTCCTGAAGGGGTGTGGGACAGATGTGAGATTCTCCACGTGCTGGCATAGTAACAAGGACTTGCCTCTTTCTTATCTCCTGGACTGGAGGTGAGGGGGTGCAAGAGGCGAGAACCTTGTACAATATACAGAGCATGAATACAATAAGGACCAGAAGCAAGTTGCTGTAAAAGATAAACAAATGGAAATGGAAAATTAAACACATGTATTAAAACAAATAAATAAACCGTAAATATATTGCCAATAAATAAATATATATCATTGACTTACTTTCAAGATAACCCACCAAGATAACAAATTGATTGGTGTGCAATATAATTTTGAAAGTATAGCATATGTATGATTCTTTGACTGTTAAACATCTTGTTTGGAATCTGTACTGTGTCTCTATATATTCTTTAATACTATGCTAATTGAAATGTGCAATCATATGACTACTTCAGGACACCCTATAGGGATTACATCATCCTGTCTATTAGGATTGCATCATCCTGCACATTAGGATTGCATCACCCTTAACCAGCTATAAAGCTCCAGCAGTTTTAGGTGACCAACACTGCTCTTTGCTTGAGGATTATTTGGCTCTACAATCATAGGAAGGTGTTTCCTGGATCGGAAGTAATTATGCTTTATGATTTATTATTTTTGCATTTAGCTCTAAATTGTGGGGTACATTGATTTATATATGTTTTGTCTTTAGGTTTATATCTGAGAACCACTTAGCATGTGATTGCACTAACAGAGGCCTCATTTGTATTTTCTTGCTCTATGCCTGATGGGTTATATTTACGGTTTATTTATTTGTTTTATTTATACATAACGTGTGACTGGGCCCTTATATATTTTTTAAGTTGTGATCAATAAATACATGTATTTATATATTTCCTTTATCAAGTTTTTAACATTGGCCCCCTTTCCTACATTTGACTAACCTTTGTCAGGTTCAGGATTCTAGGTTTTAGGTTCAGTTTTTTCCCCTCCCCCTCTTTTTTTTGTCCATGATGAACATTGGGTCCTGCATCTTTTGCATGATGCATATCAAACACTGAAGTCAGCAGATTAAGCACACTATACATAACAGTGTATAAACTAATAGTTCACTGAGATAAGCACAGTATAAATATAATATCACAAGAGGCGGAACCCGCGATACTCGCAGGGGGGAGTATTCTGGCCTGCCAAGCTTCCCCCTCCCTTCCCCCCAGCAGTGGTGGCAGCAGCGGCGAGGCCAGCCGACTGCCAAGTTTCTCCCCCACAGCAGTGGCGAGGCCAGCCGGCCTGCCAAGATTCCCCCAGCAGTAGCGGGTGTGGCGGCGGTGAGGCTGGCCCACCCACCAAACTTCCCCCTCCCTCCCCAGCAGCAGTGGTGGTGAGGCCAGCTGGTCCGCCAAGCTTCCCCCTTCCTCCCTCCCTCCCAAGCAGCACCAGCAGCACCAGCACAGCGGCGGGGAGGCTGGCTGGCCCGCCAAGCTTCACCCTCCCTCCCCAGCGGCAGCAATGAGGCTGGCCGGCCTGCCAAGCTTCCCCTTACTCCCTCCCCAGCGGCAGCGGCGAGGCCAACCGGCCCGCCAAGCCTCCCCCTTCCTCCCTCCCCAGCAGCAGCAGCGGAGGCAAGGCCGTCCAGCCCGCCAAGCTTCCCCCTTCCTTCCACCCTCCACAGTGGCGGCGGCGAAGCTGACCAGCCCCCCAAACCTTCTCCCGCCCTCCCATCCCTTGTGGTGGTGGCAGCAGTGGTGGTGAGGCAGTTCGCAGAGCGTTCCCTGCACATGCACAGGGAACACTCTTTTACTTTTGGGGGGATTTAAATATCCCCCATATACTTTTTTCAACTTTTTAGATTTTTCTGCACACCTGGGGACTGCCCCACGTGTGCAGGAAAATCTCCCTGCCCCCCAACTGCCCCCGATGTGCAGATTAAGATATCCGCACGCAGGGGGCCACTTGGGAATTAGATATATAGATATAGAGATATATATAAGCCAGTCCTCACCTCACTAAAGCAATATATTACAAATCAGCCCATCTCCTAAATCTTATACAGCAGTTATTCTAACATGTTTCATGACATTCATTTAACTATCAATAAATCATCCAGTAGGGGGCTTATCAACCTCTAAACCCTTCTAGCATCTGTTGTTGCATATCATATTATATATTACAGTAATTCCAATATTAGACAAAGGGAGACCATGTATCTACAAAGTTAGAGGATTTCTGCAAATCTTATTTATAATCCATGTACAGCAAACTATTTTTAAGCATTGCCTCCATGACAGAGTAGGCTGCTGCTTCTGTTACTGAGCTAGAGCCATTCTAGCTGCATTATCTAATTGCTGCATCAGGATTCCCGGTTGCAGGACCAGTTCCAGGGCAAACAGAATGTTCCAAGGGCCCCCTCTCCTCCTCTGGCCACCACCCTTCTTCCCTCCCACACACACCTTCATGCCTCCAAGCTGCCTGTATGTCCTCCCAAGCTGCTCACTAACCTTCCCACCCACCATGCTCAAAGCTGTCTGCAGCTCTTTCCCTGGTGGCAATGGGCAGTGCATTCATCTGGGAGCATGGGTGGTAGAGCACTAGCAAATGAGTTGGTGGGGGGGTCAGTATCTGTAGGTTCTGCAAGAAGCCTTGGTCCTTGGCACCTTCCCCACCTTAGGGTCTATTGATGCCTGCTCTGCCATGTTGCCTTCATGTTCTAGGTGGGAATTCACCCGATGAATAAATCCTTGAAGTTAAAGGTATGACTCAAAATTATCTCACGTTCCTTATGAATTATGTTGGGTAAAGTTTAAAGTTCAATTTGACTCTGCTAGTGTAGAAAATATATATATGCCAACAAACAAGGATGGATCCAACCCATAAGATTTCAGTTCTCCAGTTTGCAAATATCTTTGTTCTGCTTTCCCTTGAATTATTTTTTTCTTCCAAAAATTCAGCCTCAGATTATTCTTCTGTGCTACTGTGACATCAGATCTATGCTTGTCTATAAACATTTTGGGTTCATTTCTCTTTCTTTTTTCATATTAATTGGGTGTTTAAAATATTTATTTAATTTCCATTTCCATTCATTCCTATCCTGAAATATGTTCGTTAACCTGTGATTCTGCATATGGAAGTCAAATAATCAAAATGTTCCTAGTCCATCATACTCAATAATCCTTTCCTACTTTTATTTTCTTCCATCTGCAGAATCTCTTCCAAAATAATATCTAAACCACAAACTAAAATTTTAAGCCCATTCCTTGTGTCCTTCCCCCCTTACCTGAGGGATCACAGTATGTCCACTTGTGATGTATGTCATAGTTGCTGGTGAGAGAGCACCAGAACTTCCCAGTAGGTGCCCCAGCTGTTGTGCAAGAGGAGTAGCTCTTGCCATTGAATATGAAAGGGAAGACGCATGATCCAGTTTGGTTTGCATACAGTCCTGGAAAAAGGGAGAAAGGGTAGAGGGGATGATGATGATGATGATGACGACGACGACGACGACGGCGACGACGATGATGATGATGATGATGACGACGACGACAATGACGATGATGACAGACAATCCTCCATGCCCCACTAAGGGTCACTAGAAGTCATCGTGACTTCCAGGCATGCAAGCACACACACACACACAGAAAATACTCACCAAAAAAAACACATTAAAATAAAACAAACAATTCCGTAAAAAAACATATAAACATACAAACACAACACAACCATGGAGGAGGGCCAATAAATGTTATTGATGCTACACCAAAGGCAACAAAAAAGTCTTCACCCTCTGGCAGAACAATACAGGGAAGCAGATGAGTCTCCCTGGGAAGAGAGATGCCACAACAGGTTGGCAGGTATGACAGCAATCGTGTGGGTTGCTGATGTACAGGAAGAGCTAACTGGCATACACCCTGAGGCATCTAAGGATGAAAGGCCATTTCCAAGTAGTTGACTTGACTGACTGTAGGAAGTTGAGGAAGGGATGCCTTTCGTGCCGAGTAACATCAACCAAGCTCTGTTGCTTGAGTGACATATGGGGGCATGGAGATGAGGCTTAACACCTCTCTGCAATAATGGTATGGAGTGGGTTTGCCCAAAACACTGGTAGCCTGATAATTAGCAGCAACCCATACTGAACACTGAGGCACTGTTACGTTGACATATAAACCATTTTCTTTAGAGTCTTGTGTCTTCATGGCACAAACAAATGAACCTCTCATACACTGACTCACACCATTGTTCCATCTGGCTTAGTATTATCCACTCTGAACTAGCTGTGGCTTTCTAAGTGGTCTTTCCTAGACGCCCTATACGAGATCCTTCAGATGTCTCAGGGAGTAGGCATGTCATCTCTGCTGCTGAGCCATGCCACCCTCTATGTCTCTGCACAGTCCTTCCTCCGCATTTCTCTTTGCACCAACTCAAGAACTAGGCCAATCACTGATCTTCCTACATCTACATTGCCTCAACAATCTTTCCTGGCCAACACACACATCCATCTAATGAGTCAACACAATTTCCCTACTTTTATCAGCACAGTAGCTCCATTTCTCATCCTTATCATAGCTCCCTGTTGTGGCACACCAGAACCTTCCGACCTGTGCATCTTCATTGGTGCAGGAGTAGAATGTCCGACCTTTATAAGTGAAAGGGAAGACGCAGGGCTGTCCACCAGAATTACCTCCATATTCTAAAGAAAGACAGAGTTAGAGATTATTTGTACAAGGACACACCCAGTCCTCTGGGAGGATGAGGTTATGTTTCAAGCACATTCAAAGCAGGGCTATGTAATACAAGAGATTTCCTAGCCCACGTGGGCCTTTTTATGGAATGTAAGGGTAGAGAGGGTACATGAAGGGGAAAATCAGCAGGCAGCAAGAGGGGGGTCTTAAACTTCTCCATCCTGCCAAATGGTAGCAATCCTAAGGACATGTAGCAGGCAACAGGTCCCATTGTCCCAACATTCCATGATTCTATGATGAGCTCCTGTGTTGGTGTTTTTTTTCAATAGTTTGGTCTTACACAGACTTCTACATCCAACAGCAAGGATCTATTTGTTTCAGAAAATAGTTACTCATCCTAAGCTCATGTGACATCGTACACCAGTAATGTACAACATAAGTTCACCTGTAAGGGCACAATGCTTCCACTGGCCATTTGTGTCATAGTTCCCAGTTGTGGCACACCACAGCCTCTTGTTCGTACTTCCATCACCAGTGCAAGAGGAGTAGGCTTTGCGCTTGTAAATGAATGGCAAGACACAGGGATGGGGGACTGGAATAGAAACAGATGGTAAAGGTTATAAAAACAAGATCCATGTAGCGTGATCTTGGGGTTGGCAGGTTGGACTGGGATTTGGGACATCCCGGTCCACATCCACACTCTGCCATGGAAGCTTTCTGGGTGACCTTGAACTGTTACACACTCTCAGCCTAACCTACATCTCAAGGCTGTTACAAGGATAAACTGGAGGAAAGGAGAATTATGTAAGATGCTTTGAGTCCCCATTTTGGGAGGCAGGTGGGTTATAAATGAAGTAAATAAATAATACAATAGAGTAAGAACTCTACTAGCTAGAGGTGCTAACCTCCAGGTAAGTCTGGGGAGAGGAAGCAGTTCAGTGGTGATATGATGCTCTAGAATGCAGATGCCATCTTCTTAATGGGAACTGTCATCTGGAAATTAGTTGAGTGTTTTCCACCCTGGCCTCAACCTGGTAGAAATCGCTGCTCAATTACATCCTTGTCCTGCGGGACTTAATGCACTTTCACAGGGCATGTAAAGCAGAGATGTTCCACCAGGCATTTGGTTGCTTTCCACCTGGCTGCCACTCCTGCCCCCCTCAAGGCAGTAGCATGTTTTGGATTGGATATAGGTTGTTGGATACAGGTTTGTACTTTTATATTAATGTAAATTTTGAATTCTGCTATTTTAATTGTAAATATATATGTAGCTGTTTTTTAACTGCTGTACACACCCAAGAGGGGAGGGCAGTTTAAAAATCTAATCTATATATATAAAAAAGAAAGTCCCCTCACCATAAAATCAATGCCCAGGCCAAACCCCTGGACCTAGAAACATGAATTCCGTGGAGAGTGCTCCTACCATGACGCAGATGCTCACTAAGAAGGGATTTTTAGAAATTCGACCCCTAAGTGGGTCAAAAATTATGAAAGTTATTTTTAAATAGTATGATTATATATTGATTGATAGTTTTAACTGGAATTTTAATGTATGCTTATCATGTACTTAGCTGCCCTGAGCCCACAATGGAAACATACCCCAGATTTGTAGAAAGCTCGTTTCCTTTATTAGATTATTTAACTTCTCACAATGTGAGTTCTAGAAAATTGATTCATATGAACTTGCTTAATATCTGATTGCTTGGATAATGTTTTGAATATGTAGTTATGTCCCGGTTCTAAAATGTAACATAAATGAGAAGCATTTTTGTAAAAAGGGGGGGGTATGCCCTCCCCCCAAATTCAATGCCCAGGCCAAATCCCTGAACCAAGAAACCCAAAATAAGGGGAGTTTTTTTTAAAAAAAAAACATACTAAAGGTATAAATAATAAATATTTTCTGGAAGACTCTCCTCTAGCTTGCTTCTTTACTTACTTATATAACTAGCTCCACCAAATCTTAGATATCTGAGAGGGTCTGAACAATGTTCTCTGTATGGTATCATCACAGTATTGATTGAACATGTCTCTGTCATATCCCCTAAAAAACATCCATTTGTGTTTCCAAAAGAATCATAAATAAAAGCCCACACCAATTATAGTCAGCTCTTAGAGATCCATGGAAATAAAAGATAAACAAACCAGTACCTGCAATAAGGAAAGGTAAAACGACCCAGCTGTACATGAGGAGCACCATGATGGAGGCCATCTCTGCTCCAGAGGACAGCAGTGTGAGGAATACACGTTACTGACTGAGTTACTCTATTTATAAGCTTCATGTGGCCACTCCCTCCTCCATTCCATAGTGCCAAATTTCTGATGTCAACAGAACCTGAATAAATATTGGGTCACTCACCACCATCTTTTTCAAACCATAGAATTAAGAACAGAATGACCAGAGCAGAATAACATATAACCCGAACTTCCATTTTCACACTTCTCTTTTTTCTTACCAAGAATTATTGTTTCCCCTTTTTCTATTCATCAGCTAGTTTCAGAATAAATTTGCTAATTTTACCCCAATAGGAATGTCTCTAATATATCTGAGTCAGGAAATGCATATAAAATATGTATTCTTATATAATCAGTTTTGTTTCCATTTTTCTTGCTGCTTCCCTGATGCTGTTGGGGGGGGGGGGGTGTTTTTCTTTAATGTTTAACACTGAGGTCATATCCTTTGAAGTAAATTTTAAAGTGAGAAAAATATGCACTGTAATTCTAAGCAGGTCTACTCAGAAACAAGTCCCCTTTTTATTCATAGGGGCTTACTCCCAGGCAAATGTTTGAAAGCAGAGCTGTTTGTCTGCACAGCAGAATTCACCCTGAGCTGTTAGTCAAGAAAAAAACAGAAGTTCCGTATTATAAGATGACTCCATTCTAGATAGGAAACGTAGAGTATCTAAGCTAGGATGGAGAGAGATGGTAGAAAGAATGGACAGAGGAAGAAAGAGAAAGGACATGACCAGAAGGAAGGGAACCCCAAGAAAAGTGTTCTGGGTAACAAAGGGACCGCCTGCAGGAGTGGACAAAATAAAGGTCAGGAGGCACCATATCTAGCCATTTCCTGACTCTCTACTGCCCTCCCCTGAGATTTGAGTGTCTGTGCTAGCATTAGGTGACACTGCAGAGCCCATTTCTTCCAACTGTGTTTCTGTCTACTGCAGGGTTTGATTTTACATTGTTGATTGTATCCTGCTAGCACTTAGTATTTTTATGCTTATTTATTTATTACATTTTAATTCTACCCTTCTTCCAAAGAGCTCAAGACGTAGGGTTGCCAGCAGGGGATGGGGGTAGGACTGCCAGATCCAGATTTGGCGATTGAGCCTGGGAAGAACAGGGACCTCAATGGGGTACAGTGCCATACAGTCCACCCTCCAGAACATCCGTTTTCTCCAGAGGAACTGATCTCTGTAGTATGAACTTGAGGCGCAATCCTGGGGGCTTGCCAGGTCTCACCTGGAGGCTGGCATCCCTAAATATACATGGTTCTTCCTCCATTTTGTCATCACAGTGACCCCCTAGATAGGTTAGGCTGAAAGAGAATGACTGAGGCAAGGTCTCCCTTATAGCAAGCAGAGACTTGAACCTGCTCCTTCCTAGGCCTGTTCCAGTGTTTTCACGATAGTACCACACTGGCTCTCTTATACTGAACTTCTAGTGTTCAAAGGTTATTATCTTTTTGTAATCATTACAACAGCGAGGAAAAAAGTGCCCTTGAACAGAGGTTAAATAAGTTGTCATTTACTAGGTGATGTTATTTACCTCCAAGCCATGAAAAGTGTCGCCTGCCCATTTCCACACATTAAGGCTTTAATTTTATCCTGCCCTTTTGGCAACCCTAACAACAGTCCTTTAATGCAGGCCAGTATTGTTACCCCCATATTGCAGATGGCGGAGGAGTTATTCAGAGGAGAGAGATTGAATTCATACATATTTGGATATTTTACAATTGTGCTTGTACATTGTGCTATTGTTGCACTATAGCAGTCATTGACAATTGGATTGGTCTGGCCACACAGATAAATCCAGTTCTGAATCAGTGCCATAGTCCAACAACAGCAGGGTATCCATCATATGTGGACACAGCCAGAAAGTGTCTTGCCTAATTCTACCACAAGAGTTTGTAAACATTATGACATTTGAACTGAGGACCTCACCGATTCTTTTTTATTTTTTATTATTATTGTTTCAGAGATGTGGCTTGATATAACCTGCCTCTGCATCCAGGCCCTGATATTCCTTGGAGGTCATCCTTCCAAGTACTTGCCAGGGTCCTGTCTCCTTATTGGCTCAGTTAGGTCTCCTTCCTGCTCCTGCCGAGAACTCTTAGTCTGCAGAATCTCTTAGATAGTTAGACAGACTTCTTTTTCTCTCTCCTCTTTCTTACAAAATTTGTTCTCTTCTTAATAAACCAACTTTAATCTTTAAATAGCTTGTACTCCACTTTACTGCATATCCACACTCGGCCAACAACAACCACTCATGAACCAAAATATACCCACACTTTCTCTGGCACACACAATGATTCAACACTTTCATCTGGCCAGATTCCCCACCACTTTTAACCGAAATCCCCTCCATTTCCCTACTGGTATCAGCACAGTAGCTCCATTGTCCATCCTTATTGTAGTTCCCCATTGTGGCACAGCAGAACCTCCCAATCTGTGCATGTTTATTGGTGCAGGTGTAGAACATCTGCCTCTTGTAGATGAAGGGGAAGACACAAGATCAGCCAGCAGGTACTCCTTCATACTCCAGATGCAAATAGAGTGAAAGGCTATACATACTAATGTATAATAGTGACAGACATTCTCAACAGGTGGGTTTTGGGGGGAAATGTGTGAATATTTGGAAGGATGTCTGATGCCTCAAAGCCTACTACACTGTTAGAAGAGTTCTGTGATTCCAGGTTTTTTCCCCTCATTGCTCCATACCGATGGTTTCAAATAGGCCAAGTGTTGTACGTCTAGCTTGGGTGAATACTTAAGAATTGTATCCTATCAGCTCTTATTCTGGTAAAAGTGGAAGGAGGAGTCTTTTTTCACCTCCCAAAAGTCCATGCTAGGTATGTTGGGGCTAGCATGGACAAAAGGGGGAGGAACTGCAGTGTGAAAGGGGTTGCATGAGCTGGAGTGGAAAAACTGGTGGAATAGGCCGATTGTCTGCAGCACTGGTTGTCTGTTGTTGTGCCATCACAAACTCATTTGTGCCTCTTTCAAGAAGTTTTGTAACTTCAAAAAATGCTTTTGAAAGAAAGGCAAGTGAATGCTTATCAACCACATAGATTCAGGTGGGCAGCCGTGTTGGTCTGAAGCAGCAGAACAAAGTCCGAGTCCAGGGGCACCTTTAAGACCAACAAAGCTTTTTTCAAGGTTTAAGCATCTGTGTGTGCACACATACTTCTCTGATATATTGAAATTTATTGCTTTTATTTATAAATTCAATTTATATACTGCCCTTCCCTGAGTTCATCTGTTATCAGTCCGTACATATATGTAGAGGGTGAGCAGCAAATTAAAATACAACATAATGGAGATGTTCAACAGATCCAAGGACCAAACAGGAATAACAAGCTTAGTCTATATGATTATTTGGGTTAGTTTATATATCCATTATATAAATATTATTATATATATTTAAGCTTAGTTTATTTAAGCTTAGTTTATATATTATTATATATATTTAAGCTTAGTTTATATATTTATTTGGATTTAATTGCAGGGAAAACATAGCAAAGGAAATAAATACATTGGAGATTGATGGGCAGATGCACCCTTCTTAATTGTGGAATGCTGAGAGTAATGAACTGAGACCCTGCCATTACATTCCATCCATTTCTTCTCAAGACTGGAGGTGACGCTTGAGTAGACGCTTGAGAGAAGTTAGCAAGGACTAGAGATCTCATTCTGATCTTGACTTCTGAGCATAGATTTTAAAAAACCTTGTGCAGTGGAGCCATGTACAGAAAGAAGAAACATTTTTACAAACCTGGGAGGAATGCCCAGTTTTGCAGAAAACCACCAGAAATGGGGGGGAGGAATTAAAACCCCAGGAAACTAAAACTTTCAAAATGCCAAACAAAATGTTGCAACAATACATTGCAAGATATCAGTGGCATCCCAGCCAGAGGTGGCTTGAGGGAGAAGAGCCACAGAAAATCTCTGCTCCAAGCCCTCCCCGTCAGTTGGTGGGGCGATTTCAAAAGGAAAATGCATCTCAAGTGCTTTCCTCTCAAGCCAAGATCTGATAATTGATGGCTAGGGGTGGGAGTTTTACAGCAGAAAGTAAATCCTGTGTTCTTTCTGCTTTAAGCCACTGCCATCCAGCTGGTTTGGGCTTGGAAAGGAAAGTGCTCCAAGAATGTTTCAGGCGTTGGCCCATCTAGTCCAGTATTCTGTTCCACGTACAGTTGCTTTAGCCCAGGTCACTCAGTGAACCTCATAACAGAATAGAGTTTTGAAGCCAAGCATCCCAGAGCCTAAGCGGACACTTAGTTTAACCAGGGCTATTTTTGTATACAAAAAGGACCTCAATGTCCTTGACAACTATACAAGAAGGACCTCAATGTCCTTGACAACCACGATGGTATAATCACTGACCTCGAGCCAGACATCCTGGAAAGCGAAGTTAAATGGGCCTTAGAAAGCATTACTAACAACAAAGCTAGTGGAGGTGATGGTATCCCAGCTGAGTTATTCAAAGTCTTAAAAGAAGATGCTGTTAAAGTGCTGCACTCAATTTGCCAACAAATTTGAAAAACACAACAGTGGCCACAGGATTGGAAAAGGTCAGTGTACATTCCAATCCCAAAGAAGGGCAATGTCAAGGAATGTTCAAACTATCGCACAATTGCACACATTTCACACGCTAGCAAGGTCATGCTCAAAATCCTACAAGCTAGGCTCCAACAGTATGTGGATAGAGAACTGCCAGAAGTGCAAGCTGGGTTTCGAAGAGGTAGAGGAACTAGAGATCAAATTGCCAACATTCGCTGGATTATGGAGAAAGCAAGAGAGTACCAGAAAAACATCTACTTCTGCTTCATTGACTATGCTAAAGCCTTTGATTGTGTGGATCACAATAAACTATGGCAGGTTCTTAAAGAGATGGGAGTACCAGACCACCTCACATGTCTCCTGAGAAACCTGAATAAGGGTCAAGAAGCAACAGTTAGAACTGGATATGGAACAACTGATTGGTTTAGCATAGGAAAAGGAGTACGACAAGGATGTATATTGTCACCTTGCTTATTTAATTTATATGCAGAGTACATCATGCGAAATGCTGGCCTGGATGAATCACAAGCTGGAGTTAAGATTGCTGGGGAAAAGATCAATAACCTCAGATATGCAGACGATACTACTCTGATGGCAGAAAGTGAAGAGGACCTCAAGAGCCTCTTGCTCAGGGTGAAAGAGGAGAGTGCAAAAGTGGGCTTGAAGCTCAACATCAAAAAAACTAAGATCATGGCATCTGGCCCCATCACTCCTTGGCAAATAGAATGGGGAAGTCGTAGAAGTAGTGACAGACTTCACGTTCCTAGGATCCCAGATCACTGCAGATGGTGACTGCAGCCATGAAATTAAAAGACGCCTGCTCCTTGGGAGGAAAGCGATGGCAAACCTAAACAGCATGATAAAAAGCAGAGACATCACCTTGCCAACAAAAGTCCGCATGGTCAAAGCAATAGTATTCCCCGTAGTAATGTACGGCTGCGAGAGTTGGACTATAAGGAAGGCCGAGCGCCGAAGAATAGATTCTTTTCAACTATGGTGCTGGAGAAGACTCTTGAGAGTCCCTTGGACTGCAAGGAGATCAAATCAGTCAATCCTAAAAGAAATCAACCCTGACTGTTCCCTGGAAGGCCAGATCCTGAAGCTGAAGCTCAAATACTTTGGCCACCAAATGAGAAGGGAGCATTCACTGGAGAAGACCCTGATGCTGGGAAAGATTGAAGGTCAAAGGAGAAGGGGACGGCAAAGAATGAGATGGTTAGACAGTGTCATCGATGCAACGAACATGAAATTGAGCAAACTTCAGCGGACAGCGGAAGACAGGAGGGCCTGGCGTAATCTGGTCTATGGGGTCGTGAAGAGTCGGACTCGACTGTGCGACTGAACAACAACAAAAAATTTTGTAGCAAGAACTCCTTTACACATGAGGTGACACACCCCTAATGTAGCCAATCCTCCAAGAGCTTACAGAGCCCTTCTTACAGGGGCTACTGTAAGCTCTTGGAAGATTGACTACATTAGGGGTGTGTGGCCTAATATGCAAAGGAGTTCCTGCTACAAAAAGAGCCCTGAGTTTAACCAATGTACCACATCGGTGCCTAAGAATGCCACAGGAAAGATGTGAGTAAGGAGAATGATGGAAAACCAATGCACAGTATCGTAATTCAGGATTCTTCTGGCTTACGTGAACTTGCCACTGCAGTGGTGGAAAATCCTTTTGGCCTTAGCCTTCCAAATGTTTGCATGGGAAACAGTATGTGAATTTAAATCAACTGGGAAGGGGTATAGAGAGATTTGACCCTAGAAGAGTTGAATTCAACATTGTACTCCTGGCATGCACCGGTTTCTACAGATGGCCTCAGTCCTTTGGAATGGTAACCAGCAAGTAAGACTTCAGCACCCCTGTTGGTAACTGGGACCCCTCCCCAGAAAATTTTTATTTACGTCATAATTTGGCCTCATCCAAGTTGTGGAATATTAGGAAGGTATTATATCCTTAATCTGGGAGACAAAGGGAGGCTCTCGGAGTACTGAAGGATATTTCAAAGGAAAGAAGCAGGGTAATGGACAATTTCCTTGGGAATGAACACATTCACTCGCAGCCCCTCACCACCACCCCATTCTGGAAAGGTGTTGTGAATCTGCATCACCCTGCCATCTTACCCCTGAAGACTGCAGTCTGTTCTGATTTAATTTTCTCCACCACTATTTTCCTTCTTCAGATGAATTTACCTGGACTCCACTTGTCAGACAGGCCCACAGAATCATAGAATCACAGAGTTGGAACATCTCCAGGGTCATCTAGTTCAAACCCCCCGTACTGTACAGGAAATTTACAAATACCTTCCACACACACATGCACAGTGACCCTTGCTCCATGCCCAGAGAACGGGGGGGGGGACCCTCCCAGTATCCCTGGCTAAACTGGTCTGGAGAAAAAGTTCTTCCTGACCCCCAGAGTGGCAATCAGCATTTCCCTGGGCATGTAAGAAAGGGCCACAAGAACTAAGCACTGATGCAACCCTTCCTGCCCTCCTTCTCATGATCTGCCTAAGCTCACAGAATCAGCATTGCTGTCAGATGGCCATCTAGCATCTGTTTGAAAACCTCCAAACAAGGAGAGCCCACCACCTACTGAGGAAGCCTGCTTCACTGAGGAACTGCTCTGTCAGGAAGTTCTTCTCAATGTTTAGCCAAAACCTCCTCTTTTTTTTATTGTATCCCAATAATTTTGTTACATCACCATTTAGTTCCGCATTTCCTTTGGTACATTCTTTTACCCCTGTTTTCTCCCACCCCCTCTAAGGTGACCAACCTCGTAATTTCAAATTACATTTTCAACCACGAGCACATTCTTTCCAACTTTTCAAATATAACCATGTTGGCTTCCCCCTTATAAACCCACTTAAAGTATACCGACCATTTTTTTTATCTTCTTCATTTTTGCAGTCCATAGCTTATCTTGCTTTAAACATTCCATTATGTCCGATTGTATATATTCATATAAATATTCATTCCATTTTTCTAAAGTCCATTTTAAGTTCTCCTTCCAACCATATGCAATCACTGCATGCGCTGCAAATAAATTGCTTTAAAAATATCCTGCTTTTGTTTCTCAATTCTATGGCTTTCCAATACTCCCATAAATAATAAATCTACATCTATATCCAGTTTAACTTTACATAACGCTGCTAGTTTTCCCCGTATCTTTTCCCAAAAATCTGTCACCTTTGGGCACTCCCACCATAAGTGAGAGTACCACCCTTCTTTTGCATTGCAGTGCCAACAATTGGGTTTCATCCCTTTAATCATATATGCCAGTTGGGCAGAGGTTCTATACCACTTCAAGATTATCTTTCTTTCAAGTTCTCTATACCTTTCTAGCTTAATTTTCTTCAAGTTCACCATTAACTTAATAACATCCTCAGTAGTGATTTGTTTTTCTTTATTCCATTTGTTTTTTAAGCTTCTGGACATAAATTCCTTATCTTTCACTAATTCTAAATAAATCTTTCCTGCCAAACCTTTCTTTATTTCTTTCACATATAGTATTTGTTCTATATTCTAATCTTCCCTTTTAATAGCTTCTTTGTACTTGTCTTGTTTAACTGAATGATATAGTCCCATTGAATTTAACCAATATCTGTTTCCTAGTTTTTGATTCAACTTCTGAAGTGTTATTAGATTCCCTTGGCTACTATACATATCCTTCACCCTTAATATTCCTTCCTCCTGCAGGTCTTCCCAAAATTTCGGATTCACCTCCTTCTCCAATATATATCTAATTGGAATCCATTTTGAAATCTGAGGCATCAAAACCTTTTCCCACCTCTTCCAAACAAGTAAAGCTATTTTCCTTGGACCCTCTGCTTGTCTTATTTCTTTTCGCAAATCTCTGGTATAAATTCCATAATCTCCTGCTCCCTTATTTACTGCAGATTCAAATCTTACTCACTTTTCCCCTTTCCTCCATTCTAACTCCATCAATACTGCCTGTAGTGGATTGCTTAGTGTCAACAGGATATCATCTGCAAAGAGATTCAATTTAAGTTCTTCCTTGCCTATTTGGGATCCCTGAATTCTACCACTATTTTGTATCCTGTCCGCTAGGGGTTCCATTGCTAATACAAAAAGCACAGGGGACAATGGACACCCCTGTTTTTACTCCTCTCTCAATTAAAATTTCTCTAGTGTGTTCATCATTTATTCTAATAATTGCTTTGCCTCCCCTATATATTTCCCATATAACATTCAGATAAGGTCCCCTAAAGCCAAATTTTTCCAATACCTGCATTAAATAATTATGGTTTAGAGTTGGGGGCCCTTTTTTCATATGTTGCCTAAATAGCATTTGTCATTCCACAGAATGCCTAGGTATTAAATATGTTACAGGCAAAGTTTGAAAAGCCGGCATTGTATAGAATGCCTAGGCATTGTATAGAATACCTGGCGTTTTTAGGCAATGTATGAAACATGGGATTTATTACATACTTTCCCAAGGCACTGTATATAATACCTAGGCATTCTGTGGAATGACAAATGCTATTTAGGCAACATATGAAAAAAGGGCCCCCCAAATTCTTTCCGCCCCAATAGGCAGCCTGGCCCCCCTTGCTACCTTGCCGACCCCCCCAAAAAAAGCCGTGGCAGCCACCGACTTCCCCCTGCCTGCCATGAGCAAGGACACCCGGCTGGGACATCATGTGCACGGACCTCCCAAGAAAAAACTAATTTAGTGGTGAGCAAAGTAAAGCTGCATATTTTGACACTCCCGGACAAAATTCTAAGCCTGAGGCGCACGTTAAAACTCACGTGCTTTGCCGTGTGATCTTCGAAACCAATCAGAGATGTACTGGAGAGAAGTGGGGGGGGGCAGTGAGGGCTCTGGAGGGCCCAGCGCTGCAGTGCGGGCCTCCGGAGAGGAGTTGGGGGGCACGGAAGGTTCCGGAGGGCCAGCCGCCGTGGCGCGGGCCTCCGGAGAGCAATCCGGGGGGCAGGGAGGGCTCCAGAGGCCCCGCTGCTGTGGTGCGGGCGTCCGGAGAGCAGCCCGGGGGCCTCTGGAGAGGATTTGGGGGGGCCGAGAGGCTCTGGAGCCCTGACTTCATACTTTGCCCGTTTCTCATTTGGCATTCTATAGAATGCCTAGGAAATGTGTTAAAAATGAATAGTTGCATACATTGCTAGCTAGTTTTAGGTATTCTATACAATGCCTAGGCATTCTATACAATGCCGGCTTTCAAACTTTGCCTGGGTAACAGACTGACCTACCAAAGTGGTTCAGAGGGCATCTTCACGTGTCACATTTAGGAAGGCATGTAAGACAGTCAATTTCAGAGACTGTTAGAGAGGCAAACTATTAAAGAGGTTTTATTGTATTTATGTGTTTATTTAGAAAACTGCTATACCAACCTCTCTGTCAGAGAACCAAGTTGAGGCACCTTGCAGAGTGAAACATGATAAAAACATAAAATACCGTAAAAGTTGTTAACAGTGGATCAAGTCTTAAAAGCCCAGCATTAAAATATTAGGCAGAGCATAAAAACACTGAGCACCTTAATAAAAAAATTAATAAATCATCATCAATTCACACCAGCACAGACTTTCAAACTGAAAACTGTCCCTCTTCAAAACCTAGCACCCTGATTTGGTCCATGAAAAGTCATCTCTACCACTGGCATAGAGAACTGCCCATCTAAGCCTCCTGCAGAGTCTCTTTACATTTCAGAGTGCTCTTTACAACAGCAACCAAGAAAATTCGTTTCATTGGTCAGAAAAACAGTGACAGGAGACTGGAGGTCTTCCTTTCTGTCTTTAGATACTTACATCCTACTTTTCTCATTAATGGGGACCCATAGAGGCTGACAACGTCCTTCTCTTCCTCTCCATTTTATCATCACCACAAACCTGAGTGGTAGGTTAGACTGAGAGGGAGTGACCAACCCAAGGTCATCCGGAAAGCTTCCATGGCAGACTGAGGATTTAAACTTGGGTCTCCCAGGTCTTACTCCAACACTTTTCAGATAATAATGTTGTAAATTAGCGGGCATAAAAGCATTAATGGTGGCCTACACTGCCCTGTAACTGAATTCCATTTACACCATTTATCTTTGGTCTTTCCACAATGCCCACAGTGGTATTTCAGGCTCATGTCCAAGCCATAACACGAAGTGATCAGTTATGCTTTTTTTCATGCTAATTATAGTCTTTCCCCTGACATGAAATGTCATACAGACGTCATGAGATGTGCATTTTATTTTATTTTATTTGGTAACCTTTTAACCCACTGTTCTCATTTTTTCTCTCTATAAGTTTTTGTGCCTGTATCTGCAGAGAGAAGGTTCCTTTCATGCATCTGATATGTGTTCTCGCTCTTAAAACAAGCGTTATTTTGATGTTCTGTGTTCATTATATTTATGAAAATTCAATAAAAAAGTTAATTGCAAAAAAAAATACCATAAGGCTCCTCTGATATGATACATACCATCTGTCACCACACGAGGGAGCAGATTTATAAGAAACTACCACCTCACAAGAGGATCAGGTAAATGAATCTTGTGCCGACTTCACTAAATCTGTTGTGTGTTTTTATTTGCCTGTTCATACTACTGTTTAAATGCACAACAGTAGATCAAGTTGGGGATTTGCCTGCCCAGCTGACAACTCCCAGAACAGGTCAAAAATACAGAGCATGAATCAATCATGAACTTACCTGACCACACAATATCAATAGCTGTTCTGCAGCTGAGGGGGACAGGAGAAAAATGTCACAACAACAGAAATAATAAAGCAATGAATATCAAACTGTCAAGGCACTAAATAACAGGTACATATGGTCAGCCAGCCTGAGCCTGACAAGTATAAAGAATATGGGTTGAGGAAATCCCCAGGTATCTAAACAAAGCCATTAAAACGGACCTGTGTAGTGACATGATCATAAGTTTACCGTAACCAATGGGAATAGCTGCATTGGATCATGATGTCTCCTCACGGTAGAGTACCATGAAGGAAATCTCTGAGCATGGTGGTTTCATGAAGATCTGTAGAAGGCCTCTTCCCTACAGAAGAATTGTGGATATCTTAACTACCAGCGAAATCTTTACAACTCCTCCGTATTTGTTGATAAATCATGCATCTATTCCTATAATTTTTCGAATTTCAGAAGTCAGGGTATATTATGCACAGTTACTGAAGCATAAAATGTGGTGTTTGATCAGCTAAATCAGTACTCTGGGAGCATGCATTCCAAACAAGGGCTACAAATCGGGTACATTGTATGAGAACAGTAGTAAAGGTAAAGGTAAAGCTTCCCTTGCTCGAAAGCCAGTTGAATCCGACTCTAGGGTTGCGGTGCTCATCTCCGTTTCAAAGTCGAAGAGCCAGCGCTGTCCGAAGACATTTCCGTGGTCATGTGGCCAGCATGACTAAACACCAAGGCACACAGAACACTGTTACCTTCCCACCAAAGTAGTACCTATTTATCTACTTGCAATTTCTTGCTTTCGAGCTGCTAGGTTGGCTGGAGCTAGAACTAGAGACGGGAGCTCACTCCGTCATGCTCACTCTTGGGTCTCGAACTGCTGAACTACTGACCTTCCACAGCCTGCAGTTCAGTGTCTTAACCACTTGAGCCACTGCAGCTCCCTGAGAACAGTAGTATACCATGCCTAATAATGAACTATTAAGTAAAACTGGAGAGCAGAATTAATGGAGAGCATATTGTTTGTTGGATCCCAACACAATGTGGTTTTTCTTTCCTTCAAAAGCTGAATTGTTGTTTTTTATTTTTAAAAATTGCCACTGAAGAACCCCAGTCTGCCCAGCCCAATTTCCTAGCAATTTTATTGTTTTGCCTTGATCATCTTCAGGTGACTCTATGGAGTTCAGAAATAGTATATATATGAATGAGGACATGACGGTGGCATTACTGGCAAAAGACCAAACCTCCTCCATTCCTACTGGACTTCTTCTGAATGGTGCACCAAGGATGACAGAGAGCTGCTGAGTGGATGAACAGATGGGCCCTTATAGTCTGATCCAGCCTGGTATATCCAGTCAAACAGAGCTCAGGTAGCCACCTGGAAAAGATGGTTGCCTCATACCTTCCAAAGGCAGTAGTACTGGACTTGAGAGGCCAATGCCTCATTTAGTAGATTTGCACCCAGATTTTCCTGTGAGGATATATGTGCAGTGTCACAAAGTAAAAAGTTCATCTGCCATCTTATATTTCCTTATATGACAAGTGTGAAAACAGGCTCAGGGTTCTAGGCTTGGGTGCAGCCCTGGATAGACAGTGCACAGGGGACCCTATCTGCCCACCACCAGGCCCTATTCATGCCTCCCTTCCTCCTCCCCACCTGCATCATGCATGATCTCTCAGATGCCTGTGCACTCTTCTCCCACTTGCAGACCCTCTCACCACCACGCCTCCACAGCCTGCACACCCTTTCCCAACAGCACTGACTGATGCATGCAGCCACCAGGAGCGCCATCAATGAGCATGTCCTTCCCCAATGACACTAGGCAGCTGAGAGCACAGGTGGTAGAGCACTTCAGACAAACAAATGGGGAAGGACATGCAGAGAGGAGGCAAGGGGAGTACGTGAATGGAAGGGTCAGCAACACTAGGCCCCACCCGAGGACCTGGGTCCGGGCAACTGCCCCGCCTTAGAGCATGCGGGTGCCAGCCCTGCAGGAGAATGTTTCTGGAGGAACTCTATGGCACAATTAGGTGAGGAGTCACGAAAGCATGTGAAAGGCGTATTTTCTTTCCTAGATGTGCACGCAAACATCTGGGCCTGAGGCAATTCTTTCCAGTCAAAGGGTGTGCCTTCAAGCAAGCTTGAACCCAGGCACATTCCTTTCTATCTGTCTCTCTCGCTCTCCAGGTTAATCACAAAGGCCAGGCCAAGAAATAGCACTGTTAACTCCAAACTAGCACAGGCTAGAATATTCCACCTTTGGTTACTGATGCAACACTGATTTTCATATGTGTACTCTGTCTGTCTCCCCAATGAGGACCCATAGCAGCTTACACCACTCTCCTTGCTTCCATCTTATCTTCCCCACAGCCACCCTGAAAAACTAGGTTAGGCTGAGAAGGAGTGACTGGCTTGAGGTCACCTAGTGAACTTCCATAGCAGAGTGGGGATTTGAACCTTAGTCTCCCAGATCCTAGCCTTGACACTACACCATTCAGGCCTGCAAGGACTCATAGGCAACCTTTGCTGTTTTCCCACGCAAACAGTGCTGTGTGTGAAACTATATCATTGTGTTGTTGCCTTTTAAATGTGATGGTCTCCTCTCAAGGATTAAGAAACAGCAAAATAGAGAGGAGGGTTCTCCTTTCTTTGCTTCGCAGAAACTCTAGTGCCCACCATTGCTCAGTTTTTTGGAGGCCAGGAGCTAGAGTGGCCAACCTCCAGGTGGTAGAAAATAGTCAATAGATTCTGTCATGTACTAAAATTGGATACATTTACAAAGGGAGTATCACTCTTTTATAGATTTTCAAAAAAAATGATCACTATTAATATTAATACTAATCAATTTCTGTATATTCATGCAAGTACAAACATTGAAAAATTATTCCACAATGTTGATAAGCACCGTCCAATAATATAAAGTTCTTACAGACAGTAAATCTTCTTTGTGTCTTTCTTGTACTAATATTGGATTGTAGACAAATAGCATAAAGGTCACGAATCTGCAGACAGGCTTGCTCCAACTAGGGTTGCCAGCCTCCAGGTGGGGCCTGGAGATCTCCCACTTTTACAGCTGATCTCCAGCTGACAGAGATCAGCTCCCCTGGAGAAAATGGCTGCTTTGGAGGGTGGACTGTATGACATCGTACCATGCTGAGGCCCCTCCCCTCCCCAAACCCCACCCTCTCCTGGCTGCACCCCCAAAGTCTCCAGGTATTTTCCAACCCAGACCTGACAACCCTAGCACCAACACTTATTTCATAAGGCTTCTTCAGAGCAGAATGAGTGTAGACTCAGTGAATCCTTTCCTATTCAGCATTCATTTCTGCATGCTGTCTCTCTGCATAATGTTCACACTCAATGAAATCTTCTCTTCTTCAGCTTCCTCTCTGTATGTTTTCTCTCAAAGAAAGATCTCCTGGAATTACAACTGATCTTCGGGTTACAGAGGTCAGTTCACCTGGAGAAAATGGCCGCTTTGGAAAATGGATAATATACACCATTGAAATCCTTCACCTCCCCAAACCCCATCCTCCTCAGGCTTCACCCCCAAAATCTGTAGGTATTTCCCAACCCAGAGTTGGCAAACCTGCCAGGAGCTCCTAAACTCTCTGACCGATTTCCCACAAGACACTGCTCCACCCTTGCTCTTCTCTTTCCCCCCATTTTAAGCGTCAATTTCCCACTACTTGCTGAGCGGTCGCATTTTGACCCGCATCTTCACCCGATTTCCCCTGCATCTACTCAATCCTGTTTTTTGAGGATCAAAAAGATGTGGGGGAAATCAGGTGAAACTGTGGATCAAAATGCGACCACGCAGCAAGTAATAGGAAATTGACAAATACAATCGAGGGAAGGAAAGAGCTAGGGCAGCACAGCTGCTTGTGGGAAATTGGTCTCTGAGTTTTGGACCTCTGTGCTCTATTTCTTGCGGGCCAGTTGGCCAATGATGTTTCATCCACATTTGTTCTGCTGCAAGAAGGTTGGAACCTGCTAGTGTGCATGCCTGTACTTGATTACATTGGAATTTTACGTTATTGCATCTCATCTTATATTTCCTTAATTTTATTACCTTGTTTTTAAATATATATATATATATATAACTTCACATATAAAGGTCTGCCTAGTAAAAACCCACGGCATGTGTTTGGTGATGTAGATGCTAGCCCACAAAGGTTTAGGCTAAAATAAAAACATGTTGTTCTCACAGCAAAAATTAATTGGAATCTTGTGGCACCGTAAAGGCTATAGCTCAGTGGTGGAGCTTTGCATGCAGAAGGGCTCCCTGGTTCAGTCCCTGGCGCCTCCAATTAGAGGGATCCAGTGGCAGTGATGGGAAAAAACACAACCTGAAGCCCCAGAGATCTGCTGCAAGTCTGAGTATGCAAGATCGACCTTAGTAGACCAAGGGTCTGATTCAGTACAAGGCAGCTTCATGCATTCAACCCAGCTATGCCTCTGAGTCAATCCAATTTTATTTTGTAAGATGGACTTCATTTATTATGGGCAAAGAAAGCTGGGAAGATGAACAATAGAAATTTGCTGTGGTTAGGATTATATTATTTTATTACAGAATGTCCTTCGCCTTGAGGCTTGCCTGGCATCTGCTACATTTCTCCCTTGTAGGCACCAGGCCAAAACTTTTCTATTCACAGGCTTAAGTGGTTGTTCTTTTAAGACCTTTTTTTTTTTTTTTTGCATATATATTTTTCTGAAAACCGTCATTTCAACCTGTTCAGTGGTCTGTGTTTTTACAATGCTGTGGCAGGAGAAATTAATATATTATCAATATGATTTCTTGTCTTTCTGGAACCAGTACAGAAGCAGCTGCTTGGACCATTTACTCTCTTGCCTCCTCTATGGTATGTAACATCTTTACCAACTTTGACTGACCTGCCAGCCTAGTAACAACTGTTGCTTGAAAAGCATGAACTAGCCACTGTGATCTGTTCTCTGGTCACATCAAGGTGCAATTACTACAGATTTTTCAGTGGTGGTGCCAAATGTCTCTCCCCCTTGAGGTTAGGGCTGGCCAAGTCCAGCTGAGGCATGGAGTTCTCCCAGAATTATAACTGATCTCCTGGCAGCAGAGATCGGTTCCGCTGGAGGAAATGGCAGGTACAGAGGGCAGACTCTATGACATCACATCCCAGCTGAGCTCACTCCCCTCCTCACATTCCAAGAACCAGTTTGGTGCAGTGGTTAAGAGCACGGACTCTAATCTTGAAGAACTGGGTTTGATTCCCCACTCCTCCACATGCAGCTGCTGGCGTGAGCTTGGCTCAGTCACAAGTTCTCTCAGCGCTGTTCTGGAAAGAGCAGTTCTCAAAAGAGCTCTCTCAGTCCCACCTACCTCACAGGGTGTCTGTTGTGGGGAGGGGAAGGGAAAGGAGATAGTAAGCCACTCTGAGACTCCGAGTAAAGGGTGGGGTATAAATCCAGTCTCCTCCTCCTCTTCCTTCTCCTCCTCCTCCTGCTTCTTCTTCTTCTTCTTCTCCTCCTCTTCCTTCTCCTCCCTCTTCCAGATGCTGCCCCCAAATCTCCAGCAGTTTCCCAAGATGGATTTGGAAACCCTACTTGAGGCTAATCTAGCACTGTTCTGTTATTCAAGCAACAGGAGAAAATATTTCTTTTCACTTCAGCTTATAACTGAAGTGGAACCCCATTCTTTTATTGTTTTTTGTACTGTCTCTCTCCTGAGAGCTGTTTCATTGCTCTTCTGTTTTACTGAACATGGTATGAACCCTGCTCTATTGTTCTTTTTAGGCCATAGTGACTTTACTCCCATTTCATAGTTGGCTTTAGTGTTGATAATGTTTCTGTTATTTTATTGTTATATTGTTGATGGGGGGAAAGCTGTCTGGAACAGGTCTCTTGAGAAGCCACCTAAGGGTTGTCAGTTTTTCTCAGGTGAAACAGGAAGGAAAGGTCCACTTTGACCACCAAAAAATTCGTTCCTGAGATGATCGTGGAACCTGTACCAACAAAGATCCATGTGGGACCGGGGCCATAGCAAGGAGGGGAATTGGACAAGATTGAGCAAAAAGATGCCTGGACAAGTAATTAAATGTCTTGCTCATTCATCCGTCATTGAGATTTCTGTTCAGCACCTGCAGTGTGCCGTGGCTGCCCAGGAATTCATTGTTAACCAAACTGAATGAGATTAATCTGTGTTTTTATTTCGAAAGCAGTGTACGGAACAATATGAATGACGGCATCTCTTTGCAGCATCACGTAATTATCAAATCTAATTTCCAACCCTGTGCAACCACAATTAAGGGAATTGTTCAACATCACTCTCCAAATGGATGCATGACTGTGAAATGTGCAAATGCGTTGGCAGAGGCTTGCTCAAGCATATGTTTTTCCTTCTTGTCTGCATCCTATGTACAGACTGTGGGGGGCGGGCCTCCAGCCCAGAGCTTGTTTTGAATACTAGAATTTAATATTATAGCCCTCTACTTGATGGTTGATCTCTATCAATTCTCCATCTTCTAAAGTAGTTTACAGTGTAGTTTGTACGTAACTATGAGTGTAAATAGTATACCTTCCCTATGGATGTACAGTCCAAGTAGGGTTGTCAGCCAATGGCTGGTACCCAGCATGAGATGGGGCAGGGACATGAGAGGGTGTCGTCAGAGCCATGGCATGATGTCACTTCCATGGAAAACCTGGAAGTGATATCATGGTGCTCTAGGAACTGCCAAAAACTCTGTTGTATAACCATAGAGTTTCTGGTGATTCCTAGAGTGGTGCGATGTCAATTCTGGGCTTTCCCCAGAAGTGATATCACACCATCACATGATGGTGATTTTTAAATTAATTTTTCTCCTACTGTCCAACAGAGCAGCAGTGGGCAAGCAGGGGCTGATGGCAAGAGTTCTCCTGCCGTAGCAGGAGATCTGGCAATCCTGACTCCAAAGCATCTGATGAAGTGAGTACTGACTCATGAAAACATATGATGGAACTGTTAGTTACGTGGGTGCCAGTGGACTTCTGTTTAATTTTCCTGCAGTAGTCTAACAGGGCTGTCCCTTTAGATTTATTATAGTAGAAAGACTGAGTTTAGACATTTACCTGCATATCAAGAAATAAAAACAGACTTTCTGTCATTAGCAGTCAGCATTTGAAATCCCACACCAGATACTCACCACAGGAGGTGACAGGCATGATTCATGGCTACGAAAGCTTTCTTTGAAACCAATCTCTGTCAGCTGTTTGCCTTCCGGTAATCTACAGTGTGGTAGTTTTTGTAGCAAAAAAGAAAAGTCTTGCCACACCTTAAAGGTTAACCAATTTATTAGGCTTTAGGGTTACTAACCTCCAGGTGGGGCCTGGAGTTCCCCAGAAGTCCAACTGATCCCCAGAATGTAGGGATCATTTCCCTTAGAGAAAATAGCACCTTTGGAGGGCAGATTCTATGGGCCTCACATCTCCACTGAGCTCCCTAACCTTCCCAAACTCCACCTTCCCTGGGCAGCATCTCCAAATCTCCAGAAATGTCCCAAGCTGGAGTTGGCAACCCTATAAGTGGGTGGGAAGTGGCCGAGAACTTGTGACAAAGCAACTAGAGCATCTTATAGGATGTTTATGAAAGCCTATGAGATGGCTGTGAAGACCACGAAGAAAGAGTTCTATGCAGCCTCCATTGTGTCTGCAAGCTCTCAGCTGGCCCAATTATTTAGAATGATTAAGTCACTACCTTCATTGCCTCCAGGCAACCAAAATGACAGGGAATTTGCAAACCATTTTGCAGATAAAGTCTTGCTGCTCTGCCAGGACTTTCTGGCCACAATTGATACAGTAACCCCTGCCCGGACCAGGGAGCTAGCAACCCTAGATGCTTTGGACGGTGGACTCTCTGGCATTGTACCCCACTAAGATCCCTGTTTCCCCCAAGCTCCATCTCCAAATCTCCAGGAGTTTCCCAACTTGGATCTGGCAACCCTACCTCATCCTCCCGTGGTGGCCAGGGGGGACCTGGCAACTCTAACAGGGCTATCCAACTTCACAGAAAACTAGTTGCCTTTTTTTCTTATAAATCTCATTTAATAATATAAGCAGGGGCAGTTCATATTGTTTTCCAAAAGTAGACTTTTACTTGGTATGTGCTTGATTCATAGGTAGAGATTTAGCTATTTTGTAACTCAGATGGTACATTCTGTTATGTTGAAGGGGGTGGTGATGGAAAAATAAGGTGAGTTCACTTTTAATAATCTAAAAAGGCTACTCTGGGGATCATGGGACCTGAATGGACAGAAGTCATATTGGACAGGGGCTGCTGGAGGAGAAGAACTGAATGACTGAACAAGCAGACTGACTCTAACACATCGCCTCCTCCCCAGAATCACCCACTAGAAATCTTAGCTACTTGGGAACTTACCTCAGATGGTAAGTTCTGTTACATGGAAGGGGAGGGTAAAATATCACTTGCCATTGATAGAGCCCTTTCTTGTAAAACTTAGGCAAAAAGGACCAGGCGATCCTCCTAAGCTTAACACAAGGGCCTGCCGGATGCAGGTAGCCAGCCAGATATGGTGGCCCACCACAGGCTTGCTAAACTTGTTTTTACTGCCTGCAAAACCAGGGTGGTTTCCAACACCTGTCAAATTGAAATATATTGCTGGTGGACACTGTCTCAGTCAGTGAATCACAAGCACCTTAACTCACTGAGGAACATCCTATAGGTTGGATTCAGCCAGCTTTTTCACTCAGTTCTTCTACTTGATAATCCACATCCCATGCAGTATTTGTCCATCCAGGTTCCATAATCCTCAGTTTAAGTTGTGGCCAAAGAGGATGCCCTCCCTTTTTCATCAGAAGAAAAGGTGGCTGGATCCAACCCATCACCTGCACAGAGGTTGGTCCTCAGTGTGGCTGTTTTCCTCCCAGTAAATAATCTGGTCTTTTGTTTGCCTTGAAGATATTTTATCACTAGAGGACAATATTAATTCATCTGTGTTTCCCAACCCAACAGCAAAGATATGTGTTAAAATATGAAAACATGTTTTTACACAAGTTCAAGCACACTCTATCTAGAAGAGAATTCCAGATTTTTTAATTTCTGAATGAGAGCCTTTTTAATTTCTCCGTTCCAGTCACACTCCTTTATTTCTCAGATACTATTCAGGTCTCGATACTTGAGGTAGGGAGAAACCCAACATGAGTTATACGTTAGTGGTTTAGAATTTCAAAACCTACCACATTGCTTCAGACCTGGGTGAAAAGATGTGTCACCATGTTATCCTAGTATGGGGGGGAGCAGATAGAGAGATCTTAGCATATCTTAACAAAGAACGTTTTAGCATTTCACGTGCTGACTTTTCTGAGGATAAGGTGTCTGGGACTTTAATGAAGTTTTCATGGTACAAAGCTTACTTTTAAGAATTGTAGGTTTGTTTTTACACTCAAGTTTCCCAGTGTTCTTTTCAAGAATTGTTCTAACATTTTTGAAGGAGATTTATGAAGTGCACTTTAAAATTTATTAAATTTGTTTCTTTAAAAAACCCTGTATTATGTACAAACAATGAGCATGTTATTGCTAAAATGTACAAAATTTTGTTGAAATATGGAAAAGAGGAACAGGTGAAAGACTGCATGATAAAACAGGCTAAGAATATTGGATATGATATACAAATGGAGCAATGGGAGAGGATCTGGTTGAAAGGTCTGAAATTCACATTAAGTGTTAACCTTAAAGAAAAGAATTATAAAATGATGTTTTGTTGGTATATGTCACCAGATAAATTGGCTAAAATGTACAAAGAGACTTTGAATAAGTGTCGGAAATGTGAACAGCACAAAGGGACATTTTATCATATGTGGTGGACTTGCATTGAAGCTAAGAAATTTTGAATACAAACACATTTATTAATACAGAAGATTTTAAAAATCAATATACAAATGAAGCCAGAAACTCTTCTTTGGGACTGATGGATAGCTGGAAAATAGTCAAGGAAATTGTTTTTACATATGAAAACAGCAGCAAGATTACTTTACACTCAGAACTGGAAATCTGTGAAGATACCCACAGCAGAAGACTGGTGGCTTAAGATGCAAGAACTAGTGGAAATGTCTAAACTTACTTCTTTGATTAGAGAAAAGACATTGTCTACCTTTATGGCTAATTGGAAACCCTTTATTGCCTTTCTGCATGCAAAATAAAAAAGTGACCTTATGATTTGTGGATTTAATGAATAAGGAGAATGTTAAATAACATAAAAGAAAGAGGATTGGTTAGCATAGTGGTTATAAGTAACTGATTACATTTTAATGTTTGATTGAGCAATAAGTGATTATATTGGCCCTGTCATTGAAACATATTTGAAATCTTAGAAACTTTGGAGATATGTTTCTTCAGTTTTCTTCTTTCTTTTCTTTTCCCTTATTTCTTTCCCTTTTCTTTTCTTCCTTATGTTTTTATATATGAAAAAATTAAATAAAAAGTTTATTTAAATATGTGTGTGTGTGTGTGTGTGTGTGTGTGTGTTAAATCTGTCTATTAAGACACTTCAGTTGCACATTCCGAGAAGCTCAAAATGACTTAGTAAAGATAAAGGTTCCCTTGCTCAAAAGCCAGTCGAATCCGACTCTAGGGTTGCAGTGCTCATCTCCGTTTCGAAGCCGAAGAGCCAGCGCTGTCCGAAGACGTTTCCGTGGTCATGTGGCCGGCATGACTAAACACCAAGGTGCACGGAACGCTGTTACCTTCCCACCGAAGTGGTACCTATTTATCTACTTGCAATTTCTTGCTTTCGAACTGCTAGGTTGGCAGGAGCTGGAACTAGAGACGGGAGCTCACTCCATCATGCGGCACCCTGGGTCTCAAACTGCTGAACTACTGACCTTCCACAGCCTGCAGTTCAGCATCTTAACCACTTGAGCCACCGCAGCTCCTTGACTTACAAACAATAAAAACATTATAGGGGAAAAAAATAACCACAAACAAAACGATCTCAGGCATAGAGTTGCATCCAATCAACATTTGTGCCAGTGAAAAAGGACAAAGGTGGTCCCCTCTGACTATCCACAAAGCCTGTGCCCAGAATCACACAATCCGCATGAACAAAAGCCCGTGGGACAAAGGCTGCAGTAATTCAGCAAGACTGAGTGAAAAATCTGGCTAGATCCATCCACTTTTTCTGCTGTTGAAAAAGAAAGGTGGGTCCCTTTTTACCTTCCAAAAAGACTGCTCTGGGAATCATGGGACCTGCATAGTCAAAAGTTATATGGGACAGGGCCGCAGTAAGGAGGAGAACTGAATGAGAACATTCAATGAACAAGCCGACTGAATCCAGCACATTGCGCCCAACCACAAAATCATTGGCTGGGGCTCAGATGTCAGCAGCCCAGGAGGAGGTGGTAGGTGAGCCTGCACCCACTGTCCCTGACTGGGTCCAAATTGAGAGACCCCTGCAGTGCTGCAAGAATCACTACAGCTCCATTTGCTTCTAACTACCAATGATCCTCCATGGTAGCTGCCCATCGGGAGGAGACTTAGAAGCAGAAGTGGATTGGCCCTTTACCTTGATAGAAAAGGTAAAGGGCCAATCCACTTCTGCTTCTAAGGCTCTTCATCTCTGTAGTTTACCTGTCGCACATCTGGCTCCTCTCATGTCAAAGTCTGGAGGCACCCCTTCCCCTTGTTCATTTCAGGTCAACATCAATTCCAGCTCAAAGCGTTTCTCTTTGCCATGACATTTTGGATAAAGTAATCCAGAATATGATGTCTGTCAGCAATTATAGCACTATTTAATTTCTGATCTGTAAGAGTATGAGTTATGCCAGACAATGTGTTTTTCATACAAAGCTGGTTGCTTTGTTGATGTGTTTCACATGACGGGCAAATGTGCTCTCCAAAGCACCACTATCCTGGAGACTTTCTGTTTTAATAGATATTAACAATAACATGTTTCCACCTTGTTATGTAAACTACAGAAATATATTGAGCATTATGGAAAACCGTAAAACTAAATAAGGAAAGAGAACTTGCATTCTTCTTCTGTTTCACCTTGCTTGCATCTTCCTCCCCTTCCTTTGTTTGCCCCTCAATTTGCAAATTGTAAGCTCCTTGGGGACAGAATCTGTTTTCTTGGACTCTGCAAAGTGACACCCACCTTAATGGTTTTAAAAAAGAAGAAAAAAACTGGCAACAAACATCCCCCCCGGCCCCATGCACCACGGCCCCCACCCCGCTCTCAAGATGACCCTTTAAAGGGTATTTTTGCGAGCCAAGCATGCAGTCCACAACCACCCCTCTCCCTCCCTCCTGCTAGATTTAAATGGCCCTCTAGCTGATCGATGGGATATGTGGTCCCTGCCAATCAGCTGAAGCCCTTTAAATCTGCCCGGAGGGAAGGAGAGGGGAGGCCAGGTGGGTGGTCACACTTGGGGGTGGGGCTTGGGGTCAGCCCAACCCACCCCTGGAATGCCCCCCAAATCCCCCTCTGGAGCAAGGAAGGGTAGAAAATTAGCCAGAAGTCTAGGTGAAAAGGGAACGTTTTCACCTAGTGCCAAAAAAACAGTAACGCAGATACCAGGTGAGCTTCAAGGGGAAGTGCATTCCACAACCTGAGAGCCACCACTGAGAATGCCCTGTCCTATGTTACCACTTGTCTTGCTTCTGCAGATGAGGGCACAAAAAGCACAGTAGGGTAGTGCTCCTGATAGAGCATGGAGATCTCCCAGAATTACAACTGCTCTCCAAGTAACAGAGGAGATGATGATGATGATGATGATGATGATGATGATGATGATGATGATGATGATGGAGGAGGAGGAGGAGAAGAAGAAGAGGAGGAGGAGGAGGAGGAGGAGGAGGAAGAAGAAGAAGAAGAAGAAGAAGAAGAAGAAGAAGAAGAAGAAGAAGAAGAAGTTTTAATACCTCACTTTTCTCTACCATAAGGAGTCTCAAAGCAGCTTACAATCGCCTTCCCTTCCTCTCCTCACCGCAGACACCATGGGGCTGAGAGAACTCTGAGAGAACTGTGACTGACTCAAGATCATCCAGCTGGCTTCATGTGGAAGAGGAGGGAATCAAACCCAGTTCTCCAGCTTAGAGCCTGCCATTCTTAACCACTACACCACATTGGCTCCTGGAGGAAATGACAGCTTTAGAGGAAGGACTCTTTGGCACCACATCCCTGCTGAGGTCCCTCCCCAGGCTTTACCCATGGATCTCCAGGAATTTCCCAACTTGGAGTTGGCAACCCTAGCAGAATTTGGAATTATGAATTTGGAATGACGAATTTAATTGCTGGTTCGGACAGTGTGTGAGAAGGCGATTGTTCGAGTTCTTGGCCAAATCACAGTCAAGCAGTGCCCAAATACCACCCTGAAAAAATGTTACTCGCACACACAAAAACTGCTTCTGCCCCTGTCCATTGCTTGGCATACCTACATCCAACTTAATCTGTTTAGGTTTGGAAAGCTGGGGGAACAAAATTAGGAAATGTGGGGGTTGGACCCAGTTTAAACTTTCTGCTAATGGATAGCACTTCCATGAGTAGAATACAACTTTCCTGCCTCCCCCTCTCCCACCAATCTCCCCAAAATGCTTGTCCAGGGGACCTTCAGGCCAAGTTGAGGACTGGCAACAGAAAGGGGAAATCAATGGAAATTATGCCTTCCCTTCCACTAAGGAGCAATTTAGTCTAGACCCCAATCCAGTTTCTACTGCTGTTGCAGAAAAAACATATGTAAGGAGGTGAAACTATTCTTCCCCAGTCAGCAGTATTTCCAGAGCTTAATTGGAAGAGCTCTGGATTTGCATAATGTGAGGCCCAGCTTCATTTCCCAGCATCTCCATTTAAAATGTTTTCATGGACCAGGGTTAGGAAAGACCTCTCTCCCAGACCTTGGAGAGTCACTACCAGTCAGAGTAAATACTTTTGGGCTCAATGGATGGATGGCCTTGCTCAGTAGAAGGGTGATTCATAGGTCACTGGTATCTGTTCAACAAACAAGGACAAGTGAGGCTAGCTCGCTCTAGCAATAGTGAGTTAGACATCAGTGGCTAATTTTGCCCAGAGGAATTCTGCAGAAAGTGTTAAGTGACTGGAATCAGTAAATCAGTGGCTGGTGTGAGTTGGCCAAAATTTCCTTGCATCCCTCAGTTTCCCAGAGTACGTAACTAGCTGGCAATTTCCTTAATGCTGTGACGATATGTATGATGGATTTCTTAGTAAACTATCATATTTTCACACACATATTGTTCTCTCTGGTGAAACTCTTCCCCCCCCTTTTGGCTGGACGTGTCAGGAGAAGACTTGACCCCCTCAGGAAAGATTTCCATAGAAAATCCATAGGCATGCCCACTAAAACTCTTGTGTCTTCTTGTCTGAGAGTTCCCAGGAATCGGGCATTAGATGACTACGAGTGGGAGCCTACCAGGAGTCATGGGGGTGCGGAAACATCATTCTCCTACATCCTTCTTGCTGCTTCCTCTGGCTTGTCCCCCTTCTGTCCCTGTCTCTTGCTCCATCCTCCCATGCACGTGCCTACCTCTCCCCCTACTCACTTTGCCTTCCCTTCCCTGTTCTGCTTGCCTGCCCACAGACTTCTCAGGATGTGGCCAATGGAGGAGAAGGGGACATGCATGGAAAAGAAAGTCAGAACCAGCGCAGTACAGAGCAAACTTCTTATTTCCCCAACTTTAGGATGGCTTGTACCCCCAAATTAGTTTTTTCCCCTTAATGAAAACAGATGTTTCTGCAAACTTCAATATTTCTCCAGGTTTGCAGAACTATATATTTTAGTTTTGACTGGCCCCATGGTGCAGATTTGCCTATCTGCATGAGTGCAGGCCTTTGGTCATTCACTATAGGAACTGAGCTGGATCATACCACCTTTTCTATTAAATCTCACCTAATTCCCCTCCTCAGTGCAGCCCCTAACTTGCATGGCTTGTTGGCACATGGGTCCCACAGTGCCCAGCATAGCCTTTTCATTGGTCTGAAGGAAGCCTTCAACTACTGGACAGCTACAGAAACAATTCAATGCCTTTTCAGTTCCATCTTCCATTATATGTACCTGCCAATCTAGTCATAGTTTTATAAGGGCTTGGTTGCACCTTTAAAATGGTGGTTCCAGATGGGTGGTCAAAGGCATGTCCAACAAGTTCAGTAGGATTCAGATCAGGGGCATAGCCAGAAAAATTTGGGTGGTGGAGTGCTTGGAAATTGGGGGAGGCAGGGGAAGGGGAGAGCGAGATCCCATCAGCAAACAAGCAGGCACAGAAGAGAAGGGTTCGCCTTGGCTGCTACAGGAGAAGGAGAGCGGCAGAGAGTGAATACTTGCTGAATATTAATTGCACCAGCTGGCTCTCCTTCTATAGCAGGCAAAGCAAATGAGTGCAGCTGGCAGGTAAGGAAAGGGGCAGCGGGAGTTGTGGGGCGTGGGCCATGAGTGAGGGGTCACTGCCCCTAAATGCCCCCTGTGGCTACAGGCCTGATGCAGATTATCATGATGATGCTATCAAGGAGCTGCCTGGAGATGTATATTGGTCATACACATGGAAAGCATTCCCAGTTCTCTCTTGCTAATCGGGGAATAATCTACTAAATTTATGCATGGAAAGCATGCTCAGTTCCCTCTTAGTAATCCAGGAATAATGTGCTTAATTTATGCATGGAAAGCATGCCCAGTTCTCTCTCACTAATCGGGGAATAAAGTGCTTAATCTAGATGGTTATCTGCTTTCCCAGAACACACACTATATTGTTTTAAAAATCCAGATGTTCCTCAAACAAAAATAAATGTGTTGTAGCCAAATAGTATCATCATGCTAATTTGTCTGATTATCATTCAGGACTGACCTCGCACTAAAGAAAATAACACGTATGAAACAGATTTATCTGTCAGTGTGGGCTCTAGTCCACCAGATTTTATGCAAGACTAAAAATGTGTTGTTCTTCAAGGTGCCACAAAACTCCTGCTTTTTTTTTTCTACTGCAGCCAACTAATATGTCTGAAATTATCATGCAGAGCAGCATCCAGAACTTGTAAGGGATGGAGACAGAAGGACTGAGCATCTTCTGCACACACTTACTGCAATCAGTGCCTCTGCTAAGCAGAACCTGGGCCACACCTCGGAGCAGCACTGTCTCTAGGGCACGACACCATCCAGTGATTTAAACAGACCCTTCTACATTGTGTTTCTAATGGGTAGGACCTCTTTCCCCTGGCATTGCCACTGACTGTCAGAAGGAGGCAACTGCAACAGCATTCAGTCTATCCAGATTTGTCATACGCAACTGATTTATTTCACTGCACTGAGAATTGTTTTAATCTATTTTTATTGACTCGACTGATGGCATAAGTGGGATCCTGCAGAAGGTACGCGCTGGGCACAAGGAGGCGGTGAAGTGAACTGGTAGAGCACTGCATTGTCCCACTTCAGACTGCAGATACTGGTTTCTTATCCCATTACACATGCTAACTCATTCAATGCTCACATATGTATTCTCACCAAGAAGGGCTATACATCTCCTATATTTTAATGTGTTATTTAAAAAAAAAAAAATCCATTATAATAGTGATTGTAATGCAATGCAATATTTTGCTGATCTCTGACATAACCCCAGGAAAAGGATTCTGTCCGTTAATTCCATGTTTTAGTGAAGCAAAGTCTTACTTTTAAAAAATCTCAGTGCACCACTCTTAACAATTAAGGATATAATTGAATATGTAATGTAATTTGGAATGATAGATTTAAATCTAATTCTCTGTTCTGGGGACAAGAAAAATACACAGCCACGATGCTGTAAAGTTGGTCTCCATGCTAGAAAGGAGATGGATGGTGTCTAATGACTGGATTCTCACAATTTAGGGTACATCGATCTCCAGTTCTGACATATTTATTACCAATGTTGTTTTTTCCTCCCAGTTGAACCCAAACAGATGATACCCAAAAACCAAGCCTGTCATTCTTTTTATCTGTTAAAAAACATCTTCACTATTTTGCATGCTAATCTAACAAGCCACCCTCTATACATACAACTTTGATCTGTAATTCCATTTCATTGTCTGATGCACATGAAAGCTCACACCTTGAATAAAACTTTGTTGGTCTTAAAGGTGACACTTGCTTCAGACCAACACGGCTGCCCACCTTGATCGGAATGTAAAGGTTTTGTACAGCATGCTACTCAGTTCCACTCCTTCAAAAAACGCTGTGTCTCTTTTGCTGTCATTTTCCCCCATCAGTTACTGTTTGGGCACCATGGGCTGGATCAAACCAGCCTTCCCACTGATGGAAGAAGCAGACCCCTTTCACAGCCAAAAAAGACAATGCTGGAGATCAAGGTGCTTTTATTGATGAAAGCCATGTAGGACGTAGGCTGCAGTGAGGAGGACAATTGAACGAGACTGAACAAAAAACGTTGGCTGGATCGAACCTCCTCTTTTTTGGCACGAAATAGATTCTTTGAACTTCGCAACCCCAGGCAACAGTGATCATGCCATGAATGTGATGACATCATGGCACTACATAAATCTATCAGATTTGACTGCATGATTCCATCACCACTGAAGGCAAGCAAATCATTATTGTGGCATTCACGCTGTATAAACCTGTTCACATGTTAAAGTGAATGCTCATTCATCCTGCTTGTACGTGCATACGTCTGTTTGTAAGAGAGAGCCAACGTGTGTTCAATATACAAATGAGACCGAGGACCAATCCCTGCATAAATGTGGGGTTTCGACCACACATTGAGCTGTACATGTATCGAAAGTAACGTGAGAATTACTCAATGTATGTATAAATAAAAATCTAATGTGCACTGTACATGGATTGTACATGCATTCATGTCCAGTGACATAGGGGGGGAAGAGAGAAGCGAAAACATTTCCTCATTACTCAGACAATTGTCATATCAGTCTGGTTTCCTTGGCAAGCCTCTTCCTGCTTGTGAATAGTTTAGAGTTTCCACCTTTTTTTGCAAAGGGGGGGGTGAGAAGTAATCAAAAGAAAGGTGTGCTTCAGAACTGACCATAATGTTTGTGAAATGTGCCTTCCCCCTTTTAAGTACTCATTCCGAACTATGAGTCCACGGAATGACCCTTGTGAAACAAGATTGGAAATAACAGCGATAAAATCATTTCAAATGCTTATTTAACTTTCTTGTCATGTTTTTAAAGTGCTAGGGTTGGTTCAACTCAGTTTCTTTGCCAATAATTACAATGTCACTGTTTCGTGTGAGATAGAGGTGTCTGCTAGGTGCACTGGAAATGAGTACATTTACCAGTCAGCTGAAAGTCAAAAAATACCAGCTAATCTTACCAGCAAACAATTGCAATCAAAAATCACTGGAGTCATTGGCAATAAAAATACGTCAGATCTCCCTCCCTGGATTCAATGTTTGTTAAACAAGACAAGTTACACTCTCTGACTTCACAATGAGTGATCAGAGGCTATATAGTTGTTTGTAAACTACTTAGGGGCCCTGGCCATGTTTCCTGATAAAGCATCCAACTATGTTGACAGGTCATGTTGGGAATCCCCAAATATCCCCATCCATGCAAAATGTCCATTGTGCATATCAGAAGGATCAATCATCATGTGTGCTCCGCTATGTCCAACTAGAGAGCAGTGTTCCCTCTAAGGTGAGTGAGTGTGAGCTAGCTCACAGTTTTTTACCCTCCGGCTCACACAGTTTTGTCTTCGCTCAGGAAGGATGGCTCCAGTCCAGAGCAAACTAATTTATGCAGTAGCCAGACCACCTGCCTGCTCACAACTTTAATGCCAGTAGCTCACAAAGTAGGATTTTTGCTCACAGGACTCCACAGTTTAGAGGGAACATTGCTGGAGAGCCAGAATTGTACATCTGAACATCTTTTGCCTGTGTTCATACACTTTTCCATGCTCATTGTACATATGCATGTATGTTCCAACTGTTCTTATTTACCAGGAACAGTTCTTTTTTTTTTTTTTTTTTTTTTTTGGGGGGGGGGTCCCTGTCCTTCATAAGTCCCTGTGTGTCTCCCCTTTTTTGCCTTTTGGAGAATATGAGCTTCTTGAGTTACTCTTTGGGGTTTAGCTTCCTCCAGAGGATCCCAAAGAATGAAATGTCTGTGTAGTGAATGGCTGCATTTTGTCTGTATTTTTAATTTATTTATTTACTTCATTGATACCCCGGCTTTAAGGACCCATAGCAGCTTCCGTCATTCTCCTCTCCTCCAACTCATCCTCGTAACAACCTGAGAAGTAGGTTAGGTTCAGAGTGTGTGACTGGCCCAAACAAGCTTCCATGGCTGTGTCAAGATTTGAGCCTAGGTCTCCCTGATCTGAGTCTGACACTGTAACACTATGCCATGCTGGGTCTCAGATAAATACACGTGCTTATGCACCAAAGGCCCTTTCACAGACAGACTACCATTTCACAAACTGCATCTGTCAATACGTGTTGAACTATTGGTAGCACATTATAGGACAACCTTTTCAGGAAGAGCTCTAATAAAACACTTGATTGCAGGGGGGTTTTTTGGTGGTACTCACTGGTATGGAGTACCAGCACCTTGGCTCTCCCAAGGTTTGCGTAGGCAGTTGGTAGGAATCAGTGCAACCTTATGTATGACTACCACCATCTTTATTTTTATTATTACTAAAAAACATGGCTTGACTGTCTTCTGGATTAACAGAGCGCAGGCTGTTTCAGACTAGAAACTTTCAGCAACTGGAGAAGAACAAAGTCAGACTAGGGGACGAGGGCTCTGTGACTACCGGTATGGAAATGCGGGGATGGATGTTGCATATGTTGGAGAGCATGTCATAAACCTAACTTGTTTTTGAACATTCATGCTAAGATTCAAAGGGGGCTTTCTCAGCTAGGCCAGTTCTTTATATGAGAGAATAGTGTTTGAAATCACATGAATAATGGACTGGTTAGCTATAAATGGAAGACGTACCTATTATAATTTTCTGGAAATTAGAAATGGAAAGAGTTGTGATTTAGGGCAGATAAGGCTCTGTGAGGAGAGACCACTCCCTGAATCCATGGCACTCTAAGATGGTAAGTAGGCAGGGCTCCTCAAGAAGCCAGTGGAGTTCAAACTAGGTTTGTCAACCTGGGTTGGGAAATTCCTGGAGATCTGGGAATGGAGACTGGGGATAACAGGGTTTGGGGAGGTGAAGGACCTCACTAGGGTATAATCCCATAGAGAATACCCTTCAAAGCGGCCATTTTCTCCAGGTGAACTGAATCTGTAGTCTGGAGATCACTGTAATTCTAGGAGATCATCGGGCCCCTCCTGGAGGTTGGCAACCCTGGCATAAACCCATTTTCCATATTATTTTAGGGTTTACTTTTAGAAAATAAGATTCTGATCTCTGTGTCCATAATGCTTCAGGTTCACTGAATGTTTGGTTTAGTGGTTAAGCATCATATTCTTTTCTCTTTCTCCCACAGGGTTAACATTTTCATTGCTTAAATATTTCTTTGATTTCTCATGGCAAGATGTGTTCAGTTTGGGATAAACACTTTTTCATCCCCCCCCTCCCCTGAAACCATTTTATTTTACATCTCAGTTTTTGTCTCATTTTTAAGCTAAACAACAGGGAAACTGGGTGAAGGCGGTGTGGGAAAATAAAGATCAAGGCCACAGCTGTTCTGGATCCTACAGTGGCTGCTTTGGAGGGTAGGCTCTATGGCATTATACCCCACTCAAGTCCCTCCCTGCCCCAAACCCTGCACCCCCCAGGCTTCACTGCCAGATCTCCATCCTGGAGTTGCCAACCCTAGGAGATATAGTAATTTTTAAAAGCTGTTTGGTTTGTTTGTTTTTGTCCACTGTGTGTGGAATTCCCAACAGTGAAAAAGACAACAGGACTAAATCAAACAGCTAAGTCCTCACATAATGGGTTGGATCCTACCATCAGTTTCCACTACCAAAAAGAGGCAGGGGGCCCTTTTAACCACCAAAAAGGGTATGCTGGGGATCATGGGACTCACCTGGAGTGAATCCATATAGCTGAGGCTGCATAAAGGAGGACAGTCAGGCAAGATTAAATGGGGAAACTGGTAGGATCCAACCCAACAGCTACAATGACTCCACAGATTGCAAAAATGCCCCCTCTGCTTATCTGATGGTCAGGCACTCAGTTTTCACAGGCACTCCTGAGAGTCATACACACGACCACAATTTAATCTTGTGGTTCTTCTCAGTTTCTTCTCCTGACAATCCTAACCACAGGATTTAGAAACAAATTGAGAAATACAGCTCAGGAATTTGACCTAAAGGGTAAATATGACTAAGAATGATTTGACACATTTTCAAACGATTATCCAAGGAGAAAAAAAAGGCAAATGGTGGGCAATATCCCACATGACATGAACCTGTACAAGCTGTGCAGGAATCGCCTTCGTCTCTCACAGCGGTTACTTCACTGCTTCAAGTTGTGAGGGGCTGAACAGCTCAAAGCACTCTGAGGGCCACTTCTGTTTGTTTATGGGTTTTTTACACATTGGTCCCATGGTGACTTAATTTTATAGCTGTATAGAGTTGTCAACCGTAATAGTAAGCTGCGGTGTGTCAATATGGCTGGGAGAAGGCAGGAAATAAGTAAATAAATGTGAACCCAAAAAGCCATGTGATTCAGCACTTTTTAATCTTTTTTTGTTTAAAATCTTGTTTCTCTCTGCACCCTGTAGTATATAGTCTCACCTCTCTCTCTGCCACAGATGTCTCAGACTCCCTTCCTCGTTTTCTTTCTCTCCCCTACATACTTCCCACTCTCTCTGTTTTCTTTCTGTGACCTACAAAGCATGGACCCACTCTCATTTTCTCTCTCTACGGGCCAGTTTTCTTGCCCCTCAGCAGGGCTTTTTTTTCTGGAGGAACACACCAGAACGGAGTTCCAGAATCTCTTTGACAAAATTCTTTTTAAAATGTTTAAAAGTTTATGAGTTTTCAGTACACAGATTGAAAACTTCATTTCCCTCTTGAGAATCCTGACACATCTTTTTTTTTTAAGCCCTGCCCCTCAGTCTCACTGTGATCTTTGCCTTTTTCCTCATACATAAGCTTCTCTGCAACCTCAGCTGCCACCCTTTCTTCCCTGCACCTTAAGTCTTAGCAAGAAAAGGCAGACTAAAAATGAAGTCCATAAATAAATATCGCTGGCCTGTGTCTCTCAGCACCACTCCCTTTTTCTCTGTTTCATTACCCCTCCACATAGACCATTCTGCACCTTGGCTATTCCCTTTTCTTGCCGGCATGTGTCTCTGCACTCCAACTTTCTCTACCAAAGGGATTCTTGCATGTCAGTTTTCACTTTGTAGGGAACACTGGTTGGATGCAGGGCCCCATCCTGTGTCCCAAATAACAGTCATACAAGATTTGGAGGTTCTCCTCAATTCTTGCACATGCAGTGCCCAATGAAGGGGCTTCAACTTTTAGGGTCACCCAGAAGTGACATGATGGCATCTCACGATACTCTTAAGATTTCCCCCCAATTCCTATGATGTGAACCTCAGATTGAGAAAATTCCTAGAATGTCGCACTACCCAGTGACATCACATCTGGATACTCAACCAGAAGTGACATCACAGAATCATACTATGCCATTTCTACCACGACTCCCATTTTTGTTGAGAGCCTGAGCATGGGAGCTGGAGGTTACCAGCTGGAACAGGCAGACTGGAACTCTAGCTTTTCCCACCACACACAAACACCATTTTTCTGGCCTTAAATAGTCCTGTGGGTGCTATTTAGTTACTTGGAGAAACTTATATATATTGCCTTTTTTTTTCTTCCAGTACTCCAGATTCCTCTCTCCCCCTCACTCTCTTTATTTTTCTCAGCACCTTCCCTCAGACCAAATTCCCTTGGATTCCCTCTCTGTATCCCTCCTTTTCTTTCTCCCACTGTCTCTATATTCTTTCAGACTGAATTGACAGTCACATGCTGTTTAGACTGCAGCTGAGTGCTGACGTGGCTGAATGCTCTTCCGTGTCTAAAAAATGTTCTTCCATATCTAAAAAAATCTCCACTCATAGAAACCAACTACATTTTTTTTCTAAGTTCACCTTTCGTTCAAGGAACTCATGGCCCATTCTTCTGTTTTATTCCCACAAATCTTCCTGTGAGGCTGAGAGAGTATTATAATACAAGTCTTAATACCTAAGCAATTCTTTTTTTCATGGAACATTTATTGGAAATCTGTGTTGTCCATAAATCTGTGTTGTCCATAAAATTATTAGTATCGTTTTCTTTGTTTTTCACGAAAGGGCCATGTAACGTGACACAATATGTATTTGTTGATACGAGATGACTGAATCTTTGGTATCTGTTTTTTATTTAATAAAAATTTGAAAAGAAATAAAAGCTAGATCTCTTCTCTTGGACATTTGGTTTTGGTACACAGGACCCTCAAGTGATATTGTCCAGGTTTCCCACCTCATCTATAAACAGACTGAACTCTTCTCTCTGACATGCTGGCTTTCTGTGTGGAAGGAGCATAGGGGAGTATCCAAACAGGCAGTTCTCCCTGCCTGAAATAATAGAACTGAGCAGAAAACAAGTTTTACTGCTCCATTCTGATAAACTGGACCACATACCTACAGATTGGTGGAGGGAAAAGCTCATGAGCTGAGGAAACTCCGACTTTCACCCTTTGTGAGGAGTATTGTAGGCACAAGGCAATATGTGCTTTGTGACATGTTTTGTCTATGTATCTTCCTTAAAGTTGTCATAATAATTGGTGGGTTCACATCAGCTCATGTCTTTTCATGAGTATTCTACAACTAGAGCTGTTTGGATAACAGTTTCCCTGAGACAAATAAGTCATGTATGGCACCTCAGAATACTCTTGGAGCAACACAAGGGTTACGTTTGCTGAAATCACCTGGCCTTCTGCAAAAGGTTTTCAACAGCAAAGACAATTTGTGAGTCAACCAAGGCATGACCCAGGAACTCTGGCCATTTTTAAAGGGCTAAAAGCTGCCGGGGGGGGTGGCTGATTCAAATTGGATCTGCTGGACTGAGGGACTTGAACCCTTTCCCTGAGATCATTCACCTAGGGGTGAAGACACACCTCACAAACTTCCCCATTTGGAACAAAAGAAAGATACCATGTTTCTGAAAATATTTTATAGTCATCTCCACAATTTTATCCTCAGAACAACTTTGTGAGGTAGTTTAGGCTGAAGGAGAGTACCTGGGTCAAGTTTATCCAATGAGTTTCATAGCGAATTGGGATTTGAACCCAGTCTCTCAGGCCCTTATCTGATACACTGACTGCCACAGCAAACAGGTTCACTGCTACAATACAATGAGCCACTAGGTGGGAAACTGAGGTCAGGGAAATGGTGTCAAGGAAAGGATTAATTTTACCTCCTGTTCTGATAAGAATCAGTATACAGGTATCTGTACTAAGCTGACCCTACTTACCTTCCATGATCAGATGAGATCGGACTAGCCCGGGCAATGCAGCTCAGGGTCTATGGAACTTAGATGGCTGTAACTCTGCTTAAGATGGCACTGTCTGAAACAGTGTATCACCTACTGACACACCAAGCCAAGCTGTCATCAGGAAAGACCTCAGCTGGAAACCTTGTGGCTTGAGACATGGATCTAGGCCAACTGAGCTGCCGTGGACAGTCTGCCCACATTTCATCAACATAACATGGAATAAGTGCATACAATGAGTTGGATCCAACCAGCTTTTCTGCTGGAGGAAATTGGAAGACTGTTCCTTTGCTCACCCAAAACCATGAGGCTGGAGATCATGGGATATGCACCAACAAAAGCCAAGAGAGAGGTAATAAAGATGAGAATTCAACTAGTGAAAAAGATGGCTGGAATCAACAACATCAGCCCCACTGGCAGGCAGCATGAAGTTGCCAAGTAAGCCCAACTTAGTATAAGTACTGAAGTCATAATCATCTGCCCTGATCTGAATAAAAGGGCATGACATTCAGTGTTCTAGATCTAGCTCCAAAACCCTAATATAGAGAATACATTCTCCAGGTCTGGACTGAGGTATGACCACAGCCATTTTATATATAGTAATAGTAATCCTATTAAAATATTATTATCCCATATTATGATCCAAAAATCCAGAAAGTGGTTAACGAGTAATGTAAAAATTACTGCAAAATGTTAAAAACATCATAAAACCCGAAAAGTATCAATACAGCCTTGAAATAATAAGATGAAGAGAAGCCCCATAAATCATCACAGAAGGTGTCAAACAGTAATTCTCCCAGCCATAAATTATTGCATAATTATAAGTAATTATTGCATAATTATAAATTATAAAGGACAGAGCAATCCAAATGCTTTCTGAAAAGCCACTTCTTTGGCCTCCACACTGGAGAACAAGCAAGGTGAACTTTCCTGGGTTTCTATTCCAGGTGCCACAGTAAACAAGGCCATGTCTCATGTAGCTGCTACTCTGATCATATTTGTTATGGGAAGGCACAAGGCCTCCAAGGAAGATCTTAATGTAGGGATGGCAACCTCTAAGTGGGACCTGGGGATCCCCCAGAATTACAGCTCATCTCCAGACTACAGAGATCAGTTCTCCTGGAGAAAACGGATGCTTTGGAGGATGGACTCTATGGCACTGTACCCCACTGAGGTCCCTGTCCTCTCCAGGTTCTATCCCCAGATGTCAAAGAGTTTCCCAACCTGGATCTGGCAACCCTGTTCCCTATATCCCCCCAGTGGCCAGGGGGGACCTGGCAACCCTATCTTAATATGATTCACTTTACCCACTTGTAAAGGAACAACATTGGGCACCTTCTAGCAAGAAGTTCTCCTGTGCAAGCACCACAGGGGCAACCAACAGCCTTACTATAGAGCCCTGAGGCAGCTCCCATTCATTTCTGTAGGGCCTGTGCAAGGTAACTTCCCAGTGGAATTAACCATCTGGGTGCTGTGATATACATTCCACATCCTTCCGTTACACAAAGTGCATTAACAGCAACACCCAGTGGATGCTGAACTGACAGAGACAGTCGAGAGTTAGAAATAAATATATCAAAATAAATACTTAAAAACAAGGCTCAGTAATAAATAGTGGAAAGCATTCCAAACAGCGGCTCTGCCATCAAAGCCAGGAAAAGAAGGATTCACTTTCCAGCTGTTCCTTCTCTGGGCTCCCAGTTAATTTCTTCCTTCCTGGAGATCAGCAGTATCTGTCCTCTTCATCCATGTTCAGTTGCTTCCTTCATGAATGGTTCTGCAAGTCAACAGAATACAATATTGCACATGAAAAATATTAGAAACTACACAGCCTCATCATACCTCTATTTCTAAAGCTACCTTTTATATTATCCAGAGCCATTTACTGGAATATCCAGAAATATACTTTCTCTCCTGAATAAAGGTGCTGTCATAAGACAACTTCAAGGCCCCCTCATCACTGTGCAAAGTCTTGTAATCCCAAACAACATCTTCAAGTCTTCTTCATATGAAGTCATTCTGATGCTCACTCATCTGCTGTACATACATTTTCCAGAATCCTTTCAATAGCCACTATGACCCAAGGTGCCTCAGGATACAGACAGACCTCACTCCCTTCTGTGATGGTGGCTCTATTAGAGAATGCAAAGAAAAGCAGCCAGGTAAGTGAAGGGCTCAGATACAGCTGAGAGCAACAAGAAAAGGGAGTGTACAAGCCAGGACCCACTTACATGACTTTGGTGTTGGGGCAGTGAGGCCCTGCGGGATAGAGATTTATTTGGGCAAAGAGTGTTGAGGGAATCCTGCCTGAAAACAACTCGACACACTGGCAGCGCAGTTCCCTGGTCAGGGGGGAAGCTGTGAAAGAAAAGAACAGTGAGTGTGTAATCCAAACCTCCATTTTTCTGGAACATAAATCCTTGAGAACCTGCAGACATAGCTAAGAGCCCCAGGAGTGTTCCGAGGGAGTCATTCTCCACTGACGGATGCAGTACTATATGTTCCCAACAATTGAAGTTGAAATCAAGAAAACCTAGGGTTCTCTTTTCCTTTAAATACAGCCCTCCGGTTCTGCTCAGGAATGCTGCCAAACATTTGTACTATCTCCAGGGCCATAGCCAGTGAGGGGCAGGGGTCTTTTGGGGCTGGAGTGCGCTGGAGCACAGCTCCAGCAGCCCAGGCCCTGGCACGAAGAGCAGTGGCAGCAAGCCCCGCACCCAGCTGCCCGCCCCCAAGCACTGCAGCCCGGGGGAGGCTACTCACTGGTCTTCCGGGGCCTGTGCTGGAGCGCTGCAGCCCTGGGGAGGCACGAGGAGGCTCCTTGCCGGCCTCCTGAGCCCACGCTGGAGCACTGCGGCCCCAGGGAGGCACAAGGAGGCCCATCGCTGCCCCCCCCCGGGGCCCGCACTGGAGCGCTGTGGCCCCAGGGAGGCACAAGGAGGCACATCCCAGTAGGTGAGGGATCCACAGGGGTAGGGGGTGGGGGCTTGTTGGGGGGTGGGAGAGCCTTTCTCCCTCTCCCCATCTCTTTGTCCTTTTTCTGTCCCCTCTTTCTGTCCCTCCTTTCCTTTTCTTTCTTTCCATTCTACTCCTTTCCCTTCTCTTTCTTTCACTTCTTCCCTTCTCTCCTTTTTTCTGTCCTCCTTTTGTTATCTCCTTTTTCTCTTTCCCTCCTTCTTCCCTTCTCTCTCTTTCTTTCTCTCCTTCTTCTCTTCTCTCTTTCCCTCCTTTCATTCTCTCCTTTTCCCCTTTCCCTTCTTTTTTCCTTCTTTTTCTTTCCCTCTTTCCTTCTCTCTTTTTCTCCCCTTTCCTTCTCTTTCTTTCTCTCTTTCTGTCCTTCTTTTCTGCTCTCTTCTTAGAAATGCTCACACGCATGCCATTCTCCCCACGGGTAAAAGACAGAAGGAGAATGGGGAAGCTGCACTTTCCTTGGTCTCCTCCAGGCAGAAGGGAGAACGGTTTCTTCCCTCTCTGCCTCAGGCAGTCTCACCTTGGCTTTGCAAGAGGGTCCCAGTCAGCAGGGAGAAGAAGAGGACCAGAGACACTCGATGGCATGGGCTCATCTTGGCTTTGTCTTGTGCAGGCTACAGCAGGATGCTCTGAGGCTGTGGTCACACTGGCGACTCGACACAATCTGGCTGCGCCTCTATTTGTGGTGCTTTAAATAGTTGCGAGAAGTTTTAATCAGACACCCCACCATGAACCGGCTTAACTGCACTCTGGCCCCATGGTTGATCGTTCAGATTGTTACAGGGTTCTTTTTTTTTTTTTTTTTTGTCTTTCACCCATGCGTATAACCCTGTATCCGAAGCTCCAGCTCCTTTTTTGACAGCTCCACAATCTCTCTGCCAAGTGCTCCAGCCCCTCTCAGCCTCCTTCCTTTTGTCTCTCTTCCATGGAATATATGGGGGGGAGGAGGTAAAGTGCAGATTTATATGAGGGTAGTCTCATTGAGGTCAGTGCATTTACCCTTGTGTCAGTCATGGGATACTCTCAGACTCTGATGCAGAAACAGGAGTGAGGGGTTTGGAGGGGATTTGTCACTCAAAAACAACTCCTCTGGGGACTCCTGATCCAGAATGACTACCTGGACACAGTGACTGACAATGCCTGGGGTGATTATTTGCTTCTGCAAATGGAGCTACCTGATAAAAAAAAAAAAAGGCAGAAAGAGAAGAGAAGATTCAGACTTCCCAAATACCTTGACTTCACAAAAGGGGGGTTCAGATGTCAGGTAATGCAGGGTGGAAGTGCTGGCATCCCTTAATATCTCCACACCCCCTTACCCTGGTATACAAGATTGACTTCCCTGCAATGAATTTAAGAACCATCCAGGATTGCTCAGCTAACACCCTGTTAAACCCATTGGCCAACCAGTCAGAGGGACAAAAAAATGGGCATAAAGGATCTTGCCTCCTAGAACCGGTATTCAGAAGTATGGAGGTTCCTTTTCATCGAGGGATGTCAGGTTAGCTTCCAGTATTACAGCTCATCTCCAGACTATAGAGATTAGTTCCCTTGGAGAAAAAGGGTGCTTTGGAGGGTGGACTCTATGGCATTGAACCCCACCAAAGTCTCTGTCCTCCCCAGGCTCTATCCTTAAATCTCCAGGAGTTTCCCAGCTTGGATCTTGCAACCCTATTTTCATCCTTATGCCCAGCAATCATTGATGGGCTTCTCTTCTGCTGAATCTTTGCCATCTGTGCTCCTGACAATCACTACGTTCTCTGGCAGAGAATCCCACAAATTAAGTGAATTGAGTAAAGAAGAGTTTCCTTTTGTCCGTCCAGAATCTACTGCCCATCATTTTCAGCAGGAGCTCCCTGAGTTCAAGTATTATGGGGGAGGAAGGAAAGCTTAAAAGAAGAGGCATGAATAGAAAAGTTACACTGCCACCATCCCCCAGCAGCATTTTTCCTGGGGCTGGGAAGAATCAACTGTGTCATAAGTTAAGTCTGGCTGTATATAATTTCAGAGCAAAACAAGAGTTATGCTATAAATATTATCCTGTAGTCTATTCAGTAGTTCAAAATGGTTGCAGCACATGAAACAGCAGACATTCCATGCCACCTTAACCTGCATGCACTTTTATGGGCAGCTGCAATAGTATGAAAACACAACCTTTTCCCATCATCCGACACCCCCCCCCGGAAAATAATAGGAACATTAATTTACCATCAAGTTGCATCACTAAATAGAGTTGTGATAAATAAGGACAGTTGGACTTTCTTTACAACGAGGATAATGTGTGTCAAGAATGCTGAAAGGCACTGGAAATATGAATATTATTTACTCAGTCCTGTCAATGATTCTTCTAGAATGTGGAACAGCTCACTGTTGCAGAATATGGTGATGGCCACTACTTTGGGTGGCTTGAAAGGGGGATTAGACAAATTCATAGAAGATGAATTAGCCATGAGAGCTAAATGGATCCTTCATGTTTGGAGACAGGGGGGGGAGTCAGCAAGGGGAAGAGGGACCCTGCTTGTGAGTCTCCCAGGTAGCTGGCCACTGTGGGAAGGATGCCCGACCATGGTGTGATCCAGCAGAGCTCATTTTCTGCTCTTCTGATGCTCTGGGAAAGCCTATGCACAGCTCCTGCTTTGGCACTGTTGGCTATGCAAAAGTTGCGGCTGTGTAACATAGATTAGAAATACAGATTAAAAACAGGATGCCTGTGTCATAAAACGGCAATGCACCTGCTTTCTGTATGGTCTGTTCCTTGAGTTTTGCAGCAGTGTGCTGCACGGATCATAAAATATGCCTCAGCTGTCTTTTGATGCTCCATAGATCCCACCTACTTACCTGGGGCAATTTTTTGCCAGTACGTGCAGACCCAGTGACTCAAAATTCAGATTCCTATCAAGCAGGGCCGGCTCCAGGTGTCTGGGCGCCCTAGGCAGGAAGCCTGGGGTGCCCTCGACTGGGGATGCCAACCTCCCGGTGGGGCCTGGAGACCAGGGGCGACGGCGGAGCGCTGGCTTTCCTGGAGGCTCCGCGGCTGCAGGACCCCCAGGAAAGCCGGGAAGGGGGTGGGGGGGTCTAGCCGCCGCCCCCTCCCTCCCAGCGCCAGCTGTCCTGGGGGCTCCGCGGCTGCAGGACCCCCAGGAAAGCCGGGAAGGGAGCGGGGGGTCTAGCTGCCGCCCCCTCTCTCCCAGCACCAGCTGTCCTGGGGGCTCCGCGGCTGCGGGACCCCTAGGAAAGCCGGGAAGGGGGCAGGGATCTAGCGGCGGCGGTGGCGGGCACCTGGTTAGGGCGGCAGCGGGGTGCTTTTCGGGGGGGAGTGGGGCACCATTTGACGCCCCTGAGGCCAGGGCGCCCTAGGCGAGCGCTTAGTTCGGCCAATGGGCGATCCGGCCCTGCTATCAAGCAGCTGGCTTTGAAGGATTATGTCCAGCAAAGGTCAACTTTATATTGCAATACACGATGCAGATATTAAGGCTAGTCTCAAAATGATTCCTGTGATGGTAGCATATTGACAAATCCACTGCTGGAGCATGGTAGAGCCACAGCCTCATTCTGGGTGGTCTGTTGCTGCCTCCCACCTCAGGTTTGGGAAAGGGATACCCTGCAACCAATAGTGTGCGAGATGGAAAGAGGTGATGCTGAAGGAACAGGTGAGCCATCAGATACAGAAAGTACTGACTTGCTCAGTCACCTGGTCAATAAGGTAAATAAATAAAATAAATATTGTTTTTAGTCCATTGTTTTCTAACTTTGTAATCCAGTTTCACTACAGTTTTACACATTATAGTGTTTTATAGTGTTGTTCTCCAGCTCTGTCATCAAGTCTTAATGCACTACGTGTTGTGCGTATTGTAATGCATTTCTTTAAAGACTGTGTTACTTCTCCTTGGGTCTCAACAAGAAAGGCTGAAAGCCTGGGAGAAGGAGAAGAGGAGGAGGAGGAGGAGGAGGAGAAGGGGGAGAAGGCGAAAGAGAGTTGGATTTATACCCCACCCTTCACTAGGAGTCTCAGTGCGGCTTACTATCTCCTTCCCTTCCTCTCCCCAGAACAAGACACCCTGTGAGGTAGGTGGGGCTGAGAGAGCTCTGAGAGAACTGCTCTTGAGGGAACACCTCTGAGAGAACTGTGACTGACCCATGGTCACACAGCTAGCTGCATGTGGAGGAGTGGGGAATCAAACCTGGTTCTCCAGATTAGAGTCCACTGCTTTCAACCACTACTCCAAACCGGTCCCCAGGATTTGACTTCTCATGTAAATTATGGAAGACAGCTAATAGAATACAAACAGCTTTGGCAGGTGTGCATACCTGTTATTTAAATGAGGCAAAATACCAGGATTAGAATGCAGTTGCAGTGCAGCCCCCTCAAACTATTTTCCATCTGTCACAGGAATGTGAGTGCTGTGCTTTCCAGGGAGATGTAACGGAGCTCTTTGAACTCTCCAGAACTGTGATTGAGTGGATTAAAATTTTAGTATTTAGTATTTAGGGGAATTACTCAGTCTGTCTGTATACTTGTTTTATCAACTTGGTTATGTTTTTTGTATTATTATAGGCTTTCTGTGTGTAATTCTACTATATGATAGATAATAATAATAGCCCTTTGCTCCTTGGAGGATCAGATTTAAAAAAAAACCACCAGAATTCGCCCATGATTCTGGCTTCTCTTCAAAGCACAAAAAGTAGTTTTTCTGATTATAAAAACAAGGCATATTGTGCAACTACTTGGGCTAACAGGTATAAATGAGCAAAAGTACTGCAGTTACTTGGATAATTCAGATTTCTAAATCAAAAAATCCAATCACATACCTGCCCCCCCCAAAAAAAAAAAACCAGTTCAACCCACTGAATTTAGAAAAGCATTTTATTTTTGTGTATAACGTGTGGTGCACAATCTTCATAGGTTTGGAGGCTGTGGTGAGATGGTTAAAGCAGAGTTGGCTGGAACTGAATCCAGAAAAGACAGAGGTTCTGGGGCTGGGTGGGGGGAGCCTTGATTGGGTTGCCATCTCCCGACTCTTGAGAGTGTGACTCTATCACCAACACAGGGCCTGAAGAACCTGGGCTTGACTTTCTAACCCTCGACCATGGAGGCCCAGGTTGTGAAGGTTGCCAAGCTGGTGTTTCTCCAACAATGCCAGGTTAGGCAACTGGCTCCCTACCTGTCTCACCCCGACCTAGCCATGGTGACATGCAACAGTCACCTCCAGGGTAGACTACTGTAATTCGCTCTACATGGGCCTACCTTTGTGCCTGACCTGATCCATCTGATCCAGAACACAGCCGCGCAGGTCCTTACTGGGACACCCCCCTGCCCCAGAAAGCACACATTCAACTTGTGCTACGCAAGCTGCACTGGCTTCCAATAGAGCACCAGATCAGATTCAAGGTTTTGGTCTTGACCTTTAAGGCCTTTAGTGGTCAGGGACCTACATACCTTCAAGACCGTCTTTCCCAGTATGCCCCTGGAAGAGGGTTACGCTCAGGAAATAAGAACCTCCTGGTGGTCCCTGGGCCAAGAGAGGTCTGGCTGTCCTCAACCAGGGCCAGGGCTTTTTTGGCCCTGGCCCCACCTCACAGAACTCTGGGCCAGAAAACATCCAAGCCCTGTGGGAGTGATTAGCTTTCCGGGATAGTATGGCATCTGGCACTCTCATATGCTCTCCCCATCCCTTGTTGTAATCCCTCCCCCCTTTAAGGCTGGGGGACTGAATTTTTCCCACCATCTGGAATGTATATTGTCTTATTTATTGATCTGTTCTTAGGTAATTTTAATGTCGGTTTTTAATTTAAATTACTCATTATATATTACTTTGTTGTAAGCTGCCCTGTAGAGAAGGGCAGCCTAGTAAATCTAATAAAGAAATAAAGAAATAAAACTGAGATATTTTTCCATCTAATCCAAAATAAAATAGCAGACTTATTCTGACTGTATTTATTTATATTTATTCATTCATTCATTGGATTTATACCCCACCCTCCTCGCCGAAGCAAGCTCAGGGTGGCTTACAATTTCATACAATGAAGACATTTTTTAAAAATATGAAAGAATTGATTCAGAATATTGCTGCTCTTAACATTTCTGCATAAATAACAGTAACCTAGTAGAATTCTGGAATACTTAGGAGATGCTAAGCAAGTAGGCTTTTATTGGTTGTAACTCTGCCTAAGATGGCACTGTTGGAAACTGAAAGGCTCACCTATTGATACACAAAAGCAAGCTGACATCAGGAAAGTCCTCAGCTGGAAACCTTGTGGCTTGAGACATGGATCTAGCCCACTGAGCTGCCATTGACAGTCTGCCCACAGTTCATCATCATAACATGGAATAAGTGCATACAGTGAGTTGGATCCAACCAGCTTTTCTGCTGGGGGGAAATGGAAGACTGTCCCTTTGATCACCCAAAATCACAAGGTTGGAGATCATGGGATATGCACTAACAAAAGCCAAGCGAGATGTAGTAAAGATGAGATCTCAACTAGTGAAAAAGATGGCTGGAACCAACTCAGCATCAGCCCCACTGGCAGGCCGCATCAACTTGCCAAGTAAGCCCAATGCAGTTACAGTCTTCTGTCCTGGCATGACATTCAGTGTTCTAGATCTACTTCCGGAATCCTAATATAGAGAATACATTCTCCAGGTCTGGATTTAGGTATGACCACAGCCATTATATATATTAATAACCATCTCATTAAAATATTATTATCCTGTATTATGATCCAAAAATCCAGAAAGTGGCCAACATCATTTAAAAACTTCATAAAAACAGAAAGCACCAATACAGCCTTGAAAAAAATACCAGGAGAAGCCCCATATATCATCATAGAAAGTGTCAAATAGTAACACTTCCAGCCATAAATGATAGTGTAATTATAAGTAATTATTACATAATTATAAATTACAAAGGTCAGAGCAACCCAAATACATTCTGAAAAACCACCTCTTTGGTCCCCACACTGGGGGACGAGCAAGGTGAATTTTCCTGGGTTCCTATTCCAGGTGCCACAGTAAACAAGGCCCTGTCTCATGTATTTGCTCACCCCAGGGCCTCCAAGTAAGATCTTAATGTAGGGATGCCAGCACCTAGGTGGGACCTGGGAATCCCCCAGAATTGCAGCTCATTTCCAGAGTACAAAGATCAGTTCCCCTGGAGGATATGGATGCTTTGGAGGGTGGACTCTATGGCATTGTGAGGTCTCTGTCCTCCCCGGGCTCCATCCTCAGATCGCCAGGAATTTCCCAACCAGGATTTGCACCTCCATTCCCCCATTCCCCCTCAGTGGCCAGGGGGGACCTGGCAACCCTATCTTAATGTGATTCACTTTACCCACTTATAGAAGAGCAACGTCAGGCACCATCTAGCAAGACGTTCTCCCATCCAAGCACCACAGGAGCAACCAACAGCCTCACTATAGAGCTCTGAGGCAGCTCCCATTGATTTCTGTAGGGCTTGTGCAAGACAACCGCCCACTGGAATTAACAATCTTAGCGCTGTGACATTCGAGAGTTAGGAATAAATATATAAATACAGAAAAACAAGGCTCAGTAATAAATAGTGGAAAGCAGCTCTGTGGTCAAAAACAGGAATAGCAGATTTCGCTTTCCAGCTCGTCCTTCTATAGGCTCCCAGTTAATTTCTTCCTTCCTGGAGATCACCGGTACCTGCCCTGTTCATCCCTGTTCAGGTGCTTCCTTCATGGCTCATTGTTTTCTTTATTCTGCAAGGCAACAGAATACAACATTGCATGTGAAAAATATCAGAAATAGCAAAGTCTCATCAGTGTTTGCTCTTTGTACTCCAACGCCTAGGTGTACTTTATCCAGCCTCAATCAAAAGTCGCCATTAATTTTGTATTGATCTCTTGGCACCTTTATATTAGCTCTTATTTTGCCTGCGCACAATTAGGAAATTAGTCAGGGAGGGTGGCAAGATTTAAATCCTCCCTTTGTGCAGTGCTAGCGTGCGTTCGAGTGCCTGACTAGGATCTGGGAAACAGAGCTTTGAATCCCCCCTCTACCATGGAAACTTGCTGGGTGACCCTGGACCAGTCACAGCCTCTCAGCCTAACCTATTTCATGAGGCTGTTGTGAGGAGAAAATGGAGGAGAAGAGAATGACATAAGCTGCTTTGGGGAGAAAGGCGGGGCATAAATGAAGTATGTGATGCAGGCTGTCTTTTGTTTCCCACCAAGAGGAGGGGAGGGGTAGTTTTATACCTTGTCCTTCACGACCTGAAAGAGTCTCAGAGCAGCTTACAATTCCCTTCCCTTCCTCTCCCCTCAACAGACACCCTGTGAGGTGGGTGGGGCAGAGAGAGAGCTCGGAAACAGCTGTGACTAACCCAAGGTCACCCAGCTGGCTTCATGTGGAGGGGGAGTGAGGAATCAAAGCCAGTTCTTCAGATTAGTCTGCCGCTCTTAACCACTAAACCAAAGTGGCTCTCTTGGCTTGTCTCCATATCTCTACTCAAAGCCCCCCTCACCACTGTGCAAAGTCTTGTAATCCCAAAAGACATCTTCAAGTCTTCTTCACATGAAGTCATTCTGAAGCCCACTCAGCTCCCCTCGACATCTGCTGCACATACCTGTTCCGTAATCTTTTGGATAGCCACCTTGACCCAAGGCGCCTCAGGATCCAGGCAGACCTCACTCCCTTCTGTGGTGGTGGCTCTGTCAGAGAACACAAAGAAAAGCAGCCAGATAAGCAAAGAGCTCAGATATAGCCGAGAGTAACAAGAAAAGGAAGTGTACAAGCCAGGGCCCACTTACATGACTTCGGTGTTGGCGCAGTGAGGTCCCACAGGGTAGAGATTTAGTTGGGCAAAACGCTTTATGGGGATCCTGCCTGAAAACAATTCAACACACTGGCAGCGCAGTTCCCCGGACAGGGGGGCAGCTATGAAAGAAAAGAGCAGATCCCTCAGTGAGTGCCTAATCCGGACCTCCATTTTTCCAGAACATAAATCCTTGAGAACCTGCTGACATAGCTAAAAGCCCCAGGAGAATTCCGAGAAAGTCATTCTCTGCTGACCGACACAGTATTATAACTTCCCAACAATTGCAATTGGAATCAAGAAAACCTAGGGTTTTTCCCTCTTTAAATACAGCCCTCCCGGTTCTGCTCTGGAATGCTGCCAGACAATTGGACTTCCCTTCAGATTCCTCAGACATAAACCTCTCCTTGCTTTCAACATGTCAGACTGTCAGCCAAGTCAAGAGTGACTCAGGTTTCGTCTTTTATGAGTGCATTGAAAAGTTTCCAAAAATTTAAATGTGAGCTGGAGCACAAACCAGGAACCTGGGGTTAAAAACACAGGTGGCAATGAACAGAGTGCACTTCTTTTGCATGTACAAAGCGGACTTCTCTCCCTACCACACAACTTCAACAGGCCACACAAATCTGGCATTCTGAAGACAGGGCTGTGTGGTGAAGTTTTAAGGTTATAATCTTTACCTGCTTCCTCCAGCAGCCCGTAATAAGCAAGTGTAAAATTTAAAACATTTTTAAAATTTAAAACATTTTTAAAAGGAAGACTAACCATGAAGCACACTGAGTGACCTTGGGGCAGACAGTGTCTCTCAGCCCAGCCTACCTCACAGAGTTGCTGTGAGGATTAAAAAAAAATGAGGAGAGGTGAAAACAAGCTATAGAGGCCTCCTTGAGCTTGCTGGATGAAGAATGGGATAAAAATTTGAATAACCAAATACTGATTTTGTGTGCTACCTTCTATACAGATCTAGCCAACGGCATCTCTGATTCGACAGGTAACACCAGAAAGACATGTGCAGTCTAAAAACCAAGTGCCTACAAATAACGGATTCATCCTCCCCAACAAGGAGTTGAGGATGAAGACACCTTTCCTCAACCTCCTCCAGGTGAAAGGGAGTGGGGTTTCTTCCCACCTCGGCTCTGCTTCTCACCTCGGCTTTGCAAGATGGTCCCAGCCAGCAGGGAGAAGAAGAGGATCCGTGACACTTGACAGCAAGGGCTCATCTTGGCTTCGTCTGGTGCAGGCTGCAGCAGCCTGGTCTGAATGCCTCATCTCTCCTCAAAGCTTTTTAAATCCACAAGAGCCCGGGCTCTGTGGGGCAATCCTGTGCCCGAACTCACACCTGACCTGGTGACTCAAGGCATACTGTGCTCAGTCCCCACCCCATCGGGTTTTCCTTGCACGTGTGTGGACTTAAGGAAGAGAAAGATAGTTAGGAGTCCTTGGCCAGTGCCCAAAAGGAAGTGGTCTCAGGAGTGGAAACTGGAAGAGCTTGAAGCAGGCCCGTAGCCACGGGGCTGCATTTGGGTGCATCCCCCCCCCCTCCCCAGTGTGCCATGTCTGCTCTGGTAAGAGAGACAGAGAGTGAGGGTGGGGGAAACCCTTTTTGAGGTAAAAGCTGTCTTCATTTCCCTGCTAGCTGTCAGCTTCTAGGTGGAAGTGTGAACTGACCTTTCACTGTCTCTGGCCAGGGAGCTCATTAGCATTTCTAAAGTGTTGTTGGGTGAGGCTGGAAAGTGCCCTATGCTAAAAGAGAAAAACTTTAAAAAATGGTGACAGTTTAGAACAATCCAAGCCTTCAAAGTAATAAGTAGAACACATTTCTCCATAAGTACAAATATGTTGTCGAAGGCTTTCACGGCCAGAGTTCATTAGTTGCTGTAGATTTTCCGGGTTGTATGGCCGTGGTCTTCAGCAGTGGCTGAACATAGCCTAACTCAAACAGGACACAGTATTTTGTTCCCAGACACTGAAAGGCTGGACAACACTTCCAATTACCATGTCAGGTTACACAGGGAAGCCATTGAAATTCATAAACATAAACACAGTTTCAACAGGAAAGAGCTGAAAAACAAACACAATTTAAACAGGAGAATTTAAAAATAAATACAGCATGGTTTCCTGTCCTGAAAAACACAAAAGGCTCTACATCTGACAACAGCACTACAGATAAGATTAGAATTTCAACAGCCAATCCACATGCAAAAGAACCTCCTCAGGAAACAGGAAACCTCCTCAGAAAACAATCCATAGACAAAAGAACCTCCTCAGGAAAGCTCCTCCATTAGCATGTTCATAGTCTGGAGAACTCTACAAGATAATGACTGAGCCCTACCCCACCTTCCAGGGTAGATATAAATTACCTGCCTACCATTTTTCTTCTCACCTTGACACAGAGAGTACTCCATCTTTCTGTGTTACACCTCTGAGGATGCCAGTCACAGCTACTGGCGAAACATCAGGTCCTATAATGCCAAGACCACGGCCACACAACCCAGAAAATCTACAGCAATTCATTTCCTACAAATGTTTGTTTCCATCGCCTGCTCAGTCAAAACAAAAAAAAGCAGCTTCTCCATGCCTTTGTGCAGCTCAAACCTTTTAGCAGGTTTCCTTGGAAGCAAGCTCCACCATGCTAAACTGCCCCCTGCCTTCCTCCCCCAAAAAAATCCTGGCTATGGGCCTGGCTAGAAGAGGAAAGGCAACAATCTGAATGGCCCTTCCGCACACGATGCAGGCCCAGCGCTGAAAGCAGGACTGCAAGAGCCCTCACAGGTTGCCAGGAAAAGATATCTTCCCCCCCACACACAAACATGCATACCCTTGCACACTAGATTGTCCTCTCTGTAATGAACATAAAGAGCCATTTGGGATTAGACCAGTGGTCCATCTCGACCAGCATCCTGTTAAACACACTAGGCAACCAGTTGCCTGTGGGGGTCCAACAAATTGTGCGTGAAGGACAAGTCCCTGATGTTGCCTCCTAGAGCCAGCATTCAGAGGTTGCCTGCCCCTGTATATGTAAATTCCTTTTAATCTAGGGATGTCAGTCAGCCTCCAGGTGGGATCTGGGAATCCCCGGGAATTACAGCTCATCTCCAGACTACAGAAATCAGTTCCTTTGGGAGGGGGGGAAATCGATGCTTTGGAGGGTAGACTCTATGGCATTTTTTCCCCACCAAGGTCCCTGTCCTCGCCAGGCTCCATCCCCAAATCTCCAGGAGTTTCCCAAACTGGATCTAAGAACCCTATTTTCATCCTTCTGGCTACCAATCACTGTTGGACCTCTCCATTGCTGACTCTTTGCCATCTATGCTCCTGGTGATCATTACATCCTCTGGCAGTGGATCCCACTAATTCTTTGTTGAGTAAAGAAGGGTTTCCTTTTGCCTACCTGTTTCAGTGGGAGCTCCCTGAGTTCTAGTATTATGAGGGAGGGAGGAAAGCTTAAAAGCTATCCAGAAAAGGCATGAATAGAGCCATTACACTGCTACTGTCACCCAGCAACATTTTTCCTGGGGCTGGGAAGAATCAACTCTGCCATAGGTTAGGTCTGGATATATATAATTTCAATGCAAAACCAGAATTATGCTATGAATATTACTCTGTAGTCTATTCAGTAGTTCAAAATGAACCTGGTTTCAGTGCATGAAACAGCAGACATTCCATGCCACCTTAATGTGCATGCACTTTTATGGACAGAATCATAGAATCGTGGAGTTGGATCATCTAGTCCATACAGATCATCTAGTCCAACCCCCTGCCCAATGCAGGACCAGCTGCAGTAGTATAAAAGTGCATCCTTTTCCCACTACCCAACCTCCCCCCCCAAGCAAAATAATAGGACCATTAAGCTACCATCAAGTCGCATCACTAAATAGGGATCGTGATAAATAAGGACAGTTGGAATTTATTATATGTAAGGTTTACAACAAGGATAATGTGTCCAGAATGCTGAAAGGCACTTGAAATATGAATATTATTAGCTCAATCCTGCCAATGATTCTAGAACTTGGAACAGCTCACTGCTGTGAAATATGGTGATGGCCACTACTTTGGGTGGCTTGAGAGGGGGAGTAGACAAAGTCATAGAAGATGAATAAGCCATGAGGGCTAAATGGACCTTCCATGTTTGGAGACAGTGAATACTAGGTGTTGCAGGGGGACAGCAAGGGGAAGAGGTGAACCTACTTGTGGGTCTCCCAGGTACTTCTAGTTGGCCACTGTGGGAAGGACACTGGGCCATGGTCTGATCCAGAAGAACTCATTTTCTGCTCTTCTGATGCTCTGGGGAAAACCTATGCACAGCTCCTGGTTTGGCATTGCTGGTTATGCAACATTACAGCTGTGTAACACAGATTAGAAATACAGATTAAAAAGTGGTTGTCTGTGCCATAAACCCACAATGCACCTTCCTTATGTATGGTCTGTTTCTTGAGTTTTGCAGTGGTGTGCTGCACAGGTCATAAAATATGCCTCAGCTGTCTTTTGATGCTCCCTAGATCCCACTTATTTACCTGTCGCAATTTTTTGCCAGTAGGTGCAGACCCAGTGACTCCAAATGCCTAAATTCAGATTCCTATCAAGCAGCTGGCTTCAAAAAATTATGTCCAGCAATTGTCAACTCTAGCAAGTACTTAGATGGGAGACCTCCTTGAAATACCAGCAGTCAGGAGGACAGGGACAGGCTTTATTCAGCCACCTCTCCTAGGGTTGCCAGCCTCCAGGTGGGGCCTGGAGTTCTCCCACTATTACAACTGATCTTCAGCTGACAGAGATCAGCTCCCCTGGAGAAAATGGCTGCTTTGAATGGTAGACTCTATGGCACGGTACCATGCTAAGGCCCCTCCCCAGACCCCACCCTCTCCTGGATCCACCACTAAACTCTCCAGGTATTTTCCAACCCAGACGTGGCAACACGAAGCTCTCCAGATATCCTCCAGGCCCCCAGTAGGGGTCAATCACCAAAGGTTGCCCTGGCTTCCAGGTGCAGATGACCACACAGAGGGACAAAATAAAAAAATACAAAAAAAATAGTATTGTATAGGGATTGTTCGATCTGTCTGTATACCCATTGTATCAATTTGGTAACATATTTCATATTTTTATATGCTTCCTCTGTGTGATTCTGCCATATGATAAATAATAATGGCCCTTTGCTCCTTGGAGGACCAGCCCCCCCAAAAAAAGAAAAATTATACATAGAATTAGCCCAAGATTGTGGCTTCTCTCAAAGCACAAAAAGTGGTTTTTCTGATTATAAAAACAAAGCATCTCATGCAACTTCCCTCCTCTATTGTTCATTTAAATCAACCACCCTTAGTTGTTGCGATATACTGGGTTCAGATGCGTTAAAATGATCAGCTCATAGTTTATTAGTGATTTAGCAAGGGAAAGAAGACTGAAATCCCTGGCCCAAAAGCCTGGTATTTATGCCTGGAAAAGGTTACACCTAAAACACACCCCACTTCCAGAACCAGGCTATTTACACTCCATTGTTTCCCAATTGGTTTTCTCCAGGATCCTTGTCTCCCTACTGGTCCATTCTAGGATCCTAGCAAGCCATTGTTATGCGTCCTAAGCTAAGCCCTTCTGCAAGTACAGTTCAGGCTCAATACAGAACAGTTGTGGAACATCTGTTCTGCCTATGAAAGGCCCCCAGTTCAAACACCAGCATCACCAAGTAAAAAATCAGATACGTGGTGGCGTGAAAGACCTCCACTTGAGACACTGGAAAGCCACAACATGGATCTTGGCCAGCCAAGGGTCCAACACAGTCTAAGGCTGCTTCAAGTGTTTACTCCTGTATGATCCAGGTGTCAACGATTTTGATAGGGCACACAATCCAATCCATCTGTCACTCTTATTTATTAATTTATTTCTATCCCACCTTTCACCTCAATTAGGACCCAAAGCAGCTTCCATCATTCCCTTCTCCTCCCTTTTATCCTCACAACACCCCTGTGTTCAGTTTGGCTGAGAGTGTGTAACTGACCCAAGGTCACCCGGCAAGCTTCCATGGCACAGGTGGGGATTCGAACCTGGATTTCCCAGATCACCAGTCCAACACTTTAACCACTGCACCATGCTGGCTCTCCCCCATCCAGTTTTAGTACATTTAAGTGCTTGTGAGTTGTGCCTAAAGCTACCAAAACCTGCAGAGTAAAACCAAGGCCTCTGCTGCAGAAATCATCCTAGATGTTGGCTTTCAGAAAGCTGGGAAAGCAGTTTGCATTTGATGAGGCCTTTGTGCTCCAACGCTGACTTGACAGAAGGAATTTTACTGTGTTGCTGTCATTTCTTTTGTTCTGTTGTTCAGGGTGTTGTAGTTTTTCTCCCAGCATTTTAAATGTATATAGAGTTGTGTGGGTGTAAATGCTCAAACACACACACATGCACACACATAGAGGAGCTGTTTGGGCTAACGGTATAAATGGGCAAAAGTACTGCAGTTACAGGGATTGTTCCAGATTTCTAAATCAAAAGATCCAACCACACACCTGCCCCACCCCCAAAAAACCTCAGTTCAAAATAATGAGTTAAGAAAAACATTTTATTTTCATGTATAACATGTGGTGCACAGTCTTCATAAAACTGAGGCATTTTCCCCTCTAATCCAAAAAAATAGCAAACTTATTCTGAGGAGTTATTCTGACAGTATGTCATACAATGAAGACATTTTTTTTAAATGAAAGAGTTGATTCAGAACATTGCTGCTCTTAACATTTCTGCATAAATAGCAGTAACTTAACAGAACTCTGGAATACCTAGGCGATGATACCCAAGTGATGTTTTATTGAAACTTTGTCACAGTTGAATATTACCATTAGCCATGCTTATTCTGTGAGCCTGTTGCAATCTTTCCCCTTTAACTATCATGGAATTGTGTTCCCAATCTACTATGCCAGACGAAAAAAAATATCTTTCAGTGCAATCCTAACAAGTGTTATATGATTCTCAATCCATGACTTCAGTGGAACTTCGTGGCGAAAAGTGCTGTCAAGTCACAGCTGATTTAGGGCAACCCCATAGGGTCTTCAAGGCAAGAGACGTTCAAAGGCCATTGCCTGTCTCTGCCTAGAGACCCTGAACTTCCTTGGAGGACTTCCATCCAAATACTAACCAGGGATGACCCTACTTAGCTTCCGTGATCTGATGAGATCAAGGCTAGCCTGGGCCACTCAGGTCAGGGTCAGTGGAACTTAGATGGCTGTAACACTGCCTAAGATGGCGCTGTTTGAAACTGAAAGGCTCACCTACTGATACACCAAGGCAAGCTGACATCCGGAAAGACCTCAGCTGGAAACCTTGTGGCTTGAGACATGGATCTAGCCCACTGAGCTGTCATGGACAGTCTGCCCTCATCTCATCAACATAACATGGAACAAGTGCATACAATGAGTTGGATCCAACCAGCTTTTCTGTTGGGGCAAAATGGAAGACTGTCCCTTTGATCACACAAAACTAACATGCTGGAGACCATGGAATATGCACCAACAAAAGCCAAGTGGGATGTAGTAAAGATGGGAACTCAACTTGTGAAGAAGATGGCTGGAACTAATTCAACATCAGCCCACTGGCAGGCAGCATCAACATCAGCCGAGTAAGCCCACCTTAGAATACATGCTACAGTCGCAATCATCTGCCCTGGTCTGAATAAAAGGGCATGACATCCAGTGTTCTAGATCTAGCTCTGGAACCCTAATAAGGAAAATACATTCTCCAGGTCTGGATTTCGGTATGACCACAGCCATTATATATATTAATAATCATCTCAGTCCAATATTATTATCCCATATTATGATGCAAAAATACAGAAAGTGGCCCACGAGTCATTTTAAAATTACTGCAATATCTTAAACATATCATAAAAACAAAAAGTACCAATTCAGCCTTGAAATAACAAGACCAAGAGAAGCCCCATAAATTATCACAGAAGGTGTCAAACATTAAGACTCCCAGCTATAAATTATTACATAATTTTAAGTAATTATTACATACTTATAAATTATACAGGTCAGAACAACCCAAATGCTTTCTTTGGCCCGCACACTGGGGAACAAGCAAGGAGAACTTTCCTGGGTTTCTATCCCAGGTGATTCACTTTACCCACTTGTAAAGGAACAACATTGGGCAAGAAGTTCTCCCACGCCAGCACTATGGGAGCAACCAACAGCCTCACAGTGCTCTGAGGCAGCTCCCATTGGTTTCTGTAGGGCCTGTGCAAGACAGCTTCCCACTGGAATTAACCATCTGGCATCCTGGTGCTGTGACATACATTCCACATCCTTCCGTTACACAAAGTGCATTAACATCAGAACCCAGTGCTCCTGAACTGACAGAGACATTCGAAAGTTAGGAATATATAAAATAAATACATAAAAACAAGGCTCAGTAATAAATAGTGGAAAGCATTCCAAACAGCGGCTCTGCGGTCAAAGCCAGGAATAGCAGGATTCGCTTTCCAACTCTTCTTTCTAGGGGCTCACAGTTATTTTCTTCCTTCCTGGAGATCACCAGTATCTGCCCTCTTCATCCCCGTTCCGTTGCTTCCTTCATGACTCATTGTTTTCTTGATTCTGCAAGGCAACACAATACAATATTGCATGTGAAAAATATTAGAAACTGCAAAGTCTCTTCGACATTTGCTCTTTCTCTACAATGCACTTTCTGCTCCAAGGCCTAGGGGCACTTCATCCAGCCTCAATCAAAACTTGCCACTGATTTTGTATTGCTCTCTTGCTGGGCAATGGGTCTAGCTATTAATCTATATTAGCTCTTATGAAATTGGCCAGGGAGGGTAACAAGATTTAGATCCCTGCCCCTTGGGCAGTGCTAGCACGTGTTTGAGTGCCTGACTATGATCTGGGAAACACAGCTTTGAATCCCCACTCCACCATGAAAGCTTGCTGGGTGACCCTGGGCCGGTCACACTCTCTCAGCCTAACCTCCCTCATAGGGCTGTTGTGAGGAGAAAATGGAGGAGAGGAGAATGATATAAGCCACTTTGGGGGACAGGCGGGGTATGAATGAAGTATGTGATGAAGGCGTGTCTTAATCTGTTTTCTGTTTCCCACCAAGAGGGCAGAGATATGGAAAGAGGCCATATTTAATTTATGGGCCCTGTCCATATCTCTGGTCTCTTGGTGGAGGGGGAGGTACCCAGATCAAGATACTCCTCTATCACACAGAGTTTGACAATATCTACTGATGGTATAACTCTGCTGCTAAACAAACCTGTTATATTATCCAGAGCCGTTTCCTGGAATACCCAGAACTATACTTTGACGGACAGGATTCAAAACTTACCTTCCTAAATAAAGGTGCACTCCTAAAATTACTTAAGAGGCCCCCTCATCCATAAGCAAAATCTTGTAATCTAAAGCCCACTCAGCTCCCCTCGACATCTGCTGTGCATACCTTTTCCAGAATCTTTTTGATAGCCACCTTGATCCAAGGCGCCTCAGGATCCAGACAGACCTCTCTCCCTTCTGTGGTGGTGGCTCTGTTAGAGAACACAAAGAAAAGCAGCCAGGTAAGCAAAGGGCCCGGATACAGCCGAGAGCGACAAGAAAAGGAAGTGTACAAGCCAGGGCCCACTTACATGACTTCGGTGTTGACGCAGTGAGGTCCTGCAGGGTAGAGATTTAGACGGGCAAAGCGTTTTATGGGGATCCTGCCTGAAAACAACTCGATACACTGGCAGCGCAGCTCGCCGGTCAGGGGGGCAGCTGTGGAAGAAAAGAATAGATGCCTCCATGAGTGCCTAATCCAAACCTCCGTTTTTCCAGAATGTAAATCCTTGAGAACCTGCGGACATAGCTGAGAGACCCAGGAGCGTTTCGAGGAAGGCATTCTCCACTGATGGACACGCCATTATAACTTCCCAATGATTGCAAATGAAATCAAGAAAACCAAGATTTTTTTCTTTAAATACAGCCCTCTCGGTTCTGCTCCGGAACGCTGCTAAACAATTAGACTTCCCCCTTGAGATTCCTAAGAACATAAGAGAAGCCAATGTTGAATCAGGCCAATGGCCCATCCAGTCCAACACTCCGCCACACAGCAGCCAAAATATACGAGGTGCTATCAGCAGGTCCAACAGTGGGGCCAGGACACCAGAAGCCCTCCCACTGCTGCCCCCCCCCCCAGCACCAAGAATAGAGTGCATCACCTGCCCCAGACTGAGAGTTCCTATCTATACCCTGTGGCTAATAGCCACTGATGGACTTCTGCTCCATATGTTTATCTAATTCCCTCTTGAAACTGTCCATACTTGTAGCTGCCACCACCTCCTGTGGCAGTGAATTCCATATGTTAATCACTCTTTGGATGAAGAAGTATTTCCTTTTATCTGTTCTAACCCGACTGCTCAGCAATTTCATGGAATGCCCACGAGTTCTTGTATTGTGAGAAAGGGAGACAAGTACTTCTTTCTCAACCTGCTCAATCCCATTCATAATCTTATAAACCTCAATCATGTCACCCCTCAGCCGTCGTTTCTCCAAGCTAAAGAGCCCCAAGCTAAAGAGCCCCAAGCTAAAGAGCCCCAAGCATCCTCAGATGTAAACCTCTCCTTGCTTTCGTCACATTGTCAGCCAATTCAAGAGTGTCTCAGGTTTTATCTTTTATGAGAATGTTGAAAAGTTTCCCAAAATTTAATGTGAGCTGGAGCACAAACCAGGAGCCTGGTGTTAAAAACAGAGGTGGCAGTGAACAGTGTGCTTCTAGGCATGGGCAAAGTGCACTTCTATCACTATCACACAGGGCTATGTGGGTAAGTTTAGCAACATTAAGGAAATAATCTTTGCCCACTTCCTCCAGCAGCCCATACTAAGCAACTGTATAATTTAAAGCATAACTTTTAAAAGAGAGGGTTTTATAGTAAACACTAGTGCTGGACCTGGAGCTGGAAGACTTAGGTGGATTCCCACTCAATGAAGAAGCACGCTGGGTGACTTTGGGCCAGTCGGTGTCTCTCAGCCTAGCCTACCTCACAGGGTTGCTGTGAGGATAAAAAAAAATGAAGAGAGGGGAAAGCAAACTATAGAGGCCTCCCTGAGCTTGCTGGATGAAGAACAGGATAAGAATTTATATAACCAAATACTGATTTTGAGTGCCAGGTTCTGTACAGAGATAGCCAACTGCATCTCTGATTGTACAAGGCATCACCAGAAAGATGTGTGCAGTCTAAAAACAATGTCCCTACAAAATAACAGATTCATCATCCCCAACAAGGAGTTTCTTTAATAACTTCTCCAGGGAACAGAAACAGATTGCCACTACTAAATCCTCCTCTCATTCGACAGTACTAAATGGAGTTTAAAATTAGATGCTGCAAAAATGATGGATGCCAGCCAATGAAAACAATGTACCTTCAGTTCACCTGATTTGAAAGGGACTTACAAGGACCTAACTTGGGCAGGATCTCAGAAATGTCTGATTCTTAAGAGCCAAAATACACATGGCATGGGGCGGGGGGTTTTCCTTCAAAAAAGAGACACTGCTGCTAACACCACCCAAGAGGATCAGGGCCACAGCACTGGGGAAAGAGAGGGAATTCTTCAGTCCTCATCCTTTCCTTATGCACACACACCCTGCAGCTTTTATCCCAACAGAGAAATAAGACATGATATCCTCACCTCCCACTCATGTCAGCCAGTTTCCCCACACACACACCCCCATTAGTTCCCAGTTATACCAAATGAAAGTGCAATAATTACTTGGCCCACCCATCCCACTGCTTCCAGGAGTCCCTGTTTTGGTTCAATCGGCAAAGGCAGCCATGCCTCTGAGGATGTGCAGAGAGCATTTCCTGCCAGCCTGCCCACATTCATCCAGCATTACTACAGGATTTCAGGTGAGGACGGTTTCCCAGGAGCCCCGCATTTCTTATCAGAAACACACACATCACAAACACACCCCACACACCCACACACCCCATTCCCCCAGAAGGAGAGCGCGGGAGCTGCGCTTTCCTCGGTCTCCCCCCGGCGGCAGGGAGGAGGGCTCCTTCCCTCTGTTGTGCCCCAGGCAGGCTCACCTCGGCTGGGCAGGAGGGTCCCGGCCAGCAGGGAGAAGAAGAGGACCAGGGACACTCGACGGCAACAAGGACTCATCGTGGCTCGTCTGGTGCAGGCTGCGGCGGCGTGCTCTGAATGCCTCCATCCCTCCGCCAGGCTTTTTAAACCCGCCGGAGCCCGGGCTCGGTGGGGCAATCCCGGGCCGGAACACACGCCCGCCCCGGTGACTCAAGGCGCGCCGCCTTCCCTCCCCGGCCCGCTGGGATTTCCCCGCACGCGTGAGGACGTCAGGAAGGGGGAGAGGGTCGGGAGCCCCTGGCCGGCGCCCAAAGGGAAGTGGTCGCGGCCGGGAGGGGAAGCCGGGAGAACGGGACGAGGGGAGGCGGCGGCCTGCATCTGGCCCTTCCACACGTGACGCGGGTCCGCTGCTGAGAGCCAGGCTGCAAGAGCCACCACGGGTCGCCGGAAGAAGATATCTCCAACCTCACACACACAGAGACGCACGAATGCCCTTGCACGCTAGATTGTCTTTCCTGTAATGAACATAAAGAGCCATCCAGGATTAGAGCAGTGGTCCATCTCGGCCAGCGTTCCTGTTCAACACATTAGCCAACCACTTGCCTGATGGAGCGCCAACAAACTGGACGTAAAGGACAAGTCCTTGATGTTGTCTCCTAGAACCGGTATTCAGAGGTTTGCTGCCTCTGCGTATGGAGGCTCCTTTTCATCTAGGGATGCCAGCCTCCAGGTGGGACCTGGGGATCCCCCAGAATTGCAAAACATCTCTAGACTACAGAGATCAGTTCCTTTGGAGAACATGGATGTTTTGGAGAGTAGACTCTATGGGCATTGTACCCCACTGAAGTCCCTGTCCTCCCCAGGCTCCCTCCCCAAGCCTCCAGGAGTTTCCTGACCTGGATCTAGGAATCCTTATGCCCAGCGGTCATCGATGGACCTCTCCTCCGCTGAATCTTTGCCATCTATGCTCTTGGCAGAGAATCTCACAAATTAATTCTTTGTGGAGTAAAGTTTTGTCTGCCCAGAATCTACTGCCCATCTCTTTCAGTGGGAGCTCCCTGAGTTCAAGTATTATAGGAGAGGAAGGAAAGCTTAAAAGAAGAAGAGGCATGAATACTGCTACCATCCCCCAGAGCATTTTTCCTGGGGCTGGGAAGAATTAACTGGGACATAGGTTATATATGTATATAAGAGTTATGCTATAAAAAAGTTGATATAAGGATCCCGAACCCCCCTTTCAATCTCCATGGCCCCCCACCCTGGTAATGCATTTACCTTAAAAAAATTAAAACCATAAGAGAACATAAGAACATAAGAGAAGCCAATGTTGAATCAGGCCAATGGCCCATCTAGTCCAACACTCCACCACACAGCGGCCAAAATATACCAGGTGCCATCAGGAGGTCCAGCAGTGGAGCCAGGGCACCAGAAGCCCTCCCACTGCTGCCCCCTCCAGCACCAAGAATAGAGTGCATCACCTGCCCCAGACTGAGAGTTCCCATCTATACCCTGTGGCTAATAGCCACTGATGGACTTCTGCTCCATATGTTTATCTAATTCCCTCTTGAAACTGTCCATGCTTGTAGCTGCCACCACCTCCTGTGGCAGTGAATTCCATACGTTAATCACTCTTTGGGTGAAGAATCTCCTATTAAAAGAGAAGTTTGGAAGTCTCTCCGTTTGCTCAAGATTGACCTCAATGGCTTCCAAATGAAGGAGACGGCACAATGAATGTATAACGATCTCTCCAACAATCTGCATTTACTTCAATCTGCGCAATTTCTAGGGCAACCTGGGTATTTTTCCAGCATAGGCATCCCTCCTTGGTGGACCTGGCTGCTGCTCTATCACGCATATCAGACCAGGCCCATAGCTACAGTGGGGCATTTCAGGGCCGGGCCCCCTGACTTAACGCCAAGGCCCCCTGACTTACCATTTGGCCCAGGTGCTCCCTTGGGAGGGGGTGCAGGGTGTGTAGGGGGTCCCCCCTGACTTATTTAAAGGCCCCCCGAATTAAAAATTCCTGGCTACGGGCCTGTATCAGACTGGTGGCAGGGGGCAAGACCAGGATCCCTCCTTTGTGCTAAGGAAGAGCTGGCCTCTCTTTCGGGCGGGTGTTCAAGTGTTGCTGTTGACTCTTTCCGTCGCACCTCTGAGTTTTTCCTTAGAAGACTTCCCAGCTTATCCAAATTAGCAGACATCTTATTGAGTTGCTGAAAAATCGCAATAGCTGGCTCTGCTGTTAGGAGGCATTGATCCCCTATCTTTTTAATTAGGTCTGCTTTTGTGATTTCTACCAGTCCCCTTGAAGCTTAAAAATTTGAAGGGTTTATGTTCTAAGTGGGCCCTGTGCTGGCAACAGGGGTCTCCCCTCTCTTTCAGCTAGACCCTGAGCCTGCTATTGCGGGGGGGGGGGATAAATCCAAATCAATCAATCAATCATGCACATTGGAGAGGTGTTCTTCCAGATGAGAAGAGGAATTCAAATCTCCCAAATACTCCAGCATGCTAAATATATTTTTAGAAAAAGGAATAAACCCACTCAAGAGTTTTACCATTTAGGAAGTCATCTATATGAAGCTGCTTTGGAGATTTATGGCAGGAAAGTCAGCCGTGAGTCAGAATTAGAATTATTTCTACTCCGTCCTTTTTCCTGCTTTTAGTTTTCATCGATACTGGGGCAGCACCCACTAGAAACAGCCACAGTAACTAATTACTCCTAAAAGCAAAAGACTCCAAAGGAGATTTAAAGCTGCAGCAGTTTACAAGAGGTTTTTAGAATCTTATCAGCAAGCAAGGCAATCCATTTTAAGCTTTTAAAGTTATGCAGTTCTTGCTTCAAAAAAATAGCCCTGTAAAACAAGTCTAATAGATAAGAAAAAGCCTTAAAATGTTGACACTCCACAGAAAGTGTCTGTGCCGGGCGCCACCCCAACAGGAAGTTATGTTATAAATATTATCCTGTAGTCTGTTCAGTAGTTCAGAATTAACCTGGTTGCAGCACATGAAAGAGCAGACATTCCGTGCCACCTTGGCGTGCATGCACTTCTATGGGCAAGTGCAATAGTATGAAAACACATTCTAAAGCAAAATAATTAATTAATTAACCATCAAGTCACATCACTAAATAGGGACTGTGATAAATAAGGACAGTTGGAATGTATTGTATGTAAGGTTTACAACAAGGATAATGTGAACATAAGAACATAAGAGAAGCCAATGTTGGATCAGGCCAATGTCTAGTCCAACAATATGTCACACAGTGGCCAAAAATACCAAGTGCCATCAGGAGGTCCAGCAGTGGAGCCAGGATACTAGAAGCCCAGGATACTAGAAGCCCTCCCACTGCTGCCCCCCCCAAGCACCAAGAATACAGAGCATCACTTGCCCCAGACTGAGAGTTCCTATCTATACCTCATGGCTAATAGCCACTGATGGACTTCTGCTCCATATGCTTATCTAATTCCCTCTTCAAGCTGTCCATGCTTGTAGCCGCCGTCACCTCCTGTGGCAGTGAATTCCATGTGTTAATCACTCTTTGGGTGAAAAAGTACTTCCTTTTATTTGTTCTAACCTGACTGCTCAGCAATTTCATTGAGTGCCCACAAGTTCTTGTATTGTGAGAAAGGGAGAAAAGTCCTTCTTTCTCTACCTCCTCTATCCCATGCATAATCTTATAAACCTCGATCATGTCACCCCTTAGCCATCATTTCTCCAAGCCCCAAGCATTTTAACCTTTCTTCATAGGGAAAGTGTTCCAAACCTTTGATCATTCTTGTTGCCCTTTTCTGCACTTTTTCCAGTGCTATAATATCCTTTTTGAGGTGTGGTAACCAGAACTGTACACAGTACTCCAAATGAGGTCATACCATTGATTTATATAGGGGCATTATGATACTGGTTGATTTGTTTTCAATTCCCTTCCTAATAATCCCCAGCATAGTGTTGGCCTTTTTATTGCAGTTGTACATTGTCTCAACATTTTCACTTGAGTTATCTGCTACGACTCCGATCTCTCTCTTGGTCAGTTTCAGGACTCCATCAATGTGTATTTATATTTAGGATTTTTGGCTCCCAAGTGCATCACTTTGCAATTGGCCACATTGGACCCCATTTGCCACGTTGACGCCCACTCGACCATCCTTGACAGATCCCTTTGGAGTGCCTTACAATCCTCCCTGGTTCTCACCACCCTGAACAACTTCATGTCATCTGCAAATTTAGCCACTTCACTGCTTACTCCCAACTCCAAATCATTAATAAACAAGTTAAAAAGCATCAGACCGAGTACTGATCCCTGCCATACCCCACTGCTTACCACCCTTCACTGAGAAAATTGCCCATTTATACTCACTCTCTGTTTCCTATTAATTAGCCAGTTTTTGATTCACAAGAAGACTTGTCCTTTTATCCCATGACTATTGAGCTTGCTTAGGAGCCTTTGATGAGGAACTTTATCGAAAGCTTTCTGGAAGTCAAGGTAAAGGTAAAGGTTCCCTTGCTCGAAAGCCAGTCGAATCCGACTCTAGGGTTGCGGTGCTCATCTCCGTTTCAAAGCCGAAGAGCCAGTGCTGTCCGAAGACGTTTCCGTGGTCATGTGGCCGGCATGACTAAACACCAAGGTGCACGGAACACTGTTACCTTCCCACCGAAGTGGTACCTATTTATCTACTTGCAATTTCTTGCTTTCGAACTGCTAGGTTGGCAGGAGCTGGAACTAGAGACAGGAGCTCACCCTGTCATGCGGCACCCGGGTCTCGAACTGCTGAACTACTGACCTTCCAGAGCCTGCAGTTCAGCGTCTTAACCACTTGAGCCACCGCTGGGTCCCCTTTGTCCAAATGTTTGTTCACTCCCTCAAAAAACACTAACAGGTTAGTGAGACAAGATCTTGCCTTACAGAACCCCTGCTGAGTCTGCCTCAATAGTTTTTGTTCACCAATGTGCCTACTAATTCTTTCCTTAATAACAGTTACCTGACACTAGCCCAGTCCTGTCATTGATTCTTCTAGAACTTGGAACAGCTCACTGCTGTGGAATATGGTGATGGCCACTACTTTGGGTGGCTTGAAAGGGAGATTAGACAAATTCATAGAAGATTAATTAGCCAGGAGAGCTAAATGGATCCTTCATGTTTGGAGACAGTGTTCCTCTGAATACTAGGTGTTGAGGGGGGCAGACAGCAAGGGGAACAGGGACCCTACTTGTGAGTCTCCCAGGTACCTCTAGCTGGCCACTGTGGGAAGGACACCAGTCTGATCCAGCAGAGCTCATTTTCTGCTCTTCTGATGCTCTGGGAAAGCCAATGCACAGCTCCTGGTTTGGACTGCTGGTTATGCAACATTACAGCTGTGTAACCCTGGGTGCGTTTAGACAGCGTGCTGGAGCAGTTTAAACTGCTCCGGCACGGTGCGGTTTTTTTTAAACTGGAGAATCGCGCTCAGACTCACCTCCTCCTTCCGAGCTCCCCGCCGTCCTCCTGCAGGTGGGGGGGGGTTTCCCCCTCTCCTTTGAGCATGCGCACAGGCAGCCCTCTCCCGAACAGGAAGTTTGGCCGGTGCGAAGAAGAGCGAGCTCAACAGGTCCCTTTAAAGTTTAAATGAAGAGTCCTTTTAAAAATGGCCTCCCCGAGATCCTGGACTCCTCTAAATGCCTAAACTAGGCACCAGTGAACCTTTTCTTTTTTTAACCTAAGTGCGGAGCTCCGCTCAAGCGCAAACCGGTAAGGGGAAAAAAAAATGGAGGACTAAAACCGGAAGCTGGAGGCAGCTTCCCAGAGGGGAGGGGGGGTTGAAGCACCCGGAAGTGGCTGGATGGAGCGATCAGACAGGGAAAAGTGCGGCTTGAAACGGAGAATCATGGAAAACACCACTTGGGTAAGTTGTGTCAAAATACTCCATTTCAAAGGGGGTTTGCTCCAGAAAGCGACGGCTGGGGACGGTAGGCAGATGTTGGGTGTGTGAACGCGCAGGTAAAAGCCGTTTCTGAGCCGTGCCGAAAACGGCTCAAACGGCGCGTCTGAACGCACCCAATGATTAGAAATACAGATTAAAAAGAGGTTGTCTGTGACATGAACCAGGCCTGTAGCCAGGAAAATTTGTTAGGGGGTCAAATACCAGGGTGGGGAGGAATATCAAAAATAAACCCAACGTGCCTAGGTAACATGGAAGTGACATAGGCACATTGGTGATGTCAGGGAGTGGTGCTCTGGTTTTTGGGCAGAACTGTATGGAAGAAATTAGTTTCTGCCATAGAGTTTTGCCCAAAAAACCAGAGCATCACCTCCGACGTCCTTTCCTCTCCTCTCCTGGCGCTCAGCTGTGCAATGTGGAGCATATTTCTCGCTCTCCCTGTGTGTGTCTCTCCAGGATATCTGCCTGGTTCCTGGTTCAGCAGAAGAATGGGGCCAGATGGCTTGGAGGCAGTAGAGGTCACCCTGCAATCGCCACAAGTACTGGCTGCCTGCTTCCTGCCTGTGCAGCCTTGCCCAGCTAGGGAGCACTTCACCCACCAGCAGCTCCATATGCCTGGCAGCTCCACGACAGCAGCAGCAGCTCACTCCAAAGGGCTCTCGTGGCAGCCTGAGTTGCGGGGGGACTTGAGCGACTCCAGTTGAGCAGGAGGGGAAGGAGAGGGGAGCTGCTGTGTGGCCCCACTAGGTTTTTCTGCTTCCTCAGCCGGCTTCCCAAACTTTGTCTGCTTGCCAGCAGGGGGGCTCTTTGACATACGAGGGGGGGGGGGTTGGAATCCCTGAGGAGGCAGGGCACATTTATGGCTATGGGCTATGGGCCTGCCACAAACCCACAGTGTGACGGTATTGTTAGCCGTTGCAAAAAATAGCAGAGCATCTCTGTTTCTTTACACAGAGTATTTACATTTATTTACACTGGACACTGGAGATATATACACAGCTTCAGTAGCAAATTCAGAATACAGACTAAGTGCTACGCAGACAGTTGCTCTCCAAACTGGAGTGTGGATAGTAGAACAGGTTCCAATATATATTTACATCAACCAATCATATAACAGTATGTAGAATAGCTGAGTCATGGTGACTGTCCAGAAATGTGACACAGGCCCAGTCACCTGACCTCTCCAGCTGTCAGTTTAGATCGGCATGACCTAACACATAAGACCATAGCTCACTGACATCTTGCCAGCAATATAACCAAATGCTGTCACAGTGCACCTTCTTTTTGTGTGGTCTGTTTCTCGAGTTTTGCAGTGGTGTACAAAACTTGCAGCAGCTACCTCTTGATGCTCCATAGGTCCCACTTATTTACACGGGGCAATTTTTGCCAGTACGAGCAGAACCAGTGACTCCAAATGCCTAAATTCAGTTTCCTATCAAGCAGCCGGCTTTTGCTGATTGAAGGATTATGACCAGTAAAGGTCAAATGTATGTTGCAATACAGCAGACAGCTATCAAGGCTAGACTCACAGATAATTCCTGTGACGGTAGCGTATTGACAAATCCATTGCTGGAGCATGCTACAGCCACAGCCTCATACTGGATGGTCTGTCTCTGCCTCCCGCCTCCGGCTTGGGAATGGGGCCCCCTGCGACTGATTATCTGAGAGATAGAAAGAGGTGATGCTGAAGGGACAGGTGAGCCATCATATACAGAAAGTACTGCACAGCCAAGTGCATTCTTTACCAGCTCAGTCACCTGGTCCCTTGCCGCTGGGAATGAAAGCACCTTATAGGAATAAGAGGGGAAAGCCCTATGCTATCGAATGCCTGAGAGGAGAGAAACACGACCTCCTCTAGTTCCAGGCAGCTAGGTTTGGGGCATTAGGAAGGTTCAAAAAGTTATGCACAAAAATCAATTTATATAAGAGGACCACATATATCAGTGAAACCAAATTACGTCATATAGTGTGCAGGTCCATAAATAGTACAAGTCCATAAATGGTACACAAACCAAATGAATAGTACAAGTCCATAAATGGTACACAGACAAAATGAGACAAAATGGACAAAGACTCCGGATTTTGATCTTCGTTTCGATGATTCTTCTTCAAAAAGTTCACACTTGAACTCAACATTGCAGGAAAAATTCATTCCTATTATAATCATTCAAAGCCGGGTATCCGATCAACAATAGCACATGCTCTGCAATAGTCGGTAAGGCTTTTATACACTGTGAGTGCTATACTAAGGATTTTTCCTTCTAAGAGTCTTCTGTATACTATGAGTACTGTATGAAGTACAGTGCCAAGAAACTCCCGGAGATATCCAGAACTCCCCCGCTCCAGCCTCAGGTAGGACTTGGCAACCCTACTGTATACTAATTTATCAATTTGGTTAATGTAATATTATTATAGGCTTCCTGCGTGTAAGTCTGCCATATGATAAATAATAACAATAGCCCTTTGCTCCTTGGAGGATCAGACAAAAAAAAAGAATCCCAACATTTTACACAGAATTAGCCCAAGATTGTGGCTTCACTTTGAAGCACAAAAAGTGGTTTTTCTGATTATAAAAACAAGGCGTCTCGTACACTTTCCCTCCTCCACTGTTCATGTAAATTGATCACTCTTAGTTGTGGAACATCTGTTTGGCCTGTGAAAGGCCCTGAATTTTCCAGGGCCTGTAAAACGGAGCTCTTCCACTAGGCCTTTGGAGCTGCAACCACTACTGACACCACTACTGACATCTGACAGCCTATGAGGAGAGAGCCTGATCCTCCTGGATCCCCCAATTACTGCCAGACCTGATCGCCTTGGACACCTGAAAATGATCAAGGAGCTGACCGCATGATGAGGAATTAAGTACTAGCACTTTGTTATGTTGTCATATTTATGGTTTTAATGGATTTTATATTTTATATTATATTATACTGTTCTATACTGCTGTGCTGTGTATACTGCTTGGCCGGGAGGGCAGGGTAAAAATCTAAATAAATAAATTCAATCCCCAGCATCACCAGGTAACAGATCGGATAGGAGGTGACGTGAAAGACCTCCACCTGAGACACTGGAGAGCCACAGTTAAGAGAAGACAACATGGATCTTGGGCAGCCAGGGGTCTAACACAATCTAAGGCTGCTTCAAGTGTTTACTCCTGTATGATCCAGGTGTCAACGATTTTGATAGGGCACACAATCCAACCCACCTGGCACTCTTATTTATTCATTTATTTCTATCCCACCTTTCACCCCAATTGGGACCCAAAGCGGCTTCCATCATTCTCCTCTCCTCCCTTTTATCCTCACAACACCCCTGTGTTCAGTTTGGCTGAGAGTGTGTAACTGACCCAAGGTCACCCGGCAAGCTTCCATGGCACAGGTGGGGATTCGAACCTGGATTTCCCAGATCACCAGTCCAACACTTTAACCACTGCACCATGCTGGCTCTCCCCCATCCAGTTTCAGTACATTTAAGTGCTTGTGAGTTGTGCCGAAAGCCACCTAAACCTGTGCAGTAAAACCAAGGCCTGTGCTGCAGAAATTATCCTAAATGTCGGCTTTCAGGAAGCTGGGAAAGCAGTTTGCATTTGATGAGGCCTTTGGGCTCCAAGGCTGATGTAAAGAACCGAGCAGGATGCATCAATAGTGATATCAGCTCATACTTTATTGGAAGTGGAGAACAAGAGAGAGAGAGCCGGCTCACAGGCCAGCTTATATTCCTAAGGCAAAACCACACCCAAACACACACCCCACACCTGTGATAGGATTATTTACAGTGGCAAGAGTTCCATAGATCCTTTCTTGAATCCTAGCCCTCTAATAGGGACGGGCTAGGATCCGCTCTGGCTATTGTCTCTTGAAGCGAAGCTAGGGCACGTGGTCGAACTCAGTACACAACAGCTGATTTGACGGAGGGAATTTTACTGTGTTGCTGCCATTTCTTTTGCTACGTTGTTCAGGGTGTTGTGGTTTTTCTCCCAACATTTTAAATGTATATAGAGTTGTGCAGGTGTATATGTTCAAACATGCACACACACAGAGGAGCTGTTTGGGCTAACGGGTATAAATGGGCAAAAGCACTGCAGTTGCTCGGATTGTTCCAGATTTCTAAATCAAAAGACCCAACCACACACCTGCCCCACCCCAAAAAAACCCAGTTCAAAACAATTAGTTTAGAAAAGCATTTTATTTTCATGTATAACATGTGCTACACAATCTTCATAAAATTGAGGCATTTTTCCCTCTAAATCAAAAACATAGAAAACTTATTCTGAGGAGTTATTCTGATGGCATGTCATACAATGAAGACATTTTTTTAAATGAAAGAGTTGATTCAGAACATTGCTGCTCTTAACATTTCTGCATAAATAACAGTAACTCAATAGAACTCTGGGACACTTAGGAGATGATACACAAGTGATATTTTATTGAAACTTTGCCACAGTTGGGTAATACCATTAGCCATGCTTATCCTGTGTTGCAAATCTTTCCCCTTTAACTATCCTGGAACTGTGTCCCCCATCTACTGTGCCGGATTTCAGTGCAATTCTAAGCAGTGTTACGTGATTCTCAATCCATGACTTCAGTGGAACTTGGTGGTGGAAAGTGCTGTCAAGTCACAGCTGACTTAGGGCAACCCCATAGGGTCTTCAAGGCAAGAGACATTCAGAGGTGGTTAGCCATTGCCTGCCTCTGCATAGGGACCTGGACTTCCTTGGAGGACTTCCATCCTGACCCTACTTGCTTCCAGGATCTGATGAGATCAAACAAGCCTGGGCCAACCAGGTCAGGGTCAGTGGAACTTAGATGGCTGTAACACTGCCTAAGATGGCACTATTTGAAACTGAAAGGCTCACCGACTGATACACCAAGTCGACATCAGGAAAGACCTCAGCTGGAAACCTTGTGGCTTGAGACATGGATCTAGCCCACTGAGCTGCCCTCATTTCATCAACATAACATGGAATAAGTGCATACAGTGAGTTGGATCCAACAAGCTTTTCTGCTGGGGCGAAATGGAAGATTGTCCCTTTGATCACACAAAACTAACACGCTGGAGACCATGGGATATGCACCAACAAAAGCCAAGTGGGATGTAGTAAAGATGGGAACTTAACTTGTGAAGAAGATGGCTGGAACCAATTCAACATCAGTCCACTGGCAGGCAGCATCAACATCAGCCAAGTAAGCCCACCTTAGAATACATGCTACAGTCGCAATCATCTGCCCTGGTCTGAATAAAAGGGCATGACATCCAGTGTTCTAGATCTAGCTCTGGAACCCTAATAAGGAAAATACATTCTCCAGGTCTGGATTTCGGTATGACCACAGCCATTATATATATTAATAATCATCTCAGTCCAATATTATTATCCCATATTATGATGCAAAAATACAGAAAGTGGCCCACGAGTCATTTTAAAATTACTGCAATATCTTAAACATATCATAAAAACAGAAAGTACCAATACAGCCTTGAAACAATAAGACCAAGAGAAGCCCCATAAATCATCATAGAAGATGACGAACAGTAACACTCCCAGCCATAAATTATTACATAATTTTAAGTAATTATTACACAATTATAAATTATACAGGTCAGACCCAAATGCTTTCTGAAAAGAAACCTCTTTGACCCCCAGACTGGGGAAAGAGCAAGGAGAACTTTCCTGGATTTCTCTCCCAGGTGATTCACTTTACCCACTTGTAAAGGAACAACATTGGGCACCATCTAGCAAGTTCTTCCATGCCAGCACCACTATAGAGCTCTGAGGCAGCTCCCATTGGTTTCTGTAGGGCCTGTGCAAGATAACTTCCCACTGGAATTAACCATCTGGCATTTGGGTGCAGTGACATACATTCCACATCCTTCCGCTACACAAAGTGCATTAACAACAGCATGCTGCTGAACTGACAAAGACTTTTGAAATTTAGGAATAAATATATAAAATAAATACATAAAAACAAGGCTCAAGTAATAAATAGTGGAAAGCATTCCGAACAGCGGCTCTGCGGTCAAAGCCAGGAATAGCAGGATTCGCTTTCCGACTCTTCCTTCTAGGGGCTCACAGTTATTTTCTTCCTTCCTGGAGATCGCCAGTATCTGCCGTCTTCATCCCTGTTCAGTCGCTTCCTTCATGACTCGTTGTTCTCTTGATTCTGCAAGTCAATAGAATATAATATTGCATGTGAAAAATATTAGAAACCACAAAGTCTCTTCGACATTTGCTCTTTCTCTACAATGCACTTTCTGCTCCAAGGCCATGGGGTACTTCATCCAGCCTCCATCCAAAGTTGCCACTAATCTTGTATTGCTCTCTTGCTGGGCAATAGGTCTAGCTATTAATCTATATTAGCTCTTATTTGCCCGCACACTATTAGGAAATGGAACAGGGAGGGTGACAATATTTAAATCCCTCCTTGTGCAGTGCTAGCACATGTTAGAGCGCCAGGCTAGGATCTGGGAGACCAAGGTTCAAATCCCCACTCTGCCATGGAAGCCTGCCGGGTGACCCTGGGCCAGTCATACCCTCTCAGCCTAACCTACCTCATAGGGCTGTTGTGAGGAGAAAATGGAGGAGAGGAGAATGATATAAGCCACTTTGGGGGGAAAGACAGGTTATAAATGAAGTATGTGACTCAGGCATGTCTTAATCTGTTTTTTTGTTTCCCATCAAGAGGGCAGAGATATGGAAAGAGGCCATATTTAATTTATGGCCCTTTTCCATATCTCTGCTCTCTTGGTGGTGGGGAAAACCCAGAACAAGATACTCCTCTATCACGTGGAGTTTGCCAACATCTACTGATGGTATATCTCTGCTGCTCAAGCTACCTGTTATATTATCCAGAGCCGTTTACTGGAATATCCAGAAATATACTTTGATGGACAGGATCTAAAACTTTCCTTCCTAAATAAAGGTGCAGTTCTAAAACTACTTATCACTGTGCAAAGTCTTGTAATCCCAAAAGACATCTTCAAGTCTTCTTCACATGAAGTCATTCTGAAGCCCACTCAACTTCCCTTGACATCTGCTGTGCATACCTTTTCCAGAATCTTTTTGATAGCCAACTTGACCCAAGGTGCCTCAGGATCCAGACAGACCTCTCTCCCTTCTGTGGTGGTGGCTCTGTTAGAGAACACAAAGAAAAGCAGCCAGGTAAGCAAAGAGCTCAGATACAGCCGAGAGTGACAAGAAAGGGAAGTGTACAAGCCAGGGCCCACTTACATGACTTCAGTGTTGACGCAGTGAGGTCCTGCAGGGTAGAGATTTAGACGGGCAAAGCGTTTTATGGGGATCCTGCCTGAAAACAACTCAATACACTGGCAGCGCAGCTCGCCGGTCAGGGGGGCAGCTGTGGAAGAAAAGAACAAATGCCTCCGTGAGTGCCTAATCCAAACTTCCTCTTTTCCGGAACATAAATCCTTGAGACCCTGCTGACATAGCTGAGAGACCCAGGAAGAGTCCAAGAAAGCCATTCTCCACTGACGGATACAGCATTATAACTTCCCAACAACTGCAAGTGAAATCAAGAAAACCAAGGGGTTTTCTTCTTTAAATACAGCCCTCTCGGTTCTGCTCGGGAACGCTGCCAAATAGTTGGACTTCCCCCTTGAGATTCCTCAAATGTAAACCTCTCTGTTCTTTCAACAGGTCACATTGTCAGCCAATTCTAGAGTGTCTCAGGTTTCGTGTTTTACGAGTACATTGAAACGTTTCCAAAAGTTTAATGTGAGCTGGAGCAAAAACTAGGAGCCTGGTGTTAAAAGCACCGATGTCAGTGAACAGAGTGCACTTCTAAGCATGTGCAAAGTGCATTTCTCTCACTACTGCACAGGGCTATGTGGTTAAGTTTAGCAATATTATCCAAGTAAATAATCTTTGCCCACTTCTTCCAGCAGCCCATAATAAGCAACTGTATAATCTAAAGCATCGCATAATTTTTAAAAGAGAGGGTTTTATAGTAAACACTAGTGCTGGACTCGGAGCTGAAAGACTTGGGTTGATTCCCACTCAATGAAGAAGCACGCTGGGTGACTTTGGGCCGGTCAGTGTCTCTCAGCCTAGCCTACCTCACAGGGTTGCTGTGAGGATTAAAAACAAAAGGAGAAAGCAAACTATAGAGTCCTCCCTGAGCTTACTGGATGAAGAACGGGATAAAAATTGAAATACCCGAATTGTGATTTTGTGTGCTAGGTTCCGCACAGAGCTAGCCGATGGCATCTCTGATTCTACAAGGTATCACCAGACAGATGTGTGCACTCTAAAAACCTAGTGCCTACTAATAACAGATTCACCATCCCCAACAAAGAGTTTCTTTAATAACTTCTCCAGGAAGCATAAACCAGTTCAGATTGCTACTAATAAATCCTCCCGTCATTTGACAGTACAGAACTCCTAAATGGAGTTTAAAGTTAGATGCTGCAGGAATTATGGATGCCAGCCAACAAAAACCATGTACCTTCGATTCACCTGATTCACCTGCCTCTGAGGATGTGCAGAGAGCATTTCCTGCCAGCCTGCCCACACTCAACCAGCATTACTACAGGATTTCAGGTGAGGACGATTTCCCAGGAGCCCCGCATTTCTTATCAGAAACACACACATCACAAACACACCCCACCACACCCCTTTCCCCCAGAAGGAGAGCGCGGGAGCTGCGCTTTCCTCGGTCTCCCCCGGCGGCAGGGAGGAGGGCTCCTTCCCTCTGTTGTGCCTCAGGCAGGCTCACCTCGGCTGGGCAGGAGGGTCCCGGCCAGCAGGGAGAAGAAGAGGACCAGGGACACTCGACGGCAACAAGGACTCATCGTGGCTCGTCTGGTGCAGGCTGCGGCGGCGTGCTCTGAATGCCTCCATCCCTCCGCCAGGCTTTTTAAACCCGCCGGAGCCCGGGCTCGGTGGGGCAATCCCGGGCCGGAACTCACGCCTGCCCCGGTGACTCAAGGCGCGCCGCCTTCCCTCCCCGCCCCACCGGGGTTTCCTCGCACGTGTGAGGACGTCAGGAAGGGGGAGAGGGTCGGGAGCCCCTGGGCCGGCGCCCAAAGGGAAGTGGTCGCGGCCGGGAGGGGAAGCCGGGAGAGCGGGACGAGGGGAGGCGGCGGCCTGCATCTGGCCCTTCCACACTTGATGCGGGTCCGCTGCTGAGAGCCGGGCTGCGAGAGCCACCACGGGTCACCAGAAGAAGGGATCTCCTCCCTCACACGCACACGCGTAGCCTTGCACGCTAGATTGTCCTCCTCCCTGTAATGAACATAAAGAGCAATGGTCCATCTCGGGCGGCGTTCCTGTTCAAGGCATTGGCCAACCAGTTGCCTGTTGGAGTACAACTCCCTGATGTTGCCTCTTAGAACCGGTATTCAGAGGTCTGCTGCCTCTGTATATGGAGGCTCCTTTTCATTTAGGGATGCCAGCCTCCAGATGGGACTTAGGGATCCCCCAGAATTACAGCTCATCTCCAGACTACAAAAATCAGTTCCCTTGGAGAAAATGGATGCTTTGGTGGGTGGACTCTTATTTTACCCCACTGAGGTCCCTGTCCTCCCCAGGCTCCATCCCCAAATCTCCAGGAGTCTCCCCACCTGGATATGGCGACCCTCTTTTCATCCTTATGGGTAGCAATCATTGATGGACCTCTTTACCATCTATGCTCCTGGCAATCGCCATCTCCTCTGGCAGTAAATCCCACAAATTAATTCCTTGCTGAGTAGAGCCCATAAATTAATTCCTTGCTGTCCGTCCGGAATCCACTGCCCATCAGTTTCATTGGGAGCTCCCTGGGAGAAGAAGGAAAGCTTAAAATATATACAGAAGAGGCATGAATAGAACTGTTTCACTGCCACAATCCCCCAGGAAAATTGGGAAGAATCAACTGTGCCATAGGTTAGGTCTGGCTGTGTATAATTTCAGAGCAAAACAAGAGTTATGCTATAAATATTTTCCTGTAGTCTATTCAATAGTACACAATGAACCTGTTCGCAGTGCAGGAAAAAAACAGACATTCCATGCCACCTTAATGTGCATGCACTTTTATGGACAGGTGCAATAGTATGAAAACACATTCTTTACACACACCCCAACCCCCCCCCAAGCAAAACAATAGGAACATTAATTTACCATCAAGCCACATCACTAAATAGGGATTTGTGATAAATAAGGACAGGAATATGGTGATGGCCACTACTTTGGGTGGCTTGAAAGGGGGATTAGATAAATTCATAGAAGATGAATTAGCCTTGAGGATTAAATGGATCCTCCATGTTTGGAGACAGTGAATACTAGGTGTTGGGGGGAAGGACAGCAAGGGGAAGAGGTGAACCTGCTTGTGGGTCTCCCAGGCAGTGTTCCCTCTAAGCTGAGTTAATGTGAGCCAGCTCACAGTTTTTTAGCCTCTGGCTCACGCATTTTTGTCTTAGCTCAGAAAAGATGGCTCCAGAGCAAACTAAGTTATGCAGCAGCCAAATTGCTTGGTCAGAACTTTAATGCCAGTAGCTCACAAAGTAGAATTTTTGCTCACAAGACTCCACAGTTTAGAGGGAGCATTGCTCCCAGGTACTTCTAGCTGGACACTGTGGGAAGGATGCTGGACCATGGTCTGATCCAGCAGAGCTTGTTTTATGCTCTTCTGATGCTCTGGGAAAGCCAATACACAGCTCCTGGTTTGAACTGCTGGTTATGCAACATTAGAGCTGTGCAACATAGATTTGAAATACAGATTAAAAAGAGGTTGTCTGTGCCAGAAACCAGGTCTGCAGCCAGAAACTTTTTACCAGGGGCAAATACCGGGAATGAGGAGGAACGGCAAAAATAAACCTGACATGCCTAGGTAATTTGGAAGTGACATAGGCATGTTGGTGATGTTGGATTAGCTTCTACCGTAGAGTTTTGCCCCAAAACTAGAGCATCGCCCCTAATGTCCCCACTGGGTTTTCCTTGCCACACCTCTCCTTTCCTGGCACTCTGCTGTGCAATGTGCTGGAGCATATTTCTTGCTCGCCCTGTGTGTGTGTTTCCAGGATTTTGGCTGGTCCCCAGTTCAGCAAGGGACTGTAGCCAAGCAGCATGGAGGGAGCAGAGGTTGCCATCGAAGTCCCGCCACCGCCACAAGTCCTGGCCGCCTGCCTCTTGCCCACACAACCTTACCTAGCTAGGCAGCACTTCACCCACTGTTGCCACTGGCAGTTCCACCCACACGGTGACTTCACAACAGCAGCAGTGGCTCACTCTGGAGGACTCAGATGGCAGCCTGAGCTGTGGGGGGACTTGAGCGGCCCCAGGTGAGCAGGAGGGGAGGGAGAGGGGCAGCCACCATATGGCCTCACCAGGCCTTCCTGCTTCTGCAGCCAGCTTCCCAAATTTTGCCTGCTCACCGCCAGGGGGCTATTTGCCGCACCGAGGTGGGGGGGTCTGGCATCCTTGAGAAGGCAGGGAATATTTGTGAAGGGGCATCGCCCTTGTCAGCCCCCCCCCCCATGGCTACAGGCCTGCCATAAACCCACAATGCACTTTCTTTATGTGTGGTCCATTTCTCGAGTTTTGCAGTGGTGTGGGTCATAAAATATGCAGTGGCTGTCTTTTGATGCTCTCTAGATCCCACTTATTTACCTGGAGCAATTTTTTGCCAGTACAGGCAGAATTTTGCTGACTGAAGGATTATGTCTGGCAAAGGTCAACTGTATGTTGCAATATGGCAGGCAGCTAGACTCACAGATAATTCCTGTGACGGTAGCATATTGACAAGTCCAACGCTGGGGCATGCTACAGCCTCATACTGGATGGTCTGTCGCTGCCTCCCACCTCCGGCTTGGGAATTGGGTACCCCACAACTGATTCTCTGAGAGATGGAAAGAGGTGGTGCTGAAGGGACAGGTGAGCCATCAGATACAGAAAGTACCGCACAGGGAAAAGGGGGGGAAGTCCTGTGCTGTCGAAAGCCTGAGAGGGGGGAAACATTACCTCCTCCAGCTCCAGGCAGCTAGGTGGGGCATTAAGAAGGCTTCCACACTTTTGGCAGAATATTTGAAATGCAGCATTTTTTTGCAGGTGGTGGCGGCGGTTACAAATGAAATAAGATTGAACATTTGTGACAATGTTAGGCAGTTTTCATGATACGGTTTATTGTATTGCATTGATAACGTATCGTTTAGAGTGCTGGACAGGAAACCCAGGTTTGAATCTCCCCTCTTGCCATGGAAATCTGCTGGGGGGCTTTGGGCCAGTCGCACCCTCTCAGCCTAACTTATGTCATAGGGCTGTTCTGAGGAGAAAATGGAGGAGGGGGGAATTTCTTAAGCCACTCAGGGTCCCCATTGGGGAGAAAAGTGGGATATCAATAAGGTAAATAAATAAATAAAATAGATCTTGTTTTAGTCTATTGTTTTCTAGTTATGTAATCCAGTTTCACGAAAGTTTGATGTATTATTGCGTTTTTATAACATTGTCCCCCACCCTTTTCACAAGGTCTTAACACATGGTGTGTTGTGCGTATTGTATTGCATTCTTGAACATAAGAACATAAGAGAAGCCAATGTTGGGTCAGGCCAATGCCCATGTAATCCAACACTCTGTCACACAGTGGCCAACAATACCAGGTGCCAACAGGAGGTCCAGCAGTGGGGCCAGGACACTAGAAGCCCTCCCACTGTTGCCCCTCCCAAGCACCAAGAATACAGAGCATCACTTGCCCCAGACTGAGAGTTCCTATCTATACATTGTGGCTAATAGCTGCTGATGGACCTCTGCACCATATGCTTATCTAATTCCCTCTTGAAGCCGTCCATGCTTGTTGCTGCCGCTACCTCCTGCGGCAGTGAAGTCCATGTGTTAATTACTCTTTGGGTGACGAAGTACTTCCTTTTATCCGTTCTAACCCGACTCCTGAGCAATTTCATTGAGTGCCCACGAGTTCTTGTATTGTGAGAAAGGGAGACAAGTACTTCTTTCTCAACCTGCTCTATCCCATGCATAATCTTATAAATCTTGATCATGTCATCCCTCAGCCGTCATTTCTCCAAGCTAAAGAATCCCAAGCATTTTAACCTCATAGGGAACTTTATAGGGAAAGTGTTCCAACCCTTTTATCATTCTAGTTGCCCTTTTCTGCACTCCTTGAGTCTCAGCAAGAAAGGCTGAAGCGAAGAGGAAGAAGAAAAAGAAGTTTCCACCACTGAGAGAAAGGCAGTTTGGGAGTAAGAGTCTGGGGCAAGAAATCGGGCAAGGGTTGAATCCTTCTCCTCCCCTCATCCAATGTCAGTCTTCCCCTAAAAATTCCTCCATGACTTTTTTAAAAATCTAGGGTTAAGATCACAGAACTGCAAGTAGCATGCAAATGTGCCCTGATTGAATCCCAGTTAGAAACTTCCTCCAGGCACCTATGGCATACAAATGCAGGTGCTCATTTCTAAACCCAGATTACAATCTGGTTTATAATCCCAGTTTGTGTGGGGAAAACTCACTTCTGTTCATGTGTATGCCTGCATAAATCACAGATTGCTGAACTTAATTTCTAATGGGGATTTCTTCCGTGTGCTCTGTGCAGACCTGGGAGGGGCACAAATGTGAACTCTGCAACAAGATGGATTTGTGCACATCCCAGTTTAATGATGGCAAAAAGCAAAGTCTCAATGCAGAGCTGGGCTGTATTGTGTTTACTGCACAAAAGGGCTCTGTTAACCATCCATGTGACTATTGGCTACCTCCAAGTGTTCCTGCTTCTGCTAGCTTTTTTTTCCCTTGGGGCTATCAATTGATTAAAGGTTTGGGGTTGACTAATCACCTGTCTTTCAGCCAATTAGAAATGCCATTGGAATAGCTGGCTTTTTGAGGAGTCAAAGGAAATGTACTTTAGAATGTAAGGGGAAAAATGGCTGTCAGCAACCCTACCTAGGAAATCCTGATTCTGTCTTGCAAACCGCTGCTAGTACAGTATTATTGAGGATTTAGTAGTCAAAAAGAAGAATAAAAATTCCGTGTTATCAGTTATTTGTTCATCTGTTTAGAGGCCTCCACTTTCTCCCTGATAAGTGGGACCAAAGGTAAGTGATAACAGCAAAATCAGCATAGGGCCTCATAGCTGTAAAAACAGCAGCATTAAAATGACCGGCAGAAACGTTTTAAAAATAAACTTCTGCAGAGATCACTGCCATTCAAGCTACCCACAGAGGAAACCATCTTGAGACAGGCTCTTCTGTTCAAAAGGATGTTGTTTCTCATGCCACCCAAGGACTTCTGATTTCTTCCAAGTGGCTCTTCCATATCATGGGAACAGCCACAGAAGATGCCCTTGAGTGGCTAGCAGTATAACGTGCCCTTGAAGAAGTCAGAATAACCAAAAGACATTGAGTGAAGCTCCCACAGGGGCTCCCACAGACAGACTGAGGCTTGGATCTAGGGCTGCCAGTTCCAGGTTGGGAAATACCTGGAGATTTTGGGGGTGGACCCCTAGGAGAGCGGGGTTTGAGGAGAGGAGGGACTCCAGTAGGATATAGTGCCATAGAGTCCACCATCCAAAGCGGCCATTTTCTCCAGGGGAACTGATGTCTGTCACCTGGAGATTAGTTGTAATAACGGAAAATCTCCAGGTGCCACCTGGAAGTTGGCAACCCCACTTGGGTTTTATGAACACATTCCACATGCTCTAGAAGGCCTCTGCTACACAGCTCATTTCCTCTTCCCCTAGCACTTCCATTTGAGCAAGCACTCACTGAAAACCAAGGATCTTGTGCAAACAGAAATGCTAGTGGAAGAGCAAGTGGGCTCTGGGGTAGAATGCTGTCTAGCACATGCGGAACACGTTCATAGGATCCAAGGTGAATTTGTTAATGAGCACCATGAATGTACTGATTAATGATTTGGAAACAGGTTGTTTCTTTCTATTTGGCTTTTCTGTTCAAAAAGAACACTTAAGGCAGTGGACAAATATCAACAGTTCCAATGAAACACAAACAGCCCATTGTCAGTCCAAATTAATAAAATAGCTCCAGGTTGCATCTTCTTTTGAAGACTTGAGCAACTTGTGGGGAAGGGGGAGGGGTTGAGCAAATGGAAAAGTTCAGATGACACATGATCTGAAGAAAGAGAGAAAGAGAAAGAGAGGGGGAGGGAGGGAAGGAGAAAGAGGGGAGGGAGGAAGGATAGGCCCAATAAACCAGCAGTAGCGCTTTAGTAGATTCAGGTAGTGATAAAACAAATCCTAGCTTGCTGTTGCAAAATAATATGAAAGTGAGAAATATGACTACTTTGTTTGCACACCGTTCTTATACAGAAGCAGATAGCATAAGAGACCCTGAAAACCATCCAATAAAAGGGTTTTTTTTTAATCTGCTGTTCAGTGTTCCCTCTAAGCTGAGTTAGTGTGAGCTAGCTCACAGTTTTTTACCCTCCGGCTCACAAATTTTTGTCTTGGCTCAAGAAGGATGGCTCTGGAGCAAACTAATCTATGCAGTAGCCAAATCGCTCACTCACAACTTTAATGCCAGTAGCTCACAAAGCAGAATTTTTGCTCACAGGACTCCATAGTTTCGGGGGAGCATTGCTGCTGTTATCAAATCAAAATCTATCCATGAACACAGAGCGTCTAGAAAAGTGACACAGGTCCTTTCTGCATTAGACCTTAAATCTTGGTTCAACCCTGTCCCCGACATTGTACACTACACTACACTACACTACACTACACTACACTACACTACACTACACTACACTACACTACACTACACTACATTGAGGTCACCCCAGTTTCGCCCCACACTTGTCCAAGGATAAACAGAGGCTGTTATAACCAGGGATCAATGCAAGGTATTGTGTCATGAGCTGAACTCTGATAAAACCAAGGATGAGATCCAAATGCGGAAAAGACCACAATGACATGTTTTTTAGCATGGTCAGCATTAACCACTCAATAAGGAACAGTTATGTGCAATAAGGAAAGCTTCCCCATTTCTCTCTTTCATTTTGAATGACAGGCCGATGAGCATATGCTCTGCTTCATGGAAAACAAGTTGGGAAAGTGGTTCTCCAAGAATTACAAGCTGATTGCACGCACACTCTGGCTTCCTCCCAGCCCTTTATCTTTTGTCTCCTTAATTAAGGGTGTGTTCGTTGTTCTCGGGTGACGGCTTTCCAAACTCTTCTGAGAGCAAGATTCATAAGAAAATCCCAGTTAATTCAAACTACCCAGGTAGCATCAGGCTGGTGATTGTACTTCACTAGTTCCTTGTATTGAGCAATAATGGACTTCTTTCTTTTTTTTGGTAAAGAAAACTATCAAAGTGGGTGGGGGAAGCGGAGGACGGTAGGGTGCAAGAAGGAAAATACCCAGATATTTGATACCATGAAACTGAGTGCTCAGAAACACATATTTGATTTGTTTGCTTACTTCGTAATCTGCCGTTCTTTCATTGTCCAATGCGTGGATAAAGAAGGGATATAACCTAACCCCAGCCAAAAAAAAAGTTAAGTAATTTGCCTACATGCATCTCAAAGGGGATACTTGTAAGATCAGGTCATAGCATTATGGCCTGGAAAAAACTGTGTGTGTCCCCCATACACATACACACACTCTTCTACCTTTTAAAATTTTGTAACTTCCATCTTGATGAAGAGGTCTGGTGAGCTCAAAGTTTGCACAATGTTCAGAGTCAATTTGGTTGGCCATAACAAAGGGATGACATGGATTTTATTCTTGCTTTCGTTCCTTGCTGAGAGTCAGGGGCCATTACAATTATTTTTAATGCAAATAGAAGACATAGGGCTTTTCTGCGAATGTTTTGCTCCCTCCGATGGTCGCTTCTCTATTTCATTGCTGCGTCACCGGTTTATTCCTGAACTCTTTAAACGTGCTTGGAAATAAACCAGAGATACAGGGATGAAATACTGAAGTGACCACTAGAAAGAGCAAAAAACATGCAGAAAAGGGGGGGATGACTCAGTGTGGGCACACAAGTAAGAAGTGCAGAAACACAATGCAACAAAACTCAATTACAAAACTCCAGATTAGGAGCCTTTCAGAAGGCTCCCATTTTGTTTTAGGAAGGCCCATTGGGATCACCAAGCCATACCTTCAGCTCCATTATTTGTTTATTTACTTAATTATGGTCCACCTTTCTTGCTCGGATTCCAGGCAGATTGTGAGTACAAACAACAGCATAATAGAGAGAAGTGACAAATCTCATATATAATGTGCTAAAACACATCCAGCCAGCTTTATCATTCAAGCTCACCCAATTCTCTTCCTAACTACAGCCACTGTCCCACTTGGGTTTTGTCCACGCAGTCCCTCTGATCCCCACCATCACTCTTCGGTAGTCAAAGGGGACACTTCCTTCCTGTTTCACCAGCTTAAAAAAAACTGCTTGGCTCTAACCCAGTATAATCCTGGGAATAATGCAGAATTTGTAAGACTGGAAAGCAACGAAATGAAACATTACATTGCACAGAACAATGTAATGGAGTCTTCAGAGGTTCTTTTCTGCATACCATGGAGTTCCAGGGTTCTCACTAGATGAGGCTCACATAGTTTGAGGCAACTTTTAGATTATTGCCCTGACATGGTGATGTCACTTCTGGAAGTGACAGTGTGCATTTTTTATTGTTGTTGTTAAGAAATGCATTTTTTCTTTGGAGGTTTGAAATGAGCAAAACCTTTACTCTGAGTTTTTTGTTTTTTAAAAAAATCCTCCTCTGGGCAGCGAACAGGCTGGGAGGGAAGGACTTACCTCAGCCCACCTTCATACAGAGGCTAATAGGACTAGAAAATGGGATGGTCAAGCTCCCCCCCCCCCAGCAGGAAACAGTGATTTGGAGGAATTAAATACTAGAGAGTCTTCAAGAAGAAGATACCAGAGAGCATGCTCTGTAGCAGCTCTGTAGCAGCAACTAAAGCTCTATGCCCTTTTGTCGTCCACAAGTGATATCAGATTTACAGCTGTCTTACATCAGGCAGTTAACAAACAACATCTCCACATGTCAAAATCTGACAGGAGGCTGTTTTGTAGTTGCTGACAGGTACACTTTGAGTTCATTATTGTGTGTAACCATACAGTGGATTGGAGCTAGCCATTTTTTCAGCTCATTCTTACCCAGGGTTGCTAACTCTGGGTTGGGAAGTTCCTGGGGAGTTGGAGCTGGAACCCGGGGAGGGCTGAGATTGGGGAGGGAAGGGGCTCAGCAGGAGGAAGCTGGCGGTCAGCAGGAGATTTGCCAATGGGGGGAGGGCTTGGCAGCAGTATTGCCTAATCCAGAGATAATCTGGTTGTGGGGACAATTAGCCAAATTCCTGTTATGCCTAAGCATATTCACATGAACACCTTTTCTTGGCCGTGTCCCAAGCTCTCCAGTAAGCACATGAAAATTTGTCTTAGATGATATCTTTGGCTTGTAACTAGGAGTTCAGACTGAACTGGCAATATGTCAACCGCATTTACTGAACTGTTTTGAACTATTCTCTGGGTTTGTTCCATTCACTGAATTTTGGCTTTGGAACTCTGGGAGAAGTTCCCAGAGAAAAAGCCAGCAAAAATCTTGGAATGTGTTTATCAAAAATATTTATTGGCCATCTGCCCTTTGAGAATACTCAAAGGGACTCACGACATTAAAAATAAAATTGCCAGAGTGAAAAACCTAAAGCTGTAAGAGCAACGGAATAAACAGAACGCTTTAGAGCAATTTTCAGAAAGCAGTTAAAAACATCTATGTGAGCAGCAAAGACCCAGAAATCTAAAAAAAAAAAAAAAAGTATCACTTAACCAAAATCTGGGGAAAATAAAGAAATGCCTGGTGCCTAAAGCTTAGCAAACATAGCACTAGGCAGGGCTTTTTTTTGTAGAAAACGCCCAGCAGGAACTCATTAGCATAATAGGTCACACCCAACAGCAGAAGCTCATTAGCATATTAGGCCACATCCAGACAGTGCAGCTTATTAGCATATTAGGCCACATCCCCGTACTACCAAAAGTGCGGTCATCCAGCCACACCCACCTTTTGCTTCTTATTCTGTTTACCTTGTTTGTAGTCAAAACCCAGGGCTTTTTTGTAACAGGAGCGCCTTTGCATGTTAGGCCATGCACCCCCTAATGTAGCCAATCCTAATGAGTTTCTGCTGTTGGGTGTGGGCGAATGAGTTCCTGCTGGGCATGGCCAACTTGGGAGCCAGCCGGAACTCCGTTCCTGTGCGTTCCTGCCCAAAAATAGCCCTGGCACTAGGCAAGCTGTTGTGGAGAAGGCAGCTGAGGCATCACCACATAGAAGACCCTGTTTCCGTTGTCATTGAATGAATGCCCCAAAGAGGAGCTCTGATGATCAGGCTCAGTGGATATCAGTGTGTTCCTGCCTGAGATCTTTTATTCATTGTTTATTTATTAACGTAGACCAAGTAGATGTCAACTTTCCATTTCTGAAATGCTGAAGGCCACATACAATATTTACAATAGCATAATTAAAAACAAACAAAAAATAATAATTAGAAGCATCGTCAGTAGGAAAACTGTAACCCCAGGCATGACATTTCACATATCTTCAAAAAACTTCTGCGACAAATGCTTTGTAATTGTTGGTGTGGGCACAACTCTGGCGGCAGAGAGATCCGTAGGCTAAAGCTGGCAGTCGAGGATATCCTCCCACAGGTCCTCTTTGGAATTGACAGCTTGAATTGCGCCCAGAAGCAAACTGGAAGCCAATGGCGTTGCTAAATGCACTGTCTGAACCCACACCTGTCATTAGTCCTGCAGCCACAGGTAACCAGATCGTTTTCCCCAGCAAGAGTAAAAAGCGGCTGGGGTGGGTGGCAGTGTTCCCTCTAAGCTGAGTTAGTGTGAGCTAGCTCACAGTTTTTTAGCCTCCAGCTCACACGTTTTTGTCTTAGCTCAGGAAGGATGGCTCCAGAGCAGACTAATTTATGCAGTAGCCGAATTGTTTGCTCCCAACTTTAATGCCAGCAGCTCACAACGTAGAATTTTTGCTCACAAGATTCCATAGCTTAGAGTGGGTTTTTCCAGTGAGAAAACAGCAGGGAAGGAATGGGTTAAGGTTTCTCTCCTCCCCGTCTTCCTTGATGAAGCAATCCTGGAAGTTAAACTTGCAAAAGAAAAAAAAATCGTTTAAACCAAAGACATCCGAATACTAGTTAAGAGCAATTGCCCATTTCTAAGGTATAATAGGTAGCTATATTTTTAATGTTTCCAATATGAAAAGGTGCCACTGTGAATTTTTTCAAAAAGCCCATTCTGTAGCACCTGTGATTTTTTCTTTTTTTAAAGAAAGGGCTTTAGCAATCCACGGACTCCTGCTGTGACTAAACATTTTTCAATATATGTCAGAGTAAACTTCAGTATGAAGGGGGAGAAAGTGAATTCTGTCCCTTCCCCTGAGGCGAGGAGAGTCCCCATATTCATGTTAGCTATTTAAGACAGGAGGGTCTCACCTTCTCTCTTTAAGAGAAGAGAAGAGAGAGAAGAAGAGATTGGATTTATACCCCTCCCTTCACTACCAGAAGGAATCTCAGAGTGGCTTACAGTCTCCTTTCCCTTCCCCTCCCCACAACAGACACCCTGTGAGGTAGGTGGGGCTGAGAGAGCTCTCCCGAGAAATGTCCTTTCCAGAACAGCTCTGAAAGAACTTGTAACTGACCCAAGGTCACACCAGCAGCTGTATGTGGAGGCGTGGGGAATCAAACCCAGTTCTCCCAGATTACAGTCCACACTCCTAACCACTACACCAAACTGGCTCTCCACAAAGGACTCTTTACGAAGGACTCATGGGCCCTCAGTGGTACCCTGACCTCAGCATGAGTAACACTGTGCTAGTGACTTTTTTCTTCATGTGACTTTTGCAACTGACTGTTTTGACAAAGATCTATGTGTGGTTTTGAAGTTCTGTTTTATAGACACAGAAGCCAGATGATTTGTTATTTCATTTGAATAGAATCTCTAGTTGTTTACATGATACTCTGGCTGAGTTTGCAAATGGCTAGCTTTTGTACAGGGATTTTCCTCGAATGAGGCACGTGGATGTTGTTGCAAGATTTATGGAAGAAGACAGAGGATTGCAGTCTATGCCAGTATATACTTGTTAATCAGCATAATCCCCCCCTGAAGTTGCACAGTTTGAGACAGCCCCAGATTCCATCTGGCAAATGCTTTGAGTGACTGGCAATGTGCTGTATCCTGTTTAGTAATTGGAAAGCTGCCCTGTTAGAATGGTCATAATTACTCAAAACTGCTCTGACGCACCTCGGAGAATAAGGATAGGCAATTGGTTCCTAGGACTCAACCTGGCCCCTAGAGGTATTTTATTTATCCTTAAGCTGCGGTGGCTCAAGTGGTTAAGACGCTGAACTATAGGCTGTGGAAGGTCAGTAGTTCAGCAGTTCAAGACCCGGGTGCCGCAAGACGGAGTGAGCTCCCGTCTCTAGTTCCAGCTCCTGCCAACCTAGCAGTTTGAAAGCAAGAAATTGCAAGTAGATAAATAGGTACCACTTCAGTGGGAAGGTAACAGCGTTCCGTGCGCCTTGGTGTTTAGTCGTGCCGGCCACATGACCACAGAAACGTCTTCGGACAGCGCTAGCCCTTCGGCTTTGAAACGGAGATGAGCACCGCAACCCTAGAGTCGGATTCGACTGGCTTTCGAGCAAGGGAACCTTTACCTTAAACTTGGTCTCAAAGGACCTCTCCGGTGATACATAACTGTGCAACCATAGGCTCACATTCCCCCAAATCTTTTCCACAAGCAAAAGAAGTTCAACTCATGGACAACTTTCTTGTCTCTCCCCTCCCATGACAGCTGAAATACTACCCCAAAATTCTCTTCCCAGGGGTTACTGTCCCCCAGGTACAAGATTTCAGGGACATTTCAGAATGTTGTTTCTGAGAGAACAGACACATAACAGGGTGGAGTTTGGGGGTATGTGATGTCATTTCTGACTGATACTCTAGGGATTTCCCTTAATCTCTATGGTAAAGAGCATAACTAGGGAGGTCATTTTGTGGCCATTTTTCCTGCCACTTCTCAAGTTCTCAATTGCAGGGGATTGGAGCCGAGGGCTGGGGTTTTCCCTAAAAGCACATCTTATTCTTTAAAGGGTAGGAGAATAAGAGCATCTAGCTTCATGTATTCCATGTGAATAGCAACTTGGAGAACTTGGCAGAGATCTTCCCCTTGCACTTCAGCTCCCTGCTCTCACTCCAGACAAATCCAAGCATGACCATGGCAGGATCCAAGAATTTAGCCATGCAGTTCTGTGAATGTCCATTATCTCATTTAAACAGGGTAATTACTTGTGTAATATTGCTATGTATGCAGCATTAGTACACTAGTGTGGCATCTGCAACATCTAATGCACTACCTTTGCACAGGTAGTAGATGAAGACCCAGTTTAAGTGAGAAGATGAGCATGTGAAATGTTGTACAAGTAAGTACTTCCATCCTCCCAGCCTCACATTTAAAGCAGACCTGATACATGAGCTAAGACATGGGTGATAAAGAAGCAGATTGATGTATACATTGGGTTGGATCTAACCAGCTTTTTCTGCTTTGTTTCAATAGCTCAAAAGTTAGGGCAGTGTATTTATCTCTATATTGCCAAGAAAGAGGCTTGCATTACAGTAAAAACAGTGGTCTGAATCCAGCCACTTCTTTATTCTTTTGTTGCTGTTGTTGTTGGTCAGTCACACAGTCAAATCCGACTCTTTGCAACCCCATGGACCACATCATGCCAGGCCCTTCTGTCTTACGTGGTCCTCTGGAATCTGCTCAATTTCATTTTCATTGCATCAATAACACTGTCTAAGGGTGTGTTCAGACGGATCTTTTGATCTGCCATAGGAACGACTCCCTTGCGGATCAAAAATGCACGACCAGACAGAAACATCTGCGAAATATTCCGGTCCCATAGGCATCCCGTTCTGCTGCGCCTCCAATCCTGATTTAAAAAGTAGCAGTTTCAATGTAGGGTTTTCGCTTACCCGCGCAACAACTGCAGACTTTCTTCCGTCTGGTCACTCCATTAGCACGCGATGCTCCCGTCGGCTTGGTCTGACGTCAGACCGAGCCGACGGGGGCGCGATTTTAAAAAAATTGAAACCCCATGTGCGCTTTAACGAGGAAACGCATTCAGCGATAAGCGCTACGAGGAATGTAATGCTTATTTCTTTTAGGGACAAGACGTTACCGCGAAGGGAGATGGAGGGGGGAAGGACTGTTCTAACTTGCAAAATAGTCCCTCCATTGATCATGATGGCAAGGGGGAGGACCGGGACTTTGCTGAAAACCCTCCGCGATCGCCTCAGTTCTCCAAGGAGGCGCAGCCTTGCCTATGCGAATGTACAAAACTTTTTTTTAAAAAATCCTCGGTGGATGCCGTGTAGACAAATCACGGTGGGAACAACGCGCGGTGAGGCTATTTCATGGGGGGGCGTCTGGTTGTGCTAGGCTGGATTAAAAAAATCGGGATAAAATTTTAGGAGGGCTCATGGCGCGATTGACTGGCCGTCTGAACGCAGCCTAACCATCTCATCCATTGCCGTTCTCTTCTTCTTTTACCTTCAGTCTGTCCCAGCATCAGGGTCTTCTCCAGTGACTGCTCCCTTCTCATTTGGTGGCCAAAGTATTTGAGCTTCAACTTCAGGATCTGGCCTTCAAGGAACAGTCAGGGTTGATTTCCTTTAGGATTGGCTCATTTGATCTCCTTGCAGTCCAAGGAACTCTCAAGAGTCTTCTCCAGCACCATAATTCAAAAGCATCTGTTCTTCGGCACTCAGCCTTCCTTACGGTCCAACTCTCGCAGCCATACATTACTACTGGCAATACCGTTGCTTTGACTGTATGGACTTTTGTTGGCAGGATGATGTCTCGACTTTTTATGCTGTCTGGCTTTGCCATATATTCAGTCTCACCCAATTCTCCTCCTTACTACAGCCCCATCCTACATGGCTTCTGTCTACCCAGATCCCTGATCCCCAGCATAGTCTTTTTGGGTGGTAAAAAGGGACCCCTCCCTTTTTCACCAGTGAAAAAGCCAGCTAGATCCAACTCAATGGCCTTAAACTGAAGTAACTCTGTATGGAATTGCACTGTAAGTGAGCTTATGGCAGAGGCAAGGTTTGAATCAAAGGCTTCCTGATTCACAGCTCAACATCTTAGCCATCATGAATCAAGTACCATTTGCTGGCACAATCTTAACTTGAACTCTATACTATATTCTGAGCAAGTGCAGACTCACAAAGCTAGATTTGTACACAGATGTTCTTTAATGATAAGTACTTATGCATGATGTAACTCTCATTATTTGCCATCATCTGTGTGACCAGAAGCCAAAGCAACCTTATTTCTTGGCAACCTCCGTGCATATGCAACATTACAAACCAACAAGGCAGCAGAGGACTGATGCAAAATGGATGATCTGGTTGCAAATGCATGCCAGGACAGCTCATTAAAAAAACTGAACTAATTTTTAATCAAGATAATGTCCACTTCTAATGTCAATTAATAGTTAATGAATTTGTGCCCTGAAAAACAACCAACTAGGGTTGCCAGGTCAGCACTGGTACCCAGTGGGAGATTGCGGGAACCTACCTGATCAGCACTGTGCAAACTAGAAGTGGCATCATCGTGTCAGCATGACGCTCTAGGATTCATGAAAAACTCTATGGTTTAACCATAGAGCTTGAGTGAATCCTATAACATTGTACCAATACAATGTTGTTACTTTCAATTCATGTAAGAAGTGACCTTTTGGTGACACCAAATCCCCCACCCCACCCCTTTGCTAACACCCTGTTGAGCAGGAACAGAGGTTCCAGGACAGGAGTTTCCCCTCCCGCACCTAGGAAATGGCAATCCTAAAACCAACACACACAAAGCTCCAAGAGGCATGTATAAACGAATCCATCAGATCAGGGAATAAATTAACAGCAGCCCAAGGAATCCATAAGTCTTTGACTGATTTCTCATGCCTCCCATCTGTCCTCACTAGGCTAGCAAGTTCCCATCCAGACTATTCCGTCTCTTCCTCCTCACCCCCTTCATTATGCTACATTTGCCAGAAGATCCCATTCTTCTCAGATTCTTCAAGGTAATTCACCACACATCACCACTTCGGTATACAACTTCCTAAACCACTAAGTCAGGAAGAATTTAATCTGGGCTCCATGTACCAGAGAAGGAAAGAAGGAGAACACAAGCCCAGTAACCGACGCAGTGTGGTTGGAGTGTCGGACTAGGATTCTTTGAACTCTACATCACACTGGCTTGAGCAGTACTGGAAGGCAATCGAACAATGCCTTCCATTTGCAGCGACTGTTTCTCGCATGCCAGTCATCACTTGATGTGGCAATCAGCATTCTTTTCTTGACTATAGCAGTACCTTATTTAGAAATCCCTCCATGAAAAGGTCCTGGACTGGTCATGCTTTGTGGGCTTAGCCTGCTCATTATCTTTATCTTTAAAATTTTTCTCTCTATCTTTAAAATTATCTTTATCTTTAATATATATATAGACACACACATTAAGTGGAGAAACATTAAGTGGAGAAACATATCTTTACCATTTGACCAATTCCAAAAGTGTCTCAGCAACAAAGCAGAATACAATCACTTCTATCCAACCTATTCTTCTTAATCATAACCTTTTCACCTAACACCTTTCCTCTATATTGTTTAAGCTTGTTTAGATTATCCTTACTCATCAAATCCACAGATCATCAACTCATTTTTTTTCTTTTGAACATAAGAACATAAGAGAAGCCAATGTTGGATCAGGCCGATGGCCCATCCAGTCCAACACTCTGTCACACAGTGGCATCAGGAGGTCCAGTAGTGGGGCCAGGACACTAGAAGCCCTCCCACTGTTGCCCCCCAAGAATACAGTGCATCACTTGTCCCAGCCTGAGAGTTCCTCTCTATACCTTGTGGCTAATAGCCACCAATAGATCTCTGCTCCATATGTCTATCTAATTTGAAGCTGCCGCCACCTCCTGTGGCAGTGAATTCCACGTGTTAAACACTCTTTGGGTGACAAAGTACTTCCTTTTATCCATTCTACCCTGACTGCTCAGCAATTTCATTGAGTGCCCACGAGTTCTTGTATTGTGAGAAAAGGGGGGAAAGTACTTCTTTCTCAACCTGTTCTAGTCCATGCATAATCTTGTAACCCTCTATCATGTCACCCCTCAGCCGTCGTTTCTCCAAGCTGAAGAGCCCCAAGCATTTTAATCTTTCGATTTATATAGGAGCATTATGATACTGGCTGATTTGTTTTCAGTTGCATGCAGAAAGGCAATCAGGGGCTTCCAGGTTGCAATAAAAGTAGCTTACTCTGCTCATTATCATGAATTCTAAGAAAGTGATGCCTCCAAAAGGATGTCAAAAGGATGACTCAGCACAAACAAATGCTGAGCAGGCAACTTGCGTACATGAGGAGGGGAATTTCAGGATTGCATCGGCTGACCGGTCCTCTCAATTTGTCCCAAGTTCTTTGCATCTGAGGTCATCTCAGAGGCCTGTATTCATGCACCCATTGTCATCAGGGGACTTGTATGTGTATGCAGGGGCCCTCCTCATTCCTTTCCCCACCTTTCCGCTGGGTACTTCAACCTGCCACCACCCAAGCTGAGGATGCCCTTACTAGCAGCTTGGAGCCCCGGTAGGGGCTCTATCTGTGCATGTGGATTGTGTGTGCTCCCAGCATGAACAAACTACTAAGCACGTGGTAGGCAAGGCTCTTCGAACACAGTCTGAGTTCTCAAAAAAGAAAGATCTTTCTTCACACAACTGTATGATCAAAAGCACAAGTAAATAGGAAAAAAGGGATGTCACAGGGCTAAAGGACTATTGCAGTGTCTAAGAAGGCCCGGTCACACAGAGAATTTGCCCCATGAGAGGGATGGCTTGCCTGCAGATTAAACAGGCACGATCATACCTCAGCATCTGGGAAGCGTCACGCTCCCATCTTTGACCCGTAGCTTCGGCCTGAAGATGTGGATTTAAAAGATACCGGGAACCATGCACTATCTTCCTGAAAATGTGCGGCACATGTGGGCATCTGATCAGGAAGCACTGGTAACCTGTCGCAACCAGCGCCCATCGGTGCCCCACACATGTGCACAAATGCCTTGCTGCTGTGTTGCCTCATGTGGTGTGATTGGCTGCCGGTGGCTTGAGCAGGGAGCCTCGGGGTAAGGTGAGACCGCGCTACTGTGCGTCTTTTTGCTCCCACTTAAAAAAGCCTCCCGTTCCCTGCGGATTATCCCACTCATGTGACCAGGGCCACAGTTAGTCTAACCTTTGGCAATAAATATGTTACCTTAGCATCCCTTCGTGGGATGGGCCCATCAGAATTTAAGAAACAGGAACAGACCCCCCTCTATTCTGTCCTTGCTCAGAGGTTTGGCTTGTTGTTGGGTTTGGGTGCTGCTAACAGCTGCCCAGATCCTCTAACACACACCTCTGCCCTAGCTGGGTGGGAGTTGCTTAGCCAGTCCTAAGTTTGGGAAGTGATGGGACCCTGGCACTACTTTCACCCCTTCCTTTAATGCCCTGTTCAGGTTATCCAAATAGCCATCCATCTTGCCCTTGTTTTATTTTCAGTCCCTTTTCTAGTAACCCCTAGCATTAAATTTGCCTTTTTCACTGCTGTGGTACACCATGTCCTGAAGATTCCTTTCTTGGTCAGTCACCATCAGTTCAGACCCTTCAGTGTGTACATGAAGTTAGAATGTTTTGTCCCAGCATATATCACTTTACACTTAAGTACACTGAACTTCATTGGCCACAATATTGGCTGTTTGTCCAGTCTGGAGAGATCCTCTTGCAGCTCTTCACACTCTACTTCGGCTTTTAGCATCCTGGATAATTTGGTACCATTTGTGAACCTGGCCATTTCACACGTCAACCCTGAAGCCAGATTATTTATGAACAAATTAAGTTAGCACCAGTCCTAATCCAGATCACAGGTGGATTCTGCTGTTTACTTCCCTCCATGGCAAGAACCAATCATTTTCTCTTATCCATTTAGGCTTGCTATTTGCCCACTGGAGGTGAGCAATCCCTTGGATTTGTGGGCTCCTGCCTGCCACTGGGCCAGCCAAAAAGTGACATTACACGTAGCATGCCTGCGTCACCTGGAAGTGATGTCAGCATGTCAGCAACCTCAGGGAGGTGACGCTCTGGGTTTTGGGCAAAACTCTATGGTTCTATGCCTATTTTACCATAGAGTTTTGCCCAAAACCCAGAGTGTTGCCCCCAGCATCGCTGATATGCTGACATTCCTGGAAGACCACGTGTAACACCGCTGTTTGGGGGGGAATGGGGGATGATGTCACTTCCCACTCCCAGAACGTCCCCCCATCCCCCTGTTGGTGGGCTAAGTGGACCTGGCAACCAATGCTCTCTCTAAGTTGTGGGGTCTTGTGAGCAAAAATTCTACTTTGTGAGCTGCTGGCATTAAAGTTGTGAGTGAGCAATTTGGCTACTGCATAAATTAATTTGCTCTGGAGCCATCCTTCCTGAGCTAAGACAAAAGCGCATGAGCCGGAGGCTAAAAAACTGTGAGTTAGTTCACATTAACTCAGCTTAGAGGGAACACTGGTTATGACTGCTGTGAACAGATAGACAAACGGACAGATTGTTTTCAAATTACAGTAGACTACAGCTGCAATTTTTCCTAAATTGGTTTCCTACCCAGAGATCTTTCCATACTCCTCAGTAAGGGTTAGTGAAGTAGAAGCTGATTGTTCACTGTTAGGTAAATAGATCATTACATCATTTGCACAAATATCAACTTTTATGTGCTAATTTCGTATGAGTAACATCCATCACTTTGTGGTTGGAGCCTTGTGGATGAACTGTGCAATAATGCTGATGTATGGCTGGTTGTTACTTTGAATTACCTGCAGTGCCTGGGGACTTCCGGTTTCGGTGACTCGCAACCAGATGCTCCCTGTCAAGCTCCAATGGGGGCAATTTGGATTGGAGTGGCAGGGAGGGGGTTTGGCTGGCTCTGTTCCCCCCGTGAAGCTCTTGGAGAGAGCTTCTAGCCTGGAGCACTGAGGAGCCACTCCCAAAGTCGCTGCTTGGGAAAATGAGCTTCTTTTGCTCTGTAAGGTCCCGCTGCCCGAGGTCAGTAATGGCGCCCAGAGACGTTACCAGATCAGACCATACAAGGACTTAAGAAAGCAATTTCCCTACGTGGTGAGTCAGCGACTCAACGATGTAAGCAAGTGAGTGATGTTCCAAAAAGAAATATGATTATAAAGAGGGTGAAGGAACAGCAAAGCGGCACAGAGCAAAGTGGCACAAAGTATAGGGGAGGGGGAAACCCATGGAGGAAAAGCCCTTCCCAGCAGCTAAATTGCAGCAGCAAGCCAAGAGTAAGTTGTTAAACCTCACCTTATCTTAGTGGAAAAACTTTGGGAATACTGAATTTTACTTTCTTGGGATTACTGTAAACTTTTTTGGTGAATTCTTATCTAGGTATAAACAATGTCTCAACGTGCAGGAAAAATGGCGTCCAGGGGCAGAGGCAAGACCAGAAATGCTAGTACAGCATCACCAGGCATGAGACAAGAAGCTACCAGCGATTTGGCTAGCAAAATTTCTGAAGCCCTGTGCCCCCTGATGGAACAGATGATGAATCTCAACCAGAAGTTCGACAATCTGCAAAAAGACCTTAAAGAGACAACAGCTAAATCTGAGAAGATGGAAAAAAGATCCAAAAAATGGAAACTAAGACTAAAGAAATGGATCAAAGAATGGACAATGCTGACAAAGAAAGAACATCTGCAAAACAACAATTACTCCAACTTCAAATGGAAAGGCCTTTATACGTTTTAAGATTTCAAGGGGTTCCAGAGAAAAAAGGTGAAAATTGGAGATAAATTTTAAGTGAAGCACTGGCTCCCTTGATTAATAGCAAACCTGAGATCTTACAAGCAGATATTGGTATGATTTACAGGACATACTCAGAGTTTGTAAAAAAAAAAATAATCTCCCAGGGGAAACTTATGTTAAATTTGCAAAAAGAGCAACAAGGGATTTAATCCTTAAAGCATCAACAGTGGCAAAGGTGAAGATTCAAGAGGAGGAGATTAAAGTCTTGAAAGACGTTTCATATGAAATTCAGAAAATAAGGAAACAATACAGAAACATTACAGATTTTCTTCAAAAAAACAATGTCCAATATAGATGGTTGTTACTAGAAGGATTAATCTTCAATTTCCAAGAAAAGGAAGGAAGGACTGACTCTTTATTGAAAGCAAAACTATTTTTGAAGCAACAAAAATTGCCGAACAAGCAAAAGAACAGAGCAGAGGGTGAGAAGACAACAGAGAAAACCAGCAAACATCAGAAGTCTGGTTCAGATAATTCTTCTTCCTCTGATACTTCGGTATCTTTGGGAGAAATCTTTGACTCGGACACTGACTCTGATTTAGGTGCAGCTGTGCCCAAACTGATGAAGTTTAAACTCCCGTGGCAAAAGAAGAAGCATATGTATAAGAAGACTTCCAAATAAAGTTCTCAGAATTTCTATTTGTATATGTAAAACTATAATTATAAGCTCTGAAGTGATAGAACTTTTAACAAACTCTTTTTGAATCTTTTTTGGTAGTGTATAATGGCACTGGATGATTGAATAATAGGTCCTTGTTACTCTCTTTAGTGTTTAGTGTTTGTAGTGTGTAGTGTTCGTATTTGTAGTGTTTGTAGTCTGTAGTGTTTGTAGTCTGTAGTTTATAGAAGAAAATAATTTTTAAAAAATTAAAAAAGAATTACCTGCAGTTCCATCTGCACAATATGTACGTTATATGCCATCAAGTCACAACCGACTTATGGTGACCCCGGCAAGTCAAGGTGTGAGAGAAGCAGAGGTGGTTTGCCATTGCCTTCCTCTGCAGAGCCTTCCTTGGTCATCTCCAAGTACCAACCCTGCTTAGCTTCTGAGACCTGAGAAAATTGGGCTGTATCATATCATTCCACACCCCTATCTGCATAATACAACTACTTATTCATGTCATACACACAGCCATGCCCCTCAAATGAACACTTGGTTCTGGCATGAGAGATGCGATCCACTTCACTAACATTTTGGAGTCCTTTGCCATTTTGAACTGCGCTCTACTAAGTTGGACTATTTGCTTATCAAGGTCATTATTGTGTACACTGGCTGGCAACAGCTTTCCAGGGTCTCAGGCAGAGGTCTTTCACATTAGTTTTAAGCAGAGATGCCGGGGGCTGAAGCCTTCCAAGCAAGGCTTCTTTTTTTCTTTTTCTTTTTTTGAAAAAGAGGTGCCAGAACTCTCAAGAGGGAAGTGAAGTTTTCAATCTGTATACTGAAAACTCATGACCTTTTAAACATTTTTAAAAGAACTTTGTCAAAGAGGTTCTGGAACTTCATTCCAGCACGTTCCCCTAGATTCTAGAACAAGGAACATTTTCATGACCATTCTGACAGATCTACATGAACACATGATGTGATCTTCTTCTGAGTCAGAGCATTGGGCTATTGAGGTCAGTACTGGGCCTGCAGCCTTTTGCGTGCAAAGCATGTACTGAGTCATGAACTCCTTTGGGACTGCTGACAAGCTTATGGATAAGGGTGATCCAGTAAACAGTGTACATTTTAAGATTCAAAAAAGTTTCGACAAAGTCCTTTTCTAATGGTTCCTGAGCAGTTAGCAATTGTGAGATAAGAAAATAAGTCCTCTTGGGGAATAATGACTGGTTGAATAACAGGTAGCAGTGGATATAGGGTTGCCAGCAGTGTTCCCTCTAAGCTGAATTAGTGTGAGCTGGCTCACATTTTCTTAGCCTCTGGCTCACACATTTTTGTCTTAGCTAAGGAAGGATGGCTCCAGAGCAAACTAATTCATGCAGCAGCCAAATTGCTCCCTCACAATTTTAATGCCAGCAGCTCACAAAGTAGAATTTTTGCTCAAAAGACTCCACAGCTTAAAGGTAGCGTTGAAACTCCTTAGAATATAAAGCTAGGTACCTCTAAATTTGCCACTGGCTTCACAATGAACATGGGAGTTGTGTCAGAGAGGAAAGAAACTGGAACATCTGGGCCAATGCTCCCTCTAAGCTGTGGGGTCTTGTGAGCAAAAATTCTACTTTGTGAGCTACTGGCATTAAAGTTGTGAGCGAGGGATTTGGCAGCTGCATAAATCAGTTTGCTCTGGAGCCATCTTTCCTGAGCTAAGACAAAAATGTGTGAGCTGGAGACTAAAAAACTGTGAGCTAGCTCACACTAACTCAGCTTAGAGGGAACACTGATCTGGGCATAATGTCCTGAAACCACCACTCCCCCTGCTTTTTATTTTATTTATTTTCAAATTGGGATGACGCCTCTCCGCCCTTACAAGGGCCACCAAGGTGGCTATCAGTTTCAAACGTACATAATAATACCACATTTCAAAACCATTAAAATCGGGGGGGGGGGCAAAAAACACATTATAAGAAATAGAGACAGAGTTAAAATACATACAAAACATAAAAACAGCAATTAAAACAGTGGTTAGGAAGGGGGGGATATCATTGAAGGAATGCCAAATGAAAAAAATCTTCACCCACCGGTGGAAGACAGCAACAGAATGGGACAAATGACCCTTCCTGGGGATAGAGTTCCAGAGCTTTGGTGCCATAACCAAGAAGGCCCTTTCCTGGGGTTGCCCCCCACCTAATCTCAGTTAAAAAATGGTGAAAGGATAGGAAAAAACCCAAAACCCAGCTCCATCTTCAGTTGCTACGGTAGCCAGGTCTGAGTTGGAAAATACCTGGAGACTTTGGGGGTGGAGCCAGGAGAGGGTGGGGTTTGGGGAGGGGAGGGGCCTTAGCATGGTACAATGTCATACAGTCCACCCTTCAAAGCAGCCATTTTCTCCAGGAGAGTTGATCTCTGTCAGCTGGGGATCAGTTGTAAAAGTGGGAGATCCCCAGGCCCCACTTGGAAGCTGGCCACCCTAGTTGAAGCTAATGAGTAGTAGATTCAGGACAGACAAAAGGAAAGATTTCTTTCCAGAGACAGTAATTAAAATATTGATTTCTCTGCCACAGGAATAAACAGCTTTAAAGGGGGATTAGATAGTTTCATGGAAGATAGGTCTATCAGTGGCTACTAGCCATGGTGACTGAGGGGAACCTCCACATTCAGAGGTACCTCTGAATCCCAGAGCCAGGAGGCAACATCAGGTGAAGTTCTCAGCTTCTATGCTGCCCCATTGTTGGCCCTCTAGAGGAACTGGTTGGCTACTGTGTGAGACAGGATGCTGGACTAGATGGGCCATTGGTCTGATCCATCATGGCTCTTCTTATGTAGCTTGCTAAAAGAATAAAGGTTAGCTTGCTAAAAGAATAAAGGTAGAATTCAATCTGGATAAATAGGAAAGAGAAGTGTCTGGAATACATAAATTATGGCACTATGTACTACCATGTTGCAATAATTTTGTGGGTTACATTTTGACTGAAGGGTGGAGATAGCTCTGAAATTATTGTTGTGATGCATTCTACCGTTAATATTTCTATCAGAGTTTTACTTGGGATAAAAATATTCAGAAGTCAGTGATTTAATTGCAATAATGGCTTCATTACTGATGCTCTCTTGGAATCTTGGGGTAAGTGCCATTGTAAATTATTACCCCCTGTTTCCCCTATAGCATTAGTGCTATGAGTCTTGGATCATAGAGGCACCGCATTTGGTGGGACGTTTTGTTTTTGTGTGAGGGGGGGAAATTATCTGTGGGAAAAGAAAGCACTGGCTTGTATCCAGTGATGGTTGTTTTGTTTTTTTCTTTTATCAGAACACTTGTGCCAGCAGAGTGCAATGTTTTGGAGTCCACAGATAGACTGAAAGAATGAGGAATGGCTTAAAAAGAACTTTAATATGACCGCAGCCAAATATCCTGTACAGTAATCTTTTCTACAAAGAAAATCATGTGGTATAAAGGGAAAGGCCGCACAGTATACGTTCCCTAATGCTGTTAATCTGATGAAATATCTCTAAATACGATTTCCAGTTCCAGCCTCGGAAATTCCTGGAGGTTTGGAGGGGGGGAATTGGGTGATGGGTTTCACCTAGAATCTCTGCTATATCCTCTACTCACTGAAATGGCCATTTCCTATAGGGGAACTGATTTCTGTAGCGTGGAGATCAGTTGTAATTCCAGGAGAATTTCAGGCCCCACCTGGAGGTTGATAGCCCAGTCTCTAATTTAAAAATTCTATCAGTATGCTAAGGGGGAACACAGTTTCCACCAATTTTCCCTGCCAGTGAAGACCTCCACATGGTTCCCAATGCTGTTCCTAGGGTTTCCCTGAACTATGGTTGCCAGCCTCTAGGCAGAGCCTGGAGTTCTCATGTTGGACGACACTTCTATCACCTCAGTTAAACCAAAGAGTTTGGGGTGTAGGGTTACCAACCTCCAGGTGGGGCCTGGAGATCTCCTGAAATGACAACAGAGATCAGGTCTCCTGGAGAAAATGGCTGCTTTGGAAAGTAGTCTCTATGACATTACACGCTATTGGGGACAACCAAGTCTTAGCAATATATTCACTTTAAAAGGCATCCTGTTAAGTACGGCTTTTGCCTGACGCTGAAGAGTTATAATGAGAGTTGTGCAAAATCTTACCCCCTGACATTTTGTTGTTGGCTCTTCCTCCCATGGCAGCCATTTTGTAGCTCCACCCATCAGCCTAGGTCAGAATTTCAGAGACGCCTGCCCTGCAGGCACAAAATGGTTGAGGAGGATTGCAAATAAAGCTTTCTACTTTTGTAACATAGGCAGAGGATGTACCATAGTGGTAACACTGAGAAACCAGCATCTCTGTGATTAACCCTCCCCCCCAATATACTTGTGAAGTTTATCATCTGATCTCTCTGTATGCTTTCACTTTGTGGATATTGGTAGATATAAGATTTGCATTAGTGAAATACTGAAAGGAACACGTTAGCCTACATAAACAAGAATGGCTATCCCCTCCCCCCTGGAGACTTTACTCTCAGTTGAAAAATTGATCACTCAGAATACGAACAACAGGTGTATACTCGATCCCTGGTCTTTGGGGGGGGAATCTCATATTGATAAGAATTTATATTGGTTTTATTTGATTTGAAAGAAAGGTTTTATTCTTATTTTATTTTGTTGTTCTGGGAAAAGCTGACATGATCTCCTTATATAAGGGGTTTTTTTTCTTTTTGTGTTTTGATAAGTATCTTTTTTTTAATTGATGTATATTGGGTGGGATACAATCAGATGCCAAAAGAGGGGAACAGGTTCAGTTTTGGTCAGCCATCAAAAGCTATGCTGAGAATGCTGGGACCAGTGTTCCCCCTAAGCTGAGTTAGTGTGAGCTAGCTCACAGTTTTTTAGCCTCTGGCTCACACATTTTTTTTCCTTAGCTCAGGAAGGATGGCTCCAGAGCAAACTAATTTCTGCAGTAGACAAATCGCTCACTCAAAACGTTAATGCCAGTAGCTCACAAAGTAGAAGTTTTGCTCACAAGACTCCACAGCTTAGAGGGAGCATTGGCTGGGACCTACATGGACAAAAGTCATGGGGGGTTGACGGGGGGCTGTAGTGAGGACCAGAATTGGGCAAGACTGAGCAAAATATATATATATATATATATCGATCCGATACAGTGGTATTTAATAATATAACTTTTGAGAAAGTCTTCCAAACCAGCATTCCATCCATCTAATCTGATATTCATGTTACATTAGTTATGTTGAGACTGCAACAGCATTCTACAAATGTTGGTGGCTTGAATTGTAGTCAGTGTGAACTGTCTCCAGTGCTGAAGAGTTAAATCCCCTCTTAATTCCCAAATCACAGCAGTGCGTATGCACAGTTTACCTTCTGCAGTCTGACAGAGATCCATGACCTTCGTCATGTCTTAAAAACACAGCCAAGGGTTGGGGACTTGCCAGCAAAGAACAAGTTTGGGAAAGTTTCAAGGCTATGCTGTTTGCTTTGGAGACATGATGCTGTTTTCAAAATTAGCACAGTCCGCCTGGATGCCTAACTGCCCCTCTCCCCACTCAGCTTTTTTACTTATCGCATGTCTGATATTCTCCCCTCACAACGGAAATGATCAAGTCAATGACCATGAAACATCATTCCATTCTGGGAACTAAAGAATACAAAACTGTATTTATTTTAATAGCAGGCAGCGCAAAAAGAGTGTCTTTGGTATTTGATTTGTGACAATTGCTTCATACTCGATGCTGCCGCCAATATACAACAATGGACACCAAATCAAACAACGAAACACAATCACGCACACACACACGTGGAAAGGGAAGTGTTTTAAATCCAGACTCCTCAATCATTTTCCAAAACAAAAACTGCACTGTTTTAATAAAAATCCCTTTCTCGAAACAGGCCTGTGTCACAATTTGTGCCCTTTCAACTTCCTTGTGAATTCAAGCCTGAAGAAAGTGTGTCAAAAAGAATTAGTCAGCATTCTCCTCTACACTCACACACAACAATTGTTTAGCAACCATCAACGGTCAACTGAATCTTACTGCTTATTTGGGTTTAGAATGAGCCAACATTGGAAGTGAGCCAAGTAGAAGAAAACCATTGAAGCAAACTCCCGGTAGCAATTTCCCAGTAGCACAGATTTTGCTTCCTTCACTGCCATACTCCCCAAGGTGGGTTCCAGATTTTATGGGGCCCACCGACTCAGTCATATGTCTCATTTTCTGCCTATACATCCTTCCTCTGCCCTGCTCACAAGCCCTCCCACTGCCGACGCTCTCAGCCATCTGCACTTCCCGCAGCCTTTTCTCTGATGGCACTGGGCAGTATATGCAGCTGGACACATGGCTGGCAAATCACTCACAAGTGAGCAGGCAGGGAAATGGCATATTGGAGGGTCAGCTGCAGTGGAACCCACCAGAAGCTTTGGGCCCTGGCAGTTGCCCCACCTGAGGGTATGCTGACGCCAGCCCTAGGGCTCCTTTTTCTTTTAAAGACAGACCCTCTAACTCCCCTTCCATAGGAATGGGAATAAATGGAATAAATGGTAATGGAAAGTGTCATCAAGTCACAGCCGACTTGAGGCAGCCCCACTGGGTTTTCATGGCAAAAGACGAACAGAGCCATTGCCTGGCTCTGTGTCGCAACCAAGACTTCCTTGGTGGTCTCCCATCCAAGTACTAACCAAGGCCAACCCATTTTCAGACCTATGAGGCAGTGGTGATGGCAGTGGAGAAGACTTTCTTCTCTGCCACCATTGTGTCAGCAGGATCTCACCCAGTTCAGTTATTTAAAGTGACTTGTGGCTTAATAACACCTAAGTCCAACCTCGCTGTTTGAAGGGTCAAGCTATCTTAAAGATAAATATTGTCAAAAATATTTTTTTATTTATCGTATACAAACAGCAAAGATTAAAAGTTTAAAAACAAGTGGTCAGAAGATCAGACTTCATAGACCAGCAACATGAGCTTGGGTAACTTCTCATGCTAACTGTACAAGCACAACAAAATCTTCAATGATATAATAATCTGGTATGAAATTTCCCAAGTCTCTAGATTTGTGTGACATCAACCAAGAGTTACAATATTGTGTGATAGATGATAGATAGATAGATAGATAGATAGATAGATAGATAGATAGATAGATAGATAGATACTATTCAATTAGCCAAGCCCCCATATGTGTCCACCTTGGTGCTGAACTGGTACTTTGAGGCTGTGGTCACATGGCTAAGGCAGAACAAACTGAAGTTGTATCCAGAAAAGACAGAGGTAATGGTGATTAGGAAGGCTGATATTCTAGAGGGAGTGAATCCACTTATTCTAGACACAGTGATATTTTTTAGAGCAGGTTGAGAGCCCAGGGGTGCTCACAGACCCCGCCTTGCTTTTTAAAAGCAGATTGACATGGTGGTTAGAAGCACCTTCTGTCAGCTGCATCTGATTTGCCAACCTTCTTGTTGTCTCTAGTCTCAACTGATCTGGCCATGCTAATCCGTGCTTCTGTAACCTCACAGTTGGGTGTTACTGCAATGCACTCCATGTGAGGCTGCCCCTGAAGACAACCAAAAAACTATCACAGGTCCATACTGCAGCTGCCCAACTGTTGTCAGGTGCTAGCTACTGTGAACATATGTTGCCCATTTTGAAACAGCTACATTGGCTGCCAGTCTGCTTCCGAGTTCAGTTCAGGGTGCTGGTTATGACCTTTAAAGCCCTTCTCTACTTGGGACCTACATATCTGAAGGACCGTCTTCTTCCATATGTCCCTGTGTGCCAACTACAGTCATCAGCAAGCTCTCTGTTGGCTCTCAGCTTTCTGAGCGCCAGTTTGGTATAGCGGTTCAGAGTGGCAGGACTCTAATCTGGAGAACTAGGTTTGATTCCCCACTCCTCCACATGAAGCCAGCTGGGAGACTTTGGGTCAGTCATGGTTCTCTCAGAGCTCTCTCAGTCCCACCTACCTCACAGGGTGTCTGTTGCAGAGAGAGAATGGGAAGGTGATTGTAAGCTGCTCCAAGACTCCTTCAAGTAATGAAGGGTGGGTATAAAACCAACTCTTCTTCTTCTTCTTCTTTATCCCACCACTTAAGGTGGCCCGTCTGGCATCTACCAGAGCCTGAGCCTTTCCACTGTGGCTCCTGCTCTGTGGAACAGGGTCCCTGAAGAGGTTAGAGGGGTCCTCCTTCAGAAGGTGCTGCAAGGCCTGGCTGTTTGCCAGGGAATTTGAGTGGGTTTGAATAGCAGACATCTTTTAAGTGCAGGAAAGGATCAGAGCCTTGCTATTTTATCTTAAGTTTTAGCTGGGGATGTTTTAACTATTATTGGCCCCCGGGCTTCCGGTCGGAGTAAAATGGCGAATTGACACACTTTGCGAGTTGTGCAGAGTGTACTGCGGCATCTGACGACAGTCTGGGCTTTATCTGGCCCAGCGCAGCACTCTCCAGGCGGGGGAGTGGCAAGCAAGCAGCGAAGCCTGAGGGGGAGTTGAGATCGGTGTGGATAAGCTTCGGAGGAAGCTTGTTTACACTTTGATCTCCTTCTGTGAAGAGGGCAGTTGCAAATCAACTCTACAGATGCCAGCTGGGCTGAGTATTCAGCATAAATTCGCCATCTACCGATCTCTTTATCATCAAGAGTAACACCGTTTACAGAAGAAGCACCGCGAAACCCCGAGATTACAAGCAAGGTAACAAACGAATAAGCGCTTACCGGTTTAAAGAAGAATGAGAAATTGAAACGTACGGATAAGCGTTGAAACCTTTAAGGAACTATTCCGCTTGAATTAAAAGTAAAATGAAAGCTTTCCTTTAGAGAAAAAGGCTGAAAAGTGACTTTGTTTTGCATTCCTGTGGTCAGTCAAGTCTAAACTTTATGTAGCAGAAACGAAACTAACTGTGACTCTATGATACAGGAAGTGGGCTAGAGTGGAGGTTTTAGAGGCTGTTGTACTGGAAACGGATGGACATTTTATTGTGTGACACCACCCTTACCGGAAGTTGGATTACAGAGATGGACAGATGAACAGGAAGTTTGGAAGGAGCCTACTCTAGCCAGAAAATCATAGAGAAATTGCGCCCGACATTTTGGGGAGGACTAAATTTTAAAAAGTTATTTTCAAGCCGAAAAAGCGTTTAAACAAGTTTTAAAGGTGGCGATTTGGCTTGAGGACTGCTAATATAAAGATTGACTAGTATTGAAGTGGCCTCCAAGACGGATTTGAGGTCAAGACCCAGAGCTGCTTCATCACCTAGCCCAAGAATGACTGCAAAGGAAAAAAAAGAGTGGCAAGCAGCTATGGAAGCGATGGAAAAACGGATGACCGAAGTGGTGCAGAATTTTGGAAAACAAATAGAATCACAGCTGCAACAACAACTGCAACAACAGCTGCAAATTCAATTGGAGCAAATAGAACAAGTGCAAGTCCAAGTACAGAAAAAAAATATGGAAGAACTGAAAGAACTGGTACTTACAGAAGTGTCAGGGATAAAAAAAGATACAGAAGAACTCAAAAAGGAAGTCAAAAGTCTGGTGACAAAATCTGAAGATATGGAACAAAAGGTTAAAAAAACCCTGTCAGAAAATACAAGGCTGGAGACCATGATGGAATATAGGGCTACTCAGAATCATCTGAGATTGAGAGGGATAGAAGAGGAGGAAGATCAGGATCTACGGGCTCTAGTAATTAAGACATTGACAACTTATGTAGGGGAAGATGAGGGAGATTTGGATGCAGACTTTGACTTGATTTATAGAGTGAATTCAGCCTATGCCAAAAGAAAGCAATTACCCAGAGATGTGATTGTTCAATTCGTGACAACAAAGATGAAGGAAGACGTTTTCAAGAAACAATTTACACAACCGTTGGAAATTAATGGAAAGAAAATAATAATTCTGAGAGAAATTCCGAGATCGATTTTACAAGACAGAAAGAAATTCAAGAAATTGACAGATAGACTAAAAGAAATGAACATTAGGTTCAGATGGGAGATTCCATATGGACTTACATTTATGTACAACTCGGTGAGATCTACTCTTAAATCTGAAGGAGATTTATACAGATTTAAAGAGAGCAATCTGGATGATTTTAAAGATATTTAACTCAACACCATTATGGATTACAAATTTTTATCTTGGAACGTAAATGGACTAAATTCACCAAGTAAAAGAAGATTAGTGAATCATTGGCTGGAGAAACAAAAATGTAATATAATCTGTTTACAAGAAACACATATTAGAAAACAAGACAACAAATATTTGACTAATAAAAAATTGGGAGAAGAATTTCATTCCTCAGCAATTAATAAGAAAAAAGGAACAGTGATTTATATTTCAAAAGAATTGGATCCTAAACAAATCTTCTCAGATAAAGAAGGAAGGTATGTTGGCGTGGAAATATGGATGAACAGAAAAAAGACATTGCTTGTAAATATATATGCACCCAATGGTGCAAAAGAGACTTTCTTTAATGATTTGACCAAAGAGTTGGAGTGTTTAAATTATGACCAAATTGTTCTTGCTGGAGACTTTAATGGTACAGTGAACAACACATTGGATAGAAAGTCCAAGGCAAGTGGAGAGACAGTTGGAAAGTTACCAAAAAATTTCTTTCAATTGATGAAGCAAGAGAAACTGGAAGACGTTTGGAGGAAGTGGAATCCTAAGACTAAGGACTATACGTTTTATTCGAATAGGCACAACTCCTTTTCTCGAATTGACATGATTTGGATGTCAGAGGAGATGACGCAAAAAACTTATAAAATACAAATTTTACCGAAAACTAATTCTGATCATAATCCCCTACTTTGGATATCTAAAGCAAAACCTAAACAGTTATATTGGAGAATTAATGAAGATTTATTGGATCAAAAACAAATTAATGAAATTTTAAAAAAGGAAACGAAAAGTTTTTTTGAACTGAATTTGAATAAAGGTACGGATATACAAGTTGTATGGGATGCGTACAAAGCGGTAATGAGAGGTATGCTTATCTCTCTGAACTCCAAGGACAAAAAGCAAAAGATTCAACAACAGAAAGACCTTCATGAAAAAATTCGACAAAAAGAAAAGGAATTAAAGAAAAGACCAGGGAAGAAGAAGATTATTAAAGAGATCCACTTTCTGCAAGATCAGCTGAATGTTTTATTAAACAGAGAATTATATTGGAATTTGAAGAAATTACAGCAAAAAGCATTTGAGGGTGCAAATAAACCAGGAAAGTTTTTAGCATGGCAACTGAAAAATAGAAAAGAAAGGAATTTTATATCTAAGATTACTGAAGATGGAAAGGATGTTATGAGCTTGAATGGTATAAAAAGAGCTTTCTTTAAATATTACGCCAAATTATTCAAAAAGAAAGGAATTGATCAACAGAGAATTAAGAATTATTTGGAGACTATTGAAGTTCCAGAGCTGGGAAAACAAATTAAGGAATTATTAAATGGTTTAGTAAAGAAAGAAGAAGTGACAATGGTGATAGAAGATGCAAAGTTGGGCAAAGCTCCAGGACCAGATGGCTTTACAGCAAAGTTTTATAAGAAATTTAAAGAGGAGCTAACCCCTATTTTAGTACTTCTGTTAAATGAGATAAGAAAGACCAAACGGATCCCAGATTCATGGAAAGAAGCAAATATTTCATTGATACCTAAAGAAGGTTTGGATTTGACTCAAGTAAAGAATTATAGGCCAATATCGCTATTAAATAACGATTACAAATTATTTGCAAAAATAATTTCGGAGAGACTGAAAAAATATTTGAAAGATACAATAGCGGAAGAACAAGCTGGATTTTTACCAAACAGACAAATCAGAGACAATTTAAGAGTGGTGATAGATGCAATTGAATACTATGACAAACATCCGGAAAAAGAAGTTGGATTCCTCTTCTTAGATGCGGAAAAAGCTTTTGACAATTTAAATTGGGAGTTCATGCTGCAAGTTATTGAAAAAATGGACATTGGACAGTCTTTTTTAAACATGATTGTGGCAATATATTCAGAGCAAAAAGCGGCTTTGAATATAAATAAAGAAAAGACGGACTTCTTCCAAGTCCAAAAGGGAACACGTCAAGGCTGCCCGTTATCCCCGTTGTTGTTTATTTGGATATTGGAAATATTACTGACAGCGATAAGAAAAGATAACAATATTGAAGGACTTACAGTGAAAGGTTTTGCCTATAAATACAGGGCATTTGCAGATGATGTAATGTTTATGATCCAAGACCCAATTGAGAAAATACCACAACTGATGGAAAAAATTGAAGAATTTGGTTCAGTTGCGGGATTTTATGTTAATAAAAGTAAAACCAAAGTGATGTGCAAAAATATGACGAAACAAAGACAAACAGAACTTCAAGAGAAAATACAATGTGAAGTAGTCACAAAGACTAAATATCTTGGAATTGAATTAACCATGAAAAATATTGACTTGTTTAAAAACAATTATGAAAAGGTGTGGCACAAGATTCAGCAAGATATGAAGAAATGGGACACTTTGAATTTATCATTGATGGGAAGAATCGCGACTGTAAAAATGAATATCTTGCCGCGTTTGATGTTTCTATTTCAGACTATTCCAATACTAAAACAAAGGAAAATACTGGATTCGTGGCAGAAAGAATTATCCAAATTTGTATGGGCAGGAAGAAAGCCAAGGATTAAAATGAAAATTTTATGTGATGCAAAAGAGAGAGGAGGCCTACAACTACCAAATCTAAGACTGTATTATGATGCCGTCTGTTTAACATGGTTGGAACAGTGGATTAATCTGGAGAACAAGAAGTTATTGGCCCTGGAAGGGCATGATAACAAATTCGGATGGCATGCATATTTATGGTATGGAAAAGTAAAAATGGATAAATTTTTTAAACACCACTTTGTAAGACAATCACTGTTCGAGACATGGATGAGATATAGAAAATTCTTCTCAGAAGAAAGACCACTTTGGATTGTACCAGCTGAAGTGATCAATCCATATTCAAGAAACCAAGGGCTAGACTGGCTACCTTATAAAAATCTTCTAAAATCTGAAGGGAAAAATTTTGTGTTAAAAGACAGATTTGATGTTGAATTTGAATATGATTGGTTGAAGTATAGACAGATTTATGATTTATTTAAGACCGATAAAAGAGAATATGGTTTTAGAGAAAAGAATATTGAAATTGAAACTGTATGGCTTGAGAAAGGAAAAAAAATGATTTCTAAACTGTATAAGGTTCTATTGAAATGGTATACTGAAGATGAAGTTGTAAAAGAGCAAATGATAAAATGGGCTGTAAATGTTAATACAGAGATATTAATGACATCTTGGGAATACTTGTGGAAAAAGTCAATGAAAATTTCAACTTGTGTAAATGTTAAAGAGAATTGTTATAAAATGATGTACAGATGGTATATGACGCCCAAAAAAATTGCTATTATAAATGAAAGTATGTCTAACAAATGTTGGAAATGTAAGAAACATGAAGGGTCTTTTTACCATATGTGGTGGACATGTGATAAAGCAGTAAAGTATTGGACAGAGATCCACAATGAGATACAAAAAATTTTGAATTGTACTTTTAAGAAAGACCCACAGATGTTATTGTTAGGTCTTAAAATGGAAGAAATAAATGTAGCCAAGAGAACACTATTATGGTACTTGACTACAGCAGCAAGACTGACTTTTGCTCAATGTTGGAAACAAGATAAAGTACCTGAAACATGGGAATGGATTAAAAAACGCTGGTTTTGGTGGAAATGGACAAGTTAACAAGAAAGTTAAACAACGAAGAAGATGAAACTTTTTTAAAGATTGGAAAGACTTTCAAAAATATTTGTTGAAAAATTGGGACATTAAAAGTGGTTTGATTAGCTTTGACAGTTATTAAGAAGAAATGGAAAGAGAATTAGACTTTTGTATTGTTACCGTTAGTAAGAGAAAATAAGTTTAGAAGCAATTGTAATGGAATAAGAGAGATATTAATGGGGTTGGAGCAGTGCTGGAAGCCTGATGTGGGGGGGAGAAAGGGAAAAAAGAAAAATGGGTATGTATTGGTATGCTTAAATTGTATGAACTTGTGATATATCCAATAATAAATTGTATTTACAAAAAAAAAACTATTATTGGCCCCATTCACATGGAACATTTGCCCTGCCGAAGGCACAGTAGCCCTGCGGAGTTTCTGTGCGCAATCACACAGGCACATCTGGGAGGCATAGTACTCCCGTGGCCAACCCGCGGCTTCCCTCTGAAGATGTGGAGTAAAAAACTACCAGGGAAGAAGCACTAGTTTCTGGAAAGCCCGGGGCAAAGGCCGGCGTCTGATCACAGGAGCGCCAGTATTCCACAGCATCCAACACCCGCCCATGTCCTGGGGTTTCCGGATGTTGTAAGTTTCCATGGGATGCGCACCAATGTGAAATGGTGCATGCACACACGGAAGACACCGACAGCAGCCCCCCAACGGCGCATGCGCACTTTACACCAGTGCGGCTTGCGTACTCTGCTGCGCCGCTTTTTCGCTGCACTGCAGCAGCATGGTGTGATCAGCGCTCGGAGCTGGAGCATGGCAACCCAGTGGCCCATGTGATCGGGCTACCACACCTTATTTTGCTCCGGGGTGAACAGCCATGCCTCCCGCCCCGCGTTTTCTGGCCCGTATGACCAGGGCCATTGTAAGGCACCTTGAACCAAGAGGAAAGGTTGGATATAAACATTTCCACAAATAAATAAACCAAATAAGTGGCAATCTTAAGCATATATACTTAATGAATGCACCCAAATATACAGTGTCAGACTTTAATTGCACCTCATGCTGATAGCAACATACCTCTCCACATGTGTCTACAAAGTTATCAGTGTTAACCAAAGAGTTGCCTGTCAACCAGCATACCATGCAGCAGATCCAACCAGCTTTTTCAGTCTTATCCAGTTCCCCTCCTTAGTACAACCCCCAGCCCACATGGCTTTTTCCAGTGGAAGTCACACAGTCCTTTTGGGTGGCCGAAGGGACTGACTGTTTCCAACACCATGGCTGTCACTAAAAATGAACATGGTAATTCAGTCATAGTAACTCATCCATCTATGGCTTGCTGTCTAGGGATGGGCACAAATCAGAAAAATGCAGCTGGGTTCACTTTGTGGTATGCCCGGTTCACAAACCATGAACCATCATGAACTTTTAGGAGCCAAATGAACCAGTTCAGTTTGTGAGGTTCATGTCATGGTAGAATCCCACCCCCCCAGCATGCTAGAGACACCAAACTTGCAGGGGATCCCCAGCTGATTCTCCTCTGCCTACCCTCACTGCCAAACATAACATGGTTCCTGGGCCTTCACTGCCTGGCATAGTGCTACTCCTAGGCTGTTGTGCCACTGCTGGGTGCAACATGGCTCCCAGCCTGCTGTGCCTCTGATGTTGGGCCCAAGGTGGCTCCTGACCTGCTGGGCCCCATGAGAAATGGAGAAATTGAAATCCTCCCTTCCATTTGTTGTTGTTGTTTTAATTGAGATTATTCTGCAAACCTGGGACCCCAAGTCTGTAGAAAAATCCCTCTAGCCTCCACATGGCCCCAATCTGTGAATTTAGCTATCTGCAGATGGGGAGCATAGGTGGCTATTAGAATATAAGATATTCTTTGCCTGGTAATGTCACCAATTATGCATCCCCATAATTGAGTCAAGGTTGCACTTCCAAGATCGTATGAGTCAAGGTTGCACTTCCAAAAGAATTGTTGTCAGTTGTCCAGTCACAAGCATCGGGTCTGAATTAAAGTTCCACCTCCACTAGGGATTTACTGGCTGATCTCAAGCAAATTCTTGCAGTTCAGCCTCTGCTTAGCCCTCTGTCAAATGACAGAAGCAGCAACCACCCTCACTTGCAACTAGCTTTCCGTGTTTACACAGATATCATGTATATCAAATATCATAGCAGCGGATGGGAATCTGGTAGCTACTGGGTAGGTCACTCTAAGAACACCTGGGACTCCACCCACCTCTGCATACCAGAGATACTGACTGGGCTACTTCCCAGGAGCACTCATATTAGTCTGTGGCAGTGAAAACAAACAATAGTCTTAGAGCACTCTGAAAACTTAAAATGTTTCTATTCTAGGATTTGAGGAAATGGGCTGTAATCTCCATAAGCTTCTGTGAGGGGGAAAAAATGCGGTCAGGTTTAAATTGCCATAAGACTGTGGTCGGTTTTTATTTCGCATTGCTGTTACTCATTTGACCTCCATACGCTAAACGTGAGAAGGAGAATGCTGTGCGGAAAATGAGAGAAGAAAATAGCATGCAATCAGACGCAGCATGAACTGCAGCCAGTTCTCAAAAATGAATGGCAAGCTATTGTTCTTCAGGAAGAGTAATCAGATCTCCAAGAGGTGGGTTGGATCCAGCTAACTTTTTCACTCGTTGCCCAGTTCCCCATTTTACTACAACTCCTGACCCACAAGCCTTCATTACCTGCAGGTCCCATGAACCTCAGCATAGCCTTTTCGAGTGGTCAAAAGGGTCCTCCTCCTTCCTTTCTGTCTTCTAGAAAAGCTGCATGGATCCAACCCAATTCTTTTTAGAACAGCCATAGAGAAGGATCTGATTTCTGTCATGTCAGCTAGAAAGCAGTTTTTTTAACTGTTCCCTGCTACATGCACATAGAGATACCATTTCCCCAACCTAAATTCCATGCTGGAGAAAAAATATACAGGAATCCGTACTTTCTTCCAGTAAGGGAAAAAATAGCTTTGCAGTATCAGGAAATAATGTGGCAACAGTAAACCCCCTTCCTCAAGTGTAAGGTATGCACACAACCATGCAACTCTTGAACCTTTGGAGAATGGTGTTTCATTTTAAAAGCTATGCCTATGTGTGACTTCTGGGGTTTTCATGTGTACAAACCAGAGACAATTATTGCAAGCAGTGTTCCCTCTAAGCTGAGTTAGTGTGAGCTAACACATTTTTGTCTTAGCTCAGGAAGGATGGCTCCAGAGCAAACTAATTTATGCAGTAGCTGAATCACTCGCTAACAACTTTAATGCCAGTACCTCACAAAGTGGAATTTTATTGATTGATTTATTTGATTTTTACCCCGCCTTCCCCACTGGAGCACAACTCCACAGCTTAGAGGGAGCATTGATTGCAAGTTGTGTGATATCTCAGAACTCCTCTTTATGTCAGTAGGTTATGGATGTGGAGGAAAGCATACTGGCACCACTAAAGGTCAAAGGATATAAAGGGCAAAAGAAAAGAAGATTGGTTTCATAGGGAATGGTGGTAGAAAATGGAGGCAGTAGGTTGAATCAAACCAGCTTTTCTGCTGGCAAAAAGGGAAGGAAGATTCCTGTTTGAGTGCTCAAAGAGGCTATGTTGGGTATCATTGACCTGCATGAACAAAAGACACGTGAGAAGTGGTCTGTAGCAAGGAGGAGAACTGAATGAGATGCAGTGAACATAAGAACATAAGAGAAGTCAATGTTGGATCAGGCCAATGGCCCATCCAGTCCAACTCTCTGTCACACAGTGGCCAAAAATACCAGGTGCCATCCGGAGGTCCACTAGTGGGGCCAGGACAATAGAAGCTCTCCCACTGTTGCCCCCCCCAAGAACCAAAAATACAGAGCATCACTTGCCCCAGACAGAGAGTTGTGGGTACAAATGCTTCTTCCAAGCTGCTGCTGTTTTCTTTTGAGGGTCCACAGAGAGCAGGAATCCATTGGCCAAGGAGGAACAGAGTCTGGAGCTTGACAGTATAGGAGAAAGTTTTTTTATTCTTATGAGTGACATAGAAGGAACCAGGATAGAACTAGAAAAATGCTGGACACAACCCATTGGTGAATTAGCATCATTGGAATCACAAGTGTTCGGGCCACTGGTCCAACACCCTGGAAGGAAACAAAAGCTGGTTTGTCTCTTGTGTCTGAGAAGGATGGCTCAGGTGCAATGAAGTTAGTGGCCCAAAGGACTCTAAGAAGGGGAGGGCCATCTAGGTTTAAGTAGGGAGGTCTACCTATTTAAATATATTAATTATATTTTTTTTAGCCTGCACTTCCTCCACTTCCTTCAAGGTATCATACATGGCTTCCTCCTCATTTATCTCCACAACAGTCCCATGAAGAAGATAGTTTGGATCCTACAACTCCCTTCCACTATGTTGGATTCTTCTACTAAATCTTCCTTTAAAGGAGAAAAACTTCTTCTGATGGGGAAAGGACTCTGTCTCTATTGGAGGAAGACTCAGTGGAAGAGAGTCATTGGATCCAAGTTAGTAAAAAGGAACTGTAGGATCTAACCATAGGATTGCCATAAGATGACCCAATAAAGATGGGTTGCTGTAGCTGCAGGGAATGGCTTCTTTAAAAAGAGGAAGAGAGAGAGCCCAAACACCTCTGCCTCTCCCCCCAAGCCTTTTACTGGGTGAAAACCATGCTGGAGGAAGTTATTTTCCCAATGTTCCTGCTCCACGCGCACAGATACTCCATGGTGGGGGGAGCATAACTCTTCTGAAAATAAGCTGGTGCCTCAACATTGGCTGCTTCAGGATAATCATGGGAATTGCAGAGCCAAACATGAAGCAAATTGAAACATCCCCTCCCATGCAATCGCCAGAAACTCCCACCCCCCTGCTTTTTGCATTGGAAGCTATGGTCATCTGCAGTGGGAAGCACTTATCCCAAGATAAAGCTAGGCATTTCAAAATTGACCACCAGCTTCAGCATATTCATGAGGGCTGCAGTGCCAACGGTGGAAGGATAGAGTAGCTCCACAATATCCCTCTGCTATTTACAATGGAAGCAAAGATTTATTTGCAAGAAGCCAGCAAAGGTTGAATTTGATTTTAGTGCAGAACTGCTTGGAGGTGAATATGGATTAGTCTTGTTGCTCCGCTGCAATCTCCTCATCACAGTTGATACAGTGAGTGAACTCAAGGCTGCATGCACATCTTTGAGTCAGGCTATGGATTATTTCAGTCTGCTTAGCCTAGAGGAAGTTGCCAAATTGCTCCTAGCTGTACGCCCTACCACATGCTACCTTGACCCATGCCCATCATGGCTAATTAAAGCTGGCTGCAATGGGTTTTGAGGCACTCTAAGGCGAGATCATCAACAAGGGCCTCACTGAGGGACAGTTTCCTGGGGTTCTCAAGGAAGTGGTGGCCTGTCCTCTCCTGAAAAAGCCATATCTGGTTGTGGCCGAATTGGTTTCCAATTTGCCCTACTTGGACAAAATAATAGAGAGGGCAGTGGCAATTCAGCTACAGAGCTTTTTGGATGGTGCTTCCATCTTAGAGCCTTTCCAGTCCAGTTTTCACTGGGGCCATGGAATGGAGACAGCACTAGTCGCCCTCACAGATGACCTCTGGAGGCATCTGGATTGGGGCAGATCAGCAGTACCATTGCTGTTGGACCTGTCAGCAGTGTTCAACACGATCGACCATCAGTTACTGATCCACCGCCTTGCCGACATAGGAGTCCCGGGGCTTGCCTTGCAGTGGCTTGCTTCCTTTCTCCAAGGCTGGGGACAAAGAGTGGCACTAGAGGAACAGCTGTCCTGAAGGAAGCCACTAGATTGTGGAGTGCCCCAAGGGGCAGTGCTTTCCCCAATGTTATTCAACATCTATATGCACCCCTTTGCCCAGATTACGCGGAGGTATGGGCTGGGATTTCACCAGTATGTGAATGACACCCAGCTCTATCTGTTGTTGGGTGGCCAGTATGACTCCAGAATGGAAGATCTAGACCGGGCGTTACAAGCCGTGGCTGGTTGGCTTAGACTGAGCTGACTGAAATTGAATCCGATGAAGATGGAGGTTCTGTACCTGAGCTGGGACAATCTGGGAGTAGGGATCCTTCGATGGGGTGCTGCTAGTGCCAGCACTGGAGGTTAGGAGCATGGGAGAACTCTTGGATGCCTCCTTAACAATGGAGGCCCAGGTAGCAGCCACGGCCAAGTCAGTCTTCTACTATCTTCAACTGATTAGGCAGTTGGTTCCCTTCCTCAACCACAACAACTTGGCAACAGTGATCCATGTGATGGTCCACTCGAGATTGGACTACTGTAACACTCTGTACATGGGGCTGCCCTTCTCACAAATCTGGAAGCTGCAGCTAGTGCAAAATGCTGCAGCCAGGCTTTTGATGGGCCTCCCCATGTGGGAGCATATCCAGGCTGTGCTGAAGGCACTGCACTGGCTGCCGATAGCATACCAAATTTGCTTCAAGGTGCTGGTTCTTACCTTTAAAGCCCTTTATGGCCAGGGTCTGACTTTCCCCATATGTACCCCAGAGAGCACCACGGTCAGGATCTCAAAACTGGGAATTGTGCTTTTCATAAATCATAAATAATTTGGCAAGAACTTTGTACAGGATTTAGACACATTGTATGGGATATTTATTATGTTCTATTTATGAAGTATTGATTTATGCACTATGTTGTAGTTATAGGTTATTTACATATTATTAATATATCATTATTAAATCCAGTTATCTATGGGTTATTATTCACAAAGACTGTATCTTGGATTTTCTCATCAGGTACTGTGGCAACTCTTTTAGCAGGAGGCAGGACTGTTCCTTTTGCACCCATAGTTGGAAGAAAGAGACTCGCACAGATGTTTTGGTATAAAATAAGGGCAGCTTTATTAACTTCTAAATTTTCATGATGAACTGCAACTTGGCAAGGGACCTTTAAACACAGTCCTAGGCAAAGGGATACCCCCTGATCCCTTTCCTGGAAAAAAATGGGCGAGCCACCAAGTCCTTGGGGCAAGCCAATGTTAAAATAGCCGTTGCCAGGTGGCTGGACATGCTAATAACTCCCTGAATCTGCCTCAAGCCGCAAAGCTTGAGGGGAGACCAAATCCAGGGTGTATCGCAGGCCATTAGCAATCCCCACCCAAGGCTGATGCCAAGGTGTGCTTCCTGCTGAATGTGCTGACCACACAATCAAGGGGGGTCTGTCTGTTGGTGCTCCCCACTTCAAAACCAGCCAGATTCCTGCTGGGGATCCTAATTAATGGCCCCAACCCTGAGCCAATCACCCAACAGCAGCATACAGTATGGAGTAAACAAAAACACCCCCTTTCCATGCCAATCTGAAAGGGGGCGAAAAATTCCTACCCAGCCCCAAAGGTGGCGACCAGCAGAAGCCCACACTGTAGAGGGAAGGAGAGTGGGCCGACTAGAACCAGAAGTCTGCCCCTTGGATGGGTAAGCAGAGCAAACAAACAACAGGCTCTGCCCCCTTTCCAATACCCATATAGGCGGGAATCGCCCAGCAAAGTCTCTCCTCCTTCCATGTCTGCAAAGGAGGCCCTCCAATCGAAAGCAACCCTAGGGTTGCAGCCTTGTAGGGCCATATTGTGTTCAAATTGCCTTTAAATATTGTGCACACAGTGACCTACCAGGTTGATGGGTGGAGCCAGGAGGAGCAGAACCCCTTGGGATGCTAAATGAAGAGAGTCAAAGAAAAGGAAGGAATGGGGGAAATATGAAAATACGTTGGAGATTAAGGTAGTGGAGATATGCACATGACTTAGCATCTTCTTTTACCTAGAAGGAAATCAAAATAAATAAAAACCTTTCTTTAAAAAGGCGGGACAGCGGTGCTGTTGTTGTTAGACCCATCAGCTGCATTTGATATGGTCAACCATCAGCTACTGATCCACTGCCTCGCCGATGCTGGAATTCAGGAGTCTGCCTTACGATGCCTTGCCTCCTTTCTCCAGGGCTGGGGACAAAGGGTAGTGCTTGGGGAAGAGCTGTCCCGAAAGCACCCACTGGACTGTGGAGTTCTATCCCCGATGTTATTTAACATCGATATGCATCCCCTTGCCCAGATTGTGTGGAGTCATGGACTGGGTTGCCACCAGTACGCTGATGACACCCAGTTATATCTGTTGCTGGGTGGCCTGTCTGGCTCTGGGCTGGAAGTTACAAGCTGTGGCTGGATGGCTTACATTGAGCTGGCTGAAACTGAATCCGACAAAGACGGAGGTTCTATGCCTAAATCACAGCGGTCCGGGGTTAGGGATTTCATTCTGGACCTTCAATGGGATGCCATTGATGCCATCGCTGGAGGTTAGGAGTTTGGGAGTGCTCTTGGATGCCTTCTTAACTATGGAGGCCCAAGTAGCAGCCACTGCCAAGTCAGCCTTTTACCATCTTCGGCTGATTAGGCAGTTGTTTCCCTTCCTCAAATGCAGTGACTTGGCAATGGTAATCCACACAATGGTCACCTCAAGACTGGACTACTGTAATGCTCTGGACATGGGGCTGCCCTTGTCCCAAATCCAGAAGCTGCAGCTTGTGCAGAATGTGGTGGCCAGGCTGTTGTTGGGTCTCTCTCCGCGAGAACTGGACTGAAAGCACTACACTGGCTGCCTTTAGCATAACAAATTCACTTCAGGGTGCTGGTTCTTATCTATAAAGCTCTTTATGGTCAGGGGCCAGCATACCTGAGGGACCACCTTTCCCCACATGTTCCCCAGAGAGTGATGCATTCAGGGACTAAAAACTTCCTGACTCTTCCTGGTTCTAAAGGGGCCAGACTGGCCACCACCAGGGCTAGGGCCTTTTTGGTGGCAGCTCCGTGCGGTGGAGTGAGCTCTCCGAGGACATCAGAGTTTATTACAATTCCACAGGGCCTGCAAGATGGAGCTCTTTCACCAGGCATTTTCGTAAGAGCCACATATATCATCTTAACTTAAATCAGAGCCTCGCCCTCGAATTTTTACCATTGGCTATTACTACTATTGACTGACACCTGTGAAGGATAACACCCAGAAACTGTTGTTCGCTGCCTGATATGCAATATTGATGTATAGCACTTTAGAATTTGTTATAAGTTCTAAAATTATGTAAGCTGCCCTGAGCCTGCCTCAGTGGGAAGGGCGGGGTAGAAATCCAGTGAATAAATAAATAAATAAATAAATAGACATGAAAATAAGGGTAAAAAATGCAGGGGGTATAATAAATGTAAAATCAGAGGGTTTTCATTAAGTCTCATCCAATCCCTGTCAAACTCACTATGCATTTTATGGCTCATTCGCCATAGCAACTGGGAGGGGGAACAAGAGAGTGTGAAACCCAAATACTTTCACTTTGCAAACCTTTGATGTAGACCACCCCTTATATCTTCTCAGAGAACCTTTAGTGTCCTTGAGTCTCATCTTTCACTGTCTGGCTTTATCTTACATGTTAGGGGGATGGCACAAAAAGGGAGGGGGAAGGGCCGTTGCTTTTGGCGGGTGGAATACCTAAGGGTGATTGGTTCAGAACCTTTTAGGGCTTTTGCTTGAACCCTGTATATCTATTCCTTTTGCGCCTTTAACCTCACTTCTAACACAGCCAGTGTACAGGCTGGATCCTATTAATGTCTCAATAAATTTATCATTCTTCAAAGTGGATGTTATTGGGAACTGATCTGTCCAGGAGTCTGACAATCCCCCTTCTTCCTGCAGCCCATGACTTTTTGCCCATGCAGGTTCAACAAACCACAACATAACCATAGGGGTATTCCAAGGGTATTCCAACATAGGGGTATTCCAAAGAGTCCACCTCCTCCATTTCTCACCAACAGGAAAACTCACAATATCCAAACCAGTATACTGCCCAGGATGATCATTTCCCCAATTGGTGGGTGGGTGGGGACAGAGAATTAAAGCTCTTCCTGACCCTTCACATTCAGCTCCCACCCTTGTACTCTTTCCAATGCCTATTCAAAGGACACCCACGAACTTTGACAGCATCAACTGCCATACCTTCAACCACAAGTGTGGGAGCAATATATCCATCCCATTAAAGAATACCCGCTGGTCTCAGAGCACCAGAGCCTATTTGTGAACGACCAGTCTCTTGTACAGGATGAGTAACTTCTGTCATAGTGTGTGAAAGGAAAGGTGCATTCCCCATAACCGGATTTCTGTTCTGGATCTGCTGGGAAGAAGAGAGAGACAGACAGACAGACAGACATCTCGGGAGCAAATGTGCATATCCCACTTATCCATTCATTGCACCATATTTTCTCCAAGGAGCTCAAAGCTATATAACATAGTTCTTCCCTCTCCTGTTTTATCACAGGGTAAGTTAGGCTGAGAGAAAGTCGCTGGTGGGGAGAGAAGGCTGTAACAGGCTGGCTTCTGAGGAGAGAGTGGCACACTTCTTTTTTCTGTCAAGTCAGCTGAATTATGGCAACCCTCACAGGGTTTTCAAGCAAGAGATGTTCAAAGGTGGTTTGCCATTGCCTGCCTTTGTGTCACAACCCTGGTATTCCTTGGTGGCCTCCCATTCAAATACTGATCAGGACTGACCCCGCTTAATTTTCAAGATCTGATGACATCAGGCTAGCCTGGGCTATCCAGTTCAGGGCATGGCACATAATAGTTCTCCTACACTCCATTTTTTCCTCACAACAAGCCTGCAAAGAAAGTTAGGCTAAGGGTAGGCAAACGCCTGGTAATTGTTACTGATGCCCACAAATGGACATCTGGCCAGTGGGCAGGAGCAATCTGGCAAAATGAGGGGGGGCAGCAATTGTTGCCACATAAGGATGTCTCTTCCAGCACAATTGAGAAGCTCCAGCATCACACCAGGGCAATGCCATAGCACTCACCCTGAAACTCCATAGAGTTTTGTGGTGAGTGCCAGAATGTCAACTCAGTGCGATGCCAGAACTTCCAGTACACACTGGAATTTATGTCATTTGTGTGGTGGCAAAGATTGCCACCCCCTCACACAGTAAGTGCCCACCTCCTCCATCTCCTGCCAGTTCCCAGGCCATGCTTGACAACATTACTCAGGGGGGGAGTTTTACTGAGCTTTACTGAGCAGTGTGGGGTTTGAACTCAGGTCTCCTTAGTCCTAATCTGATACTCTAACCGCTATACCACACAGGTTCCCTTTGAAATAAGCAAGTAGTAGCTTGATACCATTGGACATTTTTCTCCTGACTCACTGCAATCTAGCTTTAAGGCCTTGTTTTGGATCAGAAACTGCCTTGGTTACCATAGCAGATGACCTAGCCCAAAATAGAGACCTGGGTGGGGACACATACCACCAGGGCCGGCCCCAGCTTATTTTGCACTCTAGGCGAGGATCCCTTCTGGTGCTCCCCCATGTGCCACCCCCTCCCCCGTGCACCGCCCCCTCCCCCCAATGCCAGTAGCTCAGAAAGTAGTATTTTTGCTCACAGGACTCCACGGCTTAGGGGGAACATTGCACAGGAGTGTAACCATTTATCCAGGCAAGTTTGTTAAAAGCATTTTGTGCAGCGCAGGCGAGACCAGCTGTTCCCTGACACACACTCTCTAGCAAGACGACTCTCGGCCTATGCACATACTTTCACGTGCACACCCGAAATCCCCCCTCCCCCGCCAAGTGTCATCCCTTTGGATGGATGCTGTGGTGCCCCCCCCCCCGAGCCCGGCATTGCAAGGGGAGATTTTGTGGTGGGAGGAGGCTGAAGGAGGGACACTCTCCAAAGTGTCACCACCCACCCACACCAGGCAAAGACGGGCCTCTCCAGCTTCCTGGGACCTGGAAGCCCCAGACGGTCCAGCCAGGCCGGGCCAACAGGAAACGCTGGGGCCGTCTCTTCCCAGCCCCGTGGCTGGCTCTGTCTGGGTGGGGAGCGCTTCCTGAGGGGGACATCTCGGTGGGGCACTGAACTTCCCTGGAGATGGCCGGCAGGTGCCTCGGCCGGGCACTTTTGCGGAAGGGGAAACCCACGCTGGGAGGTGAAAGCCTCAAATTGCAAACAGTTTGTTCATCCAGGGTTTCATTCACCACTCCCCCCCCCAGGCCTCTTTCATGTCCGCGGGCCCACTCCACCGCCCCTCCCATTTGAGGAGGCCCTTCTCGCAGGGGGCGCCATTCCAGATCTCAGGGAGAGGAGAAATGGGGGGATTGGCGCAGAGGATGCTGCGCTTGCAGTCGGCGCTTCTGGGCACACTTGTCGGACTTGGGGAGAAAGAGGTGGCAGCGGCAGTCACCCGGTCAGGACTTTTGGCAGGGGCGGGGGGCTTTTGGCGGGGGACTGGGTGCAGTTTGGCACGCTAAGGGCCGACCCACCCTAGGCGAATGCCTAGTTCACCTAGTGAGTGAGCCAGCCCTGCATACAACCCGATTCAATCTTCTGGTTCTCTCAGCAGCCTTCAGGACTGTGGACCATGGTATTCTTCTGAACCAGCTGGCTATTTTCTGCTTTTTCTGCTGTTCTGCATGTTGCAGTGTTGATTTTTTTAACATGCTGGGAGCCAGGTTGTGGGTTGGTGCTTCAAATGAAGAAAGCGCTGATGAATTCTACATATCTATCTCCTCCTTGCAGACCGCTCTAATGAGACCACTTCTAAAGTGGCCAAATTCTGTGCTGAGGCTTTGTGCATAAGAAAGCAGATATTCCAAACCTATTAGCAACATTTACGTACAATTAACACCACCACAAAAAGGGCTGTGAATTTCAATCTTTGTAAACGGTGTGGTTAAACTGTTGTTGGTTGATCTTTTGATCATAATAAATGCTGATGATGATTCTATTTTCAAGGTGGGGCATTTCTAGGGGTTGTCTGACCCTTAACCCCTGCTGCCTGTTTATAGGCTGCGAGGGGGTGTAATGAAGGGGGGGAAATATTGTTCAACAGCATGATGTCATTTCTGGGGTGAATCTAGTCACACCATTTTAGGACGTCACACTGCTCTAGATAAAACCATAGAGAGTCCATTGAATCAGAGTGGTATGATGTCATTTCCAAGTTTGCCCTGGAAATGATGTCACACAGTCAACTCGACAGTACCCATACCCTTGTCCCTTCAGTCTCCCAACAGGTGCCAGCCACCAACTGGCAACTCTAGGTGTTTCTTGCCCCCCAAACAGAGTCTTGTCACTAACAGGCACCCCCTTACCTTTAGGGTCACATATTTTCCATTTCTTGTCATTGTCATAGTTTGGGGTTGTGGCACACCACAGTGGCCCACCCTTAGTTCCGTCACGGGTGCATAAACAGTAGTTTTTTCCCTTGTAAACGAATGGAAAGAAACACTGCCTGTGTTCTGATGCAGAAAAGAAGGGGAAATGGTGTGAAGAGAGTAAAATCCAGAGGGATTGATGCAGTAGGATGAAAGGTGGTCATGTTTAGTTGAGTTCTGCTGTCATGATAGGGTTGCATTCTGTGATGCTGCTGATGTGATACTGTCACCCAGAAGTGACATCATCATGTTGGCAACATCGTACAGCGACTCTCTGGTTTCAAGGCAAAGCTCTATGGGTTTAGGCCAAATTTACCATAGAGTTTTGCCCTCAAACCAGAGAACTGCACGCAATGCCCCCAATATGATGATGTCACTTCCAGATGACATCATTGCATTGGGGGTGTTGCACCTGGACATGGCTGTTTGGGGCGGGATTTCCCCCACTGGCCAGCTGGCCAGTGGTGGACAGAAGCTCCACAAAGTGGGGGAAACCCCACTGGGACCTGGGGACTGGGACCCTATATCAGGAACATCTGGAGTAGGATTGCTCATTCTGGCTTGGAAAATTACTGGAGATTTTGTGATGGTGCCTAGGGAGGGAGGAGTTTGATGATGGGATATAGCTCAGCTGGGATGTGATTCCAGAAAGTCTGCTCTCCAAAGCTGCCTTTTCCTCCAGGGGAACTGATCTCAGTAGTCTGGAGATCAGTTGTAATTCCAGGAGAACTCCAGGCCCCACCTGGAGACTGGCAATCCTAGCATGTGCAAATTATCCAGCCATAATAGAAGTTGATCAAACTATATGCACATTAATTGATATTAAAACATACAATTTATATATAAAATCACAGAGGCATCTCTAGGGTTCTCAACCTTCATCTGGGGCCTAAAGTTCTCCCAGAATTACAATTTATCTCCAGACTACAAAGAATAGTTCCCTTAGAATGACACGGCAGCTTTGGAGGGCCAATTCTATGGTATAACATAGAGTATGTAAAAACAGAAGTCCTAGAGTGATATTACATCCACACTGAGCTTCCTCCATGCCTCAAATTCCAGCCTCCACAGGCACTGCTCCCTAATTTCCAGGAATTTCCCAAGCTACAGATCACCAGAATCATATTATTCCTTCATGTGGCATCATTGTTCAGCAAATCCAGGCACCTCGAACAGTTTCTCTTGTCCATCTTTTTCTTCAAGCAAATAAAATCTGCCATGACCCAGTCTTGGGCCTTTTCTGTGGTGGCCCCTATAATGTCCAGAAGTCTATGGCTACAGTCACACAACAGGCTTGGCGCGATCTGGCCGTGCCTCTAATTACATCGTTTTACCTTGTAACTGGAAATTTTGATCAGACATCCCACCATGAACTGGTTTCACCACGCGCTCACCCCATGGTCGATCATTCAGATTGTTGCGGTATCCTTTTTTTTTTTTTGTCTTTCACGCATGCACATATGCATGTACCTGAAGCTCCAGCTTCTTTTTTACAACTCCACAATCCCTCTGCCAAATACTCTGTCCCCTCTCAGCCTCCTTATCTTCCCCTCTCTTCCTTGGAATACATGGGGGGAGGGTAAAGTGCAGACTTACATGAGAGTAGTCCCATTGACTTCAGTACATTTACCCTTGTGTCAATTATGGGATGCTCTCAAACAGCAACTCTGATGCAGAAAGAAGAGAGAGGGGTTTGGGGGGCAAATTTGTCACTCAAAAATAAGTCCCTCGGGGACTCCCGATCCAGAATGACTACTTGGCAGCAGTGACTGACAATGCCGGGGATGATTATGCGCTTATGCACACGTCGCTACCTGATTTTTTATTTTTTTTTTAAAAAAAGGAGGCAATAACAGAAGGGAAGGTTCAGACTTCCCAAATGGCTTGACCGCAATAGGGGAGTTCAGACAGCCAGAAATACAGGTTGAAATAAAGACCAGACATCCATAAAGACCAGACTTTCCCTAATGTCCATTAACTCTGCTTCAAAAATGGGGCAGAACAGGGTGGCGACAACTGGGGCACAGAAGGCAGATGTCGTTGTCTGGTCATGCTTTTTAAATCTGCAAGGGTACCACAACGGTATTAGATCAAACTGCTCATGTGACTGCAGCCTATATGTTTACCTAAAATGACCCTCAACATAAGTCTCAGAGGCAGACTCTCAGCATATTCCCCATTGGCAGCATCTTGCCACTTCTGTCTTATAGCGGTTCCAAGGAATGGTCCCACCCTCCTGGCTTTTAGGATGCTCAGTAAATACCAAACTATTCAGGGGAGGGCATTTGAGGGTGAAGGACTATGCTGTTTGTGGTTGCTCATCTGTTTCTGGTTTGAATCTTCCCATAAGACTAGATTTTATTGCAACATGTGGGTTTTCACTATTTTGGGTAGGGTTAGCTCTGGGTTGGGAAATACCTGGAGATTTGGGGGGAGGACAGAGTCTGGGGACTGTAGGTATGGGGACTGAAGGGACTTCAATGGGGTATAATGCCATAGAGTCCACCTTCCGAAGTGGTCATTTTCTCCAGGTGAAAAGCAAAATACTGCAGAGATCAAGGTAATCAAACATTCCATTTGGGGGAGAAAGAGAAACTTCTACTTCATTTATCACTAAACAGTCCTTCTTGTGCCTATCTACTCATATATGATACAAACAAAGAGCTTCAAGGGGGAATCGCAACGCATGATTGCTGAACTTCTATTTATTCACAAGTTCAGAACAATGATCCCCCCTTCCCCCAAGCTAAATAGGGATATAGGATTCTTATCTCAATACCAATGCTCATTTTCTGCCCCCAAGCGTTTCCCCTCTGCTCTCATCAAGCTGATTACAACATGCATTGTACCTTTGCATCTTTTACAGGTATCCTTAGAACACCCCTCCCACCTTCTGACTGGAATATAAAGACTTAGCTCCATTCCTACTTGTGTCTGACAAAGGGAGCTCTGACTCTCAAAAGCTTATACCATGAAAAACTTCTTGGTCTCTAAGTTGCTACTGGACTCATATCTAACTGTCCTACTGCAGACCAACACAGGTAATCCTCTGAAAGCAGTCCTTGAGACACTAATAAAGGTCTCTTCTGCTTTTCCTACCTGAATTTTCACAAGGAACCTTCTTGAGATCTGCATCATAGTGGTCGGTGAGAGAGCAAAAGGGTTTCCCATCAGGAGAGCCATCTGTGACACACGTTGAGCGAGACTGGCCTTCGAAGACAAATGGAAAGATGCAGGGACCTATAGGTTCAGCACTTAGTCCTGGAAGGGATGGAGAAAAGTGAGAGGGAACTTATAGCACTTCCCCAATAGCACACTTGCACCTCATCAGAGGACATCCTATATCTGGTCTGACCAGGATCTAAGCGAAACCCTACACACCACAGGCTCTACCCCCAGATCTCCAGGAATGTTCCAGACCGGAGCTGGCAATCCTAGAGGAGGCTGAAGTCAGGAACCTGTCATGCCTAGATCAAAATTCACTGAAGCGACTGCTTCTCTGAGCACCTTTTATGATACTATGTGCCAGCTGATCACTGTGGCTCAATTTGTCCTTATCACGAAGGGAAGAGAATGTCTTAATGACTATAGATTCCTCCTTCATGGGTCTGAGTGTCAGAAACAGAGGCGAGCTCCCCGTCTAGCTGGAGAGAGGGTGGAAGGGAGTGAATGGGAGTCTGTGGAAAGGAAATGCAATTTTAGACCCTGAAAGGGACAGAAAGAAAAACAGACAGACACTGCTAGGAGTTGGTTGAAGCACCTTGGGGGTGCAGGCAATGCTCCCTCTAAGCTGCGGAGTCCTGTGAGCAAAAATTCTACTTTGTGAGCAACTGACATTAAAGTTGTGAGCAAGCGATTTGGCTACTGTATAAATTAGTCTGCTGTGGAGCCATCCTTCCTGAGCTAAGACAAAAATGTGTGAGCCGGAGGCTAAAAAACTGTGAGCTAGCTCACACTAACTCAGCTTAGAGGGAACACTGGGTGCAGGATCTCTCTCCCCTTTGGGGGGTAGCGGAGATGTTGCCCCAAGGGAGTACCTCTTTGCATCCCCTGGTGTACATGTGTACCTGAAGCAAATACACTTTATTATAAATATATTTACATATATATATATACAAAATTTACAAAAATGCCATAAGTGACAGGGACTCTGAAAAGGGAACCAATCTGGGTAAACCCTGGAAGTCCCCAATCAGAGAAAAGAAACATGATATTTTACTTATATCTGAATTTTGAATTGTTATATGTTGCTTTGTTTGTCAGTTTTTGGCTATAAAACAGGATTAAAAATGCCACAAATGTATCCTATTTTTACCTTGCGATTCTTCCAAAGAAATTCAGGGCAGCAGGCCCTTCATAGACCTTTTATCCTTGCAACAACTCTAAGAGGTTGGTCAGGGCGAGAGAGACTGAATGGCCAATAGTCAGCCAGCAAGCTTCAGGGCTGAGTGGTTGTCTTGGGTCTTCCAAGGCCTCAACCAAGACTTCAGTTACTGCTCTACACTGGCTCTCTGAAGGAACGTTTCCAGCTAATATTTAAAAAATGTCATCATTGTGCTCAGTCCAGAACCAAATCTCTTGCAACAGTTCTGGATTCAGGCTCAGTATACTTACTCGTGTCAGCACAGTAGCTCCATTTCTTGTCCTTATCATAGCTGCCTGTTGTGGCACACCAGGGCTTGTCAGCCTTTTCAGGGACACAAGTGTAGTATGCCTTTTTCCGGTAGAAGAATGGGTAGACACAGGGTCGGCCTAAAGAATTACCTCCATATTCTAGATGAAGAACAAGAGCAGAGCCTATATATTTTGTAATGTATATTCATAATTTGGTTCTCTCCTTTTCCTAGTTTCCTTTCAGGACAAAAGAACACACTGCACATAGGCCTGGCTTCTGTATAGCAGATGTAAAAGATTTTGTATCAGGTTCTTTTTCTCTAAATCCTTGAACAGGAATCATCCCAGGTTGTAAGAATGAATATCACTGAAGCAGCTTCACCTAAGCATTTAAAATAAGGGAGCCTGAGGAATTGTTCTTGGGTTCTTTTCCTGGGTCTGTGATACAAACAGTACTGTTCATAACTTCCAGATGGGGCCTGGAGATTTCCAGGACTGAGATTCCCGAACTACAGAGATCGGTTCCCCTGGAAGCAAAATAGCTGCTTTGGAGGGTGGGTTTTATGGCATTATACCCTGCTGAGGTCGCTCCCCTCACCAAAGCCCTCCCTCTTCTCCGCCAAATCTCCAGGAATTTCCCATCCCAGTTTATTTATTTATTTATTATATTAGGTTTGTAGACCATAAGAACATAAGAAAAGCCAATGCTGGATCAGGCCAATGACCCATCTAGTCCAACACTCTGTCACACAGTGGCCAAAAATACCAGGTGCCACCAGGAGGTCCACCAGCGGGGCCAGGACAATAGAAGCCCTCCCACTGTTGCCCCCCTCCCAAGCACCAAGAATACAGAGCATCACTTGCCCCAGACCAAGAGTTCCTGTCTATACCTTGTGGCTAATAGCCACTGATGGACTTCAGCACCATATGTTTATCCAATTCCCTCTTGAAGCCGTCCATGCTTGTAGCTGCCACCACCTCCTGTGGCAGTGAATTCCATATGTTAATCACTCATTGAGTGAAGTACTTCCTTTTATCCATTCTAACCCAACTGCTCGGCAATTTCATTGAGTGCCCACAAGTCGAGTTCTTGTATTGTGAGAAAGGGAGAAAAGTCCTTCTGGCTGAGTTCAGACTGGCAATTTGCTGCAGGAGCCAGTTGTGGCAAAAAAGCCCCGGAACGAACTGTTCCAGGGTTTCCCGTTCACACAGCCCAGACTGCTATGGGAGCATACCGGGAGAAGGCGTACCAGATCGTTCAGACTGCTGCCCCGAAGGAACACTGTATGCGGCGTTTCCCCATTAATTCGGCTGTAGGTGTATGGGTGTATGTGAGCAAGACCATGGCCACACAACCCGGAAAATCTACAGCAACTAATGAACTCCAGCTGTGAAAGCCTTCGACAACATATTGAACATCTCTCTTTTTTTGGTTGTTTATGTTTTTGTTTAAGATACAGCATTAGGAGGAGCAATTGAGATATGAGCAAAGAAATAGCAAGAGAGAAGGGATTTTAACCTTCTCGCCCTGAGAAATCTTTTCCCCTGCTAGATTACAAATGCACTTTCGTATTGGAAAGGGCAAAACAAAACAAATTGGGATCCTATGGGGCAAAGCCAGGATCTGTCTTAAGACTTTAAAACATGCTGATTCATCACAGAAACAGCCTGTAGCCCTAATCAAAACCTTGGAGAGCGAGCCATAGGAGCTCTCCAAAGCTAGAGTGAGTGGGGAGTGTTGTGTCTCAAGGACAGCTTCATCAAGGAGCATGTACAGGCATAAATAAATCTCTGTATCCAGATTACTTTCAGAATTTTTTTTTTAAGGGAAGACGTTTATTCAGCTACTTAAAGAGAAGAAGGGGAAATGGGGATTAGAATGGGTATTTCTATCTGAGGGAGAAAGAAATTCATATGCAAATCTTACTGGGAGGGAAACACGAAAGAAAGTTTAAACTTGAAACTGATCTTTTTCCTTAAAGGTTCCTAACTCTAATCTGATTTGCCAGACTTTCCCTCCTGGGGTCCTCTTGCTTGGATCAAGGGCACAGCCCCTCCGAAAAAGGAAAAGGATGCTCTTGGCCTTTCCTAAGCTAAAATAAGGTTATTTCATTGGCTTATTTGTCCTGCTACGATGTGGTTTCAAAAAGTGAATCACATCATCATTTTGGCTCAACTCATTGTTTCCACATATTAGGGCTTGTCAAGGGAAAGTCTCCCTACCCCCATTTTTAGCGAATCAAAAACTTCTTGCACTTTTACATTCTGTGAAAATACACCCAGGGATGAAGAAAAAATGGGCTGCGCCCAGCAATGTGCCAACAGAACAAAAGGGGAAAAATGCCAGGTGATGGTTGATAGATTTATTCTTGTACAAAGGCCCTACACGTTTCACCGTGCAGAATTCATCAGGGGGAATCAGAGCATTCGCCTAGTGCTGGAACTGTGAAAGAACTTAATTGCTGTGGACAGTTCCAGCACTAGGTGAATGCTCTGATTGCCCCTGAAAAATTCTGCACAGTGAAACGCGTAGGGACTTCATACAATAATAAATCTATCAATCATCACCTGGCACTTTTTCCCTTTTTGTACTATTGGTGTAAATACACCCACCATTGCTATGATCCTCTATATTCAGACAGGTATTAATGAAATTTCAGAATCATAGAATCATGGAGTTGGAAGGCACCTCCGGGGTCATCTAGTCCAACCCCCTCCACAGTGCAGGGAATTCATAAATACCTCCCCCTCCCCCAACACACACACACACTCAATGATCCCTGCTCCATGCCCAGAAGATGGCAAAAAAACCTCCAGGAATCCTGGCCAAACTAGCCTGGAGAAAGATTGCTTCCTGACCCCAAAGTGACGATCAGCATTTCTCTGGGTGTGTAAGAAAGGACCACAGGAACTAAGCACTGATGCAGCCCTTCCTGCCCTCCCTCTCATGATCTGATCTTTTCCCAGGCTCATACTCTCTGAATCTGAAAAATTCATCAACCTAGAGTGAAAATTCTCTTCCTGCTCCCTCCCATCAGTTTCAGCCTAACTGAACAGTTTTGTATTTGGGGGGCGGGGGAATGATATTAAGATTTACTTCACATTTGGAGCCTGGTTTATTTGGGGGGAAGCTTCTTGTATCTCTGATGTTTCCTTCCAGCCCACAGAACCAAGCAAATGAATACATTCTGCAAATCAACCCGTTCCTTCATGAAATGGAGAATGAATGGGGATTTTGTCACCTTGAGTAGCACACCACTTCCATTGGTTAATATGTTTGTCATAGTTACTAGTTGTGGCACACCAAAGTTTCTCATCTGGAGTCCCATATGTGGTACATGAAGAAAATGATTTTTTCTGGTAAATGAAGGGAAAGACACAGGTTTTGTTTTCTGAAAAAGAAACAGAGAGGGAAGAGGACATAATAAAGGTTACATAAAGGAGAAACTATGTGAAGGTCCACTGTCTCTATCTAGTGGCCCCCCGAACCTTGAACATCCCAGGGAGCTACAGGAAAAGGAAGGAAGGGCTCTTGTTCACTTACCAACATTGAACTTCATTTGTTGCCCACATAAGAACATAAGAAGAGCCCTGCTGGATCAGACCATTGGTCCATCTAGTCCAGCATCCTATCTCACACAGTGGCCAACCAGTTCCTCTGGAGGGCCAACAACAGGGTATAGAGGCTGAGACCTTTCCCTGATGTCGCCTCCTGGCTCTGGTTCCTTTATGTGTAAAATAGAAGATTATGTTGGATGCCACTTTACTTCCTCCTCCACCATACAACAAACTGCAGCTTCTGAAATACTCACTCCTATACATATCCTAATGGTAAAAGAGTTAAATGGCAGACCAGGAGCGCACAGCAGGAAAGGACAATACTGACACCTCCAGGCCAACTCTGTACATGGGGTCACTGCAATTCTGTAGCACACAGTGCTCATAAGGGAATTTCACTGTCTCTCCTTCCCACAACAGCTGACTGAATCCCCCCAGATCCTTCTCCTTGGGGTCAGTGGGCCCTTGGAAATAATGTGGTAGGCTTTCATGGAGTCTGTAGTGGTGATATGGGCCACAAGCACCACGACGTATAGAACCCAGGTTTGTTTGATTACAGCAACTTCAATAAATGGGTCATCATGAGGTAAATAACGGTAGTCGCACATACACAACATATTGTGGCACAGGTTCATACAAATAGTTCCCAGCTATGAATGCTTAAGAGACTTTCCTCATCCAAACAGAATCCTGGGCTTGGGGATTCCAAAGCCACCAGGTCTTGTTTCTGGAGGAGATATTAGCAATCTGCCAGTCTTCTTAATTTGATTCCCAGACCTTGTTCAGCCCACTGTCCAATTTACCATCAATGGAAGTTTGATGTAGTGGTGAAGAGCAGTGGACTCTAATCTGGAGAACCGAGTTTGATTCTCCACTTCTCCACATGCAGCCAGCGGAGTGACGTTGGGTCAGTCACAGTTTTTTCAGAGCTGTTCTCTCAAGAGCAGTTCTATCAGAGCTCTCTCAGTCCCACCTACCTCACAGGGTGTCTGTTGTGGGGAGAGAAAGGGGATTGTAAGCCGCTCTGAGACTCTTGAGTGTAGGGCAGGGTATATATCCAACTCTTCTTCTTTTACTTCTTCCCTGCCATGACCAGTCTTCCAGTTTCTGGCCTCAGTCATGTACAAAGGAACTGGCCAGTTTGGTATAAATGACAAATCAGGAGTGTAAGAAATGGCACACTGGGCAAACAAATGACACATCTAGCTCAGCATCCTTTCTAGTGACAATGCCTGGCTATGGCTTCACTATAGATCAGAAGCAGAATACATGAAGTTGAGCTGCCTCCTGCTGAGAAAGTGTACTGGTCTATCGAGGTCAGTCCTGTCTACTCAGACTGGCAGCAGCTCTTCAGGATCTCCAGCAGAGGTCTTTCATATGACCTACTAGCTGATGCTCTTAACTAGAGAAACATGAGTGATTGAGCTTGGGACCTTCTGCTTACACAACAGATGCTCTACCACTGAGCCAGAACATAGAATCATGGAGCTGGAAGGGACCTCCAGGGTCATCTAGTCCAGGCCTGTAGCTACAGTGGGGCATCATGGGGCTGGGGCCCCCGACTTACTGCCCAGGCCTCCTGACATCCCATCCAGCTGGTTCATTTTATTTTTCTCACGTTCCCTGGCCATGCTGCACCATCACCCTGCCCTGCCTGTCGGCACCCTCATCCTGACCTCTCTCTCTCTCTCGTCACTTATTGAAGACTTTTACTTTCTTGTCATTCCTGACACAGCCTGAGTGTGTATGCGGGGGTGCCCCCTGACTTATTTAAATGCCCCCTGAAGTCAGAAATCCTGACTATGGCCCTGATCTAGTCCAACCTCCTGCACAATGCAGGAAATTCACAAATACTTCCCCCTCCACACCCTCAGTGACCACTGTTCCATGCCCAGAAGATGACAAAAAACTTCCAGGATCCCTGGTCAAACTGGCCTGGAGAAAAAATGCTTCCTAACCCCAAAGTGGCAATCAGCATTTCTCTGGGCATGTAAGAAAGGGCCACAAGAACTAAGCACTGATGCAGCCCTTCCTGCCCTCCCTCTCATGATCTGCCTAAGTTCACACAATCAGCATTGCTGTCAGATGGCCATCTAGCCTCTGTTTGAAAACCTCCAAAGAAGGAGCATCCACCACTTCCCAAGGAAGCCTGTTCCACTGAGGAACTGCTCTGTCAGGAAGTTTTTCCTAATGTTTAGCCGAAAATACTTCTGATTTAATTTTAACCCGTTGGTTCTGGTCCAACCTTCTGGGGCAACAGAAAATAACTCCATACCTTCCTCTATATAACAGCCCTTCAAGTACTTCAAGATAGTTTTCATATCACCTCTCAGTCTTCTCCTCTCCAGGCTAAACATACCCAGCTCCTTCAACCTTTCTCATTGGACTTGTTCTCCATTCCCCTCACCATGTTTGTTGCCCTCCTCTGGACATGTTCCAGCTTGTCTATATCTTTCTTAAACTGTGGTGCCCAAAACTGAACACAATACTCCAGGTGAGGTCTAACCAGAGCAGAGTAAAGTGGTTCCACCACTTCACGTGATCTGGACACTATATTTCTGTTACTACAGCCCAAAATCACATTTGCCTTTTTAGCAACCACATCACACTGCTGACTCATGTTCAGTATATGGTCTACTAAGACCCCTAGATCCTTTTCGCACATACTACTGCCAAGACAAGTCTCCCCCAATCTATAATTATGCATTTGATTTTTCCTACCTAAATGCAGAACTTTACACTTATCCCCATTGAAATTCATTACATTTCTTTTAGCCTGTCAAGATCATTCTGTATCCTGACTCTGTCTTTTATTGTATTTGCTACCCCTCCCAATTTAGTATCATCTGCAAATTTAATACGCATTCCCTCTATCCCTCCGTCCAAATCATTGATAAAGATGTTGAACAAAACAAGTCCCAGGATGGATCCTTGAGGCATTCCACTTGACACTCCTCTCCAAGAGGATGAGGAACCATTCACAAGCACTCTTTGGGTGCGATCTGCCAACCAGTTACAGACCCAACTAACAGTCCTAGGATCCAAACCACATTTTTCCAGTTTGTTAACAAGAATATTATGTGGAACCTTATCAAAAGCCTTCCTGAAATCAAGATGGCTATCAATTCCCCACAACTTGGTAAGAAAAGCCTCACTTTTTCTGACACTATGATTCCAGCTGTCCTGGCAGGATAACCATAGCTTGGCCTTCACAAAGTAATTGAATCCTTCTCAAAAGGCACCTATGATCATTTCTGACACAACAGCCTGTGGCAACGATTCGTCAAGGCTGTAATAGCCGGGTGTGAAGAATTCCTTCCTTTATTTTAAACATCTATCCATTTCAGTCGAGGAGTCTATGAAAATCCAAATGTAAACTTTTGTCACAGTGGTAAGCATATATATAGGGGTATTTTATAATGAAAACAGTTGTGAAGGCCATGAAAATCTAAATCTAGGGGCAAGCCTCAAGAGATCAGTAGGTATTAGTGATGTGCTATCCTGGCTGAAAGGAGCCAGAAGAGAGACAGTGAATGGTGGGCCTTACCTTCCTGTGCTGCAAGAAGCGGCAGGAGAGCAGAAGCATACATGAGGAAGACGATGGCAGAGCCCATCTCTCTCCCCCTCTCTCTTTTAATCTGGGAGCCTGATAGGAGTGAAGAAAGCACTCTGCTCTGCTGTTTTTATATGCTCTCCTTGGCCACCTCTTCCTCCCACAGAAACAACAGAAGGGAACAGTCAGATTCTGCCACCATTGGGCGATGAAATAAAATAAATAATGGGCTTAACCATGACCTTTCCAAACAGCAATCTGCAACTCTCAAATTCACTTTAGCGGGATAAACTCCAAACACAACTAGATGTGAAGGCAGAAGACAAACCTCAGCTACAGGGAATGGGATCCAGTATGGTGGACCTGTGGTGCTGTGCGGGGAGTGTAATTTTTTCTCCTATAGCATTTCCCCAATTTAAAGTTTCTGTCAGAGAGAGGGAGTGGCCCAAGGTCATCCAGTAACCTTTCATCGCTAAGTGCGGATTCCAACTTGGGTCTCTTCAGAACCTAGTCAGACATACTAATCATTACACCACATTGCCTTCATCAGAAAAACAGTGAAAGTTTAACCACTATGGGGCACATGTCTTTATCCAACACTTCCTTCAAGGAGCTCAGGTCGGCAGACTTGGTTTCCCTTTCCTCATATATATTTTTATTACAATTTCCTCATATATATTTTTATTACAAGGTCAAGATAAATACTTACAAAACTATTTTGCACACATTATAAACCTCAATATAATCCCATGATTTAACTCAGTACTTCTCCATATACCACCTTATCTCCTATCTAAACTATTGCATTTCTGATATTTGGGGACTTAGTTCCAATCCAGTTTAAAATTTCACTTTTTTGCTGTTGCCAAATGGTGAGAAAGGAAGTCCAGTGTAGGTTGCATGAAGTCTGTGCATTGAACTTACCTTGCCCATCCCATTTTAACATAACGATTGTGTCTTTGTGTCTGTTAACTTGATGTTCCCTAACTTACATAGTGAATTTTCCAAAATTTACTAGCTGGGATGACTGTTGAAGCCACCAGCATTTGTCAAATTAAATACCATTTGAAATGACCTGAATATTTGTTACAATTTTAAAAGGATTACAGGTAATTGGTGAAAAATTTCTTCCTGAGACCCTAGGGATTTTCAGCTATAAGTAGATAACAGTGACCTTGATAGACCAATGGTCTGACTCAATAGAAAGCAGATTCTGTGACATTTGCGGTCACGCACACTAAATAATCCACTTTCAATGCACTTTCCAACTAGATTTTGCCAGTTCACACAAGTAAAATCCAGTTGGAAAGTGCCCTGAATTTGGATTGAAAGTGGATTATTTAGTGTATGTGACCACAGCCTCAGTAGAAGGCAGATTCTGTGACTTGTAGGGGAGGTGGTGTGGCTTAGTGGGAGAACACCAGCTTTGCATGCAGAATGTCCCAGGTTCAGTCTCTAAGACCTCCTGAAGTTCACTCTTGTTACACCAAGCTATGGGCTGGCATGATATAATGATCTTCCATCCATAGTTTTTCCTCAGTGATAACATTTGAAAGAGGAAGGAGCGATCTGCGGAAGGCAGTGGTCCTGGAAGTCACATCAATACCCCAAAAGTCATTGTCCCTAATCTCTGTAATTCCTGAAACTTTTTGGCTGGATTGTTCACTGTAGAAAGAAACTCCCTCTGCATATGCTCGAAGAGACACTCTTCAATATTGTGCAATATGTCCTCAGGCTCAGACCTGGAAACAAAACAGCTTCTGTCCTCGGAATTTAGAGAATTAAATTAGTTCTGGAGATTTCAGCATGGGAGAGGTGAGGCCATTCTTATAATACAAAGCTCCCACAGAGACACAAATGTGAGGCAAGATGAGCAACATATGCCCCATAATGTCACCGCTTATCCATTCAGGGAGCAGGGTATGTATGGTTACTGGTGTTCGGCACCCATTGAGGACAAATGGATGAAGGTCTTTTTGTTCTCCAGAAATGCCTCCATAGATACCACATTGTCAGATTCCCCAGATAGTCACTCAAACACCAGGCTTCTTCAGAAGATAGTGTTTATTAAGACAAAGCTGGAGATACAGGTACAAGCTCTTTGTCAGTGATACCAGGAAACAGAAAGCATTCTAAGTTATACCCCATTCAAACTACCCCCCTCTAACACCTAGCCAATGGTTACATTGTGCGCGTGCAAACAAGCTTAAGAAAACAACCCAGACCAGATACATTCTCAGTGCTTTTGCGGCAGCGGCTTGAAACCCAAGGTCAAGCAAATTGATAAGAAGCAGAACATACAATAGTAAATCAGTGTGAGACCAGAGGCCCCCTTGACTCCCACATTCCACCTGCTGAAAGTATGCCTCCCTCCATCCCACAATGGCAGGGTTACCTGACACACATTTCACTCCATGATAGCAATTTCATTTGAGGGGGAAAAGGGTTACATTCTCACAAGGAAACAGGCCCAAGAAAGAGCTCTGGGGGCATCTTCATCACTGTTGGCAAACAGAACAAAAGCAGCTTTTACAAGGGAGTCGCCTGGATGTGCTGCAGTACAACATGCCAACTCTACAAGTCTGGTCAACCAAGCAGGAGAGCTTAGAGGTTTGCTCTGGCAGATAAATGTCTGGAACAGAGGGTGCAACGGCAGAAATGTTCCCAAAAAATAAACAATAAAGGATTGACTGTTGTCAAAACTCTTGTGTCTGCTCAAGATCCTGTTGCATGGAGTGGCCCTCACACCCATAGGCTTGATTGCCAAATGAGCAGGGGGGAAGGGAAGAGTCGTGCCCCCTTTTGTTACCACCAATGGCCTGCCTTGTTGTTTGGGGAAGTTCAAGATCACTGGCAGAGAGTCCATCTTAGAGGAAAATCCCAACTAAACTTTAATTTCTCTGCATCTGACTTCTCTACGAATACATCTACCTTCAAGAATGACAGTTACTAGGCAAGGTCATCTCCCAGCTGGGTTGTCAGCCTCCAGATGGTGATTGGAGGTCTCCTGGAATTACAACTGATCTCCAGTTCACCTGGAGAAAATGGCCATTTTGGAAATTGGACTCTGTGGCATTCTACCCAACTGAAGTCCCTTCCCTCCTCAAACCCCATCCTCCCAAGGCTCCCAAAAAACTCCAGGTATTTCCCAACCTGGAGCTTGCAACCCTATCTCCCAGTCCCATTACTTAGCTCACACAGCTTGCTCCAGTCCAGAATATTCCTTGGAGACAGTATTGTGATTGGTTGGGGAAGGTAAGGAGGTTATGGTCAGAGTCCTCTATAAGGTATAGGCGATGATGGCAGACAATACCCTTGTATGTGTTTTCCCTTAGCATTTCTTGTAATCCTCCAGTTTGGTGTAGTAGTTAAGTGCGCAGACTCTAACCTGGGAGAACTGGGTTTGATTCCCCACGCCTCCACTTGCAGCTGCTGGATGACCATGGGCAAGCCATAGTTCTGTCAGAGCTATTCTCTCAGGAGAAGTTCTTGAGAGCTTCTCAGCCCCACCTACCTCACAGGGTGTCTGTTGTGGGGAGAGGAAGAGAATGGAGTTTGCAAGCCACTCTGAGACTCCAAGTGAAGGGCGGGGTATAAATCCAATCTCTTCTTCTTCTTCCACTTACTCTCCTCATGATGCCTGAAGATACTCCTTGTATGCTTTGGAACACCATGCATAGGCTATAAAAAACAACTTCACTGCTGTAAGAATAAAGAAAGTAGTCAGCTAGTTAACTTTGTTATTCCTTGAGCGTTATGAGAGCCACTGAACTGTATGAACTGTTCTTAAAGCCTTTTGTGGAATTCCTTCAATAAAGCCTTTTTTGTTTCATGGAGTGTGTTATTTGGGAGTGGCTCAAACCAACCCCAGGTTAAGCTTGCATACATTATCATACCAAGACAGGGTCCCCTGGACATGGTGGCAGTGGTGGGATGTGGTTTGGTCTCCTCAGGAATAACCACACAAGTATAGAGTAGTGTGCATGTTTGGTGCAGTTTTGTTATTTTGGATTGTGAGGCATGGAGAGTAGGGGAGGAACACCACGAGCAGCACAAGCAGTGGAGCAGCAGGTGAGCCGGAACATGCCTGAGGCAGCCAAATTGGAAGTCACGGTAGGCCAAGAGACTGAGTCAGCTGAAGTCTTCTTGGAGATGGAAGAGGAAGTTATGAACATGAGTCCCCTCAAGGAGCTATGGATCGATGGAGGATTGACTCTGTTTAAATTGTAATATGGCAGAAAGCAATGCCCAGCTGTATACTTTCAGTGAATTGGAGGAGGAGGAGGAGGATGGTGAAGATGGTGTCATCCTTGCAGAGTTGCTAAAACATACCCCATTGCCAGAGTCAGTTCCAAGGTCAAGTGGAAACCAGGGAGTGAGCAATTTGCCACGGGGAGAAGCAGTAGTGAGTTCCAGCCAAGCCACGGCATCACAGCAACCAGAAAAAGCACTCCAAGAAGAAGACTGGAGGCTGATGCTCAAAAGTTTTGTAAGTTACCAAATGCAGACAATGAGTTTTCTAAACTCTCAAGCTGACAGAAAAAAGTTTTAAACCGGGGCGTGACATTCATTACTTTTTTGATGCTCTTTGAAAGCATGTAGAAAGTACAGAGTGCCAGAAAGCAATTGCATTTGAATTCTCTGGTCATATACTACGGGGGAGCTGACTGAATTATTGAGTGAGCTGCCTCAGCAGTTCCCTCAGGATTACAAAAAGTGGAAACGCCTGGTGTTGTCATGTTTTGCCCTGTCTGAAGACCCACAACTGCTCAGATTTCATCATGCCCGCATCAGATCAAGAGAATCACAGACAGCTTTTTACGTCCAGGTTAATGAGAGCAGCAGATTTTTTACCTCAGGCTGCTAAAGTGGAGAGCCTAGAGGATCTGCGATATCTGATCATTAAAGAGTAATTCTGCCAGACCATTTCAGAGGATCCAAGTCCCCTAATCCAGGCCAGGAATCCCGGCATTTTAATGGACATGGCTGTTTTTGCCAGCCAAGTCTTGGTAAGAAAGAATCATGAACCTAGTATGCCTGCTTTTCATCAAACAGTGGGAGAATGGTATAGCAGTGGTCAGCACTGAGGGAGTGACCCTGAGGCAGTGAGGAGAGAAGTAGGGTGCCCCGATTGTTAGCCCTGATGCCATTATGGGGCTTTGCTATGGACTGTTTGCTGTTGCCACATGGTCTGTCTAGACTGTAAAATGGATGCCAAGGTAGAAGCCCATAGAGAAAGGAAAAAGCTGTCTTTTTACTCTGAGGGACTCCATTACATAACTGCTGCATGTCACATACACGGATTAAGGGCCATACAGCAGACAAAGGACTTTTCCTCTGCCAGTGCATGAAGGGATTACCCAGTCAAGCATTCAAATTGTTAACGACCCTTCCTGATGCTAATCAGGGACAATCAGGGAAGTCTCCCACCTTTTGTTTACCTGGCCAGCAAGTCCTATAATCCATTCAACTAGACACCCAACACCTGGCTTCTATTGTTAAATCCAGACCCTGCCTCTCTGGAAGCCCATTGGTCAAACCTAAGGTCTGCCTCTACTGACATCACACACCCCTGGGACTCATCATTGGTCCAGGAAATCTTTTGTTCTCACCTGAGACCAGCCCCCAGGGCCACCCATTGGGCTGCATTGTCTTACAGTGGGTATATCCCAGCATACACATGGCCTCAGACCGTGTGTGTCTCTGCCATGAGCCAAAATGGCAGCCCACCCCTGAACCCTCTGGGTTTAGGCCACAATCCTTCTTCATGGACTTCTGCACATCTGACAGGTAGTATCACCTCTCCATAAGCCATCAATCCCCTCTGCTTTCTTAGTTCTATTTTCTCTGTGTGAATGTTTGAATACTGTTTGTGTGTTTTTGAATGGATAGATAAGGATTATATTCAGTAAAATAATATTTTATTAATTATACCTGGTCTCTGTGTCTTTTACTGGGAACCATTACAGACTAGCAGCATTCTCTGTATATACAGGCGAGAATCCAATAATAATAATAATAATAAACCAATTGCTATATTTAAAATAGAGCAATTGGGCTAACAGAAAATGGAGGCACCGCTGGGATTCGCCCTGACCATCTGAACGTGCATGCTAGTCGACACGTGTCCTTCAGATGGCCAGACGTGGAGAAGAAGCTGTTTGTGTGGTTTCAGTGAAGACCTGTGTGAAAGGTTGCTGTCTGTGTGATTGGCTAGAGAGCATTTTCTGTTGTGGGAGGCTGTTTTTCCCCTTTGTCTCCTTCAGCAACTCCTGGTCTATTTTGTGGGGTGGGAACCAAGACCGATAGTGTAGGGTGTTAGGAATTGCACCACACTACACCACACCACACTGCGCAGGCAGCCATAACTGTAAACTAAGAGGAGCCACAGCAAGGTTCCAACCGTCCTCCAGAGTCTCTGGAAGCCCACTTCCCTGTCCCTTTCAGCTTTGACTAGCTAGCAGAGCGTAGAATTAAAGTGAGCAAAGAGGTCCGCTCGCTGGAGTATATTATTCCGAGGACCCTAGGTTGTAGGTTGCCCTGAAACCTTCCCGGGTTAGTAGGAGGTCATCCCGGTGGATAGAGTATCCAAAAACCCCAATAGACCGGTTTAAAGGAGTAATCCGGCAAGGGACGTGAGGCCCAGGCCAAGCCCACGCTCAAAACTCCGAAGGGTTAATGGTAAGCCCAGCGGGGACAGAGGTCTAGCCTAGAAAAACCAGATGGAAAGGGTTATTGAGGGGAAAACCCGGCGGGGACATAAGTCTAGCCTTAAAAACCTCAAATCTAAGGGTTTTCGGTAATCCAGGCAGGGGAGTGAATTCTAGCCTTCAAAAACCGTCACTCACGGACCATGAGGCCTAAAGAGCTAAGCTCACCTCACCCGCGAGCAGAAACAGAAGAGGGGAGAGGCAACGTGATCAGGGGATCCCTATTCGGAAATGGAGCCACGTTGCTCCCAATAAAAAGCAGCACTGCTGCACAACAGATCCCCTCGATCCCTATTCGGAAATGGAGCCACGTTGCTCCCAATAAAAAAAGGCAGCCCTGCTGCACACCAGTTCCCCCCCTCTTCCTTGTTAGTGGATAGTGGATGGGAATATCCTGAAATTCTCCCGGGTTAAGTTGGTTTTCCTGGTCACGGGTGGAATGCCTTAAAACCTTCTATATAGTGGATGGGAATATCCTGAAATTCTCCCGGGTTAAGTTGGTTTTCCTGGTCACGGGTGGAATGCCTTAAAACCTTCTATATAGTGGATGGGAATATCCTGAAATTCTCCCAGGTTAAGTTGGTTTCCCTGGTCACGGGTGGAATGCCTTAAAACCTTCTATATAGTGGATGGGAATATCCTGAAATTCTCCCGGGTTAAGTTGGTTTTCCTGGTCACGGGTGGAACGCCTTAAAACCTTCTATAATCCAAGTCTTAGAACACTTGGGAACCATAAGCCAGAGAACCTGCCAGTGAGCTGTAGAATCCTTACTGGTTAGAAACATCCAAGTTTTAGAACACTTGGAAACCAGAAGCTGAATGTGTGTTTGTGTGTGGGTAGCTGCACACCAGCATCCCACATGGACTTTGAGACCCCAGGAATCAGGGTCTTTTTTCCCTTTGGTGGCCATTGGCCTTTTTGGTTTGTAAAGTAAGTTTGTTCCTCAGATCCGAGAATCTGAAGTTAGGCAAAAATGCTAAGTTAAAAACAAGAGGAAGTCTGACCTTGTAATCAAGATCCTCTCTCTCAAATTCCCCTTTTCCCAAATGGAAGGAGACCTGGAAAGGGTGATAGAATTGTAACAGAATATACAAAATGCCAGGCAGTCTTTTTAGAAATCAAACTGCCTTGCTCCCTAGCCTCTTAAGTAAAACCCAGCAGGCAGAAGTAAGTCACCAGTCTTGCCATGCTGAGATTAAATTCCCCTGAAACAGCAGCTTGAGACCCTGGTTGCATTTGCACCCCATGTGATGCTGCTAGAATGAAACTTCTGGGTATGACCAGGCCAACTCTCAGTATAGAAACAGAAGCAGTCATTAAGTACAGCCACTTAATGGTTGGAACAAAATAAATAAGACAGTGAATGCCTAAAGTAAAACCTCCCCCCATTCCAACTCCAAACTGGGCAAGGAATGGAGTGCACACAGGACTTCCCTGTGGAAAGAACTGAGAAAGAAAGAAAAAACCTCACCCCTTAGCTTATTGCCCAGAGAATAGCATCTCCCTTTGGTAGTGCCAGCCTCCAGGCAAGACCTGGAGCTCTCCCGGAGTTATAGCAAATCTCCAGGCTGCAGAGTCCAGTTCCTCTGCAGAAAATGAGTGTTTGGAGGAGAGGGAAGACTATGGCTTTTGCCCCACTGGAGTCTTCATCCTTCTTCCGACCCAAGCCTAGATCTCCAGGAATCTCCTGCCTGGACCTGGCAGCCTTGCTCAGCGCTTAGCAAGACCAACAGGTCCAAAAATCTGTAACTTTTATGTAAGTAAGGAACCTTAGCTGCAGAACTCAGGCCCCAGAAAGAACCTGAATTCAGTGGACAGTGCAGCTATGTCACCAAAATTCCCAAAACATGCTTAAATGCTTGAGAGATGAAGTCCAATACAGATGTAGCATCAGAAATAGTCTTTCTATAATTACTGGCATAATTGAGAGAAATTGAGAAAATTCTGTACCTCTGGTTTTACCTTTTAAAATATAGAATTCTAGAAATCCCATTCTCTTCCCAAATGCCTTTGGGAGAGAATTGGATCCATTTCAGTCATGTTTAAAACAGCCAAAAGAGTGGAAATTTAACACTTGCCTAATCAGGAAACTTTAGCAGCCCCCCCCCTTCGTCACTGTGATCAGCACAGGAAGACAAAAGAGAGCCAGATGCCCCTCGAGGCGAGCCCAACTTTGTCTCCGTGACTGTCAGCGTAGGAATACAGCTTCAAGAGAGAGAGAGAGCATTTACTGATCAAGATTTGTCCTTCTAACTAATTACTACTAAAGGTATTAATATGTAGGGAATGTACTAATGATTAATGTGTACTAATTTTCTTCTGACTTTTCTGTCTCAAATTGAAGAGGAAAATGTAAGACTCTCACTCTCCATTTAAAATTCAAATGAACCCGCTGACTTGCCACCTTCCAGGGGAAAACCCAAAGGAGGACAAGATAAGAAGGCTCCTAGCTAGATTAATGGCCCTTCTGGAGGGTAACAATTGCACCTCCTTCTTTTGTTAAGAGAAATCTCCCTCTGTAAAGGAACTAGGGGGGGAGCACAGAAAAGAAAAAAATGTTTTCTCCTTTGGTTTTTAAGGCATAGATGGGGAATGAAAATGCATAGAGAAGACTGATCTTTTCTTCCCTTTTGAATTTGTAATTCCTTGTCTATTACAGGAAGGTCATCTTCCTTCCCCCCATTCCAAAGTTTAGTTTTTGTTTTTTTTAAAGGTCCGTTTTGTAATTGTTTTTACATGGTAATATTGTTCCCTTTTAATTTTAATGGAAATCTTTCTTTAGAAAGTTAAAAATACATTTATTTGCATCCTCTTCCTTGGAATTTCTCATGATTAGAGATCCCTTACTTTCAAAATGGTACATTTAAAAATAGATTTTAAAATAGATTTGTTTCTGTTCCATTAATTTATTACAGCATCTCGATTTTAAGCTTTGTCTTATCTTCCCATTCTTATAGAAGGGAATCTCTTTTTAAAATTTCTTGGTAAATTTGTGTGATCTAGAACTTTTTCATCTCTTTAAGGTTTTATAAATACTCTTTTGGTTTTGGAATTAGCTGTTCTCTTAAAGCCCCACCTTTAGGGCTAACGTTTCTTTAGTTTTGATATCAGTTTATATATAGCTACCATAGAATATTTTAAAGGGTTTAAGTCTGGCAGCACATCCCTTCTGATTTTGTTCTAGTAATCTATATGCCCAGGCCCCCTTCAGCCCAGTTTCTACTAGCAAGGAAAGAAACTCTGTACATGCTCAGAAGAACTATTTGCTGGCACAAAGCCTGTGCCAGAGACAACTTTTTTTTCTTTCTTTCCTCTTCTCTTGTGGTGTGATCTTTGGCCGACTTCTTAAATCATGCAGAATTATCAAGGGCTACTGCCTCTTCTCTTCTCTTGGATTTTCAATCCTGTCTGTAATTTAGCTACTTGATTCTTTCATCTTTATTTTGTTTAAGGGCTTCCTCTTTGAGGTACACAATCAGTACCTGATGCTCTAAGTTTATTCTCCTATTTAAGTTTTATCCCTGCATGGCTAGAGCATCTTTCTATCCATGCAAACCTGTTAATCTGTCTCTCAAGTTCTTTCATATCTGCAGGAACTGAAAATCTGAACCTGCAATTGAAGTCTTATGCCTGATAGTAAAGGCACACCTTATAAGTTATTTTAGGAATTGTTTGTTTCATATGTGTGTTAATAATTATTGCTTTCCAGCTTTTTGTTAGCTTTGTTTTTGGGGTATGACCCACCCCCATAAGCCGGCAGTTTTCCCTGGGAGCCCCCAACTTTTTCTACAACAGCCATGGCAATCTAACTTCCTTTTTTTTTAAACGTTCTTTTGTTTGGCCATTTTTTTTTTATAACTTCTTGGCGCCTCCAAACTGTGCACATCTTCACCTGGAACTCTGCTCTGGTCACCATAATAAAATAAAACTGAACGTTCAGCTATTTCCAATTGTACCTGGAGAATACTCTTGCTATGCATATGCATCAAAGACTTTCCAAGATTCCTGTTCAGCCTACAAGACCTCAGTCTTGCGAAAGCCATTGCTCCCTATTTGCTACGCACCCAAGTCGCCTCCTAATTTGCCTTTGCTCCAGTTTCAGCAAAGGACCTGCCAACTTACCAGCTGCCTTCTTTGGTCCTCCAGATTGCTTGCAAACCATCTCATGGACATTGGATGCCACCTCAAGGGCAGGCAACTCTCACAACCAGCTGCAAATACCTCATGGCACCCACCCAGTTATTACTTTGGGACCCAAGAATTGCTTTTTGGTCCCTGAAAGCATGACACTAAGGCTCAGATTGCCTGTGCCTTCTGGCAACTTGGGTACCTAGGGGGTGGTTTCAAAAATGTATCAATGTTCCTTACCCACATTTATCTGTAATGTTCAACTGAAGCTCAAATTGATTTGTATCACTGACTGTATTTATTCATTGGTCCATGTCATTTTCATGTTGTTGCTCACATGTTCTAAATGTTTTGTAATCATGCTTTTACACACATTCATTCTCAATTCTTCCAGCATAGCATTTGCATTGCTTTTAATTATCTTTCTGCTTTAAGTTTGCTTAACCCACCAATTTTTGCTTCCTGTATTTGTCTAATTGTTTAGGAATGTTGGTAAGCAATTACCTTTGAGTTAGATATCTTTTTAGCTTATAAGTTTTTAGAATTATTTTAGGATGTCTTGCATTTCCTTTTGTTGCTTTATAATAATTAGAAGCCTTCATTAGATTTGCTATAGGTAGCATTATGTACAGTAGTCATGTCTCTCTGGAAGATGTGCAGAAGGTCCCTGCAAACACATACACAGAGGCACTCACCCTTCATTATTTTAAAACTTTTTTTTTTTTTTAATTTTTCCTTTTGGTTCCCAGAAAGATATATTTTTATAGCCGGTATGCCTGACTCCCTCACCGAGCCTTCCCCTGTAAGTTCTCTCTCTAACCTTGTTCGGCTGTCCTTTCTTTTCTGGTCATATGGAACTCCAACGGCAGCAAAACATCATTTGAAGTGAAGCCATCTTGGCTCACGCCTAAAGACGGCTTCAAGGGGGGGAATTGTTACCAGAGGCACTGCCTTTTATTCTTGGGTAGCCCCAAAACAGGGGTGCCCTACTTTCTAACCTGAACCAAAGTCCCCAAAAGCCAGGCACTCTTAGCTTGACCACAGAGTTGGGCTGCAAGTGGTCTGCAAAAGGGATTTCATATTCAGGTTTCATAAGGTGACCTCAGAGCAAGTCTTCCCCTCCACCCAGCAGAGATTATGCTCATGGAATAACAATGAGTTCCAGAGGTAAGTATTTAAAAGCCACCTGGCACTCTTCAGCACCTTACCCAGCCTTTTGTGTTTCTTTGTCTTTCTTGCCTCTGTCCCTCAAGATACCGGGAAGTCTCCATCGAAGTGTGTATGTGCAGACGATGTCATCTGACGCTGCCATGTCTGCAAGGGGGGGATATGTTAGCCCTGATGCCATTATGGGGCTTTGCTATGGACTGTTTGCTGTTGCCACATGGTCTGTCTAGACTGTAAAATGGATGCCAAGGTAGAAGCCCATAGAGAAAGGAAAAAGCTGTCTTTTTACTCTGAGGGACTCCATTACATAACTGCTGCATGTCACATACACGGATTAAGGGCCATACAGCAGACAAAGGACTTTTCCTCTGCCAGTGCATGAAGGGATTACCCAGTCAAGCATTCAAATTGTTAACGACCCTTCCTGATGCTAATCAGGGACAATCAGGGAAGTCTCCCACCTTTTGTTTACCTGGCCAGCAAGTCCTATAATCCATTCAACTAGACACCCAACACCTGGCTTCTATTGTTAAATCCAGACCCTGCCTCTCTGGAAGCCCATTGGTCAAACCTAAGGTCTGCCTCTACTGACATCACACACCCCTGGGACTCATCATTGGTCCAGGAAATCTTTTGTTCTTACCTGAGACCAGCCCCCAGGGCCACCCATTGGGCTGCATTGTCTTACAGTGGGTATATCCCAGCATACACATGGCCTCAGACCGTGTGTGTCTCTGCCATGAGCCAAAATGGCAGCCCACCCCTGAACCCTCTGGGTTTAGGCCACAATCCTTCTTCATGGACTTCTGCACATCTGACAGGTAGTATCACCTCTCCATAAGCCATCAATCCCCTCTGCTTTCTTAGTTCTATTTTCTCTGTGTGAATGTTTGAATACTGTTTGTGTGTTTTTGAATGGATAGATAAGGATTATATTCAGTAAAATAATATTTTATTAATTATACCTGGTCTCTGTGTCTTTTACTGGGAACCATTACAGACTAGCAGCATTCTCTGTATATACAGGCGAGAATCCAATAATAATAATAATAATAAACCAATTGCTATATTTAAAATAGAGCAATTGGGCTAACACGATGGGACCCTACCTGGTGCACTGTTTAAAGGCATTCCCTGAAAAGTTGACAAGCGGGTAGCAACATCCGCCCCTGGTGTGGTTTGTTTTCACAGGAAAGCGCAAAACCACATGAAAAGGCAGTGCAAAACGTGGTACAGAAGGCTGAATGAGGGGCCAAGGTCCAGTTTATTGCTGGAGACGTCCCAGCAGGAGATTCTGCTAGCAGCAGCCTGCCTGAAAATGCTGAAAAAGGGCAGTGTGGCAGTTCTGAATGGAGGCCGGCAACCCCAGCTAGAATACATAATGTTGGTTTTAAAGGTGCTACTGGTCTTTAAGGTACCACTCAAGGTGTTCCTGTGCACTATAAAAATGTTATGGTAATAATGTTCTAAAAATGAATTTATGCAATAGTCAAATCAAGGCTTGCTCAAAACTTTAATGCTAGTGGCCTTTTGGTCCACAAAAAACAGAATTTTTGCTCACAACACTCCACGGCTTAGAGGGTACATTGGTTCTGACCCAGGCATCTCACCCTGAGCAGTGGTCCTATAAATCAACCTCAACAGCCATGGCCAGACCCTATAACTCTAGCAGCCTGAGCAGTGAAAAGCTGAGAATCTACCATAAAGGCCAGGTCAGAGGTTTTCTTCCAAAAAGACTTTCAAAGTTAATTCCACTGTCATCTCGGGTCAAATAAAAATGATTGATTTAAATTGACTTTAGTGGGTTAACAAGCTGAGGACAGAACCCATCATCATAGATCATAAGCTTATTCTTTCTGGGACTGTTGATTCTGGCACTAATTTGAGTTCTGTCAGCAAAAGGGTGTTCAAGGGTCAGAAATGGCATTTTGAAAGCTTATCACAAGCAGAACCTTATGAGAGTGAGCCCAAGGAAGTGCCTATTGCCAAAATCCATGTAAAGTTTAGAGATTGCGAGGGAGAAGTTCCATGCTGGGGCACAAGAAGTGTGGATACAAACTCATAATAGATCAGACCTCTTGTATCATGCACCTAAAATGTAGGCAACTCAAACACACTTTCAGAAAGCAAAAGTCCAGCAGGCGTCTGGAGGGGTCAAGAAGCCAGAGAGCTTTGATATACAACTAGAGAGTCAACCTGCCAGTGACTTTTAACTGTTCTAACCAGCCCAAAGAGGGGAGGCCATGCTTTCAGCTCTCCCTCCCCCCCCCCGGCTTTCTCCCCGTTACAGAACAGTAATGAATACTGTATTTATTTTGGCACCATCTGATGCTCTCTAATATTCTTTAATTTTAACTTGACTGTTTTAATTTTGGCTACATATTGTTTTTTGGGTTTTTTTACATTTTATTATAGGATATGTTTCCATCTTATAAATATCACATACCTTTTTTTCTTTTCTCCCCACTCCCCCAGTACAAGGCTTCCCGCAATGCTCTTACCCCTTATAAACTCTATTATCTAATTACCATTCACAGAATATGTCATTTCCATTATCAAATTAGGTAACATTTTAGCAAATTTTGGCTACATATTGTAACTAGGAGGGAAGCCCATTGTAGGGACAATACAATGGGCACTAGAAAGACAGGTTCCCCCCCATCCCGCGCTTTCTCCCCCCTCTCCAGACTCTGGGGTCTCTGGGCGGTGACTGGCTTCCTGGCTGGCTGCATCTTGGAGCTTGCTGGTACACCTCAACAGCTCTGTGCCTCGGCGGTGCCACAGCCCCCAGCCATGTGCAGGGTTCTAGGCCACCACAGCTGTGGAGGCAGCAGCAGGAATGAGCCCAGCCCAATGACCCCACAGCTGGCAAAGGGGCTGGGGCAGCGGTCACATCGGAGCAAACCGAGGCACGTCCTGCCACTTTCCCCCCTCCCCGGACCCTGGGGCACCACTGCGTCTGGCGGCCTATGGGCAATCTTAACAGCTCTTAACTCAGGTGGCGTGCCAGCCCCTGTCTGGTCACAGGCTAGGCGCCGACCTGGCTCAGGCCTCGCCATCCCACAACGGCCACGGGGGCAGGATTGGCCTTGGCTGGAAGACCCTGCAGGTGATGAAGGGGGCGGGGCACTTGTCACATCAGAGGGAAGTGAAGGATGCACCCCCTTCCCCCCCTCCCCAGACCCTGGGGGCCTGCTGCATCCAACGGCCTCTGGGCTGCCTCCACAGCTCTTCACTCCAGCAGTGTGCCAGCCCCATCTGCACGCAGGCTGGTGACCAATGTGCATGGGGCCTCGGTGGCCCACAATGGCTTTGGTGGCAGCAGGAGCAGGCTCGGGCTGACACCCCCACTGAACAGACCAGGGCACCCGTTGCCTCAGACCACAGTGAGGGCCGGTCGCCCACTTTCTACCCCCTTACCAGACCCTGGAGTTGAGGGAACAGCCCACCACTGGCTCCCTGACCAGGCAGGTCTGATCACAGGGTGGGTGGCCCCCTGCACTTGCCCAGGGCAAGGACGATCGCTGCGGGGGTGGCAGGAATGGGCTCGGTCTCCGAAGCATCCAGCTGCCAGAGCTTGCATCCCATCTGGTGGCTCCCCGCATACTGAGGGTGAGAGGCTGGCCTGTGGCACTGTGGGTGGGACTGAGCCAACGCAGCAAGGCAAATTAGCCAGTGGCCAGGGACCCATTTGTGAGTGGCAGTTCAGGCGGCCAACTGATTTTGGCATGAATCGAATCTTGCCACCCCAGATCAGCTTTATAATATAGGAGAGATTTTTGTTGTTGGCAATGGTCCTGAGCCCTGTGAATTCAGGGAAGGGTGGTATATGAATTGAACTTATAAATAAATAAATGCTGTGGGAAATGTTAAAGGCCTATGCTATGAACCAGCAGAAGGAGTAGGATGCAGCCCTTCCTTTCTTTCTATTTGTCTATCGAGATGTACCCCATGAGAGCTTTGGCTACACCCCAAATGAGCTCCTGGCAGGGGTGCCAGAGGCCCAGTGGACTTATTGAGAGCCAATTGGAAAAGTGTGCTGTCCAGAAACTGTCCACAAAATGTTGCTGACTATATGCATAATCTCCAACAGACTCTTGAGAGGGTCAGGGGGGTGACTGGCATGAATATACAAGAGGCCCAGAAGGAGCAAAGAATTGTATCAAGATGCCAGAACTAGGCCTAGAACCTTTACTGTTAATGACAAAGCACTTGTGTTGACATCTGAACATGTTACCTAATTGTCTGTTACATGGTCAGGACCCTTTGAAGTGCAGCAGGAACTGCCAAATGATAACTACCTGGTTAAAGAACTGACTTTCAACTGAAAACCTGTAGTCTTTCATGCTAATCAGTTGAAACTCTATAAGGATAGAGCTGGTGTTGTTTTCCCTATCAGAGCAAACCAAGAGGAGGACTGGACTATTCTTGAGTTGATCCCAGAAACAGCAGAGGAAAGTGAAATAAGTGCAGTTCAAATTTCTGCTAACTTAACTGCTCAGCAGTACGGTGAGCAGAAAGACTTATTTATAAATTTCCAACTATTGTTTAGCAGTGTGCCAGGTTGAACCACCTTGATTAGTGATCAAAGTGACACTGGCCCTCCCCGTCCTCCCCTCATTAAGGCATCTCCCTCTCCATTAAATGGGCCTATGAAAGATGTGGTGGCCAAAGAGATCCAGAAAATACTGAAATGGGTTGTCATTAAAGAGTCCCACCGCAATTGGGGTGCTCCTTTTGTAATTAATTGTCTAGAAAATAAAGCTGACTGAGAATTTCCCACCTGAGCATAGGCTGTGTATAGACTTCAAGTTGAACAGAATCACTGACCTTGATCCATACCCCAATCCAAGGGTTGACCAGCTGGTTGTGCTAAATACATCTCTATGATTGACTGCTCTAAAGGGTACTCAGGTGCCATTAGCCCCTGAAACTTCAGATAAAACAGCCTTAGTGAGCCTCCTGAGACATTTATCTATTTATCACAATGCTGTTCATGCTGAATGGGGCCTATAAGACCTTCCAGAGGATCATAGACAGAGTTTTTGTGGAACTCATTTTGCTTGTGCCTATCAAGGTGACATTTCTATCGTGTCAGCTACCTGGGAAGAGCATTTGCAACATCTGTGTATTGTTCTGCAGAAACTTCATGATGCAGGGCAGGCCTTACCCTCAGAGCCCAAGAGCATCAATTTAGCTGCAATGGGGTAATCTACTTAGGCAATAGAGGTGGCCGTGGCAAGATTAAGTCTTCAGATGTCAAAGTTCCTAGTATCAAAGAATGGCCTATCCCTTCCACCAAAAAGCAAGTACAGTCATTTTAGGGCTTGCTAACTATAGGAGATTTGTGCCAAACTTTAGCCAGATTGTGGCTCCCCGTCATCGATGTGTGCATGAACATGTTGCTAACTAAAGTGAACTGGACTCCAGAGTGGCAAACAGCCTTTGACTTAGTTATGGAAAAGCTCATACAGTCTCCTAGCCTGATGGCTCCTGATTTCCAGAAGCCTTTTTTTGTTCTTCAGACCAACCCCAGTTAATATGATCTTGGAGCTGTTTTGGCTCAGAGAGCAAGCAATCAAGAGCTACATCCAATTGTATTCCTCAGCTCAAAATTATTGCCAAAATTATTGTCTATTCTACAATCGAGAAAATGTGTGTTGCTATCTTTTGGGCTATGAACAAACTGTGTCATTATCTGAGTGGACCTACTTTCTACATACAAACATATCATAATCCATTAACCTTCCTGAATAAAATGAAATGTAATGATGACAGAATTCTTAGAGGAATTTTCAGTTTGAGTAATTTGTTCTATTGCTTCAGACCAACACAGCTTGCCACATGGATCTATCAGCATGGCACATTGTTTATCTAAAGCTTTACCTTTCATCAGTTACCACTTGCATGGCTTGTTCCTTTTGTTTTCTTTTTCCTTGTAATGCTGCTGTGACTGAATTTACAACTGCTGCCTCAATTATATGTTCTTGAATAGTTTGTATAGTTGCTAGATTTAGATTTATATGCAATGCTAATTGTCATCTATGTATATTTGCTTTTAGGAAGCAAAGTTTTGACAATGGCCATAAATCTTCACTTTTAGAAGGGGGGGTGTCAAGAAAGAAGTCATCTTAAAGGAAACTGCCAGCTTAACTTCTATTTCTCTGTACAGTCACATTTCATAAGGTGTCAGATACACACACATACCCTGAACGACAGTTATGAACCAAGGTAATCTCCCAGGTCTGTTAACTAGCCCACACAGTTCCACTGTGAATGTGGTAAGGGAGGGGGAAAACTTGCTCCGGTCCAGAATATTCCTTGGAGACAGTCCTGTAATTGGTTGGGGAAAGTCAGGAGGTTGTGGTTAGAGTCCCCTATAGAGTATAGCCTATGATGGGAGACAATACTCTTGTATTGCATTTCACTTAGAATTTCTTGTTTTCCTACATTCATGCCACGTCCTGCCTGAAGATATTCCTTGTGTGCTTTGGAACACCATGCTTCAGCTGTAAGAATCAACATCTCTGCTGCAGAGACTGAATAAACAGTCAGCTTGTTTAGCTTTGTTATTTTCTATGCATTATAAGAACATAAGAGAAGCCATGTTGGAACAGGCTAATAGCCCATCCAGTATAACATTCTGTGTCACACAGTGGCCAAAACCCAGGTGCCATCAGGAGGTCCACCAATGGGACCAGAACTCCAGAACCCCTCCCACTGTTGCCCTCCAGGCACCAAGAATACAGAGCATCACCACCCCAAACATAGTGTTCCATCTATGTTTTCTGGCTAATAGCCATTGATGGACCTCTGTTCCATAAGATTATCCAATCCTCTATAAGAAAATTATGGTTGCCAATGAACTGTCTGAATGGGTTTTAAAACACTTTATGGGATTTCTTCAATAAAGCCTTTTTTGTTTCATGGTGTGTGTTATTGGGGAGTGATTCATACCAAACTCAGGTTAAGCTTCCTTACATTATCGCACCAAGACAGGGTCACATTGACATGGTGGCACTGGTGGGATGTGACTTGGTCTACACAGGTATAGAAGGATGTCCCAAGCCAAGAAATGAATAGGACAGAAATATGTTTTCAACCAGAGCAGAGCATTCATATCTTTCTGATGCTCTTTGAAACAGCGTGTAGAAATTTCAGAGTGCCAGATAGCAATTCTCCCTACAGGGAAGCTGGCTGAATGATTGAGTGAGCTGCAAATCTCTCAGGATTACAAAAAGTGCAAACACCTAGCGTTGTATTGTTTTGCTCTGTCTGAAGACCCATAACCGCTCAGATTTCATCATGCCCACATAAGACCAAGAGAAACACAGTTGGTTTTTATGACTAGGTAAATAAGAGCGGCAGATTTTTTACTTCAGGCTGCTAAACTGGAGAACCTAGAGGACCTGAAATATTTGATCATTAAAAAGCAATTCTGCCAGACCATTTCAGAAGACTTATGTCCCTTTACAAGTCATTTCTAATGAGAAATCAGAAAGGAGGAGGTAAAGCGTAGAATTGTTTTGATCAGGAAGATCAAGATTGCTTTGGTCAGTAAGATCCTGAGGAATTTATTAAAACTTTCAAAGTTTAAACTCAGGATCCACTTGACACATAAACTGCTGTCTAACTGGTCTCTGAGTAGAATTGTCAGGATTCTCTTCTCAATGGTTTCTATGGAATTGATCCTCAGATTAAGACCTTGCCATACAGAAATCACTTTTTGCTCAGCGGTTGTTTTAGGCTAACAGGCTCTGCGTGTTTCTCAAGAATGGCAGCGTCCCTGACACAGGCCTCTAGTGTGAACAGCGAGGAACTGCAGAGAGGGCAGCTTTCTGAGAAGATAGTTGTAGGCTCCATGAGTCAAGAGGAGGAAAATTAAGAAAGCAGAGTTGCAGATCTTTTAGGGGACAAGGCTGTTTTGGACAAGGCTGAACACTGCAACTTTCATAGTGCAATTCTGAGGCAGAGTTACCCTGTTCTAAGCCCACAGATTTCGATGAATTTAGGGCCAAACAAATGAGACTGTTTGCCCTGAGTTAGCTCTGAGGTCCCCTGACCTGGCTCTTCTCTCAGCAGTCACATGTCAGCATCTAGGAATTAATGTCCCAATAGGCAAAGGGGCTTGGTTTGGATGGGGAACAAGGAGTAGGGGCAGAAGAGGTTTCAGCTTCCCTTTCCCATGCCACAGACCTGATCTGAATCAGGCACCTATGGTGCTTGGGAAAATAGTTCTCAGCAGCTGACATCTTACTTGACAAGCTGAGAGTTGGGTCAGGGAAAACCAGACTTAACTCAGGGGGCGGGGGGGCTATAATTCAGTTTTGCCGTTAGAAGGGTCTAACACTACTTAGAATTGCACTGCAAATCTCTGATTCTGTTCGTCATGGATAGTCTCTGCTGGGTATGCATCTTACAGAGCCATTGTGTGTGATCCCAACTGAACCCTTTTCCCGGTGATAGTTTATGCTAAGCAGAGACTAGAGAATAGAAGCCATAGGTTGGGATGAGACGCGTGAAGGGTAAATGCCATGCCTTGGTCCTGACCACTGAACAATCCACTCATCCATCCCAGCTTCTGGCATTTCATGTAGCACTGCCCACTATTCTGGAAGTCTTCTGCACAACCACAGGGACTGGGAACCTGTCACCTTTAAAACTTTCTGAAGGTGAATAATGTGACAGACACAAAACTGTGTGTTGTCGTGAAATTGTGGGTGCAAGGAATGCACACAATCATGCAACTAGGTAACTGTTAGAGAATGGTGTTTCATTTTCAGAGCTGTGCTTATGTGTGACTTCTGGGGTTTGCATGTGCACAGACTAGAGACTATGATTGCAGCATGTGAAATATCTCGAAACTCCTCTTTATGTCAGGAAGTTATAGATGTGGAGGTAAGCATACTGGCACCACTGAAGGGCAAAGGGGGAAAGGGCAAAGGAAAAGAAGACGGGTTTCATAGGGAATGACAGTAGAAAACAGAGGCAGCAGGTTGGATCAAACCAGGTTTTCTGCTGGTGAAAAGAGAAGGAAGAATCCTCTTTGACCACTCAGAGAGGCTATGCTGGGCATCATCAACCTGCACGAGCAACAGAGATGTGAGAAGTGGTCTGTAGCAAGGAGGAGAACTGGATGAGATGCAGTGAAAAAGCTGGCTGGAGCCAAAGCGCACTGTTGGGTACAAATGCTTCTTCCAAGCTGCTGCTCTTCTCTTTTGAGGGTCCAAGGAGGGACAGAGTCTGAAGCTTGGCAATATATGAGAAAGTTTTTATTCCTATGAGTGACATAGAAGGAAACACAGAAAAACTAGAAGAGTGCTAGACACATCCCATTGGTGAATTAGCCTCCCTGGAATCACAAGTGTCCAGGCCATTGGTCCGACAACCTGGAAAGAAACAAAAGCTGATTTGTCATTTGTGTCTGAGAAGCATGCATCGGGTCCAATGAAGTGAGTGCCATCTAGGAGGCCATCTAGCTTTACACAAAGGAGAGGGCCATCTAGCTTTATGCAAAGAGGTCTATCTACTTGAATGCATTAATTACATTATTTCATCCCACACTTCCTCCACTTCCTTCAAGGTGCCATACGTAGCTTCCTCCCCCTTTTATCTCCACAACAGCCCTATGAAGGAGACACCTCCCTTCCACTGTGTTGGATTCCTCTGCTAAATCTTCCTTTAGTGGAGAAAAACTTATTCTGATGTGGAGAGAAGAACTCTGTCTCTGTTGGAGGAAGGTTCAATCAAAGGAACTGAAGGATCTAGCTGTAGGGTTGCCAAAAGAGCACCAAATAAAGATGGGCTGCTACAGCTGCAGGGAATGAAGATAAAGCTAGGTGTCTCGAAAATGGACGTTTCAGGATAATCGTGGGAGTTGCAGAGCCAAATATGAAGTGAATCAGAACATCCTGGGCCATGCAATCTCCAGAAATTTCCTCCACCACCACCACCCCTGCTTTTTCAGTGGAAGCTACGGTCACCTGTGTGAGCAGAACTCATCCTAAAATAAAGCTAGGCATTTCAAAATTGGCCACCAGCCTCAGGATGATCACGGGACCTGCAGCATCAAAATGAAGAGAATCACAGCATCCTGGCACAGATGAGCTCCACAGCACCCCTCCACTATTTGCAATGGAACTAGCAAAGGTTTAGAAGCCAGCAAAGGAATCAGCACAGACAGGGTGGGTGCAAAACATCCTCTCTGTAACAAAACCAAAGGGGTTTAAAACTTCCTTGACCTATTAGAGCCTGTATGGGGTAGTGGTTAGATGACTGGACTATGTTTTAACAAGACCCAGGTTTGTATCTCCATGCTGCTATGGAAGGTTGCTGGCTGCCCGTGGGCCAGTCACATAGTCTTAGCCAGACCCACTCTGCAGGGTTGTTGTGAACACAAAATAGAGAAAAGGAGAACCATGTAAGCTGCTTTAGGTCCCCATTGAGGAGAAAGGCAGCACAGTCAGGCAGGATGGAACTTTTCCTCTTCTCTACAAAACAAAGAGGGTTTAAGAACCTACCTAAGCTATCACAGGCAGTAGCGTATCTACCTGGGATCTAGGAGAGCCAAGTTGAAATCCTGCCACAGGACACAGATCCCTGCTGAGTTAACTTGGGCTGGTCCCACACTCTCAGCCTAGTCTGCCTCCTAGGGTTGTTGTGAGGGGGTAATAGTGGAGAGGAGAACGGTGTAAACCACTTTGCGTCCCCATTCAGAGGAAAAGCAAAGTATGACATTCATTATTAATCTTATTTTTCCTACACCTCACCAAGGAGAGAAGCTCTAGCTTTGGCCTCACCAGGGATTGCAGCAGCTCTCCTAGCTCTCTCTTCCATTGCAGGTATTCAAATTACCATTAAATATTGGGAGTGCAGAGATCTACAGGGTTGGCAAGTGGAGCCAGCAGGGGCAGAACCCCTGTTGTGCTAAATAAAAAAGAGTCAAACAAAAGGAAGTAATACAGGAAGATGAGAAATACTTGCCTTGCAGATTAAGATAGTTGAGAGGCACTTATGACAGCTGTGAACACCCTTTTTCTCTATCTGGAGGGGGGGAAACCAAAATAAATAAAAACTTTTTCTAAAAAAAAAGACATGAAAATGAGGGGAATAAATGTAAAAACAGAGGGTTGGAGCCAGCCTGTTTGTCCATTCAGTCTCATCCAATTCTTCTCTTTACTGCAGTCCCTATCCCACATGGCTTTTTGTCCACACAGTTCCCATAATCCCCAATATAGCCTTTGAGTGGTATTCAAAGGGGGCTCCCTCCACCATTTTCCACCAGCAGAAAAGCTGGCTGGATCCAAACCTGAAATCTGCACAGGCTGAGCATTTCCCCAACCAAAAGGGAAGGGAATTAGAGCCCTTTCTATCCCTTCACATGTCGCTCCCACCCTTATACTCTTCCAATGCCTGTTCAAAGGACATCCATAAAATTTGACACCCTTCACCTCCACAGATTCACCCACCTGAGAAGTCACAATACATCCACTCTTTCTTTTCATCATAGTTGCTGGTCAGAGAGCACCAGGACCTTCCCCAGAGCGACCCATCTTTTGTACAGGCTGTGTAAGTGGTGTTTTTGTAGGTGAAAGGAAAGGCGCATGTCTTGTTTTGATTTCTTTCTGCTCCTGGAGAGGCTGGGAGGAAGACAGAGAGAAGGAGTGAAAGCAATATTTCTACAGCACACGTGCACATCCCACTTATCCATTCACTGCACCGTCTTTTCTCCAAGGAGAACAGGGCTACATAATGTAGTTCTTCCCTCTTCTATTTTATCACAGAGCTGGGAAGGCTGAGGAAAATCACTGGTGGGGGAAGGAAGCCGGAACAGGCTGGCCTGTGAGGAGCTCAGGGTGGCATACACAGTTCTCCCTGTTCCATTTATACCCACAACAGGGCTGCAAAGGCTGAGGGGGACGTGACAGGCCAAAAATCACCCAGGGAGCATCATGGCAGTGGGGGTGTGATGGACAGGTTAGGTTCTATCTTTCCTAAGAGTGATCAATGGGAGCTGACGGATTGTTAGGGTGAAAAAAGCAGTTACCAGAGAGCGGTGGGAGAGCTGAGATTGTGTCTAGCTGAGTGACGCTGTGGCAAAGAGGTGCTTAGAGCTGAATTTTAAAAGTCAGTTTGTAACAAAAGATCCCAACAGAAATGCTGGAATAGGGAAACTTGTTCAAGAGGTCAGTGGAAAAGAAACTTGATAACCTCTACCCTGTCCTTCTTCAATGTGATGTTCAAACCACAAATAAAAGTATTTACCTATGGCACCAGAATTCTTATTTCTAAACTACTGGTTAGATCTAGATATACCAAAATCTACTAAGGAATTAATAGCCGCATTATCGATGGCAGCAAAAACAGCTATAGCTGCTAAATGGATAGACGAGATAGGGCCTTCCGTAAGTATGTGGCATAACAAGATATGGAATCTATATATAGCGGGGGGAGAATCACTGATCAAATAACTCAAAGTAATATGGACACATACTCCAAATTTGTAGTATAGTGGTTTCCTGTATTAGGTTATTTGGCTTCTCACAATGTGGTTCCTAAAAAAATTGGTTCCTATGAACATGCTTAATATCTGATATTAAAAAGTTGTCTGCTGTTTGGTAGTTGGTTGATTTAAATTCTCTAATGCAACATAATAGAGAAGTATTTTCGTATGACAGACTGTGTATCTTATATGTTCAATATCTTACTTATCACAAGGTTGTGCGATACCAATGTGTCCTTGTTTTGTATGTATATTGTAATAAACTAAGTAAAATTTAAAAGGAATGGTGGCAGCCTGTGAATGGAGCAGTGTTTAAGTCCCCAACCCCAATAACTTTGTGCAGTGTTTGAATGATGGAAACTTGTTAAAGGGGGCTGGGCTACTCTATCTGCAAATCTCTCTGTGAGTGACAGAGAGGACATGAGAGGTGAAATGGTCATGGGCTCTTTATTTATTTTAAAGGAGGCAAGAAGAGTGACAACTAGTGATGGCCTACTTCTAACCAGTGTTCCCTCTAAGCTGAGTTAGTGTGAGCTAGCTCACGGTTTTTTAGCCTCTGGCTCACACACTTTTGTCTTGGCTCAAGAAGAATGGCTCCAGAGCAAACTAATTTATGCAGTAGCCAAATCGCTTGCTCACATCTTTAATGCCAGTAGCTCACAAAGTAGAATTGCTGCTCACAAGACTCCACAGCTTAGAGGGAGCATAGCTGGTAATTCAGAAGCTGAGAGAGAGGTTGTGGAGGGTCATAGGTACTCTATGGCCCATTCTCCATCTAGCATTTGCTCCATTGTTATACCAAACCCACAGTGGAACAGAAAAAGATGCAGCTCAAAACCACATTCAAATACCCCAGGCCAGCACTGTACTGACTGCAGACGGTACCATAAAACCACCATAAATCTATGCAGACAGTACCATAAAACCGAGAGATCAAAGGAAGCGAAACCGGCATGCAGTGTGGAGGCTACCATAAAATCCGACAATCAAAGAAAGTGAAAGTGGCATGCCATGTAGAGGGGAATTTCTGTTCCAGCGTGGGTTTGGTAAAACAGCCGACCGAATGCTAGATGCAGAACAGGCCTATGTGAGTGAAACAAGAGGCATCACAGGAGTTTCCCTGGTCTTACTTTGATCCTCTAAGCACTATACCACACAAGCTCCTTTTGAGACAAGGGTCTCAAACAACCAGGAGCTCAACACCTTCAGACATTTTTATCCAAACACACTCCAATCCAGGTATAAGGACTCGTTTTGGAACAGCAGGTGACCTAGCCCAAGACAGAGACCCGGAGTGAGAGGCAGAAAGGAGACACAGAACCCCATTCAGTCTTTTGGATCTCTCAACATTCTTCAGTACTATAGACTATGGTATCTTCCTGGCCCAGCTGGATAGTTTTTGTTTTTCCTGCTCTTCGGGGTGTTCTGGTGTTAATTTTTTTTAACATGCTAGGAGCCAGGTTAGAACTTGAGTGGGCCAAACCTTAGTGTATTAAATGAAGAAAGAAAGAGCTGCTTCTTCAGTGGGGGTGTTCTGTCTTTTTCCTATGCACCACCCCTCCACTTTGCTAGCTTACACGATCACTTCTTCCAGTCTCTCAACTGCTCATTTCTGCCATGTTGGTTTCCATCCACAAGGGCATCAGCACAGTCCTTGTGCTCTACTTGGGTTGCGTCCACACAGGTTTTTCTCCTCGTTTCCACCCTCCAAAGCTATAACAGTCCTTTTGAGGTCTTCTTGAGGGCATAGTCATCTGGTTATCACCTTTCTGGGTTTTTTTCCTGGCTCCCCAGTGAGTTTCTTCTAGCGTTGCCAATCCCCAGCTGGGGGCAGGGGATCCCCTGGTTTGGAGTTCCTCCACCCACTTCAGGACTGTCAGAAAGTGGGGGGGAATAGACACTGGGTGCTCCATTATGCCCTATGGACACCGGTCCCCATAGAGTATAATGGAGAATTGGGTATGTGAGGCACCAAATTTATGAGGTATAGGCACCAAATTTTCAGTATAGCTGCTGGTGCCTTTCCTGAAAAAAAAAAAAAAGAAGTCTCAAAAAGATTGGACCAGGGGGTCCAATTCCATGAGCCCAAAAAGAAGGTGCCCCCAGAACTCCCTTCCAGCTTGTCAGCCTCACCTAGCAACCCTAGTGACATCACAAAACTGGTGTCACATCCTTGATCCTGGTTCTACCCCCAAAATCTCCTGGCTCTACCCCCAAAGTCCCCAGATTATTTCCTCAGACCAGGCAACCTTAGCTTCCTCAACGCTTTTCTGGTTAATCTTTCCTAAAAGGTTAAAAAAAAAACCCACTGCCAAAAAGCTTGCCAGAGTTGTGGATGAAATGGCAGACCCGAGGGGAAAGAAGGGAGGATTATGCATGATGTGGAGGCAGAGGCCCTCTACAACAATGAAGATAAAATATGCAATTGCCTTCATGCAGAAGCAACCTTGGTCTGATTCCAGCCTTTTTCCTACAGCCCCACTTGGGCCCTCAATGCTAGCAGCTAAAAATGGCATCCCAATTCTCCTACCTGTATCAGCGCAGTATGCCCATTTTGCTTCCTTATCATAGTCCGGTGTAGTGGCACACCATAATCTCCCACTAGGCTCATCTACATTGGTGCAGTTATGGTAGATCTCCTCCTTGTATATGAAGGGGATGACACAGGCCTCACCATTAGAGTTCCCTCCAAACTCTGTAGATGTGGGAAGACAAGAATTGCAAGAAGTAGAACTTTCATCCGTTGCCCCAAATAGCAAAGTGAAGGGAAGCAAAAAGATCTGCATTCAAAGTAGGGTTGCCAATATCCAGGTGGGGCCTAGATTTCAATTCATCTCCATACTAATACAGATTAGTTCCCCAGGAGAAAATGTCTGCTTTGGAGGGTGAACTCTATAGCATTATACCCCACTGAGATTCCTCTGCTCCCCAAACTCTGCCCCAAACCCCCAAATCTCCAGGAGCTTTCAGACCCAGAGCTGGCAGCCTTAGCTCAAAGACTGGATAAAGGCAGAGAAGTTGGCACTCTGGTATCATTTAGCTTCGCTCTGCAGTCAGTTCAGAACACTATTCTGGTAAGTCTTCATGCTAGTTCTCTCACATTCCACTCTCTGGATCCAACAAGCTTTTCCACAGGTGAAAAATGGAGGAAGGAGTCCCCTCTGATTGACAAAAAGGCTAAGCTGGGAGCCATGGGATCATTGGTGATACACCAGATGTGACAGGAACTGAAGTAAGGAAGGTGATTGGGCAAGACAGAGTGAAAAGGCCAGCTGGATCCAACCATCATGCTTGTTGTACTTCCCAGGATGTCTTCTCCCTCATTTTACATTCTACTCAAGCTTATTTACTGTGCTTCCCCCAATTCCTAGTCACATACTAATGTCTTCTGTTTTTGAGATGTGGTACACTTTGGATACCACCAATAAAGTAGCAGCATTTCAATTCAATTTGGAACTTTCAAGGTGGGGCATTTCTAGGGGTTGCCAGGTCTATTTCCCACTGGCAACTCCTCACCCCACCTCTGCCACCAGCTGTCATGCTCGGGTGGGGGTGAAGGAAAAAATACCATTATGTCAACATCATGATGTTATTTCTGGGTGAACCTGGAAGTGATGTCACACCACTTTAGGATGTCATGCTGCTCTATCTAAAACCATAGAGAATCCACTGAGTCTCAGAGTGGTGTGATGTCATTTCCACATTTGCCCTAGAAATGATGTCACACAGGTGACTCGACAGCAGCCTCCATGCCCTTACCCCCACATCTCCCACAAGGTGCCAGCCATCAGCTGGCAGCCCTAAGTGTTTCTTTCCCCCAAAGCAGAGTCTTGTCAGTGGCAGGTACCCCCTTACCTTGAAGGACACATGTTCTCCATTTCCTGTCTTTGTCATAGTTTGGGGTTGTAGCACACCACAGTTGCTGATTCATAGTTCCATCACGGGTGCATGAACAGTATTTTCTCCCCTTGTAAATGAATGGAAAGATGCAGCTGCCTTCTGATGAGGAAAAGTAGGGAAGATGGCATAAAGATAGGCAACGTTCAGAGGGATTGCTGCAGTAGATACGGGGTACCATGATACGGGGACACCATCTTGTTTAACTTAGAGTAACAACATCGAGCACTTATGTAATTTTTGGCATTTATTTTGTTTTATCTGGCTTTATGTTTTATGCATTGGCACTTGGTGCCCCTGTCTGTTAGCAGCCCTGAGCCCATTCGTGGGGAGGGCGGGGTAGAAGTCTAAATAAATAAATAAATAAAATAAAGTAGGATGAAAGGTGGCCATGTTCAGTTGATTTCTGCTGCCAGAAACATAAGGAGTAGGATTGCTAACTCTGGCCTGGGAAATTCCTGGAGATGTTATGATGGTGCCTAGGGAGGAAAGAGTTTGATAATGGGATGTAGCTCAGTTGGGATGTGATTCCAGAGAGTCTGGAGATTAGCTGTAATTCCAGAAGAACTCCCCATTTGGAGGATGGCAACTCTATGTGCAGTTTGGTGTAGTGGTTAAGTGCGCGGACTCTAATCTGGGAGAACCAGGTTTGATCCCCCACTCCTCCACTTGCACCTGCTGGATGACCTTGGGCAAGCGATAGTCCTGGCACAGCTGTCCTCGAAAAAGAGCAGTTTCTGTCAGAGCTTTCTCAGCCCCACCTACCTTACAGCCTCACAGGGTGTCTGTTGTGGGGAGGGGAAGGGAAAGGAGTTTGTAAACCTCTCTGAGACTCTTTTGGGTAGTGAAGGGCAAGGTATGAATCCAATCTCTTCTTCTTCTCTTCTTCAGATCAGCCAGCCGTAATGGAAGTTGACCAAACTGTATACACATTAAGTGAAATTTAAAAATTCCCAACCTTCATCCAGGGCCTGGAGTTCTCCCAGAATTACAAGTGATCTCCAGACTACAGAGGATAGTTTCCCTGGAGGAAAGGGTAGCTTTGTAGGGCGTACTCTGTGGGATAACATAGAATCCATAAGAAAGAAAAATCCAGCGTGACATCACATCCACACTGAGTTCGCTCCAGACCCAACTCCACCCTCCCCAGGCGCATCGCCCTGATCCCCAGCAGTTTCCCAAGCTGCAGTTGCCCACCATGCCGTTCTTTTATGCAACAACTCCAGGCACCTCGACAATTTCTGTTGTCCAGCTTTTCCTTCAAGCAAGTAAAATCTTCCATGGCCCAGTCTTGGGCCTCTTCTGCAGCGGGCCCACAGTCTACCATTTACTCCGGGCTGCAAGAATGGAACTAATATATTGCACTGCCCACCTTAAATGTTTTAAACTGTTTCATTGTATTGTTTTATACTGTTACTTATGAACGCTTGACTTATTTTTAAGATTGTATTCTGTTGTTTGATGTGAGCTGCACCAGGGAAGAGCAGGATATAAATTAAAATAATAAATAAATGATTTTCAGAAGTCTATGCCATGTTTTATTGCTGGGCAAGCTGCTCTGAAGGATACTTGTAATCCTGACACTCTCTCTTTCTCTCTTCATGCCACTTGTTTGAATAAAGTTATATTATGTTCACCTAAGAAGAACCTCGGAGGGACAGTGGCATGGTATAACCAGGGCTATTTTGGGGCAGGAAGGCACAGGAACGGAGTTCCGGCTAGCTCCTGAGTTGGCCACGCCCAGCAGGATCTCATTAGCATAATAGGCCACACCCAACAGCAGAAACTCATTAGGATTGGCTACATTAGGGGTGTGTGGCCTAACATGCAAAGGAGTTCCTGCTACAAATAAAGCCCTTGGTTTTGACAACAAACAAGGTAAACAGAATAAAAAGCAAAAGGTGGGTGTGGCTGGATGACTACACTTCTGGTAACATGGGGGTGTGGCCTGATATGCTAATGAGTTCCTGCTGGGCTTTTTCTACAAAAAAATGCCCTGGGTATAACCCAATCTTGTCAGATCTTGGAAACTAAGTTGGGTCGGTACTTAGAAGGGAGACCACTAAGGAAGACTCTGCAGAGGAAGGCAATGGCAAACCATCTCTGTTTCTCATTTGCTTTGAAAACCCCTTGCTGGGGTTGCCATAAGTCAATGACAACTTGATGGCACTTTATACAAACACACACAAGAAGACCCTCAACATATTCCTTAGTGGCAGCATCTTACCACTGTCATATAGAGGTTCCAAGGAATGCCCCCACCCTCTTGGCTTTTAGGAGGCTCTGTAAAGCCAAACAATTCAGTGGAGGGCATTTGAAAGTGAAGAACTATGTTATTCATGGTTGTTCATCTGTTTCTGGCTTTATTCTTCATGTAAGATGTGGTTTTATTGCCATATTTGGGCTCAGTTTAAATTGTCTTTATTCACAGTTCAGGGTCACATTTCAAAAGAAAAGCTGGTTAAGGGTTAAAAGAAACAGTACATTTTATATATATATATATATATATATATATATATATATATATATATATATATATATATATATATTTGAGATATATAATATATATTTGAGATATATAATATATTATTAATATATATAATATTATATTAAAATAATAATTATATTATATTAAATTATATCAATACAGGAAGGAAGGAAGGGCCATTCCACAAAGACCATACAGTTAATAAAATCCATAAAGACCACAAAGAACAAATGACATTAAAACAAAAACTTTTGGAGCTTATCAAAAGCGCAAGTATTAAAAACAAATAGAGAGGTGGGAAGTCCATTTTCCCAAAGAAAGATGTTTCAAAATTATTATTTAAAAGAAATGGAGAAAAGGGTAGAAGAGGAAGATTGTGAATGCAAAAGCAGAATATTGCAGAGATCAAGGTAACTGAACAGTACATTTTGGAGAGTAAGACAAAATTTCTATTCCAGAACAGTGAATAGTCCTTCCTGTGCCTACCTACCAGTATATGATCCATAGCATTCCTTGAGCTACTGATAAACTTGCCTTCTGCTTTTCTTACCTGAAGTTTCACAAGCAACCCTCTTCTTATCTGCATCATAGTCTTTGGTCTGAGAGCACCAAGGATTCCCATCAAGTGAGTCCTCTGTTATACAAGTTATGTGAGAGGTGTTTTTGTACTTGAACGGAAAGACACAGGGATGGTCACTTTGTCCTGGAAGGGATGGAGAGAGGTGAGAGGGTGCTCTTGGCGCTTCCCCGATCCCATGCTTGCACCCCATCAGAGGGCATCCTATATCTGATTTGACTGGAATCAAAGTGAAAAGTGAAAAGCGAAAGAGACTGACTGGCCAATAGTTGGCCTGCAAGCTTCAGGGCTGAGTGCGGGTTAGAACTTAAGTCTCCCCAATCCACATCCAAGATTCCAGCGACTGCTCTTCATTGGCTCTCTGAAGGGACATTTCTGGCTAGTGTTAAAAAATGTCCTCATTGTGCTCAATCCACAACCAAGTCTCTTGCAACAGTTCCGGATTCAGGCTCAGTATACTTACTCGTGTCAGCACAGTAGCTCCATAGTTTGTCCTTATTATAATTGCCAGTTGTGGCGCACCAGGGCTTGTGTGAATTTTTAGTAGTACAGGTGTAGTATGTCTTCGTCAAGTACATGAAGGGGATTTGGCAGGGTCTGCCGTCAGAATTGCCTCCATACTCTAGATAAAGGACAAGAATAGAACTTACATATATTGCTATATATATTTATAATTTGGTTTCCTCCTTTGTTTACTTTCGGGAAAGGAGAATGCACTGCACATAGGCCCTGCTCCTGTTTAGGGGGTGTAAACTATTTTATATCAGTTTTTTCTCTAAATCCTTGGGTAGTAAGAATGAATACCACTGAAGCCACTTCACCTAAGCATTTAAAAGGAGGGGGACTCTGGTAATCTCCCCGCTGGTCACTGATCTGATAGCTTTAAAAAAGAGAGCTGATCAAGTTGTCATTCTCTCACTTGATGCTGAAAAAACTTTTGACAAAATATACTGGAAATTCATATTTGTTACATTGATTAAATATGGTTTTCCTCACAAATTTTTGAAATGTATTAGAATGCTGTGGTCCTCTTCCAGATCCAGGATGCTGACTAATGGCATATTTTCTGCACCATTTCCCCCTTGATAGCAGTACTAGACAAGGTTGTCCTCTTTCTCCTCTTTCTTTTGTTTTTAAATTTTTACTGCATTTTATCACTACTCACTACAAGGATGAGGGTATGGGATACTCTAAACTAAAATACAGAGTAGCAAGGATCATATATCAGTGGAAACACCAAGTTCTTGGAGTTTCCATATTATTTAAACAAAACCGCGTAAAAGTTAGCTAAAAATATGACTACTTCTAACAAGCAAAATCATAATTCTCTATTACATGCATCATAGTATTTCAATTATTGATAAACAAGACAGACGTCTGGTTTTCAGAGTTAAGCTATTTCTTAGGTTTCTTTCCTCTAGGCTTATTTTTATCAAAGATCAGTTTAACTTTAAGAGGTTTAGGAGCAGCAGCTCCTAAATCTAATTCAGAGTCAGGCAATTCTTCAGAATAGCTGCCCGAGGAACTGTTAGAACTTCCCGAACCATCTTCACCATTTTCTTCTGCAACGTTTTGGTCCTCTGCTTTCTCAGTTTCTTCCACTGGTCTCTGTTGCTGCTCCAGAAATGCTTTGGCTATACAACAGAGTCAATCCTTTCTTTTGATTTACATCTGGAACCTTGGGCTTGTGCCACCAGACAAAATAATAATGTTCATGGCTTTGTAAATAAGTCTTTGGAATTTAAAATTAATTTAAAATTATTCTTCATGCAGATGGACTTTTATTGTTCATTCTGGAGCCTCGGTTTTCCATTCCTGCATTAATGAATATTATTAAAACCTTGGAAAGACTTGTCTAACTGATTGGTTAGACAAAATCTGAGTTGATGCCATTGGGAGACAATATATCATGGAGTGCACTTGCTCATGGATATTTTCGGTTGTGTCCAGGTGTCATTTATTGGAGTATTGATTCCTAGAGATATTATGTTTAGGGTTATGTTAAATTTTAACAAGCTAATTATTGACATATCTTTGGATTTGGACAGACGAGCAACCTCAAACTTGTTTTAATGGGACAAAGTAAATATACTCAACATGAATATAATATCCAGGATTATTTATATTTTACGAGCCTGATACCCATGCTTCACCATGGTATTTAAGTTCTGTAAATCCAGTTATAATGCTGATGATGTGAAATTTGAAATGTGTCATTTGTTGTAGAAATTCTAATGAAGAAGATTATAGTGTAAGAAATGCAGTGAGACATACTGAAGGACCTCTCTCTAGACCACATTGGTAGTTCTGCCCTCAGGTGCTGGGATCACCAGGCTGCTTGATGAGCTCACTCTGGAGCAGGCCACATAGAACTGTCTATTTAAGAAGCAGTCATCTGTTAAGTCAACTCCTGCTACCTTCCACGAAAGTGATGGCCTCTCTACTTGTGTTCCTGAATTGTTTTGCTCATATGGAGACTGTGTTGTTCTGAGCACCTCAGTGTGAGCTTGCTGGTACTAAGACAGACGGCTGCCTGTTAGGTGTAGGAGGTGGGGGAGTGTGTTGGAAGCCATTAGAAAGGCTGGGCCAGCAGCATCGCTAAGGTGATCCTGCTGGGGCGGCGTCCCTGTTGGATTAAAGTACCCTGGCCCTGCTGCTACACCTGACAAACACCAGCCTGTCTGGTGTTGGGGAGATTGTATTTAAAGGCATCAGGGAAGCTGGGCCAGCAGCAGGGCTAAGGCAATTCTGCTAAGCAAACCTCCCTGGCAGCTGTAAGCATCCCACCTCCTCTCCTACACCTGACAGGCAGCTGCCTGTCCAGTGTAGGAGGGGGGGAGGAGTATTAGAAGCCACAGTGGAGGTGGGCTGGCAGGATCACTAAGGCATTACAGCTGGGGCTGGCTCCCTCGTGGCTTTAAGCACTCTGCAACTGCTGCCGCACCTGACAGAAAACCACCCGTTAGGTGTAGGAGGTGGAGGGAGTGTGTTGGAAGCCATCCCACCTCCTCTCCTACACCTGACAGGCAGCTGCCTGTCCAGTGTAGGAGGGGGAGGGGGAGGAGTATTAGAAGCCACTGTGGAGGTAGGGCTGCACCTGACAGACAACCACCTGTTAGGTGTAGGAGGGGGGGTGTTGGAAGCCATCAGAGAGGCTGGGCCAGAAGCTTTGCTTCACCTCACAGGTGGTTGTTGGCCATTCCTGATTTCCTCAACTGTCATTAGCTCTCTGCAGTCCCCTGTAACTGTTGGCTTTTTTTATCTCTGAACTCTGAGCTCTGCAGCTGACTAATCAGAGACTGGGGAGTGCAGGGATGCAGCTGCCTGGCAGCCTCATAGAAATTAATGGGGGAAGCACATTTTACTCCTTTTGACCCACTCCTTTTCATATACTCTGTAGATATATTCATAAAATTAATACTTTGTTTTGGAAATGGATGTGGAGTTCCTTTCCACCTTGGATTTCTTTAACAAGGACACAACACCCATTCAGTGAGGGAGGATTTGGTTTCCCTATCTTAGTTTATATCAGGGCTCATTTCCTGCTGGAGCAAAGCTCCAGCAGTAAGGAGCACAGGGGGAGGGCACATGCAGCAAGCCCCACCCCCTGCTCCCAGCAGCCCCCTCGCCTTTCCCGGCCCACTGGCCAACCCAGCAGAGCGCTGCCGCGAGCTGGCCCTTGAGCTGCTCCACCACTGCCTGGGCCATGGCACCCAGACTGCCCACGCTCTGCCCATCCTCATACTGGCCCTGGCGTGGCACCTCTGCAAGGTGGGCCCCAGCTACTCCCATGAGGCCTGCAAGGATCTCCACCCTGGCCTCCTGCGCCTCCTGCAGCACCTCTGCCCAGCCCCCTCCCTGGCCTCCTACCTGTTCAAGGCCGTGCACGTTCTCTGCATTGCCCTCCTCGACCCATGAGCAGCCACACACTTTCCTGCACTTGCTGGCCATCCAAAAGAGTCCAGTGGCACCTTTAAGACTGAGGTTTATTCAGGTACAAGCTCTCCCTGCTCTGTGAGGGTAGATCTGCACATTCCCCCACCCCCATAGCTAGCAATCCAAAAGAGTCCAGTGGCACTAAGACCAAGGCTTATTCAGGTAAAAGTTCTCCCTTCTCTGTGAAGGCAGATCTGCATGTCCCCCCCCCCCATAGCTAGCAATGCAAAAAGTCCAGTGGCACCTTTAAGACCAAGGCTTATTCCGGTAAAAGCTCTCCCTCCTCTGTGACGGCAGATCTGCATGCTTCCCCCCCCCCCCGCCCGCCATAGCTAGCAATCCAAAACAGTCCGGTGGAGCCTGAGCGGTGGGTGTTGCCTTCTGACACACTTCCGGTGACGTCAGGGGGTGTGGCATATGCAAATAAGTTTTGCTAATGAGTTATGCTAATAAGCTCCTGCACCTCTTTTTGTACGAAATGACCCCTGGTTTATATCATCTGCAATATTTGTCAACTTGTACAAATTATTGGCAATCACTCCTCACAGCTTATTTATTGATTTATCAAACTTATACCCCTCCCTCCCCACATAGCAGGCTCAGGATTACCCATCTTGGGCTCTTTTGGAGGTTCCTTGTCTGGTGCCTCTCTTTAAGTGGAATGCATTAGGATCTATTTATGCCAGTGTGGATCCCATTCCTCCTGAAATTTCTGCAGCTAGAGAACTACAGTGTGTAACATCACGGCAATGTCATTGTGATCCATTTTTGCCTGCTAAATTAACATTATTAGTCCATCCAGACCTAAAAATTGGGGAGAATTTTTTTTTATGGAAGGCTTGGACTGATGGGGAGATTTTTATATTTCAGCAATTGATAGACTATGATGGTGAGTTTTTGTCATTTTGTCAGCTGAGTTCTAAGTGTGACTTGTCAACTTTTGTTGAATGGCAGTATTTACAGTTTGCAACATCTATTGGTATCTAAATATGGCCTTGTGGCATTAAGTGTCTTGGAATCCCCTTTGCTCCTAGAAACTCTAATTGAATCAATGCAGAAAATTAAATATACAGGATTTGTAATATATGATGTCAATTAATAAATAAATGGAATAAGGAGGCAGATCATCCTGTTTTGCTGAAACAATGGGCTTTGGCCTTAAAGCTTATACTTTCCCTCTCTATGAATCTTAAGACGTGACAATCCGCAAAAAATATATTAAGGATCTATTGGATGGACACCACAGTGACTCTTCAGTAAAGGATTGTCTAACTGGTGGTTTATAACTCGGAAGATTTATCCCTTAAGCATATGTCTTGGTGCTTCCAGTCATTCTGGGAGGAAGTGATATCTGCTCTGTATTAGAATGTTTATTGATTTTTGAGGATGCTTATGAACTTTTAAACTATCTGCCCATGTCATGAAGGTTCACCAATGGTCAATGAAAATGACTCCTCCTTGCCCTTATTACAACTAAAAGATTTCTTTTACAATATTGGAGAGATAAAGGCCCGCCTCCTGTAAATCATTGGATTGAGGCCCTTACACCGTTATCAATACTTGAACACATCGCATATAGACAACAATTGTGTATGGACTTATTTTAAAATATTTTGAAGTCTTATAGAAACATGTGTAAATCTGCCACCATTGTTATATTTTTTGTTTCTACTTTATATAGCAACAAAATAAGTTTTCTCGTGTCCCTGATGTTTCCTTCCAGCCCATAGAACCAAGCATACAGCATGCAAATGAATAAATAAATTCTGCAGATCAACCCATTCCATCATGAAGTGGAGACTGAAATGAGATGTTGTCACCTTGAGTTTTACACCACTTCCACTCGTGATCCCTGTCACAGTTAGGAGTCGTGGCACACCACAGCTCCCCATTTTTAGTCCCCTCTCTGGTGCATGAAGAATAGGATTTTTTTCCATAAATGAAGGGAAAGACACAGGGTTTGCTATCTGAAAAAGAAACAGAGAGGAAAGGGGATATAACAGAAGCAAACTGAGGAAGAAACTGTGGGAAGGCCCACTGGCTCTAACTGGTGGCCCCCTGTGCCATCTGGTCCCAGGTAGCTAGAAGAAAAGGAAGGCGGGGCTCTTGTTCCTTCCTTTCTGTGTAAAACAGGAGGTGATGTTGGTTGCCATTCCCCCCTTTTTCCCAAACAACAGGCTGCACCTTCTGAAATACCCAGTTCTACTACACATCTCTTCATGGTAAAAGACCCTTGTATTCCCGTGCCTCTGAGAAGAATTAAATAGCAGCCCACGAGCACACCACTGGTAAGCTCGCCATTGGAGGGGGCATTACTGACACCTCAAAGATGATCCTGTAATTTGGGGGGTAGATCCTAAGCTCCACAGTGTTCACATAAGGGAACTTTACCACTCTTCCCTTCCCACAGCAGTTAACTGAGCCCCCCAAATCCTGTTCCTTGATGTCAGTGCACCCTTGGAAATAATGTGATGGGCTTTCATGGAGTCTCTAGTGGGAAAGGAAATGGATCAAACCTTGGCACAAGTTTGCAACAAGCACCGCAAAGTATAGGCCCCACTTCTGTGTGATCACATTAGCTCAATAACGGGGTCATCATGAGGTGAATAATGGTAGCTGCACATACCCAACATACTGCGGCACAGGCTCATACAAAAAGCTCTCAGCTATGGATGTTTATGAGACTCTCCTGATACAAATTTATTACTGGGCCTAGGGGTTCCAAACTCATGTGGTCTTATTTCTGGAGAAGATAGTAACAATTTTCCCATCTTCTGTTTTTTATTCCCGGACCTTGTTCAGTCTACTGGGCAGCCTACCACCAAGGTAGTGTCTTCTCTGCCATGTCCAGTATTTCCATTTCTGGCCTCAGTCATATACAAAGGAACTGGCCAGTTTGGGTATAAATGACAAATCAGGAGTGTAAGAAATGGCACACTGGGCAAACAAATGACACATCTAGCTCAACATCGTGTCTAGTGGCAGTGCCTGGCTTTGGCTTCATTATGGATCACAAGTGGAGCACATGAAGCTCAGCTGCCTCCTACTGAGACAGGCTTCTGGTCTATCGAGGTCAGTCCTGTCTATTCCGACTAGCAAGCAGCTCTCCAGGGTCTCTGACAGTGGTCTTTCCCATCACCCCCTAGTAGATGCACTTAACTGGAAATACACAAGTGATTGAGCTTGGGACCTTCTGCATACACAGAGCTAGAACATGGAGCTATTAATTTCCCACATCTTGGTAAGCAAAGTTGCACTCTTTCTGACATTGCGTTTTTGGCTATCCTGGCATGATAGCCACAGGGAGGCCTTCACATAGTCATCGGACCCTTCTCAAAAGCCACCTGTGATAGTTACTGACAGGGTTCTTTTTGTAGCAGGAACTCCTTCGCATATTAGGCAACACACCCCTAATGTAGCCAATCCTCCATGAGCTTAGAGAGCTCTTCTTACAAGCGCTACTGTAAGCTCTTGGAGGATTGGCTACATTAGGGGTGTGTTGCCTAATATACAAAAAAGTTCCCACTACAAAAAGAGCCCACAGCAGCCTGGGGCACTGATTCCTCTAAGTTGAGATTGCTTGCTGTGAAGAATTCCTTTCTTTATTTTAAATTCATCTATACATTTCAGTAGAGGACTCTATAAAAACCCAAGTTTGTCACAGTGGTAAGCATATACAGGTGCATTTTTTAATTAAAATACCCTTAAAGGCCATGAAAATCTAAATCCAGGAGCAAGATACGAGAGATCAATAGGCATTAGTGATGTGCTGTCCCAGCAAAATGGAGCCAGAAGAGAAACGTGGAATGGGCCTTACCGTTCCATGCTGCAAGTAGTGGCAGGAGAGCGCAAGCATACACAAGGAAGATTATGGCGGAACCCATCTCTCCCCCTCTCTCTTTCAATCAAGGAACCTGATAGAAGTGAAGAAAGCACTCCTCTCTACTGTTTTTATATGCTCTGCTTGGCCACTTCTTCCTCCTACAGAAACAACAGAAGGAAATAGTCAGATTCTGCCATCATTGGGAAATGAATAAATAAATAATGGGCTTAACCTTGACCTTTTCAAACAGCAGTCAACAACTCCCAGATTCTCGTCAGCAGGATAAACTCCAAGCACAACTAGACATGAAGGCAGGAGATCCATAGACAAACCTCAGACGCATAGGTTGGGACCCAGTACGGTGGACCTGTGGTGCTGTGCGAGGAGTGTACTTTTCTTCTCCCACACAATTTTCCCAATTTAAAGTTTCTGTCAGAGACAGGGATTGGCCTGAGGTCACCGAGCAAGCTTTCATTGCTAAGTGTGGATTCCAACTTGGGTCTCTTCAGATCCTAGTCAGACACACTAACCATTATGCCACACTGCCTTCATCAGAAAAACAGTGAGGGGGAACGTTTAACCACTATGGGCACCTATTTTTATCCACCACTTCCTCCAAGGAGCTCAGGTTGCTAGACATGGCTTCCCTTATCTATTTTTTTATTATAAAGTCAAGATAAATACTTACAAAAATGTTTCACATGTGTTATAAACCTAGCTTGATCTAGCTACATGATTTATCTCAATACTTCTCCATATATTACCTTATTGCATTTCTGAGACCATATTTGGTGACTTGGTTCAAATCCAGTTTAAAATTTCATTTTTTTGCTGTTGCCAAATGGTGAGGAAGGGAGTACAACGTGGATTGCATAAAGCAGGGGTGTTAAACATACAGCCCACGCGATGGAACCAGCCCGCCTAGGGCTTTTATCTGGCCCACGAACAAGTGGTCATTACTTTTATTGCCAGATGACAAAGACTATGCATTATGTCCCTGTATGCTGTCCCAGTGCTAATGAGTAATGGGTGATGGAAGTGGGAGGGTGGGCATCAGGGAGATACTTTAAGGAAATACTGAAGGAGTTTTAATATTTCAAACGTGTTTGTATATTGAGTAAAAAAATATATTGTTAATTGGGTTTGCCTATGTCCTTTATGAAGTTTATAACTCCAGTACCTGGCATTGTGTTTTATGGCACACATGGCCCAGCCTAACAAAGTGACATTTATGTCAGATCCAGCCCTCGCAACAAATGAGTTCAACACCTCTGGCATAAAGTCTGTGCATTAAAATTATCTTACCCATCTGATTTTAACATCGTGATTGTGCCCATTAACATGATGACCCATATCTTACATGGCCAGTTTTCCATACTAAGCAATTGCGCCTCTTTCCACTATTTATTTGCTGGAAGGAATCTTGAAGCCACCAACATATGCCATTTGCATTTGCATAGAGCATAGAACAAACATGTTAAAAGGGGACATAGGTACTTCTACCCCCTGTAATCTGGCAAATTCTTTTCCCTATCCTTCTCCAGTACCCTTTAACTTAGGGGCAATTCCACCACAAATAGTACCCACACACAAGACTCCCTCTATGCTGTGGGGTCTTGTGAGCAAAAATTCAACTTTGTGAGCTACTGGCATTGAAGTTGTGAGTGAGCAATTTGGCTACTGCATAAATCAGTTTGCTTTGGAGCCATCCCTCCTGAGCCAAGACAAAAATGTGTGAGCAGGAGGCTAAAAAACTGCAATCTAGCTCACACTAACTCAGCTTATTTATTTACTTATGACATTTTTACCCCGCCCTCCTCGCAAGCGGGCTCAGGGTGGCTTACAAGGGGCAAAGCCCACATAAAACATGATAAAAACGATAAAACCATTAGCTAACATACATACAATAAAGTGTTCCATGAAGCAGGATGGTCCATGAATACATCTCATGAGGGTAACAATCAGCTCTTTGGGGGTGATCTTGTCCTGTAGTTGGTCCCAAGTAAGTCCGGTGGTACCAGTGCCACGTGATGTTATAAAGATCTTCCTGGGGCCGTCCCTAGCCCCGTAGTTATCTACCCCATCAGTGGTGGTGGCAGTGGCAGCCCCTATGCAAAAGCCTGGTGGAAGAGCTCCGTCTTGCAGGCCCTGCGGAACTGCATAAGGTTCCGCAGGGCCCTGATCTCCTCCAGGAACTCATTCCACCAGGTAGGGGCCGCCACCAAAAAAGATCTGGCCCTGGTCGCAGTGAGCCTTGCCTCCCGGGGGTCTGGAATCACCAGGTGATGTTGTGTCACCAACCGAAGTGCTCTTGGGGGTATATATGGGGAAAGGTGGTCACTCAGGTAGGTCGGCCCCTGGCCATGTAGGGCTTTAAAGGCAAGTACCAGCACTTTGAACCGGATTCGGTATGCTATTGGCAGCCAGTGCAGCGCTTCCAGCCCAGGCTGGATGTCCTCCCACTTGGGGAGACCCATCATCAACCTGGCCACCGCAGTCTGCACCAGCTGCAGCCTCCAAATCTGTGCCAAAGGCAGCCCCATGTAGAGAGCATTACAGTAGTTTAGCCTTGAGGTGACCGTTGCATGGATCACTGTGGCCAGGTCTTCACGGTCAAGGAAGGGGACCAACTGCTGAACCAGCCTAAGATGATAAAATGCTGATCCGGCAGTGGCTGCCACCTGGGCCTCCATAGTTAGGGAGGGATCTAGGCACACTCCCAGGCTCCTAACCTCTGACGCTGGCACCAGCGGTGCCCCATCGAAGGTCGGGAGAGGGATCCCCATCCCCGCTCCATTCCGACTCAGGCACAGGACCTCCGTCTTCACCGGGTTTAGTTTCAGACGGCTCAACCTGAGCCACTCAGCCACTGCTTAGAGGGAACACTGCCCACACGTTTACCACATTTCCAACATATATTAGAAAAGTACTTAGCCTTTTCCCCAACCTTGAAAGTGTGAGATACCACCTGTATAAAATGGCAATAGAGTTCTCTCTGATCTCCATGTTCTTGAGAAAGCAGTATATTATCAAAAAAAATGGGCTCCCATATTTTATTCCGGGTCTCATACCTTAAATTTTACATCCACCTAATCTCATACACTTAGTTTATTTTGTTTTCCTTTTTCTTGTAAAATGCATATAGCTTTGAGAGTAGTAGTCCCTTTTGGTGGTGATAGATTATACAGCTATCTTTTCATCCATCCATCCATTTTCTGCTAGAAACTTCTCAGTTGTATATACTGAAAATATCTTAAACTATGGGGATCTATACTCTGCCTTACCAATTCCCAACACAAAAAGTTCCTTGTAGCAAACCTGCCTTTATCCATGTTCTAACATCTGAATTTGGATAAAATTCTTTATTTTGACACATTGATAAGGGAGAGTTCAATGAAGCTTTTCTTTAATGTTTCCCATATAGCACTAAGAGTTAACAGTATCCCATTACTACACTCCCTTCCCCTCCTCTGCCGTTTAAAAGACCAAAAAAGCAGTGGTACACTGAGTTCCAAACAATCCAGATGCCAGCCCCTCTTAGGGTCATCCTTCCAGCTACTGGAACCCTGTGAGGTAAGTTAGGCTGAGAGTTATGTGACTAGCCCAAGGTCACCCAGCGAGCTTCCATGAGTGAGCGGGATTCCAGAATTCCAGCCTGGGGTCTCCCAGATCCAATTCCGACACATTAACCACTACACCACTTTGGCTCTATCAGGGAAATGGAAAGCAGGAAATGTTAACTAGTCCCTCCTATGCCATAGTCTTGATCAGATGTGCGGGAGGCCCAGTGCTGATATTAGCTTTCAAAGAAAATCACAAGAAATCCAATCATGGATCAAGCTGTTCTTAAAGAGACAGCTTCAGTGCTTCACAGCGTATGTGCAGAAGCAAATTAAGGTTTTCCCTTTCATTCCTTATGGGGCACAAATAACTGCTTTTATACTATACCCAACTCTTTCTTTTCTAAGGTACAGTGGCAATTATTCTCTTGTCCAGCTAGCTAGCATTGCCAACTGACAAGGGGGGAAATCCCTGTCTGCCCAGCTCTTACGTTTTTAACAGCCACTTGTTGGGCAGGAATTAAGAGACATGAAGGAGTAAATCCTAATTCTAGCAGAGGTAAAGCCCAAAACCATTTCTGTTTGAAGGTGCACTGTTTTGAATATTTGTTATACTTCAAAATAGACTTCTTTGATGCCCATGGGTATCCTTGTACGTCTTCAACAAAAGACATGCAGTCCTCCATATAATTACCTAAATCAAGTTGAGTTCAGTGGGATTTATTTGTGAGTAAATGTGCAGAGGACTGGAGAATAATGCAGGAGTAAGAACTAAAACCCCATAAGCATCAGAGCAATATGCTATCTACAGACCAATCTTAATCTAGCATGGGACAAGCTGTGGGTCAAAGGCAGAGCGTTTGCTTTGCATGCAGAAGGTCCCAGGTTCAATCTCCAGTTGAAAAGATCAGGTAATAGGTAGGAACACCCAATACCCCAAAAGTCATCCTCCCTTATCACTGAAATTCCTGAGAGTTACTGGATAGATTAGAGAGAGAAATTCCCTCTGCATATGCTCAGAGGGGCACTCTTCAGTATTGTGCACATGCCCCAAAGCTCAGACCTGGAAGTGAAAAAAACTTGTATTCTGGTGATTCACTAGAATTAGATTAGCCCTGGAGATGCCAGCAAGGGAGAGGTAAAGCCCTTCTTGGAATACGAGGCTGAAACAGAATGATAGAGGTGAGGCAAGACGGGTGGCATAAGGTCTCAGCTTATCCATTCGGGGAGCAGAATATGTATGGTTATCAGCACTCAGGGAGCAGAATATGTATGGTTATCAGCGCTCATTAGTTGAGGGCAAATGGAAGAAGGGTTTTTTTGTTCTCCAAAAATTCCACCATAGATGCCATATTTGATTCCTTGCTAGCAATTTCATTTCAGAAGGGAAGGGTTACAGTCTCACAAGGAAATTGGCCCAAGAAGGAGCTTTGTAACATCTTCATTACTCTTGGCAAACAGAACAAAAGCAGCTTTTACAAGGGAGTCACCTGGATGTGCTTCAGTACAATATGCCAGCTCTACAAGTCTGGCCAACCCAGCTGGACAGCTTAGAGATTTGCTCTGGCAGATAAATGTTTGGAACAGAGGGTGCAAAGGCAGAAACATTCACAACAATAATCTGGAAAGGATTGACTGCTGTCAAAATTTAGTGGCTGATTTCCCACTACAGCTGCCTCAGGGTTGCGCCGCCATTTGCCCCGATACTATTTGTCAATTTCACACCCGAAGCCGCGGGGCTGCATTTTGACCCGCGGCTTCGCCCGATTTCCCCCGCAGTTTCGTGATCCTCAAAAAACAAGATCACAAAACTGCGGGGGAAATCAAGCAAAGCCGCGGGTCAAATGCAGCCCCGCGGCTTCGGGTGTGAAATTGACGAATAGTGTCGGGGCAAACGGCGGTGCAACCCTGAGGCAGCTGTAGTGGGAAATCAGCCAGTGTCTTTTTATGTTCCCATTGCATGGAGTGGCCCTCACACGCATAGGTTGTGGCTGTGGTCAGACAAGCAGTTTGTGCTGCTATCATTGCAGTACCTTTGCAGATTTAAAGAGCACAATCAGACAACATCTGCCTTCCATGCCCCAGTCGTCAGCACCCGAGTCTGGTGTGTCCTGGAAGCGGACTTTGCTGACGCAATATGCTAGCACTTCCACCCTGCATTTCCCAACATCTGAACCCCACTGTTGAGAAGTCAAGCCATTTGGGAAGTCTGAACCTTATTTATTTATTTATTTAGATTTTTACCCCGCCCTCCCAGCAAAGCCGGTTCAGGGTGGCTTGCACAACCCAAAAAACTATGCTGGGGATCTTGGGACCTACATGAACAAAAACTATTTGCGTTGTAATAATGAAGGAAATTGGGTAAGATTTAGTGGAAAAGCTGGCTGGATCTAACTCATGGTTTCTATCATTTTCAGCCTGTTCCCTTTTTAAACTTCCTTTACTTAAACCCTTCTCCAAACCCATACCACTGATGTTCCATAGGTGAATGTGCTTCATGTGATACTCGGTAGACTGGGGTACCAATCCAACCCTGTCATTAGAAGAGAGTGTAATGGGAGATATCTGACCCCTTCCTAAAACAAATCAGAACCAAGCAGGAGCTCTCTGTATTTCCTCCTTTCTAAATCACGATAGGACAGCAGCAATACAGGCAATCCAATCATCCTCAGGAATCCAGTGTGGGTCAGTGATGGACCAATGTCAATGGTACTGAACTCACTCTTGCTATTAGATTAAGGGCTACACCTGCCTCTAAGCCGTATGTCTGTCTCTGAAACACTGGATTCCCCTGTAGGGTGTTTCACACACATGAACACACACTGAGGCTCACCTCTCCGTGCATTAGCATGTTACAAGCACATGCGCATAGCTGATTTGTGGTGCCATTGCTTTGTCTCTTGAGGGAAGGGGTGAAGCAGAAACATAGCACAAAACAAAAAGGTTGAGAGCCTTCCATCTTCCATTTTTCTGTTCTCAGTTCTCTCCTTGTCATTTAAAAACACACACATATCATTGGTGCTCATGTAGCAAAGTTATCTCCTCCCTCACAGGCTTTCAGATTGTTAAAATAACTTCACCATAACTGAGAAATCTGAAATCAGGAATATGTCTTGGCTATGCTTAAAGCCAAAATTGGAAAATGGGATATATGTCCATCTTTTCCTTACAGCAGGATACTTGGAAGTGTGCCTCAAAATCATTCAGGGACTTCCAGGTGAATGTCTACACTCATAAGCCAAACTACGTAGATGGCCAGAAAAATCTTAAAAATCAGATATCTAAGGCATCTGTCAAAAGTCAGGACATGATGTTTATCTGTTTATTGAGGCCAGAACTGCCAAACAGAGCATGCCGTGTTTTATAAATGGGATGAACAGTTGGGCTGTGGGGTTCACACTATTGTTCTTTCATACTATGGGTTGGAATCAGCCAGCTGTTCCCCTCAGTCTCATCCAATTCCCCTTCTCCTAACAGCCTCCATCACACATGGCTTTTGTCTATTCAGGTCCCATGATCCCCAAGATAGGGAAGCTCACCTTTGCTTTCCACCAGCAGAAAAGCTGATTGGGTCCAGCCCATTGAATAAACCTTGGATCAGGGAAGTGCACAGTCTCAGTAACAGCAACAAATATGCAGAACAGCAGTGCGGATGGTGGTCCAGTCTCCCACTATAGCTGGAGACCTTCTGGTGGCAGCCCCTGACCCCTGCTACTGCTTTTAGGATGGCGGGGGGGGAAGCCAGGAAAATCGCTGTCACTCTGAAGGCACATCACTTCTGGTGCAAACCTGGAAGTGACATCATCACATTAGAGCAATACTCTAGTTTTAGAGGAATCCTCGAGCATCACCCCAACATGATGAGGTCACTGTGGTGTAGGACTGGGAAACCCTGGTTCAAATCCCCGCTCTGCAGTGAAGCTATCTTGGTCTTTTTGTTCTAGTCAGACAGTGGAGAGAGGAATGCCATGTGCCGCTCAGCCTCTTGGAGGATCAGGAGGATAAAAACGTGACGGAAAGATTTGCCTGTGTTTGCAGAATATATCCTCTAAGATTCAGACCTGGTAAGAGCTCTTATGATGTGGATTCAAACATAACATTAACCACTCTTTTAAAAGCGTTTTAATGTCAAAGAGCTGTTGTTAATGTGAGCTGACGTCCCTAAGGCAATCCGCATGGAGCGGCTCCAGACTTCATTTCCTTTTGTTTATACACACGAACAAAGTACACTATACAAACAAACAAAAAACTGAAAAGAGAACTATTCTAAAACCAGTATGAGAGAGTGGTTGGAATGGCAGATTAGGACTGGGGAAACCTGGGTTCAGGTCTCCCAGTCGTAATGCTCACTGGGTGACCCTCAACTAGTCAGTCACATTCGTTTTCTCCCTCAAACTAACCTACCTGTAATGTATCCACCAGATCCACCAATCACTCATCAGTCTCAGTACATTTCACTACCTCACAGGGTTCTTGTAAGGATAAAATGAAAGAAAGGACCACCATGTATTCTTTCCTGAGCTCCTTGGAAGAGTAGTAGGATAAACTCAAAACAAACCATCCTCAATAGACTGATATCTGGACGAACACCCCTACAGTGTCTGGGGGTCAATACAAATGTTAGCCTCCAGAACAGCAGTAGGCATCTTCTATTACCTTTGCCAACAGCAAGCCAAGAGACCATTTTGCTGGGCACCCAGGGCCAGCTCTCTGACCAAGGCCCTGGCAACAGTGCTTGGGCCAGTGATGTGAGAAAAGGCAACAGGCACAGCTTATGCCAGTCGTAACCTTCCAGACCAGCACAGCCACCAGCGGAGTCCAAGGTGAATTTCTGAGATGGTGGACAGCAGTGCTGGGGCTTGGCTTGCTCTGTGCATTTCTGGCCAAGTACAACCATTGCCCCCCGCCAACACACTGAATTTGTTTACCAGCACACCAACATCTTCACAGGTTGATGTTAGGGTTAGGCCTGGCCTGGCAACCAGCAGGAGACTGAGGGTGGGTGTCTGTAGGGTTGCCCGGTGTTCCGTTTTGGAGCAGATAGTCCAGTGTTTTCCCTTTCAGTCCAGTAAATAAACTGAATTATAAACTAAATTATAAAACTGCAACCAACATGGCCAGGGTCCATACATGTGTACTTTCTTTCCCCTGTGGCTTGATAAAAGTGGTGATAACCCCTCCGCCTGTTCTCCATCACAGCCAGCAAAATCTGAAAAGAGCCAAATCCACCACTCAGCAGCTAGGCAGGACAGTCCTGGAGAAATCCTAGTGGCTTGACATAAATAAGTACATTGCAATCTATCTGTCTGTCTGTCTGTCTATCTATCTTTGATCATCTATCTATCTTCTATCTTCTATCTATCATCTGTCCTATCTATCCTGGCCCCATTGGTGGACCTCCTGATGACACCTGGCATTTTTGGCCACTGTATGACAGAGTGTTGGACTGGATGGACCATTGGCCTGATCCAACATTTGCTCCTCTTGTGTTCTCTTACATTCTTATGTTCTTCTCTATCAGCACTTGGACCCAAAAGATTGTCTACACCTGCTCCAGAGTCTTCACCAGTGTAGGTGGATATCAAACAAGACTCCAATCTGACAAACATTCTCAAAACAGGCACAGAAATGTTCAATGGAAAATTGGGCAGAAAGGTTTTCATGCATTTATGCTGAAGAATATGTCAGAATTCACATGTGGGGGGTGAGGTCTCTGAGCTAGTTCATGCATGTACATTTGACAGCAATGTCCTCAAAGACTCACAGCTCATTGTGTGTGCCCATGCCTTTTACACTGCAGGGCAACTCAGTCTGTGATGTTAGTCCTGTGCTGAGGCCTGATAACACACACAAGGCATGATTTGCTAGTGCAATGAACAGGTATGCTTACAATGGCAGTTTGTCCATGCTTGGTAGAGAATAAGAAAGTACTACTAGGGGAAGGCCAGTTCAGATGGGGCTGAAGGGTCTTAGCTGGAAGGAAGTTTTCAGAAAGCTAATTCATCAGGACAAGCCAAGGACGAGAGTTTGGAGTCTGGTGACAGGACCATATCTATCTAATTCACTGGGGATTCCACCCACAGCATCCTTCCATTTAAAAAAAAATGGTTTTGGGACCATGGTTTGAGGGGAGGAAGCTTTAAGCTTCATTATCATTTCCCTGCCCATTTCAGATAAACCCTTGTCCTTAGCCCCAATCTGCTGCCCTCCAGAAATTGAGGAGTGAAAGAAAAACAGACAGTAAAGGTCCTTCAGAGTGACATGCTATGAATTTCCCCATATCTCTACAGTCTTTATGGTCTTTACCATAGAGACTGGGGGGGAAATCCTAGAGTGTCACTTGGAAATGGTCCTTCTCAGACTCCAGCTTCCCCAGGACCCATCCTCAAAATATCCAGGCTTTTGTACAGGCTGTGTTGGCAACTCTATTCCTCCACACACAAGTGCACACATGTGTGCAATTTTCCTTACCACAAACAGAACTACAATAGTCCTATATGAGCAATTTACAAGTGCACATGCATTTTTATAATGAGGAAAACAGAGTTTTTGTTTAGGAAAATGAGCCATTTTTATCAGAAGTCTTTTTTGATCAAGGAAATGGGATGGGAGAAAGCTTGAAATCCCCCTTGCACCGCAATTATGATCCGAATTGGGCCACCACATGTCTGGTAAATGGGTTTTTTAATGCTGGATGCTCTACACATGAAACTCACAGTGTACTGTGGAGTTATGGCCTAAGAGAAACTTTTTACCCCATCCGCAAAACTTATAGAAATCAGAACAAGACAGAAAGTTCAGATGCATTTGTGTTATGTTTGCTTCGTCCAGATTGCTCTGCCATCTCCCACAGATAATTCAGACTGGCTAGAATCAGGGATGTCCCAGGATTTCAAGACAGCCAGCAGGTTGCTTAGTCAATCTTTTGGGCAATACCTGGAAAAAAAGAGGAGGCCCAGTTAGTCCACGTGGCTAGAATGGCATGCAGAAGGGCATGGCACAGTTTTCTCACAGTCACTGCAAAGAGTCCCGAATGTGAGAGACACCAAGCCAAAACCCTTTTTCTGGCATGCACACTGTATATGCATGTATGTATGTGCCCTGACCTGGGTGGCTCAGAAGCTAAGCAGGGTGGGCCCTGGTTAGTGCTTAGATGGGAGACCGCCAAGGAAGTCCACGCTTGCTCCACAGAGGCAGGCAGCGGCAAATCACCTCTGTTCATCTCTTGCCTTGAAAACCCTACGGGGTCGCCATAAGTTGGCAGCACTTTCCAATTCCGTGTGTGTGTTACTGTCATCAGTATCTAGTCACATGATCCTAATGGCTGTGTTGTTTTCTGTGTTCTCTGGTTGTATTTTATAGATCATTCTCATACTGCTTTTATATGTTAACTGAATGCCTCCTTACTGGGATGGAAGGTGGTGTGGTCTAGCCCTGTCTTGTCAGATTTCAGTATTTGCAAGGGAGACCATCTAGGAAGACTCTGCAGAGGAAGGCAACAGTAAACCACTTGCCTTGAAAGCCCTTTGCTGGGGTGGCCATAAGTCAGCTGTGTCTTGGTGGCACTTCACAAACACAGGATGCCTCCTTTGGCCGCCGTGTGTCAGGATATAAACCTCAATGCATCACCACTAGATTCTCCTGTTCATTCATGACACAGTGAGCTCCCCACAAGGATACTTTCCTTCCAACATTTTCTGCAGCAGATTTTCCCCCTTCTGCATATACCTTTGGAGTTCAGTTATATAACACCATTCAATTGCGTAACTGAACTTTGGGTTCCTGAAAGGTAATTGGCTTTATCTTGAGAACAACACCAAACTGAAAGATTTCCAGGCCGAGATAAATATCCAAAACAAAAGGGGTTTTGAGATTAGGCACTGGCTGCTTCCTGGAAAATGTTTTTATGTTCTGTGATTCTACAAGATGTGTCATCTAATGTCACAGAGCCCAGAAGGCCCAGTTATGCAAGGAGGGAAGTCCTTGGTGTCACCATATCACTCAGGGCCACCTTGCTTGACTGTCCCTTACCCGAGTCATCACAAAGAAGCCACATCCTGTCTGTCTCAGGGTTGCTGGTAAGGGGACACCACAGCTTCCCGTCTACGCGCCCAGATGTGGTGCAGGTGGGGTAAGTCTTGCCACGGAAGACAAAGGGGAAGACACAGTCCGATTCTGGTTGGGAAAGAAGGACAAGGAAGGAAGCAGGTTAACTGCTTTCACACAGCTTTTCCTCTTAGCAGTCACTCATTGGAAACAAAATCAAACTTTGCAGGAACTGTAGCGGACTAAGCCTCTGATGAACCACCCCAATCTCAAGTCATTGTGAGCTTCAGGAAAGCCTGTGCATGCTACCCGAGCATAGGGTTGCCAACTGCAGGTTGGGGAATTCCTGGATATAATTTAGGGGGTAGATCCTGAGGGGCATGATTTGGGGAGTGGAGGGAACTCAGCACCCTCTAATGCCATAGAGTCCATCCTCCAAAGCAGCCATTTTCACCAGGGGAATGGACCTCTGTAATCTGGAGATCATTCTGAGAAATCTCCAGGCTACACCTGGGGAGGTTGGCAAACCCTAGCACAACACATGCACATGTGCACATACACATACAGCTGTGCTCTAGTGACTACACCACACAATCAGTGGAGAAGAGGGCAGTCAACTCAATGAGTGATTGTGGGTGGGAGAGACAGCACTGCGAAAACACATTTTTCTCTACGCTACATTGGAAGGCAAGAAGCAAACATGGATTGTACCCAGCTGCCTGATTCCTACCTACACTTCCCACGTGCTCACCATTGCATAATCTCCACTTGAAACTGGTGTACTTTGGAGTGGTGGAACACCATGCTTTCCCGTCAGTGTGGCCCACTGGGATGCAGCTTTGGTAAGACTTCTCCTTATAGATGAAAGGAAAGACACAGCCAGTATCTAGATGAAAGGGGGGAAGGAGAAGGAGGGAAGAATACAACTGAAATGCTTTTAAATGTGCTGGACTGTGATGCTGGACTGAGTTTTTGGAATTCCTTGTCATAGATCCCTTGCTGCTCTCACCCCTGAACTAATTCCCAGAATTCCTGATGGTGCCACAGTACATGCTACAACAGAATAGCAGCCATGCTTCTTCCTCCCTAATAGCCATTTAGGATGAGGTCAGGAAGGAAAAATGGGAGAGGATGTGGCTCAGTACTACAGGAGGTCCCAGGTTTAATCCCTGGCATATCCACTTAAAGAAGTTGGCAGTGAGTGATGTGAAAGACTGCCTGAGACCCTGGAGAGCCATTGCTTGTCTGAATAGACAATGCTGACCTTGATGGACCAAGGGTCTGATTGAGTGTAAGGCAACTTCATGTGAATCTTCCTGCCCTCGTTCCAAATTGACTTTGGAATCACCTAGATAAAGGCTATGTCTTTTCTCTGGTATCCATGATTCCTTACTGGCAACAAAAAAGACGTAAAGAAGGGGAAAAGAGAAAATGGTGAATAGCTGCAGAGCAGGGTGAATTTCATGGAATATTCCAGGCCCTGGAAGAGCCCCCGTTTGCGTCAAAAATGCTCAAATGTGATCTTTAGCCCCTTTACCAATCCTTGCTTGGCCAATGAAAATCGATTTGTCATAGCCGTGTCCAATGTTCCCTCTAAGCTGTGGAGTCTTGTGAGCCAAAAATTCTACTTTGTGAGTTACTGGCATTAAAGTTGTGAGTGAGCGATTTGGCTGCTGCATAAATTAGTTTGCTCTGGAGCCATCCTTCCTGACCTAAGACAAAAATGTGTGAGCCGGAGGCTAAAAAACTGTGAGCTAGCTCACACTAACTCAGCTTAGAGGGAACACTGGCCGTGTCACTGACCTGCCTTATCTTAGCTCTCCCTTTGTGCTGATGCCACACAAGGCAAAGTCTGGTGTCCCCCCTATTGTTTAACATTCAGGATAGCATTACGACAGATGGTTATGCATATAATGATGTGATAATGATGATGATACAGAAAACCACCTGTCATAATAACAGACACAAATCCTCTGTGTCAAGAAATAATGAAACCAACCCAAAGGTCGCTCTCCTTGTTGTGTCTCAGAAATTATGAAAGCCAGAGGTCAACAAGGCACCCGCCACTGTGGGTCATATCCTCCTCATAATTTTCTGCCGCTACTCAGTCATGGCCACCAGGCTTTTTTCTGCTCCTAAAAGAGCGGCCACGCTACACATGTCAGCATTTTATGGAGGAAAAGTGCTTTGCGATAATTTAGTCAGAGGTCTGGAGCAAGACATTGAGCAAAGGAAAGGAGGCGTTGCGCCAGACTTCCTAAAAATACAAGTGGACATCACACAACAGAGACTTTGAGGGACCAGTGGTCTGAGTCAGCATAAGGCAGCTTCGTGTGTTCAACCACGAGTTCCCTTCCGTTGGGCTCTTACTTGTGACGGTGCAGAAAGTCCGTTGCTTGTCTATGTCATAGTTTCTGGTGGTGGAACACCAGAGCTTCCCATCTGTCTGTCCATCCTCCGTGCAGCTGCTGTAGTTCAGGCCATTGTAGATGAAGGGGAAGACACAAGGAGGACCTTCCTGGCTTGTATCTGGACCTGGATTTTTTTAAAAAATGGAATAGTAAACAAGCATTCTAAATAGCAAGGAGATCCTCACACCTGGGGGTCCTATTCCATTCTTCTTCATCAGCCCTACCCATTTTACAGACGTTATTACGAACTTATGATTAATTTTTTAAATTATTTTCTCAAAAAAAAAAGTGGGGTATGAATGGGAAGAGGGGGTAGCAGAAAATATAAATTTATCAAATGTATCAAATATTATGGGATGTTACATACAACAAGTAAAATCAGATATTATTAGCAAGAATATATATTTCAAATATAGAAGCAGACAATAGAGCATCAATATTACAGCGTCTGGGGATGGGTTCTCTCTTTAAAAGAATAAACAAGAACTTCCCTAATGTTCGCGATCATTTAGTAAGAATAAAACTTAGATTTTGATAAACACTTAAGACAATATTCGGGTTTTAACGATGATTTAATTTTAGCGCAGAAGTTTGTTCAACTGTTAAAGATGCTTTCTTATTGTGAATAGATTATCATTAATAGACTTGATCATTTATTTAAAAGGTTCCTATGCCAACTCTTCAGAGACCTGCTTACAAAACAAGGCAGAGTCATAAAAACATGAAAATTAACAAACGGTTAAAAAAAATAGTCCATAAAAACCCAGAGTGTAAGACAGAACATGATGGTTCCCATATGCATTTTCGTCTCTTGACAGCGGTCTGAATGGGCTGTAATGAGATCTGCAACTTCTAAGATGCAATCCTAAGAACACTTTGATCATCGGGTTTTACGGTACCTTCTGCATAAATTTATAGCCATTCAGGGGTGATTTCGCAATCAGTACAGTGTTGCCCCGAGGTATTTGAATGTGGTTTTGAGCTGCACTTTTCCCACCCAGTTGAGAAAATGTGAAGCGAATACTAAATGCAGTATCGCCCAAAGCCCCACTGAATAAACCTGAGTAGGATTTTGAGTAGGCCTGCTTAGGACTGTACTGTTAGTAAACTAATCAGTTTGATTAATTGATTGAAAAATGATTGGTCTGCTTCAAAGGAGCCCCTCCTTTGGCAGTAAATTTCATTTAGAGCACCAAGGAAGACTTTGCAGAGGAAGGCATTGGTAAATACAATGCTTGGGGCTCAGGGCAATGTATAACATCTCTCCTAATAATATAATTATCTTTTGGTTTGGCAACGTTCGATGTGCGCCAACAGTGTTTGGCCGCTCGAACTGTCAATCAGGCAGGCCTCCAGGCCGCCCGCCCACCCACCCAGGACAAGGCCGGCCGCGACAGCCGGGGAGCCACCGCGCCGGCCTCCAGGCCGCCCACCCGCCCGCCCACCCGCCCAGGACGAGGCCGGCCGCAACGGCCTCCAGGTCGCCCACCCACCCACCCGCCCAGGACAACTTATGGCCATGACCCCCCACACACTCTGTCTCTGACTCCCCCTCTTTCCCTCTCCCCCCTTTTCCTGCCTCCCCCGCCTCTAACTCACTCCCTCTCTTCCTTCCACCCGCCCTTCCTTCCTATCTAGGGCCCGTTGTCTACTGCCACAACGGGCTTTCCTCACTAGTTTAGATATACTTTAAAATAGTTAAAACATTAAAACAAGTACACTAGTCATTCTAGAGACACCAAAAAAACAATTTTTCTTATCTCAAGGGGTGAGTGAATGGAAGGAGGTTAGGATGATTAAAGCCATTTATTAAAACTGTTGCTGTCCTCAACCGTAAGCCTGGAGGAACACCTCTGCCTTACCAGCCCCGTGGAACTGACCTCAGTCCTGCAGGGCATGGATGTTATTTGACAGACAGTTCCACCAGGTCAAATCCTGGGCCAAGAAGGCAGCCAGATATCTCTCAGGCCAAGGATCTCCAGGAGATTTTTCTCAGCTATGGGGTTGCCATAGGTTGGTTGTGACTTGACAGCACTTCACGTACACACAATGTAAGCCGGTGAGGCAAACCAAAGTCAAACAATGTACACGTGTATGAAAAGCATGTAAAGATGTGAGCATGAGGGTTTCGGTTTCGGCGTCGCGAATGGCGGCCGCTTCTCGGGACGCTCCCGGAGGCGGTTATCCCACGCGCAGTTAGGGGGGGTCTTCGCATGTGCGAAAGACCCTAGTGAGCCTTAGGCAAAGGCTCCGAACCGGGGGCGCTTGGGGAGTAGCCTCTTTGCCGGCAGACAGCCGGGAAATTGAGGCTTTCTCCCCGCCCCAATCGGCCCCGCTGCGGCGTGCCCGTAATGGGACTTAGCGGCGCCACCGATTTCCAGGAGTGAAGACAGCGCTATGGTTTAAAATAAAAAGAAGAAGTAGCATCGAATCGTGAGTTGAAGATCTATTTTGAAGCGTAAATCGGAGCCCCCTGCATGCGTATAAGCGTTGGGAGGAGGGAGGAGTTCCCACCCCCTTTGAGAAGCAAGATCTACAAAGGGAGCGCGAAGGGGGGCTGAGAGAAAAAAAGTGTTGGTGAAAGTACCGTTGGGGTTGCATGAAAGTCTGCGATCATCTTAGCTTCCTGGGGGATGCGGCACGAACTTTTTAAAAGTAAACAAAAAAACAAAATGTCGATAATGGAAAAAGTCCTGCAGACACCGGAAGAGAAGAGAGGAGGGACTTCCGGTCCAGACAGCCCCCCCCAAGATCTTGCTGTCAATCAACAGGAAAAGGAGATGCTGTGCCCCCTGCTGGAACAATTGCAGAAAATCAACGAAACTCTGTTTAAAATGGATAGTGTTCTCATCAGTCGACAGAAACAGATATCGGAAACAACTAGAAAGATGATGGAGATCGAACAGAAATCGAATCTGATTCTTGGTTTCCAGGGCGTTAAAGAAGAAGAGAAAGAAGATCTCGGATTTACCTTGACAAATGTTTTGGCACCCCTAACTGGCAGTGAAGCGATAAAATTAAAAGAAGAGGTGGATGAGGCTCCCAAAGCCTATTCCGCTTTTATAAAAGAGAATATTCTGCCAGTAGAAGGGGATGTTGAGCATAGCAAGCGACAAACTGGAGATCTAATTTCATCTGAAGAGTTTATGGAGCCCTGGAGGCTTGAAGGCCAGAAGTTTAAGGAAAAAGAGAAAAGAAAGAAGAAGGATTTCATCTTCAAAATACAGAAACTTCTGAAGAGACACGCCAGCAGGGAGGAAGATGCAGTATTCAAAACTGGGACAAGTGAAGAAGACAGCAGCCCAGGGGAATGTGGTGATGGAACGGAAGACTTCAAAGTAAAAATGGACTCAATCCATAACTGGAAGAGATTTAAAAAGAAGATACTTTGAGGACTGTTCGTGTAACATCTGGAAGGAGCTGTTTAATTACTAACCCCAATGGACTTTACTAACTGCATTAACAGAGTGACTTTGGACTTTGCAATAGTTAAAAAGAAGATCTTCTAACCATGATAGATGCCAAAATTGGTATTGGTTATTAACCTAAACTAACCCTCACTAACAGGAAAAATTTCACTCCATCTTTTTCTTTCTCCATCTGTCTACCCTTCCCGTTTCTTATAAAAAGAATAAAATTCTCTCTTTTTTAAGAGAGTTTTACAAAAAAAAAAAGATGTGAGCATGAGGAAAGTGGACTATTCTCCTTTTCCATCTGGATGGAGATGCTCCAGATAGATTAAAAACATTAAAGTAATAATAGATAGAACTGGATGCCTTTTTAAAGAATCATAATGATTATTCATATTGATTCATAATGATTCATTAATGAATTGGAGTTGGGAGTAAGCAGTGAAAAGGCTAAGTTTGCAGATGACACAATGTTGTTTACGGTAGTGAGAACTAGGGAGGACTGTGAGGCGCTCCAGAGAGATCTGTCAAGGCTGGGCGAGTGGCAAATGAGGGTCAACATGGGCAAGTACAAACTAATGCACATTGGAGCCAAAAATCCTAACTATAAATATACATTGATGAGGCCCAAACTTGTGGTAACTGACCAGGAGAGTGATCTTGGAATCATGGTAGATAATCGGTATGGGCACAAACCAGGAAAATGTAGTTTGTGACAGTTCGTGGTATGCCCGGTTCATGAACCATGAACTGTCACAAACTGTAGAACCAGTTTGGTGTAGTGGTTAAGAGCAGCGGACTCTAATCTGGAGAACTGGGCTTGATTCCCCACTCCTCCACATGCAGCCAGCTGGGTGACCCTGGGTCAGTCACAGTTCTTTCAGAGCTGTTCTCTCAAGACCAGTTCTCTCAGAGCTCTCTCAGCCCCTTATCTCAAAGGATGTGTCGTGGAGAGAGGGAGGGAAGCTGCTCTGAGACTCCAAATGAAGGAAGGGGGGGTATAAAGCCAACTCTTCTTCTTCTTCTTCTTCTTTAGAGGCTAAACAAAATGGTTCAGTTAACGATGCAGTAGAATGTGTGTCATCGTCGTCCCTTCTGGCACACTAGAAACACGGGGGTCTCTGGCTGACTCTCTTCTACCTATCCTCCAAGTTTGGTGAGGATTGGATTTACAGGGTCCAAGTTATTCCCCACCCCCATCGTCCATTGTTTCCAATGGGGGGGGAGCAGCAATAAAAGCAATGGCAATAGAAGCCCAGCAGAACAGAATCAAAGTCACAGAGAATCTCTGGGGTAGAAACTGAAGGTGGGGGGCATTTTCACAAGTCCAGCAGAACCAGTGCAATGTGTGCAGCAGATCCAGTGCCACTATGGCAGTGCAAACCCAACAGGAATAAGAAGCTCCTGGGGGGGGACAACCATAACCCCATCTGTTGCCCTCCTCTTACCTGTGACATTACAATAAACCCATTTCTTATCAACATCATAAGTGCTGGTGGTGGCGCACCAGAGTTTCCCATCACTCATGCCTTCAGCAGTACACGTGTCGTACGACTTGCCCTTGTAGGTGAATGGGAAAGTGCAAGGTGGACTTTCTACATCTGGATCTGGCCCTGAATTTGGAAAGAAGAGTGGGCAAAAGGATTTGTGGACTGCACAGACCAGTACTGGGATCATCCTTGATTCTACACCTTGACACCAACATCACACACAACTTCCCAGGTAAGCAACACTTATGGGCTGCCCAGACATTTCCCCTCCAATTGGTATTTTAGGGGAAAATAGAGATTAAAGGGATTGTGCCAAAGGCTTCATGGCAAAGATGGGTTTTGAAAAGCAATATGAAAGAATAAAAAGAAGTCGCATTGGACAGGTGCTCTGGAATACTTATCAACAAAGGTGAAAGGGAAGATCAAGGCCGATTCACCCACTAGGCGAGCTAGGCACTCGCCAAGAGCGCACTGGCCACAGGGGCACCAAAAGGCATCCCCCTGCGAAAAGTCCCCCCGCCTCTTCCCTGGCTTTTCTGGGGGGCCCGCAGCCACGGAGCCTCCAGGAAAGCCGGCGCTGGGAGGGAAGGGGCAAGGGTTAGAACTCTCACCCCTTCCCTGGCTTTCCTGGGGGCCCTGCAGCTGTGGAGCGCCCAGGAAAGCCAGCGCTCCGCCGCCCTCCCCAGTCTCCAGGCCTCACTGGCCCTGGGGAAGATGATGGTAGTTCCACCATCTTTTATCAATGGAGCCCCTACTTTAACCCAAAATATTTTCTCTGACATCTGGTCCTAAATCTTCTGTGGGGTGGGTCTGCGGGGGTCTGCGGGGTGGGTCTGTGGGGTCTTCATTTCTATCTCCTCTTCTTGAAGATACATGAAAATGGCTTCTACTGAGACAGATCCAGGGTTAATATCATCTATGCTGACTGACAGCTGTTCCCCAGGGCCTCAAGAAGAGTTCTTTCATGTCACTTATAACCTGATAAACACTTACTTATTTGTATTCTGGTCATGGACTGTAAAAAAAGTTAAGTAAGTAAATATGACCTGATAAACAGGAAACACTGGGAACGAACCCAAGACCTGTGTGAAAAGCAGATACACTACCACTGAGCCACAGGCTCACCTTTCTCCACCATTACCTGTGACTTGACAAAACTTCCACTTCTTGTCATCATCATAATTACTAGTAGTGGCACACCAGAATGTCCCATCACTCCACCCATCTGTGGTGCAGCTCTGATAAGATTTACCCTTGTAGATGAAGGGGAAGACACAAGGTGGACTTTCCATACTCTCATCAGGCCCTAGTGATAAAAGAAATAACATATGCTGCAAAAGAAGCAAAAATCAGGCAGGAATTTCTTTTGAACACACAGCAGGACTCCTGTGAGAAAGACTTAAATCTTCCCCTCTGAACATTACATGGAAGAGAGAAGCTTCCCCCCTCGTCCAAATAGCCTGTAGTAGAGCACATCATGTGATATAGCACCCTATGCAATGTTTCCCTGTCCCCTGCCACAATTAATTGCCTAGTGGGGACAGGGAAAGAGTGTGTGCCAACATCACTAGAAAGGGGGAAGAAAGAAGCAAGAAGTGACAGTATCTAGTTCTGCTCTGAACTTCACATAGCTCAAATGTTCAGATTTACTTTTGCAAATGGAGCACCTGGGATTGTTTTATCAAGAATGGTGGCTAGAGGGGTGGGGGTAGGGTTGCCAATTTCCAAGTGGGGCCTGGAGATCTGATGGTATTACAATTGTGTCCAGGCAACAGAGATCAGTTCACCAGAAGAAAATGTCTGCTTTGGAAGGTCAACTCTAGGGATGGGCAAAAACCGAATTATGAACCAAAATTCATCACAAACTAGGCCCAGTTCATGGTTCATGAACCTTGGTTTGTGCCATCCCACCCCCACAAACCTCCCAGGTGGCTTTGGGAGATTCATCTGTTTTGTGTCTGCAGACATGCTGGCACAAGGGGCATTTAAAGGGACGGTGAGTTCACCTGTGAGTTGCGCTGCTGTGGCATTGGTGGTGGCACAGCTTGCAAAAACCATTTAAAGGATCAACTTGACGGCATGACTTGGCGAGTGATGCAAGTCATGACGCTGCAGCAGTAGCACAGCTTGCAAAAACCATTCCAGCTGCCATGGTGTCACAGCTTCCAAAAGCCATTTAAAGGGAGCCCTTTAAATGGTTTTTGCAAACCATGCCACATCACAAACCATGCACCTCGAACCAGTTCATTATACAGAAAGGTTTGTGGAGGTTCATGGTTCATGAGACCCCATGAACCTTCACGAACCTCCATTTTCCCAGTTTGTGCCCATCCCTAGTCAACTCTGTGTCATTGAGCCTTGCCTCCCCAAACCCTTCCATCCCCAATCTCCTCCCACAAAATCTCCAGGTATCTCCCAGCCTAGAGCTGGCAACTCTAGCTGGGGAGAGAAACTTAAACACTCTCTTCCCTTGCTGTTTCCTTGTTGGAAAAAGCCATTGCTGAGCTGCTTTTACCCCAGTTGGGGAAATAAAAGTATCTGAAAGCTTTCTCCAGCCAGAAGAAGTACAGCCTAAGTGAGGCATTTTCCAATGAGAAAATAGCAGGAAAGAAAGGGTTAAAGTTTCCTCCTCTTCCCGCACCCTTCCTCTTATTAATAAAGCTGTACCAGAGGCTTCACCTGCAGAACTAAAAATGGTTATGTAAAATAAACATGGAAGGAAAGGTAACGTAGCATTTCTGCATTATTATTATACACAAGATGGGGAGGAAGCAGATGACGGTGATACCAAGTTGAGAAAGTTGCCAGTTTCTTTTAAAAAAAAAAAAAAAAACTTGTACAAGGAGACCAACTTCTTGTCATGTACTAGAAGGAGATGGTCTGATTCTCAAAATGTGCCCTGGAGGAGATTTTTTTCAAAATAAACTGTGTTTTAAATGTATTTCTGACTAAAAATATTTTCATTTCAATCAATATTCAATCAATAACAAGGCATTTTATATTAAATATTTCATACCTTTTGCAGTTTGGCCTCGGTGTACTTTTCCAGTGTCCAGTGTGGCCGGTCTTCCTGTTGTCGCGTCAAAAATCCCAAATTCCGTTTTGCTTCTCCCTTGTATAAAATGAGACGGTATGATTTTAATAATGATCCTTGATGATGATTTTCAAAAACACATTGGGGATCTCTAAACATACATATGGCTAATATTACTTTAATAACATTCATAGAAATGTTTAATAAGTAAAAGGGAATTTGATATTAATTTTTCATACCTTTTGTGATTTGACCTTGGTCTACTTTTCCAGTATCTAGAGTGGCCGCTCTTCCTGTCATCGATTCATAAATCTCTAGTTTGGGTTTGCTTCCCCCTAGTGTAAAAAGGTGATGGCCTGATTTTAATAATGAAACTCGAAATACTTTGGGCATTTTTTACAACACACTTCTGGCTAACATTATTTTAACAGAAATATTTTCACAGAACAGAAATACTTTCACAGAAATGTTTAATGAGTAAAGGGAATCTGATATTCATTTTTCATACCTATTGTACCTGGACACTGAAAAACTTTTCCAGCATTTAGTGTAGACCCTCTTTCTGACAGCACTTGAAAAATCCATTTTTCAAGTTTGCTTCTCCCTTGTGAGGAAAAGATATTGCCTGATTTTAATAATGTCCCTTGAGGAGGATTTTCAAAACACAGTGGGGATTTTTTTCAGCATGCTTCTGACTAAAATTATTTTAATAAATAAAACTATGTTAATAAAACCATTGAAGACATGAAAGGGTATTTGATATTAAATTTTTCAAACCTTGTGGGGCTTGACTGTGGTCAACTTTTTCAGTGGTTAATGTGGCCTCTCTTTCTGTAGACGATTCTGTAGACAATCCTGTTTCAATTTTGCTTTTCACTTGAGAAAAAAGATAATTGTCTGATTTTAAAAGTGTCTTTTGAAGAAAGATTTTCAAAACACAATGGGAATTTTTACATCATGCTTCCCACTACAATTATTTTAATAAATAAAATTAGTAAAAATATGTAATACATAAAAAGGGATTGATTTTTTTTTTTACCTTGTGTGACTGGACCTTGGTCTACTTTTTCAGCATCTAGTGTGGCTGTTCTTTCTGTTGTCGTTTCAAAAACTCCCATTTCAATTTTGCTTCTCCCTTAGGTCAAAGGAGATGGTTTGATTTTAATAATAATCCTTGAGGAAGATTTTCAAAACTACTTTGAGGGTTTTTACAACATACTTTTCACTAATGTTATTTTAATAAAATTTACATAAATATTTAATAGGTATAAGTAATTTGGTATTATTTTTTAATCTTTTGTGGCTTGACTTTGGTCTACTTTTCCAGTGGCTAGTGTGGCCCCTCTTTCTGCAGTTGATTTGAAAATTCCCATTTCAGTTTTGCTTTTCCCTTGTGAAAAAAAATATCATCTGATTTTAATACTGTCCCTTGAAGCAAGATTCTCAAAACAGAACGTGGATTTTCACAACATGTTTCTGAGTAAAATTGTTTTCAGAAATAAAACTAATAAAAATATTTGATACATAAAAAGGGACTGGATATTAATTTTTGTACATTTTGGGACTTGACCTTAGTCTACATTTCCAGTATTTAGTGCTGTCCCTCTTTCTGTGGTAAGTTTGTAAATTCCTGTTTCAATTTTGCTTGTCCCTTGTGAATCTTTATGTTTGCACCAGATTCTTTTTTTTTCCTACACTGAATCTTCCCCATTAAAATAAATACATTTTTGATGTTGTTTTTCTATATAAATGGTGTATAAATATAAATCATAACAGAAACAAAAAGAATCAATGACAGCAACAACAACAAAGGGAACTGAGACCGGTATCAATGACAACATACAACACCGAAACGAATAAAAAACCCTGACTTGTCTCCTCCTTAAAACAGACATCTCACTTGCACAAATTAGAAGTATCCGGAAATGTCTTAAGGACCAGACATGGTGCAAGTGCCTGTTCTATATATCTAAACAGTGAATAGTTCCCATCACCTAGGAAAAGAGAGTGAAGGCATTTTAACAGCAAAAGGACAGCATGGATGAAAACTCCAAAGCCTTTTTGCCACACTCTCTGATTGCTTCTCTCCTCAACCTTCTTCCAGTACTCAGTTATGGTTCAGCTGGACATAGGTCCTTCAAGCAAAGGGGATGTGGAGAGGTAGGTACAGGGAGAATCCATGGCCCCCTCACCCCACACACCCTTCTTTCCTGTTAAAATTGGACCCTTCCCACAGATTCAGCACATCCCACATGGAACCATAACCTCCACATTTCATTTGGTCCTCAGGAATCTACATTGACAAAGAGGGCTCTGGAATAGCTGTTATCAGTTACTAAGCTTTCTCCTGCTCCTCCCATTCTTCCTACCTGAGGGCTCACAGTATGTCCACTTCAAGTCTACATCGTAGTTGCTGGTGAGAGAGCACCAAAGCTTCTTGTTCGGAATCCCATCGGTTGTGCATGTGGTGTAGGAAGTGCCATTGTAGAGGAAAGGAAAGACACAAGGCCCCTTGGGATTTGCATCTAGTCCTGGGTAGAGGAGAGGCAGGCAGAGACAGACTGTTCCTCAGAAAATATTGGTACAATAAGTATGGTGAACAAAGTACCCCAGTGGATAGAGAGCTGGGCTTGGATTTCAGTGCATATTTCATCTCAGTCACTTCACAAGGTCATTATGCACACATCTGGCCCTGTTCCATGCCAGGTTTGCTCTGTGCATGTGCCTAGTCAGTCACAAACTCCAACCGTGGTTTGGCTTGCCAGCTGAATATGTGAATGGTTACCATGGAAACATAAAGTATCTGAGGCCCAAAAAAGCTCTATCTATGGTATCTGATCTGAACATCCACATATAATCAAAGTTGAAGTCATCAGAAGATGGGCATGCAGGATTTCCTACAACCTGGGAAACAATGGTTGATTAGAGTGACAGACTCCAACCTGGGAGAGCCAGGTTTGAATCTTCCCTCTTCCACGGAAGCTCAGTGGGTGGCCTTGGGCTAGGGACATTCTCTCAGCATAACCTAACTCACAGAGTTCTTGTTGTGAGAATAAAATGGAGGAGGAGGACAACTCAGTAAACTGCTTTGATTCCTCACAGGAGAAAAACGTGGGATATCAATCAATAAAACAAAAGCTATGGTAGGTTCTAGATCACATCTGGAAGTGTAGGAAACATCCATGGAAAGCTGCACTTCCATGGTTCAAGAGTAATGGCCTTACAGAGTTGTAATATAAAGTTTCATTGCCCATAATACTAAATTTTTGTACAGTTCTGGCACTCTTATCCTGAAACACTGATTCCCTGTGTAATTAAAAACAAAACATATTTCAAGCTGATAATGTCTCACTAGGGGTCCTGTACAGTTGGCATTTACCACATTAGGCAGCTGAGATCAGTAGACATTTTGGCATGATATCAGAAGCCTTGTCTTCCTCCAAAGGGAGCTACTTCCAGTAGTTTTGCCCAGCCCCTGGAAAGTCCCACTATTCAAAGAAGTGGGACACAGGCAACAATATTTTTCAATCCTGAAGAGACATAATCCAACCACCCACCCACTCTTTATAATCCATTTCAGGGAACCGGCCCCACCCCCTCCATTTTTCTTACTGGTATCAGCACAGAAGCTCCACTGAGGCTCCAGATCATAATTGCTTGTAGTAGAACACCAGAATCTTCCCTTTGCTTGGCCCTCATCTGTACAGGTGTAGAATATCCGGTTCTTGTACACAAAAGGAAAAATACAGGGCTTGCCGAAGGAGTTGCCTCCGTATTCTGAAAATGTGGAAGGGGAAAAACCACACTGAGGACATGATGTTGGAGAGAAATATAGGTGAACAGCTGATCACTAGGCAGTAGGGTTGCCAGCTCTGGGTTGGAAAATTCCAGGAGATTTGGGGTGGAGCCTGAGGAGGGGAGGGCCCTTAGCAGGGTATAATGCCATAGCGTCCACTCTTCAAAGTAGCTGTTTTAAACAGGGGAGCAGATCTTTGTAGTCTGGACATCAGTTGGAATTTTGCGAGACTCTCTCTCTCTCTCTCTCTCTCTCTCTCTCTCTCTCTCTCTCTCTCTCTCTCTCTCTCTCTCTCTCTCTCTCTCTCTCTCTCTCTCTCACCCCCCTGCCATTTCCCATTAAACCATTGCCTCTATAGTCCTTGTTCCTCCAATTCTATCACCTTCAGCTGTTCCAAAATGTCCTGCTCTTTCAAACTCCATTGCAACCCTCTGTTCTTGGAACTCCATACTAGAATAGCAACATGTCCATCTGTTTGTCTGCCCGCCTCTCATTCTCTCTCCTTGCATTTATAGCTCCTGCAGAAGCAGCAAAGGATAGCAAATATCTAGTCATGCTTGCACTGGATGAAATGGGCCTGATATAATTCTGCATCTACAGGCTAACACATCCTACAGGGAAAGGTGGTTCATTGCCTGGAAGAGGTTTTCTGGGACAATTCTGCGCTTCTAACCTTCAAGAGAACAGTGTTTCCACTTGCTGTCCTTATCATAATTGTTAGTTGTGGCACACCACAACTTCTCATCAAAAGTTCCATCCGTGGTACATGAAGAGTAGCGTTTCCCATCAAAAATAAAGGGGAAGACACAAGCTGTGGTATCTGAAAAGAGAGAAGGAAATCAAGAAAAGCTTACCTAAGATCCAGCAGCTGGTAAAAGTAAATGGAATTCTGCCAGTCAGGCATTTGGTGATTCTCAAGGGGATCTATTCATCTATGACTGCTTCCACCGAGACACTTTGGTCCAACCCAGCTCCAAAACTGTAGTAGGAGCATCCATACAAGCCATACAATGCTGGCTACCTCCCATTCTCTTCTCCAACACTGCTCTAATGCTTATGGAAACATCAGAGTCAAAGCTGGGTAGGGCCCCTGTGAATGGGAAGGTGCCGATTTTGGAACGTCTCTGCTGACTTTAGACACCAATTTCACTCTTTATTCCCTTGTGCCTATGATTTCTACTCCCCAGCTTCAAAAATAATAATCAATAGCAATAATAATCAATATAACACTATAGCAGTATACTTACTACATTTTTTATTCTTTAAAAAAAGGGGGAGGAAACCCACCTGGCAGTGTGAGAGGGGAGAATGGTGGGTATGATGTAATGGGGAGGCAAAACCAGAGAATCACCTTGTAGGAACACTCCATTGCCCCCACAAGTGCCTCTGTGTTCCCAGCAGCAATGAGTCACCCCCACCCACCACATGGAAGCAGTACTCCCCCAGTTTTATCCTACTCTTCTTCCAGTGGCAACATACATGATTTCCCATCCTCTATTTTATCTTCAAACAACCCTGTAAAGTAGGTTAGATCAGAATTAAGTTAGGGATTATTTACTTATATTCCGCCTTTCTCCCCAGTAGGGTCCCAAAACAGTTTACACCATTCTCCTTTCCCCCATTTTTACCATGTGAGGTAAGTTAGGCTGAGCATATCCATAGCAGAATGGAGATCTGAACCTAGTCCATCACTTTAACTACTACACCACACTGGCTCTCAATTTGATTAGGTCCGTTTAGATTAGGATTAGGTTAGGGGCACCAAAATCCAGGTCCCTTGCTTCCTTGCCCACCAGTGTTGGACCAAGCTGTGGCCCTGGATGCACAGCACCTGATGACGGAATGTGCTCTTCCATTGAACATGATTGGTTCCCTCCCTCACAAGTTTCTTAAATTGCTAATGTCGATTTGCCCTTTAATTAGAGCTGGCTCCAGCTTTCTTCAGTGCTGCGACCCTTGCCAACCTTTAAACTGCCTCTTCTGATGTTATTCTTTGTATGCCCCAAGCTGGGACAGGCTTGTTTTGATAAATAAATAGATAAAACCAGTGTTACCATTGCTGGCTGTGAGGCAAAGGAGGAGACAGCAACCAAATATCAGGAAGGCTTGGAAGGTGAACATCTCTCCTCAGCAGAGTGGCAAATCTGTGAAAAGATGCCTGGTGCTCCTCACTATATAATCTCCATTTGGCCTCTCCCTTTATTACATTTGCCAGTCAAAGGGGGCATTTCTACCTCCTGGAGGAACTGCAAAGAAATGTCTTTTCTCCCACTTCCCTCCTGCCAAGTTGTTCTCTGGCACCCTGCCCTGGGCTCCAGATGCTGCCAGGTCACCACAGACTGATGACTACAAGTGAAATAATGGGATGGAAGGTGATCCCAAAATTCACATAAAAACTACCGCAAGTCACTCTCTAGCTGGGTCCCAGTTCAGCCTTCTATTGTGAACCATGAACCAACAGGGAATGAATGGAGGATGGATAAAAGGAAGTACGTCTTCACTCAATGAGATTCTGGGATTCACTGCCATTGGATGTAGTGATGGCCCTCCAGCATAGGGGACTGGACAGATTCATGGAGGAAAAGTCCATCAGTTGCTACTAGCCATGTGGCACCTCCAGATCCATAGGCAGTAAAACTGTGACTGCTCATGCTCTGAGACAAGATCAGGGGAAGGCCTTTTCCTCTGTGCCCTCTTTAGTGGCCCTCCAGGACAACTGGTTGGCCTTTGTGTGAAACAGGATGTTGGACTAGATGGACTACTGGTCTGATCCACCAGAACCCCTCTTGTGTCCTTGAGCAATTCAGGGCGGAAAAATCATATAATGTCATGTTCTTCCTAGACAGAGATTATTATAACAGGCACCAGATACTCTCTGTAAATATTTCCCACTGAACTTCTTGTTCCACCATCTTTCTGCCAGAGTGTACTAAGTTCCTATAGCATGGAGTTAAAACACAGAATGCTTGCAATTGGGTAAAGACTTATTCACTTTACTTCCACCCTCAGCAACAACAGCAACCACCAACACCCTACTGGTCTTGCCCTGGCCAAGGCAGAGATTTTTTTTTGTCAAGTAATTCCCCCCTGCAGGTTAGAACCAGCAGTAACATGGTCTTCATCAGGAAGACGACACTCTCTCAGGAGGCCCAGACTGAAAGATTACAACTAACCTAACAATGCAAGACAAATCTTTAGGGTTGCCAACTCCAGGTTGGGAAATTCCTGAAGATTTGGAGGTGAAGCCTAGAGAGGGCAGAGTTTGAGGAGGGGAGACAACACAGCAGAATATAATGCCATAGAGTTCACCTTCCAAAATGCAGCAGACTGGCCAATTAAAGTGTGTATTTCAGAGCATATTTCACACTTAAGACATAATATTTCTGAGGCTGCCCTAACTGAGCACTTTGTCTCTAACAATCATAAATGTGATGAGTTTCGCTACACAGTTCTGTTTGTAGCAAACAAAAGTAGGGACATATACAAGATACTTTTGCAGGAAGCCAGATGGATATTCCATTTAACACGCCTCACTTTCTCCTCATGGACTAAATTCTGAGCTAGATTTGAGCTGTTTCTTATAAAACATCTATTTCTTCTGAGTGTACAAGATCTGTGAACAATGAGCGTATGCTGTATACAAGAGCAAGTCTGAGCAGTATAAGCATTCTCTTTAAATGTGTGATCTCATTTTGCCACCTGTTAGTAATTAAGATAGTGTTTTTATGTAAAAGAAGTAGTTTGTTAGGTATATCATGAGCACCGAAAGAACCTGTTTCACTGAAGTGGGAAGAATGTTGTGTGTTAGTTCATAGATTAAAATTGTGTAAGTATTTATACTATTATGGTAGGCATTATGGAGTTTTCGTGCAAGAATTAGTGATAATGTAAGATGGCTAATGTAACTGTTTTTCCTCTCTTTTCAGTGACGTGTGAACTAATGGTATTCACGCAGCACACTTAAAAAAAGCTGTTATGTGAAATGGTATTATATGCAATTCCCATTGCATGTATGCATATATTTTTATAATGTGATGAAGAAATACGATTCACTACAGAATAGTAGTCTAGATATTTTCATAATATAACATCATGGTTGTTTTTGTTATTGTTTGAATGCTCAGCTGACTGGCACGCAGAAACTGGGGCTGGGGGTAGAAATCTTTTTAAAAAAAATAAGGACTTATCTACTTTAATGAAGTTCTGATCATAGAGTTCCTTACACTTCATAGAGCTACACAGAAGTGGCAAGGGTAGCTCTAACAATCTTCCTATAGATTTTCTGGCAATTGCTAGAACTACTCCTGTCACTTCCAAGTAGCTCTAGAAATCATCAGGAACCCTATGGACAGAAGTAAGTAGCTGAGACCTTGTTTTTCTTCTAAATTTCTATCCCCATGAGATGCCCACTCTTTGGCCCCAGTTTCTGTCCGCCAATCAGCTGAGCATCAGCAGGCAGTGGCTGTAATTCCCTGGAAGTCTTTCACCATAACCAGGCAGATAGGAACCCTATTCTTGTCAGAATTCCACCTGAATAGTACAATCCATTCCCCTCCCTCAGAACTCAACTCTCTCATTCCGTCCTTCTTTTTGCTGCATTTATGGGTCAGACAGCGACCATTTCTGCAGTAGTGCAATTCCCCACACTGACATTTTTAAAACTGCACATTATATAGAGATCTCCTTCCAATACTATACCAACAACACTCCAGTGGATGCAGAGAATGTTCCAGAACACCTTAGTAAAAATAGATTGTAGTTACTTTTATGGAAATCCACAGGAGTATGGTCAGGGAAGTCAATGCATTCCAGCTTCACCAGTTTATTGGCCAGAAAACAAAAAAGGGAGTAAAAAGAGGAGTATTTCTTGCTTGTAGAAGCTAAGTTGCTTGATGTTCCAGAAACTAATATATCACCTCTTCAGAAACTGTACAGAATAATAATAATAAAAAATAGGCCCCTACATACCATGTCCCAAGCCAGCCAGATCCCCATTCAACAGATGAAAGTGACAAATGGACATTTGGAATTCAATCTCTCTCTCTCTCCTCCACCCCTTGTTTTTCTATGCAAGAATTGCTATTGTTCCGTATGCTTACCACAGGCTGTGGGATGCTGTATAGCAGCACACCCCAAACCCATCTTCCTAAGCTACAACCTAACTTGAGAACTGTGGGTCCCTCCAAATAATGTGGATATATTGGGAAAACTAATCGGGACATGCCTTATAAATAAAAGACACAAGGGAACACACAAAGTAGCCAGTACAAAATTTAAAAATGAGACCAGCTTTTCTTTTTTCATGCTCCTACTTAATCTGCGAGACGTAATGCCATGGAAATGGAAACATTTGTGACATTTCTAGACCTCTGTGCAGATACTGGCACAACAGGCTTTCTCTTATGCCCGGGGACTTGAAGCAGCTCAAAGGCACCTTGATTTTGCAAACACACAACAGTTAAGAAAGGGCAACATCCCACAGACAGATCTTTGGACAAGAAGATGTCTTCTGCCCATATCATAATTGCTGACCCATATCCCATCCTTCCGTTCTCCTTGAGTCTCTTGAGTCTTCCTCACTGCCTGTCATATCTCTATGCTACAATTGGTGGTTTGAGCTTTCACCCCTCCCAAACATTGCAAAACTGTGGTAGTGGATGGTCTACTAACCCTCCTCTGCTTATGGTTCCTGGTTCATGTTCTCTATTGGAAAATACTTTATGCTTAGTGGAGCTGAAGGCCATATCCACACCCCTCCCATGGCCTGTAGCATAATACGGCAGGACTCAAGCTTGCACTGGATTCCAGACCGCAAGTCTGGAATCTGAAAGATTCCAAGCCAGAATTCCTCCTCCATACAATAGTGAAAGAAACCAATGGCAACCAGCCAGCCATTGACCAGCAAAGGCACCTGTCAGCCTCCCCTTACTTTGAGTCAGCTCCAAGTAGCTTTTCTCTCTCAATCTCATCTTACTGCCCTCCTTACTCCAGCCCCGGTCCTACATGGCTTTAGTTTATTCAGGTCCCATGATCCCTAGCATAGCTTTTTTGGGTGGTCAAAGTGGGCAGTTCCTCTTTCACCAGCAGACAAGCAGGTTGGGTACAACTCTTGGTCTCTGAATGCTTCACTTTGCACTGGTCTCACTCAGCATTGCACTCGGCATAGTCCAAGGACAACCGGACTTGCCTCACTCCTAAGACCTCCCCTAACTTGACAGGTGGTGGATCTGACAACACTTGACATCAAATGTCCATGTGCACTTCTGGACACCTCAATTCCACATGTTACTAAATATGTGCAGTGTAGGGACCTGCATATGCTTGGTCTCTTTGTTCCTTTGGGGCAGGTCCTCCTTAGTGTACCTGTAGGAAGTCCTACTCTTCCGTCTATGAAGTGATTCATGATTGCTTGACAGCTGTATGCAATTGTTCTCTTGAAGCTTTTAGCAGTGAGAGGTATCTGGAAGCAAGCAAGCCTGCACAGCCCCTTGGCACCGTTTTTAATTTCAAAAATTTCTGGACATAAAAAATTCCTTGTGCATTGCCTGATTCTTATGTGTAAATGCAAGAGCGACATGTCATGCAGATCCAGATTTTTTTTTCAGTTACCACCAAATGGGTAAGCATGAGGTGGGATGAGGTGGTAGAGTCCTGAGCTGGCAGAGTGGACTACACCACTTCCATCTCACATGAGCAACGCCATTCTTTAATACTCCCTTGTGTTAAAAATTGGTTCTGCCATCTTTGTCCTGTTCTTTTCTCTCTGGTTGGATAGTTGCAAAGGGGACATTCAAAGACTGTATTTATTCATTTATATACAATACTGATATCTTGATTTTCTCCTGAGCAATATTCCATCAGGTTGGGGCCAGGACCAAAAAGGCCCTGGCCCTAGTTGAGGACAGCCAGACCTCCTTCGGGCCAGGGATCACCAGCAAGTTGTTATCAGCCGATCTCAGCATTCTTCTGGCAACATGTTGGAGGAGACAGATCTGAACAGGCTTGCGAATTTTGCGAATGCATATTTATGAATGTGAATGCATATTATGAATGCAAAAATGTACATGAAAATTTTACCTGCATGATTTCTAACCATGATGTCTTTTGGTTGTTGTTGCTGTTGCTGTTGTTGTTGTTTTTACACTATTCAGAATATGGGCTTTGGAGAAAAAAGGCAGAATGAATTCTGTCACTTAGAGGTCTTTCAGAACTTCACTGTGAAAATTGGTGTCGGCAGTGTGTTCCTCTGTCATCGTTGTTTGGTCTTTTATTTAAAGACTCAGACTGGCTGAGCATAGTGGCAGTCTCTCAAGGTATACATTGAGTGCCATCTGGAGGTCTTAAAGTGTGGTGCGGCACAGTTTATAGCATTTTTCCTCTAATTGGATTTGATTCAGCCAGATCTTTTTAAAATTCAAATCTGTTCAATTCCCTTCTTTCCTATAACCCCACCCACCTATTCATCCTACATGGCTCTTTTACACAAAGGTCCCATGATCCCCACCATAGCCTTTTCTAGAGAAAAGTTGGTTGGATCCAACCCATTTTAAGACATTTTCTAAAACAGATTTCACAAACAGACTTCCCTGCAGCCATACCTGCTCTTCTCATTTGCAAATGCCAAACAGGGGTGGCAAGGGTCAAGATACTCAGCTTCCTGCATTTTGGCTCTTAAATCTACAGTAGCCCATTCAGAAAGCATAGAATTGTGTGGGGAAACTTAATAGTTATTTTTAAAAGAAGAAACAAGAAAGGAACCAACCATTCAATATTAAACAAACTATTTAAACTTATTGTACTAAATACCTGAAGAGTTTTTCAACAGGTGAGAATGGGTTCCCTTGAGAGCCAGTGTGAGATAGTGGTTAAAATATCAGACTAAGATCTGGAAGACCCAGCTTCGAATCCTCACTCTGCCACACATGGATGCTGGGTGACTGACCTGACTCACAGGGTTGTTGTGAGATAAATCGGAGAAGAGGAGAATGATGTAAGCCACTTTGGGTCTCCATTGGGTAGAAAGGATTCCCTATAGGTATAGTTAAAAAAAAAAATTCCCACTCCCAAAAGGCTATGCTGGTGATCTTGGGACACCCATGGAAAAAACCCATGTGGGATGAGTGATGATGAAGAGAAGAAGGGAGTAAGACTGGATAGGTTCTAGCCTGCTGTTCCAATCACAGGTTCTCCTGTTCTTCTCAACTTACTATGCCCTATTGTGAAAAACCTTGTGTGAAGAGACAGGTCCTGAAAGAGAACTGATCGGAACTGATCAGAGCCAGTATGATGTGATGGTTAGAGTGTCAACATGAGAATCTAGGAGATCCAGGTGCAAATCCCAACTCTGCCATGGAAGCTTGTTAGGTGCCCTTAGGCCAGTCCTGGAGGGGGTGGAGCATCCCTGACGTGATGACCTGGTGACGTCCCACCCGCCCGTTCTTCCAGCAGTGCCGGATCCCTGCACTTAAAGTGGCCCCTTTAAGTGCAGAGAGCTGGCGTTCCCCACACCACCACATGCCCATCTCCGCGAAGATTGTGCACATGGGAAACACCGGCTTCTTGCACTTAAAGGGGCCCCTTTAAGTGTACGGAGCCGGCGTTTCTCCCCCCCATGCCCGATCTCCATGGAGATCAGGCGTGTGACCCACAGCCACCCCTCTCCTTCCTCTCTTTCAAGGGAGGAAGAAGAGGGGTGGCTGTGGATGTTTGTGTTTGGGGCAGGGCTTCACCAAGCAGCCAGCTGGCCGGCAGCAGATAGAAGCCCCCCAAGCAGCCAGCTGGCCAGCAGCAGATAGAAGCCCCCAAAAAGTGGGGGACCCCCGGTTTGGCAACTCTAGACTGGCTCCACCTCTTGTGGCAGCCATTTTGTTGTTGCAGTCACCACCCTGTGTCAGAATTCCAAAGGTGCCTGCAGCCTCTAAAAGGTTGGGGAGCTGTGCTCTGGTTTGGTTTTGTTTTTTTACCATCAAGTCACAGCTAACTTATGGAGACCCCATAGAGTTTTCAAGGCAAGAGACGCTCAGAGGTGGTTTGCCATTGCCTGCCTCTGCATAGTGACCCTGGTATTCCTTGGCAGACTCCCCTCCAAATACTGACCAAGACCAACCCCACTTAGCTTCCAAGTTTAGGCTAGCCTGGGCTATCCTGATCAGGGCTCGTGCTCTATAGGTAAGTTAAAACAACTCTGAAACGGGTCAGTCTTTCATGCTGTGACTGACCATAGCCACAAGGTGGTGCTTTCTAGCAAAACACTTTGTGTTTGGCCCGCTGAGTAAATTCACTTTCCCACTGCTGAGGGAAAATCATTTTGTGCCTTTTTCTAGAGAAGGATTGTATACCTATTTTGTTTCGCTTTTGTGTTGCAGTGTTTGTGTGAAAATCATGTGAGTTTTCAGTGTGGTCTCAGGTGTTCATGTTATTGGCGTTAAAGATGGGCATTGCCAGCTTACCAATCAGGTTGCAGGAAAGACTCTTCTTTTTTTCCAAGACTCTGAAGAGCTCCTGACAGACATGGTAGACATAACTAGCTTACTCAGTATAAGACTGCTTGATAATATTCCTATGTACGCTTACCCCACTATGAGAGAAATGCAATGGGAGGGTCCCCCAGGGGGCATAACTAGAATGATAGGCAGAATCGCACCTAGATTTGGTTTCTTTTGTGGCGTAGTTCTACAAATGTGTTCCAACACCCAAGTCTTAGAAGGGGTGGCTATGATATTCTTTAGTTGTGAACTGCACTGACAACGATTCACTTCGGAAGCCACTACCTGTTGAAGTGGGGGAGGGTGTTCTGGATTACATCTGCATCTAGTGGTATCCACTGAGAAATGTAACGAAACCACAAAGCAAAAGCAAACAAAGAGATTTACATGACTATAATGCAGAGTCTATGGTTTTGTGCCAAACACTTGCATGTACTATCAAATGGCAGGGGATATCTAATACAGCAGGAGGATAGGATGGACTCGGGAAACTGAAGGATATGTGCAAGCACAGATATATGTCAAATCAGTGACCCTGAAAGAGAACCTGGAGACAATGTAATGCCAGCTTGGTGCAGTCATTAAGAGCAGCAGACTCTAATCTGGAGAACCAGGTTTGATTCCCCACTCCTCCACATGCAGCCAGTTGGGTAACCTTCTGTCAGTCACAGTCCTCTCAGAACTCTCTCAGCCCCACCTGCCTCACAGAGTGTCTGTTGTGGGGAGAGGAAGGGAAGACAATTGTAAGCCGCTCCGAGACTTCTTCAGGTAGTGAAGAGCAGGGTATAAAACCAGCTCTTGTTCTTCTTTGTAAGAAATCTTCCACTGGAATAAGACTCCTTTCGGTGGAGGAAGGAATTCATTAGAGAAAGGGCTACTTTGCCCAGCAGAGGGGTTCCATCCTGTTTCTATTCCAGAAATACCATACAGAACCAACTATTGGGGCAGCAGCTTATTGGCTGACAGGGCCACAAGGATCTGTAGCATTGGTGATGGGACCTGAAAGCTGGGAAAGAGCTTGGGTGAAACAGGTGCAACGAGGCACTGCCAAGACATAGGACAAAAACTAGTTTCAAGGCACTGTGGTACCAGCAAAGATCCAGTGGATTTCTGTATAGTACCTCATCAATCCGCCCTTCCTGCTGACTTGAGCAGGACCTGAATTCTGGAAATTCTCAGAGTTCAGCTCTCTCCTCTTGAGTAGACTAGACACGTGATCAGATGCCTGGCATACACCCTGCCTTCTGGTCTGGGCTTCTGCCAGGGTTGCCAGACTTCCCGTGTGGCTGGAGATCTCCTGGGATTGCAACTGATTTCCAGGCTACAGAGGTCATTTCACCTGGAGAAAATGGCCACTTTGGAAGGAGCACTGTATGGCATCATATCCCACCTCAGACCCCACCCTCCTCAGGCTCAATCCCATCCCCAAACCCCACCCTTCTCAGGCTCCACCCCCAAAATCGCCACATAGCTCCCAAGCTGGAGCTGGCAACTCTAGTGTCTGATTAATTTTCTGTTTATGAGATGCTAAACATGGTTACAGGAATTCCCGAGGAGGACAGGTCCAGCCAGGGGGCTCCTAGTTCCTCACCTCCACAGAAGGCTCCTCCTGGGTGGCTTGGGGCTTCTCTCTGGGGGAAGCAGCCCCCCTCAGTTCTCTGGTGTGGGAGAGTCATCCTTTAAGGGGGTTCCATACAACCCTAGCACTGGTTCGGCGTAGGTCCTGAGTAATTCTTGTTCATCAAAAAATAACCGCGAACATGCTCAGCAGAGATACACTGAGAGCACTTAATGCTTCCATTAAAAGAATATTACATACTGACAACCAAATCAAGTTAGGCACTTTATTCCTCATTCCCATACCATAGCCATATCTGTTTCAAGCCACTGCTTTCACTGCTGACAACACTAGGAAAGAATTGAGACAAACACAGAAATTCCAGGCCCTTAGATTCCATTATTCCTTTTGTTGATAAGATTTGCCCTGTTGTTCAAATCAGGTCTTACTAAAATTATGAAGCATTTGGGAGAAAAAAAGCAGACTAGTATGGCACTGCTGGAGGCTATGATAGAGAAGATCTCCACAGCTACCATGTTTTTCCCTTTGGTGCTCAGGTAAGTTGGAACAAAGGAGACCCAGACACTGCAAAAAACCAACATGCTGAAAGTGATCAACTTGGCTTCATTGAAGCTGCTGGGCAACTTCCTGGCTAGGAAAGCCACACTCAAGCTAACAAGGGCCAGAAAGCCCATGTAACTCATTGCACAATAAAACATGACCATAGTCCCTTCATTACAGGCAACTATTATTTCTCCAGGGACTGAGCTAAAGTCAAGATGTGGGAATGGAGGTGAGGTTCCCAGCCACAGAGTACAGATACAAACTTGAATGAAAGAACAGATGACAACAATGGCATTTGCCAGTTGCTTTCCTACCCATTTCCTGATCCTGGTTCCTGGCTGAGTGGCTATGAAAGCCAGGACAACAGTGGTTGTTTTTGCCAAGACACAAGAAAGAGCCACTGAGAATACAAGGCTGAAAGTAGTCTGGCGGAGAATGCAGGACACCTTCCCTGGCTGGCCAATGAACAGCAGGGAGGAGAGGAAGCCGAGCATGAGGGAGATGAGGAGAGCATAGCTGAGACTCTGGTTATTGGCTCTGACTATGGGGGTCTCCTGGTGCTTTATGAAGACTCCTAGAACCACCACAGTCATCAGAGCAAAGAAAAGGCCCAAAGTAACCAGAACAGTTCCCAGTGGTTCTTCGTAAGACAGGAAGCTTAGACTTTTTGGGATGCATTGGGTCTGACCTTGGTTTGGATGCTGGTCTTCAGGGCACTTGTCACAGTCATTCACATCTGAAAATATAAGGCACAGCCATTGATTTCCCAATACATTTTAATGTGTGCCAAGTCCTGCAGAAATCCTGTGAGTGAACATGGCTTTCAAAGGGAGAGAGACAAAAGAATGGAGGACAGGTTCCTCCATAGCTATCAGCCCTAAATAGAACCTCCATGTTCAGAGTGAGTAATCCTCCAAATATTAGCTGCTTAGGAGGGCAACAACAGGGCAAGGTGGGCCCTCTGTGCTTGTGGGTCTTCTAGGGCATCAAACTGGCCACTGTGGGAAACTGGATGAGGGCTAGATGGACCACGGGTCTGATCCTGGTCAGGTAACCAATCTCACAGTAGCTCAAATTACTACTTCAAAATGCAGCTCTTGGAGGCCCAAGGAATCTCAGGGAGAACACAAGGGGCAGATTTGAGGGCCTGTGGTAGAAGGGAAAATCAGCAAAAATCACCCCCTTCTTCTGTTATGAGAAGTTTACCTTGGGAACCAAACCAGTACAATGGGAAAGATTTAAATAGTCACTATTCCCCCACCATCAGTCTCCCATTAAAACACAAATCATTTTTGTGAAAATAATCCTAACTGAAAATGATCACAGAACTACATATCATTCCATTCTACCGTTAAACTGGGAGTATCTACACACAGCCATGTTCACCAGGTCACTTTGACCCTGTTACACTGTGTCTCTCAGCTGTAATTATTTCACAAGGTTATGGTGAGAATAAGACTGGGGTGTGTTTGTAGAAGAGCCAGTTTGGAGAGCCAGTTTGGTGTAGTGGTTAAGTGCGCGGACTCTTATCTGGGAGGACCGGGTTTGATTCCCCACTCCTCCACTTGCACCTGCTGATGTGACCTTGGGTCAGTCACAAGCTCTGGCACAGCTGTTCTCTCAAGGACAGTTTGTGTTAGAGTTCTCTCTGCCCCACCTACCTCACAAGGTGTCTGTTGTGGGGAGGGGAAGGGAAAGGAGTTTGTAAGCCACTCTGAGACGCCTTTGGGCAGTGAAGGGTGGGGTATAAATCCAAACTCTTCTTCTTCTTCTAGAATGTATGCTACCAAGATCTTTGGAGGAAGGGTATCATTCAAAACTAATAAATATTAGTACAACTTTCTGGGCATGCATGGGATGAATATGTTGCATCCAAACATGGTGTGTTTTGCTTATATAATTAGCCTCTGACTATCCTGCTACATTCCTGTGATATCCCTCATTGTCTTTAATGTTCGATATCATTGTCCTAACCCATCATTTCTGTCATCTCTGTAGTGCAAAGCAATTCATTTCCTACCTTCTTGACCAGAAATCGTCCCATCTGAGCATGGAGCACAGTCAAAACAGCAAAATGGTTTCCCTTCCTGCACTTTTCTGCTAAAACCAGCACGGCAACTGTCTGTACACACAGAACGGGGCACCATCTGACCATGACAAAAATGACAACGTGTTTTTGCATTTAAACATACATATTTAAGATGTTTCATTTCACTGGTTGGTCAACATGTTGACATGGGAAAATGGAACAGAGGAGGGCATTTACACTGTAAAATGCACAACAAAGGCTGTGGTGGAACAGGCCTGCTCTGGCCTGCAGACTTTACTCCATCCTATCCTCTAAAATTTTCCCAACATGTAGAGAGGCTTTTCTTTCTCTCTCTGACCGTTATAAAAAAATTGCCCATTGGGAGGGTCAGGACTCACAGCTTCCCTTCCATGTTCTGAGGCCTTGCCTCTCTGTCTCCCTCTGCCCAGCATCTGGTCACCATGAGGAGAGTTTACTGCCTTGCACGCCCCTGGAAGAATAGCCGCTTGCCAACTGCCTGCCTTCCTCCTGATGCTCCCTTTATAATAGCATGTCCAAGACAGTGGAGGTCTCTGTGGTACCACGGGGTCACCACAGTGACAGTTTGCTGCCTTGTACACCCCTGGAGGAATAGCTGCTTGCCAACTGCCTGCCTTCCTCCTGATGCTCCCTGTATAATAGCATGTCCGAGGTCTCTGTGGTACAGAGGACCACTACCAGCAGAGAGGGAATTTTTTCAGCTATGTATCAGTTTGAGATTGGTTTCAAGAAGGAACCAGGGGAAATGGATTTGATTAGGCATGGAACAGATGCAGGGTCTCACTTGCCTGTTAGGTGGCTCCCTTGTAGGCAGCTGGTAAGAGCTATTGGGAACTCGACTTGGAGGAAGACGCCAGAGTTAAATTTTCCTTCATCACTCCAGATGGTCTTCGTGAAGTTACTGTGGGGCACATTGGACTTGGGAATGCAGATGCATCTTTTCAGAAGTTGGCAAATAACTTGTGTAGTGGCAGGTCAGAATTTGCAATGGCTTACGGTGATTACATTACAGCTTTTTGCATGGACTTGAGGTTGCACTTGGAGCAGTTAGCAAGGGTGTTAAGTGCCATCCAGGGGGAAGGTTTCAGCATCAAGCTGGAAAAATAGTTGTTTGGAATGCCAGAGGTGGCCTTCTTGAGACACAGAATGGGTGGGAGGAACATCCTACCAATGAGGGACAAGGTAAAGGTCACCCAGAGTTGGGAACCCCTAAGGACCAAGAGGCAGGTCAGGGCTTTTCTGGGTTTGGCAGTTGTGTGGGCACTGGAAAAATATAGACCTTATTTCTGGGGGCAAGCGTTCACCTTCATAACTGACCAAACATCTCTACAATGGCTGCAAACTATGAGAAATTCAAACACTAAACTTCAGCATTGGTCTTGGAAGATGGAGGAGTTCAACATAAAAAGTGAACACATTGCTGAATGCAACAAAGTGGTTGCAGATTTCTTTTCCAGGAAGGACATAGACTCTTAAAGTGGACCGGTTCCTGTGTGGGATTATATACTGGATGACTTGCATGTAGATTCTTTACTATGAGCCATGTTAACTTGTATGTGTCTTGTATGTGATTTGTTTGGATTCACTGCAGAGCAACCTTCTGTAAAAGGGTGCTCTTCTGCTGGAATCTTGGGAGGGGGAGATGTGAAGAAATGCTTTTTTCCTTGGAGGTTTGAAATTAGCATAACTTCCATTCTGAGTTTTATTTTATTTTTTTCTCCTCTCTGGGCAGAAAACAGGCAGGCGGGAGGAAGAAGTCAGTTCAATGGCTTTTCAGGCTCACCTCAATTACTTCTTAAGAAATGCTAATAAGTCTAGCTAGAGACTTATTGGGTCAAGCTCTCCTCCTTCTCCAAGCAGGAACAAAGATTTGGAAAATTTTAGACTACAGAGGCCCCAAGAATACTCTCCAGGGAGAAGCTGCAGGAAATGGGTGGGACTCAGTAAGTGGGTGGGGAAAAGAGAGGTGATAAAACTCAAGGTAGCAAGGAGGAAGATCTTTTTTGTTCTGGATCCATCAGGCACACAGGACTCTTAACTGAGGTCTGGGGGAGGCAGCCATTGACCATGTGCTCACCTGAAGAGCTGGAGGAAACTTCAAGGTAATGGTAATTCTGTAAAGATCTGTGATTTCCTAAGCTAACAGAGCCTGTCCTATATTTTAACAACTCATAGGGCATGTATAGAGAGAGGGATAGAGGATTTGTGTTTTACATGTTTCTTTTGGATCCCTTGCTCAATTTAGTGCTGTGCTGAAAATATGCTTGTGATCATTTTCTTTTTAATAAATACTTTATAACTTTTGATGCTCATAGTGGTTCTCTGTACCACATAGACATCCACCATCTTGGACATGCTATTTTAAAAGAAGTGCCGGAGGAAGGCAGGCAGTTGGCAAGTGGCTATTCCTCCAGGGGTGCAGAAGGCAGTAAACTGTCCCTGTGGTGACCAGGTGCTGGTTAGTGGGAGACACAGAGGCAAGGCCCCAGAACTTGGAAGGGAAGTTGTGAGTCCTGACCCGCCCACTAGGCAATTTCTACAAAGTTCTGGTGGTGGTGGCGAGCTACCTGAGAGGGGGAAAAAGGCCTTTCCAAGTGGTGGGAAGAACCTTGGAAGGCAGGGTGGAACAAGTCCTGCAGGCCAGAGCAGGCCCATGCCACCACACAGGCATATGAACACACGTGAAACTGCCTTATACTGAATCAGAACTTTGGTATATCAAGGTCAATACTGTTTAGTCTGACTGGAAGTGGCTCTCTGATGAGGTCTTTCTAAACTGCTGCCTGACCATTTTAACTGAAGATGCTAGAGATTCAAAGAGAGACCTTCTGCATGAGCCACAGCTGTTAGATTTCACATTGGTAAAAACAAACACTGCTTTACAGTCTGTTATCACAACTCAATGGAATAGTCCAATGGAATTTCTTTGAAAACTGAGAAAATTATTAGGAACCATTTTCATTTCTCTCAGAGGGCTCAAAAATGACTTGAGGAGCTCACCTGCTTGAACCTGCTGTGCCAGGTGATCTTCTCTTTATCAATAGTGAACTCTTTGCCTGGGGAAGCCAGTGGATCCATCCTTCCAACTTTCACTCTTTGGAAGGACTGGTTTGGGAAAGTGACCCAGTTGATAATATCAAATCCAAACTGTAACTCTCCGTTCCTGAAAAAGATATTGTCCCCCACAGTGTTGTTAAAGGAGATGTTCTTCAGGAAATAGTGGAGCTAGGACCAAAAAAAATAGGTGCAAGCTTATGTGTTAGGCCCTTCATACAGAGGTTTACAAACAATTGTCCTTGAAGAGCAGAATTTTCTCACCTTGCATAATTGTTTTAGTGCCCTGGCAGAAATAGGCATGCAGTTCACAATTGTATTACTAGCACCTCTTCACCACTCACTTCTCTTTCCATAAAGCAACTCTTTTTAGTCCCATAAAAATCTTTGCTTGCTGTCCCCTTCATAGATTAGTTATCTTAGCACACTACTACTCTGATACAGGGTGGGGAGATTGATTTTCTTTTCTAAATAGTCATATTTGGTTCCATATTTGAGCCACATGTTGCAGACCTCTGCAGTGAAGGTTCAATAATAAGTAAACTATTTAATGGTGTAGCCTAGACCTGTACCCTAACCCTTTCCCTGTATCCATCCAGGACAGACCTGGCAGCATAGCAAAGTGCTCCCTGCTAATGACCATGACCTGTTATCATGCTTGCCAAGGGAACTTAAGAGTACTCTTCCGTGTGATCAGGCTTGCGCTACAAAGTTCCTCTGAGGGACTGAATCCATCTAGAACAGCTAGTGGGGGGTAGTAGTTCAAGCATCAGGGTGAGCTCTAGGAGAACCAGTTTCAAGTTCCTGGTCTGCTATGGAAATTTTCTGGGTGTCCTTGGGCCAGTCATGATCCCTCAACCAAACCTGCCTCACAGAGTTATGGTGGTGAGGGTAAAAACAGTGTAGTAAGCTGCTTTGGCCCCTTGGGTGTGAAAAGTGGGGGATAATTATGCTGGTTACAAAAAATATATTATTTATTTAAATATCAAACTTATTTGATTATTCATATCCTACCTCTCAGCAAAAAAAAAGTTTCTGAGGCAGTTAACAAAAACAAATTAAAACAACTTGTTCAAAAACACTTTAAAAGCAATAAAATTTTCACAATAACGATGCAGCATCCAATCAGTCTGAAGAACCATATGGAGTGGGGGAGGGGACATTTAAAACCAAAAGCCTGGGGGAGCAAAAAAAAATTTTTTTTTAACCAGACTTCTAAAGCTTTGCAAGCTACAGAGCAGAAATTCCCAGTTCCACCTTAGAGAACATTTGACCAGTCAATTTACCAAACGTTATTGAGGAGTCAAATGATAGTCCAGTGTGGGATGGTGTTCCCATAATTACAAGATCAATAGCTGATCATCTTCCATTGACCCAGGCAACCAGTGGCAATTCAGCACCAGAATGTCCTGCAGAGAAAACCCACAAACAGATACCACTTTGAAGAACCTCAACTGCCTAAAATGTAGGGAAAGCCACAGTGGAATATTCAAGTAGAATAACCTTCCAATTGAGGAGCCACTGCTAAGCTTTGGAATGTGCTGATTGCATACACAACCTTGACCTAATAGAGATGTATCTCTCAATTCAATTCAATTACCTTTATTGGCATTAACATTAAAAAGAATAATATACAAAAGTAAAGGTAAATACCAATCTAAGAGAAAACCATTCTAAAATAGTAAAATAACATAATGGAAGCAGCAGAAATGGACAAACTGACTTTGATGTTGAAAGGATACGATGAATCAGCCTTTACAAACACTTGGCAATGCTTTTATGACTGGTACGATCGGAGAGAGAAGGATGGAAAGAAATAAGGAGGAATGGATATTATTAACTTTATGCTAATTAGAATTGAATAAGTTAGAAAGTTAGAATTTAGTGGATACAGAAGCAATGGTATAATACTTAGATCGGTAAGGTGGGAGGGGTAAAACTGGATGTGATGGGATGAGAATTGTACCCCCCCGTGAAGGTTTAATGTTGTGGTTGTCTTTGGTGTGTAGTGTGTATTGTTATGTAGTTGGTGTGTTGTCTACTATGTTGTGTAATGTGGTAGTTATGTCTTTGGTGGAAAAATAATAAAAATGCCTCTTTTGGGGGCGCTTAAAAAAAAAATAGTAAAATAAGTCTCAGTTTCATATGTCCTGGATACAAGTTGTATTACAATACTGTACTACGAATAAAAAGAGCAGCCTGCAAGAACTCTGCCACAGGAACGGTTATATTGTCATCATCGCTGTTTAACAAGTAAACCAATTTGTGTGAGTCAAGAGGCTCTATGATACCACCAAGAAGTGACGATAAATTGCAGTGTCGAATATTGGCATAGTAATGGCATTCCAATAACACGTGAGGCACTGTTTCAACTGACCCGCTTGCACAGGGGCATAGTCTATTAACAAAAGGGATACCATTAAACCTCCCAGTTAAGATCGCTGAAGGGAGAACATTGAACCTGGCAAGTGAAAAGGTTCTACGTAACGCTGGAGTCTGCAGTTGGTGAAAATAGCTAGCAGGGTGACCCACAGTGGGAAATATCCCATGACTTAGAGGGGAGCATGTCTTATTAGCTGCAATGCATCTCTCAGGAGGCTTTACCTGCCACGGCTGAATATTCTGAAACAGCATTCTGTCCTCATGCACGGTTGTTTTGCCTTTGGCTCTGAGAGAGCACATGGCATGTAAGGCATACACCACAGCATAGACTGCATTGTAGACACTGTAGCTGTGGCCTGACATGCTCATTTCAAAAAGCAGCCCCGGAAGAGTCTCCAGCTTCTCTTCTCCACTACAGGTTTCATCACTCCCCTCGTTTGCATGAGATGGTGGAAGCAGACATCCGAAAGCTTGTTCCCAGAACTCCGTGACAAAACCATCTCGCTTAAGCAAGTTGGCATTTCTGTGCCGAACAAATTTATGAAAGTCAGGCATTTCCTTTGTGTGAACCGCAAAGGAGAAGGCACCGTGGAAGAGCTGGATGTCAGGCATTTTTTGGAAGCTGTACGATGACAAATCCCACTGGGCAGTTGTAATCCACACTTTGTTGATGGGGATCCCTGTAGTGAATTGATTCTCCATTAGCATCAGCTGGAGTCCAAAGGTTGACTGGATATTGCCATAGATGACCATCACGTTAGATTTGCTTCTGATCAGAACTGAAGATGCCTTGTGTAGCTGGTCTATAAATTCAAAAACTCCCGGAATGAAAGTCATTTGGGGTGTTCTTTCCAGGAAGGCAAAACAGATGCCATTCTCAGAAAACTTTGGCAGCAAAGACTGTATAAACATGTCCCCATAATCATCCTCCACAGCAAGAACCCCAACCCATGTCCACTTGAAATGCAGAAGGAATTGGACAATCCCAGTATGCTGATAGGCTTCATTGGAAACCATCTGGTAGAAAGAAGGGGACTGGGTCTTACTGCTTGGCACAGTAGCAAAAGATCCATAGAAGAGCTAAAATGAAACATGGAATTTTTTTTAGGAGTCTGAATTGAGTATTTACACACTTGTAATCTACTTCTCCCTTAAATCTACTTCAATAAAATCCAGATTCCTTTTACAAATATTTATAAATGAGCCAGTGGTGGTGTTTTGCCATCTGATGTGGTGACAATAGCCACACACATCCCATACCTTACCTGCTGATACCACCCCCCACCCTTAGGGCTTATGATGTAAGCAATTTACAAATATACTGAACCAACTAACACTATGAAGCACTATACATTTCCTCATCCATCCCAAACATTTTGCAGCACCATGGCTGTTAATATATCAGGGATTTGACCTCTTCATACATTTTCAGTGCAATCGTAAGCATATATACTCAGAAGTAAGTTCCATTAAATTCAGTGGGACTTTCTCCCTAGTAAGTGTGCTAAGGATTGCATCCTTAGTATGGGAAAGAAGCACTAACATTTACAATTAAAGGTGTGATTCCCCCCACCCCCCAAGTTTACCCTCTTCACTTTCCATGTTAATGATGTGAGATCCTGCCTTTCCTTAGACTACTTTCCATGATCCAATGAATGCACTACAACTCTGATCCAGGAGCAATGGGGAGGCACACACACACACTCCGAGGTCTTCAGTTTCCAGTAATCAGAGCCATTCTTACTTGACTATGAAGATCTGGGTCAATTCCACTTGGGTGGAATATAGGAAGCTGCCTTAAATTAAACCAGAACCCATCTTCATAAGATCCTAATGCTTCCATTCAGGTTGGCAAGAGTCTCTCTGAAGATTCAGCCTTGTTGCTTGAGAAACTTGTGACTCGATATGCCAAGGGCTGAACCCACTACGTGCAAAACATGTGGGCTATCCCAGACTTATGGGCCTTCCTTGACAGAGAAGTGAAAGGAACTGTCAGTGAGCACCTACTGAAAATGCTTCTGACCCACATCTTCTTTGAGAAACACACCCAAATAAATTTTTCCCTTTTCTTAGCCTGGGTTTACTCCTTATTCATCAGGGCTTCTGCTTCTGCCAATTTTCTGCTCTCTGGACCACTTAACCACTCCTGGAAAAATAACAGGAAAGAAAATAAGAGGTTACATGTGAAACTTCCATGTCCTGTGCACTACCTGTGGGATCATGTAGATGCTCAAGATGGTTGCTACCTGGATGGACGTTTCTGAATGCAGGCCACCAACAACAGCCGTCAACTTCTGGCTGTCACAACCGTAGTTGGGGACAGTTTCATGCCCAGCAGAGAGCAATTTCAGGATGGCCTGATAAGTCATCCGTGCATCCAAGTAACTATCATAGATGCGGAGTCCCAGAGAGGCATTTGGCAAGAGCCTGGGATTGTCATTGATTTCATTCACTGCAAATGCCAAAGCCAGAACATGCTGGTAGTTCTTAGTCGCTACGCTGCAACAGAAGGTACATATTACGTCAAAGAAGTATTCTGACCTATTTTCCCACAACTTCTAAAATACATTTCAATTGTAATTCACAGAAGCAATTTCAAATCTTAATGAGCTGGATCCATCTCAGGCTCCCCTCCTTACAACGGCCCCTGCCCAACGGGGCTTTTTGTCCATGCAAGTACAATCATCCCCCAGCATAGCCTTTTTGGGTGGTCAAAACCCTGTTTCAGCAGCAGAAAAGCTGATTGTCTCCCCACCCCCCAATATATCCACATGCCCAGTTATCAAAAAGCATTCCAAGGCATTTTCAGTATAATATGATTCCAAGGCATTTTCAGTATAATAAATTTAACATTATTAAAATTCTGATCATTTATCACACTAACTTTTCCTCAAAATTATTTGCCTTCCGTAAACGAGCTGTGGTGGCTCAAGTGGTTAAGACGCTGAACTGCAGGCTGTGGAAGGTCAGTAGTTCAGCAGTTCAAGACCCGAGAGTGCCGCATGATGGGGTGAGCTCCTGTCTCTAGTTCCAGCTCCTGCCAACCTAGCAGTTCGAAAGCAAGAAATTGCAAGTAGATAAATAGGTACCACTTCGGTGGGAAGGTAACAGCGTTCCATGCACCTTGGTGTTTAGTCATGCCGGCCACATGACCACGGAAACGTCTTCGGACAGCGCTGGCTCTTCGGCTTGGAAACGGAGATGAGCACCGCAACCCTAGAGTCGGATTCGACTGGCTTTCGAGCAAGGGAACCTTTACCTTTTTAACACGTGAACAAAGTTTGGGTCCAGTGGCACTTTTAAGACCAACAAAGTTTTATTCTGGCTATAAGCTTTCATGTGCATGCACACTTCTTCAGAGATCTGAAGTTTATACCCAGAATGAAACTTTGTTGGTCTCAGAGGTGCCACTGGGCTCAGACTTTGTTCTGCTGCTTCAGACCAACACGACTACCCAACCTGTCACTCGCAAGAACCCACACTCATTCTTAAACACAAGGATTCTCATGGTGCCAATAATAAAGGGCTAACAACAACCTCGCAGCTATCAGTGTATGAAATAATAGGCTGTCACAGTTTTTCTTTCTCAGTCCATCTGTCATTAGTTTTTATGTTCTAGCAATTTGCTATTGGTGTGACTGTCAACAAACGACTGCAACCTTTTTCGTCTCCAAACAGAACTGTGTTTTTAATAAACAGGTAATGTCATCTCTATGACCTGAAACATAGCAGCTGGATCCAGCCAACTTTTTTGCTCGATCTTATCCAGCTCTCCATCTTACTTCAGCCTCCATCCCATATGGCTTTTGTCTGGGCAAGTCCCACAAGCCCCCAGCATAGCCTTTTTAGCAATCAATCCCCCCCTCCCTTTCTCACCAGTAGAAACATGGCTTGATCTAAACCAGGGTATCTCATCCCAGCAGAAATGTTCTCTAACAAAGTATACAATAGTATTGATTTTGAGCACAAATGTGATTGATTAAACCCAATGGGAAACAAGGGACTCCTATGAAACATGGATAGCACCTTTGGGGGTCTCTTGTTATCGGGGACCCACACAGCAGCAAATGTCTGTGCCGGACTGGCATGACTTGTGATTGACCAAGCCAACCGCAGTCCACCAACTACATATGGTGGCCCATCAGATGTTTAATAAAACCTTCTGTTTTTATAATCTTCCTGATGTAGTACATGGCTTTGAGGCTGTATTTCACTCAATGGGTCACAAAGTAGGCTGATCTGTTTCAAGGAAGAAAACAAGAAAGAGTGAATACTACAGATGGACCTGAGCAGACAGGAATACAAATCCATATAAGCAGTCACCAGGACTCTTGCTAAAGAGTGAAACAGAACTGCAGGTGGATGTGATGATCTCAGCTTCACTTTTAACCAAGCATGTCAGAAGCTAAGGTCCAAAGATGTCTGCCATGGAGACTAAAGGTGACTAAGACTACAATTCTATGGACATTTCTCCTGGGAGTAGGCTCCAATGAATAACATGGGCCTTACTTCTGTGTATAATTACTTAGGAGCACTCCACTACATTGTCAATACCCATTTGAGCATGTATTATTCAAAAAAATGAAACTTCTTACACAGGATGGTTTAAAAACCAGTTGTTAGGAAAGATGGTGAAGTTTTCCCATTCCCAAAGCAAAAGGTGCTGAGAAGTAATCCCACCTATAAGGATATCACCAGGTTCATAATAGTCACGTGGATGCTGGAGGGAAATATCAGTGGCACACTTGACATTCTGTGGCACACACATGGTCTGAGGCATCCAGATCAGCAATATGCTTCTGAAACCAAACATTCTCCTTCAGACACTGTTCACTTGGCCACAGAATGTTTCTGTGAAGGTTAGAAAAAAGCACTTGAGTGTCACGTGGCTTTTTGGACAAACAGCTCTGACGTAACCAAAATCCCAGAGCATCCAAGGAGGCACCAGCCTGACAGAGCCCCTGGTTACAAATGCTCCAGAGGGATATTTATAGCTGATTCCACATACTTTGTGTATGATCAGGCAAGAAGTCACCCCATTCTCTAAAACCCTGTGAAAGTCTTGGCACAGGGGAAAGAAAATGGCAGTGATTTCGGTAAGTACAGGGCAGGTCAGTCCCTGAGGTCTTCGGAGCTCTGTTGTTCCTGATGGAGCCACAGAAACATTTTATCAAGTCTCTCCACAACACATTTGTTGATTCACCAGCCAAAGAAAAGAAACCTCACTTTGCTTTTACCCTCTGGCTGTTTTCCAAAACTGTGGATCTTACCACCACCACCCCCAACACTCCCGGAAGCAAAGTTTGGAACTTTCCCCCAACCAAAGGAGTCTTCCTCCACTGGAAGAGCAATTTAAACTGGAGGAAGTTGCCTTAAGCTGAAAAGATTTCTTTCAGCCTAAGATTGGACACATGCTAATATGTCCACATGCTTGCTCTATGAAAGCCCTGCATGCACATTAAGGTTTTGGGGCTCAGCACACTGTTTGTACATGTGAGACTATAGCAAGATGTATGCAGTTACTAAGTAGCTGCCCTCTGTATGGGAACCAATGGGAGAGAGGGTAGGCAAAGAGCAGAGGGAAAATGGAGGTAGTGGCACACTGACATACTGAGGAAATCAGAAGCTGCTTTGGGGTCTGCATGCACAGTCACTTTACAGACAAGCTCCTCCAGAATAAACCCATTGAACTTTCCATGATCAGCCGCAGAAGCAAACAAACTTTTATTGTTAGCTCCACCTTCTAGCGCTGTCCGGAGCCCAGGCACAGGTTTGCAAGGATTCCAAGGGCCTAGCAGGGCAGCAAAGCTATTACCATGACATGGTCCATTTGGGTAACTGGAAACAAAATAGAATATCTATTGCTGTTAAAACAATTAGCTGTACTCAATTTAGAATATGACTCAGATATCCAACAAATAAATACTATCAGTCCAATTCTGCTTCATTGTGGATCATGAAGTCCAGATGTCTTGCCTTTAAACACCACTGCAAGGAGGCAACAACTGGAGAAGACCTCAGCCTCTTTACCCTGTTTGTCAGCCCTCCAGGGCAGCTGGTTGGCCACTAAGAGAAACAGCAGGCTGGATTAGATGGACCACTGGCCTGATCCAACACAGCTTTTCTTATGTTCTTATAGTGCCAGGAATGACTTCATTTGCAGGTATCACTGGAGAGCTGCTGCCAGTCTGAGGAGACCATACTGACTTTGATGGACCAAGGGTCTGATCCAGTATAAGGCAGCTTCAGGTGTGTTCATGTCGGAGATGCAGTGTGTTATTCTCGGTTCAGAGAGTGCTGACCCATTTGCTCTTTGGAAATTGAGTGAATTAAAAAATAAAGTAAGAGGTCACACAGCACTCTGAACAATGACTGAACAAGTTGTATAAGTATTATTTTCATCTTTTGTGTTGTCCGTAGCGAAGAAAAAACTTCAGTACCCTTTAATAAAACAGTCTGCAAAGGATTTGAAAATACCCACTGAGCAGGGAACCGTGGGCGAGATCCAACCAGAAAAGGTCCTCTGCAACTGCTCAGAAAGGGTGGGCTGGGGATCATGAGATTTGAATGGAGAAACAACGTGTGGGACAGGGGGATGTGATAAGGATGAGAATCAGGTGAGGCTGAGCCCCAAAAAAACCTGGCTGGATCCAACCAGCTTTTCCTCTGGGAAAAAAGGAGTTGGGGTTCCCTCTGAGCACCAAGAAAAACAATACAAGAGATCATGGGTTCTTCATGGACAAAACCAATGTGCAAGAAATGCTGATATAAGGTGGATAGTTGGGTGAGACTGAATGAAAATGGTGGCTGGATCCAAGCCAGTTGCATTACCATGCCGCCATGAACAACATAGGGAGAGACAACGTTTTTTCTGTGGGTGCATGGTCTAAGGTGCCTCTCACCAAACCCTATTTTGGAGCATTTATGGGAGAGCTGGTATTTGCATATGACAAAACATGATCACATTTTCACGTAGTAAAACCACATGGAAACTTGTGTCCCTTCCAGCAAAAGTGGGGTCGAATATTCAGGGGGCAGCTTGTTTTCTTTGTTCCTAAAGAAAGACATTTATTGTTCTGGAGAAAGATTCAGAACAGCCATTCCTTGCTACTACTTTTCAGAACATCAGCACTGGCACGTTCCAAAGTAAATATTTGAGAAGTTGCCTGCAACGAGTCACATTGTAAATACTATGGTGTGGGGAAACTTTATGTCGCAATCTTACACTTGACAGAAGGACACAAAACTGATGTTCAGGTTACAACTGATCTGCAAACGTACTTTCAGTTTCACTTGGGGGGGGTGCCCAGAAGCTTCTTCCTGAAATGTTTCTGAAATGGCTCTTAGTTCTGTATTCCTGCAACACAAGCCATGCTTTCTATTTATTCATTATTTCCTTTATAGTCTGTCTTTCTAGCAAAGACTCAAGGCAAATTGTAGAAACGAAAAACCAACAATAAATACCATTTACTAACTTTCAACCAATATTTAAAAACTAAAACAGAAAATATTTCATAAAAATGTTCTCCTAAAAAATTCCATTTTACACATTCTGACAGATGATCAAAGTTTGGGGAGGGGTCTTCCTGATCTTACCAGGTAGGCTATGTCACCAAATAGGGGCCACCACAAAGAATGCTTGAGTGTGGGTGGCCACTGAGCTTACCTGTTGGCACGATTACACCTTCCAAAGGCCTTGTTCATATTGGTTAGGTTTTTACAGTACAACGTAACAGGAGAAGCAGCACGGCAAGATATGTGGGTCCCAGGCTGTGAAGAACTTTATAGTATGGGCTGGGCAAGATGCCTCTTTGATGACTTGCAGCTGTGTGATGGTGTGGATGGTTTCAGATGTGACAAAGACGAGCGAGGACAAGAAACATGAACATTTGATACACTCTGTTTTTCCCTCTTCATAGTAGACCTTTCATAGCTTCTCAATGAAAGATGGTAACTTTATGTTTCAGGTGCAACAGAGAAACTGGGGAATAGGAAGAAGTAAGGCACTTGTACACCCCATTCTTCTCCATCTTCACCTCGTTCAAAACAGTAGAGCAAGAAACCACCCCTAATTCTGAGATTGAAACCTTTATGAGATGCATCAGACTTGCTGTAACTTCTTCTGTCTACTTTCTGTGTCAATTATAATCACTCAGTGGGCAAGTTCTCCTGTAGGTACCGTCCGTGCACCAAGCTTGTGACCGCATGAGGAAAGCATTTCAGGGACAGCTCTCAAACTAGGGAACCAGGAGCTATGGAACCCTTGCAAGCCTATTTGAGCCCAAGAGGCAATGCAATGCTTTGCATTTATTGGGATGTTTTTACAGAGATTATTTTATGTTTGCACATATATACTTATGCTGAGTACGGTATATAAAAATCCAATAAATAAGTTATGGATGTACTAATTGCCCTGGGAAAGAATGCCAGCCTCTTGAAAAGGTTATGAAAAGATAAACTCCGAATACAATTAGTGTCCATTTATCAGTCTTGATAACACGCAAGGTGGCCTGCAAGCTGGTAGACTCCAGGAACCAACAAAAGATAGGGGAGATTTACAGCTTTACAGATGTCTCCTCCAGACTACACCCCACAGGAAGCAAAATATAATTACCTATGTTTATGGTGCTTATCATAACACATGGAAGGTAGTGGAAATGCTTTCCAATCACCTCAGTCAACAGAGGTCAACAAACAATACAGCTCAATTATATTAGATAGGAATAACCTAAACATTGGCTTCTCTGCTATATCATGGACTTTCCCCCTCATTCCAGCTTCTCTGGGAAAAGTGATAAAGAATCAAAAGTTGCTGTTCTATGGCAAAGGAATTCAAAGTGAAAATGCTGGGTCTGGATTTATTAACAAAAAAAATTACCTGCAAGTCTTAACACAAACTTCAGGTCCCTCATTCACTATAGGGGTGAATACCTTGTGTATCTCATCCCTTACAAATGTCAGTTAGTTCACGTATGCCTCTATAACCTCCTATTGTATCCACTCATCTCGTACTAGAGTCTGTGTTAATCCTGCACTGCATCTCTAACAACATTTGGGGGTGGTCCTCACCCAGTCTAAACGAACTGGTTACTATTTTTATTGGATCTTGTTTTAAAGCAGCCTCTCTTTGTAACATCTTCCCAGCCCAATTCTGGATTTCTGTTGTGGAAACAAAAGCATTGGCCTAGTAGCAATATTCCCGCTAAACTGTAAGAGTCTTGAGAGCAAAAAGTCTACTTTGTGAGCTACTGGCATTAAAATTGTGAGCAAGCAGTTTGGCTACTGCATAAATCAGTTTGCTTTGGAACCGTCCTTCCTGAGCTAAGACAAAAATGTGTGAGCTGGAGGCTGAAAAACTGAGAGCTAGCTCACACTAGCTCAGCTTAGAGGGAACATTGCCTAGTAGATATACATTTCAAGGCATCTGAGGAAGGGAGCTCTCACTCACAAAAACTTATGCTCAGAGGACTTCTGGTTTGCCACAGGGAGCGGTGTCACAGAGCACAGCATGTAGTGAGGGTTTTTTCCTAACGTTTCTAACTTTTTCGGATTTTTTTTCGGCTAATGCTCGATTTGTAATGAAGCTGTATCTTTAACAAGGACTTTAATTATCTTCAAAATTGAGTGGCCTTGGTGTCCTGAAGCTGTGTTGCCTTGAACTTTAAATAAGCTTAAAAGATGCTTCTAAGAGGAAGATATTAGAGAGCAATTATTTAGAGACTAGGAGTAAGGCCCATTGTGGGAAGAAATACGAGCTCTCGAAGAAGGCTCCAGGTGAGTGTCCCGGCTGTGGCTGGTGGGGCAGTGGGGGGAAGGGGAAAATAGACAGAGGCAAACCATGTTTTTTCCTTCTGCTTAGCTATAAGGCAGGGCTGTCTCAAGTCATTTTGGTGCCCCAAGCGGGTAGTATGGGAGGAGAGACGCATGGTAACAAGTATGGTTCCCTTTCTACTTTTATTTAATCCTTGATCAGATCAGTCCTCATTAAATTCCAATTCCTGTGATATTTCCTCAGACGGATAATTCCAATGGATCCAGCCTTTTCTCTTCATAGTACAGAAGGCCTCCATTAAGGTCTCCTTCAGGGTCTGGGCCCACTTATCGACATCTAGATTGCTTTTACAGTCTGTTGTGACAGGACTTTCAGGACTCAGCTGTCGCACTGGAGTATCCAGGCTGGATTGACTGCCTTTAGGAGCTGTAGCTCTGCAATCTCGACCAGAGTTGATGTTCGATATAGGCTGTTTCTGCATCCATAGTTTACTCTGACCACTAGGCGTCAGCGTCAGCGGTAGGCAACCCAAGCTTGGTTCCAAAGACAATAAGGGCCAAGGATCCAAACCCTCCAAGGAGTCAGCTATAGGAACTGTGGCGGGAAGTTTAAACCCTCCAATGGGACCTGTGGCTGGGTCTCAGGGGCTGTATATGGTTGGCCGTTTTGGCCAGTTATTGTGTGCGTGTTGTGTACCAATAAATCATGAGCTGTTCATCACGTAGTGTCCAGCTTCTCCATGCATCGAACCCAGTACACAACATCCCGCCTTCTAAATGACCAATTACACTTCATCCCGCCTTCGTGTCTCATTTACGTCAGCTCTTATTAGAGCTCCTGCATTTATTTTCTAATACTCCACTCTCACCTCCCCTTTCTTCCGGGTTTTCTGAGTCCTGATTTGCCGCGGACTTGTCCATTACTCAGCCGAGATTCAGCTTTCAAGTTGACCTATTCTCTGACGTAGAACATTTACTGCAGGCTTTGAATCCTTTCCCAATCCCTTCCCCTTCTCCACCCATTTTACCCCGCAACACCACCATGAAAGAAGCACCGTTCTTGGCTATTGATTGCTCTCTCTGCCATCCACTCTCCCTTTTTCCTGCTTTTGTAAAAGTGTTCTTTAACAAATAAATTGTTCTTTCACAGTTGGCCTTGCCTGGCAGCCTGCCTGCCTGCCTGCCTGCCTGCGTAGGTCCCCACTCCACACACACACACACCTGAGAGGGGAGGGGAGGGCAGCCTACTCTGGGCGCGGCTACACGTGGACAGGTGTGGGTCTGCCAAGGAACACTCACTCACCTGCCCACTTCCCTTCCCAGGTGGCTGCCAAGAGAGGCTGTGGCACTTCCCAGGTGCTCTCCTACACCACCACCACCACCACAGCCAGCTGCTGCCACCCAGGTGGGCCTCACTCACTGGCTGCCCAGGGGTGCCACCAAACTCTGGCACAGTGGGGCGAGGAGGCACTGGGTGGGTTGGGATGCTGATCAGTGGGGGGATTCAAAAGGAATGAACACATGATCAATGCAATGCAATGCAGAAAGTGTACTCTGCATAAGCAAATGCTGCAAGGGAAAGATTCAGAGAAAGGAAAGTAGTACAGAACGTAAACAGAGCATGCAGGATAAAACAGGAACAACTCAGGGCCAGTGAAAACCAGGGGCAAACTTGGAATGCAGAAATGGCCATAAAAATATCCTGAATTTGAATTTGAGACTTAACCATTTCCTCATTTATTAGGGAGATGCTATCTATATTTCTCCCCTGAAGAAATTGATTTAAAGAGCCAGACATGGACCATAAATTTTCTAATTAATTCTTTAGTTCTTTCAAGGTAGAGTCCATATCTATACCAACTCTTGACTCAATAGAGGCCTGTGAACCCAGGGCTGGTTTATTCTATATTCCAGCAGCTGTCTGCAATTTGGTTCTTTCTCTGCCAGCAGCAAGAGATGAAATCAGTATCTTATCACTAGATCTCTCAGAAGCTATGGTCCTAAGGTCAGAGGGGACAAATATTTTGCCTCTATTAGCTGGAATAAACAGAGGTGTTGAAATGCAGCAAGGAATGTTCTCATGTTAAGCAACATTGTTGGTATTGTAGGGTGGCTAAAGATCAGGAGAATTTGCAGTCCATGTGATGTTTTAGTTAGTTTTTCAACTTTTTCAAGGTCAATTGACTGCACCTCTGATCTCAGCAGTTGGCTTAAAGAGAACACAATAGCTTGTCTATTTGTCCAGCAACCTCTAGTTAGGTGATTTTCAGCTATATACAAGGCAGCTTGTTTTCTTTGAACCTGCCCTGTAGTACCAGATACTTTCCTTCCTTCATTCCCATCTCCTCCCAAACACTTGCTACGTTGATTCTGCAAGCTTTGGTTTGGGGATGTCAGCCATTGATTATAATTGGTCTTGCCATCATTCCATTGTGAGTTCAGGGGGAGGGAGGTAAAGTTTGGTATCTCCTGACTATGAACATTTAAAGTGTTCTGTAATAGGTCCAATTTTTATTTTTGAGATTGAGTTTAGTTGCTGGAAAATAGCTATAACTGTTTCACCTGTATGGAAATAATCGTCTCCTATGAAAGTTAGCAAATAGTTTTTTAGGGTATCTTGGACCATTTCCCTTTCCTTGAAGCAGGTTTCCCCAATAAAATGGGTTCCGTTTGAGCCTTTACCGGATCCTCTCCTGTTTTAACAGCCAAAATAGGACAGCTGTCTAATAGTAATTGGGCTTCCTCCAATTCTGGAGCCCTGAAATCATTTGGGGAGTCATAGCCAGGAAAGTCACTTTATCTACCCATGAAGTCAGGTCCTCAGTTCATAGGTGTTTAGCTGACTTTTTCAGGGAGTGTGAGTCTCGACTTGATTTTATACATTTTTTTCTTCCCCATTGAAGTACTCACCAACAGCTGCAGAAAGCTTCTTCTAATTAGACTGAGGAAAGAATGATAAGCAGGATGTGCTAATAATCCAAACTTGGCTGGTCTTAATTAAAATATACATAAAAACGTGTTGGTCTTAATAGGCAGGGAATAAAAGTAATGATAAAAGCTCCCAAAATGGACTGAAGTTTCAGCATCCTGCCCGGCCAAGCTACCACCAGAAGTCCAAAAAACTACTCTTTTACAGTTAACAAAACCCTTTGTGATGAAGAAGGAAGGTATAGCGGTTCGGTGTAGTGGTTTTTCCTCCACTTGCAGCTGCTGGATGACCTTTGGCAAGCCATAGTTCTGTCAGAGCTGTTCTCTCAAGGACAATTCTGGAAAGAGCTCTCTCAGCCCCACCTACCTCACAGGGTGTCTGTTGCGGGGAGGGGAAGGGAAAGGCATTTGTAAGCCGCTCTGAGACTCCGAGGGTGATTTCCCACTAAAGCTGCCGCGGGGTTGCGCCGCCGTTTGCCCCGAGATTTTTAGTCAATTTCACACCCGAAGCCGCGGGGCTGCATTTTGACCCGTGGCTTCGCCGATTTCCCCGCAGTTTCATAATCCTCAAAAAACAGGATTACGAAACTGCGGGGAAATCGGGCGAAGCCGCGGGTCAAAATGCAGCCCCGCGGCTTCGGGTGTGAAATTGACTAAAATCTCGGGGCAAACGGCGGCGCAACCCCGCAGCAGTTTTAGTGGGAAATCACCCCGAGTGAAGGGTGGGGTATAAATCCAATTTCCCCCTCCTCCTCCTCCTCCTCCTCCTCCTCTTCTTCCTCTAATAAGCTTGCCATTTCTGCTAAAATTCATTCAATGGTCTTTTGTTTATATAATTGGTTAATTTTGCCACTGTTACATACTCAGGCCCCGGTCACTCAAGAGGATTTGCCCCGCAAAATGAACAAATTGAGGGTGCATCAAATGGGCGGGATCATACGGCAACATCTGGGAAGCGTGGCGCACCCAGCACCAACCCATACCATTGGCCCGAAGAAGTGGATTTAAAAAGTAGCAGCAAAAGGGTAGTTGCAACCAGAAAACGCGGGTCACAGGCGAGCGTGGGATCGCGGAAGTGGAGGTAATCCGGCGCATCCAGCACCCGCATGCATCCCGTTGCACCGGATGTGTTTTTTCCAAGCCTCCACAGTATGTGAAGAAATGTCAGAGTGCGCATGCACAAGACCCTTTGATGCGCTTCAACATTGGCGGTGTGATCGCTGGCTCTTGGCATCTGCGCAGCATCTCGGGGACTGTCTGATCACGCTACCACACATCTTTTTGCCCCGACTCTACTTTGCCTCCCTTCAGCAGCGCAGTATCCCACTCGTGTGATCAGGGCCTCAGCTAGTTTTTCTTCCCAGATCTCTATTGTAGGACAGTCTTCTGTCTTCCATTTCATTGCAAATATTATTCTGGCAGCTGTCAACGTATATCAAAGTAGGTCTTGTGAGGTTCTGTCTATATTATCTGGAAGTGTTCCCAGTAACATAGTCATGAAATATAAGGCACTAAAATAAGACAAACACCTTGAAACCACCCCATTAAATAAATTAAGGGCATAAAAGCACCATGAAGCATAGAACAGCCTAAAATAATATTGACAAAACAGGCCAGAAGAAGACCATGATATTGCTAAAACAGATAAAAACTCCTTAGTTGAAAACCTGGGTGAAAAAGAGGTGTTTTGGTCTGGCACTTGAAAGACAGTGGTTGAATCTGCATTTACATTTTTAAATCAGTTTCATGCTGCTGTGACACCATCAAGCATAGAGAAAGACAGCGTCGCAGCACCACGAAACTGATTTAAAAATGCAGATGCAGCACGAAACTGATTTTAAAATGCAAATGCAGATTCGACCAGTGAGGCAAGGCACCAGGTGTAATTCTTAAAGGACAAGACATTCCAAAGTTGAGGCTCTTAGGGCTGCCATTCCCCCCGGGGGGACAATCCCTTGCTCTGGCAAGTGGGGTGGGGGAAATGGGGATGGGGAATTCAGCATTGCACTGACACTCTGACATCACCTCCATCCAGCCCCGTAGCTAACAACTTTTTGCTTGGGGGGCCAATATTTTGCTTGGAGGTCTTTATGGCATGATGATATTTAGGCCCTGGACTACATCTCCTTCAGCACCTGCGAGACTTGTAGCACCACGGTGGTCACCTCCGCCATCGCGGAGAGCATTTCTGAGTGCACTTGGCCCGGGCAGGAAGGAGACCTGGCTAGGGGTTCTGATGCAAAGTTCCCTGGAACTCGTTGAAGACCACGGCCCACCCAGAGAGAAGGCAGAAGGGGGAGAGGGCTGCACCTGGCACACCTGTGCTTCCAGGGGTTTGGCAGGTGCCCCTTTTGGCAACAGGCAAGCTGGGGGATTTGTGGAGCTGGCTTCAAAGCCAGGCGCTTAGGCTGAGGAGCCTCCTCCTCCTCCTCATGGGAGCCCGGCCGGCCATGGCAGGGAGGGAGGCAGGCAGGAGCCCAGGAGGGAAGTGTGGTGGGTGGCAGGTGTCCCCACTCAGCAGCCCTCCCCTCTGACCTCCTGGCAGCAGCAAGGATGGCTGGGGCAGCAGCAGGCATCATGGAGTCACTGGTTGCTGAGCTGAGGGCAGCAACAGCGGGGAGGAAGGGGAGGAAGGGGGAGCCAAGGATTGGGGAGGGGCCCATAAAAACCATGGGGGATGGGCCCCATGGGCCCCGCAGTAGCTATAGGCCTGCTTCCTTCATGAACAGGAAATTATATCAGTGCATAAGCACAACACTCTATGTTTCACCCAAAATTCCATGGGTAAACCAATGTGACATCACTTCCAATTCTCACCAGAAATAACAATAAGGCATGGGTACCAGAATTAATGATAAGGCATTGGCAAAACTCCAAGACAGTAGGTCCCTGCCTCCAGCAATTTGCCGCTGGAGGCCAGTACTGGGCTATCAACCCTAGACGCAACCACTGAAAACCCCTCTCTAAGGTCATCATCCACCTCATCTCTGCAGGTTGGGGCACAAAAGTGATGTGATCTCTTAAGCAATCACCCTTTGTTCCAAACTGGGCTCTCCCACTAAGAGCTGGAGTCTACTGTGGTTCACTCTGGCCCAAGCCCATAGCCACAGTGGGGTATTGGGGGGCGGTGCCCCCTCACTTATCGCCTGAGCCCCACAATTCCCACTGCCCCTGCTCATGCCCTTACCTGCTGGCTACAGTAGCGGGCAGGTGAGGCCTGCTGCTACTGTAGCACAGAGCACATAATCCCTGAATATTAATCGCACTGGCCTGCCAGCTCTCCCTCTCCTGTAGGGGCTGAGGAGAATGAGTGCAGCCGGCAGGTAAGGAAACACCCTTCTCTTCTTTGCCTGCCTGACAACAGGAACTTTCTCCCACCCTGCTCCCCCCCCCCAGATTTCCCAATGCCCCACTACCCAAAACTTTCGGGCTACACCCCTGCTCTGGCCAGTTAAGTGAGCTTTGCCTAAATGTTTCAGGAAGAACCTGCAGAGCCTCATAAGAACATAAGAGAAGACAATGTTGGATCAGGCCAATGACCAATCCAGTCCAACACTCTGTCACACAGTGGCCAAAAATTCCAGGTGCCATCAGGAGGTCCACCAGTGGAGCCAGGACACTAAAAGCTCTCCCACTGTTGCCCTCCCCAAGCACCAAGAATACAGAGCATCACTTGCTCCAGAGCTCCTATCTATACCTTGTGGCTAATAGCCACTTATGGACTTCTGCTCCATATGTTTATCTAATTCCCTCTTGAACCTGTCCATGCTTGTAGCTGCCACCACCTTCTGTGGCAGTGAATTCCATGTGTTAATCGCTCTTTGGGTAAAGAAGTACTTCCTTTTATCCATTCTAACCCATCTGCTCAGCAATTTCATTGAGTGCCCACGAGTTCTTGCAGTGTGAGAAAGGGAGAGAAGTCCTTCTTTCTCAACCTGCTTTACCCCATGCATAATCTTATAAACTTCATATCATATTACCCCTCAGCTGTCATTTCTCCAAGCTAAAGAGCCCCAAGTGTTTTAACCTTTCTTCATAGGGAAAGTGTTCCAACCCTTTTATCATTCTAGTTGCCCTTTTCTGCACTTTTTCCCATGCTATAATATTCTTCTTGAGGTGTGGTGACCAGAACTGTACACAGTACTCCAAATGAGGTCACACCATTAATTTGTGCGGGAGCACTATGATACTGGCTGATTTGTTTTCAATTCCCTTCCTCATAATCCCCAGAATAGCGTTGGCCTTTTTGATTGCTGTCACACACCATCTCGACATTTTCAGTGAGTAATCTACTACGACTCCAAGATCTCTCTCTTGGTCAGTCTCCACCAGTTCAGACCCCATCAAAGTGTATTTATAGTTAGGATTTTTGGCTCCAATGTGTATCACTTTGCACTTGGCCACATTGAACCCCATTTGCCACTTTGATGCCCACGCGCCCATCCTCGACAGATCCCTTTGGAGTGCCCCACAATCCTCCCTGGTTTTCAGTCAGTCAGACTGACTGGCCTGTAATTTCCCGGATCTCCTCTGGAACCCTTTTTAAAGATGGTTTTAAAGATAGTTCATAGTTTCACTTTTCATTTTATGTCATGCCAGGATGTGTCTGAAAATACCATAAAACACCCTCCATTACCACTTGCCTATCTTGTTCAAATATTAACTTCAGAAATTGGCTTGGAGCGTTTACCTGCTGGTTTCGGCATAAATGGCCCTTAATGATAAAGTGATTCCCAAAGAGGATATTTGATGGCGTGATTGGAACTTCCCTGTAAAGCAAACAAGACATCTGCTTTGAGGTTACACAAACCCCCTTTCTGATAGTTCTGATACGCTCTGCTTTCTCCATCTCTATAAATATAGTGGAGAGGATGTGACTTTCCTAAAGCCCATGGCTGGCATGCAAGAAGCTCTCATGGATCTGAAGGTGAGTTGCTAAAATATGCACAATTTGGAATTTATCCTATCAGTTTTTTTACAGGCAACAAACAGAAGAAGGGCCCCTTTTGAACACCACCACCACCCAAGTAATGCTGGGGGTCAAAGTACCCACATGGACCAAAGCCATCCAGAATAGGAACTGCAGTGAGGAGAGGAATTGGGTGGAAATGTGCAGAAACTGATAGGCTCCAACCCTTTGTCCCAGCTGCAACCAAGTGTGCATAATTTCTGGGTGACCAATGGGTACATTACCAACAGCTGCGGCATAGCAGATTATGGGCTGCTCCTTATTTGCCATTTTCATAGCACCTTCCAGCTTACAAATAGATGCTTGCAGCTTGCAACTTGCTGCTTTTCACAAAGATTTACACCAATTAAGTTATGCTGGGACAGAGCCATGTGCCTTAAGCTGCAGGGCAAATTAGGGACTGATCATCATGACCCTCCCAGGCTCAGACTCAAATGATGCATCTCACCACTAGGCTTGCCAGCTTTTCAATCTGCCCTTTCTCCGGTATGTTGAACAGCCAAATGATCTAAGCAACTAACAGGTCAGAATGTTTCTCTTCATACTGGCTGCTTCTGGAGGGTGAGTGCTGGCCTTGGCACTTGGGTGTGAGTGGGATGGACGGGCTGCCCTTGGTGCCTACCACCCCATCTGACCCAAGTAATTATAGCCCCCAAAGGCAAAGGAAAAATCACAGTGTCAACACAGCACCAAGAAGACATGGACCCGGGGTCCACAAGCTGAGGGGCAGCCAAAAGTTATTTTCTACTATTCAGGTGTAAAGCTCATGACATTACCTTATACTGAGTCAATATAAGGAAAACCAGCTGTTACACTTGAAAAATTAAAGTTGCTATTTTAAATGTCATCTGAAGGAACTAACACATTACATTTTTAAACTGTTAAGCCATACAGCTACTCTTTATTTTTGACATTACAGACTAACGCAACTACCCTTGTAGAATGTCATTAATTGTGTACCTCACTGGCTGTTTCTCCCATTAAAGTTTTTAAATTTTTGCAGTAAATATATTGTGTTTATGAGAAGCTTAAAATGGTTCTGGGGAATAAAATGACTGTTCAGCTGAACAGATTTGAACCAGTTCTTAATATTACATTGGGGGGGGGCTTTGTTTGTTCCACGAAATGTATGGGTTGCATGCTACTATTTGAGTTAGTTATAAAGACTCTGTATTTGCTGTAATATAAACGAATAATATGCTTTGTTTAAATTTTATTACAGAAAGGGACTGACAAGTTTTACAAGAACAAGGATTTCTGTGGCTTCTTAAAGTCTAACACCCTTTTGGTGGCAAGAGGTCATAGAATAGATTCCACTTTGTCAGATACACATTTTTCAGGTTAGGGGAGAAATCTTCGTAGCAGAGCACCTATGTTCTTTGAAGGTGTTTCCAAGCACTGGCAACTGACAGGAGTTTTAAGGAACACCAAAATAGAATTTTGGTGGAATCCTAGAGCATCGCACCAATGTCCTGGTGCCACTTCTGGGTTCCCACCGGAAGTGATGTCGCAGCATTGCTGTGATGTCAATTTCCCCCACCATGGGACCAGAAAGTCTCCCCACTGGAGGGGGAGACCTGGCTCCCTATTTGCAACTCTGGTTCCACACAGAAAAAAACACTGGAACGTTTCACCTACTTGGAACAACGGCAACCTTGTTTCCAGCATGTGACCATCTCCCTAAGTAATGCCTTCCTACTTTCTCTTTTAGATGCATCTGTGGCTCTGCACGCTCTTTATGTCCTTGATTATCGGTCAGTCGTGGGCCAGCAGCATGAATGTCACCCTCGCGGTCTTGAAGAAAACAGTGCAGAAAGGTCCTCTAACAATACAAGGTACGGAATAGAGAACACCTCCCCAGAAATGGTGATCATCATCCTTGTACAAAGGGATCTTTCATTCAGCTCAGGTCCACTGCTGGCAACTGATCACATGTACAGCAAATCCTGTGTGCTGACCATCACCAGCTAGACCACACTTCAGTTGCACCCCTTCAGGGTGGATTTGATTTACATCAAATCAATTTAAATCACAATTTATATCACAATTTAAATAACAATTTAAATCACCAGTCAATAGGACTAGATTTAAATCATGGTTTTCTACATAGAGACCCATTCTTGCTGGTATAATCTTAATATTTACAACCAGATGAAGGTTTCATTTTTAGGATAACAACTTTTCAGATTAGTTTTGCAGTTATATCAAAAAACTACTGATTTGGTTATACTAGAAACACATAGATAGATAATTATGAAATTATTGTGAAATGAACTCTCCCATTTCAGAGGTTAATCATTCATATTTGGACAACTTTGCTGCTGTACTTTATTGGAAGGACAAAAATAATCATTACCTTAATAATAACAATTTAAATAGTTTTATTTAACTAAAACAATAACATTATAGCATATGCATTCTTGTATTTGCTTAAATATCCATGTTTGTTAACTGATGTGGTTAAACAAAATATCTTTTTTAAAAAAATTAAACTTAAACTATCATCCCAGTCCACACATGAAAAACTTAAAATACTGTCTCTGTAGTTCACTTATCTTCATCTTCTTGTTTGTTCATAATCTGGAAAAGAAAAACAAACTTTCTTGCTTTATCAAGTCCCAAATGATTTCTCAATTTAGAATGAATGAGTCCAAAGGAAGAGAATATTCTCTCTACACCAGCAGAAGAAGCTACTGCTGTTAAAAGTGAAATCATTACTTCAACAGGTTCCAAGCAAATTCTATCATCTGCTGATCAGTAGGAATTCTTGGAGAACTCCAGGCTCCACCTGGAGGTTGGCAACCCTAGGTAGAATGCATTATGTTGGTCTTTAAGGTGCTACTGTGCACTATAAAAATGTTATGGTGTTAATTATAAAAAGGTAATGGTAATAATGTTCTAAAAAACAAATTTATGCCATTGTCAAATCAGGCCTGCTCCCAACATTAATGCTAGTGGTCTTTTGGTTCATGAAGCAGAATTTTTGTTCACAACAGTCCACAGCTTAGAGGGAACACTGGAGGAGTCCTAAACGGGTGTTCTCAGATCTAACTCAGGTCACCTCATTGTGGCTTACTCCTAAAACAGTGTTCTTAGATTACACTGAAAATCGTCCAGCTAATTTTAACAGGCTCTGTTCCTAGAAAAATGATTAACTGAACATATTCACAAGAAATCAAAAGTGTGCAAGTTGATTAAGAACTAACAAACTCAAGATATTTTTCCCTTCACCAGTTAGAAACATTTAAAAAGCTCTGAAAAGGGCTACAGTGTTGTCTTTGAGCCAGAGCCATTCTCAGGTATGTTTTTAACCTCATGAAGGTAATTACTTCAACAGTCCAACTTCTCCCTACTGCTCACAGCTTTGGTTAGAATTCTTCAGTTAGCTTCAGTTAGAAACCTTTAAAATTGACATCTAACCAAGACAGATAAGCAGACCCTTAAGATATTTTTTCTAACATACCCAAAAAACACAGGATTAAATATTATAAATTGGGAGCCTGCAAAGATTTGTGGCATGCAGGAACAATACAAAAATCCCACCCTAACCTCTAAACTCTTCCTGTTCCAGAACTCTTTAAGATCTCAGGGACTAGAGTAATTTATCCTTCCCTTTTCCCCCCTGTAACTGTCTACCAGCTGCTATCAACATTTCATCCATTCCGGATTACATTCAGCAAGCTATGGGGGTGTCGTATTAATCTGCGTACATGAGAAGTCCCTTGGATAGTTAATGACCCCTCTTTTGTCTGAGGGTGGCCCCATTGGGTAGATTTTGTCATCCACACCAGACCAGTTGGTTTACTAAGAGATATCTCTCAAAATTCTGCTTCTGGCAAAATTGGGTGGCAACTCATAATATTGTGCTTTCTATGTGTATGTTTGTGTGGGGAGTTTTATGAACCGCTAGTCTGTCACACACACACCCAACTAAAGCAGAAGTGATTTAAAAAATGTTCATGTGGACAAAGTAGTTCTGAACTTTCAAAAAAAAAGATTTTTTTTCTGGTTTTCCTTGTAAAAATATCGTCACAAAGGGGCTCACAGGGGCTTTACCCAAACCAGGTAAACAAAAACTCTCCAACAGGGAAAGATGAGAAAAAGTCTCTCTTTCCTGCTGGCAACAAATCCAAAAATAAAATATCACGGTAGAACTGCCACCAAGTTCCTTTAACTTCGTTCCTCACAAAACAGGAGAGAAAGGAACTAAAACTCACAGCACAAAACAAATCTGCAGAGTGGAACTGCAGGTCAAAAAGCAAAACGTTCTGGTAGTATGGTCAAAAGGATCTAGGCATGCTGGACTTAGGCTTTGAGACTTGGTAACACAAAAAACACACAAAGTTATCAAAGTAAAATATTTTCTAGTTTATTAGGTGCAAGAACTCACAAGACAAAACTGTGCAGGGTAAAACAAAAGAAATCCTAGCTTAACCAGCCTAATTTAAACATGAAGAAGCAAATCAATATTACCTCTCCATAAGACAGGGTTCAGTTGGTCAGCATACAAAGCAGGCATCTCTTAGCCTTGGCAGGCACAAGCAAACTGGAACGCCATCACTGGGGTACTGAACTACTGGACCAAACCAGGCTCAGCAGTCACAGACCCAGACAGACATAACAGAGCTAGCAGTTCAAGTTATAGGAAAATGGTCTCTCACCAGATTGGCCTTACCCAATGAGAGGCCAGGAAAGTGATGTCAACTTTTAGGTTGCCAGGCTCTTTTACATCCCAGAATATTTTGTGATAACCTATAATATTCAGGCAGGGTGGAGGGAATCGAAAGTTAACTGCAGCATAACTTTGGGATCTGCCTCCACTCAGGTGTTACAAGGTTAATTAATTGGAATGTAGAGAATGGTCATCTCCGGACCTCTTATCAGTCTGCAGCTGGGAGTACTTTACAAGGTCACCAAGAGCTCCTTAGTGCTATCTCCGCCTTAAAGGGAGATACTTAACCGTTTGTCACTTAAGAAGTTTTTATTGCAGGCCCATGCCAGGTCTGAACCATTAGGTTATACAAACTATTACAGGCTCACACCAGGCCTGAACCATTTCTGTATTTAAGAAAGCATTTTCTCTACATTCCTGTTTTAATCTTGTCCCTGGTCAGTCTGATTCCAAGACATTCAGTCCATGCTATTCACACATTTGAGTATTTTAAAGGGTCCCCCAGCTGGTGTTCTGGAAGAAGACATATCACAGGGTCCTCCTGCAAGATTTGGGAGTCCCACTATTTCTGAGAAGGCAAGCGACAAGTACATGGGGTAGCCACTCTCGTACCATGAAGATAACACAAGAATGGGCCAAGGGGCAACCTGTTTTTGATTATTTAATCTTCACTCTGTTCTTTTTCTCTTTCATTTTGTTGTTTCAGTCCACAGCAATGGCGGCCAGGCTGAGGCAGCCAAGATCCTGAATAGAAACAGTCAATATTCTAGCAGGAGCGGCAATGCTCTCAGTGGAACCACTCTGAAATGGGTCAAGTTCCAAGGGTCTGCCCCCAGTGGTGCTGTGTCCATCTGGAATGACTACGCCAAGAGGACGGAATACCCTTGTTATGAATCAGGCTGCACACCCGGTTTCTACAGCCCGAACCGTGGCCCCTACTGCTTGTATCCTTATGGAGACAAGGAACATAAGAATTCTCAGTTCTGGCTTTTGGTAAATGAAAATAACTTCGAATCACTGAAGTGGCAAGAGGATTCCTGGGGTGATGTTCCATCGAATTCTATAAATAGCTGCCCAGGATACCGATTATATGTTGGGAAAAATAAATATGGCCTTGGGAAGGTAGACCCCCGAAATAAAGCTTTCTTTATAGGGATAGATGGTAAGGAATACTGGTATAAATATTACGATGTTCTGGTGGTGTATAAAGACTATCTCTCACAGAGCATCTACAATGTCCATTACATGAAGGAAAAGGGGACATACACCAATCAGGCCTTGACCTTAGTCTCTACCAGGATCACCAACAAGAACTGTAATACAGTGAAGAAAATTACCTCACTGTCCAAAACAATAACTAATGAACGTCGCTGGGATTTTAACACTTCCATCTCAACAGGTGTGAGCACTAGCATGACTGCAGGGATCTTTTCAATAGTGAACCTGGGATGGAGCGTCACTCTGGAGAAAACATTCAGTTGGAGTGAGGGTTCTACAATGACCGAGTCAGTCACATTTTCAGAAACGGTAGAAGTTGATGTTCCCCCTAACCACACATGTGATGTGACAATGGAAGGCCAAAGGATGTATGGAAACATTCCCTTCACTGCAACAGCTACTCGTGAATATCGCAATGGGGACAGACGAAGTGCCACTGTCCAGGGAGTCAGCAAAAATAGTATTGTGGCACATGTGGATACCTATGTACAGCGGTGCCAACCCATCCCAAATGCAACTCCATGTAAGTAATTAGGTCAGGGGCATCTGACAGCTCTCTAGCCACATTCACCTGAGCAGAAATCAGGAAGAGAAAATGTGCCATTGTGACACTTTAGAAACTAATGGGTTGAATCCAGCCTGCTTTTTAAAGCAATCGCACCCAATTTCCTTGCTTACGGAAACCTCTACCCCACATGGCTTTTGTCCATTCAGGTGCCATGTTCCCCAGTGTAGCCTTTTTGAATATCAAAGGGGATCACCTTCTCCTTTTTTTAGCAATGAAAATGCTGGCTGGATCTAACCCAGTGGATTCATCTGTAGCTTGAGGTTTCATAGGCATCTTGCTGCTACATTAGACACATGAATTGGAATGGTGGCTCTTCCTATTTCTAACAGAGCTTCTTCTATGTCATCACAACCAAAGTGGTCTGCTGTCTTATGCTATGCATGTTTTCTTAAATGTATGTCTCACACAAAACGAAGATTCTTCCAAGTAGCCATGTTTGAGAGTGCTCCAGTACCTTTCATTCTTCTTGTTTTTGGTGGCTTTCTGCTAACAGCTTGGTTGTCTTCACCAGTTTCAGCTTTCCAAATTTTATGGCTCAGCAGCAAAACAGCTAACAATCCTTTAATTTAATCTTGATATCTTTCTTTCTTAAACATTCATCCATGTGTAGATCCAGATGCTGTTAAGTTGTGGATGTGTTTCACAAATCATCAGGGAATCAAAGTGAAATCAGCTTGCTGATGCCTGTTAGCCATACAATACAGTCATACAATACAAAACAATAAAGAAAATATTATTCTTGCACCTGTGGTTATCTGGGATTTTCTCTACAAGAAGGGTATTGGATGCCTAAGTGTATGGCCTGAATTTGACAGATGGTGGATCTGACAATGCGTGACATCAAGTGTCCATGCGCACTTCTGGACACCTCAATTCCACATGTTACAAAATATGTACAGTGTGGGGACCTGCATATGCTTGACCTCTTTGTTCCCTTTGGGCAGGTCCTCAGTGTATCTGTAGAAAGTCCTACTCTAACATCTATGAAGTGATTCATATTTGCTTGACAGCTGTATGCAATTGTTCTCTTGAGGCTTTTAGCAGTGAGAGGTATCTGGAAGCAAGCAGGCCTGCAACAGCCCCTTGATACTGGTTTTAATTTCAAAAATTTCTGGACATAAGAAATTCCTTGTGCATTGCTGGACTCCTGATTCTTATATGTGATGCAAGAGTGACATGTCATGCAAATCCAGATTTTTTTTTTCAGTTACCACCAAATCAGTAAGCATAAGGTGGTAGAGTCCTGAGCTGGCAGAGTGGACTGTACCACTTCCATCTCACATGAGCAATGCCATTCTTTAATACTCCCTTGTGTTAAAAATCAGTTCTGCCATCTTGTCCTGTTCTTATCTATCTGGTCAGATAGTTGCAAAGGTGACATTCAAAGACTGTATTTATTCACTTATATACAATACTTATAACCTGCTTTTCTCCTGGGCAATCGTCAAACCAGCTTAAAAATTCATTGCACAAAAATACAATAAAATCACAAGAGACCAAGCAATTTATCCTATCACAGTAACTGACTCCCACACTCCAAAAGCCACTAAAAGCACAATGGAAAAGCTCTGCCTTTCAGAGCCTCCAAAAGTTCAGGGGCATATGTGGACCTAGACAGTCCCACCAAATACTGACCCGGGCCAACCCCACTTAACTTCCAAGTGTTCCCCCAAGGGCACTTTGGTCTGGGGTCTGACATCTCCTGGAAATTCCAGGCCCCAGAGACGTGAGATTTGCGGCCACAAGGGCCAGGGCTTTTTCAGTGGCGGCTCCTACCTGGTGGAAGGAGCTCCCAGAGGAGATCCGGGCCCTGCGGGACCTTGCTCAGTTCCGCAGGGCTTGCAAGATGGAGCTCTTCCACCAGGCCTTTGAGTAGGAGCTGCCACCGCCACTAATCTATCATTGATAATCCTGCGCCACCACATTATTGTCATTGCCAGGCGCCGGGAGAGCGGACAGGCTATTAGTATTTGGCCAGGATGAAGATCTGCCCCATCTTGGTTTTATATGCTCATGTTGATGTTGTGTTGTATTACATGATTTTATTTGTTTTCTACTGTTTTTTACTGTTTTATGCTATTTTAAACCTGGCACTATGCCCTAATGTTAGCCGCCCTGAGCCTTTGGGGAGGGCGGGATATAAATCGAATAAATAAATAAATAAATAAATAAATAAATAAGTTTAGGCTAGCCTGGGCTATCCCGATCAAGGCTCACACTCTATAGGTATGTTAAAACAACTCTGAAAAGGGTCACTGTTCCATGGTGTGACTGACCATAGCCACAAGGTGGTGCTTTCTAGCAAAACACTTTATAGAATTTCAGACAGCCGATATATTCCAGTTCAGGAACTGTTCCCTAACGGTTTCTGGTCTGATATTTCAGATTGAACCATTTCAGTAACGGTTCCCTACCAGAATATGTACCGGTTTACTCCAAGATGGTACAATAACGGCTTAAAATGGCTTAAAATGGGTAATATGAAATTCCCCATTTGTGTTTGGCCCACTGAGTAAATTCACTTTCCCACTGCTGAGGGAAAATTATTTCCCGCCTTTTCTAGAGAAGGACTGCATACTTGTTTTGTTTCGCTTTTGTGTTGCAGTCTTTGTGTGAAAATCATGTGAGTTTTCAGTGTGGTCTTAGGTGTTCATGTTATTGGTGTTAAATATCAGCATTGCCAGCAAACCAATCATGTAGCAGGACTCTTTTGCTCTTCCACAACTCTGAAGAGCTCCTGACAGACACAGCAGACAATAACTAGGTTACTCAGTATAAGGGTGCGTTCAGACGTGCCGTTTAGTCCACTTTTGGCACACTTCAGGAACGGATTTTATGTGCGCGTTCATACACTCAACATTTGTGCACCGTCCCCAGCCATTACTTTCCAGATCAAACCCCCTTTAAAATGGAGTATTCTGATACCACTTACCCAAGTGGTGTTTTCCTGATTCTCCAGTTTCAAGCCGCGCTTTTCTGACGTCTGATCACTCATCCAGCCACTTCCGGGTGCCTCAACCCCCTCCCCTCTGGAAAGCTGCCTCAGGCTTCCACTTTTAGTCCGCCATTTTTTTTTATGCCTTGGCAGTGGGCGGAGCTCCTCTCCTAAGTTAATAAAAGAAAAAATTAAATGGTGCCTAGTTTAAGCATTTAGACGAGTCCGGGATCTCAGGGAGGCCAGTTTTGGGGTAAAAGTTTAAAGAGAAGTGTTCATTTAAAGTTTAAAGGGACGTGTGGAAATCGCTGTTCTGCGCACACGTGAAAATTTTAGCTCTAGAGATGGCTGCCTGTGCGCATGCTCAAACTGAGAGGGAGAGGAAAAAAACCCACCTGCATGTGGACAGCGGGAAGGTCAGTGTGATCGCGGTTCTCTGGGTTAAAAAAAAACACGCATCGGGACCGAAGCAATTTAAACCATTCCAGCATGCTGTCTGACTGGCTAAGACTGTTTGATAATGTTCCTACGTACACTTCCCCAATATGAAAGAAATGCACTGGGGGGGTCCCCAGGGGGCAATCACCAGCTGTGGAGTAGGGGGATTTGCCCAGTAAAACTGCAAAAGAAGTCACAGTTCTCTCAGAATTCTCTCAGCCCCACCTGCCTCACAGGGTGTCTGTTGTGGGGAGAGGAAGGGAAGACAATTGTAAGCCGCTCCGAGACTTCTTCGGGTAGTGAAGAGCAGGGTATAAAACCAGCTCTTGTTCTTCTTTGTAAGAAATCTTCCACTGGAATAAGACTCCTTTCGGTGGAGGAAGGAATTCATTGGAGAAAGGGCTATATCATCCAGCAGAGGGGTTCCATCTTGTTTCTGTTCCAGAAATACCATACAGAACCAACTACTGGGGCAGCAGCTTACTGGCTGGCAGGGCCACAAGGATCAGTAGCATTGGTGATGGGACCTGAAAACTGGGAAAGAGCTTGAGTGACATAGGTGCAACCAGGGCTGACCCCAGGTGTCTGGGTGCCCTAGGCAGGACAGCTTGGGGCGCCCATCCCACTGGGGATACCAACCTCCTGGTGGGGCCTGGAGACCAGGGGGCGGCAGAGCGCCAGCTTTCCTGGGTGCTCCGCAGCTGCGGGGCCCCCAGGAAAGCCAGGGAAGGGGTGGAGGTTCTAACTCCCGACCCTTCCCTCAGAGCGCCGGCTTTCCTGGGTGCTCTGCGGCTGCAGGGGCCCCAGGAAAGCCAGGGAAGAGGCGGGGGTTCTAACCTCCGCCCCTTCCCTCCCAGTGCTGGGTTTCCTGGGTGCTCCGCAGCTGCAGAGCCCCCAGGAAAGCCAGAGAAGGGGTGAGGGTTCTAACCCCCGCCCCTTCCCTCCCAGCGCCAGCTTCTCCTCCCAGCCCTTCCCTTTGAGCCCCAGCGGGTGCTCAAAGGCAAGCCAGCATTCAGCTCAAAGGGAAGAGGCATGGGCGCTCTTTGCTGCCGGCCACCACCCCCACCTTCTATCCCCCCCAGGGGGGAGGGGGAGGGTGGGCAAGCTCTGCTGCCGCCTCCTGAGCCCCACTGGGTGCTCTTCACTGGTGGTGGTGGTGGGGAGGCAGCAACAGTGGCGGTAGTGAGGGGCTTTTCATGGGGGGGCAGGGGGGCATTTGGCACCCCTGTGGGCCTGGTGCCCTAGGCGAGTGCCTAGCTCACCTAGTGGGCAAGCCGGCCATGGGTACAACAAGGCACTGCCAAGACATAGGACAAAAGCTAGTTTCAAGGCACTGTGGTACCAGCAAAGATCCAGTGGATTTCTGTATAGTACCTCATCAATCCACCCTTCCTGCTGACTTGAGCAGAACCTGAATTCTGGAAAGTCTCAGAGTTCAGCTCTCTCCTCTTGAATAGACCAGACACATGGGATGATCCGGATGCCTGGCATACACCCTGCATCTGGTCTGGGCTTCTGCCAGGGTTGCCAGCCTTCCAGTGGTGGCTGGAGTTCTCCAGAGATTGCAACTGATTTCCAGGCTACAGAAATCATTTCACTTGGAGAAAATGGCCACTTTGGAAGGTGCACTGTATGGCATCTTATCCCACCTCAGACCCCACCCTCCTCAGGTTCAATCCCACCCCCAAACCCCACCCTTCTCAGGCTCTACCCCCAAAATCACCACATAGTTCCCAGCCTGGATCTGGCAACCCTAGGGTCTGCTTAATTTTCTCTGCTCATGAGATGCTAAACGTGGTTATGGGAATTCCAGAGGAGAACAGCTCCAGCCAGGGGGCTCCTAGTTCCCCACCTCAACAGAAGGCTCCTCCTGGGTGGCTTGGGGCTTCTCTCTGGGGGAAGCAGCTCCCCTTAGTTCTCTGGTGTGGGAGAGTTATCCTTTAAAGAAGTTCCATACAACTCTAGCACTGGTTTAGTGTAGGTACTGAGTAATTCTTGTTTATCCAAAAATAACCACGAGGATGCTTGATTTGTTCCCCCAGTGTCAGCAGAGATACACTGAGATATGTTTGAAAATTCCTGTTGAGAGCACTTAATGCTTCCATTAAAAGAATATTACACTACTGACAACCAAATCAAGTTAGGCACTTTATTCCTCATTCCCATACCATAGCCATATCTGTTTCAAGTCACTGCTTTCACTGCCGATAACACTAGGAAAGAATTGAGACAAACGCAGAAATTCCAGGCCTTTCTATTCCATTATTTCTTTTGTTGATAAGATTTGCCCTGTTGTTCAAATCAGGTCTTACTAAAATTATGAAGCATTTGGGAGAAAAAAAGCAGACTAGTATGGCACCGCTGGAGGCTATGATAGAGAAGATCTCCACAGCTACCATGTTTTTCCCTTTGGTGCTCAGGTAAGATGGAACAAAGGAGACCCAGACACTGCAGAAAACCAACATGCTGAAAGTGATCAACTTGGCTTCATTGAAGCTGCTGGGCAACTTCCTGGCTAGGAAAGCCACACTCAAGCTAACAAGGGCCAGAAAGCCCATATAACTCATTGCACAATAAAACATGACCATAGTCCCTTCATTACAGGCAACTATTATTTCTCCAGGGACTGAGCTAAAGTCAAGATGCGGAAATGGAGGCGAAGTTCCCAGCCACACAGTACAGATACAAACTTGAATGAAAGAACAGATGACAACAATGCCATTTGCCAGTTGCTTTCCTACCCATTTTCTGATCCTGGTTCCTGGCTGAGTGGCTATGAAAGCCAGGACAACAGTGATTGTTTTTGCCAAGACACAAGAAAGAGCCACTGAGAATACAAGGCTGAAAGTAGTCTGGCGGAGAATGCAGGACACCTTCCCTGGTTGGCCAATGAACAGCAGGGAGGAGAGGAAGCCAAGCAGGAGGGAGATTAGGAGAGCATAGCTGAGACTCTGGTTATTGGCTCTGACTATGGGGGTCTCCTGGTGCTTTATGAAGATTCCTATAACCACCACAGTCATCAGAGCAAAGAAAAGGCCCAAAGTAACCAAAACAGTTCCAAGTGGTTCTTCGTAAGCCAGGAAGCTTAGACTTTTGGGGATGCATTGAGTTTGGCCTTGGTTTGGATGCTGGTCTTCAGGGCACTTGTCACAATCATTCACATCTGAAAATATAAGGCACAGCCACTGATTCCCCAATACATTTTAATGTGCGCCAAGTCCTGCAGAAATTCTGTGGGTAACCATGGCTTTCAAAGGGAAAGAGACAAAAGAATGGAGGACAGGTTCCTCCATAGCTATCAGCCCTAAACAGAACCTCCATGTTCAGAGTCAGTAATCCTCCAAATATTAGCTGCTTAGGAGGGCAACAACAGGGCAAGGTGGGCCCTATGTGCTTGTGGGTCTTCTAGGGCATCAAAACTGGCCATTGTAGCTCAAAATACTACTTCAAAATGCAGCTCTTGGAGGCCCAAGGAATCTCAGAGAGAACACAAGGGGCAAATTTGAGGGTATGTGTCGTAGAAGTGAAAATCGGCAAAGATCACCCCCTACTTTCATGAGAAGTTTACCTTGGGAACCAAATCAGTACAACAAATAGCCACTCTTCCCCTGCCATCAGGCTCCCCCTTCAAAAAGCAACTCGTTTTTGTGAAAAATAATCCTTATTGAAAATGTTCACAGAACTACATAATATGTCATTCTGCCCTTAAACTGGGAGTATCTGTGCCCACCCATGTTCACTGGATGACTTTGACCCTGTCACACTCTATCTCTCAGCTGTAATTAATTCACAAGGTTATAGTAAGGATAAGACTGGGGTGTGTTTGTGGAATGTATGCTACTGAGATCATTGGAAGAAGGGTATTATTCTAAAGTAATAAATATAAGTATAACTTAAAAGGCTTGCATGGGTGGATTTTGCTTATAACATTATCCTCTGACTATCCTGCTACATCGCCGTGATATCCCTCATATTTAATATTCAGTACCATCACCATAACCCATCATTCATGACATCTCTGTAGTGCAAAGCAATTCATTGCCTACCTTCTTGACCAGAAATCGTCCCGTCTGAGCATGGAGCACAATCGAAACAGCAAAATGGTTTCCCTTCCTGCACTTTTCTGCTAAAACCAGCACGGCAGCTGTCTGTACACACAGAATGGGGTACTTTCTGACCATAATAAAAATGACAGAGTGTTTTGCATCTAAATATATATATTTAAGATATTTCATCTCACTGGTTGATCAACATGTTGACACAGGCAAAATGGAGCAGAGGAGGGCATTTAGGCTGTAAAATACATAACACGGGCTATGGCAGAATGGGTCTGCTCTGGCCTGCAGGCCCTCTTCTACCTTGCCCTCCAAGATTTTCCCAATATCTGGAGGGGCTTTTCTTTCTCTCTCAGATAACCTGCCACCACCACCTGACCACCTGTATGGAATTACCCGCTGGGAGGGTCAGGACTCACAGTTTTCCATCCAAGTTCTGAGGCCTTGCCTCTGTGTATCCCACACTGTCCAGAGGTTGGTCACCACAGGACAGTTTACTTGGAGGAATAGCTGGTTGCCAATCCCCTGCCTCCACCCCACCCCCCCTGGTGCTCTTTTTAAAATAGCATGTCCAAGATTGGGGAGGTCTGTGTAGTACAGAGAACCACTACCAGCATCAAAAGTTATAAAGTATCAATTAAAAAGAAAATATCACAAGCATACTTTTAGCACAGCACTAGATCGAGCAAGGGATCCAAACGAAACAGGTACAAATTAAATCCTCTTTCCCTCTCTCTTATACATGCCTTATTAGTTTTTAAAACATAGGACAGACTCTGTTAGCTGTTAGCCATAGCAGGCCTGTTCTGCCACACAGGCATATGAACACACTTGAAACTGCCTTATACTGAATCAGAACGTTGGTATATCAAGGTCAATACTGTTTACTCTGACTGGAAGTGGCTTTCTGGTGAGGTCTTTCTAAACTGCTACCTGACCATTTTAACTGGAAATGCTAGGGATTCAACCAGAGAACTTCTGCATGCAAAGCAGATGTTCTACCACTGAGCCACTGCTATTAGATTTCACATTGGTAAGATCAAACACTGCTTTACAATCTGTTATCACCACTCAGTGGAATAATCCAATAGAGTTTCTTTTGAAACTGAGAAAATTATTAGGAACCATTTTCATTTCTCTTGGAGGGCTCAAAAATGACTTGAGGAGCTCACCTGCTTGAACCTGCTGTGCCAGGTGATCTTCTCTTTATCAATAGTGAACTCTTTGCCTGGTGAAGCCAGTGGATCCATCCTTCCAACTTTCACTCTTTGGAAGGACTGGTTTGGGAAAGTGACCCAGTTGATAATATCAAATCCAAACTGTAACTCTCCGTTCCTGAAAAAGATATTGTCCCCCACGGTGTTGTTAAAGGAGATGTTCTTCAGGAAATAGTGGAGCTAGGACCAAAAAACAAACAAACAAACACAAGTTTATGTCTTAGGCCCTTCATACAGAGGCTTACAAAGTATTGTCCTCCAAGAGTAGAATTTTCTCACCCTTCACAATTGTTTTAGTGCACAGGCATAAATATACACACATTTCACAATTGGATTATTGGCAACTCTTCACCACTCACTTCTCTTTCCATAAAGCATCTCTTAATATAAATAAAGCATTGGTACTGGAGTAATTTTGAGAGGCAGAAATATTTATTTAGGCATGCCAATCTATCAGATTCGATTAATGACTATTATATATGAATGAAGTAGAAGCAGAATAGAGTTGACAACTTGTAGTAGATCATTATTAAAGAATTTTAAGTGTATGCCTATTCAATAAAAACAATCAATAAAAAGCTTGTAACTAATTCGTAAGATTTGAAATTAATAAAAAAATAATTTTTAAAAAATAAAGAAGAGCTTCTTAAGAGTTTCTTAAGAGCTTCTTTAGTCCCATAAAAATCTTTGTTTGCTGTCCCCTTCACAGATAAGTTATTTTAACACACTACTATTCTGATACGGGGTGGGGGGGGATAAATTGGTTTTCTTTTATAAGCAATGATTTTTGGGTCCATATTGAGCCATATGTTGCAGACCTCTGCAGTGAAGGTTCAGTAATAGGTAAACTACTAATGGTGTGGCCTAGACTTGTACCCTAACCCTTTCCCTGCATCCATCCAGGACAGACCTGGAAGTTTAGCAAAGCTCTCCCTGCTGATGTCCATGACCTGTTATCTTGCTTGCCAAGGGAACTTAAGAATATTTTTCCTTGTGATCAGGCTTGCTCTACGAATTTCCTCTGAGAGATTGAATCCATCTAGAACAGCTAGTGTGGGGTAGTGGTTCAAGTATTGGACTGGGCTCTAGGAAAAATAGTTTCAAGTTCCTGGTCTGCTGTGGAAATTTGCTGGATGTCCTTGGGCCAGTCATGATCCCTCAGACTAACCTGCCTCACAGAGTTGTTCTGGTGAGGGTAAAATGGAAGAGAGAAAAACATATTGTAAGCTGCTTTGGTCCCCTCAGGTGTAAAAGTGGGGGATAATTATACTAATTACAAAAAATATATATTTCAAAATATTATAGATTTTTTGTCAAAGGCTTTCATGGCCAGAGTTCATTAGTTGCTGTAGATTTTCCGGATTGTGTGGCCGTGGTCCTGGCATTGTAGGACCTGACGTTTCACCAGTAACTGTGACTGGCATCCTCAGAGATATAACACAGAAAGATGGAGTACTCTCTGTGTCAAGGTGGGAAGAAAAATGGTACGCGGGTAATTTACATCTACCTTGGAAGGTGGGGTAGGGCTGAGTCATTATCTTGTATGAGTTCCCCAGGCTACGAATATGCCAATGGAGGAGCTATCCTGAGGAGGTTCTTTTGTCTATGGATTGTTTGCTGAGGAGGTTTCCTGTTTCCTGATGAGGTTCTTTTGTATGTGGATTGGCTGTTGAAATTCTGATCTTATCTGTAGTAACCTACAGACTCAGCCCTACCCCACCTTCCAGAGTAGATATAAATTACCTGCCTACAATTTTTCTTCTCACCTTGACACAGAGAGTACTCCATCAGGTCGTACAATGCCAAGACCACAGCCACATAACCCAGAAAACCTACAGCAATTCTAATATTATAGATTATTCATATCCTACCTCTCAGCAAAAAAGGGGTTTCTGAGACAGTTAACAATAACAAAATAAAATAACTTGTTAAAAATAACACTTTAAAAGTGGTAACATTTTCACAATAACAATGCAGCATCCAATCAATATGAAGAACCATATGTGGTGGGGGAAGAGACATTTAAAACCAAAAGCCTGGGGGAGCAAAAAAAAAAATTAAACAGCCTTCTAAAGCCTTGTGAGTTACAGAGCAGAAATTCCCAATTCCAGCTTAGAGAACATTTGACCAGTCAATATACCAAACATTATTGATGAGTCAAATGCTAGTCCGATGTGGGATGCTGTTGCCATAATTACAAGATCAACTGCTGATCAACTTCCATGGACCCAGGTAAAGCAACAGGAAGGAAAGCACCACCAAGAGCGTCCTGCAGAGAAAACAGATACCACTTTGAAAAACCTCAACTGCCCAAAAAGTAGGGGGGAAAACACTGGAATATTCAAGTAGAGTAACCTTCCACTTGAGGAGCCACTGCTGAACTGTGGGATGTACTGATTCCATACACAACCCTGACCTAATAGAGATGTATCTCTCAGGAGGCTTTACCTGCCACGGCTGAATATTCTGAAATAGCATTCTGTCCTCATGTACGGTTGCTTTGCCTTTGGCTCTGAGAGAGCACATGGCATGTAAGGCATACACCACAGCATAGACTGCATTGTAGACACTGTAGCTGTGGCCTGACATGCTCATTTCAAAAAGCAGCCCCGGAAGGGTCTCCAGCTTCTCTTCTCCACTGCAGGTTTCATCACTCCCCTCGTTTGCATGAGATGGTGGAAGCAGGCATCCGAAAGCTTGTTCCCAGAACTCCCTGACAAAACCATCTCGCTTAAGCAAGTTGGCATTTCTGTGCCGAACAAATTTGTGAAAGTCAGGCATTTCCTTTGTGTGAACCGCAAAGGAGAAGGCACCGTGGAAGAGCTGGATGTCAGGCATTTTATGGAAGCTGTACGATGACAAATCCCACTGGGCAGTTGTAATCCACACTTTGTTGATGGGGATCCTTGTAGTGAATTGATTCTCCGCTAGCATCAGCTGGAGTCCAAAGGTTGACTGGATATTGCCATAGATGACCATCACGTTGGATTTGCTTCTGATCAGAACTGAAGATGCCTTACGCAGCTGGTCTATAAATTCAAAAACTCCCGGAATGAAAGTCATTTGGGGTGTTCTTTCCAGGAAGGCAAAACAGATGCCATTCTCAGAAAACTTTGGCAGCAAAGATTGCACAAGCATCTCCCCATAATCATCCTCCACAGCAAGAACCCCAACCCATGTCCACCTGAAATGCAGAAGCAATTGGACAATCCCAGTATGCTGATGGGCTTCACTGGAAACCATCTGGTAGAAAGAAGGGGACTGGGTCTTACCGCTTGGCACAGCAGCAAAGGATCCATAGAGGAGCTAAAATGAAACATACGGATTTTTTTTCTTTTAGGAGTTTGAGTTGAGTATTTACACACTCGTAATCTACTTCTCCCTTAAATCTACTTCAATAAAATCCAGATTCCTTTTACAAGTATTTATAAATGAGCCAGTGGTGGTGTTTTGCTGTCTGATGTGGTGATAATAGCCACACACGTCCCACACTTTACCACTGCTGATATCACCCCCCACCCTTAGGGCTTATCGTTTAAGCAATTTACAAATATATTAAACCAACAAACAGTATGAAACACCATTTCTTCATCCTGTTGGGTGCCCTGCCATGGGCTAATTGGGTGATGTATGTGTGTGAAGGAATGTGCTTTGCCTTGCAGCTGCAATATCTCTGCAGCCTCCCTTATCTTCACCTGGCCTTGACTGCCTAGTCGGCTAGGTGTGATGCGCCCCAATCTCCCGCGTGCCTCTGAACCATTATGTGCCTCCCTGTCGTTTTTCCTGTTTCCCCATTGGTTCCCAGGTGTCAGAGGGGTCTGTATGAACCCCCTATAATTGCCATAGCCATTTTGTATTCTTCATTCCTGACACTAACGTTATCGACCGCTTCACTTGGCTCTGATCAAAATAAAGCTTTGCCTGTTTAAGGACCTGCTGTTGTATTGAGTTATTGGAGTGCCTGGCACATCCATCGCAAATGTTTTGCAGCACCATGGTTGTTGCTATATCAGGGATTTTACCTTTTCATACATTTTCAGTACAATTGTAAGCATGGATACTCAGAAGTAAGTTCCATTAAATTCAATGGGACTTACTCCCTAGTAAGTGTGCTAAGGATGGCATCCTTAGTGTAGGAAAGAAGCATGAAATATTTACAATTAAAAGTGTGTGTTTTTTCTAAGTTTACCCTGTCCACTTTCCATGTTAATGATGGGAGATGCTGCCTTTCCATAGCCCACTTTCAATGTTGCAATGTAGAAGAGAAGAGAGAACAGAGTGGATTTATAACCCACCCTTCACTCGGAGTCTCAGAGCAGCTTACAAACTCCTTTCCCTTCCCCTCCCCACAACAGACACCCTGTGTGGTAGATGGGGCTGAGAGAGCTCTTTCAAGAACTGCCCTTTGAAGGACAGCTCTTGTCAGAACTATGGCTTGCCCAAGGTCATCCAGCAGCTGCATGTGGAGGAGTGGGGAATCAAACCTGGTTCTCCCAGATTAGAGTCCGCACACTTAACCACTACACCAAACTGGCACTACAACTCTGATCCAAGAGCAAAGGGGAGGAGCTATCCTGAGGAGGTTACTACAGATAAGATTAGAATTTCAACAGCCATTCCAACGTCCAATCCAATGTTATCCAACGTCCTCAGTTTTCAATAACCAAAGCCATTCTTACTTGACTATGAAGATCTGAGTCAATTCCACTTGGGTGGAATATAGGAAGCTGCCTTAAATTAAACTAGAACCCATCTTCATAAGATCCTAATGCTTCTACTCAGGTTGGCAAGAGTCTCTCCAAAGATTCAGCCTTGTTGCTTGAGAAACTTGTGACTCAATATGCCAAGGGCTGAACCCACTACGTGCAAAACATGTGGGCTGTCCCAGACTTATAGTCCTTCCTTGACAGAGAAGTGAAAGGAACTATCAGTGAGCACCCACATCTTCTTTGAGAAACACACCCAAATAAATTATTCCCCTTTTTTTAACCTGGCTTTGCTCCTTATTCATCAGGGCTTCTGCTTCTGACTATTTTCTGCTCTCTGGACCACCTAACCACTCCTGGAAAAATAACAGGAAAGAGAATAAGAGGTTACATGTGAAACTACCATGTCCTGTGCACTACCTGTGGGATCATGTAGATGCTCAAGATGGTTGCTATCTGGATGGACGTTTCTGAATGCAGGCCACCAACAACAGCCATCAACTTCTGTCCATCACAACCGTAGTTGGGGAGAGTTTCATGCCCAGCAGAGAGCAATTTCAGGATGGCCTGATAAGTCATCCGTGCATCCAAGTCGCTATCATAGATGCGGAGTCCCAGAGAGACATTTGGCAAGAGCCTGGGATTGTCATTGATTTCATTCACTGCAAATGCCAAGGCTAGAACATGCTGGTAGTTCTTAGTCACCACGCTGCAATGGAAGTTATGTATTACATCACGGAAATATTCTGCCATGAATTAAGCCATTTTCCCACAACTTCTAAAGTACATTTCAATTGTAATTCACAGAAGCAATTTCAAATCTAAATGCGCTGGATCCGTCTCAGGCTCCCCTCCTTAGGACTGCCCCTGTCCCACAGGGCTTTTGTCCATGCAAGTGCCATGATCCCCCAGCATAGCCTTTTGGGGTGGTCATAACCCTGTTTCACCAGGAGAAAAGCTGATTGGTTCCCCCCCCCCCATATATCCATATGCTCAGTTATCAAAAAGGATTCCAAGGCATTTTCAGTACAAGAAATCTAATGTTATTAAAATTCTGATCATTTATCACACCAGGTTTTCTTTAAAATTATCTGCCTTCCATAACATAGGAACACAGTTTGCGTCCAGTGGTACCTTTAAGACCATCAAAGTTTTATTCTGGGTCTAAGCTTTCCTGTGCATGCACACTTCTTCAGATACCTGAAGCTTGTACCCAGGATGAAACTTTGTTGGTCTTAAAGGTGCCATGGGCTCAAACTTTGTTCTGCTGCTTCAGACCAACACAGCTACCCCACCTGAATCTTCCGTAACTCATGTCACTCACAAGAAACCCACACTCATTCTCAAACAAAAGGATTCTCATTGCGCCACTACTAAAGAGCTAACAACAACCTTGCAGCTATAAGTGTATGAAATAATGTCATCGTTTTTCTTCCTCAGTCCTTTATCTGTCATTAGTTTTTATGGTATATCAATGTTACTATCAACAAGCGGTTGAACCTTTTTGGTCCCCAAACAGAACTGTGTTTTTAATAAAACAGCTAATGTCCTCTCTATGTCTTGAAACATAGCCGTTGGATCAAGGAAAATTTTTCCTCAATCTTGCCCACCTCTCCATCTTACTTCAGCCTCCATCCCACATGGCTTTTGTCTGGGCAAGTCCCACAAGCCCCCAGCATAGCCTTTCTGGTGATCAACCCCCACCCCTTTTTCACCAGTGGAAACATGGCTGGATCTAAACCCAGGGTATTTCATCCCAGCAGAAATGTTCTCTAACAAAGTATACCATAAGTATTGATTTTGAGCACAAATGTGATTGATCAAACCCAATGGGAAACAAGGCACTCTTATGGAATATAGATATTATTGGGGACCCACATGGCAGCAAATGTCTGTGCTGGACTGGCATGACTTGTGATTGACCAAGCCAACCGCAGTCCACCAACTATGTATGGTGGCCCAACAGATGTTTAATAAAACCTTCTGGTTTTTATTATCTTCCTGACACAGTGCATGGCTTTGGGGCTGCTTTTCGCTCAGTGGGTCACAAAGTAGGCTGGTCTGTTTCAAGGAAGCAAAACAAGAGAGTGAATATTACAGATGGACCTGAACAGGTAGAGATTCAAATCTATACAAGCGGTCAGCTGGACTCTTGCTAAAGTAGTATTAGCCATTTGAGTGAAACAGAACAGCAAGTGGCTGTAATGATCTCAGCCTCACTATTAACCAAGCTTGTCAGAAGCAAAGGTCCAAAGATGTCCACCATGAAGACTAAAGGTGGCTAAGTCTACAATTCTATGGACATTTCTCCTGGGAGTAAGCTCCAATGAATAACATGGGACTTACTTCTATGTATAACTGCTAAGGACCGCTCCACCTGATCGACCATTTGAGCATGCATTATTCAAATAAATGAAACTTCTTACACAGGATGGTTTAAAAACCAGTTGTTAGGAAAGATGGTGAAGTTTTCCCATTCCCAAAGCACAAGGTGCTGAGAAGTAATCCCACCTATGATGATATCACCAGGTTCATAATAGTCATGTGGATGCTGGAGGGAAATATCAGTGGCACACTTGACATTCTGTGGCACACACATGGACTGAGGCATCCAGATCAGCATCAGCAATATCCTTCTGAAACCAAACATTCCCCTTCAGACACTGTTCACTTGGCCACAGAATGTTTCTCTGAAGGTTAAAAAAAAAAGCACTTGAGTGTCACGTGGCTTTTTGGACAAACAGCTCTAATGTAACCAAAATCCCAGTACATTCAAGGAGGCACCAGACTGACAGAGCCCCTGGTTACAAATGCTCCAGAGGGATATTTATAGCCAATTCCACATACTTTGTGTATGATCAGGCAAGAAGTCACCCCATTCTCTAAAACCCTATGCAGGTCGTGGCACAAGGGAACAACAATGGCAGTGATTTCACTAAGTACAGGGCAGGACACTCCCTGAGGTCTTCAAAGCTCTGTTGTTCTTGAGGCAGTCACAGAAACATTCTCCACAACACATATGTTGATTCACCAGCCAAACAGGGGGAAAAAATTGTTTTTTCCCTCTGGCTATTTTCCAAAACTGTGTCAGCAAGACAGTACTGTGGATCCCATCACCACCACCCCCAACACTCCAGGAAGAAAAGTTTGGAGCTTTCCTCTGACCATAGGAATCTTCCTCCATTGGAAGAGCAATTTGAGCTGGAGGAAGTTGCCTTAAGCTGAAGGAACTTCTTTCAGCCTAAAGCTGGATCCATGTCAATATTTCCACATGCTTGCACTATGCAAGCCCTGCATGCTCCTTTAGGTTCTGGAACTCAGCACACTCTTTGTTATGTGTGACACCATAGCAAGATGTATGCAGCTACTAAGTAGCTGCCCTCTGCAGGGGAACCAATGGGAAAGAGGGTAGCCAAAGAGTAGAGGGAAAATGGAGGTAGTACTGAGGACATACTGAGGAAATCAGCAGCTGCTGTGGGGACTGCACGAACAGTCACTTTACAGACAAGCTCCTCCAGAATAAACCCATTGCACTTTCCATGGTCAGCCACAGAAGCAAACAAACTTTTATTGTTAGCTCCACCTTCTAGCGCTGTCCAGAGCCCAGGCATGCGGGGGGGGAGAGAAAATGGTATACTTTGCAAGGGGTCAAAGGGGGCCTGGCAAACCTACTACCATGACATGGTCCATTTGGGTACCTGGAAACAAAACAGATTATCTATTGCTGTTAAAACAACACCTGTACTCAGTTTAGACTATGACTCAGATGTCCAACAAATAAATGCAGTTGGTCCAATTCTGCATCATCGCGAATCACCATTGCTAGGAGAAACATCAGCAGAAGACCTCAGGCTCTTTACCCTGTTTGTCAGCCCTCCAGGGCAGCTGGTTGGCCACTAAGAGAAACAGCAGGCTGGATTAGATGGACCCCACTGGCCTGATCCAGCACAGCTCTTCTAATGTTCTTATAGTACCAGGAATGACTTCATTTGCAGATATCACTAGAGAGCTGCTGCCAGTCTGAGGAGACCATACTGATTCTGATGGACCGAGGGTCTGATCCAGTATAAGGCAGCTTCAGGTGTGTTCATCTTTTAGATGCAGTGTGTCTTTCTCACTCCAGAGAGTGCTGACCCATTGGTTCTTTGGAAATTGAGTAAATTAAAAAATAAAGTAAGAGGTAACACAGCATAAACAATGACTGAACAAGTTGCATAAGTGTTCTTTTCATCTTTTGTGTTGTCTGTAGCTAAGAGAAAACTTCAGCACCCTTTAATAAACCAGTCTGCAAAGGATTTGAAAATACCCACTGAGCAGGGAACCATGGGCGAGATCCGACCAGCTTTTTTCCTGTTGAGAAAAGGTCCTCTGCAACCACTCAGAAAGGCTGGGTTGGGGATCATGGGAGTTGCATGGACAAACAACATGTGGGACAGGGGGATGTGATAAGGATGAGAATCAGGTGAGGCTGAGCAAAAAACCTGGCTGGAGCCCACCCCATGGGCTGGATCCAACCAACTTTTCCTCTGGGGAAAAGGAGTTGGGATTCCCTCTGAGCACCAAAAAAAAAACAATACAAGAGATCATGGGTTCTTCATGGACAAAAAGCAATGTGCAACGAATGCTGACATAAGATGGAAAATTGGGTGAGACTGAGGAAAAATGGTGGCTGGATCCAACCCAGTTGCATTACCATGCCACCAGGAACAACATAGGGAGACACAACGGTTTTTCTGTGGGTGCATGGACTAGGGTGCCTTGCACCAAACTCTACCTTTGGAGTATTTATGGGAGGGCTGGCATTTGAATATGACAAAACATGATCACATTTTCACATGGCAAAACCACATGTAAACTTGTGTCCCCACCAGCAAAAGGGGGTTGCATATTCAGGGGGCAGCTTGCTTCCTTATTCCTAAAGAAAGACATTTATTGTTCTGAAGAAAGATTCAGGACAGCCATTCCTTGCTACTGCTTTTCAGAACATCAGCACTGGCATGTTCCAAAGTAAATATTTGAGAAGTTGCCTGCAACGAGTCACATTGTAAATACTATGGTGTGGGGAAATTTTATGTCACAACCTTACTCTTGACAGAAGGACACAAAGCTAATGTTTAGGTTACAACTGATCTGCAAACGTACTTTCAGTTTCACTTGGGGGGGTGCTTAAAAGCTTCTTCCTGGAATGTTTCTGAAATGGCTTTTAGTCTCATATTCCTGGAACACAAGCCATGCTTTCTATTTATTCATTATTTCCTTTATAGTCTGTCTTTCTAGCAAAGACTGAAGGCAGATTATAGAAACTAAAAGCCAACAATAAATACCATTTACTAACTTTCAACCAATATTTAAAAACTAAAACAGAAAATATTTCATAAAAATGTTCTCCTAAAAAATCCATTTTATACATTCTGACAGATTATCAAAGGGTTTTTTTTTTTTTGGGGGGGGGTGTCTATCAGGTAGGCTATTTCACCAAGTAGGGGCCACCACAAAGAATGCTTGAGTGTGGGTGGCCACTGAGCTTACCTGCTGGCATGATTACACCTTCCAAAGGTCTTGCTCATTGTTGTGTAGTGGGTTAGATGCATGGAGAAACCACAGAGACTGATGTAGTGATCAGCACGGTTTACTGGTACACAACTTGAACACCGAACCCTGGCCATGTGGCCAACTATATACAGCACCTGGGAACACCCCTAGATCCTACTGTTGGGTTTAAACCTCCCGCCACAGTCTCTATTGGTTCCCCAAGAGAAAGTCCAGGAGCCTAGTCCCTATTATTCCCAGGGAGTTAAGCTCACCATTACTTGCGGGCGCCTAGTGGCAGCCAGCGGACATAACACTCATGCTAGTGAAATTGTCACAGTAGACCATAACAGGAGAAGCAATATGGCAAGATATGTGGGTCCCGGGCTGTGAAGAACTTTATAGTATGGGATGGGCAAGATGCCTCTTTGATGACTTGCAGCTGTGTGATTGTGTGGATGGCTTCGGATGTGACAAAGACGAGCGAGGGCAAGAAACAGGAACATTTGATAAATCCTGTTTTCCCCACTTCAGAAGAAGAAGAGAAGAATGAACCGATTACTATTTTTATTGGATCTTGTTTAAAACCAGCCTACCTTCCCACTCCACCTCTGGACTTCTGTTGTGAAAGCAAAAGCGTTGGCCTAGCAGATGTACACTTTAATGCAGATAGATAGATAAGTTCTATTGTCTTGGCCATAGGCCATAAGAAGTCACACCATGGTTAAGTAAAGAAATACATCAGACTATAAAATGACAATGTAGGCACTAAGAATATCAGTAACTGCATAAAATCCTGTACTCATTGTACTTTGAAAAACAGAACTTCAGTAGAGCCCACAAATTCTTCATGGCAGCAGCTTTTACCGATGTAAGGTGAGGGCGCCAGGAGCCCGGACACCTTTAAGGCCAATATTCATTCAGGTACAAGCTCTCCCTCCTCTCTGAGGGCAGATCTATGCGTTCCCCCCTTAGCTAGCAATCCAAAAGAGTCCAGTGGAGTCTGAGCAGTGGGTGTTGCCTTCTGACACACTTCTGGTGATGCCCAGGGTGTGTGGCATATGCAAACAAGTTATGCTAATGAGTTGTGCTAATGAGCTCCTGCACCTTTTTTTCTACAAAATGACCCCTGGTCATGATCAGACAGGCACTTCAATCCGCTGTTGCCTTGCCTCTAATAGAGCCAGATTATTTCATTACAGAGAATCCTGACCAGACTCACCCCTTTTAGCACTCTTGAAAGCAATTTTACTGGCTGTGGAATGATCAGACAGCACCAAGCACAGAGTCAGCCCGTTGACCATTTTTTTTAGAAGTTTGTCCTAGAAACATGCCCACAAACAGGGATGAGCCTTCTGGGATGTATATAGTTCATGGGGCTGTCAGCCATTACTTTTAAAAGATTTCCCTTTGAGTATGTGCAAAAGCACTTGCTGGGAATGCTGGGATATGGAGTTCACTGCCATCCTCCCTCTAATCTTTTCAATTTACCCCTTTCCCAAATGAAATTAAAAAGCTGCAGAACAGGGGTGTCTTTCTTTGAGAGTTTTTCAAAAGAAAACAAGGTATTGATCAGGCTCCCCCGGGGGGGGGGGAGAGGTCCGTATATATAGTCATGCAATCCTCGCTAACAGGTGGGGGGATGGAAGCTGGAAAACAAGAGATCAGTAGGACCTGCCTGGTGGCTTGGATGCACAACAGAGTGACTGGACGACAGGAAATTCATTTTGGAAGCAGCTCAGACCAACAGGACTGGGCTTTCTCAGGTATCAAAGAAATGTGGGGCAAGGGGAGGGGGGAATGGAACTCAGATGACTGGGGCACGACAGACAGATGTTGCTGTCTCATCGTGCACTTTAAATACATTAGGGAACAGCAAGGGCAACGGATCAAATTGCCCGTGTGAACGCGGCCACAGTCAATGTATATGGATAAGACAGTGTGAACAAGGCATTCTGGGGGTGATTACAATTCTGGCTGCATCAAGAACCCTTCATAGCAGCATCTTCACTGATGTCCACACCTCAATGTGTGTGGGGAGGGGGGAAAATGGGTGGGGAAAAAGAAGGGAGGGATGGAAATGGCATTCCCCCTAACAGCACAGTGGGATCTACATGGGCTTACCAGATGAGTGTCCTATTTCAGGAGAGGACCAAGGGGAGGAGAATGATTGCTGTGCACCCTGGGCACATCTGCATTTTGGATGGTAGGATCCTAAAGGGACATGAGTGTATTCAATACTAGGGAAACATAGGGGTGCACTCCATGGGAAAAGGTTGGGGGAACTGTTTGGACACTTAGTTTCAGGTCTCCTCTGGCTCCAACTTGATTTTCCCACCTGCTCCCACAGGCAATGAAGGAGGTTGAACCTTGGGGGCCTGCCACTTATTGGGAAGATGGTTCTCCAGTCCTCCAATACTTTATAGAATGCTGCCTTCTCTCCTTTGAATTTGGTGTGGCATTGGGAGGTAGTGCGTGGGTGGCCAGCCTCTGTGAGTGCCCTGGTCACCTCCTCATAGAGGGTAATGGTCTCCATGTGTGTGCTGGTCAAGAACCGCAATCCATATTCCTTCTCATGAAGGAATCTGAGCATTAGCTCTAATTCCTCCTGCTGTCCAAATACCCTGCTTTGCACAAACATCAATGCTGGAAGAGTTTTTTTGCTAGAGTGCTTGTGAGCGTACACGGTTTGGCTTAGGCAATGCACGCGCACTTGGCCAAACACCTGCCTGGAATAAAACAAGGAAAGGGGGGTGTTTAAAGTTTTTTGCAAATAAGCATGGAGCGGCAAGGCTGATTGAGAAGGTAAACACTCTATCCGCATCAGTTTTCATTATGTTTTGCTGCATTCCGTGCAAAGTCTGACCTTCTCCTCTGCCCTCCTCAAAGGAGATCTTGATAATTTTGAGGGCAGTGGTCAATCCCCCTCAAGTCACCTTGGACCTTTCCCATTGTCTTCCTTCAGGGCATAAAGGTTTGAGGGTGCACATAAAGGTTGATTGAGGGGTCTCTTGTGGGCCTTCCTGTTGGTTGGCAGTGCTGGCAGGTAGCCATATCACTAAAAGAGACTTCAGCATCAGCTCCCTGGCTGGATTTGATGACACTACCCAGCTCTATATTTCTTTATCCAAATATTCTGATGATGTAATAGAGGTTCTGAATCACTGCCTGGCTGCTGTGATTAAATGTCCAAAAGTGATCAAAATGAAACTGAACCCTGGAAAGTCAGGAGTGGAAAGTGGGATCCCAGAGCAGAATTGGGAACCCTTGTAGGGTATGCTCGAGGTGGAAAAGTGTACATGGTTATGAATCCTAAAATGTCTTCGGTTAGAGTGTGCAGTGTGGTGCATATTAATGAAAGCAATGTAGTCCAAGCATCTAAGCAAATATAGTCCACCTCAAAACCTCATGCCCCACTCCAGGGTACTACTCCTAATGGAAGGTGGTTGGCCATTTAGGTGGGATGGGGACTCCAGTAAAAGGTGGCTCGGGGGTGCTTTTGAGTAAAGAATTTACTAAACAACAACTATAAGCAACAAAACATGTTAGTCAAACACTGGAATCAACTCTATAACCAAAACTCACAAATACCAACATTTATAAACAGCCAGGAGACCATCAAATGGATGCTCAACTCAACAAATGGTTGCTGCTGTAATAGCATTATAAGTACAGCAAAATAATTGGTGTTGGCAGGGGTGTGACTTCAATGTCTTCATTGCCTCTGCAACCGATGACTGATTGCAGCACGCACTGCCTTCCTCTCCTCCTGGTGCCTTTCATTCCCTCTAGGCTGGGGGTGGTTCGAGTTAGGAGTAGGATGTTCCTCAATGGGTGGGACATTCACTTAGCCACACTTCTCGCAGATATTGTGCAGGAATGTGCAAGCACATATGACAAAGTTTACATTATGCTCCATTACTGGCAGCTTGGCCCCCAGACACCTCCGGGGAGCCTTTAGCCGACCAAAGGCGCACTTCACAATGTTCCCTGCCCTGCAGTGCACCCTGTTGAAGGCTGCCTGTTGTGATGTTAGGGAATGCGTATACAGAGTGATCAGCCACCATAGCATGGGGTAGGCAGCATCAGCCAGAATTAGTGGCAGGATCGGGGTAGGCGGCATCAGCCAGTATTAATGGCGGGATCTGTACCCCTTCAATCATGATGGTTGGATTTCCAGGGACAAGGGCTCCTGCATCCATGGTGTCTATTATTTTAAAAGTGCAACAACATGAGGGCATCGTGGCTCTTTCTGTTTTTACCAACACTCACATCTGTGAAGCATCCAAGGTGGTCCACTATCCCTTGGAGGAGCACTGAATAAAAGTTTTTCCGGTTAACGGATTCAGTGGCTTGCCAAGGTGGTGCATGGATCTGAATGTGGCAGCCATCGATCGCTCCCATGCAGTGTGGAAAGCCCAACTCACCAAAGATGAGAATAACCTGGCCAAAATAAAAGATAACAACAGAGTTCAAGCCGACAGTACCTTATTATATACTGAATTCTCAGATAAAGTCATCAGTGTTGCATAATTACTGGTGGGCAAGATTGCATGTTCTATCCTCCCCAGATATAATTCTGTCGGTATATGCAGCATGGCCAATCAGGCAGCTATAGTTTGTTTGGTGGTAGTTTTTTTCCATACTGCTCAGGAAATGACAGTGGTCCCTGGGTCGCACTGGCATCCTGGTTCAGGCTCTCACTGGAGGCCAGCACTGGGCTATGAACCCTAGACCAAACCACTGAAAACCCCTCTCTAAGGTCATCATCCACCTCATCTCTGTAGGTTGAGGCACAAAGGTGATGTGATCTCTTAAGCAATCGTCCTTCGTTCCAAACTGGGCTCTCCCACTAAGAGCTGCAGTTTACTGCAGTTCACTCTGGCCAGTAAAGTGAGTCTTGCCTAAATGTTCCATGAAGAACTTGCTGAGCCTCGTAGTTTCACTTTCCATTTTCTGTGCAGCTGGGATGTGTCTGAAAATACCATAAAGCGGTCCCCATCACCACTTGCCTCCCTTGTTCAAATATGAACTTTAGAAATTGACTTGGGGTGTTTACCTGCTAGTTTTGGCATAAATGATCCTTAATGATAAAAGTGGTTCCCGAAAACGGTATTTGATGGCCTGATTGTAACTTTCCAGTAAAGCAAACAAGGCATCTGCTTTGAGGTTACACAATCCCCCTTTCTGATAGTTCTGATAAGCTCTGCTTTCTCCATCCCTATAAATATAGTGGCGAGGATGTGACTTCCCCAAATCCCATAGTTGGTGTGCAAGAAGCTTTCATGGATCCAAAGGTGAGTTGCTAAAGTATGCACAATTTGGAATTTATCCTATCAGTTTTTTCACAGGCAACAGAGAGAAGAACCCCTTTTGAACACCAAAAAAAAGTTATGCTGGGAATCAAAGGACCCACATGGACAAAAGCCATCCAGAATAGGAACTGCGGTGAGGAGAGGGATTGGGTGAGAATGTGCAGGAGCTCCAATTCTTTGTCCCAGTTGCAACCAGGTATGCATAATTTCTGGGTGACCAATGGGTACATTACCAGCATAAGATTTAGAATTAGAAGAAAAGATTGGACTTATACAGGGCTCTTTTTGTAGCAGGAACTCCTTTGCATATTAGGTGGCACATCCCTAATGTAGCCAATCCTCCAAGAGCTTACAGAGCTCTTCTTACAGGGTCTACTGTAAGCTCTTGGAGGCTACATTAGGGGTGTGTTGCCTAATATGCAAAGGAGTTCCTGCTACAAAAAGAGCCCTGGACTTATACCCCGCCCTTCACTACCCAAAGGAGTCTCAGAGCAGCTTACAATCCCCTTCCCTTCTCCACAACAGACACCCTGTGAGGTAGGTGGGGCTGAGAGAGCTCTCTCAGGAACTGCCCTTGAGAGGATAGCTCTGAAAGAACTTATGACTGACCCAAGCTCACACTTAACCACTACATTACCAGCAGCTGTGGCATAGCAGATGATGGACTGCTCTTTATTTGCCATTTTCATAGCACTTTCCAGCTTGCAAATAGGTAACTTGCTGCTTTTCAACAGTTAAGTTATGTTTGGACAGAGCCATGTGCTCAGACTCAAATGATGCATCTCACCACTAGGCTTGCCAGCTTTTCAATCCGCCCTTTCTCTGGTACGTTGAACAGCCAAATGATCTAAGCAACTAACAGGTCAGAATGTTTCTCTTCATACTGGCTGCTTCTGGAGGGTGAGTGCTGGCCTTGGCACTTGGGTGTGAGTGGGGTGGACGGGCTGCCCTTGGTGCCTACCACCCCATCTGACCCAAGTAATTAAAGCCCCCAAAGGCAAAGGAAAAATCACAGTGTCAGTACAGCACCAAGAAGACATGAACCAGGGGTCCACAAGCTGAGGGGCAACCAACAATTATTTTCTACTACCCAGATGTAAAGCTCATGACATTACCTTATACTGAGTTAATGTAAGGAAAACTAGCTGTTAAACTTCAAAAATTAAAGTTGCTATTTTAAATTTCATCTGAATTAACTAACATATTACTTTTTTATTGTTAAGCCATACAGTTCCAGTTTATTTTTGACATTTCAGACTAATGCAGCTACCCCTGTGGAATGTTATTAATGTTGTACCTCATTGGCTGCTTTGCCCATTCAAGTTTTTAAATTTTTTGCAGTTAATATCTTGTGTTTATGAGAAGCTCAAACAGTTCTGGTGAATAAAATGGCTGTTCAGCTGAACAGATTAGAACCAGTTCTTAATATTACATTTGGGGGGGCCTTTGTTTGTTCCACAAAATGTATGTGTTGCATGCTACTATTTGAGTTTATTATAAACACTACGTATTTGCTGTGATATAACTTAATATAATGCTTTGTTTAAATTTATTATAGAAAGGGGCTGACAAGTTTCCCAAGAACAAGGACTTCTGTGGCTTCTTAGTCTAACACTTTTTGGGTGACATGAGTTCAGAGAATAGAAGTTGGGGGCGAGAAAAGTTAGAAGTAGAGCACATACATTCCTTGAAGAAGGTGTTTCCAAGCACTAGCAACTGACAGGAGTTTTAGGGGACACCAAAATTTTGGTGTAATCCTAGAGCATCACACCAATGTGCTGGTGTCACTTCTGGGTTCCCACCCAGAAGCATTGCTGTGATGTCAATTTCCACAGCATGGGACCAGGAACTCTCCCCACTGGAGGGGGAGACCTGGCTCCCTATTTGTGACTCTGGTTCCACACAGAAAAAAACAGTGGAACATTTCACCTACTTGGAACAATGGCAACCTTGCTTCCAGCATGTGACCATCTCCCTAAGTAATGCCTTCCTACTTTCTCTTTTAGATGCATCTGTGGCTCTGCACGCTCTTTATGTCCTTGATTATCGGTCAGTCGTGGGCCAGCAGCATGAATGTCACCCTCGCGGTCTTGAAGAAAACAGTACAGAAAGGTCCTCTAACAATACAAGGTACGGAATAGAGAACACCTCCCCAGAAATGGTGATCATCATCCTTGTACAAAGGGATCTTTCATTCAGCTCAGGTCCACTGCTGGCAACTGATCACATGTATAGCAAATCCTGTGTGCTGACCATCACCAGCTAGACCACACTTCAGTTGCCCCCCTTCAGGGTGGATTTGATTTAAATCAAATCAATTTAAATCATAATTTAGATCATGTTTTAAATCTCTAGTCAGTAGGACTAGATTTAAATAATAGTTTTCTGCATAAAGACTCATTCTTGCTGGTATGATCTTAATATTTACAACCAGACGAAGGTTTCATTTTTAGAATAACAACTTTTCAGATTAGTTTTACAGTTATATCAAAAAATTATTGATATACTATTAGAAACACACCATAGACAGATAATTATGAAATTATTGTGAAGTGAACTCTCCAGTTTAAGAGGTTAATCATTCATATTTGGACAACTTTTCTGCTCTACTTTATTGGAAGGAGAAAAATAATCATTGCCTTAATAACAACAATTTAAATAGTTTCATTTAACTAGAACAATAACATTATAGCATATGTATTCTTGTATTTCCTTAAATATCCACATTTGTTAACTGATACGGTTAAACAAAATATATATTTTTTTTAAAAAAAACTTAGACTATCAGCCCAGTCCACACATAAAAAACTTAAAATACTATCCTTTGTAGCTCACTCATCTTCATCTTCTTGTTTGTTCATAATCTGGAAAAGAAAAACAAGTTTTATTGGGTTCCAAATGATTTCTCAATTTAGAATGAACAAGAAGAGGGACCCGCGATATTCGTGGGGGAGGCTCCAGCAATGTCTTCCTCCCCCCACCGGCTCCAGGAGTGTTGCCCAAGTGGCTTCCAGCCATCAGGCCCACCGATCTCCTCTCCCCCCCCGGCTCCAGCAACCTCCTCTGCCGCCACCACCGATCTCCTCCCTCCACCCACCTGGCTCCAGCAATGTCCCCCTCCTCTGCCGCCACATTTGTTAACTGATACGGTTAAACAAAATATCTTTTAAAAAAAAAAAACTTAGACTATCAGCCCGGTCCACACATAAAAAACTTAAAATACTGTCCTCTGTAGCTCACTCGTCTTCATCTTCTTGTTTGTTCATAATCTGGAAAAGAAAAACAAGCTTTATTGGGTTCCAAATGATTTCTCAATTTAGAATGAACAAGAAGAGGGACCCGTGATATTTGTGGGGGAGGCTCCAGCGATGTCCTCCTCCCCCCCCGGCTCCAGGAGCGTTGCCCAGGTGGCTTCCAGCCATCAGGCCCACCGATCTCCTCTCCCCCCCCAGCTCCAGCAATCTCCTCTGCCACCACCACCGATCTCCTCCCTCCCCCCACCTGGCTCCGGCAATGTCCCCCTCCTCTGCCACCACCAATCTCCTCCTCCCTCACCCGGCTCTGGCAATGTCCCCCTCCTCCGCCGCCACTGATCTCCTCCTCCCCCACCCGGCTCTGGAGGTGAGGCCCGAGTGGCTTCCAGCTGCCGGGCCTGCTGATCTCCTCCCCCCAGCTCCAGTGATCCTCCTCCTCTGCCACTGCTGATATCCTCTTCCCCCCCCCCCACTCCAGTGGTGAGGACTGAGCGGCTTCCAGCCACCGGCTGCCACAGAGTTCCCAGAGCATTCCCTGCATATGCACAAGGAACGCTCTTACTTTTTTGGGGATTTAGATATCCCCCATACACTTTTAAAAACTTTTTAGATTTTTCTGCACACCTGGGGACTACCCTATGTGTGCAGGAAAATCTCCCTGCCCCCCAGGTGCCCCCGATGTGCAGCTTTAGATATCCGCACGCAAGGGGCAACTTGGGAATTAGATATGTAGATGAGTCCAAAGGAAGAGAATATCCTTCCTACACCAGCAGAAAAAGCTACTGCTGTTAAAAGTGAAATCATTACTTCAACAGTCTCTAAATCCAAGTGCTTAAAAGTGACTCCCACCAGTTCATTGGCATGACTTTCTTTAAAACATGATCAGCAAACATATATTTCTTGAATGGTTCCCCCTTAGCTCTGAAGTTTATTATAGTTGTCATTACAAATGGATGATTGCTAGATACACATGTCATAGCTAACTTCTGTTCCTCAGCACTTAAGGTTTGACCCTGTTAATGACAATATTTGTGAGAAAATGAGCTGGAGACAGAGCTTGTCCTGTTAAGGGTTTTTTAATGCTTGTAATTTAATTTTGATAGTGTGTAGTTCTGTTCTTAAGTGCTCACTCAGTTCCTTCCAAATTTCAACAGCACCAGCAATAAAAAAGGTATTTTTCTGTATTTTCTTTACAGCTTCAGGAATTGGTTTCAGGATGCTCAGCATATGGTCAAAATTTCTCTTAAGCCCAATATTGAGGATTTTGGCCATGAGAGTGCCATCTATTTTCTCTCGATTTTGTTCACAAACTGTCATCAAGATAGGCCAGTTCTTGATACACTGCTCAAAACAGTCCACTACAGAGTTCCATCTAACATCTTGTGAGAACATTTGCTTGGTTCCACTCATTCTTTTCAGAGCTGCTGCTGCAGAATGATTGTTACGGAAGTATTTAACAATTTCAATGGTATTAGTCTTTATTTCTGGAACACTGAAGTCTTTGGCTAGGAGGTTCAGCAAAAGAGCACTGTTACTAGCTTTGTATTCCCTTCTTGCTCTTCTAAATTTCTTCTCATCTTCTCATCTTGGATACATCTGCAGCATTGTCTGCGACCAAACTGCATACTAGGCATGTGGATTTTTATTCACATGTTATTATAGCTTTTGGAGCTGCGGTGGCTCAAGTGGTTAAGACGCTGAACTACAGGCTGTGGAAGGTCAGTAGTTCAGCAGTTCAAGACCCGGGTGCTGCAAGACGGAGTGAGCTCCCGTCTCTAGTTCCAGCTCCTGCCAACCTAGCAGTTCGAAAGCAAGAAATTGCAAGTAGATAAATAGGTACCACTTTGGTGGGAAGGTAACAGCTTTCCGTGCGCCTTGGTGTTTAGTCATGCCGGCTACATGACCATGGAAACATCTTCAGCTTTGAAACGGAGATGAGCACCGCAACCCTAGAGTCGGATTCGACTGGCTTTCGAACAAGGGAACCTTTACTTTCACTATAGCTTTTACTGCCACTTCTTGTAAGTATTCTCCTGTGTGTGCATTTCCTGATATATCAATTGTTTCTGCAAGGAAAAAATTCCCTTCTTCTGTTGTTCTACAAGCACATACAACATGCCTTTTGTTGTGTTTGCATTTTGCACGCATGCCTGCCTTACCCATAGATAGAGGAACTTCATGAAATTATTCCCAAACTGGGTCTCTTTTGTGGTCTGCTGCTGTTTTCTCCTCCAGGAAAAGAATAATATGATAAATCTCCGGGTATACACATGTTGCAGAAATATGATGAAATCAAAACATTTACCAACCTGAAGAGCCTGCCTGTTCAAACATGTTCCTTTTCTCATCTTCATCACAGCACTTTCCATGTTTCCTTCGAGCCACCAGGCCTTGCATTTCTTTGTTGCAGTGTTTGCATTTTGCACACATGCCTGCCTTACCCGTAGATAGAGGAACTTCATTAAAATATTCCCAAACAGGGTCTCTTTTACAGCCTGCTGCCATTGTAGGTTTTCCCCTCCAGGGAAAAAAATATGATAAACTTCAGGCTATACACACAAAGATCCAAAGACTTGTGGAGTATTCTGCTCAAAAGGTTTCACTTTCATTTTTACTACTTGCCCCTCCCTCCTCATACTTAGCTTCTTGTACAGTTCCATTCAACTCCCAACGATCTTCTATTCATTGCATTTCATTGAATTCAGAGGTAAGGGGTTGATTCTGTGGACATAGATTTGCAGAGGAACAATGGGATTAAGGTCTTTTTCTCAACTCTGTATGTTTATTTTCTTCAGTAAGAACAAAAAGAAGTCTACCTAAATCAAGTTTCTTTAAAATTCAGAAACTGTGTCTTAACAAAAGGAAGAATTCACTGAAATGTGCATTAGGGAAAGACACAATTAAAGACAACACTCTGGAGTCTCTATCTCCAAAAGCAAAATTACAAAAACTCATTAGAGTAATGCCAAAGCCTTAAAATGATTCTAAGCAGGAATCAATGTCTGAATATGATATGGCTCCAGATTAATCAATATGTCTAATAAAGAAAAAAAATTAAAGCCAAAGAACCAATTAAATGTGTTTTTATCACCTTCCTAGTAAATGAGCAGAGTATCTATGACAATAGTTACAAACATGACTCCAAAAAATTGTTCATTTCAGAAACCAAGCCACAGGATAACACACCTTGCACTCCGCCCATATCTAGACAAGCTGTACCTGTGGGAGCATATCAGCATCCTGAATATTGCAGTACAGCATAGTCTTTCATCCATGGCATTGCCTAGACTCTGAAGCAATGAGAATCAAGATTATTCTTGTGAGCTCATCTGATGTTTTACAGACTGCTTGGTTCCACTCCACTATTCACCCATTTACTTTATAACCATTTCTTTATAACAAAGAAAATTGCAATATTAAAAATCCCCATAAAAATTCAGTAAAGCATATCATCGAGAGGCAGAATCCTGCTCTCGGATACATCCTGATTCTCACCCTGATGCTTCACTCAAAGGTTCAGATTTGCCTGTAAGTAGCAGCTTTTAGCTACGAAGCACCTGTTGCTAGGCTAGTTTGAGTTGCCGGTGATTAATAGCCACCTAAATTTTTAAAACTGTGGCTCAGACTTTTAAAAAAGGTGCAATAGCAGTACACACAGTAACAGTAACCAGGAAAAACTCTCATGCATACAAATGTTTTTACCTGACCACAGAAAGCAAAGAAGCAGATGACTTCACAGGGAATTTCTTAAGGGGGTGGGTGGCCACCGTATACGTTAAGTTGCCTTATACTTAGACTGTTGTTCCACAAAGGTCTACTCTGACTGGCAGTGGTTCCCCAGAGACTCAGGCAGAGGATTTCAACTGGTGATGCCAAGGACTGAAGACGAACACAACTGAATGCTTAAAATCAAAATTGCCAACTGCAGCTTGCAAAGTTCCTGGCAGTGGGAGAAATTTGGGGGCAAGAAGGAGCTTAGTGGGGATGTGGTGCCATTGGTTCTTCCCTCCCATGCTGCCGTTTCCTCCAGGGGAAGCAATTTCTATCATCTGCTGATCAGTTGTAATTCTTGGAGAACTCCAGGCTCCACCTGGAGGTTGGCAACCCTAGGTAGAATGCATTATGTTGGTCCTTAAGGTGCTACTTAAGGTGCTACTGTGCACTATAAAAATGTTATGGTGATAATTATAAAAAGGTAATGGTAATAATGGGGTAGATTTTGTCATCCACACCAGACCAGCTGGTTTACTAAGAGATTTCTCTCAAAACTCTGCTTCCTGCAAAATCTGGTAGCAAGTCATAATATTGTGCTTTCTGTGTGTAAGTTTGTGTGGGGAGTTTTACGAACCTCTAGTCTGGTCATCGTCCCCGTCCCCCCCCACTGAAGTAGAAGTGATTAAAATGTTCATACAAAGCAGTTCTAAACTTTTTTTAAAAATTAGCAGAATTTTTTCTGGTTTTCCTGTTTAAATCTTGTCCTTGGTGTCAGTCTGATTTCAAGACATTCATCCCATGCTATTCACACTCTTGAGTATTTTAAAGATTCCCCCAGTTGGCATTGTGGAAGAAGCTATACCACAGCATCCTCCTGCAAGATATGGGGGCCCCACTATTACTGAGAAGGCAAGCTGCAAGCGCATGGGGCAGCCACTCTCATACCATGAAGATAATATGAGATGGAGCCAAGGAGCTCATCAGCCTTTGACGCTTTAATCTTCCCTCTGTTCTTTTTCTCTTTCATTTTGTTGTTTCAGCCCACAGCAATGGCAGCCACGCTGAGGCAGCCAAGATCCTGAAGAGAAGCACTCAATATTCTAGCAGGAGCAACGATGCTCTCAGTGGAACCACTCTGAAATGGGTCAGGTTCCAAGGGTCTGCCCCCAGTGGTGCTGTGTCCATCTGGAATAGGTACGCCGAGAGGACAGAATACCCTTGTTATGAATCAGGCTGCACACCCGGTTTCTACAGCCCAAACCGTGGCCCCTACTGCTTGTATCCGTATGGAGACAAGGAATATAAGGATTCTGATTTCTGGCTTTTGGTAAATGAAGATAACTTTGAATCACTGAAGTGGCAAGCGGGTTCCTGGGGTGGTGTTCCATCGAATTCTATAAATAGCTGCCCAGGATACCGATTATATGTTGGGAAAAATAGATATGGACTTGGGAAGGTAGACCCCCGTAATAGCGCTTTCTTTATAGGGATAGATGGTAAGGAATACTGGTATAAATATTACGATGTTCTGGTGGTGTATAAAGACTATCTCTCACAGAGCATCTACAATGTCCGTTACATGAAGGAAAGGGGGACATACACCAATCAGGACGTCATCTTAGTCTCCACCAAGCTCACCAACAAGAACTGTAATAAAGTGAAGAAAATTTCTTCACTGTCCGAAACAGTAACTAATGAACGTCGCTGGGATTTTAGCAGTTCCATCTCAACAAGTGTGAGCACTAGCATGTCCGCAGGGATCTTTTCAATAGTGAACCTGGGATGGAGCGTCACTCAGGAGAAAACATTCAGTTGGAGTAAGGGTTCTACAATGACCGAGTCAGTCACATTTTCAGAAACGGTAGAAGTTGATGTTCCCCCTAACCACACATGTCATGTGACAATGGAAGGCCAAAGAATGTATGGAAAAATTCCCTTCACTGCAACAGTTACTCGTGAATATCGCAATGGGGACAGACGAAGTGCCACTGTCCAGGGAGTCAGCAAAAATAGTATTGTGGCACATGTGAATATCCATGTAAAGCGGTGCCAACCCATTCCCAATGCAGCTTCATGTAAGTAATTAGATCAGGGGCATCTGCCAGCTCTCTAGCCACATCTGCTTGAGCAGAAATCAAGAAGAAAAAATGTGCCATTGTGGCACTTTAGAGACCAATGGGTTTAATCCAGCCTGCTTTTTAAAGCAATCTCACCCAATTTCCCTGCTTACGGAAACCCCTACCCCACGTGGGTTTTGTCCATCCTGGTTCCATGATCCCCAGTGTAGCCTTTTTGAATATCAAAGGGGATCACCTTCTCCTTTTTTTAGCAATGAAAAAGCTAGCTGTATCTAACCCAGTGGATTCATCTGTAGCTTGAGGTTTCATAGGCATCTTGCTGCTACATTAGACACATGAATTGGAAAGGTGGATCTTCCTATTTCTAACAGAGCTTCTTCTATGTCGCCACAACCAAAGTGGTCTGCTGTCTTATGCTATGCATGTTTTCTTAAATGTATGTCTCACAAGAAATGAACGTCCTTCCAAATAGCTCTGTTTGAGAGTGTTCCAGTACCTTTCATCTTGTTTTTTTTAGTGGCTTTCTGCTAACAGCTTGGTTGTCTTCACCAGTTTCAGCTGTCCAAATTTTATGGCTCAGCAGAAAAACAGCTAACAATCCTTAAATTATCTGAATCTTGATATCACTCTTTCTTAAACATTTATCCATGCCTAGATCCAGAAGCTGTTAAGATGTTGATGTATTTCATAAAGCATCAGGGAATCAATGTGAAATCAGCTTGCTGTTGCTTGTTAGCCGTATAATACAGCCGTACAATACAAAACAATAAAGAAAATATGATTTTCTTGCACCTGTGGTTATCTGGGATTTTCTCTACCAGAATGGTGTTGGATGCGTAAGCATATGCCCCTAATTTGACAGACAGTGAATTTGACAACACATGACATCAAGCGTCCATGTGCACTTCTGGATACCGCAATTCCACATGTTACAAAATGTGTGCAATGTAGGGACTTGCATATGCTTGACCTCTTTGTTCCTTTTGGGCAGGTCCTTCCTTAGTGTACCTGTAGGAAATCCTGTTCTCACATCCATGAAGTGATTCATGATTGCTTGAAAGCTGTATGCAATTGGTATCTTGAGGCTTTTAGCAGTGGGAGGTATCTGGAAGCAAGCAAGCCTGCAGAGCCCCTTGGCACTGGTTTTAATTTCAAAGATTTCTGGACATAACAAATTCCTTGTGCATTGCTGGACTCCTGATTCTTATAGGGGATACAAGAGTGACATGTCACGCAAATCCAGATTTTTTTTTTCAGTTACTACCAAAAGGGTAAGCATGAGGTGGGATGAGGTGGTAGAGTCCTGAGCTGGCAGAGTGAACTGTACCACTTTCATCAGATGAGCTATGCCATTCTTTAACACTCCCTTCTGTTAAAAATCAGTTCCGCCATCTTTGTCCTGTTCTTTTCTCTCTGGTTAAAGGTAAAGGTTCCCTTGCTCGAAAGCCAGTCGAATCCGACTCTAGGGTTGCGGTGCTCATCTCCGTTTCAAAGCCGAAGAGCCAGCGCTGTCCGAAGACGTTTCCGTGGTCATGTGGCCGGCATGACTAAACACCTTGGTGCACGGAACACTGTTACCTTCCCACCGAAGTGGTACCTATTTATCTACTTGCAATTTCTTGCTTTCGAACTGCTAGGTTGGCAGGAGCTGGAACTAGAGACAGGAGCTCACCCCGTCATGCGGCACCCGGGTCTTGAACTGCTGAACTACTGACCTTCCACAGCCTGCAGTTCAGCGTCTTAACCACTTGAGCCACCGCAGCTCCTCTCTGGTTGGATAGTTGCAAAAGGGACATTCAAAGACTGTATTTATTTACTTATATGCAATATTTATATCCTGCTTTTCTCCTGGGCAATGTTCAAACCAGCTTAAAGATTCATTGCACAAAAATACAATAAAATCACAAGAGAGCAAGCCGTTTATCCTGTCACATTAACTGAACCCCATGCTTCAAAAGCCACTAAAAGCACAGTGAAAAAGTTCTGCCTTTCAGAGCCTCCAAGATTTCAAGGGCATATGTGGACCTAGACAGTCCCATAGATATGGAGATCCCAGGTCTTGAAGAACTTGAAAGGCGAACACCAGCAGCTCGAACTGAGCATGGAAGCAAATTAGCAGGCAATGCAGCAAGCTTATACATCTGTCTTTTGGAAATGATATTTGGAGAAATGTTTGTTTGTTTCTTGGATTTATGAATCACCCACCCTGCAAGCAGGCTCTGGACTATTTACAACCTTAAAACATTTAAAAATACAATGGGTGTATAATTAAAATTATCACAGTAAAATGATAAATTATAAATTAAATCCAATCCATAATAGTCCTCCTTTGCCAGCCACACTGCTGTCCTGCATGGCCAGGCAGGGAAGGGTATATGGGGGCCATAGAAGGAAAAGAGAGGGTGCCAGTCCTAACCTCCTGTTGCTGCCCTCAACTAAAAGCCTGGTGGAACATATCTGCCTTACAGGCCCTGCAGAAATGCATCAAATCCCACAAGGCCCTGATGTTATTTCCACCAGGTCGGGGCCAAGATTGAAAATGTCATGGCCCAAGTCAAGGACAGCCGGACCTCCTTCGGGCCAGGGATCACCAGCAAGTTGTTATCAGCTGATCTCAGCATTCTTCTGGGGATATATTGGAGGAGCCAGATCTGAACAGGCTTGTGAACTGAGGAGTTGGACTCGACTGTACAACTGAACAACAACATGAGTGCCACTTGTTCTGGGGTGTGCCACTTGTTCTCATGGCAGACAAGCACCTCCCAAGACAGTTCACTTTCCCTGAGATTCTCTGGGAGAGTCTGACTGCTGGTGCTGCCTGCCTGCCTGCCTTAAGTGCTGCTGGCTGGGTTTCCCCATTGGAAACAATGGAGGCAATGGGGGTAACCTGTTTGGGTGCCCATAGAACTAGGCCCATTGGTCCAATTGCTTTGAGACGTGGGGGTGTATGTGGGGAGAGGCTCCTGAAGCTACCCTGAAAGTTTGGAGTCTCTCCCTCAAACCCCCTCCCCCCCAGAGCTACTAACAGCACCGTGGGGAAAATAACTTTTTTCCCACTATAGAGAACAATGGAGGGGATGGGGGCAACCTGTTTGGGGGCCCATAGAATTGGACCCCCTGGTCCAATGTTCTTGAAACTTGGTGGGTATCTTGGGGAGAGGCTCCATCAGCTACCCTGTGAGTTTGGAGCCTCTTCCTCAAACCCCATCCCCTCCAGCCCCCAGAATATACTCTATGTTTTCACCATTGACTTCAATGGCCCATAGGATATAATGGAGCTGAAATTGACATGCGGCTGCCTGAAAGACTCCAGGGATGCCGGCTGGGGGCGGGGCTTGGCTCCTGAGCTGCCGGAGCTGTGCTCCGGTGCGCTCCCCCCACAAAAGACCCCTGCATATAACAAAAACAAAAAAATAAAAACAAATACAAATAAAATGCTGCAAGAGTCTGATTCTGCTCAAGGTCATGGTGGGGGGAGGGGCTTCGGACTTCCCCCCATACCATTTTGCCAAGCCAGATAATTACTTCCCCCTTTTTGGATCTGCTTGGGAAAAAAAAATCTTGTGTAGTTTGGCCCTCAGTTACATGGCTGAGACAGGAAGGGAGTGAGAGAGAACCTTGACACAAACACTCACACACACTTATCCATCCATCTTTCCTAAAGAAAAAAATTGCACAAAGCTTTGGATTTCACTCCTGCTGGATTAAACATATTCCATGGAAATGCATCTCCTGAAGCATACATTTCTTAGTTCCAGTCTCCCTAAAATGTTCAGGTATAAGCAGAGCAATTCCATGGAAATAAACTGTGCTTGGGAGTGGATAGAGAAGCTAACACCGTCATCCTAAACAGAGTTATGTTTTTTAAAGTGCATTAAAGTCAATGCACTTTGACCAGTGTAATTCTGCTTAGGGTGGCACTTTTTAGAAGCCTCGGGGAAAAAAGCTCTCACTTCTCTCGATCCACCTGCATGAGCAACTTTATTATTTATATGCTTACTTCACTTATACCCCATCTTTCTCCACAAGGGGGAACCAAAGGCCCATTCTGCATCTAGCATTTGCTCCGTTGTTTTACCAAGCCCACAATGGAACAGAAAAAGATGTGGCTCAAAACCACAGTCACCCCTGAACGGCTATAAAATGGCCATAAATCTATGCAGACAGTCCCAGAGATCAAAGAAAGTGAAACTGGCATGCAGTGTGGAGGCTATAATGAAAATCCAACAATCAAAGAAAGTGAAAGTGGCATGCAACGTAGAAGGGAATTTCTGTTCCAGTGTGGATTTGGTAAAACCGTGGAGAGAATGCGAGATCATATCATTCTATTCCATTTTATCCATTCTGTGAGATAAGTTAGGTTGGCTCTTCCGTGTTCTCATTTATGTCACTTGTTTGTCCCTATTGCTTTGGGTCCCCCCAACCCTTTTCCCCATGTGTTTTGCTCCCTCTGGGACTACTAGAGAGAACAAAACACACTGGGGGGGGGGGACCCTGAAGCAACAGGGACACCCAAGTGATGAAAATCAGAATCTGTGACTGGCCCAAGGTCACCCAGCAAGCTTCAAGGACAGAGTGGAGTTTTGAACCTGGTTCTCCCAGGTCCTAGTCTGAAACTCTGGTCACTACGTTATGCTAGTTCTCACAAATGGAGGGGTTTTTTTTTCATTTTAAGTGGTATGTTTAATCAAAGTTCAATCCCGTTTGAAATCCAAGATTATTGGATCAAAACAAACCTCACCTGGTTCACTGGATGCCCACAGGCCAGCCTAACCTACCTCACAGGGTTGTCGTGACACTAAAATAGAGCAGGGAGAACATTGTCTGCCACCTGACCTCCTAAGTGGAAAGGTGAAATTAAAAAAAAAAATGTGATAGATTTCATCTCTGCATCCCAAAATAACCATATTGAGTCCATCACTGGAGAAAGGCAGGTTAAAAATATCTTAGATAAAATAATAAATCACAGTTCCATGAAAGAGATCTGCCGCTTTCATGGGGCTCGCAATGTGCACAGCTCACAGTCTGCCCAGCCAGTTTGGTGTAGTGGTTAAGAGCATGGACTCTAATCAGGGAGAACTGGGTTTGATTCCTCATTCCTCCACATGCAGCTGCTGGGTGACCTTGGGTCAGTCACAGTTTTCTCAGAGCTGTTCTCTCAAGAGCAGCTCTTGAAAGAGGTCCCTCAGCCCCACCTACCTCACAAGGTGCCTGCTGTGGGGAGAGGAAGGGATTGTAAACTGCTCTGAGCCTGTGAGTGAAGGGCAGGGTATAAATCCAATCTCCTCCTTCTTCTTCTTGTTATACAACTAGCCAATAAATAACCACCTTACATACATAAACCTAGAAATATTAGCCTGTCACACACAAATCCATGCACATTGCATGCATAACTTTTTTATATGCACAGCCAGAGTCCTGTACACACTCTGACCACACTCCACGCTTTGGTCCCATTGAAATCTACAGGACTTCAGTACCTCCGCTCTAAACCAGTTTGTGCCCAATTATGCTACCAAAGTGCCACTGAACATGTAAAAGGATAGATTCTTTCCACATCCTTTAACCAGAGTCGAATGTGCAATTCAGTAGTGCTTCAACACCCATGCCACTATTACAAACACACCTAGAAGTTCTACATGCATCTCTCCTCCTGCCACCCTCCTCATGTGCCAGGCTCACCTCAGCACTGCTCACAGAAACAGCATGACATTCACACGTCAGAACTGCACCAGTACTACAGTGTGCCTAAAAAGTATTCTCATGCTTCTCTCTCACCCACTGGTTCACAGTTAGGAAAGATTCCAGCAGCCGCAATACACATCCCACCATTAATCCATGACACGCAATGCACACATGACTCATGCATACTGGGGGGGAAATCTACCTCATGTGTCACCTTGAGCCAATGCAGGGTATAAAAATTTTAATACAGAACTAATTTTAAAAGATATTCCAAACCAACCCTTCATTTGAGCCGGGGCTTAATCCCTGCGTTCAGGGCACAGGCTCACGCTTTTAAGCTCAACCATTCTGCGCATGTGAAGAGTGCCATTTCCGCCCACATATCCAAAATCAGGAGGCAGGGTTTCCAGGTTAGACTGCACAGTACCTAAGCACGCTTGACACCTCTTGCCGTCTCTGAAGCAAATGTACTTCCCCAGCCTCCCAAGAGCAAACCCCATCAGCTTCCCCAAAACTCATCACACACTCTTCCACACCACCGTAGCTTCCCAAAGCTCACATAACTCCATCCCAGCTCTTCCAGAGGGACAGCTTCTGGCTCCTGCCCCACTGTCAAATTTCAACCCCTTCTCCTGAGATTTGGGGCCGATCACAGATTGGCCAGTCGTCCCTCTTCTCATACAGCTTTTGACCTTTCTGTGGTTACGCTGTGGACCACAAAAGGGGACAGGAGATGGACATCCCTCACAGTCTCTTGAGGCAAGTTGTGGCTCCCTGCTGCGGCTGATCTCCTTGGCCCTGCCTTTTGACTGTCTCCAGGTCAGAGTCCCAAGTAAACGAGACGGTTAACCATCCCAGGTCCAGCGAGGGGAGAAGGGAGGCTGCGTATCCCAGCTGAGCCTTCTGCCAATTCACCTCAGCACTGTTGTGAGTGCATATCTCAAATACCCAGGATCCACCCAGCCACCCCTCCCCGCCTGACTGGGCAGGGCTCCGGCTGCCTGCAGCCGGTGGAGTCGTCACTCCCCTCCATCAGTGCAAACACAGGCACCCACGGACCCAGCATGTCAGAGAGCCCTAGCCAAAGGGAAGCCCCTGAGGGACAAGAAGCCCCCACAGAAGAACCCCCCTGCGCCGAGCTAAAAGCTGCTGCAGAGAAATGGTAAGTCAGGCTGAGGTGGGGGGGGGGATAAGGGCGAAGGGGCATTGAATGTACTAGTAGGCATGCACCAGGCAAGTATGCCTTGAAACCTGACCCCTCCCCATGAATATGAAAACCCTAGAGAGGTGGTAGTGGTGAGAATTGGGAACAGAGAACTCAAAGAGGGGAAAGGAACGTGCTGCGGCACATAGCGCATTCATGCGATGAGCAAGGTCATTTTAGGGCATGGGAGCCAGTGGTAGGGAAGCGATCGCCCCGCTGAGTCTCCCCCTCACCCCCTGCCATCTTTCAAAAGCACACTGTGAGGTGATTCCAGGTCAGGCATGCCAAGTTGAACTTTAAGACATGGACAATCCCATGCGGCACGTAGAAGATGGCAGAGGATGCCTGGAGGGGGGGAAATGCTGATGCTGAGAAGAACATGAAGGAATCTAAGCAATTTTTGGAATCTTGGTGAACAGCATCTTGGTGCCTTGGAAAGACATAGGCCGGGCAACCCAGAATTACAACTTAACTTGAGGTGGGAATCCAACCTGAGAGGACTTTTTCAGTACTCCTGCAGCTCATATGCAAGTGTATATTGCATAACATATTGAGAGACAGCATGGTGTTGTGGTTAAGAATGGCAGACTCTGATCTGGAGAACCAGGTTTGATTCCCCACTCCTCCAATATGAAGCCTGCTGGGTGACCGTGGGCCAGTCACAGCTCTCTCAGAGCTCTCTCAGCCCCACCTACCTCACATGGTGCCTGTTGTGGGGAGAGGAAGGGAAGGCGACTGTATGCCGCTTTGAGATATATGAGGCCTGCTGGGTGGCCTTGGGTAAGTCTCAGCCCCAGGCACCTCACCAGGTGACTGCTGTGGGGAGAAGAAGGGAAGAAGACTGTAAGCCACCTTGAAACTCCTTAAAGGAGAGAAAAGTGAGGTATAAAAATCAACTCTTCTTCTACATGTTCTGAAGCCCCTGAGACAGAAAAGAGAAAATAGTACCTCCACCTCAAAGCACGATTAAATTCATTGTGGCAACTAAAGGGTGCCGGTTGAGACCACTGTGTCACTCTTTCGACCCGATGCAACCCTCCTTCACATCTGTGTGGCAAAACTGATTTTGCAGGCACCCCATTCTAGCACTAGAGATGTAGAATAGTTACAAAGCTGGCCCAGAGCCCAAGCTGCTAGACCCTAAAAAGGAGCCTGCCTCTTCAGACATAGGGCACAAACCACCCAACAAAAACAAGATTCTATTTTACCTCTCTTGACACTGCAATATTTTAAAGACACGTCTAAGGCTTTTGGTAACTAAACTCTCTTGTTTTGCCTCTTAAAATACTCTTCTTCGAATTAAGAACCCCAGACCTTTTGTGGTCACCTGCTCCAAAATTATCCAGGACATGGGGAAGCCTTGGACCTCTTGTTTGTTAGATTAACCCATGTCCAAGCAGGAGTCTCCCTGCTTTCTCTTTGCACCTTGATAAGCAATTGGTGGGCATAGCACCAAAGAGCATCATAGCCCCAAATTCCTAAGCGGGAAAATTCTGCTCTACTTGTATTAGCTGCCATTAAGTCCAGGAAAGAAAAACAGTCAAGAGTTGTTGTGGTGTGCTGGTTAGAGTGTCCGACTAGGATCTGAGAGGCCCAGCTTCAGACCCCCTCTCTGCCGTGGAAGCTGGCGGAGTGACTTGGAGCCAGTGACTTTCACTCAGCCTCACCATCTCACAGGGTTGTTGTGGGGATCAAACAGAGAAGGGAAGAATGATATACACTGCCCTTAATTCCTTGGAGGAAAGACTGGTATAAAAATAAAAGGTAAATAAATTGTTGAGCAAAAAAACAGATAGTTATGTGACAAGTGAAAATAAACTCTCTTTGTGTCTGGCGAAGGGGACTTTGACTCTCGAAAGCTTATACCCTGAAGCACTTGTTGATCCTGGAGGTGCTTTGGGCTCAAATCGAACAGGGAAAATAAAATGAGCAATAAACAAAGTTCTTTCTTCACAGAGCTGGAACTTACCTGTGTATGATGGTGAATTAAAAGGAGGCAGAATCATCCGAAAGCTATCAGATTTCTGTTACAGACTATACTTAGGGATCTTTGGAAGCAATACTAGGAATGTCTACTTGGAAGAAAGTGTCATGTAAGACAATGGGGCTTACTCCCAGGAAAGTGTTTGTTGGGTTACAGCCTCTTCCTCTCTTGTAACCATCCCCGAGTTTTTTCCATTCAAAAATGTCCTGTTCTGGAAGATTTCCCATTGTGGACTCAAGTCTTTTTCTTTCTTGCTGATCCCCTTCGGAGGACCATTCCCCTTTCAAGAGCCATTTGGCTGCCATCCTACCTGGCAGAAAATTACTAGCTTCTCTCCAGGAGATCTGAATGAATCCTTCACTCACAAGTCCTGAAGCCATAAGAGAACACTCTTCTGTGTTCTGACTGAAGCCTAGAGAGAAAAACATGATCTGAAACTGCTTGTGATGGAGGTTTTAGGTTAGGGTTGTGAGCTCAAAGTTGGGAAATATCCGGAGATTTGTGGGATGGAGCCTGGGAAGGGTGAGGTTTGGGGAGGGGAGGCACCAATACACGCATGCACCTCCCCTCCATATTGTCCTCACAATGACCAAGTGCATAGCCAGAAAATTTTGGTTGGTGGGGCATTGGGAAATTGGGTGGGCAGGGGGAGAGGGCGCAGGGGGGAGAGAGAGCTCCCGATGACAGGCAGGCAGGTGAAATAGAGAAGGGTCCTTCCTTACCTGCAGGCTGCACTCTTTCACCTCAGCCACTACAGGAGAGGGAGAGTCAGTGGGCCGGTGCGATTGATACTCAGGGATTATACGCTCTGTGCTACAGTAGTGGCAGGCCTTACCTGCCCACTGCTGTAGCAGAGAGTGCAGACTCACCAAGTGTTAATCGCACCGGCCAGTTGGCTCTCCTGCTGTAGTGGCCAAAGTGAACGAGTGTGACCAGCAGGTAAGGGCATGGGCAGGGGGAGTTGTGGGACATGGGCAATGAGTGAGGGGGCACTGCCCCTAAAATGCCGCACTGTGGCTATGGGCCTGACAACAACCCTGTCAGATAAGTTAGGCTGCAGGAGTGTGACTGGCCAAAGGTCACCCAACAAACTTCCATGGCAGAGCAGAGAACTGAACCTAGGTCTCCCATATCCTAACATTGCTAACCACTACACTGGCTCTCCATAGGTCATGAGATTAAAATAACTGGGATCCAATCAGTCTTTCTGCTGGTAGGAAAAGGAGGAGGGATTCTCTTTTGACCACCCAAAAAGGCAACACTGAAGGCCATGGACAAAAGTCGCATGAGGCTGTAAAAAGAGTGTTCAGCAAGCATGTACAAAATGCTGACTGGATCCTACCCATAGTCTATTTTATTTCTGATGATAAAAATAAATCGTGATAATTAGCAGGCCAGAGTCCCCTGGGCCCACTAATTCCATTAAAGCATGCCCAGTTCCCCCATTCCTATGTTTGGGACTCCAATGTCCACCGCCTCTTTGTGTAAATACTATTGAGCCTTCTCCTCCCCAGTTAATTCGAACTGCTAAAGCTCCTTTAGGAGGATTAGAGCGGGACTGAGGAATAAAGCCACAGACTGGGCCAAGGCCCAAGCTGGCTCCTCATTCGATGGGAGTGATCTCAACCTCCCCCCCCCCACTCCGTACAGATTATCACTCAGTCCCCATTCCCATGTTGATGAGGGCGCAATAGTTTGAAAAGCAGCTTTAAAAGATGGATGCAGGGGCTGCAACCAAGTCAGAGTCTTCAAGCCCAGTCTGCTATTGATGCTGATCTCAGCTGAGCATGATTAGTATGTGTTCTTAACTTTTAGGAGAAGAGTCATTGTCCATTGTCCCTGTAAAACACTAATATGTGCTGGTTCTGGATAATCCAGCTTGGGGAATTCCTTAATATTTGGGGTCAGTGCTTGGAGAGGACAGAGTTTGGGGAGGCAGCTCAGCAGGGGGGCGATGCCATGGGGTCGCTCCCTCCAAAGTTGCCAGCTTATCCAGGAAATTGTATCCCTAATAATATACAATCTGTGCACATACTGTTATTGCTTTAGTTTGGGTGGTTTGGGGAAAATGACTGAGAATTACATGCATTTGCCTCTCATTTGCTTACAATTGCAATCCCAAGACTTTACAGTGGCCTCATCCAGTGTCCATGGCCTGAATACAGCCAGCTTCTTTACTCAGTCTTGCTCAATCCCTCTCTTTGCTCCAGCCCCCCAAACCAAATGGCTTTTGTCCACGCAGGTCCTAGGATTCCCCAGCAAAGCCTTTTTGGATGGTCATGGGGACCCCTCCTCCCTTTTTCCAGCAGCAGCTGGTTGGATCCAACCCTATTCAACCCTATCCATTCTAAATATTACTGCATTAAAGAATGGGCATGCTGTCCATTTCTCTTACCATACACAATTCTGACTCACAGACAGCAGCCTCTTTGTTGATAATATGCCAAGTCATTTTGCTTATGTACTTTTCCTATATGAACCTCCCCAAATCCCAATTGGAAAATACCTGGAGATTTCTGGTTGAAACCTGGGGAGGAGGGAGATGTTTAGCAAGGGGTGGGACCTCAGCAGGATATTGTGCCACCCTCCAAAGCAGCCATTTTCTCCAGGGGAACTGAGCTCTGTCATCTGGAGATGAATTGTAATCCTGGGAGGTCTCCAGCTCCCACCTGGAGGTTGGCAGCCCTACAGATAGGCTCTGCAGAGGCTCAGAGAAGTCCTTCTCCCACTTGAGGTGTGCCTTCCCCAAAAAGGACCTTGCAAAGACCTTCAGTGCACACCTTTGTAAGCCGATTAAAGTCATTTTGTTGAAGCAGGCCTTTTCGGCAAGATTGCCCAGATGTTTTATTGTTTTTACTTGCATGCTCTGACAGTTTTAACAGTGGCCATTCCCACTCGGTCTATGTTTGGACCAGAAAATATAAATCCATTCAAATACATGACGCAAATATTTCAACACAGACTTCTCCACAGCCCCAGCAGCTCTGAACTGCCTGTCAGCGCTAATCTGGGCCGACAGGAACACCCAGTGATTTGACATCTGCTAGGCCGAAGGGGGAACACGGCTGCCGCTAATGAGACCACAGGGATTTTTCGTCATCCAAGGACAATTAATTACATAACTTGGGGCCATTATTGATACTCGCAGAGTCTTGCCCCAGCATGACAGACAGGAAAAGACACAGAGCTCTCATTACGGTCAGTTAAAGGGGAGGACTAGGGTTGCCAGCTCCTGGTTGGAAAGCATCTGGAGATTTAGGCACAGAGCCAGAGAGGGTGGGCGGAGTCTGGGAGGGAGAACAGCAGAAATGCAATAGCATAGAATCCACCCTCCAAAATTGCCATTTTCTCTCAGGGAACTGATCTCTAGACTGGAGATCAGCTGCAATTATGGGAGATCTCCAATCCCCACCTGGAGGTTGGCCACCCTAAGTGGGACAACTAACAGAACTTCCCAGTCATGATTCCCACCCAGTGTGTGTTCTAAGAATAGCCAGACCCCCCTCCTGGGATATTTCAAAGAAAAGACATTTCTTTTAAGGAAGCTCAATCCACCTGCCCATCCAGCTCAGATTCCATATATGCCGGCCGATTTTTCGGCAGACCTTTTGCCTGTTCATCCACTTGTTCGTGGCTGTTTGACAGGTTATTTCGGTGGATTCTACCATATAGGACAGTGCAATAGGCTTTTCATGCATGTGCATTCCCACACAGCCAAGTGGAATTCTGCTTCCCCCATCCCCACTGTAGTATTGTTCTACACACAGCTGGCAATTGTTTAAATAGACTGATAATTTGGCCACAGTTCATATAAATCAATCATAAATGAACTGCGGACTGGATTCAATCAGGTTTTCTGCTGGTGCAAAATGTTGGCAGAATTTAAATGTGCATGGCAGGGGAGCACTGACTATTTAGAGAAAAATAAGTAGGTTTATTAAAGAACAAACCCTGACAGAGAACAGAAGAGAGAGGGAACCTTAACTGTCTAACCTAACTGCTGAAGGAGGCACAACAACAAGAAGGAAGCTCTGGAGGAGCAGGAAGTCTCCAGAAGGGCCAGTCAGGAGACAGCAAGGACATAATTTGAAATTGTGGGCAGTCGGTAATCTAGCTATGCTAACTACCAGCCCTTCAGCTGTCCCCCTGTAGGGTGGTCTTCAGATCTTCTTCATAAGGCTGCGCTATAGACTTTGCATATTCCAACACAAAATGGAGGAAGGGGTGCCCTTTGAACACCAAAAAAAATTATCCTAGGAGTCATAGGATCTGCATGGACAAATGTCATGTAGAACAGTGGCTGAAGTTAGAGGGAGAGTTGGGTGAGATGAATGAAAAAGCTGGTTGGTTCCCACCCACTGTGTTTTTTAAAAACAAAAACATTATTGTTCGGTGTTCGCCTAAGCAACGTTGATAGTTGCCTAACTCTTTGGATCTGCAACAGTTCTGCAAAAACCCAATACAATCCAGTTTGGCAAGTGTTGGAGTTGTATGTTGCTGAATGAAACAGAGCAGTGATAAACTTACATCTGACTACCATAGTCAAGTACCAAGTACCCTGAGGTGCAATCCTCCTCACCTTTTTGTGGTCCAGCCTGGATAACGCAAAAGAGCTAGAACTTCTGGCTGCCAGACAATCATAAGATCTCCTGGCTACACTACACACACGGAAACAATCAAGATCCTGACACCCAGCAATAAGATCTGCACAAATCCTGTAATCACAAAATTTCAATCTAGGGAATGAATGGTTGTGAACATGGATGGAATCAGTTCCACCCGATATCCATAACCTGATAAACACCAGTGTGTAGCCCACAGAGTTTGACCTGCCTCATAAAGTATGGAAGGCAGCTAATAGAATACTAACAGGCTTTGTCAGTTGTGCAGACCTGTTGTTTACATGGGGCAAAATACCAGGACCCGAATGCGATTGTGGTGCAGTCTGCCAAACTATTTTCCATCTGTCTCAGGAATGTGAGTGTCATGCTTTCCAGGGAGACGTAACAGAGCTCTTTGAACTCTCCTCAGCAGCAACTGAGTGGATTGAAAATTTAGATATTAGTATTTAGTAGGATTGCCCATTCAGTCTGCATACCTGTTGTATCAACTTGGCTACGTACTGTATATTATTATATGCTTCCTGTGTGTAACTCTGCCATACGATATATAAATAGTAAGTCGAGTACCCTAAAATTCAAGTGTCAAATATAGTTGCCATGAAATCTGCGACATTCCATTTGGATCTTAATTACCACCTACCACATCTCCAAAAGTGGACCAAGAGTTAATGCGGTGTAGTGGTTAAGAAGATTGGCTAACTATATGGCAGTGGTGTCAGGATACAGGTTTTGTGCAAGAAAGGAGGGGATAATTCGGCCCATGGCTATACAGCACATTATGAAGTTCTCCTGCCTGAGTCCCTTTAGAATATTTCTTCGTTTCAATGTATGGCTTGGGCAGGAGAAAATTCCAGCAGATTGTCCCTCATGCTAAACAATAAGAGGAGGAAATGTCATTCAGAATTTTTACCTCAGGCACCTTGGGCCAACCTTAAGAGGAAATTTTACCTCAGCTCTGAGGTCTCTGAGTGGCAAAACCTCTCAGACTCGACCCTCCTATAGTGTCCGAGGAGTGTTATGGAATACAGGAGAAGTAGTAGAGAAACATTAAGAGCCAAAAAGTAGCTGGATTTTTTTCCCCAAAAAACAAGGCCAAATACACTCGGGAGAAGGCACTTTTCGGTAAGAAAAAATGATGAGTTTAATAGCACCCCCCAAAAAAAACCCACACACACTATTCTCTATCTTTATGTCACAGCCTCAGCAGCTGCATTCTGTAAAATGTCATTTTAAAATGCCTCTTGATATTATCAGTTGCACAAATACAATGATGATATGCACCCTGACGATAAAGGAATTCAGAAAACTTAGAGTGCGCTGTTCTCACTTGAAGGGGAAAAACCCGGGAGCTCCAGCAAACCCCAACTGTGAGCGGATGCAAAATTTATTTATTTCATGTTACAGCATCTCAGGAGCCAGGCATATTTATATTGCGAGTACTTCTAGTACTGCTTCTAACTAGGGAGGCTTCCAATAAGATTTGGATCTCAGGATTAATTTCTCAAAATATGAAGAAACAAATTACCTCGCAATATAAATATGCCTGGCTCCTGAGATGCTGTAACATGAAATAAATACGGCCCCTTCACAACAGCTGGGGAGATTCAATACCACCTCGAAATTTCGATTTAAGTCTTCTCTTCTGTTTCTCCCCATACATAGCAAGAATCCAGTAGCATCTTAAAGACTAACAAAATTTATGGTAGGGTATGAGCTTTTGTGGAGCTGCGGTGGCTCAAGTGGTTAAGACGCTGAACTGCAGGCTGTGGAAGGTCAGTAGTTCAGCAGTTTGAGACCCGGGTGCCGCATGACGGAGTGAGCTCCCGTCTCTAGTTCCAGCTCCTGCCAACTTAGCAGTTTGAAAGTAAGAAATTGCAAGTAGATAAATAGGTACCACTTTGGTGGGAAGGTAACAGCGTTCCTTGTGCCTCGGTGTCTAGTCATGCCGGCCACATGACCACGGAAACATCTTCAGACAGCGCTGGCTCTTCAGCTTTGAAACGGAGATGAGAACCGCAACCCTAGAGTTGGATTCGACTGGCTTTCGAGCAAGGGAACCTTTACCTATGAGCTTTTGTGACTCATAGAAGCTCCTACCCTGCCACAAATTTTATTAGTCTTTAAGGTGCTACTGGACTCTTGCTCTTTTCTGTTGCTACAGACAGACAAACACGGCTACCCATCTTGCTCTCATACGTAAACACTTTCTATAATTACTTTTTTACTACAACAAAAAAGCCAGTGCTGCTGCATAATGTTTAGAGTGTCAGACAAGACTCGGGAAGATGCAAGTTCAAATTCCCATGGAAGATTGCTGTGTGACTTTAGGCCTGTGACAGCCACACTCTCTTAGCCTAACTTACCTCACATTGTTGCTATTAGGAGGATAAAACTGAGAACGTTGGATGTTGTTTTATACCCCCCTTTTCTCCCCACTGAGAATATCTTAATAGAAGTAAATATAGGATTATATCTACATAGCAAGTAATGAATATTTTTGTGACGAAGGTCTTTGTAATGTATGAAAATTTATAATTGTACTTTGCTTAAAAAAGAAAGAATTCTGGTCACAACGTGCATACGTATGCTCAGCTCTGAGAGACCAACTTCCTTCCTTGTCACATGGCCCCAGAAGAGGCTGATGGGAGGCCATTGAGGCAGTCAGCCAGATCCTGTCTCTGCTTGGCACATGCCCCCAACAGCTGGCACCTGCTCAGCCACGTGGATCCCGACTAATCCACTGCCAGCAGCACAGCCCTGACCCACATTGGGCTCTTCCTGCTGCGTTCCCATGGCAACAAGCACTGAACATGCCTGGAGCGAGAGAGCGGGATGATGCTCTGTCTGCCGAAAATGCATTCGATTGGTGAAGCTCCCCCCCCTCCCATTACCACATCTCCTTACTGGAGGAAGCTTCACCGGTTGTTCATCTACTTATTAGGCCTCCATGAAAAACACCTGTCCTTTCTGCATCCATAATTTCAAGCTGCCCATTTGCTTATCAAGGGTCCTTTCCACACTAGACCTTAAATCCTGGTTCAACCCTGTCCTCAAACTTATACTCTACATTACACTCAAGTTCATCCCTGTAATTATCTCGGGGTATTTTTTGTTTCTACATTACATTGAGGTCACCCTGGTTTTGCCTCACATTTGTCCCAGGATAAATGGATGTTGTTATAACCAGGGATAAATGCAAGGTATTGGTCCTTTCAGCACTTGGATCTCATCCCTGGTTTTATCAGAGTTCAATACCTTGCATTTATCCCTGGTTATAACAAGTTGTATATGTTGTAACAGCATCCGTTTATCCCAGGACAAGTGTGGGGCAAAATCAGGGTGACCTCAATGGAATGTGGAAACAAAAAATACCCCGAGATAATGATGGGGTGAACTCGAGTGTAGTGTAGAATGTAAGTTTGGGGACAGGGTTGAACCAGGATTTAAGGTCTAGTGAGGAAGGGACCATTATTGTGTTGTGAGTTGAACTCTGACAAAACTAGGGATGAGATCAGTGCAGAAAGGACTAAGGAGGGAGGGAAGGAGTCCTCTGAGCTCTGTTAAGTATGGGCTCTTTTTGTATCAGGAATTCCTTTGTATATTAGGCGACACACCCCTAATGTAGCCAATCCTCCAAGAGTTTACAGTAGCCCCTGTAAAAAGAGCTCTGTAAGCTCGTGGAGGATTGGCTACATTAGGGTTGTGTCACCTAATATGCAAAGGAGTTCCTGCTACAAAAAGAGCCCTGGCTACTGCCCTAAAGTATCCCCCAAGCTTCCCACCACCTAGTGTGTTATCCCAATTTCTTCAAAGCCTGGGGAGAGAAAGAAAAGAAAGTAGGGCCCCTAGGGTTTCCAACCTCCTGGTGGGGCCTGGAGAGCTCCGAGAATTACAGCTGCTCTCCAGACTACAGAGATCAGCTCCCCTGGAGCAAAGGACCACTTTGGAAGGTGGCCTCCATGGCATTATACCCTGCCGAGGTCCTCTCTCCCCAAACCCCATCCTCCTCAAGCTCCACCCCCAAATCTCTAAGAAGTTTTCCAATCCAAACTTGGTAGCCGCAGTCCTAACCAGCTTTTCCACTGGTAAAAAAGAGTCCAAAAATCTATGGTAGTTATTCTAGGATCCTCATGGGATCCTATGTGGGATTGGGGCTGTAGGAGAAGAAGGAATGGGGAAGAGGAAGAGGAAAAGCGGGCTAGATCCAACAGTGAATCTTGCCATGACATCCTCTGCTATAAGGCACCTTCATTTTCTGCACAGACTTGGGGAGGGAAGCAATAGCGCAGAGAGAAGGAAGTTGTTGGACAGGGAGCAGGATAGGTGCTGATTCAGCACAAGCTTCATTAGCCCTAGACAGAGTGGGCAGCCACCCAGCAATAATGGGGCTGGGCCGGCCCCTAAGCAAATAACCCCTTCCCTGCTGCAACAGGGCAACATGCATCTCACACCATTAAAAACCAGTCCTTTCTCTAGATCACATTATTCATAACCCTTACATCAGAGATCTAATTATTGTGTTGGCACACAGAGTGCAATTTAAAAGGGGTGTGTGCATAGAACTTGTAGGTTTCTGCCACTTTGAGAAAATGCCCTGGCCATTCCCCGTATTAGCATATGCTGATTCACTTCGATACATGCAGACTGAGAGATCGCATCAGCTAAATCGGGGCATTTTCAAACTGGCTAGGCTACATAAGAGAGCGGCAGTGTGGTAGAGTGGTTAGAGGGTCCGACTAGGAACTGGGAACCCAGGTCCAGATCTCCACTCTGCTGCCATGGAAGCTGGCTGGGGGACTTTGAGCTGGCCAGTCACTCTCTCAGCCTCGCCTTATGCAAGGGTGCCAACTCTGATTTGGGAAATCTCTGGAGATTTGGGGAGGGGACTTGGGCTTGGAGGATGGGAAGGACCTTAGCAGGCTATGATGCCATACAGTTCACCCTCCAAAGCAGTCATTTTCTCCAGGGGAACATATCTCTGTAGTCTGGGGATCAATTTCAGTCTCAGTAGAGCTGCAAATCCCCATGGGGAAGTTGTGCAGTTTGCAACATGTACTTAGGTCCCTATTGAGGAGCCCAGGGATGTCATAGTGCCCAGTGTAGAAAAGAGCAAGAGTCCAGCAGCACCTTAAAGACCAACAAAATTTGTGGTCGGGCATGAGCTTTCATGAGTCACTGCTCTCTTCTTCAGATATCAGATGAAGCAGTGGTTCACAATAGCGCCTGCCCTACCACAAATTTTGTTAGTCTTTAAGATGCTGCTAGACTCTTCCTCTTTTCTACTGTTACAGACTAACACAGCTACCCATTTCGATCTATAGTGCCCACTGACACCTTTCCTGGAGCCCCCAATTTTATTTTATTTTTTTAGAATGTGAGTGGGGCCACAAGGGCTTCAGGTTGGCCACTGGAGATCTGATCAGCTGAGCTGATTAAAAAAATGTTGTTTCAGCAGTGGCTACCAGGCAGTGTTGGTTTTGTTCCCTCTCATTTCTCTTTCCTAATTGATTTTTCAAAAATTACCCCCTTTTTCCTTCTGCGCCTTGGCTCCTTCTGTGTGGGTGGTGCTACCTTCCACTTTGCTGGTGTCAGAAGTCTAAAGGTGCCCAGTGTCAGAATTTGCAGCCCCATCTGTATGACGTGGGTGCAGTAGTCAAAAGTGGGCATGAGCCATCTCATTCCCCCAACAAGTTTTCCATCTATGTATTTAAACTTCTGTTCTGCTCTATCCCAGAGGTTCATAGTAGGTGATTATGGCTTAAAACAATTGTTTTATATTATTCATTATATTAGAAAATTTCTACACCTGCAATTAAATTTTAGCTAGATCAATATGTCAGTTCCAAAACTTATCCTCCCCTCATGTATCCTGTTCACTGGTCTCCCAAGTCTACCTTACAAAGTATGTATGCCTTATCCCCCCTCCAATAATGCCAATAATACAGACTTAAGTCCAGGTGAAGGTTTCTTTCACCAGCACCAGTCCCAGTTTCAATTCGTCTCCTCCTTCCCTTAGCTCTCTGTCTCCTCCAGCTTACTTCTTCTGCACAAGCCTCCAAACTGGTACCATTTCATAGATTATAACCTGCTCTGTCCCCACCCTGCCCCCTCATCCACTTTGGCTTTGGCCTCCCTATCCTTTATCTCCCAATTGACTTCCCCTGCAGCTTCCAACCCACCTACACAACATAGCCTTCTCTCTAGCCCCCAAGAAGCTGGAACATCTAAGAACATTCCACGACATCACAGCAGCCCAGCCAATAGCTAAGGGAGACAGAAGAAGAAGAAGAAGAAGAAGAAGAAGAAGAAGAAGAAGAAGAAGAAGAAGAAGAAGAAGAAGAAGAAGAAGAAGAAGAAGAAGAAGAAGAAGAAGAAGAAGAAGAAGAAGAAGAAGAAGAAGAAGAGGAGGAGGAGGAGGAGGAGGAGGAGGAGGAGGAGGAGGAGGAGGAGGAGGAGGAGGAGGAGATTGGATTTATACCCCGCCCTTCACTTTTGAGTCTCAGAGCAGCTTACAAACTCCTTTCCCTTCCCCTTCCCACAACAGACACCCTGTGAGGTAGGTGGGGCTGAGAGAACTCAGCTGTTCTCTCAAGGACAGTTTCTGTCAGAAGTTCTCTCAGCCCCACCTACCTCACAGGGTGTCTGTTGTGGGGAGGGGAAGGGAAAGGAGTTTCTAAGCCACTCTGAGACACCTTTGGGCAGTAAAGGGTGGGGTATAAATCCAATCTCTTCTTCTTCTTCTTCTAACACAAACTGCTCTTTCAGGAACAGCTGTGCCAGAGCTTGTGACTGACCCAAGGTCACATCAGCAGGTACAAGTGGAGGAGTGGGGAATCAAACCCGGTTCTCCCAGATTAGAGTCCGCACACTTAACCACTACACCAAAATGGCTGGGCAACAAGTGGTTAAGGGTAAAGTTTTAGCTGCCTATGATGTTGGTTGACTTTGCAGATAACCAAGAAGGCTATTTTACAGGGCTGGCAGCACAGAGTGGTCTAAACTCTGTGCATGTGCAGAAAAATACTTTGAGAGCAAAACAACTTCCTCCTAGAATGAAAACAATGCTCCATTGCTACTGCTTTCTGCATTAATTTCAATAAAACAATTAATAGAGTAGAATTAGTGGTCAAATTCCAAAACACTAGTAACAATTCAAAGAATAGAAGACAAAATTTGGTATAACAATTCAATAGGGAAGAAAGAATCCAACAGGTGACTCCTCTATATCCTTTCAGTATAGTAGTGTCCTAAAGACCTCAAAGTACACAAAAAGGCAGAGGATGTCCCAAAGATAAATCTGTAGCAAAAAAACCCTCCTTCCTAGGTATGCCAGACGTTTCAAAGCATTCTTCCTCAGTTACACGGCTGAAAAGTGGAACCTGATTTCCACAATAATCTAGGAGAACCACAGACAGGCCCGTAGCCAGGATTTTGTCATTCAGGGGGCCTTTAAATAAGTCAGGGGGCACTGTCATCACAAAATTAAAAAATAAAATAAAAATAAAATTTTAAAAACTCAGTTTTGCAGCGTTCGCAGTCTGCTTGCCTACATGGGGAAGCACGCCATTCTTGGGGAAGGAGAAGCAGTGGGGAGTCCTCCAGGTGTCCCAGAGAGTTGGAAGTTGTCCAGGTGTCCCAGAGAGCCGGGGAGGGTGGGGGCTAGATGGAAGTCAGGGGGCCTTGGCAGGAAGTCAGGGGGCAGGCCCCAAAATGCCCCACTGTAGCTACGAGCCTGACCACAGATTCCGTTTGAGACATGAGCTGTACCTAGTGTTTTGGAACTGTGACCACTAATACTACTCTATTAATTGTTTTACTGTAATTATGGTGCAACAGACTATTGTCTAATGATAACTTGTGAAATTTGTGAATGTTTTGAAGGTCTACCCTTGTGTTTTTCATCTTTGTACATTTCATACGCTTGGGGTCCTTATTGTTTGGCTTATCTGCATTAATTTCAGGCAGCAGGTCACCCCTGGGAGCTGAAGTGCTGTATCTTACAATAGGCCTGCCAGCCACTCTCTTCTGGTCTATCTATAGACTAGCCTGGGCAAGCACCTTGAGGCACCTACTGATGAAGGGAGCTGGCCTAAGCCAGCCACTTAGCAGAGGGCCATGAGGAAGGCAGGTGCTGGGCAGCATTCAACCGAACCTTAGCTGCTCTGCAGCAAGGAGGAAGGCTGGTGGGACTCAGCACCACTTTTTTTTTGGGGGGGGGTGTTTTTAGTGTGTGTGCCCATGCCTGGAAGTCATGACAAACTCTGGCAGCTCCTACTGGGGCATGGAGGACATTCAGAGAAGTGGCTTGATAGCCTTCCTCTGCCTCCCAGCCCTGGCATTCCTTGGAGGTCTCCCATCCCAATACTTGCCTGGGTCAGCCCTGCTTAGCTTCCGAGATCCCACGCGATCGGTCTTGCCTGGGCTATCCAGGTCAGGGCTGGGCTCAGCACCTCTTGACACAATCCCGTGCAGAAAATTAATATGGTGCCCCTCAAAAAAGAGTTGTTATTCTTAAAAAAGAAAAAAAAAAGATTTGTTTCGTCATCACAGACTAACTAGAATTGACATCTGAAAACATCTGAAAACCGTAACTGATTCCAATACTGAAGCACCTCCCTCCTTAGAAATCAGGATGAGAAGGTTAACATCCAAAGGTTTGATCTCCAACTAAATTAGGATCAGGTTGTCCCCCTGGGGCACTTCTTTCCGCCTGGAATGTTCTCTGCTGAGGCACCGACAGGAAAGAGGCTGGAATGAGGGAGGGAACGTGAGGAGAGAAGTCAACACAGAAGACAGCAGAACGGGGCACGCTCTTGCTGTGCTGCCAACGGCAGTGCCACGGACACCCCAAGAGACAGGGCGATTCTGCATCTAGCATTCGCTCCACATTTTCTCAACTGGGAGGGGAAAGTGCAGCTCAAAACCACATTCAACTACCTCGGGGCGACGCTGTAAGTCACCCCTGAATGGCCGTAAATCTATGCAGAAGGTACCATAAAATCCAATGATCAAAGAAAGTGAAAGCAGCCTGCAATGCAGAGGGGAATGTCTGTTCCAACATGGATAAAACTATGGAAGGAAAAGCCAATGCAGAATCGCCCACTGTCTTGAAGCCTGCTCTACAAATGCAGGAGAATTAGGAGGCAGATGTTGCTATTTTGTAGTCAACTGGAAAGGAGATAGTCAACGATTGCTCCACTTTAGAACCGCCATTCCCAAGCAGCTTTTCCCCATATAGGGTAAAAAGGGGGTTTGGCAAGGAGGAAACCCTTTGAAGCTGATTTGGAACAGAGAAACAGTGGGTGAGGAAAGTTCGTACCCCAGCCTTTCTAGCTGAAAAAAGAACCACGGGAGTACAGTTATGTGTGTTGGTATGTAACGAGAGCCAGTGTGGTGCTCATAGTCAGGGTGTTGAACTAGGATCTCAAAGAGTAAGGTTCTAATTAGGGATGCCAGCCTCCAGGTGGGAGCTGGAGATCCCCTAGAATTACAGCTCATCTCCAGAGTACAGAGACCAGTTCCCCTGGAGAAAATAGATGCTCTGGAGGCTGGACTCTATGGCATTGCACCCCACTGAGGTCCCTGCCCTCCCCAGCCTCCATCCCCAAATCTCCAGGAATTTCCCAACCTGGGTCTGGCAACCCTACCGCCCCCCCCATCTCCTGCTGGTGGCCAGGGGGGACCTGGTGACCCTAGTTCTAATCCCCAATCTGTCATGGAGACTTGCTGGGTAAACCTGGGCAGGTCACACACCTTCAGCCTAACCCGCCACACAGGCTTGTTGGGAAGATCGATGGAGGAGGGGAGCTTGTTGTAAGCCACTTTGGGTCCCCATTCCAGAGAAAAGTGGGGTATAAATGAAGAGAGGTGCAAACTGGCTTGGAGGGGGAGCCTTGTCTCCTGAGTTATCGTCACTTTAACTGAGAACTAGAATTCCGAAATCAACAGGCCTGGCTTCTCAGGGCAGGGAGCTGAACGCAGCCACCTGTTGCCCTACAGGTCAAATTGGGGTTTAAAGGATAACTCCAGCTCCAGACTGGCCTGGATGGCCCAGGCTACCCCAAATGCCTCAGATCTCAAAAGCTAAGCAGGGCTGGATGGGAGAGCAGTAAGGAGGGCCTGGGTGGCTACACAGAGGCAGCAGTGGCAAACCACCCCTGTTCATCTCTTGCTTTGAAAAAATTTCCAGAGTAGCCATAAGCTACCAGTGACTTGACTGCACTGCACACACATACAAACAAATAGCTAGAGTGGCAGGTTCGAAAATGTGAAACTGATTTGCTTTGGTCCTAAAGTCCCACTCAGATCCAGAAACTGGGACATGCAGCCGAAACCTGTGCGTGTTTGCTAGAAGCAATGGGTGGGATCCAGACAACTTCTCCAAGCACCCCAAGTGGCTGCTCTAGAGATCAGGGGACTTGCATGGACAAAGGTCTGGTGAACTGGGGGCTGAGCCCAAAAGCTGACTGGCTCTCACCCAATGACTACAGAAGGACTTACCTCTAGTCCACGGCTGCATTGCTGGTTATAAGTAACAACTGCTGGATTTATCAGTTTTCTCCAGTGCCCAATCTGGTTGCGCCAACTCATTTGTGAAGGGAAGGCAGTTTGGATTTACTTCGTATGTCCTAGAGAATTTTTAAAAAAATCTCTGGTTCAGAGCTCCCTCCAAGAAGGAGCTCTCTTTTACCTGGTGGCTTTATCCCCGTCACTACCAAGCGCTTGGAATGCAGCCGATTTTGAAGGAGGCTTGGTGTGCTCACAGGAGAAAGTGAGTCTTCAGGCTAGAGTGCAGCGATACATGTGAGAGGGAGAAAGTGAAACTACCTTTGCTAATCCCTTTAGCTCCAAAGGATACTGCGGTAACCGCTTCCCCTGGAGAATGGTCCGCTCCCAGCAGGTTTTATGTTTGACCTTTCAGCACACAGTAAAAAGACTGTGCTGTCTCCTTGCACGATGCTGCAAATTGTGCCCACGGTGAAGTAAAGCTGTAGCTGCTAACCAGGATCTGATCTTCTCCTCTTACCACCTGCTCAAGTTGCCATTTCCCAGGATGCTCCAGGTCCAGCCCAGTAAATGATGTTTACTTCCTAAAATGAGAGGTACGGGATTTCAGTCATAATTATAGTGGTGCTACAGCGATAGCGTTGCATAGCACTTTCCAAACATTCTATTCAAGCCAAGATTATTAATATATGTGACAACAGTCCTGTAAGGTAGGCCAGTTTGATTATTTCCATATTGCAGACAGGAGGGTTGCTTAAGGCCATCCCGTGAATTTGTGGCAGAGAGGAGATTTCCAGAAATCTTCCAGGTCGTACATCCTTTGCAGCACCAATTCTGAAGTGATGTGGTCTACCTTGGAACTGCTGTTTCAGATATCAAAGTGAAGAGTGATGTCTGTAGCTCAGGCAGTGAGCCCAGAGCAGATTCAAGCGCAACTCATTTTGCTTCCAACATTAACTGAGCCAAGAACTAACAATTTTTTCCATCAACCAAGAGCAGCTGGCTGTGCAGAACACTGACTGGCTGGTCTGCACATAAAACAATTTGATAAAACAATTACCATTAAGCAAGCACGATCTCGTCAGATCTCAGAAGCTAAGCAGGGACAACCCTGGCAAATACTTGGAAGGGAGACCTCCAAGGAATACCAGGGCCAGGATGCAGAGGCAGGCAATATCAAGCCGCCTCCTCTGGAACATCCTAGCCCCAGTAGGGGTCACCAGAAGTCACCATGACTTCCAGGCATGCAAGCACACACACACAAAAAAAAACCTCACCGAAAAAACACGTGTAAGTGCAACATAGCTGGCAGACACTCAAAAGCTAAACCTCTTTCTAGCAAAGAGGTGCAGGCCTAGAAAAAAAACTTCAGTAGCTATAAACTTGCTTCTTAGGCACAGAAAACTCCACTGGGGGCAGCATGGTGGGTCTACAGGCTCACCCTCAAAGGCTGCACACCAGTGTTCCTTCTAAGCTGAGATAGTGTGAGCTAGCTCACAGTTTTTTAGCCTCTGGCTCACACATTTTTGTCTTTGCTCAGGAAGGATGGCTCCAGAGCAAACTAATTTACGCAGTAGCCAAATTGCTTGCTCACAGCTTTAATGCCAGTAGCTCACAAAATAGAATTTTTGCTCACAAGACTCCACAGCTTAGAGGGTGCGTTCCTGCACATTGGTTCAAAATGCTACCAACCCAGAGCCTAAAGCCGATATCAGTCAGGCCTGGAGGCCAGAGATAAATGTAGCAGTGAAGCGGTTGAGCTATTGCTGAGATAACCACACAGGGTAGGGCCATACAAGAGACTTTTTAGAACCACTTGTCCTGAGATATGTGCATCTAAGAGGTCTGGAGAACTAGGGTGCCAAATCCAGATTGGGAAATTTCTGGATGCTTGAGGCTGGTGCCTGGGGAGGGCAGGGTATAGTGCCATAGAGTCCCCCCCCTTCCAAAGCTGCCGTCTTCTCCAAAGGAACGGATCTCTGTTGACTGGTGATCAGCTGTAATTCCAGGTCTCCGTGCCTCACCTGCACACTGCCAGCCCTAGGAGAACCTGAAAGCTTGCACACCATTTGGTGAGATTTTGATAGGTCCTAATAAAAGGTATTACATGACATTTCCTTTTGGAATTTGTCTACTGATCAGCTTGGCTACCTGCAGTTTTTATCTCAAAAGACCTGTAACCAGCCAGGCTGGGGCCTTCTCCTGTCTGTTGTCCTCTGCTACCACCTAGTGGCCGATCCATTAATTTATTCAATTACCTGGAATTAATAGTTGCAGGTTGTCTTAGTAAAGGTTAAGGTTTCCAAGCCGAAGAGCCAGCACCGTCCAAAGACGTTTCCGTGGTCATGTGGCCAGCATGACTAGACACCGAGGTGCATGGAACACTGTTACCTTCCCACCGAAGTGGTACCTATTTATCTACTTGCAATTTCTTGCTTTTGAACTGCTAGGTTGGCAGGAGCAGGGACCAGAGATGGGAGCTCACTCCGTCATGCGGCACTCAGGTCTCAAACTGCTGAACTCCCAACCTTCTGGTCTGCAGTTCAGCATCTTAACCACTTGAGCCACTGCAGCCCCTGCAGGTGTCTTAGTTGAATGCAAATCTAAAAGCTCTAAAAGGCACTTTTGATATAAGATATTTATATACCCACCTTTCCACTGAACATAGAGCCCAAGTTAGGGAACAGTATGAAAACAATTCAATAAAGTAAATATGATCACAATATCAAATACATTAAAAACACCTTATGCAAAGTATCCCCCTTTTATTAAAGCCAACCAGAATACAAAACCATGTGCAAGATTTGAGTTCTTCAGAATTCTTCATCCATTTGAACATTAGAGAGGGAGAGGAAAGAATAAAAAATATGGTTCCAGCCCTTATCTCAAGGCCTTGCTTGCATCCTGTGTAGAATGCCAAAGAACTTCAAAGGGATAGAGTGATGCTGGAGTCATGCTGCATCCTTGACCTTCTGAAAAGAGGGGAGGGGGCAGTGGGACCCAGCTTCAAAAATAAAAATGAGTGATGTATTGAACACTTAAAATCAAACAAAACATGCCAGATGCTTGCGAGGCAGTGGAGAAAACAGAGTGCTAAGGCTGCACAGCTCAAAAAAAATAATATTCTTCAGATCCGGATATCAGGGAGCTGAAAAATATCTGTTTTCCCAGTTCCAGACACTGGCTTGATATTCAGAAATGCAGTATTTGGGGACTCAATTATTCCCTATGGAAAAGTTTCCCAGAGGGCGGGAGAAGCTTTTTTTATTGAGCAAATTGCATCAAAACTGGAGTGGAGCTGCTGTCCTTTAAATAATGCCCAAATCTCGCATGAATTGGACCAAGAGATCCAATTCTATGGCTCCCTGAACAAAGTGCCCCAGCCAGTGGCAGGATTCCATGCTTTCTCCAGGGCAAAGAATAGCCAAAGACACAAGAGCTAGCAAAGCAACCCTGGTCAAAAGCCTCTCAAAGCAGACAGAATCAACAAAGCCAAGGAACCGATGCAGAACCATCCTGGCACAACCGTGGGACAATGAAGAAAGTCTAACACAACAAATGGACAACCTGAGAATCTAACTCAATGTCAAACCAGAGAATCATCCAAGCCAACAGAAAAGGACCTCTGGGCAAGCCCAACAAATGTAAAATCAGAGAATCTGAGCCAATATACAACCCAAGAATCAAAGACAATGTCAAGTCCACGAATCCAACAGAACACACAAATCCAACTAGAAAAAATACATTGTTAAAAGACCAACAAAACCGATCTAAAAGAATAGAATCAAAATGCCTGGCAAGCTGATACCAAGCCCCAGGAAGACACAGACACACCGGGGGGGGGGGTAGTCCTGAAATCCTTAAAATGCTAGATCCCGGTATTTCCAGTTAATCCAAAATATTTCCTGGATTTTTGGGGACCCATTTCCCAGTATTCCAGAAAATCTCAAATAACATCCAGAGACACAAATGTATCCAGTAAATTCCCATATTTTTTCCAGATCTGTATTTGGACCTGATATATCCAAATGCACATCCCTAAAAAGTACTGGTTCCATTAACATGGAGATTAATTTTAGTTGATACAGCAGACTATGTTCTTCAGCTTTTCCAGGTTCAAAATCCCACAGAGCACGGAAGTCACATGACACTCACATGGCTATAAGAAGAGTAAAGAGTTACACCTTCACTTATATCAAGGCCGGAACAGGAGGCAGCTTCAGTTACAAACCTCCAGGTGGTGGTAGGTATTTTCCTGCTTCCAGTACAGCTCTTCTGCTGCTTTCCTCTGGGCAGCAGGCAAAAAATGCGGAGGACAGCATCACATTCATTGCAATGTCACTTCTGGCAAAAACCCTGAAGGGACATCACAACATCCACACAACTCTCCAGGAATTCCCCAAACCTCTATGGTTTTTATCATAGAGGTTTAGGAAATTCCTAGAGAGTCATGGGTGGCTCTAACATTACTTTTTAGTATGTTGTCAAGGGCTTCTCACCTTGACACAGAGAGTACTCCATCTTTCTGTGTTATATCTCTGAGGATGCCAGTCACAGTTGCTGGCGAAACATCAGGTCCTACAATGCCAAGACCACAGCCATACAGCCCAGAAAATCTACAACAACTAATCACTTTTTAACTTTTTGCCAGAAATGACATTGCAGTGCACATGACACTGGTCTTTCAAGGGTTCCACCCATCAAAACTCCTGCTATTTACAGGAGTCAGGCTGGCAACCCTGTAGGTGACAGGGGCTAGGAAATACAAGCCAAGCACCAGGAAGCATGCCACAGTGAGGAACAAGCCCATCTCCACCAGCAAGTGCCCTCATTGTCCTTTCAGAGTGTATGCAAAGGAAGGCAGGTGATTTGCTGACTATGTATGCATGCTAGCAGTAGGACTTAACAAAAACCAACTTAAAGTGGTAGTTCTGTGGAAGATTGCAAGCCAGTAGGTAGGTGGAGCTCCATTACCTATATGTTGAAGACAAGTGAAGTAGGCAGAAAATCAGCAGAAGACAAAGAGTGTAGTATTACCCAGTGGTTGCTAGTAAAAGTTTCCTTGTGAATTTCTTGAAGAAATATTTCTGATCCATATCAATGTGAAGTAGGATGTTTTCTGATGCAAACATTGATGTCTTTATATGCAGGAAAATGTAATCGTCTCAGTCATCACTTTATGAGATGTCACATATGATACTTAACTAACAGAACCTCACAAACAAAACTGGCTCAGTCCCTCACGACTTTTGTCCATGCATATCCCATGATCCCCAGCACAGCCCTTTTCACAGTGAAAAGAGACCTTTCACTCTCTTTTCCACCAGCAGAAAATTGTACAGGATCCAAGCCAATTACTTGATGGTCTTAAGCAATGCTCAGGATGACTTAACACATATTAGCTTTTAGATGTGAAATATGCACTCTTTCTTTGTAAAGTGTTTTAAAACACATTCATTGATGTTAGCTCCAATAAAACATATTCACTGATGTTAGCTCAAATGTTAGCTCAGTTTATGCATTAGTCCACAAGGAAAAGTAAAACGGTACCTGTATTAGAGCCAGTGAGATGTGGAATGGTACAGTACAGCCCAGTCTCATCAGATCTTGGAAGCTAAACAGGGTCAGTATGTGGATGGGGGACCACCAAGGAAGACTCTGCAGAGGAAGGCCGTGGCCAACCACCTCTGCTTCTCACTTGCCTTGAAAGCCCTTTCCTGTGGTCACCATAAGTCAGCTGTGACTTGATGGCACTTGACACACACACATTAGAACCAATCACTTTTCTCAATTCCATACATAAACTCCGAAGTCAAACAATTCTTCTATTTCAAAAAGAAAAACTTACAAGACAATGTTAAATCATGCCTTTTTATTTTGAAACAACCCGCTCTCAACAAAAGAAATATTAACAACTATTACCACATTACAAATGCAAAATCTAAAGCTTGGGGATATAACAAATACTTAATGCTCAGCCGCAACTATTTACTGCTTTCCATTATCCTATTTAACGTAAAAGTGAGGCACAACTGTACAAGTCCAATGTCGTAATTAATCCCTTCCTCCCAAATTCAAAAAAAGATTTCCAGCTATCAGGAAAACGTGCTTTTTAATACAACTGCCTCTTTGACGGAACAATTTCTGACCATTTGGATTGTCACAACTCTTTCTCTGGCCATTTTTAAAAAAGAAGGCACAAGATACTGCAGAGAGGGCTCAGTGCCATGACCTCACCCACAAAATGTAAGATGATGATGATGGTTGTTATTATTAGCAGTAGTAGTAGTAATATTACTATTACTATTGGGTTAGGTTGGATCCAGCCAGCTTTTTCCCTCACTCCTATCCAATCTCCCTCCATACTATAGCCCTCATTATCCTCAGCAGAGCCATTTTGGTCAACGGCATGCCTTCGTTTTTCAGAACAGGAAAGCTGGTTGGCTCAGGCCCGTTAATGTACTCGCTCTGGCACATTTCCCCCCTTTCCCTCCTCACTTTGCTTCATACACCTTATGTACCTCGTCCAAGAGATTTTGGCCATCCCAGGCAGCTGTAATGGATTCATGTATTTCTTTCAGGTCTAAGCGTCCCAGACCAAGCCAGGCTTTGTAATCCCCTGCCCCTGTTTCCATTTGCTTCCGCAGCGTTAAAGAGACTGGAGAAGAGGCCTGCAAGGAGCTGCTGGAAGCATATCACGCGTGTCTGCGGGCACTGGGCATCAGCCCCCAAGATGTAGCAAACAGCTCTACGGTAAGATGACCTCTACGAGCACTCAGGGAGAGCAAGGATCGGAATCACGGGCATGGCTGGGTTGGCAGGGCATTGGCAGCGGACAACAATGCACACAGTTGTGTCAGGATAGACCAGGGACGCCCAGTGTGGTGCTCAAGGGAGCCATGGTGCCCAGCAATGCCTTTCCTGGTGCCTGCAAAGTGTTTTTAGAAAGTGGGTGGGGCTTTCCTCCAGCAAGGCTTCTGATTGGCTGTGCAGATTTATTACAAAGGTTGCTTTGACAGCAGCTGCCACCACAGCACAGGGATCTTCACTGTGTGACTGAAGCCAAGCTGCGGCAGATGTTTTGTGGTCCAGTGGCCATTTTCTGGCTGCACCCACCACTCTGCGACAGAACTCCAAAGGTGCCGACAGGGCCAGAAACGTTGGGATAGACAATTGCTGGTTACACCATTCAGAATACAATCGAGGGCCGGCAAGTGGGCGTTCTTTCAAACGAGATGACCAAATCCAGCAGGAAAGAGCTTCCAGCGGCAATAACAGGACATCCCCATCAGTCCTCCAGAATACTTTCGTCAGCCCAAACATCCAACCTGACAAAAGAGTGCTGCAGAACTCAAAAGCTTGCATAAAGTTTTGTGTGATACTATGCCTGGTCTCAAGTAAAAGGTACTAGATGGCTTTTGGTTTTTCAGCTTTGTGATGGGCCAATATGGCTAACTCCTCTTTAAGCAAGAACAGGGTTTAGGGTTGCCAACCTCCAGCTGGGGCCTGGAGACATCCCTGAATCACAAACTGTTCTCAGCCTACAGACAAAATGGACAAAACGGCTGCTTTGGAGAGGGGATTCTACGGCATTCTACCCTGCTGAGGTCCCTCTCCTCCCCCAAACCCCACCCTACCCCGGCTCCATCCCCAAATCTCTGGGAATTTCCCAACCCAGAGTTGGCAACCCTAAGGGTGACGCCGCTGTGTCTCCATCACCTGCCAAGGCTCAGATGACTTCTTTCTTGTTCTTCCAGCTGCCGAGCCGCTAAGGGTCTTGTCCTGCCAAAGCTTCCCACAGCCACCCCTACGGCCCTCGAAGAGTGACAGCGGACATGGAGGTGTACCCTGGAGCCGGACGCAACACTCCCAGGGGTCCCGGTGCAAGGGTTCCCCAGTGCAATAAAGCCCTTGCGTTTTACTCAGGCTGGGCCTGTGTCAGTTACTGAGTGGCTGCTCCTTTACCCGCCCGCCCACCCATATCCCTCCAACATCTCCCACTCCCGATTTCACCCTTCCCACTCCCGGGAACCTTCCTCCCCTCCCCGAATCTGTGCTGTACTAATTTCCCTTCTGTAACAGTTTATAGCACCTTAAAATGTTCCCAAAGTGCTTTATAACCGTGGCTTAAATAAACTGGCTGGCTGTCAGCATTTCCATGCTAATGTCCCAGTCCTGCTGATTTGTCTCCCAGCAGCACCTGATCACTTTCAGAATCCCAGTGCTCACCACCACACTACGGGGCATCCTTTTTCCAACAGGTAACCAGCCGTACATCTCAAAAAACCCTGAACACTGGCCTTAAAAGCTACAGGTCGTTCTACTGGCATGCTCAGCTGGAATCTCTGTCCACGGCATCTTCACACCACTGGAGATCACAGCAGCCGTGTGCCACTGCAGCCATCGGCAACTGATCCCATACGGGCAATTCCAGAGGTGAACAACTGCGATAGCACAATACCCAATGGTGTACAGATGCAGCCCAAGTCTTTCCCACCTAGGTCTACTACGAACATAACTTCTTAGAGGTTTGTCAGTGCTGAAATCTCTTTTCTGGAAGGGATCATTTTTAATTCCATGTGATCACGTATGCAACAGTGTAGGCAATAACTAGTGCAAGAACAGACTGTGCATGTCATGAGCCTAGAAGCCCTTCCTAAAAACGGTAACTTGTGTTCCAACAGCCAATGCTAAGGTGATTTTTAGTAGTCATCTTTTAGACCCGTACTCTCAAAAGCAAAAGCCTGTACACTAACCTAATCTTGTGCTGCCGCCATCCCACCCACCCACTAAAAAGACGAGGGGAGAAAACTTCTCTGGCAATGGCTTTATCTCGACGATGCATACCTGGCAATGGGTCTTGTGCAACAGAATGAAAGGATGGTCGAAGAGTCTTCCGTTTCCCATTCGAGACACCAGAAGATCCTTGCCTATAAGCAGCCAAAAGATTTCTGAAGCTGAATTTACACTCAGCTGAAGAGCATCTCTCAACCCACAGCTTGGAAGCCCCCACAGAAGAATGCTAATCTTTGGCTGGTAAAGACTTGGATAAGGGACAATTTTTAAAAATTTATACCATTTTCCTCCTCAACTGGAACCCAAAGCAGCTTATAACGGCACTCTCCCTTCCTCCACCTCATCTTCTCAACAACCATCTTGCAAGGTAGGTTAGGGGGAGACTGTGACAGGCCCCAAGTCACCAGGGGAGTTTCCATGGCAAAGCAGGGATTCAAAGCCAGTCGTCCCAGTTCAGCACTCTGGCCACTGCACCAGGCCGGCTCTCAAGCGTGAGCGTAAACTGAACTGTGACTGGATCCACCCGGCTTTTTTGCTCAATCTCACCCACCATCAGTGCCCAATAGACCTGGCTTTTGTCTGTGCAGGTCCCAAGACCCACCCGGCACATCCTTTAGGGGTGGCCAAAGGCCTTTCCCTGCCTTTCTCACAGGCAGTAAAACTGACTGGATCTAGCCCAGTGTAAGCAGGTCTATCATAGCACTATCAGACTGTGCAAGGAAGATCTGGTGTCAGCCCAGCCCAAGCTCCCAGCCCCAGGGCTGCTCCAAAAAGCTTTCCAGGGCCTCCGGGATCCACCTGGCCCCCTTCCCGATTCTCATGGCTTGCAGAGAAGTATTCCTGCTGCTTCTTCTGGTATTTGTACCTTTGCCCATTGCCAAAGTGCCAGGTCACATCACACCCAGGCAGGCAGAGAGGTTACAGGGTCCTAGATGCCCTCACACCACAGGCAAAGGGCCTAGACAGGAGATGAGCCTCCAAACACAGCCTTTCTGCCTCGCTTAGGCAGAAACTGACTCTCAGCTCAAAAGGATCCTGGTTTTGAAAATTTCGGAGCCAAAGGGTAGGCTAGCTGCAGACTTGGCACTGGTGCGGCAACCAGCAGATGTGCTCCTTACCAAGTTCTATAAGTCCAGCAAACAGAGTGGCAGCAATAAGGGGAGGCCGGGTTCAAGTGGTAGGCCCATCTGCTCGGCATGCAGAAGGTCCCAGGTTCAATCCTCAGCATCTCCAGTTAAAATGATCAGGCAGTCGGTGACGGGGAAAACCTCTGCCCGAGACCCTGCAGAGCGGCTGCCGGTCATAGTGGGAAAGACTGACCTTGATGGACCAGTGATCAGACTCTGTTTATGGCAGCTTCGTGTGCTCAGTAACCTTGCCAGAAACACCAGCACTCCACATTCAGTGCGACGGTATGCACGGCAAATCCCAGAGGTGCAAATGGAGTGCCAGGGACCGAGGGCAGACTGCACAACCCGACTCTGACTTTCCATCATGGTGGGGAAGGGATTGGGGGGTGGGGGAGAGAAAAGAAGCTGGGACCAGGAACTTTCAGTACAAATCTACAACCTTTATTACAAGAGAGACCAACGGGTGCAACAGCGAGGCCCATCTATCTCCCGGGAGGTGGGGGGGAGGGGTAGTGTACATAAAGCTTTAGCCCAGGAAAAGTGCTGCAAAACCTCTTGCCGCCTTCCTGGAGGCAGGAGGTAACAGCCAAGGTGCTGCCTGTAGCTCCCCTTCTCCACCCCCCAAAAAGAACATGATGGGGGGGTCATAATGGGTTCCGTCACCCACGCCCCCTCGTCAAAAGAGAGCACATTAGAGTCTCCAAACCACCCAGGCACGTGGAATGGAGGTACTGAGCAAGCTACACAAAAGAAAGAAACCTTTTGCCCCACAACCTTAGCGGGTGGCATGAAAAGTCCTTTTGGAAGAGGAAAGAAGAGGGGACGTAAAAGCACTACGGAGGTGCTGGGGCCTTTGCCTCCCTCGTCGGTGCTCGCGGCCATCCCAGAAGCCGGTGGGGGCTCTATGACCTGCCACAAAAGCAGGAGTGACATTGGAAGGGGGGGGTAAAGAGCTACACCACAGCTTTGGGAGGTAGGGAAGGGGGAGCCCAGCTCCGTGCCCACTAGTCCCGCCGCAGGTTCTTTAACCGCTCCTCCAGGTCGGCGTCTGCATCGGCGAGAGCTGCTGAGGCCTCGGCCTTCTTGCCGCCGGCCACGCTCAAAGAACCGCCGGTCGAAGGCAGGTCTGCAAGGGAACAGAATGGAGTTTAAGGTACGGCACACGGCAGAGACACCTCGTTCCTCAGCCTCCTCCCCCAACCCCATCGGCCGCACTCAAGCAGAGACCTGGCCAGCACAGAGATGGAGCGAGAGAAGCCTGTGTGTACTTGAAAGAGACGTTCACCTTCAGCCAGTACAAGGACCAGCCAGAATGTTTCCTTATGGGCTATAATTTGGGCCCTAATTCTTCCTAAATGAACCTTGCCCTGCAGGGAGGATATTCCTGGGGGCTTGCCCTACTAACTCAATTTGGTTCTGTACTGGATGATACCCCTCAGAAGGACAACTGAAAGCGGTCGATTCAGGTGGGTCACCGTGTTGGTCTGAAGCAGGAGAACAAAGTTTGAGTCCAGGGGCACCTTTAAGAATGACACAGTTTTATTCAAGGTGTGAGCTTTTGTGTGCTGAGGAAGCGGGCTTGCACACGGAAGCTTATACCTTGAATAAAACTTTTTTTGGCCTTATAGGTGCTGCTGGACTCAAAATTGAAAAGGGTATTCAACTACTGTGTTCAACACAGTAGCCACTGTGTGACACTAGAAAGGTGGCTAGCTTTCCCCCATCCATCTAGCTCTCACCAATGAGCTGCTTTCACACGAACCATTTGCTCCATCCCTGCTTTCAGACCTCCGCAGAGGAACAGGTTATCTGAAGAAGTGTGCATGCACACAGAAGCTTATACCTTGAACTAAACTTTGCTGGTCTTAAAGATGCCCCTGGACTCAAACTTTATTCTGCTACTTCAGACCAACAGGATTACCCACCCGAGTCAAACTTCAGCAGGGTTTCTGGGGGCAGCCACACCATGTCGTCCTTCTCTTGCTGTGACGCCTTTCGTGGTTTCCCCCTCCTTCGCTCGAATGCTAACAGAATCTGCTTTGGTCAAGTTCGGGTTTCCCACAGGGCGGAGCACCCAACTGGTACCCATTTCCCTCCTCACTCCTTTGGGCCAGCCACTCCTCCCCCTACTGCTGGTGGGCTTTTTATTGGGGGGGGGGTTTAATGGTCGTAGGCAGTGTTCCCGCTAAGCTGAGTTAGTGTGAGCTAGCTCACAGTTTTTCAGCCTCCGGCTCACACATTTCTGCCTTCGCTCAGAAAGGACAGCTCCAGAGCAAGATAATTTATGCAACAGCCAAACTGCCCGCTCACAACTTTAATGCCAATTGCTTACAAAGTAGAATTTTTGCTCACAAAACTCCACAGCTTAGAGGAAACATTGGTCATAGGCATACTGCCCTAGCACTACAGTTCATGCCTACTGTAGAGTTTTTATGGGTACAAAGGTACAAATGGCATTTATTGCATATGGTCAAAGGCCATTACAGAGTTTTAATAGAAATCGTCCAGCAGCTAAGGGGGAACAACGAGCACGAGGGAAATGAGGAGGGAAAACCTGAGAATCACCCCATGCGGACTCTCCATTGCAGAGGCATTTGCAGTGACAATGAGTCAACAATATGGAACTGAAGCAGCCCTGGCATTCATATATAAGAATGGCGACCTTATAAACTTAGATTGTTATTCCTCTTTGCATCTGTTAAAACATCTTCATTATGTGGTATGCTAATCTGCTGTTCATCCCCTGCCTTATATGTATGGGCTGTTAACTTCTATTTCATGGTATCTGAGGAAGTGTGTGTGCACATGAAAGTCCATGCCTTGAATAAAATTTTGGTGGTCTTGAAGGTGCCATGGGACTCACACTTTGTTCTAGACTTTCTAGGAGTTCTAGAAGCATGGTTTTGTTTGGCCACTCCCCACTAGTTCCACTCAGCCACTTCTAGTCCACCCCACCAATCAATCTGGCCCATGCTGGACAGGACAGGTACCTGCTTTATCCTGAGCCAGGCCATTGGTCTGTTAAGGTCAGTATTGTCTACTCAGATAAGTCGTGGCTTCCTAAGGTCTCAGGTAGCAGTCTGTCATATCACCTGACTGAACATGGGCCCTTCTGTATACTGAGCAGATGCTGTGCCGGGGACCCTGAACCTCAGATGGCAGCCTTCTGATCAGTGGCAGAGCAGATGCTCTACCACGTTGCAACCCTGGCTTCTCTCAGTTATGGGCAGCTGTGGAAAACTCAGTGGCAGAAGCACTGTAGAATATCATCAGGTTAGCAACCCTGCTTCTCCCAGTTAAACGGACAAGTGATCCGACCCTAAGGTAGCTTCATAAGTCACCCAAAGCTCTACCTCTTGCCCTCCCATACTAATCCTCCTACCTCTAACCTCCCCCACTGCTCCCCGATACTCACTAGACAGCTCATCCGTCAACGTCAGACCCAGTTCGTCCAGCACCTGCGAGACCACAGCATCACTGCAAACAGAAGAGGCACATATGAGACCAACAGCTCCCTCAGAGTGTGGAACGGTGCATCTACACATATCCTCTTCTCCCCCCACGCCTCCTGAAATTCAGCACGAACCGACACAATTCTTCCTTTATAAACAGACATCTAGGTCCGCATAACTGAGGTATGAGGAAGCGGAGATCCTACCAAAGCTGGCCACCCTTCCCAATGGTAACCGCGGTCCTCTTACTCCATGCAATTAAACATATCATTCAAGCTAAATTGTCGGCAATGTTCCACGCACAGAAATTCACACATAAGACACTGCATGTCGTTCTGTTTATACATGTACTCGGGATTGGATTCTACCAGCTTTTCTGCTTGTTCTTGCCTGATTCTCTTCCTCATGGCAGTTCCCATGATGTATGGCTTTTAAATTCCACAACCCATGGGGCAACCTTGTCAGCGGTCCAAAAAAAAAAAGCCCTTGTTCCCTCTGTTGCTAGCAGAAAAGCTGGTAGGGTCCAGCCCACACACTACTTCCTCTGTGTGCACGTCCAGAGAAATAGGGAAGGAAAGCAACGTCTTGTCTGAAAGGCCACTAGCTCACTCCGCCGGCCCCTCTAGAACAGGGATAGGGGAAGAGGTAGCCTGTAGCCTACTTCTGGACAATTGCTTAGTACTTTATAACAGACCACCCAGTGATGACTGGAACTCTTGCAAAGAATGCTGGAATCGGTGGGCCTTGGTCTGATCTTATGTTCCTAAGCAAGTCAATCACCCAACAAGTTAGCTGTGCCTTGATTTTTAAGAGATCTCCTCTTGGTTTGTAAGTTTGGAATGCACTAATTAACTGCTGCAATACGATTAAAAGGGGGGGGAGATTGCAAGGCCACAGGTCGAGGAGACCCTTTTTCAGCGGTAGTAACCCTAGTCCTCCTAGTCGCTACATGCACATATCTCATCTGGGTCTTAGAGATTTGGGTTCAAGTAGATATTTTTCCATCCGTAAAATTCAGACAGCGGGCTTGTCTGGCTTCTGCTTGCTTCACAGTCACAAAAGGGAGAACAGAATACATTTCACTGCTCAATGCCCACTCAGTCCCACTATCTGAAACTAGCTTCCCTGCGCCACTATTACTATTTTGAAGGAGAAGACATGGGGAAGATATTTTAAAGAAGAAAATACGATCTACCAGGGAAGCTGGTTTAGAAAAGTGAAAATGAAGGGAGCTTGTAGTGTAACTCCTACTCTCCATTCTCTTCATGAGCCCAAGGCAAACTGAGGCTACAAGTGCTTGCAATCGACACTTTATGGGCAGAATGAAATCCGTCTGGGCCTTAAATCTGGCATGTCCAAGTTACATTGAAGGGGAAGAGGAACATTGGTGCAAAAAATGCCATCTCACTGAAAATAAGGAAGCAGTCTTTCAGGCACGCCACATCATTCCAGCACCACTGCTATGTGCAATTAATCCAGGCAGAGCTGCAGAGTACACCTCGCCTGATCTCCGTTTTCTTTGCAGTAGCTACCACCACCCCGCCCCCGCTCACCTTTCCTCCTCATCCTCCTCATCCCCCATGGCGTCATCAATGGCATCGTTCATCATCTCCTCCTTCATGTCCATGATTTCCGACTGCTTCTCAAACTCCATCATGATCTTCTGGATCTGGGGTAGCTTCAGCTGAAAGAAAGCAAAGCGGCAGGCTGTCATTTGTCTCTGAGTTTAAGAATGGACCGGGGCTACGATCACAGGTCCCAGGTTCAACCCCTGCCCTTCTCTTGTTCCAACAAAACTGCAGGAAGTTTGGGAAGGGCAAAGTTTCTGCCTAAGAGAGCTGCTGCCAACTGCAGCACTGGATGCACTGATGATCCGACTCCATACAAGGCTACTTCATAGCTTTAATGTGCTTGTAGAAAAACGAGATATCTGTAAAGTAAAGCTGAACATTTTTAAAGGGGGGGGAGAGTGGTGCATAACATTAAAACAGCTAGAATTTCTGGCTGCCAGACCATTTTAGGCTCTCCTGGCTATTCTACACAATTGTTATTAATGTTGCTGTTGTTATCCCACCCTTCTTCCAGAGACATCCCGGCAGCATACTGACCCCTTTCCTCAACCATTTTATCCTCGGAACAGCCCCGCGAGGCAGACCCCTGCAAGAGACTGTTCCAAGGTCACTCAGCAAGTGTCACAGCAGAGTGAAACTCTGAATCTGAATTCCCCAAGTGTCACTATTACACTAACCACTTTACCATACTGGCTCTCAGTATCTTGTAATTCCAGTACAGCCAAATTCACGATCGATGTGGCTCATCAACAAGGAACGTCACCCTGCCACCCTTATGTTTAAATTGGGGGGTGGGGGGAATCAAGCCCCAGCAAGATACAAACAATGGGTTGCAGTTGGAGGGGGGGGAAATCAAGCCCCTGCCCCCACTCACATTGCTGAGAAAAACAAACATTGAGCAGCATGCAGACTACTGATCTCATGAAGCTGCTCCATTCTGACACACCCCGCATCTGCCCGAGAACACAGTGATGGGAGAGCTGACTCTAGAGGCGGGAGGGGCAGACAGCCACTTGAGATTTAGGGTGAGCTCAGCAAATGCTAAGTCAGTGATGTCACAATTCAAGAGGCATAAAGGAACGGATCAGGAGGGAAAGCCACCGAGTTGGCTGGGTTCCTTCCCCCACTTCTGTGTGTCATGAGGTCACCAGGCATTTGACAATACAAGAACGCTTCTGGGTTGTCAAATTAAGTCTTGCACCTTCTTTAGCAGCAGACATATGAGCTTCCCACTCATTCACACGAGCAGGCAAAACCACAATATTTCAAATTCTGGTTTTTGTCTGCTTTTACCAGGCACCAACAAGAAAAAAAGAGCATTTTGGATGAACTAATTACAAACCTTTCTCCTTTGCAAAATTTATTCCTCCACTGAATCAGGACCAGGGAATTTGGCATTTATTAAAATGTGGGATCCTCTGCATGTGTTTCTACATGCCAAATGAATAATAGGTAAAGGTTTCCCTAGCTCAAAAGCCAATCAAATCTGACTCTAGACGGTGGTGCTCATCTCCGTTTCCAAGCCAAAGAGCCAGAGCTGTCCAAAGACGTTGCCATGGTCATGTGGCCGGCATGACTAAGCGTCAAGGCGCCCAGAATGCTGTTACCTTCCCACTGAAGCAGTACCTATTTATCTACTTGCAGTTTCTTGCTTTCGAAGTGCTACGTTGGCAGGAGCTGGGGCCAGAGATGGGAGCTCACTCCATCACACGGCGCTAGGGTCTCAAACTGCCAAACTACAGACACTTCCAGTCTGCAGCTCAGCGTCTTAACCTCTGAGCCACCCCAATAATTCCATCAGGAGGAATCCAAGGCCAAAAGCGCATCAAACAAGCCGGTTGCTACGCTGACCTGGATAGCCAAGGCAAGCCCAATCTTGTCAGATCTCAGAAGCCAACCCTGGCAAGTATTTGGATGGGAGACCTCCAAATAATACCACGGTTGAGAGACAGAGGCAGGCTATTAAGCCACTTCCCTACAAACACTGAATGGAGGATTTGCCCCATGCAAATCTCTCTAAGCCCTCTGAAGCAGTGTTTTCCCCCTGGCCTCCTATGTTCTTATGTCCCTCCTGTTTGCTTCCTCTCTTCAAGGTCCCTCTAAGGCAGGGGTCAGCAATCTACACCTCCACAGTCAAATGTGGCTCCTTATGGAATCAGCAATGGATTCAAAAAAGATGAAGTTAAGATATACTGAAGGGGAGGGTGGGATGCTAGAAGAGCCAAAATGTGAAGGCAGAAAAATATTTTAATGGGACTAAAGAGATTCAAAGAGATGCTTTACAGAAAGGGAAACCACAGAAAGGAACAGATGCCAGTATTCCAACATCAAATGTATGCATATTGATACCGCAGGGCTCCCCTACGTGTTTATTACTTATGGTGAGACATCGTGGATGCCACTTCCTGAGAAAGAACTTGCGACAACCCGTGAATTTAGGCTGTGGAATCTGTATGGATTATTAATCAATATGTCAATCATCAGTAACGGTAATCTGTATATTTTTTGTTATATCTGGATCTTTGCTGATCTCTTGCCCTGAATTTGGATGGACTTTGGCTCTCTAATTACAAAAGGTTGCTAACTCCTGCTCGCAAGGGTGAAGTGCAAGAACTGTGTCAGAAAACCAACTCAGCAGCTCGCCCACCCTGTTACAAGGAAAGGGAAGCTGGAATAACCAGAACTAAACCCCAAGAGATGGAAGTCTTCCTCTTAATCCTACAGCATTCCCCACCTTTGCTCAACACACTCTGAGCCCACTCACCTGTCGGTTCATGGTGGCCATGGCTTTAGTGACACCCTTCATGGCCTGAGCCATGGAATTGTTTGACTTGAGGGTCTGTATCTTGAGGGACACCGCCTGGATGTTGGCCCTCATCACAATGAACTTCCTGACGTAACGCCTTGTCCGCACCAGATCTTTGGCCATGATCTTGACTGCATCCTGCAGTGAGAGAAACAGGTTTAGAGAAGGGAAGGCAAACCCTCCAGCAGTCTTCATGCACCAAGATCTGCCCTTCCTCTCTTTTACCATCTGTCCCTGCTTTGCCATCTTCTTGATGTCAGCAATGATCTTCTTCTCCTGGGTTTCCAGCTTCTGGCGCTCACGGTCCAGCTCTCGCATGGCACGGTTCAACGCCCTCTGATTTTGCCGGAGCATCTCTTCCGGGGTCTTCCGCCGTCCAAAGAGCAGATCCATGGTGGAAGAAAATGGGTGGGCCTGCAACTGAGTCAACAGAGAGGAGTCTTTAGACATCTACACCTGTCCCCATTACAGGGTGGTGCCTTAGGGGTTAAGTGCTAAACTGAGCTCTGATCCTCAGAACACAACCTAAACCTAGCGATGAAGACAATCAGACTGGATGCAGAGATGAGCAAAGACAATGAGGGATGAAACTAAAATAACTAATCAAGCCTTGCCAAGCCAAATGCAGAAGCAACTGGCTTACCTGTCTTTCTGGAAGAAGAGATCCTTTCTGGTTTTGCTGCCACTTTGTGGCAGAGCTTAATCCAATAGGGGCTCAGTTACTTATCCACTGAAACAACCATAAGCATCAAGATGAACATCTCACAATTCTGCCAGTGCTGAATAACCTCATTACTGTAACATTCTGCAAATGCTGGGCTGGATCCAGCCAGCCTAGCTCACCCAATGCCCCTTTAAACTACAGGCTCTGCTCCATGACATTTATTCATGCAGATCCTAGGATCCCCAACACCGTCTTTTTGGGTGGTCAAAGGGGACATTTACTCTCCTCACCAGCAGAAATACTGGGTGGATCCAATTCCTAACTTATTACCTTCCCCGCTCTCACCTCCTTCAATGCTACACTGAACACCGTAAACAACCTTTATGAACTGAGCAAAACAATGGATGCAAATACAATAAGTGCACCTTTTAAAGCAGGGAGGGAAGAAATGGAAATTCTCCCAGGCTACAGCAGGTTGATCAATATCAGTGGTGAAGCAGAAACGTTTTAAACCATGTGTTTTGCAAACCACCCTCAACCTCTGGGATAGAGCAGAGGCATGTCTGTGAACAGACACCATCTCTGCCATAGATTATGGGCTACTAGCATCAGCCAGGGACAGGACCAAGCCACAAATTATGTGGCACTACAATGCCTGCAAAGAGATGAGTCCAGTAGATATCTGGGGGGACCCAGAGCTGTGGGGAGCAAATATTTAGCAACACCAACACACCTACCAACAGCACATGGAGGGACATTTGTTGTTTTAGAGCAAAACCCCCCTATCATTACCTATATTTGCATCTTTAAATCACCCAGTAATATCAAAGTGATCACCATGAAGCCAGAAGTCCTTTAATGCAGCTCACGTGCAATGAAGAGAAGAACAGATTGGATTTATACCCCACCCTTCACTACTTGAAGGAGTCTCAGAGGGGCTTACAATCTCCTTTCCCTTCCCCACCCCACAACAGACACCCTGTGAGGTAGGTGGGGCTGAGAGAGCTCTTTCAAGAACTGCTTGTGACAGAACAGCTCTGAGAGAGCAATGACTGACCCAAGGCCACACCAGCAGCTGTATGTGGAGGAGTGAGGAATCAAAAACCCAGTTCTCCCAGATTAGAGTCTGCACTCCTAACCACTACACCAAGCATAATAAAGTGAACTCCACCCCCTGACCTCCAAGGTTAATCAAAAAACACTCTTCATATAAACAGAGTTACTAAGGAGACAGCATCTTAATATATACTAGGTTTTATTTTATTTTCATCTAGGGGTTGCCAACCTTGTTGAGCTTAGGAGCACCTCTGGAACGTTGAAAGCACTAAGTCTCAACAATCAGTCACCCAATGGCTGTCATGGGGCTGAGCGCACGGATAAAATATTAGGAGGCTCCTAGTCACACATCCTCCTGTGATGAAGATCGCTCTATAAGGTTCTTCCTGAGGGCAGAAAGGTGATGCATTTGGGATTCTTCTGAAGCACCTTGTGTTTTGCTTGGAAAAAAATATGCTTCGGGAAAGAAGACACTATGCTGGAGATCATAAAAGCAAGGTGCACTATTCCATCTTAGTCATGCTCACACACAAACAGGAAAGGGAACTCAGACCATGGGTATGCAGATGAAGAGGTGGGGCAATGCATGCCAAGAGTGGCTTCCCACTGATGGACAAGAACTGAAACAGGAGAAACACTGAGGTTTGTGTTGGGGACTTCCTAATAGGGAACCTACTCCCTGGGTAACCAGCATACAGAGTGCATAAACATGCAAGGGAAAGCACACCCCCAACTATACCAATAAGAAGCTGATGACCAATGTACCCCATGTAAACATCAGTGGGGCAAGTGCCAACAGTAGTTGGCCACCCAGAGATAAAGACATTCTCCTTAAAGCTACAGAATTCACTCCTTATAGAGTGAATTCTCTCTTCCTAAGGGGGATGAAGAATGAATCCTTTTACATGTGGAAAGCAAGACACAACTCTAAAGAAGCCATTACAGTAAACTATAAGGCTGGAAAACAGGGTGTGGCTGGCACTTCGAACACCCTCAAAGAAAAGCAGACAGAAGCCCAGACGAGCCAAGACTTTAGAATTGTATTCTCCGCTCTCCTCTTTTTTTTTTTTTGTACAAGGGCAGCTCCTCGAGCACGTGAGAACCTTTCCCAGACCTGGTCAGAGAAAGGGACGCAACCACAGGAGTACCAGGCGAGGGAGAGCCAGGTTCAAATACCGACTCTGCCATTAAGCTCACCAGACGACCCGACCTTGGGCCGGCCGGCCACACGCACACAACCTAGTCTACCTCACGGGGTCGTCGTATGCATAAAACGGCAAGAAAGCACCATCTATGCGGCCCTGAAATTTGGTCCGACACAATTTTATCTGAAGGATACAGAGGACAAACAACGGGGGGGGGTCCGAGTAGCTGCTCGGTCTGCACGCGCCCCTTTCACCCCTCCTCGGCGCCCACCCGCCCCCACCGGGTCCTCCCACCTCCCTCAGAGGCACAGGGAACGCCCAGAGGGGCTCGTCTCTCAACCCCACCCTTTCCCCCCTTACCCAGCAGCCGAAGCCTTAAACCTGCCCTCGAATTCTTGTTGCTGCCCCTCGTCTCTTCTTCCGCCTTGGCCCGCTGACGTCACAAGGGCGGCCTCCTCGCATCAGGGTCACGAGGGGAGGAGGGAGTCAATAGGCGGAGGGAGGCCTCCCTTCGGGGGCGGCTGCGGAGAAGGGGGAGGGGGGACCATAGAAACGGAGAGGGGAGAGAGGGGCTTCACTCTTCTGTCCGCAGCTTCCGGTCTCAGTTCAGGTGGGGTAGCCGTGTTGGTCCGAAGGAGCCGGAGGGCGTCTTGAGTCCAGGGGCACCTTGGGGACCAACCAACTTGGTCGAACTCAACAGGTGGACCAGGTATTTGAACCTGGCTCTCCCTCGCCTGGTACTCCTGTGGTTGCATCCCTTTCCCCCTTTCTGTGAACAGGTCTGGAAAGGATTCTCGCCTGCTCGGAGAGTACATTTTTAAAGCCTCGGCTCGTCTGGGCTTCGGTCTGCTTGTCTGGAGGGTGTTCAAAGTGCCACCCGCACTCTTTTTCCCAGCCTTATAGTTATTACTGTAATGGCTTATTTAGCGTTATATCCTGCTTTCCACGTGTTGTATGCATAAAATCAAAGGAAAGAGTCGTCTAGACCGCCCTGAAACTCCAGGCATTGGACTCAAACTGTGTTCCAGTCTAAAGTTCATCTTTAATCATTTGTAAAAAGCCTGTCCTCCCACAGCAAATTCTTTAAAAGGAGAGTGTAGTCATAGAGATGGCCTGAGATAGAGCGGCACCACAGCTCGCACATGGGGAACCGTAGCCAATGGCGACAGTCCGTTGATACCGGAAGATCAGGCTCTGCGTCACTGGCCTTTAGCCTCCGTATGGGGCTGCTTGAAAAATAAACGCAGAGCGTCAGTTGCTGGGGCTCGTAGACGCGAGGAAGGAACTGCGATTGCAGGGAAACAATTACCAATATATATTTGATTAATAGGGCGGTGAGCCGCTGTGACGTCGTGGCTGGAACGTCAGACTATAAGAAGGTTCAAAGCCTCACTCAGCCATGAAACTCGCTCCTTAAGAGGAAGTGGTGGGTAGAAACGGGAGCAGTTCATAGCGGCGTCAGGTCTGACGTAGCCAGGACAAAATGTAGCCAACAGCCCTTTTCCTTAAGGCAACGAAGATTAGGGCCCATTTCGAGGCGACCCCTTGCGGACCCCGAGCTGCGCCATCAAGATTGTACTTTCTGACGTCCCTTCTTCCCAAACCCCTCCCAAATTTCCAGGAATTTCCCAAACTGGAGTTGGCAACCCATCCAAAGCATCCCAAGTTACCGACCCAATCTCTTGCATGCCTTAAGGTACCACTAGGGATGTTGGCTACTATCCCCCCCCCCGGGTATATCTGTGAGAAAGCATGTACTTGACACTTAAATAGGTGTCAGACAGCATGACTGGGATCGCCAAGAGTCGGACTCGACTGTGCGACTGAACAAGACAGCACGGAAATCTTTGCTAATGGAAGCCATCTTTGGAAGGTGTCAACATTCATTAAAATTGAGCCTTTAAAAAAATGGCCAGAAAAAAACAGAAAACTCAACACAACGCTTTAGACCTCTGAACACTGGAGTCATTCTCAAGCAGCTAAAGCAGGAGCCTCAGAGTAAATAAAAGTAAACAAGTGTTGTCTTAAGCTTTATCTTCCCCCTCCCCATATGTATCTTTTCAGATGGGGAAAGGTAACCCAAGGAATCTGGGTTTAGCTCAAGTCTTCCTGTGGAAACAGATGACTAATGTCACAGGGTTGTTGTGAGGAAGAGAGATGAAAGTTGCCCACGCAACTTTGACTTCCCTCTTTCTTGCCTTCAAAACAAGTTTATCAGAAGAACAGGCCAGCTACCCTTACAGTGTCTGACAATAGTCAACAGCAGGTGCAAAAGTAGGGAAATGAGTCAACCTCCCCCATTATAGTTCCTTAAGGTACAAATCATGAGTGCATCTTTCCAATAGGGCAAAGAGGTAGGAGAAATAACTGGAAGAACAAAGTGGTATGTAAACAGTACAGATAAAGCTCCCTTGTGAATGGTCAAGCCAGATTGAGACACCTTGGAAATGACAGCTTGCAGCATCTAGAGGCCTCTTGAGTGCCAAATAGAACTGAGCAGCATTAGTCCTGAACAGCACCTGAGCAGCAAAGCCCATGCATGAGATTCAGGGAGTTTAAACCCAAAGCAGCTCATACAATCCATACTGAAAGCTTAATGCGTTAAGATGCAGAGATGTAGCTGCATAAAAGAATTCTTTCTGAAGGACTTCCAGCCATCAAAATTGTACTACCTACCACAAAAACTGGTAAGGGTATCCAGATTCCAGAAGATTGTGGTTTTTTACTCTATAAACAATGAGTCAGTCTGATGTAGTGGTTAGACTAGCATTTGGAAGACCCAGGTTCAAATTCCTACTCTGCCACAGAAGCTCACTGGGTGACATTGGGCCAGTCACTCAGCTCACACTGTCAGTCACCCTAACTAATGTTATAGTGCTGTGAGAATAAAATGTAAGCTGCTTTGTGTCTTCAGTGGGGAGAAAAACAGGGTAATTTTCAAAAAATTAAGTTTTCACTGCAGTTTTTTTCTCCCTTGCTGGATAAACTTGCAAAACAAAGCTCATCCTCTCATCTAACAAGTAAACATCTAAAATAATTAACGTGATTGCAACAGTGCATCTACATAGCTTAGTGTCAACAGCTATCTGCACGGCAGCATCAGGCACACATGAAAAAATGCAACTTCCCAAAGAGGAAATCCATGCAAAAAGAGAGACACCAAGACTTAATAGGCTTGGGAAGAGATCAGCTTGTTAGGTCCCATAGCAAAGACAATCATCACATGGGGGAGTCCTCAGAGAGCAAAGGGTGTAGGGTAAATGTGGTCAAACGTACACACACACACACACACACACACACACACACGAGTTTCCCTAGCAGCTGTAGTGGCTGCCTGTGACTTAGCAGACAGTGGGAGCAGAAAGGGCAGCAGAAACTGAGTCCAAAAGATCAAGGGCATCAGCATTAAGCAGCTAAGATCATGAGCATCTGCGGAGAGTCAGGCACAAATACAGAATATAAGGAAAAGGCAGAAACCTGCAGAACTATCCACCCCCCCCCCACAACCTAGAACACGAACAGGCATATTTGGTTCACAAGTAAGATGTGAAGCCTGTCTCTTCAGGGACCAACTGACCACCCTACCCACAAAAGCACTGGTCTCATCAGCCTTTCCTAACAATGACCACAGCTGCTGCTCCTTCCCTACCTGGCTCTGTCCAGCAACCTAAAATGTGTTTCTAGTAAGGGAACGTGAGACCAAGAAGCAGCAGCTATTGGATTTATACCTGGCCCTTCACTACCCGTAGGAGTCTCAGAGCGCCTTATAATCCCTTCCCCTCCCCACAACAGACACCCTATGAAGTAGGTGGGGCTGAGAGCTCTCTCAGGAACTGCTCTTGAGAGAACAGTGGTTAAAATACTCCTACAGAGAGTCAGAGCTTCTATTCAGGTATTCTAAGTAACTACCTGTCATTCCCATATAAACAAGGGAACAGAGGGCCCTTTTCAAATGCAGATCCCTTTATGCTCTTATACCGAATGCCACAACATTGTAAACACAGAGAACAGGAGTAGCTAGACTGCAGGCAGAAATCTGTCACTGGCTGGAAAATCCTCTTGTGGAAGCATGACCAAAATGCAGTCAGAACACTGGATTGCTCAGATATAGTAGCCTCAGTGGCTTCAAGAAAGCCAGTCTCTGGTCTGCACGTGTAGAATCAGGGTGAAAAATCACAGCTGCGGTGCAACCAAAGTAACAGCAAGCCACTCTGAACACGAGGAAAAATCTGTGCAGACTTTGCTGGGTAGTTCCTGCTTTCTGCATCTTTCAACACTCCCTCGGTGACTACAGAAAGAACAGAACCCCCTCTCCAGTTTTGGAGTTATTCCTACCCCGAATGAAACAGCCTCCAACCTCTAGGTTTCTCTCCCCCACCTTCCCCCCCCCCCAAGGTCCTTGTTTCTGTAGCTTGCACACATGCCTCCTACTCAACTCTTCCAGGGTTAAGGACAGCAGATCCACTGCAGTTTCACCTTGAGTGTTAAGAAACACACAAAGCCCGTGTTGTAGATTAGGAGATGAGAAGATCCACACACACCCCTCCATAAATATTAGACTTTGCTCTCCCCCAACCAGGGCAGAAGGATGCAGAAAACAAGAGGAGACGAGGGCTGAATTTGAGTGCGCTTAACATTCCCCTTTAATAACCCAACACACTAGAAGTACAGTGGCTTTATTTTGGCCAGGGGCTCGCAGAAGTCACTGGAGAGGCAGCGAGTTTGTTGCTGGGCAGACCCTGGTGGACACGGCACTGCCCCAGTTAACATCTTTTATTACTACTATTATTAGCACTGGTTGGTTTGGTTGGTGGTTTTTTTTTTATTTTTTCCTTAAAAACCAGACACACAAGTGAGTTGATTCTAAAAGGAATATCCCAGGACTGACCCAGCCCTCCCCAAAGCCCCAGTGCCTGGAGCAGAGGGGAGGGGGCTGAGCACCCCTCCCCAGCCTTCCAGACTCATCCGGCCCCTCGAGAGCCTCCCCCGCCCCCATGTAATAAATAGTTACGCTCAGAAGCCTTGGTGCCCAGCAGGGGAGGAGGAAAGGAGAGGCAAGTGGCCCACAGATCGCGCGGGGCAGTTGCGCTGCATGGCAGGCAGGGGGCACCAGAGCACGGGGGGTGTCTTTCTGTTCTTAGCAGCAAAACCACAGCACCCCCCCCCAAAGGCAGATGGGCACCAGCATGGGGTCCCACCCACCCCTGTTGGGCAGATGGCTACCCCAACACATTGGGTGGGGCAGAGAAGCAGCAGTAACCTCACCCCTCACACCCCACAGCAGCACATAGGGAGAGCGGAGAGAGAGAGAGGAGGATTTGGTGAGGCAGCGGCTGCTGAGGCCCCAGGCTGGCAATGGGTGGTAGAAAGGCGAGCAGGCTTGGGAGGAGGGGGGGGGGAGAAGAAAGGAAGGGGGCCCTGCCAATTCCTGACTCCTGTGCCCCCTTGGTGGCTGAAGGCAGCAGTGTTGGCAGAGTCCCTTAGGAGAGCTGGAAGGGAGATGAAGGGGCAGGGGGAGGGCATGTTTGTGCCCGGAGCCGGTCAGTTCTATTTGAGGCAGCGCTCAAAGTAAGTGGAGCCAATGTAGCCGCCCCGCATAGAGCGCTGGACGTTCTGCTCAAACAGGCGTCTGTTGTTCTGGAGGACTTCAGCGGCCTCTTTGTTCAGGGGGTCTTCAGGGTTTGGCTCCTAGGGAGGAAGAGAGACCAACTGTTAATAAATGCTGACACCTTCGTTCTTGTTCTGTTGCCCACTGGGCTCCACTCAACTCAGCGCAAAGACACCCCAATCCAGAACACGCTGCCCTGTGTACTAAAACGCACATATTCCATTGCTAATTGTCCTGTACATGGGCAGAATTTGCTGTTTGTCAAAACTCAACAAGAGCTCACCCATGCAAGAAAGGAAGTGACTAGATCTTAACGGCTGCTGAAAGATACTTCAACGTGTCCCGGAGGCACCTAACAAAGTCGGAGAGGAACCAAAAGCAGGACCTTTCTGTGGCTGGTACTCTGCCCCTTTGCCCTGAGGATAAGCAAATATAAGCAAGTGTGCCAACCAAGTAGGTTTTGTGGAGAGCACAGAGTTCATCGCCTACAGGCATATGCGCTCACTGAATCTTAATACTACTCTGCCCCCAGCTCCTCTCCAATGCTGCTCAAAGCTTAGGAGGACTTTGGAAACTAATGCTTTGATGTACTTCTATCCCTAAGTACAAGATTTCACCATTAGTCCAGCATGAACAGAGCATGACACAAAACTTAGTAAAAACTCCAGCAAGAGATAGAAATTCCGCATTCTAAGAGCCAACTGGCTCCCACAGAAGTCTGCCAAGCACTTAGGACTCTCTTCAGAGGCTCTCTCCTCCGGGATCATTGGATTTTAGGTTCTGGAGGAACGCATTTTTATTTGTTGAGGACTTTGTTGACTGGGTGGTTTTGATGCTCCAGTTGCTTTCTAGAATCTATTCTGTTTTTTTGCTGCTAAATATGTACAGTGGGTCAGATCCCATGGAACAGATCAGCACATGCAAGGAAGGAGGAGAGATTTTTGCAGACTGACCCCTTCCCACTGCCTGGAGGGCCCCGCCCACCCCCTAGGGAAAGTGCTCCAGGAACAGTATCAGGCTGCTGCAGGAGGGGATAGGCAGGGAATTCACACCTCCATACACAGAAGTTGTCCCGTGCACAGATGTTTTTGACGTGATCCAACCCTACCTCTGTTGGGCTATTTAGCAACCACATTAGTATACGCTGGTGCTTACGCTGTCTTCCATACTGTTCATTTTTTTTTTGGAACTCTCTCACTGATGCTACTCTGCCCGTTTTTGCTCCGTTTCTCCTGTGCTCTGTGTGTTACCTTTGCGGCATTGTCAAAGTTAGAAGTACAGGAAGCAAACGCTTTCATTCAGTCAGTCACCACTGTGCCCAGTCTCCCACGTCAAGCAGCGGAAGAGTCATGGGCCAGCCCCCACAGAGCATCAGAAAGAGAGAAGGTCTTTCCGACCTACAGAGGAAATAACTAGGTAGGTTTCAGATAACGCCCCGCAGCTTGCTCTGGGAAGAGGCAGACTGAGGTCGACATTCCCTTCGCAAGACATGCAATATGATTTTCGTCATCACAGCCAAAGATTCTGTTTTCCTAAAACAAGAGCTCTCCACTAAGGAGGAGATGGCCCTCCAAACAATGCCCTCGAGAGGCAATCAGAAAAGAAAAACCATGGGATAGGCAGCAGAAGTGAGAGCCAGCTTCTCCATTCAGCAGAACCCTTCCTGTGCCACAGGCAGCCTGTGGTCCTTGCCAGTGGTACCAACCGGCCTTGCATCTGGCCTGAACCAATCACGTGGCCTTCACCCCATACATCCACAGGGCTTCCAACTGGCCTGAACCAATCACGTGGCCTTCACCCCATACATCCACAGGGCTTCCAACTGGCCTGAACCAATCACGTGGCCTTCACCCCATACATCCACAGGGCTTCCAACTGGCCTGAACCAATCACGTGGCCTTCACCCCATACATCCACAGGGCTTCCAACTGGCCTGAACCAATCACGTGGCCTTCACCCCATACATCCACAGGGCTTCCAACTGAGGGCAAAGGGGTAACTTTTTTGATGGTAACTTTTTATCTTATTTTGAAAAATCACTCCACTGCCTCGCTATTTCAAGCTCCAAAACACAGAGCAGATCAAATATGAGAAGTGTGGCAATATAGTCAACCCACACACATTGATGAGAAATACAAGGGAGGGCCAAACTGGGCCACAAAGAGAAGGCCAGAGTATCTGCCATCCCAATTGCCTTGGGCTCTGTAAATATGGACAGAGCATATTGCATAAAAGGCAATTCCCCTTAACAAGTTTCCTTCACAGACTGACACAGAAGCGCCGTATCCATCTGTATATACATTCCCACCCAAGCAGAAACACTTCCCACACAAAGGGAAGCACCTGCCTCCTGCTTGCCTTTCCAGGACACATCCCCGATCACACACAATATCACTCAAAATATGTGTGGGGGGATGTGTCTCTTCCTATTTTCTATGCTGCTCCCCCCCCCTTTAGATACATACTCTGCTCAGCTTGTGTACGGACGGACAGAGAGGCAGGTTTCTGGACAATGCCTTTCTCCCCCCATCCTCCCCACCCTTCCTGGACTTCCATTTCCACACATACTCACCAAGAAGAGATACTGCAGGCCATAAATTATAGAGTTTATTGTTAGTACAGGCTTCCAGTCCTCTCTGCGGGACAGAAGAACAGAAGAGAGATGAGGACAGCGATCCAACTCGAAGGAGAAACAGAACCAAAGGACACAACTTAGGTTTAGACTCCAGTAAGCAGTGATGCAACACCACATGCAAAAAGAAGCCGTCATTTTACAAAGGGCCAGGATAGTGTGTTTAGCCCAATGAAAATGGCTTGAAAACACTTACCCAAATTGTATTTGGGGTGCATCACTGCCCCAAGCCAGAAATATATCCCATTTTTAAAAATCTGGCTTTGGTGGCCGAAGGAAGTATGTTTAAACTCCCAGAGCCTGTTTTAAATACCTAAAGCCTTGATACACACTTTCACATAAGGTGAAATGAATAGACTGGATCCAGCCAGGTTTTGCATACAATCCTGTCCACCAGATCTTCTCCTTACTATATCCCACATGGCTTTTGCCCATGCAAGTCCCATGACTCCCACTTTCTGAGTTGCCAAAGGCAACCTCCTCTTTTTCACCAGCAAAGAAGCTGTTGGGATCCAACGCCCTTTGTTTAGATTTCTTTCTCACTCTTCCACTCAAATCAGTTCTACAGAATATCAAGAGTCCCATCTTTCTGTGAAAATAATGGGGCGATAACACTACTTACTTGATAAGAATCTGCTAGAAGAAACATAGGGGTGTTGTTGTTTGTTTTTACCTCAATACACAAACACACAAAACCTAGGGTAAAATGCTTCCCTAGCCACACTCTTTGATGGGAGCAGGCTTATGCCAAATGTGAGAATCAGTTGATTTTTCTGGGGCTGTTTATATCCCAGTGTTTTCTGCTTACAGAAAAAAAAACACAAAGCGACTATACTTCGGAGACATTGTTTACTAATATGCAGGTGAGAATGTTTTAAAAGGACAATACTGTAGAGCCACTTCTCTGGGCATTTTGCCAAAAAATGCAATCATCAGGGAATTACACCCACGAATGTTGATAAACAGCTTCGAATGCTTGAAGGAGATCAATCAATGGCACATTTTTGTCACTGCATTACCAACCATTAATAAAGTCAGCCCCATTTCAGACACTGCGGTTATAGAGAAGCTCACCAGGTTGAGCTCCCAAGGAGTGTCAGCGCAGCATTCCAGTCCAAAAACAAAACATAAACACAAAGTTCAGCACTCAACTGAGAGACAGCAATAAGGGGCTGCAAAGATATGGTCATGTGGACGACAAATGCTCCCCTCGAGTGAGGGAGTCAGTACGTGTAACTAGCCCCACAACTAAAACATACAGCTGAGGTGATGATGGGCAGCAAGACCCTGCTTGGTACCTGAGTATATTTAGGCAGACGTTGCCTTCTAGGTCTATGTTGGGGTGATACACCATGGTCTCACACTTCACCTTGGGTGGGTCGTGAGGGTAGCCTTGCCCCACCTGCAGTCAAATTCAAGACAAAAAGACGCAGAGACTTGACATAAGACCACTTCAGTTTAACTGAGCAATCTTCACAAGTGAAACCAGAATTCAAGATGGACAGGATTATGTTTGGGGGGGTTTCGCTACATAAGAACATCATTTTGATCTTTGAGCCACTAAGTGGCTAGACCACCAGACTGGAACAGGGGAGACCCAGGTTTGAATCTCTTCTCAGCCACAAAACTAACTCATTGGCATTGGACCAGTCACTCTTTTGCAGCCCAGCCTACCCTCAAAGGGTTAGTGTGAGGACAAAAGGAAGAAGAGAGCACCATGTATGCCCCCTTGAGTTGCTTGGAGAAAGAGCAGGAAAACTGAGATAAAATTTCCCAGGACACACTGTTGCTGACTTAAAAGACACCATTCTTCAACAAAGGAACTTTGAAGGGAAGTTATTGTATTGGATATCAGGAAACCTGTCTTTATCAGAAAATCTGTCTTTATTCCAAACCTGGGGAATAGACAAGGCATTTCTCTCTCAGTACAGGTGCTGATCTCCATAACAAAACCCTGGAGACTTGTCACCAATGACTGCTCTTGTGAATGGTCATTGTGCTTATCTTCAGTACATCGGAGTTTAAGTACCAGTGTGACATACTGCACTGCTTAATACTTCATGATTTTGTGGATCCCATGGTTTACACTTTTTGCCATGTACAATTATGTATGCTAACCCAAGGGTGTTGTTTTTTTTTTACTTCATCTACACTCCCATCTTTATCCCCAATGGGTACCCAGAGTGGTTTACATCATTTTCCACTCCTCCATTTTATCCTCACAACCCTACGGCACTGGTTAGGCGGATAGCTGACCCAAGGTGACCCAGCGAGCCTCCACAGCAGAGCAGGGACTCGACACTGGGTCTCCCAGATCACAGTCTGACACCACTGCAGCAGACTGGCTCATGAACACGTGAATCTACCTTGTACTAAATACCAGACCCCTGAACAGTCTTGTGCACTCCGACTGGCAGCAGCCCTCCAGGGTCTCAGTCAGAGGTCTTTCACATCACCGACTACCACCCCTTGTAACTGGACTTGCTCGGGATTGTACTTGGGACCCTGAACATCCAAAGCAGATGCTTTACAGCTGAGCATGGCCCCTCTCACGGAATTCATCTTTAAGGTGCCACAAAACTTCTGGTTTTGTTAAGCAAACTAACCTGACTACCTCTCCAGATTTTTTTCTTCTAAGAGAGTCAACCCCATAACTCTCCCTACAACTCACACATGGAAGTCACTCTGCCAAATAAAATGGCTTACTGAAACAGTGGAGATAATCTAGCTGTTTAGCTCTCTTTAGTCAGCACAATATCGGGTAAGCAAAATGTGCCACACGGCAGTGACCTATAACAGGTTGTCTTCAATGTGTACTGAAACAAGACGTTACAGCTAATGTAAACTATCCTAGGGACAACACCAAAGAATAGGGAGACCGCTTACCTTAAAACTGAAAACAAACTTCCCGCCTTTATAGAAGCCCTGTAAAGCAAGAATTAAAAGGGGGAAAAAAATCATAAGCAACTTTGGAACTCCACACCAAACAGAAAGAAAAACTCATAAAGATTAGCTAGGGAGGAGCCCTGATCTGGATTATCCAGACAAACCCAATCTCGTCAGATCTTGGAAGCTAAGCAGGGTCAACTGTGGTTAGTACTTGGATGGGAGACTTCTTTGGAATACCATGTCGGGAGGACAGGGGCAGGCTTTACTCAGCCACCTCTCTGAATATCCTCCAGGCCCCCAGTAGGGGTCAGTCACTAGAGGCTGACATGACTTCCAGGTGCAGACACACACACACACAAAATGCAAAAATACCCTCTGCCTCCCCCCCAAAAAAAGATTAGCTAGGGAAGAGAGATTAATTTAGAATTCTAAAGACACCCCCAGTCCCTGAAGCAGAGAAGTTGAATTTGAGCACAGTACGCAAAAATCACAAACTCTGCATAGGTTGCACTGCCTTGCTCAATGCCAGATTTCAACCGATAGACTGGATCCAGACTAAACTGGCAGTGTTCCCTTTCCCAGAGCAGACCCCTTATGGTCCCTTATCCCCCAGGTGCAGCACTGCAGGGGATTCAATGGGAGGCATGACAGTTTCATTTTGCCACTGTAATGTAGTCTGGATTCAACACACTGAGTCACCCTACCCTACTCCCACTCCCACTGTTTGCTCTAATTTGTCATAGATTGGGAATTCCAGAGGATTGGGATAGAAATGCATACAGATATAAACACACACACACACACACACACACAAAAAAACCCCCAGAGTTGGAACCCCGGGTGAAGGGCCAGACTCCGCTTAGAGAAGAATCCTGCATTTTCCAGCTACTGCCAAAATAGTCTAGCAGTCATGGATACTTAGAAACCAGAAGCCTCCTGTGTGAAAATGCAAGCAGCTCCTCCTTGGGTTTCTAAGTTCCCATGCGCAACTTCGCTCACACCAGACATCGCAGATCACTTTCTATCATCTCATCCTAGCCTGACTCTTATTTACAGCATCTCACCACACGAAGAAAGGCAATGCAGGATGGGGGGTTCACAGGCCCATCTTTCGATACAATGAAAATTCCCCTCTTGCAACCTGCACATAAACCTTAAATGTGTGTTTTACATTATGAGGTTCAGAATTTATCCACTCTAGTGAACACTGGCTGCTCATTTGCCATCTCTCACCACAGGGGCGCACAGTCAAAATATCTGGAAAGCCAAGACATGCTCAGAATCAAGCCACAGATTCCAATGACTTCCTGGGCTCAAGATATCAATAACTGCAACCATCATGCCCATTGTTTGAACTCAGCCCAGAGCTGAACACCACATCCATGGTTTTATGGTCTGGATTAAGCCATCAATTACCCACCCCAGGACACCCTAACACTATTTATTTATTTATTCAGACTTTTAGACTGCCCTTCCCTGCAAGCGGGGCTTAGGGCAGTTAATAACAGGGTAAGAACAGAAAATTTAGAGTAAGTTAAAATCATAACAAAACACCATCCAAATAAATAGATAAAAGACAGTCTGTTCCAAGACTGGGGATCAGAAGAAAATTTCAGCTTCCCCATAACCTCACAGTCATTGCCACAAAACTCTCCACTATTTAGGCTGGAGGCTAACACCTGATTTCACTTCAGGAACAAACCCCATTACTATGGTCAGTATGGTCAAGGCCATCTATATTACAGATAGAGGGGAAGGCCAGTTATGTACCTCCAAAACAAGGAATTAAAATCACGCTGCAAATTACAAACACACAGCAACACTACCCAATATTTGAGTTTTCAAGGAGGCTTAACTCCTTCATGCCCCTGCTCTAGAAGCAAAACGGCAGCAGGAAGAGACTTCAGCACGTAGCCAATGGCATTTAAGGGTACAGCAAACAGGAAATGGATCCAGAGAAGCAAAAGAGACAGGAGTCCACAGGATGAGACAGGACAGAGCATCTGATCACTGGAGTCTTGCAAAGACATTGCATGAACAATTTCAAATGCCACCACAGGCCTAAGGACTGGAAACATTTTTAATCAGCAGAATTTCCCAGAAAGTAGAAGTTTTCCAAGGAATCAGGGACAGAGGCAGAATCATGGGATGGTGGAGAGTCAATCAGCACAGACTTCTAAATTCTTTTTGGGGCAGGGAGGCATCCAAAGATACTGCACACTCACACTGGAGTTTACTGCTTGCCAACCAATTCAAACTGAGCTTTCCTGTTCTGTTCGCATTACAGAGCCGGACTGCTATGGGATCAAGTTCCTTGCCCCATCCCCACCTGGGTTTTCTGTGGTCACAAATAGAACAGCAAGTCCCAACATGCCGCATTTGGCCAGCTGGGTGTTTCTGCTGCCAGTCACTTACCTCATCAGGGCAGATAACTAACTTGAAGTTGAGGAGATCGTCTTGGTCTGAAAAGTCTATTTCACATGTTTTCGGCAAATTCAGTTCATTAATATCTGGAAGGAAAAACAGAAGAGGTTGTCAGTTTGCAGAGAAAAGGAGGATTGTTGAGCCAGCCAATGGGAAAGGAAGCCTGTTTCACACACTCATCCACCAGTCCTCCTCCCCTCCCAGTCTCACAAGTCAGTGAAAATCACTATCTATTCATCTAATGTCTTTGGAAAACAGGTGACAGGAATCAACATCACTTTGATGCCAAATTAAGTTGCATGCTTCAGAGAATAAAATGTCACAAACTTCAGAGAATGAAAGAATAAAATAATTTAGCATCTTGCAATCAGATGGACTATTTTCCTCATCTCTTTCTTCTTTTTGGAAAATATGGGCTTATTTTGAAAACCAGTGCACTGTAGTGGACACAGTGCTGAACACTAGCCAGGAGAATCCCTGCTCAACCACCCAAAATGGCCTAGGACAGGCATGCATGGTGTTTGTCTCACAGATTGGGTTACCTCAAAGTTATCATAAGAATAAAAATGGAGAAGTCCCAGAGTATCCCAGAGAGCTACCCAAAGCAAGACGTAAGGAAGACACCCCATTCACCTCCTTCAGAACCAAGGTACTAAAACAGATGCAGCATTAGAATTAAAGGGGAGATCTGGATTTATACCTCCACCCAGGCACTAAGCTCATGGTAAGGCCCGCAGCCTAGTATACCCCAAGAGATGTTATAGGACTGGGGGAAGCAATCCACCCACATTACCCTAAGATCCTTAAAGGAAGAGGGGGTAAACCTTAATGCACTTTGCAGACAAAGAGGTTAAAGAAAGACTCAGCACCAAGACTCAGACAACTGCAGACTTCCTGGAGCATACACCCAGTATTTTTCACTTCAGCCATGCAACCACCATCACCCTTCAGGATATATACAAAATGTGGGCATATCCAAGCAAAGCCCAGTATCCCGTGGTTAGAACATCAGGATGCCTGGACCTGGGCTGAAATCTGTACTCTGCCACGAAGCTTGATAACACTGAGCCAACTATTCTCTCAACACACATCACAGGGTTACTGAGAGAATAACATGGGAGAAGACCTCGCAACAGTACAGCAGACTGTAAGATTTGTGGGGGGCGCTGAACATTTGGGAGGGGCTAGCTACAGCCCTGGGTGTACTCCGCCACCTACAGATCATCTCAAGTTAGTCCATCTCCCTTATCTCTCCAGAAGCCCAACCTGCCTCAGCAGACTTTGCAATAAAAGAGAAGCACCACCACCACCTTGTGCCAGCCATCCTTTAGGGGCCTAACCTGCCTCACAGGGCTGTTGTGAAGTCAACACAGAGAAAGGGAAGAGGGAGACTGTGCGCTGAGCAACCCGGAAGAAACGCAGGCTAAGAACGGGGGCCACCCAAGCCCAACCCTTCTTAAAATTTGAGAAATTCAGGATTTCAGGCGAGAGATGAGGAGAAAACAAGCAGCCCTTCCTTTCTGACGACAGCAGCGGGAGGTGACTTTTCCCCGCACGGATCTCTTTCCTCCCTCCCCCCTCCCCTTGACTCGCCAACCTTTCTGGATGCGGAGCTGCGCGGCGGAGGCTTTCTTGCTGGAGCCTTTGGTGCCGCCGGCCGATTCCTCCTCCTTCTTCTGCTGCTTCAGCGAGAAAAGCTTGATCATCCTGGCGGGCTCCGTTCGCCTTCCTCCCTCTCCTTCCGGCCCCGGCCTCGCTCTCTCTCTCCCGCCTTCCGACCGCGGCCCGGCCCGGCCCAACCCAGCCCGGGGCTTGGGGGGGTGGGGGAGGAGGGGCGGGGGGGCTGCCGCGGCCTAGCCTGGCCTGGTCGGGCGGGGGGGCGAGAGCAGAGAAAAGGAGGAAGGAGAGAGGGACGGGGCAGGGCGGGACGGGGGAGGGAGGGGAGGCGAAAGAGCCACGCCGGACCAGCAACCGGGGCCGCCCCGCCTCAGAGCGCCGCCGCTTCTCCCGCTGCGGGGCTTCTGTCTCCGTGTGGGTCGGACGGCAACGGACAGCCCCCTTCGGCCCTTCCCGGAAGACCGTCGGCAACTTCCGTCTCTCCGCTCTCTTTCACGCTGCTCAAGCCCCGCCCACACGCACCCTCTCCGGAAGCACTCGGCTCCTCTCGGCCAAGCCGCTCTTCGGGAGGGGAAGAGAGAGAAGGCCCTCGGCTCCGTCCGATAGGCGGTTTCCGGCGGGGCTTCGGCTGTGTGAACCAAAGGGGCTTCCGACGAAGCGGTTTCTGCGAAGCCGTCCCACCACTTCTGGTTGCCGACCGACTGCGGCCACATGCGGGGCAAAGGGCAGAATAAAGAGTACGAGGCAGCATAGGGCAGAAGGGCTTCCGTGGTGGAATGGAAGGCGCCTTCATATCGCAGCCGATTTATGGCGACCCGACAGGGCTTTCAAGGCAAGGGACGAACAGAGATGGTTTGCCTCTGTGTAGCAACCCTGACTTCCTCGGTGCTCTCCCATCTAAGTGCTGACCAGCAGTGACCCTACTTAGCTTCCGAGATTGGGCAAATCTGCAGAACACTGTAGGTCACGTCATGCAAATACGTAAAGCTTCAAAACTTCAAACAAAGAGGCTTCATCTCCTAACCCCATCAACAGAAGAGGCAAAAAATATGTTTGTCGCTAATGTGGACACGATGCCCCTCGAGAAGAAAAGGACCCATCATGCTGGGCATTAAATAAACGGGTTGGCAACAAACCGGTATACAATAGACACTGGAGAACAATATTCTAGAAATGAAAATTAATATTATGTTACTGATTTTGTTCATTCCCCCCTTCCCTTTGTTGTTGCACTTAGAGGTTATTGAAGCGGTTGCTAAGTTTTGTAACTGCCTCATAATGAGGAAGTCGTGTGATGATCCCATGAATTGAATGGTGACTGTTTGTGCTTCTGTTCTATGCCAATAAAGGTTCTGAATTGAATTGAATTGTTGTTGCACTCACCTTCATTTTGACCCACTGCCCCAGAATGTAATATTACAGGTGGCCATCAAGATTTCAGTAGAAGAACAAAGTTTGCGTCCAATGGCACTTGTAAGACCAAAAAAGCTTTGTTCAAGGTATAACCTTTCACATGCCCACACACTTCCTCAGAAGTGGAAGAAACGTGCCTGCACAGGTAAAGCTTGTACCTTGAATAAAACTTTGTCTTAAAGGTGCCCCTGGACTAATAATTTGTTCTGCTGCTTCAGATCAACAGGGCTACCCTCCTGAATCTATATTTCAGCAGTACAAGATACTGCAGAAGGTTCAACTTTTGACAGCAAGCCAGCCTGGAAAACATCTGGGTCAGAAGATCTGGGCTGGAACAAGGGCTGCTAATCTCATGCCTGGGCCATGGGGAGAAATGCTTAAAGCAGTTTCAGCAGTTCAGTTGTGTGCAGATACACTGATGTGCAAATGCGGGACTTACTAAAACCATTGAGGGGGAATTCCCATTCTGTCCTTTTACTGCCAGCCCGTGGTCCTCTGGTATGCAGCCTGTAGCCATGGTCTAAGCCCCAAGCCAACCACCATACAGCAGAGGGGCAGGGACTTGGGGATGAAAGAATGCTCAGGGTGCACGTTCAGACACAAACCACTGCAGAAGACCCTGTGGGTCCCACCCAATCCTCCACTGGCTTCCCTTCTTATAATCTTGCATATCCTCCTTTACACAGCCCACCCTTAACTCATCCCTACCTTTTCATGGAGATCTTCAGGTGCTGGACAACCAAAGATTTCAGGCACTTTCTCTGTGATTTTGGAGTAAGTGGAAATGCTGATGGCTAGTTTGGGCAGATTGTAACCCACCCTTTTTTTTTAAGCCAAGCTTTTCAGATTTTTCTGCAAACATGGGTATCCCTCATATCCTTAAGTGGTTCCTGGGTCCAACTAAGAACATTATTTACTAGGTGATGTCGTTTACCCCCATGCCATGACATTTTTCTCCAGACCTGTTGGTAACCCTAGCTCCAGTCCACTTTGTCATATGCATGAAGTATGACATTTCTATGCAACACTTAATTGTACAGGACAAGCAGTGAGCACTGACAACATACTTAAGTCATTTTACATCTAGTGAAGCTAAGTGGTAAACTCTGTTCAAAGCCTGGTTGATAGCCCAAACTACCACAATTTCTCTGGATTCTCCATGTAAAGTTCCTGGGATCCATCAGAAGCTTAGCAGCATATTTGAGCCTGAATACTTACTGAGGTCAACATCCTATCTAAATGTATTATCTTTCCTGATTTTTTGTAAAGTGCTTTATGAGCATGAGAGCTTTTGTACTACTCTAACATTTCCTGAGGAAGATCCAATTTTGAAACGTTGTTATATAACCCAGAAACGACATTGATGTATTTTTACACAAGGATTTTCTTACGATTTGAAGGAATTTATTCGTTGTGTTGTAGTGCTTGTTGACAATATACAGAAAGCATTTTCTTTGCAAGTCTTGTTGAGTGCCTAATTTGTGGGTCAGACTCTCACAACTGTTTTCTTTACATAAGCTGTTTAAAGCCTGATAGATAGCCCAAACTACCAGTTTCTCTCTGGATTCTCAGTTTGAAGTTCCTTAAAGTTACGCTTCAATAAATAAGCCTTTACGGTAGTCTTTAAGATATCCTGACCTGGATAGCCCAGGCTAGGCCAATCGCATCAGATCTGGGAAGCTAAACAGGGTTGACCCTAGCTAGTATTTGGATGGGAGACCTCCAAGGAATACCAGGGTCATGACACAATGGCAGGCAATGGCACATCACATCTGAACATCTCGTGTTGGGGTGGGGGGTTTTTTGGCCATCAGCTGTGACCTGACAACACTTTCCACCAAGATACCACCAAACTGCTGCAATAGACTAGGATGGCCATCCTGTTTAAGTACCGTTTATGACTATAATTTAAAACAGGGATGCCAAACATGTGGCCCAGGGGCCGGATCAGACCCCCAGAGGACTTCCGTCAGGTCCGTAGTGGAACTGGCTATCTCCTGCTTCCAGTTCTGCTGCTGCTGCATCATAACTTGCTTCACCAGACTCTTAATCACTCAGCCATTTCATGTTTCAACCTGGGTCCCAGGACTCAGAACTCCAAGCACGAGATTTCTGTGATGAATGTCAATAAATCAAAAGTAGTTTTCGCAGCTTACAGAGCTAATGTTTTAAGCATGTTTATATTTTAAGTAAAAAATAAATCTTTGTGTTTGTGTCCTTTATAAGTTTATACCTCCGCTACCTGGCATTACATTTTATGACACACACGGCCCGGCCCAACAAGGTCCCATTTATGTCACATCTGGCTCTCGTAAGAAATGAGTTCAACAGCCCTGACTTACAATTTGAAACAAAAACAAGATCCTAGGTATACCAAATTACTCTATTTAGAATACTGTTCCAAACACTGAAAAGAAATAATTCTACATTGGGCACTTCCATGCATGCTAAATAATGCAGTTTTAATCCAGTGACCATTTGCAAGTGGATTTTGCCATATCACACAGTAAAATCCAGTTGCAAACTGCACTGAAAATGGATTGAAAGTGCAGTGGTGTGAGGTCATCTAAAACCAAACGAAACAGACAAGCAAAGAGTTTACTCTTTTCTCCCTAGCCAGCATTGGCCAACCAGATTCAAACAGGCTGAACTGGAATGCTGAAGGGGGGACAAAATGAGTGGAGCTTAACTGTCAACAACCAACAGACAAGTAGGAGAGTTGGGTTTTGGAGAGAAATATGGGAGGTATCCTGAACTAGAAAGGGTACCCGCTGGGGACTGTAGTATATGATTTTAGCCAGACAGTGCTCAGTTGCTGTTTCTCAAAGTCTAATTGTAAAAGCTGCCTAGTTATTGTCTTCATTCTCGGACACACTGAAAAAAGCATAAACCACTGAAGTGTAAGGCACCTCCTAGCTCTGGACTAACTGTGCCAGCTATCAGACTAAAGAATTACAAGGCATTCTCACCAACTGAACAAACTTGTGTTGTGTCATATTATGTGCCTCCAGTGGTGATAGCTCAAGGTGGGTGGCCATGTTAGTCTATCTGCAGCAGTAGAAAAGTAGCACCTTAAAAGACTCAACAAAATACGTGGCAAGGTACGAGCTTTCGTGATAGTGACTTGCGAAGGCTCATACCCTGCCACATATTTTGTTAGTCTTTAAGGTGCTACTGGACTCTTGCTCTTTTCACGTGCTTCCCGTGTTATCCTCAATCTATATAACCCACTATACACACTGGATCCAGAGAAAAGTGGGCTTGATTTGTAGCTTCTAATGCTCTCCAGTACAGGATTAAAGGATCCTATGGTTGTGACACCAAGTAATATCACTACTAACATAGATTATAAAAGGCTGCATCAAGAAAAACATTATTGCTAGCCAGAGATTTTGGACTGCTGCAAATAGTGTTTCTTCTGGCCTGTTATTCCACAAACAGTAAACTGCACGCAAGGGGTACTGGAACATACATTCTGTGGGACTTCCATGACTTGGTCAATCTCTCATCAGTTCCATGGACCTGTAAATCTGGTGGGCGCAGGCCTTTTCATCACAAAGCAGTAAACTGTTCAGAAAGGTTACAGCATGGATTCTGTGGAACATTTGTGGCTTGGCACATCACTCATTAGCTCTGAGAGTTCTGTGAATGTGGTGGCCATAGGCCAACTGATACTGTCCATTCCAGCTTGTTTTTACACAAGAGAGGGTTGAATTGAAATAGAACCAAAATGGTTTTATGGAACTTTGAATCACAGCCATCTAAGCCAATATGCCATGTGTATTTAGTTGGTTGGGCTGACGTAGAAACCAGCATTGTACTTTTTTTGCAATTGGGTTAATAATGATGTTGTGGATTAGTTAATTAAATTAAAAGTGCTGTGGTTATTTTCTTTAAAACAGTTACACATTCTATTCTTCACTTTAAAATGCATCGTGCTTTTACAGATAGCTGCATCCTTGTACATCTGTCACAGCTGGTTCTTGGCAGGTGAATATTTAACCCAGTTTTTCTTCATTTGAACAAGCCCCTTTGCTCAGCCAAAGAAATCCAAGCCATTTTGTTCTTCCTCCCTACACTTAACAGATTAAGCAAGCAGAGACTCAGATTCCCGTCCTGCAATTTATACCACAGCCCAAAGCAAGACATTTCAGCTACCACACATTTAAGATCCAACTTCATTTTCCACATGGCCCAAACTGTTAGATGATAAACTAAGAAGTATTCGGGTATGAAATTAGTGCTAGATACTGCTGCCCTTCAGCTATGGCATGTTCAGTAGCATGTTTTTACTTGCTGGAAGACATCCTCATAGTTGGAATAATCATGACAGCTGTAAGTCGGAGTAATAGTTGGAATAATCATGACAGCTGCCCTGAGCCTGCCTCGGCGGGGAGGGCAGGGTATAAATTGAATGAATACATAACAGAATCAGTGGTATATAAAATAGCATTATACAACCTTCCGAGACTCCTTTTGTCCCCAAATCTTTGCATAAAAGTCAACCAAGGATCCTCCTTCCTGGGAACATTTACATCTCAAATTATCTTTTCCAACCTCTGACTTCTGTCATCCATTATTTTTTCAGAGTTCGCATACGGTGGGATTTCAAAGGCAGCCTTTCTACCTTCTCCCCCCACACCTACACACAGAATCCACACTTGAAAGATTCATGACTGTAATTTCCTCTCTGCCGTAACTCCCTCCCCACAATAATTTCTCCCTTCAGTAGAACCCCAGGCTTGATTCCCACATATCTTAAGTATGGAGTAGTGATTCACAAAAACATATTCTACAAATGTCGTCGATCTTTACGGTCCACTGGGCTTTTTATTTTTCTAAAACAGACTAACAGGGCTACTCCTTCACAATCTTAGACCCTGACAACCAATAGGCACTTCTGCCTACCCAATCTACCTGAAGCCCAGTTCAGTTTATGTCTACAAACCAGCATGGTAGAATACTGAAGTGAGTGAAGTGAGCTTGGCTGGAAACTCAGCCATGGAAGCTCACTGAATGCACTAGGTAACTACTTCCTAATCAACTCAAACTTTGGTAGCATAATAATGGAGGGGAAAACCATGTTCACCTGAGCTCCTTTGAAGAAGGATAGGATTTTTATAAAAGCACACTGAACCTAGCGGCCTGGGGTTAGCTAAAGCATTCACATCCTTTGGGTCGGGGTGGTTTGACAGGCCAATTCAACAGCCCTGAATAGCAAGGGGAAAAGGACAATTGAAAACGGAGGAAACATGCCTTTGACAGGTCATGACCGAATCATAATCTGGATCATGTCTACAGGGCACTGTAAACTCACCCTGATCCCTCCATAGAGAACATTTACAGGAGACAGAACCAGAGCCCGTTCATGGGGGAGGGAGAGCTATTAAGTCTAATGAAATAAATAAAACACTGTTTCGTGGACCAAAAGCCAAGTCGCAAACAAGTTTTATTTCTCGAACATGGAAGAAGCAACTTCTAAAATATACAGAAGCAAAAAAAAAAAAGCACAGTTCCATGAGAATGGCTCTTGGGAGATAGTGTGGAAAAACTACTAGGCCCAGAAAGCATTTGAAAATACGTACAGCCAGAAAGTACGGCTACACGGAGGGGACAAAACTGGGTTTTTAAAACTACAACTACCTTTGCCTATGGAGCGGGCACCTCTTGAATAACAGAACAAAAAAAAATGAGGCAGCCTACTGGGGCATAGGGGGTCAAAAAAATTCTGTGAGAGACTAATAATTGCCTCAGAAAACAGCTCTTTGTGGAGGCCCAAAGACTGTACCTGTCAGATGTCTACACTTAAAAGTTGGCACAAGGGGACCAGGAAGGAGCGTGGGGAACTCTGTCTAGAGATGTCACCCTTCCTAACTCAAGCCAGAGTTGATGGTAGAGCAACACTGACTTTGGCTCAATACGGTTGGGAATCTGGAGACAAACTAAGAACCGTCAGTATACAATTTGTCAGAAGATCCACCTTGTGTGTGGGCCAAAAGAGCTTTCTCTGGGTTAGAAAGGGACAAATAAAAGAGCATTAAAACGATGGAAGGGGAGGCAGAAAAAAAAAGCCACTGCCCTTGCCTGCTCCCCATTCCCCAAGAAAAAAAAGAATATAAGAGGACACCAAAGGGAGAAGGTCCTGATTTTCATTTCAGTACAAAAAACAAACTGTCAGAACAAGGGCATAAAATTTATCAAGCAAAAAAGGGGGGGGAGGAAGTGTGAAGAGAGACAAACCATTTATAACCATTTACCTAAGCAGTCAAATTCTACAATAACTCTAAAAAAAGGCAGAGAGGTGCAGAACGGGGACAGAGGGCTGCTTAAGGAAGGACCAGAAGGGGTGGAGTGGCAGAGACGGGCGAGGGCAGCTTCAGACAGGGAGCTTCCCTCCTTCGCCTCTCCTCCGTGGAATGCTGGTCCAGATGACAGGAGGCAGTGTCTGTTATGCTGCCATTCCCTCATTCCCGCCACTTCCCTCGGGCTTGGAAGAAGCAACTTCACCCAGATCAGCAGATGGGATGCTGTGGGAAAGAAGGCTGCTCTCTCCTCTCTGTGGCTCGTCCAGATTGATGGGGTCTGCCAGCACTGAGAACTTGCGGTCCCCAAAGACGGCATTGAGTTTGGACTCGAAGAAGCGCTGCAGCACAATGATGGACTGGACATCCTCCTTGTCCTGGGGGGGGGGAGAACAGACAGTGATCAGTATCCAAGAGTACAACATCACACAGACTCCCTCCTCTTGGCAGGCAAGTAATGTAACAAAAAAAGTATTCTGCTGGGATTTAGGAGAAGCCAAGAAAAACTGATGCCCAAGGTTACTCCAAGCTCTTGAAACTGGTGAGAGAGCACCACCTTGTCAATAGGTTCAGGGGACTTCTCAAAGTCCAAGGAGCATCAGGAGCAACCCTGATTTAACAAGCCGTGCACAGTTTCACTGTAATGCCCATGTGAACTTTGACATGCACAGGGGTGCTGGAGTAGACAACCATACGCTACTGGCAGGATCAACCAGGCTGCCCCAGCCCAAGGACTCTCCAAAGTCACTGAGGGTTCTGGAATTTTTGAGAAAGTAGTGGGACACCCCCTCAAATCATAATGCACAACAAAACATAAAACAGCCATCACGGCATAATGCACAAAATGTGCAGGGGGGTCCTAAATTCAATGACCAAGGGCAACTGGTTCTGCATGGCACTGCTTCCCACAGGCCCAAAGGTGTTGCGATCAGTGTTCCCTCTAAGCTGAGTTAGTGTGAGCTAGCACACAGTTTTTTAGCCTCCAGCTCACACATTTTTGTCTTAAGCTCAGGAAGGACGGCTCCAAAGCGAACTAATTTATGCAGTAGCCAAATCGCTCGCTCACGACTATAAAGCCAGTAGCTCACAAAGCAGAATTTTTGCTCACAAGACTCCACAGTTTAGAGGGAACATTGGTTGTGATGCCTCCCGGGGTCTTCCAAACACCTCCTGCTCCAGTAAGGCAAAGCAGAAGAAACCCAAGACTGGTCCCTCTAGGAACAAACAAGTGGGCATCAAATCATACATCAGCCAGCACCACTGAGCTCATGGGTGCCACTTCGGGGGATCGCCACCTGAACCCTATGTGCACTAGTTCTGGACAGCAGAGATGCCTGTTCAGATAGAAGCTAGAGGAACAGTGACCTCATCCTATCGAAATGGCACTGGTTCTCTTCAGTCTCTCCTGCTAGCCACACTGGTAGTCCTACACTCCTACACCAGTTAGTGGGTCAGCTTCATTCCCTTCATGAAAGGCAAAGCCTCACCTCTGTCAGCTTGTTAAACTGCCTGAACATCTTCCAGACGTCCTCAGCAAACTGATCAGGAGAGCTGTAGGGTGGGGACAGCTTCCCCTGCAGCTTGGCTCTGATCAAGGTCAAGTCGATGGTGTTCTGTCCCTCCTGGAGGATGGATGAGAAAAGGAACACGACACCAGGGTGTACAGTAAAATGTTACAGTTCACCTGAAGCAGCCCCAAAGCCAGGCTGCCTACATTTGCACTCAAAGAAGAGACCACAACTCATACAACGAGGCTCACCTTGCCAGCTTGATAAGCTTTCATTTTGAGGAGCGGCTCAAGAATATGCGCAGAAATTTTATAAGAGCAGGCTCGGAATGGATGGAAAGTTTGAAGATATATGTAACCTTGTGTCACATATCAGTGCGGGGCCATTTAGGTTTGCCAGAGACAGGATGTCCCTTCCAGGGATCTCCCCCTCCCCACATACATCCTCCTATTCTTCTGCCCTCTTCAGGCCTGTAGCTGACAAAGGCCTTAACTAACTGCCACCATTTTGGTTTTAGGGCTTTACTAGACAATGCTCAGAGCATCCTCCCTTGCTCCCAGGCAACCCCCTCTAGTCAGGGAGTTCCCTGCCGAACGGCCAAATCTTGAGGCATGAGAACCCTACGCAGAGTGAACAAAACATGCTTTATTAAGAAATACAGCAAGAATAAAAGGGGAGAATACAGGGCAAAAGTTACAAAGAGAGAAGCCAGCCAGAAAAAACAGGTTTCTGAAAACAAAAGTTTCAGAAATCAGTTCGGACTCTATTTTACAACCTGCAATAGGCCAGAGTCACCCCACCATGGGCAAGGGAAGGGGTCCGCTCCCTCCAGAAGGAGCCTCACTGACACTCAACCCTCTTCCTTCTGTTCAGGGCCTTGTCTGATCTGTTAGAGCTTTTGCCTCCTTGACAGCAACTGGTACCTGTTTTCCTTCGATCCCCCACCCCACACAAGAGTCATCCTGTACTTCGGAAGGTATCTGAGCAATACAGGCCTAATACAATTTAAACAAAGGCCTCTGGACTTTGTGGCCCAGAGGCTTCACACATTCTTCAGCCTTAGGCCTAGGATCATGACACCTTGGGATGCTACAGCCCCAAACTAGAACCAGCCTCTAAGATGATCTGACAATCTGAAGCGGGGGGAAGAATAGATGTATGACCATCTATTACTAAGGTGACAGTTCTTCGAGCCCATACATGGCCCACACCAGCTCATAACATAGACTCACCGTGGTGTTGGAGAGTCGGTGAAGAGGCCTGCAAGGCTCATAACACAGCAACTCAAGGAGGACTCGTTCACATCTCTGTTGAGAGACAATAAAGAGGTAAGATAGATCTAGCCTCCCCACTGAATCTCATTCCAAGGAGCATTCCTAAAGCCAAATGCAGCCTTCTGGAAAGCTCAGCATCAAGACAGCTCAGCTGCCGATATCCCTTCTCACTGTCTCCTTGAGACCGGCCAAGCAAGATTAAGCAAGCAGGTCTATCCCTCTGTGGGCTTCAACCACTGCAGACTCCAGGAGGCCAAATGGCACACTTGAGCTTCTCCTTCTCAATACTGTATGAAATGGCTGTGAAGCAAAGCCTATGGCTTAGTGACACTATAAATTCATCAGTAATTGGACAGTTGAAAATATATGCCTTTTTTAAAGTGTTAACTGATGAGCTATATGTCAGTGGAGGGGAAAGTAGTGTGGATTTCCTTTTCAAGCAGGTATTCAGTTTAGAAGTGGCTCTCGAAGTGAGAGTGGGTTCAGGTCCACACCCATTCAAGTCTTCACAGGGCTGTTGTGAAGATAAAATGGGAGGAAATGAAAATGATGTCAGCCATCCTGGATCCAGGGTATAAATGAAATTCAGGGGGGAAAAGACAACCAGCACACAGCATCCATCACTCCCCCCCTTCCAATCTGCCCCTCTCAGCCACAGTCCACTGTACATCTTCAGCCCAGACCAACTAACAGACCTGCTGGTCAGCATCTCTGAGAATGTTCAGCTCGCCATCTACAGAGATCGCAGTCAAGGCGGTGCCACCTTCTTCACGGGCTGCCACTGGTTCCTCACACAGCAGGCACTTCCATTCCTGACTGTGGGGGAGAGAGGCAAGAAACACTCAGGGTTTTGATCACATGTTCCACCCCTGCCCCTCCCATTATTTTAAGAAATGCACAGTCTGCAAATCACAGAAGCAAACCCTGCTGCCTATTAGCATTATCATGCAGGCATACTACTCAGCAGCATTTTGGAAACTGACATGGCAATGAAACTTCAGCGTTGGGACAGTCTTGCTTCTTTAACCTAGTTGGCTGCTAACATTATGATGACAGGGCACAATTAAAAAGGTCAGAGCCTGTTTGAGAGGCCGCCACCTTTAGAATTTCACAGCAATCTGTGTGGCTCTACCCTACCATCTAGAAACTGTCTTCCCTGCCAACTAAGAGGTGTGGGAGTGTTTTCCACTCCTTGAACTGCTGTTCAAGTACAATATATTCTTCATCAACGTCTTCCTTTGAACTGAACACACACACTGGGGCCAAGGACAGACAGGGAGGGCAACTACAAACCCAAGGGAACCTCAAGATTTACAGGGAAAGCTTGAACAAACTTTAATAGGTGATTTGGGAGGGAGGGGTCTAAAGAAATGACACGTGTGCAGGCACACATACAGCTTTTAAAAGTGGGCAATACCACCCCCTGGGGGCCGCTGAAACGATCCAGGTGCAGATCCACAAACTTCATTTTTTTGTCCACTTCTTGAAAGTAGATAACCAGGGGGCGCTGATTTATTTTTTTTTTCCTGAAGGGGGGGTAGGCCAAGTAATTTTGGGAACCTCTGACCTAAACCCTTGCAAGACTGATCAACATTACTGCGTTACACATGGAATTCACTGCTACAGGAGGTGGCGGAGGCTACAAACATGGATAGCTTCAAGAGAAAATTAGAGGGAATATTAAACATATGGAGCAGAGGTCCATCAGTGGCTATTAGCCACAAGGTGTAGATAGGGACTCTAGGACAAGGGATGCTCTGTATTCTGCTCAACAGTGGGAGGGCTTCTAATGTCCTGGTCCCACTGCTGGACCTCCTGATGGCACCTGGTATTTTTGGCCACTGTGAAACAGAGTGTTGGACTGGATGGGCCATTGGCCTGATCCAACATTGGCTTCTCTCATGTTCTTATGGTTATCTAGGAAACCCACACAATGAAGCATAAGGAAAAAGTGGTCACAAGAGACTTATGGGAGAGAATGGATTTGAATCTAGGTCTCCAGGATCTTAGTCCAACACCACACCATAATTGCCTTAATCAAAGTTGCAAGGACAACTAAATCAGGTAGCACTCAAGGGGAAACACTCAAGTCTTTAAATGGTTTTTGCCGCCACCCCTTCCTAGGTAACATCTGGAGTCTGCATCTCCACAACTGCATATCCTTCCGTTTATCTCCAATACACAGGTAGAGGGAGGCAAGCTGGGAAAGGGGAGCTCGCACCTGGGGATTTCCTGGAGGGCAGGCAGATGGCAATCCAGGTGGTAGCACTTCTTGCATCCATCACACATGACGACAGCGCCGGCTTTCAGGCAGACCCTGCAGCAAGCCGCTTCTTCCCCATTGGCTGTGCCGTCGTGGCTCTGAATGGACTGCATGTCTGTAGCGGAGCTAGTGCTGCCGCTGGGAGAGATGAGCCGGGGGGCTGAAGAGCCTTCCGCCAAGGGTGCATCCTGGGGCAGGACAACGGGCTTGGTGTCCTTCGCTTCAATGGCCACAGGGTGCTCAATGGCTGCCTCCATCTGCTCCTCCTGTGAGCAAACACGGGTTTAAAAAAACCAGGTCAAGCAAGTGCATAGGAAAGAGGCCTCTGGCAAAAAAAAAAACCAACAGGAATTTCAGTTCCCAGGAGCCTTGCTGCCATCTTGTTTGCCGGGACAACGGGAAACTGAGTAACAAAGGAAAAAAGATCACACTCAGTGATATAAAAGACTCAACAGGGCAGAGCTAGTTGTGCCAAGAGAAGGACAGGCTCTGGAAGTGTAGCTGGCATAATTTATTAGCTACACCATCTTTCAGAATGAACTACTCCTTTTACATATTCTGGCCCTCTGGAACACAGCAGGTATCTACTTTTGCACCTACTTAACCAATTCTGGAGAGCCAACTCCTCATCACTGCTCTGTTTGGGGGAGGGCCACTTCTCACCTCCAGGCAGTGCCCTGGAACTCCAGCTCCAAATGCACAGGGCTTTGAGTGTATGAGGTTCTGCATCAACAAAGACAAACGAGCCTACAGCATCCTTCTGTTGAGCACCTAGCGAATACGTCCTTCTGATGCTAACCTTGCCCCCACAGCATGGGCACAGAAAGGGCTCAAGGAATGAGGCTGCTTTCTAGACAGCAGCAATATCCTCATCCCCAGGCTTGCCTGCTATACTACAAAACACCTTCAGGGAAGCTTAGTGTACCATGAACTCAATGCTTCACAATGCTGGGCAGAGGGACAGACACTGAGATGGATCTTACCACTATCCTACCACTCCACTCAATCTGAATCCTTCCTCCATTTGCGCACGTAAATACAAAATGCAAATGCATTCTAATACTCCACTGAGACTAAAAATCCCTTCCTCCAGGCCAAAGGAGTGTTCCTCTAACTTAGGCGGCTATTCCACCGCAGGAAGGTTCAACCCCCCCCCCCCCGGTGGATTCAACATGCAAGACACTCTGCACCAAGGGCAGCGAGAGAAGCTACGGGGCAGTTATGACCAGACTTGATGGACTCCCATCGATCCAGCCCACTTCAGCACAACGTTCACACTTTGTAAACTGAAGTTTCCCCAGGGCCTTTGAAGAGACTGAGAATACATCATTCGGTATATTACAGGCTCCCCTGCACCAAAGAGGGGCTCACCTTCACTGCAGTGGCCGCTTGTTGGGCAGCAGCGGCAGCAGCAGTAGCAGCAGCTTGCTGGGCCCCACGTTCAATTACAATGAGATTGTAGTCTTCAGTGGATGTGCCTGGAAAGACTTTGAAGACAGGCGGCTGGCTGTCAGTTGTCAAGTCCACATCCAGTCGCTCCAAACTTACGCGGGGCACTTTGCGCATGGCCCCCGACTCTCCATCTTGGCCACGGGGCCTGCGGCAGACAGACACAGGGGAACATTAGAAGAACAAACACAGCCACAAGTACAAGCACTTGGGAACTGCAGGTAACATCTCACAAGTCAGGGATACACAAACTTGTACAGTTTTTGGTTGTTTAATGTTTGAGGAAGCCCTGCTTCAGGCCAACCTGAGTTTTTCTTGTATTTCTTTTACAGCCCTACTAATGCCTGTTCTATGTTTACACGTTTAGCTGTCTGTTTTAAGAAGTCTTTACTATATTACCTTTATGGACTATTTTCTTTTTATTTCCCTGCAATCAGTGCTCAAGGGTAGGGCATCTGCCTTGTATGCAGAAGGTCCCAATCCCTGACATCTCTAGTTAAAAGGGAGAGGGAGGGAGTGGTCTGAAATACCAGTCAGGAGATAAAACAGGTCAATTGTCATTTAGTATCAGGCAAATCTTCTGTGGAAAGCAATGGGATACTTCTCTGTGCTAATGGACAGTTCACAAACTACATCGCCCATCCTATCTTTCAGCTTTTTAGCATAGCTTTTAAGAAGCCAGCCCACTTCTTTCAATGCTATTCATTTCAAGTAAGCCTGGCACAATTCAAAACACGCTGCTTTTGAACTGTGGAATGTAAAAATGATAGGGGGGAAAGGACACAGACTGAGAAAGACAGCTGAGCAGAGCAGTCAAAAGGGGAGAAGTTTGGGGGGGTGGAATGGATGCAACCAAGCCTCGCATCCTAGGAGACCAGGACAGGCATTCTCTTATGATGCATCTGCACTGCAATCTACATATGCCCATCACTTCTGCTTCTATGCTTACTCTTAGGACAATCCACTTACCCCCAGACACCAAGCACACACATATGATATTCCTAAAATGATGGTTGGAAAATTAAGGGATGCAAGGCTACTCAGAACTGACCCAAGAACCTCAAAACAGGTGCCAGAGTCTAGCAAGGGAAAAAGAAACCATACCTTTTTGTTCCAGACACATTTGCTTCACCAGAATATGATCCTTCTGTGTACAGAGAGGGGGGGAAAGTGTCAGAAGGACATTTATCCCACGACTTAAGCCTCTGCCAACTCTCTTCAGCTCAAGGGAACCATTCCACAAAGCCATCATATTCTTGACATTTGGTACTTATTAGGTGTGTGGGGAGGTCCCTGATTAACCCATCTCCCTCTCCCCATAATCATTAACAAGGACCCCCAATTACACGGCCTCCCCTGACCCTCCCTTATGTTACCTACCTACACCGAAGCCATCACTGATGTCCATTGGCTGTAAAAGAACAAAGTTTACATCAGATACATCCCCTCAAACTAGGCAAAATCATGCCATACACAAAACAAACCAGGGGTCCACAAACTCAGGGGACTCCCCAGGAATACATAAAAGTATGACTTTGCACACTAACCCCTAAACTAAAGTTTTGCCTGGTAAGGACTGAGCAGGCTTTAGTAGACACACAATTCTGAGTCAAAAAGCAAAGGAGAGTAATTTCACTCGCTCAAGGGTCCAAGATGTTTACAGTATGTTAATGCCAGGGACTTTATCTGGAAGGGATTTTCCAGCTGTCGGGAGTCCTCTTTCTAGGGTTCCTATCCTTCTAGGATAGTTGGTGTCGAGGTGAGACAGTTGAACAGAGACAAAATCATGGGTTTATATGTATTTGTTGAGCCCACAGGTTTGCAAAGAGACTTCCACTCTTCACAAAAGAGGGGAATACTAACCCTTTCAGCTTCATCCAGGCACCTGGCCTGAGGAACTAACTTTGGACTCAAAACAGCTGTAACTTTTCACTGAGGCTCCTCATTTCTCTATTCATCTCATCCTGCTTGTTAGCCATCCAAGTCAGGGTTCAGCAACCTTCTACAATGAAACTCTGCCAAACTCAAAATTCAGAGCAAAAGAGCAAAGAGGCCACTTTCGTGACTGAAAACATATAACATTACTGACATGACAAGTTAATACTCCATCAAGATTCTGCAGCCCAAACACTGGTTCTTCCTTCGATACAGGACATGTAATGTCTCTCAGTAACTAAACCCAGAAGTACTCTGCATGGTTGCTTTATTGCACTAGTAGAAATAAGTGCACGGAGGACGGGGCTGCAGCGCAGCAGTACGGACAGCACCGGGCTTTGCTCCTGGGTACCGCCGGCGTTTTGTTCCTTTTAAGGGAGTTTTCGGGGAATCACAAACTCCACTGGACCTCCTGGAGGGAGGTCTGGTGCAAGGGACTTGATTTGGGCCCCCCACGAGTGGCAGTGAGCGGGTGAAAGCCTTGGATCATCTCAGAAGCAAGAAACGAAGCAGCGCAGACATGGTAGCCATGACTACACCAGTTGTGAACACCCCCATGAAAGAAATAGAGCCTCATCCATAAAATCGATGAAGATCTACACTGTGAGTACCTGTAAAAAGCAACACTTATTCAACGACCTTCCAGTTATGCCCCTTTACATTTGTAAAAGGACAAGGAAAGGAGGTGAAGTTTTTTACACTATTCTTTGGATTCTAATTGCTACTATTCTTCCCTGTTCCTCTTGGACTTAAATGACCTATTAGAACTATATATAGACTCTTACCCCATTAAAAGGATTATAATCTTCTTTGGAAAGGAAAGAGACATTTAAAACTGTACCCGACCAGCTGTTGAAACTATAAATTTACACTGTTCAGGCTCCATTAATACCTGACTCACCTTGAAAGACTCTTGGTTGTTAATATGTCTACATCAGATACTATCTGGCAAATGCATCCAGCCTTGTAGGGACTATTGAAAAATGTTAAGAGATTTCTGGTTTGCTGGACTGAGTTGGGGCTTTTGTTTTGAATAAAAATGAGCTCACAAGACAAACAAAAAATGCGAGATGCTAACTGGACACAGACTTTTCAGGAGGAGCTTAAACGTATAATTGTTGATACAGTCAATCTGGCAGTTGAGGAGACTTTTGCTTTAATGCAAGAAAAGAGACGTTATGCCAGTGCAAGCTATAATTAAGATGGAGGAATCTCAGAGCCAAACTTAAGATTGCAAGCAAGCGGATGCACCTTACAGAAGGAGCTATACACCAAAAAAAGAGCCAAAACTGACACAAAAGAGAATAATAGAGCTATTAAAAGTCAGACAAAAGCTGATTTCTTCAAAGTTAAAGAAAAAATATCCCAAAGAAAAACAGATTTTATGGAATTCTCAACCACTTCAAGAATGGAATATAGCTGGCCAAGTCTTAAGAGAAATTTTATTAGATATAAAGATGACATGATTACTTTCATGTATGTCTGTCTTAAAATAATTTAAAAAAATTAAAAAAGAGTGCACGGTTCACACTTGGCTCACCAGCAATTCTTCAGCTCTATCATTTCTCTTTTGTAAAACAGCTCAAAGAAGCCCCATAAAAATGTTTTACTTGTCATGCCCTTCATTCAAGCACTTGCTGTTCCAGTGGATCTTTTTGTTTCCAGTGTTTCATTTTCTTTAAAGAGCCATTATCTGGTCCTGAGCCAAGGCTCTGGGGCCACAGGTTGCAGAATTTAAGCAGAAACCAGGAACAGGGCAACCTTCAAACCTTTCCCCACCTGGGAAAAAACTACCACTCTTCCACTTGCTGCTGAACTGCCATTTCCAGTCCATAAGGCAATGGCCGCCATCTAAGCAGCCTTCCCTTGTCCTGGAGAACAGCTCACCTGCCCCGCAGAAGAGGCACTGGCTTCGTTAATGTAGCAGTCAGGAATACCCTGCTGACTGTTGGAAGCCAGCACAGGCTGGAGCAGGGCTCCCTTGTTCATCACGCTTGTCTGCAGAGACAACTGCTGGACACCCTACAAGGAAAGAAGAGGAAAGTCCTGTTTACTAGGACGGAGCCTCTCAAGCCACCAGCTACTCCTTGGAGACCCTGCAAGCTACAGAGGCATCTCCAGTTACGCAAGGAGTACCAGTGATGTAGTTTTGCTATCATGCTAGCCAACAGCTGACTGACAATCAGGAAGGGCTTTTTTAAAAAAAATTATCCAATTTATACCCCGCCCTCCCAGCCAAGGTCGGCTCAGGGTGGCTGACAGAACAAGTAAAAGGCAACAATAAGTAATTTAAATAAGTCTTAAAATCACATAAACAATTTCAACATTAAAAGGTGCTAATTCCACCAGAAAGGAGCCGCCACCAAGAAAGCCCTAGCCCTGGTTATAGCCAGCTTTATAGAGGACAGACTGGTTACCAGAGCAGCCAATACCTGAGAAGGTGGGACACCAGGCTGCCTTGCTCCTCCAGATGCCGCACCAGTGGCATTGGCTCGTTGCTGGGCGGTCTGGGCATTGAGCACCACTGGCAAGCCACTCCGTTCTGAGATTATCTGACCTAGGTTGGAGAAGAAACAAGGAGCATTAGCGTTTCTGTCCTCATTTCACATGATTCTAGGTGAACAATCCCATTTGTTATGCTGGCAGAGGGTCACACAAACCCACTCAGTGGTTCAGCAATGTCGAAGGTCCAACAACTGCCACAAACTGCAAACGGTTAGTGTCATGTTTATCATGATGCACAGAGAAAAATTGTAATTCACTCTCAGTAGAGATGTCCTCGAAGGCTGACCAAAGGCTACAGGTTGGATCCAGAGTAATGTTTCCACTCAAAGACATTTCTGTTAACGGCACAGAATGTTCCTGCCTCCCACCCACCACCACCCTTGCAAAGCAGCCCACCTATCTTCCCAAAATGCTGTTTCGCAGGGGGGAGCAGGGGACCCTCAGAATAGCATAAGAGTCAAATGGGGGGTCTGCCCCCAGTTTCCCATAAGTCAAATGGAAGTCCATCTTCAGGGTTCTACTCCGCTTCTAACCGCAGTGTTCAGCTATTACAGTATACTCCTAAATCCATGCTCCCTCTAAGCTGTGGAGTCTTGTAAGTAAAAAATCTACTTTGTGAGCTGCTGGCATTGAAGTTATGAGCAAGCGATTTGGCTGCTGCACAAATTAGTTTGCTCTGGAGCCACCCTTCCTGAACTAAGACAAAAATGTGTGAGCCAGGGGCTAAAAAACTGCAAGCTAGCCCACACTAATTCAGCTTACAAGGAACACTGCTCCTAATCAGTCTGAAATGAGTACTATATTAATCTTAGCGTCCACTTTGAACCCTACGCATTTGTTTCTGAGCTCAATTCAAGGGGGGGCAAGTGATGGCCTATAACGCTATGAATGGCTCATGGAGCTCCTATACTTGTATAAACCCACCACTAACATGCAAGATTTACCAATGGGCCCATTTTAAAAAATCTAGCTTGGTGGGTGATAGGACTGGCCACCTTCCGCCAGAAGCCTGGAATGCCTTCTCACAGGACACTCACACAGCTCCTTTGCTGTTGTCTTTTCAGAAGGCAGAACTTGCCTTGCTGCATATTCCATAATGGACACTTTTCCCCTGCTCGAGTTTTATACTTTACTTGGTACTGATGTTTAATTGTTTAATGTGTTGCGGGTCTGTTGTGGGAGCTGAATCAGACCTACCCAGTTTTTTTCTACTGGTGAAAAATGGGCAATGCTGGGGGGGATCAGGAAACCTAAATGGATAAATGTCATGTGGAATGGGGGCTTTTAAATAAAGAGGGGGAATCAGCTGAAGAGCCAGATGGATCCAAGCCACATTTTCATATGCCACTTTCAAGATGCTATTGCCCCTCTACCACCACCCCAGAGGGAAACTAGAGGTTAGAACCAGCTTTTCTGCTGGTGGGAAAGGGTCATGCTCCCCTTTGACTATCAAAAAGGCTACAGGGGGCACCATGGGACTTGCATGATTAAAACTCACATGGAATGGGGGGGGGGGCGCGATACAGCAGAGGTGAGTTGGGCAAAATTCAGCAAAAATATGCTGGCTGGATCCAACCAGGTAATGATATGTGCATCAAATCAGAACTAGAGCCCAACTACAGAGTCATAAGCCACTCTGCCAAGGTGGCCCGGTAGAGTGTATGAGAGGCATTATGCCTGTAACTCTAACAGCAATGGCCCTGAATCAAAACGCCCTTCCATTCCTCTCCCCAAGTATACAGGAACCATTCCCTTCATCTCTCACCGAATGTCTCTGCGCTCTTGGTCCAAGCATTTAAGTCCCACTGGAATTTCATGTCCCCGTGGGGTTCCACAGGATCCACAATCATTTTCAGAGCCCTGTGCAGCTGGAAGTAAATCTACAGGAGGAGAGGGAAGTGCATTTAATTACACCCAAGAGTATCGCTTTCCACACTGTGGGAAGCTGAATCCAGCCAACTCCGATACTTTGCAGAGGTTTGGAATGGAAAGAGAACAGGACCCAGCTGGGTGCCACACTTCTGTCCTTGCCAGGCCTTTATTGCTTCACTTCTGGTGGCTGTGGCCCCAACCCCCAGGGAACAAAACCAAGCTAACACCACCAAAATGCTACTTAACCAGCCAAAAAGGAATCCAAAGGTCCAGCTGGTATCAACCATGTCAAGACGCTGCCCATCAGTGTGTGAGAGAACCTCCGAGTAACTTGATATGGAAGTGGAAAGCATGAAGAAGAAAACGAACCACTCTTACCAACTTTTTGGAGAGCAGCAGAGCAGTGTTGTTATCACTCTCCAGGGCCCAGTTAGCAAAGCGCAGGATGTGCTCCTGGTGGCGCTGAAGCTTAGTCATGGTCCAGTGCTGTCTCTCTAGCTTCTCCTGCTGCCCTTCGGTAATTTTCTAACATTAGAGGGAGGAGAAAACAAACTTTGTGTGAAGTTTTCTATAGAAGCTGACCCCTTTCCGGTTTGTTCGTATGCTAGCCTCGTAACATGCCACATGAGGCTGTTGATCAGCCCACATCTGTTATTAAAACCAGTACTGCCATAAAGAGAGACCTGAACCACGGACAGAGATCTTAACCTTGCAGAATGAGCTCCCTCAAGAGCAGTACCATCAGCTTTATTTAAGCATGTATTTATGTTCAAAAAAAAAAAAAGAAGCCTAACTCTGGCACAAGTTACTGTCAGCAAGTGGCCTACCAAAACTTGGCTGAGTCTATCCTGGCTCCAAAATCAGCCCATCAGGATTCACACCTGGCCCTTCAGTCATAACCTTATAGTTCTATGTGATTTCAATGATAAGCTCCCTGATATGAGAAAAGAGCTCATGGCTAATTGCAGGGGGTTTCAAAAAAAATATCCTGACCTTTTCTATCCCAGGAGAGGCTAGAATCATACATACAAAGAGACTAGCATCATAAGGAACTGCAGATACACGGATGTTTCCAATGTCAAGGCTAGACTTAATGGAGAATTTCTCCCCGCTGAGTCTTCTACCAAAAAACCCTGGGGCACAAAAGTGTGCAAGAGCCCAAGCCCCCTGCCTCACCTGTGCATCACTGACCAGGACCTTGCCCCGTTTATTCAGCTCCTTCATGATCTGCAGGATAGCCATCTTCACGTCTACCTGTACTCGCTTCTGCACGTCAGCCACCTGCCGGATCCTGTTGGGAGAAGATGAAGCAACACAATTAGTGCAGCCATTTTCTCTTAAGCGTTTTTCGTGAAGAGCTGCTGCTCAAACAAAGAGCAACAACAGTACCACAGGGGTCCATAAACAGGAAGGGCAAGCCTGTTTTCATGAAGTGAGCCTAATCACTACAAAAGGCATGGTGCACCCTCTCCTGAAACGGTTTAGTATCGCTTTGCTGGGTCACTGTGAGGCAAAATACCTCTGGCCTCCCCCCTCAAGGGTTAATGTGAATAGTAACGGGCCTGGTCCTTCTTGCATGTTACTAATTTGTCTCCTGGTCTTATCATTTTCAAGGCCAGGGATGGAAGTGGCATGATTAGCTTCTCACGAGAACCTGCAGCCTGTAGGATGGGGGACAAGCACCAGGAGAGATGAGGTAATCTTCTAGAGGCTTCTTCTAAGAAAGTGTTCTGACGGGATGTCACATCATTACTTAAAGTTACTGAGTGGAAAATTATAACTGAACTAAGGCCCTGATGAAGAGTAAGACTAGCTGTGATCCCATTGGACTAAAGGCCTGAACTATGACCTGCTTGAATTGCAATTGCTAGCAATGTAGAGAACCCCTGAGCTTCGGCCTTTGATTCCAGAATTTAAGGTTTGTGCCATCTAACACAAATCCAAAGTGTGTTAAACAGCTGTGCTAGTTTTCTTGTTTTCCTGCTACAAGATTAATGTGTTAGCTATGGAATAAACTCTTATTGACAGAAATTTAAATGAACTTTATATTTAAAAAAACCAACGGTCTGGTCACTTATGTGCAACCGCCCTGGGGACCCATGGGGTTTAGCCTTGGACTCCTTGACAGTCACAGTGCAGATGACAGACCATTCCCAAGCTTGAGGTCAAAACAAAAATGTTTATCATGTTTTTCCCCCTAAAGGAGCTCAAGGCCAACTGACCCTCCAACTCTGCTTGTGAGGGTCAGGGAGAAGAAAACCTCTGCTATTACTTGAAGAACCCCAGGCAACCAAGCTCAAGCTCAGGAAAGTGGGAGCTCTTGTCTGATCCTTTTCCTGTAAACCTTTGAAGAACTTCCAGATCCTGAGCCACATCAGTATTACCCACAACCCTTTCCAGTGCCCTGGTGCTTCTCCCCATTAAGGTCTTCAGAGAAATGACTACTTACGAGGAACGCACTTCCTTGGTTGACTTCTGTAGGTTGGCATGCTTATCACCCAGGCGCTTGACCAATGAGGCCAGCATCTTGCGCTGGTTCTTGACTGCATCCTCCAAGAACTGGTACCTACAAGAAAAGAGGATGTCCTCAAGTGCCTAGCAAAAAGAGTTTTAACAATCGTCCCACATAAAATCAGTGCCCATCTAAAAAGCATGCTATTCTTCACCCACAAATACAGCATACTATTAACATGACCAATTTGGACATGGGGAGGAGGGAACAAGGCATACAGCTGCTTGCTCTGATCATATCCTTCACAAGTGGCCAGCTTCAGAATACTGAGGCATCAGCAACTTTTACTTTTCATAAACACACAAAGGGAAAGCAATCTGTAGCCTTTGGCACCAAAGACTGAAGGCAACTTAATCTTCTGTACTCTTCTGATTTTTCAGTGGAAGTTGACTACTCCTGGTAAACTTTGTTAATTGAATAAGACAACACACCATTGATGTTCTGTTGAACACTGTTTGCATCAATTTTACTTCTGATGAAGTTTGGAAATGAAGAGATGTAATCCAGAAGCTTCGTTATCTTTTGGAAAATATTTGGACAGTGTTGATATATATTGATTTTCTGTAACTTTTGATGAGTTCTTTGAGCAATTCTTGTTATATTTTTGTTGTAAAAGCAAAACCACGGTTCAATAGTGTTTGAGTACTTTATCCCGACTGTTTCTATTTTTTCACATGAAACAGGTGGCATTTATGTATTAAAAACATTTATACTTTGCCTTTCCATACATGTCTTATTTGCATCCTACCCTTTCCCAATGGAGGGCCCCTACCATTTTATCTTAACTGCCCAGTGGGCTGGGTTAGGCTGAAAAGAGTGGGAGAGTAGCCCAAGGTATCCCAGTAAACTTCAAGACTGACTGGGATTTTGAACATGGGCCTCCCCCAGTCCCGGCCTGATGCTTCAACCACTACACCACAGTAGCCAACAAGAATGCTTACTGATGATCCTTGTGTGCATTCAGCTGACAGTCCCGGCAGGTCAGGGTGTCACAAGTGTCACAGAACAGCACCAGTGGTTCGTGCTTGTGGACTGAGCAGTAGACAGTCTTCTCTCTCTCCTGGGACTTGGAGGCACCTAGGAAGATCAAAGGCCAACATATTTGTACCATTTAAGGATCACCATAATGCCTTCGTAATGCCAACTGCTATGGGGAGTTCAGCCTTCCCCTGCTACTGAAGGCTCTGTGCCATTTTTCAGTGGCATGACATCTTTAACTGGACTTGAAAGATGCAGATGGGAAACGGTTTCAGAATGCAGAACATCAGTTTCTAAGAGAAGGATATGGCTCTGGGGCAGAGCAGATTTAGCAAATTTTTATACCACCCTCTTCAGGGAACCTGCCCAAGGCAGCTTACAAAATAAAGCATAACAAAAGCAAAATATTCAAAATTATTAAATCGCAGCATTAAAAATCCAGCCACTAAGCTACTTAAACTAACAGTTTTCAGACTAAAAGCACATTAAAATAGTGTTAAAAGAGCCCTTCATTAAAAGCTTGGGTGAATATGTACCAAAGATTATAATCCTGGGCTTATTTCTTAGTACATCTAACTGAAATGAACTCACACAATCTCTGGTATGTTACATTAATCGCCTCTTTTTGTCATGTATATTTGATCATTAATAATTCATTCAGGTCTGATTTCTGACTCAACTGATGCTCACCTTCTTTCTCTACTCTGACCCACAGGTCTTGAGTAGTATCAATCTAACCCAGCAAGGAAGAAAGAAAGAATTCAAGACTGATAGGCAGACTATACTATATTAGAGAAGATGCCTTGTCACATGCTGCCAGAACTCTCATGGCCTTAGCTAAAATAAGAGTATTTTGCTGACCTGGGATCTATTAAAATTTTAGTAACTAAAATATCTAGGGGAGGCTCATTTTGCTGGCATATAAGTGGCTTGATGCATTTCTCTCTAGCCTCCTCATACTATGGACATTCAAATAAAACATTCTGCAGAGTTGCTGTGATACCTAAGCCAAAACTGCAGTATCTATTGCAAACAGTACACATAATATATGGCTTTCAGAGGTCACAGACATTAGCACAACTGACACTTAAAAATACCGGTAACTTAGAGAAGGGGACTTCCCCAATGAATTCAGGGAAATCACACCAGTCAACTGCTTAGAAGCCTTTCATTGTTCATAACCAAACATTAACCCACTCAGGTGAACAAAAGACTGAAGCCCAGTGGAACCCAATGGGCCAGACTCTCTGGATTTGTTCCACTAAGGGTACCTTATTCCTCCAAAGGAAGGCACCAAAAGGAAGCTGCTACCTTTAGCTGAACAAATCCATAGGCTCCAACCCAATGAGAGTCAACCTTTTCCCCCAGCCATTAAGACATATCAGCAAGGTTTTCTACACCTCACATGTGTGCAAGACTTTGGCCAGTGGGGCGCAGAGGCTTCGGTTCCTCCACCCTACCTCAGGCCTGCAAACAGGCATGGCTGCCTGCAACACTCCTTGGAGGAAGGTTACAACCTATCACATTTCAGTGTCCATGAGCAGAATAACAAACAGCCTATGTGGTAGCAGCTTCCTTTCCAATGCAGCTGCCCTACCTGTAGACCGGACAGTGTGGTCCTTGGTGTACTTGACTCTCTGGTGTGCTTCCACGCACGTCTCACACAGGGGCTCTGAGCATTCCACGCAGTAGCTGGTGGCGGGGGCATTGTCTTCACAACTGGTGCAACACTGTTGCAGAGAGATTAAGTGGTTAAGATAATCAAGGAGAGAACAGACATGCCCCCTACACTAATGTCAAGTGACAACACCCGAAAGCCAAGAAAGCTTTACGTAAAAACACATCGACACCAGAAGTTTCAGAAGAAAAGACTGCATACCTGGTTGGCATCTCTTGCATCTCCAAGAGGTTCTGTGCTACCATCCCGCAAAAAGTAGTTCTCCACTACATCCTTTAGGTAACACTGGTGCTTGCACACAGGACAGTCAACCACTGTAAAAAGACAAATGAGACAGGACCATCAGGCAACATATATGTGTGTATTTTTTTGGCAAATTGTTTTCTTTTAAAATTCTCCTTTCCAGCAAGGAGACTGGCATTATGTGCTATTGGCTGTTTCTATCCTTATGGCAAGCTTGAAAACAATTTCCTTCAGTAATCAATGAGAATCCTTCTTCTTGGTACCAGTAAATATTTCATGCAAAAAAGAGCCCACACAGAACAAATCTATGCAATCTCTTTTTAAAAGAAATCAACTCCTTTCTTTTCAGTTGAATCACAACTGTTTTCGGTTTAATGTGACCTTATTTCCTAGACGGGCATTAAATGTTTTTAATTTAGCAATGTAACAAGATTATAACAAAACTGTTCAGCAGTTATCAGCTTGAGGATGATTGGCAGGTGGAAGTGTTCATCTTTTACTAACAAATTTGCATGGCAGAACTGAACAAACTAGGATATTGTGTTTCAAAGGGGGTGGATTTCAATACTGAGACATAAAGAAATGCCTTTGGTCATTATGATTCAAGCATCCTGTGGATGAGATACTGAATAAATGCATTTCTAGAATTATATATGTCACTGTAAGCCTCACTAAGAAAGTTGTTATGGCTTTATGAATTCATTGTCTACTTTTTGAAATGATACATCATGGAACTAGGACAGAACAGGAAAAAGTGCTACAGATCACAAGAACAGACATGCTCTAACTTTCAAACCAATGGAAGACAAAAGTTTAAAAACACAGAATAAATTGACCATTTCAAAAGTCAAAATGAAATCGACATCTGTTTTCCTCACAAACATGGTTTGGGAGTTGAACATGTTCTATGTCTGAGACCTAAAAGCACCAATTGGAAATGTGTCAGCCCAACAAATCTGATTGTTTTTCATATCCCTAAACACAGCTGTGTTCATGGAACTTCAGGTTAACTTACAGTAAAAACAACTATACAAATTAAAAGGAGGCAACACCAAACTCAAAGTTACTGAACTGCCCAGCCATACTGTCCGTGTAGGGCTGGGGTTCCTTAGGTTTTACCTGATGTCTTTTACTGTCGCTTTTATAATGAGTTGAGGAACTCCATAATTAGCACCCTCTTACACAAATTTCAGGGTTACCCAGATGAATGGTTCATTTTATATCTTTTCTCTGATTGGAATCTTTACAATAACAACTGAGTTGCTGGATATTTCCTAGCCGCTATGAGAATCTGTGAGTTGGTCATGAATGATCATGAATTTTATCTCTACTTAAATTTATGACCATTTATCAGTGTGTTTTCTGTTGAGCATATTTGTGCTACCTGGCTATGCAGTACTCCCAGATTGTTCAGTGCAAGGGCACCCAATGTGGTGCACGGGGGAACCATGGTGCCCACCAACATCTTTCCTGTGCCAAAGGTTTTTTAAAAATGGAAGGGACCAGGTGGAATTTTTGTCCAGCAAGACTTCTGATTGGCTGTGTACTTTTTAAAATGTTGCTTTCATAGCAGCTGCTACCACAGCACAAGGATCTTCATTGTGTGACTGAAGGTAACCTGTGGGAGCCATTTTGCTCCAGTGGCAGCCACCTCCTGTGGCAGCCATTTTGTGGCTGTGCCCACAGTGCTGTGTCAGAATTCCAAAGGTGTTCTCAGACTCAAAAAGGTTGGGGGACCACTGTTTTAGTGTTTGCAATAAATGCCTAATTAAAGGTCCGGTGATGATTGATTAGCCAGCCCCAAAACTTTTTCAAACACACAATAGCTCTCCAGGAACTAAAACTGTACCCAGTTCATCTTGGTAGGGGAATAATCTATCATGGCAAAACATCATGAAACATTTTAAAACTATATTTACTTAGATCTGCAATGCGTGCTGTATGTATATTTTTAGGAATTTTGTACTTTTCCATACACCGCTCCTGCAGAAGCCCCAAAAGCCCCCTGAAATCCTGGAGGTCCAGGATTATTTAGGATTGCTGAGAGAAGAGGGCACTGTGAAAGTCATGCTTTCTGAGTGCAGGTCCTTGTGCTCATGGAAACATTACACTAGAACCAACCCACTGTAAAGTTTAAAAGAGAAACCTGCAAGAACAGCTGCTCAGTTTGACATCCACGGGTGTTAAGGTCTGGAGCAGAACAAGAGGACCCCAATTACTGCGAGGGTGAAATGGATTATATCACTTCAGATTAGCTACATTGTGCAGGGGGGGTTATGTTTTCAATAACCTTCTCCCTACAAGCCCAGGAACCACACCCCTATGCAACTTGTTCAAAGGACCTCATTACAAGGTGTGTTAAAGGCCATTAGCACAGGTCTCAACAAATCCCGGGCACCAGGGAGCCATGGTACCCAAAAATTTCATTTTGCCACCTAGTGCCTCTTGGTGATTCTCAGTGGGAATACAAAGCTTTTGTAAGTGAAAGATAAAGGTTAGTTTTTTGTTAAGACAACCAGGGTTACCCCTTATATATTTATACACAACCCTTTTACTACAGCTTTTAAAAATTACAAGAAACTGTAAGAGTTTAGATTTTGTAGAGAAAACACAGTCAATAAAACATTACACCCTGAAGGCTAAAAAAAAAAAAATGTCTGGCTCCTAAAGCCCAAGCAAATTTCTCAAGGCCTGCATTAGCTTACACACATGGGGGGGGAAGGGTATTTAATGGAAAATAGGTTGGAAAGGGCTCATCTGCCACCAGTTAAACGGAGGCTCCAGGTTCAGGGGTAGTCTACCTCTGATTAAAAGATTCTACATTGAACAGGCAAAAAGCAGAGAGCCAGCTACCCTACTCTGAACTGAGAACTGACTAGAGTTAGACCCAACAAGGCACTTTGTGATCCTAACCAGTGGGAAAGAATGACAACAATGGAGGGGGAAAGGAGACCAAAAACAAGAGACATGGCACATATCTATGCTTGCAACTACATCTCAACAGCAGCAACAGAATTAGCAAAATGGGAAAATAGCAGGAGATGTGTTCATTTGTGCAATGTGCACAGAAGGATGGGAGATGATCTAATGCAAGCACTCTTACTGACCATCCCTCCTGGACTAGGCATGAGCCACCATACTGTGCCACTTACTGTCCCATCTTAACTCTTGACACTCAAAGCAGCTAACAATGCAACAGCAAGCTGCAAACGCATAAACATGAACAATTCACCAACAAAATAAAAACATAAAAGACAAATGACACACAAACCTGCCCAAACTGTTTACCTTCCACTCGCTGCTCTCTAAAACGAGCCTTCCTGAACGCAGAAAGTGAAAGCAACCCTAGACACCCTCTCTGCTAAGCTGTTCCAAAGGACTGGAGAGCTAGTACATGAGGAGCCCATAACCTGACTGTTACCAGGGCACTGCCCAGAAAAGGCTGTCTGAAGAAGGCAGCTGACCTATACTGAGAGATGCAAAGTATCCCCGGGCTACCAGTGCAACAGGAAGTACCATGTGCTGAAGGAAGTCTGGAAGAGCGGTAAGCAGTTATAATAGACAAAAGGCCTTCCACTTTTATCTCTGCAAATCTTGGCTTGACTGTATGTTATCTCCCGCTCTGAGCCTTCACAACAGACGAGGACAGTTGAGACTTTTTAATTTCCATTTTATAATGTGAAATCTGTCAAGGGTATTTTTACTATTCTAAAATGAGTTGCTTTACTCCATTTCCTTTGATTCTGAGGACCACTGCCAGAGAACAGCATTTCCAAACAATGGCCATGGGCCAGGCATGACATCATTCCCCCACTTAAGTAAGAAAGGTTGCTTTGGTGTGAACCTTCTTTTCTGCTTTCAGATCATGTTCTGATCAGGAGGCATTCCTACACCTGACAACTGCATGCCTTTCTTACAGTAAATATATGCAATAAACAATAGGTTGGTTACGAGAACCTCTAACACTGGATATGCATACATTACATCCCCAGTGGAGATCCAGAACAATATCTCCTCTCCTCCATTTTATCTTCACAACCATCCTGCAAAGCAGGTAAAGTGGAAAGAGTACCTGGCCATAAAGTCACCCAGCAAGCTTCTATGGCATACTAGGTGCTCAAGGCTGGATCTCCCAGATCCCAGTCTGGATGCAAATCCAGAATTTTGCTTCATACCACCATATGCACAAACAGGAAACCAGTTAGTGCAAAATTAAGTTCTGTACTAGTTAACTTGTTCAAAAGTTGTGTGCAAAAAAAGAGACTAAGCACTATAAGTAACAAGGTTGTTATAGACCAGAAAAATCCTTCCCTTCCCTTGTGTACAGCCCGACGCTAAGTGTGGCAACTACCGATTATTATTAATCTCTGAAGCTCCTTTGAACACCACAGCACAAAAACCTACACAGAATTTAGTCCACTGAATTAAACAAAGTTGCAGCTCAAATAACCCTCCCACCTTCAGACAACTGCCCTGCCACCTTCAAATTAATCAAAAGGAGATTTGCTTTGGGGTGTGAGGAAAAGGAAGCAGCCATTTCACCTCTTCTAACCAGCTTTCCAATTAGTAAAAAAAACTGACCAATGAAAGACTGCAGGATGTCTTGGGTATAAGAGGATGAAAATTCCCCACCCACCCCAGTTCCCTCCCCCATCTTGTCCTCATTTACTTTACAAAGCAAACAATCGACAACCATTAGGTAGAAGAGAAATGCTTCTCAGGATGGGGGGGGAGGAGAAAAGCAAAATCTTTGCACAACTGAAGGCATGCCAATTTGTCCTTGAGACAAGCTTGGGCGAAAGAATAAGACTGCTGATAAGCCCAACTCCCACTACATTCCCTCAGCAGAACTCAGGACTAAAGCTGGTTTGGCTCAGAATCGGTCAGGCACCTCATTAAAATAAGAACTGTAACAACAAACTTGCCAAAAAGATAGCATACCTTAAGGCAGAAGATCATTTAGGACAAGGATAGGTTTCCTGTTTTCCACAGGCATTGTGACAATGAAAAAGTAGCCACTGACTTAAATTAGTTTCCTTGTCTTATCATGAAACAAGCTAAAACAAGCTGAAATCCACCCTCAGTACATCATGAGCAGTTCTAAGTCAACTTCTGCTTGCATGTGGACTGGCTTTCAAGTATGCAATCCATAGCTGCTAGCACATTTTTGTGGGTTCCCCACTGCAGTTTACACTTTCCATCTTGGGTGCAGGAAGCAGTACCCAACACTGAGGTGCATCCCCACCACCTGACCACTAGCTCTTATTTAGCTAGACTAGCAGCAGCATCCTGACTGACCAGAGATCCAGGATTCAGTCTCAGCATTTCAGTTCTTCCCAAAGCTGGGAAGTACCCATTGAGACACAGCTTCCTTCACCATTATTCAGAAGTTATTTTTCCCCTCAGCAAATACTGAATGCCAGGAGAAAAATATAGGTGCTCATGCACCTAAATCAGAGCAAGAGGTTTTATTATCTTATTATTTATTAAATTTATTAATCATCCCGCCCCTACTACCATAGGGCTCTGAGCGATGTACCTAGTATTAAATACAATAAACAAAACAACAGAATATTAAATTACATTTAAAAAAAATGGTGGCTAGTATCTTAGAGTTAATTATTCCCCTATTACAGACTGCCGGCCGTTTTGTGGGCAGGGGGGAAGAGGTCAAAACAAGCATGGAAAACTGAGGGTGCCAGCCAAGGTGAACATTGTTGTCCCCAACCAAAGGGTGGTACTCCAGCTATATGAAAGGATAATAAAAAATCCATATCCACTGTTAGGAAACACAGCTTCCTTTAACCTCTGGTTCCTATTATGAAACACTACACCCTTCTGATGTTTCCACTACTGCATCAAATAACATTGGCTCACAGCAAGAATACCAGAGAATGATGCTGAAGACTCTCCCACTTTGGGTTTTCTAGGTATAGGGTGCTGCAGGCAGCCGCAAAGCAAAATGAAAAAGAACAAAAACAGAAGTTGCTTCAGTATCTGAAGAACAACCCAAAATAGACACAAACCAGTGCACCTTCTGACTTCTTCAGAACTCCTCAACAGGCTGGGTGCCTACAAAAAAATGAGAGGGGGCTGATCATAAGATAATGAGTTCAGCCTAATGGAAGAGTATGGCTGTTGTGTTGTTTTGGCTGGTCTTGATAAAAGACTGGCTTTTCTATTTAGGCAATGCAGATTCTGCAAGCCTTAACTTGACTGAAAGCATGAAGGGCACAATCCTAGGCAGAGACACTCCAGTCAGTTCCACTGAAATTACTGAGCTGAGTACCTCTGCAGGGGATTACGGTTAGTCCACTAAATTAGAGGTTACGGAGCTTAAAGAACCAATGCACCTTTCCTTCAACTGCTGGCACCCAAGAACCCTGCTTCACTCACTGACACCTAATGAAGACAAAGCAAATATATATATACATACCCCTGCCCATAAATGGTGGTATGAGAGAGTCAGACCCCAACATTCCCTAGAGAAATACAAAATCTTTACTCAGGAACACTGCCTAAAATGTTATGTTGCCTGCTTGGCACTGATCATTAGAGATTTTCCAGATCAGCTGCTGAACGCCTCTGTATGAGCCAAAGGTTTGCCTTCCTATGCCCACAATCCTAATTTGGTATCTATACATAGCCTGCATAACCCAGGCAGGTCACCTGAAGGAGCCAACCACCAGACTGCGTTCCAAAACCCTTTCACTATTGCTTTTTAGGGTCTGCAAAATGTAGCTTGTGAAAAGCAAGTGATAAAAGTACTAGCAGACTGGGGAGAGAACAGAAGGAAAGTATACCTCTAGACTGCTGCAAAAGGTCCTCACCAGACATGTCCCCAGAGGTCTGTCCATTGCATTGGAGAGTGCTAGGAAGAGTGCTCCTAAACCAGACCGAAGCTTACTACAATTTCCTCCAGACAGGGAAATTCTACAATTCCTCCAGACAGATAGAAAAAGGTCACTCTGAAGTCAGCAAGTTTTCATCTGTGAATCAGCAAGCAAAGCCAGATCCAGACAAGTCTGATGGTTTCACTTCCAAATACACTAAGGCAAGAAAAGTTCACAGTAGGCTGGAAGAAAGTACGTGGTTTCCCTGATGTATGCTAGTGGTACCAAGGAATATCAGTCCTACAATGGGGCTGGCATCTCAAGTGAATGATCTATTAAAGTTTGTCGTGGGCTTCTGGGCATTTCAAGTATTTTCCAAACTTGGTTTAAAATATACTGAAAGGCTGTTTGTGTTAGCCTGAGCGTACCAACAAAAACAGGTTAATGGGGGGGGAGGGGGGCTTTGCTACTATTGTACTATTCATAACATTCCTTTAATCTCATGTACTGTGTAAGTAGTAATATAGATCAGAGAATGAACAAGCCCAAACCTTGATTGCAAAAAAACAACAAAGGATTTCATCATATAAAAACTGCGTTATATACAATCTGGAACTGATCCAGCACAGAGGGAAGGACCCTGCATGCAGACTTGCCACTGCTGGAAACTACGTTTTCCTTGACTGAATGTCTCTCAAGAGGATACACACTTTTCTAAACCAAGACTATAGAAAATAGGTGGCTTGCTCAAGTCTCCCCACACCTACACTGTTGATAAAGATAACTCCAAGCCTAAGGAAAGAAAATGGGGAATTTACATACAGGCAGTAGAAAAATGTTTCTTTGAAGGCAAGATGGCCTATAAAAAGCTCCTTAGTACAGCACTTGTGTGTCTAAATCATTGCTGCAAATACATCTGCACGTACACCTCCTGTAAAATTTTTAACTCCTACAAATAGATATAGCAGCCTGGTAAAGCAGTGGTATTTGAATCTAGGCTTCCACTGGTACCCAGGGCCTCAGATACTGCCTTAAAAACTTGGAGAGAAACAAGATTTGTTATAAGAACTCCAAACACTCACTGTACAAATCAAGCTAAAAATTGCCCTTGTGAAGAACAGCAAGATGATCAAGGCAAACTAGTAAAAGGGGTTCACACAAGAATGAGTGAAAATGAACAAGGTGAGAAGCCTAAAGAGTTGGGGCACATGCAAATCAAGCCAAACAACTGGAAATCAGGAAGGAAAAGCAGAGAACAAGGGAAATGATGAGAAAGCACACACATACTTTTGGCCCTTCACCTTAAACTCAGACTCGACTCGCTTCCTTGGAAATCTACAGCTGAGAACTCTTAATTTCCACTGGGTTATGTGCCAGCATGGCAAATACTCAATTCTGAAGATAACTGCAGAAGGCAGAGTTTGGGTGTGCAACTCAGAACTCTGACCCAAGGATCCCCCCCACAAGCAGCTTTCCCAGAAAACAATTGCTGCAACCCTTTCAGACAACTCAACTGGGAACACGCCTCTTATTCATCCTGGCATGAGAAACTAGCCACCAAGATAAAAGAGCCAATAAACTGCAAGGGGGAGGGGGAAGAGAATGCAAAAACCTGATAAGCCAGCAGCAACTAAACCCGAAAACGCTTCCTGCGCTCCATTACATCATGTTTACGAAAAGCACAAAAGGGTTGGACAGAGGGCTGAGTGCAAGTGACTTCCAACGGATGGGGTAGGAGGAAGAGAACCGGCGGAAAGGCTATCGCCCCACGGAGCAAGAAGGCGGGAAAAGGAGGCAATGGCTACACGGAGGCAGCTCCCGCCTCTTTTTTCCCCCGATCGCCTTCCTCCCCACTCTCCTGGCAGGAGCTCAATGGCAGAGCAGGCGCCGCACTTCTCGCGAGACGCGCGCCTCCCGCCCTGCCGATGCCCCCCTCGTCGGAATGCACGTGGCCACGCCTCCCTTGCTGCACCGCGGCCGTCCTACAGGGCCCCTCCTCCCGCCCGCCCCACCCCCATCGATGCACGACCCCGATCTCTTTCCCCTCCCCGAAGCCCTCTCCTTTCCCGCGTCCCAGCCATGCCTGGCCGAGCCACATTTTTATCTCCTCCTTCCCCCCCCCCACAGTGGTTGCTTTCACAGCCACATTTTTATCTCCCTCCCCAGTGGTTTCTTTTACAGCCTTTTCTTCCCTCCCCCTTTTAACAACCAGCAACTCCCCAGCCCGTCCCTTTGCAAGGTCTCCGCAGGAGAATCCACGGCCCCGTCCCCCCTGAACATCGCTTCGTTCACACGAGACCCGTGTCGGGGGAAGCCGACGATGCATTTTTGCGCCGACGATTCCCAACGGGTTTTTCTCGCCAGCCCTCTTTCTCCCCCCCCCGGGGGGGGGGGAATCGGCACCCTCAGCCCGACCCCCCGGTCTTGTAGCCCTCGCGCCAGCTCACCTTGGTCCTCCTTGTTGTTGCCCCCTCCGGCGGCGGGCTCGGTCTTCAGGCACTCCTTGCAGACGGTGTGGAGGCAAGGCAGGAGGCGCGGGTCCCGCTCGGAGCGCAGGCGCTCGCGGCACACGCCGCACTTCTCCAGCAGGTCGATGCTCTCCGTGGCCGAGGCGGCGCTCGCGGCCGTGGCGGAAGAGGAGCGTTGCTTGTCCCCCCCGCCGCCGCCGCCAGCAGCCGCTTCCGCAGGGGCCGGAGCCGTCGCTGAGGCCGACATGTCCGCCTCCCACCGAGCAAAAACCAAGCGTGAGAACGGCAGGAGCCGCCCGGGAAAGAGGAAAGGGATGGGACGCCGGGGGAGGGGGAGGGCCTCGACGGAACGCTCGGCCACGGGGAAGGAGGCAGGGAATGGAGGCGGCTGGCACAAACAGCGCCGGAGAGAGCGAGAAGACAAGGGGAGCGGCGCGCGCAGCCGACACACGACCCAGGCCTGCCTCGCTCGCTCTGCCTTAGCTCACCCAAGCACCGCCCACTCGGCGAAAGGGCTGACGGGAGAAAAAGAGGGGCCACTTAACCGAAGATGCGCCTCCTAGATCGCGCAGATAAGCCCTCTTAAGAAAGGCGGGGCCACCCCTATCCGAACCACCCAATCGGTACGTTCAAAGAGGAAACAATGGTGAAAGGTCGATCCAATCCTGGCTTGTTGTTCTCGGACCGACGTCGAACCTAGCCTATGGGTCCGTGCTGCGGGGGGGGGAGTTGTTCAAAGACAAAAAAAGTGTCCAATCGAACTCGGCGTTATTGATTCATGTATCCAATCCCTTTTCTTTAAACGGGGGGACTAAATAAAAGTCCTTTAAAAAAGCGCATCGAGCGAGGCCCTGCCCTCTGCCAAATGGGCGGGACATATAAAAAAGATTTAAAGGGTGAGATACCATGGCAACCTCATATTAGTCTCGGGAAGAAGGGAAGTACGAGTTTTGATTGGCAGAGAGCGAACCAATAACTTGCTGGTATTATGATGGGACCTGTTGGGCAGCGACCCAATCGCTTTCACCCTCTCTTGTTGCACATGTACCGTTTTGCCAGCGCCTCGTTGTTTTTGAGTCTCCATGTTGGAGACAGGGCTTTCCCTTCAGGCACTAAATGGTCGTGGGGCAGGCTGAGGCAAAACATGCAGGGCCAGCTATTGTGGAGGAATTGCTCCTTTGCAAATAAATGAGAAGTGAACTGGAGCCAGTACCAAGGGCTGCCAACAGATCTGAATAAAAATTAATATACCTTGTTTTGTGAAACTGCCCACAGGCCCCTATTTATAATAGCTTCCCCAACACCACCCGGTTGTATTGGAGGGTAGAAGTGTCTCTTGCTAGTGGACAGCTGTGTAATAGAACAAATTTTGAGTCCAGTAGCACTTTTAAGACCAATTAAGTTTTATTCACATGAATGCCTTTAAGTTCTAGTATTTTGGGACAGGGAGAGAAAGTTCTCTTTGTCAGCTCTCTCCAGGGACCTATCAGGCCACCAAGTTCTTAACCAATTATATGTTAGCCAGTCAAAAGTGTGTGTTAGAGGTTGTAACAAATTCCTGCTTCTATAAAACTAATGTGTAAACTTTCGTAGGGGTCCTTGAGCCTGGTATTCTTGGACCCATGCACCTTAAAATGAATTCTGTTTAAGGAATCTGTGGTTTGGGGTATGGTTGTTTCTAGATTCAACCTTTAGGGTGACCCAGAGTGCCAAAGAAATTCCAGGACACCTCCCCATGCATAATTTTATAAACCTCTATTATGTTCCCCCTTAGTCATCTGTTTTCTAAACTGAAAAGCCCCAGACTCCAGCCTTTCCTCACAAAGTACGTGCTCCAACCCCCTAATCATTCTGGTTGCCCTTCTCTGTTCTTTTTCCATCTCTGCAATGACCTTTTTGAGATACGGGGACCAGAACCGTACATGGTATTCCAAGTAAGGCCACCCCATAGATCTACACAGGGACATTACAATATCAGCCGTTTTATTCTCAGTCCCTTTCCTAGTAATCCCTAACATAAGAGTTTGCCTTTTTTGCTGCTGCAGTACACTGGGTTGACACTTTCATTGAGCTATCCGCTATGACCCCAAGATCTTTTTCCCAGTCTCAGTATATTCAGACCCCTTTAGCCTATACTTGAAGATGGGGTTTTTTTTGTCCCAATGTGCATCACCTAACCCTTACCAACACTTGCTTTTCTTTGCCACATTGTCACCCACTCACCCAGATTGTGGTGGTCCTCTTGGAGCTCTTCACTGTCAGCCTTGGTTTTCACCATCCTGAATAATTTTGTATCATCTGCAAACTTGGCCCCCACACTACTCACTCCTAGTTCCAGACTGTTTATGAATATATTAAATAGTACCAGCCCTGATACCGATCCTTTTGGTACTTCACTGCTTCTCTCCATTGTGAGAACTGTCTATTTATTCCTGCTCTTTGCTTCCTGTCATTTAACCAGTTTTTAATCCATAAGACAACCTGTCTTCTTATCCCATGATGGCTAAGTTTACTCAGGACCTCACCTAGAGAAAATGGCTGCTTTGAAGGGTGGGTTCTGTGGCATTGTACCATAAGAACATAAGAGAAGCCAATGTTGAATCAGGCCAATGGCCCATCTAGTCCAACACTCTGTCACACAGCGGCCAAAATATACCCGGTACCATCAGGAGGTCCAGCAGTGGGGCCAAGACACTAGAAGCCCTCCCACTGCTGCCCCACCCAGCACCAAGAATAGAGAGCATCACCTGCCCCAGACTGAGAGTTCCCATCTATACCTTGTGGCTAATAGCCACTGATAGACTTCTGCTCCATATGTTTATCTAATTCCCTCTTGAAACTGGCCATGCTTGAAACTGTCCATGCTTGTAGCTGCCACCACCTCCTGTGGCACTGAATTCCATATGTTAATCACTCTTTGGGTGAAGAAGTACTTCCTTTTATCTGTTCTAACCCGACTACTCAGCAATTTCATGGAGTGCCCACGAGTTCTTGTATTGTGAGAAAGGGAGAAAAGTACTGCTTTCTCAACCTGCTCAGTCCCATTCATAATCTTATAAACCTCGATCATGTCACCCCTCAGCCATCATTTCTCCAAGCTAAAGAGCCCCAAGCGTTTTAACTTTTCTTCATAGGGAAGGTGTTCCAACCCTTTTATCATTCTAGTTGCCCTTCTCTGCACTTTTTCCAATGCTATAATATCTTTTTTGAGATGTGGTGGCCAGAACTGTACACAGTATTCATGCTGAGGCCTCTCCCCAAACCTTGCCCTCACCCAGATCCACCCCCAAAGTCTCCAGGTATTTTTCATCCCAGACCTGGCAACCCTAGTCTACGGGCTTGTTCACTTTCTCAAAGAACTCCAAAAGGTTTTTCTCCTCGGTTTGACAATGGAAAAAATTCCACAAGAGAAAAGGACACTGTTATGGTACATGATTACGTCGGCGGCGAGAATGGCCTTTGCTCAGCATTGGAAAATGGAGAAGGTACCAGATATACATGACTGGTTGAGAAAATTGTTTTTTTTAGCAGAAATGGACAAAATGACAAAGAAATTAAATGGACAAATGGCAGAACAGTACTTAAAAGACTGGGAAGGATTGAAATTGTATCTAGAAACTGAATATAGAATGAAGGGGAAAATATATAATTTGGATACGTACGGATATTGAATGAGAAGTGAAATGAATTTTGAACTGTATGTACTGTTATACATAATATGCTGAAATTGTAGAGGTTATATATAATTTAAATGTGTTACCTGGTTTGTCGAGGTATTTAAGTCTAAACTTGATTGCCTTATAATTTTTTCTGTTTGTTATTAGCAGTGTTGGAAGCCTATTAGGGGGGTGGGGGGATTGGGATCTTACTTTTTGGAAACTGTATTGGTAACGTGATTGGAAATGTTGAATATATCCCAATAAAAATTTTGTTTCAAAAAAAAAAAAAAGAACTCCAAAAGGTTAGTGAGGCAGGACTTCCCTTTGCAGAAACCATGATGATTTCCCCTCAGCAGGGTTTGTTCCTCCATGTTCCTAACAATTCTATCTTTATGTTATCGAAGGCTTTCACGGCCGGAGTTCATTAGTTGCTGTAGATTTTCCGGGTTGTGTGGCTGTGGTCTTGGCAGTGTAGGACCTGTAGGAAGGTGGGGTAGATATAAATTACCTGCCTGCCATTCTTCTTCTCGCCTTGACACGGAGAGTACTCCATTTTTCTATGTTATACCTCTGGGGATGCCAGTCACAGCTACTGGCGAAACGTCAGGTCCTACAATGCCAAGACTATGGCCACACAACCTGGAAAATCTACAGCAACTAATTCTATCTTTGATTACAGTTTCTACTAATTTGCCCGGGACAGATGTTACACTGGCTGCCCTGTAATTTCCTGGTTTCCCACTGGATCCCTTAAAAAAAATTAGTGTAACATTTGCTACTCTCCAGTCTTCTGGTATAGCGGCTAATTTAGTGACAGGTTACATATATGGGTTAGTAGATCAACTATCTCACATCTGAGTTCCTTAAGAACTCTCGAGTGTATGAGATCAGGATCTGGAGACATCGGTTTTTAATGTCCACAGTAGGTCTAGAACTTCATCTCTGGTCACCTCAATTGGCCTCAGTTCTTCAGACTCCCTTTCCTGAAAATAGGGGCTGTGGCATGGATACGTGTCCCACATTTTCCACAGTAAACATAGAAGCAAAAAATCATTGATCTTCTCTGCCATCTCCCCACCTTCCTTTAGCAACCCCTTTATTCTTTTGTCATCCAAAGGCCCCACTGCTTCTCTACAGGGCTGTAGCCAGCAGTGGGGTGCACAGGGCTCCGCTCCTTTCGATTTTGCAGCATCCCTACCCCAGCAGTGGCAGACACACCTTCCAGACAGTGGGACGTGTGCCTGAAAGTGCCACTGTGCAGCCAAGTGCCTGCTGCTCTCCCTATTCTCCACCACAACATCTTCACTGAAGTCACTGGGCTTCTGCAGGTGGCAGGTGCCAGCCTGCCAATGGGCAAAATCAGCAACTGCCCATAGATGTGATTCCTCCGGTGTGACTCCTGCCTCTAGCTCAAGTGACAAACCACCCACAGGTCAAATTTTGCAAAAAGGACCATCAGTTACCAAGCACTGATACCAGATGGCTATTATATTAAAGGTGTTGATGAGAAGATGGTTTCCGAATATCAACAACTGGAGAAACGCAACAACCCTGTCTCCCAGGAGGGACAGAGGATTTTGTGTTCAGAGTCTTAATTGTAACACTTTACCATGTATGAGATCAGGTGAGCATTTCTTATATTCCTGACAAAGTGGGCCCATAACAAATCTTAGGCCAGAATAAGGTCTTAATATGTTCTCAGTGGAATTCCTTATGGTGTGCAGCATTACTTGACTGAGTCTGCTGGGAGTTCGAATCACCCTCTCTTCACTGTGGAAGCTCGCATCACATATTCTCAGCTTAACTTGCCTCAAAAGGTTGCTGTGAAGATAAAATGGAGTCAAGGAGAATGAGGCAAACCACATTGAATCCCCCCAGGGGAAAATAGCAGGGTATAAATGAAGTACATAAATAAATCTATCTTGACATTTTAGCTCTCTTTTTTCCTCTTGTGACATTTTACTTTATTAGCATTTGCCATTAGTACCACAAATGGGAAGGCCTTCTGTACTGGATACATCACCGCTCTCTTGTCAGCTAGGCCTCTAGCTATCATAGAGTGGGGGGTACCTTTGGAATGTTAGGTTTCCTTTCTCTGTACCTTCCGTGGGGTTTTTTTATCTCTGTAACATGAGCATTTGGCCTTGGTGTCTAGCATCAGCTTTCTCTTGGAAAACTAGACTCCTTAGCTTCGGCGGGCTTTCACCTATCCCTTGACTGGCTCCCGGCCATCAGGGGACCCTCTTGAATGCTGTATATCTGCTTGCTTTGCACGCTTATTGCCAGTTCTAACACGAGATGTGTAAAGATAATCTGCATAATTCAATGTCTCAATAAACTTTACTTCTCTGCATGAAAGTTGTTGGGGACTGATTGCTGCATGAGTCTGACATCTCCCTCACTAATTTAGGAGTAAACCCCATATAAACTGCTACCACAATCAATTTTATCAACACAGCTGTCCAATGCTCTGGTCGGCCAAACAATACCTGTTAATCCTTATTGGTCATTAAGGCAAGGTGAACACATTAAGCTACCTCAGATGGGGTGAGATGCTCTGTATATCAGGGTCTACAGCAGCTCTCAAGTGGAGCTCTTTCACATCACCTCCTGGAAATGTTGAGTCTTCAGTTTAGAACTTGGAACCTTCTGCCCAAGGTCACCCAACACTCTAACCACTGTACCACGCTGGCTCTCTCTTTGCTGGCATACCAGGATTTTCAAATGTATCTTTACAGGCAAACATTTCAATTTTTTCCCCCAACACTGGGGCCAAGAAGGCTACCTAGCACTGAGCTAGACAATACCATAATCATTGCTGCCAGATTCCCTTACCTGGATACAGGTAAAAAGAGCTGAGGGGGAGCTTTATCTTCAGGTGCAGTGCTCTAATTTGCCACTGCTCTCCACTTTTACCGGTCCATTAAAAATGGACATAATTAAAAATAATCTTCCAGTGTTTGGGGTAGAATGCAAAGGAAGATATCTGAATTTCTTGAGTCACTTTAGGATGAGACCCACACATTTAAGTTTTTAGGCAAACATAATAGAGTTCCCTGCTTCCTTGGGTGTGGACTTATTACAGGGCATAGGTGAGGCTATTTGAATGCTAATTTAGTTAAGTAAAGCAATTGGAAGAACTCAACTGCTTCAGGGTTTTGTTATGTCTCTGGGGGCAAGGGTCCTCTTCTCTTTTTATTGTTATACTAATTGAACAGTATGTTCACAAACTGTCTCCTGGATGAGTACAATTCCAAAGAAAAAGCTTTTGCAGCAAAAAGACTGTTGCAGCAAAAAAAAAAAAAGTAGCATTTTTGGAGAACTGGGAGTGGAGGTCCGGAGAGGATAGAGTTTGGGGAGGAGAGGGACTTTAGAAGGGTATAAGGCCATAGAGTTCACCCTCCAAAGTTGCTATTTTCTCAGGAGAACTGATCTTTGTCGTCTGAAGATCAGCCGTAATTCTGGGAAACATCCATCTAGGCTGGAAAACCTGAAGGTCCCATGACTTCTAGCATAGCCTTCTTGGTTGTCAAAGGAGACCCCACTCCCTTTGTCACCAGTGGGACAGCTGGTTGGATCCAACACATCTTCCATCGTAATAATTCCAGAGGTATAGCAGCCCAGGCAAGCCCGATCTTGTCAGATCTTGGAAGCTAAACAGGGTTGGCCCTGGCTAGTCCTTGGAATGGGAGAGCAGGGAGGAATAGCCAAGGTTGCTACACAGAGGCGGGCAATGGCAGACCACCTCCGAACATCTCCTGCCTTTAAAACCCCACAGGGTTGCCATAAGTCAGCTGTGACCTGACAGCAAAAAAAATAGAGAAGTGTTAGCCTGTGGAACAAAATAAAACAGGCGTCCAGTGGGCATCTTAAAGACTTAAAAGAATTTATTCCAGCCTAGGCTTTCAGGACGGAGCTGTGGTGGCTCAAGTGGTTAAGACGCTGAACTGCAGGCTGTGGAAGGTCAGTAGTTCAGCAGTTTGAGACCCAGGTGCCGCATGACGGAGTGAGCTCCTGTCTCTAGTTCCAGCTCCTGCCAACCTAGCAGTTCGAAAGCAAGAAATTGCAAGTAGATAAATAGGTACCACTTCAGTGGGAAGGAAACAGCACTCCGTGCGCCTTGGTGTTTAGTCATGCCGGCCACATGACCACGGAAACGTCTTCGGACAGCGCTGGCTCTTCGGCTTTGAAACGGAGATGAGCACCGCAACCCTAGAGTCGGATTTGAATGGCTTTCAAGCAAGGGAACCTTTACCTAGGCTTTCAGGAGTCAGAGCTCACTTCATCAAATGCATAGAGTGGACATGCATAACTCTTAAGGATCAATGACTGCAGAGATATACTCCACAAATCGAATGAAGTGAATTCTGACTCATGACAGCTTAGACTGGAATCTATTTTGTTGGGCTTTAGAGTGTCACCGGATTCCTGTTTTTAGATATCAGCCAGTACACTTTTTGTAAAAGGAAAAAAAAAATCTGTCAATAGCCACATCTCACAGGTGTGAGAGATGTAATTACGTATATTTCAACTGCAATCAGCGAAAGTATGGAGACCATTCACAGTAGCTTATTTCTGGTTTTATGACGCCTAAATCCAGCTGGCAAAGAGAGAGATGGGACATCTGCAGGCTAATGTGGCTAGCTAGAGAGAGCGCAACTAGAAGAACTACTTAATTTGGCTTCAGTCGACTTTATACCTCGTGCAAGACCTTCAATTTTTAGTGTAAGTGAAATCTCCCGGACAAGGATTTTGAGTCTCTCTGGTTTACAGAGACATCAGAGCCATTTGTTGCAGTTCTATTGCTGTGAAGAGTAATTGATTTATTGCCTCTGGCTCGGAGTAACTTGAAACCAACTCCCACACACAATGCAGCCTCATGCTCTAATTTAACACCAACAGCAATTCCAGTGGAGGAGCCAGCACGGTATCTTCACAAAATGCTGGCTTGACCAGGCCTCAAGATTTTTCATGACCTGAAAAGTCTGCTTTTTTCTCTCTCACTGAAAAAACAAGTCTGCCCTGATGAAGAATGCTCAGAGGCTTGCACACTGTCATGCATCACTTGGATGCCAGCTTTCAGGTGGGGCCTGGAGATGTCTTGCTATTACAACTGATTCCCAGACTATAGAGGTCCGTTCCCCTGGAGCAAATGGACTCTTTGGAGGGGGGACTCTATGGCATTGTGCCCCACTGAGGACCTCATCTTCCCCAGGCTCCATCTCCAAATCTCCAGGAGTTTCCCAACCTGGAGCTGGCAACCCTACCCCCACGCCCCCTGCCAGTGGCCAGGGAGGAGACAGCAATCTTATCCCTGAGTTATCTAGGAAAATCCCAGGCTCCACCTGGAGGTTATGACCAGGTTTGCCATCCTCCAGGTGGTGGCTGGAGATCTCCCACTATCAGAACTGATCTTCAGGCGACAGAGATCAGTTCACCTGGAGAAAACAGGTGCTGTGGAAGGTGGATTCTATGGCACTGAAGTCCCTCCCCTCCCCAAACCCCACCCTCCTCAGGCTCCACCCCCAACACCTCCAGATATTTTCCAACCTGGAACTGGCAACCCTGATAACCCTAGTTGCTACACCTGCAAAGTGGCTATTTCTGCAACATTACCATAATGCCAGCCCAGGCTATGGACCTCTAGCACATTAACTCGGGGCAGAGGCCAGTAGAGTTGCCACTTTTTAAACTGGTCCCTGCAGCTCTCCCTTCAATATCAGCTTGATCTTCAAGCAATTATCTGGTTCTGTTATTTAGCTGAGACGCTTCAGTTGCTCATTCCTACTCATTAAACCTCTATAGAAGAGACAGAGGAGATTTTTTTTTTCCTCTGTCCTAACTGAGGACCCCGTTCAAACAAGACTTTGGAACTGAGCCCAAAGTCACATGGGTTAAGTTCTTTTGTTCCGCCACTGCCAGGTTTTAAATCAGGCGCAGGATCCTTTGAACTGGAGATGTCAGGGACTGAAGCTGGGAACTTTGAGTGTGTGCTTTAAACTCCGAGCTGTAGTTTCCCCCCCTAGTTCAACACAGTTTGTCAAATGTGATCCCTTACATGATACTTATAAAACCCTCCATCCTAGTTACTATTATTATATCTTAAAAACAGCAAGGTGCTTTCCAATGAAAAAATAGAGCTCTGTCCATAAGCTTACGGTCTATAAACAGACACTCAATGAAAAGGAAAGAAAGTAGAGGGAAAAGACATCCTGAACCTTTAGGAAAGACATAGAAAAACAGATATTTCTCAAATAACAGGAAGAACGACAGAGCCCTGTGAATGAGTTAGTTCCAAGATAAGATGCAAACACAGGAAGTGACAAAAGGGTTTTCAGACAACAAATGTGAACTTTGTGTGAAACAAAGGGTCTCAGAGTGGCCCAGGGCTCTAAGAGGAATATAAGGAATGGAGGACCGAACCAAAGGAAAGCATTTCATCCATTGGAGGAAGGGAGAAACAGCTGGCTTGTGGGGCAGGAAAGTGTGCTGCTGTCTGCCTGTTTTCCATGTGAGGAATGCATTCTCCAACCACGGGAGCACCACCACACCATCTCCAAGCCGGGGGAATGAAGTTTCAACAAAATGGAGAGGCAGCAGCTTTGCAGTGTGTGAGCACTGGGGAACAAGCAAAACCTGTACACATTTTGGAGAAGTGAGCGTAAATATTCCGTGTGTAACAGGAAGGACACATGTCTGTGACATCAATCCAGTTATCTTAATGATATATGGATGGCTCTTTTTTGATTGAAGTTTATGCCAGAATCAGGAACCCATGGAAAGACTTCATTGAACAGAAGAAAGGTCATGTATTGATTTATTAAGACGTTCGTATCTCACCTTTTCCAACTGCTCTCAAGACAGAAGAAGAAGAGAAGAAGAAGAGAAGAAGAAGAGTTTGGATTTATACCCCGCCCTTCACTGCCCAAAGGCGTCTCAGAGCGGCTTACAAACTCCTTTCCCTTCCCCTCCCCACAACAGACACCCTGTGAGATAGGTGGGGCTGAGAGAACTTTAACACAAACTGTCCTTGAGAGAACAGCTGTGCCAGAGCTTGTGACTGACCCAAGGTCACATCAGCAGGTGCAAGTGGAGGAGTGGGGAATCAAACCCGGTTCTCCCAGATAAGAGTCCGCGCACTTAACCACTACACCAAACTGGCTCTTTCTATTGTAAGATAGCTTACAATAGAAACAACAATAAAACCCTATATTCCTTTGCACCCAAGCTAATAAAATGGCTGCAAACTCCATTCTGTTAAAAGCTCTTGTGAATAAAATGTCAGAATCCTGCAGCAATCAGTTCCCAACAGCTTTCTTTCAAAGAAGTAAAGTGTATTGAGACAATTGATAGTGTCCAGATATCTTAACCATTTCGTGTTAGAACTAAATAAAAGCATGGGAAGCAAGCAGTTATACATCATTCAAGGAGGGCCCCTGATGGACCAGAGCCAATCAGGGTCAGGTATAAGCTCCCTGAAACTAACAGGCACCAGTTCCCAGGAAAAACACTACACCAGGCACTGAAGGTCAAGCAGAGATAATAGAAACACAGAATAGACAGCAGAATAGAAACTTAACATTCCAGAGTCACCACCCTCCCATGGCAGCCAGGACTAGATAGAGGCCTAGCTGACATAAAACATCCTCAGAGCCTTCTGAAGGTTTCCCAGGGTGGTGCTCCCCTCACCACCTGGGGTGGGGGGAGTCTGTTCCATAAAGCGACCACAGAGAAATCACAGGTGGGCCACCTTTAATGAGTGAAAACCCAGAAGGTGGCCTCAAGCAGAAGACCACAGCTGGCAGAAAGAGACATTTAGATATGTAGATCCCAGCTAGAGTTACCAGTTCTGGGTTGGGAAATACCTGGAGACCTGGGGGGGGTGGAGCCTGGGGATGCTGAAGTCTGGGGAAGGGAGGAGCCTCAGCAGGGTACAATGCCATAGATACCACACTCCAAAGCAGCCATTTACTCCAGAGGAACTGGTCTTGGTCATCTGGAGATCAATTGTAATACTGGAAGATTTCTGTCTGCCACCTGGAGGTTGGCAACCCAAGCCAGCCCTTCAAGGGCTTTGAAGATCATAAACAATACCCGAACCTGGATTTAGAACTAAACCAGCAGCCAATTAAGCTGTTGTACAATAGGCAAGATGCATACTTTAATTAGAACGGTAATAACGTTTTGTTAAGCCATAAAATGAATTGTATAATTAACTCCTAGCATACTTTCTCTGCTTCTCTTGTCCCCCGGTCACGTTCTGTTACTAAACATATTTATCAAATAGTTTGAACAAGTATTGACTGTGATCACACGAGCAGTTTGGCCCGACACAGCCACTCTTCCCCTCCGGATCAAATGGGCACAGTCAGATAGTGTTATGTATTGAGCCTAAACTGTACTTGCAAAAGGGCTTAGCTTAGGACACATAACAATGGCTTGCTAGGATCCTAGAATGGACCAGTAGGGAGACAGGGATCTTAGAGAAAACCAATTGGGAGACAAAGGAGTGTAAATAGCCTATCGTTGGGAGTGGGGTGTGTTTTGGGTGTAACCTTTTCCAAGCATAAATACCAGGCTTTGGGCCAGGGATTTCAGTCTTCTTTCTCTTGCTGAATCACTAATAAACTATGAGCTGATCACTTGAACGTGTCTGAACCCAGTATATTGCACTGGTAATGAGGATGGGATCCTGCTGAGCTAGCCATGCTGCCAGGGCACCAAGGGAAAAAGGACTACTGCCGCTGTTCCAGTTGATGAGCACCACCGGCACCCAGACTGCTCTCCCACCTCAACCGGCCAGCACAATAGCCATTGCTCTGGAATCGGGGCTGGTTCCCCCATTCAATCCAGCCTGTCCGCAGCAATGGGAAGTGTGGGTCACGGGACTGAAGTCCATCCTGGTTTTCTACCAGGTAACCAATGCAGAACGGAAAAAGGGTCTCCTCATCGACTCATGCGGCCCTGCCACCATGGAATTGGCAAAGACCCTTCTTTCACCAACTACATTGGACGTGGCTACGTTTGACCAGATCATAAAGGCCCTACAAGATCACTTTGTTCTCAGACCATCAAAAATGGCGTGCCACGTGGCTTTCCACTCCAGGGATCAGCAGCTACGGAATATCTGGCCGAGCTTCACTGCCTTGCAGCAGACTGCAAGTTTGGAGACCATCTGGACACGGCACTCCGGAACCGGTTCATATGCCGTCTATGGGACAAGAAACTTAGGAGGAGGATCATGGAAGCCAAGGCACACACCTTTGCCTCAATCCTCTCCACAGTGTCTGCTTGGGAGCGATCGCACCCATCCCTCGCCGGGGCTGCGGCCAGTCATCAGGCTGCCACAACGCATCAAGCCACTGCTGACCTGGGCAGTTTCAACATGAAGGAGATCCACAAGACTCATCAGCCAGCGAGAAGGAAAGACTCAGTGGCCCCTCCGTGCTTTAACCGGGTTCAGGAACCAACCTCCATCCAGGAGTGTGCCAGCTGCGGGGACCAGCATGAGCGGAGGACATGCTGGTTCCAGGACACCACGTGCAGGAGCTGTGGATGCTCCGACCACATAGCTCGTGCCTGCCAGTCTTGAGGGTCCAGAGCCCTGAATGCCAAGCCGCCCCAACACCGTCAGGCTGCCACGCACTACAAGGACGACGAGTCCACCAACGAGCTCTATCCACAACAGGTACTGAGATTCCCCAGCACAGGACTAGCCCCCAAAATCCAGGTTCAGGTTGCAATTGAGGGGTTCCCCTGCACTATGGAGTTAGACTCCGGCTCCACCACCTTTATCATCTCAGTGGAGACCCTAAAAAGACTCTGTCCCAATGGGGGGCCCCACCTGAGACCCTCCCACATTAACTTGGTGGACTTCCAGGGAAACCATGTCCCAGTGAGGGGAGTGGGCTGTTTCCGGGTCCAATACTGGGACTTTGATAGCTATCTGGACCTGGTCATGGTTGAAGGGAACCTGGCCAGTCTTTTGGGCCGTGCATGGTTTGCACCCTTAGGCATAACCATCGAGGGGGTCCAGCAATGTGCCCAGCAGGATTTTAGCAATGTCTGCAAGGAATTCCCGTCCGTTTTTGATGGGTCTCTGGGGCACTACACAAGGGCGTACAAGGGGTGCCTACTGCGGGGGGACAGAGTAGTCATTCCCTGCAGCACCATGTCCTCCCGGTGCTACATGAGGCTCACCCAGGGATTGTCTGAATGAAGGCCCTGGCCAGAAGTTACGTGTGGTGGCCAGGGATCGATGTGGAAATTGAGGCTTGGGTGAAGAGGTGTCAAGTGTGTCAGGGTGTCTGCCCAAACCCCCTTTGGAGTCCACCCACATACTGTGGTCCAGGCTACACATCAACTTTGCCATGCCTTTTCACGGATTACTATTCCTTGTCACGGTGGAATCCTACTCCAAATAGCTGTAGGTTAACCCAGTCGCCTCAACCTCCTCCAAGGCTGCCATCTGCACAATGCGCTGGATCTTTGCAACCCACGGGCTGCCGGACACAATCGTCTCAGACAACGGGACTGCCTTCACATCTGAAGAGTTCCAGATGTTCCTTTGGGGTAACTTGATCCAGCACATGTGGTCCACACCCTTCCACCCCGCGACCAACGGACTGGCAGAGCACATGGTGCGGACTGTCAAAGAAGCCCTCAGCCAAATCACAGATGGGGACTGGGAGACCCGACTGACCCGATTCCTCCTGTCCCAACAGACCACCCCAAACCTAGTCATCAGCCACAGCCCAGCCGAGGTACTGATGGGCCACCAGCCCACGATCCTTCTAGACAGGTTGCACCCAGACAGGGCTCCCAAGTCGTGGCAGCTCTCCAAACAGGTTGAGGCTCCCAGGGGGTTCTTTCTGGAAGACCCCGTCTACATCAGGAACTTTGGGAAGGGGCCTCCATGGCTGGTGGGCTGGGTCGTGTGTCCTACAGGGCCCGTTTTGTACAAAGTCTCCACAGAGGATGGCCAGGTCCTGCGGAAATATGTGGACCAGCTGTAGGGGCAACTGCTCCCCATGCCCCCGGAGACATGGATGTCAGTGGCCCCCAGATCCATCCTGCTGGTAGAGAGGGATTTTTTTAAAAAATTGCCTATATGAGCATGTGCGCACATGTGCATGTGTGCATGCATACACACTTGTGTGTGCAGATGAGTTTTGAAAAATTTGGGGGCAGCGCACTCCGTGGCTGAAGCACTGCAATAATGTGGATGCTTGATCACAGGATGACTACGTGGGTAAACCCAAGCAGGGTGTGCTGTGTGGCTGGTATGCCCCGCAACACTTTAAAACTGTTCAATTAGAAGCGGCACCATATTGTGCCAAGCCACCAGTGTGACCACAGGCATACACATTTAATATAATCACTACTGTGCAAAGGGACTAAATACTAAATGGAATTGCTACTGCCTGAAAATGTGGTATAAAATATGCAAATAAATAAATTAAAATGTCTGAAATACATAAAATATGGTGTGAGTGACAAAGTCAGTATGAATACACTGGGCCTGGAAATAAATAATATGGAGACCATGAGGCAGGTATGAATGAAACAGATTTCTAAGCTACTTTTTGTAGAGAAGTCTTGTGAATTTAAATAAAAACACCATTTTATTTCAGTTTAAGTTTTTGCAGACTAAGAGCTCACTTTTACAGATGCAATGAATAACTCTTCCCATTGCAGACACTTTAGGAGGTATGAAAAAATTGCAACATTCAGTAATAAGTCACAGAACATTTTAATTTTACTTAAGATATCCTGCATTTTTCTCCAATGGGAGCCAAAAGCAACCTAACAATATCATTTACCCTTCCTCCATTTTATTTCCACAACCACCATCCTAAAAAGCTGGTTAAGTTGAAAGACAATGACTCCGTGAGCTTCCAGAAGAGTGCAGATTCAGACCTGAGTCTCCCAGGTACTAGTCTGACCTTCTACCACTACACCACACTTGGCACCCCAGGACACTGTTTGGCTGACCTAAATGACATAATTCTTCAAAAGAACTACAAATGATGTCTTATTCAGCTCCTGAATTGGGGTTCCTTAAGTGGTTTTGCAACAACAAATAGTTGTTAACTATTATTAGCAAACCCTGGGACTCCCCACTCATGACAGATTTCAAATAGGTTTTGCATAATTAGTGAATAGTCTTTGTATTTGACTTGATTAGACTTGAATTTTATCATGTACTTCCTGCATTTCATGGCTTTGGGGCCCTGTTTTTTTCATTTGTTGTTCAGTCACACAGTCGAGTCCGACTCTTCGCGACCCCATGGATCACATTATGCCAGGCCCTCCTGTCATCTGACATCCTCCAGAGTTTTCTTAATTTCATGTTTGTTGCATCGATAACACCGTCTAACCATCTCATCCTTTGCCATCCCCTTCTTCTTTTACCTTCAATTTTTCATACCTCTTACATAAAATGTATACATAGTGAAGATTCACTCATTGCATTTAAAGAAGTGAGCTCTAGTCCATAAAATCATATGCAGGAGCAAAGTCTTATAATCTTTAAGGAGCTGGTGTAGACTCATATAACATGCTGGACTGGGATGTAGAAAACCCTACTCTGCCATGAAAAATTGCTGGGTGACTGTGGGATTATCCCAACATAAACCTATGTTGCTGCTGTTGTTGTTGTTGTTGTTGTTGATGATGATGATGATGATGATGATGATAGGGAAAGCGCAAATGCAGTCCCCCACTACCACAAATTATGCAGTCGAGTTTCCTGCATTTGGGGAAATCGCAGGGGTCATCACACCCGGAGTGCAAGGGATGAGCCTCACCCTGGGAAAACCTCCTTCGTGATCAAGGTGTCTCCCCTGCCAGGTAAGTATATAAACCTACCTTAGAGAATTGTTATAGGGATAAAATGGGGGATGATGACAATGTACAGAGTTTCTTGAAAGAAGGGTGGAATAAAAGTTGAGTATATAAAGAAATATGTATATGGTACCACAAGATCTTAATAATTAAAACAGCAAGAGAAACAGTCACAAAATTTGCATAAGAAACAACTGAAATACAGCATCAGGCACAGAGCAACCTGATTTTACCTAAGCAGTGTCTTGCACTGTTTCCTGAAGAATAGTAAGGTGAGGTCTTTCTGGACCTCCTTCAGAAGGCCATTCCAAAGGATTGTGACAACCACCAAAATAGCTCTAGATTGTGCATAGGGTTGCCAGCTCTGGGTTAAGAACATAAGGATATAAGAGAAGCCATGTTGGATCAGGCCAACAGCTCATCCAGTCCAACACTCTGTGCCTTCAGGAAGTCCACCAGCAGAGTCAGCACTCCAGAAGCCTCCCAAGCACCAAGAATACAGAGCATCACTGCTCCAAACACAGTGTTCCATCTATACCCTGTGGGTAGTAGCCACTGATGGACCTCTGCTCCATATGTTTATCCAGTCCCCTCTTAAACTTGTCCATGCTTGTAGCCGCCACCACTTCCTGAGGCAGTGAATTCCATGTGTTAATTACTCTTTGAGTGAAGAAGTACTTCCTTTTATCTGTTCTAAGCCTACTGCTCATTAATTTCATCGAGTGCCCACAAGTTCTTTTATTGTGAGAAAGGGAGAAAAGAACTTCTTTCTCAACCTTCTCTATCCCATGCATAATTTTCCAAACCTCTATCATGTCACCCCTCCATCGTCTTTTCTCCAAGCTAAAGGGCCCTAACTTCTTTAAACTTTCTTCATAGAGAAGGTATCCCATCCACTTGATCATTTTAGGTGCCCTTTTCCACACTTTTTCCAATGCTATAATATCTTTTTTTGAGGTGCGGTGACCAGAACTGTACACAGCATTCCAAACGAGGTCACACCAAAGCAGTTTTTTTTTTAAAGCTGCCCAGCCAATAAGTTCACCAATAGCCAATCAGAAGCCCTGATGGCCAAAAGCCCCACCTGGTCCACTTTCTAAAAACATTTGGTGGGCAGCAGGAAAGATGTTGGCAAGAGCTCCACATTGGGGGCCACTGTCCTATGATATCTATATACCAAGCGGGATCCAAACATATAAGCAAACAGTAATCTACAAATGTTTTTCCCAGATCTGTGTAGAAGAAGAAGAAGACTGGATTTATACCCACCCTTCACTACCCAAAGGAATCTCAGAACAGCTTACAATCTCCTTTCCCTTCCCCTCCCCTGAGAGAGCTCTCCTGAGAACTGCTCTTGAGATAACATTATGACCAACCCAAGGTCACACCAGCAGCTGCATGTGGAGGAATGCGGAATCAAACTGGTTCTTCCAGATTAGAGTCCAGGCTCCTAACCACTACACCAAACTGGTTCTGGAGATAAGCTGTAATTTTAGTCCCACCTGAAGGTTGGCATCCCTAAGGATGGCAACTGTATTTGTTGTGCTGCTTCCCTTCAGTTTGCAGTGGACTGATGGCTGAGTATCATACAACCTTGTGACAAGTAAGATATTGAACATATCAGATGCATAGAATGTCAAACAAGCATACTTCTCAATTATGTTGCATCAGAGAAGTGGATCATAACACCAAATTTAAATCAACCAAGTACCAAATATATCATACAACCTTTTTAATGTCCGATATTAAGCAAGTTCATATGAACCAATTTTTTAGGAACCATGTTGTGAGAAGCCAAATAACCTAATACAGGAAATCACTTTACTACAAATTTGGAATATATATCCATGTCCATGCAGTTTTCCATTGCAGAGAGGTTCTATATCTTGTTATGCCAGCGAGCATAAGCCGCAGGGAGTTGGGGAACTCCTGGTTGGGATGGAGGACCCAAAGGCCTGGTAGCAGCGTAGAACAGTGGTCCCCAACAGCCACTAAGTTTCTTGGTGCCCACTTTCTTCTGCCCCAAAGCAGAGCCAGCCTGGCTTTAATCCACCTCACTGGGACAGAGGATGTCTACAGGCGGCACTCATTTGGGAAACAGCTGTCTCCCTTGTAGGACCCTTGGCTTGGAAACTCCCTGCATTTTGTGGCTAGCTGCAGCCCCCATGGCATGGGTGTCGTTTTGTAGTTAGCTACCTCCACATAGTTGCCACTTGTGGTGCTGCCCACTAACTTTCCCCTCAAAATTCTGAAAGTATTCATAGGTGCAACAAGGTTGGGGACCCCTGGCCAGGCCTGTATTTCTCTCTCCCTTTCCCTTACTGCATTAGTGGATGGGCTTCAGCTCACTGAGCCACTTTGGTGCAGTGGTCAAGAGTGGCAGTCTCTTTGATTCCCCACTCCTCCACATGAAGCCAGCTGGGTGACCTTGGGTCAGTCACAGCTCTTTCATCGCTCTCTCAGTCTCAAATATAAATCTAGCTTGCCACAAAAAAGCTAGAACTTAAGACTGCCAGACAATCTTCAGATCTCCTGGCCATACTACACACAGTGCCATACAATGATGATGGTGATGATGATGATGGTGATGATGGTGATGATGATGATGGTGGTGGTGATGGTGATGGCGGCGACGACAACAACTCCTCCAGCTCACTAGAGGCAAAACTATATCCAGACAAGGGTCTTGTGGCAATGAGGTGACTTATAGAGCATTTTGTTTTTTCTGAATCAAAGACCAATTGTATGTGCAAGTATGCAAGATTAAGCTATCAATGAGAAAGAGGACACTGCTGTTGCAAAGAGAAAATGGGATAGCACCATGTATGTTGCCCTGTTTGATTGTGATATAAATATTTGTGGACCAAACTGCACATCGGTGTGGTGCAGCGATTAGTATCAGACTAATATCTTGGAGACCCAGGTTCTGCAATTGCCAGTTTCCCACTCGGGATGGGGGATACAATGTTACATCCCATCTTCCAAAGCAGCCATTTTCTCCAAGGGAACTGATCTCCATTGCCTGGACATCAATTGTAATCTCAGGAGATCTCCACCTGGTGTTTGGGAACCCCTATCGACATCATTATTTCCCCAGTGAGCCCCCCTCCCCCATGTTGAGTCTCATCTCTCATTTGCCAGCTTTATGCTGGCAACACCACCAGGCTCAAATTCTCATTCTGCCGAGGAGACTCACTCGGTGACCTTGGGCCGCTCTCTCTCTGCCTCTCTCTCAGTCTAACCTATCTCAGAGTGAGATCCAGATGAGTAGCCATGTTAGTCTGTCTGTAGCAGTAGAAAAGAGCAAGAGATCCAGTAGCACCTCGAAGATATATGGCGGGGTATGAGCTTTCGTGAGTCACTGCTCACTTCTTCAGATAGAAGGCTAAAGAAGTAAGCAGTGACTCACGAAAGCTCATACCCCGCCATATATTCTGATCATCTTTAAGGTGCTACTGGACTCTTTTCTATTGTTCCCTCAGAGTGTTGTCGTTAGGAGGATAAATAGCAAAAAGATTGTAACCTGTTTTGGATTCTCATTGGGAAGAAAAGTAGGGTGTAAATATCTAAATCAATAAAAATCAGAGACATTGCAGGTCATCCTCCATTGGTCTATAGTCTATAGATCTATTTGAGTGGCTGCGTTAGTCTGAAACAACAGAACAAAGTTTGAGTCCAGTGGCACCTGTAAGATCAACAAAATTTAATTATAAGTAATTGTCTAGATCTGATTATTGGTGGCATGCTGGTCAAACCAGAAGAAAAAATCCAAACCACCGCTGGTCTATACAGCCTTCTTCTGTTCAGTTGTTCAGTATAGGTCACTTCCTTCTTCTCTTCACGCTGTGCCCAGCTCTGATTTGAGAAGGGGAAATAACAAAATGCAGGTTTTCCCTTGACAACTGCAGGTTTTCCCCTGCAGGAGACGAGGCTGAAGTTGGTTCCTTATTTGCAGTTCCTTATTCATTCCTTATTTGTGACTTAACAAATGGCTCCCCCACCCCAACCCTGTGAAGGAGAAGGAAAGGCCCTCCTTCACCAAAGCTGCTGGATCCTTGTGCAGGTGATTCAATCTGTGAAGAATCTGCTAGATGCCTCATGAATCAAGTGCTGAAAATGGGATCAGACTGAGGGGGAGCATTTCCATCTCCCCAGAGTATTTAAAACTCCATTTCTTCAGCAGAAAAAGTTTCAAAGGGAGACTCCAACTGCAAGCTACTGAGTTGCCAGTCCTATGCAGATTTGATACTATCAGACAATGAGAAATCAGGATGGTTTGCGCATTACAAAAAGGAATCGTTCTGCTTAACAGGTTTACATCCATTGTTCACATTCATCCTTCTTTGTCTGTTCATCCCTTATTTGGAGTGGTCCACACCCACACTGATTGGATCTTTCACTCTTTTGATTTTGTTGTTGTTCAGTCGCACAGTCGAGTCCGACTCTTCGCGACCCCATGGACCAGATTACGCCAGGCCCTCCTGTCTTCCGCTGTCCGCTGAAGTTTGCTCAATTTCATGTTCGTTGCATCAATGACACTGTCTAACCATCTCATCCTTTGCCGTCCCCTTCTTCTTTGACCTTCAATCTTTCCCAGCATCAGGGTCTTCTCCAGTGAATGCTCCCTTCTCATTTGGTGGCCGAAGTATTTGAGCTTCAGCTTCAGGATCTGGCCTTCCAAGGAACAATCAGGGTTGATTTCTTTTAGGATTGACAGATTTGATCTCCTTGCAGTCCAAGGGACTCTCAAGAGTCTTCTCCAGCACCATAGTTCAAAAGAATCTATTCTTCGGCGCTCGGCCTTCCTTATAGTCCAGCTCTCTCAGCCATACATTACTACGGGGAATACCATTGCTTTGACCATGCGGACTTTTGTTGGCAAGGTGATGTCTCTGCTTTTTATCATACTGTTTAGGTTTGCCATCGCTTTCCTCCCAAGGAGCAGGCGTCTTTTAATTTCATGGCTGCAGTCACCATCTGCAGTGATCTGGGATCCTAGGAACGTGAAGTCTGTCACTACTTCTACGACTTCCCCTTCTATTTGCCAAGGAGTGATGGGCCCAGATGCCATTATCTTAGTTTTTTTGATGTTGAGCTTCAAGCCCACTTTTGCGCTCTCCTCTTTCACCCTGAGCAAAAGGCTCTTTAGGTCCTCTTCACTTTCTGCCATCAGAGTGGTATCGTCTGCATATCTGAGGTTACTGATCTTTTCCCCAGCAATCTTAACTCCAGCTTGTGATTCATCCAGGCCAGCATTTCGCATGATGTACTCTGCATATAAATTAAATAAGCAAGGGGACAATATACATCCTTGTCGTACTCCTTTTCCTATGCTAAACCAATCAGTTGTTCCATATCCGGTTCTAACTGTTGCTTCTTGACCCTTATACAGGTTTCTCAGGAGACATGTGAGGTGGTCCGGTACTCCCATCTTTTGATTAGATCGCATTTAATACCTGAGCTCTCTAATCTAATGTAGCCCATCTTATTTGGGGAAACTGGGCTTTTTGACCTCTCTTTGATATCTCTCCCTTCCTCTCCGCTGATTATAGCTCTGGGTTTAAACCTCACTGCCAACCCAGTCCAACACATCTGTGGAGGTGAGCTCCAGTTCAAAAACATGGCTACACCTCTGGGATTTATTTTAACATTCTCCTTTCCTACTGGTGGCAATTCAGCAGTTGTTTCACCTAGCTGAACAGTTGCAGGAATCCACTGTGATTAAAAACAAACAAACATGAAAGTGAGAACTTGAGGCACACATATACAGAAAGATGCTCACTCTTCTCTGTTTCCTGTTCTTTGTGTTCCTGTGATATGCAGCCATTTTATTGCCTCCTGTTCATAAAAGAGCAGGGTGTCATTGGATAACAGCACTGGCTCTATATTTATTATATAAGGCACAAGACAGACTATGCCAGGATTTTACGTCACATCCTGATTCAGCTGTTTCCTATTGTGTATTTATTGATTTTTGTATAATAACCTGCCTGAAGAATCAAAAGATGTTATATATTGTGTGTGTGTGCGCAACATGATGAAAATGTTTTAAGAGTATTGTTGTTGTTGTTCAGTCGCATAGTCGAGTCCGACTCTTCGCAACCCCAGAGACCACATCACGCCAGGCCATCCTGTCTTCCGTCATGCTCCGGAGTTTGCTTAATTTCATGTTTGATGCCATCCCCTTCTTCTTTGACCTTCAACCTTTCCCAACATCAAAGTCTTCTCCAGTGAGTGCTCTCTTCTCATTTGGTGGCCAAAGTATTTGAGCTTCAGCTTCAGTATCTGGCCTTCCAGGGAACAGTCAGGGTTGATTTCTTTTAGGAGTGACTGAATTGATCTCCTTGCAGGCCAAAGGACTCTCAAGAGTCTTCTCCAGCACCATAATTCAAAAGAATCTATTCTTTGGCGCTCGACCTTCCTTATAGTCCAACTCTCACAGCCATACAGTACTACTGGGAATACCATTGCTTTGACCATACAGACTTTTGTTGGCAGGGTGATGTCTCTACTTTTTATTATGCTGTCTAGGTTTGCCATCGTTTTCCTTCCAAGGAGCAGGCGTCTTTTAATTTCATGGCTGCAGTCACCATTTGCAGTGATCTTGGATCCCGGGAAAGTAAAGTCTGTCACTGCTTCCATGACTTTTCCTTCTATTTGCCAAGGAGTGATGGGGCTGGATGCCATTATCTTAGTTTTTTGGATGTTGAGTTTCAAGCCAACCTTTGCGCTCACCTCTTTTACACTCAACAAGAGGCTCTTTAGGTCCTCTTCACTTTCTGCCATTAGAGTGGTATCGTCTGCATATCTGAGGTTGTTGATGTTTTCCCCAGCAATCTTAATTCCGGCTTCTGAATCATCCAGGCCAGCATTTCGCATGATGTACTCTGCATATAAATTAAATAAGCAAGAGGACAATATACATCCTTGTCGTACTCCTTTTCCTATGCTAAACCAATCAGTTGTTCCATATCCTGTTCTAGCTGTTGCTTCTTGACCCTTATACAGGTTTCTCAAGAGACATGTGAGGTGGTTTGGTACTCCCATCTCCTTAAGGACTTGCCATAGTTTGTTGTGATTCACACAATCAAAGGCTTTAGCACAGTCAATGAAATAGAAGTAGATCTTTTTCTGGTACTCTCTTGCTTTCTCCATAATCCAGCAAATGTTGGCAATTTGATCTCTAGTTCCTCTTCCTCTTCAAAACCAAGCTTGTACTTCTGGCATTTCTCTATCCACATACTGCTGAAGCCTAGCTTGTAGGATCTTGAGCTTGACCCTGCTAACGTGTGAAATGAGTGCAATGTGCAAAAGTTTGAACATTCCTTGGCATTGCTCTTCTTTGGGATTGGAATGTAAACTGACCTTTTCTGATCCTGTGGCCACTGTTGTGTTTTCCAAATTTGCTGGCAAATTGATTGATTTTAAGATATGAGAAGACAAAACTAAATAACAAGTTAGGGTTATAAGGTCTTATTTTGACATATTTATTGCTTTACAACTGTCAACGTGCTTCATCATAGGACTCTGCATACTAGTTCTAATATTCTTCATCTCCAAAATATGTACCTCTCCGAAAAGGCAGTGTGACAGCTAGATAATTTATAGTAAAACAACAACAAAAAATCCCTTTGTAGAACATCTAGATAGGCCACAGCACCAACTCTGCTTGTTACTGCTAGCATCTTCTGATGCCTTAAACTGGAATCCCTTTTATTCAGTTTCTTTTGCTTGGCTCTCCAGATTACCATTTCCTTAAACTGAAGTTCTGCACAGATATAGATTCAGTCCCATCCCAAAGTAGGCCTTTGCTTATATAATATGAATTATTTATCCAAGTGTAATCACTTGGTGTTTACAATTTTATTTCTACAAGCAGAATCACTTAAAAGCACAACATCAGAGCTTCAAGTTATGTTGATCTTCACTAAGTCCATCTTGAATTAGCTCAGCAGAAGCCTGATCTAAAGAGATGGTGCCCATAGCAGAATCGGTTACCAGTTGCATTAGGTTGTTAGGAAATAAATAGCAGGTGGGGTAGACAGCATAAGATGCAGGGGAGAGAGGAACAAAGAGAGACCTGCTTGCTGGAAAAGGAAGTGCAATTGTTGCACAAAAACTGCTCCTTGTTTGAATAATCTATGCTAATATTGATGGTTTGTTTGAAAGGTTTCCATAGAGTGTATTCTAAATGCTCAATAATTATTGACAAAAGTTAACAGTTAAGTAGCACTCCCATCCTGTGCAGTTTTTGGGGCAATCCTCTTTCTTCCTCTGTGACGAGGAAATAAGCTACAGCATAAGCACTGCATAAAAAGATACGGAGATTCTACGGAAATGTTTATATAAAAAGCGATATGCATACAGCCATGGAGAACAGCTCAAATACAGTCTTCCTAGGGCTCCTAATTTCTCTAAGAAACTTTGTGTGAACTTTCTTCAGACTGGAAAGAAGAAATATTTTTAAAATTCAGGCATTACTGCTTGCAGTTTTCAGAAAAAGCAAAGGTTCAGTCTTTGGGGGGGGGTGCTGACAATAGGATGGCAGAAGTAGTAGTAAATTTATCTAATTGGCACCAAAATTTCATGACAGAGTTCAGAAGCCATCTTGACAGTTTGTTTTTGTGGAGTGATTTTAATTTTTATAGTAGATACATACATTCATATAATACATACGGCTGATTAGGCAGTTGGTTCCCTTCCTTGAATGCAACGACTTGGCAATAGTGATCCATGCGATGGTCACCTCAAGATTAGACTACTGTAATGCTCTCTACATGGGGACGCCCTTGTTGCAAATTTGGAAGCTACAGCTGGTGCAAAATGCTGCAGCCAGGCTTCTAATGGGCCTCCCAATTCAGGAACACATTCGGCCTGTGCTGAAGGTGCTGCACTGGCTACCAATAACATACCGAATTCACTTCAAGGTGCTGGTTCTTACCTTTAAAGCCCTTTACGGACAGGGACCTACATACCTGAGGGACGGCCTTTCCCCATATGTTCTCCAGAGGGCACTGCGATCAGGGTCCCAACATCAACTGACCCTTCCCGGACTAAAGGATGCCAGTTTGGCTACTACCAGGGCTAGGGCTTTCTCAGTGGCGGCTCCTCTCTGGTGGAATGAGCTCCCAGAAGAGATCAGGGCCCTGCAGGACCTTATGCAGTTTCGCAGGGCCTGCAAGACGGAGCTCTTCCACTTGGCTTTCAATTAGGAGCCGCCCCAGGGAGAACCACATTCCCTGAGCAGCCACACAATGTTAGCTCTGGACGATCACTAAGATGGTATAATGAAGACCGACCGCCAGGGCTTTTTTTGTAGAAAAAGCCCAGCAGGAACTCATTAGCATAATAGACCACGCCCATCAGCAGAAACTCATTAGCGTATTAGGTCACACCCCTGACAGCACAGCTCATTAGCATATTAAGCCACACCCCCATGTTACCAGAAGTGTGGTCATTCAGCCACATCCACCTTTTGCTTCTTATTCTGTTTACCTTGTTTTTTGTCAAAATCCAGGGCTTTTTTTGTAGCAGGAACTCCTTTGCATGTTAGGCCACACATCCCTAATGTTGCCAATGCTAATGAGTTTCTGTTGTTGGGTGTGGCCTATTATGCTAATGAATTCCTGCTGGGCGTGGCCAATTCAGGAGCCAGCCAGATATCCCTTCCTGTGCTTTCCTGCCCAAAAATAGCCCTGCTGACCGCCATTTTAAACTTACATTGTCAATCTGTTAGCACCTTTTAATGCTGAAATTGTTTTATGGTTTTAGGACTATTTAAATTACTTATTCATTTTATTCTTGCTGTAAGCCACCCTGAGCCGGCCTTGGCTGGGTAGGGCGGGGTATAAATTTAATAATAAATAAATAAATAATTTTTAAAAAATTAAATGTATTAGCCTTTTGTTGTGTGAATCTTCTGAGGGTTTTTTTTAAAGTTGTGTTTGTATATGTATTGTGGTTGTTCAATGTTTGTATTGAGTGAACAGGTTGTGGACATTAAAGTCATTGTGCTTTATGGAATATTTTATTGAGAATAAATGAAAAATATCCAGTGGCAACGATGTACGATCACCTGGCAGTAAGCATTACAGAATGTTGCAGGATTTGCTTTTGAATATATGTGTAAAGGATTATGCTGCAACAGTGGCTGATCGATCGATTTGAAACATTTATGTACATGGCTTTCTCTCAAGCATTTCCAGACCCCATATAAAACCAATCTGATAAACATTAAAACAACAGATACACGTTTGATCTTAGCCAAAAGTCCAAAATACAGTAAAGACTAATCTAAAAACAACTTATGCCCTCACCAGAAGCCTTTGACCAGGCTCAGTGGTCCTAAGAGTTCTAAAAAAATAACTGGTTTATAGTTTTGCTGAAAAGCCAGGAGGGTAGGTGCCCCCAACCACTTTTGGAAAGCCATTCTCTGAGCAGGGGGCAGTCACTGAAAAGGCTCTGACAGAGTACTGCAGAGTTTGCCTTAGGCAAAGGGTATACTGACAATACTCAGAGGACTTTTCTAGGAGTAAACCCCATTGAGTAAACCAGAGTAAGATTCTGAGTAGACCCACTGAGGATGGCACTATTAGAAACTGAGACTCAGTTCATACCCATAAGAGGATGAGGTGGTGGAATGGGCTGTACTATTTGAGGCTACCCAGCATGGACTCTAGCTTTGAAAATTCTGCCTTTAAAAAGCTCTGTGCAGAAAGACAGCACAGCAGAGAGAAAGGTTCCCTTACTAACCACTCATAACCTATATAGTGTAACTAAAGTCAACTTGGTCACTGCTGTTGGGAGAGTGACAGGGAGCGTGGGGAGCTGAGAACGCACCTAGTCATCACATGTGATCCGGCTGGTGGAGCAGAGTTGCCGAATCCAGTTTTGGAAATTTCTGGAGATTTGAGGTGGTGGGGAAGGGAAGGCATTCAGCTGGGATGCGATGCCTTAAAGGTCCACCCTCTGGAGCTGTCTTTTTTTTTTTTTAAATCTCCACCTCCCCTTCCAACATGGCTTTTGTCCATTACTCCTTATTCCATGTCCAGGTTGCCAGCTCTGGTTTGGGAAATACCTGAAGATTTTGGGGGTGGAGCCTGGAGAGGGTGGTGTTTGTGGAATGGAGGGACCACAACATGGTACAATACCAAAGAGTCCACCTTCAGACTAAAGCAACCATTTTCTTCAGGGAAACGGATCTCGGACGTCTGGAGATCAGATATAAAAGCGGGAGATCTCCAGGCCCCACCTGGAGGATGCTTTCGCATATGCGTGCCTAATCATGGCTTTTTGGATGGACAAAAGGGGCCCCTCCCTTTCTCCCCAGCCAAACGCTGGTTGGACCTCACCCAACATTATTATGCTTCTGTATGGCAGATAATCAGTTTGCAGGACCTGCGAATGGCTGTTAACGATATGGCATTTTGGAGGATAGTAGTTATAACAGGGTCGCCATAAATCCGAAGCTACTTAAAGGCGCTTATCGCAAACACACACATTGCAGATAACATTGCTGCATATTCACGCTCATTCTGTCTCGCTCATGCTTCGAACTGTGTCCTGTTCTCATCGTTTTTTAAAGCAGCTATCTCGGTAAAGTGAAGCCTCAACCCGTGCAAGCTCCTGTTCTCTTTTGTTTCCATGCCAATGGGCTGCATTCTATTCTACTTTATTTTAGTCTTTTGCAATCCAGCGCCGCAAAATATGCACCACGGCACGGCGACGGTTAAAACCACCGAGCTGGAGGAGTGTCGCCAATGGGGGCGGAGGACAGGATGCAGACGGGGGTGCTTTTCCTGTGTACGAACCCGCCACTGCCCGCGCACTCCGGGTGGCTCTTTCCCTCCCAGGCCGGAGACTGGAATGTGGCTGCACAAGGCGCGCAACCCCCCGTTCGGATCCCTGGGCTGGGGCGCATCGGTGAGAGCGGCTAAGCACGGCGATGGGGCGCCGTCCAGCGTATGGGGCGAGGAAGGGCAGAGGGTGTGCGCGGAGACACCCACTCACTGGGCGATGCCTGTGAAGGGCAATTCCCCCCCCCCATTCCTCCCCGATCAGTTCGCAAGGGAGAGATCCTTCTTCGATTGCTCTTTTGTCTTTTTAAAAAACGATTTGCTTTGCCCCGCTTTCCCTTTTGTCCCTTCCATTTCTGCACCTAAGCATGGCGGGATTAAAAAAAAAATCTATTGTGAGTTATTTTATTTCGGACGGCAGGTATATATCCTTAAGTGCATACTGAAGCGCCACACTTTGTTGGTTATTGCACTATTTTAGTAGCATGGCAAATCGTTAATCTGGATTGCACGGGGAAAGCGAGTTGTGAATTAAATGACGGACAATGGTAGCCCAATCTCCAGTGATGTGCGGAAGCAGCCTCAATGGTGTTGAAGGACTCGATTTGTTCTGACGTTCTCTTGTGCACCATTTGAGATTGAATTTGGCTTGTATGCTCCTTGGGGCAGGGACCTGTCCATTTCTTATATTTATTGGTTTAGAGAATGCACATTTGCCTTGCTAGGATCTGACTGATGTAACTCGCCAGGGCACACTAATAATAATTAATAATTAGCATATGGCTTTGTGTGTAGAATAGCCAGGAGATCCTAAGATTGTCAGGCAGCCTCAAGTTCTAGCTCTTAACATTATGCTAGTGGTAAGCTAGACTTGTTTTTAGGGCGCTGTGAGAGCTCTGAAAGAACTGTGACTGACTTAAGGTCACGCAGCTGGCTTCAGATGGAGGACTGGGGAGTCCAACCCCATTCTCCAGATTAGAGTCCGCTGCTTTTAACTGCTTCACCAAACTGGCTATGCGCTGATGCTACTCTATAAAGAATCCAAAATAAAGGCTTGCCTACTTATGGAGGTACTAGGTGTTGTACAGAACAGAGTGACATCATGTCTGTCTAGAGTGTTTGGAATTAGATGGAGAGAGGTTGACATTAGTTGGAGTGGTGTTGGGGGAGGTGCAAATAAGAAGAGGTTGTGGCTCAGTGGCAGAGGATCTCCTTGGCTTGCCAAAGGTCCCATTTCAGTCTCTGGCATCTCCATTGAGGAGGTATGAGATGTGAAGGACCTTTCCCTGCCTAATACCCTGGAGAAGCACTGCCAGTCTGAGTAGACCATACTGACCTTAATGGACCAATGATTAGACTCAGTAGAAGTCTGCCTCCTGAGTCTGTTGTAAAGGTTAGGGTGAAGCAAGAAATTTTCTGTTGAGCAGGCAGCTTTTAAAATGGATGTCAAGAAATGAAACGACTGTAGTAATTGAGAGGCTGTTGCACACAGAGGGATGGGAGGAAGAGCTAAAGAGTGCTATTCATGCAGGGCTTGTCTCTGCCTTGTCTAGATTAGATGGCCTCCTTTGATCAGTTTCAGGACTAAAGAGGAAACTTAAAATGTCCCCATGTGTGTATTTTTTCTCTGTATCACTATGGTGACAGTGGTCAGTGATGGCAGAGACAGAAGGCGCAATGTATATCTCTTAGATAAGAGAGATTTAGCATATATTTATTCTGCCCCGTCTCCCTGAAATGCAGTGCACCATACCGTGTTCTTGTCTCCATTTTATCTCCTGAATAGGTTAAGCTGAGCGAGTGCTGGCCCAAGGTGACCCAAGAAGCTTCCATGGCTGAGTGAGGATTTGAACCTGGGTCTCTTAGATCAGGCCTATAGGCACAGGTACATTTGGGGGCAATGCTCCCCCCCAGAGATGAGCGCTGTCCCCTCGGACAAAATATATATATATATATATATATATATATAAATGTAATATGTGCATGGGGTTTCCAAAATGATCCTGGGCACAGCCAGGGAAGCTTCAGACTCCTTTTCTTTTTTCCAGGCCAAAAACTAAATAGGTTTTAAAAAATGCAAATAAAATAAAATTGCAAAAAATAAAAATGCAAAAGAGAGAGAGTCGGAGATTTCACACACACACCCCTGGCTTACACAGAAAAGCAGCCCAGAATCGAGTGTCTCCAATCGAAAGGGCTATAGGAGGACTAGAGGTCGCAGAAGAGCCGGAGCTGCTGCTTCTGCTGCTGCAGGAGGAGCAGCAGGTGCAGCTGCCCCCCAGATTTCCCCATGCCCCACCAACCAAAAATTTCTGGCTACACCCCTGTTAATCCAACACCCTACCCACTACACTGTGCTGATTTTCTATGCCCCACCAAGGTTCAGAAGTTACCTTTTCAGATCTGAGCTGGCGAGTCTGAACCAGCCAAGAGCGTGCCAGCTATACAAAGGTTTCACACTCAGGACATGGATCACACACAGACATCCCACCAAAGATTTATGAAAGCAATAATAAAGTAATTTTGAAAGACCTCATTTGAGGGACTACTAGATCTATGTGCCGTCAGCAGGAATTTTATAGACCTGAGGTTCAGGAAAGTCCAAGAGCTGATGGCAGGTGTAGCATTACAGATGCTGAAATTTGAACTAATCAGACAAATCTTCAGCTGCTGATGTCCAGCCATGCTGGCAGTGATTAAAAGACTCACAGCTGTGCAGTCCTAAGCAGAGCTACACCCTTCTTAGTGCATTGATTTGAAAGGGCATTACTCTGTTTAGGATTGCACTGTACACTATGAATCAGAAAGACCCAGTTTGAATCCCTGTGTGGTCTTAAGGAAGACACTTTCTGCTAGCCTCAAACATCTCCCTGAGGATTATAACAAGACAATAGGTTGGATTTGGCCAGCATTTTCATTAATTCTGAGCTCATTCTGCTCCTTGCTGTGTCTGGTATCCTACCTGGCTTTTGTCCATGCAGGTCCCACAATCCTGGCATAGTCTTTGGGTCTTCAGAAGGGACACTCTGGATCCAGCCCAATGCACTTGAAAATGCTGTATAAATTCTAAGTGTTTATTTTCTACCAATGGACATCTATGCATTTGATTATACTTTGTTGGAGGTACAGTAGTCAAGTTATTTATTTACTTCATTATACACTGCTTCCCCCCCCCCCATGGGGCTCACATCACTCTCCCCTCATCCGTTTTTTTCTCACCATTTAGGTCTGTTCAAATTCCCACTCTGCTATGGGAACTTGCTGGGTGATTCTAGGCCAGTCACTGTCTCTCAGCCTCGCCTACCTTACAGGGCTCTTGAGAGGACAAAATGGAGGAGAGGAAAATGATGATGTAATGTAATGTTTTGGGTCCCCACTAGAGACAAAAGTGGGGTATAACGTTTAAGAAATGAATAAAATTGTCAAAGCCTGTCTGCTATGGGAGCAAAAAAAATTTTTTATCAGTAATTGTTGTTGGCCTGTTTGCTGATTTAAATACAATATTTTTCCATATTGGAAGGGAACAGGAGGGAGGAAATGGGGGGGGGTTTCCTTATTAATAGGGCAATGATATAAATAATATATTGTCCCAGTGTATAAGAAAAGAAGTCTATTGCTTTAAAAAGATACCTGTCAATTGCCTCCCTTCTCTTAATTCACATCAAAATGTAAATTTTACGATGCTGGCAATATGTCCTAAATCAATACCAATCCGTCTGAGGAAGGAATGTGGGTTTCCTTCTTTTATGAGCCATCAAAATGTTAAGAGTCATAACTGAGTTCACTACTAACTTGCCGTCAGTTCCTTAACGGCACTGTTTTGGCAGCACTGCTTGATCTCAGGGCAGCTGCTGGTTTGGATCCCATGAATGAGTTCTTCAAGTGCTTGACAGCCTTGGCCACAGAGGGTGCTTCCTTTACCGCTAGGCTCTTGTGTTTGCACAAGATCAGTGGTGTTCAGTGAGCCCTTGTGCAAACAGAAGTGCTAGTAGAACAGGAAGGGCCTTCTGCAATTGTGAGGCAAAGCACCCCTGGCCTCCCCCTCAAGGGATAATGTGACAGGCCTGGTGCATCTTGCATGTGTTACTAGTTGGTCTTTTGGCCTTATCTTCAAGACCAGGGATGGAAGTGGCAAGCTTAGCTTCTCAGGAGAACCTGTGGCCTGTTGGATCCTCCCATCTAACAGGCCAGAGGTTCTTCTGAGGAGCTAATCACACCACTTCCACGCCTGGTCTTGAAGATAATAAGGTCAGAGGTGATGAGGTAATTTTCTAGAAGCTTCTCCTAAGAATGCATTCTGATTGGATGTCATCCTCACCTGATGCTACCAAACCAAAAACTATAATTTAGCTCAGGCCCTGAAGAAGCAAGACTAGCTGAGATCCTGATGGGCTAAAGGCCTCAACTATGACCTGCTGGCATTGCAGTTGCCAGCAACGTAGACAGAGTGACAGAGTGTTAGACTGGATGGGCCATTGGCCTGATCCAACATTGGCTTCTCTTATGTTTTTACTGGGGAGAAAGGTGTAGTATAAACGAAGTAAATAAAATGTGTCCATGTATCTTATGTTTTTTCTTTTTTCTTCTCTTTTCCCCCCCTTCAGTAGTTAGTGGGCATCAAGGAAGTCCTGCGGATCCAGAGGTTTGCACGGAAGTTTTTGCAAGAAGGCTTCGAAGGAAGCAAGGCTTAGAGCCCAAAGCAAACATCTAAACACTGGACCAAGTGGCTACAGGATTACCCAGCAGGAGAAGCAGTTGTGGGACGCCTCCCATTAAGCACTGACAAGAAGTCTCCTGGACCAGACCACTTGCTGTGAGCGAGTCCAAGGAGAGATACATCAAAGCAAGGGCTTCCTTTCCCTCAAAATAGCGTTCTGAGGAACAGCAGCCATGGGGGAGAAGTCTCACACATGCCCATACTGTGGCAAAGGCTTCCGGCGCAGCTCGCACCTGACGCGGCACCTCGCCATCCACTCTGGGCTGCAGCGGCCCTTAGGTGGGAAACGCCTCGGGCAGCAGGTACCAGAGGAAGATCGCCCATACACCTGCAACTATTGCGGGAAGTCATTTGCCCGCAGTGCCCACCTGGCCCGGCACCAGGAGACCCATTCGGGGGAGAGGCCGTACAAGTGCACCTACTGTGGGAAGGCCTTTGGGCGCAACTCCCACCTGACACGCCACCACAGCACGCACACCGGCGAGCGCCCATATGAGTGTGGGGTCTGCGGCAAGGCCTTCACCCGCAGCGCTCATGTCACCCGCCACCAGGGCACGCACACAGGAGAGCGGCCTTTCCGCTGCACCCGCTGTGGTAAACGTTTCACCCGCAGCGCTCACCTCCAGCGTCACCAGGGCATCCATAGTGGGGATAAACCTTTTTCCTGTGGCGACTGTGGGAAAGGGTTCACGCGCAACGCCCACCTCGAGCGCCACCGTGCCACTCATTCGGGCGAGAAGCCCTTCAAATGTGCCAGCTGCGGGAAAGGGTTTGGGGCTGCCTCCCACCTTGTACGGCACCAGAGGACCCACAAGGTGTAGCTGGCTGGGACTGCTCCTAGATCCATCCAAACCTGGATTTAGAAATGGCCAATCTTGTAGTCTTGGATGGACATCGGTCTTGATAATGGGTCTTTTCCACCTGTTTTCTCCGTTTCAAAATACCCAAGTCTTCAGCTGCTGTGATTTGAGACCGATTCAGTGGCGTTTATATAGGTCTTCCGAGAGTCAAGAATGATGTGAACTTCTCCCAGAAAAGATCATTTTAGATATTGGGCTTGCAAACTGTTCATAAAGGAAGGACAGGTATCAAAACAACTTGACATCATGTTGCCCCTTCCCTTTTTTCCTTCGGTGCTTCAGATGAAGACCACTTCTTAATTCCAGGTTGTTGATTCGAAAAAACCCAACCAAAACCACATCCATCAGAAACAAGAAATGTGTGGAAAATGAACTCAGAGTCTGCAAAAGGATATGTAGTTATTGTTAACACAGTCCCTGGAGGAGAATGACATTTTCTGGCAACTGACTTGGAATGAGTTTGGAGTAATCCTATTTTTTCTCTCTTCCTCCTCCAATCTTATCCTTGAGTTTCAGCTTCAGCCCCTGTGACTAAGTAAATATTGGTAATCGCACTTATCTGCCTACAGTGTCTAAGAGAACAATACCAGAGCATAGGAGTGTTATCTGTGTCTCTGAGCATTTTAGCAGGAAAAAAAGGCTACCTTATTTCTTGGGAGGCCAGCTCTCAGAACTCGGTCAGTCTCTTGCAAGACTCTTCCAGGGTGTAACCTGCTTTACACTCCTGCTGTCTGGCCTTTAGCCTTAACAACAATCTTTTTAGCATATTGACCACTTTACAGGTGGGAAACGGAGGCAGAGATAGTGATTTTCTCCAGGTCAGCCGCTGCATGATGTTGAGCAGACATTTCAAGCCAATCCTACTGAAGCACACGAGCTCTTGGATGGAATACAGCGTGTTTCATATCTCAAACTTTTCCAGCGACTCATATCTTGCTTTCTTTTATCAGTGGCTGTTGTAGTTATACTGATAACACTTTATAGCATAACACCAATGTTGTCTAGGACAAGCCAGAATTAGACTGCAGATTAGTTGATTTTTTTTTTTGAAAAGTATTTTAACAATAGTCTTTTTCTGTATTTTGAAATAGGGATGGGATGAGGTGGGTAACATTGATATATGATAATTGTCATCTGTCTCAAAACAAAAAAAAAGATGGATACAAGTGGGGGACTCTCTGATGTAAATGGACAAAAACTGTGACGTGGGGCATCTGGCTGCTGTGCATTGCCCTGGCAGAGCAGCAGCAAGAGACTACTAGCTGGAGTCCCCACCATGTTCTTGTCACTCCGATGTTCCCCAAAGTAATGGTGTCTCACTTGGCTCGCTTCTAAGATCTTGTCACAATGATCTGTCTCAGCAGCCCTGTTACTTGTGGGTGTAACTGACTGGATCTGCTTCCAGATATGTGAGGGAATGAGACTTTTGCAAAGTGCCAACAACACAGAAGGGCCTGACCTTGCATCAGGTTCCTCCGTGGGTCAGCTGCCATGCCACTGATTGGATCATTCGGCTTGCCCGCAGCACCAGGCATGTTTGGGTATGATCCATGTGATCTGGGCTCCTTGGAATTAGGGCGATGCAACCAAGAAAAATCTTGTAACATCTAGGAGATGGCAGGCATGGCTGAAAACTGACTGCAGCCCACAAATCCTCTGTTGGTTATACGGAATAGGAAGTACTTTAAAACGATGTTACCAGTTTACCAAATAACAGTTTAATTTTTTTTAATTAACCCTAAATACCTAATCCCAAAGGGAACCTCCAGTGATATACAGCCAGATGGTCTTTTCTTCTATAATTTTTTTGTTTCCTGGATGGACTTCTACAAGATGTAAGAAACTATCTTCTCTGCATCCAAATCTTTGTTTGGCTAGCAGAACAAAAGTCATAGTCTTGGGGAAAAGAATACCAAGAAGGACTGGTCAAACTGCACTTGCTTCATGGTCTTGCATAATCATGTGTTTTCTTTCTCTGTGTGATTTTATATGCCAGGAAAGAGACAGCAGCAGTATGAATTTGCCTCTTATGAACTGAAAACCACACCAAGACTGCCCATTTTTTTTCTCTACAGTTGCTAGACCAATGAGGAAATGCTGAGACTGTGAATCCTAATCTTGTCTGTGCAGTATTCTTTGTAGTAAAGACTGTGATTGTTGGCTTGCTTTCTTTTAGCATTTCCAGGACTCAAGAACTGCCAGAGTAACACGCGGATATTCATCCTGATCTTATATGGCTGTTGTTGCCTTTTAAACACTGTAGGATAGTAGGGCATCATTCTCTCCAAAGTCAGACTTTTAACTTTCTTAATGAAGATACCCCTGGTAATCCAGTTTGCCACAATAAGGGTTGGAACCAGCCGACTTTTTCACTCAATCTCACCTAATTCTCCTCTTCATTAGAGCCCCTGTCTCACATGGCTTTTGTCCAGGCAGGTCCCGTGATCCCCAGCATAGCCTTTATGGTAGTCAAAGGATAACCCCATCTCCTTGTTTCAAGAGTGGAAAAGCTGGTTGGATGCAATGCTAAGATTTGGTCATATGACAATTCTCCTTTGCTGTTTGGGGGTCAGTCTCACCAGTAGGAAAAGGATCAGCACGATCTGGTGCCTACTATGGTCTCCAACCACAGTAGGGGTCCCACCACTGATACATGGCCCTTTTTCCTTTGGTGAAAATATCTGGCAGCAGTAGAGGAAACAAAATCCAAGAGGCCCATGCTTTCCTGTCTTTTCCAGGTACCCTTGTCAGGCATTTCCTAAGAGGGAGATTGTATCCTGTGATGGAGCTATGATAGAGGGTTGGGTTATAGAGGGTTGGGTTAAAGAAGGGAGCTACGAAAGGGGGAAAAGGGGAGCAGGAGGGGAGAAGGAACAATTATGGGGGCCGACAGATACACTGTAGCCAAAGGCCCAAAATATCTGCTGTTGTTGTGCTGTATCCCTAAGAATGAAGATGGCGAATGGCTCCATCTTGATTTGTCTTGGAGCAAAAGGCAGTGTTTCAAATCTGTTCCCAAAAGTATATTAAATAATTTTCCCCTCTTTTTTTACTCCTTAATTTTTTGTAAACTTTTATAGTGTATATCAAAGAGCTTTTGTGAGGATGGAATTTACCAGAGTTATGAGATCTAGCCTGAGTTTAAGCCTTCAACCCTTTAGTGTCACCTTGATTCTGGACCAGTGTGCCTGCGCACACACACCACTTTTTTGAACAGTGGCTATGTTTTTTTCTCTTGCTAAGCTGCTGATACCATTCAGGAAAAGGTCCTAGAGTGCACACATATGTACCATCGCAAAGAGCAGTGACTTATTCTGCCAACAATTTTAGCAGTAAACTACTTCCCATTGGCAAATGTGGGCACACCAATGCAAAAAGGAGGAATGGTTGACTTCTCCATGCATCAGAAGTGCACAGAACCATAGGAAACCACTGCTGTGTGACAGCACTGTTGCAAATGCACCTGAAGTGAGGAAATCAAAATGGTGTTGCATCTGGCATCCTGAAGTCACAAAGCGGCTGCCATTTTGAAGTATCTTTGGGTTTTGAAGAGCATTATGGCATAAACTACTGTAGAAGGGGACAGTCTGCAGAGGTCTGAAGCTGAAGTCTAATAGAACCATCATCAGTCTTTGATAGTTCAGAACTAAAATATCTGGCATTTAGTTATCTCTGAAGGAAGGGGAGTATGAAGGTATGCTGGCTTTATGCGGGTATTTAAAATAAAGAATGATATCCTTGATGCCATGTTTAATTGGCACTTCCAGTCAAAGATACTTTCCTGTAAGATATTTTTGCAAGAACCACATGCAGAAATGGGACTCAAAATTAATGCAATGCGGTCTCCTAATGTTGCTAGAGGTGTGATCCAAAGAAAGGTCTGTCAGTGGTTCTATCAGTTTAATGCTATAATTTGTGACAAGAAGTGGTCACCATGGAGGCATTTCTCACTCCTGTCATTTTTCAGGGCTCAAATGTTCACTGGATTATATCCACTATACAGATTTATTCTGCCTTTGAGCTTTGGTCTTTCAAGAGATGTGTGACATGGATTGTGAGGTAAAAAAGACTGAATCTCTTCCAGAGGCTTTATTATACAGTTGGTAATGTTTCATCAGGTTTGAAAGTGACAGTATATCATTGCTGGCAGTATATACTTCTTTTCACTCTCCAGTCATGGCCTCTGATCAAGTTAGTTATATAACTCCCCACAGCACTTCAAGCAATATCTGAGGGGGAAAGCTAAATGTGAACTCCCAGCATCCTACCCAACTCCATTGCGAGTGGCATGCCTGTGCTAATTTTTCTTAATTTGTATTTACTATGTGAGAGTGATTAGTAATATACATTTTCCATATTTTTCTTATTTCCCCCCTTAGTAGGTTATGGATATATGCATATCCACTAGAAATAAAGTAAATAAAATATATAATTGTTACAACAACAAAAAAGAGCCAGACAACCTGCTCCCACAAGTTCTGCCCCAAAGAAGACCCAAAAATCATGAGGGATGGTGCGATAATGAAGAAAAACTCATGTCTTTTTTTTATTGTGAATTCACTCTTGAGGGAGACATTGACGTGATAATCTGTGACAAGTCACCATGAGGTGATCTCTCCCCCTTCCCTCCATCATTCTTCTGTGGTTTCTTGTAAATGTGCCTTCAAATGGACATATAACTTCCCTTTCAAAGTTAGGAGTTCCCCTCCCCCTTTGAACATGTCCCTCAGGATATGGTTAAAAACATGGCAACACCAACACCAGAGTATTATCGCATGACAGTGATGGGGGGAAATGTGGAAATTGATTTGGATGACCTGTTCTCTGACAAGTGTTGAAATTAGCTACAAAGCTGGCTCATCTCTAGGCATTAAGAATCTTTACTGTCCCCAGACGCTATTTTCACATGCAAGAGAACTCAGCCTTGTAACAGTGCTTGCTTTACTCTTCAGGCCACACCTAACTCCTTTTACTATGGAGACCTCTGCCGTGGAACATTAGGTGGCCATCGGTTTGGAAGTGAGAAAGCAAGCCTTATCATATAACCAGCCTTGATTACCCTTGGCCTGTATGCCTTGTTTGTTGCCTCTTAAGGGCAAGTGGCTGGCCACTGTGAAACAAGATGGACTACATGGATCACTGGTCTGATTCAGTAGAGTTCTACTTAAAGTTCTTATGATCCACCCACAGTATTCCTTCACTGCAACAAAAGCCTTTGTACTTGTTGCTTAATACCCGGAAAGCCAATACTATGTTGAAGGAGAGCCACTAGTCCTCTAAATCATGACTGTGCTTGCTGAGAGCATCATTTGCCCATAGCAGGCCATTTCATGGTTGGTCTCCTGAGCGATGCAGTGTCTTGCGTCAACAAATTGAGTTTTTCTTCCTTTCTGGAAAGAAATGCATATTTGCAATGCAGAAGCTGCAGTTGTGATGGACATAGAGGCCTAAAATCCAGTCTTCTGATCTTCTCTAAAGCTTCTTGTCTGGGGTATGTTTAATTCTTCAAGTGCTGACTTGAGTAAATACTACAGACTTGGATCTTACCACTCAATGAAATATGGAGCCTTCCTCCATGACAAGGAGCTTTCCTCTGTCATAAGGGCCCCTGGCCAGAGAAAGGCTGAGCAGAGCGGCAGGATCCAAGCTGTTGCATCAGTAGTTCACATTTGTAAACTCTTGTATTCACTCTGTGCTGAGAGTAGCGAAGTTTCTTCAATTCCTCCTGCTCAGTGACTAGTTCAGCTGTAGTGTTTTTTACCATGGCTCAGCTTGGTGTTTTGTTTTTCCCTGAACTATTGTCTTTGGCTTTCTTCCAGAGAAAGAGTGGCAAGTTGAGTTTACTTTGCTTGTGTATTGGTCTGGGGTGGGGATAGGTTGGGATTTATTTGGAATTGTTTGTTTGGACTGTGTATTTTCTATAGTTTTTTTTATTATTATTATTGCCAATCGGTATGCCCTAATAGGACAGGCACAAATGCTGTGGCGGAAGTGGCATAGCCAAACTTTTGCATGCATTCCTGTTCTTGTGAAAGGCTTATCACTGTCTATTTCCCCTGGTAATTGCCCTTGGTATCTGACTCTATTTTCCTACTGTACTAACAGTGTCTATCTCTGCTCTGTATGAAATAAAACACTTTTGTTTGGTTTGGTTTTCTTCAGATGTCTCTTTTGTAACATGATCAGTCCTAAACAACCAACAGATGTAATCCTTTGGAAAAGAGACAACTAAGGGGGAGGGCATGATCGAGATTTATAAAATTATGCACAAGGTAGAGAGAACTTTTTCTCTCTCAAAATACTAGAACTTGGGGGCACCCAATGATTTAGTGGGTAGTAGATTCAAGACAAAATAAAAGGAAATAATTCTTCACTCAGCAAGTGATTAAAATGTGGATTTGCTGCCAGAGAGAATGCAGTTATGGCCACTGGTGTAGATGGCTTTAAAAGGGGATTTGATTCAGGGAGGAAAGGGCTACAGTGGTTATTAGCCATGGTGATGACAGGGAACCTTAACATTCAGAGGCAGTAAACCTGTGAATATCGGTGCCATGAGGCAACAATGAAAAGGCCTTGGTCTCTATAGCCCTGCTGTTGGCCCTCCAGAGTAATTTTGGCCACTGTGAGAAAAAACATTGGACTAGCTGGACCACTGGTCTGATCTGGCAGGACTGTTCTTCTGTCCTTATGTTCACATACTAGATTATTTGGAAGCTGCAGTAGAAGAAAGTACAGGCACATCTCACATAAGTAGACCAATAAGAAATGTATTACATGAGGGCTTTATGCCCATTTTATAAGGAGAAAGCCAGTCTGGTGGTGTGGTTAGAGGGTTGGTCTAGAACTTGGGAGACTCAGGTTAAAAACCCCATTCTGTCTTGAAACTCACCAGGTGACCTTGGTCTAACTGCTGTTTCAGCTTGATCCACCTCACAGGATTGTTGGAAAGAGAAAATGGGGAGGGAGGCATGTATACTTCACTCCTTGGAGAAAAGGCAAAAAAAAGATTAAAAAATCTTATAGGACTCATTGATTTAGCTTTGGATCCACTAGAAGAACCAACTTAGGTCCTATAATGGCCTGCCCCCCCATGTCCCTTATTTATATTCCATCAGGATTGATAATAGTCTCCAGAGGTTATTGCATTCTTTGAAGAAATACATACTAATGAAAGAGTGAGAGTCACTATAGTAGAGTGATTTTGCTGATTTCGGGAGGGGTGTTGAAAGACCTGAGTCAGATTGAGGTGATGAGAGAGGAGGTCCTACAACTGATGGACACCTTAAAAAATGATAAATCACCAGGCCTGGATAGCATACGTCCAAGAGTTCTGAAAGAACTCAAATGTGAACTTGTGGATCTCCTGAAAAAATATGTAATCTTTCATCAAAATCTGCCTCCATTCCTGAGGACTGGAAGGTAGCTAATGCCACTCCCATCTTTAAAAAGGGTTCCAGGGGAGATCCAGGAAACTACAGGCCAGTCAGTCTGACGTCAATACTGGGTAAGTTGGTGGAAACTCTTATTAAGGAAAGAAGTAGGCACACTGATAAACAAAAACTATTGAGGCAAACTCAGCATGGATTCTGCAAGGGAAGATTTTGTCTCACTAACCTGTTTGTGTTCTTTGAGGGAGTGGACAAGGGGGACCCAATAGATGTTGTTTACTTTGACTTCCAGAAAGCTTTTGATAAAGTTCCTCATCAAAGGCTCTTAAGTAAGCTCAATAGTCCCAGGATAAAAGGACAAGTCCTTTTGTAGATCAAAAACTGGCTAATTAATAGGAAACAGTGAGTATAAATGGGCAATTTTCTCAGTGGAGGGTGGTAAGCAGTGAGGTACCGTAGGGATCAGTACTCAGTCCAATGCTTTTTACCTTGTTCATTAATGATTTGGAGTTGGGAGTAAACAATGAAGTGGCTAAATTTGCGGGGGGGGGTGCTGGACCTCCTGATGGCATCTGGTATCTTTGGCCACTGTTGACAGAGTGTTGGACTGGATGGGCCACTGGCCTGATCCAACACTGGCTTCTCTTATGTTCTGAGAGTGGTTGAGTGGGACCTGGGACAACCAGGTTTAAATCCCCGCTCTGCTGAGGAATCTTGCAGGATGATCTTGGGCCCATCACACTCTCTGAGTTTAACCAACCCATGCAGGGTGGTTGTGAGGACAAAACGGAGGAGAGTACAATGTAATAAACTATTTGAGAGTGCCTAAGCAGAAAATGGGGATGTAAATAAAAAAGTATATACACTTTTTATTCAAACTGCAAAATGGGTTGGGTCTAGCCAGCTTTCCCACTCTGTCTCACCCAGTTCCCCGTCCTATATGGCTTCAGTACATGCAGGTCCAACAATCCTCAGCAAAGAGGACCCCTCCCTTTTTTTCTCAGCAGAAAACCTGGCTTGAATCCAGCCCAATATGCACACCACAAGTTTCTATATTTTTCATGTTTAGATTTAAATTTTACATAATTATATGTCTCCCTACACTTCCTGCATTTCATGGCCTTGGTGGGGGGCATCAAGTTGCAGCTGACTTATGGTGATGCCATTGGGTTTTCAAGGCAAGAGATGTTCACAGGTGGTTTGCCATTGCTTGCCTCTGTGTCATGACCCTGGTATTCCTTAGCAGACTCCCATCCATATACTAGCCAGGACTGACCCTGCTTCGTTTCCAAGATCTGACAAGACTGGGCTGGCCTGGGCTATCCAGGTTAGGGCACAGCCTCTTTAGCCAGCAGTATCTTCATCCCTCTTACATAAAAGGTCTGCTTAGTGAGGAACCCACTCACTGTACCTGACGAAGCAAGATAAACAGTGTGGTATAGCAGTTCTAGAGTGTTGTTCGAGGACTTAGGAAATCCAGTTCAAATGTGTCTGCCATGGAAGCTTGCTGGGTGACTTGGGCAAGTCACACACACTCTCAGGGTTGTGAGGATAAAATGGGGAGGGAGGAGAACAATGTTTTAGGCCTCCTTTGGGGGGGGAAGGTGGGGTTTAAATGAAGTAGGGTTCTATTCCACGAAAAATTATGCTGGTATAATGTTTTGTCGGTCTTTCTCATTTCTTAATACTTCACTTTTCAACAGGGGGACCCAAACCAGTTTATAGTCTTCTTCCCTCACTCATTTATCCTCACAACAACCCTGTGAAGGAGGTTAGGCCAAGAGATAATGACCAGCCAAGGTCAGCTGGTGAACATCCATTGGACATCAGAGAAACCCAGGTCTCCCCAAACTTACCTAGTCTGACATGGCAACCATAAGCCCCTCTTTTTGTTTTGTCTATTTCTCCAGCACCTGTCCCGGGCAATCTGTGATGCCTGTGTGTGAGGGAGTCTGTCCCAGCACAAAAGAAGGAGATTCTCGAGGCACCCTAAAAACGAATAATCTGCAACCACATAGTGCTTGATCACTGCAACCACATAGTGCTTCATCTGCAGACAAGTCAACCTAGGCACTGAATGACTGATGCAGTATAAGGCAAGGATTAGGCTCACCAACCTCCCGGCGCAGGATGGAGATCTCCCGGAATCACAACTGATCTCCAGGCAACAGAGAGCAGTTTCCTCTGGATCAAATGGCTGCTTGGGAGGGTGGATTCTATGGCTCTGTACCCCTCCCCTCCCCAGGCTCCACTCTCAAGAGTCTCCAGTTATTTCCCAACCCAGAGCTGGCAACCCTAGCAAGGATGATGCTGTGACCAACGTGTGGATGAGACCTTTTCCCCCTCCCAATGATTGGGACCCAATCGACCCTACATTCTTGTGGGCTGGAATCGGCGAGTCTCAGACAAACTGGGCGGCTCGGCTCTAGTTCAGGAAAGCTGACGCTGGAATAACGCTTCCTCCGTCTTTTTAAGGGCCCGCTGCTATCCACCTGCTCAGCGTTCCTGCCAAGTGCCAGGTGCTGCTGGAGACGCCGAGGACGGAGACAAGGCCCGGCTTTGCCTTCCGCCTGCCTCGCGCGCCGGCTCCCCAGCCCGCGCCGCTCCGGAGCAGCAAGCAGCAGGCCCTCTGGCCGGCTCGGCGGGACCTTTGCCGCGATCTTGCGGCCAGGGCGGTTTGGGCGGCCTTAGGCCTCGCGCCCTGGCCCGGGAAGTCGGCTTGCGCAGCGTGCAAAAGGGAGGCGCGATGCCGCTAGAGGGCTCTGGCTATTGTCAAAAAAAAGAAGAAGAAAAAAAGGCCGAGTCGGTTCCCCAGCATAGATTTTCCCCTCTTTCCCCGCCGCCGCTGCTGACGATTTTGGGGGCTGAACTTCCCAGGTCAGACTCACAAGAGCCTTGTTGTTGCTCTTGCTTCTTCTGCTTTCGTTGCAGCCGCCCAGCCGGCGCGACTGACGTCCTGCGTTTGGAGAAGCGCTCCAGCCCCATAGCGCCCCAGCCTCCCTTATTATTGTTGTTGTTATTATTTTTTTTAAGGAAGAGAGGGCGAAGTGTGCGTGCGGCTCCCCAGGGACTCAATCCTGAAGCCAGAGGCAGCAGGTAACTCTGGCCGATCGGGGTGTTGGGCACCAGCCAAAGTCCAGCAAAACATAGCCGGACAACTTCCTCGCCAGCCACACGCCGGTCCCGATCCGGAGAGCCACGCGTGGCAGTTACGCAACCGAGGTCCTTCCCTCCCTCCCCTCCCCTCCCTCCCCCGTGCGTTTGCGCCTCTTGTGGATCTCAGACCCGGGGTCATCTGCTCCATCCGGGGGTGGGGGGTCGTGGAGCAAAACCGGTCGGAGGGCTGGGTCGGGGGTGGTGTGAAGGAGCAAGAAAGGAGATGACTATTTCCCCGGAAGAACTCCTGTGCGCCTGTTAAAAGCAGCATTCCCGGTAGAAATCCAGCGGGCGAAGCTTTCTCCCTCCCCCGCAGCATGCTAAGAAAAGCTTCACCTGTTGAATTTCTGCAGTCGTGAAACGCCCACAACAAGCCTTGCTGGCCCCAGAGGGAGGAGTGCAGAAGAAATGCTACCGAGAATTGAGAGGCAGGTCAAAGGCCTTTTGAGTTTAGGTGAGCAAAGGCAGGCCACACTGCAAGGGGAAAGAGCCAAGTTGCAGCAGGGATCGATGGCAGCCTTCAGGTGGGACCTGAGGATCCCCCAGAATTACAGTTTATCTCCAGACTACAGAGATCAGTCCCCCTGGAGAAAATGGATGATTTGGAGGGTGGACTGTATGGCATTGTGCCCCACTGAGGTCCCTGCCCTCCCCAGGTTTCATCCCCAAATCTCCAGGAATTTCTCAGCCTGGATCTGGCAACCCTACCCCTGCACCCCCCACCGGCGGCCGGGGGGACCTCGCAATCCCAGAAACAGGAATGGTGTTGAAATTTGAGCAGGGGACACTTATTTTTTCAGGGGCTTTCTGCAGAAGTGGCTGATGTATTTTGCTGAGATACAGTGGGCCCTTCTGGACCCATGCCAGAGACCTGTCTACAGGGACATTGTGCAGGACAATTATGGGACCCTGCTTTCACTAGGTAAGGAATTTTCATTTTATTTATTCCTTTTCTTGATTTTTTTCCCCCTTCCCAAAAGTAGTTCAGACAGGCATTGCTGTATTGAAACCTGAGGGAGTTACAAAATTAGCATACTGATAACAGCCAGCTGTTTCTGCTGGTTTGTGGATGTGTGAGCTTTTGGGTCCCACAGAATTCTTCATCAGGTAGAAGCATTCCAGTAAAACCTAGAAGCCCTCATCCTGCTTTGCCAGCAGAACTCCCTCCAATAAAATGTATTACAACACCTTTTTATTACAAACTCCGCAGAAACGGAAACCTTAGGGTTATACTATTTTTAGATACAGTGGGGAAGGATGGACAGATGGGGAACAACGATGTATGCAGCGATTGTATGTTTCAGAGAGTTCATAACATTTGGAGGCTGTGGTCCAGTGTAATAGCTCTGGCAGAATTCTCACAGAATTCTGTGATTAGCCACAGAATGTCAGGAAGGAGAAGCTCGCTGCTGGCCTCGGATGCCACTACCCCCTAGTTTGACTGATGGCCATCGGTATAGTACCTCGGGGCTGGTCTTCCTAGTTCATAGGGAAACGTTGTTTTTGGAGTTGCACCGTCAGCAGTTGAGCTTTCTGTCTTTCTGTTTCTGACCTCCCCTGTCCAAACGGCATTGGGTGGGTCACACGACTTAGATCAACAAACCATCCAGGTAAAGCATCCATTCAACAGTCAGATGACCTCTCTTTAAAAAAAAATCAAACATGTCCCTATGCTGGTTTTGCTCTCTTTCCCTTGATAGACACTGGAACCATGAACCCAAATCCTCAGCCCACAGGTGCCGAGACCACACAGGCACCAAAGGAGTTACCAGGACGGTCTGAAGGCTCCCTTTACTTGGGTCCAGCTGGGCATCAAGGTGAGGATGCGGGGAAGGGATGGACCAAACCACCTCTTCCTCCCCCCATGCCTAAAGAGAACCCGTGCATCCCCCCCAGGGTATACATGGGGCCCCACCAGAATCTGTGTGTCCAGTGTGGGGATAGCCTCAGCCAGGCTCAGGAGAGCCTCAACCGAGCTCAGCAGAGCCTCAACCGAGCTCAGCAGAGCCTCAATCAAGCTCAGCATATCATTAACCAGCCCCAGAAAGCACAGTGTTCCAGCAGTAAGCTCTACCCCTGTTTGGACTGCGGGAAAAGTTTTGCAGTGAGCTCCCACCTCACCATTCACAAGAGAACCCACACAGGCGAGAAGCCATACGCGTGCAACGACTGCGGGAAAAGGTTCAGCCAGAGCTCAACCCTCGTCCTCCACCGCCGCATCCACACTGGGGAGAAACCCTACAAGTGCACCGATTGTGGGAAGAGCTTTTCCGTGAGTTCCCATCTGACCAAGCACCAGAGAATCCACACGGGAGAGAAGCCTTACGAATGCCAGGTTTGTGGGAAAAGGTTCAGCCAGAGTTCTACTCTCATCTTGCACCAGAGAATCCACACAGGGGAGAGGCCTTATAAATGTGACGAGTGTGGGAAGACCTTCAGCGTCAGCTCCCACCTCACTATCCACCAGAGAATCCACTCTGGGGAGAAGCCGTATCGCTGCATGGAATGTGGGAAAAATTTTCGCCAGAGGTCAGGCCTCAGCACCCATCAGAAAGTCCATATGGTGGCCCTTCAGAGATCTTACAAGTGAAGGTTGGACCCCCTAACCCACCCACGGATTCCCGTCAAAAGTTCCTATTTCACCATTAAAAGCAGACCAACAGGGAGGGAGGAACTGACTACATTTTTTAAAAATCCAGAATTCAGCAACCAGATTTTATAATAGCATTATTTTTTACAAAAAGACTTATGCAAATGTGCACACCTTGCCTTAATCTGCATGTTTTATTGTAGGTCAACTGTGAGAAAGGTGGAATTGATGTTAGACATTTTTTTAAGCAACGGAGACTCTTAAGAGACCCTTAAGAATGGTAGGGATCAGCAGATATGTGGTGGTGCCAGAAAGTGTTGTGAAGTCATAGCTGACTTATGGCAACCCCACGGGGTTTCCAAGGCAAGAGACATTCAGAGATGATTGCCTGCCTCTGCACAATGACCCTGGTATTCCGTGGAGGTCTCCCACCCAAATACTGACCAGGGCCAACCCTGCTTAGCTTCCAAAATCTGATGAGCTCAAGCTAGCAGATGTACAAAGGGCCCCAAACCTACAAACTGCGGTTAACTTCCCAAAAGAAAGTGCAAAAGATCAAATTTACTTGGATGTTACTGTGACTGGACACAGTTTCTTTGCCTCAAAAGGTGCCTTGACAAGCCAACCCTTGGATTGTGACCTTCCAGCCTGTGCTCGACAGCTTCTACAAATCCTGTTCAGTGGAGGGACTTTGGCTGGAGACCAAAAGAGGAGACTGTCATTGTACTTTTTAAGAGCCTGGTGGAGATATTTGGGAGGCTCAGGGCACCATTAACTTGGGGTAGGCGTGTGTAAGGTGAAATGCCATCCCCTCTCCCCCTACTGTGGAGTTAGGGATTTTCTGGATTGCAAGAGCTGATGCTCACGTGTTGCATGAGATCTGGTCATGTTCTCTCCAGAAAGCACTTCTGCTTGGGGATATTGCATTTGCCTAGCAATTAAACCCCAATATATTGTGACTGGGAACACGTCCTTATAACTAGCAATTAAGAGGGCTGTTTGAAATGTCATTGTGTCAGTTTCTTGGGCGGCTATTGGACAGTGTCCATGACATCACTGGTGGCATTTTACTTTTTACGTTCTCCTTTTGAGTGACCCCATCCCCACTGTACCCTCCAACAAGGAAAGTTTTGTGTAACTCAGTGAAGGTGGTGAATACCGGCGACGCTTTCTTCCCCCCACAGCTGTACTCTGCCATTTTGTGCATATTTTTATTTGCCACTCAGTTCTGTTTTGCTATTTTTAATCTTTTTTTTTACAGTAACTGTTGATTATTTTAGAGGTTTTTATGACTGTAACCGACTGCTGGAGTCATGATTTTAAATGGGAAGTGGGATATAAGCGTAATGCATAATTGTAACATTTTTGTCCTCTGCTGAGTGGCACAATGCTTTTTTAAAAAATACGGCAAATGGGCTACTCCTGCACAGCAAGGCTATCTCCACTAGGTTACATGATTGCGACCCCAGGAATCCTATTTGTGCCAAGGAAGCAGGGGAAGAGGCAACCGTAGCATTTCCATCTCTGTTCTTCCATTGGCTCCTTTGCCTGCGCTCCTTCTACATCTGAGACAGTAAGTCCAGTCTCACCTCAGCAGGTGAGAGAGCAGAATGGATCTAAGAACTAGTGGAGGAACAGCTTGGGAGATGCACAATGCAGTCTTCAGCAGAGTTATACCCTATGAAGCCCAAGGGATTGGAGCCAGGCTGTGTTTTCCATCAGCTGAACAGACCTTCCTGCTTCCCCTTTCCACTACAGCCCACAGATCTCCTCAAATTGTTATTTGTGGGGGGTAGAGGACCATGAGGAATGATGTTGGAGGGGGCGGTCTGCAGTGGGAAGAGGGAATCTATAGAAATCTGGATCCAACCCATTGACTTCAGTGGACTTAGAAGTGTGTAATTCTGTTCAGAACGGCACTGGCCGTCACTCTGTCTGCTCTTTTACGCAGGATCTCCCAGTTGGAACTGGCAGGCTTACTTGGTTATGGATGGACAGCATATCTGTTGTTACTGCCACTGGATCTGGGCTAGCAAAGCTCAAGCCCTAAGGGGGAAGTCTATTTTGTTTTCAGTAGTCTAGATGCCTTTAGATTGCCCAGTTACAGAAACCTTTAGTCATTTTAGGTGCTCTTCCTTCCCAGTTTCTCTGATCAGCAGACATTTAGAGTTCATCGTCCACCAATCTCTCATTAAAACCTTACCCTGTAATCCCCGTGGCTTCATTCAAAGTGTATTAAAGTTCAAAGAGGTGCATGTATGTGTCTCTGTGTGGTTATTTTTAATCAGCAGCTGGTGAAGCCATTGCTGTCTTTGTGTCTGGAAAAAAATATGCTAGGCAGGAGAAATGGTAAAGGCTGCCTGGGTGGGAACAACTCTCAAAAACTGGTAGGCACACATTAGAAGGGAATAGAAATATTCTCTGTGGTCCACTGTACTCTCAGGAACATGGCTGCAGTTCAGGCTACCATCTGGCTTTGCATTTCTCCTCTGTTCCCACTGTTTCCAGAGGAAAAAAGCCATACTGGCCTTCCAGTGGAGTGAGTGGCAACCTCCGTGCCAGTTGTACAGTACATTCCTAGGCAGAGATACATCCTTCAAAACCATTTGACTGCAATGAACTTAGAAAAGTGTAACTCTGTATAGGATTGTCCTGTTAATTGTGTGTCTTTGCTTCAAGCACGAAACGTGCTGATTCTGTGAACAGGTTCTTATCAGTGTAGTATCATGCCTGAGCATGGATGGGTATGGCAGTTCCCTTTTCTGGCACCCAAGCATTAATTTCCTACAAAGAGGACCATTAGGAAAATATATCTGATTAGAGGGATAGGCATAGAGGTAGCTGGAGCATCAAGCAGGACGAAATTAAGCTGTTGTTCCATAATCCTTCCTTTTCCATCGCCCGATTGAATACCTGCTCATCGACAATGACGTGCCACTCATCTAACTTACTGAGTTTATGACACATTTATGCTTTAAGGTGTCACACAACTCCTTTTTATAGGCTAAATTGTCTACCTTCCTATTTGCACACTGTCTATCATGATTGGCTAAGTTGCTGTGATGTCATGGAAGGTTTCACAGGTTTTTTTATATCAGTATGATGCTGAAGCTCCTGGTAAAGGAAGGAAGTGAAACTTCAGTTAGGATGGGAGCTCTCAACATGAGAGAAAAAATATGCAGGTACAAAAAAGGGTAGGGGGCATGTGCTATCATTCTGAAATGAGGAGCTGGGACTTTCTGTAATCACACCATAATAATGATTTTTTTTCCCACTCAAAGAATTATTAACATGGAATTCACTGCCACAGGATGTAGCAATGGCTTTAAAAGGGGAGTAGAATAGTTCCTGGAGGAGAGCCTATCAATGGCTATTTAGCCATTAGAACCTCCATATTCATAGGCAGTATACCTCAGAATGACTGGGCTTGGGGTATAGTAATAAGGGGAGGCTTTGGCCACCATGCTATGCCACCATGCTTTGGCCACCTACAAGCAAAGCATGGTGGCCCTCCCAGGGTATCTGATTGGTCATTGTATAAAACAGGATGCTGGACTAGATGGACCATTGGTCTTATCCAGTATGGTGGCTTGTTGAGCACTTATACTCTGCTACTGAGTATTAGGCCCTTCCAATGAGGAAAGGTGTGCTGGGAAGCTACCCCCACCCCTGTGGAATGCCTAAAACAGAGCCCTGTAAACAGCAATGCTGATTGTGTGAACTTAGGCAGATCATGAGAGGGAGGGCAGAAAGGGTTGCTCAGCGGTTAGTTCTTGTGGCCCTCTCTTATATGCCCAGGGAAATGCTGATTGCCACTTTGGGGTCAGGAAGCAATTTTTTTCCAGGCCGGTTTGGCCAGGGATCTTGGAGTTTTGTCATCTTCCGGGCATGGAACAGTGGTCACTGCGGGTGTGGAGGGGGAAGTATTTGTGAATTTCTTGCATTGTGCAGGGGGTTGGACTAGATGACCCTGGAGGTCCCTTCCAACTCTGTGATTCTATGATTCCGTATATGTTTTCTTCTGTCAGATATTGGTGAATATGAGAACATACTGAATCATCCTTATTTCAGCACAATCCATAGGACTTAAAAACAACAACATTTATTTGGCACAAATGCTGAGGCATCTGCACTGACAGTACACTAGAGTTGCCATGGGTCCAGTTTTAGAACTGCACAGGAGAGATTTTGTAAGCCAGTATTGCTTTCCATCCAATTCTGATGGGAGAAGCTGCACCTGGTAGAATTCCCCTTTCCCTGGAGCTCTTAAAGTCACAAGACCCTTTGGATCCAGTTCCACCACCACCACTTTTTAAAAATTTAGTACATTCATACCCCACTGTTCTCCTTGGTTTACATCCTTCTCTTCTTTATCCTCACAACCCGGCGGGGTCGGTTAGGCTGCGAGTGTACGACTGACCCAAAGTCACCCAGCGAGCTTCAGTGGCAGACTAGAGACTCTAACTTGAGCCTCCCAAATGAAGTATGATCACTCTAACCCACTACATCCCACCAGCTCTCCGCCTTGTTTAAACTAATTTAACTGACATAGCTCTCATTAATGAAGGTGCAGTGATAAAAAAAAGAATCTACACCAGTTGGTTTTCAGCCTGCCATGAAGCCCAGAACTCTAAAGTGACATGAACCCTAACAGCAGAGCCCTTCCTTCAAACAAGGAAATGTAGTTCCTGGCACTAAGACAGTTTTCTGGTAGAAAGGGGTTAAAACCATGGAGCAATGCACGCCTTTTCCTTGCATGTGGCCCAGAGCGGCTGCACAGTGGCAAGCCCGGGCAACAGATGTCTCTATTCCTTTCTCCGCTCCCCTGCCGCCCGTCCCTCCTCCCGTCATCACCATGCCTCCATCCCTTTCTTGAGCGGGATCCAGGGCCGGGTGCCCCCTGCTGCTGGAGCAGGGGGGTGCCACTTCAGCCCAGCTTTGAGCAGAGGGTGAGGTTGGAAGGGAAGCTTCTGGAGGGTGCCTTGCTCAAGTGGAAGATGGCAAAGACGTGAAAGGTGGGCAGGGAAGCTGTCCCCATTCTGCATGTGTATGTGTGGGCTGGGCATCTCCTCTGCACTCTAAGGGGACAGGGGGGGGAGGTGCACGCATGTCTATGCATAGGCAGCGCACAATGAGGAACTGAGTCCAGACTTCCACCCTCTCCAGCTGTGATTATTCAATGCAGAGAGCTCCTGGTTTTCCCAGCATTCCCCATGAACTGGCAGCTGTTTTCACAGCCTTTGCTCAATCTTCTGAGCAAGTGCAGAGTACTACATTTTTTTCTCTCATCACCAGGTGTTGCCAACTCCAGCTTGGTAAATAGATCTGGGGCAGTGCCTGGGGAAGGGAACTCAGTGGGGAGAAGAAGAGATTAGTTTTATATCCTGCCCATCTCAGAGTCGCTTACAATCTCCTTTCCCTCCCCACAACAGTCACCCGGTGAGGTAGGTGGGGCTGAGAGAGTTCTTGAGAGAACTGCTTTTGAGGCAACAGCTCTGAAAGAACTTGTGACTGACCCAAGATCACACCAGTGGCTGCATGTGGAAGAGTGGGGAATCAAACCCAGTTCTCCTAGAGTCCACACTCTTAACCCCTACACCAAACTGGCTCTCAGTTTGTGATGCCATAGACTCCATTCTCTGAAGCTGCTGTTTCCTCTGCATGAACAGAACTCTGTAGCCTGGAGATCAGCTGTAATTCTGGGAGAACTTCAGGCCCAGCCTCGAGGTTGGTAATGTCACCGAGTATCCGCGGGTACCTGGCAGTACACTGTGGGAAGAAGGGGCGAGGTAACGTCAAAACAGGTATATGAATCCTGTACCTCTCCCATTAGAAATTAAAAACTCAGTAGGGCTCTTCCCCCACCTGAGATGTGGGGCCCCCTTCTGTCAGGATGGGGTGGAAACCCTCATCTCCACTCAGTAATGTCCTGAAGCCACTCATCCAAAATCTCATACCTTTTATGTCTTTATGATATGAAAGACCATTTGACAGAGATCCCTTAATCTTTGTTAGTCATCCTGTTAGCCTCCTCCCCCTTCTAAGATAGATAGATAGGTAGGTAGGTAAGTAGGTAGGTAGACAGATATGTCTGGATGAAGCAGGGATTCTCCTCTCTGTAAGTGATTTAGTGGAACCAGCGAACAGGAGTTTTTGTGTTGTTCGTTTTTTGCCGTCAAGTCACAACCGACCTATGGCGACCCCATAGGGTTTTCAAGGCAAGAGTAGTTCAGAGGTGGCTTGCCATTGTGTCATGACCCTGGTATTCCTTGGTGGCCTCCCATCCAGATACTAGACAACCTTGCTTAGCTTCTGAGATCTGATGAGATCAGGCTAGCCTGGGCTATCCAGGTAAGGGAATAAGAGTTACTGCAGATTAAGTTACTCCCCAAGCACAGAGGTATTATTTTGTATATGTGATGTCTGTTGCTCCCATTTAGTAGGAAATACCTCTCTCAAAATTCAAGATGTATGAGAGATGACAATGGTTGGTAACTGATGAAAGAGAGAGACACCATGCACAAGCTCAGAGGGGCCGTTGTTGATATATCTCTCCTCAGGTTCCAAAAATCTTTGTTGAAAAGAGTGCTTTTTGATACAATAGAAGGTGCTCCACAGGCCCAGAGAGCCTCACAAAACAGAATCTTTATAGTACACAGAATCTCCCCACAGTGCCTTTTCCCAGTACTGGTTTCCTTCCCCTGCCAAGAGTTAAACTTCTAGCAGCCTTCCATCAACTTATGGTTCTGCAAATTTAGTCCTCAGTTGGAACAATGGGGCATACAGCCTGAAAAGGATATTTCTGGTATCTGAAATGTCAGCTGTGATGACAACCAATGGGATAACCCTTACTGATATGCCTTGCATGGAAGCTTCCAGAAGCACCCAGCTGGTGGCTGTGGTACCAGGCTAGCCAGTCATTGGTCTGATCCAGCGATGCAGTTCTTATGTTTTTAGGAGGTATGAGACAACAAATGTTTTCCCCAGCTTAAAAACTTGAGAAATCAAGGCTGTGGCCACACATGCCAGATAACGCGGGGGGGAGGGGAGGCTATTTGCATCGTCCCGATTTGACCCACCACTACGTGATCAGACGCAATAGCGGTGAACCAGTGTTTTTTTTTTGTCGGTGCGTGTTTTTGGCACACTTCAACGAGGGAGCATGGAGGGAACAGGAGCACGCTGGAGCGCTCACATGGGAAACTTCATCTGTGGGCCATCGCAAACCCCTTTGATAGTGCACTTTCGCTGGTAGTTTTTAACTGTGCTTCTTCGGCAGTAAGAAACGGGTCGGCGACGGGTGCGGGACGCTTGCCAGATGTTCCCCTGTGATCGCGCTAGTAAAATCTGCCCGACATTTGTGCCTATCCCACAGCTACTTCTCCATGTGATCGGGACCGAAGAGTTCTTTATGGCTGACATTTAAATTGGTGTGAGGTAGAGAGGAGATAGGATTGCCAGCTCTGGGGAATACCTAGAGATTTGGGGGGTGGAGCTTGAAGAGGGTGGGGTTTGGGGAGGGGAGGGATGGGGTATGATGCTATAGAGTTCATGTTCCAAAGCTGCCATTTTCTCCAGGTGAGATGACCTTTGTTGCCTGGAGATCAGTTGTAATAGCAGGAGATCTCCAGCTGCCACCTGGAGGCTGGCAACCCTAAGAGGGGGAAAGGCCAGTATGGGATATTGTTGAGGTCTGGAATGAGATGACGTATTTTTCATATTGCATTGATTTGATGTGAAATCAGACTCTTAGAACTTGGGTAGGATCATACTTCACAAAAAGGTGATGAACCCACTAGACACACTCTGTATTCTTATCTCCCTCTCAGGCAAGACCTCATGTGTTTCAGGCGATGCAGGACTTTGGTCTTAAGATGGATGTCATGCAGAAAAAGTATGAGGCCCTCAGTTCTCTGGGTAAGACCATCTGGCTCTGGGTGTTCTGAACTTGTGAATCTCTTACGAAGGAACTTGTAAATCTCTTATGAAATCAGCCATAGATATCAGAGCGCAGCTGCTATGGAGCTGTGTCTCAAAGAAAGACTTTCGCACCCACATCTGAAATGGGAAAGAAGGTAAGACTTCTAGATGGTAGCCCCCCCTCCCTGGGAGGGTTTGAAAGAAGCTAATTTCCAGAAATATTATTTAAAACAAAAACTTCCTGTCATTTCACGTACTCCCAATATTACATGCTTGGACCCAGTCCCCATGGCAGCTGTTTTGTAACCGGTCCCACCTCCTCTCACATGGCAGCCATTTTGTTATGGTGCCTACTACCTGTTCTCAGGATTCTACAAGTTTCCACAGGCTCAACACTTTGTCAGATATGTAAGGTGTAACATTCAGTAGGCAGAATATAAAGAGGTGGAAACAAAAGTGTGTCTGTGTGTGGGGAATAGTCATGCTGAGGGGCTATGGTTCAGTGGCAGAGCATCTGTTAGGTCTTATAGAGGGTTCCAGGTTCAATCCCTGGCATCCCCAGTTAAGAAGATCTGGTAATAGGTGATGTCAAAGACCTCTACCTGAAGCCCTGAAGAGCAGTTGCTAATTTTAGATAACACTAACGTTGACGGACTGATGGTTTTATTCAATATAAGGTAGCTTCATCTTCTTGAGGTGGTAGAATGTTATTACCAGGCAAGGCCAAGAGGCCCAGCAATCCAAGAGATATTTACAGTAAAATCCTAAATAGAGTTACACCCTTTTAAGTCCACTGAAGTCTGTTTAGGATGACACTGTATGTTGTTTAAGTATTAGTTTGCCAGTCTTTACAAACTGCTTGAGGCGCCTCACAATTTGTTAAAAGAATAGATCATAACATCTTTGAAATGTTAACAACATGAACACCCTTTGAACATCCACAAAAGAAGCAGGTAGATTAAATGAAGGCACAAAAAAGAAAAGACTCAGCAAAATGTACAAGCAAAGAAAAAGGTCTTCCCTTAAGGTTAGCAATCAAATAGCTCAGAAAATTGCTATGGGGAAGGCATTCCACAGTTGAGGAGGCACCACAGAAAAGCCCCCACCTTTGGTTAGCACCCTCTTTACCTCAGAAGATCAGGGCCTCTGATGCTGGTCTTAAATGATGGGCAGGTTGTAGGGTTGCCAGGTCTGGGCTGGAAAATACCTGGAGACTTTGGGGGTGGATCAGGGAGTGGGCAGGGTTTGGGGAGGGGAGGGGCCTCAGCATGGTACAATGCCACAGAGTCCACCATTCAAAGCAGCCACTTTCTCCAGGGGAGCTGATCTCTGTCAGCTGGAGATCAGTTGTAAAAGCAGGAGATCTCCAGGCCCCACCTGGAGGCAGGCAACCCTAGCTGGTTGATCCTTGTAGTATTTTGAGAATCCTGGCTCCAGACCATTTAAGGCTTTAACAGGGCAGAACACAAAAATAAATTCAGTCACAAAAATTGAAGAGCAGTGGTGACCCACCTGGTAATGAATAGTATACATGAACTTGGTGTAGTGGTTAAGAGCAGTGGACTCCAATCTGGAGAACTGGGTTTGATTTCCCAGTCCTCCACATGAAGCCAGCAGCGTGACCTTGAGTCAGTCACAGCTCTCTCAGAGCTCTCTCACCTCACGTAACTTACAGGGTGTCTGTTGTGGGGAGAGGAAGGAAAGGCAATTGTAAGCCACTCTGACTCCTTCAGGTAGTGAAGAGCAAGGCGTAAAAACCAACTCTTCTTATTCTTCTAAAGAGGAAGAATTTCCTTCAACAGTGAGGGACCTACTCATAGTCTCTATTCTGACAGTTTGATCGTCTCAGATCTGCTGGTGAATTTCAGTATTTATGTTTGGTTAAGCCTTGAAGTTGAGACTAGCTTACAAAATATTTTACAAGATGACCTGCCCACACATACTAGTCTTTGTGGCACGTTGATGGCTACAAATAAGTGGTGATTGGGTGCATTTTTCTTTCCACTGGTGAAAGTATCTCTGCCTGGCTGCCAGAAGATACTTCCTGTTTGTCAAAGGTTGCCAGATGGCTGTGTACAGACCTATTCTACTGTAACTCTAGAGATAAGTGAACCTTCTGCATTTGTGTGAGTAATTTACATGTCCTGTCCCTAATTTGAATGTCCTGTTACTGCTTCCTCAGTTGAGATATGCTGTTAATATTATCTGAACAGATAACAGGAAGGAATGTGAGGAGGAATCCACCGTTGCCAAAAAGATGTTGCTACAAGACAAACCTGAAGGGAATAAGCCACAGAGCCATGTTGTAGAACTGAGCCATGGTAGGCTGGGAGTTAGAGACCCCTCACTGACTGTGCCCGTGAAACCCGTCCCCATACTCACCAACAAAGGCCAGAAGCCATACAAGTGTATGGAGTGCGGGAAAGGGTTTGGCCAGAGTTCGCACCTGATGCGCCACTTGGGGACACACTCAGGAGAAAAGCCTTACCGGTGTGGGGACTGCCCTAAGGCCTTCACACAGCTCTCCAACCTGCGACAGCACCAGCGCATGCACACCGGGGAGCGCCCCTACACTTGTGACTGCTGCGGCAAGCGCTTCTCCTGGAGTTCCAACCTGGCTCAGCACCGGCGCCTCCATACTGGCCAGAAGCCTTATGCTTGCATCCAGTGCGGCAAGCATTTTTGCGAAAGTGCTCGGCTCCTGGAGCATCAGCGCACCCACACAGGTGAACGTCCTTATGCCTGCCCATGGTGTCAGAAACGTTTCAGCCGTAGCTCCCATCTTGCCCGCCACCAGCACCTCCACACTGCTGCCACTGGAGTGGAGGAAGAGGAGGAGGACCGGCAGCTTTATCCTCGGACAACCATGCCCGCTGTTGCTAGACTCTGTGTTCCATTTCAGGGAATGTACAGCCAGGGCGCATCTGTGGGTATACAGAAAGTACCCTAACCATCACCATAACCATGCCATGTGTGAGAGAAATCTGCCTTATGTTCTGCTGTTGCACATGGTGCCAGGAGTAGACCACAGGGAAGAGCTGTGGGTTGACTCTAGCGATTGCTACTCCTCAGATAACCAGTAGAAGAAATTCCTCCCATTGCAGCGAATACTATGGCATGTGCTCTGGCCAGGGCTGGTCCAGCCAAGAAGCCAGCTAGGCAACTGCATGGGTGCCCGAAGCCCAGTGGCTCCTGCCACAGTTATGGTAAATGTGCCGCTTAGATCGTGAGTGTGTGGGGCCAGAGAGAACAGTAAATTTTAATTTGTGTAGGGCAGCAAGCAACAAACAAACAAGCCCCCCAGCTTCCAGGTCTCTGTCTCACTGTCCAGGGGGAGTAATGTGGTAATGCAGAATGGACTGTATCTCTGAGGATCTAAAGCCTAGTTCTTGCTGGAGTGCTAAACTTGTCTCTTGGATGTAGAATCATAGAATCATAGAGCTGGGAAGGGGCCATATAGGATCATACAGCCTAAAGCATCCCTGACAAGTGTTTGTCCAGCCGCTGCTTGAAGACTGCCAGTGAGGGCGTTCACCGCCTCCCTAGCCAGCGGATTCCACTGCTGAACTACTCTTACTGGAAAAAAAAATAAATCCTAATATCCAGCTGGTACCTTTCCACTCGTAATTTAAACAAATTATTGCAAGTCCTCTCTTCTGCTGTCAACAGGAACAGCTCCCTTCTGCCCTCTAAGAGACAACCTTTCAGATGCTTTAAGAGAGCACTTCAGACGGCAAGTGAGGCTCCATTTACGAAAGATCCTCCAGATAATAACGTTCCCTTGTGTAGGAAACAAGCGTGGGGGCAGAGGACACAGCCAGGCTATAACCATTTTCATTGACATTTAATATGTGGAAGATATGGGGAAGGACTGAGTAATGTGGGTCTACACATGGAAGTCTCAAGCGGTACAACCCAGACACAGGTTTGCTTCTCTCAGTGATGATCAAACTATACAGGATGCTGGAGTGCCATGACTGGAACACTAGACATGTTAACAGGCCGAATCCTACCATTCTGCTTAGCAAAGTTGGAAGCCTTCCTCCAGCCTATAGAGCCTTCATCTAACTTAACTGGTTCTTCTTCCACAGGAAGAGAGCCAGTTTGGTGTAGTGGTTGAGAGTGGTGTATTCTCATCTGGAGAACCGGGTTCGATTCCCCACTTCTTCACATGCAGCCAGATGGGTGATCTTGGGTCAGTCACAGAGCTGTTCTCCCAAGAGCAGTTCTCTCAGAGCTCTCTCAGCCCCACCTGCCTCCAGGGGATCTGTTGTGGGGAGAGGAAGGGAAAGAGATTGTAAGCCATTCTGAGAGTCTGAGTGAAGGGCAGGGTATAAATCCAACACCCTCCTCCTCCTCTAATTTTGCTTAGTGGAGTGATAGGATTCAGTCCACTGAGTCCTAAAAAGCAGATCTGTTTCTTCTATTGAAATTAGTTCCCTTGGTCAGCTTTAAGGTCTTATAGAAAAGACCGAGTTGCATCTTTCCCCCCCTTTCTGCTGGGCCTTAAAGTAACCTGGGTCGGGGTGGGGAGCCATTTTTAATCAGAGAAAGGGGGAGGGGGACATTGTATGGGCTGCCAATTTTAAGCACCATGTGTAGTCTGACTTGGAGAACCAGGCCACCGGTGAGACACGTTAAGTCTAAATACTTAGAAGAATCTATTTCGGGTCAGGTCTTTGATACTGTAACAAGAATGTCCAAGACCATAAGATGAGCCCCACCGGATAAGACCAGCGACCCATCCAGTCCAGCATCCTGTCTCACACAGTGGCCAACCAGTTATTGGAAAGCCAAAGACAGGGCACAGAGGCTGAGGTCTTCCCCGATGTTGCCACTGGTATGCAGAGTCAGGCTGCATACGGATATAACCCTGAAAGAATTTCTGACAGCAAGGTTTTCTGCTGCATTGCAAGCTGAGCTCATGCTCAGCATTGTGGTTCGCGTTACAAGATTACACAGCAAGAAGTGAAATTGCAGGCCCTGTCCTGAATAGCCCAGGCAATCCCTATCTCATCAGATCTCCCAAGCTAAGCAGGGCTGCCCCTGGCAAGTACTTGGAAATGCGACTTCCAAGGAATGCCAGAGATGGGACACAGAGGCAGGTTGATCAAGCCTCCTCTCTGAAAAATGTCCAAGCTCCCAGTAGGGGTCACCAGAAGTCAACTATGACTTCCAGACAAGCACACAAAAACATACATAAAATACATATTAACCCCCCCCCTTTTTTTTTAGAAAAAAAAGCTGCATTCCAGATGAGCCCCCTTTCTTTTGGACAGTGTATCATTATATATATGACTGCTTTGAACACTGTAGATTGGTCGATGTTGGATCCATTACCCAATGCATGTCCTGCTCCGGGAGAACTTCCCTGTTCATTTTTTAGCACACTGAAAATCTGCGTGACCCGGATTTTCTTTTTTAAAAAATAATCAGCTTGGAAAAACAAATCGATTCATAGATCAGATAAACAGTCCCTGCCACTTATTCCACGCACATTTGTGTGTGCCCTTATAAGAGAACACTTACATGGCTGTGGCGTTAAACCTAACTGTGCACTGTAAGTATGGCCTGTAGTAATCTATGCCCATGCAACTACAGGTGACAGATGATAGACATTGCAAGGGTCTTGTTAATTCTACAACAAGTAGACAATTATGGAGAAGGGAAAGAATTGAAATGAAAAAAAAATCCTTCTTTCCCTGGTGGTCTCACAACAGGAATGTTGATCTAAGCACTCGTATCTATCCAGGTAGGATTTTTAAGCACAGCCCACATGTTGACTTTGAGATTGTTAATAAGAGTTAGCCTTTCCCCTCCCACCATTTTCTCACAGAAGCCCTGTTTTCGACATTGCAAACTGCTCATCTCAAATCACAGGATGTGCACACCTTGATCAGTGTAGGATTCAGTTTGCAGGTTGGTCCTGGGGGATGACATCATCACCCAGCATCCATTTTGAAATTAAACACCATCCAAAGTTGTAAAATTTGCATATATTTTATATATAATTTATATATAATTTCCAAATTTTCTAACAAACAAATCACAAACAAAGTTTGCATATCTTGATCAGGAAAAGATGGATCCACTGTCACCTAACCTGTGCTCATTTTGCTGCTCTTTTTCTCAGGTAAGTTTGCTGTGAATTTGGAGCTACAGGCTGTGGAGAAAACAATCTGTTGCAACCCCATTCCAGAGTTGTTGGGGATGCATTTGTCTTGGAAAGTAGTCTGTAGAGTTTGAATTAGACCTCTAAAGGACATCATAGCCATTCACTGATGTCTGGTCACCTAACAGCTCCCTCCTTTGACACAGAATTGGCATTCTGGATTTCAGGGACAGCAGGAAAGCCCGTCTCTCCCTGTTGCCTTCTTCTTTGGTGCTGAAAGCCAGTTTGGTGTAGTGGTTAAGTGCACGGACTCTTATCTGGGAGAACCGGGTTTGATTCCCCACTCCTCCACTTGCACCTGCTGATGTGACCTTGGGTCAGTCACAAGCTCTGGCACAGCTGTTCTATCAAGGACAGTTTCTGTCAGAAGTTCTCTCAGCCCCACCTACCTCTCAGGGTGTCTGTTGTGGGGAGGGGAAGGGAAAGGAGTTTGTAAGCCGCTCTGAGACGCCTTTGGGCAGTGAAGGGCGGGGTATAAATCCAAACTCTTCTTCTTCGCCCAGATTTGGGGGAGGCATTGGTATTTTGCATGATAACCTTCAAAGGTGTTAGAATGCCTCAGTAAGGGTGTAGATGAGGTGGAGAAGTCTATGCAGTGTATCCAAAATGTATTTATTATTATTAAAATATTGTAAATCAGACTTAGTTTAAACAGAGCTTTGGACAAGGACATAGTAGTTGTTTAAATTATAACCTAAACAATAAATAGGTTTAAATACAAAGAGCCTCAAGATTCAGCTTGCCGATCAGTCTTGGGTTTCTCAGCGTGAATGAAGATGTTCCAACGGAACTGGTGATAGATGGACCTCTCCTACTTTCATGAAGATCGCTTCCTGTGGCACTCCCAGGGTAGGACATGTGGGTAGGACAGCCAGCCTTTGGCCCCAATACTTGGGTTTGGGGGCTCGTTCCCAGGGCCACAGGTTGAAATCTCAGGGCAGTCTGGTAGCCTGCACACCAGATAACTTTGTTGAAGTTTTGAGCACATTGCCTATCTGCAGTAACTCCTGCATGTGGAAATGGGAGGTGGTAATCTGGCACTAAATTTCACCGATATCAGGTAGGATCCAGCCAGGAGTTTTTTTTGCTCAGTCTTGGGATATTGACTTCCTTAATATATCACTCATATGACTTGCAGGTTCCGTTATCCCCCAAGATTGCCTTTATGGGTAGCCAAAGCAAACTCTTCCTCTCTTTGTCATCAGGGGAAAAGTTGGTTGATTCCTACTCACCTTTTGATACAAGTCTTAGGTATGTGTAAAAGTACTGCTGCTAGTGCAGCTGTTCCATGTGACATCACCATGCCCCACCCCATAACATCACTAGGCTCCACCCTATGACTCTCAGGGTTTGGGATCCTGGGGCCCTGGCCACTCTTATCTGTGGATGGATACAGGCCTAATCCAAAGGTTTGTTTTTGAAAGACAGTGGGATCAAACTAATAGAGGACGCTTGCTAATGTTATAAAGAATGGAATGAAACATCTGATTTAAACCCAGAATGCATTAAGTGGCAGATAAATAGCAAACAAAAAAACAACACCCCAAACCACAGAAATTCAAACACAGATGAGAAAACTTGAGTTAAGTCAGTCTGTGTGAAACTTAGTTATTGGCTACAGATGCTCAAACTTCTCTTGAAGGGAGTAAGAAGAGTCAGTAAGAAGAGTCATGTCCCAAGCAATGCTCCCTCTAAGCTGTGAGCAAAAATTCTACTTTATGAGCTACTGGGATTAACGTAAGTGAGCGATTTGGCTACTGCATAAATTAGTTTGCTCTGGAGTCACCCTTCCTTAGCTAAGACAAAAATATGTGAGCCGGAGCCTAAAAAACGGTGAGCTAGCTCACACTAACTCACCTTAGAGGGAACACTGCCAAGCTGTCATCTGAAGGCCCAGGGATACAGTCACTTCACTGAACCTCCAGGTTTGGGCAATGCCAGGATGAGCTGTTGTGTGGAAAACCTCTGAATATTACGATATTCAAGAAAGATACAAGAAATGGTCTGTGAGGGTCCTTAAGTGAGTGAAGCCTGACTGTAGAGGAAATTGCCCATCTGCCATCCCCGACTGTGTCATCAAGCAATCCCTTGTGAGGAAGGATCTTTCAGGCTGTAAAATATAACAATTGGAGTTGGGGCCAGAAAGCAAAACCGTACACTGAGCTTTCCCATGTCAAGCCAAGTATAATTCACTTGTGCCTCCTGGATGGTTCATGGAAAAGTTGGCTCATCTCTCTGAACTTTATGTCTGAGGCCAAGGGTGCTGAAACAAGTTAGATTAATACCTTTTAAGATGGATGGATGGATGGGCTTCCGGTCGGAGTTAAAATGGCGAATTGACACACTTTGCGATTTGTGCAAGGTGCACAGCAATATCTGACGACAGTCTGGGCTCTACCTGGCCCAGCGCAGCACTCCCCAGACGGGGGGTGGCAAGCAAGCAGTGAAGCCTGAGGGGGAGTTGAGATCGGTGTGGATAAGCTTCGAAGGAAGCTTGTTTACACTTTGATCTCCTTCCGCGGAGAGGGCAGTTGCTAATCAGCACTACAGATACCAGCTGGGCTGAGAATTCAGCATAAATTCGTCATCTACCGACCTCTTTAACATCAAGATTAACATTGATTACAGAAGAAGCACTGCGAAACCCCGAGATTACAAGCAAGGTAACAAAAGAACAATTGCTTACCGGTTTAAAGAAGAACGCGAAATTGAAACATACGGATAAGCGTAGAAACCTTTAATGAACTATTCCGCTTGATTTAAAAGTTAAAAGAAAGCTTTCCTTTAGAGAAAACGGCCGAAAATTGACTTTGTTTTGCATTCCTGTGGTCAGCTAAGTCTAAACTTTGCATAGCAGAAACAAAACTGACTGTGACTCTATGATACAGGAAGTAGACTAGAGTGGATGTTTTTCGAAGTCGCTGTACCGGAAGTAGACGGTTGTTTTAGTGTGTGACACCACCACCACCAGAAGTTGGATTATAGTGACGGACAGACAAACAGGAAGTTCGGAAAGAGCCTACTCTAGCCAGAAAACCATAGAGAAATTGCGCCCGACATTTTGAGGAGGACTAAATTTTAAAAAGTTATTTTTAAGCCGAAAAAGCATTGGAAGAAGTTACAAAGGTGGCGATTTGGCTTGAAGATTGCTAATATAAAGATTGATTAGCCCGGAAGTCGCTTTCAAGACGGATTTGAGGTCAAGACCAAGAGCTGCCTCATCACCCAGCCCAAGAATGACTGCAAAGGAAAAAAAAGAGTGGCAGGCTGCTATGGAAGCAATGGAAAAACGGATGACTGAAGTGGTGCAGAGTTTGGGAAAGCAAATAGAATCACAGCTGCAACAACAGCTGCAACAACAGCTGCAAATACAATTGGAGCAAATAGAACAAGTACAAGTCCAAGTACAGAAAAAAAATATGGAAGAATTAAAAGAACTGGTACTAACAGAAGTGGCAGGGATAAAAAAAGATACGGAGGACGTTAAAAAAGAGGTTAAAAGTCTGGTGACAAAATCAGAAGAAATGGAACAGAAAGTTAAAAGAACCTTGTCAGAAAATACAAGATTGGAGTCCATGATGGAATATAGGGCTACTCAGAATCATCTGAGATTGAGAGGAATAGAAGAGGAGGAAGACCAGGACTTACGGGCCCTAGTAATTAATACACTGACAACTTACATAGGGGAAGATGTTGGAGACTTGGATCCAGACTTTGACCTGATTTATAGAGTAAACTCAGCTTATGCCAAGAGAAAGCAATTACCCAGAGATGTGATTGTTCAATTTGTGACTACAAAAATGAAGGAAGACGTTTTCAAGAAGCAATTTACACAACCGTTGGAAATTAATGGAAAAAAATAATAATTCTGAGAGAAATTCCGAGATCGATCTTACAAGACAGAAAGAAATTCAAGAAATTAACAGACAGATTAAAAGAAATGAGTATCAGGTTTAGATGGGAGATTCCATATGGATTATCATTTGTTTACAATTCGGTGAGATTTACCCTCAAAACGGAAGGAGATATATACAGATTTAAAGAGAACAACTTTGATGACTTTAAAGACATTTAATTCAAAACAACTATGGATTACAAATTTTTATCTTGGAATGTAAATGGACTAAATTCACCAAACAAAAGAAGATTAGTGAGTCATTGGCTAGAGAAACAAAAATGTAACATAATTTGTCTACAAGAAACACATATCAGAAAACAAGATAATAAATATTTGATTAATAAAAAATTGGGAGAAGAATTTCATTCCTCAGCAATTAATAAGAAAAAAGGAACAGTGATATACATTGCAAAAGAATTGGAACCTAAACAAATCTTCTCAGACAAAGAAGGAAGATATGTTGGCGTGGAAATAACGATGAATAGAAAAAAGACATTGCTTGTAAATATATATGCACCCAATGGTGCGAAAGAGACTTTTTTTAAAGATTTGACTAAAGAGTTGGACTGTCTAAATTATGATCAAATAGTCCTTGCAGGAGACTTTAATGGTACAGTGAATAATGTATTGGACAGAAAATCCAAAGCAACTGGAGAGACGGTTGGAAAGTTGCCCCAAAAAATTTTTCAGCTAATGAAGCAAGAGAAACTAGAGGATGTTTGGAGGAAGTGGAACCCCAAGACAAGGGATTATACGTTTTATTCTAACAGACATGACTCCTTTTCCAGAATTGATATGATTTGGATGTCAGAGGAGATGGCGCAAAAAACCTATAAAATACAAATTTTACCGAAAACTAATTCAGACCACAACCCCTTAACTTTGGATATCTAAAGAAAAGCCCAAACAATTATATTGGAGAATTAATGAGGACTTATTGGATCAAAAATTAATTAATGAAACTTTGGAAAAAGAGACAAAAAGCTTCTTTGAACTGAATTTAAACAAAGGTACGGATATACAAGTTGTATGGGATACATACAAAGCGGTAATGAGAGGCTTGCTTATCTCTCTGAACTCTAAGGATAAAAAACAAAGGATGCAACAACAAAAGGACCTACATGAAAAAATTTGACAAAAGGAAAAGGAACTAAAGAAAAGACCAGGGAAGAAAAAGATTACTAAAGAGATCCACTTTCTACAGGATCAACTGAATGTTCTACTCAACAGAGAATTATACTGGAACCTGAAGAAACTACAGCAAAAAGCATTTGAGGGTGCAAATAAACCAGGAAAATTTTTATCGTGGCAATTGAAAAATAAAAAAGAAAGGAATTTTATAAATAAGATTACCGAAGATGGAAAGGATGTTATGAATTTGAATGGCATAAAAAGAGTCTTCTTTAAATACTACGCCAAACTGTTTAAAAAGAAAGGAATTGATCAACAGAAGATTAAGAAATACTTGGAGACTACTGAAGTTCCAGAGCTGGGAAAACAAATTAAAGAGTTATTAAATGGTTTAGTAACGAAGGAAGAAGTCACAATGGCGATAGAAGATGCAAAGTTGGGAAAAGCTCCAGGTCCAGATGGCTTTACTGCAAAGTTCTACAAGAAATTTAAAGAGGAGCTAACCCCTATCTTAGTACTTCTGTCGAATGAGATAAGAAAGACTAAACGGATCCCAGATTCATGGAAAGAAGCAAATATTTCATTGATACCCAAAGAAGGTTTGGATTTAACTCATGTCAAGAATTATAGACCAATATCGCTATTAAATAATGATTATAAATTATTTGCAAAAATAATTTCGGAAAGACTGAAAAAACATCTGAAAGATACTATAGCGGAAGAACAAGCTGGTTTCTTACCAAATAGACAAATCAGAGACAATTTAAGAGTGGTGATTGATGCAATTGAATATTATGACAAACATCCAGAAAAAGAAGTTGGATTCCTCTTCCTTGATGCGGAAAAAGCTTTTGATAATTTAAACTGGGAATTTATGCTGCAAGTTATTGAAAAAATGGATATAGGACAGTCTTTTTTAAACATGATTGTGGCAATTTATTCAGAACAAAAAGCGACTTTGAATATAAACAAAGAAAGAACGGATTTCTTCCAAGTCCAAAAGGGAACACGTCAAGGTTGCCCGCTATCCCCGTTGCTGTTTATTTGGATATTGGAAATATTATTGACAGCGATAAGAAAAGATAACAGCATTGAAGGACTTACAGTGAAAGGTTTTGCATATAAATACAGGGCATTTGCAGACGATGTAATGTTTATGATTCAGGATCCAATTGAGAAAATACCACAATTGATGGAAAAAATTGAAGAATTTGGTTCAGTTGCGGGATTCTATGTTAATAAAAGTAAAACCAAGGTGATGTGCAAAAATATGACGAAGCAAAGGCAAACAGAACTACAAGAGAAAATTCAATGTGAAGTAGTTACAAAGACTAAATATTTAGGAATTGAATTAACCATGAAAAATATTGATCTGTTTAAAAATAATTATGAAAAGGTGTGGTACAAGATTCAGCAAGACATGAAGAAATGGGACACGTTGAATTTATCACTATTGGGAAGAATCGCAACTGTAAAAATGAATGTCTTACCGCGTTTGATGTTCTTATTTCAGACTATTCCAATATTAAAACAAAGGAAAGTATTGGATACGTGGCAGAAAGAATTATCCAAATTTGTATGGGCAGGAAGAAAACCAAGGATTAAAATGAAAATTTTATGTGATGCAAAGGAAAGAGGAGGTCTACAATTACCAAATCTATTATGATGCCGTCTGTTTAACATGGTTGGAACAGTGGATTAATCTTGAGAATAAGAAGTTATTGGCTTTAGAAGGGCATGACAACAAGTTTGGATGGCACGCATACTTATGGTATGGAAAAGTAAAAATGGACAAATTCTTCAAACACCACTTTATAAGACAATCACTGTTCGAGACTTGGATGAGATATAGAAAATTCTTCTCAGAAGAAAGACCACTTTGGATAGTACCAGCAGAAGTGATCAATCCATATTCAAGGAATCAAGGGTTAGATTGGCTACCTTATAAAAGTCTTTTAAAATTAGAAGGGAAAAACTTTGTGTTAAAAGACAGATTTGATGTGGAATTTGAATATGATTGGTTGAAATATAGACAGATTCATGACTTATTTAAGACCGATAAAAGAGAACATGGTTTTAGAGAAAATAATATGGAAATTGAAACTGTATGGCTTGAAAAGGGGAAAAAAATGATTTCTAAACTGTACAAGGTTTTATTGAAATGGTATACTGAGGATGAAATTGTAAAAGAGCAAATGATAAAATGGGCGGTAAATGTTAATAACGAGATATTAATGTCATCTTGGGAATATTTGTGGAAAAGGTCAATGAAAATTTCAACTTGTGTAAATGTTAAAGAGAATTGTTATAAAATGATGTACAGATGGTATATGACGCCTAAAAAAATTGCTATTATAAATGAAAGTATGTCTAACAAATGTTGGAAATGTAAGAAACATGAAGGGTCTTTTTACCATATGTGGTGGACATGCGATAAAGCAGTATGTTATTGGACTAAGATCCACAATGAGATACAAAAAATTCTGAAATGTACTTTTAAGAAAGACCCACAGATGTTATTGCTAGGTCTTAAAATGGAAGAAATAAATGTAGCCAAGAGAACATTATTATGGTACTTGATTACAGCAGCTAGACTGACTTTTGCTCAATGTTGGAAACAAGATAAAGTACCTGAAACATGGGAATGGATTAAGAAGACGTTGTTTATGGCAGAAATGGACAAACTAACAAGAAAGTTAAACAACGAAGAAGATGAAACTTTTTTTGAAGACTGGAAAGACTTTCAAGAATATCTGTTGAAAAACTGGGATATTAAACGTGGTTTGATTTGTTTTGATAGTTATTAAGAAGAAAATGAAAGAGAGTTAGTTTTCTGAATTGTTACCGTTAGTAAGAGAATATAAGTTTAGAAGTAATTGTAATAGAATAAGAGAGACATTAATGGGGTTGGAGCAGTGCGGGAAGCCTTGTTTGGGGGGAGAGGGAGAAAGAAAAATGGATATGTAGTGATTTGTTTAAATTGTATGAACATGTGATATATCCAATAAAAAACTGTATTAAAAAAAAAAGATGGATGGATGGATGGATGGATGGATGGATGGATGGAGTGAGTCTAGGTGCCACCAATCCTTTTAAGCAGGGAAGGGCTGAATTCTTTAAAATAAACTTTTAAAATTCTTGAGACTATTGGCTTGGATCCAACCAACCTTTCTGCTGGTGAAAAGGGAGTCCCCTTTGGCCACCAAAAAAGCTATGCTGGGCGTCATGGAACCTGCATGGACAGAAGCCACCTGAGATGGGGGCTATAGTAAGGAGGAGGACTGGGTGAGATTGAGCAAAAAGGCTGGTTGCCTCTGATCTGCTTTTGTGAGAGTTCCTTTCCAACCCACCAGGGGGAAACATAAGATTACAACTATACAGCAACCCCAGAGCTAGTTAAGTATCAATGGCTGAAGGACCATGTTGTCAAATTCACAAGACAGTTCACTAATTCACAATATCCAAGGCTAAATGGATTGCAGCCCGTTCAGGGTCTTGCCCCCTCACTCTCCTGCATGTTTGTTCTGACCTGTGAGGCACACAGGAGAACCAGGAACACTCGCCTTGGCTATTAACACAGTAGCTTTCAGCAATTCTCTTGTTATCCTCTGTCACCCTCCCTCCATTTGCTTTTGCGGGGAAATAATACTGATCTACATGAAGGGCTGCCATATGGATGGCTGACAATGGTTTAGTTCAAATATAACACAAATCCATGGATTGTTTGGGCTGTGGTTAGTCTGGCATAGTGGTTAAGAGCGTTGGACAAAGATCCGGGAGACCCAGGTTCAAATCCCCACTCCATCATGGAGCCTGATGAGTGACATTGAGCCAGGCACTCAGCTTAATCCACATCACAGGGTTGTTGTGACAGTAGAGCAGAAGGGGGAACGATGCATGCTGCTCTGAGCTCCTTGGAGAACAGGTGGGATAACAGTGTACTAAGTAAATAAAATTGGCCTGTCCATTCTGCTGTGGTGAGTTCAGGTCTGCAACCAAGATATAAAACCATGGTTTGAAGCTGGTTTATTAACCAGCGAGTCTTATTTTATTTACTTCATTTATACTACACCTTTCTCCCCAATGGGGATCCAAAACAGCTTACTCTCCTCTGTCTTGTCCTCACAAGAACCCTGCAAGCCAGGTTAGGTTGAGAGCCTGTACCTGGTCCAAGGTCACCCTGCCAGGCAGAGTATTTGGACATAGGCATCTCAGATCCTAGTCCAATATGCTAACCATTACCCCACACTGGCTTGCAGGTGATCTGTCAACATGGACATCTTGGACTGTTCTCTGGTGCCGCCTTCACACACTCGCCAAGCAGGGCAAATGGTGATGGAACTAGCATTTGTCGGGGATCTTCTGCAACCCAAACCCTGGTTTCGCAACCTAACCATAGCCGAAATCAGCTATGCTTTCACATGATGCCCGAACCAAGTCAGCGCATGGGAAGAGCTTTCAACAGTCAAGTTCTTTATATTAAAATGATTACTACAGAACAATACCAGCTAAACCCATCCCGAAAGACAAGACAAGGTCTCCATTTTGCCATCCCATCAAACTGTACTCCTCCACCCTTCGTGGCATGTGGTGGTCTACATGATGGACCTCCAAGACTACCCTTTTTGTTCCTCGGCTGCCACAGAACAATTCTTGGAGCAGAAATGGGTCACATAACTCTTCCAGTACACCCCCAAGCTCCTCTCTTGCTGGTACTGTAGAAACATCTGCCCAAAGGGGAACAACCTGTGGGAGCGTTGAATATAACAAACTCTAATTGCTGAAGAGAACAAGCTCTAATTGTAGCAAGTTGCTTGGGGATCGATTAAAAAGGTGTCTCTAGAGGTTTTCTCAGCCTGGAGTGTAAATAAGCTCTAAGGGAGGGCTTTCAAACTCCCCAGCCCACCTCCCTCTGAGACAGCTGGTTAATTAACCCAGGATGGGCACTATTAAAAGTTTCTACTTTTTGAAAACAGTTCTGTTTTGACAGGCGCATCCTCTGGGACTTCAGGAGCAGCCAGCATGTCTGGAGGTTGGTCTATGGCCAACCCGTCTCCTCCTCCTTTCATTCCCTGCCACAGTGGAAGCAAAGGTTGCAGCTCTCCCAAGGTGTGGAGTGATTGGAGGCCTGACAAATCAGCTCCCAGCAGAGGCAGGGCTAACATAACCAGTTTTCTCAACATGAGACATAAATTGTAGAAGCAGAGATCTCAAAGACCAAGTGGGCAATCAATGCCCTCGGGACATTCAGCTGGCAATTACTACTGGCGTAATGAGTGCCAACATATTTTTTCAGGGTATCTCAAATTATGGGGCAAGCGATTAAGCGCTCTCAAGACAATCACGGCACTGCTATTATAGCAAGTTATGCTTGCAGTCAGCATATGGGATGAAGAGGACAAAGGGGAGTTACAAGTATCAACCTAGAAACTGGAACCATTTTCCTGTGAGTAAAGCGCCACTGCCCTGACTTGGAGGCCCCAAGATCTAGCTCAGTCTTGTCAGATCTTGGGAGGACCAGCCCTGGCTAGTATTTAGATGGGAGACCAACAAGGAAGTCCAGGGCTGCTATGCAGAGGCAGGCAACGGCAAACCACTTCTGAACGTAGGCTTGCCAAGAACTTACCGTGTGGCGGCGGGGGATGGATATGTCCTCGCAGGACCATCCCCGGGGGACAGACAGGCGTGGAGCACCATGCCATCGCCAGGAAGTGATGCTAGGCAACACTCTGGCAATGCGGCTGGAAACTCGATGGTACCATAGAGTTTTCAGCCCCATTGCCAGAGCGTTGCCTGGCGTCACTTCCTGGCGACAGCATGGTGCATTACAAGGTGGACTGGTCCGGCCGGAGAGCATGCGTCCCCCGCTCCCATGCGGTAAGTATTTGGGAACCCTATCTGAACATATCTTGCCTTGAAAACCCTACGGGGTCACCATAAGCTGGCTGCAAATTGATGGCACTTCACACACACACACACACACACACACACACACACACACACACACACACACACACACACACACAGAATAATATGGGGCTTACCTCTGAGTAGATCTGTCTGGGATTCCTCACTCTGCAGTCCTGTGAAGGGACTGAAGATCTTGCTCACTTTCTGTGCCCTTTTACAGGGAAGGATTATAGTACAATGCTCCCTCTAAGCTGTGGATTCCTGTGAGCAAAAATTCTGCTTTGTGAGCTACTGGCATTTAAGTTGTGAGCAAGCGATTTGGCTACTGCATAAATTAGTTTGCTCTGGAGCCCTCCTTCCTGAGCTGAGACAAAAACGTGTGAGCCGGAGGCTAAAAAACTGTGAGCTAGCTCACAAATTTCAAATTTTGTATTTTTCATCCTTCCTAAAATGCATTTATGTTTGAAAACTGGTGGGCGCATGGGGGGAACGCCAGAAGGCAGCCTCACCTAGGGTGCAAAAAAACCTGGGGCAGCCATGGGGAGGCAGCAAGGCAAGAAAAGGGTGTGGAAGACTCTGGACATTCCATCGCTACTACAAATGCCTTTTGCATTCGCTACCAGAAGAACTGGCTGTAGGTGGAAGTGGCCCTAGATGGTGTTTTAGCCCATTCCCGTGTGCCGATACTTACTGCAGGGTGCTGATCTTTTAGCAAATTGCCAGGGTACAAAAATCCTCTGACCAGCAGTGAAGGGATGTTTGTCATTAAAGAAAGTCACACATGCTTTGCTGAGCTAGAACACTGGTTGGGTGCAAGCGCATCCCTGTTGCTGCTGTGAGCACTGTTTACTGGATAACCTCTGGCCTGCAATGAGTTAAATAATAGCCAGAAGTTGGCGATGACAACTGGCAGAACTGTGTCTCCTACTAACACTGGCTTCTTGTGACACAGGATTCAGACGGCCCAATTTTCTGTCCAGATCACAGGGTTGGTTCCCAGGCAGGAAATGACATAGAGGCCTGGTTTACATATGAAGGTGAATGAGAATGAGAATGAGAATCCCAAGCATTAGAACAGAGTGTGGTTCTTCAGCCTGTGGGCAGAGAATACCAGTTTTTTTGGTTAAAAAAAAAATCCTTCCACATTAAAAACTCCCTACTAGTTTAACAAAAAGTCCTGCCGTACTAGGAATAAGGGCTCCAGTTCAGCTTTTCTATACAATAATATACCAAGAGCTCCATGAGCATAGCTCCCAGCGTTCTATTGTTGGTTTTAACTCCATTATCAGGCACTCTGGGGCCCGATTCCAAGCCACCCCCATGCCAGCAGACACAGGCTCAGTTGCGTCATTGTTTGAGCCAGCAGCTGGACTATCAAACTAGGTTCTAGGACACCCAGGTTCGAATCTCTACTCTGCCGTGGAAACTTGCTGGGTGGCCTTACGCCAGGCACACACTCTCAGTCTAAGTAATTTCACAGGGTTGTTTTTGTGTGGATAAAAATAAGAGATGGGGACAATGATGCTATATGCTGCTCTGGATCCTGCCCACGGGGGAGAAAAGCCAGTGGGCAAATAGTGGATCCTCAGAGCCATTTTAGGTCCAGCACCTCCCCTCTCCTGGCCCTGACTGAAATGGGGCACTCAGCCAGCTAATAATTCAAAAAAATAAACAAAGAATCCCATTTGGTCTCTTGCAGGGAGCCTTTTTATGCAAAGGTGTGTTCAAAAATGGCTACCCTATCTCAGCAGCAGAGCATCTGCTTGGTGGAGGAGGAGGAGATTGGATTTAGACCCCACCCTCCACTCAGAGTCTCAGAGCAGCTTACAATCTCCTTTTCCTTCCCCTCCCCACAACAGACACCCTGTGAGGTAGGCGGGGCTGAGAGAGCCCTGAGAGAACTGCTCTTGAGAGAACAGCTCTCAGAGAACTCTGACTGGCCCAAGGTCACCCAGCTGGCTTCAAGTGGAGGAGTGGGCACTCAGATCCAGTTCTCCAGATTAGAGTCCACCACTCTTAACCACTACACCAAAAGCCTCTAGATGAGACCAAAAGAATTGCTGCCAGTCAGAGCAGACAAGACTGACCTTGACAGACCAAAGCTCTGACTCAACAGAAGGCCAACTTCCTGTGCTCACGGGAGCCGCCACCCGCAGTCTGAAGTCTACCACTTTCGAAACTGAAACATTTCTCAGTCTGCAGCACACGTCGATTCACCAGATTCTTTGGTCGAGGAATGAACCTTTGATCCCGCGGATGGTTTCCAAGAATCTCTGCAAAACATCTTACAGTTTCATGGTTTAGCAATTCACATATGCACTGTTTTATTTCATACTGGGAAAAGGGACAGGCAGAGAGGAAAGGCTCGACAGAAATTTAAACGTGTGTATATATCCACGGAAACAGCCATTTTGACAATGCGTACCAGGGACTGCTTTAAGACGGTTAGCGTAACATTCCTATGCTTGGAATCATTTAAAAACTTATCTCATTGTTAGGCATTTCTGATCCTAAACGCCACAGATAGGTAGGTGGTGGCTTTACACTGGCATCTCTAACATTGGTGTGGATCTGTGGTGGGTGGAGTCCTGCCCCTGGCCCCTCTAACAGCAAGTGCCAAAGAGGAAGGGCTCCACAGTGGAGAGAGTGTGGCATGGAGAGTTCTTGGCTGAAAATCCACACTCAGCCATGAAGGGTGCTCTTTGGCAAGTCATGACCACTCTGTCCTTTACCTACATCACAAGGGTGTCATGAGGATAGCAAGAGATAACCTCCACATGTCTGCCCTCTGTAGAGGAAGGAGGGGCCACAAACCTCACTAATAATGAGACACACTCCCTCCAGCCTCCCAGGCAGGGATGCCAGCCTCCAGGTGGAACCGGAGGGGGGATCCCCCAGAATTACAGCTCATCTCCAGACTAGAGATCAGTTCCCCTAGAGAAAATGGATGCTTTGGTGGGAGAACTCTATGGCCTTGAACCCCACTGAGGTCCTCATGCTCCCCAGGCACCATCCCCAAATCTCCACGAGCTCCCCCATCTGGTAGCCCTACCCCCCCCACCGCCAATGCCCCACTGGTAGCCGGGGGTGGGTGGGGGAACCTGGCAACTCGACTCCCAGACCCTGAAAAGGGCTGCCTTGCAACAGGAGAAGTCTTGGCCCCATATTGGAAACCTCTGCAGTTTGCAGGATGCTGGGCACCCTTCCCGATTCGACGACTCAAGGCATGCCTTGATACTGCCTGTCTGCACGGTCAGGACGGGCAAGGTCCCTTCATAAAGTGGCAAAACGGAACTTCCTAGGCGGTGTGAGTCTGTATGGATGCCTCTGCCGCTGGGTCCCCTTTCCAAGCTGCAACTGGCCCTTCCCCAGTGGCTTCCCCCTTCCAGGCCACCAGGCTGCCTTCACCAGAGACCGGGTCCCCCGCTTTCCACGCTGTGATGGCACTCTCGGAAGATGGCTCTCCTGTTTTCCACGTGGCGGCGATGGTCCCCTCGGTGGAGGTGGCAGCGATGCTTGGTTTGTCCTTCCAGTCAGCGGAGGAGGCGGTGGCGACAATGGCCCCCGGGGCATCGGGCTGCCCGCCTTTCCAAGCAGTGTGGGTGGTCATGTGGCGCTCTAGCAGGGTGCGGTGAGAGAAGTACTTGTTGCAGATGCAGCACTGGAAGCGTTCGGGGCGGTGGGTGCGCATGTGCACGTTGAGGGAGCTCTTCTGGGTGAAGCGCTTGCAGCAGATGGAGCACTGGAAGGCGCGCACCCCCGTGTGGGTCACCATGTGCTTGAGCAGGTAGTCTCGCAGCGAGAACGAGCGCCAGCAGATGCTGCATTGATGGGGCTTCTCGCCTGCCAGAGAAAGGAAGGCGGGAGGTCAGCACAAAATGTGGGGAAAGCAAAAATTCTGGAGAAGTATCTGCCCCAGACATTGGACTGAGGCAAAACCCCATCTTTGAGAACATAAAAGGGTGGCCATACCAGATATCGATAGCTAAAATTCTCTGAGGAGCACAAGCTGAAACCCAATGGGCTTGTACACAACATGAGAATATAGACACTGGGCTGGATCCAGCCAACTTTTCAGCCCAACTGTCCTCCTTATTACAGCCCCGCCCCACATGGTTTTTGTCAACACGAGTCCCACGATCCCCACCACAACCTTGTGGGAAGGTTAGTGGGGACCCTTTCTCCCTTCTTCTCCAGTGGAAAAACTGGTTGCTTATAACCCCTGGTTTCAGTACTATATCCATATTACGATTCATTTCCTACACAATGCAAAACTGTGATTCAATTCAGTTCTGCTAAATTTGTCCAAATGCAGATCAGTGCAATGAGGGTAGCTACAGCCTGGCAAACCAGGATCTCAAACCCTTTTTCAAAGTTGGTTCATTGACCACAGTTAGTTTTCGCTTCGATTTTGCATGACACATGAACTCAGACATCCAGGCTTAAGTCCTGGCTCGTTTCCTGGAGCCGCCACAGCACATTCCCCAGCTACAGAGGCCAGAGCAAAGGAGGCAGAATCAGTATTTTTCAAAGCTGACCCGGATTTGAGCAGTCATCTCAGAGCCAAATCCTGGTTTTGGACACTGACCATAGTTAAAAATAAACCACAGGGTTGGATCCAGCCAGCTTTGCCCAGTTCTCCTCTTTATCAGCCCCTTTCCCATCTGGCTTTTGTCCATGGAGGTTCCATGATCCCCAGCATAGCCTTTTTGATTGGTCAAAAGGGTCTCCCCTCCCCTTTTCATCAGAGGAAAAACTTACATGGATTGAACCTAATGCCTCAACTAAGCCAATGTTTAACATTAAAGGCCTATGAACCCCTGGCTAAAGCCAGTTAGTTCCACTTTTGCCGCTTGCTGAGGCATACAGAAATGCTGGACGTTTTGGCCAAGTCCATGAGGTCTTAAAGTCTCCACTGTAGAAGTGCACCTAAGAACATGTATTTCTTTGTTGTTAGAAACAATTGTCATGAAATACAACTTTGTATCAAGACAAACCAAAACATCCCAAAACCACAAGCAAGGATTTGAGTTCCGGGACTCTCCATTAAGTTGTTTTCTCCGCACAAAACCCAAAAAGGGGTAGAGAGGGAAAGAGGAAAAAGAAGCTTTAAGATATGATGGAGCCCTCATTTGAAGTTTGTTGAGTCTTAAAATAGAACAAAAGGGGTTAGATCCAGGCAGCTTTTACACTCAATCTCATCCAGTCCCCATCCATTCTACAGCCCCCGTCCCACATAGTTGTGGTCCATGCAGACCCCCTGAACTCCAGCATAGCCTTTTTGGGAGATCAAAGGGGAGCCCTTCCTTCCTTTTTCACCAGCAGAAATGGTGGTGGGATCCAAGCCAAGATGTGTTGCCAACCTAATTGAATTATGTGATGCCAGATGCAAAGCAGATATATCAAAGGCTGCTGGGACAGAAAAACAATAAGCAACCAAAAAAACAAATAAGACTTAAAAAGCCACTGTCCCTCAGAACCCAAGAAAACCAGCAGCTAATCAAACCCCTCTCCAACTCTAACAGAAACACAGAGGTAAGGTAGAGATCAGACAAGAAAGCCAAGAGCCGAGAACCCCTGAGCCTACATCCTCATGTTACGAGGAAAGCGGAAAGCACTGCTTCAGTTTCTTGGTCAAGAATGTGAAACTGGATTCCAGAACGCTGCAAGAAAGAGCTTGTCGGAGGATTCCGAACCGCTCCCTCACCTCTGGGCATCTGAACACGGAGGCTGCACCCACCCTGGGACACCGGCAGGGGCATCTGCAGGACACCCACACCGTATTCCCCTGCTTTTCCTCGCCATTCCCCCTCCACCACCGGAGGGCTATTAAAAATCAGGCAACTGACAGAACACTGTCAGATTATGGCACGATGCCACGTCAGTCACCTTTGTTTACGCTTTTTTGAGACATCACTTGGTGATTGTTGTTATAATTTCAAACTGGTAACTGGCACGTTACTAATACTGCTTAATACTGTTTTACCCAAAGGGCCCTTCAGGACCAAAGCGGGGACCTGAGATATAAACGCTCAGCTTAGCATGAAGGGAGCCATGCTTGCCCGCTTTGTAACCTTTGTTCGCTTTGCAAGAAGGAGAGGCATGGATTTGTGCTTAAGACGGCTTATCTAAAGGAAGCTGTTGAGCAAATGTCTGGGGTTAGTAATTATTTCTAGAACTATTGAGAAAACCAAGGATGTTGTGATTAACACAGACTGTCCCTCGAATCGTGCAGCTGTCAGCGGTAGAAATTTATGTAGACTTTCAGGTACAGAGAAGGACAAAACAACAGATATTATGTAACGGATGCCTATGATTGTCTAGGCTTGTTTCCAGACTTGTTTCTGTGATCGCCTTCGCCTGGCAGATAAAAAGCCTTTAAACCTCTTACCCAGTTTGTCTGCATCTTAGGACCCCAGCAGCCAAAGGAGCCCTGTGGACTTCCATGACCATACTAAAGCGATATATCGGTTACCGATTTGTTTTAAGAGCAAGAAAAAGCCCCTTAGTGGTGCCAGGAGGGGGGGGCAGAGGGGCAGGGATGGCAGCTGTGGCGACTGAGGCAAGGGAAATGGCACTCATGCAAGCAGGACCTGCAAAAACGCACCGCTTCCTTCCCCCCGGTGTGCAAAGGCACTGTGTTGATTCACAGTGCAATGTAGTGGTTAAATTGTCGGATGAGGATCTGGGAGGCCCAGGTTCAAATCCTCGCTCAGTTATGGAAGTTTGCTGGGTGAACTGGGACCAGTCACACACTCTCAGCCTAACCTCCCTCACAGGGTGGTTGTGTGGATATAATGAAGTATGTTTGTCAGCCACTGGGTCCTCACTGGAGAGAAGAACAGGGAAGAAGAAGAAGAAGAAGAAGAAGAAGAAGAAGAAGAAGAAGAAGAAGAAGAAGAAGAAGAAGAAGAAGAAGAAGAAGAAGAAGAAGAAGAAGAAGAAGAAGAAGAAGAAGAAGAAGAAGAAGAAGAAGAAGAAGAAGAAGAAGAAGAAGAAGAAGAAGAAGAAGAAGAAGAAGAGGAGGAGGAGGAGGAGGAGGAGGAGGAGGAGGAGGAGGAGGAGGAGGAGGAGGAGGAGGAGGAGGAGGAGGAGGAGGAGGAGGAGGAGGAGGAGGAGGAGGAGATGGAGATTGGATTTATACCCTGCCCTTCACTACCCAAAGGAGTCTCAGAGCGGCTTTCAAATTCCTTTCCCTTCCCCTCCCCACAACAGACACCCTGTGAGGTAGGTGGGGCTGAGGGAGCTCTGACAGAAACTGCCCCTTTTCAAGAACAGCTCTTATCAGAACTATGGCTTGCCCAAGGTCATCCAGCAGGTGCAAGTAGAGGAGTGGGGAATCAAACCCGGTTCTCCCAGATTAGAGTCCGCGCACTTAACCACTACACCAAACAGAAGAAATAAAGTTAAAATGATAAAGATCATAGCAAAAAAAGATCACAGGAAAGCACAGGGGAAACACGGGAGGAGGACAGTCAGGGGACAAAGTTGTGTGGATGTTCAAAAATGTCCCGCTCCAGCTTAGACCAAAACAACAAATAAAAAGACAAATAAGTGGGTTCTACCTCTAACCAAGCCTGAACTCTCCCTAAAAGCCACAATGACTAAACTGAGGCTATCGTACTTTGGTCGCCTTATGAGAAGACAAGAGTCACTAAGAAAAGATAAGGATGCCAGGAAAACTTGAAGGCAGCCAGAAAGAGGAAGGCCCAACATGAGATGGACTGGCTCCATCGAGGACGCCACAGCCCTCAGTTTACAAGCCCCGAGCAAGGCTGTTAACAATGGGATGTTTGGGAGGTCGTTAGTTCACAAGGTTGCCATAAGTCAGAAGCGACTTGACGGCACTGAACACACTCACAGCCCAGACACAAAGCTGGAGCAAAACCCCCACGCGGAAGCAGCCTTACAGAGCATATGCTTTATAAACCCGCTAACAATCTGTTCACTGCCAAGTTCACCGTCTGCGTAACTTGAAAAGGTGACACACAGTTTTGAATTTTGCGTCTGTGAGCAACGGCTGATTCTGACTCCCCGTTTCTCTAAGATGAAGCCTTCCGAGGCCGCCCACAGACATGCGTACCTTCGAGCCATTCTGGATCGGCAGTCAAACCTTTGCAGCTAGACAGGCACGCTCGCAAGCCACGGACTGTTCCTGTGTTCCCGGGAGAAGGTGGCCGTGTAGACCGCAGACTGGCTGGATCTCGTGGCAAGAGTGAAGCCATTCCTCCTCCTCCCCCCACCCTGGTTCTTGCCCAGGTTTGAAACGACAAAAAAAAAAGAACCCTAAAAAATCCAAATGAATTAGGATTTTTTTAAAAGTGCTAAATAAATGGTTAAACAAGGTGGGCATCTGAAGAAAAAAATGTTTTGCAGAAAACCCAAAAGCCGGCCTCGAGCATGAGGATGGGGGCAAAAATCTATGCCGAAGTTGGAGCAGGTGCCGGGATCAAGAGGAGAACAAAGCTGTGACAAGCACACCCTTCGGCAGCAAGATACGCACCAACCCGGGAGAAAACAAGTCTCAAAGCTGCTTGGAAGAAGCAGAAGAAGCAGCAGAAGCAGCAGCAGAAGAAGAAGAGGAGGAGGAAGAGTTAGACGCAGCAGCAGTAGCTGCCACCAAGTTTCTCTGTGCCACCTGAAAATCTCTGTCGGTCTGCCTGTTTGAGTAAGGAAGGACCCTGAACTGTGAGAACACGCCCCTGTCCTTTTCTCAAACTGAGTCCACCAAAAAACCAGGAAATCAATGACCGCCCTCCTTGCTTAGCCCAAGCACGCCTCTCTCGCACCCAGACCTTGTTTATCTAGCACACCACGCATTTAGGAGAGCCATCTTGCTCAAACTCGTGCAAAGCTGCCCTGAAGGATCTGTTGCTGCCGTTTCCCAGGACCTCCCCCCACCCAATCGCCTCCCAGAAACGTTAGCATGCCCAGCAGCTGTTACCAGAGTGGATGAACATATGCTTGGTGTAGTTTTTGCGGGAGCTGAACGTTTTCTGGCAATGGCTACACTGGTAGGAGGGCTCGGAGCAGCGCGAGGGACCAGGCTGTTGGCTCTGCTGTTCTCCGCCATGCAGGGTGCCCGGGACGATGGAGCCGGGGCTGAGCTGCACCATGTTGCTGGCGCCCGCCTCTTGCTGCTGCTGCTGCTGTATGCTGTAAAAGCTCTGGGCCACCCCGCCAGGCTGGGGGAGATGGAACTGGAAGATGCTTGTGGTGCTGGTGGCTGTGTTGGCACCACTGACCTCGGCCTTCAGCTCCCGCTGGATGCCCAGGGAGGACACAAAGGTCAGCCCCCCGCCGCCACCGCTGCCACTACTGCTGCGTGGCGGGAACGCCGAGGAAGGGCCGCCCAAGTCCGACTTGAACTCCCCCGCCAGGCTCCTCAGGTTGGAAGCCTCCAAGCTGCAGTCCGAGTGGAACTTCTCCCTGTCCCGCGTGGCTGACGGGGTGGCCTCTTCACCACTTTCCTCCCCCTGCCAGGTGGGGATGAAGGACTCTGAAAACACGTCTTGGTTCCCAAAGAAATCCTGGCCCTCGGAGGTGGTGTAGTCCAAGTGGATGTTCTCCTTCCTGCCGGCCCCGCCGGTGCCCCCAGAATCCTTGGCCTCTGCCTCCTCGCTGTAGCCAGTGGGGAAGCCTCCGCTCCCGCTGCACTCGGCAAAGCAGCTCAGCTTGGCTTCTTGTTCGGCTGCCGCCCCCTCCCCGCCTTCTCCGACACCCTCCTCCTCGTCCTTGATGATGACGGGCATGGCCTCGGAGAGCTGAAGCCGCACCGGCTGGCGCTGCTTGCGGCTGTGGCAGCTGGTTGTTGCCTCGGCGGGGTGCAGATAAGGAGCCCCCGTTTCCCCATCGCTCAGGCCCCCCTCACACGTGGCTGCCCTCGCCTCCCTGTGCTGGGAGGAGAGCAGGTCGCGCAGCTTATAGCGCACCTCGGAAGCACAGAGCAGCTTGGGAGGCTCAAGGTGAGCGGCCTCGAGGTCCCCAGGCCGGGAGATGCCACCGATTGCCTCCTTAGCAGGCTGCTCTTGGGGTTTGGTGGGCAGAACCCTGGGAAGGGAGAGGGGTACCGATGAGGAGGCAGCTGGCGGTTTCGGGCTGCGGCTCTGGGAGATGATCTGGGTGCATTCATCGATGACAGTCTTGATCTGCAGGATAGAGGCGGCCGTGAGGATCTGCAGGGCTTCGGACTGGGCTACGACCAGAGAGCCACTGTACATGAACTCCACCAGCTGACGCACCACCTGGCTGGGCACCACAGGGGGCACCTCGATCTCGGAGTAGCCCAGCAGCAGCTTGTCGTGGAAGAAGGGGCTGCCGGCGGCCAGCACACACCGGTGGGCGCGCAACGTGGCCTCCTGGATATGCACCGTCACATCGCAGAAGTGCCCACCCAGTCGCTGCCCATTCAGGGTCTCCAGAAGAGACTTGCTGAAGTTCTGAAGGTGGATGTAATGGACGGCTTCAGCCATGATGTTCCGTGTCCCACCCTGGGGCATCCAGGCGTCTTGGTTCCTCTAAAGAAGAGAGTCCATTATGGGTTGATGTAGTTGAGAGGGGAACTATCTTCAACAAACCCTGAAACGAAAGCAATGGGAAGAAATGAGCAAAGCCATGATACATGGTGGTTTACCTTGTAGAAGCATAAACTCACTATCGGGCACAAGTCTGACATCCAATGTTCTACAAAATCAGCACTGTGATTCAACTGTGTTGTGGATCATGGGGGATTACAGCTACAGCCAGGTTAGGTAGATCCTTCGCCCAACACAACTGTGATGCACTGCAGATGTAGCTACACTGAGAGCCCTCTTGGAGCTGTCTTGAAGAGCTCTGGCCACTCTGCCATGCCACCAACGAGTGACTTAGGAGTCTCTTTCCAAGACTGGCAGGGGGCAGTTGAATAACTGAAACAAAAAAACAACAACAGCCCACTTGTCTAGCTATAACCATTCTCTCAAAACTGATTTATGACTCTGTTTGTTTTTCGGGTGGTTTTCTTTTTGTATTTTTCATGTGTGTGTGTGTGTGTGTGTACGCACTTGGAAGTCATGTTGACCCCTAGTGACTGGTGCCTACTGGGGGCCTGGAGGATATTCAGAGAGGTGGCTGCATAAAGCCTGCCCCCGCCTCCCAACTACTGGTATTCCAATGTGGTCTCCCATTCAAGTACTTGCCAGAGTCGACCTTGCTTAGCTTCCAAGATCTGATGAGATCGGTGTTGCCTGGGCTATCCTGGTCAGGGCATGACTCTGTTTTGAAGAAATACATTTGCTTACAGAAGGCAACAACCAATACAATATTGGCTTGGTCCTGGAATATCCTTTTTATATTTGTATCCAGCCTTTCTCCCAAGGATCTCATCATATGAGGTTCTTCCTTCCTCCAGTTATTACCGTTATTATCAGCATCTTTTATAACCTGCCTTTCTCACTGAGACTCAAGGTGGATTACAAAATATGAAAAGGAATTTGATCAGCTAGGAAAGGCCTCCAATAAACAACGTGGTAGGACTGGGATTACAGAACTGGAAAAACGATGGCAACAAAAACTGCCTGAGGCGTCACATACCACAATGAAGAAAGGGTGTTTAAAAAGACATTGTAGTAAAAAGGAAGGTGATACATACAGTATGCATCGTCACAGATTACAACAGACTAGAAGCGGCCTTCTGAGCGGCTCCATTATACTACAGTTCCAATCGCCTTATAAGAATGCCATCTTGAACATTTCTGTTCTGTGAAATGATAGAAGCACGGGGGCTGCAGCTGTCAAAATGCAGGGTTTAGAAAGATCTTCCAGGTTCCTTAAGAACTAATCCTTTTATGAGGTTGCTTGATGTGTTTATTTCCACAGCTACAAATTGAGCCTAGAGGCTGTGAGTACAAACCAACTCCAATGGCCATCTTACAACCCCCAACTCCTGGTTCTTCCTCCCATACTCCCCCAGGAGACAGAGGGCCTCTCCTCCAAACATTAACACTTTGTATCATCCTACTGTATACACCACAACTCTGTAAGGGAGGCTAGGCTGAGAGAGAGGGACTGGCCCAATGTCACCTGCTCATCAAAGGCTCTGGAGAGGCTCAATAGCAGGTTTTGCTTTCATGTGCCAAGTCCCTTTGCCTTATGTGCTTGGACTACATTAGCATTAGAACAAGGAGGCAAACCATCAGATAAAACAGACGACTAGACAGCTTAACCAAGAAAGTAATTGGCAGCCTGTAACACGTTGGGTGCAATTAAAGAAGATAACAATACCGTTACACATTACTAGTTCACCACAGTGAAGGACGTACAGCTGGCCTGGTGTAGTGGTTAAAGAGTCACTAGGATCTGGAAGGCCCAAGTTCAAATCCTCACTCTGTCATGGAAGTTCACTGGGTGACCTTAGGACCATTTCTCGCTCATTCTCTCTGTCTAATCTACCAGCAGACAGGGTTGTTTTAAGGATAAAATGGAGAACAGAAAAATGATACAAGCCACACGGAGGTCCCTGGAAGATGGGCGAAATTAAAAATGTATTCAAAATAACCAGATAAATCAAAATGTTTCTCAAAGCAAACCTATGGAATTGTAGCCCCAACCTGGAGAGCCCAGGCTAGTCTGATCCCATCAGATCTCAAAAACTAAACAGGTTTGGCCTTGGCTAGTATTTGGATGGGTGACCTCCAAGGAATACCAGGGATGTGATGCAGAGGGAGACAATGTCAACCACCTCTGAAACATCTCTTGCCTAAAAACAAAGTCTAGCTCACCCCCTAGTGGTGCATAATGCTAAAAAGAGCTAGAACTTCTGACAGCCAGACAATCTTAGGTTCTACTGGCTATTCTACACACACTGCCATACAATAATTAATTAATTATGGAATTGTCATATGGAAGAAGCCCTGTGTGGTACAGCTTTGTCCAAGCCCTGAGGACATCTGTGGAGCCAGTCACATGAATGATTCCAAATTTCTCACATGCAGCACAGTGCAAGGAAAACACAGACTGCAACAAGCAAGGGAAGAACATGGAGGAGGATTCCACCAGCTCATCTGATGGGGTGAAAAGGAAGGAGGGGTCCCCTTTGACCTCTAAACAAATGCTGTGCTGCGGGTCATGGGGCCTATGCGGACAAAAACCATGCAGGATGGGGACTGATACAGGGAAGATAATTGTGTGAGACCAACCCATGATGTTTTTTGAACTTGGCAGGGGAAAAAGGGAGAACTAAGTGTCATGTATCCAGTTATTAACAGATCACAAAGGGGCAGAAATGATGGGGAGAGGAACAGATCTAAGGGACAGCATGATTTGAAAAGTTGTCCCTTTTATGCATAGGAAGCTTATATCTTTGGAAGAAGCAGCTGGGTCCTGCCATCCTATTTTAACCCAGGGTCACTGCAATAACTTGTCTGTGAAACAACGTGGAACTGAACCCTAGAATTCTAGTACTCCCCGTAGCTCCGCCATCCAGCAGCTTAGACCTGATGTACACATGCAAGAGAATGAAGTGGTCAGATTTTGTAGACTACAGGAGGAGGATCATTTGGAACATATCCCATCTGACAAGAACTCCCTGCAAGCAGAAAGCCAGCACAGCAAGTGTTAGCTCAGTATCAAAGCACACAGAGGCTCTATTCCTCTGACCAGCAACCTAGTGCTTATTCCCTCTTACACAGGTGTCCAGTCAGCCACTGCTGTACCTAGAGCTTTTTTGGCAGTTGCTGCTATTCTATGAAATAGCCTTTCAGAAGCTGCTAGGAAGGCTTCCCCATTACCAAGATGCTGCAAGTAAGCAGTCATTTAATCTTTATAAAAGTTACATAAGATGCTGTTAACTCTACGCTATATACAGTATATGGTAGGTAAGCCACTTCTTGTGATATTTCACCGCTGAAATTCGTAGACTCATCTGAGCAAAGCCTTCTGATGGTGCCGCCCCCCTGAAAATCAGCAAGATCAACCACTGCCCATACTCGTGCATTCTCTGTTGTGGCTCCCACCTAGTGGAATGGGCAGCCTGAAGAAATCAGGGAGGGTCCCATACTTCTACATAGTCTTAAGGTACTGCTGTTTGTGCGCTGTTCTCTAAATGTGTAAATAAAACAAGTTACAGAGCCATATTGGTCCATTCGGAATCCAAAGTCAAGAATGAACTCCATGTAATACAAACAGGATTGACGCAATACATTATGCAAGCTTTGGATTCCACCAGCATGCTTCATCAGGTTTAGATGTTATAAGATATTAAAGCGCAAAAGTGTGGAAAGCCCTCCAAATTCTCCACTCATGTCCCCAGTAGAACCCTATCACAATAAGAATGCAAGAAATAAAAATGATTTTTTAACATGTGGTATGACTCAGGGGGAAATCATGGCAAGATACTAGAGATGGAGGTATAAACACTCAGGGGTTGCTATATTATCAATCAACTTCAAGATTAAAGAACATCATGAACACTGAAGGTGGAGGTCTAAGAGATGTGACTGAATTCAAACACCTGATTATAAAACAAATAGAGCATTTACGGCAATGGATATATTAGATATTATTCCAGCTAGAAACAGAAGAACAAGTGAAAAAATGTATGATTAAACAGATGCAAAACTTTAAAGAACAGATATCTATGCACCAATGGGAACAGTTATGGGGAAAAGATATCAAGTTTACAGCCAGCCAGGAGTTAAGAGAATATTTAGTATAAAATGTTTTTCAGACAACATATAACTCCAAAGGATATTGAGGAAGCAAATAAAAACTACAAAGGAAAATGCTGGAAATGTCACAACATAGATGAAACCTTTTTTCATATGTGGTGAATGTGTAAAAAAGCAAAAAGATACTGGAAAGAAATATATGGAAAAATGCAGAACATATTACAAGCTCAGATTCCCTATGGAAGCCAAGAATATGCTATTAGGTATAGTGTCTAACAGATTACCAAAAACTCCAGAAGAGATATTCAAATATATGGTGACAGCAGCTAGAAATATCTATGCAGCAAAATGGAAACTAGATTTCTGTCCACACCCCAAAGAATGGGAAAATAAATTTGCTGAATATGCAGTAATGGAGAAATTGACAACTTATTTGAGAAACCAATCACTTATGAAATCTGAGGAGTGACAGTGTGTGTACTATGCAAGCAGGAGACAAATTTGGAATGTGAAGCAGTTTAAATTACTGTATACAAATGTATGGTAATGAAGAAGCAGAATCAATTTTAAATGTAACATCCTGAATATAAATGTGTGTAAGAAAGTGGACTCTGGGGAGAACATCTTTCTTAATTTTCTTGTTATGAGATTTATAATAGACTTTCTTTCTCTATTTTTGTTACATTACCTACTTGTTAAAAGTAATAGCAAGTATGCAAAAGATTTATGTATTTATCAAATCTATACTCTGCCCTCCCAGCCAAGGCCAGCTCAGATGTGAAAATATGTAATACTGAGTATGTAGCACTTACAAAACTAAAATACAAAACTGACTAGTTATGAAATCTGAAATGTAAAACGATGAATATAAATATACCCTATCAGAAGTAAATATCATTGTATGTTGTAGACAAAGTTTCAAAAACTTTTCAATGTAATGAAGGTGGTGTTGGGGAGAAATATTTTCTGTCTTATATACTTGGCTATATATAATCATCTGTCTATGGTCTATATAATTATGATAGTAACCCTCATTTCCTTGCTGGATTTCCTTTATACTATTTCTTTTAATATATATATTTTAAAAAATCTTTCAGGTCACCAGGTCTATAGGCTGTGGTGTAAAGTCTAGCCATAGCGGCTTGAGTCCCAGTTAGAAAGGTGAACTATAAATGAAGTAAACACAGTACTGTATATCACTGCAATTCTTCTCAATGCCACTTCCATGGAAGGGATGCTCCAAACACCATGTTAATTTTATTAGAGGGAGGGTAGAAGTGTCTTTTTTGCAGTGCTAGCTTTCGATTTGCAAGTCTGCTGTGCAAAGGAATGCTCAGAACTGGAATCCAGCTAGTCTCAGGCAAGCTCTACATTGGTTACCATAGCTATTCCTTTAAAATGTACAATCTGCAGCAGTTATATAACGATGTTATTTAGGTCCATGCCACGAGGAGCTTCAATTGCCGATTTGTGCATATGAAACCTGCCTTTTTCTGCCAGCCAGCTAACAACCATATACCCACCCACTGCAGTCTGCGGTCCAGTCTACAGATTTAAGATTCTCCCATCTTATTCTTTTGCAGGAATGAACCTGGCCTGACTCCCAGAATAGGAAATGTTGAGGAGAATCTACCCTGGCCAGAAGTCACATGTTGTGTCCAAGAAGCCCTAGCCTCAAATATGAAACTGGGTTCCTGTGTGGTGAAATGTACTCTGTGCATGGTTAGAGACGTTTTCTTCCTTCTAATTGTTGCACATGAATTCACCTAATTATTGACTACGTATCCACCCATCCCAGGAGCCCCAGCTCCAGGCGCCCAGGTCGTTTTCCATCACCCCGTTCCTAAAGAACCCAGGAGTCCGAGCTCCCTCCCCACCGCCCAAGTCACGCGACGACCGAACCAGCCCAGGGAGTTCGGCTCTAAGGAGGCGTGGCAAGCGACGAATGGGCGTGGCTCACGACCGGGGCTGGGGGCGGGGCCGTTCTCCCTACCTCCTCGGTGTCCCGTCCAGGATTACCCTCCACCTCCTGCGTCCCACTGACCTTCTTCCGCATACGTTTCCTCCCCCGCCCACGGCTGCTGACGCCACTTCCGTACAGAGAAGCGGCCCAAGGCCCACTCGCCCGCCTCGACCATAGAGAGGAGCTTCAGGAAAAAGAAGGCACCGTCTTTCAGAGCAAAAGAGGCGAAGGGGCTGACCCACAGAGGAAAATGTCAGCGGTTGATGGAGCTGCCTGTAAAATGACGTAAACCCAAACGCGGTTGCCCGGGCAACCAACTCTGAGCGGGGAGGGGAAGAAATGAGGCAGAAGAAGACTGTAGAGTTAGAAGGCTAGAGTGATGCGTTTTACCTGGTTGTCTGTTTGACCATAGAGTCTAATTCCAGAGAGGCGGTTACAGCTCAAATCGTGCCAGGGTCTTTGGGAAGCGCAGTCAAGGCGAATACACTCGTTACAATAAACGTGTTAGGACTCAGAACGAAACACCATTCGTTTCAGTAGGATTTACTCCCGGGTAAGCGTGCACAGGATTGCAGCCCTTGCCTTTAAGGTGCCTCAAGACTGACGTTAGTGACGCTGCAGTCCTATTCCACGCTTCCCCGCCAACGGAACCTAGTGGAGTTTATTTCTGAGTAAATACCCAGTGTTAGGAGGTTAAAAAAACACAAAAAACAGCAGCTAGAGCATGCGTGGAAGTGATTAGGTGCTTTGGGTTTGGAGGATTTTCTTTAGAATCGCCTTTGTTGCTGCCTGGGATAGCTTTTGTATGGATTGTCTTGTGCTTCATAGCCTGTTTTCTTCTTTTCAGGAAGATTTGGATGAGTTTCAGTGATAGCATAAGCCCTTGCAGAGCTCTTTCAGACTGAGTTCAGCGTGCAATGACAAAGGGAACGTTAACATGGATGCCTCACTATTTGGCCTTAATTGCTAGGACAGTGGACTGTGTCCATGTAGTTGTTTAGTTATGGTCCACGCCCTCCAGACTCAAGGTAAATTAGAAAACAAGTGCATAACATAAACAATGCAAAAACGGGCTTAAGGAAATTAGGAGGCAATGCAGTAAAAACAAGATAATTCATTTGATAAATTGTGCAATAAATTGAAAAAGTCCATTCTGTTTATAAAAGCACCCTCCTAAACAATTCCTTGTTACACCTTCTGCTCAAGCGGCCTCCCAACTAGGGCTTGGAGTAGATGACACCCCCTCACATACTGCTGAAGGGAGTGAGAATATATGTGAAAAGGAAGCACAGTTCAGATGCTAGCTGGAAGGAGATAGCACTGTGTGCAATAGTCAACCACATACACAGTCATTTTTTTAAAGAACAGGGCAACATGCCTACTTTCAGGGCTATTTGGGGGCAGGAACACACAGGAACAGAGTTCCGGCTGGCTCCTGAGTTGGCCACACCCAGCAGGAACTCATTAGCATAATAGGCCACACCCAACAGCAGAAGCTCATTAGGATTGGCTACATTAGGAGTGTGTGGTCTAACATGCAAAGGAGTTCCTGCTACAAAAAAGCCTTGAGTTTTAACAACAAACAAGGTAAACAGAATAAGAAGCAAAAGGTGGGTGTGGCTGGATGACCACACTTCTGGTAGCATGGGGGTGTGGCCTAATATGCTAATGAGCTGTGCTGTTTGGGTGTGGCCTACTATGCTAATGTGTTTCTGCTGTTGGTTGTGACCTTTTATGCTAATGAGTTCCTGCTGGGCTTTTTCTACAAAAAAAGCCCTGCTTACTTTCCAGCTCTGGTACATGCCACTGGAATGGGTTCTCTTATAATGAAGATATTTGCATTGCCCTGTTTGCACAAAATGGCAACTGTGAGTCTCGAGAGGATTGCACATAGTGCTTTCTCTTAAGTGCAGTTGGATTGCAAAAATCAGAATGACTGAACAGAGCTACAGAGCAGAAAAGACACAGCTGGGAGTTGCCTGAAGCACCTTGGGGTCTCTGTCTCTCTAGGACAGACTGCTGGGTGAAGGGACTGCTGCTGTGTAGGTATTCTTCTTTGCTTCCACCTGTGCACTTGTAAATAAAGCAAATGGCACAAAAGTGTTCAGTGCTCTTGCCTCCAAAGGGAACCTGCTGCCCCAAAACTTCTCACTGCTTTGGCTGGAGGAGGGGGGCACTAGCAAGATTATTGGACTGCGTCTGCCAAAACTTACCTTCTGTCAACAACAGTCACTGTTTCTGGTTAGAAATAATTCCTAGAAAAATCGTTTACAGCTTTGTCCAGAAAAAAACCCTAGGCCTCTGCATCTGACCGTGAACTCTTTGTTTGAGATTAAAGAGTTTCTCCAGGTTCTGAAATCAATATTGGCTGTGCCTTAGTTTAGCCCTGTTTCCAAGCCTTTTTCAGCCAGCACATAAATTCTTTCTGCATCTCCTAGGTAAGTAATAGGCTGCTTGACTTGTTTTCATCCCATTCAGTGTGGACCAGAGACACTAGACCCTTTGTTTTGTTCAGCATGCCTGACCTACATTCCTAACGGAGAGTTCTTGCTTTGTGCATCACTGCAGCGCTGCAGTAGGCTAAGGATTCAAAGGTGGGAACATTGGAGTGAATCAAAACACAATTTGAAGACCAAACTAAGCAATACATTTTTAACAAGTTGAGTCCAGGTTCCTGACAGTCTGGGAATACTCCATGTGCAGCTCCAAAACAGGACTAATAACTACTCCCCCCCCACACACACACCAAGCACTGGGAAGGGACAGAGAGTCTGGAAATGCATTCCATAATGCCATGATGGTGCTTCCTGGTGCATACCCAGACGTGTTGTCACAGCATCAGCAACTCTCTAGGAATTTCCCAAATATCTATGGTTTTTTTATCATAGAATCTGAGAAATTCCTACAGCATTGTGTAACATGATGACATCATTTTGGGTATGCCTCTGGAAGTGATGTCATGATGTTGCGCAACACCAGTTCCCGTTCCCCATTTTTGGTCCTCCTTCTCCATCAAGTAGGTAAAAGAAGAAGGGGACGGCAAAGGATGAGATGGTTAGAGAGTGTTATCGATGCAACGAACATGAAATTAAGCAAACTCCGGAGCTCAACAGAAGACAGGAGGGTCTGGCGTGATGTAGTCCATGGGATCGAGAAGAGTCAGTCTCGACTGTGTGACTGAACAACAACAACAACAAACTCCATCAAATGGGAGCATGGGCCATTTTTGCTCAGTAAAACAGTGGGGGCAGAGAGCAGGAATTCTTCCTCTCTCCATGACACAGTTCTTAGCTGAATTCAGTCCCCTGCAGCTACTGTGTGACTGCAGGGAAGGGAAGTCATGTATTGTATAGTGTGCATTCAGTTTGGCATTCTTTGTTTGGTAAAGTTATCTGCAAACATTAGGGTTTATTTATTTAGTGTATTTCTTACCCTGCTTGCAAAAAACCACAACAGTAGGACAGAAATAAATGTAAACAAAATACAATGTAAAAGCAAGAAGCAAAAAGGTACACAAAACAGGCTGGGCTAGGCTGATATCTGCAAGGTTGGTCCATGAAGTCAGCAGGCCATGAGCTATGGCTGCAAGCCAAGAGACCTTTGAATCTCGCACCTCAGCTTGCACCTTTAGTCCTGCCCAGGCTTTTAAGTTCCTGCAACAGGAGAGAAACAAATGCCTGAACCTCACAGAGGACTGGCAGCTGTCTTCCTGCGATCAGCGATCACTGCTGAAAGAGGGTTGTCAGTTGACTAGGGAAAAAAGGTTGCTCTTGGGACTTCGACAGAGGATTAATCCACAGAAGTTATCAGGCAAAGGTTTCCACGATACCATAGGTTTCCAGTTCCCCTCCATTCTACAGCCCGCATTTCACAGGGCTTTGGTTTATGCAGATCTTGTGATCCCCAGCCTAGTCTGTTTGGGTGGTCAAAAGGGACCCTCCTTCCTTTTTGACCAGTGGGAAAATCTGGTCAGATCTAACCCAGGATGCATTGCCGATTTAATTGGCACTGAGTGAAAACTATATTCATTGTGGGCTACTGGGATAGAGAAACAACAGGAACAATAAAAATAGCCACTGTCCCTTTCAGAGAATCCAGCAGCTGATCTAGGGCTGTCAACTTCCATGGCTGGAGCTCTCCTGCTTGTACAACAGAATTTCAGGCGACAGAGTTCAGTTCACCTGGAGAAAATGGCTGCTTCAGATGGCGGACTCTATGGCATAATATCCCATTGAAGTCCCTCCCCCTACAAAACCCCACCCTCCTCAGACTCCACCTCCCAAATCTCCAGGTCGTTCCCAAGCCAGAGCTGGCAACCCTAAGCCAATCAGACCTCCCTCCTCATCTTGAATCAGAAGAAAGGGGTGCTTTGCAAGACAGAAATCAGAACACGGTATCTGAACAACGTATCGATCAAAGGTGCATTTTGCAAGAGAGAATAAGAAACTGGACTAGGGGTTATCATTTATTGATTTCATTTAAGCCCTGCTTTTTTCCGTAAAGTGGCTTACAGTATTCACTCCTCCATTTAATCAAAGCAATACTGTGGAGTAGGTTAGGCTGAGACTCTACAACTGGCCCGAGGCTACTCAGCAAGCTTCTGTATGGGATTACCAATCACCAGGCAGAGCCTGGAGTTCTCCCCAAATTACTCCTGATCTCCAGACCACAGAGATCAGTTCCCCTGGAAGAAATGGCTGCTTTGGAGGGTGGACTGTATGGCATCACAGCTCTGTGGAGCTCCTTCCCCTCCCCAAACTCTGTCATCTCCAGGCACCACTCCCAAATCTCCAGGGATTTTACAAGGCAGAGTTGGCCCTGGGCAACCCTACTTCCACAGCAGAATAAGCATTCAAACCTGGGTCTTCCAAATCTTAATCTAACCACTACATCAGACTGGCTCTACCCTTTGACCACCCATAACAGCTCTGATGGGGATCCTGGACCTGCGTGGACAAAAGCCACGTCTGGTGAGGACTTAGAGAGGAAGTGGACAATATTGAGCTAAAAAGCTGGCTGGATCCGGGGATACACGCATGCGCTGATTAAGCTAGCTGCAAACCCGGACCTCTCCGAATAATCTCAACTGTTTATAGCTCAAAAGAATGTAAATACTCTTCTCAGCTGAGGCAAAACAAAAAGGACTGACTCAGGAGAAAAGAAACAGCCAAGCAGGAGAATTTGGGCATAAACTTCAAGTGCGGTAAAACAGCATTTAGTTAATTACATTCCTGAAGAGGAAACGCCCAGGCTGGGGACATGGTGAAAAACATTCGGGAGTTATCAGAGCAATTGGCAGGCTTTGAAAAGAAAGTTTTAGCCTCCCAGGAGAGAATGGGCGAAGAAATAAAGGCAATTAAAGATAAAGTGACGGAGTTGGCAGGATAAATTAGCTCAATAAAGCAGATTGCAATCTCAGCTAAGGAGCAGGCAGGAAAAAACAAACAGCGGATAGATCAATTAACTAGTCAGCTAAATGATCTATCGGATCGAAATAGAAGAGCCAATTTAATCCTGGCAGGAATTACCGAAGATGTGGGCTTTAAATCTCTGGAGGAAACCCTGAGAGGATGGTTAGAACAAAATGGTGTAAAAATTGATCCAGAAGAGATAGAGAGAGCCCACAGGTTACAAAGAAGAGGAGGAGGAGGAACCCCCAGAGACGTCATTATTAAATTCAGCAGAGAAAAACTTCAACAAGTTTATAAAACACTAAAAAAGAAACCAGATTTGAGTTTTAGGGGAAAAAAGGTCTGGGTAAGGGAAGACTACTGTCAAGAGACTATTAAGAAGAAAAAACAAATGAGACCTTTTGGCCAGAGACTGTATACAAACAATGTGAAATTCTCATGAGGCTACCCCTCCACGATAATAGTCTTTAAGGAGGGGAAGAGGCACATAGCAAGAAATCCTAAGGAGGCAATGGAGCTACTCAAGCGATTAGGAATAAATACTGACGACCTCAGAGACCAGGACACGGAGGAAGAATTAGAAGTAACAGATGACCCAGAGGAAGGAGGATCAGAGAGACCGGAGAAGAGGCAAAGGACAGACTCGCTAGAGGAAACTGCATAAAAGGGAAGTATACAAATGTTAAGTGAGCAAGGTTGCTAAGTTTAAAAGTTAAGGAGAGAGAGGGGGTGTGTGCACTCCAGAAGGTGGAGAGACAGGATGAGAATTTCATCACCAAAATTGTCTCAACCACAGGGAGGGGAGGGGAGGGAAGGGTTTCTTCAAGGAATAACATCAAAAGCCTCCAGCCAGGGTGGCCAAAGGTCCAAAGCAATAAGGAAAATGGATAGGACAATAAGATTACTTTCACTGAATGTAAATGGGTTAACTTCAAACCTTAAGAGGTATAGGATATCCAAAATTGCTAGAGAACAAAGGATAGATTTATTGTGCTTGCAGGAGACACATAAAAGGAAAAATGACAAAAAACCTTTACTAAATGACCCTAAGTGGCAGGTCTTAGTAGAAGCCAGAAGCAACTCTAAGGTTAGAGGGGTAGTAGTCTTGATTCACAGGAAGGTTCAAGTAGAGGATGTGGAGAAGTTAACAGATAAAGAAGGCAGATTCCTAATAGTTAAATTTAAACTGGAAGGGAAATGGTATACAATAGCAAATATATGTGCACCAAATAAAAAGCAAAAGAAATTTTTAACCAGGATTATTAAGAAGAGCCAAAAATTCTCAGAAGGAGAATTAATAATAACAGGAGACTTAAATACTGACATTACAAAAAATAAAAATATTAAGTTAGGGGAATGGGGATTGAAGGAAGTGCATGAGTTTATAGGTAAACAACCAAGGCCTAATAATATGATTATAAAAGATATTAAAACCCATCCAATTTGGATATCTGACCATGCACCCATAAGTATTGAGTTTGAAATAAAGCAATTCAATATAAAAAGACCATGGAGATATAATAATTTAATAATGATGAAAGAAGAAGATAGAAAATACATGGAGAAACAGATAAGCTTATACTTTAAAGAGAATAGAGGGACAGTAGCCACTAACATATTATGGGATGCCATCAAGGCAGTAATAAGGGGGCATTGTATAAAGAAAGAAAAGAATATAAAAAGGGAATGGTATAGTAAAAGACAACCCAAACTTCAGGAATTAGAAAAGCTGCAAAAGAAACAAATGGAAAAATATAACCCTAAGGTACAGAGTAAAATTAAAGAGATCCAGAAACAGAAGAATTAGATATAGCAACACTATTGAAGAAGGAACTAATGGTTAAAAACGAATTTCAGAGGAATAGTATTAATACAGCAAAAAGACTGTCGAACTATCTGAAGATTAAAAGAACAAAGCAAAGCATAAAATGCATAAACCACAATAAGAAATTAACACAAAATCCTAAGGAAATTACAGAGGCTTTTGAGAAATTTTACAAAGACCTGTACAAAAAGAAGAATACAGCAGACTTCCAGGAGGAAATTAATCAAACAATAGAAGAAGCAGAGAGAGGAAAATTAAAGGATGAGATTACAGCCCAAGAAATAAGGGAAGTAATAAGAGAATTTAAAAGGGGCAAATCTCCAGGGTTAGATGGCTTTACGGGGGAATTTTATAAAGTAATGATGGATACTTTAGTACCGGAACTCCAGGTATTGTTCAATGAAGTTCTGAATGGTAGAAGCGCTCCAGACTCATGGAGGAAGACCGAAATAATATTGATCCTTAAACCTCAGAAAGATCCTAAAGAAGTAGGATCATATAGACCCATAAGCCTTTTAAACCAAAATTATAAAATCTTTGCAAAAATAATGGCAAATAGACTAAAGAAGGTAATCCCATCTATAATAAAAGATGATCAATATGGATTTGTAAAAGGTAGAAGCATAGCTCATCCTATTAGAAATATCCTAAATGTGCTATATCATGGACAACAGAGGAAGATAGGACTATTAAAACTAGACGTCTATAAGGCCTTTGATACCCTATCCCATGAATATTTATGGCAAATAATGAATAAAGTGGGAATCGAAAAGGAATTTCTAGAGGCAATTCAGGAAATATATAAAGACGGGAAGGCAATAGTGAGAGTAAATAATGAACACTCACAAGTATTCCCTATACAAAGAGGGGTACGGCAAGGGTGCCCACTGTCACCATTATTATTTGTAATGGCAGTAAAACAGGTAGTGGAACGGATTAGAAATTTGGGAAGAATAGAAGGTTATAAGACAGGTAAGACGGAAATGAAAATTAATTTATTCGCAGATGACATCATAATTATTATGACAAATCCAAAAGAGGGAGTAAAGGAAGTAAAGATTATTTTGGAGGATTTCGAAAAATGCTCAGGGCTAAGTGTAAACATGACAAAATCAGAAATTATATACTTAAATGTAAACAGAGAACAAAAGAAGGAAATAAACAGAAGTACAAATATAGGGTTAGGAGTAAAGAAATTTAAATATCTAGGTATAGTAATACAGAAAAATTTGGATAAGATGATAAAGGATAATTATGATAAAATCTGGAAGAAAATAGAGAAGGATATGAGAAGATGGAAAAACAAAACATTAGGGATATCCTCCAAAATTAGAAGCGTTAAAATGTTTTGGGTACCTAAAATAATGTACCTATTTCAAACACTACCAATGGGAGTAAAGGAAAATAAAATTACCCTATGGAACAGAACACTAAAAGAATGGATATTTGGCAATTAAAAAATGTAGGTTTCATAAAAGGATAGTGTACAGCCACAAGTCAGAATGGGGAGTTCCAGACTTAAATAAGTATTACGAGGCATTCCAACTCAAATCATTACTAGAGATCGGAGAGGAAAAAGAACTGAAATGGGTTAGATTTGAGGATGAGATTAATAACAATATAGGAAGACTAGGTATTTTTTACAAAGCTAAGGCTAAAGATCTAGAATTAACAATAGGGCCGAGAAGATCAACATTAGAAGTATGGAAAAAATGGCAACCACACTGGCTAGGAAGACCCTCTAGATGGGCGCCACTAGAAACCATTATAGAAGAGGAGCAAGAAAAAAAATGGTGGGAAATTTTAAGGTCTAAAGGATACCATAGAGTAGAGGATTTGTTTAGAGGGAAAATTCTTAAACCATTACAAGAAGTAATAGAAGAGACAGGCAAGCAACACTGGCTAAAAATAGCAGGTCTTCATAAAGCAATAAAGGAGATTAATGAAAAAGAAGAATTGTGGATAGACAAACCAATGGAAGAAATATATAAAGAAAGGGCTGGGAGGAAACAAGGTCTAGTAGGGGAAATTTTAAAAAAGATGATATTAAAGATAAAATGATAGAATATTTACAAAAAGTCTGGAGTACAGAAGGACAGATATCAGAGAGGATGGCAGAAAAAATTATGAAAGGAATGGACAAAATCAAGGTTTTCAAATTTAAAGAACTGGAGCACAAATTTCTTACAAAATGGTATAAGACGCCAGCCTAATTGGCTAACATGATTCCAGGATTAAGTTCTCTTTGTTGGCACTGTAGGAAATCTAAAGGCTGGTTCACACACGTGGTGGGAGTGTAGTGAAGTAAGGGTATTTTGGCTAGAAATTATCAAAGTTATAAGGAAGGTAGCTAAAATTAACTTAAATATAGATTTTAACTTAATGCTGATAAGTACAATGAGGAACCCGAGGCTGGATAAGGAAGACCAAACCTTAGTGAAGGCTATGATATTGGCGGGAAAAGCAGCTATAGCTTGGGGTTGGAAGGATAAAAGTAAGTGGACAGCCGAAATCTGGCACAGCTATCTGCTTGATTTTATACAGTCAGACATCGCGGCAACTCTGCGTAAGGAGACAACTTGGGAAGGGAAATCCGCTGAAATCCAGAAAAGATGGAAGACCTATTTCGACTGGGTATCCAAGGAGGGAAGAAAGGACATTCGGTGGAAGATTCAGACTTTGTGCCCGTGGCTGGAGATAAAGGAATAAGGACAACAGGAAGATAGGGAGGGGAGGAGGGAGGGAGGGGAGGGGGAAGAAAATTGTAAGAAGCTAAACAATATGTGGTGTAAAGAAACCGATAAAATCAATTAAAAATATAATTAAAAAAAAAAGCTGGCTGGATCCAAGCTCCAGAGATCTGGTAAGTAGGCCAATTTGAATGTTGCAGGCAGGCAGTAGCTTCCTCGGGCCCACCCAGGCCACAGTCTCCTCTGCCCCAATACACATCCACGTGCAAAGATTTTAAAAATAAAAGCGTTTAGATAAATCATCTAGCATTAAGGAAAAGAAACAGCATGTGCCCCTGATTTCTTCCAAACAATTCTTTTCCAGCTAACTGGCAACTCTGTTGCCTTCCCATATCCCTCGTTTAACAGGAGGCTGTGATGGAAGGTGGCATAGGGTTGCCAGTTCTGGGTTGGAAAATTCCTGGGAATTTGGGGGTGGTGCCTGGGGAGTGAGCCCAGCAGAGATTTGAATCCACCTGCTGAATCTAGTGACACCTGGGGATCTCCTGCGATTACAACTGATCTCTAGGTGTCCAAGAGCTGTTTCCCCAGAAAAAAAACAAAAAGCCAAAGAAAACTGTGTACAAAATATGATGAAAAATGTAGACGTTTGTTTGAAAATATTCAACAAAACCAGTACCAAGCATAATCTTTATGCTTTTCATTGTATCTCCAGTTTGTGTTTTGTTCCCTGGAGAAAATGGCTTCTTCAGAGCATGGACTCTATGGCTTTATACCCCCGCTGAGGTCCCTCTCCATCCCAGACTCCACCCCCAAAATCTCCAGGTATTTCCCAACCCAGAGCTGGTAATCCTACCTGAAGCTGCCATTTAGCCTCAGAGAACTGATCTATAGAGTCTGGAGATCATTTGTAACTCTGGGAGAGCTCCACTCCCCACACGGAGGTTGGCACTTGATGTGTAACACAAAATGGGGGGGGGGAATCCATATGATATGAGCAGACAAGTTGGGCTTCGACTGAAGGTGGTACACGAGAGCAATGAATGAGTCTCTAAATGCAAAAGAACTCCCCTCTCCACTCTTTAGCCAGGAGAAAGGTGCCTGCCTGGAACTGAAATCTCTAGGAATTTCCCAGCCCAGAGCTGGCAACCCTAAATCGCACTTGGATTGTGGGAATGCAGAAGAAGAAGAGTTGGATTTATACCCTGCCCTTCACTTAGAGTGGCTTACAATCTCCTTCCTTTCCTCTCCCCACAACAGGCACCTTGTGAGGTCGGTGGGGCTGAGAGTGCTCTGAGAGAACTGCTCTTGAGAGAATTGTGACTGGCCCAAGGTCACCCAGCAGGCTTCATGTGGAGGAGTGGGGAATCAAACCTGATTGTCCAGATTAGAAAACAGTGCTCTTAACCACTACACCAAACTGGCAGGACCAGCCACCTTCTGTATCTGGTCCTCATGCTGTGTCATCCCTTTGATGAATGCCTCAAATAACCTTGCTTGATTGGCTTGGCTTTGAGGCTGCATCTCTGAGGCTTTCCCTCATCTCTGAGGCTTTCCCTTTTCCAAAGCCTGCTTTGCTGTGATGCTTTGGGGAAGACTGCAGCAAAGCTGGCTGCTGTGTGTTGGGTGGAAAGTCTAGATTTCTCAGGTCCTGCTCAAATGGCAGCCACTTTCCCCATAGCAGGCATTTCACACAGTCCCAGGGGGAGGCTTTTGTGAGGTCTTTTTAAAAGAAATGTAATTGACATATTGATATAGTGGTTTAGAGGTATGTCACTTATCAGTTCAAACAACCTCAGGCTTAAGCTTCCCAGCAGAGTTACCAACTCCTGCTTAGGAAATTCCTGGAGATTTGGGGGTGGAGCCCCGGGGAAGGCAGGGTTTAGGGAGGGGATGGACCTCAGCTGGGCATAATGCCATGGAGTCCACCCTTCAAAGCAGCCATGTTCTCCATGGGAATGGATCTCTGGAGATCAGGTGCAATTCTGAGAGATCCCCAGGCCCCACCTGGAGATTGGCAACCCTACTTCCCAGTGCCATAGGCCATGGTGGGGAACGGCTGCCGTGGGACTGGAATAGGAAAAGGCATGGAAACTTGCCACCTGGAAGCTCTGATGCCAATGCATTACAGGAGGCAGCCACATCTATACTGGGGTTTACACAGGGAAAGGTTGCTCTGTATGTTGGGGGGAAGCTTGAAGAAGTAATCAGGAACTGTTCCGGAGTGGACCAGCACTCTGCCTCCTCCACAGCTCCCAGGCCTTTCTCCTACTGGGAACTATAGTCAGCATCTCTAGGAGGGGCTGGGTCTTCTGCCCAGCTGCATACAGCCCAGATCGTATCTCTCTATCTTAGAAAGTAAGTGCTCATAACTAACTCATTAACAATTCAACATTATTTCACCTGAGGAACAGGTTCCAGCTGCCATCATCAGCTGAGTCCATGAAACAGCCAAGAGAAAACTTGCATAATCCTGGAAGGGGAGAAAATGTGCCAAAGGGCATGAACACATGAGGCTGCCTTATGCTGAACCAGACACTTGGTCCACGAAAGTCAGTCTTGTCTACTCATTCTGGCAGTGGCTCTCCAGGGTCTCAGGCTGAGGTCTTTCACATCACCTCCTACCCGATCCTTTTAATTGGAGGCACCAGGGATTGAATTTGGGACCATCTGCATGCCAAGCAGATGCTCTGTCAGTGAGCCACAGCCCATCCCTGTAATGATTAAAGCCTGTAATGATTAAGGGGGGGGAGCAGGTTGAAGTATGATGATCCAACTGTGGACCAATGGCCAGTTGTTGGTGACCAGAACCTGACAAAGGTTAGTCAAAAGTAAGAAAGGGGCCTATATTAAAAACTTAATGAAGGAAATATATAAAAATGCATGTATTTATTAATCACAGTTGTTAAAATTATATAAAGGCCCAATCACACGTTATGTATAAATAACAAACGATAAAACACAAGGGCTTATAAATCTGACCTGACGCGTTTCGGCCTACATAGGCCTTCCTCAGAGGTCAATAGTGAGGAACATATTGGCTATTATAAAAATCTAGTACAATCATGTAAATACAAAGTATAAATTCAATAAGGACCAGAAGCAAGTTGTTTCAAGATAAACCACCAGGCACAGAGTAAAAAATAAACAAGGCCTCTAATACTGCAATCACATGCCGAGTGGTTCTCAGATATAAACTTCTGGTCCAGGAATCACCTTCCTATGGTTGTAGAGCCAAATTATCCTCAAGCAAAGAGCCACCACCTTGTGCTTGATGATTGCTGAAGCACTTGCAAAGGACAGTGGACTAGGACAAAACCAATTTGGATCAGAGCCATTGTGGTACTTTTGAAACAAGAGCGTAAACTTGGGTCCAAATAAGTTGTAACAAAGATCACAGATCTCAATCACAGGTTGACCTTGACCGAAACCTGGATGGATGAATTTGATGCTGTTAGTTTGACTCAGAAGGTTATAAGGACGTCACCAGCCTTGAACTGGAGGATGAGGGCATGGGATGGTGATTCTTTTCCATGTGTCTTTCTACGTCAGTAGATAACCTGGTGCACACAGCTTTGATTGTAGGTATTTTGTGTTGGATACTGTGGACAGTTTAGGCATTTTGCTGGTTTACCATCCACCTAGCTTGCCAGCAGCTTGGCAGCATTGGAGCCACTGGTTAGTCATTAACACCTCACTAACTGAGGGGGCTCTCCTTAGACCCTTGAAGGAAACAGTTCTCAGAGCTTTAAAAACCTTGATTAGCTAAGGATGAGTTGGCCAGTTATAAGCCAGTCTGCAGTTTACCTCCTCTTGGGAAGGTGATCAAGTGGGCGATGGTGGAAGAACTCCAGGTTTCTCGGATGATGCATCTACCTTTGACCTACTGCAATTTCATTTCAGGTTTGGGCTCAGATTCAGAACCTTAGACCCCTTTAGTTGCACCGGTAGACAATCTCCAGGTTGGGCAGGGCACGTTCATCCCTGTTAATACTCTCAGACATGTCAGTGGCTCTTGATACAGCTGATCGCTCTATTCTTATCTGTTGTTTGGAATATGGAGTTGGCATTAAGGGACTTGACTCTTTGGTGGTTTTGGTATCTTCTGATTGGGCACAAAGAGTATCCATTGAAGGGGTAGAAATCAATTGGGTTTAAGGGCTGGGAAATCCCTGCATACTTTGTTGGGTGCAGCCTGAGGAGGGTGGGGTTTGGGGAGGGGAGGAACCGCAGTGGAGTATAATGTTTTAGAATCTACCTTCCAAAGCAGCCATTTTCTCCAAAGCAGCTGACCTCTATAACCTGGAGACCAATTGGAATTTTGGGAGATCTCCAGCTACCATCTGGATACTGGCAACCCTAGGATGGGATTTGTTCTGTCTTGTTGATGTTTTCTGGTTACAGGCTACACTTGAGCCATTCTATTCATCCTCCACTCCCTCGTGGCTTGTCGCGACTTGTAACTTTTCTACTCGTGTATCCGCATCCTTTGTTCTTTCCTCCCCTCTCTGTTCTGCTTTTTTTTTTGCCTCTGAAAGCTAGTTTGACTTATTTTGCTTTTTCAATCTGATTCTGTTTTTCTCCTTCAGACATTTTCTTCATTTCCTCCTCAGCTGGCTCCTCTTGAACTAGAGCTTCCTCTTTGTTAGTTGGTCTTGGCCTTCTTCACATACATACATCTTTTACATCTTAATATACAACACATCCTGTATGCATTGTTAGAGCATTTCCCATTCCTCACACTTTACTTGCCTTTCCTCGTACTTGGTACTTATTTACCTGAATAGTTTGCTTTTTCCCCCCATGGGGATTTGCTAAGGTGTTAAGGAATTGCCTTCCCCACTCTATTCTTTTAGCTTGTCCTCTGCTCTCAGATAGTCACTCTTGTACCTTCCTCTCCTCCATTTCTGTTTCCATCTCCATCTGTTCATCTCATAAAGGTACGCACATACTTAAAGGATACTACTCTTTTAACCTATAGGTTTTGAGTAGTGCCACATCAGAATCCACATAAACCAGGCTAAAAAAATCAACTTAAAATCATTTTCTACTCACTATAATGTGTGTGGGGGGAGGGATCGCAACTGCCAAAGTAACCTCCAAATCCACCCCATCTAAGGCCGAATCTGCATTTGACTTTCCCACCAGTGTAAACAAGTTAAAAAGCATCAGACCGAGTACTGATCCCTGTGGTACCCCACTGCTTACCACCCTCCACTGAGAAAGTTTCCCATTTATACTCACTCTCTGTTTCCTATTTATAAGCCAGTTTTTGATCCACAAGAGGACTTGTCCTTTTATCCCATGACTATTGAGCTTACTTAGGAGCCTTTGATGAGGAACCGTATCAAAAGCTTTCTGGAAGTCAAGGTAAATAATATCTATTGGGTCCCCCTTGTCCACATGTTTGTTCACTCCCTCAAAAAACACTAACAGGTTAGTGAGACAAGATCTTCCCTTACAGAACCCATGCTGAGTCTGCCTCAATAGTTTGTGTTCATCAATGTGCCTACTAATTCTTTCCTTAATAACAGTTTCCACCAACTTACCCGGTATCGATGTCAGACTGATTGGCCTGTAATTTCCTGGATCTCCCCTGGAGCCCTTTTTAAAGATGAGAGTGACATTAGCTACCTTCCAGTCCTCAGGAATGGAGGCAGATTTTAAAGAAAGATTACATATTTTTGTCAGGAGATCCACAAGTTCACATTTGAGTTCTTTCAGAACTCTTGGATGAATGCCATCTGGGCCTGGTGATTTATTAATTTTTAAATTGTCCATCAGTTGTAGGACTTCCTCCCTTGTCACCGCAATCTGATTCAGGTCTTTCAAACCCCCTCCCGAAATCGGTGCTTCTGGAGTGGGCAAGCACTTCTCCTCTTCCACAGTGAAGACAGAGGCAAAAAATGCATTCAGCTTCTCAGCCATTTCCCTGTCATCCTTCACTACTCCTTTTACCACTTGGTCATCCAAGGGCCCCACTGCCTCCCTTGCTGGCTTCCTACTTCTAATGTATTTGAAGAAAGTTTTATTGTTGGCCTTTATGTTTTTTTGCGATATGCTCCTCATATTCCCTTTTTGCTTGCCTGATCACAGACTTGCATTTTATTTGCCATAGTCTTAGATCTATTTTGCATGGAAAATATAACTGAACTTTTATTCAGCCCTATTAATTTTGACATCCTTTTCACTTAGCTTGTGGATCCTTGCCAGGTCCATTTTAAGTGTATAAAAACATCTTGACCAATTATTTTCTAGTTCCTGTGAAATAAAGGATAGAACCACAAATCTTTAGCTTGGACAATTAATTATCATGGTGCTTTCTGTTATTCCAATTAAAATACAAACGAAGTCTTTTCTTCTTTAAAATAGACTGAAAAGGCAAACAGATAGATAGATATTGCTTATGGATTCCAATAGTTCAATACTGACATCTTAACTCTAAGCTTATTTAAAATTACTAAAAGTCAGAAGCTGAAATGAACTTCTGAACTCACTCTTTGAAGTAGAGAGGTTCTCATAAATCTTCACTTATGACAGGTGGAAAGTATGTCCTAATTGAAAATTGGCTAAGTTGCCTGGTACAATTAAAAGAAAAACTATTTTGCTAAGTTGCCTGGTACAGTTAAAGGAAAAACTACTTCTTCTTTGAAGCAAGGGCTGGAACATGTCAATTAAGTTTGATTTAAAACACCTGTTTTCTTTACAACTGTGCTTAGCGATTTAAACTGTTAATTCTCCAGGACAGCCCCAAAGAATCTCTCCCAAAGGTTCCTGGAAATCAACAATAATCAATAGAAAATCACTTGAACCTTTAATTGTCCTCTACACTCACAACAACCCTGTGAGGTAGGTTAAGCTGAGAGAGAGTAACTGGCCCAAGGTCACCCAGTGAGTTTCTATGACTAAGCAGGAATTTGAACCTGCATCTGCCATATCCTGATCCATACTCTAACCACTATACCACATGGGGTCTCTGGGGCCATTTCAGGTCAGAAAAAGGTTGTGTCTGTGTGGAGGGCAAGGAATCCTTGAGCCTCTGGTCACTGTGGTTCTGATGTAAAACAGGCTCAGGTGTGGCTAGGAATTAAATTAGGAATTAAACTAGGAATTAAATTCCGAGAGCATCTGATCAACAGGATCTGTGGTGGACATATTGGGGACTTTGTAATGTGTGCATTGGCTCTCATTCAGCTGACGCCAGGGGTTTCAATAACATGAGTTTGTAATCCAGGCACAGCCAAGATAAATACATGACTTGTTCTTGCCAGTTGCAGCAAATATCCTTCCCCAGTGGTTCATGATGCGGACAGGGGGAGGATTGGGATGTTAAAACAGCCCTGGAGCAAAGAAGCCACATAGTCCTTATGGGGCTGGCAAGGCAGAAGGAGTCAGGCAAACCGATCCCCCCCCTCCTTGTCATCAGCATGGTGTGGCGGTCAAGAGCGATGGACTGTAATCTGGAAAACCAGGTTTGATTCCCCACTCCTCCACATGAAGCCTGCTGGGTAACTTCTAGGGCTGCCAGATTCAGGTAGGGGAATTCCTAAAAATTTGGAGATGGAAAGGACAGGGACCTCAGTGGGGTACAATGCCATAGCGCCCACCCTCCAGAGAATCCATTTTCTCCAGAGGAACTGATCTCTGAAGTTTGCAGAGGAGCTGTAATTCCAGGGGATCTTCAGGTCCCACCTGGAGATGGGCATCCCTAGCACTGACCTTGGACCAGTCACAGTTTTCTCAGAGCTCTCTCAGCCTCACCTGCCTCTTAGGATGTCTGTAATGAGGAGAGGAAGGCGATTGTAAGCTGCTTTGAGATAAATGAGGCCTGCTGGGTGACCTTGAATCAGTCCCAGTTCTCTCAGAACTCTACTTCACAGGGTGTCTGTTGTGGGAAGGGGCACAGAAGGTGATTGTAAGCTGCTTTGAGACTCAGTAAGGTAGAGAAAAGTGGGGTATAAAAATCAACTCTTCTTCTTCATCGAGGCCTGCCTGGCCCATGCTGAAAGGCCCCTGCTCTGCTTCTTCCTCCTAATCATCAGCAGCCCTCCAGGAGCTCTCCCTGTCATTTAAAGGCTCAGTCCACTTCTGGATTTTGGCTGGTCAAGTAACTCCTTTCTTCCTTTCCCAAGCAACACTACTTTGGTTATTCCTCGAACATCTCTGTTGTCCCCATGTCAGGGACATCCTTCCTGATTCATCGTTCAGCTTTCTCAAACCTACTGTTGGAAACTGTACCTGGTGTAATGTATTGAGAAAAGATGGCTACTGCCACATGGCTTACCATGCAGTCCAAAAAGGGCCAGAGCTTTGTTCGAGAGAACAATAAAGACTGTGCATCCAAGGGCACAACAGTGGGTTCGCCCAGATCCTAAAGTAGCCCAATCAGGACTATGGACTTGTAAACAGAACCTATCACGGTGTTTGGGGTGTGTGCTGGGTTCCAGTCTTCACGAGAATGGCTGGGTGTGAGGAACGCTCCTCACCAAGCAGCCTTCCCACAGCTTCCTAGGTGTATTCCAACACCTTAGGTGCACTCACAAAGAGAGTGCTGAAGCAGGGAGATTCGTGCTGGACTTTAGGGGTGATTTGCCCAACTCCTAGAGGAACCAGCAGTCTCTGAAGCGGGGAGCAATGGGAAGCTCGACGCCCAGGACACCCAGGACACCAAGCAACAGGGAAGCCGAGAGACACCGAAGGAGTCAGGACGAGCGCAAGGCAAAGATATGATGAGCTTAACAACTATAGTTACAAAGCTAAGTCATGTATTTAAGTTATAAGTTTGCTACCAGGATTTAAAGGTGGGTACGGAACTAGGTAGACTTGTGTTAATTAAGTGGCTAAAGTAGGAGGGAAAGTGGCTACCAGGCGGGGTAGTGTGCCACTAAGAGTTTAAAGCCAGATTTATTTGAGTGCTATAGAGGTGAGGGGAGAAGGGGGAATCAGTGGTTTGGCTTAGATACAGTAAAAATACTCATCCTCCCCTACCATTTGCTTTTCTTTCTCTTTTGGGTCAAGGGAAGCTTGCTTTAAGGCGGCCGATGCCCATGCTGCTGACGGAGCGACCTGGGGAGAAGCTGGGGAACAGTGAGCAAGGACGTGAGGACGCGCTGAGGCGGAAGACGACGTGGAGCTCAGACGTATTGGGAGGCAGAGACATAGTAGCTGCAGCAGCGTGACGTTGGGGGACAGACGAACCCGGGAAACAGCACAGCGGCAATCAGGAACTGGAGAGACGGAGCCAGGGAATGAGAGAGCGGCTAGGAGGAGCCCATTAAGAGATTGACAGCCGTGGAAGAGTGACTTGGTGGTGAACGAAGGGGGAAAAAAAAGAGTGAGAAAAGAGAAAGAGTGAAAAAGAGCTGGAAAGATTTGGAAAGTCAGTAATTGTAAAATAGTGGTGTATAAAGGACACTGGGAGGGGAGATAGGAAAAGAGAAGCTTGTCAATAAAAAGATTGAGAAGTAGAAATAGATCTAAAAGATAAATTAATACAGGAATACAGAATTAGGGGTAGTTTAGATACTTCTGAGGGACTGATCAAACAGGCTGACTAGAGCATTGAGTAATAAAATATAGAGGCAATTGATGGCAGCCAGTAGTGGCAGTAGTGGGAGAAAATCGTCAATACCTTCCCCCAGTCAGGTTCATCTGAAAATCAATACAATGAGTGCGACACAGTTGACCCTCAAAGATTTAAAATCAGTGATCCAGGACTGTGTATCTCAGGCTATGAAGAAAGAAATTGGCCCTATCCATGAAAAAATAGATGCTGTAACCGAGCATATAAAGTCTGAAACTGAGGAGATTAGGAACCAAATAAGTGAAAATAGACAGAAAATTATAAATATATCAGAAAAAGGTTATAAGATGGAGAAAAAGTTTAACGATTTGGAATATGAGTTGCAGGAATTAAAATTAAAAAATGATAAGGTAGAGGAAACTTTGATTCAGATGGAAATGGATAGGGCGGCGCTGATCCTGAGATGTCAGAATATACCTGAAAATTTGGAAAAAGATATAAAGGAGGTCTTAACGGAAGCTCTTACAGAACAATTAGATATAGGATCTAAGGAGGAAATTACTCGTGAAATAGATGTGATATACCGTAGGAACTCAGCATATGCGAGGAAGAATCAAAAGCCGAGGGAGACACACGTCAAATTTTATAGAAGGGAACTGAAGGATAAAATAATTAAGGCAACTAACAAGAAAAAAGTTCTGATACAAGGAGCGGAAATTAATTTCCTAAAAGAAATTCCATGGAGGGTGAGGGAGAGGAGATGGAATTATGGGAACTTGGTAAGCATATTGAGAAAAAATGATATTGCCTATAGATGGTTGGTGCCAGAAGGAGTTCTGTTTACTTATGTAGGCAGAAGGCAAAGGCTTGATTCTGTATTTAAAGTAGAAAGCTTCTTGGAACAGTATGGAGAAGAGTTAGGATGGCAAAAGGAGGACAGAGAAGAGGGGGAGCGGGAAGAAGTGGAAGAAGATGAAGAGGATCGAGGTGCTGAAGAGGAAGAGGAAAGGTCAGAAAGAGAACGTGAAAAAGGAAAGGGAAAATTGGGGGGGAAAGGGAAAAAAGATCTAAAGAGGACCCCCTCACAAATGTTAACACGCTTCCAATATAGAAGTAAGACACAGATGCCTAGAAAATTGAATAGATTAAGCATTAAGAATTTTAAAATCTTATCTATTAATGTGAATGGGCTGAATAGCCCCCAAAAGACGAAAAACCTTCCACCAGGCAGCAAAATTACAAGCTGAAATTACTTGTCTACAGGAAACTCATATAAAGAAAACTGATGTTAAGTATTTGTTTTGTAAGAAATTAGGTAAGGAGTTTATAGCAGCGGATGAGAAGAAAAAAAGAGGTGTGGTAACATATGTTAGGGAATCATTGTCTCCGGAATTGGTCTATGCTGATGAAGACGGTAGGATAGTAATAGTTAAGATTAGGAGACAGGAGGAAGAGAGTTTGATTGTAAACATTTATGTACCCAATCAAAATCAAGAGGCCTTTTACAAGGTCTTGTATAATGTTCTAGCTAAAAGTGACACCGCCAATATGTGTATTATAACGCAGTTTTTGATAAGGACATTGACAGGAAATCACAGCAAAAGAAAAAAACAGCAGGATTAACACTCCCAAAAATTTTCCTAGAGATGGCTGATGAATATAGTCTAGTGGACGCGTGGAGAACCAGAAATTTACAAACAAAAGACTTTACATTCTATTCTGCAAGACACAACTCTTGGTCCAGAATAGATATGGCATGGGTAACGATAGGTTGGATAAATCAATTATTAGAAGCAGATATATTACCCAAAACTTTCGCAGACCATAACCCAATCCTGATTTCATTTAAGGAGGTTCGAAGAAGATCGAGGTGGAGAATGAATGCAGACTTGCTGAGAGACAGAGACTTTGTTAAAAAGACCCAATTAGAAACTCAAGCCTTTTTTGAAAGGAATTTGAGTCAGGAAGTTCCAATAGATATAGTATGGGAGACATTTAAAGCGTACAAAAGAGGGTGGTGCATAAGCCAGGAGGCATGGAGGAGGAAGAAAAGAGAAGAAGGTTATAGAGAATTGGGACTTCAAATTAAGAGAGAGGAAGATAAGCTTAAAAGCCAGGTGAAGGAGGAGAGAGAGGAAGATAAGCTTAAAAGCCAGGTGAAGGAGGGAAAGATGAGTAAATTAAGGCTACTGCAGCATGAGATGCACTTACTGTTAACATGTGAGGTAGCAAAAAATATAGAATATGCCAACAGTATTATTTTGACAAGGCAAACAAGCCAACAAGGTGGCTTGTGTATAGACTTAGGAAAGAGAGACAAAAGCATACCATAGTAGCCTTACGAAATGATAATGGGGAGATTAAATATGGATTACAAGAGATAAAAGATATAGTAGAACAATATTATAGAAAGCTATATAAGCAGGAACCACAAGTCTCGGGCCAAATAGGAGAGTATTTACAAGCAAGAACCTGTAAATTGGAACAGGAGTATAGGGATAGGCTGAATGAAAGCATTACGACATGTGAAATAGTTGAGGCCATTAAAAAACAGAAGAAGAAAAAGGCACCGGGCCCGGACGGTATACCTGCTGAACTATATCAAGTGCTTGAGGAGCAGATAACCTTACCATTTAAGGAGTTACTTCAAAAGGAAGGTTGGGGAAGTTACCAAATTCTTGGTATCAGACGGCGATTACTTTAATTCCCAAACCCGAAGCTGAGAGTATAGATATTAAAAACTATAGACCCTATCTCTTTTGAATGTCGACTACAAGATTTACGCAAACATATTAGCAGCAAGATTGAAGAGGGTTTTAGCTCAGGTCATCCATCAAGACCAGGCAGGATTTCTTCCAAGAAGATATATAAAAAATAACATGCGAACTATTCTTAACGTCATAAGAGTATTTTGAACACCACAATGAGAAGCAAATGGCATTAATGTTTATGAACACAGAGAAAGTGTTTGATAACCTGTCATGGGAATTTCTATTACAGAAACTAGAAAAATGGATCGCAGGTGATTCATTCTTTACAATGATTAGTGCGATTTATAAAACTCAATACGCAAATATAATTGTAAATAGCGATATGACAGCGACTATAGAGATACAGAAAGGGACGCGTCAAGGATGCCCGCTATCGCCGTTATTGTTTGTATTCACTCTTGAGACACTAAATGAGGCAGAAAAAATAGTTTAATACAAGGCCTTAGGATAAAAGGGGAAGAATTTAAATTATTGGCCTATGCGGATGACGTTGTCTTTATTATGGAAAGTCCAATATCATCTAGCACGCATCTGCTAAAAAAGATTCAAGAATTTGGCGGTGTTGCGGTACTAAAAATTAATCTGAAAAAGACGAAAATGTTAACTAAAAACTGCTCACCCGAGGTAATTCAAGAACTATATAAAACAATTAAGGTGGAGATAGTGAAGAAAGTGAAATACCTGCGTATAATACTATCCAATAGAACTAGCACGTTATTGGAGGATAATTATTATAAGCTTCTTAATAAAGTTAAGAATGAGCTATCATGATGGACTGGGCTTCAATCATTAATGGGTAGAATCGCTACCATTAAAATGATGATATTACCTAAATTTTTATTTTTAGCCCAAAATATACCTATATTAAGAAACTCTAAATTTTGGGGGGAAATGGATAAAAATATAGGACGATTTATTTGGCAGTGTAAGAGATCAAGAATTAAATTGAAGTCTCTTCAGGAAAAGAAGGAAAGAGGAGGTTTTGGACTGCTGAATTGGAAATTGTATTATCAGGCGGCTGCTTTGAGCTGAATAAAAGAGTGGTTAATCTTAGATAACACCAGGATCCTAAGCTTGGAGGGACATGACCTGTACATGGGGTGGCATGCCTATTTGTGGTATGGCAAAGACAAGATCCATTCAAATTTTAGACACCACATGATAAGAGGGGCTTTATTGCCTATCTGGAACGAAATCAAGGAAAGATACTATAAGAAGACTCCAAAATGGGTATCACCTCTTGAAGCATTTATAAACCCATCCATTATAGAGCCGTGTAACAAGGAACCTTATGAAAAGTTATTAGATGAAAATAATAAATTAAGATCAGAAGAAACCTTATTGAGAACTCATAAGATAAAATTATCATGGTGGGAAAATATGCAGCTCCAAACTAGATATCTTAAAGATGTTAAAATTGGATTTCAAGAGTCTAAAACACAATTGGAAAAAATATGGCTGTCCACAAGCGATAAGATGGTTCAGAAACTATATAGTTTTCTGTTAGACGAATATTTACAGGAGGAAACAGTGACCCCAGTGATGGTAAACTGGATGAGAGATATAGGGCACTCTATAGAGATAGAGCAATGGCAGAATATATGGAAAACCTTGAAGTATATGAGAGCTATTAGTTATAAGGAAAATATTTATAAAGTATTTCATCGCTGGTATTGGTCCCCGGATAAAATAGCTAAGTGCCACCCAAATTTCTCTAAGAATTGCTGGAAATGTAAGGCAAATGTGGGGTCATTTTTCCACATGTGGTGGCGATGTGGTAAGGTCACTAAATATTGGATGATGGTGCAGAAGACGATATTAGGGATAATGAATCTGAGAATAGAATTAACTCCTGAGATAGCGTTGTTAAATTTAATCCCGGAAAACTTAAAGCGAGATGAAAAATACTTGTTGGTATATATACTAACAACGGCTAGGATATTACTTGCAAAATACTGGAAACAAGAGCAAATACCCACAAGAGAAGAGTTAGGAGTGAAATTAATGGAAGTAGCTGAAATGGACAGATTGAGTTTGATTTTGCAAGGGAAAGATGACAATATTTTCTCTGAAAGATGGGAACGCCTGTATGTTTGGATAAATGAAATATGGAAACTGTAGACTCAAATGTATGTGTGTGTGATATATATATATTATATATATATATATATATGTGTGTGTGTGTATATATATATGTATATATATATATGTGTATATATATATATTGTGTAGGTTCTATTACGTGGAAAAACTGATAAATAAAAGTTAAAAAAAAAGAGTGGTGGACTGTAATCTGGAGAACCAGGTTTGATTCCCCACTCCTTCACATGAAGCCTGCTGGGTAACTTCTAGGGCTGCCAGATTCAGGTAGGGGAATTCCTAAAAATTTGGAGATGGAAAGGACAGGGACCTGAGTGGGGTACAATGCCATAGCGCCCACCCTCCAGGGCATCCATCTTCTCCAGAGGAACTGATCTCTGAAGTCTGCAGAGGAGCTGTAATTCCAGGGGATCTTCAGGTCCCACCTGGAGATGGGCATCCCTAGCACTGACCTTGGACCAGTCACAGTTTTCTCAGCGCTCTCTCAGCCTCACCTGCCTCATAGGATGTCTGTAATGAGGAGAGGAAGGCGATTGTAAGCTGCTTTGAGATAAATGAGGCCTGCTGGGTGACCTTGAATCAGTCCCAGTTCTCTCAGAACTCTACTTCACAGGGTGTCTGTTGTGGGAAGGGGCACAGAAGGTGATTGTAAGCTGCTTTGAGACTCAGTAAGGTAGAGAAAAGTGGGGTATAAAAATCAACTCTTCTTCTTCATCGAGGCCTGCCTGGCCCATGCTGAAAGGCCCCTGCTCTGCTTCTTCCTCCTAATCACCAGCAGCCCTCCAGGAGCTCTCCCTGTCATTTAAAGGCTCAGTCCACTTCTGGATTTTGGCTGGTCAAGTAACTCCTTTCTTCCTTTCCCAAGCAACACTACTTTGGTTATTCCTCGAACATCTCTGTTGTCCCCATGTCAGGGACATCCTTCCTGATTCATCGTTCAGCTTTCTCAAACCTACTGTTGGAAACTGTACCTGGTGTAATGTATTGAGAAAAGATGGCTACCGCCACATGGCTTACCATGCAGTCCGAAAAGGGCCAGAGCTTCGTTCGAGAGAACAATAAAGACTGTGCATCCAAGGGCGCACCAGTGGGTTCGCCCAGATCCTAAAGTAGCCCAATCAGGACTATGGACTTGTAAACAGAACCTATCATGGTGTTTGGGGTGTGTGCTGGGTGTGATTTGGGTGTGATGAGTTCAGGAATAAAAGGTGGCTTGCAGCCAGCCTCTGCAGGCTTATTCTGAGGTAACCTAATAAAGAGCTGATTGAATCACTATGTTGAGCTGCCACTTCCAGTACATTTTACCGGCGACGAAGGTGGGATCCTGTTGAACTCACCTGACTCCACCACTCCTGAGCACCGCAATTGGCACCACGGAGAACCCCGAGAGCCTCCCTCCACACACCGCTCTAGTCAGCTAATTGCAGTCCTCAACCTCTGCACCGATGTCTCAGGTTCCTGCTTCACCGCCGCCGCTGCCACTCTGAGTCATGGCTTCTGCAGTTCCAGGACAGCAGCTGACCCCGTTAAACCCGAACCACCCTGAGTTCTGGGAGGCCTGAGTAGCTCAGCTCACGCACTTCCTCAAATTACAGAAGGTGACAGATGACGAGTCTAAGAAATCCTGGCTAGTGAGTACGTGTGGGGTCACCACCATCCAGCTAGCCACAAGCCTTGTGGTTCCGAAGACCCTAGAGACGACCACCTATGATGAAATCATCATGGCGCTCAACAACTACCATGCACCCAAACCATCTAAATTGGCAGTCTGCATGGACTTCATTGCAAGAACACAGAAGTCTGGTGAGTCAGTTGCAGAGTTCCTCGCTGATCTCCGCCGCATCACCAGCGGATGCGAATTCATGGACCTGGGAGACTCCCTACTCACGCAATTTCTGTGGGGGGTCTGAGAGCCGAAGCTCTGCAGGAAACTGATGCCACAGGCAAACCTGACCCTCGATGCGGCACTACAGACGGCCACAGCATTCGAGAAATCACAGCGTGACCGACAGACAACCACCGTCAACCAGCTTCCCACCACTTCGGAATCTGGAACGTCCGAAGATGACGACAGCGCTCATCAGGTTTATCTCCAGCAGTGCCGACACCGACCCAAGACCAACTGAGCGGCCACCAGCCACTCCTCTACAAGCAGCCACCCCCAGCAGTCCGGGACCAACGCTTGTGCAAGCTGCGGTGACCTTCACGAGCGGAGGAACTGTTATTTCTGGAATGCAGTATGCCAGGCCTGTAACAAACAAGGCCACATAGCCTGCACCTACCGGTCACGAAAATCTGCCCTGTCGCCTCAGGGAGCTAGGGACAACCACTACGGAGGAACCATCAACCACAACCAGGTACACTACCTACCCGAAGCGCTACCCCCAAATTGCACATGACTGTGTCCATTGAGGGAACTCCCTGCATGATGGAGCCGGACACGGGGTCATCCTGGTCAATTATATCGGAGGACACCCTTCAGAGACTCTGCCCCAACGGAGATCCCCCCTTAGAATCCACGGTCCTCTGTCTATGGGACTTCCAAAAGAACCCCGTAGCAATTAAGGGAGTAGGCCTGTTCCGCGTACAATACAAGGCTTTTGATGGCCTCTTGGAACTGGTCATGGTGAAGGCCCCTCTCACCAGCCTCCTAGGACTGTCTTGGTTCAAGGCATTGGGCCTAGCGGTGACGGGCATTAATCAACTGGGGCTTGGAGACTTCAGTGATGTCTGCCAAGAATTTCCCGGGGTTTTTGATGGGTCGCTTGGTTGCTACACCGGCCCTCCAGTATCTTTCGACTTCGACCCCGTGGTGCGCCCCATTCGGATAAAGCACTGCGAACACCCCCCCGCTCACTCTCCGCCCGAAAATAGAGGCCGAGTTGGACTGCCTGGTTGACCAAGGGGTTTTGGAGCCAGTCCCCTATGCTAGGTGGGAGACCCCAATCGTGACACCTGTGAAACCCAATGGGGACATTAGAATCTGTGCGGAATACAAATGCACAATAAACAAAGCACTCCAAAACCATGCATATCCCCGTGCCAGTGGTCGGCCATGTCCTCACACCCTTGGCCGGGGCCCGAGTTTTTGGCAAGCTGGATCTAGCTCAGGCTAATCAGCAACTGCCTCTGGATGAGGAGTCGGGCGAAGCGCAAATGATAGTGACTCACAGGGGAGCGTTTAAGGTGCGGCAGCTACAGTTTGGGTTGACTGTAATGCCAGGGATTTTCCAACAATTAATGGACTCCCTTCTTAAAGGTCCTCCTGGAGTCGTCCCATTTTTCGGCAACGTTCTGATCTCGGCACCATCAGAGAACCTCTTCGCGGAGCGCCTACAGTCAGTGCTCCAGTGTTTCAGCGAGGCGGGGCTAAAAGTGAAACATGAGAAATGTATCCTTGGTGTCTCCAGTGTGGATTTCCTGGGATTCTGTGTCGATGCTTCTGGCATTCACCCAACTAAAGACAAAATAAAAGCCATAGCAGATGCCCCGACTCCTCTGCAGAAATCCTTATGGGTCGTTGGTTAACCACCCGCCTTGACAGGCTACACCCCAACCGGGCCCCAGAGCAAGCGCCTGGGTCAGAACAACAGGAGGCTCCCCGGGGCTTCTTCGCAGAAGACCCAGTCTATGCTCACAATTTCGCCCAGGGTCCACCATGGATACTGGCACAAGTAATTCGCATGAAGGGACCCCTATCGTATGAGGTATCTACCGAAGACGGCCAAAGGTTTCACAGGCACGTGGACCAGATTCGCTGCCGAGTAACACCACTGGAACCAATGGAAGACGGAGACAGCGTCAGGGAGCCAGTTAGCGACACAGTCGAGCTTGGCAGCGAGACCACCATTCCGAAGGCAGAGCCCGAGCAGACTCCAGCCGACACAGCCGCCGCAAGACCTTTTCCGCAGGTCACCTCAGCTCCAGCGTCCACCCCGGTTTCCCCAGCAAGGATAGAGCCAGCCAATGTGCAAACAAGCCACCCTGCCCAGGACCTGCAGAGGTCAATGACTAGGGACCACAGACGCCCAGGTTACCTACAAGACTTTGTGTGTGGGTGTGTTCAAACTATGGGGGGAGGGGTGTAATGTATTGAGAAAAGATGGCTACCGCCACATGGCTGGCCATGCGGTCCAAAAAGGGCCAGAGCTTCGTTCGAGAGAACAATAGAGACTGTAGATCCAAGGGCGCACCAGTGGGTTCGCCCAGATCCTCAAGTAGCCCAATCAGGACTATGGACTTGTAAATAGACCCTATCATGGTGTTTGGGGTGTGTGCTGGGTGTGGTTTGGGTGTGGTGAGTTCAGGAATAAAAGGCAGCTTGCAGCCAGCCTCTGCAGGCTTATTTTGAGGTAAGCTAATAAAGAGCTGATTGAATCAGTATGCTGAGCTGCCGCTTCCAGTACATTTTATCCATGAAACTTTCTCCTCTGAGATGTAAACAGCTCCTCCCAGGGTGTACTCTCCAAATGCCTGCGCTGGCAAGTGGTGTTCTCTGCTGTAGACAAAAGCTCCCGCCTGACACAAGGGAGGTGCATGGAAAAGGGAGAGCTCAGCAGTTCCCTGCAGCTGGGGTTAAAGTTTGCTAAGAGGGAAGGATTTCCTCAGATCAGCCTACGGGGACAGAGAAGACGGGAGAGAGAGGGAGAATTCTGCCTCCTTGTATTTTTGATCTTTGCCTTTTGCACAACACAACAATATTTGACAGAGTTTGAGAGGAGAACGTTCCCTCAGAGTCGCGCTCCTGAGGTAAGATCATCAGTCATGCTGGGCCTGTACACAGTTCTTCTGGGACTTCTGGTCCTCTTGCCCCTCTTGGGAAATCTTTTCTTCCCCTACATTTGGCTGGACCTGAAGATATTCTTCCAGTATTTTTACCTGGGATACAAGTGCCACAGGCGTCTCCAGCACCAGCCAACCTTCAGCATTGTGGACCTGTTTTTATTAAAAGTCCAGAAACACCCCACGAAGACCCTAATTCTCTTTGGAGACGAGGTCTATACCTACCAAGACATCGACAGGCTCAGCAGCCAGGCGGCCCGAGTCTTCCAGGGCCAGTTGGGGCTGAAAGAAGGGGAAACGGCAGCTGTTTTCCTGAAGAACTGCCCTGCCTACATCTGGGTATGGCTGGGCCTGGAGAAGATCGGCTGTGTCATGGGGTGTATCAACTATAATGTCCGATCCAAGGTTCTGTTGCATGCCCTCAGCTCCTGCAAATCCAAGGTGCTCCTGACAACTCCAGGTAAGGAGAACTATGTGCAAAGTGGGAGATCCGAAATGGAAAAATAATGCCGTGTCTCTGCTAGTTTGGTGTAGTGGTTAAGTGCGCGGACTCTTATCTGGGAGAACCGGGTTTGATTCCCCACTCCTCCACTTGCACCTGCTGATGTGACCTTGGGTCAGTCACAAGCTCTGGCATAGCTGTTCTCTCAAGGACAGTTTCTGTCAGAAGTTCTCTCAGCCCCACCTACCTCACAGGGTGTCTGTTGTGGGGAGGGGAAGGGAAAGGAGTTTCTAAGCCGCTCTGAGACGCCTTTGGGCAGTGAAGGGCGGGGTATAAATCCAAACTCTACTCTTCTTCTTCTTCTTCTTCTTCTTCTTCTTCTTCTTCTTCTTCTTCTTCTTCTTCTTCTTCTTCTTCTTCTTCTTCTTCTTCTTCTTCTGGTAGCTGAAGAAACCTGGAGGAATTCTGATATAGTCCTCTTTTCTCTGAGCAGCCCTGATGCATCTTTTCTGATTTATGACAAGATAGCAGGATGCCAAAGCGGCTCTTTGAACGCTGGGGGAAAGCTGCTGATTAAGTTAACGTTTCCATAATTCCCACTTTTGATGCTTGTCACACCTGCAGTTTGATCTATATCAGGGGTGGCGAAACTGGCTCGGGAGCTGCATGCGGCTCTTTCACACTTATTGTGTGGCTCCCGGCAGGGCAGCTGGGGAAGCTAAATATCATTAGCAAACAAATAAATACCATTGGACAAATAAATATTATTATCAGTGCTTTTACCTCTTTCGTTATTATTTTTGGCAGTCTAATTTAATGCTAATAAAAAGTAAATTTGCATATTTTCGAATAAAAATGTGTAATGTTTGTTCATGTCTTGCAGCTCTCAAACATCTGACGTTTATTCTATGTGGCTCTTACGTTAAGCAAGTTTGGCCACCCCTGATTTATATGCTTCAGGTAGCCAGACTCCAGAGAGAAGCAGGTGCTATATTAGCTTTGCAGGGTTTGGCAGTGTGTGTTAATGTCGATGGTGAAAATGGAGGAAGGGCACAGTGTTTATCTTGTGAAATTGTAGATTATCCTGTAGATTAGGGGTCTGCTACCTTTATTCTTTAAAGAGCCAAACTATATCAGCATTCACAGCACAGTTGCAGAGGGCAGCCGTGTTGGGCTGCAGGAGAATAGTTAGATTTGAGTCCAGTAGCAGCTTAGAAACCAACCAGAGTTTCAGAGTGCAAGCTTTTGAGATGCTTGTTAGTCTCTAAGGGGCACCTGGACTCAAGTCTAACTATTCACAGCACTAGATCAACAAAGAGCCAGTATAAGAAAGGCCCATTTGTTTCACTGAAAATATGCCATTTAACATTATTAACATGAACTTAACCTTATTGACAGCAGACAGCTGGATCCATACAATTTCCGCTGCCCAGACACTGTTTTTTTCTGAGTCCTTCCTAATAAAGAAGTGGCACAGATGAGGTCTTGCAAAAAAAGGTCATGAATATGCACAGGACCACCTTATGAGATTTTTTTAGTGCGGTGTCATAAATCTGCGCATGGTTTGCGCTTGGATTCCTGGCAGCCGTGCACCTCTGTTGTTTCCCTTTTGGTAAAGCTGCTCTTAAAAGCCCTTCAGTCTCACAGAAACCTTGCCATCCATTCCCTTCATAGACTGGCTATTCTAGCATCTCCCCCCCCCCACGGGGATATATTTTAATTTTCTTCTTTTGAAAAATCATATCTGGTTCTGAAACGAAACCACGTTTGGCTGTGGAACCATAGGCTGTAGAGCCCTGTTGTGTAAGTTCAAAATTTGCTTAGACACCTCTGGGATTGTGTTTTTGTGTTTTGTTGGTCCCACTGCTTACCATCTCTCTAGGGCTGCCAACTTCCAGGTGGTGGCTGGAGATCTCCTGGGATTACAACTGATCTCCAGGCAACAGAGATCAGATCACCTGGAGAAAATGGCTGCTTTGGAAGGTGGACTCTATGGCATTGTACCCCCCCTGAAGACCCTCCCCTCCCCAAACCCCACCCTCCTCAGGCTCCTCCCCCCAAATCTCCAGGTATTTCCCAACCTGAAGCTGAAAACCCTACATCTCTCTCTGTCTCCACACATGTACCCACCTCATGTCAGCTGAGATTCACGCATTTTTTTGGTGGGGGGAGAGAATTCGTGAAACCTTCTGTAATAATAAGGGTCAACGGTTGGGTTGCTCACATCCAAGTGGGGCCTAGAGATCACTTGGGATTTGAATTGTTCTTCAGGAAACAGAGACCAGCTCCCCTGGAGAAAATGGCTGCTTTGGAGGTTGGACTCTATGGCGTTATATACCACTGAGCTCCCTCCCCAAACCCCGCCTCCCCCAGGCTCCACCCACAAAATTGCCACAAATTTCCCAACCTGGAGTTGGCAACCCATGAAGGGACACATCATACAGTCTTTTATGTCCATTTTACAAAGCTTCTTTTACTTTTCCAAAAGCAGCCACTAGAGAAGGTATTTCAAAGAGGGGAACAGCCCGGGGGGAGAGAGGGACTCTTCCAAGAGGACATCTTGTTACAATGAAGTTGACCTGGACAAGAGTAAACTGAAGGGATGCTTTGAAGATGACCCTTGCAACTGCTGGGTGATGTGTTCCAGTTTGGATTTGGGGCAGGATTTCAATCTAGGGCACCACAGCCAAGGCAAATGAACTCTTTGCTCCTCAGCAAAGAAAGCAACGGCCCCGCTGGATTCAACATCAATGATTCAGTGTGGTGCAGTGATTAGAATTAAGATCTGGGAGACCCAGGTTCAAATCCCTCACAGTTGTAGAAGCTTGCTGGGAGAGCCAGTTTGGTGTAGTGTTTAGGAGTGGGGACTCTAATCTGGGAGAACGGGGTTTGATTCCCCACTCCTCCACATGCAGCTGCTGGTGTGACCTTCGGTCAATCACCAGTTGTCTCAGAGCTATTCTCTGAAGAGCAGTCCTTGAGAGAGCTCTCTCAGCCCCACCTACCTCACAGGGTGTCTGTTGTGGGGAGGGAAGAGTCTGAGACTCCTTCAGGTAGTGAAGGTCTGGGCCAGCCTTGAGCCAGTTCCCTGGCAAGGTGGGATACAAATTGAAAAGAATAAATAATAAAAATAAATAAAGCCAATCTCCTCCTCCTCCTCCTCCTCCCAGTCCCACATTCTCAGCCTCACCAGCCTCACGGAGTTTTTGAGAAGACATAAATTGGAGGAAAGGAGAACAATATAAGCCCCTTTGGGTCCCCACTGGGGAGAAAGACAGGACATAAATGAGGCAAATAAATCATGGGAAAGGGTCTCAGTGCCCAGGTAGGTGGGACGTGCCTTGGTATGGCTTTCCTAGTGGTTAATTGCAGCAGCTCCCTGAAGCGCCCTAGAATTCAAAAGAACAGTTTCTGGTCTAAGCAATTCTACCGCTAAAAAGGAATCTATTGCCCCCGCCCCCACCCCTTTCCAGGCAATGCTCCTGTGGATATACACGAATTCTTCTCCCTGATATTAAAAGCTTTAAAAACTCTTGTGAAATCAAGATGTGCCCCAGATAGAGGAACTAGTGGAGGTGGGCAATTTGCATGAATGGCCACCACCTTATCCAAAAGGCATCTGGAGCAGAGTTTGTACTTGTTTTGCAGCTGCAGTAACCCTGGCCATGCTTGGGAGAACTCATTCCGAGCACAGTAAGAAGCACTCTGGTCAATCTGCAAAACAATCCTGGTCAGAAACCACATTTATTTATGCATTCATTCATACCCTGACTTTCTCCCCCCTGAGGGCACAAAGCACCTTCCCCCCATTCTTCTTTTCCCCATTTTATACCCACAACAACCCTGAGAGGTAGATTAGTCTGAGCATGCACGACCGGCCAAAGGCCACCCGGCAACCTGCCATGGCAGGATGGAGATCTGAGCTTAGGTCACCCTGATCTTAGTCTACTACACCACTAGGGTTGTCGGCTCTGGATTGGGAAATACCTGGAGATTTGGGGGGTGGAGACTGAGGAGTGCAGGGCTTGAAGAGGGGAGGGACAGGGCAGAATGGCATAGACTCGAGTTGACCTTCCAAGCAGCCATTTTCTTGGTGAAGTGATCTCTGCAGCCCGGAGATCCGTTGTGATCAGTGTCCCCTCTAAGCTGAGTTAGTGTGAGCTAGCTCACAGTGTTTTAGCCTCCAGCTCACACATTTCTGTCTTAGCTCAGGAAGGATGGCTCCAGAGCAAATGGATTTATGCAGTAGACAAATCGCTTGCTCACAACTTTAAGGCCGGTAGGTCACAAAGTAGAATTTTTGCTCACAAGACTCCACAGCTTAGAGGGAGCATCGGTTGTGGTAGTGGGAGATGTCCACCTGGATGTTGGCAGCCCTGTATACCACACCAGTTCTCACATGGCTAGGGTGTATGTGTGTGTGTGGGGGGGTTCTATTATTGCTACCAACCAATCCTGGGTCCCTATAGCAAGTAGAAAAGTAGAGAAATCCTTCCAGTAAATAAATATGGTGTGGCTCTTCAGTAATATTGTCTCAAGGTAAGGCCCACCTCACCTGGAGCACACCTCACCTGCAGCACCTAATTTTCCCCAGCTATCAATATTGTATCAATTACAAAAGAAGGCTATTTAATTTAATTACATAGATTGTTTAACTGCCATTTTTATTGCTACTCTCACTGTTTGGTTTTCCTTGTTGTTTGCTAAAGCTTATTGCTATCTGGTAGTTTTTATCAGGTGGCTTTTAAAAAATTCCTGCAAGGATTCTAAACCGGGGGTAGCCTTGACCTGGATAGTCAAATCTCGGAAGCTAAACAGAGTCGGCCTTGGTTAGTATTTTTTGGGGGGTGACCTCCGCAGAATACGAGGCATGTGATGTGGAGGCAGGCAATGGCAAACCACTTCTGAAATGCCTCTTGCCTCAAGAACAAGTCTAGCTCACCAGCCAGTAGTGTATAATGCTAAAAGAACTAGAACTTCTGGCTGCTGGACAATCTTAGGTTCTCCTGGCTGTACTACACACACTGCTCCCAGGAGTTCCCAACCTTTTCGGTATGGTGACCCACAAGTCCAAAGGTACTCGGTATGGTGACCTACCCAGGGCCAGCCCAAGGCTTTTTGGCACCCTGGGCAAACTATGACCTTGGCCACCACCTAGTTCAGCATTCCATTTTCTACACTGCAAACATTTCACAAAGGGTGCAGCTGCCCCCACTATGAACCTCAAGCAAGTGGCATTCTCTGACATATGCAGCCTTTGCATATGGAGGTTACATTCTGTCAGAAGACAGCCCTGGTCCTTTCTGTTGCCAAGTACACTGTATTCATTGTTTCGCTTCTTGCTTCCTGCTTTTACGCTTGTGCATTAGTGGGCCAGCTGCAACTGTGGGAGAACTCTGCTCTGCCGCGTGTTATCGGAGTGGCCTTGACAAGGAGGCTTTGGAGTAGTTTCTCAGCCTAGGGAAATATTCCAGTCCTACGTGACTAGGCGGTGTGTGTGGGGGGGGTAGTTCTCCCGGTCATTAAGTAACACCCCGCTGGGAGTTTTCCCGCGCGCGCGCTAAGAGTTCATTTGCTAGTTCAACTTTGCATCATACTATAATTGCACTTGCCTGGCCTGGCATTCCTGACAATAGCGTTATTACTGTGAGCAACATCCTTGAATACCAATAAAGCTTCTCTTTCCTAAGAAGAAGGCTTGGATTTACTTGCTATTGAGCCTGACACATTCCAGCCCTAGACCACCCTCTCTTTCTCTATTACGCCCTCTAATCTCCCCTTAGGTTCTCACTCATTCTAGTGACCATCAGGACACATTTTACTTGATCAGCATGTCTATGCAGTGAAGAAAAAATACCAAATGTATGACGGGGAAGATGCCGTTTCCAGGGTCGGACCTCGGTTTCCACAATATGGAAGAGAGCAATGGAAAGGCCCGGGGTGGCCATTAAGGAGGGCTGGCCTGTGATCCACTACCAGATGCTTTGTGAAGGACAGAAGGATGGTTTTGGTTGCTTCTCCCCTCCCAAAGTGGCAGTGACTCAGTGCCGCCCATCTGACCCAACTGGCTCTGCCCACCCAGGATTCCCCCTGGAGGATTTCGCAAGAGCACGCCTTATACTTCCGATTCCAGTAGCCACGTGAGGCTGTTGTAGCAAAAACAGCCACATAGTCCGACTCCCAGCCAATCGACGCTGGGCGCGGCTAGCTGATGTTTGCACCTCTGATCAACACAAGGGGCAGGTCTTTCCCCAACATCTTGGCAGTTCTAATTATACCACCTGAAAAGCTACTGTCTGTCTGTAGGGGGGTCATTTCCACAAGGGACCTGTGTGGGGTTGCCAAATCCTCCCTGGCCACTGGCAGGGAGTGGGGAGGTAGGGTTGCCAGCTCCAGGCTGGGCAGGTCCTGGAGATTCGGGGGTGGAGCCTGGGGAGGACAGGGACCTCAGCTGGGTACAATGCCATGGAGTCCACCCACCAAAACATCCATTTTCTCCAAGGAACTGTAGTGTGGAGATGAGCCGTAATCCCAGGGGGTCCCAAGGTCCCACCTGGGGGCTGGCATCCCTAGCTGTGGCCTGCTTGAGTCTCAGTGCACAGTGTGCTGTCCCCCCAGGCTTCCACATGGCATTGTGATGCACCTTCCAGCTTTTCTTTCCTAAATCTGGTTTGCTCCAATTTTTTGAGGAAACTGCAGTCCAAACATGATGGATGCCTTGTAGATGCCCTGCTGCATCAGACCAGTGGTCCATCTAGTCCAGCATCCTGCCTCACACAGCGGCCATCCAGGTCCTCTGGAGGGACAACAATAGGGCATAGAGGCCGAGGCCTTCCCCTGATGTTGCCTCCTGACTCAGGGACTCAGAGGCTTAATGCCTCTGAATGTGGAGATTCCCCTCAGTTACCATGTCTAGTAGCCAGTGTTCCCTGTAAGCTGAGTTAGTGTGAGCTAGCTCACAGTTTTTTAGCCTCCAGCTCACACATTTTGGTCTTAGCTCAGGAAGGATGGCTCCAGAGCACCCTGAGTTATGCAGGAGCCAAATCGCTCGCTCACAACTTTAATGCTAGTAGCTCACAAAGTAGAATTTTTGCTCACAAGACTCCACAGCTTAGAGGGAGCATTGCTAGTAGCCACTAATAAGAACAAAAGAACAACCCTGCAGGTCTTTCTTGGTCCCACCCAGATTGGTGCCATTTTCCCTGAACCTACCCCCACAGCTGCCATCACCCTATGCCACCGGAGGGCTTCCTTAGCACTACTTAGCTAGTTAAGGGGGGAACCAGCTGGGGGGAACCCAGTGAGAGCCAGCATGGTTTAGTAGGTAAGAGTGGCAGGACTCTAATCTGGAGAACCAGGTTTGATTCCCCACTCTCCCCCATGAAGCCAGCTGGGTGGCCTTGGGCCAGTCACCGTTCTCTCGGAACTCTCTCAGCCCCACCTGCCTCACAGGGCGCCTGTTGTGGGGAGAGGAAGGGAAGGTGATTGTAAGCCCTTCTGGAGACACATGAAGCCAGCTGGGTGGCCTAGTGCCAGTCACCATTCTCTCGGAACTCTCTCAGCCCCATCTGCCTCACATGGCGCCTGTTGTGGGGAGAGGAAGAGAAGGAGACTGGAAGCTGCTCTGAGACTCCTTAAGGTAGAGACAAGTGGGGTATAAAATCAACTCTTCTTCCACTGTCAGGGGACAGGGGCAGGGAAAGTGCTGTGCATTTGCAGAACTCGAGTGCATTCACCAGTTCAATGTAATGAATCCCTCAGGGCTGAATTAGGGACATAGGTGTCTTACCTCATGACAGATGGTAATTTTCTGCTGTATTTCCCCTCTGCTGTAATCTAGCTAGTTACTATGCACGTTGTGCTTGTGCATCCTGAATTCCTTCTTGCAACACCCCTCCCTCCTTCTGATCGGGATACAGGATATAGGAAGGGATATAGATCTCCATTCCCACCTGCATCTGATGAAGGGAGCTCTGACTCTTGAAAGCTTATGCTCCGAAAATCTTGTTGGTCCCTAAGGTGCTACTGGACTCCAGTCGAGCTGTTCTGTAGCAGCAAGGAGCACTTTTATATTGTTTGGTTTCCCCTGTTGTTTGCTGAACATATATTGACAGAAGGAAGCAGCCCATCTCTGAGCTATACTGGCTGGTTGTTCTTGATCAAACACTGTCTGTTTGTTTGTTTGATTGATTTATAACCTGCCCCCTCTTCTCAGCAGAGGACTCCTGACGGTTCACAGCATATACAAACATAGCATTAAACTTAAATTTGACTTGAGTAGATTCGAAAGCCTATAAATAAAAATAAATACAATAAACAGGTTCTAATTAAAATTCAACCAGTCAACAGCTCTGGAACAAATCTGGACAGCTTGTCTGTACTCTTGGTTAATGCTGCATAAAACAAGGCAGCCTTGTGTGCCCTAATAGAATCCTGATAGAATCCTGCAGGGCATGAAACTCTTTGGGGAACTGGTTCCAGAAGGCAGGGGCAGCCACCAAGAAGGCCCTTGCCCTAGTGGATGATAAATGGGCTACCTGTGGACCAGGTATCTGCAGTTGGCCCCGTGATGAAGACCGGAGGGGGTCGGGGGGGGGTCATATCATTCCTGTTCATAGAATTTAGTATTTTCCTTTCAGTGTAGCAAATGGGTTCACAGAAATAACAAAATATGGTCGCATCAAGCACCTTGTCTCTTTTCCTCCTTTGAAGATTTCAAAACGGCCATCGAGGACATCCTGCCCACCCTCAGGAAGGAAGGGATACAAGTTTTCTATCTGAGCGATGATTCCCCCACTGAGGGGGTGGAAGCCTTGCTGGGACAGATCAAATCCAGCTCTGCTGAGCCCATACCCCTTTCCAGCCGAGCGAACTGCATCCCCAGATCCGCATCCGTATATATTTTCACCTCTGGAACCACAGGTAAGGGGGAAGAAATTTGAGGGGGCAGGGAGGGGGAGGAACTGAAGAACACTCGGTGCCTGGAAATCTCTCACCATCTCTCACAAGAACATACGAAGACACCTGTTGGATCAGACCAGTGGTCCATCCAGTCCAGCATCCTGTCTCACACAGTGGCCAACCAATGATCCCTCGAAGCTGTGGAGTCTCGTGAGCAAAAATTCTACTTTGTGAGCTACTGGCATTGAAGTGGTGAGTGAGCGATTTGGCTACTGCATAAATCAGTTTGCTCTGGAGCCATCCTTCCTGAGCTAAGACAAAATTCTGTGAGCCGGAGGCTTAAAAACTGTGAGCTAGCTCACACTAACTCAGCTTAGAGGGAACACTGTGGCCAACCAGTTCCTCTGGAGGTCCAATGACAGGGCAAAAAGGCTGAGGCCTTCCTTCAATATTGTCCCCTGGCCCTGGGATTCTGAGGTTGACTGCCTCTGAATGTGGAGGTTCCCTTTAGTCACCATGGCTAGTAGCCACTGATAGCCCTCTCCTCCACAAATCTGTCTAAACCCCCTTTAAAGCTGTCTACGCCTGTGGCCATCACTACATCCTCTGACAATGAATTCCACACTTTAATCACTCACTGTGTAAAGAAATATTTCCTTATGTCCATCTTGAATCTACTGCCAATCAGCTTCATTGGATGTTCTAATACTTTGGGAGAAGGAGGAAAAAAAAATCTCTCCCTGCCCTTCCCCTGGGCTGTTTTGATGGGGGACAGCTCTGTGTTTAAGCCAGCAGCCGCAGCACAGACTAAGTCCTTGAGCTCCCCCAGATGTCCACGTCTTCTGGGAATTCTTTGATCAGAACTTAATTCTCAAGTATGTAGAGACCTGATTCTTCTTGGCATCACGATATGCGAGTTCGTAAGCAAGACTGCCAGCTCTGCATAGGGAAATTCCTGGAGCTTTGGGGATGGAGCCTGGGGAGGTCAGGGTGTGGGGAAGGGAGGAACCTCAATGGTATATAATGCCAGAGAGCCCACCCTCCAAAGGAGCCATTTTCTCCAGGGGACCTGATTTCTGCAGCCTGTTTCCAGGAGAACTCCAGCCCTTGCATGAAGGTTAGTCTTAAGCCTCTTCCCATGCCATTGACTTGACCTGAAATGACCCTGGACAGCTGCTGTTTACCCCACTGGAGAAACTCACAGATGCTGATGGGTACATATAACTTTCCCCCAATAGGGCCCATAGTGGTTCCCCTGGGCATTTCAGGTTGGGAAAACTGTGCAGGGGGAAGGGCTAAGATGCCCCGACATCACGGTCTGTACCCAGATCAGGCCTACTTTCACCAGGTAATTAAGTTCCAGACACAGAACCTCTCAGACCATATTTCTCCAACAAAAGAATATAGGGAGGCCTTTATGGGGGGAGACCACCAGCCCTGGGCCCCCTGTTCCCAGCTGCAACTTGACAGGTCAGCAGGGGGAAATGGGGGAGGGGAGATTATTTGGCATGACACCAACACGTCATATCACTTCTGGCATGAAACCAAAGGTGACATTATCACATCAACACAGTGCTCTAGGATTCATCCAAAACTCTAGGGTTTGACCATAGTTTGGGTAAATCCTGGACAGGCCCATAGCGGGGTGGGGTGGGCATTTGTGGCAATGCCCCCCACAGATGAGCGCTACCCCCTCAGACAAAAACATTAAAATTCTGAAAATATATACATATATTTAAAAATTTAAATAAGATGCATGTACATGTTCCAAAATGACCCCAGGCACAGTCAGGGAAGCTTCAGTCTCATTTTTTTTCTTTTTTCCAGTCCAAAAAATAAATAGTTTTTTTTAAAAAATGCAGTTTGGTGTAGTGCTTAAGTGCACAGAGAACTGGGAATCTGGGAGAACCGGGTTTGATTCCCCACTCCTCCACCTGCACCTGCTGATGTGACCTTGGGCAAGCCATAGTTCTGACAAGAGCTGTTCTTGAAAAACAGCAGTTTCTGTCAGAGCTCTCTCAGCCCCACCTACCTCACAGGGTGTCTGCTGTGGGGAGGGGAAGGAGTTTGTAAGCCACTCTGAGACTTCCTTGGGTAGTGAAGGGCGGGATATAAATCCAATCTCTTCTCTTCTTCTTCTCTAAAATTGAAAATAAAATAAAATAAAATTGCCAAATGCAAAACAGAGGGAGTCAAAGACTCCCGCTCTCTCCCCAGTTTACACAGAAAAGCAGCCTGGAATCAAGTCTCTCCAATTGAAAGGACTAGAGGAATACTGGAGGATGCAGTGAAGCCGGAGCTGCTGCTTCTTCAGAGCTGTTCTCTCAAGGGCAGTTCTCGAGAGAGCTCTCTCAGCCCCACCTCTCTCACAGGGTGTCTGTTGTGGGGAGGGAAAGGGAAAGGAGACTGTAAACTGCTGTGAGACTCCTTTGGGTAGTGACATTGGGGTATAAATCCAATTGGGGTATAAATCCAATCTCTTCTTCTGCTGCTGCTGCAAGAGGAGCAGCAGGTGGGGCTGAGGTGCCTCGATTTCCTCACACCCCACCAATCAACATTTTCTGGGTACGCCTCTGATCCTGGAGCACCACCCTGATGTGATGATTTCAGTTTTGGTTTTGCACAGGAAGTAGCATCACACTTTGACGTGGTGCTTAACCTAACCCCTAAATTCTGAACCCTAATGGGAAATGACCTGTTTCTGGCTCTCTGTCATCTTCAGTTTAGGCTGAAAGCTGATCCACAGCCTAGCAGAAAAGAATTTCTCAGATCTGTTGTGTTTGCTCTTAACTTTCCAGGGACTGCAGCGGACAGCCCGGAATTGTCACATGGGTAGAAAAAGAAAGAACCTTCCTGTTTCCTGCTTAGGGAACTCTCTCAAGGTTGCTAAGCGCTCCTCTTTCCTTTCTCTGCCTGCCTCGTAGGGTTACCCAAAGCGGCCATCGTCGACCACGCAAAGCTGTTGCGTGCGGCCAATGTTTTTCAACTGTGTGGGGTCTCTTCCGACGACATTGTCTACAATGCACTCCCCTTGTACCACATGACTGGTCTTGTGGTGGGGATTGGAGGGAGCTTGGACGTTGGTATGTATAGCAAGTCCATGGAGATCTAATACGCAGTTGCTCTAGGTGTGCGCGATTGACACTGGCAGGTGAAAGAAACAAATAGTAGGGAGAGGCTCCAACAGCATTTGCAGAGGGAGGGGCGAGAAGGGAGATAATTGGGAGATTTCCCCCCTCCCTTTCTAGATCGATCCCCCTCCTAATGTGTGTTTGTGTAAAGTGCTGTCAAGTTGCAGCTGACTCATGGTGACCCCAGCAAAGGGTTTGCAAGGCCAGTGAGAAGCAGAGGCAGTTGACCATTGCCTTCTTCTGCAGAATCTTCCTTGGTGGTCTCCCTCTCAAGTACCAACCCTGCTTAGCTTCTGAGATGTGACGAGATAGAGCTATATCATGCCACCTTCCCTCCTGAGACACTTTCCTAATAGGTCCATATCTGTGAAATGGTATCAGCTCTTCTCCTCTTGAATTGAACCATAGCCACCTAATGCCCTATAACGTGACTGAGAGCCAGTGTAGTATAGTGGTTAGCATGTTGGGTTGGGGCATCTGAGTTCAAAACTTTACCCGGCCATGAAGCTTGCTGGGTAACCTTGGATGAGTCCCACCCTTTCAGCTGAGCCTACCCCATGGAGTTACTGTGAGGATAAATTGGAGGGAAAAGAATGACATATGCTGCCCCTAAGCACGCTGGGGGAGAGGGGTAAGAATAGTATATAGACAGAGATATTGCCAAACTCTGGGGCTAATTGAGCAGAAAGTTTCTCCTCTAGCCCCAAATCTCAACCTTCTTGTTCTTTTCCAGGGTTAAGTTCTGGGAAAACAAGCCAGTTCTGCACATTAGTAGCAAAATCTGGCTCTGTGTGGCATTCATTGGGTGTTCCTCATGTTATGTTGCTGAGAGTCTTCCTATCTATCCCCCTTGGGGCAGTTTTAGCACTTCAAACATGGGGGAGGGACAAAACTGACAGCAATGTCAGTGTTTGATTTGCAGTTATTAATTTTAGTTTCAAAGCTGTGCTCTTGTTAAGAGCTGTTTTTTCATCCTTAGTGTGGTATATCACCACTCCCAAATAACCTTCTCTGTCTCTGTCTTTCTTCCCATAAGGCTGCACATTTGTTTTGAAGTCTAAGTTCTCTGTTTCCCAGTTCTGGGATGATTGTAGGCGGTACCATGTCTCTGTGATCATGTACGTGGGAGAACTATTGCGCTACCTGTGTCATGCTCCGCCGGTAAGTAACTCAGTGCTCATGATAACAGAGGTCAACTTCATGAGCACAAAACATTGCAAAGAGTTCAGATCTCATACAGGTGTGATACAGACATTGGAAATCCCTAACACCAGGGCCAAGATCATACCACGGAGTTCTAATATGTCTCCTTATGTATGGTTCCATAAAGTTTTGTCACTAAAGCTTGCCCGATTACACTTTTTATCACAGCCCCCATACCATGTGGCTTTTGTTGATAGAGGTCCTAGGGTCCCCAGTGTGTAGCTTTTTGAGTGGCTGAAGGGGAATCTCACCTTCCTTTTTCACTACTGGAAAAGCTGACTGGATCCAACAAAATATTTTCAGTAGAGGAGGGACTGTAGCTCTGTAGCAGACCATGTGTTTTGCATGCTAAGTTCCATCCTTCCAACCTCCAAATAAGCAGGCCTGAGGTGCTAGGAAAGGCCTCCACCCATGAAATTGCTTGATCCCCGTTTGGAAGTAAAGTGGGATATGAATACCTGGATGGATGGATGGATGGATGGATGGATGGATGGGTGGGTGGGTGGGTGGGTGGGTGGATAGATGATAGATAGAACCAATGGATCCAGTACTGGGCCACTTCATATTAAATGGACATTGAAGGTTTATTTTTTTTGATAGACTTTGGGTTGGATCCAGCCAGCTTTTTTCACCAAATCTCTTCTCCTCCTTACTACAGTCTTACATGGATTTTGTTCATGAAGGTATTATGCTCTCCAGCAATGCCTTTCTGGGTGGTCAAAGGGAACCCTTTCTTCCTTTTTCACCAGCAGAAAAGCTGTTTGGAAGAGGTGGTTAGAACCAACCCTTTGGCTGGATGACACATCCACCCCTGCATATTGCTTACAGAGGAAAATCTTGCAGGTGAATGATTGCAATAGGCTAGATAGTACCTTTCTCCATGGGTTGGGTCAGGGGGGAAAAATGGGTAGATCTTCTAAGCCTGCTTGCGGGGAGGGCGGCCTAGAAATCGAATAATAAATAAAATAAATAAATAAGAGTCAGACAGAGGCCGAATCGGCATTTGAGTTTCTCACCAGTGTCCCCGCCTTTTGACTCCATATTCAAAAAAGCTGTCCACGTTTGGTGTCATTTTCAGACCTCAATAGTGCTAGCATACTTTTGCACATCCACATAAGTGTATTGTCCTTTCAGGGCAGCTCCACTGTCATTGCACCTCTGCACTGCTTTAAAAGAATCTTCTCCAAACAACAAACAAGCATAGAGAAAGATGGTGTCACAGCAGCATGCAACCGATTTAAAATTCAAATGCAGATTCAACCACAATCTGGTAGAGCCTGGTTTATAGTGGGACCCAACATGAGAGGAAGAAGAGGCTTCACACTGTCTCCACCATATCCCTGACCCAAAATGGCTTGGGGGGCATTTGTCTAGTTAGGGGACGGGTCCATGATGACCCAATTTGTGAAGAAATATATCAGTGGGTTTGCAGCACAGCATGGATCACTGTAAACAGAGTTGCCTGGGTGTTCCTGACAACTGGCAGGGACATGGGGGGCTTTTACATCCTCCATACCACTATATCCCTTCTGGAGGAAACCTGTAAGTGACATAAGATACCTCTAGGAATCACCAGATATTGCTGGTTTCACCATAGCATTCCTGGTGATTCCTAGAGCTACCCCAAGTCACTTCCAGGATGCAGAGGATCCTGAATGTTTTTTTGGATTTTTTTCTCCTACTTCCACTCCAAGCAGTGGCAGGCAAGAGCAGCTGCCAACGGAAGGTGTTCCGCCATAGCAGAGGCCTGGCTGGCACCCCATGAATGGATTCTGTCTGACATGCAAGAATGTCTGGCTTCAGCATGTGGGAGACATTCATGCCAGGGACAACTCCCAGTTCGAATCTGCATTTGAATTTTAAATCAGTTGCATGCTGCTGTGACACCATCTTTCTCAATGCTTGTTTGAATGTTGTTTGGAGAAGATTCTTTTAAAGCAGTGCGGAGGTGCAATGACAGTGGAGCCGCCCTGAAAGGATGATAAACATATGTGGATGTGCAAAAGTATACTAGCACTGTCGAGGTGTGAAAACAACACCAAACGTGGACAGCTTTTTTGAAGACAGAGTCAAAAGGTGGGGACACTGGTGGGAATGTCAAATGCAGATTCGGCCACAGACTTCACCTTTGTTTTAAGTCTGAATGTCTTTCCCACAAAACCCAATGGTTTTGTAGTTCATCAGAAAGAAGAAAAACGAGCCCACCGATAAAGTTTCCCTCCTGGCTCACTTGGAGGGCCAGCAGGCAAACAAGCAGCTATTTCTAAGGAGTCATGAGCAAGCGGCAATCCTCTGGACTTGTTGCTTTGCAGAAGCAGAATGACCGTGAGCACAGTGTACAGAAAGCGTTGGGCAATGGCGTACGGGTGGAAGTCTGGAAGGAGTTCCTTCGCCGATTTGGACCCATCAAGATCTGCGAGCTCTATGGAGCCACCGAGTCGAATGTTGGATTCATCAATTCCACCGGGAAAGTTGGAGCTGTCGGAAGGGTCAACATCTTCTTGAAGGTAATGAGCCCTCAACGGGAAGATTTGTGTTCTGTGACGGTTTAATGGCTGATTCTCAACCACTGCAAAGTCTGTGTGTTGAACCTTGGCCACCATGAGAAGTTTGGGTCGGATCGAGACTGGAGGTCCATGCAGGAAACCCAGTTCCCAAGTGTGTATGAGCTTAATTTGGATCAAGACCTGGGCATGTAGGGAGAAATGGTTCCAGATTCCCCCCACCCCAATGCTCCCTCTACACTGTGGAGTCTTGTGAGCAAAAATTCTACTTTGTGAGCTACTGGCATTAAAGTTGTGAGTGAGTGATTTGGCTGCTGCATCAATTAGTTTGCTCTGGAGCCTTCCTTCCTGAGCTAAGGCAAAAATGTGTGAGCTGGAGGCTAAAAAACTGTGAGCTAGCTCACATTAACTCAGCTTAGAGGGAACAATGCCCCATCCCCATGTTATTTTTATCAGGATATTTTGGTTAATGTAGCACAATTTGCCCAGTCATAGAAGCGTGATATTGAATGCAGTAAAATAAGTCTCCCGAGAAGTATATTTCAAAAGTAAACTTTACATTTATTCAAGTGGAATCGGTTCACATTCAGGTTGCAGTTGAAAGGAGAGAGAAAAGCTTAATCTAAAGAGTACCTTCCCGATCACGTGGCATGTGTATGGAAGTATGAGAGCCAGGGGCGGATTAAGGCTCATTGGTGCCCTAAGCACTGACCAATCTTGGTGCTCCCCTCATTGAAATGACTGTCATGACAACTGAATTTGGCTCCATCATTTTACTTTTAAACGCATGCATTTCACTTTTAAACATAGCCAATGCACTGCACCTCACCAACAAAAAATAGAAGATAACCCTAGGATGGCACCATGATCAATTTGCACTAGTTTTATCATTTTATTTTTTTTTACAAATCTTAATTCGTGTTTTTTTTCCTCTTCACCCTTTTCCCAACTTTGTGGTATCCCCTTTGGCTCTGATGCCCTAAGCACATGCTTAGTCTGCTTAATGGTTAATCTGCCACTGATAAGAGCATTGTTTCTACAGGAGAGACCTATACAGACGTATGGCTCCATGAAAAGCCATGGGGAGCATTGGGGAGAACAAAAGAAATGAGGAGTCAGAGGGCAGCTCCCGGGTTAAGACAAAGAGAGGGACATCCCATTCAGGGAGCTAACACTCGTACACACTTAGGACTATTATGCATGGGTGTTTTTCTCACTTTCACTGTCCATGTCCATTGGGTTTTCTTTGTCATTCTGCATTGATTTTCCTCCCTTCAGCGCTCAGTTCACTTTCTGGTCACTGTTTCCCCGGGTTTTCTGAGAGTGCTTTTGTGCCAATTTCCCCCTTGTTTGGCTTCCAAGCTGAAAGTAATTCAAAAGCATACAGATTCCCTCAGATTCCCCCCACCTTTCTGCCACCCCTCAAAGGTCACTCCTGGCCCACATTCCACCCAATCTGCACCTTCCACCACCACTCCCCCTTCATCGGTGTACAAGCTCCATTTCCCCCAGTTTGGTGTAGTGGTTAAGTGTGCGGACTCTAATCTGGGAGAACCGGGTTTGATTCCCCACTCCTCCACTTGCACCTGCTGATGTGACCTTGGGTCAGTCACAAGCTCTGGCACAGCTGTTCCTGAAAGAGCAGTTTGTGTTAGAGTTCTCTCAGCCCCACCTACCTCACAGGGTGCCTGTTGTGGGGAGGGGAAGGGAAAGGAGTTTGTCAGCCGCTCTGAGACTCCAAGTGAAGGGCGGGGTATAAATCCAATCTCTTCTTCTCTTGTTCTTCTTCTCTTCTCATTTTAAAATTTTTAGGTTTTTTTACAAGCGGCATGAGTCTAGCGATAGACTATTGCTAGTCTCGGATCACTGAATTAAAATTTGGAGGGGAGTTTAAAAGGAGCTGTATGAGGTTTAATTCCCTGCTGGTATTGACTTGAAAGGGAGATTGGAGAGGAGATAAACCGCAGTCTCCAGTGCAAAATAACAAAGAGATGTCAATTCTGCACTCAAACAAAATAAAGGGGGGAATTGTCAGTGCGGAAGGAAATTGACATGAGATGTAAAGAGAGAGGGATTGACACTGGGATGAGAAACTGAAAGCTTTGAAAACATTTTTTCCCTTTAATGCTTTAGTGAACAAAATTTGGAGAGGGGAACCATTTGGCAGTCTCTGGAAGCCTAACATTAAAATGGCAGCTGAGCCACAGGGACCTTCTGCGGACAGCCAAACTTATGAATCGCTTGGGATCGATCCATTTGGAGGACAGAGCGCAATCCACACAGGACAGGCTTTAAAAAACTGCCAAGATCACGATCAGTGTGCAGGATCAAAGTAGAGAATCACAAAGAGAAAACCATAGAAATATGCAAGAAAGGGCAGGAAATTAGTGTTACTATGCGGCTGCTTTAGGACATTGGTGAAAATACCCCCTCGTCCCCCAGTGCTCCACAATATGAAAAATGGGGGCTTTGCAGTTGCTTGTCAGTTTCAAAAAAAAGAAGAAGTCTTGTCGATTTCAACAGCAATTTCTCTCCTTTGCCTGCCTGCCTTTCTGTTCCCTTTCATTCAATGAACTAGCACTAAATTGCATGCGCAAAACCTGAACCATGAGGATTTAAATGGAAGGCGCTTGCTGGATGCTTTAGAGGGTGGGCTCTGTGGCTTCATACCCCACTGAGTTCCCTGTACTCCCCAGGCTCCTTCCCCTAGTCTCCAGGAATTTCCCAGCCTGCATCTGGTAGCCCTACACCCCCACACAAGTTCCTGCCAGGGAGGACCTGGCAACCCTTCTGACAACAACCGTCTGAGGTAGTTGAACAAAGAACATATTGGAAGGTGAGATCTGCCTGGCCATTTTTTAAAAAAAAAATTAATAGACATTGTGCGGGGTAATCTCAGATCAGGACCATGCTGGGTGGGGAGAGAGGAGCTGAACTCAATCACTGTGAACCCCCACTTTGATACTTGGAGTAGGCCTCAGAGGTGAAATGACAGGTTGCTTGTCTATTTCCTTGGTGATACACCAGAAGAAGGGGTGGTTGATTGTAACTGGAAGGGTTATTGGCCTCCAGGTGGGACCTGGAGTTCTCCTGGAATTACAATTTAACTCCAGACTACAGAGTCTTTAGAAGGTGGATTATGTAGTATTATGACCCTTGAAGTCCCTCCCTTCCCTGCTAAGTATGACACTTAAGGCAGCAGCTCATGAACAGTGATTCAGCTTTATTAACGAGGTAACACAAAAACAGGAGAGCAACCGGCCCTCTTTTAAACTATCCGAGCTGGCATAGCCACGCCCTTAGTTGCTTAAAGAACCAATCAAAACTGTAACTTAACATCCAATAACTTCATCTCCCTCCACAACCTTCTAGCATCCTGATTGGCCTGCTACGCAGAGTAGCCAATCAGAGTTTGTTCTTTTCGATACCAGGTCTAGATAGGAGTGAGATTCAAGCTCTGATCATTTATGTATACCAGATACATAACATTCCCCAAACCCTGCCCTCTTCAGGCTCCGCCCCCAAAATCTCTGGGTATTTCCCAACCTGGAATTGGCCACCTGAGGGCACATTTTTGTACTCACTTGGAAGCAGCCTCGAGCTGATTTTTTTTAAAAAAATACACAGGTTTGATGCAAGATAACTAACTTGGCAGCTTTTGACACCGGCTGTCAAGAGGCCATTGCTCAAAAAGGCAGTGCAAGTATTGACTTGGATGGAGCATGTGCAGAGGTGTCAGTTGGGCTTGGACTTTGAGTTCATTTCAGTTGAAAATTAAATAATGATTCACCGAGTTGAATGTCGCCAATGAGCAAAGTCCTCTGTCTTGCGAGGTTCTTCTATTTACAGAGATGAGAGGCAACCAAATTCCGTGCATGTTTACTTAGAAGCTAACTTCACCGAATTGGGTTCAGTTGATTTGCTGTCAAATAAGAGAACATAAATTGTTCATTTAGACATTTCACTTCAGGGAATTCCAGAAACAGGAGCTCGGGTTGACAACAGGCCTGGAAAAAGGTCCTGTCCCTCTTAATAAAGGCTTCATGTTTGGAAGTGGGCAGCTGAAGCTGGGTAAATAGCATTCTAGTAAGCTTCTCTTAAGGGAACAAGACATTTTTTCACCAGGCAGCCGACAATCTTAATAGAAACCTGGAATCTCCGACCAAGAATTCTTAGAATTCTCACTAATTCCTAGGATTCTGGGGAGAGGTGGGGAGAAATTTCCAGTGATAGCCAGTGTGGTTAGTGTCAGACTAGGATCTGGAAGGTTCGAATCCTCCCTCAGCCACGGAAGCTGATTGGGTGACCTTGGCCCAGTCACTCGCCCTCTTGGCCTAACCCACCTCCCAGGGTTGTTACAAAGATAATATGGAAGAGAGGAGAATGCTGTGGGCCGCTTTGGATTCCCATTGTGGAGAGAGGCAGGATATAAATGAAGAAAACAAATAAGTAAATAAATGTGTGTTAAAATGGTAGAGCGTTGCTATAATTTGTAATACGGAACAAAGAACAACCAAAGCAGGATTTCACAACTGAAATTCCAGGTGTGTCAAAAACCAGCCATGGGGAGACTTGGTCTGGATTAAGGTTATGGTGCTGGAGAGGGGTGGGGGTTGTGGCCCAACTGAGGGCTGCTGGGAGCAGGGCAGGGCTTGTTGCATGTGCCCACCTCCTGGGCTCTTTACTGCCGGAGCTCTGCTCCTGTGCACTCCCGCAGGAAATGACCCCTGGGCACAGGTGAAATACCATAACAGCCTGTCAGCCACCACCAGTCTCTTTGGGCTCATGTTTTCACCTCCCATTTATTCCCTTTCAGAAACTGTCTAATTTTGAACTTATTCGCTACGACCCTGACACAGGTGAACCCGTGAGGGATGAGAAAGGCTACTGCATCACTGTAGCTCCAGGTAAGGAAACATAATGAGCCTTCAGAAATGGGCTGGTCTTGGCATAGGGAGGGTCCCGGTTTGTCGTGTTTGTGGAGCCTCTATAATGCATTTTAGAATGCATTTGAAACACAAGCACTCCTGGCCTCTGGGCTGTCTTTTGGCATATTACATAGGGTTGCCAGCTCTGGGTTCGGAAATACCTGGAGATTTGAAGGTGGGACCTGGAAGCAATGTTCCCTCTAAGCCGTGGAGTCTTGTGAGCCAAAATCCTACTTTGTGAGCTACTGGCGTTAAAAGTTGTGATCGAGCGATTTGGCTGCTGCATAAATCAGTTTGCTCCGGAGCCCTCCTTCCTGAGCCAAGACAGAAATGTGTGAGCTGGAGGCTAAAAACCTGTGAGCTAGCTCACACTAACTCAGCTTAGAGGGAACACTGCCTGGAAGGGTGAGCTTTAGGGAAGAGATGGCCCTCGGTAGGGTATAGTTCCATACAGTCCACCTTCCAAAGCAGCCATTTTCTCCAGGAGAAGTGGAACAAATGTTTTAAATAAATAAGCTTTGTATGGAGTCTGGAAATCAACTGTTATTCCAGGGGATCTCCAGCCCTCACCAGGAAGCCAGTACAGAGGGTGCTTTGGCATCTACTATTTGCTCCACATTTTCTCAACTGGGAGGAAAAAGCGCATCTCAAAATCACATTCAAATACCTCAGGTCACTAGTATACTGACTGCAAAACGATCCCTGAATGGCCATAAAACGGCCATAAATCTATGCAGAAGGTACAATAAAATCTCACAATCAAAGAACTCGAAAGTGGCATGGAGTGTGGACGCTACCACAAAACTTGATAATCAAAGGAAGTGAAAGCAGCATGCAATGGAGAGGGGCATTTCTGTTCCAACGTGGGTTTCATAAAACACTGGAGGGAAAAGCCAGTGCAGAATCAGCCACTAAACTATATCTCACCTGGAAGCTGGCAACCCTAACCGGGAAGTGTCTTATTTATTTAATATCATCTGTAGGATTTCTACATTGGTTTTGTTTGGGCCAAAGAACATTCCAGGTAGGTTACAAACTATTAAATATAAAACATATTCCATCCTAAGGCTCATTTGAAAAAACAACAACATTATTCTCTGCACATATAAAGAAAAATCAAGTATAGACTGTACATGGATTGTACATGCACTCAGTGTAACTTGTGTACTAGGCTGACAGGGTACTGTGACAGGCAGAAAAGGTGCAGGAATTAGGGTTGCCAACCCCCAGGCTGGGGCCTGGTTGTTTTCTGGGGATTCCTGATCTCAGACTACAGTGCTCAGTTCCCTTGGAGGAAATGGCAGCTTTGGAGGGCAGACTCCCTCCCCATAAGAACATAAGAGAAGCCAATGTTGGATCAGGCCGATGGCCCATCCAGTCCAACACTCTGTGTCACACGGTGGCCAAAAATACCAGGGGCCATCGGGAGGTCCACTAGTGGGGCCAGGACACCAGAAGCCCTCCCACTGTTGACCCCCCCCAAGCACCCAAATGTCTCCTTTCTCCAAACTGCCCCAAATATCCAGAAATGTTCTATGGTAGAGTATGGGTGTGAAAACTGGACAATGAAGAAAGCTGACGGGAAGAAAGTTGACTCCTTTGAAATGTGACGTTGGAGAAGAGTTTTACAGACACTGTGGACTGCCAAAAAGACAAATAAGTGGCCTGTAGATCAAATCCTAGAAGCTAAAACTGAGACTATTGTACTGTGTTCACATCACGAGAAGACCAGGCTCGCTAGAAAAGAGAGTAATGCTAGGAAAACTTGAAGGCAGCAGGAAAAGAGGAAGGCCCACCATGAGATGGATTGGCTCCATCAAGGAAGCCACAAGGACCCTCCGTTTGCAAGACCCAAGCAAGGCTGTTAATGACAGGACATTCTGGAGGTCTTTAATTCATAAATCAGAAGCAGCTTAATGACCCTTAACACACACACACACACACACGGAGTTGGCGATATGTCAGTTTTGCTCTCCACCTCCACCATCATCTGAGAGGTGTATGTGATATCTTCTTCACCTTAGTGAAATAGAGCTTGGTACCTTACTGCAAACTCAAAACAGGACAGGCCTGCTCTATCCTACAACATATGGATGGGTTCCTAGCAATGCTCCCTCTAAGCCGTGGTGTCTTGCGAGCAAAAATTCTACTCTGTGAGCTACTAGCATTAAAGTTGTGAGAGAACGATTTGGCTACAGGATAAATTAGTCTGCTCTGGAGCCATCCTTCCTGAGCTAAGACAAAATTCTGTGAGCCGGAGGCTAAAAAACGGTGAGCTGGCTCATACTAACTCAGCTTAGAGGGAACACTGGTTCCTAGTAATCCCTACTAACAGTGGTCATCTCTCATTTGAAACACCTGAGAGAGTCACCCTGTCCTTGGCTCTCTGCATGGGAGGAGGGACTGTGGCTCAGTGGTAAAGCATCTGCTTGGCATGTAGAAGGTCCCAAGTTCAATCCCCAGCATCTACAGTTAAAAGAACCAGGTAGGAGGGATATGAATGACCTTTACCTGAGACCCTGGAGAGCGGCTGCCAATCTGCATGGACAGTACTGACATCTATGGACAAATGGTCTGATTCAGTATAAGGCAGATTTCATATGTGTGACTCCACTTGATTCCCTTTTCATTTCCCAGGTGAGACAGGCTTGCTGGTGGGCAAGATTACAACCACTGCCCCATTTGTTGGCTATGCTGGGGACCGCCAAAAGACAGAGAAGAAGATTATCCGGGATGTCCGGAAGAAAGGAGACTACTATTTCAATAGTGGAGACCTCCTGAGGGTAGACCATGAAGGCTTTGTATATTTCCAGGACCGGATAGGAGATACTTTCCGGTGAGACTCTCCACACTGTGTGGGTGGGGATGAGTTCAGTGTTCCGTCTCATGAGCAGAAATTTTACCCTGTGAGCCAAACGTGGTGTGAGCGTTAAAACTGTGAGCAGGGCCGACATTTTTTAAAAAAATGATTTAAGTGTACAAACATACAAACAACATATAAACTATTATCATTTGTATTACAAGCCATATATTTATATTAAACTTATTTATATTTATATGGAACATATTCGTATTACTTAACCTCCCAGGCTTAAGGGCACAGAGAGTCACTTTGCAAAGCACCAGAACACACCAGATCGCCTCTAGCAGGCTGCTGAGGCCAGCTCCCCACCTCCACCCCAAGACAAAACAAACACCCAGGCAACTTACCTCAGGAAGGGCAGAAGCTGGGCAACGGCAGTCCTCCTTCTGGGCCAGAGTATCTCCAAGAGCACAAGGCAGAGGATTGCCGGGGAGGATGGCAGCGCCCTCTTTCACAGGGCAAGAGAACCCCAGCTGAGGGGAGGCGGGGCCAGCCCAGATTAGGAAACACAAAGCATACTGCTGTGTTTCGGTGCTGCCTGAGGAAATGGATCCGTGCTGGATGGCCATTGGGAAGGGAACCTCCCACCCCTGCACTGTGGTGAAAATTGCTGTGCTTGCCAGGGAAAATCGGTGTGCCAGCACAGCCTGGCGCAGCTTAAAGGGAACCTAGGATGAGTTGTCTGTCCCCCTGGAAGTGACTTAAATTAGGGCTAACTACAGGTTACAGAGTCCTTGGGACTTGTCTGGGCCCACCAGGAGAACTTTCTAGCAGATGTATGCTGTGAATTCCCTTCTGGGAACTCAGTTCCCAGGCCTGCAGGGCACCAGTTTGGATCAAGACCATAGCAGGTGAAGGAGGCTTTATGCAGCTGACACAGTCTCCATTTCCTTGAGCACTGAAGAATTCTATATGTACAAACAGAGCACAGGTGAGGGGCCAAAGAGGAACTCCTATACAGCAGCAGATCCGCCACCCCACATCACATCCTGGGGGGTGGGGAGAGCATTCCTGCACCTCTAAGGTGCTTCATCCAACTGCCAGATGTGTCCTTCTGCTTCTTTCCCTCCCCCTGGATAAAAATTGTGTTTTCTTTTGGAGAGCCAGTTTGGTGTAGTGGTTAAGAGCACGGATTCTAATCTGGGAGAACCAGGTTTGATTCCCCACTCTGCCACATACAGCTGCTGGTGTGATAAGTCATAAGTTCTTTTAGAGCTGTTCTCTCAAGGGCAGTTCTTGAGTCAGTACAGCATTGCCTCGAGGTGTCTGAATGTGGTTTTGAGCTGCACTTTTCCCTCCCAGTTGAGAAAATGTGGAGCGAATGCTAGATGCAGAATCACCCTATTAACAATACATAGATTATGTAGTAGGGCTGTTTTTGTAGCAGGAACTCCTTTGCATGTCAGGCGGCACACCCCTGATGTAGCCAATCCTCCAAGAGTTTACAGTCGCCCTTGTAAGAAGAGCTCTGTAAGCTCTTGGAGGATTGGCTACATTAGGGGTGTGTCGCCTAACATGCAAAGGAGTTCCTGCTACAAAAACAGCCCTGCTATGTAGGATGTATAGTCAGGAACCTGAGTGCTATCAAACTACATAGTTTTCCTGGTTGTAGAGCAAAACGATGGATGTTCACCTCTATGAAATCAGATCTGGACAATGAACTCAGTGGTAATGGCTCCTCTCTCATGCAGCTGGAAAGGGGAGAACGTGGCTACTACGGAGGTTGAGAAAATCCTGACCACAGTGAACTTTATTCAACAAGTCAGTGTATATGGGGTGCCCGTGCCAGGTGAGTCTGAAATGTCTCCCCCCCCCCCAAGTCTTTACTCTGCCACATGTTGTCCAAAGAGCAAACCTCGATAGCTGTTCTGCTTCCGCAGTAGTATGCAGAAGAAAAAGCTGGTTAGGGTATTTTTTCACCACCCCAACGTGGATACTGCGGGTATACCCTTGGTCCATCAAATTTTCGTACAAGCTAATTGGTACAGGCTTCTTAATAGGGTACAAGATTATTGTCCCATTACAAAGCTGTGTACAATTGCACGAAAGGACTTTGTAAACATGTGTATTCTGCTAATCAGGTAAAGTACTTCAGTGCACCATCTAAAAACTAAATACAAGCCACTAGCTAGGGTGATTAAGGCAAACATCCATACGCAGAAGCAGTAAACTTTTAAAAATACCAAATGCTAGGTATGGTTGCCAGCCTCCAGGTGGTGCCTGCAGTTTTCCCGGAATTGCAACTGACCTCCAAGCTACAGAGGTGAGTTCCCCTGGAGAAAATGGCTGCTTTAGAAGGTAGGCTCTATGGCATTGTGCCCTACAGAAGACCCTCTCCTCCTCAAAACCCACCAGCCCTAGTCTCCATCCCCCAAATCTCCAGGAATTTCCCAAGCCAGAACTGGCAACTCTAGGAGGCAATATTAAGGGAAAGCCTTAACCTCCCTGCCCTGTTTGTTGGCCCACCAGGGCAGCTTCTTTAGCCACTGTGTGAAACAAGATGCTGGACTGCTTTGACAGAGCTCTTCTTATGTTCTGATCATCACCCCCCTTTCTGATTTGACACAGGCCATGAAGGAAAGATTGGGATGGCAGCCGTCGAGCTAAAAGAGGGGCTGCCGTTTGATGGAGAGGAGATGTACAGACATGCCAAAGATTATCTGCCAAACTATGCCATCCCATACTTCATCCGCATCCAGGTGAGGCATCTCTCCGTCACGTTGTTTTGTGGCCCAAAGAACAATGTGTGTGACAAGACTGGGTCTCAATACTCTGCCCAAATATATCAGGGCTGTTGAGAGCCACTGTGGGCTCCCCAGACAAAAATTCTCTCACCTCCTCCACCCTTCTGTTCAGAACACTGACACACAGCGGGCCCGATTTGAACAGGAATGTGCTAGGGTCCCTCCATGACACATGCTGACACTCCAAGGTGACTGAAGCCCCGGTACTTTTGTACCATAGTCCCTGCTACTCTGTGACCCTGAAAGAAATGTGGGTGGCTGATTCAGGAAGAGGGGAAGAAAGAACTCTAAGGCTTGGCTGTGTCCGTACAATAAAGAGGTGGGAAATAAGAGAAGGCAATGGAGGGCCTTAAACCTGTCCTGAACGCTTGCTTAGCCCTACCTCTGAGCATCTGCGGAGTATTCCCCCCCCCCATGTTATTTCTCTCTGCTAGAAGTCCAGTTGCCAAATTCTCTCTGCAATCCTGTCAACACCACACACAGTCCCAGCCCCTTATGTATGTAAGTGCTGTGTTTCATGGTAAGAGCCAGTTTGATGTAGTGGTTAAGTGCGCGGATTCTAATCTGGGAGAACCGGGTTTGAGTCCCCACTCCTCCACTTGCACCTGCTGATGTGACCGTGGGTCAGTCACAAGCTCTGGCACAGCTATTCTTGAAAAAGAACAGTTTGTGTTAGAGCTCTCTCAGCCCCACCTACCTCACAGGGTGTCTGTTGTGGGGAGGGAAAGGGAAAGGAGTTTGTAAGCCGCTCTGAAACTCCCTTGGTAGTGAAGGGCGGGGTATAAATTCAATCTCTCTCTCTCTCTCTCTCTCTCTCTCTCTCTCTCTCTCTCTCTCTCTCTCTCTCTCTCTCTCTCTCTCTCTCTCTCTCTCGTGAAGTTTCAAAGGACTTACGGCAAGCCCAGCATGGGGCTTTCAAGGCAAGTGAGAAGAATTGGTGGTTTGCCTTTGCCTTCCTATGCAGAGCCTTACTCAGGACTATTTTTGGGCAGGAACGCAAAGGAATGGAGTTCCGGCTGGCTCCCAAGTTGGCCACGCCCAGCAGGAACTCACTAGCATAATAGGCCACTCCCAACAGCAGAAACTCATTAGGATTGGCTACATTAGGGGTGTGTGGCCTGACATGCAAAGGAATTCCTGTCACAAAAAAAGCCCTGGGTTTTGACAACAAACAAGGTAAACAGAATAAGAAGGAAAAGGTGGGTGTGGCTGAATGACCACACTTCTGGTAACATGGGGGTGTGGCCTAATATGCTAATGAGTTTCTGCTGTTGGGTGTGGCCTATTATGCTAATGAGTTCCTGCTGGGCTTTTTCTACAAAAAAAGCCCTGGCCTTACTTGATGGTCTCCCATCCAAGTACAACCCCCCTCTGGCCTTCTCTTAACTGTCATGTTGGGGATGACTGTTGTGGGTTGCTTGTAATTCACTGCCATTTTGTTTCACACTCAGAAAGCCCTGGAGATCACAGGAAGTTTTAAACACGTCAAAGGCAAACTGGTGAAGGACGGATTCGATCCTGCAGCCATCAGTGATCCCCTCTTCTTCCTGGATGTGTCAGAGAAGTGCTACGTACCTATGACTCAACAGATCTATAGCTCCATCATAGAGAAGAGACGGAAACTGTGAAGAAAGCATCCAGGCACATTGGTGGACAATGGTGTGCTACTATGGTTCTGAACTTTGTGACTGACTGGGAGGGGAGAGAACACCTCAAATTCATTTATAATCTCGGACCAGACTGGGAGATGTTGTGTGTGTGTGTGTGTGTGTGTGTGTATAGAGATGAAAATCCTGCATGTCAGACTAGGATCTGGGTAACCCCAGGTTTGAATCCCTGCTCTCTGGTGGGATATTGATGGGTGACCTTGGACCAATCACACATACTCAGCCTAATCTACCTCATAGGGTGAACATTGATGTGAAAATACAGTGGAGCTGAGGAAAACAATGTAAGCTGCTTTGGGTCCCTGTTTGGAAGAAAGGCAGGATATAAATAAAGTAAATAAATAAAATAATTTGGGCGGGGGTTAAATGCTATTTTTGGTATTAGATTCTTTGAGCACTGTAGTACAAGGTTGTGTGCATCCACATGAGGTACAAAACATAGCCACCAGATGGCAGTCTTTTCCGCACAGAAATGCTTTTTTGTGGTTTCCCTGTTACTGCTGCTGCCACTGAATTTTCCACAGAGTGAATTTCCCTTTGTTTTCCCTGATGCTGTGCCCTGCTGTAATCATTCCCCATATGCCACGGGGGGGGGGGGTAGAAGGTGGGCTTGTTTAGGGTTTTTAAATCACTATGTCAACCTCTTGAAGCCCTCTGGTGGTGTGGTGGGGTAGGGAGCCAAGGTCTATTCTGCTTCTGGCATCAACTCCACATTATATCAGCAGTCGACCTGGTTCCCCCTTGCCTCGGAATATCTTGTTTTCATTGCATAGCCTTGGATCATCGGTATGCAGATTTAGTACTTGCCTCAGTGGTCATTAGCTGCCTGAGCCAAGTAATTCATGGTGAGGTGATAAATACAGAGGGGGAAACGGGGGCAGAGGAACTGATGGAAATCAGTGAAGCCTTTTCAAGTTGTCTGCTTACTGTTCCCTTGGAATCAGAAGCGGAGGAAGGGAAAGGTGCTGCTCAAAGCCACACTGAGATACCCCAGGGCAACACCACACTGACTGCGAAGTCACCCCTGAAGGGCCATAAATCTAGGCAGAAGGTACCATAAAACCCAATGAACAAAGAAAGTCAAAGCAGCATGCAGTGTAGAGGGAGATTAACCTCCTGGCATGGCTGTGGAAAAAAATGTGAGGAAACAGATGGGTGCAGGGGAAACGGCTCTGATGTGGGCAGGACTGGGAAAATGTAGACTTTCCCTCCTGCAGGGCAAGCATCTTTCCAAAACCATTGCAGCAAAGCAGGTTTGAGAAGAAATATCATAGGAGAGAGGGGGGAAATCCAGGAAATGCATGGAGCTCCATGATGCTGTGGGAAAGTGGGGCGGGGGGACAGTTTCCAACTGCAGTGCAACAATCCACATGTGAATCATCAGTAACAATAATTCCTTGCTTCTGACTCTTTCGAATGCTTTTACTTTTTATTGCCTCTAGGTACATGGTCATGTACCCATGAACCTTTTTGAGTTTGTGGGCACCTTTGGAATTCTGACAGCGTGGTGGGCACAGACACAAAATGGCTGCCTCAAAATGGCTGCCTGAGGAGGCGGAGGCAGTCACAAAATGGCTGCTGCAGCTTACCTTCAGTAGCATAGTGAAGATCTTTGTGCAGAGGTGGCAGCTGCTGCCAAAGCAACATTTTTTAAAAAATGCACAGCTAATAAACTCTACAGTGGCCAATCAAAAGCCTTGCTGGGCAAAAGCCCCACCCACTTTCTAAGAACATTTGACAGGCACCAGAAAAGGTGTTGGTGGACCCCATGGCACCCACAGGCACCACATTGGGCACCCCTAGTCTAAGGTCTCACATGAACCTGGAGGGAAGAGCTCTGGGATTTTTTAGGGGAGCTGATCCTTTTCCAGTGGCCACCCATGCTCAACGGAGGGAGACCACTAGTTTATCTGGCTTTAAAAGCAGGTAAGACTTATTCATGGAGGATAAATCCATTGACAATTGCAAAATGGAACTTCCGTGTTCAGAGGCAGTCTACCTCTAAATATCACTTGCTGGTAGACAAAGAACAGAGACAGCTATTGCTGACTTCCTAACACCCACTTTGGGGCCTCCTTCCAGCAACTGCTTTTCCAGTTCTGGACTAGGTGGACCTTGAGTCTGATCTTAGAGAAACAAAGGGAGCGGTGGCGCAGGCAGTAAAGGAAGCCTGCCATAACAACTGGTCGAACAGCTCCGGCTGTTCGAATCCCCACCGCGGTCAGGGTGAGCTCCTGGCCCTATGTCCCAGCTCCCGCCCACCCAGCGGTTCGAAAGCCCGTTAAAGGGTGAATAGATATAAGGGGTACCTGCTATTAGAGCAGGGGGGCACCTGCCCCTTGTGTAGCAGCAACGGTGGAGAGCAACGGACGGCGACGGCGGAAGAAGGCATGGCGGCTGGCGAAAGGCAAGGAGGCGAATGGAGGAGGCCAGACCGGCAAGGCGCAGAGGCAGAGTGACACAGCAGGCCGGAGCCTGACGTGGACGGAGGCCGCTGCGAGCATGCGCGGAAGCGCGGAGTGGTTCCGGCCTAGAGACGGAGTCGCGATGGCCAGGAAGGTGGAACTGCAAAAAGGACCAGCACCGGGAAAAGGACGCCACCGGACTGTCCCCCTGCAAGAAAAAAATCTGCTACAGCAAGGATAAAGGGTGCCTGGTAGGATACTCACCTCCCCTACACATATGTGGCCCTAGGTTAGGAATGTTTGGAATATATATGTAAGCCGCTCAGAGCCCTTAGGGGGTGAGCGGGATAGAAGTCGAAATAAATAAATAAATATGTGGGTCAGTGCTGCCCATTGGTAGTCCATGCATCTTGTCATCTGGTGGTGGAGGAAAGTGCCATCATGTTGCAGCCAGCTCACAGCAACTCCAGAGGGTTTTCAAGGCAAGAGATGTTCAGGGGTGGTTTGCCATTTGCCATGGCCCCTGCATAGCAACCCTGGACTTCCTTGGTCACCTCCCATCCAAATACTAACCAGGGCCAACCCTGGTTAGCGTCTGCGATCTGACAAGGTTGGACTAGCCTAGGAAATCCAGGTTGGGGCTCACCTCAGGTAAACTCTGATAAATTAGCTCCTGGCCTCAGGAAATGTATAGGTCAGTTCCTGGCCTCAGGAAAAGTACAAAGATAGGCATGCTTCGAGACCACTACCTCTTGAAACTCTATGTGGCTACTTGTGCAGGGAGGAAACATTATCCTTTTTCTTGGTTTATGTGGCCAAAATATTCTCATAATTAGAACACCGGAAGACACAGAATAGATTCCGTCAGGTTGCTCCAGTTCAGAACCTCAGCAGGTCTTGGCTGAGAACAGCCCACGGGCCACCAGGGTCACTGGAAGAGCCTCCATATCCAGAAGCAGCAAACCTCCAGGACTGGGAAGCAGCAGCCGGGAAGGGTCTCATCCTCTATGCCCTGTTTTCTTGGCCTTCTATGTCAACTGGTTGGCTGGCTGGCTGCTGGGTGAAAAAGGGTGCTGGACTAGATGGACCACCAGTCTGATTCAGCAGAGCTGTTCTTATGGTCTTGTGCGAGAATGCCAAGGTGGGCCCAGGAACAGAACTGGGATTCTGGGCAAGAGTTAGGTCCACTTTCTGCTCCTGCCTAGCCACACTGCCTTCCCACCCCATGTACTCATATATAAAAATGCAATTATAGCTGTTCTACTGTTTTGGCAGGCAGGTCTGGCATTGTGAAGCCTCGATTAGTCCTCTGTCGCAACCACCCTGTGGTCATTCCCCTTGTTTCTCTGTAACTCCTCTGTGAACTCCACCCAGAGCTGAGATAACAGTTCTGATATGGTTCCCCATGAAAGAGAGATGAATCAAAGGTTTTCCAGATGGTTACCTTTTAACTCTATAATCTCAAGTTGTTGTTGTTGTTGTTTTAATGCGTCACCAGACACTAATTTGCAGTTTAGGGGAAATTTGTGCAGTTCCAGAAGAGTTCTGGGCTGGTTTAAAAAGTCAAGCCTGTAGTGCTGTCAGATTCCCAGTTCTGGGGCTCGATATGATGGAATGCAACCTTGATGCATCAGTGCACATAAAGGGAAAATGTACAGGGACATTGCCTCACCATGCACTATGAACACAAATGACAACCCCATCTCAGTTCCAGATTTTTTATTTCAAAATAACTCTTCCATTTTGACTGAAAGGACAAATTCAGGGTTGGAAATTCAGGACATTTTTATCATAGAATGGCCAACCCGGGACTTTTTCCTCTCCGAACAATAGACTTGTCTAAGCAGAAAGCAGAGCGATGGGGTAAAATTCTGAGGTGGGGAAGTAGAAAGTAGTATACCACTCTAGACTGCAGGTGGGTGATTCCATTTTAAAAGTCTCTCTTCATGTTTTACAAGGGGGGGGGAATATCCAAGTGGCAAGCAGATGGCACTGCTGGCATCGTAGTGGCCCCTTAATGGTGTACCTGGCAGCCATTGCTGTGTGTCATGAGAAGGTTGACATGGTGTCCGTGTTTGCACGTATGGAGTCTAAACAGTTTCTCAAAGGTTTGACTAATTTATACCCTCCGTCGATACCCCCTGTACCACAATGGAGTTTATCATTAGTGTTAACGTACATTGTTCATAAACCATTTGAGCCTCTTGGTTCCTGTGAGTTGTCCTTTCTTTCCTACAAGGTGGCCTTTCTAGTGGCCATAACTTCTGCTAGGAGGGTGGGAGAGTTGGCTGCTCTGTCCTCTCAACCTCCTTTCCTTAAAATCTATCCAGACTGAGTGGTAGTTCACCCTTGCTTGGAATTTTTGCCTAAAGTGGTCTCCAAATTTTTGCCTAAGGTGGTCTCCAAATTGCTGATTTTTTCCCCCTCCCCCCATGTCCCAACCAGAACAGATAATGCATACCTTGGACATATGCCAGGCCATACTGTTTTATTTAGACAGAACACAGAGTTTTAGCAAAGATACCTCTTTATTTGTTTGTTTCCATGGGCCCAGAAGGGGTATGAGATCATCATCCCAAACCATATCCCACTGGATTTGTTCAGCGATTACTCAGGCTTATTACACGGCGAACGTCCACTGTCCTTTGCCAGTATTGGCTCACTCTGCCCGGGCACAAGCTTCTACTGCACCTTTTCCTGCAGGTCTTCCCCTTGCAGACATTTGCCATGCAGCAACCTGGTCCACACTATCGACGTTCGTGAAGCACTACGCTATGGACATCAATTCCAGGAATGAGGGATCTGTGGGAAACGCAGTGTTGCAGTCACTTTTCCATTGAGATATCCCACACCCTCCTCCTCAGTAAGTGGGCTTGCTAATCTCCCATGTGGGACTGCACAGAAGCCATGTTGATGAAAACAGAGGTTGCACTTACCTGTAACCATTGTTCATCGAGTGGCCTTCTGTGCAGGTACACATCCCTCCCTCCTTCCCCGCTGTGGGTGTTCCCAATGCCCTTGTGGCAGCTGGAGGAGAACTGAGGGGAGAGTGCTAGCTCCTCCCATACCATGTGACTTTTGGGCAGGAAAGGCCACTGTTGCTATGGGAAGACTAGAACTCTTGGGTATATAAGATAAGTTTTTTAAGCTCGCTAGCTCCTCCTGGTGGTTGGCCTGCATAAGCGCAGTCCCATGTGTGCCTGCACAGAAGGCCACTCAATGAACAACGGTTACAGGTAAGTGCAACCTCTGTATTTCTGCCTCCCCCGTGCGATCAGGATTGCCAGCCCACAGGCCCAGGTGGGGGATGCCCTGCTTTTGGGGGATTCTCCCAGCTGTTGGCCAGCTAGCCAGTGGGGCAAACCTTGCCCCCAAACAGTGATGTCCCCATACAACATCACCTACACAATGATGTCATGAGGAAATGATGTCATCACACCGGGGATGTCATGTGGGGATGCTCTGGCTTGAGGGCAAAATTCTTATTGTTTGAGGGCAATTTTACCAGAGAGTTTTGCCCTCAAACTAGAGTGTCCCTACATGACATCTCTGAATTGATGACATCACTTCCATGTGATGTCATTGCATCAGTGACATCACACGGTGATATTGCTATTTGCTGGTGGAGACCCACCCCCTCCTGGAAGGCTCTCTCCTTCCCCCTGCTAGCAAGAGGTAAACGCCTGGTGACCCTACGTGCCATTTTTCTGACCTAAAATGGTGCGGGGGGGGCATACAGGTAAATAACACTCAACTAGGGTTGCCAGGTCCTCCTTAGCTAGCGGTGGGCGATGGGTGTGTGTGCCAGATCCAGGTAGGGAAACTCCTGGAGATCTGGGGGTGGAGTCTGGGGAGGACAGGGACCTCAGTGGGGTACAGTGCCCATAGAGTCCCCCTTCCAAAGCATCCATTTTCTCCAGGGGAACTGATCTCTGTAGTCTGGAGATGAGCTGGAATTCCAGGGGATCCTGAGGCCCCACCTGGAGGCTGGCATCCCTACCCTCAGCTCTGTTTCAAGTTGGAAAAATGGCACAGAGGAGAAGGCTGGTGACCCCATGCAGAAGCAAGCTCTCATAGCTCTGTTAAAAGAGTTCCCCTGTGGGAACTCAGTGCTACAACATGGCCCATTACTGGGCAGACTCGGGTACACCATCTAGTTCAGCCCAAAATTTGGTGTAGTGGCTAGACCACCATGTAAAAGCATCCCATGTAACCTCCTCTAAGATTTCTAAAGGAAGAATAAGATACAGGTAACAGTTACCATATTTTTTTTTTAAAGTCACATAAACAGATGTGAGCAAGTAGGTCCGAAACCAACACTTCTACATCTTGTTGCAACAGGACAGACGAGAGGAGCTGGTGATGTGCTGGAGCACGTCTCTGATCTCTTTGTTCCTCAGACTGTAGATAATGGGGTTGAAGAGCGGGGTGAGAACGGCATAGATCACCACGACAATCCTATCGTAATGCAGGGACCCGATCCATGTCAAGCGCATGTACATGAAGCTGATGGTTCCAAAGAAGGCCAGGACCACAATGAGATGGGAGGCGCAGGTTGAAAAGGCTTTCTGGCGCCCTTTTGAGCTCTTGATCTTGATGATGACTCGAAGGATCTTGGCATACGAGAGGAGGATAAGAAAGATGGGGCCGAGGATGACAATTGAGTGAAGGGAGAAGTCCACGATGATGCTGGTTGAGATGTCGGTGCAGGCCAGGCTGATCAGTGGAGGGAAATCACAGAACATGTGCCTGATGTGATTGGGGCCGCAGAATGGCAGCTGGGAAGTCAGGATGATTTCTGGCAAAGGACAAGTGAAACCACACGCGCAGCATCCCAGCACCAGCTGGAAACAAAGTTTGGTGGTCATAGTGGTGGAATATTTCAATGGGGTGCAGATGGCTAAGTACCGGTCGTAAGCCATGGCTGTGAGCAAACAAGCCTCTGTGATCCCCAGCGCATGGAAGAAATAGATTTGCAGCAGGCAGCCATGGAGAGAGATGGACGGAGTGCTTTTCTGAAGGTCGACCAGCATTTTGGGCATGGTGACAGTGGTGTAGAAGACCTCCAGGACAGCCAATATGGCAACAAAATAGTACATGGGGATATGAAGGCGGGGGTGAGCATAGATGAGGGTGAAGATGATGCTGTTTCCGCTGAGGATAAGCAGGTAAATCACCAGCAAGATGAGAAAAACGTGTGTGTGAAAATTCTGTAGGTCTGGGAAACCAACCAGCTCAAATTCGGTCACTGTTGTGTCATTGGTGGGTTCTTCTTCTCCAAACGAAACAAGACGGGACCCTGGCAAATGAACAAACATAGGTTTCGTTTGTCTATGAGACTTTGACAGTGTCCCCAAGACGGTGCAATGGAGAGTGTGTCAGACTAGGATCTGAGAGACCCAGGTCCCAATCCCCAATCTGCCTAACTGGGCTCGCCAGCCTCCAGGTGGGGCCTGGAGATCTCCCTAAATTACAACTGGTCTCCAGATGACAGAGATCAGTTCCCCTGCCAAAAAACAAACAAACCCAAAAAGAAAGGCTGCTTTCGAGGGTGAATTCTATGCCATTATACCCCTCCCCTAGGCACCATCCCCAAAGCACCAGGTATTTTCCCAACCAGGAGTTGGCAACCCTAACCCATTAGGTGACTTTGAGCCATATACTGCAGTTCAGAGTCTTAACCACTTGAGCCACCACAGCCTTAGCTGCGGACCCTTAGCACATAGTTATACAGAATATTTCTACCCTGCCTTATCTCCTCAGAACCAAAGAAGAAACAGCGTATGTCCTGTATGTGAAGGGGGGAGGGTACAGCAGGAAAGTCTTTAAAGAAAAAATCCGAGCTCCAGAAATTTCTTTCTGTTTTTTGTATATAGAGCACAAAATTAAGCAAAGCAGGAACTTTAATCCTCAGATTTCATTTTTGAAAAAAGCAGGGCTTGAAGTAAACTGTGCAATCTTCCTTTTATGAATGTATGTGTGTGTGTGGTGTGTGTATATTCATAAAAGGAAGATTGCACAGTTTACTTCAAGCCCTGCTTTTTAGATATATAACAGCGTTCCGTGCACCTTGGTGTTTAGTCATGCCGGCCACATGACCACGGAAACGTCTTCGGACAGCGCTGGCTCTTCGGCTTTGAAACGGAGATGAGCACCGCAACCCTCGAGTCAGATTCGACTGGCTTTCGAGCAAGGGAACCTTTACCTTTACCTATATTAATAAACCCCACCCCCAAGTTGCTAGATTTGGTCACACAGTTCTAAAATAACAGGGTTGTCAATCTTGCCAATTCTCTCCTGCATCCCCCCCCAACTGGTTTTTGAGGTTGTAGGAGAGACCCCATGGTTCTGCCCAGAAAATTCTTCTACCCTTCTCCGCAGTACTGTTCTCAAGGATCACAGAGTTTGGAAACACACATTTGCTGATGTAATGAGGATTGTCCATCTAATAGAGCCATTTTCCTTTCCTGTTTTGCAGACCAGAGTTGTCATAGTCCTGGGGTCAAGCCCCAGTCCTGTTTAATAGCCACATTAAATCAGATTGATGTCTCTCCTTCTCTGCTAACACATCTAAAGCAAATGGCCTCAGGGAACAATGAAGGCTAAACATGGTAATTAGGATCATTGTCTTGCATTCAAGATCTTACATTCAAGGTCATCTTCCTTTGGGAAAATACAGCTGTAAATAGATTAGAGGCCAGGAGATGCAACTGCTGATGCTCACTAACTCAATCAGTTTTAAACCCTGACCACTTTGCATACATAGGGTGAGTCTGGGGTGTTGCCATTCAAAGCTTCCTGAACTCCTAATGAATGAATTTTGCATTCTCCATTCATAGGCTCCTGAATTCCTAGTGATTGAATTTTGCAGACGTCAGCTGATTGGATTACAAAAAGTTGAGTCTCCTTGCTTTCAGCATGGGTTTCTTTAAAAAAAATTTTTGTGTGTGAATTACTGCCATTCATAGGCTCCATCCTTTTCACTATCCCTTTGCATTATCTTCTGAAATAAGTTCTTGCAAATAAAGCTCATAGAGCAAGAAGCATATTGGTCCTTGGGGAAGCATTTTTCTTCATCGCTAACATGCACAGACAAGTAAGGCTGCCAACTCTAGCTTGGGAAATTCCTGGAGATTTGAGTGTAATCTGACTTTGAGTAATTTGTGCTCTCAACAGTGTTAATATTGTTATTGTACCTTCCTGGAGGTTGGAAGCCCAAGAAAGTGAGCAGTTGGAGCTTTCTGTGGCCTGGAGCACCATCGCATTATCTGATAATTGCTGGCAGAGCAAATTGATGTTAAAGGGATAGCTAGAAGGACCAAATTAAAAGCTGGCAACCCTAGCTAGGTTTCTCCCCCCATCAAGCATGAACCTGCTGTTTGAGTGGTGTTTTCACATAAAGATCCTCTCATGAAGACATCAGCAGGTAAGTGTGAAGACTTCTGGTAAAGAATACAGAAGGTATCAAATGTGTACATCACCCCCCTTCCATCCGCTTTCTCATTCCCACATTCTGTGATATGGCCCTAGTCCCGCACACTCTCCCACCACATCCACTTTGGGAGGGATTTAGGGGGTTGCCAACACTCCAGGAACAGCCTGCTCCTGTGCTCTTCACAGATCTTTGATATATAGGTAAAGGTAAAGGTCTCCCTTGCTCGAAAGCCAGTCGAATCCGACTCTAGGGTTGCAGTGCTCATCTCCGTTTCAAAGCCGAAGAGCCAGCGCTGTCCGAAGACGCTTCTGTGGTCATGTGGCCGGCATGACTAAACACCAAGGTGCACGGAACGCTGTTACCTTCACACCGAAGTGGTACCTATTTATCTACTTGCAATTTCTTGGTTTCGAACTGCTAGGTTGGCAGGAGCGGGAACTAGAGACGGGAGCTCACTCCGTCATGCGGCACTCTTGGGTCTCGAACTGCTGAACTACTGACCTTCCACAGCCTGCAGTTCAGCATTAATCCTCCCCTTGCCATATATTTATGTTCCCATTGCCCCACAGAATTCAGGGCCACCCAGTTCTCCCCCCTTTCATGCTATCCCCACAATGACGCTGTGAGGAACTTTAGCCTGAGACAATGACCAGCTCGAAGTCAGCCAGTGAGCTTCAGGACTAAATAAGGACCTGAACCTGGGTTTCCCCACTCCTATTCCAATACTTGAACTACTACACTGCAATGTTTCTCAAGGACCTGGTAACTGCTACTGATGGAACTGCTAGTAAGGGAACAACCCAGGAGTCAAGGACCCTTGGGCACAGCTCCACAACTCCTCCCACAGTAAGAGAAGCCATGTTGGGTCAGGCCAATGGCCCATCCAGTCCAGCACTCTGTGTCACACGGTGGCCAAAACTCAGGTGCCATCAGGAGGTCCACCAGAAGATGAAGAGTTTGGATTTATACCCCACCCTTCATTTGGAGTCTCAGAACAGCTTAGAATCTCCTTCCCTTCCTCTACCCACAACTGATACCCTGTGAGGTAGGTAGGGCTGAGAGCAGCTCTGAGGGAACTGTGGCTGATCCGAGGTCACCCAGCAGCTGCATGTGGAGGATTAGGGAATCAAACCCAGTTCTCCAGATTAGAGTCTGCCGCCCTTAACCACTGCACCACACTGGCTCTCACTGGTGGCTTGTATAGATCTTAGTGTGCTATTGGAGATGATAATTCATATTGTCAACAGTTTGGTGTAGTGGTCACAAGCGCAGATTCTATTCTGGGAGAACCAGATTTGATTCCCCACTCCTCCATATGCAGCTGCTGGTGTGGCCTTGGGTCACTCATACGATCTTTCAGAGCTGTCCTCTCAAGGGCAGTTTTTGGGAGAGCTCTCTCAGCCCCACGTACCTCACAGGGTGTCTGTTGTGGGGAGGGGAAGGGAAAGGGATTGTAAGCTGCTCTTGAGACTCCTTCGGGTAGTGAAGGGCAAAGTAGAAATCCAATCTCTTCTTCTTCTTCAATAGGGGCTTTACTATGTGAAATGGGCAGCAAAAACTTTTGATATTAAAGTGACCCCTGTCGACGTTTGCAACCCTACTGAGGAAACCTAGAGGGCAGAGTGAATTGTGTATATCTCCCTACCCCCCAAAACCAGCACATTCCTTTTGAGGTGTGCTTTCTTAAGCAGAAACTTGATTCATCAGATGCATGACGGGGACAGGAAGGATGAGCCCCCCTGTGAGTGGCAAAATCCACTCACTTGAAAGAGTTCCTGCAGAAACCGTTCAGTTGAAAATTCAAGATGGGTATCCATGTTAGTCTGTCTGTAGCAGTTGTAAGAGCAAGAGCCCAGTAGTGCCTTAAAGCCTAACAAAATTCAGTCACTAGGGAGTTAAGGGAATCAACTCTGACACACCAGGAAAACCTCAAATGCCTGTTTCAGCATATTAAACCCCTGTTCAGTGGACGGGATGCTTTTTCCTGGCCAGCTGGCAACTTTACTTACATGTGCATGATCACTCTACATGTGAGGTAGTTACTCCTGAGCCGTCAGAGCTGTAACCCCAAACGCAGGCCTCATTTCTAGTTTCGTGGTGTCTGTTCTCCCTCCCACCTCATCCATTCAGTTGGTTTTTCCTTCACATATTCCTCTCTCCTCACACTCCGTCTTTTCTTCTTTGCCAAAGCAACAATAACAGAGGTCCCCTGGGGCTCCCAGCTTTTAAACTGGTCCCTCTACCATTAATATCAAAATGATCTACAGCAAAAGTTAGGGAGCCAGGATAGCCCAATCTCACCAGGTCTTGGAAGCTAAGCAGAGTTGGCCCTGGTTCATACTTGGATGGGAGACCATGAAGGAATTCCAGGGTTGCCACGCTGAGGAAAGCAATGTTAGGCTCTTGCCTTGAAGGCCCGATGGGAGTCACCGTAAGTGACTGCAAGTTGATAGCACTTTACACACACACACACAACGATGAGGTGACCTGATGAAGCTCCATGCCCTGAAAAGCTTCAGCTGCTCATTTCCACTCATTAATCCTCTGTGGAAGGGACACGGCATTTTTTTTCCTCGCCAGGTGGCAACCTTAGATTTGCAATCCGTCTTGGACTGGAGTGACCCAGTTGTCTATGACGTCCCCCAGAGACCCAGGAAAGAGAGCGTTCATAGATTTTCCTGTCCTTTTCATAGGAGGGTTGTCAACTTCCAGGTGGCTGGAGATCGCCCGCTATTACAATTGATCTCCAGATGACCAAGATCAATCCCCCTGGAGAAAATGGCTGCTTTGGTGGGTGGACTCTATGGCATTACACCCTGCTGAGGTCTCTCCCCTCCCCAAGCCCCACCTTCCCCAAGCTCTACTAGTGGTTAAGTGTGTGGAGTCTTATCTGGGAGAACCGGGTTTGATTCCCCACTCCTCCACTTGCACCTGCTGATGTGACCTTGGGTCAGTCACAAGCTCTGGCACAGCTGTTCTCTCAAGGACAGTTTCTGTCAGAAGTTCTCTCAGCCCCACCTACCTCACAGGGTGTCTGTTGTGAGGAGGGGAAGGGAAAGGGGTTTGTAGGCCGCTCTGAGACGCCTTTGGGTAGTGAAAGGCAGGGTATAAATCCAATCTCCTCTCCTCCTCCTCCAAAATCTCCAGATATTTCCCAACTTGGAGCTGGCAACCCTATGCATTATACTATTGTCTTAACACTGTGGTAGCCCAATCTAATTCGCAGGCTTGCAGCAACTGGGTCAGAGTTCACTGCAAAGTCACATCAGGACCTATCCTGCCACTAGGGCCAATGGCACCATCAGAATCTATATGACACAAAATTAAGAAATGGATTCCGTATTGCACAGCTGGGTGGGCAACGTGGGTTCCAGATCTGCAAAGGATGACAACGAATTAGGTGCAACCCTTCGCTGATGTTAGGTGTTTATCGGAGCTTGGCCGCCAAGAATACCAGGATTCTGACCAGGAACCGTGAAATAAAATGGGGGTCATCTGAGTGGGTACAGAGAGCCTTTCCCACATGATCAAATTACTACAACTCATCCCCACGTACCTGGGATTAACAAGGAGGCTTCCATTTCAGGAGACGTGGCTTCAGAGCACGAGTAAGCGCCAGCACCTCTCAACATCTTCTGCTGATGAGGCAGAGAGGTTCTCCAACTTTCCTGACTGCTAATCATACCTTTCAACCAATGCTGCCTCTAAGCTGTGGAGTCTTGTGAGCAAAATTCTACTTTGTGAGCTACTGGCACTACGGTTATAAGCGAGCAATTTGGCTACTGCATAAATTAGTCTGCTCTGGAGCCATCCTTCCTGCGCTAAGACAAAAATTTGTGAGCTGGAGGCTAAAAACCTGTGAGCTAGCTCACACTAGCTTAGAGGGAACACTGCTTTCAACCACGGAAACAAAAGGTAGAAACCAGCAGTCTTCCAGCCTTTCGAAGCTTCTCATTTAAGAGAATCCGAACACAGAGTAAAGAAGTTAGCGGACGTACTCCAAAAACTGTATTAGGTCTCACGGTGAGCTGTCCTATCTCAGACTCTTACCCTTTTATCTATAAATGCACTTGGCAGCTGGGACTGAGATAGAACATCTTCTTCAGAAGGAAAAAAAAATGAATCGAGCTTTTTCATCAACATGAAACTAAGCAAACTCTGGAGCATGACGGAAGACAGGAGGTCCTGACGTGACGTGGTCCATGGGGTTGTGAAGAGTCGGACTCGACTGTACGACTGAACGACAACAATTTTCATCAAAGAGGGGGAAATAAAGCCTTTCCCAACAGCCTTCCATGGGGGACGTCATTATTGCAAAGACTGTAATTCACCAGTGGGAGTCCATCTCAGAGAAAAAGCAAGACTGTTTTTACTAAATGGAAATACAGGGTGGGGGAAGGGGTTATTATAAACACAACGGCCCCCAGTACAGCAGGTTCCACAATCCCCAGGTGCAGCCTGTTCAGTGGGGACTGTAAAGTACTGGGTTCGCTGCATGGAGGACTCGGATGACGACATGCGGTTAGACACATTTATTAGTACTTCACAACAAAGACAACAAAACGGCCCTGCAAGGCCAGCTATATACACGCACACCCGGTACAACCACAGTCGCATTGGAGGGTCTGACTTTCCCACCAAAGATATTATTGGTGGATACTGGGTGGACTAGGATCCTACATTTCTTTTGTCCCAAGGAGCTAAGCTCTGACCTGTGACTGCGTACCCCTGGTGGCAGCCCGCATACATAACTCTTCACTCTTTTGCCAGCAGATCCAGCCCGCAGATCCAGCTCAGTGTCTTTCACTGCACCAACTTGTTACCTTTGAAGCACGTCTGAAAAAGCATTCTGCGTAACGCAAAAGTGTTCACCTCTCTGGGCCTGCCCTTTCCCAAAGGTAGCACATTACCTATTTTGTCTTTACAGTTCTCCACAGTGGTTATTGTTTGTGAGTCAATTGTAGGGTTGCCAGCCTCCAGCTGGGGCCTGGAGATCTCCCGCTTTTACAACTGATCTGCAGCTGACAGAGATATTATTTATTTATTAGATTTGTATCCCGCCCTTCCAACATGGGCTCAGGGAGAAAATGGCCGCTTTGAAGGGCGGACTCTATGGCTTTGTACCCTGCTGAGGCCACGCCCCTCCCCAAACCCCACCCTCTCCTGGCTCCACCCCCAAAGTCTCCAGGTATTTTCCAACCCAGAGCTGGCAACCCTCGTCAGTTGAGGCTATGACATCACAAAGACTGACTCTGGGTCCATTCACATAACTGCTATTTGATCTTTAAAAAAATAAATAAAGGATTCTCTCTCGCCCATCCCAATGAATTGAAAAGACCCTAAATAGTGCATGATGGACCATGTGGATCTTCTCATGCAGTTTATTCTATCTGAGCCCCATGACTGTCCTGAATGACAGACTGGGAAACTTAGTGATTTTTCTAATCTCTTCCTGAATCTCTTTGTTTCTCAAGCTATAGACGACTGGGTTGAAGAGAGGAGTGAGGACAGCATAGATCACTGCAATGACTCTCTCATACTGTAAGGATCTGGACTGAGTCAATCGGACATACATAAACCCCGTTGTCCCGAAAAAGGCAAAAACCACAATGAGATGAGAAGCACAGGTAGAAAAAGCCTTCTGGCGGCCTTCAGAGCTCTGGATTTTGGCTACAACAGTCAATATCTTGACGTAAGAGAGGACAATCAGGAAGACAGGACCAAGGATGACCGAGGAATGGATGATGAAGTCCGTCATGATGATACTGGACATGTCAGCGCAAGGGAGATGAAACAATGGAGGGAAATCGCAGAAGATATGCTTGATGCGACTCGGCCCGCAGAATGGGAGTTTGGAAATCAGGATGATTTCAGGCAAAGGACACACAAAGCCACAAATGCAGCATCCAACCACTAGCCGCAAGCAGAGCTTGGTTGTCATGGTGGCCGGATAGGTCAACGGGGTGCATATAGCTAAATAGCGGTCATACGCCATCACGGTGAGCAGGCAGGCTTCCGTGATGCCCAGGGCATGGAAGAAATAGATTTGCACCAGGCAACCACTGAAGGAGATGTGCTTCTGCCTCTGCAGCAGATCTACCAACATTTTGGGGATGGTGACGGTGGTATAGCACATCTCAAGGGTAGCCAGCACAGCAATAAAGTGATACATGGGGACACGGAAGCGGGGATGGCCCTGAATGAGGAAGAGGATGACAGTGTTGCCCAAGAGAATGAGTGAGTAAGTGAGAAGGAGGGAGGCAAAGAGGAGTGTGTGAAAATGCTGCAGATCCTGGAATCCAACTAATTCAAACTCGGTCACCCTGGTCTTGTTAGCAGTTTCCATCTCTGCTTTTATTATGACCTGAAAAAACAAAAAGGTACAATCCATTCATATAAAAACAAACTGGAAAATGGATTTTTTTTAAAAAATGTAACAGATAAATCAAGAGAACCCCCCATTCAATTGGCAGAATGAGACAGTGCTATGCAGTGGTTATGGTTCCAGGAAAGGCTAAATCCAGTGGCACCCTGAAGACTGATGAAATTTACCCAATCATAAGCTTTTGTGAGTCAGACCTCACTTTACCTGGGCTCAAATCCCCACTCTTATCATGGAAACTCACTGGGTGTCCTTGGGCTGGTCTCTCTTTTCCAGCCTAGCCTACCTCAAAGGCTTATTGTTGTGAAGGTAAAACTGAGGAAAGGAAAATGGTGTACCTGGCCCTGATCTATCTGGAAGAAGGGCAGAATAAAAATATGCTAAATAAATAACAGCTTCAGAACCTACAAAGCCCACCCCACCCCCGATTTCCCCTTTCAGGATTGTATAAGATAGTCTGTCTGTAGTGGTAGAAAAGAGTCCAGTGGCACCTTAAAGTAAAGGTAAAGGTTCCCTTGCTTGAAAGCCAGTCGAATCTGACTCTAGGGTTGCGGTGCTCATCTCCATTTCAAAGCCGAAGAGCCAGCGCTGTCCGAAGACATTTCCGTGGTCATGTGGCCGGCATGACTAAACACCAAGGCACACGGAACGCTGTTACCTTCCCACTGAAGTGGTACCTATTTATCTACTTGCGATTTCTTGCTTTCGAACTGCTAGGTTGGCAGGAGCTGGAACTAGAGACGGGAGCTCACCCCATCATGCGGCACTCACGGGTCTTGAACTGCTGAACTACTGACCTTCCACAGCCTGCAGTTCAGCATCTTAACCACTTGAGCCACCGCAGCACCTTAAAGACTACCAAAATTTGTTGTAGGATATGAGCTTTCGTGAGTCACTGCTCATTTCTTCAGATACAGCTAGCCTGTGGGTCCATCTGTCCTATATATTGGAAAATGGAGTGATTTCAGATGCCGAATGACATTAGCAGGCAAATGACAATCACAGGTGTGATTGAATCAGGGGTGATATGCAGAGAGGCAGTAGGCGTAAAGAAATCAGCACTGGTAATGAGACAAGGAAACCTAGGTCTCCATTCAATCCAGGTTGGATGCATTGTGTTTTATAAGCTTTTAGATTCTATAAGCTTTGAGGTGCTTAAAGCAGGCTGATTCCTGCCAGCCCCACCTTCAATGCTCCCTCTAAACTATGGAGTCTTGTGAGCAAAAATTCTACTTTGTGAGCTCCTGGCATTAAAGTTGTGAGCAAGGGATTTGGCTGCTGCATGAATTAGTTTGCTCTGGAGCCATCCTTCCTGAGCTAAGACACAAATGTGTGAGCTGGAGGCTAACAAACCGTGAGCTACTTCACACTAACTCATCTTAGAGGGAACACTGCCCACCTCCCCTTTATCTGACTTTCAGTTGCATTTTCAGTCCTTCACATTTTCCTTTTACTCTTCCCCCTTTTCTGGTTAATTCACAAAACCATATTTCTCTGCATCTCCCCTGCATAGGCAAAACTGCTGCCTTGTCACACATTATCCACACGGGGGTGGGGGGGCAACCAGTTTGCTATGGGGAAATCTTGGGAGGGGGCAGTGAAATCTGGGGGGAGTTGGAATGTTTTATAGTCCCTACATGCAAACATACTGATGGAGTCTATAAATAATATAAAATATGCTCAGGCCAGCTCTCCATCCATAAATAGTTTCAGAGGGTTGGCTCTGCTGGTCTGCAGTAGAATAACTAATTCTGAGTCCCGTAGCACCTTAGAGACCAACAAGATTGGGGGGGGAATATAAGCTCTTGAGAGTCAGTCTGATGGAGGGAGCTTTGACTCCTGAGCAGCGTTTCCTCTAAGCTGAGTTAGTGTGAGCTAGTTCACAGTTTTTTAGCCTCCAGCTCACACATTTTTGTCTTAGCTCAGGAAGGATGGTTCCAGAGCAAACTAATTTATGCAGCAGCCGGATCACTTGCTCACAACTACAATGCCAGTAGCTCACGAAGTAGAATTTTTGCTCACAAGACCCCACAGCTTAGAGGGAGCATTGCTCCTGAGAATCTTATACCCTCAAAATCTTATTGGATTCGAATCTAGCGGATCCATAAATGAATGCTAAAATGAATTCATAAATAAATGCTGGACTGTAACAATGTCATCCTAAACAGAACAGAAAAAGGCCCAGTAGCACCTTTAAGACTAACAAACTTTATCGTGGCATAAGTTGTCAAGAAACACAGCTCTCTTTGTCAGAAGACAGCTGTCTTTCTCAAAAGCTTATGCCACAATAAAGTTCGTTAGTCTTAAAGGTGCTACTGGGCTTTTGACTATTTTGCAGCAACCGACTAACAGGGCTAACTCTTCTGGGTCGATTCTAAATAGAGTTACACCCTTGAGAAACTCCTCTCCCACAAAGGGGTCGTTTCTCTCCTGTAGACTTGCAAATCTACCCCCAAAGAGAAACCTGCCCTGCTATTTGCATAACAGGGGGTTGCGGAGCTAAGTTCCTCCTGATGAGGTTAGTTTAACAAAGCTAATGGTGAAAGCAAAGCCGGAGAGGGGGAAATTGACAGAGAGTGACTCTCCCTGGGCAGCCAATCCATAAGCAAAATAAGATTGGTCAAGAGACAGCAGGAAAGGTTGATAAGTCTCTTCAGGAGGAGAGGCTTTCGTTTGGAAAGGTTTATCTTTTCCCGTACCTCTAATCTTATCTTTCCCTCATTGCATTGCAGCCCATCCAGGTAATCTTGGATAGCCTTTTAACATGAGCAGCTCTGGAGAAGTGGAAAGCTCACACAAAGTATTGTGGTATTCTGGGCAGTCTTAATCAAATTTATTACTGCAGCTAGGGATGCCAACACACCTGGGGGGGAAAAATATCCTGGCCCTGTATCTTTAGTAGAAATTTCATGCATCAAAATAAGTAACTGAAGCTTTCTGTGGCGTAGCAGTGAACAACATCAAGAGGTAACTAACATCCTACCCTGACCCGGGTGGCCCGGGCTCACCTGATCGCGTCAGATCTCAGAAGCTAAGCAGGGTCAGCCCTGGTTAGTGCCTGAATGGGAGACCACCAAGGAAGTCCAGGGTCACTACCCAGAGGCAGGCAATGGGGCTGCCCTAAGCTGGCTTTAGCTTGATGGCACTTTCCACCAGCAAATAATATCTCATTAAGATTCTATTAAAGGGAAAGGACATTTTTTTTCTTCCAGGCAGTTGGTAACCCCTAAACAGAGCCGGTTTGGTGTGGTGATTAGGAGCGTGGACTCTAATCTGGGAGAACCAGGTTTGATTCTCCAGTTTTCCACATGCAGCTGCTGGTGTGACTTTGGGTCAGTCATAAGTTCTTTCAGAGCTGTTCTCTCAAGGGCAGTTCTCGAGAGAGCTCTCTCAGCCCTACCTACCTCACAGGATGTCTGTTATGGGGAGGGGAAGGGAAAGGGATTGTAAGCTGCTCTGAGACTCCTTCAGGTCGTGAAGGGCAGGATATAAATCCAAACTCCTCCTCCTCCTCCTCTTCTTCTCTACAACAATGCTAAATTCATTGCTGTAACTACACGCTTTCTTAAGAGATAACTCCATGTGTGTTTATCCTGGTTTCAGCACCTGAGAAATCATGATAGTGCCTCTGAGCAGGCGGCAAATGTTTTTGCCTTGCTTCTGAGAAACCACATACTGCTTCCCACTCATTCTAGCAAAGAAACAGGAGAGCTTTGAAGGTGGAAGTCTTGCATCTAAGCAAGCTTGGACTGCAGCATTTCTCCTGTTGCCTGTTAAGTCCGGGCTGAGGCTGAATACAGATAAATAATAATTATCGTATGGCATTGTGTGTAGTACAACCAGGAGATCCAAAGACTGTCTGGAAGCCTTATGTTCTAGCTCATTAGCGTCATGCTTGGTGGTGAGCTAGACACTTTTTTGGGCTGAGAGAGCTCTAAAAGAGCTGTGACAGACTCAAGGTCACCCAGCTGGCTTCATGTGGAGGAGTGTGGAATCAAACCTGGTTTCCTTGGGTACCTTACAGAAAGGCATCTTCCCTCAAGCCAGACAAATAGGGAGTAGGATTATGGCAGGGAAGAGAGTGACCATTTATGGATGATCAAAGAAGAGGGCAAAATTTCCATATACCAATTTCAATTCCTAGATACAAATGTACACACAATGACCATGATTTATATAGATCCAGGTGGGTAGCCGTGTTGGCCCAAAGCAAAAGTACAAAGTTTGAGTCCGACAACACCTTCAAGACCAACAAAATTCAATTCTGGGAATAAGCTTTTGTGTGCATGCACACTTCTTCAGATATTACTTTGTTCTATGATTTATATAGCGATGTAAGTCACCACAGCGCCAGCTTTGCTGGGAGAAATAGATGATGCTCAGCTCCTTGACTGGCAGCCTGTCACTCAAATGTTTATGAAAAACTTCTTCAGCCCTCCTTCCCCCAACACATGTCAGTCAATTTTACTGGTCAGGAGAAGAAGAAGGAGGAGGAGGAGGAGGCGGTTGGATTTGTACCCTGCCTTCACTATTCGAAGGAGTCTCAGAGCGCATTACAATCTCCTTTCCCTTCCCCTCCCCACGACAGACACCCTGTGAGGTAGGTGGGGCTGAGAGAGCTCTTTTGAGAACTGCTCTTTCCAGAACAGCTCTGAGAGAACTGTGACTGACCCAAGATCACACCAGCAGCTGCACGTGGAGGAGTGGGGGATCCACGCTCCTAACCACTACCCCAAACTGGCTCTCACTACATGAAACTGAACCCAAACGCTTCAGAGGACAGGTCTCAACAACAACAAAAAGAGGACTGTCCTCTGAAAAAAGGGACATATGGCCATCCGGGTCCTGAAAGAACTCAGTCCTACGGGAGGGAGATTCCAGCTTTCCATCTTCCTTCTCAGAAAACCACCCTGCAAGTCGAAAACTAGCACAAATGAGAGAAAGGTTCTGTCCTCTCACCCTGCTGGTCTGGTTATCTATTCACAGAGAGTTTTGCAGCAGTACGGTCATCCATTTGACCCCCTCAGCATATTGCCACATCGAGGCTGCCAAGAACAAACATGAACCAGGCCCTTCCTCCCCCCATTCAGAATATATACAAGAAATGGGCAGCTGCAGGTACCTTCCAGAGGAAGCTTACCCATTTCCTCAGGTCCCTAGAATTTTGTACCCCTATTGGCCCTTCTTGGCTGATCCAGGGCACGCCCATCTCCTGCGAACCGGACCTAAGGCTGTCGTCCTGTTCACATTGTCCTGGGTGTAAGCCCGTTCTACATAGCAGGGCTAATGTATGAGTAAACATGCGTAGGATTGCACTGCTAGTCATTTCCAGCACTGCAAGCCTTCCATTTCTAATATTTGGCAGTTGTAAATAAAGAGAAATAAACTGTACAAATCCTCAACAGAAAGTGTCAGATGTGCTTCCCTTTTCATCTAGTTATAACCGTAATATACCTGGTATACAAAAGAATTCTTTCTCATCTTGTTCAGAAGTGAAATTGGTGCCCCTGCCAGGGAGGAGAAAATATAATCCCTTCCTGAGGCCCCTGTAGATGCTCCTTGTTGTTTATTTCTGTGACTGTTGTTCTTCAGAGAATAATCTTCTGCCTAAGGAAGCAAATTACTGAGTGTAAAAATAACGGTATTTTAAAATGTGAAATGTCTAGGGAGTTTGTCTGGAAGAAACGGGACTGGTTCCCATAAGAACCTGCCTGGCTTTTGAGATCAGCAACTGAGACGCTGTTCCATAGACCCACATCTGGCAACCACTGGGTAGGGCTGCCAGCCTCCAGGTGGGCCATGGAGATCTCTCACTATTACAACTGATTTCCAGACAATAGAGTTTCCCTGGAGAAAATGGCTGCTTTGGAAGGTGGACTCTATGGCACTGTACCCAGGTGAGGTCTCCCCCCCCACGCTGCCCTCCCCAGGCTCCACCCCCCAAATCTCCAGGTATTTTCGAGCCCAGAGTTGGCAACTGTAGGTGGCCAGAGTTAGTAGTGGGCCTTCTTTGTGGTGGCTCCTCAGTTGTGGGATACCATTTTCTCCAACACTCTGTCTGGCTCTTCCTCATTAAGTGTTAGCTGCTTGGGGGGTTGCTTGAATTTGGTGTTTCTCACCACCCGATATCTTTTTTTACATTGTATTTCAAATGGATTTTTTGCTCATATTGTGTTGTAATTGACTTTAAATCCTCTTTCTGTGCTGTGGCCTTTGCCATTGTTAAGGTTACATTTTATTTTGTAGGCTGTAACAAGGATGACACTTTCTGTCCAGAGGCGGCCATCAAACATTGTGACTAAGATAAATAAATAAAGCTTCTTTTTCAAAGAGCATTGATAGTGATATAAAAATAATGTTTAAAAAGGGTCCCAACCCCTTTACTTATTTGTATGGTTGAGTTCAACTGTTCCCTCTGATTTAATTAATGCAGAAAAATCTGCATGTAAATATTAATATTTGTAAACATTGCCATAAATAAATAGTTACTACTGCATATTTATATTCTGCTTTCCTCCTAAAAGGGGATACAAAGTGGAATACAATATTCTCCCATCCTCCATTTTATTCTCACAACAGTCCTGTGAGGTAGGTTCAGCTAAGACTGGTCAGCCACCCAACAAGGTTCCAAAGCAGAGCAGGAATCTGTACCGGGTCCTCCCAGATCCCAGTCTGACACTTTAACCACTACATGACACTAACTCTCTTATAATATGGGTTATTTTTTATTGCTGCTGTTAAATTTTAAATTTATTGCTGTAGAGATATATAAAGTCATGCCATTTATTTTATCATCTATGCAGGAGGAGTTAGACATTTTATTTTGAAAGGGAAGGGCACATGTTTCTTAAATCAATATTTGCCTCACACTTATCCTGAAAGCTCTAGTCATAAATCCCAAACAAGAAAATCACTTCAGAATAATGAAACCAAACTCCCAAAGAGAAAAATCCAAGCCTTTCTTCAGCACAGTGCAGCATAAACAAGATTCACTGATGTTAATCAGCACCAATCTCAGGGCTTCCAGCAGAGGGTTAGATACGGATGGGTCTTATCACACTGGTTGGGGTACTTTGGAGGCACTTCGGAGTCATCCCGAGCTGTTGATTAGTAATTACAACTTCATAGTCTTAAGATAATTTAGGAAATGTAACTTTTAATTAGAATGATGATATTTCTAAGAAGAGGACCTTCTAATAACCGGGAAAGCATCTCCTTGCACCACTTTAATTCCTATGGCTTGCCTGGATCATTTCTGACACCCTTTTTGGCTGTTGAATCACCATCTGATCTAATCCAAAGAAAAGAATGAAAATGAATCATTCCACTCTTTAAGTTAATGGCATCAACAGACCATGAGACACAATGTTGTCTAAGTGCCAGATCTTTGCAGGGGGGGGGAGTGTCCAGCCTCCCTTTCTACCATTATTTTACCTTTGTTTCTCTTACTCAAAGGGAGCTTGATTCTCAGGATTCTCCCTGCCACTGAGAGGCAATTCTTGTCATTTTTTCACTCTAGCTGAGGAATTTTCTCCTTCTGTCTCTGTCTAGGTGTAACATGGCTTATGTTTTGTACTGTATGCTTATGACTGGTGAATGAACCTAAGAAACTGTATTCCTTGCCTCTGCATGAAGACTTTTCCTCTCTGGTGGGTTTTCGTGGGTCCTTCTCCTTCCAGGAGGTTTTGGTCCAGTAATTTGCATCCTGAAAAGACCCTAAAGCCATTTCAGGGCTCTTGATGAATTGAGTGATGCAATTAGAGTGAAAGGATTCGGGAGGGTGTGTTTGGAAGACACCCTCAATAGCCAGGCCATAAAAGAAAGGCTGAGGAGACCCAAGAGGCAGAAGGAGAAGATCCACTCTGCAGATCTCGTTGGACATCTCCAGAAAAGGCCTCATTGCAGAAGTTTCATTTCTCTTGGTAAGAGGGGTTTTTTAAGGGGGGAGGTCTCTTGAACTTGTGATTTCAGAGGAAAGGCTTTTCTCAAAGGAGCCAACAAATTCCTGACAGACCTGCCCTAAACTGCAGCACTCTCTGGCTATCTTTAGATAGTGCTGACCGTTTGGGATAGGGCTGCTTGGGAGAAACCACCATGCCTTCAGAGCGCTTGGAGGGAACCATGCTGGTCAGCAGAGAAATGATTCTGGAAGGAGAAAATAGTGCCCAAACAAGCATCACTTTCTATGTTACAAATGGGATAGTGTAGCTTTGGTGGGTACCATCTCCCTTGCTAAAAACTACAAGATTTCCCTTCGTTTGCCTCAGTCTGGGTGGGTTCCAAGCTTTCTCTTGTTTCTCAAGACCTCTTCCTTGGCTTTCTGCCCCAACTGAGCCATATGCCTTGTATTTGTGACTGGTGTATGGTCATGTTGTGGCTGTAGTCATGTGGAGACCTCTCCCTTGACCCCCTCCACCAAAACAAGACAGCTGTTTATCTTCCTCTCTGGAGAGGCTGAGACTGAAAGTATGAAGATCAAGTGTCTTGGAGAATTCGTTGCAAATATTTTGAACTAAATGACTGGTATTTTTGTTTGTTTCTTAAGAAGCCAGGGCACTGGGAGAATCTTTGACTTTTAAAAAATCATCTTATATACAGTGTAATCCTGTGCAGAGTTAGTCCAGTCCAAGCCCTTTGATCTCAATTGCTGGAGTAATTCTTCTGCATAATTAGGGTTGGCGGCAGGAGGGACTTCACCCTACAGTTGCCAGCTCTGGGTTGGGAAACCCCTGGAGATTTTGGAAGTGGAGCCCGGGGGAGGGCATGCTGTGGGGAGGACAGGGACCTCAGGGTATAATGCCGGTCTACCTTCCAAAGCAGCCATTTCCTCCGGGGGAACTGATCTTCGCCGTCTGGAGATCAATAGTAATAGCGGGAGGTCTCCAGATGGCATGGCATTTACAGGGGATGGGGGGTAACTCATGTAAAGTCGTCTGGGGTGGTGGTGGTCTCAAATGAAGGCTTACCTGTTGTATCTGGTCCCTGCCCACTTCATCTAAAGAGGCTGCCAGCCACAGAGAGAATGTGGCTGATTTCCCAATACAGCTGCCTCGGGCTGCGCCGCCGTTTGCCCCGATACTATTCGTCAGTTTCACACCCGAAGCCGCGGGGCTGCATTTTGACCCGCGGCTTCGCCCGATTTCCCCGCAGTTTCGTAATCCTCAAAAAACAGGATCACGAAACTGCGGGGGAAATCGGGCGAAGCCGCGGGTCAAAATGCAGCCCCGCGGCTTCGGGTGTGAAACTGACGAATAGTATCGGGGCAAACGGCGGCGCAACCCCGAGGCAGCTGTAGTGGGTGACTTTTGCCTGGCCAGCCGCTCTATGAAGCTTCTTCCTCCCGCTCCTCCTGCTGCTATTGCAGGACTTTCCCCGGCATCCGTCTTGCATCGTGCAGACCTCATACGTTGGGGGCGGGGAGGAGGGGGGGCAGAGGAATCGGCAGCTCTTGTGCTGCAAAGTACTGTGGGAAGTGTCCCTTCTGACCTTGCAAGCCTCCTCTGTAGAAACGAGGGGGCAACGCACAGAGGGACAAAAGGGACATTTTCCTGTGGTGGTTTTCAGTGCACAAAGTGCTGAGCACCCTGGCTGTCCTAAGTAGAGTGGAGAAAACTGTAACTGTGTAGGAGGGCACTGCGAGAGGCCTTCATGAGCGTTTCCTCTGGCTTCCGAGCTGCGTCTGTTTCCCCCACTCCCTTCCACACAGTTCTGTTTGCTGGTTATTACTAACTCGGGTTTTTCATCTGTTTGTGGTGTTTTTTCAGACCGGGGTGGGTGGGTGTGAGAGAAAAACCAGGAGAACAAGGACCAGCAATACATATTATGTGTTAAGGGAGGGGGCAAACCGATGCCGTTGAGAGGGCAAGCTACAGCAAAAACTTGGTGTGGAAGAGACCTGTGTTTTAATTTAGAGGGACACATATATGAGAAACAATGCTGGCTATAGAGTTGCCAACCTCCAGATCAGTTCACCTGGAGAAAATAGCTGTTTTGGAATGTGGACTGAGAAGTCCCTCCTGTCACTAAGCCCCCCTTTCAGGCTCCACCCCCAAAATCTTCAGATCCAATCGGAGCTGGCAACCCTAGGTGTTGGTGGTGGTGAATGGGAGCCCCTGGGTGGGTAGCTTAAAAGTGATGCCTTCTCTCCCAGCTTGCTGGCACTCCTCTGGGTTCTAAGAGGCTAACTCTTTTAGCACTGGTAGATTCCTGCCTGGGTACTAGTTTGGGTTGCCAGGTCCCCCCTGGCCACCGGTAGGGGATGTGGGGATAGGGTTGCCAGATCTAGGTTGGGAAACTCCTGGAGATTTGGGGATGGAACCTGAGGAGGACAGGGACCTCTATGGCGTACAATGTCATAGATTCCACCTTCCAAAGCATCCTTTTTCTCCAAGGGAACTGATCTCTGTAGTCCGAAGATGAGCTGTAATTCTGGGGATCTCCAGGTCCCACCTGGAGGCTGGCATCCATGCTACCTTGACCAGCAGAGTCCAGACATGAATGGTTTCACTGGGGAGAATCAAACTCTCCCAGGCTGAAGGAGTTCTTCAACTTCTGCTTTGCAACCCATTTTAAGCACCCTGTTCTGCTTGTGTCATAATCTCTAAACAGGGTGGGGTTTTTTTTCCATTTAAGGGTGAGATGCAGAGGGAACTGTAGGTGGAGAAAGCCTAGGATTGTCAACTCTGGGTTGGGGAATTGGGAGTGGGGGGAGCCTGGGAAGGGCAGGGTTTAGGGAGGGAAGGGACCTCAGTGAGGTATAATGACATGGAATTCACACTCACATCATCTTCTACAGGGGAACTCAAACTCTGTGGTCTGGAGATCAGTTGTAATTCTGGGAGATCCCACCTGGAAGTTGGCAACTCAGGCAACTCAGGCAGGTTGGGTGGTGGTCGGGAATTTGGAGCACAATCAGTATGGATGGAGGTCACCAACCTACACTTCTACAACCTTGCCACACAGGAAGTTTTTTTCTTAAAAAAAATATTTCTGCAGAGGGTTCTCTGCAGCCGTGGACACAAGTGGATGTGAGAGAGAGAACCCTCTGCAGAAATATTTTTTTAAAGAAAAGAACTCCCTGTGTGGCAAGGTTGTAGAAGCTTCTTTGGTTTTCCTTTTACACCAAAGGAAAACAAAAGTTTTATATTTTACACATATATCTCTAGCGAAGGAACCATCCGTCAGAAGGAGAGCTCTGAGAAGTCTTTCTCATTCTCACTTCTAGCAAGGGACTTTTCTGTCTCAGGGGGAAGTGTTTCTGTGGCTCTCTAGAGCTCATCTGATTTTAGAAGGTGCTATTCCTGAAAGGTCCATCTTAACTGTAGCCCTCTTTGGGATTTGTTGAGACAGTGTTGTTGGCTGAGATGGAGCTCTTGGGGGGGGAACCACCATCCCATGTTTTGCAAGAGGTTCATGGGAATCTGATTGTCACAAGGGAAATGTTTCTAGAAGAACCCCTATTATTTCATTCAAGTGACATAATACTCCCCACGGGGGTGTTGGGAGAAACAGTGCAAAGTAAGGCCTTTTTAAAAAGAGGAAATCCCTTTGGAAATGTTTCTGGATTTCCACCTGCATTGTTTTTAAAAGCATACTCCTCTTCTTACAAGTGCGACAGCGCTGCTTGTGCCATTTCAAAAGTATTTCTGCTTTAGTAGCAGCAGCTAATGAGGGACATTTTCAGAGGGCATCACAAGAATATGATGAAATGTTTAGGTGTTGTTGCTTGGGAACTAGCTGTTGGGAGAAAGCCATCACAGGATCCAAGAAGTTTGGGTGTTTGCCTCAACTTGGGCTGGTTTCACCGGATCCATTCCCATTAATTTGCCACCTCAATAGAGGCACGTGCGCTGTAAGCATTAAGTGGTGAGTGCTTCCTTATTGAGGGTCAAGTTATGTGGAAACTTCATTGCTGCTGTCCTCTAGTACCAGGACAGGACTGCTTCTCTTTAGTGTAGCAGGTTTCAGTTTGCTCACCTTTCAGAGCATCGTAAGTCTTCCAGGAATTTGGATAATGGAAAGATGGCGTATGTCAGTTCAGGGAAATGCTGCCTAATGGTTAAAACACTGGACTAGGAAGACCCGGTTCAGATTCTTAACTGTGCCATGAAGCTTAGTAGGTAATCTTGGGCTAGTCCCTGTCTCAAGCATAGCCTACCTCACAGGGAGGTTGTAAGGAAGAATGAGGAGTCATCCTGAGCTTCCTGGATGAGGAGTGGGATAAATATTTGTTTAGATATTTATACCCTTCTTTTTTCCTGATGGAACCCAAATGTGGCTTACATCACTGTTCTTCCCTCCTCTATTATTATCCTCAGAACAACAACCCTGTGAGATACATTGAGAAGAGAGAAATTTGTTCCAGAACTGCCTACAAACACTTGCAAGACAACAGGTAAGAGCTGTCTTTGAGATCTATGTTTCCTGGAGAAAATACTCTCTGAAAACAGAAGGACAGGATTCTCCACACATTTCCAGGTGATAACATCCAAACAAGCCTCACTCTCCATACTGCATATGGGAAAGTGCGCTTTTTTGGGTGCTATTTCCTGTGAGGAAAAAGCCTGAGGAAACCTTCGTTGTGAAGTAACATGTCAGAAAAGTACTTCCTATACTTAAAAATGGTTTGGATCCAGCCACCATTTTTACTCAGTCTCACTCAATTTTCTTCCTTACTCTCCTCTCCCAAATGGCTTTTGTCCATGCTGGTCCTAGGATCCCCAGCATAGACTTTTTAAAAATGATCTCTTTTTCCCTAGTGAAAAAGCTGTTTGGATCCATGCAATAATTTCTGCCATTTGCCTAAAAACCTCTCCTATATCTGAAAGAATTTGAGGTGTGGACATTCTTTGATTTGGAAAGGCTGGTCCTGATCCTGGCTGCCTTTTGGGAGGCTGCAGAACAACATCAAAGCTGAAATACTCTGAATGTGTTGCCAAGAAAGCATGGGAGGATTTGTGTGCTAAAGTCTGGGAATAAAGAGGAGGGGTTTTTGTTTTTGTTTTTGTTTTTTGAACAGCTGAAGGACTAGATAGGCTTCTATGTTCGTTGGCGACAGGCTTCTCATTCCTTCTGAGCTTTCTCTGCCCCATCACCTCAACTGAGGCACATGCTCCATGTATTTGCTAAGGGTGCATGCTAATGTTGAGGTCTGGGTTCCGAGGAAACCAGCATCGCTGTCCTACTCCACCAAAAGAAGTGAGGGGCCTCTCCCTCTTCATTCTGCTTCCCTTAAGCAAGGCCAAATCCTAGCTGATCAATCTTTTTCAGGGGAGAAAACCCAGGGCAAGTGTTTCTTGCAAAGCAGAGGTTTCTCCATCAGTAGGAAGATGGGACATGAACTCCCCCACCCTCAAAAAGTGCCCAGAAATTCCCTGAAGACTCACTCTAACTGCAGCGCTCTCTGGTATTTGTTGAGATAGTGCTGTATTGTTAGAGTGGAGCTGTTTGGGTCAAAACCAGTGTCCCTGTGAAACTGCACTAGCGCAATTTTTTTTAGCAGAGATTCTTAGGTTGGCACAGGGCAATGAGAAGCTGTTGGGGGGGCCAAGCAGGTGCAGAGCCACGTGGCTCTTCCCAGTAGGCATGTGAAGTGGCGAGAGGTAGAGAAGTCTCTTTCCCGCCCAGCCACACATGTGCCTTTTAATCTCAAGCCGTCTCTTTCGTGTTCTATTAATCAGCTTCTCAGGAGCCTTTTCAGAGGAAGACTCAGTTGTGTGCCCCTCTCCGTCTCTTGCAGTATCAGTCACAGTGGCTGCCCACCCACCTAGTGGTCTCTTTTCCATTTGGGTTCTCAAAAGTGCCATTTTTTGGCCCTTGCTGCTGGCTGCATGTGGCTGGAGGTGTTGAGCATGCTTGGTGCCTGTGCTGTCCAGCAGCTTCCAAACAAACCCTCCATCTGCAGCCCTTTATCTCTTCAGATCTTTATTAATGTACCTGGCAGAGCCCAAGCTGGAAGGGAAGGCATATATTTGTTTCAGAGAGGTCATGTGGGCTTGTGTAAACTCATTGTTTTTGGGATTCATGGCTTTATTTCGGCTGCTGTCTGTCTTGTCTGTCTGTTCTGTAAAGCCATGATTGGAAATGCTACCAAAGCAAGGGTCCACCTTCACCCTGTAAAGGGTCCGTCTTCACCCTGTAAAATGAATAGCGTAAATGGGTAGCTTGAAGCCAAGCAGTGACACCTTCAGTAGGACAAATTACACTTTCATTTAGTGGAAGTGGAGCTGCTGGGGAACCCTTTGAAGGCAAAAAGAGGAGGAAATTAAGACTGCATTCTGAGTTTTTTTTGGGGGGATGTGAAAACTCTTGTTTGAAAAAGGATGGTTAAAAAGAGTGGGGAGGATGTCTTTACTGTTCCTGTTTTGAGTTTCCATTGCATTTGTGTTAGCCAACCTTTAAGAAGTCCTGCCAGAGAGGAGTATTAATCTACAGTAGTATAGTGTTGAATGTGTCAGTCATATATATAGGATTATATATGAACATGCATCTGATTGAGGTCAATGTGGTTCAAAAGTGAACGTTGGTATTGAATTAATTTATACTTTTTCTTATTTCTTTAGTAGTTCCATGTTATCCTTGTTTATTTCCAAATAAACACAAGTCCATTTTACTAAAAAAGTTGTTTAGGGAGATTAAAAAAAAATGCTTTACTTCATAATAATTCTTGATGTAATATCAACAGATTTAGGAGATTGGGTAGTGTGACAGTGCCTAGAAACTTCCTTGTTTTGTCCCTTGTAGCAAATGTTCTATAAAAATGCAAACACATGCACAACTGTTAAACTGGAAGCTTTAAAGACACTTTCCCTTCTTTGTTAGCACCCCAAGGACTGGGAGTCTTTGAAAATGTCAAAGCAAAAATGACCAACAGTTTTGCGGCGGATTCACAAAGGAAAAACATAAGTGTCTCAAGAGTGAATGGTTGACAGGAGTTTTCTGTTGTAGCTGTGATGCCACAACTAAAAGAAATTTTCGAATATCGTGAAACAGATGGAAGAAATGGTAGTCTGCAAAATATGTCTCAAAGCAGAAGTTGATGGGAATTGGAGCACCGGGATGAAATGGAGTGAGTGGAAAGTAGATTATCTTAAGCATCATGTGAATCACAAATGTCACTTGGATGCAGTAACAAAACTTCAGAATCAGAACCATGGATCTCTAATTATGAGAAGCACCTGAAGATCAGAACACCAGAACTGAATATGCAAATCTAGATAGGTCAAGTCCAGAAGTGGTTAAGATTTTAATTGATAATGTGTAATGTGCTACTTGCTGTTAAGTTAAATCCATTCTGTCTGTGCAGCAAATTCACGACCACTTGGCAAAATATATTAAAATTCCTGCTAGCTGGCGGAGCAAAAACTATGCCTTTGAATTCATTGATTGCATAAATAATGTTGTTAAAAGTGAAATTTTAAATGAAATCCATGAATCTCCTTTCCATGCCATCATAATTGATGGAAGTCCTGACATTACTGTGTCAAAGGATGAGTATGATGTTCATCAAATTCAGAAGAACTGGAGAACTTTTTTGCTGGCATTGTAAAACTGGCTGCTTGCAATAGTGCTGCAGTAGTTGATTCTATAAGGAAGTTTTATAACAAAAATCATTTGGACATGAATCGCAAGTAAACCACAATACAAGGTGGCATTATTTATCCTTTGTGATGTTCTTGGTGATTTGGCAGAACTTTGCAAAATTCTTCAGAAAAACTCTGACCACTGTGGGAGCATTTCAGTTCACCAAAGCCAAAATCAGGAAAATTAGATCTCAATATCTGGGAGACAAAGTCCATTTCAGCAAAACTGTACAAGATTTAATTTCATCTTACAACTCTACAGTAAATATCGATGCCATTTTCTGTTTTATTAGGCAAACTTGGGACCACATGGATAAAAGATTTCCAGAAAATGAATTACAGGATTGGTGTATATCTGAGAAAGACTGTCTATCAGACCCCTCCAATCTGGATGATTTTTCTTTTGGGAATCAAGAGCTTTCAAGATTAGCTAAGTGTTACTGCATTTTGTTCCAGAAAGATGAACAATCATATGATAAGGAACGTCGTAAAGAATATTCAGACTTCAAACCTCTTTGCTCCCCTCTTAAGAGAGTAAGTCATCCAGGAAACTGGATAATGGAACAATGGCGTATGTCAATTCAGGGGAGTGCTGCCTAATGGTTAGAACACTGGACTGGGAAGACCCAGTTCAGATCCTTACTGTGCCATGAAGCTTAGTAGGTAACCTTGAGCTAGTCCCTGTCTCAGCATAGCCTACCTCACAGGGAGGTTGTAAGGAAAACGGAGGAGGCACCCTGAGCTTCTTGGAGGAAGAGAGAGATAAAAATATTTAGATACATCCTTCTTTTTTCCCAATGGAATGCAAAACTGGCTTACAACACTGTTCTTCCCTTCTCTGTTATTATCCTCAGAACAACAACCCTGTGAAGTAGGTTGGACTAGGAAAGAATGACTGGCTCAAGTTCACCCATGCATGGTAAATTTTTTAAAAATACAACAAATCCAGCCACCCTTTCCCCTAAAGCTTGTTCAGTCCTTTACTTTATCTCACTAGTTTTTTGATTATAGGTCCCCTGATCTCCACCATACCATTTTTGTTGGCTAAAGGGAAAATCCCTCCAGTGGAAAACGGCTGGATCCAAACCTATCCTGTTAACAGGTGTTCTGTGGATCTTTTGAAGAGAAAAAAGATGAAATTCTAGCTTTTCTCCAATGTGCCAAGAGATTCCTGGAAAGCCCCATTCTATCCACTGCACTTCTCTGTGATTTGTTAAGAAAGTGCTACAGATTAGAATGGGGGTTTTGGGAAGAAAACACCAGCAGATATTTTGTGAAGAGAGAAATTTGTTCCAGAACTGCCTCAGAATGCTTGCAAGACAACAGGTAAGCGCTGTCTTTGAGATCTACGTTTCTTGGAGAAAGTACTCTCTGAAACTGATGTTGGGATTCTCCACACATTTCCAGGCGGTAACACCCAAACAAGCCTCACTCTCCGTACTGCATATGGGAAAGTGCGCTTTTTTGGGTGCTATTTCCTGTGAGGAAAAAGTCTGAGGAAACCTTCGCTTTGAATAGAGGTAACATGCCAGAAAAGTGCTTCCTATACTTGGTGAAATAATAGCTTGGATCCAGCTGTCATTTTTACTCAGTCTCACCCAATTTTCTTCCTTAGTCCACCTGCTGTCCCAGCATAGGCTTTTTAAAATTGTTTCTTTTTTCCTCCAGTTTGGACCCACCCAATAATTTCTGCCATTTGCCTGAAAACCTCTCCTGTCTCTGAAAGAATTTGAGGTGTGGACATTCTTTGATTTGGAAAGGCTGGTGCTGATCCTGGCTGCCTTTTGGGGAGGTTACAGAACGACATCGAAGCTGACACTCTGAATGTGTTGCTAAGAAATCATGGGAGGATTTGTGTGCTAAAGTTTGGGAATAAAGAGGAAGGTTTTTTGTTTTTTGAACAGCTGAAGGACTGGATAGGCTTCCCATGTTTGTTGGCAACAGTCATTCCTTCTCTGAGCTTTTTCTGTCCCATCACCTCAACTGAGGCACATGCTCCATGTATTTGGTAATGGTGCATGCTAATGTTGAGGCCTGGGTTCTGAGGAAACAGTACCACTGTCCTGCTCCACTAAGAAGTGAAGGGTCTCTCCCTCTTCATTCTGTTTCCCTTAAGCAAGGACAAATCCTAGCTGATCAATCTTTTTTTCAGGGTAGAAGACCTAGGGCAAGTGTTTCTTGCAGAGCAGAGGTTTCTCCATCAGTAGGAAAATGGGACATGAAACTCCCCCCCCCCACCTCAAAAAACACCCAGAAATTCCCTGAAGACTCACTCTAACTGTAGCGCTCTCTGGTATTTATTGAGATAGTGCTATGGTTAGAGTGGAGCTGTTTGGGTCAAAGCACTTTCTGGCGTCTCAAGAGGACAAGACAAAAGCGAAATCGCTCTGAAACACTCTGCTTGACTAATTTTGCCTCAAGGTGGCACCTGCTGGGGGTTTTATTTACTGAGATATCTGTATTCAAGTTTTCCTCTCCAACAGGGACTCAAAGCAGTAAACATCATTTTCTGCTTCTCCATTTTATCCTTACAACAATCACCCTTTGAGATAGATGAAGCTGAGACAGACTGGCCCAAGGACATCCAGCAAACTTCCGTGGCAGAGTGGGGATTTGAACCTAGGCTTAGTCCAAGCACTCGCTGCTACAGTGGTAACTACTGCTGTTTAGTCCTCAACTCACCGACGAGAGGGCCATATTGAGGCCTGTCAATATGGTTGGTTTTCAAAGTTTTCAAAGGCTACAAGACCTGGGCCATCATTTCTGGCTTCTTGGGAACATCCAAACAGATTCCAGCAAGAAAATAGTGTTTGGGTGGGTGTTTCTAGGGGGAAGCCTCTCTGCAGAAGCTTCTTCAGTTTACACAGCAGTCCTCAGGGCTGTGAATGGCAAATTCTCACATGGTGAAGCTATTTAAGCTTATAGAACAATTGGCCATTTCTACCCATATACGGGGCTGATTTCCCATTCTACTGAAAAGTGTGTCACGTAATTGAGTTGGGGATCCCGCTTCATAGCAGACTAGGGATTTCCTGCATCACCCAGGACAGTTAATCCACTGCATTTTAGCATATCTGTTTTCTAGGAGATTTTCTATTTCCTTATGTAGATTGCATTTTTGTAAACTATTTTTTTTTGGTAATGTTTAAGCTACTGAGTGTCTGAGCGGGGAAGAAAAATGAAATTAAAAAAACTATTCAATACATGAACAATGGCTCTCATTTTTGGCCTTTTCTTTTTTAAAGAGACATCCCCCCCCCCCCCAATCTTGGGAGTAGCAAAAGCAGGTTTTCAGAGGGGAGGTTTACTGATGAACAAAATACTTTTTGTTTTCTTCCATCTGCGATTCAAAATGACCAGATCAAACAGGGCTCGAGTTTCTCCAATTCAGTTCTCCAAGAAGCTTCATCTCTGAAGCAGTCTCCAATAGTCAATTCAAAATGGAACTTATTTCTTAAAAAGCAAGGGAAACAGTAAAGACTTGCTCTTTGCCCCAGGATGCAAGACAAGACTGAATAGGCTTATGTAATGGCACAGGGTTGCCAGTCTCCAGGTGGGGCCTGGAGACCTCCGGGAATTACAACCAATCTCCAGATGAAAGGGATCAGTTCCCCTGGTGACAATGGCTGCTGCGACATATACCAGTACCAATTGAGGTCCATCCCCTCCCCAGGCTCCACCTGGCAACCCTATGGGAGGGTAGATTTTGGTGGGATATTAGGAGAACAATTTGATAATTGGCCATCTAAATAAGGGTGGACTCTTCTTCACTGGAGGTCTTCCAGGAGCTTCTGGGCAGCCTGTATCTTTGGATTCTTGCATTGACTTGGATGATGGGCCCCCAAACCTTTTGAGTCTATGGGTGTTATTGTAATTTAAGTAGTGAGCAGCACCGCAAAATGGGTGCCAGGAAGTTGTTGTTGTTGTTCAGTCGCACAGTCGAGTCCGACTCTTTGCGACCCCATGGACCAGATCACGCCAGGCCCTCCTGTCTTCCGCTGTCCGCTGAAGTTTGCTCAATTTCATGTTCGTTGCATCGATGACACTGTCTAACCATCTCATCCTTTGCCGTCCCCTTCTTCTTTGACCTTCAATCTTTCCCAGCATCAGGGTCTTCTCCAGTGAACGCTCCCTTCTCATTTGGTGGCCAAAGTATTTGAGCTTCAGCTTCAGGATCTGGCCTTCCAGGGAACAATCAGGGTTGATTTCTTTTAGTATTGACTGATTTGATCTCCTGGCAGTCCAAGGGACTCTCAAGAGTCTTCTCCAGCACCATAGTTCAAAAGAATCTATTCTTCGGCGCTCGGCCTTCCTTATAGTCCAACTCTCACAGCCATACATTACTACGGGGAATACCATTGCTTTGACCATGCGGACTTTTGTTGGCAAGATGATGTCTCTGCTTTTTATCATGCTGTTTAGGTTTGCCATCGCTTTCCTCCCAAGGAGCAGGCGTCTTTTAATTTCATGGCTGCAGTCACCATCTGCAGTGATCTGGGATCCTAGGAATGTGAAGTCTGTCACTACTTCTACGACTTCCCCTTCTATTTGCCAAGGAGTGATGGGGCCAGATGCCATGATCTTAGTTTTTTTGATGTTGAGCTTCAAGCCCACTTTTGCACTCTCCTCTTTCACCTTGAGCAAAAGGCTCTTTAGGTCCTCTTCACTTTCTGCCATCAGAGTGGTATCGTCTGCATATCTGAGGTTATTGATCTTTTCCCCAGCAATCTTAATTCCAGCTTGTGATTCATCCAGGCCAGCATTTCGCATGATGTACTCTGCATATAAGTTAAATAAGCAAGGTGACAATATACATCCTTGTCGTACTCCTTTTCCTATGCTAAACCAGTCAGTTGTTCCATATCCAGTTCTAACTGTTGCTTCTTGACCCTTATACAGGTTTCTCAGGAGACATGTGAGGTGGTCCGGTACTCCCATCTCTTTAAGAACCTGCCATAATTTATTGTGATCCACACAATCAAAGGCTTTAGCATAGTCAATGAAGCAGAAGTAGATGTTTTTCTGGTACTCTCTTGCTTTCTCCATAATCCAGCGAATGTTGGCAATTTGATCTCTAGTTCCTCTACCTCTTCGAAACCCAGCTTGTACTTCTGGCAGTTCTCTATCCACGTACTGTTGGAGCCTAGCTTGTAGGATTTTGAGCATGACCTTGCTAGCGTGTGAAATGAGTGCAATTGTGCGATAGTTTGAACATTCCTTGACATTGCCCTTCTTTGGGATTGGAATGTACACTGACCTTTTCCAATCCTGTGGCCACTGTTGTGTTTTCCAAATTTGTTGGCAAATTGAGTGCAGCACTTTAACAGCATCTTCTTTTAAGACTTTGAATAACTCAGCTGGGATGCCATCACCTCCACTAGCTTTGTTGTTAGTAATGTCTTCTAAGGCCCATTTAACTTCGCTTTTTAGGATGTCTGGCTCGAGGTCAGTGGTTATACCATCGTGGTTGTCAAGGACATTGAGGTCCTTCTTGTATAGTTCTTCTGTGTATTCTTGCCATCTTTTCCTAATCTCTTCTGCTTCTGTTAGGTCCCTACCGTTTTTGTCCTTTATCATGGCCAGCTTTGCATGGAACTTTCCCTTGATTTCTCCAATTTTCTTGAACAGATCTCTAGTCCTTCCCAATCTATTGTTTTCCTCTATTACTTTGCACTGTTCATTCAGGAAAGCCTCCTTATCTCTCCTTGCTGTTCTCTGGAAATCTGCATTCAGTTGGGCAAATCTTTCCTTTTCACCGTTGCCTTTAGCTTTCCTTCTTTCCTCTGCTATGTGCAAAGCCTCATCAGACAGCCACTTTGCTTTCTTGCATTTCTTTTTCTTTGGGATGGCGGTGATTGCTGCCTCCTTTACAATGTCACGGACCTCTGTCCATAGTTCTTCAGGCACTCTGTCTATCAAATCTAGTCCCTTAAACCTATTCTTCACCTCTACTGTATATTCATTGGGGATGCGATCTAGGTCAAATCTGAATGGCCTTGTGTTTTTCCCAACTTTCTTCAATTTAAGTCTGAATTTTGCAATGAGTAGCTCATGATCTGAGCCACAGTCTGCTCCAGGTCTTGTTTTTACTGACTGGATAGAGCTTCTCCATCTTTGACTGCAAATTATATAGTCAATCTGATTTCGGTGTTGCCCATCTGGTGATGTCCATGTGTAGAGACGCCTCTTAGGTTGTTGGAAAAGGGTGTTCGCTATGACCAGCGTGTTCTCTTGACAAAACTCTGTTAGCCTTTGCCCTGCTTCATTTTGTTCTCCAAGGCCAAACTTGTCTGTTATTCCGGTTACCTTTTGATTTCCTACTTTAGCATTCCAGTCCCCTATGATGATTAGGACATCATTTTTTGGTGTTAGTTCTATGAGCTGTTGTAGGTCTTCATAGAACTGGCCCACTTCCTGGGTGCCAGGAAGAGGCTCAGCTAAACACAAAATGGATGCCATGGGGAAAAGGTAGGGTTGCAAATCTCAAGGTGGTACCTGGAATTCACTTAGAATGCCAACTAATCTCTGGACTACAGAGATGTGTTCCACTGGAGGAAAGGTCAGACTCTGGGGTATTACATTTCCACTGAGCAACTTCCCTCCTCAAACTCCACCCTCCCCAAACACTGGCCCCAAATTTCCAGGGATTTCCCAAGTCACTGTTAGCAACCATAGGCTGGAGCCAATCACAAAATGCTGGAGATTTCAAACAAGATGCCCTCTTAAGATGGAAGTAGCAGTTCTATACAAATATACACACAGAAGTGATGCCTCCTGCGCTCTTCTTTGTCTTCCAGTGAGATGGAGGAAAACCAGGATTGCATCAGGAAGAGATTCTTTGGGGATGAAGGACATGGGAAGGGTACTCAGAGGTGCCACACTGGGAATAAATGGACTAGGAGGTTGGAACTGATAAGACCCTTTTCAGGTTTGGGAGTGTCTGACAACAAAACCACAATCTATAAAACAAGCAACACTAGATACACTAATGATGTAGTCAAAATAGATCAGTTATGAAGTTTGAAATTTAATGTTGGATACAATCGTATCCCAATAGAAATAAGAACTATTGTATATTATAGATAATAACTTTAAAATGATATCAGAAAGGGGATGGCTTACAATGCTAATGAAGGGAATGTGAGGGACAATACTTTCTGTCTTATACATTTTGTATTACATGATTGTCCTTGACAAATACAATTATGTTCTATAACCTCCTCCTTTCTTTCCCTTCTCTTTTCTGTTACTCCCAGTGTCTTTCTAAATAAATAAGATTAAAAAAGAATATTTGTTTAAAATAGTACTGATATAATAAATATAATTGTTTTCCTGGAATCTTGAGCCCCCTCAATATTATGGGGATACAATTATTTTAAGTATATAAAGGGTAACTACTTAACAGAGCATACTGGAAGAACAAAAACAGAACCATACAAAATGCAGTGTTACTTTAAAAAACACACATGAGAAAACTCCCCTTCCTTGCATGCTTTATTCCTGTGTAAAAACCACAGGTCACATGGATAAAATAGCATAAAGGAAAGGAACATATGTAGAGATATGATGTGCTTTAGAGGTCAGGAAACACGCCTCAAAGGACGAAAACTTACACATCACATTAGTGATCTATCTGAGGTCCTTAGCATATGTCATTAACAGGCCTACAATATTCTCCAGCAGTGAGCTTTTAGGAATTTGGCCCACTATTGGAGCCACAGGGACAGTGACTTTTGGGGGCTGAGCACTCGTTTGAGAGCCTCCTTCATTTCCTTGTTCCTCAGGCAATAGATGATAGGGTTCAACATTGGGGTCACCACATTGTAAAGCACAGAAGCCAGAGTGTCCATGTACGCAGGGTGCTTAGAACTGGGTCGGTTATAATTAAACATGCAAGTGGTGTAGAACAAGGTGACCACCGTGAGGTGAGACGCACAGGTGGAGAAGGCTTTGTGGCGACCCTGGGACGTGCGGATCCTCAAGACTGCCATGACAATATGGACGTAGGAAACCACGATGCAGAAGAAAGGGCTCACCCCAAGCAGCATGGTTACCACCACCAATGTGATTTGGTTGGGGAAAGTGTCTGTGCAAGAGAGCTTGAGCAACTGGGGGACATCGCAGAACAAATGGTCCAGTTTGTGAGAGGCACAGAAGGGCACGAGAGAGGTCATGGCTGTGTGCAGGACCGAGTTGAGGAGGCCGCAGACCCACGAGACCATCACCAACTGGGCACATAATGTTTGGTTCATGAGGAGGGTGTACGTGAGGGGACGGCAGATGGCGACGTATCGGTCGTATGCCATCACGGCCAGCAGGAGGCACTCCACTCCCACAAAGGCCACCAGGAAGTAAAGCTGGGCCAGGCAGCCCTCGAAGGAGATGGCCTTGGACTCTGCCAACAAGTTTTTCAGCACGTGGGGCAGAGTGACTGAGGTGTAGCACATGTCCAGGAAGGAGAGATGCCGGATGAAATAGTACATGGGCGTATGCAGGCTGGAATCCAGAAAAGCAGTGGCCAGGATGAGGCCGTTTCCAAACAAGGTGGTGACGTACATGGTCAGGAACATGAGGAAGAACAAAGAATGGGGCTCTGGGAAGTTAGAAAAACCCAGGAAGAGAAATTCTCTGATTGCTGTTTGATTTCCCATCTGCTCCTGCCAGGATGACATCTTGCATCTGAAATGGGGAAGAAGGTTAGAAAACAAAGAGAACAATTTTGTAACGGGTTCACTTTTGGCTTTTATAACTTTCTTACAGAGGACAATGTACATGTCATGAGGAAAGAGGCTACCTTTTTAAATGCAGCCCCTGATCCTAGATGTTGAAAGCACTGTTAACCAAACATTTTTAAAAGCTGTCATTTGATTTTTAAAGAAAGTTCTGTTGACTATATAAGAAAGGTGATGATGAAACAGGAATAATAATAATAATTGTATGGCAGTGTGTGGAGATCCTAAGATTACCTGGCAATCAGAAGGTCTAGCTGGAGAGCCAATTTGGTGTAGTGGTTAGGAGCATGAAATCTAATTTGGGAGAACCAGGTTTGATTCCCCACTCCTCCACATGCAGCTGCTGGTGTGACCTTGGGTCAGTTACAAGTTATTTCAGAGCTGTTCTCTCATGAGCAGTTCTCGCAAGAGCTCTCTCAGTCCCACCTACCTCACAGGGTGTCTGTTGTGGGGAAAGGAAGGGAAAGGAAATTGTAAGTTGCTCTAAGACTCCTTTGGGTAGTCCAGTGTCCTCCTCCTCCTCTTCTTCTTCAGTGTTATGCACCAATAGCTGGTGAGCAAGACTTGTTTTTAAGGCAAGAGACTTTTCAGAGGTGATTTGCCATCACCTGCCTCTGTATCATGACCCTGGTATTCCTTGCAGGTCGCCCTTACAAATACCAGCCAAGGCCAACCCTACTTAGCTTCTGAAATCTGATGAGATCAGGCTAGCCTGACAGGGCTATTTGTACAATTGAACCTGGGGCTTACCTGATGATATTATGAATTTTGTTCTACTCTTTCCTGCCCACATTTATTTTCTTTGTGATGACACAGGGCTGGATCCAGCTAGATTTCCCACTACGTCTTGCCCAGTTTCCCTCCTTCTTATAGCCTTGTCCCAGAGAGTTTGCACTGCTTAGTAAGACTACAGACAAATTGATATTTGATCTGGGATCTTCTTGGCTCTTAATTGTCTTTCCGTGCAACCCCACATATCACGAAGGAAGTCAGTTACACTCAGTTTGGTGGGCATTTCTTCCAGGTAGTTGTAGACAAGATTATCTTCTTAGCTTCTGTGCTACGTTACCATAAACCAGTCAAACTCAGCATGTTATTGGAAATTATCCAACATTTAACACAGGAAAACAGGTGTCTGGATGCAACCCACTGGCATGTCAATCAGCCACCACATTAGTTGAACATGGAGCTCAAATACTGCAGGTTAAAAAAGGTGGTCATTTAGGCCATTACTTTAGTCTGAAGCAGGAAAATAAAACAGGAATTCAGTAGCATCCTAAAGATATAACATTTATTCCAACACAACCTTTCATCAGAGCTGACTTCCTTAGATGCATGTTCATCCACAATGCAGAAGCACTTATACTCAAAGGTACAGATAATAGAAAGGTGTTGGGGTGGTCAAAACAGATGCCAGATTGAAATGAGAGTCGATCAAAAGTGTAATCACTCCACCCGAATGGGTGAAGACCACACCCAGCTTTTGACAGAAAGGCACGGTAGGCTTAACGTAAAATAGCGCTAGTGCAGGGGATGATGTGGATGGCCCAGGCTAGCCTGATCTCATCAGAGCTTGGAAACTAAGCCTGGGTTAGGACTTGGGTGGGAGATCATCAAGGAAGTCCAGGGTTGCTGCACCTCTTATTACTCTCTTGCCTTGCAGATCCCTTTAGAAAAGTACAGAGGTAATGCTGATCTAAGTAACATTTGTTAGGAGTGGTATGTGCTAAGTTATTAGCACCTATTCTGAGGCCGAATCTGCATTTGTCTTTCCCACCAGTGTCCCACCTTTTAACTCCGTCTTGAAAAAGCTGTCCACATTTGGTGTTGTTTTCACACCTCAACAGTGCTAGCACACTTTCACACATCCACATATGTTTATTGTCCTTTTGGGGCGGCTCCACTGTCATTGCACCTCTGCACTGCTTTAAAAGGACCTTCTCCAAACAACATTCAAACAAGCATAGAGAAAGACGGCGTCACAGCAGCACACAACTGATTTAAAAATGCTAAAGCAGATTCGACCTGAGTCAGAAATGGCAGGTCCTGGCTGAGAGACTGCGTAGTCATCCCACTGGATTCTCCTTTTGAAGGTCTTCTCTAGGGAAGAGTATGCCCCTTCTGTAACGGCATGCACTGCTCCGTACACACACACTTAAATAAATATGTACATTTTTGTTTTCACCTAAAGGGAAAGTGGAGTAGAGCCACCAGGACCTCAGTTCCTTCTGTTCCCGAGTGTGTCCCACTAGCTCCTGCTTGCAATCTGCGTTTATCTTCCCTTTCTCTTTAACTCTTCTGCATGCCCATCCATCTTTTTTCTGGGTGTCTCTCCCCAGTTCCTCCTGAAATCTCGTACCCCTTTGTGGCTAGTTAGTTGCGGCCAGTTTATCTTCTGCCACACTCTCCCTTTCTTGCCTGTTAGCTTCCCCTCACCTCCAGCTTCAGTTCACCCTTATGAGATGGACAATGTCTTTTGAGGTTTCCTGCAATTTGGGTGCTGAGAACTGCGGCAGTCCCGTCCCCCCCCGAGCTTCCTGACAATGGCCCATTCTGCATCTAGTATTTGCTCTGCTGTTCTACCAAACCCACAATGGAACAGAAATTCCCCTCTACATTGCCTGCCACTTTCACTATGATTGATTGTTGGATTTTATGGCAGCGTCCAGATTGCATGCCGCTTTCACTTTGTTTGATCTCTCAGTGTTATGGTACTGTCCGCATAGATTTATGGCTGTTTTATGGCCATTCGGGGGTGAATCTGCAGTCAGCATGGCGTTGGTCCAGGGTATTTAAATGGTTTTGAGCCACATCTTTTTCTGTTCCAGTATGGGTTTGGTAAAACAATGGAGCAAATGCTAGATGCAGAATGGGCCAAATACCCTGGGCCAACAGCATACTGACTGCAGAGTCACCCCTGAATGGCCATAAAACGGCCATAAATCTATGCAGAGGCTACCATAAAACCAATAGATCAAACGAAGTGAAAGCGGCACGCAGTCTGGACACTGCCATAAAATCCGACAATCAATCAAAGTGAAAGTGGCATGCAATGTAGAGGGGGTTTTCTGTTCCAGTGTGGGTTTGGTAAGACAGTGGAACAAATGCCAGATGCAGATTGGGCCAATGTCATCTTCCATTTGTGCGCATTGTCCTCCTTGTTTCTCCAGGCTTTCTCAAACCAGATTGAGAAAGCACAGGGATACAGTGAAGAAAACAAAAGAGAAGGTTATTGCAGGGGGGGGGAAATGCCGCAGTTCAGCACCCAAACCTTGGGGAAAGCTCCAAGTGAAAAGCTTTTACTGTACCCAGACAACAGACATTTGCTCCTGTAATGCATCAGGAAACTCCCTTTCTTGTTCTTGTCACAAACAAATAATGGTTTTGTCGTGAACTCTGAACGGGTTGGAACCCTCCAGCTCTTCCATGAGTGACCAAGGGAGAAAAGGCCCTTTTTGGCCACTGCAAAAGCTATGAAGGGTATTGTGGAAGATGCACAGATAAAAGCCACACAGAATGAGGGCTATGGGGCGGGGCTGGTGGAGTGGGGTGGGAGAATTGGCGAACCCCAAGCAGAAAAGCTTTAGAACCCAGTCCAGTATGCACAGAACTGAACATTATGCTCTTATCTTCACCATTTCTGCCAGCTGATCCTCTTACAATACTGGGGTGGATCCAGTCAGCTTTTTAATTCAGACTCCTCAGATTTTCCCTTCTCTCCCCCCAACCTGGGTTTTTATCCATGCAGGTCCCATAATCTATGGGTAAAGGCAATCCCCCTCCTCCCTTTCTCACCAGCAGAAAAACTTTGGATTCAACTCACTGTGTTGTAGCTGACTTTGTGCTTACATTGACCTTAATGGAGATGACAAAGTAATGCAAAATGAAAGACACAGAGATGGACAAACAGACTGACAGGGTGGTAGAAAGGAAAGGGTATTACAGAAATATATTACCAAAGAGTCTCACAATGATGGAGTGTCCATTTTGTATTTTCAATACAATTCTTCCTCTGTTCTGCTTCACACCAAATGAATAAATCCATGTATAGTTCAATAGTTATTTTGTATTCAGATTGCCATCAAATTAATATATATGTTAATGCATATTCCCATGTCTCTGTCATGTAAGTGAGAGACAGACTGTATAAACATATCTTGGTGCCACTGGGATTGATTCTCCCAGGGATTATTACATAATCCCCAACCCACTAAAATGGTTTGTTTTCTTTTTCTGAAAAAATTGAAGTTTCTTGATTTGGACCCTGAAGATTTCATAGTTAGCTTAACTAAACGCAGCATAGCATCATATTCCATAATTCAATAAATATGGACTCTGATTGATTTAATATGACAGCATTAGCTCTTCCAATGAATATTTTTTCCAAGTAGCATTTTCCATTTTAGGAAACTTTCAGTCCAATCTAATCATGTTTCTGTAACCTCTACTTATGTGTGTTCTCTGTGTACTCTCTAGGACATTGACCAAAGAAAATGAGAGGCAATTACATAAGTCTATATATTCAAATTGTGCTGGAGAACTCTGTTCAGGTTTGATTCATATACAGGCATCTACTTAAGAAGGAGCTACAGATTAATATGTCCTCTAGTAAATTAGAATTAGTACAATGCACATCAATAGATATTTTATGTATTGGGACCCAAGTGTGGCAAACATCTAAGAATGGCAAGAATGGCCAACTAATAGAACTGAAGATACAGTTCAAAGATGGAGCACATTTGTTGGGTTTCAACAGACAGTCATATGCATTAGAAAACTGTAACCACTATTTTCATATTTTTGGTTATGCCTAAGAGTAACAAGACTTAAGATTTATATTTTTACAAGATATATAAATATAGATAACTTTGTACAGTGTTTGGAGTTACAAGTTTGCCAAGGGTGTGATCCCTAACAGTTGGGGCAGTTAGCTATTGCTAGAAGATGATTTTGAAAACCTTTGAAGATGTGATCAGCTCTTTCTTAGATGGGGCTCCTTGTGACAGCTTACTTATGAGAAGACCTTTGAATCGGCTCGGGCTCCTCATCCGGAAGTTGGTAACAATCCAGTTAGGACCCAGGAGCTCCTAGGAAGTAGAATGACTGGCCTCTTATTCTTCAGGATCGTGCCCTTTCCATCTTCAGCTTAATTCTGACTTCTCCAATATCGGCTCCAAGCTCTTCTCCACTCACTTGGTAATGAAACCTTGTCCAGCATTTGGGAATTCTGCTTGGCCCATACAAGAGCTAAAACACTGTATTTTTCATTAATTCCATCAGTCTCTTGAGGTTCCTGTCCGACAACTACAAATCCAAAATAAGGCACTAGTTATCCTCCAGCTCCTTCTGCATTATTTTCAGTTCTACCATTTTATCCTCAGGACAACCCTGTGAGGTAGGTGAGGCTGCGAGTGTTTGACTTGGCCCAAGGTCATCCAGCAGGCTTCCATGACAGAATGGGGGTTCAGTCCTTGGTCTCCCAGATCCTAGCCCAACGGCTCTTCTGCATTCTCATTTTCATCACTTGTGTGTCCCTACTGCTTTGTTTTGTTTTTCTTTTCCACATGTGTTTTGCTCTCTCTAGTGGATAATTCAATATTACATCGTTTTATGTCCAGTATATTTCGCAGTAGTTTTAAAGTGCAGGGAAATATGCTGGTTGCACAGCAATCTAATATCAAATTGACCACTAGAGGGAGCAAATTCATGTGGAAAAGGAAGAAGAAGAAAGGAGAAGATTGGATTTATACCCTGCCCTTCACTCAGAGTCTCAGAGCAGTTTATGATCTCCTTCCTTTCCCCTCCCCACAACAGACACCCTGTGAGGTAGGTGGGGCTGAGAGCTCTTTCACAAACTGCTCTTGAGAGAACAGCTCTGAGAGAACTTGTGACTGACCCAAGGTCACACCAGCAGCTGCAAGTGGAGGCGTGGGGAATCAAACCCGGTTCTCCCAGATTAGAGTCCATGCTCTTAACTGCTACACCAAACTGGTTCTGCCCCCCTCCAAGCAACAGGAACATACAAGCGATAAAAATGAGAATGTGGAAGAAAGAGCCCCAATACTCTAACCACTATACCACACTGGTTGTCATGAGATAAGTGCTCTTGATAAAAAGTTGTTACTTGAGAACCTGTGTCTATTTGGCATGGGCACATCCCTTGATTCAAAAGCATGTAAATGTTGCAAACTGGTCCAACCAACCTCTGAATTAATTCCTGATCAGTGAGGGCAGAGGTGCCTTGCTCAGAGGCAAACTGGCTGCTAGCATTACTGCAGGCAACTTCCCTAGAAATTGACCACTCTTGTTCCGCTGATGGGCTGGGGAGTTTTTTATGCACTTTGGTTGTCTTTGGTGGGTTGACCCAGTTCCCAGCTCTCCACAGTTAAATCCATTATGGTTCTCAGACATGAATGTGAGACAGAATTGACCTCCTGTCTTTCTGAAAATGTCAGGGCTGGTGTCCTTCTGTCAATTAGCTCTCCTGATTTCTGCTCAGTTATCTTCAATCGAAGTAATTACTTTTCAGTTTCCAAACACTTGGCCTTCCAGTTTATGCCATTTCCTGTATAGTTTCTGGGAGTCCTTTCTGTTTCCTTCAAAAATGGCCAGCTCTTTCCGCTCAGTTACTTTCCTTTTTCATGCAAAACTCACATTAGGTGGCGGTCACACACACAAGATAAAGCGGAGGCGGGGGAAGCGAGGCTATTTGCTCCATAGGAGTTTGACCCACAGTCACACAATCACACAGTCCTTGGAAGCTGCAGGCACAGCCCGCCACTGCGTGATCCGATGCAATTGTAGGTAAGTCGGGGGGGGGAGTTGCTGTGTGTTTCTGGTGCGCTTCAATGAGGGATCAATGATTCACATCTCGGCACTGAGGGCTCCCTATGCAGTGTGCGATGATGTGCATACCGAGATGGAAACAAACTGGCATGGAATAGGGATGGCCTGATCAGACCATCCTGATGCCATGGGAGCGCGCTGGAGTGATCAGACAGGGGAAAGTCCATCCGTGGCCGTAGCAACCCATTTGCTACCGGACTTTCCCTGGTGTCTTTTTACTCCGCTTCTGCAGTGGAGCAAAACAGGTTGCTGAAGGGTGCGGGGCGCTTCCCAGATGTTTGTGTCTGATTGCGCCCTTTGAATCCGCCCAGCATTCGCACCTATGGCGCAGCTAATTGTGCATGTGATCGAGACCTTAGTTTTCTTTCTACTTTGTCATCACTTTCCTTTTCTTGATGCTTTCTAGAATACCACAGTCGTCTTCTAGCACTCTCTAGCTTTCCAGGGAAAATAATCAACTTCTCTGCCACTAGAACTGCGTGAATCGCCTGCAAAAGCTTTCAGTTTGACTTTGATGGTTGCCGTAGTTTTAAACTCACATTCTAAAAGCAGAACCCTTTCTAACTGTGGCCTGGTTTTTGGCTCAGCAGAAGGAGAAGGCTGCTTTAGGAATGAAGTCCACACAAGGCGTGCTGCTTTAGGAAAGAAAGGGATGTCCTTTAGCGTGAAGGAACTCCATACTATGACAAGAAAGGTACAGGAGGCATTTCTATCTATCTAATCAAGGATGGCAAGAGATGCTGAGGGCACATCTTGCAGTCGTGGAACTAAAAGAAGCAGGGGGAGGCAGCCAGCGGGAAGGAGGTCTCTGAGAGTAGCAGGGTTCCCTCTCTCCAGCTGGTGCTCCTCACCACCACTCAGCTGGCTGGCAGTGTTAGAAGAACCAGATGCCACGTCCCTGTGCCTCAGCCTCCAGGAAGCCAGTGTGACCAGAGAGTTACAGCTAGCTAGGCAGACACTAAGCATCTTCCTGTTTACTCTTCTGTCACTGAACCTTTTGATGTGCAAATTGCTACTCTTAGGGAAAACCATTTCCATCTGTCTCCTTCTCTTTCTCTTCCTGCAGGCATACAAAGAGGGAAGACACGTTTCTCCTTCTTTGGTACCATGGATACCAGATGCCTCTCTGCATCCATATCCATCACTAGCTAGGTAGAACAGAATCTGTCCGTTTCTCAACGCCACACTAACCAACGTGTATTTCCTAAACAGATCAGTTCTTATTTTCTTTCAAAATGATGATTAACCCTGTGTAACTTTGTAGTCTTACAAGCATACGCTGAACAAAGGAGCTCTGCTGCGCATTGAGCCTAGTGCATTCTGCAACTTAGCAAAAGATCTGGCTTAACATACCAGCTCTCCCATCAGACCAGGGGTGGGGGTGGGGAGGAATAGTCCTAAAATGCATGTCATCATTCCCCATGTGCCCAGAAGCGGCATCAGCATGTTGCTGGGAGACACCAGGGATACTCTGTTTATTTGGGCAAAACTCTATGGTAGAGTTTTGCCCAAATGCCAGAATGCTGCCAGTAAAGCCACTAACACACTGACATCAGTTCAGGTGTGCACAGGAAGTGATGATAGTGCATCACCGGTGATGTCATTGCATTACTAGCAAGGGCCCCCACTACCCGGTAAGTCTCCCCCACACACACCTGTTGCCAGAAGGACTTGGCCACCCTAGGTAGCAGTCTGGGTAAATAAAGACACAGGAGCACAACAGACAAGAGGAAGGAGACAGAGGAATTCGGACCTATCCGCCTTCCTTGCTCTGCTGCCCCCTCTGGAGTACTGGTGCTCCTGGTGCGAAAAGATGTCGCACAGTCCTTACAACACTTACAGTTGATGTTATACCTAAGAGGAAGACTTATTGTAGCAGTTGAAGTTATCACTCCTGTAGCAGCAAAGTCCTCCACCTATGCTGCTTGTTGCTATAGCTTCTTCAGACTGAGGCCTTGTGGGATCAACAAAATTCAGTCACAGAATCAAACCAAGCATAAGCTAGGGTTGCCACGCTCCTCACTATGGTCAACAACTTCCCACCAGCAACCCTGTCTTCCCATTTTACTATTGGGTTCCTGGTGACTTTTGTGTGTTACTCAGAAAAAAATTATTTGGAAGGACTGACGCTTCTATGTTAAATCAATGTACAGTGTTCTCTTGCTATGGAAGAACATGCCATGCTGGGCTTAGTTGAGATAACTAGGAAATCTTCTGAGTCCAAATCAAGGAATCCTCCCCCTTCCCCCCCCGGAAAATGAAAACAACCTTGCTGACAGGATTGGGAATTATGTAATAATCCCAGTGGTGCCGAAACAGGTTTATATAGGCTGTCCCTCACCTCTGTAACAGAGACCCGGGGATATCTTTAAAAGTCGTAGGCAATCTGTATACAAAATATCAATTGAAGTATACATGGATTTATTCATCTGAGGCAGAGCACAGGATGTGGCGTGTTGAAAATACACTATGGAGACCTTTGTGAGATGCTCAGGTAAATATATTTCTGTCCTGGAATCCCCCTCCCCCTCTGTTTGCATTATTTTATCATCTCCATTTAGTTTAGAAGATCCCAATATCAATTTATGTAAAAAAAAATTGCTGTCATTGCAGCTACAAAAACATTGGTTGGATCCAACTAGTTCTTCTGCAGGGGGGCTCTCCTTTGACTACCAAAAAAGGCTTTGCAATGGGGATCATGGGACCTGCATGGACAAAAGCTACGTAGGATGGGGGATGCAGTAAGGACAGGAATTGGGTGTGTCTGTTGAGTGAAAAAGCTGGCAGGAATGTTGAGGATTAGAGCAGAATTTTGAGTTTCTTGAATATACCGTTGGCTTCTATCAACTGTTCTGCTTGATCTTGTTCGATTCCATTCCTCACTGCAATGCTAGTCCTGTATGGCTTGTCCATGCCAGTGCCATGATTCCTTTCATAGCCTTTTCAGTGGTGAAAATGGGCCCCTTCTCCCTCTATTGCAGGTGGAAAAGCTGCTATGCTCTAATCCATTGTTCAGATATTACAAGGGACCATGGTTTGCAAGCTGTCTGCTTACTTGCTACAGGGGTATTTTTGACAGGCACAGTCGGTCTGTCTGATGGGGTGAAGTGGGGCTGGGGAAGCAAAAGGGAAGGAAGGCAGAGATTGGCAGGAGGGAAACCAGCCGTGACTGACCAGCCACGGATGAGTAAAAGAAAGGAAAGGATTCAGAAGGAGCAAGGGAGAGACATCCAGAAGAGAAGGTAGAAATGCCCAGGAACTAAGCAGAGAAAGGAAACACAAATGCAGGTTGCAAGCAGAAGCAAAAGTGAATGGAAGGGATTCAGCCCATGACTATTCTACTCCACTGTCCCTTTCTATGTGTATAGGGTTATGGGGAACAACAAATATTGCCACTCTCTTCCATACCATATTTCAAAGGGAGAATTCAGTGGGAAACCACTGAATTAGTATTCATTAGTATCTCTGGTCTTAACAAATGGCTGAAACAAAGGAGGAAGGGGAAACAAACTCAGCCCCAAATATATTGAGAATGCTACAAGGGTCAAGATACAGCAAAGAAAATTTATATCAAAAGAAATATTTACTACATGGTGTATGCAAAGATGTAATTAAAAACACAGGGCCTGAATATCAGTCTACATCAAGAATAATCCCAAACAAGCTTGACATAAATTGTTATAAGGTTTAGATTTTCTTTCCAGCTCCTGCCAACCTAGCAGTTCGAAAGCAAGAAACTGCAAGTAGATAAATAAGTACCACTTCGGTGGGAAGGTAACAGCGTTCCGTGCGCCTTGGTGTTTAGTGTCATGCCGGCCACATGACCATGGAAACGTCTTCGGACAGTGCTGGCTCTTCGGCTTTGAAACGGAGATGAGCACCGCAACCCTAGAGTCGGATTCGACTGGCTTTCGAGCAAGGGAAACCTTACCTTAGATTTTCTAGATGTGTTTCTAAAACTATGATATGTACTACTGACCACTGACCTTTGTGGCCAAAAAGCATATGGTCTTGTGTTGGTCAGATGATATTTTCGTTTTTTAATCTATTTATTTATTTAGAAAGACAGTGGGAGTACAGAAAAGAAAAGGGAAAGAAAAAAAAATAATTGCATTTGTTGTGGACAATCATGTAATACAAAATGTATAAAACAGAAAATATTTTCCCTTACATTCCCTTTACTATAATTTTAAGGTATTATCTATGATATACAACAGTTCTTACTTCTATTGGGATATGATTGTATTCAACATTTTAAGTTTATTTCAGCTTCATAACTAATCTATTTTGACTACACTAATAGTGTCATCATTACTACATACTCAATATTACACATTTTTGCCATTTCTACATATTCATTAGAACCTTTAATGGATAAAAAATATATCAAGGTGCAAAGGAAGGTCTGTTATATATCTCTTATCAAGAACCCATTTGTCTTCAAGACGTTACATTTAAAACAGATTTTAATTCTACTTCTATTTCATTACCACACATTTGTATATAATATTTGGTCATCTGATATTTTCATCAACTTTGTATTGGAAATCATAATAGCTTATGCAAAGCTTGTTTTAGATTATTCTTAATGTAGCCTGATATTCAGACCCTAGGTTTTTTATTATATCTTTGTGTACACCATGATATAAATGTTACTTGCTATAGCTTGACCCTTGTAACATTTTTAACAAATAGCTGTCATTTCTCACTTGCTAAAGGTCCTAATGTCTCCCACCCCTTGCAAATGTTATTTAGTTTGGCTTTGCTTTTATACTTGCTAATTGGATCTACAAATCATGATTCCCCCTTGCAGTCCATCTACTTTAAGTTAATACTACTTTGCCTAATATCAATGTATAATTTACTGGGTTCAGATGCGTGATTTCATCTCATAGTTTATTTTCAGCTCAAACGCAAGACAAACTAGCCAGTCTCAAAGCCGGCTTTTATCCGTGCAGCACACAACACCCAACACACACCCCACTCCCCGTGATTGGCTGTTTACAGTATAAGAATTCCCCATAGGTTAACTCTAGGATCCAGGTGACCCTATTGGTCCGCTTTAGGATCCACAGTGGCTATTGTTTTAACACCCGAAGGTGCGCTAGACCATGTGGTCTTGCTAGTGCTGGCATGGCCATATTTGTTCGTATTAATTCACAACACAACAGTTGGGAGTGGATCTGCATGGATTTATTACTCTTTCGACTGGATGTTGTTTCAAAGTGGCAGTTCAGTCCTATCCAGAGTTACAGCTGTCTAAAATCCACTGAAATCAAGGAGCTTAGGCTAGTATAACTCTGCCTAGGATTGCAGTGTCTGAGGCCTGGCCAAGCCAGCTTGTCTTCAGGCTCCCCCAGGCCCCTCTCCCATGTGTAATAAGGATGCTGACCTTGTTATAACAGCTTCTAGAAGAATGCATTATTACAGTGCTCTGTGGTTTGTATCCTCAGTATCTTTGCAGGATATTATTCTTTTGAATTGCTTCGAGGAGATGAAATTCATATAACTTAAATTCAAGTCGGTAGCCCTGTTGGTCTGCGGGTGAAGAGCAAGAGTCAAGTCTAGTACCACCTTGAAGACCAACAAGATTTCCGGGGTAGAAGTTTTCAAGAGTCAACGCTCCCTTGGTCAGATACCAAGGACTCTTGAAAGCTTATACCCTGGAAATCTAGCTGGTCTAATCCCGCTCGTGTAATTTCCTGTGTGCTTGCCAGAGGATTTTGGGTTGGTGGCCAATTCACACACCAGTGGGTTGGACCCAGCCGGCTTTTCCCCTGATGACAAAGGCAGGAGGAGTCCCCTTTGACCAGCAAGAAGTTTATGCTGAGGATCATGGGACCTACATGGACAAATGAGATGGCCTTCTCCACACTGAGTTTTTGCAGCAGCTCAGCTTCTACCAACCTCCAAGCGGGGCCTGGAGATCTCCCGGTATTACAAATGATCTCCAGACTACAGATATCAGCCCCCCTGGAGAAAATGGTTGCTTTGGAGGGTGGACTGTATGGAATTGTACCCTGCTAAGGTCCCTCCCCTCCAAAAAACCCACCATCCTCAGGCTCTACGCCCCCCCAAATCTCCAGGTATTTCCCAAGCAGAGCTGTGGCAACTTGAACTACCCTGCTTTCTCTCTCTTATACACAGTAACTGTTTTCATTGCTCTCCTGATTTTCCTTTGGGTTTTCCCCATTTTTTTTCAGACCAACGGGGGTGTGTGTGAATGTAGTAAGAAGCTGAGCTGCAGCAGAATCTCGGAGCAGAAAGGCCAGATAGGGGTACTAACCCCCACAAACCCCACCTCTGAACAGCCCCGCCATGCCGGGCACATTGCGCAGGGGACACTCTAGCATTCGGCTAAAAACACTACAATGACCATAGAGTTTTCAGCCGAATGCCAGAGTGTCCCCTGTAGAATGTGCCCACTGTGATAACATCACTTCCGGGTGACATCATCATGGTGTGCATGCTGTGTGCTAGTGGCACTTAGAGCCTGGTGGCTGGTTCACATGCTGGAGCCGTCACAAAAACACACAAATAAATAAATGCAGGCAGAAGAGGGGAGGAAACCCCCATAATGTCATAAAGTAAGCACAATCCAGCCTCTTTGTTTTCTAACCTTCTTCCCCATGTCAGGTGCAAGATGTCATCCTTGTAGGAGCAGATGGGAGATCAAACAACAGAGAATTTGTCTTCCTGGGTTTCTCCCATTTCCCCAAGCCCCATTCTCTGTTCTTCGTCTTGTTCCTGACCATGTACATCACCACCTTGTTTGGAAATGGCCTCATCCTGGCTACTGCTTTTCTGGATTCCAGCCTCTGGACGCCTATGTACTATTTCATCCGACATCTCTCCTTCCTGGACATGTGCTACACCTCAGTCACTCTGCCCCACATGCTGAAAAACTTGTTGGCAGAGTCCAAGGCCATCTCCTTCGAGGGCTGCCTGGCCCAGCTTTACTTCCTGGTGGCCTTTGTGGGAGTCGAGTGCCTCCTGCTGGCCGTGATGGCGTACGACCGATACGTCGCCATCTGCCGTCCCCTCACGTACACCCTCCTCATGAACCAAACATTGTGCACTCAGTTGGTGGCGGCCTCGTGGGTCTGTGGCCTCCTCAACTCAGTCCTGCACACAGCCATGACCTCTCTTGTGCCCTTCTGTGCCTCTCACAAGCTGGACCACGTGTTCTGCGATGTCCCCCAGTTGCTCAAGCTCTCTTGTACAGACACTTTCCCCAACCAAATCACATTGGTGGTGGTAACCATGCTGCTTGGCGTCAGCCCTTTTCTTTGCATCATGCTTTCCTACATTCATATTGTCATGGCAGTCTTGAGGATCCGCACGTCCCAGGGTCACCGCAAAGCCTTCTCCACCTGCGCTTCCCATCTCACAGTGGTCACCTTGTTCTTCAGCAGTGGAATGTTTAATTATAACCGACCCGGCTCTAGTTACCCTGCATATTTAGACACTCTGGCCTCCGTGCTTTACAATGTGGTGACCCCAGCGCTGAACCCCATCATCTACTGCCTGAGGAATAAAGAAATGCAAGACGCTATGAGACGGGTGCTCGGTCTCAAAAAGCCACCATCTCTCTAGCTCTACATATGAGCCAAATTCTTTAAAGCCCTGCAAGCTTGCTCCTGTCATAGCCTGAGCACCTCAGTTATACAGGTTGCTAACTCTAGGTTGGAAAATTGCTGGAGATTTTGGGATGCTGGCGTTTGAGGAGAGGAGAGGAAGGACCTCAGTGGGCTAGAATACCATACAGTCCACCCTCCAAAGGAGCCATTTCCTCCATGGGAACTGCTTTCTGTAGTAGGGACAGTAGTAATTCTGGAAGATCTTCATGTCCCACCTGGAGGCTGAGCAAACGTGGAAAAACACCATGTTAAAAGAAAACACACAATTCTTATATGCTACTATGGCTGTGATCATACACACAATTAGACCCGACAAAGGCAGGTTTTGGACCCTGGAATATCCACTGCTCTCCCTAAGGTTACAATGGGAGACATAGGATTTTATACTCATATGACACTTTGCAAATAAATCATAATTATTGGTCCCATCAAACTTTGTCATATGTCTGTCATAACTTTCTGATTGGGCCCAGACCTGTGGGTTGGATTTTCTCCAGTGAAAATGTATTTTTTTTAGTTAAACAATGGGCCTTCTTCTTCCCAGGCTATGAAGTTATAAAAGTATCTAATGTAGCAGATATGGATACACAGTGCTGTATGTTCTCCAGCTAACATAAGCTAACTGACATCAGAAACATGTTATAGCTGGCCAGAACAACCAAGGTCATAAGCAGTATAATTGCCTGTCAGCATTTAGTATTTTACCCAGGATGTATTTAAGCAATGAACCAAAGTGAATATCTGAATATACGTTCATAATTGATTTCTGTTTCTGTGTTTAGAATTATCAATGGCACTTAACATATCTGTATGTCTGTGTATGAAAGGGGTGCTACCTGAGTCTACTAAGGTTAGCCTGCGAATTCAGACAGAGTGCAGAGTGCATAACGGTGTTTCATAAACTGTGCCTACAACACGAATGCCGGGTGGATTTAAAGGGTGTGATCAGACAACATCTGGGAAGTGCCCTGCAGCCATCAGCAACCCATTCTGCTCCACCACAGAAGCTGAGTTAAAAGACAGTGGGGAAGATCCAGTAGTAAATGGGTTGCGATCAGGGCCGGCTCACCCGCTAGGTGAGCTAGGCGCTCGCCTAGACCATGCTGGCCACAGGGGTGCCAAACTGTGCCCCGCCCCCTGCTGCCGCCAGTGAAGAGCACCCCAGTGAGGCGCAGGAGGTGGCGGAGCTTGCCTGCCCTCCCCCCTCGGGAAGCCCCTGCCTCTTCCCTGGTTTGCCTGGGTGCCCTGAGGCTGCACAGCGCCCAGGCAAGCCGGTGCTGGGAGGGAAGGGGAGGGAGTTAAAACCCCCGCCTCTTCCCTGGCTTGCCTGGGTGCCCCACGGCTGCAGAGTGCCGAGGCAAGCCGGCGCTGGGAGGGAAGGGGTGGGGGTTTAAACCCCCACCTCTTCCCTGGCTTGCCTAGGTGCCCCACGGCTGCGGAGCACCCAGACAAGCCAGCGCCCCTTCCCCGGCTTGCTGGCTCACCCGCTCTCCCCCTCCCCCCTGGGGGGAGAGGAGGTGGGGGTGGCATGGTGGGTGTCTCCAGGCCCCGCCGGGAGGTTGGCATCTGTGCCCGCCTAGGGCGCACAGCCACCTCAAGCCAGCCCTGGTTGCAATGGGCCATGGACAGACTTTCCTTTGTCTGATTGCTCCAGTGTACTCTCATGGCGTCGGGATGGTCTGATCAGGCCATCCAGACTCGTGCCATTGGGTTTTTCCCCCTTCACAGTACGCGCATCATCGCAAACTCCATAGGGAGCCCTTGGTGCGGAGGTGCAATTCATTGATGGGGGAAATGGCACACACACAAAATGACTCACCCACAGTTGAGTCTGATCACACACTGATGGTCTGCACCTGCAGCTTCAAAGGGAGGTGTAATGATGCAACTGTGAGTCAAATTCCCCTCCATTTTTTCTGGCATGTGTGACTGCAACCCCAGTCTTCATATATTCGTTTAAGTCATATACTTAAATATACAATAAAGACCCTAGTGTATCTTATTAATTATAGTACATAGATAACAAAAACCTCAAGAACAAGATATATGTTGTAGAAAAGTCCACAGCTACAGAGACAAATATACGGACAGGATTCAGTGCTGCAGACTATCTTGCTTTCTGATGAGACATTGATGAGAGATGCAGCAGTCATCAATGCCAATGATGTAGCATATCAGAATTGTGTGTTTTGTTTTATCATGGTGTTTTCCCACGTTTGCTCAACCTTGCCGTGTTTCCCGTGTATTTGTTGCCCACCTGGAGGCTGGCAACCCCAATATATATCACTCAAGGTATAAATTAGTAGATGCTCAACAGTTGTTATTTTGAGATATTACATCCGCTTGGCAACTGCGTGTATCAGAGGCACACACTACCCACAATACCCTTGACACCCACAGTTGCCATGTCATCTGAACAGAGGCGCCATGCGTACTTTGCACGTGTGTATTAGCATGCATGAATGAGAACTCCAGAAAAATCATTGGCCAGTTTACATGTGCTGAAGCTGTATGCATATGGAAAATAAGTGTTTGCCCCCTTTTTCAGACAACATGGTGACTGCATGGGTTTGGACGAGCTACAAACTATTGCTGGATTTCCAGTGTGCATGGACTCCTGTATCATCATTCTGTGGTGCTTAAGCTGAGTCGTTATGGGCAGTGGTGTTACAAGGCGCATACTACATGTTATACGGAATAAGCTGAAGTCCAATAAGATCCTAAGTCCTGATTAGAGGGCACGTGACATAATTTAGCTGAGGCTGACCCGTTCTGAGTCTGATCAGTGCCTAAATAGGAGGCTTCTTGGGAAACCCTATGTAAACTGCCTTGATCGCCACAGGATAAGATCCAGTGTGTAAAGCACTGGCCTAGGGCTGGAGTGACCTGGGTTCAAGCCTCACCTTGCATAAGGATTGACTGAGCCAATCATTCTCACTTAGCCTCACTTACCCCATAGGGTTAAGCTGAGGATAAAACAGGAGAGGACGCATGGGTTGGATCCAAACAGCCTTTTCACTTTTTCATACCTAATTCCCCTCGTTATTGCAGCCTCTGTCCCATGTGGCTTTTGTCCATGTAGTTCTCATGACCTCCAGCCTTTTTAGTTGGTCAAAGGGGGGCCCTCCTTCCTTTTTCATCTGCAGAAAAACTGGTTGGATCCAACCCACTGTGTGGTAGCTGCCATGTCAATGGGTTCTGCCTCAGTTCTTTGCCATAATAAGGGTATTAAAAAATTCTAGACCTAAATAGATTGTTTCTCGTATGCATGTAACCATCTGTCATGCTAGCTAAATTAGCTTTTACTTCAGAAGTGTTAATATAGATATTTTAAAGGCAACTTCCTTATCTGTCATATCACGAAGGACCTCATGTTCTTGAATTATCAACCAATAAGGAATTCACAGAGTACTCCTAAAAAGAGTGATACCCTTCTAAGTCCATTGAGTCCAGTGGATTTAGAAAGATGTAACTGTCAAGCTGGGTTAAAGGACAATAACTATCTTTTGACTGCCAAGAAAAGACAGGCTGAAAGTCATAAGCTAAGTGTTCCATTCTTCCATTGACTTCGAGGAACCCCTGGGCATCCTAACTCACGAATTCTGATTATTAACAGAAATGAGCTTATGTTATGTGGAATGATACGATATAGTCCGATTTTACCAGTTCTCAGAAACTAAACAGGGTCAGTTCTTGGATGGGAGACCACCAAGGAAGGCAATGGCCAACCACCTCTGCTTCTCATTTGCCTTGCAAGCCCCTTGCTGGGGTCACCATGAGTCTGTTGTGATTTGCCAGCATATAGATACATATTCAAGATGAAGTTCTGATTACACAGTTAGTTATTCCAGGATAATCCCAGGAGAGGGATGCAATCTAATTTCCCCCAACATTGTTGTGAATGGTGCAACTCTGCCTGATACACTGCTCAGCAAGTGCTTTGGAATCACGTGGGACTTTGGGTGGAGCAGACAGTTAATCTCAGTGTCCCAAGCTATCTTCACTGGACCTGTGACAATCAAATAAAACAGTAGGGCAAAAGTTCCTAATTTCTGCAGTAAAACCAAAATAGCTACACTGCAAATCAAATAAACAGAATAAAATCTACATATTGTGTACATTTGCCAGAGTTTTGTAATATATTCCAGGCACAGCAAATAACATGATTCTTTTTGTGTGGAATTCAAATGCCCTGTGTGTAATAATTCACATGTGTGAAGGTACAAAGATCTGTGGAATTAAAAAAACCAACACAAATATAGAGTAATGAAACAATGGGAATATGTTCTTTGTTTAAACACAAAAGGAATTATTTTGGGCACCACACTTTAGGAAGGATGTTGACAAGCTCGAGCATGTCCAGAAGAGGGCAACCAGGATGGTGAGAGGGTTTTAATCCAAGTCTTATTAGGAAAGGCTGAAAGAGTTGGGTATGTTTAGCCTGGGAAAGAGAAGACTTAGAAGGGGAATGATTGCAGTCTTCAAGTATTTGAAGGGCTGTCATGTAGAAGATGGAGCAGATCTATTTTCTCTTGCTCCGGATTGCAAGACTAGATCTAATGGGTGGAAATTACAAGGAGTCATTACCGGCTAGATATCAGGAGAAACTTCCAAACTGTAAGAGTGGTTGAACAGTGGAACAGTCTGCCTTGGGAGGTGGTGGATGCTCCTTCGCTGGACGTTTTCAAGCGGAGACTGGACAACCATCTTTTGGGTATGTTGTAGGTATGTAGGGCTATCTTTTGGCTATGTTCCTGCAGAGTGCAGGGGGTTGGACTAGATGACCTGCAAGGTCCCTTCTATGATTCTAATTCATTTATACCCCACCTTTCTCCCCAGTGGAGACCCAAATCAGCTTACATCATTCTCCTCTCCTCCATTTTACCCACACAACAACCCTGTGAGGTAGGTTAGGCTGAGAGTGAATGACTGGCACAAGGTTACCTAGTGAGCTTCCATGGCATGAGAGGTGATTTGAACCTGAGTCTTAACCACTACACCACACTGGCTTCTTGTCCCCAAAGTCTCCGTGGGTCCCCTTGAGCTTCTTAGGTTATATTCTACTACTCTGGCAAAAAATGCCCTCTTCCAGTGGAAGAAGTTCTCACACCACCAGAAGGCTCTACCCTTAGTGGAACAGATGGGTAGAATGCAACATCACAATTCTTGCAATAAACTGTTTTCAAACATTTCAAAGTAAACTTGATTGTTGTGTCCCTCAAGCATCCATTGAGTTGGCCAGTGTCTCATGACCAGCCAGACTTTCGCCGTACTCAGAGTCTTGCAAGCTTATTTTGGGACTATTTTTGAAGAATAATGGGAAGTGAGTTGAAGAAGAACAGGCGGGAACAGAGTTCTAGGCTAATCTCATCATAGACATGAAAATTCAAAGGCCGGATAGGTGACATGAGAGATGTCTACCAGACAGAACCACTGCACGTCTGAGTAGACAATTCCTTGATGGATGGTGATGACCCAATGATCGGATTCAGTGTGAAGCTGCTTCATATTTTCTTGTGTTCATGTGAATGTGCAAGGTACATGATTGTGTGATAGTGCTTACAATTTAAAGGCATTCCTTTATATATAACAGTGAAGGGGAACAGGTAGTTTTGGTCTCCCCCAAGATCCCAAGGCTTAGAGACATGCAGTACATGATGTCTTAGTCACTCTTCAAATTAAAATTGTTTTAATCCATTCCCAATCCTGCTAGGTCTTGAATTGTGGTCCTAGAAATATTACACATGATAAGCTCAGACAGACATTACCTGGCAAAATGGAAGCCTGGAGAGAAACACTCAGAAGCACTTTTTGGAGGTCAATGAGGACACTGTTTCCTTTTTCACCTTCCTTTTCCACCAGCAGAAAAGCTGGTTGGATCCAACCCAATGTTCTCTCCCCTCAGATAACACCCCACATTCTGACCAGTTAATACATACCTCTTTCCCACCCAAGGCTTTACTTTTTTCAGTGTACAGATTTTAAATGTGTGTGTGTGTGTGTGTGTGTGTGAGTGCCACTAAGTTACAGCTAATTTATGGCAACCCCAGCAAGGGGCTTTCAAGTCAAGTGAGAAGCAGAGGTGGTTGGCCATTGCTTTCCTCCACAGAGTCTTCATTGGAGGTCTCCATTTCAAGTACTGACCCTGCTTATCTTCTGAGATCTGACAGGATTGGGCGATATCATGCTGCCTTCCTTCCCCAGATTTTAAATTCTCACACATAAATATAATGGGGAACAGGAAGTGTAGTTCATGTCAGTGCAAGCCAAAGGCATCTATGGAAGTTTGGTTTGAGATTGTAGATTGCATAGATTCACATGTTGCAATGCCATCCACGTATTGCAACCCTGCTGAAAAGTTCATAAGAACATAAGAAGAGCCCTGCTGGATCAGACCAATGGTCCCTTTAGCTCAGCATCCTGTGTCACACGGTGGCCAACCAGTTCCTCTGGAAGGTCAACAACAGGGCATAGAAGCTGAGAAGTCATGCAGAGTGATGCCATGAAGCATACAAGATCTGTGAAAGCATCCCAGAATCCTCTGCAACACACAATGGACATAACAGAAAATGGAATGAAACAATTAAGATTGTCAGACCCCATTTAAAGCTGTTTATTCCTGTGTTTTGCCATCACTGGCAAAAAAAATTCCACATTTTTATCACTCTGTGTAGAAGTAAAAATTCTGGTGCTTTGCAATGATGTTGTTGTCTCTGATGTTACTTCATCATATGTGCTTGTCTCTGTTATCAGGCAGAAGTTGCCACAGCAGATATTGTTGGTTGACTTCAACCTGCTTTTCTGCTTTTCAGAAAAGGAAGTGGTGTCCCCTTTGATCATCACCAAAAAAGACTGTGCTCCCCCAAGTCTTCCCTCCAATGAAAAAAGTAAGTTCTTCCATCCAAGGAAATCTTTCATTATTGCAAAAAGCCATTGGACAAAGAATTGGTTTAAAAGAAATCTTAGGATCCAGTTTAGCAAAATGGAGTTGTAGGATCCAGCCCAGTCTGATCTAATGCCTTGAACTGGACCTTTGGCACAAATATCTGAATTGACTTCAAAAACTTTTGGTGCTACAGTTTACAACTTAAAACCCAAGAGGCTTCGTAGTTAATTGCCCACTGGGGAATAGGAGCTACAGCTCAATTCAGTTACCTTCTAGATATAACATGTATATTGGTGGGAACTCAAATGTTCTTTAATGTTACCTGCAATGAAGCCTTCCTGCCTGCATACCAGTTAAGGTAAGCTGTGATGTGGAGATGGGGCTCAGCTGAGGAAATGTCATCCCTGTAATTCTTTAAGAATAGCTGCTACTTCCTTCCAAATTCTAACCTGGCAGGGCCAAGGCAAAGATTTTCTTGTGGGCTATGTGAACCTATGGGTTGGATCCAGCCAGATTTTTTTACTCTGAACAAACCACTCTGAACAAACCAGTTCTCATCCTTACTACAGCCCTCTTCCACATGGCTTTTGTGCATGCAGGTCTCATGATAACCCAGCACAGCATTTCGGGGTGTGTGTGTGTGTCAAAGACAGGCCATCTCCTCTTTTTCATCAGAAGAAAAGTTGGTCAGATCCCACTCAAAGAGCTGTAGTGGACTCCAGTGGTGAAGTATTTTGGTTCAATACACAGTCTGCATTCCAATTTAATTGAGAGCAAACCGATCTAACAGTATGGCCAGCACAGAATAGAAGAAGGGCTTACTGCAGGAGTTATGGCTGTTGTATGCTCCTGATGTCTGAGAGCATAGGTGCATGTAAACTCTATGTAGCATAGAGAATGTATCAGTTATAGTCCTGATTCCGGTTGGGTTTGTAGCCTGCAAGAGCCACCTGTGGTGTGGTTTTTAAAAACTGCTTAATTAGCATTGTAATGTATTTTCACCCACAGTTCTGGGGATGAAAAGGATGATCTTGGGGGTGGCTGGCAAGAGGTAAAGAAGCAAACTGAGACACTGCTATCCTCCTCTCACATCAGTCATAGGTGGGGCACATGGGCTTTTTTCAGAGATAAATTGTTTGGATCCCAAGCTGTCTTTGCCTGAGCAGAAGGCACTTCCACCTGTGCAAAATGGTGGTAAATGATGGATTTCCAACTTACTTAGATATTTATACCCTGACCTGGATGGCCCAGGTTAGCCTGATCTTGTCAGAGCTTGGAAGCTAAGTAGGGTCAGCTCTTCTTGGTATTTGGATGGGAGACCATGAAGGAAGTCCACGGTCTCAATACGGATGCAAGCAATGGCAAACCACCTCTGATTGTCTCTAGCCCGACAGGGTTGCCAGAAGTCAGCCATGACTTGATGGCTCTTTCCAGCACCAGCACTCCACTTTTCTCCTCAATGGGGGCCTCAAGCAGCTTACAACATCATTCTCCCTTCCTCTACTTTATCCTCACTACAGCAGCCCTGTGAGCTAGAGAGAGGCTGTGACTGGCCCAAGGTCACCCAGCAAGCTTCCATGGCAGAGTAGGGATTCAAACCTGGGTCTCCCAGAACTGAGTCCAGCATTCCGCACCACTCTGACTCTTGCTTAGGCTTTAGCCGCTCAGGCTGCATCCCATGCTGACCCCAGGGGGTTCTCTGACCTAGAGGAGGAAAGCTTTTCAGATGTTCAGGAGATCTGCAGAAAACAGGATAATCTGTTCTGCCAAGTGACTTTCCTGCTAGTGTTTCTTAGGATCCAACTGTTCTTTTTGAGATGGGGGCATTACAGCTGGATTAACCTCTAAGATAATATGTCCATTCAACAGAACTTGACTGTTCTTCAGTGTTATCTGTTAGGAGCCTTCCTGCCTGCAGAGGTGGTGGACAGTCTCTGTAGTAGAGCCACATTATCTGGTCATGGGGATGGATGGCCCTGCTGGTGAACCTCCTGATGGCACCTGGATGTTGGCCATAAGAACAAAAGAGAAACCTGGCAGATCTATGAGAAGATCCCAAGATGGGTCTCCCCAATTGAAGCCTTTATATACCCCTTGCCTGCACCTTGTGCCAATTTGCCCAAATATGAAGACCTTTTGAGGCCAGATGCTACTTTAAAATCAGATAAAGAACGGGAACTTCAGGTCCTTACTCTAAGTTGGTGGATGAGAATGCAGTTGGAATCTAGATATGCAAAAGACAAACCCCAGGGTTTTTACCTGCAACAAACTGGTTTTGATAAATTATTGTTAGAAACAAATCATAAGTTGATTAAGAAAATGTATGAATTCCTTATACAATTGAAACTGGAAGGTGAAGTGGTAAAAGACTCAGTGGTTAAGTGGATGCAAAATTTTGGTTATAATATTGAGACTGGTGTGTGGAATCAAATATGGAAAAAAATATAAAAATTACTAAATCGGTTAATTTTAAAGAGAACATTTATAAAATGTTCTATAGAAGGTATATAACTCCAGAAAAATTAGCACAGATGACTAAAGGAGTGCCTATTGAATGTTGGAAATGTCATGATAAAGAGGGTAGTTTTTATCATATGCGGTGAACTTGTGTATTAGCAAAACAGTACTGGAACAAGATTCACGAGTGGTTGCAGAAAATACTGAAGTCAAATGTGCCATATAAACCTGAACTCTTTTTGTTAAATATATTACCGGAATCCTTAGATAAGAAACAAACATATAATTATACATGTGGTAACAGCAGCGACAATTTTGTATATGAAATATTGGAAAGTGAACCAGGTGCCAACAGATGATGAACTGATTGAAAAGATTTTAGAAGTAGCTGAAATTGACATTTTATCGGAAAGGCTAAAAGATTATGATGGCCGGAAGCTGGAAGCAGTATGGAAACCATTTTATATATGGATCCAAGCAAGAGACTAGAGAGATAAACTCTGAAAGCAATCAGAAAATGTGTTAAACAAAGGAAAGATGTATGCCTATTTGTAGAATTTGAATTAAGTGGCTTAAATTGTTAGAGAGAATCTCTGTGCTCTACTGTTTCCCGAATGTCATAACCCATACCCTGTCCCATCCCTACCTTACCCTTTCTTAAGGAAATTAATAAAAAATCTTAAATTTAAAAAAGAACATAAGAGAAGCCAATGTTGGATCAGGCCAATGGCCCATCCAATCCAACACTCTTGTCACACAGTGGCCAAAAATACCAGGTGCCCTCAGGAGACACGGACTGGTGTGACATAGAGTGTTGGACTGGATGCACCATTGGCCTGATCCAACATGGCTTCTCTTATGTTCTCATATTCTTAAGAGATGTTCCTCCCCTCCACACTTAACCACTGCAACCCTTTGGCATTATCCAGAAGCAATTAAACATTTCCCAGTGGTATTGCTTTCTGAGGGAAACTGTAAAATGCAAACTTTCTATTGAATCCTACTGAATTTGCAGGAGCTTTTCAATTTGCCTTGCCTAGCAAAATTTGGGGTCAGCTCTAGCGCTATCCAAAATTGTTATGCTGGGGATCATGGGACTTGATTAGACAAAGGCCGCGTGGGACAGGGGCTATAATAAGAAGGGGAATTGCCCAAGACTGAGTGAAAAGGCTGACCAGATCCAACCCATTGTCTTTAAAATAACCCCTATAAAATCTTCTATGGCATCCTCATGTTCCTACATGTGTTTCTGCCTTTTCTTTGTGCTTTGTTTGCACACCACATTTTTTGGGGGGGTGACACGTGATTGATGACTGACTGAATTCAAACTTTTTGGGGAATATTCAAGAAGATTTTCACAGTGTCCAAACAATTAACTGTTACTTAAGAATACTGCAATCCATTCCCTACCTGTTTCTCTCAGTGACTGTTGACAGCATGACAGAGGTGGTACAGCTCAGTAGTGGAGTATTTGGCCACAGGTCAAAAAGTGCCTTGCTCAAATCCAGGTGTCCCTTCAGTTGAGGTTTTGGGAAGGGATTGCTGTTTAGTGGAAGATCACAGGCTTTCAACACAAGAAATCTCAGTTCCAAACTCCAGGATCTCCAGTTAAAGGATAGCTGGGAAAGACCTTTCTCTTCGTGAGACTTAGAGAGCCTCTGCGTAGACAGTAGTGAACTAGATGGAACAGTGGATTGACTCATGTAAGGCAGATGTGGCTTTTGCAGGTGGCGCATAGCTTTACACCTGCTAAAATGATCTTAGAGTAATGTGGATTGGTTTTTGCTTGTCTCTATATTTGAAACCAGAATGTCATAATGTCTCCAAGTCAGATTGGCTAGTCACATAAAAGGGGAGACATTTGTCTCCTTTATCTGTGGGTGGCTTGGCTTACGTCCTTGAGTGATTTTAAAAAAATGTTTCTAGGAACCACCTTAATTGCTCGTATGAATCTGTTGGATTTTCTGTATTGGTACAGCCAGGAATCTTTACCTTAAGTAGCAGAGTGCATAAAAGCTAACCAGGCCGTGAAACAGGGTGCTGAGTGTGCTAGCAAGCTTACAAAGGTACACAGAGCCAGTATTCAGATTTAAAATGAATAAGAGTTCTTTTGGAGCTGCGGTGGCTCAAGTGGTTAAGACGCTGAACTGCAGGCTGTGGAAGGTCAGTAGTTCAGCAGTTCGAGACCCGGGTGCCGCATGACGGGGTGAGCTCCTGTCTCTAGTTCCAGCTCCTGCCAACCTAGCAGTTCGAAAGCAAGAAATTGCAAGTAGATAAATAGGTACCACTTCGGTGGGAAGGTAACAGCGTTCCGTGCACCAAGGTGTTTAGTCATGCCGGCCACATGACCACGGAAACGTCTTCGGACAGCGCTGGCTCTTCGGCTTTGAAACGGAGATGAGCACCGCAACCCTAGAGTCGGATTCGACTGGCTTTCGAGCAAGGGAACCTTTACCTTTACCTTAAGAGTTCTTTATCATTGTGAACTCCATTCTAGACAGGATAGATGGTAGACAGAGATAGATTCTAGCTAATGATCTATGGATGCTTATGGGTGCAGGGATGAGAGGCCCTGTGTCCATTGTTCAAAGAGAAGAGCAGCACGCTCCTTTCTTTGTGTGTGTGTGAGAGGAAGTGTGTGTTGAGAGACAGAAAGGAAATTGCTCCCTAAGGAGTATCAGTCTACGCATCAAACGGAACAGTGACAGAAGAGTAAACGGGTGGTAAGCTCAATGTCTGCCCATATTTTGTCACGTCTTCTGGAGGCTGGAGCCAAATGCAGTGTTCCCTCTAAGTTGAGGAGTCTTGTGATCAAAAATTCTACTTTGTGAGCTACTGGCATTAAAGTTGTGAGAAAACGATTTGGCTACTGCATAAAGTAGTTTGTTATGGAGCCATCCTTCCTGAGGTAAGAAAAAAGTATATGAGCTACAGGCTAAAAAACTGTGAGCTAGCTCACACTAACTCAGCTTAGAGGTAAAACTGGCATCAACTCCTTGTCTTCCAACAGAATCATCTTCAGTCTTTTCCAGATACATCCAAACCAACTGTTTATTTATCTGCTCCCAAGGCTGCAATCCTATGCACGCTTACCAGGGAATAAATCCTACGGAACTCAATGGGATTTACTTCTGAGTAGCTCTCCTGCGGTGGCTCAAGTGGTTAAGATGCTGAACTGCAGGCTGTGGAAGGTCAGTAGTTCAGCAGTTCGAGACCCGGGTGCCGCATGACAGGGTGAGCTCCTGTCTCTAGTTCCAGCTCCTGCCAACCTAGCAGTTCGAAAGCTAGAAATTGCAAGTAGATAAATAGGTACCACTTTGGTGGGAAGGTAACAGTGTTCCGTGCACCTTGGTGTTTAGTCATGCCGGCCACATGACCACGGAAACGTCTTCGGACAGCGCTGGCTCTTCGGCTTTGAAACGGAGATGAGCACCACAACCCTAGAGTCGGATTCGACTGGCTTTCGAGCAAGGGAACCTTTACCTTTACCTTTAGCTCTCCTTAGGCTTTCACTTAATATTTCCTCCAAGTTGCAAGTAGCTGTGTTGCTCTATGGGAGACAGGGACCAAAAGCAGCAGCAGAATAACACATTTTCTTAGGATGGGTTAAAAATTACAAATGTGTGGAATAGAACCCTGTTGGACAAATTGACACTTCAAAATAGATTAGCAAAAAACAACAACAACCCACAAGTGAGTGCAGACTGTTTGGAGTGTATTTATTTCTTTTGTCAGCCAACACTCAAGGACTTCTATTTCATACCAGGAATTTATGTAAAGATGAGATTTGCTAAAGAATGCAGGTACAGAAAATAAAGCTATTAAAAAAATCTGGTACAACGGTAGAACAAAATGTATTACAATCATTACAAATATTTATTTTTGTTCCTTTGTTTCCCTTCTTGATGCTCTTGTTTTGCATTTGCCTTTTTAAAATCTTTTCTATGTGGTTAATATGCAGTTATGTGTACTCATTGTGTGACTGAGTAATAAAACTTAAATTAAAAATCTCACAAACTGGTGAGCAAATAGTTTAGATATGAAACACAAAGAGATGCAAAAGCCCTCACAGTCTGTAGCAGTTTGAAGATGGGAGGTGAAGCAAACTTCATTAGATTAGATAGTGCTCCGTGCAAACTAGATTTTAGGTTGTGCCAAGGGCTGATAAGGATAGAGAACAGGGATGCCAGTCTCCAGGTGGGACCTGGGGAATCTCCCAGAATTACATTTCATCTCCAGGCTACAGAGATCAGTTGCCCTGGAGAAAATGGATGCTTTGGAGAGTGGACTCTTATGGCATTGTACCGCAGTGAAGCCTCTGTCCTCCTCAGTCTCCATCCCCAAATCTCCAGGAGTTTCCAACCTGAATATGGCAACCCTACCCCCACACCATCCCCTGCCAGTGGTTGAAGGGACCTGGCAATCCTAATAGAGAAGTAAGAAATGATGGCTTCCTTTAGAAAAATATAAAACTCAGCAGTACTTTGGATCTGTCTCCAGCACCTAATGGAACAATGGTTCCTTCAAAAGGCAGAGAGGAGATATAAAGAAAACCATCCTGCTCTGGTGTAGTACTGAATAAGAGGAGGAGGAGGTCCTAGGGTTGAATCTTCTCTGTCTTACAAACATGCTAAGTGGTCTTAGGCAAGGGTGTTTTTTTTTGTCTTCCTCAGCCTCCTAATTTCTAATATTATCTACTTCTCTTATTTGTCAGTACTGAAACAGAGATAAGGTGTGTTAAGTGAACACTAAAAATTCCATATCAATGCTATACACACACACACACACACACACATACACAAATATATACCTTCTATTTGCAAAACTGGAGATTGATTCTATGTGCACTAGGTAAGAATAAAAGTCGGTCTGGGTAGTGTTATCCAGTGCCCAGAGAGCCTATAACCAAAGTCGCATCAAGCCCACAACCAAAGTCCCCACAACCAAAGTCCCATCATGCCACATCTCCCTTTCCTTCTGCTTTAGAGGGGACCCATGCGCCCCAATCTTCTCGCATCTGTAGCATGCACCAGCATCGATTCACTGATCTGCTCAGGGGTACTGTCAAGGCTGAATTTGGGAGTGGAAGTCTCAGGCTCCAGCCCATGAGCTGGGACTGTAGCAGGCTCTAGTTTGGGGTGTGCAGTCTACATTGCCGTCTCAGGGGAAGCCTCATAACACCATTCAGTCCAGAGTCCCGAACCACCTACCTGCATGGATCTGCTGCAGGCACCTGAGTCTTATTTATTTATTTATTTATTGAATTTCTACCCCGCCCTCCCAGCCGAGGCCGGCTCAGGGCGGCTTACATAAAAACAGATGAATTACATGAAAACATAAGTGACAATTAAAACAAAGTTCTTATGATTAAAACGTAATTCAAAGTACATTTGCGGTGCAGTGAGACTCTTTTTCAGGTTGCATCTCAAGCTTTAAAGTGAACCGTCTGTTTTCGTCAACAGTTGTTAGATAGGAATGCCAGCCTCCAGGTGGGACCTGGGGATCCCCCGGAATTACAGCTCATCTCAGACTACAGAGATCAGTTTCCCTGGAGAAAACGGATGCTTTGGAGGACGGACGATAGCACTGTACCTCACCGTCCTCCCCAGGCTCCGCCCCCAAATCTCCAGGAGTTTCCCAACCTGGATCTGGCAACCCTACCCACTCCACCCCTGCCAGTGGCCAGGGAGGATCTGGGAACCCTAACTAGACAATCAGCAAAGAGCAGCTTACTGCTCAAGTTGCCAACTCCGGACTGTGAAATTGCTGGAGATTCTGGAGGTGGAGCCTGGGGAGGGTGGGGTTTGATTAGAGGAGGGACCTCAGCAGGCTATAACGCCATAGAGTCCACCCTCCAAAGCTGCCATTTTCTCCAGGGGAACTGATCTTTCCCACCTGAAGATCAGTTGTAATTCCAGGAGATCTCCAGGCCCCACCTGTAAAGAGTGGCAACCCTACTCAAGTCACAAGTTATAAGCCACGTCTTATACTTCCATTCTGCTTCCTTTCAGTCAGCTCTGCGATGAGACCCCCCAATCAGACAACAGTCCAAGAGTTTGTGTTTGTGGGATTCTCCCGAGTGCAAGGAACCAACCTGTGGCTCTTTGCGGTGGTCATCTCCATGTACCTCATCACCCTGGCAGGCAACATGCTCATCATTACGGCCATCCGCATCGACCCCCGGCTCAACACGCCCATGTACTTCTTCCTGAGCAACCTCTCCTTCCTGGACATCTGCTACACAACGAGTGTGGTGCCCCAGTTGCTGGCCCACTTCCTGACTGCCCACAAGACTATCTCCTTTGACCGGTGCATGGCTCAGCTCTACATCTCTCTGTTCCTGGGAAGCACGGAGTTTATCTTGTTGGCAGCCATGGCCTACGACAGATACGTCGCCGTCTGCCATCCCTTGCACTACAAGGTCATGATGAGCCCTCAAGTGTGCACCCAACTGGCAATCACCTCTTGGTTCGTTGGCTTTCTGAACGCGGTGGTGCAGACTGTGTTCACCATGTGCCTTCACTTCTGCAGCCTCAACATCATCAATCACTTTGCGTGTGAAGTCCTGGCTGTTGTCAAGCTGTCCTGTTCAGACACTTTTGTTAATGATATCTCACTGATGGTGGCGGGTGTCGTTGTGCTGCTGATCCCCTGCACCCTAGTCATGCTTTCCTATGTGTATATCATCAGTGCCATCTTGCGCATCCGCTCTTCAGAAGGCCGGCACCGAGCCTTCTCCACGTGCACCTCTCACCTGACTGTGGTCATCCTTTGCTATGGCACCGCCATCTTTGCTTACTTGAGTCCCAAAGACAACTCTGCGCCCAACCAGGACAAGATGCTTGCTTTCTTCTATGCAGTGGTTACACCCATGCTCAATCCTATCATCTACAGCCTAAGGAACAAGGACGTCAAAGGAGCCTTGTCTAAAGCTGGAAAGAAGTGGAAGTGAAAGGCAATGATTCGCCTGCACATTTGTATCACTATGGCTGAGTAGCACAGCGAACAGAATTTTCCATATTGTTTTTGGGGGGACTTTGGTTAGTGCCAAACAGAGTGTTACCCTTCTAAGCCCATTGATATCAATGGGCTTAAGTACAGTGTACCTCTGCACAAGATGGCTCCATCAGGGTGCCATCCTACGTATGACTACCTGGGAATAAATGTCGTCATTCTGGGCCCACTGATCATGAATGAGCAAGGACTTAGAACAGCTGGCCAGTTAAACAGAAAGGACTTGAATCCAGAATATGTGTGACGTTTTCTGAACTGGTGGGTGGGTGGGGCTCAAGTCCTGGAGCTGCCCGCCTCTTCTTTAATGAGAACTACTTTTCAGTAATGAAAAATATTCGGAATTACTTCTCACCCCAGTGTATTGTTGGCTTGTTCTGAGACTGTTGCGGGTCAGCCTGAGCTCTGCATGAAGTCCTCAGGGGAGGAAGACTCCTCAGGAGAAGAGCAGTACCCCCAAGCAGCTGGCAGCCAACAAAAGCTTGTTAGGAAGTGCCTATAAAACCAGGGGCTGGGAGCCTGCATGTTGTGGAAGCAACAAGCTATTCTGATATTATAACACCTGACCCTGTTTTCTTTATGTAACCTTGGACTGGCTTGGGGCTTTGGCTTTGTGACTCTCTGACTGGTGGATGATCCTTGGACCTTCTGACTATGCTCTCTGCTTCACCTCTTCTGATATTGATCCTCTGGCTTGTGCACTTTTGGCTTGTGGACTTCTGGGACTGAACTCTGGACTTTGTGTGAGCGCCTGAACGTGTCTGGCTTGCCTGCCTGTGCTTGCCACATGGCAGATACAAATCTAGAGCAGCTGCTAAAATCTGCTGGAGGTGCAGCCAACAAGATTGGATCCAGCCAGCTTTTTTGCTAAATTTTGGGCAGTCCCCCTCTTTAGTAAAGTCCCTGCCATGCATGGTTTTTGTCCATGGGTATCCCATGATTTCCATCATAGCCTTTTGGGTGGCCAGATCCAACACAGAGACTGGATCTTTCTTTGACATCTGATGGGTGGCATGTCCAATTGCTGAAATATTTTGATAAAGAGACCTTTGGTTCTAGAAAGATTATACCCCAAAAATCTTGTTGGCCTCTAATCTGCTATTGGAGTCAAATCTAGCTCTAAAATATTTTTGGCATGATATACTTCAATCTTAGAATAGAAACAAATTATAAGATCTAGGAATAGCTCTGCTGGAATATTTCCCCCAAACAGTAAGAACAGAATATAAATATCTTATAAAGAACATGCTAACAGCAACTAGAATACAGAATTTTAACAAAACCAGAAATATGTCTACACAAGGTGTGGCTTCTGGTGCTTCTGGATAAATTATTTTACAAAATTTATATGCCACCTTTCTGTACTCATAGGGGCCAGCAAGGCAGCTAATAAATTAAAGTAACTGCATATAAATGTTCATGAGAAAGGAAACATATTCAGGTCTAATTAATCCACAGTTTGCTACCTTTTATTCAATCCTGGAATGAGATCAAACAGGACGAGAATGTAAGATATGAAATTTCACATTGACTGCCACAAGATTTTTCCCAATAGTTTTAAAGTTGTCGGTATAACAAAACAGCTACTTGATTGTGATAAACTATTGCTTATATTTACACAAAGTTTCCTCATTCCTGTTGCCTGTTCACCTTCTAAGTCCTAAACCTGATACCTACATGACCAAAATATAGTAGTTTTGAATTGCCTCTCATGTGCCATTATCAGACAAAGACAAAAGAAGGTCGATCCCTCAGTTCCCTAGGCTGGGTCAGCATATATCTGTATACATTTAAACAGCTGGGTTGGACAAACAGAGAAACAAAGAACAAGGGAGTGTACAGCCAAAGAAATAGAAAAAGGGAATTTGGGAAGCAGGGAACCATTATACCTGCATACGTGAATCATCCATATAAAATAGAAAACACAGTTAAAATTTTGCATCCCCTTAAAATACGGTTCTTTCAAATGCACTGTCTGTTGACACATTCAGCTGCAAAATCACTGTGCTGAATAATCAAGCAAAGTACAGGGATATGGAAGCACTGGCTCGCTTATAGCACAACCTTATGCCAGTCTTTTCAGAAGTATATCTCACTGTTTTCAGTGGCAATTGCTATAGTAATAAAATGTACAGTTTAGACACATTCTCTCAGGCTCAACAGTGTTATGGAGCTGGCAGTTTGAGGAATTGCCCCAACTATTAAATGTCCCTAGTTCTAGAACAAAACATTTTTGGTGCTCTTATGAAATATGGTTTTTATTACGAATATGCAAATAATTGCAATTATAATATCTCAAAAAATCTTGCTTGCCAGATTAAATCATATCATATTATATTCTGTATCTGTTGTACAAATGTCCCATATTTTACACACAATGTAAAATTTCATATCTTACATTCTGGGGGAAAGAGTTCCAGAATTTCGGTGCCACGACTGAGAAAGCCCTCATCTGGGTTTCCACCCACTTAATCTCAGAATGGGGGGCGGCACCTGAAGCAGGGCCTCTGAAGATGACCATAGCAGTTGAGTGGATCCATATGGGAGTCAGAAGTCCTTTGGGTATGCTGGTAAGCCAGATAGGGCTTTAAAGATCATTACCAGCACCTTGACCTGGATAGCCCAGGCAAGCCCGACCTTGTCAGATCTCAGAAGCTAAGCAAGGCCAACCCTGGCGAGTTGTCAGGTTCACCAGCAAGCAAGTCCAGGCACACTTTACTTAGAAAGTTATGCTTTATTGGAATACCAGTCTGCTGCCCATTAATGCAGAGTCATTGTCAGGAATAAGGGATAGTGCATGGGGAGCCGTGTACGTACTCTGATGCTTCAACTAGCCAAGCAAATGAAATCCGAGCTCGCGCGGGGGAAATCTCCCGGCGGGATATTACATAATGAACGGGAAACCACCCCCCTCCATAAGACATTGGTCCGTTCAAAATTCGCAAATTGATCAATGATGTGACTGTAGAATTGGAGGGGCTGGCTCGCAGTTATGCCAAGTCTATTGAGCCGCTTCTCTGAACCCATGTCCCTGTAGGAGTCAGTGGAGGTCCCCATGCCTTCCAGGCATAGGCACACACACACACACATGCACATACACAAATGCAAAAATACCAAAAAGACAAGAATACCAGCACCTGGAATTGTACCCAGAAGCAAACTGGGAGCCAGTGCAGATGGGCCAGGATTGGAGTCAGCTAGATAGTCCCTACAACACATTTTTTGTTAGCTCCTTTGGCTTTATTGACTGTGATTTAAAAAAAAAAAGTTGTACGCCACTTCAAGAACTGTACAATTATCAGACAGCACAGAAATGAATCCAACCTTTAAAAAAACACAAGACAATCTTTGAAATATGGCTGGGTGGGGAAATGGTTTCATGACTGACATAAGGGCCAGCCAATCAGCATTGTGCAGGTCTGGTTTCTGCCCTAAACCAAAAGAACAGGTTTCACCAATCGAGCTTTACAAAAGGTTGAATGTATGTTGCATATGCAGTCAGAGAACTTTCATAGCGGGCCGTCTAGAGATGTGAAGGCCTGAAAAAAACCTGGAAAAATTCGAGAAAAAAACAGTTTTACCTGAAGCCTTTTGTGTTTTTTTTCCAAAAAATTGATTATGGAACGTGATAATGACAGACGCAACAGAGTAGCTGCAGAAGCAGAGACTGAAACTGATACTGATAATTACAGCTCAGAAAAATGAATCTGATTACATTTCATGCCCATTCATTGAAACTTAGTCCCACACTCCCTTCTATACACTTCCCCCTTCTTCAATTCTTTTTATGAGAATGGGTTTTTTATTTTTACTTAATACTGTGGAGAGGAAATGTGAATAATTGTTACTTCTGGATTTTTAAACATTGTTTTGTGGAGGCTTTTTTGTATGTTCCACATAAACTAGTAAACAGTTCAGGAGATTGTTGCTCCATTTGTTACAATTACAAATAAATATTATTTTAAAAGTAAATTCTGTTTGTAATAATTGTTTGGGTACACTATATTTTTAATATGCTACTTGTGATAATTTCATGCCAAGTAAAATTGTCCATAGACATATTTTATGTTCTTAAAGTAACAGAGTGACTTTCAATCTGGAAAAGAAAAAGAAGTGCTAATGTAGCATTTTTTTTTCAATTTTTCCAAAAATTTCTGTCCCCCCCCCCAAAAAAAAACAAAAAAAAAAACAGAAAAAAAAAACCTGGGGTTTTTTCCAAGCTTCAAAATTTCCAGAAATTTTACATCTCTAGCGGGCACACAGCTGAAATTATGTACGTCCTCTCCCCACTGTCTCGCTGGCTTAGAATGTCTGTGTCTACTCTATATTAAAAGTGGACAACATTCAAGTTCTGGGTCTACACAATAGCTGTGAGATTTCTTTATTTAATTAATTCGTTTGTACCCTGCCTTCATCCCCAACGGGGACCCAAGGTGGCTTACAGCGGTCTCCTCTCCTCCATTCCCCCCTCACTGCAACCCTCTGAGGTTGGTTAGGCTGAGAGTGTGCGTGGCTCAAGGTTACCCCGCGAGCTTCCATAGCGCAGGCAGGGATTCGAACCTGGGTCATCCAGAAACTAGCCCGACACTAAGCTCTGTATTTCATATCACTCTTCACTTTCATATTAATTAATTCACAGTAACCTATTTTACTTGCTGATTTTACACCCAGAATGCTCCATTCTCTGATTGTTAATATCAGAGGAGATGGCTCTCCCACTACTGCCACACACAACTGGCTAAATATATGAATACTGGAAGCTTATGGGTAGAGCTTATCACAGAGGCCTTTAGAACTTTCAACTCACTCGTAAGCATGTATTGAAGGGTATGAGGGTGGAATTCACCCTTTTTAAGCCACCCTAAGGCTGCAATCACACACACTCAATAATCCACTTTCAATCCACTTGCAATGCACTTTCAAACTGGATTTTGCCAGTTCACACAGTAAAAATCCAGTTTGAAAGTGGATTGAAAGTGGATTATTGAGTGTGTGTGATCGCAGCTTAAGTTTCAGGTACGATGGAACAGCTAGGAGGGAGGGGGAGGTAAATTATTTTGACTATGTTGTCCCTAGGAATCACTGGGGCAGATGTGTAAGGGGATCTCTGTATCCCAGACCTGAAAAAAGGGAAACATCCTCTCAGAAAACGGATAGTTGAAGCTAAAGAGATGCTCCATGGAGTCACCATCAAAAAAGGAGAGGATGCCACGATCATAGTCCAGGCGCACTCTGATTCTCTGTGGTGATTTCCACAGGAAAAGGGTGGTGCAAGGGGTAGTGGAGGCCTCGTACTCTCCTTCATTCAGATGTAGGACCCAGAACCCTTGTTCGGCTGTTATGTAGAGGTACGATTTTCTATCAATTGATTCCTTGACAGCACCAATGGACCAGCTTTTGGCCTTGCCCACATTCACCACCCATTCCAGAGTCCCAGAGGTGATGCCTTCCGCTCCCAGAACACATGGCACATAATTGAATCGCTCAGGGTTATCAGGCAGAGCCTTGGCTCGTTCTCCCAGGCAGACACTCTTCCGGTCTTCAGAAAGGATAAGTGTGGGGAAGGCCGTTTGGGGATCCAGCGTCACCTCCACTAAAAAGAGAGATTGAGAAAAAAGGCAGTGTTGCAACGTTCACCAGCTGAAGAGACTGTTCTTCGTACATTTTCAACTCAGACTAGGAACGGTGGAGACAAATGTAGTATTTTATGTGTGGCGGAGGTGTTTGATAATGCCAATGCTCTCTTCTGGGGGAATCTTTTAAAAAACTTGTTCTACAGAGGTTTGGCATGGTTTCAAGCCGGACCAGGGAAAAACTGACACCTCAGATGATGTTTGTACAGTGGCCATAATGAGCATCACTTGGTTAGCATCCATGACATCACCAACACCTCAGTCCCCTTCCTACTTCAGGAAGCAGTTGTTGTTGTTGTTTTTAAAAAACCCTTCTTGTAAGGTGAACGATGAATGTACACTTGCATAAATGAACATATGCACTGTTTTTACAGCCTGAGTAGCCCAATCTCATCAGAGCATGGAAGCTTAAATAGCATTGGCCATGGTTAGTATTTGGATGGGAGGCCACCAAGGAAGAACGGGGTTGCTGTGCAGAAGAAGGCAATGGCAAACCCCACCTCTGCCCATCTGTTGCCTTGAAAACCTCATGGTTCTGGGGTTGCCATGAGCTGGTTGTGACTTGATGGCACACAATTCTTACTATTACGCGCATCTTTTTTAAAAAAATTCTTCCCCACATAGTGAGCCATTTTAAACACTGGCCATTCTGGAGGAAGAACATTTTGTTTTCCTCTGTTGTTTTACTGGAAGCTTTTGTGCTTCGACAAGATGTCCAGCAACCGGGTAAGTTTTTTCTCAGCTCAGCAATGTGATTCTCATTGCATCATGTGCTGCCTAGTCACAGCTGACTTATGGCGACCCCAGCAAGGGGCTTTCAAGGCAAGTCAGAAGCAGAGGTGGTTGGCCATTCCATTCCTCTGCAAAGCCTGCCTTGGTGGTCTCCCATCCAAATATCGACCCTGCTTAGACTCCGAGATCTGACGAGATGAAGCTATACGATTCGCATTACAGAGGGCTAACAACGGCGCATTTGGAAGGACGAGCTGTCTCTACCCTTTCCGTAGTGACCAGCAGCCCTCCATCTAGAAGCATGTGACCTTCCCTCTCCCAGAAACAGACCTTTCTTTGAAGTTCCAAAGCACCGGTTGTGCAAATCGGACTCTGTCTGCTCTTTCTGTTTTTGTTTTTCTTCCTTGGTCAAAGGCACTGGTTTTGCAGGCTGGAAGAAACCTGTCGGAAACAAATGGCCATTCTCGTTAATGAAATAAACATAATACACAAATATAAATATTTTAAATATTAAAATACTATACGTATGGTATGTATATCTATCTGTCTCTTATATACACACACAGTGTCTTTAGGGGAAGGAGCTGTGCTCGGTGGTAGAGCATCTTATTGGCATGCAGAAGGTCCCAGATTCAATGTCTGGCATCTCCAGTTAAAAGGACCAAACCGTAGGCATGAAGAAGGACCTCTGCTCGAGACCCTGGAGAACTGCTGCCAGTCAGAGAAGACAACTGTGGCTTTGACAGACCAAAGGTCAGACTCCGTACGAGGCAGCTCCACATGTCCCTTGCTTCTGTAGTTTTCACAATGACCAGAGAAGCATCTCTCGCACCAGTGGCATTAACAAACTGATGCAATTAGGCCCTGACCTGGATAGCCCAGGCAAACATGATCTCGTCAGATCTCAAAAGCGAAGCAGAGCCAACCCTGGCAAGCACTTGGAAAAGGTCTTGCATGGAGACTTTATTTTATTTTATTTCTTCAAATTTATACCCCGCCCTCCCCGCCGAGGTAGGCTCAGGGTGGCTTAACATCAATAAATAAAGCATAACAACAATAAATCTCACAGACATTTAGAACAATTCATTAAAAGAGTGTTACACTAATATTAAAAGTGCTAGCAGTTATATTATAATATCATATAGATGGCGTTATACATTCTGTAGATTAACTTGGTACACAGCACATTGGTCTTTCTTTAATGTGGTTGGCGAGCGCAGGCTGTCAGTGATAGACCAGGCACCACGTTTTTTTTGTTTTTTTTTTTAAAATACAATTTATTATTGGATATATCACATGTTCATACAATTTAAACAAACCAATACATATCCATTTTTCTTTCTCCCTCTCCCCCCAAACAAGGCTTCCCGCACTGCTCCAACCCCCTTGATATTTCTCTTGTACAATTACATTTACTACTAAACATATTTCTTTTACTAATGGTAACAATTCAAAGATCTGAGTCTCTTTCCACTTCTCCTCAATAACTGTCAAAACAAATCAAACCACGTTTTACGTCCCAATTCTTCATCAAGTATTCTTGAAAGTCTTTCCAGTCTCCAAAAAAGGTTTCGTCTTCTTCGTTGTTTAATTTTCTTGTTAATTTGTCCATTTCTGCCATAAACAACGTCTTTTTAATCCATTCCCATGTTTCAGGTACTTTATCTTGTTTCCAACATTGAGCAAAAGTCAGTCTAGCTGCTGTAATCAAGTACCATAATAGTGTTCTCTTGGCTACATTTATTTCTTCCATTTTAAGACCTAGCAATAACATCTGTGGGTCTTTCTTAAAAGTACATTTCAAAATTTTTTGTATCTCATTGTGGATCTCAGTCCAATACTTTACTGCTTTATCACATGTCCACCACATATGGTAAAAAGACCCTTCATGTTTCTTACATTTCCAACATTTGTTAGACATACTTTCATTTATAATAGCAATTTTTTTAGGCGTCATATACCATCTATACATCATTTTATAACAATTCTCTTTAACATTTACACACGTTGAAATTTTCATTGATTTTTTCCACAAATATTCCCAAGATGACATTAAAATCTCATTGTTAACATTTACTGCCCATTTTATCATTTGCTCCTTTACAACCTCATCCTCGGTATACCATTTCAATAACACCTTGTACAGTTTAGAAATCATTTTTTTATCTTTCTCAAGCCATACAGTTTCAATTTCAATATTCTTTTCTCTAAAACCATGTTCTCTTTTATCGGTCTTAAATAGATCATAAATCTGTCTATACTTCAACCAATCATATTCAAATTCAACATCAAATCTATCTTTTAACACAAAATTTTTCCCTTCAAATTTTAAAAGACTTTTATAGGGTAGCCAATCTAACCCTTGATTTCTTGAATACGGATTAATTACTTCAGCTGGTACAATCCAAAGTGGTCTTTCTTCCGAGAAGAATTTTCTATATCTCGTCCATGTCTCGAACAGTGATTGTCTTACAAAGTGGTGTTTAAAAAATTTATCCATTTTTACTTTTCCATACCATAAATATGCATGCCATCCGAATTTATTATCATGTCCTTCAAGGGCCAATAACTTCTTATTCTCCAAATTAATCCACTGTTGCAACCATGTTAAACAGACGGCATCATAATACAGTCTTAAATTTGGTAGTTGTAAGCCTCCTCTCTCTCTTGCGTCACATAAAATTTTCATTTTAATCCTTGGCTTTCTTCCTGCCCATACAAATTTAGATAATTCTTTCTGCCACGAATCCAGTATTTTCCTTTGTTTTAGTATTGGAATAGTCTGAAACAAAAACATCAAACGCGGCAAGATATTCATTTTTACAGTCGCGATTCTTCCCATCAATGATAAATTCAAAGTATCCCATTTCTTCATATCTTGCTGAATCTTATGCCACACCTTTTCATAATTGTTTTTAAACAAGTCAATATTTTTCATGGTTAAATCAATTCCAAGATATTTAGTCTTTGTAACTACTTCACATTGTATTTTCTCTTGAAGTTCTGTTTGTCTTTGTTTCGTCATATTTTTGCACATCACTTTAGTTTTATTTTTATTAACATAAAATCCCGCAACTGAACCAAATTCTTCAATTTTTTCCATCAATTGTGGTATTTTCTCAATTGGGTCTTGAATCATAAACATTACATCATCTGCAAATGCCCTATATTTATAGGCGAAACCTTTCACTGTAAGTCCTTCAATACTGTCATCTTTTCTTATCGCTGTCAATAATATTTCCAATATCCAAATAAACAACAACGGGGATAACGGGCAGCCTTGACGTGTTCCCTTTTGGACTCGGAAGAAGTCCGTCTTTTCTTTGTTTATATTCAAAGCCGCTTTTTGTTCTGAATATATTGCCACAATCATGTTTAAAAAGGACTGTCCAATATTCATTTTTTCAATAACTTGCAGCATAAACTCCCAATTTAAATTATCAAAAGCTTTTTCCGCATCTAAGAAGAGGAATCCAACTTCTTTTTCAGGATGCTTGTCATAATATTCAATTGCATCTATCACCACTCTTAAATTATCTCTAATTTGTCTATTTGGTAAAAATCCCGCTTGTTCTTCCGCTATCGTATCTTTCAAATATTTTTTCAATCTCTCTGAAATTATTTTTGCAAATAATTTGTAGTCATTATTTAATAGCGATATTGGTCTATAGTTGTTTACTTGAGTCAAATCCAAACCTTCTTTAGGTATCAGTGAAATGTTTGCTTCCTTCCATGAATCTGGGATCCGCTTGGTCTGTCTTATCTCGTTTGACAGAAGTACTAAAATAGGGGTTAGCTCCTCTTTAAATTTCTTATAAAATTTTGCTGTAAAGCCATCTGGTCCTGGAGCTTTGCCCAACTTTGCGTCTTCTATCGCCATTGTCACTTCTTCTTTCGTTACTAAACCATTTAATAGTTCTTTAATTTGTTTTCCCAGCTCTGGAACTTCAATCGTCTCCAAATATTTCTTGATTCTCTGTTGGTCAATTCCTTTCTTTTGGAATAGTTTGGCGTAGTATTTAAAAAAAGCTCTTTTTATACCATTCAGGCTCATCACCTCCTTCCCATCTTCAACAATCTTAGATATAAAATTCCTATCTTTTCTATTTTTCAATTGCCATGCCAAAAACTTTCCTGGTTTATTTGCACCCTCAAATGCTTTTTGCTGTAATTTTTTTAAATTCCAATATAATTCTCTGTTTAAAAGAACATTCAGCTGATCTTGCAGGAAGTGGATCTCTTTAATAATTTTCTTCTTCCCTGGTCTTTTTTTTAGTTCCTTTTCTTTTTGTCGAATTTTTTCATGAAGGTCTTTCTGTTGCTGAATCTTTTGCTTTTTATCTTTGGAGTTCAGAGAGATAAGCATACCTCTGATTACTGCTTTGTATGTATCCCATACAACTTGTATGTCCGTGCCTTTATTCAAATTCAGTTCAAAAAAACTTTTCGTTTCCTTTTTTAAGATTTCATTAATTTGTTTTTGATCCAGTAAATCTTCATTAATTCTCCAAAATAGCTGTTTAGGTTTTGCTTTAGATATCCAAAGTAGGGGATTATGATCAGAGTTAGTTTTCGGTAGAATTTGTATTTTATAAGTTTTTTGCGCCATCTCCTCTGACATCCAGATCATGTCAATTCGAGAAAAGGAATTATGTCTATTCGAATAAAACGTGTAGTCCTTAGTCTTAGGATTCCACTTCCTCCAAACATCTTCTAATTTTTCTTGCTTCATCAATTGAAAGAAATTTTTTGGTAACTTTCCAACTGTCTCTCCACTTGCTTTGGACTTTCTATCCAATGTGTTGTTCACTGTACCATTAAAGTCTCCCGCAAGAACAATTTGGTCATAATTTAAACATTCCAACTCTTTAGTCAAATCATTGAAAAAAGTCTCTTTTGCACCATTGGGTGCATATATATTAACCAGCAATGTCTTTTTTCTATCCATACAGATTTCCACGCCAACATACCTTCCTTCTTTGTCGGAAAAAATTTGTTTAGGATCCAAATCTTTTGAAATATAAATCACTGTTCCTTTTTTCTTGTTAACTGCTGAAGAATGAAATTCTTCTCCCAATTTTTTATTAGTCAGATATTTGTCGTCTTGTTTTCTTATGTGTGTTTCTTGCAAACAAATTATATTACATTTTTGTTTTTCCAGCCAATGATTCACCAGTCTTCTTTTACCTGGTGAATTTAATCCATTTACGTTCCAAGATAAAAATTTGTAATCCATAATGGTGTTAAATTAAATATCTTTAAAATCGTCCAGATTGTTCGCTTTAAATCTATATAAATCTCCTTCAGATTTAAGAGTTGATCTCACCGAGTTGTACATGAATGTAAGTCCATATGGAATCTCCCATCTGAACCTAATATTCATTTCTTTTAGCTTGTCTGTCAATTTCTTGAATTTCTTTCTATCTTGTAGAATCGATCTCGGAATTTCTCTCAAGATTATTATTTTCTTTCCATTAATTTCCAACGGTTGTGTAAATTGTTTCTTGAAAACGTCTTCCTTCATCTTTGTTGTCACAAATTGAACAATTACATCTCTGGGTAATTGCTTTCTTTTGGCATAAGCTGAATTTACTCTGTAAATCAAGTCAAAGTCTGCATCCAAATCTCCTTCATCTTCCCCTATATAAGTTGTCAATGTCTTAATTACTAGGGCCCGTAAATCTTGATCTTCCTCCTCTTCTATCCCTCTCAATCTCAAGTGATTCTGAGTAGCCCTGTAATCCATCATGGTCTCCAACCTTGCATTTTCTGACAAGGTTTTTTTAACCTTTTGTTCCATATCTTCAGATTTTGTCACCAGACTTTTGACTTCCTTTTTAAGTTCTTCTGTATCTTTTTTAATCCCTGACACTTCTGCAAGTACCAGTTCTTTCAATTCTTCCATATTTTTTTCTGTACTTGGATTTGCACTTGCTCTATTTGCTCCAATTGTTGTTGCAACTGTGATTCTATTTGTTTTCCAAGATTCTCCGTCATCCGTTTCTCCATCGCTTCCATAGCTGCTTGCCACTCTTTTTTTCCTTTGCAGTCATTCTTGGACTGGGTGATGAAGCAGCTCTAGGTCTTGTTCTCAAATCCGTCTTGGAGGCCACTTCAATGTTAATCAGACTTTATATTAGCAATCTTCAAGCCAAATCGCCACCTTTAGAACTTGTTTAAGCGCTTTTCGGCTTGAAAATAACATTTTAAATTTTAGTCCTCCCCAAAATGTCGGGCGCAATTTCTCTATGATTTTTCGGCTAGAGTAGGCTCCTTTCAAGCTTCCTGTTCACCTGTCCGTCTCTGTAATCCAACTTCCGGTAAAGGTGGTGTCACACAATAAAATGTCCATCCGCTTCAAACACAGCAGCCTCTAAAAACCTCCACTCTAGCCCACTTCCTGTATCACAGAGTCACAGTTAGTTTCGTTTCTACTACGTAACGTTTAGACTTGGCTGACCACAGGAATGCAAAACAAAGTCTCTTTTCAGCCTTTTTCTCTAACGGAAAGCTTTCTTTTTACTTTTAATTCAAGCGAAGTAGTTCCTTAAAGGTTCCAACGCTTATCCGTACGTTTCAATATCACAGTCTCCTTTAAACAGGTAAGCGCTTAATCGTTTATTTGTTACCTTGCTTGTAGTCTCGGGGTTTCGCGGTGCTTCTTCTGTAAACGATGTTAATCAGATGATAAAGAGATCGGTAGATGGCGAATTTATGCTGAATTCTCAGCCCGGCTGGCATCTGTAGAGTTGATTTGCAACTGCCCTCTTCACGGAGGGAGATCAAAGTGTAAACAAGCTTCCTCCGAAGCTTATCCACACCGATCTCAACCCCCCTCAGGCTTCGCTGCTTGCTTGCCACTCCCCCGCCTGGAGAGTGCTGCGCTGGGCCAAATAGAGCCCAGACTGTCGTCAGATGCCGCAGTACACTCTGCACAACTCGCAAAGTGTGTCAATTCGCCATTTTCTCCGACCGGAAGTCCCACGTTTTTATTGTTGTTGAGGTGATGGTAGTGGTGATGGTGATGGCAGTGGTGGCTCCTAGTTGAAGGCCTGGTGGAAGAGCTCTGTCTTACAGACCCTGCAGAACAGTAGAAGGTCCCGCAGGGCCCTAATCTCTTCTGGGAGCTCATTCCACCAGTGTGGAGCCGCCACCAAGAAAGCCCTGGCCCTGGTTGCAGCCAGCCTGGCATCCTTGGGACATGGTAGGGCCAGTCAGTGTTGTGACCCTGACCGAAGTGCTCTCTGGGGTATATATAGGGAAAGGCAGTCCCTCAGGTATGTCAGACCCTGGCCATAGAGGGCTTTAAAGGTAAGAACCAGCACCTTTGTAAAGGTGAGTCTGGGGAGATGGAAACTATTGAACATACAATCTTCAGATGTAAATGGTACAATGAGGTTTGAGAGAGATTAACTCAACATCTTATTAAAGAGATGCCTGGGCAGAAATTCGGATTGCTGTAATAAACGTCTGATGAAAATCACGCTATTACTAAGATTGTGGCGAAATTTTGGGTGGCCTGCTGCTACATCCAAAAAGTGCAGCTCAGTTTGTAAAAACGTATATCTCTCCTCTTTGTGTGCTTTTTAGTGAACCTGTTATATGTATTTTACATTTTTATATTGCATATTTTGTAACAGTTGATTGTGGTGCCCTTTGCTGAAGTGTTTGGATTGTTTCTGTCTGGATGCCCTAATAAATTTTCATTCATACTTGGAAAGGAGACCTGCAAGGAATACCAGGGCTCGGGACGCAGAGGCAGGCAATCAAGCCACCTCTCTGAAACATCCAGACCCCACTAGGGGTTGCCAGAAGTCACCATGACTTCCAGGCATGCAAGTGTGCACTCCTCTCCCTACCCCCCACCCCAAAAAACCCTGATGCAATTAAGATGAGAAATCTAGTTTCAGGGCCAAAAATGTGGCCATTTCCAGAAAATCAGCTCTTAGAACAACAAATATACTGTGGTTGCTCCTTTGTTACACAAGGAAAAGTATGAAAGGCACCCATACCATATTTCCCCCAGTAAAAAAGGCAATTTTCACCCACTCCATCCACTTCAGCTGGTGCTGCTGTTGACAGAGTGAAACCTACCAATACAACAGTGTTCATGTCTATGCAAGTCTATACATTTTCTTTTTTAAAAGGAGTGGTCTTTGCTTTTTCTCTCTGGCTTCTTTGTCGTGCCTACTGGATCTCTCTACAGCCTTTGCTAAGTCGATCATGCCCTCCTGTTGAGGCATTTGGAGGCAGAACTGGTTTAAATCATTCCTCTCAGACTGAGCTCAAAAGTTTGCTACTGGAGACTAGTTATCTTCTATGAGAGCTCTCTTGGGGTGATCCACAGAGCACACGGTTATCCCCCGTATCATTCAACCTCTATGGAAAGCTTTTAGGAGAAATAATTCATAGCTTTAGAGCTGGTCTATATTCTGATGACACCTAGCGCTCTAATTCTCTACCCAAATCCCCTGGTGACGTGCTAGAGGTCATGGGCCAACCACTGTGGTTAAATGACTGAAAATGAAGAAACTGCAACCTGACAAGACAGAAGCGATACTGGTTGGAAAAGACATTGAGTTTCGCACTTTTGAGAAGGTTCAGCTGACCCTTGCCAACTCAGTTAAGAGGCTAGGGATTATACTGGACCAGACTTGCAGTTGGAGAAACAAGTTAACACAGTTGCAAAGAATGCTATTTTTTTAAAAAAATATATTAAAGCATTTGAGAACCACTGTGAGTCCAAGAAGGCAATACGGACCTTAGCTGATTCTGGATTGGCTTTTCCGTCCGTTACAAAACCCACCTTGGAACAGAAATTCCCCTCAGCATTGCAGGCTCCTTTCACTTCCTTCGATCATTGGATTTTATGGTAGCCTCCACACCACATGCCGCTTTCGCTTCCTTTGATCATTGGATTTTATGGTACTTTCTGCACAGATTTATGGCCGTTTTATGGCTGTTCAGGGGTGACTTTGCAGTCAGTATGGCACTAGCCCGGGGTATTTGGATGTGGTTTTGAGTTGCACTTTTTCCTCCCAGTTGAGAAAATGTGGAGTGCAAGCTAGATGCAGAATCGCCCCTTGATAGTGTTGTGTCCTGAAGCAGGAATCTGTCCTATCTTTTGCAATGTTAAGCTTCAGGCACAAGAGGGAATTGTAAGTCATCGAATTCCCATTGGTTGATTTCTATGAAACTGTGTAAATAGCCAATCGTAACTGTACATAGCATTTTGGAGGGAACAGACCTCATTGGTCTTTATCCTTGTTTTTTTATTGGTTGTTAACTTATTTATGGGTGTGGCTTTGACAGCCCGGATCATTTAAAAAGGGAGCTGTGCTCCACTGTTCTGTGTGTGTGTGTGTTGTTGAGTTGAGTTTGCTGTTACAATAAAGCTGAAATCACTTTAGCCGAAATCAATCGTGTTGAGTTGCATACTTAACAATTGGCAACGAGGATGGGATGCTGAGAGTGGGTAGGCAGCCCCACTGAACTGACACAGTAACGGCAGATGAGACCACACACCCGGCCGAGCCGGCTGAAGCCCCACTCGCAGTAGTGGCCGCACCGACAGTTGAGATGGCTGTCAATCCGGTGTCCGGGTGTGATTCCAGACTCAAGTCTGCCCACCTTGCCCTAAGCTGGTCTATGTGGCGGCACACGTCCCGTCCATTGGGAAGCCTGACCACATACAGAAAGACTTGTGTTCACAGTATGTTGGCCCCTACCCAGTTTCTTTCTAGGAGAAAACTTCAGCTATCTCTAAACCAGGACATTTTCAGTCCTGGTGTAACATGCAAGAGGAGGTGGCACAGAAACCTGAAGTTCCATGGTCATCCGAATGTATCCTATGTGTATTTATCATTTGATATATATTGATGAGCCAAGATTCATAGCAAACTGGACTGAAGGCCTAAGAAGGAACACAGCCTCAGAGAATCTAGCTTTGTTAGTGGTTGAGCTCCTTTTACTTACGTGCTGGCATCTCCTGTTTGATTTTTGCTGACAGATTCCTCTTGTTTATTCTGTCCAGGATTCTGACTGTCATCTGCAATGCCATGGCCTCCTCATAGGCTCTGACCATGAGCCGAGCTATTTCAATGGCATCAGCCTTCTCGGTCTTACAGCGCCGGATGGGCTTGTATCCTTTGTCAAGCGGATAGTCCTCGAGGTGCATCTTAAATTTCTTGAATTCCTCCTCTGTCAGCTCTTCCAAGTAGTCCACCAATTTGCAGCAGACGCTGTCGGCCATTTTGGGCCCTGGAACGGAGAAAGGCAGCTATGAGTGCTCCAGAACATGGATTCAGTTCTGATTATATGACCATAATGATATGAATACACTGGGATTGAAAGCTGGGAGAGGGAAAATAGCACAGAGAAATACTTTAGAGGAATGCCTGGTACCTAAGGTTGCCAGCCTCCAGGTGGGACCTGGAGATTTCCCAGTATTACAGCTCATCTCCAGACTACAGAGATCAGTTCCCAAGGAGAAAATGGATGCTTTGGAGGGTAGACTCTGGCATTGTACCCTGCTGAGGTACTTCCCATCCGGCCCCCAAATCTCCAGCAATTTACCAGCCCTGAGCTCGCAACCCTACCCTACCTCATGCTGCTCCTTGGAGGCATATTTGGGGGCAAGTGTCAGAATGAGGACCCCAAACTCACAAGGTCAACTTTAACTATGGTTAATTTCTGAGGCTTGGGCTGCCAGAGCCAGTTTGGTGTAGGGGTTAGGACCGCGAACTCTAATTTGGGAGAACTGGGTTTGATTCCCCACTTCTCCACATGCCGCTGCTGGTGTGACCTTGGGTCAGTCATGAGTTCTTTCAGAGCTGTTCTCTCAAGGTCAGTTCTTGAGAGAGCTCTCTCAGCCCCATCTACCTCACAGGGTGTCTGTTGTGGGGAGGAGAAAGGAAAGGGATTGTTAAGCACTCTGAGACTCCTTCGGGTAGTGGGGTGTAAATCCAATCTCTTCTCTTCTCCTCTTCTCTTCCATACAGGGGTTCCCCACACTGGACGACAAGAAGTCCCCCAAGTGTTTTCTTTCTTTTCAAAAATTTATATTCTGCTTTCCTCCATGACTGGGGACTCAGAGTGGCTTTCCCCCATCCTCCTCCCCCTCATCTACTTAATCCTCCCAGCAGCCACCTTGCGAAGTAAGGTTAGGCTGGCACCCTGGGGCAGGCCCAGGGACCCCCAGCAAGCTTCAGTGGCCAAGTGGGGCATTTGAAGCCCAGCACTCTGACTGCTGTACCAGACAACATCCTTCCCAGCTCACTTGACTCTTACCACTACCCTCTCGCTGTGGTGAAAATATAAACCCTTTTTTGGAATAAAAAGGGAAGCTGAGGTGGCTGTGGGTGAAGATTTCATCCCTGCATTCCCGTGAAACCACAAAGACTATCTGTGTGTAAGAACACAACTCCAGAAAATAGTTTCAGATCCTCACTGGATGTACTTTAACTACCCATAGTTGCTTTTTTAAACAAAATTATATTTATTGAGTTTTCCAACACAAAAGACAAAGAAAGAAGAGACATTATCCTCTTTTTCCCACCAAAGTATTTCTCCATAACCCAACGAATACAAATTAATTATTATCTTATCTTGATACAATACCTCATCATGTACTTGCAACCAAAAATAACCATCAACATTCTATTAATCTACCTTAAATAATTTTCCAATTTATACCTTTTTTCAAAATATACACTTTGGAATTACATTCTAATATCTCTGTTCCCTCAATCGACTAGAAAATAAAAAGAGCCTATTTAGCAAACACCTTTAACCAATATATTTCTTCCAAGCCCTTCAAGCCATTTTATTTCTAAACAATACCTATTTTCTTCTAATAGTCACCTAATATCTTCATATCCTCACATAATTTCTACCTTAATTTCTACTCCAATTTTTTATTATTTCATAAATTTATTGCTTATTTACATTGCTATTTTCTAGATTCAACCTTCTAATAATAAATCCTTCACCAAGAATTAACCTTTAATTTTTTATCTGGCCATCTTCTCTGAAAACCATGCTAGTTAACTTCACCACCACGATAATAGTTCTCTTACTTATACTTTTTTTATTACAGCTCATACTTTTCTCATTTTTATTTTCAAAAACCCTTTTTGACTACTAAATCCTTATTTCTTATATTATAATCTTTACACACACACACACACACATTTTTATATTTCCCCCCCCCTTTGGACTAATACGGTAAGTATAATCAACTTCAATAATTAATTATTTTCAGTATTAAGAATTTTCCATACCACAGAACAGAACTAACAAACCAACCAAAATGTCTAAGGTACACATTAAAGAAAGAGTAGGGAAGGAAAAATAAAAATATAAAAAAGCCATCCAAATTACTTCGCTTCCTCCCATTCCTAAGTTTTCTTCTTTTAATTATAACTAATACCAAATGCATTTAAAATACTAGTCATGCTACCTTGATCTTTTTCTTATTTTTCTCTCTTAATCTCTTCCTTTGAAACAATAAAGAGTTAACCCAGGACATTCATATTGTATCATTCTTTTCTTAATTTTCTGTAGCTTCTTTTGTTCCAAAACCCTATTTAAGTGTCTTAATTCATTATAGGTATAAAATTCCAGTTTCAAGTCTTTCTTTCTAGGTTTCACAACATGCATAAAATACGTCTTTCCACTACTTTCCAATCTTTTGCTGCTTTTAGAATACTTTCTACGTTTCCTTTTGCTTCTCCGCTTTCTTCCTTTAGCTGGTTTAATCTTCCCATTATGAAATGCATCATGTTGCTCTTCTTTTCCATTGACACTGTAAAATTCATTATTTTTCCTTTTAGACAAGACATTTGTTCATTTTCATTTTCAAACCCTTCCTGTCACGAATAAGGTTGTGTTGCAATTTAGTATGTCTCCTTGTGAGTAGTCTATGTCTGATTCTTTGTCACCATCCTGAAGGGCTTGCAGATGCTCCTTCTCATTTTCCAAACTACTACATAAACTCTGTGGTTTTTCCAAAAGTCCCTGAAAAGCTACTTGGACAGCTTGTTGGATCTCATCACATAACAGTTTTTTAAATTGTTCACAGGTAAGCTGTCCAATTTCTAAGTTTAGCCATTCCTCCATTTCCTCAGCATTCATTCCCAGCGCCATTTTCTTTCCCCCCAATTAATGTTCACATCAGATTCCTCCTGTTTCTTTCTCTGGCCGCTCCTCAAGTATTTGGAGGAAGTTCAGAGGGGGGATTAGAAAGATAAAATTCTCAAAAAGAAAGTTGCAAGTACACTTACTCGTATTTTTCTTCTTCTTAGCTTTGCTTTCATTTCCTTCTTGGTATGTTAAGGAGAACCATTAGTCTCTAAAACGGCTGGACGTTCCTGCTTCAAGGCAAAAACGGTCTCGCCCCCACATTTTGCCATTGCAGGGGTGACCGAAGAAAGTCTCCTGCTACCCGACCCCCCTCCAGGAGATCAGGTGGTGCCCACCTGGTCAGAAATCCCACAGGGCTCCAAAAAGAGCGAAAGGGGAGTGAGTGATTCGGGAGCGTCCTGAAAAGCGCCCGCTCGCCACGCCGTACCGGAAGCGATCCAACTATCCATAGTTACTGAAGAGGCTCAGGTTTGTTTATACATCCGTATATTTATTCCCCTCTTTCCCCCCCCAATGGGAACCCAAAGCAGCTTGCAACACTGTCCCCCCCTCCTCTTTTCATCCTCACACCAACCCTGTGAGGTAGGTTAGGCTCAGAGAGAATGACTGGCCCGAGGTCAACCAGCCAGCTTCCATGGCAGAGCGGAGATTCAGACCTGGTCCTCTCAGATCCTAGTCTGATACTGCAAGCACTACACCATGCTGGCTCTTAATCACATTAGCCAAAGTTTAAAAAATTGGTGGCAGGGGATGAACTTTTGTGCATCACTGCTCAGTTCTTCAGAAACAGCTAGCATGTGAGTCCATCTGTCCTATATATTGGAAAGTGGAGTGATTTCAGATGCCAAATGACAGTGGCAGGCAAATGACAATAGCAGGCATGATTGGATTAGGTGTGGTATGCAGATAATCCAGTCACACCTGCTACCGTCATTTGCCTGCCACTGTCATTTGGCATCTGAAATCACTCCACTTTCCAATATATAGGACAGATGGACTCTCATTCTAGCTGTATCTGAAGAAGTGAGCGGTGACTCACGAAAGCTCGTACCCTGCTGCCACATATTTCATTAGTCTTTAAGGTGCTACTGGACTCTCTTTTCTATTGCTACAGACAGACTAACACGGCTATCCATCTTGATCTATAGCCAAAGTCAGTTTAAATCAACCGTGGTTTAGTGTTATGTCAGAACAAAACTCTCTCTACAACCCTGTCTCTCACAAAACCTTATGCTGGAGCTTTAAAAAAAGTATTTAAGGTGCCACTGGACTCTTATTTTTTTTTACACATACAGACTTAACCCTGTGGCTTTGGCTGCTGCTTGCCACAGAATGTTAAGAAGCATCCCAGCTGTTGCATTCCTAGACTATCGAAAACCTGTGCAGCGGTTGCATTTGGGGATTGAGTAGACGCGGATTGAGTAGATGCGGGGGAAACTGGGCGAAGCTGCAGGGCAAAATGCAGCCGTGTGAAATTGACACATACAATTGATCCGGGCAGAGGGAAGAGAGAGCACGGAGCAGCAGCTGGTTGGAAAACGGTCAGAGATGAAGTGGGATGTGATGGCTATATCTTCCGGTCTCTTTGACTTAGAACTAAGAAAACCCAGCCTAGGCTTTAGCACAACAAACCCCACATTTGTGGGCCAGTTTGTGGGCTAACTCCAATGGGTACAGAATGCAGCAGCTCATTTACGATTGGGAGCTAAGCAGAGTTATGCATATGACACCCATTCTGCAGGCATTCCATTGGTTATTGATCGGTTACCGGGTTCAAAGTACTAGTTACAACCTACAAAGCCAGGCCTTGTCCTCAAATATCAGCAAGGAGGGTTCTCCTGCTATGCTCTACCATAACATTTGAGCAAAATCTTCTGAAGGCATCACCCTGCAAATGGATAAGATCAGCAAATGCCCATATCCATGCATTCCCTGTTGTGGTCCCAAACTTGTGGAATAGCCTCCCCGAGGAGGTCAGATGGGCTTCCCACACCTGTTATTCTGCAGAACAGAAACATTCAGGAGGGCATTCTTACCAGGAGAATAGGATTGTAGCCTATTCCGCTGTTCAGTGTATGTACAGTTCTTACTGCACTGTGTCTTCTCCTTTTGTGATACTGTTTCCCAGTTTCCAGTTTGTCACATCTTCCAAAGATTTTGTTTGTTTTCTGATTTTGTAATCTTTGCCTGATGGCTTTTGCACTGGATGTCTCAAGCCATCTAATTGCATCATTTCAATATTTTGTAATTTGCCATGAATTTCACTGAGAACGGTGGAATAAGGTAGATAATTTTTTCTGTGACAAGCTGGACTGGAGAAGGAGAAGAAGAGACTGGATTTATACCCCGGCCTTCACTACCCAAAGGAGTCTCGGAGTGGCCTACAACCACCTTCCCTTCCTCTCCCCACAAAGACACCCCGTGAGGTAGGTGGGGCTGAGAGAGCTCTGAGAGAGCTGTGACTGACCCAAGGTCACCCAGCAGGCCTCATGATGTGTCTCAAAGCAGTTTACAATCGCCTTCCCTTCCTCTCCCCACAACAGGCACCCTGTGAGGTAGGTGGGACAGAGAGAGCTCTGAGAGAGCTGCATGTGGAGAAGGAATGGGGAATCTCCAGATCAGAGTCTGCCCCTCTTAACCACTACACCAAACTGCCTCTCAGAGGGCTGATGTGTCCAGATATGAAGCTGGAAGGGTTTTACAGTAGTCTGAGCGTCAGAGGGGATACAGTTGGGGCGTAAACTACTGCTAAGTAGAACAGTGCCCAGAGTTGGATAGCCCAGGCTAGCCAGATCCCATTAGATCTTGGAAGCTAAGCAGGGATGGCCCTGGGTGGTATTTGGATGGGAGACCACCAAGAAAGTCCAGGGTTGCTGTGCAGAGGCAGGCAAGGGCAAACCACCTCTGAACAGCTCTTACCTTGAGAACCCTTCGGGGGTTGCCATCAGTCAGCTGTGACTTGACAGCAAAAAAGAAAACAGAAAGAAACAGACAGTCAGATGTTCCTTTTGGCCCTTTGCAAGATGCTAGTTACTTCTGTGCCCCCTGTGAAATCCACAGAGAGAAGGTCATTTCCCGGAAGGTGCAACAGTCCCTGGAGAAACTAGCAGCCACTTAATCATTAACGCAGCCCCATGTATGGAAATGCATCAACAAAGAGGCAGGCAGCAGGGGCTACAGACAGAACAGCTTACAGAAAGGGCAAAGAGAAGGCACAACAGTCAAGCAGGAATGCTTCTGGTATTGGAACTGGGCTGGCAGACAAGTGAGTCAAACAAGGGAATATGCCAATGTGGGGGTGTGGGGGTGGGGGGCGGGGGAAGCTTTTGCACCCTTCCCCCATGCACTTCTTGTCATGCCCTAAAAGATACCCCCCCGCCCCCCGCGTGCCCATTTTATATGCGACTGGAGAAGACTTGAGAGCCAGTGCACAGGGCTGCCCCCAGCATGATTTGCTGAGCTCGCAGAGAAAGCCTAATACCGAGTTAGAGTCTTGGTCATTCAGGATCAGGGGCTCTTCTCAGGAAGAGATCCCTTCTCATCATTGATCACCTGATCCTTTTGTCTGCACAGACTAGAGATGCTGGAGGTTGAATTTGAGGATCTCCTGCACTCCAAGCAGCTATTCTACCACGAAACCAGGCCCCTCCCTTTTAAAATGTCCTCCAGCCCAAGTTTAGAAGACGCCGCCGCCTGGAAAAAAACCCCTGGGGATTTAAGGAAGCTGGCCGCTCTCTTACCGCCGTCCTCCTGCCTCAGCTGCGCTCCGAGAATGAAAGCGAAAGTCCCACGAACTGGGAAAAGGGAGCGAGCGCCGCCGTCACTCTTTCCTCCCGCTCTTTTTTCCCTGTAACGGGAGATACTAACGGTAGAATAGCTTCGCCACGCAGAAGTGAAAGCGGTTGTCAAATTACCCTGCCAGCTCTTCACTGCCCCGGTAGAAGTTGCAAGTATCTGTCCAAAGCAAAATCCAAAAACAGAAGAGATCCGCTTGTTCGGACCAACCCAAAGAACGCAGAATCTTATGTAAGCTTTTGGTGTTCAAAAGGAGGGGGGCCTTGAAGAAGTTTCAGGTCCTGACCTTAAAGCATACACACCGCCCTTGTGTGCGGTGCGTGTGTGTGTAAACGTTACACACCAGAAGCAAACCATTTCCAACCGTTCTTCAAAACGGGCTGCTCTTAAAAAGTGAAAGGACAACAATGCCTTTTGGAAATAATAGTGGGACTCCTCTTTGGCCAGAATAAGGACTGCCTAATCGACTTGACTGGGATACATTGAAACCCTGCGAAGATGCAACTAAATCAAGGAATGGCTCAAGAGATATGACGGAATGGGTCGCTCATCGTTTTGTTTACTCCATAGATACTCCACTTTCCTCCCCAATGCAAAGTGCCCCACAACATTCTCCTCTTTGCTGTTTTATCCTCACAACAACCCTGTGAGGTAGGTTAGGCTGAGATTGTGTGACTGGCTCAAGGTCACCCAGCGGGCTTCCGTGGTCAAGTGGAGATTCAAATCCGGGTCTCCTGGCCTCTGAGAGCCGGAAATGAAAAACTTAAAAACTCTCTCCAGCATTCTATATCTACTTTTTGCATCCATAACACAGCTCAGGGGTCTGCATATAGTGAGAGCATTGGGTGGACACCTGGCTGTTTCTAGCTCAGATATGAACCCAATGGTTTTCCCTTACTGAGATCTGACCTGCTTTGTTATTGCCAACGGAAACGAGACATGAGTTCAGGAGTCTATGAGAGGCACAGGAAGCCAGGCCCTTCTGCAAAAAACAAAACAAAACATCATGATCGTTATCTGAGTTATCTCATACAATTAAAACTCCGAGAATCTTATTACTAGGGAAGCCACTTCTGTATCTTCTGAAAAGGGCTCTGTTTTTCTCCATTTTCTTTCATTTCTGGCTCAGGACCTGACACACCCCACAGTAGCCTCTTTTCCCTGCCACCCTCCTCAGTACTATCTCCTTCACACGATCTCGCTATACGCATTGACTGAATACTTGCACTGCCTCCCACCTCCGGCTAATTGCCGGCTGCCTATCCGAAAACACCACCAATGCAAACCAGCCCTCTCTTTCCCCACTTTCTGTGCTATGATGCCCTCTTGTGGGTCTTTCTTGTCATTGTATTTTCTGTTCCATTATTTGTCAGTCATCGTGGGTGGACTGTTTCTGTTCCTGTAAGAGCTGCCTGGCAAACAGAAATACAGCTGATTTCTCATCATTTCTCCTCTGTGCCAGGCAAAGCGCCCATGCTAAATTATCTGCACATCAGGTAGCTCTGAAAGTTACCGGAATCCTGTCATGCCCCCAACTTTATTTTCCATCAGGGACAGGGTGGGAACTGCCTGGAGGAAAGAAATGTCCTGTCTCTTTAACTGAGGCTTTCTGGATATTATTTCCCTGGTGATGCTATTGTAGCTCCATGCCATGGAAAGCTTCAGCTGCAAATTTCCACACATTAAGCCTCTATTAAAGGGACAGGACATTTTTCTCCAGGCTTGTTGGCAACCCTAATTAAGATCAGAGACATCAATGACGGTGAAATGGAACCTCCATGTTCCAAGGCAGTGTACCTTGGAATGCCAGTTTTGGGGGAGGGGGGCGAGAAAAGGAAAGTTTTGGCATCCATTCCCTGCTTGTTAACAGTTATTTGCTGCCCACTGATGCCAGCTTCAGTAGGCCGCTGGTCTGATCCAGCAAGGTTTTTCTTATTCATTATGTTAAAGATCATGTTTATGTATGACAAGTATATAGAAGGTGTGCTAAGTGTGTGTTTGAAGTGCCATCAAATCACTTCTGACTTATGGCGACCCTATGAGAAGAGGAACAGAAGAGAAGAGATTGGATTTATACCTCACCCTTCACTACCCAAAGGAGTCTCAGAGCGGCTTACGATCTCCTTTCCCTTTCTCTCCCCACAACAGACACCCTGTGAGGTAGGTGGGGCTGAGAGAACTCTTGAGAGAACTGCTCCTGAAAGAACAGCTCTGAAAGAACTTGTGACTGGCCCAAAGTCACACCAGCATCTGCATGTGGAGGAGTGGGGAATCAAACCTGGTTCTCCCAGATTACAGTCTGTGCTTCTAACCGCTACACCAAACTGGCTCTCAATGAATGAACGTCCTCCAAAATGTCTCCCAAACGTACTATGTGTACCTTGCATTTTTTATCTAAATATTTCAATTTATTATGTTGTCGAAGGCTTTCACAGCCGGAGTTCATTAGCTGTTGTAGATTTTCTGGGTTGTCTGACTGTGGTCTCAGCATTGTAGGACCTGATGTTTCGCCAGTAGCTGTGACTGGCATCCTCAGAGGTATAACACAGAAAGACGGAGTACTCTCTGTGTCAAGGTGAGAACAATGGTAGGCAGGTAATTTATGTCTACTCAGGAAGGTGGGGTAGGGCTGAGTCATTAGCATCCGTTAGCATTTCACAGCCTGGGGGATTCCTACATGGTAATGACTCAGCCCTACCCCACCTGCCTGAGTAGATATAAATTACCTGCCTACCATTTTTCTTCTTACCTTGAAACTGGGAACAAAGTCAGATAAAACTGAAGGGTAGATACAACTAACTGGTTAATATTAATTACTATGAAAAGCTCCAGTAAATTTTTGCCTGTTGCTTAAAAGTGTGCAACGATGATGCCAGGTGATTCTTCCAGCGGAAGGAGTTTCAGAGCTGGGGTACCACCACAGCAAGGGTATTCTCCCGGCTAGTTATCTGCCTAATCAGGCACCGTGAAAAGGCTGAAGACTGCAGTTGATGAGAAGGTATGATGAAGTCGCCATTGCTTGTGATTCATACAGTCATTCCAAAATTGGCTCTGGATAAACATGTTTGGCAGGTTTGGGTAGTACTTAAAAATGCAGGATTAAAAACATCCAGGATTTTATATGCTCCAAAGACTTGAGCGGGTGGATTTTTTTCAATCTTTCTGGGCTGGATCCATCCAACTTTATTTATTTATTTGCTGAGCCTCTGTCTCCCCATGCCCCACCTGCCTACAGCCCCCGTGCCAAATGGCTTTTGTCCACGCTGGCCCCATGATTCCATGCACAACCTTTCTAGTGGTCAGTGGGAACTGTACCCTTCCCTTTTCACCAGGGGAAAGGCTAGTTAGACCCAACCCTGGTTTTTATTTTGCCTCTCAATGGTCTGTGCGTCCTAGACATGCTCAGTCCTCATCAGGCCATTTTGGGATTTCCTCCACCCCCCCACCTGTCAGTTAATTTACATTTATTATTATTTTTTTGCTTACCAAGGAGTCCCTGGAATATGTAGAATTCCCAAGCCCAGCCACTACTATTAGGTGTGAAGTAAAGGAAATCCTAGGCATGAGAGAGGTCCTGTGTTGGAAGCAGACTGTCCTTGCATTTGAAAAGTTTTTGATTCCCATATTGGCCCCTATACACAGTTGTATGTAGCATCCACCCATAGAGTGCTGGTACACAGCTGCCACATGTTCATAATACAACAGGTTTTTAAAAAACCTAATGTCACAGAAGTTGGGCATGAGCGAGTTTATGCTGGAATATTCTCCTGTGGCTGTTGATAGTGCATTTTCGAAGTCATCTGAAGGAAAATCCCAAATCTGAATTTTTACCGTCCCATAGTACAATTAGGAAAGACACACACGCCCACACATGGGCAAACCCCTCCCCCTTGAGAGTTCTCTCTTTAGAGAGCAAAGGTTATACAACTGAGAAAGTAAAAGCTCAAGGAGACAGAAGCCCTAATAAAGTTGTGGTAATAGAAAAAGAAAACATTTGTCTTAAAAAGCACATTTGTTTCCATGACAAGGAAGAAAAGATCAATAGCAACTTGGTTGCGGGATGGGAAATCCCAGAAAACAAAATTAAATTACTATGATGGTGCTTTTGAGTTGGTAGGGTTTTTAAGCAAATTATTTTAGCTGTTTGAGCAGGGGAAGGAATGGTAGTGTACTCTAGCAACACAAATCTGACTTGGAACAGTCAATAACTGTAAATACACTAACTTGAGCATTATTCAAGAGGGCTTTTTTACACAGGTGATAGGGTTGTACTGCAACAAAAAAGGTCCAGTAAAGGGTTAAGGACAGGGCTTTATGTTACTGTGTATAGCTCATACTGTATGTTGCTCTATGTAGGATCCTACAATATAAATTTTGCATCATTTTAACATGTCATGTCAATACTTATGTTTTGTTTTCAGATTTCTGGTTGGTTCCAGATTTCTACCATCCAAATCCTCCTGCATTGTCTACTGGCTGTCTCATCCTGTTGATTGCATTGACTCGCTCTGCGCAATCCGCCTTGAGTCCCAGGGAGAAAGGCAGACTATAAATAACATTTGGTGTAGTGGTTAAATGCACGGACTCTAATCTGGGAGAACTGGGTTTGATTCCCCACTCCTCTGCTTGCACCTGCTGGATGACCTTGGGCAAGCCAGAGTTCTGACAAGAGCTGTACTTGAAAAAGAGCAGTTCTCTCAAGAGCTTCCCCTGCCCCACCTACTTCACAGAGTGTCTGTTGTGGGGAGAAGAAAGGAAAGGAGTTTGTAAGCCGCTCTGAGACCCCTTTGGGTAGTGAAAGGCAGGGTATAAATCCAATCTCCTCCTCTTCTTCTGAATAATATACATATAGCTGTGTGTCGTTCTGCCATGACAGTTTTGAGGACTCGGTTCAGAGGAACTCAGTAGCATTTCACAGGTCAGGTGAGTGGATATCAAAACAGGCATCAAAAATAAATGCAAGTACTTGAGTAAGGAGAGACTGGAAGCAAGAGGGAGTTCAGTATTAACCAGTATCTCAGAGTGGATTTCTTGCTCTACCTGAACCGCTTAAGAGAGCAGGGAAATACTGTTTTGATCTGCCCCCCTAAGACTACAAAAGGGACTGCAGAAATACACCATCAGCTAGCTAATCTTTACCCTCATGCAAGCTGTTAAAATGGTAGCAGGAACACAGCAAGACTGAAAATTAAAGCACATGGAACAAATCTGAGCACTACAACAGTTTGGTGTAGTGGTTAGGAGCACGGACTCTAATCTGGGAGAACCGGGTTTGATTTCCCACTTCTTCATGTTCAGCTGCTGGTGTGACTTTGGGTCAGTCACAAGTTCCCTCAGAGCTGAACAGGGTGTCTGTTGTGGGGAGAGGAAGGGAAAGGAGATTGTAAACCACTCTAAGAGAGCCAGTTTGGTGTAGTGGTTAAGTGTGTGGACTCTTATCTGGGAGAACCGGGTTTGATTCCCCACTCCTCCACTTGCACCTGCTGATGTGACCTTGGGTCAGTCACAAGCTCTGGCACAGCTGTTCTCTCAAGGACAGTTTCTGTCAGAAGTTCTCTCAGCCCTACCTACCTCACAGGGTGTCTGTTGTGGGGAGGGGAAGGGAAAGGAGTTTGTCAGCCGCTCTGAGACGCCTTTGGGCAGTGAAGGGCGGGGTATAAATAAAAATAAATCCAAACTCTTCCTCTTCTTTTTCTGGTAGTGAAGGGCGGGGTATGAATCCAATCTCTTCTTCTGCAAGTGGCTTGGGATTCAGCTACCACTTGTACCACAGATCCAAACTGTTCCTAGAACAGGCCTGAACCTTCCAGACATTAATCCTTGGGCAAGTGGCTGGAGTGTCGGGGGTTCCGGAGTCACTGACCTGTCTGTCCTGTCCAGCCAGCACTGTGGGGCAGCAGAATCCACTGAGCTATTTCAGGAGAGGGCATTCTCACTAGGGTGGCACCACACAGATGGCTTCAGTTGGTGGATGGTGGATAAATTATTGGGGACTGTGGCCTGTACTTCTGTATATAGTTTGCTGTGCATTGGATTCTATTGTATAACTTTGCATCATTTAGTGGCATGCTTTGCTTCAGCTCTGCTTTTTAGGCTTCTGGTTAGTTATACTACTCAAATCCCATTTCGTTGTGTATTGAATGTCCCATCTTGTTGGCTGTATTGACTCACTCGATGCCCCATGAGTCCCACTGAGAAAGGCGGACTATAAATGGTGGAAATAAAGAATCGTTTGCAGAAACCAGGCTATGCAAGAACTTTTCTGTGTTGTGCTACTTTTCTTGCAGTGGATTTTGCATCCTCGCTCTTCTCTATGCAAAGCCCAGATCGAACTTTCTCCGCTGGGTAAATTTGACTTCATTTACCATCAATTCCCTTTAAGCACTGCGAGGAAATCGATCGCATAAATCTTTCACCCTTTAAGCAGAGAGTTTGACTTGTTGATTAAAGCTGTCTGAACAGATCTGCTACACTACTTGCCTGAGGGCACTGCCACCTCTAGGGCAGCTCTAGTCTTACTCTTACCATATGTACGATGCCAGCTGATCAGCCAAAGTGTTAACCTGCATTTTATGGATGTGTCTTTGTATGGAGACGATGGTCTCCCTGGGCAGCAAGTGGATTCATGTAGCCTCTGATACAAAAAGAAAGGTTCATCTCCTACCCACTATTTCCAGGCCCTTACAGATAAGGTTGAGCAGGTAGAATTAACAGGCTGAGGCTTCTGGAAGGGACAGGAGCCACATGCAGGGAAGCAGGAATGACCAGTTATTTCTCTCTCTTCCTCGCTCACTTGGGCAACCAGTTTCCCCAAAGAATTGGGAGGGCAAAGGAAGAAAGAAAATCAGCTGCTAAAAAGAAAAAGGGAACAGATGGAGCAAGACAGGCAGCTTCAAAAATTTTCACCAGGCTGAGAATGCTGGACCTGCTCACACACAGCAAACCAAACGTAACATCTAGAGAGGCTCTTAGGGGCTAGAAATGTCATGGCTTTCCTCCCTGTTATTTCAGTTATACGGTCCGCCTGTAACAACTATCCTGGATCTATTTACAAGCAACCAAAATTGTCTTTCCCCTGAGCAGGGGGAAGCCAGTCATACAAAACAATCTTTATTTACAGACACCAAGTGAACATAAATGGTGATGGGGGAGAGAAGGGCGAGTAGTGGCAAGCGGCGGGCCGGTTAGGAGGACCTCAAAGCTGCTCGACACACGGTTTGGCCAAGGGGAACCGTCACGCAGCCGACAGCTGAGATGACGCCCGACGGGAGGGAAAGGTCAGCCGCCATCCATCCAGAGTCACTCTAGATCGTTGAGTAGTTGCAGTTCAAAGATCTGTAAGTGTTCCTTCAGCCGCCGATGGGTGTCGGCCCCGTGAGGCCGTCGTTCACGCTGCAGCTCGCAGATGCGCAGGCGGAGTCGCTGCTCTCGGCGCCGGCAGGCCTGCAGCTGCCGCTGGGCTTTGCCCAAAGCATCGAGGGCCGCCTCGGCTCGCCGCTTCCACAGCAAGGCGTTGCCCACCTGGTAGCTGTGCTCGTTCTGGATGTAGGCCCCGGCTGGGGGAGGGAGGCGTAGCATGTAGAGGGAGAGGGAAACGGGGTGGGAGGGATCCCCCACTGGCTCTGGGAGGGCCGGAGAGGGAGAGGCTTCCTCCTGGCCTGTGGCAACTGGCGACTGGTCCGGGGGAATGTCTGAGAGGGGGGCCAGGCTTTCAGGCTCTGGCCCGGGAAGGACGGGCTGGCTTCGGGGCTCCCCGCTGGTGGGAGCGGCCACGGGGCTCGGGAGTTCTTGCACGGGGAAGCATGAGATGTCCATGGGCGACAGGGTCGACTCCTCCTCTGGGCAAGGGCTGCAGCTGTAGGGAAGGGAACAGAACCAGGGTCAGGTGATGGTGGGGGGGTGATCTGCTCCACACTAAAAAAGCAACAAGTATGGACCAAGAACAAAAGCAAGAAAAACAATGCTGATGCCAAAAGCTGCATGCTTTCTCCGCGTGGACCAGTGGAGGCAGCACTGGACAGGGATACCGGGAGCTCAGGAAGCTCTTTGGGTGACCTTGGGCAAATTGAGTTTTCATTGCCTTACAAGGCTCTCCAAGGATGAAATGCAATATACGGCAACTTATACTGCATGTACTGCAACCTACTCTGCACCTATGGAATTCATCTGCAGATCTAATTTAGCCTCACTGCCACCCCTCCAGCATTACAGTCCCATTTCTGTGTATTAAACAATATGCACCATGTCAGCCATTTCCCTCCCTTTCTTGCTCTGCCCCTCGGCCCAAGCTCCATCACGTTCCCCCAGGATGCTTCCCCACAAACAGACCTCTGTCCCGAGCCTATTTTCATGCGTGGTGGAGAAGCTATAAAGACAGGAAATAGGGCAATGGAAGATAAGGGCACAAAGGCAACAGCTCACCTCTGCTTCTGCTGGCGCCTTGCAAGTCTGGAGTTGCCTAGCTTTGATTTCCGCCGCGGCTTGGCATGAAGCTCAAATATAGTGGGGACAGCGCCTTCCTTGAGCCGGTGGTAACCACTAGGAAGGAAGCAGCAAGATACAGAGGCTGTTGCTACTAGCCGGCATTATTTTCAACTGTGGACTATGGTACAGGAGGGTGAGATTTTGTGGGACCCTGGGATGAGCTGGTTGCACGCCTACAGCTGACCAGTTGCATTCTGCTTTAACCGAGGAGAGACTGGTGGGCTTCTTCAGCTGTGTGGCCCGGGCTCTAAAACTCTGACCTTGGGACTCCTGTCTTACCCCTTCCCTCCTGGCCCTCCAGATATCTCTTACAACAGCTCTGCTTCTGAAAGTGCTTGATGGCCACTGATCACAACCTATCCCCTGCTATTTCTTCTCCTACTGGGTTTTTAAATGACTACTTGCTTTTATTGCTGGTTAACAGTTGCTTCTTTTCAGTCCTTATGTCCCACCCGAACAAATGACCAATCACAAACCGCAGTTGTCATGCTCCTACTAATTGCCTGTGCAATTAGTAGAAGAAATAACTGGTCTTTTATATTATTTTGCGTTTAATTGTGAATGCTATTTCAATAAAACGATGGGGTAGAAATGTCCTAAATCAGTCCTCTTTGCCCAAATCTCTACACCTCTGTGCATTCTGGGTCCAAAGTAAATAGTCCTGAGACTGCAGCCTGTGTTGCTTCGTTGATCCTCATTCTCTCCCACAAAAGACCACGGCAATAACTCCATTATACAGCAAGCACACAAACACACCTCTCTGGGCCTTTGGTTGAGGCAGCAGGCATCTACCAGCTGGCTTCCCTAAGGCTGGTGCGTGAGACCATTATGGCTTGTTGCTGGCCCACTCATTTCCCGGCTGTAAGAACTGAAACGGAATATACTGCACTGCCCACTTTGAATGTTTTAAATTGGTTTTATTGTGTTGATTTAATATTGCTATTTATTATTTGACTTAATTATTTTAAGACAGTATTGAATGTATTGTTGTGAGCCCACCCTGAGCCCACTTGCGGAGAGGGCGGGATATAAATTGAAATGATAAAGAAATACATCCTCAAGCTTGGTAGAAACCTGGCCCGTCAAGGCGGCACCAAGTCTGCTCTCACTGGGACCACAGTGTGACACAAACCCTCTTGGCTTCCAATTTAGATTAATCAATATCAACTTTTTCAGCATATATGCTGGTATCTACCCTACAAAGACACAATATCACCAAGTTGACACGCATCATCCTTATGTAATCTAAACAGACTGAAGGTTCTTCCTGGCCTTCAAAGTTTGGTTTCCTGCCTTCAGACTCAGTTTTATGCTCTCAGCAAGAGCTCTTTCAAAAATCAAAGGCTGCTGTTGGGCCTGATTTCCCAGCAGTTTCCTCACCACTGCCAAGCTGTGACTGTAGATAACCACTTTTTTTTTTCTTAAACCAGGCCCCATCAGACACCAATTACCTACCTGGTGCCCACCAGTTCAAAGCAAGTCTTCTCAAAGTGCTTGGAGCAAAAGTAAACATACTTGGAGGCAGGATCCCAGAGACCCTGGCCGCTCATGTCCTTCCGGCGACAGTTCTCCAGCCACATGGCTCGCCGGGGGTTGTCCTTTGGCAGTCTGCAAGAACACACATGACAGAAACCGCAATTAGTCTAGCAAGGATACAGTGCAACAGGCAAGATGACGGACGCCCTCAGCCTCAAGAAAATTTGCCTGAAAACTCAGCCCAGAAGCTTTCCTGTACCTACGAGTAGACTAGTGATGAATTCAGTTCTGTCCAACCCCCCCAACCTCAGTCCCTCACAGTACCCAATGCTCTGTCCTCCACTGAAAAGAGAATCATAGCACTAGCATGGCCCTTTCAAACAAGGGAGATGTTATAGGGCCTGCACTACCTTTTCAAGCCAGCAGTGGAGATTTTGGTGGCCAAGATAGTACCAGAGTAGCAACAGAAGGAGAGTGAATGAAGATGCAGGCAAGAGGTGGAAGGCAATATATCACGTTTGTTTGAAAAGCTCATGCCCAGAAGCCTGCTGTGTCATGCCTGCAGAATTCCTACCTTTTTAAAAAATATTTGCAGCTACTTTGCTTAATTTTTTTTTCTATGTTCCACAGTTGGGTTTTCAGCTAACAGTAATTTTGGGAGGCAGGGTTTAGGGAGGTAACAGTCAAAGATGGGGAAAAGCATAGAAATCAGGAAGCTAGGGGCATGAATATGGAGCCATGCACTATGCTCGACAGCTATTGGGAGTCCAAGAGGTGTATGAAAGAGTGATGGCTGCTAGCAACCAAAAACTGACTCCAAATGACCAACTAGAGGACAGCGGGCTGGCTCTTCCATGCCTTTGGCATACCAAAATGATTAATAGGTATGAGGGGGTAGACTAATGCGATTTTTTGTGGGCCAGTAACTTCCACGGTGCTAACTGGAAGCATGTGTTAGCAGAACCCAGGTCCTGTTAGAGGGGAAAGAAGTAGTAGGGGATGTGCTGAAGAGGTTCTACCTTAGAGTAAAAAGTTAGCAGTTTCCAGGAATTGTCTCTAGGGAATAAAGGTTGAATTTCTAACTGGACAAGCAAGAATTCACAACAGGAATCTTTCTCTCTAAATAATGCATTTTTACCCTGCCTGGCCTCCAAAGAACTCAGGATTGCACATACTGTTCCGTGCACTCCATTTCATCTTCACAACAGCCCTGTTAAGCGGATTAAGCTGAGACACCATGACCCACCTAAGGCCACCCAGCAAATTTCATGGCACGGTGGGGACTCAAACCTGGTTCTTCCAGATTCCAGGCTGACACTCTGACCACTAGGCAATACTGGCTCTCAGCCTCCTGTTGGCCTCCTCTTTGCTCTACAGATCTGTCTGACCATCAGATCACATAAAAGTGAGGACAGAGATGTGGAATAATGTGGACAATTTAAGATGTGGTGCTCTCTGTGGAGTAGTCCCGCCCAACAGCTCAATTCAAAGACTTCTGCTAATCAGAATTCTGAATTGGGAAGTGCAGGATGCTGCTAACACTCACCGATGGAAGGAAATGCCACGGTTGCGGGTCTCGGGAGTATCACGGGTGCAGCAGCCGGTGGCAGAGCAGTGACGGGGCATCTGCAAGAGAAAGCAGGGCACTTATAATGGGCTCTATCCCAAGGGTTCAGGTGAAGTTACAGAAGCAGTTATCACTTGGCCTGAAGAAACAGCACAAGGCAGTTATGTGGAAGTGCCAGATAGCTTCCAAATTCTGCACTGCTAACATAGATTCTGTGACCTGATAAGCTAAATTCTGCAATTTGCATATGTAAACCTCCAGCCGACCTAATTATAAATTTGTTTGGAGACAGAGTAAACTACTACAAAGGGTTGCGGAGTTCTACCCCAAGACTAACAGAAACATATTTTCAATTGCGTATTTACCTTCCCCTTCCTCCCCACTGCCCCCCTACAATTCTGTGAACAGGGTAGACCAAGAGATGGCCACTGGCCCAAAGCCACTCATTGAGTTTCACGTAAGGCATCTGAACTTGGATCTTACTTTCCCCCCATAGCCAACACGCTGACCACAGACCCACACCAACTTTCTTACCCACCATCCCTCTGGCTCCTGAGATTTCACTAGAAGAAGAAGAGATTGGATTTATACCCCACCATTCACTTGGAGTCTCAGAGTGGCTTACAATCTCCTTTCACTTCCCCTCCCCACAACAGACACTCTGTGAGGTAGGTGGGGCTGAGAGAGCTCTTTCCAGAATTATCCTTGAGAGAACGGCTTTGACAGAACTATGGCTTGCCCAAGGTCATCCAGCAGCTACAAGTGGAGGAATGGGGAATCAAATCCGGTTCTCCCAGATTAGAGTCCACACACTTAACCACTACACCAAACTAGGCAATGCCTGTGCAATTTCAAGTCCTTCTGAGAAATCAACTTTGGCAGGTGGATTAATTCTGTACCAAGCAGCACACAATGAGAGTTTTCTGCAGTTCCACAGAACATAAACAGCCTCGCTTAGGCAACTCGGCTTCTCTTGGTGAACAGTAAATGAAGCGGTAAAGCTTGAATCTGTTAAACATCTTTATGCTGTATGCTAATTTACTGCTCACCCTCTATGTATATGTATGGACTGATAACTTCCATTTACCAGCTTATACCTTGAATAAAGCTTATGCCAGTTTGGTGCGGTGATTAAGTGCGCGGACTTTAATCTGGAGAACGGGGTTTGATTCAACCACTCCTCCACTTGCAGCTGCTGGATGACCTTGGGCAAGCCATAGTTCTGGCACAGCTGTTCTTTAAAAAGAGCGGTTTCTGTCAGAGCTCTCTCAGCCCCACCTACCTCACAGGGTGTCTGTTGTGGGGAGGGGAAGGGAAAGGAGTTTGTAAGCCGCTCTGAGACTCCCTTGGGTAGTGAAGGGCGGGGTATAAATCCAATCTCTTTTCTTCTACCTCAAATGAAACTTTATTGGTCTTAAAGGTGCCACCGAACTCAAGCTTTCTTCTGCTGCTTCAGACCAGCACAGCTACCCCACCTGAATCTACCGTGGGACTATGACCTTGCTTTATTTCTTTACTTCATTTATACCCCACCTTCCTCCCCAGTGGCAACCCAAAACAGCTTACCTTGTTCTCCTTGCCTCCATTTTATCCTCACAACAATAACCCTGTGAAGTATGTTAGGTGGAGAGTGTGTGACAGGCCCAAGGTCACCCAGCAAGCTTCCACAGCATGAGCAGATCTCCCAAATCCTGGTCTGACACTCTAATCCAGGGGTGTCAAACATAAGGCCTGGAAGCCGGAACCAGCCCATCCAGGGCACTTATGGGGCCTGCAAGCAACTAGTGCAAGGGAGAGAACAGGAGACTGCTCAGGGGGAGTGGGCGGAGCCACTCTGTTTGTGGCTTCAGCATGACAGAACAACTTCATCTGCAGCAGTCAAGCAGCATGTGAGTGTCTGCCCAGGGCTGTGCTTCTGGCTCTCCAGTCCACCCATGTGGGTTTTCCTGTGCACCCCCCTCCCAGCCCATGAGGTCTTGCAGTGAGGATACACCAACTCAGAGCTTACCAGCTGTTCTCCTTTATACAGTTTATTTCTCCAGTACCCAGTGACATTTATGTCAGATCTGGTCCTCCTGACAAATGAGTTCAACACCTCCACTCCACTGCACTGGCTTCCAAGTTTGAACCTCTACCTGCTGAGGTCACTGAGTGACCCAGGGCCACTGTCTCTCAGCCCAACCGACCTCACAGGATAAAATGGAAAAGGAAAAGACCCACGTGTGCTGCACTGGCCTAATTGGAGGAAAGTCCGATTTATTTATTTATTTGTAAAGGCACTAAATACAAACAACTGACATGCACAAGCTCCTCGGTCTAACCTTGGGCTTCTCAAAGACTCCCAAGTAGCAGGTGGCATGCGAGATCTCTACCCGAGAGCCCCTGGAGAACCACTGCCAGGCAGAGTAGACCATCTCGAGTTAAACGAGACAAACGGCTACTTGACACACATGCATAAACCCAGAGGGTCAACCCTGGTCGGGAGCAGATCATGGGCAAGGAGTTTCTCCTGCCCGAGAGGCTGCGACCGGCCGGGGCTCCACGGGAAGCTGGATGCACCAATAACCTGGCCGGACACAGAAGCAGTTTTCCAAGGCTCGGACCAGAGTTCCAAACAGCCCAGGAAGGGGGGCTGCCCAGCGCGCGAGGTGGGCGGAGCTACAAAAACGGCAACCCCTCTCCGGCCTCCCCTCCTCCCCGCGGGAAGGGGCAGAAACCGGCTCGAGGACTGAGGGGGCTCCGCGCCGGATGGGAAGCGGCTCAGGGAAGCCCACAGATGCTCACCTCCCCACTCCCATCGCTCAGAGAGCCCCCGCCGACGCGGCTTCCGAGGCTGCCTAGGAAAAGGAAGTCGACTGCTCGTCTCGCGAGACGAACGGACGCGAGCGAAGTTTCCCACTCTCGCGAGACCGACAGCCTGACCAATCCCCGTCCCACAGATTTGGTGATTACTGATTGGCTTTCGAACAAGGGAACCTTTACCTATTTAAACGTTTTTATTTATTAATTCTTCTTCTTGATAGTTTCTTTCTACAACCTGAAATCATTGGGCACTGAGATTTTTTTGTAAAGAGATTAACATGACGCACTCTCCCGACACCTGATCTGAAACCGAACAGCTGCCTCCGCTCTTCTAACTTCCTATGCAAAGGATAGAGGGGTTTGACCATAGAGACTCAAAGCTTAGAGCGACGCCACTCCCGCTTCCCTGTAATGGTTCATTTGTTGTTGTTCAGTCGCACAGTCGAGTCAGACTCTTCGCGGCCCCATGGACCGCATCTCGCCAGGTCGCCGTCCTCCGGAGTAGAGGCTTTCAATTTAAGACCGGAAGTTTAGGCTGCTTGTCATGTACACTGTGCTTCCCCTGCCGCTATGACTCAGGTCTTCCTTCCCTCTTGTCCTCTTTTACCCCTTTAATGTAAACTAGAAGCAGCCAATGGCCATTCTTCCGGTTGCGTGCGCGCGGCCCTCGGCCAATCACGAGCTTTGTCGAAGGGCGATCATTGGAAAGCGAGCGCGAGACTGGCAGTGCACAAAATTAGAGAAATGGCTGTTAGTGTTAGATGAGTTCCTTCCTTCTCAGGCCAGGACTTTGTTAGAGCCGTGGCTGAACTTGTTGCAAGGGCCGTTGCCATTAAACAATAAATAAAAGCGTCTGTCAGCCTATAAAAGTATAAATAAACGTAAATTTCCTTCACCCTAGAAAATGCCGACTGTTCCTATTTAACATAGAGAATTTAATTCTTGTGTTACCCACTCCAGGTAATTACTATCCTTATTTTGTCCTTTTGGGATTATTGTTTTTGTTTCCATCAAGTTATGGCCGATTTATGGTGACTCTTTAGGCAAGTAGATGTTCAGAGGTGGTTTGCCATTGCCTGCCTCTTTGTAGGGACCCTGGGCTTCCTTGGGGGTCTCCCATCCAAGTACTAACCAGGGCCGACCCTGCTTAGCTTCCAAAGTTGAGATTGAACTAGTCTGGGCTATCCAGGTCAGGGCCCTTTTAAGGTGCCTTAGTAAAATTCTGTGATTGCCCCTTTTCCAGGTTCAGCCCTTCTCTAAACAAATATGCATGAGCATGAAGTTGCTTTGTGGCACACAAGCTGACCATTTCACACAGTTCCAAGTTTCATTTTGAACTGTGAATAACACATTTTTCTAGATACCATGTGGTTAACAATCCCAATCCTTTGCCCACCAGCACCTGAGGATCTGATAGGAGGAAATGTGTGTTTGTGTGGGAGGGGGGAGAATGGAGCAAGTGCTGGTAACCGTACTGAACAGAAGAACTCAAGGGGAGCCCTGCTGCCTCTGATCAGTGCTTCATCTAGTTCAGTATCCTGTCTCACAAAGTGGCCAAGCAGTTCCTCTGGAGGTCTAACAGCAGGGCATAGAGCAAGGGTGGCCAAACTAGCTTAATGTAAGAGCCACATAGAATAAATGTCAGATGTTTGAGAGCCGCAAGACATTAACAAATATTATGCATTTTTACTGGGAAATACGCAAAAATGCTTTTTATTAACATTAAATTAGACTGACAAAAACAATACCAAAAGCGGTAAAAGCAGTTATTGATAATGATATTTATTTGTGCAATTATATTTGTTTGCTAATGATGTTTCGCTTCCCCAGCCGCCCTGCCGGGAGCCACACAATATGTGTGAAAGAGCCGCATGTGGCTCCTGAGCCACAGTTTGGCCACCCCTGGCATAGAGGCTGAGACCTTCCATTGATGTAGCTTCCTGGCACAGAAGTTTGCTATCTCTGAACGTGGAGGTTCCTTTTAGTTACCATGGCTAGTAGCCACTGATAGAGCTATCCTCCAGGATTCTGTCTAATCCCTTTTTAAAGTTGTCTATGCCTGTGGCCATCACTAGGGATGTGCATTCAGATATATGGGATCTGGGATTTTCCAGGATACTGGGAAATGGGCCACAAAAAACTGGGAAATCCTGGAAGTATTCAGAAGTGACTGGTAATATTGGGAGTCCACATTTTAAGAGTCCAAGGACAGTTTTTTCTTGAATTTTGCTGTGTGTCTTTGTCAGTGTTTTCTTTCCAGAGCTTGGTTTCAGCTTGTGAGATTGATTTGACAGAGTCTGTGCTCTGAAATTAGTTCTGTGGTTTCTGCAATATTGTGTTCTTTGTGTGAGTTGGTTTGTGATTTGTGGTGGAATCTCTATTTTGGCCATTGCCTTAGATTTTTGCATTCTACATTAGGGTGGATTCTCTGAATTTACCTTTGTTGGTCTTGCAGCAGTTTCTATTTAGATTGGAACTCTCTGCCATTCCCTGATTTGGATAGCACTCAGTGACAGAAGAGATCACAGCAGAATGTAATGAAGGGCCATGTTTTACTGTGTCCTGGGCAATGCTCCCTCTAAGCTGTGGACACTTATGAGCAAAAATTCCACTTTGTTAGCTGCTGACATTAAAGCTGTGAGTGAGCGATTTGGCTACTGCATAGTTTGCTCTGAAGCCATCCTTCCTGAGCTAAGACAAAAATGTGTGAGCTGGAGGCTAAAAAACTGAGCGAGCTAGCTCGCACTAACTCAGCTTAGAGGGAACACAGGTCCTGGGCTATGTGGGTTTCTTGGCTCTTATCAGCTTTGTGGTGGCTTTCCTAGCCAGAAAATTGCCCAAGTTTCAATGAGGCCAAGTTCATCACCTTCAGCATGCTGGTATTCTGCAGTATTTGGATATCCTTTGTTCCTGCCCAAGCACAAAAGGAAAATAGGTGGTAACTGTGCTGATCTTCTCCATCTTGGGCTCCATTGCTGGATTACTCAGTTTAGTCTTGTTGGAAGAGAAGGACTTAGTGCTGTCCTTTTGCCTCAGCCTCCGGGGGCGGGAGGGGGGCGGTTACAAGAGAGTCAGATAGGCAGGCAAACTGTGGGACATCCTTCCTGTTTACCCTTCTGCTTCTGTCCCTTTGATGTGTAGACTGATACATTCTTAGAGATCAATTTCCTCTCTTCTGACCCAGGCCCATAGCTAGGATTTTTTTAAAGTTGGGGGCATTTAAATTTCTTAGGGTACACTGACTAATTGAATTAAAGGACTATCCGGCTCCTTACCTGCACCTGCCAGTGCTTGGGGGCCCTGGGCTGGATGGGAAGTTGTGGGGCCTTACCAATAAGTCAGGGGGCCTAGCCCCAAGATGCCCCACAGTAGCTACGGGCCTGTTCTGATCTCACACTTCCTCTCACTCACACACACAAAGAAGGAGCACATTTCTCTCCATCTTTGAACAATGTATGCACGCTTCCCTGCATCCATACCCATTACCTAGGCAGTTAGAATAGATTCTGTCTCTCTCATCTATACTGTCTAGAATGGAGTTCCATATAATAAAGAACTCTTATTTATTTTTAAATCCAACTACTGGCTCTGTGTAACTTTGTAAGTCTGCTTGCACACTCAACTCAGTACCTAAGCTTTGCAGCATGGAAAGCCTGGTGCACATTGACAGAGATGTCTGGTTGTACAAAACTAGAAAATCCAACAAGTCTTTCTCCCCAAATGCTACATTATTGTCATGTGATCTGACCTGAATATTAGGCAGCTGTTAATCAGAAACACTAAAGAACAAAGATAACACTACAGGAGTGTTTAACCTTTTCTGTGTTTTCCTGGTGCCCCTCCAATGAAGTCAGAAATAATAGTTGAAAACAGATACATACAAGTATATTCACCTTCTCTCATAAACTACCCTAGGGGTGGGCTAAATCTATCAGGCACAAATTATGCATATTTCATTAATTTTCATTGCAGTCTATAATCTAGGTATTACCTTTTTGTGTTTTTTTTTAAAAAGCTGAATAATAACTCTATTGAGAGTTCGATTACTGGCTTACTGAAGGGTGAGAATGTTGCATCAGAATAAAATTTGAGTCCAGTGGCACCTTTAAAACCAACAAAGTTTAATTCTGGGTATTAGCTGTTGTGTGCACGCACACTTCTTCAGATACATAGAAACAAATTTCCTCAAGCCTTACATATAAGTAGAGAGAGGGTGGGGTTTGGTTGCCAGGGGAGGCTAGTTAGAGTCAAGCTACATATGTAACTGGGTGATAAGTATAGCTGAGATTAGATTAGCACACTTGTTAAGACCTGTGAATGGCAGCAAATTAGCATACAAATCCGAGAGTTAACAAACAGATGTGAGAACTAAGTGTAGGTCCAGTCACACCTCTAAGACCAACAGTTGAAGAAATAGTATTTTGGATTCAGATGCTTTTGTATGAATCTTTTGGGTGCAGTTGGGTTGCTGAATCCATTTTAGACTGGTGGTAGGCCAAACTTCAGATCAGAGTCGGCTTTGGCCACCCCAGCTGAAGACCTATGTCAGAATGGAAAGTTTGCAGCCCGGTTGATGTAACCTTTTGGTAACCTTTTCAGTAATCATAGCATCCTTCAGTAACACCTTTCAGAAAGAGGGCTTCAAAGGCGTGCTCCCCCCCTCTCAAGTCATGGCTGAGTTATGGCGATCCGATGGGGTTTTCAAGGCAAGAGACCCTGATATTCCTTGCTTGCAAAGGCCGTATTCCTTCTGGAAGAGAGGCTGTAGAAAGGAGATTCTGGGGATTTTTGTTCCTCCCCATCTGAATTATCTTGATCTGCAAGGATCAGTGTCATCACCTCAGACCTTTAAACATTGATATGAATCCTCAGTGTGACCTCATCTATAGTTCTGCATCATCCGTGTGCCAGCAGACACTAGTAGGGTAAATTTTATATTAGACTTATTATAAAGGTTTTTTTAGATTCTTTAGGTATTTTAGATTATTGTGCAGGAAGAAATAACTTACAAATAGGGCACCCAAGCGATAATATTTCTCTCTCCTGCTGCCGCCTCTCTTCTCGCTCTGCCCTCTCCCCAACTCTCCCAGTTGCATTCCCTTCCCACAACTGTCCACTATCTGGGGCTACTCCACATGAAAGTAGCTGGATGCCCTGTCCTGATTCAGGGTTTGCCAGGAGCCAGTGCTAGAAGGACATGATGGGTAGGTAAAAAAACCCAGCTGCCTCGACTCTTCAGGTAGCCACTGAGAGGATGTGTGTTGAGGCCCTGGTGGGGAAGCCTCTGAGAATGGCATTCATGGAGTCAAGATATAGTTCAACGATGGGCTGTTTGGTGTAGTGGTTAAGTGTGCTGACTCTAATCTTGTATTGGTTGAGGGCCAAAAGAGATTCACACATATTAGAAACTTGTAATCACTATTTTAAATAACTGTGTTAAGATAAAGAGTAGAGAGAATGAACTAACAGTTTTTATTTATTTTATTTTTGTATTTTATTTATTTTAAGAAGATATTTTGAGTATCAATACTTTTGTATGGTGTTTGAAATGATAAGATAATTAGTTAGCTAATTATTGTGATCCTTACCAAGTGGGACAGCTACATATAGTTAGGAAATGATTTTAAAAAACTAAAAATATGGGAAGCTGGACTGAGTGGGAGCTTCTTCTCAGAAGGGGCTTCTTGCTTGTGACCTGCTTATCTTTGGGGTAAGATACTTGTATGGACTCATGTTATTGCTCTCTTCTAACTATCTATGTAGCGATAATGGAGGGTATTTTCTTTTGTTGATGTGGTCAGTGTTAAGAATGTAATAGATATGCTTCAATAAAAATTAAAATTGAAACAGATTCTCTGACAGCATCACTTTTGTACTAGACCCCCAACCTAAACATTGAGGTGTACCTCTTGCCAGGAATTAAATGATCTGACCCAGAAAAGCTAACTAGACACCTGGGGCTTCTCAAATGCACACCTGTATCTGAATCAGGCCTGACCAGAGTCATCCAGAACAGTACAGATATTTTTTTTTTTGGGGGGGGTGAGAAAAATACATCTTGAACATCAGCAGAATGAATTTCTGTTTTATTAGGAAATACAACATCATCACACACCATTTAAAATCAGATCAAATGAGGAGACCCTGAAGTGAAAAACAGAACTGTGGGTTTTATTTCGTGACTGACTTCAATATTAGATGCCTTTGGGTTATTGCAGGTTTAGTTCTCCAGTTTGATACCTCAGGGTGGTTTTCTCCCATCTTGCTATTTTGTGTTCTCCTGATGAATACAACTCTGAGGTGCTTTTCTATCGGAAACAAAACAGTCACCTAGCAACATAAATGCTTCATTTGGAGAAAGAAAACCAGAATCGAGGGTGCATAAGGAACTCTGAAATCTCTCAGGCATACTGTACGACAGAAGTTGTAAATACAGGTGAGCCATATGCTCCAGTGGTTAGATTGCTGGACTAGTCAGAGAGACTTGAGTTCAAATCCTGGTCACCCATGAAGCTCTCACAGTGGCTTTGGACAAGTCAAAAAGGGCATCACCCAAAGGTTAAGTGACAAACCACAACAAAACAGAATTTTGTCACGCTTCACACCACTTCATCTAGATGATGCCTCATCCTCTCTTTAATTTGAAGGCATAAAATAGGATAATTCCACACAGCTTGCACTGAATCCCGTGAAAGAAGAAGTGGGATTCAAAAGACGATTGAAGCAGGAAACCATCATTATGTTGTCACAACTGACCCTGAATGAACAGCCAAGAGCCCATTCACACAAGCAAGCTTCACAGAGCTTGGTAACGTGACACAGCCATATACTGCTTTCTTGTTACATGAAATACCTGCCCCTTATTTCTTGATAGCCCTCCTTTCAGTGGAGTAACCCTGATAAAGGAAATCATACAGAGGTAGAAAAAGCGAATTTTAAAGAGAGAGGGAGGGAGGAAAGAGGAGGAAAGAGAAAACAAGTTTAGGAGTGAAGGGAAGAGAGAAAAAGAGAAAGAAAAGAAGAAAGAGGAAAGAGAGAAAAGAAAAAGGAGAAAGAGAGAAAGAAAAAAAGAAAAAGAGAAAGGAAAAAAAGAAAACAAAGAGAGAAAAGAGGGGGAAATGTCATTTTCAGGCATCCACTGTGGTTATAGGCAATGTACACTGGCTCTACTACTTTGTGGTGAGTTGGCCACATATAGCACTAGGCACCTACATCGAGGAGCATTTACTGTGGCATGGGGGGGGGAGCCACATCCACTTTATGGTTGCAATTTCAAAGAGGTTTCCTGTGGTCAGCACTCTCCCTGCCCAGTGTTGTGTGCATTAACCCCGAGGGGAAAAGCAGTGAGAAGCATGCAGGTAAGTGGGATTGAGAAACCGACCAGAGGAGAGAGAGGAGAGGAGAGGAGAGGAGGCATGCATGCACAGGCAATCCTGAAATGGGGACTCCAGAAGACCAGATAAAAAGAATGGAAGAAGGAAGGAAGCGCAAGCAAGGCAGCAGGAAAGAGAAGAAAGCAGATTCAAAGAGGGGCCAAATGAGTGAGAGAAGGCAGCAGAGCATGTGAAGGGGGGGGGAGAATAAGCAAGAGAGAAAGCCAATAGCCCAGCCAAACCTGGCCCTTCTTTTAATGAATGGCACCTTACACCAGAACAGGGGGAGGCAAACTTTTGTGGCCTGGGTGCTGGGGAAAGAGTCTGTCTGTGAGGACTTTGATGTCCCAGCAAACCAAATGGGGCAGCAGGTGAAGGCTGGACTTGGCCAGACACACTCAGAGCAAGCCAAGCCCCAGGGGTACTGCCAGCATCTCAGGGGTTCACCTAGAGATCAGCCTGAAGCTGGCAGCCATGGGAGACCGCTTTTGAGGGGCCCTCCCCCAATGTAATGATGTCATCAGTGAGCTCAAAATAATGTCACTACATTGCTGGTGATGCTCTAGCATTTGCCCCAAACTCTAGCTTTAACCATAGAGTCTTGGGCTAGCATGCCTCCAGACATGATGTCACTTCAGGGTTATGCCAGAAGTGACGTAAAGGGAACACGGCATGGCCAATCAACCCCCAGTTTTCTCCAGCATTTCCCCCACTGCCCAGATGAGCAGCAGCAGCGGGAAGGCAGGCAGGGGGCAGGAAGTCTCCTACCACCAAAGTAGGAGATTTGGCAAGCCCGCCCAACTGGGGGATATGTAGGTCTGAAAGGCAATAATGGGCATAAGCCAAGCCTGTTGACTTCTCCTGCACTGCTAGCCTCAGCAGGGCTGAGCTCTGGCCCTGGATGCCATGCAGGATATGCAGGATATGCATGATGCCTCTGCTTTTCACTGCACAGACACTCTACTTGCTCTAAGAAGAAGAGTGCAAATGAAAAGCACAAACCAGCCAGGCATGTCAGAGATGCCATCCCCAAGACTTCCATGCAGGCTCTGTGTAAGAAAAGCATCAAAGCAGGCCATTCAGCTCTACCCTCTCAGACCAGTTTTGTGAAACTACAGAGAGAGACAGAGACAGAGAGAGAGCAGCAACAGCAGAAATCAGTGAGGAGAAGAGGAGGTGGTGAAGGAAGAGAGTGCAAAAGCAGAAGACAGAGGAGGAAGAGAAATGGCATGAGCCAGGTAAAAAAAGGAAAACAGAGGTACACAAAGCAGAGAAAGTGGAGCACAGAAAACAGATGATGCGTGGAGTCAAACCAAGAGCCAGCCAGCCAAGCAAAGGTGTTTGCATAGGTGCCCCTCCGAGATGCATCCCAGCCCCTCTTTGTTTTGAATGTCACATATGAGTGAGGCAATGTGAGGGACAGTTAAGAAATCACCTATGCAATCTAGCCAGTTCATATATTAGTTTCACTTCTGGAAAGACTTAAAGAAGCTGGGGGCCAAGGAAGCACGATACAACACAAGGAAAGGAAGAAGAAAGACGAGGCAAGAAAGAAAAAGCGACTGTGTACAGAGAACATCACTTCGAAGAGTGGTAGCAATGCCCCACTTACAAAGCACTACCAGGAGCGGTCCGCACTGGCAGCTTAAAGTTTGCTACCAACCTTGTACAGGGGGAGATAATTGCCCTTGCTCCCCCCTGGTCTCATAGGAAGTGAGGGTGCACAGATAGTGACCAGTTTGCAAACAGCTGCTGATCCACTCAATTCAGAAGGGAGGGAGAGAGAGAGAATTAGCAAAGAGAGAGAAAGGAAGAGAGAGAGAGAGAATAAGCAAAGGAAGAGAGAAAGAGAAAGGATAAACAAAGACAGAAAGACAGAGGGAAGTTGAAAGGAAAAGAAAGAATAAGTAAAGAGAGAGAGAGGGAGAAAGAAAGAAAGAGTAAATGAAGACAGGAAGGAAAGAAGAGAAAGAAAGAGTAAAGAAAGAGAGACAAACAAAAGGAGAAGAAAAGTAAACAAAAGGAAGAAAAGTAAACAAAGATAGAAAGAAAAGTAAAGGAAGAAGAGAGGGAGATGGAGAGTGAAAGAGAGTGAAAGAGAAAGAATAATCAAAGAAAGAAAGAGAGAAAAAGAATAATCAGAGAAAGAGAGAAAGAGAGAGAGGAAGGCAGGCAAAAGAATAAATCAAGAAAGAAGGAGAGGGAGAAAGAAAGAGAATGAAAGAAAAAGTAAACAAAGGAAGAAAGAGAGAGAAAGAAAAAGGAAACAAAGGAAGGAAGAGAGAAAAATAAAGGCAGAAAGAAAAAGTAAACACAGAAAGATAAAGAAAAAGTAAAGATAGAAAGCATAAACAAAGGAAGAGAGAGACAGAATAAGTAAACAAAAGAAGAAAGAACAAGCGGGTAAAAACAGTTTGCAAACCAGCCACCCACACACACATTTAGGGAACTAAATAACAGAGAGTGCAAATGAGACCCAAGAGACCCAAGGAGAAAGCAACATAATGGAAAGGAAGTGAAAGAAAGTGTGCAAGATCAGGCAGCCAAGGACATGATAAAGAACAGTGAAGGAGGACAGATAAGAGAGGAAGGAAAGCAGGCAAAACAGAAGGAGAGAAGAGCAATAAGGAATCAAGAATAAATAGTGTGAATAAAGGAAAAGAAGACAAGAAAAGAGAAGGAAGATGAGACTCGATCAGGGCCCTGGCAATGATAGGAAAATAGGACCCAAAAATTTTAAATATTGTCTGAAATGGCCCACAGAAGTGGCACTACTTCATACATCACCTTTTAAGCCACATACATGGTAAAAACCACAACCTCAATCCAACACAGCCAAGGGCATTTAATCCCATTGATTTCAGTGCACAGACTATGGAACACTTAATTCTGTTAACTGCAGGCAGCCACTAAGGAATCCTGGTTTGGAGCACCTCACAAGGAGCACATGATTGGCCCATTAAGAAGCCATGCTTTCCTCATCCATTCTCAAGCTGTTGGCATTGGCAGCTCTTTTAGCAGAGAAGAAGAAGAAGAAGAAGAGAGAGGAAGGAGGAGGAGGAGGAGGAGGAGGAGGAGGGGGAGGAGGAGGAGGAGGAGGAGGAGGAGGAGGAGGAGGAGGAGGAGGAGGAGGAGGAGATTGGATTTATACCCTGCCCTTCACTGCCCAAAGGAGTCTCAGAGTGGCTTACAAACTCCTTTCCCTTCCCCTCGCCACAACCGACACCCTGTGAGGTAGGCGGAGCTGAGAGAACTTCTGACAGAAACTGCTCTTTTTCAAGGACGGCTGTGCCAGAGCTTGTGACTGACCAAAGGTCATATCAGCAGGTGCAAGTGGAGGAGTGGGGAATCAAACCTGGTTCTCCCAGATTAGAGTCCGCGCACAACCACTATACCAAACTGGCTTTCAGTGTGGGGGGGAGAGAAATGGGATATGGGGGAGAACAGGGCAGCAGAACAAAGAGAGGGGGGCAAGCAAGCAAAAGCAACAGAGCAACAGAACACAAAGTAGGCAAGGAAATAAAGGCAGAGACTGAAAGCTCAAAACTAATGGGAAAGGCAGGCAGAGAGAAAGGAAGAGAGTCAGTAGAGATGGTAACTCAGGCCCAATCTGCATCTAGCATTCGCTCCACATTTTCTCAACTGGGAGGAAAAGTTGCAGCTCAAGACCACATTCAGATACCCCGGGACCTATGCCGTACTGAGTGCAAAGTAACTTCTGAACAGCCATAAATCTATGCAGAAGGTACCATAAAACCCGATGATCAAAGAAAGCAAAATTGGCATGCAATGCAGAGGGTACCCTAAAAATCCAATGATCAAAGAAAGTGAAAGCAGCGTGCAATGCAGAGGGGACTTTCTGTTCCAAGGTGGGTTTCGTAAAACAATGGAGGGGAAAGCCAATGCAGAATCGCCCTCCGTCAAGGCAACCACAGAACTGGGAGAGAAGAGCTACAGACAGGTGGGAAAAGCAGGGACGGCATCAAGGGTTGGGCACCTCCTGAAGCCCACAGACCAGCATAAGGCCCACCCGTGACAGGAGACGCTGGGTCAGTCTCCCATTTCCCAAGGGGCGAAGCGCCAGGCAGCAGCAGCAGCAGCGGAAGAAGAGCACAAGAGGCCCACACCCCGCTGCCTCCACCAGGCTCTCCGCCCTCCGCAAAATGGGGAGACTGCCCCGGATGCTCCTGGAACATCACTAGGCCCCGGGGACAATCTCCCCACTTTCTGATGGGAGGCGTGCTGGAAGAAAAAGCAAATCCCTGGCTTCTTTCTAGCCCTGTGGGACCAGGGACTAAAGAAGCTGCACCGTCAGCATGGCTGTGATGGGTGGTGGGGAGTACAGGGAGCCTGCGTCTGCGTTGGAGGGGAGGGAGCAGAGCAAGGAGACAGCGGAGGAACCTGTAGAGGAGGAAGCACTGAGAGCAGGGGAAAGGGCAAAATGTACACCCAGGAGAGGGCAAAGGAGAAGTCAAAAATAGAGGGAATGCCTGAATAAGAGGAATCAAAGAAGCAAAACGGGGAGAGACGACAGAAAGTAAATGGGGAACAGGACTAGAACTCAAGCCAAGCAGGAGAGAGCCAAGCAATGCTCCCTCTAAGCTGTGGAGTCTTGTGAGCAAAAATTCTACTTTGTGAGCTACTGGCATTAAAGTTGTGAGCAAGCGATTTGGCTGCTGCATAAACTAGGTTGCTCTGGAGCCATCCTTCTTGAGCTTAGACAAAAATGCTCACACTAACTCAGCTTAGAGGGAATACCGGAGCCAAGACATACCAAAGCCGCTTCTGCACAGTTTGTTCCACTCTGTCTCTCAAACAGCAGTAGGGTTTTTCAGAGCATCCACATAGAACCATAGAGTCCTAGAGTTGGAAGGGGCCCTACAGACCATCTAGTCCAACCCCCTGCCCAATGCAGGACCAGCCTAAAGCATCCCTGACAAATATTCGTCCAGACTCTTCTTGAAAGCTGTCAGTGAAGGGGAGCTCACCACCTCTCTAGGCAGCTGATTCCACCTTTGACCCACTCTGACTGTGAAAAAGTTTTTCCTAATATTCAGCCGATACCTTTCTGCGTGTAACTTAAACCCGTTACTTCGGGTCCTATCCTCCGCTGCCCACTGGAACAGCTCCTTGCCCTCCTCCAAATGACAGCCTTTCAAATATTGAAAGAGAGCAATCATGTCCCCCCTCAATCTCCTCCAAACTAAACATTCCCGGGGCCCTTGGCCTTTCCTCCTAGGGCTCAGTCTCCAGACCTCTGAAGTCCTCCTCCCCCCAGTCCCCTTTGGTCACTTTCCATGGTTCACCCTGCTCTGCTCCAGTGGTTCTGGAGCCTGCCTTGATCTGGTCTTTCTGGAATCAAACTATCAAAGTGGGATGGCCCAAAGTGTGGACAGGGAGGAGTTGACTTCTTAAAAAGCCCTTTGGCAGCACTGGGACAGGGAGGAAAGACCGGTGTAAAGACATGGGGAGGGGGAAAACAGAACCAGCCAGTGTGGATGATCATTGTTGCTGTGAATGCCTCTGTGTTTGCGGTGGCGAGGAGGCCCCAACAGGGAATAGTCCCCATGTGGAAACAGTCAAAGAGGGCCAGGCCCCGTGGTACTTTTACTGCAGTCAAGCCCCTGTAAGAAGACTTCTGCCCTCCTTTTAACTGGGCAAGACTTTCTTCTGAAAGCAGCGTGGGGGTAGCAAGAGCTGGAGATCTATTTATTGTGATCTGGGGAACGCTGGAGACAAGAAGCGCAACCAATGGTGCCCTGATTCTAGGGTAAGGGACGGCGGTGGTCTTGCACTTTCATGGGATGGCTGCAGATACCGTGCTAGGAGCGTAACATGGGCAGTCAGGATTGGTAGGGGGAAACAGAAGAGGAAGAGAGTGAAAAAGCAAATGCGAGAGGAAAAAGAGGCAAGAGGCAAGCAAGAGTGAGTGAGTCAAGGCAGAGAGCAAGCCAGTGCAGAGAGAGAGAAAGAGAAAGAGAGAACACAAGAAAATAAAACAGCAAGAGGCTGAGGGTCAAATTAGATGTGACACCAAGTTACGGGTTTCTTCCCCTCGCTTTCTTTGTAGCTCCGAAGTACCCTGGGGGGGAGCTTGCGACTTCAAGCAGGCAAGATGCTGGAGGGGAGGGGCTGCTGAACCTCTTCCCTCCCTCAGGCCAGTCCCCTCCCCAGTCTACCTGTCCATTGCTTTTCTCCAGGTGGGAAAAGAATATCTTCTTCCATGGGGGGGGTAGGAAAGGGGTTAACCGGAAACCAGCCAGAGGGGAAAGAAAAGTAGTCCCTCCTTCCTGCTGTTTCTCCACTTAAATTCAAAGACCTCCTTCTCCTCCAGGCTGCTTTTGGTCAACCCCTCCCCCAAATACCTTGAGGGGGAGATACATGTGTGAAGTTGTCACATCTCCTTTAGACCCGAGAAGAAACCAAAGAGCAGCGTTGCTAAGAGACTATATGACACTATTAGGGGGCATCTCAGCAGTCCTAAACAAAGCAGCTATGCAAAGAGGAGGAGGAGGAGGACAGAAGCCAAGCAAAGAGAAGGTGAACGGGCATGCAAGTCTGAAAGCAAGCGGGGGGGGGGGTAAACGGGATGTAGGCGTGGCGGGAGATGAGCAATTGCCAGAGGGAGAGGAAGCAGGAATGGAGAGCAAGAAAAAGAACGAGTGGGCAAGCCGGGGTATGCAAGACCAGACTGCAAGAGAAAGTGCGCTAGCATGCCATGGAGAGAGCAAGGACCACTAGAAGGCAAGTGCCGTCCGATCCCCTATTTCAACGAGGTGCAAAACACCCCCTTTCCATCCACTTTGAGCTGCATTCCATCCACCTCTGTTCCTTCTGGGCTGGATTTGGAGAAGAGGAAGACTGGATTTATACCTCACCCTTCACTTGGAGTCTCAGAGCAGCTTACAAACTCCTTTTCCCTTCCCCTTCCCACAACAGACACCCAGGCGGGGCTGAAAGAGCTCTGACAGAAACTGCTGTTTTTCCAAGAACAGCTCTGACAGAACTATGGCTTGCCCAAGGTCATCCAGCAGCTGCAAGTGGAGGAGTGGGGAATCAAACCCGGTTCTCCCAGATTAGAGTCTGCACACTTAACCACTATACCAAACTGAAAGTTATCTGGAAGTCAAGCTCAGTCCCAAGCTCTTCACAAGACCTCAGCTCCCCTCGCTTCTCCAGAGAAGTGCCCGCCTTACAAGACAGTTGCGAGTGAGCCAACCCAGATGAGAACCACCAAGCAGTTACAGAGTGCAAAAGACAGATTCTGGTGGGTAGCCGTGTTGGCTTGAAGCAATAGGACAAAATCTGAGTCCAGTGGCACCTTTAAGGCCCACAGAGTTTAATTGTGAGTATAAACTTTCATGTGCATGCACATCTCTGAACCTACTTCATTGGTCTTAAAGGTGCAACTGGACTCAGAGGCTGCAGAAGGACATGCAAGTTCTACTACGGCCCAGAATGGAGGAAGTAAAATATCAAAAGTAGCCTTATGTTAAAGAAAACCGTCCTGGAATTAGGGATGCTGCTTTCAATTCACAGGCCTGCCTGGTTACTTGGAAATATTCCCCTCTGCGTTCCATGGGGGGTTATTCCTAGTGAGCATGCCCAAGCACTGAGTTTGATTCCGCAAGCCTTTTCTTGCAGCTATGGTTGCCGACCTCCAGGTGGGGACTGGAGTTTTCCCATTATTGCAACTGATTTCCAGTCTTCAGAGATCAAGATGCCCTGGAGAGAATGGAAGCTCAGAGGAGGGGGGGGAGGCTCTGTGGCTCCCACCCCTCCCCAAACTCTGGCCTCCCCAGGCACTGCTACCAAATCTCCAGGAATTTCTTGAGCTGGAGTTGGCAACCTAAGCTGCAACCCTAGTCTTCACAGTGTTACTTCCCAGTCTGAAATGGGAGCGAATGTTATGGGGGGAGGGGTCCCATGGAGGAAGCCTAAATGGAGGGGTGGGGCACAAGGTAAGCAGGGAATGAGTAGAGAAAGAGCAAGCAACATGAAGGCACATCCCCCCTCCCCTGCCAAACATGTCTCATGGCCCAGCCCCAAACGCCACCAACAGAATAGCGTTTCCTTCCTCCAAGAGACAAAAGTGGGCATCCCCCCCCCAAACTGGGCTTCCCCGTGAAATCGATTGTTTTCATTCAGGCCAGCGATTCTCTTCCCTGCCAAGGTCAGGCTTATCCTCAGATATATCGGGCACTTTCACACACACTAAATAACGCACTTTAAATCCACCTTTTTTGGGGGGGGTTGTATTTTGTGAGTGTGTGTGTGTGTGTGTGTGTGCTTGTCATGGAGACCTCTGGTGACTCCAGAGGACGTTCAGAGAAGTGGCTTGATACAGCCTGCCTCTGCCTCCCAGCCCAGGTATTCTTTGGAGGTCTCCCATCCAAATATTTGCCAGGGTCGGGCCTGCTTAGCTTCTGAGATCTGACGAGATCGGGCTTGCCTGGGCGATCCACATCAGGGCACTTTCAATCTACTTTCAATGCACTCTGCAACTGCATTTTGCTGTGTGGCATGGCAAAATCCACTTGCAAACCGTCGCTGAAATAGATTGAAACCACATTACTTAGCATGTGTGAAAGTGTGTCTTTACAGGCTAACACCAGGGAGACTGTGCATTGAAGTACAGCATCCCAGAGCCCCACCCTTGGTCTTTGGGAGTGCTAGTCATCCTCTCATCTGGTTTTCATGATTTCAGCTAGCATCGCCCAAGTGGTCCCAGACTTTCACAGCTTTGGGAGCTAGAGGCTCTCTCTTCAGAAGAAACAAGGAAGCTCTCAGGGTGCTGAGCTGGGAGTCGGCTGCTACCTCCAGCACTTGGATGGCGTTTCACCCAGTTCACTGGCTATATCACAACCCAGGCCCTACACCGATGATCTATGATAGCAGAGCCCTGAAGTCATAGGCAGCTGCCTTATCCCACCGACCATCTAGCCTGGCACCACCTACACTGGCCAGAAACGCTTATCCTGGGTCTCAGGACCAAACTCGCTGTGACATTTTCAAATAAGTCGGGTTGGGTCTCCCCAGACCAGACTCGCTTTTCCCCACAGCCACGGGGAACTAATTTTCAAATCACCGCAGGAGCCCAATTCAGATCAGGACCACAGTGCAGAGGGAGAAGGGGCTGTTTACCCCATTTCAGAGCTGCACAGAACCTGGTCCCGACTCATTTGAAAACATCACATCTCTTTGGTCCTCCGGCAGATGACTCTCCCAGCCTTCCTCTAGGAGATCTTACAAAAGGAGATGCTGGGGAGTGAATCTGGGACCTTCTGCATGCCGAGCACCGTGTACTTTCCCACAGAGCTGTGACACCGCCCCTCCAGGCCCATAGCCAGGATTTTGTGGCTTGTGTGGCAATTTTTTCCTCTGGAGGGGCTGAAGTTCTCAGTGCAGAAAGAAAAAGCCATTTAACCAATAGAAAGCTGTTACCAGGATAGATCTCTAAACTACAAGCTGTCCACCACTTTAGATGACAGTTCTCAGCTCCTGCATGTTAATCACTTCTGCCAGCCTAAGCAACAATTCTGATAACAAGCTGGCAGATGGGGGTGATGGCTCCTATAGTCAAGAAAGCGAACACTTAGGCAGAAAAACTCTCTTAAAGGGGATCCTAGAGGTCACCTACTCCAACCCCCTTGCTCAGTGCAGAAATTAGTCAACTGCAGCACCCCACTCTGCTTAAAGAAGTGCACTCTTTTTAAAAAATGTTTGACAATGATTGAAAAGAGCATTTACAGGAGGAATTCTTGTGGGGCTGTGCCTTTAAGAAAGGGGGCCGAGTCCCCCAAAGCCCTACTGTAGCTACAGGCCTGACCCCCTCCTGTGCTTAGATGTCCACTGCTTGCCTCAGGAATGGGTGAACTCAACTACTCTAAGGGTGGAGAGAGGCAATTTTTTAAAAAAATAGTTAAAAGGGGTATAAGAATGGCATCACTTGCCACAGTGTGCAGATACACACACCCTTTCTAACCCTCTTTCACCTCCATTCAAACAAGTTTAGGTTTCTTTCAGATATGAAAACCTGCCTGATCTAGGCTGTTTCCACAGGGTGATGATTCTCCGTGGTATATTCATTGCTACTGCATTTCAGCAGCTACCAATATCTTCAAAAATCCCTCCAATGATGGGGTAGCCAAGAGGGAATGATGTGTATTGAATGGCACCAATCTGGGCAGGAGGTCTGAAAAACAACCCACCCACCCAGGGCTCTTTTTGTAGCAGGAACTCCTTTGCATATTAAGCGACACACCCCTAATGTAGCCGATCCTCCAAGAGCTTACAGTAGCCCCTGTAAGAAGAGCTCTGTAAGCTCTTGGAGGACTGGCTACATTAGGGGTGTGTTGCCTAATATGCAAAGGAGTTCCTGCTGCAAAAAGAGCCCTGCGCCCCACCCAGACGGTGCACAGCCTTGCTTTGACTGCAGTCTTTCCTGAAGAGATCACAGCAAAGAAGGAGGCTAAAAAGCACACAAGTGAAGAATGCTGCCATGCAGATGCTTCAAGAAAAGACCACCAGGGTGGCGAAAAACAGCCCTGTGGAAGCAGCCCTGTTTACCAAAGAGGGAGGAGCGCACACCACCACAAACAGTGATCCCTCATTGAAGCCACCTTCCACTTGGGATGGGGGGGGAGACAGCTGAGAGAGCTAAAAGCAAGCGACTGATCATTCTGGTCAAGAAAACGAGGAAGGAGGGAGCAACAGAGAGGGAGGAAGGAAGAAAAGAGGCAGAGTAATAGAAGTTAGCCAGAACAAGGATTTTATTACAACAACAACAAGGAAACAGTGGAGAGAGGAACAAGCAGCGATTCAGAAAGGGTTTTTCCCTGAGATATTGTGCCGTGGCCCTGGGTAGGAATGGCCTCACATTCCAGCCCAGAAAGAGCAGAGACAGAATGCTAGAAAGAGAGAGGGGCGTCTGCTTTGGGGTCAGCATCCACAGGAGGAAAGTGACGCCTAATCGGGGATGCTTTGTTCCTTTATATATACATTTATTGCTATTAAAAAGCCGTGGGCGGCGGACTTGCGCCAAGTCGCATGGAACCTGCGCCTATTTCCGTCACAGAGTCTGTCTTTGCGTCAGTGGATGAAACGCTGCAAAATACGAATCCCTGAAAAGTCTCTTGTAACTGATGTGCAGATCCCAGAAATGTGAGGCCATGTTCACAGCTACAACAAAATTACTCCCCCCTCTAAGTTATAAACTGTCAGCATTAAAACAATGGAGGGGGAGTAGAGTATACAGATATTTATGATCTTTCCCATCCTTTACAAATAATAATCATCATCATATTTTTTAAAAAACACATCCTGAGCATTTTCACAGAAAAAGAAGAAGCTGGCTTCAGCCACTGCCTTTCTTGAGCTGATACCCAAAGCAGATCTGAAACAGGGAGAACACGCAAAGATTAAAAGTGGGAGGCACACAGCATGAAGGGGGGAAAAAATATAAAGGATTAAGAGAAAGGAAAGGACAGGCAATGAGAGATGGAAAGGGAGATCCACAAATGACTGCTCTCAACCACAGATGTTAACTGGCATAACAGTCATTTCCTCTTTCCAGAGACCTTTAGGAGCCAGTCTGGAGGGGAGGGAAGGGGTCTCAGACAGAATTCTCAGCATCTTCGAACTACAGTAACCAAGATTCTCAGGGAGAAGCTAGCCCAGTCAAACGGCAGCATAGATGTGCCCTTGGAAGCACCCAAATCCCTAACAGTTCAGCCTCTTATTTTGTGCTTAAGGCTAAGATAATTAAACAGTCAGCCATTATACCAAGCATAACGTTGTTATATCCCAAAGTGGACTTATTCTGGGGTGGTCTCGCTAATGTTTCAAAAACCTCTATGTGTGAGCCAGAAGGCCACCCAAGTCTCATGCTCTCCCCCTTTGACAAATTCTCCCAAGAACAGTAATCTTGTGCAGGTACGGAGAGTTTCTTTTCCAGAAGCCTACCTCTTGTTCGGCTTTTTATTTTTCAGAAGCCCTAACAGATTAGGGCCACTTCCGCACTGTCATTTTTGTGACTCGTTTGTCCCTCTTGCTTTGGGTCCGTCCCCCCTTTTCCACATGTGTTTTGCTCCCTTTGGGACTACTAGAGAGAGCAAAACAGATGGGGGGGGGACCCTGAAGCAAGAGGGACAAACGAGTGACAAAAATGACAGTGCAGAAGTGGCCTAGGTTTGAAAAAGGATTGAGGTGTCTAAACAAATAGGAACAGAAGCCTCCCTCTCTAACAATACTAGGTGGCACGAGGGTTGCCAGTCCATGCCTGGCAACTTGGCAGGAGCTTGGGGGGAGGGTAAGGACATGGGGGTGCCAGCATCCTGTATGCCCCCAACATCACTTCCAGGGAAAATGGGAAAAGATGTCACATCACTCTAGGAACTGCCAGAAACTATGGTAAAACCACAGAGTTTCTGGTGATTCCTAGAGTGACAGGACTCACTTCCCGGTTTCCCTTGGAAGTGACCTCATGCCACATGTGACACCAGTGTTTTTTGCTTTTTTTCTGCAAGAGCTGCACCTGAGGAGCTGTGATCACATACTACAAAGTTGTCCTGGATTTGGATTTGGTTTGCCTACAGCGTCTCTGCCTCACAGCAACAAAGAGAAGACATCAGAATTCAGAGACATGATGAAGGTCATTGTGTGGCTGGAAGAAAAGTCTGGTGGTGTCATTCTGGCTGTCCCCAGTGTCTCCGTATGACCAAATGAGAAGGGTCTGCCCTAAACATCTGCCTGCCTGTCTCTCTCTGATTCTCTCTCATGCAGAAGGCTCTCAGTGCAGGGTCCTGCCACACGGATCATTGGCTCACAATCTCCTCCCAGTCACTCAGCGCCATTACTTGGTCCCTCAATATGGAGTGAAACGGTTGCATCCTCCGCGGTACAAGCTGGCCTGCCAGGAAGAGAGAACATGGATATATAGTGAGCCTTGGATAGAGGTGGGGAATAGGGAATCAAAAAGGAATTAGGAATGGTTATTTGGGGAGGAGACCTTTCATAGACAGCTCAATACTACCACCTGCTGGCTGTCTCTAGCTGATGCAGCCAAGATAGATTCAGTGTTCTTCTCCCTGAGCACCTAGTCATCCAAACGCATATTACTGATTGGTTTTCATAAGATCCAAGAGGATATTTATGTGTCTGCTTTTTCAGCCCACATAAACTGGCGTACCATGTACCGTATCAAAGCCTGTCTCTCACCCTAACATCTGCATCCATTGCCCACTGTCAATTTTCTGGAATTCTGTTGTGACTGAATGGTCCATTACCAGATAGTCAATGTCGGGGCTTCTTCAGATGTTTCCCCCCAAGAACTATCATCTATGACATCCTTCTTGAAATTAAAAAGAGAGTCTACCCTCTGCAGTTGTTGAAGTTCTCCTGAAGAATCTAAGGACTGGAAAATAATAGAACAGCTATGCTAAATTTTCACCCACTTCAACTTTCAAAACAAAATGACTGCTTTTGTGGGGCAGGGGGCTATTTGCCCAAACAGAATTAAAATTGTGAGAATGTTCGGGGGTGGTGTTGGTTAAATGCTGTTCACCCACATTTTCCCTCCCAGCCAATCAAGGATTGCAAAAAGAACATAAGGACATCATGGTGGGCTCATGGATGGATTAATGTGATTTTAGCCTAACCTCAGGTTATCTGTCTGAAGTGAGAAATAAGATCCCAAACTACATTCTCAAAAGGAGGGCTTTCACTTTGATGGAGAGAGGAGAAAAGCAGTAGAGTCAACACACCAATTGATGGCCAAACCTGATGACGGTTATCACCCTGATGAAGTATTCCAGGCCTTCACCCCTGTGCACCCAGTGCTTTAGTGTTTCACACAGGACTAATTAGGGTGAGGAGTGCAAAGCTCCTTTAACCTATACATCGGAATTCGATTGGCGCAAAGTAAATGTGGAGGAAATTTTGAAGCTGTCCTCCCAAATTTTGAGTGGCCTAGGAAGAGCGCTCCCAAACCTGATTCAGCTCACTCGGGATTTGCACTTAAGGCAAGTAAAACCTCAGAGTGGGACAGCTTATGTGTCATTCATCGGTCACGTGGACAATCCCAAACCATCAAAGGAATGACATCATAATGCTGCGTTAACTGGGCAGATTTGACTACATGCTGACATCATGAAGACGAATGAAGACAGTTCAGGAAATCCTGACCTCTCCTTCAAGGAACTTCAGCTGTCTTTTAAAACGATCACTCCTCCACCCTCCCTCTCCAAAAAAATCCTCAAGGGAGAAATGCTTTTCAGCATCTTTCCCTATAATTCGGCTCACTTGAATTCTTCATCTGAACTCTGCTATGTGCTCCAGGAGCATTTCCCGTTGGTTGCCCCGGCCTGTGTTTGCAGCACTGGGGTCCAAATGGCATAGCTTGACCTGCAGGGATGCTGCGGAATAGATGATTCTGCTTTGCCACAAGGGACTGGAACGAGAGAGCACTTCCGTGCCCACCCAATCCTGGTGACTCAGTGATTAACAAGCAAGATGCCCCGCCCGCTAACACAACGGCTCACCATGGCACCGACTCCATAGGCAGGGGTCATCGCGTGATGATAGGGCTCAGCAGTAGTGTAGACTCGTCCATACCTGTAGGAGAAAGACCCCAGAGAGGCCATGGAGGAAATGGCTTAAGGCTACCGAAATAGACACCCTACAGACTAGGGTTGCCTGGTCCCTTCTTCTTGCCGGTGGGGGGATCTGGGAGGTGTTCCAGGAGTGGGCAGGGATGTCCCCGATGCACTGCCATCTCCCGGAAGTGACGTCATCGTGCCAGTGATGTCGGGGTGACACTCTGGTTTTTGGGCAAAACTCTATGGTAAAATCGGGGGTTTGCCCCCAAACCAGAACATCGCCATGCAATGTCCCCAATGCAATGACATCACTTCCATGTGATGTCAGCGCATCAGGGACATCACTGTTTGGGGCGGGGTTCCCCAGAAGCCCCAAACTGGGAGATTCCCCGCCCGGACCTGGGGAATGGCAACCCTACTACAGACTCTTCTGTTTTGTGTGTGTGTGTGTGTGTGTGTGTGTGTGTAAAATGCCATCAGGTTGCAACTGACTTATGGCAACCCTGTAGAGTTTTCGGGGCAAGAGACTAACAGAAGTGGTTTGCCATTGCCGTTGCCTGCCTCTGCATAGCGGCCCTGGAATTCCTTGGTGGTCTCCCATCCAAGTACTAACCAGGGCTGACCTTGCATAGCTCCCAAGATCTGATGTGATCAGGCTAGCCTGGGCCATCCACGTTTCAGACTTACCCATCGCTATAGGCTGCTGCCGTTGCTGCTGCTGCTGCTGCAGCAGGCGTCTGGGCCACTCGGTAAGCGGCAGGGTAACCCTGCCGTGCGGAAAGCAGAAGATTAGGCTAAGAGTCCAGAATACATGAAAATCCCAGGCACCCCCGCTCCCAATCCTCCACAAAGACCTCCTCGTTACAGCTTTGTATCCCTTGCTGAATGACAGCCTAGGCAGACACTGGATTGGATCCCGTCATTTCATTCACCCGCCAACCAGGAGGACGGAACGTTCCCCATCCTGGCACAAACACAGCTCGCACATCGACCTTCATTCCAAGGCCTAAGCCCACTGGCTCCTCCTTAGTCACCACCCTCAGGAGACTCCAGCCGTCTCACCCAAACCGACTTGAGATTCTTCCTAGACCTCCCCATCGTCCCTCCCATGGGGCATGTGACCACCGATCCCGAGAGCAAGCACACCCCTCGAGGGCTGTCCCAGAGATCTGTCTCATGGCCATTTCTTTGCCTCAGAAGACCCAGAGGGCCAGTGCACTTCCTGTTCCTCCACCTTCAGACAACTAACACCAGGACAGGCACGGAACCCTTGAACCCTGAGCCCCAAGGACACCCAGACAAAGACTTACATAGAGGTCAGAACTGTAGAGACCATCCGGATACAGCACGCTAGATGGAAAGCCGGGGAAAAGAAGTCAGTGCCATTGGCCACTCCTTTCCTTTGTCTGCATCCTTCTCCCCCCCACACCTTAGCTATCCCATTACCAAACTCCACTCAGCCCTCATGACGATTATTTTCCTCTGAGCATCTACAAAATGCCTTTCCATTGCCATTCAGTAACTGCGAAGAGCCACCACTCCTTTGGGATAAGGGGGAAGACTTTAAAAAATCAAGGCATAACTTGGAGGCAGGCCTGAGCCCTAGCCCATCTCTCTCTGCAGATGAATATAAGAGCCCTGGGTCCACGTAGACTAGCATCTTGTGTCCAGCAGAAGGCACCCAGATGAGTCTAGGAAGTATGCTAGCCAGCAATAGCCTTACCACAATACTTATCTCCCAGCAACTGGCATTCAGAGGTACACTGCTCCTGAGCCTGCGGGTTCGATTTAGCTGCCATGGATAGTAGCTCTAAGAGACCTTCACAAGAGACCCCCCAGGCCAGAGACCTTCACAACATTCCGCAGTTTTCCCTTGCAAGTCAGTTCTCAACCCCTGTGGCAGCATCAACCGCCTTCATTTTCCCTTCCCTTATTTCACCCCAAGGTTGAATTCCCCACCCCAGCCTTGCCCTGAAAAATGTCTGCATTCCAACACAATGCCCTTGGATGCAGGTTCTATCAATATGCTGATTATTTGAGGAGTTCCTGCACAGGTCTTTTAACCAACGGCATTTATGAAACATTTGGGGAGGGTGTACAAAAGATTCCATCCTTGGAACGGAAATGAGATTTCAGGCCATACTGTGGTTTTTAAAAAGTGGGCGATCTGCTGCTTTTTTGGACGAGGATTGAGGGATGTACTCTGGGGTAAAAAAACAACACAACAACCCCCTGTGACTTTCAGACACATTTTAAAAGTGAATAATCGTGACCTGCTTCTCATCAAATGGGCCGCCCCCTCCGTGTCCCCTTGATGCTCACCTGCCATAGGCTGGAACTGGTGAGGGGGTGGGCGCTGTTCGAATGGGATTGTAGATAGTGGCTCGGCCACGCCCCCGGAGAGCCCCCCGATAGGCCAGGGCAGCTGGGGCCATCATAGGGTAAGGGATGCTAGCCACTGGTGAAGTGGCACACACGAGAGAGAGAGAGTGAGAGCATTCCATTAGGAGGTAGAAATGGTGAAGACAAAGGTAAGCTGTTCACCCCACCCTCAAAACAAAGTCCCCAATCACTCCCCCAGAGCCTTCAAAATGCAGCCCCAGCAAATACGAATCCAAGTTAACATTAATCAGTTGACTGGTGCCCCTGAGCACATGCCGCTGTACCCTATAACAAATACACTCTCTAGATACATAAATAAAGCCTTGTCGTGGAGTGCAGTTTTCACATCCTAATTTTGTGTTGCTGGGAAAGGGATCTGATGAGACTGCCTATAGTTTGGTGTAGTGGTTAGGAGCATGGACTCTAATCTGGGAGAACCGGGTTTGATTCCCCACTCCTCCACATGCAGCTGCTGGTGTGACCTTAGGTCAGTCACAAGTTCTCTCAGAGTTGTTCTCGCACGAGCAGTCCTCGAAAGAGTTCTCCCAGCCCCACCTACCTCACAGGATGTTTGTTGTGGGGAGGAAAGGGAAAGGAGATTGTAAGCCGCTCTGAGACTCCTTTGGGTAGTGATGGGCAGGAAAGAAATCCAATCTCCTCCTCCTCTTCTACATGGGGGAGGGGCAACGGCAGATTGATGTGGCTGCGTTGATGTGGAATTCCGAGAAGTCACTGAGTGGCAGTTCTCAGCCCAGAGTGGGTTCCTTTCAGCATGCTCTCGAAACATGGGAACTCGTACCTCTTCCAAAGCCCTGCCCCAAACCACCGCAGTAGACCGATCTGAATGGGGACATACCTGGGACCTTTTATAAGCCCAGCATCGCAGGCAATTCTGCCTCTGCCGGAAAGCCTCCTCAGAGATACCTTCAGCAGCAGAAGTATCATGGGCAAAAGCCAGGCAGTGAGGCCAAACCATCTTTGGCCTCCTATTGTATTCGAACTGTGCCAATTCTTTGAATTCTGAGTGAGAAAGACCCCTTAGGTAAAACGGAGCTGTTCCGCCAGGCTTTTGGCTAACTAGCAGGCGACCCCACATTCTGGCCCCTCCTGCCCAAACTGCCCTCATACTCGTTTGATGGTGTGGAGAGCAATGGCTTCCATCAGTAGTAGCCCGGCTACCGTTACGTTTCTGCCCGTCTGCCCTTCAATGCAAGGAGCATTATTACTGGCTGCCATCTGTTTGTAAATTAGTTTCTTAATTGTTTATTGCCTTATGATGTGGTTTTATTGTTCCTATTCCTGATGTGACCTGCCCTGAGCCTCCTTGCGGGATAGAAATCAAATAAATAAATAAATAAAATAAGTCTGAGAAGCCAGTAGCAGAGACACCCTCCTCCTGCGTTCATACCCGGGCTAATTATAACTGGACAGATGTCAGATACAGCCTCTTCTGAACAGGTTCAGGACACACCCAGAACACCCTTTGACAATTTATTGTCACCTTTTCAGCATGTCGAAAATCTTACTCTACCTCAGCATAGGGCCAGCCCTGGGCCGGGTCACTGACCCAAAAATGGGACCTTGAAGCAGATTTTGAGGTACTGCACCTTGAACAGGTACAGGGAGAGCTGTATGTGGAGCACAAAGGAGCAGAAAAGAGCAGAGGCCTGGCAGGGTGAATTTTCACGGAGGGGATAAAAACCACAAGGATTGGCAACTCACCTGTATACAGGTCGGGGGCATAAACAGCACCCACAACAGGATTGATCTTCCACCCTAAACGCCAATAGACAGAAGGAGAGATCAGAGCAGGTACCACCCTCATAAAGATCCTGCCCCACCTGTCCATAACCACAATAGAAAAGTCCACACTCCCACCTTCACCAAAGCAAGCCAGAGCCAAGGCTGATAATGGTCACTCACTGTAAGTGCCCCCCCCCAGTTCTACCCTGTGTATTTGCAGTATGTAGGTGACCACACAAGCCATGCTGATCACCACATCAGGCAGGGCTTCCCCTCCAAGCCATACGTACCTCACAGAGACAGAAGACACTCCTATGGGAAAAAGTTCCCACACAGCTCAAGTGTATGTGAGGGAGACAAAAGGCCTAAAGTATACACTGTCCTCATCAGGGCCAGCTCGCCCACTAGGCGAGCTAGGCGCTTGCCTAGGCGCTTGCAGGGGCGCCAAAATGCCTAGGGCGCTGCCCCTGGGAGGGAAGGGGGGCTTCTAAGCCCGTCCCTTCCTCGGCTCTCCCAGGCGCTGGGCCATCTCCAGGCCCCACCGGGAGGTTGGCATCCCTGGTGGGGTGGGCGCCCCAGGCTGTCCTGCCTAGGGCGCCCAGACACCTTGGGCCGGCCCTGGTCCTCATCCCCCCCCCCGCACTGGGAAAGAGGAAATTAAATCTTCCCCACTGTATTATTTTCCTGATCTGAAATGGGTTTGGAGAATTGCCGATGTCCACAAATGAGTTTCCTCAGCAATGCAAATAGTCTCTTCGGGACCGTTTCAGGTCAGGAAGATGGCGTGGAGGGGTGGGAAGACTTTCTCTCCCAACCCATGTGCCAAATCAGAGGGTACCAGCACACCCTGTCGCATGAGTCCTGCCATTTCTCTTTTCAAAAACATACGGAAAGGAGTTTTGCTCTCCTCCGGTTACGTACCGTTCACCACAGGTGCTGCAGGGGGTTTCTTGGTGACCAAACGGGCGGTGGCATTGTTGACCTGGGTTGGAAAGAGAAAGGAACATGAAGATACATGTCGGACTGGACCCGGTGAGCCTGTCTGAACCTGTGACTTACAGCTGCTTGACTTACAGCTGTGACTTACAGCTACTGGCTCAGCACAGCCAACTGGAGTGAAACTACGATCCAGATTAAAAGCGGCGGCTTTCAAGGTGGGAAGGGAGGGACACACCGCCCCCTCACGATTGCCCCCGGGACTTCCTGATCTCTGACTTCTGGAGATTAGTTAGGATTCCAGGAGATCTGCAGGCCCAACCTGGAAGCTGGCAACTGTATGACTGCCAACACCCTGAACACATGCATGCACACACACGAGAATCCAAGGAAAGTCTAACCTCGATCTTCCTCCCTTCCACAATGCTGCTATTCAGCTTCTCCCGCGCCTGGTCGGCATCCTGGCTGTTCTCAAAAGTGACAAAGCCGAAGCCCTAAAGAGAGCAGACGCTGGTTAGGCTGGAAGCAGGGGATGTCGCCATGGTTCTATTGACTTAAAAAAATATTTACAGGCATGCCTTTCTCTGCAACAAATAGGAGCCAGGGAGGGTACCAAAAAGAAAACCGTTTAAAAATCAATCAGAAAACTGAAATCGCCAACCAGCCTTACAAGCAAGCCGCCCCCCATCCTCATTGTCCTGCAGTCATGTGACAAAGGGTTGCCAGGTGTCCCCCTCCCCAGCCACCTGTGGGGTGCGGGGTCGTGTTCCCTCTAATTGTTTTCCCCCTACTGAGTGGAGCAGTTCACATCCTGAGCAGAATAGAACTGCTGTAATCTTAACGTGGGCAATGGGCAGTGGGAGACCCTGCATGGCTTAACTGCTGCTAAGCAGGCCGTCTTGTGTTAATGAGTAGCTGTTCATACACACACCTTAGAGGGATCATTGCTGTGGGGGGTAGGATTGCCATGTCCAGGTGGGGAAACTCCTAGAGATTTGGGGCTGGACCTTGGGGGAAACAGGGAGCTCAGTGGGGTACAAGGCCACAGAGTCCACCCTCCAGAGCATCCATTTTCTCCAGGGGAACTGGTCTCTGCAGTCTGGAGATGAACTGTAATTCCAGGGGATCCCCAGGTCCTACCTGGAGGCTGGCATCCCTACATGCGATCCTTTCTGAAGGTTCTGATTTGCAGTTCTTACCAGAGACTGTTCTGCAGGGCTGGGGTGGCTACCTAAAAGTCCAAAAGTGGTCTGAAAGTGGACAGCAGTGGACCCAACTTGCACGTCGGGTGGAATAAACAACGAACACTGCTGTGCCAAGCACAGCTAGTGCCTAGGCTCACACCAGGAGAAATGCTCCCTCAAGTCATTCCGCAATCCTGCTTTCAACACTAAATACCTTTGAACTGAGCTGCCTGGGACTGCGTGTTTATAATATTCTAACTGGTTTAGAGAGTTGGCAGCTCTTTGAAACCTCTTCCCGATGCTTTCATAAATAAGGCTGCAGAGAGACATACGCCCCAGATTCGGCGAATGTGTGTTTTAATTTCTGCTTCAAAAATATTTGAAAGGTTCCTGTATTGGTGTTCCACCAGCTGTGGAAATGGGCAAAACCCACCACCCTGGTCCCTCTCTACTAGAAATCCCATTCATCTTGCCCTCACGGCTTCTGAGGTTCCTTCAGGCGGCGTTCATTCCCAAACCCATCTTCTCGCCTGTAAAGTCTAGGAACTTCCCTTATCTTTTTAAAAAGATCACCTTTAGTGCTGGGTCTGGTACTTGATAGCTAGGAATATCTTGGGACATGTTGCAACTCACAAAATCCACACGCCGTGTGCTTCAAGAGATGTGCCCCAGAATCCAGTGTCATATCATAGATGACACTGGGACACTGCTTCAGAGCCATCCCTGAAGAACTTTGTCATCTCAGGGGCCTCCAACCGACACCAAGTCCCACACTGCCACAACCAGATCTCAGGAACGCACAGCCCCCTGCTAGGAAAGCCCCCATCCTCTTTCCCCACCTTCTTGGCCGCTCCCTACCTTAGAGCCACGCTCGTTGAAGATGATCTCCACATCCAAGATTTTCCCAAATTGCTAGAAAAGAGAAAGGAGAGGTTTGGTCATTTACTCAAGCCACAAGCAATTGCCCTGCCGTCCCTGATGCAAACCAAGATTTGAGGTCAGCGTCCCTTACAAACCAATGCTGCTTTCACACCTTATGATATCTACATCCACCGCCATCCTCCACAAGTGTACTCATCCTCAAGTGCCAAATGGCCAACAGTAAAGCATCCTGGGCCGGTTTACAAGTCCCCCCTCGTGGAAACGTGGCACCCATGTCCTTGGGCCAGGCTTCCTGAGTCAGCAATCTGCTCCAGATCACGGACTGCTTGTACTACTGGAGACAGCACCGCAGTGGCTGTTTCCACCCAGGGAGGATACTCTGCATTGCTTTTACGGCCAGGGCATTGCCTTTTACCTGCTTTCTCCACATCAGACATCATTTCCTTCTCCCCATAACTCCCCCCTCCCAAACACTTTAGGGGCATGCTGCTATCAGAGGTGGGGCGCCGTTTCCTGTCCCAAGGGTCTAAGGCTCACCCCGAACATCTGCCGCAGGTCCGGATCACGGAAACGGAAGGGGATGTTGGAGACATGGAGGCGTTTGGGCTGGGATTTGTTCTCTCCGCTCTCGGCATCCTCCACCTCAGGGGAGAGCTCAGGCACGGGGACTTCTTCCGGCTGCTGGGGAAATGGTGGAGGGAAAACAAAGCAGGATCAAACCACACACACCACTGAGGCCCCCAGCCCTGCACATCCCTACAGAAAGGGCACACGGTAGGATGGTTAGAGTGCTTGGGCCTGGGAAGTTGGGCACTTGAGTCCCTATTCAGCCACGAGCATATAATAAGCCCAGATTAGGGGATTCTTCAAAGTCGGTATCATCCAGTTCATGTTTCTGGGAGGTCTTGAAGGAAGATAGGGACACTCACGGCAGGCGGCCACCAACCTACAGGGCCCAAATGGAGAGGAGATCCATTACCACAGGGAGGCCATTTTTCAGCAGCATCCCAATAGCAACTGGACCCCCTTCTGCTGGCCACGAGCCAGAGGCCTGGTCTATACGGGCAGTGGAACAAGGTCAGGTAATGGAATGGACTGTACCACTTCAGATGGCAGGCAGGGGAGGGAAGTCAGAGTAAGCAGGAAACAGAGAGCTGGGCTGGGGCAAGGGGAACCCTGGACCAAGACCATGTTCAGCTTTAGAAAAGAGCAAGAGTCCAGGAGCACCTTAAAGACTAACAAAATTTGTGGCAGGGTCGGAGCTTTCGTGAGTCACCGCTCACTTCTTCAGCTATTTCTTATTATCCTACTCTGAAGAAGTGAGCCGTGACTCACAAAAGCTCCTAACCTGCCACAAATTTTGTTAAGTCTTTAAGGTGCTCCTGGACTCTTGCTCTTTTCTGCTGCCACAGACAAAAGACGGCTACCCACCTTGACCTTGTTCAACCTTGTACTGTTTGCTGGGTGCCTTTGGGAAATCGGCCTCCCAAGGAAAGGAGGAGGTTGTTGGTTACAAAAGGCATAAGAATCAAAGAAGTGGGATAAATGTATGGGTTGGATCGAAGCAGATTTTCTGCTGGTGCAAAAGGGGAGGGGTCCCCTTTGATCGCCCCCAAAAGGCTGTGATCAACAGAACATGAGACCTGGGTGGACAAAAGCCATGGGGAATGGAGGCTGCAGTACAGAGGAGAACTGGGTGAGATGGAATGAAAAAGCAGGCTGGATCCAACTGAGTGTTCAGCTCAGCCGCTCTGCGTGGCAACCTGCCTACACGGCCACTTCTTTTTCTATATACCAAGATGGATTTGCAGGCCCCGGGTTTTCACATAGGTCCACGCAATGGTTGCGTGATAACTGGACATTTGAAGCGGTTGTTGCCTCTTGGATCTTTTGCTTGCAGCCTTGACAACACGGGGACAGGGGGAAATGATACTTGCTACCGGAATAGCCTGTCAGATTTAACCCATTCTTACCTAGCAAATTTCAGTTTGCCTAAGGGGTGGGGGAACAAAGTCACCCTGATATATTATGGGGGATGCTTTGTGCAGACAACTACCCCTTCCACTCAATTACAGAGTTGAGCCATGAAGCCCTGATCCTATAGGGGCAAACAACAAAACCCAAATTCTTCCATAGGTTGCCATTCTCCTGGTGGCACTGGGGAAACCCCCGATTTTTGAGGCTTCAGCCTTCTCCTGCAGGGGAAGCCCCACCCCTAAATAGGGACACTGCCATGTGACGTCCCCGATGCGATGACATCACCCGGAAGTGATGTCATCACATGGGGGATGTTGTGTGGAGGGTACTCTGGTATTTGGGCAAACTCTATGGTTTTGAAGCCAAAAAACCATAGTTTGCCCAAATACTGGAGCACCCCCGATGCAACGTCCGCAGTGCGATGATGTCATCTCTGGGTGACATCATCACATCAGGGACATTGTGCGATGTCCCTGCCCACTCCCAGAACAGCCTCCCACCAAGTCCCCTGCTCCAGCCAACTTAAGACCTGGCAACCCTATTCTTTCAGGAAGCAGGAACAGTAGAGAAAACCACAGTCCAATGGCCTTCCTGAAGTTATCCTTACACAAAGGGGCACCGTGGTATTCACTCTGTTGCTCTTGCAGAGGCATATGAACAATTACCTTCAACCAAAATAGCCATAATTTACCTCCATCCCTGGCATGATGCTTGGATCTCATTCCTCCTGTGGGGGTCATTTCAAGGTGGGAACTGACTACCAACCACAAACCCTTCCAGTTAAGGGCCTTGCTCACTTTTCTCAAGGGCAGGCACCATATTGGGAAATGGTGCTCAGAAGAGCCACATGTGGTTCTCGAGCACTGAGCTAAAGCTTTCCTGGATGATGTCTCTGCACGATGGGCAGATAAGCAACCAGGCTTATTTTCCTCAGTGGAGGAGAAGGCTCAGAAGAAAGAGGACCCGAGAATAAGTCTCTTCTTTGTTTCCACCAAGACCCATTATTACCGAATTCACATCAGCTGCCTATTTGAGGAAGATCCAGTCTTTCTTCTTCCCCACCTTTTTTCAGCCAAAGGGAACAGACCAGCAAACATTTTGTCTTGGGTTAATAAATTGGACAGACACACACTGGCACAACATTAGTGGAGACAAGCAGGACACAAGCTGTGGGTGGGCAACTTCTGGAAACGCTGTGGAGAAGATCAGAGACCAGGAGGCAAAACGCATCACCCCACCCCAGGGGGCATCTCGCCCCTCTCCATGCAGATGGCCCGACTCGGCTCACAATGCAAGCACCACGATGCAATGTTCCAAGGGCACAGCGAGGTGTGGGCGGCCTCTCTTGCAGTGTCTGAAGTGCTAGAGGGGGAGGGACAAGGAAGAACCTGGGGAGCAATTAATCCAGCAAGGCCGGGGAGCGGGGCAAGTTGAACTTGTCTTTGAAATCCCTACAACAGCCTATCAATAAGGAGCCACAAGATGCGTGTGATTAGATATGGAAAGACACAGTGGACAACAGGAAGGAACAGAATGGCTTGTGTGTGTCTGGGGTTATCCATTCCAGCCTGGGAAATTCCTGGAGATTTGGGGGTGGATCCCAGGGCAGGCAGAGTTTGGAGAGGGATTTCACCTATAATCTATAGCGTCTTCCCTCTTTAGTGGCCATTTTCTCCAGTGAAATTGTCTCCATAGTCTGGAGACCAGTTATAATTCCAGATGAATCCCAGGCCCTGCCTGAAAGCTGGCAACTGCACCAGTGCCATATGATCAGATGGTTTCACTGCACCAATGCCGTGTGATCAGTTGAAGCTCACCGCTTCAGAGGGCTAGCTAGGCAGGGACTGTGGCTCAGTGGCAGAACATCTCCTTGGCATGCCGAAGGTCCCAGGTTCACTTCCAGTTAGAAGAATCAGATAGTAGGCAATGTGCAAGACCTCTGCCTGAGTCTCTGCAGAGCCACCACCAGTCAGAGTAACCAACAGACTGTCAATGGCAGTCTACAGCAGCTTCATACGTGGCCAAACTCTCACAAATAGGTAAACCCATGACTAGGCCAGAGTACTACATATTACCAGAGGGAGGGTGGGCTGAAATAATGGAATGCTTCCTTTTTTAACAGCCCCCCCCCCAAATATTGCCCATAGAAATGTAGAGTGTAAGGGAACAAGTCCAGCTACAGCCTTTTCCCATGATACTTTAGGGCCTCTTCATCCCTTACAGACAGATTGGGTTAGCGCCCCATCCCATCTCAGATGTAACACAATCGCGCAGGAGTCGTGGGTGCCCAGTTCTGATCCAGACTGAGGTGCATGTGGAGAGGGGGCTTCAGCCTCCCCTCACACACACACACCATTTTCCCAACCTGATACAGTCCCAGAGATACACTTGGGTTTCCCCAACGTCACCCCTCTGGGGCTGTTTCAGGATCCAGGACAGTCAACACCCTCTGGGCAAGCGAGCATCTAGGCATAGGCTTGAAGGCTGTGCAAGGAGCCGTGCTGACCACAACGAGACTTAAAATGTTGCCATTAACACGACACACAATTCCAGCCACTCACAAGTGCAAACACACCACCAGGCAGATTCCCCTTCACCTTTGTACCCCCTCCTCCCATTGCACCTCCCCATAATATGCCATAACCCCCCCCCATCCCTTCAAACCCGGGATGCATCACTTGAGTGCTACATACTCTCGGCTCATCAAGACAAGTTCAACAGAGATTAAACTCCCCCCACCGGGGAGAATCAAATGCACGGGGCGGTGGGTGGGAGGTGGTATCAGGCTGAGAAGACAGGCAGGTGCAGTTGCACAGTGAGTAAGGGGTTAACTAGTCACGTATTAAGGAGACTAGAACAAGAGAAACGTGATGGAGTCCAAGATGCCTGGGAGAAAACCTGAGCTCGACGGATGGTCCATGAATGCCGCTCTTAACACCCTGAGGAAGGCCCTAGTCCAGGAAAGAGACAGTCATTGGGGGATTGTGCTACAACACAGGGTGGCTGCTTCTCGGCAACAGCTTTCCACAGGAAGACAGAGAAAGGAAATAAAAGGACACACGCATTACAGACACACAGTTCCTCCCCAAAGTCTTGGTTTTGTCCGCCAAGGCAACTGAAGATAGCTGGAGAAGTAAAGCGGTATGGTAAGATAGTGCTACAGAACCAGTGAATAGGAAAACTAAGCAGGAGGTTTTGGGAAACTTTACAGTTCAAACCCTGGTTAAATGGGAACCCTGGGATTGGATCCAGCAAGCTTTTCTGGTGGTGAAATAGGAAGGCCCTCCCCACCTTATGGGAATCAGAAGACTGGCTATAGTAAAGCAGAAAATTGGGTGAGACTGAGTGAAAAAGCTGGTTGGATCCAACCTCTAGCACTGAGACAGAAACTTCAAAGACTTCTCCTTGAGCTAGAAGAAAGTCAACTTCTGAATCCCAGTGCCAGGAGGCAACATCAGGGGAAGGCCTCAGCCTCCGTGCCCTGTTGGTGGACATCCAAAGGAACTGGTTGGCCACTGTGTGAGACAAGAAACTGGACTGGATGGACCACTGGTCAGATCCAGCAGGACTCTTCTTGTGCTCTTTTGTTAAGCAGGAGAAAAGGGCTGGAGACACTGAATCATCATTATTATTACTACCTCAAATAACATCCAGGCAGTTCATGCCATTCATGAGTGCATCAAAACCTGGCAACCCCCAGACAAGGAAGGGGTTTCTCGAGTCAGGAAGATCTCTAAGTATGCAGAAGAATACGGATTTAAGTTCATCAAATGGGGAGGGAAAGCCAATAACAGTGTAGTACAGCCCAAATATGCTTCAGGAAGCACGGAAAGTTGAGACTCCATGAGAACAGGCTTGTTTAACCTCTCAAGAGCTTACTGCATCCTGGAGGAAGAGATCTGGGTACATGTATGGAATTTCCAAACTGTTCACACACACACACACACCATTCCTAAGGGTCCCTCAACTTCTGTTTGAATGGTTAGACAAGACCACAAACAGAACAAGGAAAACTCCCTAAACCTGATCCACTTGCGCTCCATGTTAGACCCATGTCTTCAGGTTGCCAGCCTCCAGGTGGGGCCTGAAAATCTCCCAGAATCACAACTGACCTCCAGACCACTGCTCCCTCTAAGCTGTGGGGTCTTGTGAGCAAAAATTCTACTTTGTGAGCTACTGGTATTAAAGTTATGAGCAAGTGATTTGGCTGCTGCATAAATTAGGTTGCTGCAGGGGCCATCCTTCCTGAGCTAAGACAAAAAATGTATGAGCTGGAAGCTAAAAAACTGTGAGCTAGCTCACACTAACTCAGTTTAGAAGGAACACTGCAGTCCAGATTTCAGAGAAAATCACTGTTTTGGAGAGTAGACTCCATGGCCTTATGTACCACTGGGGTCCCTCCCCAGGCTCCATCCCCAAATCTCCAGAAATTTCCTAACCCAGAGTTGGCAACCCTACTCTCCATCCTTTTTACAAAATCAGCCCTTAAAAGATGATGGGCTGGATACAGCTGACTGGTCCACTAAATGTTGCTCAGTTGCCGCCCCCCATACTCCACCCTTCCCACCCCACATGGCTTTTGTCCACGCAGGACCCACAATTCCCAACTTTGCCCTTTCTGCTTTTCCAGAAAAACCGGCTGGATCCAACCCGATGATTCCACAAAATCACCTTTGGGTTCTGGCAACAAGCCCACCATATGCCTGCTACAGCTGACAGCTCCATACCTGAGTGGTGGGCCTGGCTCATCCAATCCATCATGTTAGTAAGACCTGAGGACCTTTTTGTTATTATCATGAGGGGAACAATTCAGCATGACAAATGGTGCCATTTCTTATTTCACCACTTACAAGTCAGAGCTGAAGGAAATTGGAGTCATTCCCCGCTGCTCCCTACATAGATCTTGCCTTTGTAGGGATGGGGCCCTGGACTCAGTGGGAATAGGGTTGCCAGCTCTGGGTTGGAAAATACCTGGAGAGTTCAGAGGTGGATCCAGGAGAGGGTGGGGTTTGGGGAGGGGAGGAGGGCCTCAGTATGGTACAATGCCATAGAGTCCACCCTCCAAAGCAGCCATTTTCTCCAGCGGAGCTGATCTCTGTCAGCTGGAGTTCAGTTGTAAAAGCAGGAGATGTCCAGGCCCCACCTGGAGGCTGGCAACCCTAGGTGGGGATCCAAAGCCGCTCTTTCAAGACCACATAATGCAGATTAGCTTCCTCTTGAACTTCAACCACTTTTTAAAATCCATAAATCACAATGGTTAAAAGTGTGACAAGGGAATGGATTTCTCTCCCTGGTCCAGGATAACGACTCTAATCTGCATTAACGATTGCAAGAAATAAAGCCTGGTAGTTATTCTGGGAGAATAAATCTGAACAGTAAGTGTACAGGGATCTGTTGTTTACATGGGTGAATGAAGATTAGGGGTTTATCTCAGCTTTTTTAATAGTCTGCTCTGTTCTATAGGTAATTTTTATGTTGCTTTATGTCTAATGGCTCATGTTTTTTAATGGCACAGGTTTCAATATTGTGGGTTTTTAATTGGAAGCCATCTCAGGCAAGACTCTGAAGAGGGAGGATAGAAATGTTCTAAATGAACAAGACACAACTGCAGTATCAAAAGGAAAATGCAGGTTGCCATTTTTTCCCCGCTCTGACATCTTTAACAGCGGTCTGACATCTAGCCATTAGGAAGGCAAGCTTTTCTTGGTACAGCGATTGAGTCAGGAAAACCTTTCCTCCGCTACGGGATAGAATAGTCAGCTGCTGTTAAAGGGAGAAGAGCAGGGCTAGGATGAAAGATGGCAACACAGACAACACAAGAGCCTTGGCTAATCCTGCTTCAGAGCCATTTTGTACAAGACATTTTGTATTCTGGTTTGTACACAAGGAGAGCGAGGATGAGAGATTGCCTGGATGTAGAACTGACAGTCGCTAGATTAACTTGAGTAGTCGTCATCAACATTTCCAGAGCTTGGGCTGCAATATGAGACCCACTTCTGAGTCAATCATACGTGGCCACCTTTCTGTGGGAGTGCTGCAGCTCAGCAGAACGGGCTTTCTACGGAGGAAGTCCAGGTTTAATCCCCAACGCTGCATTTTTTAAAAAAAAAAATCAGGCAGCAGAAAGGCCTTTCTCGAGAACCTGGCAAGGGTCAACCATATTGAACTAGACTGACATAAGGTGGCTTTATGGGTGCTGTTTTGCTCTCCAGGGCGTTCAAGGCTCCTGTGTCACTCACAGGGAACTTTAGTTGACACTGCTTGCCCTGCAGAGGGGAGACAATTGGCATCTGGTGTGATTAACACATGGAATTCACTGCCACAGGACGTGGTGGCGACTACAAGCATGGACAGCTTCAAGGGGGAACTGGATAAACATATGGAGCAGAGATCCATCAGTGGCTATTAGTCATGAAGTATAGACAGGAACTCTTGGTCTGGGGCAAGGGATGCTCTGTATTCTTGGTGCTTGGGGGGGGCAGCAGTGGGAGGGCTTCTAGTGTCCTGGCCCCACTGCTGGACCTCCTGATGGCACCTGGTATTTTTGGCCACTGTGTGACAGAGTGTTGGACTAGATGGACCATTGGCCTGATCCAGCATTGGCTTCTCTCATGTTCTTATGTTGTTATCTCCTCCAGTCCCCACTTCTACATATCTTTAGAGGTTTGTCCCTGGGCCATCTGCTAAGAAGCCCCTCAAAGAAAGAACATGGTGCAGCAACCCGCCTCAGGCCAGGACATCTGGGTAATCCCATCCCTCTAGTTGAAAAGGGGCTAACGCCTCGATGAACAAGCAGGAGAACAGATTTAGGGGTCTGCAGGAGGAGAAAAGGAGACCTGTCAAAGGTTTGGGGCTACGCAAGGGGTGCTAGGCTGAGACAGAGAGCTAATTCCTATCAATCAGGGTGCGCTCTATCATTAAACAGGCAGCATGGGTGGGGACGCCCCTGAAGGGTAACAAATTGTCAATTGTCTGTTTTCTTTTACGTCTGTCCCAGTTTTCTCCCTGATTGGGCACACAAAGCAGCTTCTCACACGGTTCCCCCCTCCTCCACTTAATCCTCACAACAACCTTGTAGGGTAAGTTAGGCTGAGAGATCGTGACAGGCCCAAGGTCACCTGGCAGGCTTCCATGGCGGAGTGAGGGATTCAGACCCAGTTGTCCCAGGTCCTGATCTGACATTCTAACCACGATGCCACACCAGCCCTCAGCCATTTATTATAATTATTTTTTAATCAATGGAGGGGCAAGGAGAAGATGTCGTTTTGATTTTCCGCCTCAGGCACCAAAACATCTTGGCCCTGTCTGTTTATAGCCTCTCAGAGGACACGATGCCCTTCAGACGGAAGATTCAACAACACACACCACTTGTCCCCGTGTGGAGATAAACAGCTGCCAGTGAAGATGGAGCGGCTGGGGCGGGGAACAGGGAATCTGATAGGGGCGCAGCTGTCTCTGCTGGGGGGAAAAGTGTTACCCAATATGGACACAGAAACCTGCTCCTCAGAGTCACTGGCTCGGGAGAAGGAGGCCTCATATGGGGGGGGAGAGAACAGACATCTTTCCTTTCTCGAGACCAAACATTAAAACGGCCTTCTTTGGAACACAAAAATCCCAATTCAGAACCTTCTGACAAGTCCCTTTTAATGGATGTAATCTGTTTTCTAGGCCACAGTGGCTTGAGAGAGATAAAGGTGACAGAATACAGGGTTGTCAACAGGGATTTGGCTGGTCAGCTACGGCAATCAAGAACAGACTCCAGGAAAAGACACTTTACAGAGGTTGGGTGGCTCCCCCCACTTGGGTTATTTTAACCAAACAGTAGCCCAGTTTGCATGTCACAGGGAATGCACGCACAAGTTGTGTACAGTGGACACCTGATTTTTCTTTATACCTGTGTTGAGTATTTCTCACGTTTCATTCCACGCACGTACAGCTCAACATGTGACACAGACCTCAGGCCCCAGATTTATCAGGCACCGGTCCCGTTTCATTTGCAAAGTGAACGCGCATCAGCACTTTCTTACAAACAGTTACATGCAGGATGTGTGTGCATTCACTGTGACTTGCAAACATGGCTTATATGTGTAGGCGACTGTATTCTCAGATCTCAGTATCCAGGCCCGAGACTCTAGTTTTGGGACTCATTCTCAGGGCCATCAGCTAAGCTCACATGCTGGCTGGCTTCTTTGAAGACCTCCGTGCATTCCTGTTTGTGATCAGTACTGCACAAGTAAATTGCAGATGGGAGGCAGCAATCTGCACATGCTCTGTTTAGCAGATAGGTTTGGATTCAAACGCTTCTTCTGCTGCTGAAGAAGGGAGGAAGGAGGTCCCTTTGACCACCCAAAAAGGCTATGCTGGGACAGGCCCGTATCTACAGTGGCCACCCTGCCCTGCCCGCCAATGCCCTTTTACTCTCTCATCACTCCTGACACAGCCTGGGTTTGTGTGTGGTAGTGCCCTCCAACATTTAAATGCCCCCTGAAGTCAAAAATCCTGGCTATGGCCCTGTGCTGGGACCAGCATGGACAAAAGCCATGTATGACAGGGGCAGAAGTAAGGTCAGGAATTGGGTGAGAGACAGCAAAAAAGCTGGCTGGATCCAACCAACAATTTCCATGTTGCTATTGTTTCCAGTGTGGTAAACACCACATCTTTTCCATGGCAGATTATTATGACTGCACACAATCCCACAGAACATGTGGTACAGTGCAATAGTACCCCCGTCTGTAGTCACCATGTGGCTAGAGGAGTCCTGATACTGAGAGTTGTAATAATAAAAATCATTACTGCATGGCATTGTGTGTAGAATAGCCAGGAGATCCTAAGATTGTCTGGCAGCCAGAAGTGCTAGCTCTTTTTTAGCATTATGCACCACTAGGTGGTGAGCTAGACTTGTTTTCCAAGCAAGAGATGTTTCAGAGGTGGTTTGCCATTGCCTGCCTCTGTGTCACAGCCCTGGTATTCCTTGGAGGTCATCCTTCCAAATACTAGCCAAGGTCGACCCAGCTTAGCTTCTGAGATTTGACAGAATCGGGCAAGCCTGGGCTATCCAGGTCAGGGAGGAGTTGTAATATTTCTAATGGCTTATAGGCAATGGAACCCACTGAAGACTCCAAGGATCTTATGAGTATGAAAGCGCATACATCAAACAGGAAGAGAACCACAGTCCTCCAACTGGTTTGCTAACTGGGGAGGGGGGGAAGGGGACAAAAGAACGCATCACTGTGTGCCATTTTTAAATCTACTGCCTCAGCAAAGCCACTTTGCTTCTCCCCAGCCCACAGATAAAAAGGGAGAGAGGAAAAAAATGTTGTGGGGAAAAGTAGTCTAAACATGCTCAGAGAACACATCTGTTTATGTTTCAGATTCAGCTGTGTCCTGGTAACAAATGGCAGGGTTCACTGCCCCGAGACCTAATACAAACGAAACGTTGGGCAAAGCACCATTTTCCTTGTGGTTTGGGATGGAAGGGGAAGTAGATGGGGGGGGACCCAAAGAATTGTGGTAGACAGGCAAGTCCTTTGCTTCGTGAGAAGCAGAGACCTACGGGAGAAACTGGCTTAAAGGAAAGAGGGATCGAGGCAGTTGATGGCCAGTTTAAGAGGGGCTCTAAAAGCAAACAGTCTGGTCGGTTTGTGACATCAGCATGAGTGGAAAGCTTTGGTGGCTCTGGGCTAAGGGACCCAAAAAGTTCAGCAGAAGCCCAGAGCATGGTGGGAGGGCCTGAATTCTCAATAGTGATTGTGCTTAATCAGCCCCACCTCTAATTCACCTTTGTAAAACAGTAGGAAGAGCAAATTCCAGTTCTCCCCAAATTCTTGTGCAATAGGAACCAGCGCTACCCAACACCTCTTCAGGATACAAGGAAAAGGATGTGAACCTCAGTCACCTTTTCTCCTTTGGATACTACTCAGGAGGTCCAGATCCTCAGCCTCTCTAGCTCTAGGCCCCCCTCTCCCAGTGAGGCCGCTGATAATTGCCACGGCAAGTCAAGCCATCACTTACCGCAGGGGGTGGGGGCAACGGTTCCGGGGCAGCCGTTCCTTGTTCAGGGAAGATACGCAGGCCATGATCCGGCGCTGTTGGAGACGGGTACTCTGGAGGGGTGCTGTGGAGATGGTACTGTGGAGGCAACCGAGCCTGGGGAGGGGGCGGAGGGTACTGGGCTGGGAACGTCTGTGTCATGGCATCAGCGGGCGGCACGACGGCATCCGGGCTACCCTGCATAAGGGGGGGGAGGACAGGAAGACAGTGAAACTGGGCCCTGCAACAAAAGACTAAAAAGACTCATTTTCAAGCAGGTCAGATTGTCTCTCCCTAGACACCTAGGTCCTCTCCCAGAAACCCCTAGACTGTTTTCACTCCAATGCATTCTTTTCCAGAGTTGGCCAGGCTAGAAGGACCCCTTGCCCCAAAGAGAACCACTGACTTTCGCAGCATTTCCCAAAAATGTTTGCTTCACAGCCATTATTTCAGGGACCCTTACAACCCCCCTGCAAGGCAGGCCACTTATCATGACCGCCATGTCACAGACCTGAGAGGAGGCAGCTCTTTTAGCGCACCCAACGAGAGCTCAGCAGGACATTTCCTTACCTGAAGAGTCAGGACCAAGAGACTTAGCTCTCCCCCACCTTCTTGCCCACAGACAAAGCCACCTGGTAGACCTTTGTCTCCCGTCTTTCCAAACAGCAGACGTGGCTCTCCCCTCCTCCATTTTAATCCCCACAACAACCCTGTGAGATGCCTAACCCAAGAACAAGCAGCCAGCTGAGGGGGAATATGACCCGCTCTCTCCCCAGCCTCACTTCAGCCCGCTGTATCACGTTGGCTCCTAGAGCCCAACATCCTGTAGGCAGAACTAGCAGGTTGTCTTTTTACAAAGAAACAAAGCCAAGGCTTCCATCCCGCCTTTAGGACTCTCTCCCCCCACCCCCCACCCGCGCTTCCTGTCCGGGGACCCAGAAATCCTGGTTCGCAGCCCCTAAAGCCCAACCTCCCCTAACAGTCACCCACCTACACCAACGGGCCCCATCCCCCGGCACCTCGCAAACCCTCCGCCAGGCTTGGGGGTCCTCAGACAAAAATGCACCTTTCTCTTCCCGCAGACCCCGACTATAAAGGCATCCCTTGTGCTGCGCCTCCACCAATGGGGAGCCCCCGGAACAGACGCGGCCGCTCCGATTGGCTCCCGTCTCCTGGGCTCCCCCCCCCCCCGAATCTTCTTTGTAGCTTCTCGGCTCTCTCTTTTGTCTCTCAGCTGTTGGGGGCTTTGAAAGAGCCGTGCGGGGGGGAGAAGCAGCTGCAGCTTCCCCTGGAATTCGCAATTGCCCGAAAAGGCGCAGCTCTGCGGCCCACGCACCTGCCCCACCTGTCCCGAAGGCAGGGAGAGGGATTAAGGGGAGCCAAAGGGCCCTTCGGTTTAGAAGGAGCCGGAGCCGGCAGCCCCAAGAATACAATGGCAGGAATATTGTCCGTCGGGGGGGTGGGGGGGTGGGGAGACGCTAAGAAAGGCGAAGGCCTCCTCTGGGGTACTTTCCAGGATAGCTGCTTGCGAGATTGAAACTTGCTGGCGGCAGCCTTGCCTTCCTCACAGGGTTGTTGTGATGGCATGTATTTGTCATCATGTACTGGTGTTTATATAGTGTTACCAGATGTCCTCTTTTCAGAGGACGTGTCCTCGATTTTTGGTGTCCATCCTCTTTGGGGCCTTTAAAAAAAAAACTGCTGAAAATATCCTATCTTGAGGTTAGGATGCTGAGCCTGGTCTGCCCTATAGTCCCCCAGTGGAGGCCAGCTTCATCTTAAATAGTCGGGGTATTTAAAATGAGATTTGGCATAGCGATTGGTTGTTTGCAGTGGTCAGCTGGGAAATAGGTCCTCTTTTTTGCTTTCCAAGATGTGGTAACCCTGCTTTTATTTATTTATTTATTTATTTACATTTACATGGTTTATAATCCGCCTTTCTCGCAGGGACTCCATGTGGATTGCGCATAGTGGATCACAACAGTCAGCTAAGCGGGACATTCAATAACCAGTGCATGAGGATTGTAGAAGTCTGGAACTGACCAGAAAGAATTGAAGTAAATATTTAAACCATTTTGTACAATGCAACCCCATTAGCTATGCAGGAAAGCTCTCTTGAATAATTCTAGTTTGCATCGATTCAGGTGGCTATCTGAGGAAGTGTGCTGAATAAAACTGTGTTGCCACCGGACTCAAACTCTTGTTTGCATAGTTTGCGGAAAGCACGGAGAGTGGGACCTTTCCTGACCTCCTCGGGCAGGCCATTCCATACAGCGGGGGCCACAGCCGAGAAGGCACGTGCACAAGCAGTTCTTGATTTAACCCACTTGCAGGTTGGCACGTACAGAAGCCCCTGCTGACTTTTCGTTCAAATGGGAACCCTAAGTGGGTTACAAAACCATTCTCCTCTCTTTTCTTTTTCACAACAACCACCTTCTGGGGTACCTTAGGCTGAAAGAGAATGTGTTTGGCTCAAACGGTAGAGGAGGAATTTGAACCCAGGTCTCCCAGATCCGGATCCAATACTCTGTCCTAAGGATGCCAACCTCCAGGTGGGACCTGAGGATCCCCTGGAATTACAGCTCATCTCTAGACTATAGGGAGCAGTTCCCCTGGAGAAAATGGATGGTTTGGACGCTGTGGCATTGTACCCCAACTGAGGTCCCTGTCCTCCCCAGGCTCCATCCCTGAATCTCCAAGAGTTTTCCAGCCTGGATCTGGCAGCCCTACCCCGCATCCCCCGCTGGTGGCCTGTGGGGACCTGACAACCCTACGTCTGTCCCCTGTGCAAAACTGGGATTGGGAAAAAGAATCATGTGGGCTGCCATGAACGCCATGGAGGAAAGACAGAATAAAAATGTACTAGATTGTTGATGAACCGGGGGGGCGGGGGGGTCTTGAGAGTTCAAGGTGTCTTCATTCATTTTCTTAGATTGTTTAAATTCTGATTTTAACAAGGAAACAAGAACTAATACAGCATTTGTAGACATGTAAACATAAATATTTTTGTCTTCACAAGAAACCAGCAAGCACAGAGGCCACTGCCACAGATGCGACCAGGTGGCTGCACTTGCCACAGTGTGTCAGAATTCCGAGGTGCCCATAGGCTCAAAAAGGCTGGGGTTAGAGTGTCTAAGAAACCCATATTCAAAACCCTACTCTGCCACGGAAGCTTGCTGGGTGACTTTGGGCAGGTCACTCACCCTGAGCTACCTCATGGTGTTGTAGTGAAGATAAAAAAGAGAATTGTTGATGTTGTAAACTGCTTTGGGTCCCCCTTGGTGAGAAAAGTGAGTATAAATAAAAGCAAAACCTTGGACTGGTGGGGCCGCCATGATTTTATGGCACCTTCATTTAGCACATCAGGCTTGCTTGCCCATAGTTTCCTTTCATATCTTCCTGCTGCTGTGAGTGATTGCTGCTCTTATATCCAACCAAGCCTTGCATATGGTTGGCACAGACTGTACTTCTTGCATCTAATTATCTTTTTTTTTTGCGTCCCCATTTTTTCCTATTTTCTCTATCCTGTCCACCGAGGACACATTTCATGCATTCTGATGAGAGTGGACCACAGGCCACAAAAACTGCTGCCATCATAAGAGTGAAATCCTAAACAGAATTACACCAATCTGTATCTATTGACTTCAATACACTTAAAAGTAAAGGTAAAGGTTCCCTTGCTCGAAAGCCAGTTGCATCCGACTCTAGGGTTGCGGTGCTCATCTCCGTTTCAAAGCCGAAGAGCCAGCGGTGTCCGAAGACATTTCCGTGGTCATGTGGCCGGCATGACTAAACACCAAGGTGCACGGAACGCTGTTACCTTCCCACCGAAGTGGTCCCTATTTATCTACTTGCAATTTCTTGCTTTCAAACTGCTAGGTTGGCAGGAGCTGGAACTAGAGACAGGAGCTCACCCCGTCATGCGGCACTCACGGGTCTTGAACTGCTGAACTACTGACCTTCCACAGCCTGCAGTTCAGCGTCTTAACCACTTGAGCCACCGCGGCTCCTCAATACACTTAGAAGGGTGTAATTCTGTTTAGGATTACACTGTACTTTAGTTTCTCTAGGGTGCCACTCTGAGAAAGAGTAGTAGGTGCCGCCACAAAATGGCTTCCATAATAGGCAGGAGCAAGCAGAAAATGTCTGCCATGGGGGCCAGTCATAAAATGTGGAGAGGTTCTGAGCCAAGTGTCCATCTGTAAAGGGGCCAGTTATTTCCAAAGGCGTGATACCTGCCAACCTAGGGTTGCCAGCTCTGGGTTGGAAAATACCTGGAGATTTCGGGGGTGGAGCCTGAGGAGGAGGAGGAGAAGATGGTAGTAGATGGTTGTTTCTACAGTGAAAGAACAGGGAAGTACATAGTGGTACTGTAGGCAATGTTAGACTCTGGGCTTAATGGTTTTAGAGAGGGCTCCCTTCACCATCAGTTTCAGGTGTTCTGAGAACAATGACTCCCAGAATGCCTAGGGAAAAATGGAACTGGAGAAATAAATGGGGAGGTGATGTGGGCCAAGCTTGTCTAACTCTTATTATAGCTTGCATTTGAAGGTGAACCCTACTGATCTAGGTGACCAGGAACTGCCTTTCACCCCAAAGTCCATTCCTTGGCACCAGTGAAAGCATACTAGTCAGGAATTCCTCCCATGGGTGGCCACACTGCAGAGCACATGGTCCAGTTTACCGGAGCAACTCCTGTCCTAGGGATGATTTAGAATTTCTCCTCCCTTGTTTTTGACTGGAAAAATCCCTGTTTCCATTTTGCTTCTCCCTTGCATGCATCAAACCTGTGATTCTTCTGGAACATTTTCGGTTTTCTCTTTCCAGTCATTTCTCCCTACAATATATGCATTTTTAAATGTGATTTGTGTGTCTTTCAATGCCACCCTAAGCAAAATTATGCCCTTCCAAGTCCATTGATGTCAGTCGCTGAAGCTCCACTTCGATTTTCACTGTAAATCAGCATTATGTACATATAATGCATGTATAAATTTTACACCCTGACCTGGATGGCCCAGGCTAGCCCGATCTTGTCAGATCTCAGAAGCTAAGCAGGCTCGGCCCTGGTTAGCACGTGGATGGGAGACCCCCTTGAAATACCGGAGGCATGATGCGGAGGTAGGCCATGGCAAACCACCTCCAAACGTCTCTTGCCTTGAAAACCCCACGAGGTTGCCATCATCAGTTGTGGTTTGATGGCACTTTCTACCACTACACAAAAGTTGCACAGAAGAACCGTGCAACACAAATACACTATTCCAACAAATCCACAGCAGCAAACTGCAGAAAACCAAAAGCACTGATGGAACCCAATTGGAACAGGGTACATTCACTCATCCTGATCCTGTCCCTGCAGAATCACTGTCCCTATTCCTGTTTTTTGTGGATTCCTTGTTAAAATGTCATCCACGTGAGTCGTGTTGTCATTCCTCAGGGTTTAGTTCCCTCCCCAAAACCTAGATGCTAAATCTGTGAGTGGGAGGTGGATTGATCCCATTTTGGGCACCACATGTATGTAAATCCATGCACATGAACGCTAAGGCACAGTCTGCTGCTTTGTACGCTGCAGCTGTCGAGGTATATTTTGGATGACATATCACAGGACAATTATCTGTTTTCTCTAAACACTGTCGTAGCATTTAAATCTACACAATGCTGAGGCTGGGTAAACAAAACAGACAGCCATGGGTCATAGTGAAGAGCGGGGGTGGCGCAGGCAATTATTTTCCTTGGAGAAATGTCAGAAGGTGCCCTTCCCACAAATTAAGACGCTGCTAGCCATTGTTTTGAGCAAACTTTGGTTTAGATTTATTTTCTTATAATTTCAACTAAATATAGAGCTGAAAGCAGCCGAAAAGCTCCGTGCAAAATTACTCTTAATTTCAGGATTATCAGGCTTCGTTTTGACGTAGCTGAAGAGTGGGGCCACCCAAAAGGTCTTCTGATTTAGGGAACAGGTTCCTCTGGGATGGAGCATCGGGTACTTTGGAGTACCGCCTGTTCCTATAAAACCATTTGCTTGTTTAAGAAACAGAGGGGGGGCCAACAGACAGTTGAAATGTTCCAGTCCCACAACCTGTTTCCAGGGCTTACTGGCTGCTCCGCGGCCTCATGGGCAGGAGAAACACACATATCTCCGGGTGGTTTGCAAAGGAGTCCTCGGAGGCCACTTCTTATCAAGGTTGGCTCCACTTTCTGTTTTTATAAATAGCGCCACTTTACTGCGGCACTATCTTGTCACTCACCGCTCAAGAGGGGCCTGGAGAAGGGGTGGGCAGACAGAAATAGATTTGGCCCCAGGCCCCAGGGGGGTCTCTCTCAGACCCAGGAACTGATGAGGTGCTTTGGGCAAAAAGCCAGATCAGTTCCACTTAAGGGGGTTGGATCCAGCTGGCTTTTTCACTTCATCTTGCCCAATTTCCACTCCTTGCTAGGCCCCTGGCCCGCATGGCTGTTGCACAGGCAGGTCCCACAATCCCCCAGCAAAGGCTTTTTGGTGGTCAAAGGAGACTCCCTAACCTTTTTCGCCTGCAGAAAAAAATGCCTGGATCCGACCCATGCTCTCTCTTTCTTCCTTCCCCTTCCCAGACCCTTTGCACTTACAAAATGAACCCAACAAATTGAAAACGGCAGCGAGATCTGTAACACTTCAGCCTATCCTCTCATCCAAAGAATAAAAAATGAAAGTGTTTTCAATTTTCTTGTGCCTTCTAGTTTTTTGTTTTTTTAAAAAATACAATTTATTATTGGATATATCACATGTTCATACAATTTAAACAAACCAATACATATCCATTTTTCTTTCTCCCTCTCCCCCCAAACAAGGCTTCCCGCACTGCTCCAACCCCCTTGATATTTCTCTTATACAATTACATTTACTACTAAACATATTTCTTTTACTAATGGTAACAGCTTGTGCCTTCTAGTTTATTGGGAGTCGGGATAAAACCATTTTGCCATTTCTACTTCTCTGAGCAGCAGAATTTTTATTTCCTTTTCCAAGTTTAATAGAGTACGAAAGCTGAACTGGATTGTGGGGAAGGATCTCCCACATCCGACGAGAACTACCCCGAACTTTAAAAACTAGCACTCAAAACAGAACTCAAAATGTTTAATACTTGGCCATTGCAGTGGATTTGCCTGTATAGGCTTGGTCTTGTGGAAACACCAGCTTGGGAATTCGCCAGCGTCACATTTTCTTCCTTCCAAACCTGTGCGTGTATGACCACTGCAATATGAACACATGTCAGATCACTAAAAAGAAGCATTGTGTGTGTCTGTATATATATTGGATGGCTTTGTACTTGGAAGAGTAGTGCAAGGCATCCAACAGTGTTATATGCTTCCTGCCAGGAGCACATTATTTGAAACATGTGCCTCCAGGCACAATTGCAAGAGCTGGGTTTTGATTTTTTTAAACCATATGTGTTTGGGGGAGCCTTTTTAATTTGGAGACCCTGGCATGATGTCCCATCATAATCTCTATATGTATGTACCTAAGTACTGTCAAGTCTTAACTGATTTATGGTGATCCCGGTGAGGGGATTTTCAAGGCAAATGAGAGGCGGAGGTGCTCTGCCCTTGCCTTCCTCTGCAGAGTCTTCCTTGGCAGCCTCCCTTCCAAGCACCGACCCTGCTTAGCTTCCGAGATTTGACAGTATACCAACATACCATGCCACTTCCCCTCCCCATCATCTCAATAGCCAGCCAGATAGGGGCACCTGGGATGCGGTGTGCTCTGTGTACTAAGGTCAGACAATGAGGGTCCGTAGGGAAGCATTCTCAGTAGCTGCTCCCTAGGGTTTCGCTTCCTTTCCTACTGAAGCTCAGGCAAGTCCCTCTCCCTCCCCAAACTCTGCCCTCCTCAGGTTACTCCCACAAATATCCAGGAATTGCCTAACCTGAAGCTGGCCAAACCCATGCCATTACGACACTTCCAGCCCTAGCATCTGGGGCACTGGGCAAGGAACCCCCCCTACACACAATTTTAAGCACAAATATGAACAAGCAAAACAGCCAGAGTGCTGCCTGACCCCTTGTTCAGGAGGAAGGGCAGAGCTCCAGAAGCAGTATAAGGGTTCAGCAGTTAAGAAGAGGAGGAGGAGGAGGAGGAGGAGGAGGAGATTGGATTTATACCCAGCCCTTCACTCGGAGTCTCAGAGCAGCTTACAATCTCCTTTCCCTTCCCCTCCCCACAATAGACACCCTGTGAGGTAGGTGGGGCAGAGAGAGCTCTCAGAGAAATTGCTCTTTTTCAAGAACAGCTCTGACAGGACTATGGCTTGCCCAAGGTCATCCAGCAGCTGCAAGTGGAGGAGTGGGGAATCAAACCCAGTTCTCCCTGATTAGAGTCTATGCACTTTACCACTACACCAAACTGGCTTTCGAAGGTGGGGAAGGTGGGGTTTGAGGGGAGGGAACTCAGCAGGGTGTCTCGTGGTAGACTCCACCCTCCAAAGCAGCCACTTCCTCCAGGGGAACCAATCTCTGCAGTCTGGAGATCAGTCGTAAGTAACTCCAGAAGATCTCCAGGTCCCACCTAGATGTTGGCAACCCTAGTTCAGAGGGTATTTTGAAGGGGCACTCCTTACCAGTTGTTCAGGGTCCAAAGGAGGTTCCCTTGTCAACTGCTTTGGAAAGTCTAGAGAAAGGGTGCCCAGCCACAGGGAAGGGAGGTGGCATGGGTGGCCTTATCAGTTCTCACCTGGCACCAGTGGCAGATTAACCATTAAGCGAACTAAGCACGTGCTTAGGGCACCAGGGCCAAAGGGGGCACCACAAAGTTGGGAAAAGGGTGAAAAAATGTAGAGAAATGCCTTTCAGGTCATGAATATTGGAACTTTGATACATTTAATTTGTGAAATATTAAAATAGATGCTGTATTGCTGCCACCTGCATTGTATATCTGGTCAGACAGGTCAACAACTAAAATGGACTGGGTCAGTGTGGAAAAGGAGGGAGGCACCGAGATTGGACAGTGCTTAGGGCACCAGCAAGCCTTAATCTGCCCCTTCCCAGCACAAAACCATCACCTACACCCAGATATTACATTTTTATCTCGCTGGAAATGTATTGTATGTCAGTCATTAAAACTGATTCATCGTCAGATCATGGCAAGAGAGTTTATCAGCGAAAAAGCAATCCTTTTCAGCCAGCTGATAGCCCTGGAAAGATTATCCTTGAGGCCTGCTTCCTGTGCTAACACAATAGAGGCTGGATCCAACCAGCTTTTCTGGTGGTGAAAAAGGGAGGAAGAGGAGGAGGAGGAGGAGGTCCTGTTTCTCTACCCCCTAAAGTCTTTGTTAGGGTTGCCAACCTGATCTGGAGATTAGGACCAATCAGTTCCCCTGGAGAAAATGGCTGCTTTGGAGGGTAGCATTATACTCCACTGACACTATGGCATTATACTCCACTGTGGTCATTCCCAAACGCTGCCATTTCCAGGCTCTGTCCCCAAATCTCCAGGAATTTCCTAAACTGGATGGCAACCCTAGCTGTGTCATGGGGCCTGCATGTGTCATGTGGGATGGAGGATGGAATCGGGGATGCTGATTCTGGGTTGGGAATCGGGTTGCTAACTGCCAGGAGATCTCCCGGAGTTACAACTATCTCCAGCCCACAGAGATCAGTTTCCCTGGAGAAAATGGCAGCTTTGGAGCATAAACTCTGTCTCACTGAGCATCCTCTCCTTCCTAAAGCCTGCCTTCCCCAGGCGACACCCTCACCCAAGAGTTTCCCAGCCCGGAGCAACCTTCTGACCTGTCCCAAATGGAGAGATCGTACTGGCCGACCTTCCAGGGTTGTTCTAAGCCAGGATTGTAGCACCGTAGTGAGTGCATTAAGTGGTACTTGGAATCCTTGAAAGCGATGCAAATACTATTATTTTACATGAAGCAGGTCTGAATCTTGTCAGTCCATGACTGAGAGACCTCCTGCAAAAATTTTACGAGGAACCTTGTGATCCATGACTGCAATAAATGTTAATCTGAGTGAGGTCTCAGGCCGAGTGAGGGAAGCCCGGCTCTGGCTGTCCTCTGGGGCAGGATTAAAGGCTTGTAAATGGTTGATTGTTTTATGGGGATCGTTTTACCTTTGGGGCAGGGGCTCATTTGGGTGTTCTGCCTCTGGTCTGGCTCCATACCTCTGGGGACTGCCTGATGGCAAGGGTTGCCAGCTCCAGGTTGGGGAATACCTGGAGATTTGGGGGGTAGATCCTGAGGAGGGTGAGATTTGGGGAGGGGAAGGAGTAGGGTAGAATGCCATAGAGTCTACCTTCCATAGTGGCCATTTTCTCCAGGGGAACTGATCTCCCTTTGCAGCTGCTGGATGACCTTGGGCAAGCCATAGTTCTGTCAGAGCTGTCCTTGAAAGGGCAGTTCCTGTCAAAGCTCTCTTAGCCCCACCTACCTCGGCGGGTGTCTGTTGTGGGGAGGGGAAGGGAAAGGAGTTTGTAAGCTGCTCTGAGACTCCAAGTGAAGGGCGGGGTATAAATCCAATATCTTCTTCTTCGTCGTCACCTGGAGATCAGTTGTAATAGCAGAAGATCTCCAGCCACCACCTGGAGGTTGGTATCCCTATGTGAATGGTGATGGACCAGTGTTATAGCGTTGCCAGGTTTGGACTGGGAAATTCCTTGAGTTTTTGCGGGCAGAGTCTTGGGAACAAATGGTTTGGGGAGGGGGTGGGGGATACCTCAGGATATCATGCCATAAAGACCACCTTCCAAAGCAGCGATTTTCTCCAGGGGAGCTGATTTCTGTATCCTGGAAATCAACTATAATCCCAGGAGATCGCCAGCTACCACTTGGATGTTGGCAACCCTGGCTGTTTCTGATATTTCATTTCTGCTTTGATTGTTTGGCTGCTTGCGCTGTTAGCGTGGGTTTTGCTTCACGTTTAAAATCATGGCTTTGAGTGTTTCTGAATTGTTTTCATTGTTTTTGTGAAAAGGACCCTAGGAAAAGTAGGACGCAAAAAAGTTTAAAAAAAGAAAAGAAAACCCAGAGTTTAATTAGTGTGGTGGGCGGGATTGTTGGGTCTTAAAGGCCTTATGGGATGACCAACTTTTGAGGGGAAACAGGAAGAGCCGGCATCCTTCTCAGAGCCCTCAGAAGCAAGCAAGCACTCAGACATGGCCCAGCCCTCTCTCCCACTCTGCTACAGGATAGCCAACCTCCAGGTGGGGCCTGGGAATCTCCTGGAATTACAAGTAATCTCCGGACCACGGAGATCAGTCCCCCTGGAGAAAACAGCTGCTCTGTAAGGTGGACTCTATGGCATTATACCCCACTAAGGCCTCTCCTCTCCCCAAACCCCATCCTTCCCAGGGTCCACCTCCAAAATCTCCAGGAACTTCACAACCCAGAGTTGGCCGCCCTACTCTGCTGCTTTTCATGCTCCCCAGAATTTTTTTCAGGCACATCTTCCCACCAGCAGATGCTGCAGTCCAGTGAGCAATGGTCCTACAGTAGGGCGGTACCAGATGGACCCTGCTTATGTTTCAGACCTCTTTTAAAAATAAATCATAAACATATAATCCATATTTTCAGAAAAGTACACATTCTAAAAAAAAAGTCAATTGGCCAAAGGGCAGTTGGGCAGCTGGCATCCAGGTTGAGGGCACTACCTGCAGTGAGGCCTGGTGTCTGGTTGGTACCCTACCCAGTCCAGGTTGGCATATGAAGGCCTGCGTGATCCTCCTTTCCTTCAGGCACGAGGCCAAGCCATTTCTTTACCCAGGCTTTTAACTCAGGGCCTCTCTTTAGATTTTTTTAATGGTCTGTTCCTAGCCTGAGGACTGTTTTATCAATATCATTTTACTGCTCCATTTTATGTGCTTTTATGCCCCAGCTTGCTTTGGCATGGTGTTTTTTTTTTTTCCTTCTCAACCTGTATTGTTTTATTGGTATGTTTTTATCAGTATGATTTGTTTTGATTTGCTTGGTTTTTGTTTTATTGGTATTAGGAGATCTGGAAAGGTGGCAGACAAATTTTCAAAAACAATCAATCAATCAAGGTGCCAGAACTCCTTCCTTGAGGTCTTCTCCTGTAAGTGACATCATCACATTTCTGACATCTGGGGCCACACTCTAGGTTTTGGGCAAAACTCTATGGTTTTTTGGGCCTCAAAACCATACAATTTTGCCCAAAACCTAGATCATCACCCCCGATGTCAGAAATGCGGTGACGTCACTCTCGGGTGATGTCATCGTGCCAGCACCGGCAGTGCTTGGAGAGGGCTTCTTGAGGTTGGGGCTTCCTCACCAGCAAGCTGGGCAGTGGCAAATTGGGGCCCCACAAAATCGGGGGACCCCCTGACTCCACCAGGGGAATGGCAACCCTAGTACCTCGGCATAATTCAAGAGTGATTTGAATGTTGGACTAGGATCTGCAAGGCCCAGGAACAAATCCTCACGCTGCCATGAAGATTGCTGGGTGAGCTTGGATCAGTCTCATGCTCTCTCACAGATTTGTTCTGAGGATAGAACACCGGGGGGGGGTGGGGGGGTGGGTTGCCAGCTCCTTGTAAGTAGGTTGGGACAAAAAGGCGATGGGAGGGAATGAATGGAACAAGTCTAGCTCACCACCTAGTGGTGCATAACGCTAAAAGAGCTAGAACCTCTGGCTGCCAGACAATCTTAGCATCTCTTGGCTATTCTACACACAATGCCTTATTATTATCATTTTTATTGTTATTATTATTATTGTGAAGGGTGGGCGGAAAAAAGTCTGTGGACTAGATACGGAAAAATCATGATTTGTCCCCTCCTGAACCAGGAGATTTGCTAGAAGTGAAAACCGCTAAATCTGTTCGAAGAGAATGAATCGATCCTCCTTGGTAGAGAGCACTTTGGGCACACCTGTAAATCATTAATGTGACATTCACCAATGACCAGAACACAGTGCGTGGGAAGGCAGTGCAGGCAATTTGACAGGAAGTCCTGTCTGTCTTCAGAGTGGAAGCAACTGCCCAAGCTCAGATAAGACCACCTATGAAGCAACTTATAATTTGTTACCACAAAGCCAGTAATAGTAGAGATTAGAGTGTTGGATCAGGAGTTGAGAGATCCAAATTCAAATCCTGAAGCTCGGTGGGTGACCTCCATTGACCAGTGACATAAGGGAATTTCACATTACCGAGATTCTGCCGGATTGAAGCCGTTTCTGATTCGTCTTGAAGTAAACCGGTACAGGGCTGCCATTTCACACATGGCTTTCCCTGACCGGAAAAGAGCCGAATCAGAAGCGGTTTGGCAATTGAGACTGCACTGCTTTGTTTTCCCGCCGTTTCCCGCTGCACCTTTTTTTTTTTAATGTTCGCTTTAGAGCGCTATAGCGCTATAGTGCTATAAAACAACACTGCAGGCATTCCAATGGGGTTGCTATGATGCTATGGCGCTATAGCGCCATAGCATTATAGCGCTCTAAAGCGAACGTTTAAAAAAAAAAAAAGCCGGAGATCGCCCGCGTGGGCAAAAAAAGGCGGGAAAAAAGCGTATCGGATCTGGGAGAAGAAACTGATGACTACTTGGAAGCAGTTGACAGGTAAAACGCTTCAGTCCCGTTTCCTGAACGGGACAGAAGTGATTCTGTGTGAAATTACAAATATATTCCGGTAGGGAACCGGTTTTAAAATGGTTCTGTCTGAAATGCCACCAGAAACCGTTTGGGAACCGTTCCTCTTCCGGATTATATCATCTGTCTGAAATTCCTAACCCTAACTCTCAGCCTAACCTACCTTACAGATTCCGATGAGTAGCCATGTTGGTCTGAAGCAGTAGAACAAAGTTTCAGTCCAGTGGCACTTTTAAGACCAACAAAGTATAATTCTGGGTATAAGCTTTCACATGAAGAAGTGTGCATCCACACAAAAGCTTATACCCAGAATTATACTTTGTTGGTCTTAACGGTGCCACTGGGCTCAAACTTTGTTCTGCCTTATATCATTGTTGTTGTGAGGGTAAAATGACAGAGTGCACCACATCCATTGCTCTGAGCTGTTTAGAGGAACAGGGATATAAAAATCTGATAGAATTTAAGAATGACAGCACCACTGCAGGGGACAATACATCTGAGACACCAACATTTTGATATCTGGGATACCAAAATGTCTTTGGTTAATCCTGTAAATACCCGTTTGCTTGCCCAGTTAAACTTATTTCCAATTAGATCTCACTCTTCCATTTGAGTCGTTTACAATGCAGTCCTAAGCAGAGTTACAACTTTCTAAATCCATTGAAGTCCATGGGCTTAGAAAGGTGTAACTCTGTTTAGGATTACTCTGTTAGTGTGACATTTTTAGTTTGTGAGATGCATTAAAGTATTTATGTTTACCTATAAATGGGGTCCTGCAAGCCGCATATAATGCGAGGAGTTGCTGTTAAAACTTACGAAGCATCTTTTGAGGTGCCTTACATTAAAGAAACTGGGAGCAACCATGTAAAATATCAGCGGCAGCCGTTGCTAGAGGGGACCTGACAAGCTTAACTGGGAAACCTGGCCTGAGAGCACAGCGAAGCCCCAAGATGGAGTCGGTCTACAGTCTGAGTAATTCATATTCCCTTCAACCCCTTTTCCCTTTGGTGCACTAAACAGTAGTTGGGAATGTCTCTGCGGCTTCCCCGTTTTAACCTTGCGAATGGTGCTTTATTAAATCTACAGAGACATCATCCGTGACTGTCCTGTGACAGAGTCCATCTGGCGCAACCCCGAGGAGAATTCACAGAATCAGGTCAAAAAATGGATTGCTCTCTCCATTCCCACAGAAGCCGTAAATACCTCTCCCCTTACAAGGAAGAGACTTTCTCCCTCAGAGCGTGATTCTGTAAAAATAACTCCGGAATGAAGGGAATTATCTGTGGGGGTGGCGTTATCAGCTGTCCCCTCAAGACCACCAGCCAGTCGCAGCTGGGCCTTGTCAATGACATGGAGATCGCACCCCGGCACACGCACTCACCCCCCCCCGAAATCTACATACCTGAACCAGCCCGGAGTAACATTGGGGTGCCGGTGGGTAGACGGGTAGGCTGTAGGGGTGCAGAACCACAGCCGGAGGGGACAGCATGGCACATAATAAAGTCAGGGCCCGACCACCCAGTCCCAAAAGGAGTCACGCACACCTCTGTCCAAGCGGCTTTGGCACCAGCTGAGGGAGTGTTGAGTGGCAGATGGGACGGTGCCATTGAAAGACGCCAACAGCTGCAGAGAACACAAGCGCCTGTCACAGGCTGCCTGGGCAAGAGCATCTGCACGGGGATGGAGACTCACCGGGGGACACATAATTTCATGTGGTATAAAGCAAGCGTCAAGGTAATTGCAGGGATAAATATGACGGTCTCCACAGACTTATGGCCGTCCCGTCAGCATTCTCTTTTGTGCATCTCACATGCGCATATGCTGAGAAGCTACCCGTGTTTCACTTTCTCTCCTAGGCCCGAGTATTATTACGGAGCTATTGTTTTTAAAACTATGGGGTGCAGACGATTTTTTTTTTTTTTGGCTGAGTCTCAGTTCTCCTCACTACAATCCCCATCCAACATGGGTTTTGTACAGGGGTGTTTTTTTGTAGAAAAAGCCCAACAGGAACGCATTAGCATAATAAGCCACACCCAACAGCAGAAACTCATTAGCCTATTAGGCCACACCCCCATGTTACCAGAAGTGTGGTCATCCAGCCACACCAGCCTTTTGCTTCTTATTCTGTTTACCTTGGTTATTGTCAAAACCCAGGGCTTTTTTTGTAGCAGGAACTTTTTTGTAGCATGTTAGGCCACACACCCCTAATGTAGCCAATCCTAATGAGTTTCTGCTGTTGGGTGTGACCTGTTATGCTAATGAGTTCCTGCTGGGCGCGGCCAACTCAGGAGCCAGCCGGAACTCCGTCCCTGTGCGTTCCTGCCCCAAAATAGCCCTGGTTTTGTATATGCAGGTCCCAAGATCCCCAGCAAAGCCTTTTTTGGTGCCTACACTGGACCCTTCTGCCCTTTATCATCCACAGAAAAGCTGGTGGGATCCAGCCCATTTATTAAAAAATGTATTTAGGTAATTTTGTTTTCCACTTTTCAGTGTGGACTCAAACGGCTTACCCAAAATACAATTTAAATGGAGAGTCAGTGTGGTTTAGTGTTGGACTAGGAGCTGGGAGGATCAGGTTAAAATCCCTACTTGGTGTAGTGGTTAAGAGCAGCAGACTCTAATCTGGAGAACCAAGTTTGATTCCCTCCTTCTCCACTTGCGGCCACCTGGGTGACCTTGAGCCAGTCACTGTTCATTCAAGAGCAGTTTCTGCCAGAGCTCTCACAGCCCCACCTACCTCACAGGGTTTCTGTTGTGGGGAGAGGAAGGGAAAGGAGATTGTAAGCTGCTCTGAGACTCCGAGTGAAGGGCGGGGTAAAACCCAACTCTTCTTCTTCCTCCTCCTGCGAAAGCTCACTGGCCCAGTCATTTTTTCACTCAGCCTGACCTACCGCACAGAGCTGTTTTTTGTGAGGATAAAATGGAGGGGGGCGGCGGCAGGGAGAACAGCATTGCAAGCAAGCTACTTTGTGTTCCCTACTGGGGACTTTAATTGAGTAGGAGGAAGAAAGCCTAAAAATGTTTTAAATAAATAAAGGTATCAAACCCAGAATAAATAAATAATTGAACAACCACCAAAAATACCCTCTCGAGGAGTACAATGTATCCAGGCCATGGGCTAAGAGCCAAGAGCCAGGCCCAAGGATGGTTTGGTTTGAGCCTTTCATCTCATGCCAAAAGGCTTGATCCTCTGGCCACGCCAGAGTTGCCTGGATTGGGAAATTCCTGGAGATTTTTTTTAGCCACTTCCACACTGTCATTTTTGTCACTCGTCTGCCCCTATTGCTTCAGGGTCGTCCCCCCCCCAGTGTGTAGTCCCAGAGGGAGCAAAACTCATGTTGAAAAGTGGGGTGGGGGACCCAAAGCAATAGGGACAAGAGAGTGACAAAAATGAAAGTGTGGCGGTGAAGAAGCCTGGGGAGAGCAGGGTTCAGGGAGAGGAGGTACTCCAGCAGGGTATAAGGCCATAGAGCCCACCCTCCAGAGAAGCCATTTTTCTCCAGGGGAGATCAGTCTGTCATCTGGAGGTCATAACTCCAGGGGATCTCCAGTGCCCAGCTGGAGGTTGGCAACTCTAGGCCACACTCAGGCTTCAATACCCGAAACAGGAAGTGAACACAGCAGCTCTTCCCGGATCGTGTGCAGTAGGCCAGCGTGTTCCCTTCACTTGCTAATGTATCTAGAGCACAATGCATCCAAGTCAAGCATTATTCATTTCAATGGGAACATGTGTGTGTGTGTGTGTGTGTACTAAACTCTCACTTTAAAATTTAAAGGTGCTTCATTTATAACTTTGCTTAGTGTTGTGAGCAACCTCAGACAGGGAGTATGAGGTGACATGTAAATATTTGAAATGAAAAAGAAAGCCTAACTCTTGAGCTGGTTATTAGGGATGGGCATGAACCGGGAAAATGCGGTTCGTGATGGTTCGTGTTGTGACCAATCTCTGGCTGACTCTCCTCTACCTGCCTTCCAAGTTTGGTGAGGATTGGATTTAGGGGGTCCAAATTATGTCCCCCCATAAAGATGCCCCCACCCTCCATTGTTTTCAATGGTGGGGAAAAACAGCAAAAAAAGCAAGGGCAATAGAAACCCAGCAGAACAGAATCAACGTCCCAGAGAATCTCGGGGCGGGGGGGGGGTATTTTTGCAAGTCCAGCAAAATCAGTGCCACTGTGGCAGTGCAAATCCAACAGGACTAAGGTCAAACCAGAGAATCTCTGCAGTAGAAACTGAAAGGGGGGGACTTTGCAAGCCCAGCATAACCAATTACAATGTGTAGAATGCCCAGCAGAACACAGTGCCATTCGCACTGCAAGCTTAAAATGATTGCTCTCAAAGCACAGAGTAACAACAAATCCAAGCAAGGTGGAGGGGGTTGCAAGTTCTGTGAAAGAATGCTGGAAGTGAACACAAAGGAACACCAGCAAAGGAGAAGGGACTCTCTTGAAACTGACAAGACTAGTTTGAAACTGACAGGAGTGTTTCCAAGGCTGGAGAATTCCACCTCCCTGTTGCTCTGAAATTTGGTAAACATTTTGTTTGAGTCCAGACAGTCTTGGAAAGTTTTGCCGGTTGACCTGCCACAAACTTCAGTTCACGAACCACCCAAAATTCATCACAAACTTTAGTTTGCAAGCCAGTTTGTGCCCATCCCTACCTGGTGACTTACTGGTCCGGCTTTACAGACATCACCTCCCCCATTCACTAAAATTTATTTCACCGCTACGTGCTCCTCTGCTCCATCCTGAGGCACATGTACAAGGAAGTGAAGCCCTCCAGATAAAGCTGGAAGAACAAGACCCTGGTTGAGAAGAGACTAGGAGATGATCCATCTGTCCAAGCTCCACATGGAAACATCTATGCCTTCGTTCCTATTTAGACATAACCTTGCCCCATGAGAAGCAATTAACCAGAGCAGTTTGCTTGGTGGTAAACCTGAGAGCCCATTCACCACCTCATAAATGTGCAGCATTAGCATGCCAGCATCACATCTTACTTGTGCCACAGGTCTCCGGCATGTTAACATGGGCCAGGGTGTGTTCTAAGCAGGACACTAATTGCATGTGACAAAGTTTGAGTCCAGTGGCACCTTTAAGACTAACAGAGTTTAATTCAGGGTATAAGCTTTCATGTCAGCACCATTAACGAAGGCTGGAGCTACAAACCCTCCAACTCACAAGATGCAGAAACAGAAAGCTAAAGAAGAACTTTTGCTTCATATTATGAGGACTTCAGCGGAAGACAGGAGGGCCTGGCATGATCTGGTCCATGGGGTCGCGAAGAGTCAGACTCGACTGTGCGACTGAACAACAACAACATGAGGACTCTGCTGCTTCCTCATGCAGCAATTATCACTACCAACCCATCTGAAAGACTCACGTTCAAATCCCCACTCTGCCATGGGAATTTACTGGGTAACCCTTGGCCCAGTCACTGTCGGTCAGCCTGACCTACCTCACAGGGTGCTTATTGCGAGGATTATTGCAATGGTTGTAGCATTTTTCTCCCCCACCCTTTTCTGGAGATTTGAACCCGCCCAGTTGTTCCGCCTACATGATGAGATGAGCACAACTCTCTGCTGCTTCCTAGTGTCCCAAGGAGACCCTGCAGAGATCAGGATTCAGGAACATTTTGGTTTGGCTTCAGGTGGGTAGCTGTGCTGCTCTGAAGCAACAGAACAAAGTCGGAGTCCAGCGGCACCTTGAAGACCAACAAAAGTTTTATGCTGGGTATAAAAGGTTTTGTGTAACGTGAAACCTTATACCCAGAATTCAATTCTGTTGGTCTTAAAAGGTGCCACTGGACTCAACCAATGTTCCCTCTAAGCTGTGGAGTCTTGTGAGCGAAAATTCTACTTTGTGAGCTACTGGCATTAAAGTTGTGAGCAAGCGATTTGGCCACTGCTCTGGAGCCCTCCTTCCCGAGCTGAGACAAAAATGTGTGAGCCGGAGACTAAAAAACTGTGAGCTAGCTCACACTAACTCAGCTTAGAGGGAACAGTGGACTCAACCTTTGTTCTGTTTTGGTTTGGCATACAGTTTGGGGGGGGGATTTCCCAGTAGGCTATGTTTTCAGTCCAAGCACCCAACAACAGCAACATTTACTTGGAAGGTGCTGGAGCAGCAGCAACAAAAGACGGGAGGGAAAACAATGACTGCGTTTTCCCTGACACGCTGAGTGCAAGCCAGGCCCCAGGGGATCGACCGGGGCCTCAGGGGCATGCCTCAGTCCCTTGGGAGAGCCGGCCCTGTAGGCTGAGCAAAATAGCCTGCCGTGTTGCCGTTTGGCACTGCTGATTGGGCTTGCCAGCCTCTGCTGCAGCCTGAACTCATCCATCCATACCCTTAAGGATATATTTTCTTTCCTCAAAATGAGTACGCTGTTTTCCCAAGGAATCTGTGGTACAATGTTTAGGATGCCAGACAAGGATCCATGAGACTCAGGTTCAAATCCCCAGTGTGCCATGGAAGCTCACCAGGTGATGTTGAACCAGTCAGATTCTCTCAGCGGCAGGAAAGTTGCTGTGAGAATTAAATGGGAGGAGAGGAGACCAATGTTCTGATGTACTCTAGGAGCCCCATGAAGGAGAAGAGCAGGGTAAAGGTAAAGGTTCCCTTGCTCGAAAGCCAGTCGAATCCAACTCTAGGATTGCGGTGCTCATCTCCGTTTCAAAGCCGAAGAGCCAGCGCTGTCCAAAGACATTTCCGTGGTCATGTGGCCGGCATGACTAAACACCAAGGCGCACGGAACGCTGTTACCTTCCCACTGAAGTGGTATCTATTTATCTACTCGCAATTTCTTGCTTTCGATCTGCTAGGTTGGCAGGAGCTGGAACTAGAGATGGGAGGTCACTCCGTCACGCGGCCACTTGGGTCTCGAACTGGTATTTGTGTGTGCATATGTGTCTGCACCTGGAAGTCATGTCGACCTCTGGTGACTGACCCCTACTGGGGTCCTGAAGAATTTTCAGAGAGGTGGCTGAGTAAAGCCTGTCCCTGTCCTCCCAGCGTGGTATTCCATGGAAGTCTCCCGTCCAAGCACTAACCACAGTCGGCCCAGCTTAGCTTCCGAGATCTGGCTTGCCTGGGCAAATAAATGTAGGGTTGCCAGCTCTGGGTTGGAAACTTCCTGGAGATTTTGGGGGTGGAGCCTGGGGAGGGTGAGATTTGGGAGGGGCCATAGACACCAACTTCCAAAGCAGCCATTTTCTCCAAGGGAACTGAACTTTGTCATCTGAAGACCAGAGAATCTTCAGCCATCACCTGGAGGTTGGCAACCCCATCTTGGTGTCTAACAAGAAAGTCATGTGGGTAGAAAACAAACCTTGGGGCCTGTGGTTTCCTTAGCTGCAGGCCACTGAAAGAATCCAGCAGTTGGAGTAATGGTTTTAAACGGAGGGCTGAAGCAGCTGACATCCCCTCTGACAGCAACAGGGAGTGGCCAACAGAGGGCTGTCCAAATAGATTCTCCCCGCCCACTCTGCCATAAAGCATGCTTAATGAACTTGGGCCCCTTACTTACTTTGCAGGGCTGTTGTGCTAAACCAGAGGGTTAACTGTACACCAGCTAAAGCTCTTCAGGGGACTGGCAAGATTAAATGTCCTCGATAGACAGGGATAATACTTGGATCCTATTAAGATGGCATCACAAGGAGAATCAAAATTGTAAGGCATTCTCTGCACATCTCAGAACAGCATTACAAACTCTTCCATCATCACCAAACTCCCCCTTTTACACTCTAATCCTACGCAAAAGTAGGGCGTGAGTGAGCCATTTGGAGGGCCCAAGGGACGCACAACTCTGCACAGCTTCGGGTTATAAATCTGAACTGTACTACAAAGGCAAGGCATGTGCCATAAAGTACGAGACAGCAGAAGTTGCACTAGGGGGGAGGAAATAATGTATAAAGATTTTTTTTAAAGACCTTATAAACTGCACACGTCCAGCTCTGTGAGGAAGTCAAATCAATGGATCTTAAGTACCGGTTACTTTATGGCTGCTCTTGCCTGGCTGAGGTTGCTCCTCTGTCTCCGGAGGGATGAAGAAGGAAGAGAGACCGGCATGAAAATTAAGGGAAATGTTGTAGGTTTGCTTTGGAGGACCGGCCAATGGCTCTTTCCACACTTAACCTGCTTGCAAAGGCCACAAGCCCACTTTGCTGCCCTCGAGGACAAGCTGGCCAGGACCTCAGGCCAGGCCCGTAGCTAACAACTTTTTGTTCAGGGGGCCCATGTTTCTTTCAGGGGGCCCACCACCAATGTTCCCTCTAAGCTGTGGAGGGGGGAGAAGAAGGCTTTGCAGGAGCCCGCGCTTCAGCGCGGCCCTGCAAGGACTGGGGACGGGGGGGGAGAAGAAGGCTTTGCTCTGAGTGCTCCAAGGAGGGGGGAGGGGGCTGGGGGGAGGAGGGGGGAGCAGAGGATGGGGAAGGGGGCCTGCAAAACCCGCGGGGGCCGGGCCCCCAGGGCCCCACGCAGGCTACAGGCCTGCCTCAGGCCCATTCTCTCCAGCACGCAAAACGGGAGAAACTGGCTGTACGGGCCTCAGGAGAAGGCCGAGAGCCTTCGGATCAGGGAAAGCATCCTCCTGTTTGGCCACTTTCCCTTTTGCCTTGGGGGCGGTTCTGCATACAGCCAGCTTGGTGTCTAAGTTGAAGTGCCATACTAAGAAATAGTGTGAGGTGGGAAATGGTGGAGGGAAGGCTAAGAATGCCCCTTGAACTCCTTGGAGGAAGGGTGGAATGAAAATATGCTGAATAAATTAATCTGTGACAAGACCGGCAGGAACATTCATCCATTCGGCCCAGTCAAAACCTTTATACACAGACATTTACAGTGTAACCCAGAACAGAGGAATACCCTAAGACCACTGAGCCCAATGGCCTTGGGGGGGGGTGTCATTCTGCTTAGGTTGGCACTGCTAGTTACCCACCTGGTTCTCCCCAGCACCTTTACATCTGCCATGATATACCAGCCACCACCACAGCCTTACGTTGTGGCAAACCCTCAACCCCCGCAACTTAATAGTCACATTTACCCTGCCCTCTGTGCTCCTCATAAAAGAGACTTAAAGGTGGACATCCCTCCCTCCCTGGTATAAGCACCACACAACAAGCCACAAAATGCTGGCACACACTTTATTTGGTTTTGCATTTCAGCTTTGCAAAGAGCTTCAAGGTTGGGTTGAGTTCTTTTCCAGGAAGGAGGCATGTAGCGGGGGGTGCAGGCAGCCAAAAGATACAGAAATCACAGGCCTGGCGTACAGAGCTCAGCACTGCCCCCAAAGCCCAATGCCTTGACCACACTACAGAAGCCCTGGCCCAACCTCCATGCTGGTTTTTGACCATTCACATGATACCACCCCACCTGTTTCTATCAGTTCCCTTCTCATGAGGGCTAGAATCCTGCTTTTCCTTGGGGGGGGGAGGGAGTAGAAGACTCTCTCGCTTATATGGTTCATGAGAGTAGCCAACTTATTTTTAACCCTTTGGGAGCTTTTATACTTAAACAAACAAACAAACCCAGCTGCGGAACAGATAAAAATTCAGCACACGCAGCTTTTCTCCGCAAAAGTTTTGCCTGGTGGGTCTTAGGTTCTGTGGATCTGAGTTCCATTGCTTGGACAGAGGCTCAGTAGTCTCCCAGTTCCCAGCTCTCCATGACCCGAGTCTCCCTCGTACCTCAAGCTAGCACCTTATCAGCTGGCTTCTTCCTTCCCAATCCCCGAACAACAGAAAAAAATATCTCCTTTTATCCTGCTCCGCTTGTAACTTCTCCAGACCTCTCCTTGATCCCATTTTCTCTGCGGCCAGCCGTCGAACATCCCCCGCAAATGCCATTTTGACCTGTGGTAACGGGCGGACTTCTAGAAAGCCGAGCGGGGCAGCGCTCTCACTTACCGCTTGATTCGCGTGTCGACTGCTCAAGCGCCCTCCACCACGATAAACCCAAAGACGTCTGGCCAGCTCGTAGTGCTCCAGCTCCCCCCCCCCCCGACTTGTTCAGACCAGCCTCACTCAAAAACCTCTCTCAAAACGATTTGTCAGGTGTCAGCCCTGAAAGGAGCAGGCAGCAGGTTCAAGGCAAACAAACAAATAATAAAGGAAGGAAGTTCTTGCTTAGGCCATGGAACTTTCATGCATCAGCAGAAACAGCTTTTATAAAAATATACAAAGAAGAGGTCTTGCCGGGGATGACTAGCCCTAACACCTACAAACGCAACCTCTGATACCGCAGACCGACACACTCTGAGGATCAGCCGGGTTCGGTTATTGCCCCCATGCCCTGCTTGTGAACTCCTCGCCCCAAAGAAGTCACTACTGGAAGACCCAGCATGGCTATTCTTATCGCTTAATTCAATGTGCCAGGAGGAGACCCTCCACCATTTTGTATTGCAGCCTTTATTCCATACTATCCCAGGACAGGCTGAGTCTTTGAAAAGCAAGGGAAAGCCAGGGGAGAGGGGAGGCCCTTATATCCTGGAGGAGAGGGAAGATGGATTTCAGGAAGTCAGCTCCGAGACTGGCAGTGTAACGGGAGTGCGCTGCCCCCTCCTCCCCACGTCACATGCAGCCATCGTAAGGAGCGGGATACAGCAGATGGCTCTGGGCGCAGACGGGTTTCTTTGGTGCCAAGGTTCACTTGACAGTGCTTAGCCAGCTCCTGGCTTCTTCTGCCTCATGGGGCACAACCAGTAGCAACTCGCAGGGACCCTGAGAAAGCACCTCTTGGAGGAATAACCTGCAAGGGGAAACAAAGAGGGTCAGGGAACAGGACTTCCTCTAAGCAGGGACAGCGCTTTTACCAAGTCACACTATTGGCTTATCTAGGTCAGTACTGTCTACTCTGACTAGCTGTGGCTCTCCAGGGTTTTGCATCACCCTATTACCGAATCCTTTTAACTGGAGGTGATGGGAATTGAACCAGGGACCTAATGCATGGAAAAGAGACGCTCTAACACTGAGCCACAGCCCCATCCCTGGCTGCTTTCCCACATCGTTGGATAATGCACTCTCAGTGCATTAGCCGCAACTGCACTTTTCCTGTGCGGAACAGGAAAATCCAGTTGCGAATGGTTGCTAGAGCGCTTTGAGGGCGAATTCTCCGATGGTGTGTGCAAGCAGCCCCTGCGAGCACACCGCCAGCTATTCTCGGCATTCGAGCACCTTCCCCGGGAGACTGGAGTCTTTTGAGTGCTGCTCCTCCCACACACTCTCTCCACTCCACACGCCCATACTAGAGGCACCAGTAAGAATGGCGTCCTCCAGGGCATCCCAAAGAGGAGCCACAAAAGGTAACAGGAGAGTTAGTGGGCTGGTCTTTAAAATAGTAAAAAGTCCCGTAGCACCTTTAAGACTAACAAACTTCATTGTAGCATCAGCTTTTGAGAAACACTGCTCTCTTCGTCAGGTGCATGGAGGTTATGAAGAACCTGGCCAGAGATATATAGATGGGGACCCTCCATGCACCTGACAAAGGGAGAAGCTTTTCTCAAAAGCTGATGCTACAATAAAGTTTGCTAGTCTTAAAGGCGCTACTGGGCTTTTTACTGCTTTGCAGCGATAGCCTAACTAGTGCCGAACTAGGGCCCAGCTAACTCCTCTGGATCTATGGGCTGGTCTTTGCCATTCAAAAACAGCAAGCGCTGCAGCATCTTGTGACCCACCCTGAGCCTGCTTGCAGGGGAGGGTGGGATATAAATCAAATAAAATCAATCAACCAGTCTTTCGGACCAACTGGTTATGGGTACTTCCATGTTCTCTGGGGGACCGACAGGGAGGGATATCCCCATCCCACACTGCCTATAAGTTGCCTCCCACTAGAGAGAGGTCTGACAGGTAAAATGCATGCATGAAGCCGCCTTATATTGAATCAGACCTTTAGTCCATCGAAGTCAATATTGTCTCCTCAGACGAGCTGCAGCTCTCCAGGGTTTCAGACAGAGGTCTTTCCCATCACTTACCACTTGATCCTTAAGCTGGAGATGCTGGGGATTGAACCCGGGACCTTTGCACACCAAGCAGATAGCCTACCACTGAGCCACAGCCCCTCCCCTACGGTCACTGTTGGATGGTCTTCTGTTTGTACTAACTAGTTGTGCTGGGAATGGTTATGCTGAGCCTTTCGATTCTGTTGCTCCAGCAGATTCAGCCTTGACAATTAAATCTGATGGAGTGCCAGTCTAGTACGGCGGTTAAGAATAGGATCTAGGATCTGGGAGGGCCGGGATCAGAATCCCCGCTGTTGCCACAAAGCTTGCTGGATGACCTCAATAATTACCAGAGTCATAGCTGTGCTCGTCTCTTTTAGCAAAACGAAAACACAAGTCCAGGGGCCCCTTAAAGACTCAAGAACATTTTCCCCAGCCTGAGCTTTTCTGAGTCAGAGCTCACTTCTTCAGACGCTACAAAGAAGAAACAGCCCACATTTTTATAGGGAAAGTTACAAAAGGGGGAGAGGGCAGGGGGATGGAGTTTAGGGCACAGAGAGGTTTGGTATAAATCCTCCAGGGGTGAAGGGATTAGGTTGTTTCAAGGAATGGATGAGGAGAGAGGTCCCAGGTCCCAGCCTCTCTCTCATGCCCGTACAGATAAACAAATATTTAAGTGGATAAACCACCACCAGATTGAGGAAGATGCAGGCCAAAGCCTGAAAAAATTAATTGACATCAGTAAAGCACAGTATGGCCACTCATCCACTCACTCTCTTTCAGCCTAACCTACCCCCCCTCGGGTTGTTACAAAAGCTAAACCTTTATAGGGTTGCCTGCCTCCAAGTGGGGCCTGGAGATCTCCTGCTTTTACAACTGATCCCCAGCTGACAGAGATCAGCTCCCCTGGAGAAAATGGCTGCTTTGAAGGGTGGACTCTGTGGCATTGTACCATGCTGAGGCCAAACCCCGCCCTCTCCCGGATCCACTCCCAAAGTCTCCAGGTATTTTCCAACCCAGACCTGGCAACCCTAAACCTTTATTCCTTAATTTCAGTTCTACCTTTCTCCTAAAGACTCACTGGAAGGGAGAATGCAGTATTTTATCCTGAGCTCTCTGGAGGAACAGTGGGATAAAAACATACACACTAAAATAAAAATATTTAGGATATTACAATTTAGGGTTGCCAGCTCCAGGTTGGGAAATACCTAGAGATTTAGGGGATGGAGCCTGAGGAAGGCAGGGTTTGGGGAGGGGAGGGATGTCAATGGACTATAAAGCCATAGAGTCCACCTTCCAGACAGCCAGTTTGGTGCAGTGGTTAGGAGCGTGGATTCTGATCTGAGAGAACCGGGTTTGATTCCCCACTCCTTCATATGCAGCTGCTGGCATGACCTTGGGTCAGTCACAAGTTCTCTCAAAGCTGTTCTCTCAGGAGCAGTTCTTAAGAGAGCCCCACCTACCTCACAGGGAGTCTGTTGTGGGGAGGGGAAGGGAAAGGAGACTGTAAGCAGCTCTGAGACTCCCTCGGGTAGTGAAGGGCTGCGGGGGTATAAATTCAATCGCCTCCTCCTCCTCCTCCTAAAGCAGCCATTTTCTCCAGGTGAACTGATCTCTGTCAGCTGGAGGTTGGCAACCCTGTTACAATTAGATTCTACGCTTCTTTCACCACAGAACTCAAGATGGCATACTGAGGCAAAGTTGCCGTGCCTTCCAGTTGTCTCCTGAGACCTGGGCATTTGCATCTTGTATGGCATGTGCTTTCCTAGCCCACGGAATTGGTTTTTGTCTATGACCACAATTACCCAACTCTCTCTGAAATCTATATACCGGAAAGCTTTGCAGTGAAAAGGTGAGGATTGAACATTCAAAATAAATAAAAACAGAGGTTAAAAAAGAACCCTGCATCCATCACACACACAAACACAGACAATCCTGAGAGACTCTCAGTGACATCCCAAGCAGAGTTACACCCTTCTTAACCCACCAATAACAATAGTGTTAGAAGGGTGTAATCCTGTTTAGGACTGCATGGTTACAGGATGCAGAGCACCCGGAGTCTAACCCTCTTCCAGCTAGTCTGTCTTGATCTGATCCAGCACAACCATCAAATACAACCTTGTGCAGGGATTGATTGACAGAGACTGAGCATTTCCCCCTCAGGCTTCACTCTTTAGTGCACCCCCCCCCCTTAATTTATCCTGGGATGACAGAGGAACCTGAATAGCCGTCACCCCGTCAGCACCTGAGCTCAGCTTCCCCGCCGATTGGAATGGGAGCCTTCAGTTTGGAATCGAGGTTGTAGTAGGTGCCGTCAAGTTGACGCACGGCGATCCAGTGCCGGCGCCTCATGGGAAGGGACAGGAAGCCCAAGGAGACGTTGGACGGGACGTTGACGATGAAGCCAAGAACCCCTTCCAGGGACAGCTGTTCCAGTGGCCTGTGGCACAGAGAGAGACGTTAGGCACGGCAACGGTTCTGAGGAGAGTCCTGCGTTTAGTCTGAAGGCAAAACCACCCTGCTGAAGCGACTCAAGTCTCAACCTGGTCAGGCCCTGGATGGGAGACCCTCTAGAAGCCCCACATAAATCATTCTAAGCCTTCTGTGTACCTGAAAGTCGGCCTGACTGGATCCCCATTATGAAAGATGCCTATCAGTTGCTTCCTGCCCCTAAACAGGGGTACACCAGAGGGATTCTACATCTGTAGAGCCGGCATGGAGTCACAGGTAAGAGTGTCGAATTAGGGCCTGGCCCAATTCCCTGTCTTGCCATGGAAGCTCAACAGGTGACCTTGAGCTGACCACAATCTCTTTAAGCCTAACCTACCTCACACGGTTGTTGTGATGGTGAGCTAGAAGAGGAGAGAATAAGCCTCTTTGGGTCCATTTAGCGAAAACAGTGAGATTGACATTTTAAAGAAAATTACAAATCTTGTCATTCCTGAATCGGTTTTAGTTCTGGATGGCAGGGCCTTCCCATTCAATCAGCTCCCCTTCACCTGCAACTCACCTGCGTTTGTCCCACCAGATGGCTACCAGCCCAACGCTCTGCAGGGCCGCCATGATGACGTTGACATCGTAGTTTCCCGTGCCCAGGAAGCTGCGATGGGGATTCCACCTCGCATCTGGGGCTAGCCTGTTGGAAGAAGAAAAGAGGGACCTGCTACAAGAAGGAGCCTTGTTCCTTCATCTACCAAGGTCAACACTGCCTAAGAATGACAGCCAGCGTGGTGTAGTGGTTAAAGACTGGCAGACTCTAATCTGGAGAACCGGGTTTGATCCCCCTCTCCTTCACATAAAGCCAGCTGGGTGACCTTGGGCCAGTCACAGCTCTCTCGGAGCTCTCTCAGCCCCACCTACTTCACAGGGTGTCTGTTGTGGGGAGAAGAAGGGAAGGAGATTGTAAGCGGCTCTGAGACTCCTTTGGGTAGTGAAGGGCGGGGTATAAAATGAACTCCTCCTCCTCTTTTTCTGCCTGGCAGCAGCTCTCCAGTGTTTTGGGGGGTCTTTTTGTAGACCTCTTGCCTGGGATGCTTCAGCTGGGGTTAGGAACCTGGAACCTTCAGCATGTGGGACATGGAAGCTTGCTGGGTGACTATGGGCCAATCACTCTCTCTCAGCCTCACCTATTTCACAAGGTGGTTGTCGCAGGACCAAAATGGAGGCGAGGAAGAATGAGAATGCTTTGTGTCCTCATTCGAGAGCAAAATGGAGGATGTGTGTGTACAAATATCTAAAAAAAAATTTTAAACTATAAAAGTCACATTAAGCTTTGATCCCCCTTTTCTCCAAGTTTAGCCCTCCCACCCACCCTGTTGTGATAGATCATGTTGAAAGCACAGGATGGGCTCAAGCTTGCCTAATTAAGGAAGAGTATGAATTTCAAGAGGGAATTAGATAAACATTTGGAGCAGAGATCCATCAGTGGCTATTAGCCACAAGGTATAGCTAGGGACTCTGGAGCAAGGGATGCTCTGTATTCTTAGTGCTTGGGGGAAGGGTCAACAGTGGGAGGGCTTCTAATGTCCTGGCCCCACTGCTGGACCTCCTGATGGCACCTGGTATTTTTGGCCACTGTGTGACACAGAGTGTTGGACTGGATGGGCCGTTGGCCTGATCCAACACTGGCTTCTCTTATGTAACCCACAGGCCGGGTGTGGCTCAGTAGCAGAGCATCCACTTGGCACACAGAAAAGTCCCAGGTTCGATCCCCGGCATCGTCAGTCAAAGGAAGCAAGTGGCAGACGTTTGTGACAGACCTCCATCTGAAACCCTGGAGAGACGCTGCCAGCCAGAATCCACAATACTGAGACTGATAGACATGGGTCTGTTTCACTATAAGGTGACCTTTTATATGTAGCCCACGGCGCTCTCCGTCTTGCACCACAAAATTGTCAACCTTGAAATGCAGTGACAGCTTTAAAAACTGCAGCCTCTTTTGCATACAACCATCTTCTTCGTTTTCCCTGCCAAGAGAATCAACGAGCCATCGGGGAGACCTTACAAGGCTCCTGCTAGAACAGGATTGCGTAAGCGAATCGACGAGCCTTCGGATCGGTACGCCGGCACAGGCTGTACTTTAAACACCTAAACGCTCACCTAAACAGCTGACTCTGCTCCCGTGAGGTGGTTGTTGAACGCCAGATACTATCAGAGCTCTGCTCATTAAAATGGGTGTGCCCCTACCATTGGTTTTAAACAAATGAACGAAACAAAATAAAAGGGCTAATGAGGGCTCGAATGGCTGGAAACAGGAAGGCGCCCATTAAACAACAGAAGCATAACTTCCTTCTCCAGGTACAATAAGCCCATCTCACCCCGGACATTTTAGGAGGTGCCCATCCCAACTGTCCGTCATCAAGGGGGCATTTGCATTGGCGGGGAGGATGCAGGGTTAGTGCCTTGCCCCAGCGCAAGAAGGCTTTTGGCCAGTTCTGCGAGAGGAGCTGCACGTAATCAAAGATCAGCAGGTGTGAGCAAAGCAGGAACAGAGGTGTGGTGTTCAGCCGGGGCACTTTAACACAACCCGTTTAAGGCCAAGGGGCAGGTTCTGTTGAGGCCCACAGTCCTGTCGGTGCTACCGAGTCTGTCGATGAGCTGGCAAAAAGGGGTGCGGAAGTCTGGCTGCAGCACCGAAGCTGCCCGCTGCCCCGCAGGGATGCTAATTTCTCTTCAGCAATCCAGCCATCCAGTCTTTTTAAACCAACAATGAGATGGAACAGCCTGGCTTCCAGTCCTCATGATCGTGGAGGCAGATAAAAGTTAAAGGAAGCACAGACATCTTTCAGGTCAACGAAACCTCCATGGAAACCACAGCACAGGCAGTCCTGAATCCTCCTCTCTTTTCCTGCCAGGCAGTCCTGAATCCTCCTCTCTTTTCCTGCCAACACACCCAGTCCTGCAGAAACCAGCCAAGAAGGAGTGAATCACTTGCAGGTGGGCGATGTAGTTTGCCCACTCTCGGACCCTGTCTGCTTCCACAGTGCAGCCCAATGTGTGCATGGGCTCCCTGAGACGCCAGTTCAAAGTGTGCCTCCTTCGCCAGTCAAGTCCCAGCTCTTTTCTGCTACCACTCATTTTCCAGGCCTCACACACAGCCTAACCTACCTCGCAGGGTTGTTGTGAGGATAAAATGGAAGAGAGGAGAATGACGTAAGCTGCTTTGGGTCTCCCCTGGGGAGGAAGGAGGGCTATAAACGAAGTGAACAAATCAGTTGTGCAGACTCCGAAATACGGAGGTTCAGACTATAGCATCTGGATCCAAGTCTCTTTATTTAATAGTTGTCCTATTGACATTAACATGATTGCACAGTTCCAAATTTTTAAAATCGATTTATTTATTTTCAGTCTGCCTTTCTCACTTGGACTCAAGGCAGAGTACACAGAGTGACTCAATACAATCAATAGGATGGGGTGTTCAGTAAACAATGCAATAGGATTAGGATTATAGAACCAATCAAAAAACCTAAAAACAGAACTGAAGCAAAGCATGAGCCTTAATATGATACATTAAACAGTGCACAAATTACATAGTGGGAACCCTAGTTTCAACAAGCTAAACACGGTAGGATAGACTGCAGTCAGTTCGCTGTAGTGGTTAGGAGCGCGGACTCTCATCTGGGAGAACCGGGTTTGATTCCCCATTCCTCCACATGCAGCTGCTGGTGTGACCTTGGGCCAATCACAAGTTCTCTGAGAGCTGTTCTCTCAAGAGCAGTTCTCGAAAGAAGTCTCTCATTCCCACTTACCTCACAGGGTATCTGTTGTGGGGAGCAAAAGGAAAAGGAGATTGTAAGCCACTCTGAGACTCCGAGTGAAGGGCGGGGTATAAATCCAACCGTCTCTTCTTCTTAATAATTTATCTAAGTAAACTTTGCAAATCATTTACTCTATTTATTTCTTTTGCACCAAGAACTGGTGTTGCTCATGAAGTGGAACAGTTTACATAGCTTGAAGGGCCAGGGGGTTCACAAGCAGAAAGATGTAAAGATCAAGAAGAGGGGGGAAAAGAGAAAAAAATTAGTGTCCCCCCCACCCCGAAGACTGTTCTTCAATTTTACTGATGGAAAAACTGAGACATTTGGGGGACCAATGAAAAAAGCCTGCTATATCCCCCCACCCTCCTTCTGGAATGAGTGAAATGCTAGCCAACTTTTCCCCACCAAGTTTTCCAGTGGAAAAAAATGGTATATTTGGAAGTGCCCTAAAAACACTGGGAAACAGTCTGTACAAAGAGATACACCAAAGAAACCAAATACAGGAAGCTCCCATTTTGCACCTTTTGCAGATCTCATCAGCCGCCTCTTGGGTGAAGAGTCGCTCCTGGAGGACATTGTTGAGGGCATGGACGGCACACAGTTCCAGGCGCTGCCGCTCATGGTAAAGGCCAGACACCTCACTTCGCCCCGAGCTCCCCGACATCATGTCCACGCAGGCCCAGAAGTTCCTCCTCCATGAGGTCACCCCTGGAAAGAAAACCCAAGCATTGCACAGATGGAAAAGGTGGACAAACCTCCATTTGCACCAGAGGGGCGATACGTGAGACTCAGCATGGTGGTTAGACCGTCAGGCTAGGGAGATCGGGGTTCGACTCCTGACTCAACCACTGGGTGACCATGAGCACTCACTGTTTCTCCCAGCTTGCTCTCCCACACAGAGTTATCGTGAAGGTAAAATAACAGAAGAGGAAGCAATATGCATGCTACTCAGAGCTATAATAGGCATAGCAAAGCTTGAGTCCAGTGGCACCTTTAAGACCAACAAAGTTTTATTCAAGGCATAAACTTTCGTGTGCACGCACACTTCTTCAGATACAATTAAATGGAAATTATCAGTCCATACATATAGACAGAGGGTGAGCAGTAAATTAGCATACAGCATAATGAAGATGTTTAACAGATTTAAGGACCAAACAGGAAAAACAAGTTTAGTTCTGCTGCTTCAGACCAACACGGCTACCCACTTGAATCTATAATAGGCATAATTTGGCTGGTCATTTCATAACAGGGAACGTCTGCCAGCCTCTCTCACCTCTGTACCTTCTGGCAACGCACAGTTTGTCTGACTGCCCATTCTTCCATGTATTTTTCCTTCCCCTCTCAGACTCCTTCCTTTGGCCTTCTCCCCCCTGCCCATTCCCTCTACACCAGTTGCAATACCCCTTTCCCTACAAGTCCTTTGTCTGTCCGAGTGCCTTCTGCCTCCCTTCCCTTCCCTTCTGCTCCCTCAAGCCCTCCTGCCCACCATGCCCCCCTCGAGGATTTCAGCATCTCAGCCAATGACAGCAATCTGTTTACCCCATCCTCCTCTGACATGAGGGAAGCCCAGGCAATCACTGTCAGAACTTCAGTTATCATTCACACAAGCCCCCTTCATCATCATCAACAACAAATTGGTCCTGAATACATCCTTGGACTTCATTAGGGCTCCCCACTAACCAATGTACCCCTCAGATCTGGGGGGGAAGTGGGGGCAAGAAGGAGGAATACAGAATAAAACATTCCACAGTGCCGCAAGCAGGCCAATACAATCTTACCGGAGTGAATTTCTTAAAGAGCTAGGTACTTACAGGTTGCAGAGGGAAGCCGTGTTAGTCTAGAAGGTGCCACTGGACATCAGTTTTTATTTTGCGACAAATTTATTCCACCACAAGCTTCCGTGAGTCAGAACTGACTTCACAGGATACGTCTTTCAAAGAGGATTCACAGATCGGGTGAAGTGAGTTCTGACTCATCAAAGCTGGAATCAATTTTGTTAGTCTTTAAGATGCCACCTGACTCCTATTTTACATTTACAGAAGAAATAGAGATTCTCATTTATGGTAAGGGCCCAGGAGTGGCAGAGATTCCTGAGCAGTACACTGTGAATGGGTATGAATTAATGGCCCAACCTGGGACCTTCTCAAGGAGGGCTGAAAACATTGCCAAGCATTCTGCCCCATAGAGTTCCCCTACAACTCCACGTACCATTTCAGAGCCACCAGGTGGTTCCTTTAAACAAACAAAGAATGAGAAAGGCTCTTTTATCATTAACAGATTATCAGTAACCTTAGGAAAGTTCTTGTTTATTCTTTAAAGAGAGAATCTATCCTAAAATTCTGGATATTGATGTTTTAAAGGTTGCTTCTGTATTTGAAAGATGTAATATATTTGGTAATATATCGGATTTTACTTGTACATAACAACGCATATTATTTGGCAAACCTGATGAATTTATATTTCCCCCACCCCCTTTTCCCTTCTGTATCTCACCTTTTTTCTAAGAAAATAATATTAAAAAAAAGAATGAGAAAGGCCGGATACCTGCTCAACAGGCAACTGCTATTATTTCCCAAACACTATATACGACTTCAATAGCCAGGGCCTTGTCCTGGATAGCCCAGCCTAGTCCAGTCTCATCAGATCTGGGAAGCTAAGTAGGGTCTGCCGTGGTTAGTATTTGGATGGGAGACCTCCAAGGAAGTCCAAGGTCATGACGAAGAGAAGGCAGGCAACGGCAACCTACCCCTGAAATCTATTGCCTTGAAAACCCCACAGGGTCCCCAAGCTGTGACTTGACAGCACTTTCCATCACCAGCTGGGGCCAGTTCCTCAAACAGGGCAGAAAGTGAGGCAGGGGGGAAGGGATAACTCATTTTGTTATTGCTAAGCACACACCTGCCTTAAAAATGAAAAGCCTCACTGTATACCTGCCACGAAATCTGGTAGCGTTAAGACAGCAAGCATCCATCCATGCTACAAAAGTCACCAGTGGTGTTTAACTTCTCCAGAAGAGGCACGTCCAAGACACCAGCTTCGAATTCCCACCAGGAAGCCTTTCCCCCAGATCATAAGTAGCTGAGGGTCGGGGACGTGAAGTTGTGGGCTCCCGTTCGCAGGAGGAGAGGACTTTGTACATGCTCTAAAGCACTGCTATTCACGAGAAGTTGCATATGTCCCATTGCTGGGCCACAGCATCGAAAACAGACCCCGGGCTTCAACGAAAGACCTGACCCCCTAACCTCTGTACTTACTCTGAAATGTCTTCCTCCAATAACCAGCCAAACATCAACTCCATGCCAGTCTGGGGCAACACCCTAAAGCCCTTGCCCAAGTTTTAGGGTGGAGAGAGAGGAACAGAGACCAGGAAGCAGCCAAAGAGAGAAAACACCCTCGAATCTTCCCGCTCTCTAAACTTACCTTAAAAGATGCCGAAATTCCCCAACATGATAATTTCCCCCAGCAATAAACAAGCTCTTAAGGCCAGCCTGACTGTGCAGAGGCGGCGAGACTACGACACCCAGCAAACACTAGGAGCGACGATAGAACTGCATTTCCCAGCGTGCATTGCGGGAGAGCCGGAATAACAGGATTGAGCCACAACTCCCAGAATGCCACAGCATCGCAGCAGGGGAACGACAACGTCGGGACCTCAGCCTCCCTCGTGACGCAGAGAATACTACAGTTCCCAGCATACCGTGGAATAAATGTTGATAAGTCTTTAAGATGCTCTTTACTTGTTAAATGCAAGATGCACTGTAGGTGGGTGTTTGTATAGCTCAGAAAAAGAAGGGTGGGGAGGGAAATCTGTGGAATTTCCTGTTTTTGGGGGTGCAAAGCCGTAGAGATGGAGAACTTGCTCCCCTTTTTGGTACGCCATTTACCAGTTTGTATTTTTTATAGGTATGAACAATCCCCCCCAAATACGCACACAGGAAAACAGCAAAAGCTGAAGTTGCCATCGTGCTCAAAAGCTGCAATGTTTTAAAAACCGCAGTCTTCAGACTGGTTCCAGGCCAAGGCTCAGGTGCGACTGCACAGTAAAATGTGTTCCGGAGGGGACAGCGTTTTCGGTCAGCTGAAACGCAAGGAACAGCGTCCTGGAGCATCTAAAAAGCCAAGAACTATATTATGGCATAAGCGTCTATGAGCCACACTCTGCTTCCTTAGAAGTCTTTCAGTGCAGAGCAGAGAGAGAAGACGCTTATCTGAAGTTTAGTAATGTAGAATAATTACTACATCAGGCTCTGTATGCCCGATCACTACCAACGTTTAGAAATGATTGCTTTTAAATTTAAATGCCCTGCTTGACGCCTGGAGTGATGTGTTGGCTAATATAGATGCAGTGTTTTGAATGAACTCGGTTACCAGAGTAATAGGTTCGGTATTCCTGAAGGCATTTAACTATAGCACAGACTACATTTTCCTTTTTCATTTTTTACTTACATTTCATTTTTTTCTCTCCCCAGGGGAGACAAAGCTGCTTACAACATTGTTCTCTCCTCCTACATCTTCTCCTCACAACAACCCTGTGAAGTAGGTCAGGGGAGTGAAAGGTCACCCAGCGAACTTCTTTAGTAGAGGGGGATAGGAACCTGGGTTCTCCTATATTTAACCTTTACACCACTTTAACCTTTACACCACTATGTGGGAGGAGTGAGAAATGGAAGAATATGGAGTTTTTTTGATAAAGGGTCACCGGCATTTTTGAGGAGCATTTTCTGTCCTGCACTTAACACATTTACTGTAATCTGAGCAGCACCATCAAAACACAGCTGTTTTGCTGGCCTCTGACAGAAAAATAGTGACATTTCCCAGCATGATGAGTTCTATGCACTTTCTCCCACACACACACACTTCAGCATCCTTCTCAGAGCCAAAAGGAAATATGGTGTTGCCTTCCGGGCACAGAAAGGGTTGCCAACTCTGGGCTGAGAAATTAATTTGGGGATAGAACCTGAGGTACAGATGCCAGCCTCCAGGTGGGGACCTAGGGTTCTCCTAGAATTACAGCTGATCTCCGGACTACAGAAATCAGTTCCCCTGGAGAAAATGGATGCTTTGGAGGGTGGACTGTATGGCATTGCAACCCATGCTCCATTCCCAAATCTCCAGGAGGTTCCCAACTTGGACCTGGCAACCCTACTCCCCCATCCCCCACTGGTGGCCAGGGGAACCTGGCAACCCTAGCCTGAGGAGGGTGGGATTTGGGGAGGGGAGTGACTTCAGGGGTATAAGGCCATAGAATCTACCTTCCAAAGTGGCCATTTTCTCCAGGGGAATTGATCTCTGTCACCTGGAGATCAGCTGTAATTCTGGAGGGACTCCAGGCACTACCTGGGGATTGGCAATCCCAAAGTCTCCTGGAGAAAATGGCAGCTTCTGAGGGAAGACTGTATGCGGCCATATCATTGTTGAGCTCTCAGCTAGGGTTGCCAGGGCTGGTTGGGAAATACCTGGAGTTCAATGGGGTAGATTGCCATACAGTCCACCTTCCAAAGTGACCATTTTCTTGAGGTGACCTGATCTCTGTTGCCTGGAGATCAGTTGTAAGAGGATATCTCCAGTCACAACCTGGAGGCTGGCAGCCCTAGGAGCCTCTCATGCATTTCTCCCCCACCCCCAGACTCCACCCACTCCAGGCTCTGCCCTCAGATTGGTGTAGTGGTTTGGTGTAGTGGTTAAGAGCGTGGGCTTTAATCTGGGAGAACCGGGTTTGATTCCCCACTCCTCCACTTGCACCTGCTGGATGACCTTGGGCAAGCCATAGTTCTGGCACAGCTGTTCATGAAAAAGAGCAGTTTCTGTCAGAGCTCTCTCAGCCCCACCTACCTCACAGGGTGCCTGTTGTGGGGAGGGGAAGGGAAAGGAGTTTGTAAGCTGCTCTGAGACTCCCTTGGGTAGTGAAAGGCGGGATATAAATCCAATCTCTTCTCTTCTTCAGATCTCCAGGAATTTCCTAACCTGGAGTGGGAAACCTTACCCAGTGTGGAGGCTAGCAGCCTGAGGTATGGTGCACATATATAGGGCCAGCACTATCTTCCTGGATAATTCCTGGAGATTTGTGGCTGGAGGGCAAGCCCATTGGGGAGATGGTGCCATTTTCTTATAGGAAACTTATCTATACAGTCTGGAAGTCAGTTATAATTCCAGAACTCCAGGCCCTACCTTGAAGTGAGCAACCATAGCCTAGTTATAAAATTAGAAGAGAGAAATTGGATTTATACCCCACCCTTCACTACCCAAAGGAGTCTCAGAGCAGCTTACAATCCCTTTCCCTTCCCTTCCCCACAATAGACACCCCGTGAGGTAGGTGTGGTTGAGAGAGCTCTCTGGAGAACTGCCCTTGAGAGAACAGCTCTGAAAGAACTTATGACCCAAGGCCACACCAGCAACTGCATGTGGAGAAGTGGGGAATCAGACTCGGTTCTCCCAGATTAGAGTCTGCGCTCTTAACCACTACACCAAACTGGCTCTCTTAAAATGCATGTGATGTAAAAGAAGATGTAATCCTGATAACTACTGCTTCCAGTATGGGCCATATAAATGTTTAGGGAATTATGGCTAATTCCAGGATAAAATAGTATCTTTTCTCCAAATACTACAGATCTGTGCCTTTAAGACTCATTTATTTAATTACTTTATAGAGTACATACGGGCTGACTTTTTATCTAGCAGCAACAACCCTGAGACAGCTGACAAGATTTTTTTTTTAAAAAATCAATAATAATAAAAGACAGTAATAAAAAAATCAAGAAAACATTAAGAGCAACCACTGCACATTAAAATAAACATAAAATTGTCAAAAAGCAACAATTGCTTTAAAATCCTTTAAAAAGTTCATAAACAGCAAATAAACCCCCAAACAGTTCATCCATAAAAACGACTTCCAGCTGAGCCAGTAAAGCCAGTCACAAAAATCTCAAGAGCTTAAGAATACTGTCTTTAGATCATCATAGTTTTAAAAGTCTTAAATAAATAAGCAGTGCTTTTAAGAGTCAGAGTTGAAGTTCTCAGATGCAGAGAAACATACGTCCATAAGGTTTGGTTAAATACCTAGCAGAAGGGGGGGAGGCGCTGTTACAAAGAAAGGCTGGCTGGAGTAGAACAACATCCCATCTAAAGAGAAGACCACTACGTGTGAGATACTCTGGACGACAGCAGAGTAGGATAACAATGGGTTTTATCCAACCAGCTTCTCAGCCGGTGATAAAGAAGGCAGGGATGCCACTAACACACTATCAGCGGCCAAACCTTAACTGGCACGCCCCTGCCCCACCCCACTGATGCTCACTGGAGCAGAGGAGAGAAAAGGCAGGGTAAACAGTGTCACTTGTCGCAGCAATGCCATTTCTGAATGGAGACTCAGAAATGACATTGATGAGTCAAGTAACACTCTAGGAATCCCGCCCCCCATTCTCTACTGTTTTTAACCATAGGAATCGGGGAAATTCCTAGACCATCACCTGGAAGTGATGTTGCCATGCCAAGCAATACCAATTTCCTCAGTCTCTGCCCTCCCCTTACTGCCAGTTGCCAGTGAAGGGCTGGCAATCCTAGAAAAAGGTATGCCCTGCCCTTGTCCACCAAAAAATACTATGCTGGACTCAAGGACAAAAGCCAGATGCTGCAGGAACTGTAGTAAGAAGCACTGGGTGAGACTGAGTGAAAAAGCTGGCTGGATCTAACCCATCAAATCTAAAGCAGGATGTAATGAGATAGAGGGAACAAGTTGTTGTTGTTGTTGTTATTTTACCCTGTCCCAACTTATGCTGGACTCTGGGCAATGTACATGGGGGCATAATGCCATAAAAACATTAAAATTCTATAGAACAATTTAATAAAACTAAGACCCAAACTGAGTCCATGATTACGGCGTTCTGCCCCAGCTCTGAACTGGGCAGGGAGAGAGGGAACTCATAACAGCAATTCAAAGGGGGCGGGGAAAGGGAAGGGAGGATGCCAGTCAAGGAAAAACAGTTGCTGCCTTCAACCAAAAGCCTGGTGGAATGTCTCTGCCTTCCAGGCCCTGTGGAATTGTATAAGATCCCACAGGACCCCAATGTCACTTGGCAGAGAGTTCCACCAGATTGGGGCCAGGACAAAGAAGGCCCTGACCCTGGTTGAGAACAGCCGGACATCCCTAGGGCCAGGGATCACAACAACTGCAAGGGCCCAGCCCTTATCCTGACACCCTGTCCACTATATCCACACTGGTGGTTGTCAAACCATCAAACCATCTATATGGCACATAAAGCTGCAGAAGGCGCATCTTTTGTTATTGCATTTCCATGCAAGTGGAAGCTGCCTCTGTTGAATTTCTGCCTGCCCAGCAGCTGTTAATGTCAGAACTGCTGGCAGGAGAAGTGGGAGCCATCCTTAAGGCTCCAGGGAGCTGGAAAATGCTTTGGGGGGTGGGGAGGCAACATCCTTTAACCTTTGATGACAACCTCATTATGAACTCAACACTTCTTTAGCGCCAGAAATCTGGTAAGAATTGAGCAATATTTTTCTCCGATCTCCCCGTGTCTTTGTAGTAGACTCCCTGCCAGCATTGCTCCCTGTACTCTGCAGTGTTTGAAATAAGAGACATCTATTATGTTTTGCAGGGCTGTGATTTGTTTTAATTTATAAAGCACGGCTGTATTGACATATCGTTGGCAGCCTACGCACATATTACACGTACAAGAGAACCGCTGTGTCTTACAGAAACCCCATCGCAGATGCTGAATTGTGCAGTGCAAGGCGCGGGCTGCACTCCTCTGGTTAGGACTTACTTCCAAGTAGACCTGCTGTTTAGGCTTGTTCCTACCATGTACTAACCGCTAAAAGCGGCGCCCACACAGATCAGACTTTTAGGGTGTTCCCCCCCCCCCTTTGCAGGCAACAAACAATCACAACACTTCTTGACATCTCTCACCTGCCTTGCTATCGCTTGAGATTAAAAATAAAACCGGGGCTGCGGTGTTCAATCAGTTAAATTAATCAATTAAAAGCCTTTTGATCAACTCACGGCGTCCTTAAGCGGATGACAGCCCTGATCAAAATACAACGTCAAGGCAAGAAATACAAATGCAATTTAAAGTATAATGAGCTTTTAAAAAGAAGAGGGGGGGGAGAGAGAGAGAGAGAGAGAGAGAGAGAGAGAGAGAGAAAATGAGTGGAGAGAACCATTTACACTGGACTTCTGAGGTTCTTTTATTTAGCATAAATGTCCAGGGACTGGGAGGCATAGTGGATTTGCACCCCGGTCTCTCTCAAATGATAGCAAAGTATTCTGTCAATCCCTCGTTCCCTAGAGCAGGGGTCCCCAACCTCGTTGAACCTGTGAGCACCACCACAAAATGGCTGCCAGGGAGGTGCAGCCAACTACAAGATGGCTGCCATGGTGAGAGAAGCTGTGGCTCAGTGGTAGAGCATTTGCTTGGCATGCAGAAGGTCCCAGCTTCAGTCCCCGCATCTCTGGTTACAAGGATCAGGTTGTAGGCGATGCAAAAGGCCTCTAGCTGAGGCCCTGAGAAGCTGCTGGGAAAGGGAGATGTGGACCCCAGTGGTTCTCAGTCACGATATGTGAACAGTTTAGGGTTGCCAACCTCCAGATGGGGCCTGGAGATCTCCCAGAATTATAACTGACCTTTAGAAATCAATCCCCCCGGAGAAAGTGACTGCTTTGGAAGGTGGGTGGCCTCTATGGCATTATACCCTGCTGAAGTCCCTCTCCTCCAGAAATGCTTCCATCCCCAGGCTACTCCCCCTAAATATCCAGGTATTTCCCAATCTGGAGTTTGCAACCCCAGTACCACTAATGGGACACAGAAGTAGCCTAGGTGGGATGCAGGATTTTGAGAATGATTACTAAGAATGCACTAGAAAAGAGCAAGAGGTCCAGTAGCATCTTAAAGACTAACAAAATATGTTGCAGGCCATGAGCTTTCATGAGTCGCCACTCACTTCTTCAGATACAGTGGCTCACAAAAGCTTCAGCCCTGCCACACATTTAGTTAGTCTTTACGGTGCTGCTGGACTCTTGCTCTTTTCTACTGCCACGGACAAACTAACATGACTATTCCATCTTGATTTAAGAATGCACTGTTCCTCTATCCCAGTGTCCGCTGCAAGCATGACATGGCATCTCCTGACCCTAAGTGCTGTGGATTATTGATCTGTGAACTTTTGGCATGCTAATAGTAACCTTGGACACCTAGCGCTTCCTTCCTCCTGCCCACCAGCAAGTTGTCTTGGATGTGCCTCTTCCTACCGATCCTACCTGCCAAGGATTATCTATTGCGCTGCTGCAATTTTTTAATGTCTTTACAATTTCCCATAAATAATACATACAACAATGGAATGCCTGTCCAAATATAAATGTCCTTCATGGGAAAAATGGACTTTTATGGCTATCACGGCGGGACGCAGGCGAGTGATTGGTGGGATGTAAGATACAAAAGGCTCTAAACTCATTTGTTACAAGGGCCGGATCTGACATAAATGGGACTTTGTGAGGGCAGGCCATGCGTGTCATAAAATGTAATGCCGGTTAGCAGAGATACAAACTTTATAAAAGATACAAATACAATGAAAGACATTATATTTTTTACTTAAAATGCAAATATGCTTAAATGATGCTTAAAACTGCATTGCCAAACCCCACTGTCCCACTGTCCCCCTCCCACCTTTCCATTTTAGGCAGGCATCTCTTTTTTTGGGGGGGGGAGGTTTTGGGAGGTATCAGTTATCAAAGCCTGTTAAATAAACAAAATATCACAAGAGTTTTATGCATGTTTGTATTTTAAGTAAAAAAATAATGTCTTTAATTGTGTTTGTATCTTTTATAAAGTTTATATCTCTGCTACCTGGCGTTACATTTTATGACATGCATGGCCTGCCCCCCAGGCCCGTAGCTACAGTGGGGCATCTTGGGGCCCAGACCCCTGACTTACCACCAAGGCTCCCTGACTTCCCATTCAGCCCAGGCACTCCCTTGGGGGGGGGGGTTGCAGGGAATTGTGTGGGGTGCCCCCTGACTTATTTAAAGCCCCCCGAATTAAACAATTCTGACTACAGGCCTGCTGCCCCCACAATGTCCCATTTATGCCAGATCCGGCCCTTGTAACAAATGAGTTCTACACCCCTGACCTAAAGGATGTCTAACTTCCTAGTGTTGCAGCAGATTTTGACCAAAGTGCTCCTTGGATTGTAGTAGCATTTGGGGATAAAATCTGCTGAAACACCCTGGAAAGGAAAGCATGTTTGTATGAGAAGAAGGGATCTCACGTCTCTAACTGTTGTCTTTCCAAAGGCAAGCTCAATGGGAGAGCTCCTAAGGTTTCAAACCCCCTCTTGAAATCTGCAGTTTATCTCCGGACTACAGAGATCTGTTCCCCTGGAAGAAGAAGGCAACTTTGGAGGGCAAGCCTCCACAGCATCGCATCCCTGCTGAGTTCCAGCTCCAGCGTTCTCCCCTGAATGCCAGATATTTCTAAAGATGGAGTTGGCAACCCCACGTGCTCTCTTAATTGCAGTCTGGAAGATGTTTATATAGTTGGTGGGTGGGGAAGAGGTTAGCTGGCTGGTGTGGGTGAAGAGGAAAGGCTATCTTTTAAGGAAACAGAGGGGAGGGGTGCCTATCGGTTCTTCTAGAGGGGATGGATTGAAGGCTGATAGCAAGAAAGGGAGGTGGGGGGGACCGGCATCTCCTTCACTCCTTTCCCCCCATCAACACGTAACTGCTTCTCCAGCACCGGCAGGGATCTTCTGTGTGTCTTCTTGCAATGGATAGACAGCAAGATTCAGCAGAGATAGACTCGGCCTCCGTGGCCTTGACACACTGTTCAGAGGACAGCAGAAGAGACAGTCAAAAGTCTAGATAGGTTGTCCATCTCCATCCACCCTAGATGATTGTCGACCTCAAGGTAGCACCGGATGATCTCTTGTTCTTACAAGAATAAGCAGTGAAATGGCTAAATTTGTGGCTGCCATGAAGTTGTTCAGGGTGGTGAGAACCAGGGAGGATTGTGAGGCACTCGAAAGCAATCTGTCGAGGATGGGCAAGTGGGTGTCAACGTGGCAAATGGGGTTCGATGTGGTCAGGTGCAAAGTGATGCGCATTGGGGCCAAAAATCCTAACTATAAATACACATTGATGGGCCCTGAATTGACAAAGAATGACCAAGAGAGAGATCTTGGAATCATAGTAGATAACTCACTGAAAATGTCGAGACAGTGTGCAACTGCAATAAAAAAAGGCCAACGCTATGCTGGGAATTATTAGGAAGGGAACTGAAAACAAATCAGCCTGTATCATAATGCCCCTGCATAAATCAATGGTGCAACCTCATTTGGAGTACTGTGTATAGCTCTGGTCACCACACCTCAAAAAGGATTTTATAGCATTGGAAAAAGTGCAGAAAAGGGCAACTAGAATGATAAAAGAGTTGGAACCAGTGTTCCCTCTAAGTTGAGTTAGTGTGAGCTAGCTCACGGGTTTTTTTGTCTTCAGCTCACACATTTCTGTCTTTGCTCAGGAAGGATGGCTCCAGAGCAGACTAATTTATGCAGTAGCCAAATCACTCACAACTTATGCCAGTAGTTCACAAAGTAAAATTTTTGCTTGGGGCTCTTTACCTCGGAGAAACGACGACTGAGGGGTGACATGACAGAGGTTTACAAGATTATGCATGGGATAGAGCAGGTAGAGGAAGAAGTACTTTTCTCCCTTTCTCACAATACAAGAACTCGTGGGCACTCAATGAAATTAATGAGCAGTCAGGTTAGACTGGATAAAAAGAAGTACTTCTTCACCTAAAGAGTGATTAACACATGGAATTCACTGCCACAGGAGGTGGTGACAACTACAAGCATGGACGGCTTCAAGAGGCAGTTGGATAAACATATGGAGCAGAGATCCATCAGTGGCTATTAGCCACAGGGTATAGGTAGGAACTCTCAGTCTGGGGCAAGTGATGCTCTGTATTCTTAGTGCTTGAGAGGGGGGCAACAGTGGGAGGGCTTCTAGTATCCTGGCTCCACTGGTGGATATCCTGATGACATCTGATATTTTTGGCCGCTGTGTGACAGAGTGTTGGGCCATTGGCCTGATCCAACATTAGCTTCTTTTATGTTCTTAATTGATCTCTTATCTAGACCACTAAGATCAATTCTTCTGGAGGAAATGGCTGCTTTGGGGGGTGGACTCTATGACATTATACTAGGGTTGCCATATCCCAGCTCTAAGCAGGAGATCTCCCATTTTTTCGGGCTTCTGCCTGCCACTGGCCAGCTGGCTGGTGGGAGAAACCCCGCCCCCAAATAGTGATGTCATGTGGCGACACTCTGGCTTTTGGGCAAATCTCTATGGTATGATGCTGATTTTACCATAGAGTTTTGCCCAAAAATAAGAGCGTCACTGTGCAACATCCTTGATGTGATGACGTCACTACAGCATGATGTCAGTGTGTTACATAGCTGTGCCCCACTCCCAGAAAGTTCCCTCCCACCCCCTGCCAGCATGGACATCAGATCTGGCAACTCTACATTATACTCTACTGAGCTCCCTAACCCCCAAAATCTCGAGGCATTTCCCAACCTGGGGCTGCAACCCTAATCCACCCCCAAAAGAATTGTTCTAGACATCCAGGTTTCTGAGGCTGGAATTGGTCTTCAGATCTGTCTTTAGCAGTGGGACCTGCACAGACAGAAGCTATGGGGACGAGTAAGGTTAGGGTGATCAGGCGCATGCCTGGGGAGGGGGGCAGAGCATGGGAAAGAGGATATTATCAGCACATCAATATAATTTCCAGACAAAACCTGGAAGTCACATCACCACTAAGTTTTTACAGACCTCAGCAAAATCCTGGAGTGGTATGGTGACATCACTTCCAGGTTTTATCCAGAAGTGATGTAAAGGACATTCCCTCCACTGCCAATTTGAGCAATTGTGGGGAACAGGAGTACCCCGAAGTAAGTCAGGGACTGAGACAGAAAAACTGGCAAGGTCCAACCCTAGGGTGCTTTTTAAGAAGCTACAGCAAAGGTTTTGAGAACTGGTTTGGGGCAGATTCACGATTCGAGCTGGGTCACACCATCAGGAAGGAAAGTTAGAGGTTTCATTCTCACCCAACAGGCTGCCCCAGAAGGCCGCAAAGGTGGCTGCCCCCGTGACGGCCCCGCAGGCAGCTGGGTTCTTTCGCCTGGTGTGGACAGAGAAACCACCAGGCCCGGTTGCCTCCACCTCCACCACATGATAGTCAGGAAGGCTGCAATACAGAACGGCAATCAGTTTGACTGAATCAGCGGCTTGGGCCGGCATCCCCACATACCAGATGGGAAGGTCCAGGACTCACTCGGGATCGGCTATGAGGCACCCTTTCACACTGTCAAAGCCCAGACTGGGGGCGGCCAGACAGGCAGCTGCCATGGTGTTGACGTTGTTTGGGGCCAGGGGACACAGTCCTCGCACGGGGCCGTCGTACAGCACCGTGCGTCCCTGCTGGGCACGCTGTGCCAGCTCCCCTAGGTGCCCACCCAGGCGGAAGCTGTTGGGGTGCTTCACCATGGTGACCGTCAATGCCTAGAACAGGGAAAACAGAGAATTAGAGATGTCACAGTATTTAAGACTTCCCATCAATTAAACGGTGAGGGGTCCAGGGCCTGTGCCTTATCGCACAAGTTCCTTTATCAAGCAGCTAGTAAACTGATAATACTTTATAAAGAATAACAATGATAATAATACAAGCAGCCTATCCCAGAACGGTCAGCAGAAGAAGAAGAGGAGGAGGAGGAGATTGGATTTATACCTCACCCTTCACTACCCAAAGGAGTCTCAGAGCTGTTTATAATGCCTTGCCTTTCCCCTTCCCACAACAGGCACCCTGTGAGGTAGGTGGGGCTGAGAGAGCTCTGAGAGAACTGCCCTTGAGAGAACAGCTCTGAAAGAACTTATGACTGACCCAGGGTCACAGCAGCAGCTGCATGTGGAGGCATGGGGAATCAAACCCAGTCCACACTCTTAACCACAACACCAAACGGGCTCTCCCCTGAGTGAGTCCTGGACCTTCCTTTCTGATCTGATTTGAATGTGGGAAACTCAGGTTCAGATTGCATGGCCGATTCCTGGATCCTTTTCCCCTGGAAGGTAACATGAACTGAGCCGATGCAAAGTGAATTCGGCTCCGCTGAACTAATGTACTGCTATGTGGATGGCTGGTCTCATTAGAAGTAAGGAAGCTAATCCAGGCACATGAAGCTGCCTGATACTGAATCAGACCCTCGGTCCATCAACGTCCGCGTTGTCTACTCCGACTGGCAGTGCTACTCCAGCATCTCACGCTTTTTGCGCTTGCAGCCAGGAAAGTTGGATCCAAGGTTGCTTCTAGTTTTGCCCCACATAGAGCTACAAAACAGGCAGCATAGCTTTTATGAGTTAAAATTCTGAATATTTTATTTGTGGATATGTTATACAGTTTTATCCTGAAGGTTTGTTTTTAGTATAGTATTTTCGAACGTTAAATTCATATCGTGTAGACATATTTCACATTGTTACGGCCAATGGCCCCATACAATAAACTTACTATCTATCTGCTCCAGCATATTGTTCTTCATTCCCCACCATGCGCAGGGCCAATCATTGCCTCCTTTTCTACCATCCCTTTTACTCTTCATCCACCACCACCACACCTGGAACTTACCTGAAGCAGCCCTCCTTCATCCATCCTCTGGATGTCTTGCCCTCCCCACAGGGCTCCACTGGGGATATAGAGGGTGTGCCCAGATCGCTGTGCAACTTCCCGCAATTTCCGCTCTGTCTCTGGATCTGCCAAGGCTGTTGGTGACCCCACCTAATGGACAAATAAGTTTTGCCAGCGGTTGATGGTGGAGGCCTGAGAGAGCACCGCTGCAGCCAGAAGCACACGCTGTGCTCCTCCTTGCTATTTCTTTAGTGCCAAATAATTATGTTACATAATGGCCTGACCTGGATAGCCCAGGCTAGCCCAATCCTGTCAGATCTTGGAAGCAAAGCAAGCTCGGCCTTGGCTAGTATTTGGAAGGGCGACCTCCAAGGAATATCAGGGCTGTGATACAGAAGAAGAAGAGTCCTTTTTTATACTCCACCCTTCACCACCCAAAGGAGTCTCAGAGTGGCTTACAATCACCTTCCCTTCCCCTTCCCACAACAGACACCCTGTGAGGTAACTGGGGCTGAGAGAGCTCTGACAGAACTGTGACTGACCCAAGGTCACCCAGCTGGTTGCATGTGGAGAAGTGGGGAATCAAACCCGGTTCTCCAGATTAGAGACCGCCACTGTTAACCACTACCCCACACAGGCAATGGCAAACCACCTCTGAAACATCTCTTGCCTTAAAAAAAAAATCTAGCTCGCCACCTAATGGTCCATAACACTAAAGAGCTAGAACTTCTGGCTACCAGGCAATCTTATGATCTCCTGGCTATTCTACACACAATGCTACATTACATTAGATGTACAGGAAAGTTTGTGGAAAGGTGAGAAGAGAGGGGTGGACGGGGAGAATCAAGAGGCACCAAGGGGACAAGGGAGCCAGCAAGAACACATGACTGCACGAAGCTGCCTTATACTGAGTCTGACCCTTGGTCTCTCAATGTCAGTCTTGACTGCTCCATTTGGCAGCACTCTCCAGGGTCTTCAGGTTCCCAGTTGTCCTCTCACATCACCTACTGCCTGGTCCTTTTAACTGGAAATGCTGAGGACTGAATCTCTACCCCTGAGCCACAGTCCTTGCCCAAACAGGTGGCTGGACGTGAAACTGCCTCCTACTGTAAAGAAGAGCAAAGGTCCAGTAGCACCATAAAGACTAAAACAATCTGTGGCAGAGTATGAGCTTTTGTGAGTCACTGCTCACTTCCTCAGATGCTTCTTCTGTTATGTACTGAATGTGAATCGCTCCTATCTATTCACATGTTAAGCTTGAGTCTGAATGTGACTCTTCAGATGTCGCATTGCTATTGGTCGGTTTCCCAGTCACTGAGTGATATTGTTGCAAAGAGGGAACGGTCCTGATTGCCCTTTATCCCTGTATTCTGATTGGCATTTATCCCAGTGTTACTATTGGTTCTTATCTGACTATGGGTGTGGCTTTGACAGCCCGGGAGAGTTTAAAAGAAGGAGCTGTGCTTCCCTTGTTGTGTGTTTCAGTCGTGTGTTCCTGACTTACAGTTGCTGTTTAATAAAGCTGAAATCACTTTGAAGCTGAATCCTTTGTTGAGTCTCATACTTAACATCTTCAGTCTGAAGAACTGAGGAGTGGCTCCCGAAAGCTCGTCCCCCTCCCGCAAATTGTGTTAGTCTTTAAGGTGCTACTGGACCAGTGTTCCCTCTAAGCTGAGTCAGTGTGAGCTAGCTCACCGTTTCTAAGCCTCCAGCTCACACATTTTTGCCTTGGCTCAGGAAGGAGGGCTCCAGAGCAAACTGATTCATGCAGCAGCCAAATGGCTCACTCACAACTTTAATGCCGGTGTGGCTCACAAAGTAGAATGTTTGCTCACAAGACTCCACGGCTTAGAGGGAACATTGCACTGGACTCTTGCTCTTTTCTGCTGCTACAGACAGACTAACATGGCTACCCATCTTGATCTGCCTCCTGCTGAAACAGACCGTCAGTCCATCAAGGTCAGTACTGTCTATTCAGAATGGCAGTGGCCATCCAGAGTCTCAGGGAAAGAGTCTTTCACATCACCTTGTACCAGATCTTTTCAGTTGGACATGCCGGGGATTGAGCCCGGGACTTACAGATGCTCTACCACTGAGCCATGGCCTCTTCCCGAAAGTCTGATTCACCTTTCCCATCTGATGACATAGAAGGCTGATTGGCTGGAATGATCACAAAGCCGCCGCCCCACCCCTTGCTCAGAACAATGTAGCTCAAAAACAAACAGTAAACATTTACATGGACAGATGTTTAAATGATGCTTTGGAAGGGGAAAGGGCTTTTTGAAGTATGATGAGAGCGAAGAAAATCCATGTCGGTGTGTCACATGAAGAGCGGAGGTGGGAATATACAGAACCTGACCCGAAGCCAACCTCCCCCCCCAACCTATTGCTGGAAGGTACGTTTGTTTTACCCTCAGTGGGTAAGGAAATTCAATTGGAACCCTCACCATGAAATCTGCAGCTTTGAGAAAGGACTCCCCATGGGCCTGGGCAATGCAGGGATGAGCCACTTCGATAATGATGTCAGCACAGCTTTGGAGAGAGCAAACGTGGGAAAAGATTGGATTAGCCTCTAAGGATGAACTACATGAGGATCCCAGCCAACAAGTGCACAAGAACACATGGGTATGAACCGGCCCTTGGACTTAAGGCAGGCAATCCTTCAACAAAAAAACAGCCAAAAAAACAGCCAAAAAAATTCTGCATAAATTGGGGGCGGGGGTGTTATAGTTATACGAGCTGGTCCTAAATCAGTTTCCCAGTTGCTCAGGCCCAGTGGGAAATTCCCCAGCCCCAATCTCACAGCCTTGAGAAACAGAGAAGCAGGAGAAAAAAAATGGCTTCCATTGTGATGCTCTAGGAATTTCCCCTACTATCTATGCTTTTTAACCATAGAGATTAATGGAAATTCCTAGAGTGTCACTGTAATGATTTCAAGTTATATGTGGGCGTTTCTTTAAATGGTTAGTAAGTGTCAGAAGAACAAGGGGGTGAAAGAGGGAGATGAGTGAGTGAGGCGACTGGTTGGTGACTGAGTGTCTGGGCGAAGCTGTGTGTGTGTGTGTGTGTGTGTGTGCGGAGAGAGAGAAGGCAGAGTGTTCAGTCAGAAGTCTGAAATCAGCAGTCAGCAGCTGTCAGTTGTGGTCAATCTACACACAGTCTGAGAAGCAGTCTTCTAATTAGAATCATACGGAAGTGCTGTGAAAGGCATTAAGATTCTAAAGGAGGAAGACATATACCAAAGGGGCAATTTAGTCAAAATCTAATATTGTCAGAGTATTATAAGAGTGTGCGGGGGGAAAGCTGACAGAAACCTGAGTTAAAAGGGAAAGATCTTACTAAGCAACTTAACAAAACATCTTGTAACCAATATGCTTCCTTTACCAATAAAGGTTTATCTTGTTTATTGTTAACCCAGGGTCATAAGCTGTTTAAAATATAAGAGCCTCATCCTCAGAACCACATAGTCCAATGAAGAAGGCTTAGAGACCTTGGGCACAATACTGTGGGAATGGTTAATTAAAGACTGGAATTATATTCCTGGTGGCAGCGATAGATACTTTGAGTGAGAGAAAGAAACAATAAGAAATTTAAATCCACATCATACCTAATCACACAACAAAAAAGAGAGGCACCGTGACAGTCACCCAGAAGTGAAACTCTACCCTCCCTCCCCAAGCACAGCCCCCCAAATCTCCCAGCATTTGCCTAGGCAGTGTTGGGAACCCCAGCCCTGAAGTGTGCACATTGTGGACATAGTGGGTTGGATCCCATAGAAGAGTTCCACATGTGCAACAGGTATCCCTTGTGATACAATTTCAAAAGCAAATGATATAAAATCATGTAAATCACTTGTTTCACATTCCATTGCTCCAGACAACACATTGTTGTTTTGTTAAAAATTGCTGCAGCCATCACACTACCGCTTGTGCAAGAGGAACCGCATGAATTGTGTTTTCCCTTCTGCTCACGCATCGCTGGATCCAGCCCATTGTTCATTTGTAGCAATTGCAAGTATACCCTGGGACATGCATGCTTGTGGGCCCCTGGCATGTCATTCTGCCCATCCTGGCCATGCCAAAAGAGTCCTGGCCGGGTCTGCCAGCTCACCGCTCCAAGAAATCTGTCAGCTTCCCCAACTGCAGCTCTCCCGGCACCGTCCCCTTCAACTTGTTGGCATCCCGGTTCCACACAAAGGCCAGCTCCAAGCCATGTCGAGGACCCTCATCCCGGAGTCGTTGTACAAGATATTGACCTGGGTACAGAAATGCATCACTTTTCTTTTCTCACAGTCCTATGAAGACATGAACAGGATCAAAGAAATCCTGGCACATTGACCTGGAGGTCTCATACTGTGGCCACAGCTTCAGTTACTCAAACATAAGAAAAATTAAAGGTCTGGATCAACAGGCAGAGCTCATTTTTATCCTAGGGTGGCATCTTTCAGTACCTCTGAAGGTAAAACTGCTGAGTCCAGATTGGGAAGTTCCTGGAGATTTGGGGATGGAGCATCATGGGAAAGGCACAGTCTGGGGATGGGAGTGAACTGAGCAGGGATGCGATGCCCCCTGAAGCTGCCATTTTCTCAGTCAATATCTATGTATCTAATGATTTGTCTACAGTCCACAGATCCACAGACAGGGGACATACTAACCCCAAATGAGTTTTTCTGCAAACTTGGGTGACCCCTAGGTTTGCAGAAAGATTTGAAAACTTTTTTTAAAAAAGGTAGGGGAAAAGAGGGAGGGAGAAAGAAGGGGGGATTGGCTTGTGAGGGAAGAGAGAGAAAATAAAAGATGGGGGTTTTTGGCTTGGGAGGGGAGAGAAAGAAGGGGGATTGGCTGGGAGAGAGGGTGGGAGAGAAAGAGAGAGAGAGACAAGGAAGGATTGGCTTGGTGGGGGGTTTGAATGAAAAAGAAGGGGGATTGGCTTAGGGAGAGAAAGAACGGGGAAGATGGTGGAGTGGGAAGGAAGCAAAAGCGGGGGGATGCCCCCTCTCCGCAAGTTTCTTGTGGGTCCCCACTTGTAAATTATAATTTTGGGAGAACTCCACACTCCACCTGAAGGATGGCCACCCTGCCCGAGGGAAGAGCCAACACCTTTTCAAGCTTAACATGCAAGCACATAGTTAGAAACAAAATAAGAGACCAGATGTGGAACCTGTTTTCATTCAAATCTTTCATCATTAGAGGAGCACTCAACGTACAAGAGAGCAGAGGATTGTTCCATTGGCCTTCCGTATCTATCAAATGGGCAAAGTTTCAGTCCAGCGGCACCTTTAAGACCAACAAAGTTTTATTCAAGGTAGGAACTGTGTTCTACTGCTTCAGACCAACACGGATCTATCAAATGGACAGCTAGAGGCACAAAGGCCGCATGTTGCACAGATCAAAGAACAAGGGCAGGTTGGCATGCTGCCTCCAGATCAAATACTCTGGTCTTAGAACTGGGGTGTGTTTTGGGAAAGACTCCCCTATAGGGTTCCCAGGTGGTGGCTGGAGAGCTCCCATTATTATAACTGATCTCCAAGCGACAGAGAGCAGTGCACCTGGAGAAAATAGCTGCTTTAGAAGGCGGATTCTATGGCATTATACCCCAATGACGCCCCTCCCCTCCCCAAACCCCACTCTCCTCAGACTTCACCCCCCAAAACCCCAGGTATTGCTCAACCCTGAGATGACAACCCTCCTCCCCTAGCAAGCCCACAGGGGACTCTTCCCAATTGTGCATTTCCATTCTTCCTTCTAGTACCCTTAAAGCAGACGACACAAGAAGAGAATGGACCGGTTGAGGACTACCAACTGGCAGCTTTGGAGGTGCGAACAACAAGGGTTTTTCTTCCAAGCTCATCAAACTTGGATTAATTTCAAGCAATCTTTCATTCCTCGCAGTGGGAGAAACAAAACCTACTCGAGAAGCAACTGTTAGGCATTCTTAACCAATTAACCACTCTATTATGATGTATATGACGAGCAATACATTCTGTGTTTGGCATAAGTGATGACGGAAGGCGCCAAGGCCTGTACACTGACTTCCTCGTCGTTCCGTTGCTAAATCTCCCCATAAGGCTAGTGCTGCGTAACCCAGGACTGAAATTAATAATCTTGCCAATTTCCAGGAGCTGTATGACAGACAAAGCGAGTCGGCCCTTTCTAGCTCGCTCCCAGCAGTGAGGGCCAAGAGGCAATCTCTGACCCCGCTCCGAAGAGAGAGCGTAAGGGCAAGAAGGGAACGGATAGAAATACAGCTTGAACGAGAAAGAAGGAGAAGAGTCTCTCCTCCAGGTGCGACCCATCTTCGATATCCTTCAGTGGAGTGTGCGACCCATCTTCGATATCCTTCAGTGGAGTACCCTCTTCATTTTGATTCACACTAGAAACCGCTATCTAGCCAAGTAGGAAATGCCTCATAAGGATCGGACTGTTTTGCACGCTGCCAACCCAAACTGGAGGCTATCCATTGATTCATGTCATCCCATGACATTATAGCAACATCCTTACCCCTCTCACAGTTCACGAGGCAAACGCATGAGCAACAACCATTTGGCAGGTTGGAAATCCCCTCTTGATCCAGTCCAAAAAACCCCCCTTGTCTCTGTATTTAGGAAACGGTTCCATTAACTCTTGGCAAATCTTCCTTCTTGTCATAGAGCCGTGCTCGGTCTGAATCAGTCGGTGGCCCGCTCAAGTGCCCTTTCCTGTTTATCACTCTGATGAGCTCAAGACAATGTAGGGGCTTTCCAGCACACTGTCCCATCCAGCGGCTCAAACTGTTGTTGTTTTTTGTTTTTTTCCAGCTGAATCAGAAGGCAACACGGTGGAGGAAAAAAGCTGTCTGCTAGAAATAAAAGCCCGATTTTACCCTTGAAAACTGAGCATGTAATCAAGTAGAGGACAATAGAACATAACAGAGGAGGAGGAAGGAGGAGGAGGAGGAGGAAGAGTTGGTTTTATACCTTGCCCTTCACTACCATAAGGAGTCACAGAGCGGCGTACAATCACCTTCCCTTCCTCTCCCCACTGCAGGCGCGTTGTGAGGGAGGTGGGGCTGAGAGAGCTTTGAGAGAACTGTGACTGACTCAAGGTCACCCAGCTAGCTGCATGTGGAAGAGTGTGGACTCAAACCCCGTTCTCCATATTAGTCCGCCGCTCTTAACCACTACACCACAGCTGGCTCCTGTTAGGACCCTGGTGGTGGTGGAAAGCATTGTCAGGCCGTAGCCATGTTAACTTATGGCGGCCCGTAAGGTTCTCAAGGCAAGAGGCGTTCAGAGATGGTTTGCCATTGCCTGCTTCTGCATGGTGACCCTGGTCTTCCTTGGTGGTCTCCCATCCAAGTACTAAACAGCCGTCTCCCCGCTTAGCTTCTGAGAGCTGAAGGGATCAGACGAGCCTGGGCCCCCAGATCAGGCTTTTATTCATTGGATGAAAATAGCAATGTACCAGTGTTCTGGTCACTATGGCATCTTTTTCCAAAATGGGACATTCCAAATATTCTATCAGGCACATTTAAACAAGAAGGTTCTTGTGAATGAAGAGATATCCATGTAGGGTTGCCAACCTCCAGGTGGTGGCTGGAGATCTCCCACTATTACAACAGATCCCCAGGCTGCAGAGGTTAGTTCTCCTGGAGAAAATGGCAGCTATGGAAGGTAGACTCTGTAGCATTATACCCCACTGAAGTCCCTTCCCTCCCAAAACCCCAACTTTCTCTGGCTCCTCCCCCCAAATCTCCAGGTATTTCCCAACCCAGAGCTGGCAACCGTATATCCACGTTAGCATAGAACATCAGCCAATCCTACTCACACGTATTCAGCAAAAGGGATTCCTTGGCTTACTGGTGAAGCTACTGAGTTGGATAAACACATGAAATTGCCTTATACTGAGTCAGACCACCGATGCGTCAAGGCCGGTATTGTCTACTCTGACTGGCAGTGGCTCTCCAGGTCTTCTACTGAGCTCTTTCCCATCACCTGCTACCTTACCCTTTAAAAGCACACGCGGAGGATTAAACCTTGGGACCTTCTGCATGCCAAGCAGATACTCTGCCACTGAGCAACCGATGACATAAGAGTGGTGAGCCTCATCTTAGAAGTGCAATGGCCAGGAAATGCCACTTACCTAAATGTCCGTAGCCCACAATGCCGACACGCCTCCTGCTTTGGTTCCCCGACATCCTTTCTGCTGTAGATCCTGGCATGATGAGAAACAACAGATTCGATCTGTAAGCAACAGGTTTCCTTATAGGGGAGGATGGATCTGAAATGGAGGGGCTCAGATTGCCTCCGAGAAGCACAGTGTGGGTCCCCTAGTGGTTTTTCCTGCCTAGGTCTGGCTCACACCTGAGGTGCCTGAGGGGCTACGGATGCTGAGGTGGTTAAAGGGGCACCACCACTTGAGACTGGAGGGGGTAGATTTAAGCTTTGACTATTCCTGGACATGAAAAACTGCATGCAAAGGTGCAACTATCACAGCAGAGGGAAAGGTGCATTTCTTCCAGGGGAAATGATCTCTGCATTCTGGAGACGAGTTGTAATTCAAACAGATCTCCAGGTCCAGCCTGGGTGGCTGGCAACCCGAGATCTCTGCTACCACCTCATTCGCCTGCATGTGTGAACCAGGTACCAGAGACTGGGTAGAGAAAAACAGCATGTGAAATGAAAATATAAGCACCAGTTGCATATTCAGTTGCATTTCCCTTCTGTTTACGCATGTGAGCGCTCGCTCAATATGTGCGCCATTACATTAATTTTGCGCTTAGTGACGCCGTTATATTAATAGAGTCGAAGGGAAAGATGTTTGATTGACTACATCTTAATGGTTTGACTGTTTAATTTTATATATTAGATGTTGATTTTATGCTTTCCTCGTTATTTTTAATTAATATTTGTTGCATATAATGTTTGTTGTATTTTCGCTATCGTTAATTAATGTTTGTTGTAATGTTTGCTGTGCCTCACGAGTCAATGCAGTAAAATTTACTTCCTTACATATAAAATAGACAGAGGGGGGGAAGAGAAAGGGTTTAGCACGTCTGTTCTCCGAAAGTGCAAAAAACCCTGCGAAGCTAATGGTCTATTTCCACAAGACACGGTCTGAGATGTGGACGGATCCTGGACCCAACACCAGCTTCATCAGTCGTACGTAGGGAGCAAGTGGTTTGGGGAGGGGAGGGACCTCATCCAGATATAATGCCATACAGCCCACCCTCCAAAGCAGCCTTTTTCTCCATGGGGATTGATTTTGGTTGTCTGGAGAGAAGTTTGTAATCAATGCTCCCTCTAAGCTGTGGAGTCTTGTGAGCAAAAATTCTGCTTTGTGAGCTACTGGCATTAAAGTTGTGAGCGAGAGATTTGGCCACTGCATAAATTAGTATGCTCCAGAGCCATTCTTCCTGAGCGAAGACAAAAATGTGTGAGCTGGAGGCTAAAAAACTGTGAGCTAGTTCACACTAACTCAGCTTAGAGGGAACACTGGTTGTAATGGAGCTCTCCACCCACCACCTGGAATCTGGCAACCCTAGGAGTAGTTGTATGTTCTCCTCTGTTCTTCACGTGCACTCCTCCTACTCTGGTCAGGACTGCAGCAGTGTGTAGAAGGCAGTGTTAACTTCCCATCCACCCAGCACTGCCACTCCAAACACATGTGGTCTAGTGAGGAAAGTTGTTTGATCCATTTGCAGAAGACCACGTGGCTGGTCTTCCACAAGGAGCCAAATAGTTCCTTCCCCAGATCATTTCGTTTCAGGGTAGAAGAAGAGTAGTTTTTATAGCCTGCTTTACTCTGCCTTAGGGGCCGTGGTGGCTCAAAGGTTAAGACGCTGAGCTGCAGTCCGGAAAGCTGTTGCTTGGCAGCTCGAGACCCTAGTGCCGCATGACAGAGTGAGCTCCCGTCTCTGGCCCCAGCTCATGCCAACCTAGCAGTTTGAAAGCAAGAAATTGCAAATATTTAAATAGATACTGCTTCGGTGGGAAAGTAACAGCATTTTGTGCGCCTCAACATTTAGTCATGCTGGCCACATGACCATGGAAAGGTCTTCGGACAGCACTGGCTCTTTGGCTTGGAAATGGAGATGAGCACCGCCCCCTAGAATCGAATTCGACTAGCTTTTGAGCAAGGAAAACCTTTACCTTTTTACTTTACCTTAAGGAGTCTCAAAGTGGTTTATAGTTGCCTTGCCTTTCTCTCCCCCAACATGAATCTTGTGAGGTAGGTGGGGCTGAGAGAGCTCTGAGAGAGCTGTGACTGGCCCCGTGTCTCCCAGCAGGGTTCATGCACAGGAGTGGGGAATGAAAACTGGTTCTCCAGATAGAGTCCTCCAGATTAGAATCCTCAGAGCCAGTTTGGTGTAGTGGTTAAGTGTCTGGACTCTAGTCTGGGAGCACTGGGTTTGATTCCCCACTCCTCCACTTGCAGCTGCTGGATGACCTTGGGCAAGCCATAGCTCTGTCAGAGCTGTTCTCTCAAGGACAGTTCTGGAAAGAGCTCTCTCATTCCTGCCTACCTTACTGGGTGTCTGTTGTGGGGAGGGGAAGGGGAAGGAGTTTGTAAGCCACTCTGAGACTCCAATCTCTTCTTTTTACCACCATGCTGGCTCTGGGTAACTGGGGGTGGTGTGGGTGGAGAAGGCTATTTTATTTATTTATTTATTCCATTTGTATCCCGCCCTCTCTGCGAAAAGGCTCAGGGGAGGCTAAAGCTCCTTCCGACACTGTTGTAGTTCCACCCAGAGCAGAAACAGTGTCCATGAGAAACAGAGACCATGCAAGGAGAGCCTGACTATGTTGGAGTTCACAGGGTGAAGTCCTGGGTCCCCCCACCTTGTCAGTTTCACAGGGTTCCTAATGCTAGTTTGCCATCTTACCACTTTGTCAGGATGTGATGGCCCTTTTGGACGATGCTCTAGGCTGCTTCCCCTCACCTCGATGGGCTTTACCATACAGACCAGGAGAAATTACTAGACTGTCACTAGGGGAGGCCATTTTTTTTCTCCAGCTAGCTTAATTCCTTGGGGGCAGGAAACTGGGGCTGATAATTCCCTACCTGGGAGGATAAATGGGAGAATTCGAGCTCTGACCCGTGGAAACCAACCCTAAGGGCAAGTTCGTGCATATTCGCCACTTAGCTTTTCACCCCTCTATTAAGTATGCTGCAGTCGCCCCTGTTTCTTGCAACATTCTTTGGTACAGAATGCTCCCTATTCTCTCCACCACCGATGCCTTTAGTTTTGCCTTTGGGAATGCCTTGTTTTCAAAGTCTGAATTACTGCCCTTGTCCTTCACAGCTTGGCTCTTTCTTTGGGGTCCCTAGGAGTTCAGTCTCCAAGTGAGAGGTGGGCACACCTTCTCTCTAGCACACATGCCCCGTGAATGTGCACGCATGAATGTCGAGGCACCACACACGGCGCGCCATTTCTCATTCCGCTGCTGAGTTTGAGCTCTCAACCGACTGCACAGCAATTTCACTTTTCCCAGCCTGTCTTTAGCGACCGCCACCGATTGTGTTTTGGCTTTTAAAACCCTAGCGAGGGATGCAATTGCAGAGGGAAGGAAAGCAGCAGGAGAGGAAAGGCCTGTGGAACAGGAGAGGAAGGGCCCAGCCTGAGTGATCCTTGGTGCGAGAATGAGGGCAGGAAAAATGTTCTTCTCTTTCGTCTGTGCAATGTTAGAGGGGTTAAAAGCAATGAACTTTAGCGACAGAGATTGTTGCTTTGTTTTATCCTAGTGTTCAGGAATTGCCATTGTGTGTGCGTGCGCATGTATAGAGTTGCCAGCTGGGGGGGGACTCCGGGGGCAATGCCCCCTCACAAATGTGCCACGCCCTCCCAGGAGGTGGAGGGAGCCCCGGGGCTGATTCCAAGCACACCGCTCTCGGTTGCTGCCAGGAGTTGCCTCGAGACAAGTGGCATAAAGGCATGGCCAGCAGGGCAGTGGCGGTAGCTCCGGCCCGGCTCAGGCAAGAGTGCCTCTCTCCTTCCCTGGGGGGGGGCACTGAAGTGAGGCACCATCCCCTCCCCATGTCCATGGAGCCTGAGAGGCAGCTGCAGATGAGGTGTGGCACACATGCTGTGGGAGGGGGAGAAAAGGTGGCTTGCCTTTCCCGCTCTTACAGGCAGATTGGGGTGGGAGGGAGGAGGGTTTCAATGGAGTCCCAATGTGCATGCTCGCGCCAGTCCACCCCTCCCTTCCACACCACTTCCTTTGCCCCGCGCATGCTCGCTCCCCTCGCTGTTGGGCACCTCCATTCTTTTCTCCCCCCAGCCCTCCTCCATCCAGTTCCCCCTCCATCCTGTGTCCCCCCCAGTCAAAATTGTTCAGCTACAGGACTGGTTGTCAGCTCCGGGTTGGGAAATTCCTGGAGATTCTGGGGGTGGAGCCTGGGGAAGGCAGGGTTTGAGCTGGGGAGGGACTTCAGTGGGGGATAATGCCATAGAGTCCGCCCTCCAAAGCATCCATTTCAATGGTAATAGTGGGAGATCTCCAGGTGCCACCTGGAGGTTGGCAACCCAGTGTGTGTACAGATATAGTGCCCTGAGCTGCGTGGCTCAGGTTAGCCCAGCCTCATCAGCTCTCAGAAGCTAGGCAGGGTCTACCCTTGTCAGTATTTGGATGTGAGCAATGTCTCCTCTAAGCTGAGTTAGTGTGAGCTAGCTCACAGCCTCCGGCTCACGCATTTTTGTCTTAGCTCAGGAAGGATGGCTCCAGAGCAAACTAATTTATGCGGCCACCAAATGGCTCCCTCACAACTTTAACGGCAGTGGTTCACAAAGTAGAATTTTTGCTGACAAGACTCCACAGCTTAGAGGGAGCACTGGGTGCGAGTCCACCGAGGAAGTGCAGGGTTGCTGGGCAGAGGCAGGCGATGGCGAACCACCTCTGACGGTCTCTTGCCTCTAAAAACCTAAAGGGGTTCCCCATAAGTTGGCTGCGACTTGAGGGGGAAAATACAGACACACACACACACACACATATATATAATTTTTTTCCTTCACTGTTAAGAGTTATCATGTAGGCTGACCCAAGGATAACCCACCAGACTACCGACTGAAGCATGATTCAATTAACTCAGATAAGTATCACTTCTTGCCGAGGGACAACAAAGGAAGTGACAGGTCTCTGCTTCCAACGGGGTGCTAACTGCTGACAAGGAAGGAAGGCCGTAATTTCCCATCCAGCTTGATAAAAGAGCTTTACACTTCTCTGCACTACCCGGAACCCCCCAGATGCGTTAACTGCCCGTGTCTGACACTGCTGGGGCGGGGAGATCACACTTCTGACCTAGGGGAGGACACTTATATCCACTGCATGGCTCAAGTGTCAGACTAGGATTGGCGAGACTCAGGCTTGAATCCCCACTCCACTGTGGGAACTCGCTGGGTGACCTTGAGCTAGTCCCTCTCTCTTAGCCTGACCTACCTCACAGGGATGTCGTTGCCAGGATAAAGTGGAGAAAGGTGACAATGACTGCGGTCACATGGAAGGGAGAAAATGCGGGCAGGAAGAGAGGCTGTTTGTCCCGCCCGCAATGACACGCGTTTGCACAATCATACTTCCCACCATGCGCCCGCAGTTCCCAATAATAGTAAGTTTTCTGCAGTAGCTTTTTATCACGCTACTGTGGCGGGAAACGACGCCCCACCGACAACTCTGGGACACCAGACAGATGTGTCTGTCTGATCGCGTCCCTTTAATCTGTGGGGGAATCGCATGTGGCTTCCAGGATGTATGATCACACCCAATGATGTTTTGGGTTCCCTGTGGGCGGGGGGAAGCAGGGTACAAATAAATAAAAATATATAAACAGAAGTAGATTCGGTTCTGCTCTACCTGGCCACAGGGAAAATCTTCTTCTGTTGGTATATCACAGCCCAGGATTGAGATCACTCCCCCCAGAGCTGATTGGACCTGGGTTCTGGCCATGCCTCCCTCCCTCGTTTTGTGTGTGTGTGTGTGTGTGTGTGTGTGTGCAGAGTTGAAGTACGACCCTGACAGCGTGATAGGGAAGTACAAGGCACGCCTAGTTGCAAAAGGATTCTCACAAAAATTTGAAATTGATTTTTCCGATACTTATGCACCTGTTGTAAGCTACACATCTTTCAGAACACTTCTAAGCATAGCAGCCTCAAGAGGCATGCCTATTGAACATTTGGACGTCAAAGCAGCTTTTCTCAATGGAGACCTGACTGAAGAGATCTACATGGAACAACCAGAAGGATTTACAACAGAAGGACAAGTGCTACCTAAAGTGATTTTGCATTGGCTTTTCCCTCCATTGTCTTACCAAACCTACATTGGAACAGAAATTCCCCTCTGCATTGCATGCTGCTGTCACTTTCTTGGATCATCAGGTTTTACGGTACCTTCTGCATGGATTTATGGCCGTCCGGGGGTGACTTCGCAGTCAGTACGGGCTTGCCCCGGGGTATTCGAATGTGGTTTTGAGCTGCACCTTGTCCTCAGTGTTGAGAAAGTGTGGAGGCCAGATGCAGAATCGCCCCCAACTGCAGACAACTTATGGGGACCCCGTAGGGTTTTCAAGCCAGGAGAGGTTCAGAGGTGGCTTGCCATTGCCTGGCTCCACATAGCGACCCATGGAGGTCTCCCATCCAAATACTAACCAGGGCCAACCCTGCTTAGCTTCTGAGATCTGACAAGCTCAGGCTAGCCTGGGCCATTCTTGTTTTACCTCCATAGAAAGGTACAGATATCTACCCACACACCCCACATCCAGGGCCACATCAACAGTAGTTTCCTCTTGTGCATGCTCTTCCCTTCCCCCATTGCCCACAGGCTCTTGCAGCTGTTTTTAAAGTGGCTAGTATGTGTGCGTATATCTCTATATACATATATCTATACATCTATATCTATCTATCTATTATTCTACAGTGTAACACTATAGTGATAGACCTACTGCCATTTTTATAAAAAAAAAAAAAGCAACAAGCCCCACACATAAGGGGACAGCATGTGGAACCGCTGAGAGCAGAACAGGGAATTATCCTCTTAAGGAAGAAACCTAGTTTAGCAGCAGAGAACCAGTCTTTGCCCTCTTCTACATGACAGCCCTTTGGATATTGGAAGGGGGTGGCCAATTCTCCCTTTTGTCTTCTCTTCTCCTCCCACCTTTCCTCAGACTCCTTTTCCAGACCCTGCCCATATCCATCTTTCGTTGCCCTCCCTTGAACCCTGCCTACCTCTTTCTTAAAGACCAGCACCCAGAACTGGACACAATTTTCCAAAAGAGGTGGACATGGTATTCCAAATGAGGTGTGACTCGCACAGAGTAGAGTGGAACGATGACTTTGATATGAACGTTTTGTTAACGCAGCCTAAAATGGCATGTGGTAACACCCATCTCCCCCTCTCTGTTCTCCTTTCTCCTTCTCACTAGCTATCTAGCCTCACTTTAAATCCTTTCCCCCCCACAAACACACCCGTCTGGCTACGGGCCCATATCCTCCAATCACTTTGCAAACTGACTCACCAGGGTTTGCTGCGCTATTTCTCTGACTACTCCGCCTCGTCCAGAATAGCAATGAGAAGTAGGCAAATTATTTGCCTGGGTGCCCTTTGGTCGATCGATCCCTGAGAGACATTAATGATTAGCCTGGGGCCTGTAATCCTTCAGGGAATGAGCTGTCCTCGCGCAGGTGGTGGGCAGGTGCTAGAAGAATTCCCTCACAAAGGCAGCCGGGTGATTAGTTGGCTGCTGTACCCAGGAATGACTTGCATGTGTGAATAAGCCATCAGAGATTAATTACTGTCAGCTGAACTTTCATATCCCCTCCTCACCCCTCACCCCCTCAGCGACTCAAAAGCAACCCTTTTCCAATGGAGACAGTTTACATATTCAGCTGCAAGTCCTCACAATGGGTGTGGGTTGTTTTTTTTTTAGAAAAAATCCGTTTATTATTGCTTGAATTTTCATTATACTTTCTGTTTTCATTGCTATAGGCTTATGGAAATAGCCCAAAGGCCGCTGCCTCTTCCATCAGCAGGGGCTGAACACGAACCTATGAGTACGGCTGGCAGTTTCCAGGTGGTAGCTGGAGATCTCTCGGAATTACAACTAGTCTCCAAGTGACAGAGATTATGGCTGGAGAAAATGGCTGCTTTGGAAGGTGAACTCTGTGGCATTATACCCCATTTCCTATTATATTTCCTTCCCAAATGCCACCTTCCCCAGGCTCCACCCCCTAAATCTTCAAGTACTTCCAGTTGGAATATTCAAGGTCTATTGTGCATAGATAAAGAAAATGACAAGAACATCCTGCAAGGGGCAGTAGAGGGGCAACTAATTAGCATAGTGAGGTTAAGGACTTCCTATTGTTTTCAGATAGTCTCCTTCTTGTCTCCTGGTTGGCTCGATTGGGGTTTTTCCTGCTCCTGCTGAGATCTCCTTGTTACTGACTCCCTGCTAGCTAGTTAGACAGCCAGACTTCTCTTTCGCTTTCCTCTTTCTTACAAAGTTTATTCCTTTCTTAATAAACTGACTTTATTCTTTAAACAGTTTGTGTCCCGCTTTACTGCATATCTACACCCTGCCAACACTTCCCAATCCCGAGATGGCAACCCTAAAGTCAGACCGTTGGTCTAACCAGTTCAGTACTGTCCACTTGGACTGGCAGCACCTCTCCTGGCAGGGGTCTCTCGCAATACCTGCTATCTGATTTTTTTTAACTAGAAATGCTGGGGATTGAATCTAGGACCTTCTGCTTGCCAACCAGATGCTCTGCCACTGAGCCACAACCCTTCCCCTAGCCTTAGCTGCCACCACATTGGCACAGGGCTGTTCATCAAGCCACTAGCCACTGACGGAGTGACTGCCTGATCAGCAGTAAGGAATGAATGAATGAATGCCATTAATTGTTTTCACCATTCATTTTCCTTGCCCTAACAGATGTAAAAAATGGGGCTCTACGTCCAGATATTCATTCATCCCTAATCATCAAGTAGTTAGTAAAAGAGGCATAGATGCTATGAACAAGTGCTGCATGTACTGGACGGCCTCACTGCCTCTTCCCCTAGCGCTTCTATTTGTGCAAGGTCTCGTTGAAAATCATTGATCTTGCTCAAACAGAAGCACTAGCAGGAGAGGAAGCTCACGCTGCAGCAGATGCTGCGCAGCCTGCATGGAACTTGTTCATAGGATTCAAACCGAACTGATAAGACATTGAGATGTCAAGGCATAAAGAGAACCAGCCAGCTTCTCAGGACAGCAAAATGGTGCTTTCGAACAAAACAAAAAGACAGCAATTCTCTCACATGCATGTTTCTGTTCACACTTGTTTCAGATTGTAAGCTCCTTCTGGCAGAAACATTTGTTTTGGTATACAGTAAACCGGGGTCCCCAAACTTTTTGAGCCCACGGGATAGGATTGCCATGTCTTACTTGGGTCCGGGGGGACAGACTCCAGCCCGTGATGACATCATCCGGAAGTGATGTCATTGTGCTGGGCTCATCAGGCAGGGGACGCTCTAGCATTTGGGTAAAAACTCTATGGTCACCATAGAGCTTTTACCCAAATGCTAGAGCATCCCTTGCACGATGTGCCCAGTGCGATGGCCCAGTGCGATGGCCAGTGGCAGATTAGGGGGGCGGAAAGCAGGGGCAACCCCACCTCCATCTTGGAGTTGGCAGCCCTACTGCAGGCACAATTTGGAATTTTGAGAGGGGATGGTGAATGCCACCCCCAAAGCAGCTTCCTCAGGAGGCAGAGCTGAATGGAACACCTCCCCCTCTCATATCGCCTGGGAAGAAGGAAAACCTGAGGATGGAACTGGAACCACACTCTGACTAAGAAAAGGCCAGGTGCTTATCAGTCCTCCAGAGGAAACCCCTTGCCTGTGAATGAGGGCAGCCAGGTACAAGCCCTGCCTTACAATGCCGCCCCCCCCCCACTTTCTGAACAGCTCAGAGGACACCAAGGGAGGTACTGTCAGATACTGGGGTGGCCAAGGGCACCCTGTTGAGGAAGCCTGCTCTAACGGCTTACACAATCTGATGCTTACACAAATAATAAAGCTTGTATTTCCTTGCCCTGAGCCATTGATTCAACTGCATGGGTAACTTCTACGCCTGAACACGCATAAAGCTGATTTATACTCAAGTCAGATTATTTGTCAGTCCAGGTCAGCCTTGTCTATTCTGACTGGAGGTGGCTCACCCAAGTCTCCCCTTCCTGAGCAGGGGTCTTTCTCATCATTGTGGAGTGCAGGCCGAGCGGTCCAGGTCCAGTGCAGATGCTGTACCACTAAGCCCCTGCCAAAACGGAGCCCAGTCATGAAGCTGCCTTCTACTGAATCAAACCTTTGGTTGGGCAAGGCCAGTCTTGTCTACTGTGACTAGCAGCAGTTCTCCAGGATCTCAGGCTTAGGTCTTTCGTACCACCTACCATCTAATCCGCTTCATTGGAGGGGCATGCCAAGCAGATGGCTCTACCACTGCGTCAAGGCCTCTCCCCACCAAAGCTCCCTCTAAGCTGTGGAGTCTTGTGAGCAAAAATTCTACTTTGCGAGCTACTGGCATGAAAGTGGTGAGCGAGCGATTTGGCTCCTGCATAAATTAGTGTGCTCTGGAGCCATCCTTCCTGAGCTAAGACAAAGATGTGTGGAGCTGGAGGCTCAAAAACTGTGAGCTAGCTCACACTAACTCGGCTTAGAGGGAGCACTGCTCCCCGCTTCCCTTCTCTTTCGGGCATCTCCTGCCATTACTCGTCCCAGTGTCAAGGACCTCCTTATTGGGCAAACTTCTCCTATGGCAAACCGAAGCGATATGCTACCTCACACAGCTCTTCCCCATCTCCTGATATGAATCTCTGCACATTTCCATGCAAGCTAGAGAGCCAGGGTGGTATAGTGGTTAAGAGCGACTGACTGTAATCTGGAGAACCGGTTTGATTCCGCCCTCCTCCACTTGAAGCCAGCTGGGTGACCTTTCAGAGCTCTCTCAGTCCCCAAAATAAGTCTGGCTCACCACCTAGTGATGCATAATACGAAAAGAGCTAGAACTTCAGGCTGCCAGACAATCTTAGGATCTCCTGGCTATACCACCCACAATGCCATACGATAATAATAGTAATTATTCCATTCAGCTTCCCCCCCCTTCAGTTTTCCAGGTCTCCACCCCACCTCCCCAGCATCCCCTAACAAATGTTGAGTTTGCACAATTAAAACCCCAGACCTGCACATGAATCACATGTTTTGCGGCAAGAGGTGTGCCACCCAAAGGGGAAAGCGCTCGAGATGGAATTGTGAAGCAGCCAGTTTTCCACTAAAAGAACCCAGCAGAAAATTGTCTATGGCAATCAGGTGTAATACTGGGGCCTGGGCACAGGGTGATGCCAAAGGCTTGTGGACAGGCAGCTGCTGTCGTGCCAGGAGGCTGTTGCCAACTCTGCTCCTGAATAACTCCGGACGGGCAGCCCATGTTAGTCTCTAGCAGCAAAATTAAGCAGGGAGTCCGGTGGCCTCTGAGAGTTGAACGGAATATATTTCAGCATGAGTTTTTGTGAGTGAAGGCTCACTTCATCAGGTGCTTTGGAGTGTACATCTCAGAGGTTGGTGCATTTATATTCACCACAGAAAGGGAGTGTGTGTGTGTGCATGCGCTCACACACGTGCGTGAAAGAGAGAGAGAGAGAGATGTTACAAAGAGAGGCTGATATACAACAGAAGAAGAAGAAGAAGAGTTGTTTTTTAAACCCTGCTTTTCTCTACCCTAAGGGGTCTCAAAGCGGCTTACTATCGCCTACCAATTAGAAGATGCAGTCTGCTCAGGGTGGGTGTGCAGTACTCCCAACTGTTCTAAAATAGGCAGAGTAAGATTAACATGAAATCTATGATGGTTGCCAGCTCTGTCCTTGGGAATCCCTGGAGCTTTTGGGGAGGTTCCTGCGGAAGGAGGAATTTAGAGGGAGTACACACCTAAAAACTATTGTCTGCCATAGAGCCTGCCCGCTGAAGCAGCCGTTTTCTCCCAGGGAACTGGTCTTTGTAGTCTGGAGAATTCCAGGCCACACCTGGAGGATGATAACCCTAAATCTAGAGTGGAATGAACCCAGATAAGCAGAAACGATTCTGCACACTAATTACGATGAAATGTTTTGCGCTGCCTGTTATTCCCCCCCCCTTTGCTTTTTTTAGCCAAGCAGAGCCCCCCCCCCCCGGGGTTGCGAAGAGTGGTAACTCAGCCGAAGATCGTGCCGCAAGGCGCCTAAAGACGTCAGCAAGATTTCCAGCTTTTTATAAAGCCGTCTTTCTAAGGGCTTAATATTTTCCTTGTTTTAAAGCGCCGTATCTTGCTTTGTGGTGAGATGCCTCGGGAACTAATTTGGCCCAGAGCTGTAGGATAAAAATGCTTGACAGAACGAAATAATCTATACCTATAAAATGAAGCGTTTTGTCAGGGGCGGCCCAGAAAGAGACGTTGACGTTAAACTTCTTTGGCGGTGCCAGGAACCACAAAGCCTCACACAAACAGCTCGCCCAGACGTCCGCCTAGCCGAGTTCCCATTCCCTTGGTGAATCTAAGTGCTCCGGCACTTTTAGGCCGGCTAAGAGAACAGCAAGTGGCAGTGGTTGGGGGGTGGGGGGCAAATGACCATTCTGGGGTGGAATTGGGAACCAATCAGCAGTTTTCACATTGTGTGGACACCCCTTCGTCATTCCTCCTCTGCTGTAAGATATCTTTTCGTCTCTCTGCCCTGGGTCTTGCACAAGGTTGCTAATCTTCAGATAGGGCCTGGGGATCTTCCAGAATTTTCGCTGATCTCTAGATGACAGAGATCAGTCCCCCTGGAGAAAACAGCTGGTTTGGACTGCATGGCATTACACTGTGCTGAGCCCTCCCCAAACTCTGCCCTCTCCAGGCCGAGCCCCCCCCAAATCTCCAGGAATTTCTCAACCCAGAGCTGGCAACCCTAATAGACTCACAGCCACCCTTCACGAGTTCCCTCCTGCCACCAGGGGGAGCCTCCGCTCCCCCCTGCGCTCCAGATAACCTAACAACTGGTTCCAGAAGTTGCCTTGCATTCCCACAGCACGGCTCGAAGGCAGGGCACCGGACGCCCAGGTCGCGCCAACTTGCCCCGCTGTGGGTTTCCGAAGTTGTTAATTGCTGCTCCAGGCCTCACCAAAAAGGAAAAAAAAAAAGAAAAGGGGGAAAAAAAGAGTGATCTCATTAGCTTAAACAGGCAGAAAATGACAAACAGATGGAGTTTCGGATGGTGCTGCTGTGCTTACAGGAGTTGTCCTTTCGCTCCAAATGCTGAGAACTGTGTGTTTTTGTTCACTGTCCCTTCCAAAGGCAGCTGAGATCAACTTCCTGTGCCTTCCCCAGCCCTGCAGTAGATTGTCTAATTAAGCTACAGAAATGCAGGCTACAGAGTTCAGCCCAGCTGCAACCCGGACTGGTTCCACATGGATGCTTTTCGTGCCACTGTGGTTTCCTTACTGCAGCACTTTGGGGGGAGGATCCACATAATCACATTGTCCTCGGTTCATCCAGTTTCCATGTGTCCCCCCCCCATTCTGCTCAGATCTTTCCCAGCCTTGGTTTGGCACAATCCTTTTAGTAAGGCCACAGTCAAAGTGCCCTTGGTTCTTGTGTGGATGGGAAGGCACACATTTTCAAGCTCCTGGTCACATTGGTGCCATTCTCTTTCCCTCAGTCCCTGTAGCTGCCATTCTACCTCCCCGCGTACATGCCAAGGGATTTTTTTAAAGCAGTCGGGAATAGCTAGATCGCTATAGCCTTATAACACTCTCAACTCTGCCTTTTCACTGCAGAGTTACAATGGGAAAGGTACTAGCAGCACGTTTCCCCTTATAAGTCTTCATTGAAAGGGCCAGAGAATTACTTTTAAAAAAAAGAAATCAAAACTGGGAACTAGTTTGCTACGCAAACTGGAAACATTGTTGCAATGGGTTGTTCTAATGCTATAGTGACTTAGCTCTTACTGGGGCATAGGGGAACACCCCACTGCTACTGCCAAAGCCTCTGCATCCACAGCAGCAATGAGAGCTACATGGATCACTGTATCTGTGTGGAAGCAGCCCTAGATACTGTTATAGACTTACTAAGTGCCTTTTTAGCCTGCCTTTCATATTTAGAGCTTCAGACAGCATGCAGAGCTGCAGCAGCAAAGAGGCAAGGAGGCAAGGAGGGTTATCTGTTCTGGCTCCTGGGGGGTGGGGGACAATGCCCCCACCTGCAGCTGCAAAACAGCTAGAGTTGCTACTGCTGCGAGACCCACAAACTCACTCACTGCCACCATTGACTGACGTTAACAATACACCAAAAAGCAAAGGAAGCTCGGTGTAGGTCAGGGGTGGCCAAACTTGCTTAACGTAAGAGCCACACAGAATACGCGTCAGATGTTTGAGAGCCGCAAGACATGAACAAATATTACATATACATATTTATTGGAAGATATGCAGATTTGCTTTTTATTAACATTAAGTGAGACTGCCAAAAATAATAACAAAAGGGGTAAAAGCAGATACTGGTAATATTTATTTGTCCGATGATATTTATTTGTTTGCTAATGATATTTCGCTTCCCCAGCTGCCCTGCCAGGAGCCGCACAATATGTATGAAAGAGCCGCATGTGGCTCCCAAGCCACAGTTTGGCCACCCCTGGTGTAGGTCAACACAGTATTTAAAAAATACTCACCGAGGAAAACGGTGCTGCTATAAATACCTCAATAAACTTTAATATAATATATTCGTTTGTGTATCCTGTGTTTTTCTTTTCTTTACATATGTTTCGCTCTTTTAGATACATTCTTTGAAATCTTTCTAGAGGTTGCAAATGACCTTTCTCATATTCTACCAAGTTCAATAGTCACTGACTTGATTGTCATACATAAGTGATCGTAAAGAACACATATGCCAATAGTACCAAATTATTCAACAGGTAAAGCACTTATTCAAAAACAGTCCAATTTTGAAGCTGTTGCACTTATCCAAAAGGAGTCCACTTTTGAAGTTGCTGGATGTGCTTCCAGTATAGTGCGTTTTGGATGTCTTTATCAACAGCCAAACATAATCTTAAGTGACTACAATGTAATTAATAGGCCATTCCTGCTGGGAATTATTAGATAGTTACCACAACATTGTTATTTGGAGCTTTGAGGATTATATATAAACAAAAGAAAAGCACAAGATATACAAATTAATATATTAGAGTTTATTGGGATATTTATAGTAGCACAGTTTTCCTCAGTGACTGTTTTTTAATACTGCCATTGACTGAAGGGCAGCACTGTTATGGAATACCTGTAAACAGTCCACCTTCTGGAAGAAGAGAGTCAGTCACTAATCATAAGCACAGCTGGTATGAGGGAAGTGAAATATCAGTTTGACTGAGGAAAATGTTTTCTTGGCAGACAAAAGGGGGGGGGAATGGTGGGAACGTGAAATACTGTTGTGGGATGAGGAGTCTGATAGCCAGAAAGCGGAGGTGAGAGTGGCACAGGCGTAGGCTCCCCAACCTCCAGGCGGGCCCTGGAGGTCTCCCAGAATTGTGACTAGTCCCCAAACTACAGAGATCAGTTCCCCTGGACAAAATGGCGGCTAAAGATGACTATGCCATCACATTCCTGTTGCGATCTCTCCCCAGACTCTGCCCTCCACTGGCACCACTGCCAAAAATCTCTGGAATTTCCCAGCCCAGGAGGCAGCAGGAAGAAAGCAGGAAGAATTTCCTATGAGGCAGCAGGAAGAAAGGTAAAGGTGCCATCTAGAAGATGTTCTTACAACTGCACATGTGGTTTTATCCTTGTCCTTTCTCTGCCCTGGTAGCTAGTGGCTTCACACTTAAATGCGATCTCGGCATCTTTCCCCTTCAGCTTTCTTTATCTTTGGAGAATGAAAGAGAGTTTTTGCCTTACAGTAGAAACATCACTCTCTCTTTCCACCATATTCTGTCCTGGTAGCCTCAGAGTTGGTTCCTGTCAATAACAGGCTCGTGGGGCCTAACCTTGGCCCAGTAGATGGGATGTCAGTTCACTACTGAGCTGGCTGTCTTGAGTTCAAATCCCAGCTTGGCTGTGGGCTTGTTTGAAGAGTCTTGCAGAGATTACTATTTTATTTATTTATTTATTCAGATTATTCAGCCTTCATTCGCCCCAGTTTTGAAAATGAAACCCAAGAAGAATTTATGAACCTGACCCTTTGGGCAGATTTTATATTTAAGGAGAATTTCTCTGCCCTGAGTCCTGGGGATGTGGCAGAAGCAGTCAGTTAATTGTTTCTTATTCCAGGATTCCTCTCTTTGGTGGGCCACATGGGCCAACACTGGCAAGAGGAGGCCCACCTTCTCTTCAACGAATTTCAAGAACTTTTGCACCCCTGGAGTGAAATTGCAGGTTACTGCAAAATATGCAATACTAGGGTTGCCAGCTTCGGGTTGAGAAATACCTGGAGAATTTGGAGGTGGACCTTAGGAAGTCAGGGTTTGGGAGGGCAGGGACCTCAGTGTGGTATAATGCCATAGAGTCCACCTTCCAAAGAGCCATTTTCTCCAGGGAAACTGAACTCTATTGCTTGGAGATCGGTTGTAATCCTAGGAGATGTCAAGCTACCACCTGGAGATTGGCAACCCCAGGGCTTTTTTGGTAGAAAAAGCCCAGCAGGAACTCATTAGCATAATAGGCCACACCCCTGACCGCACAGCTCATTAGCATATCAGGCCATACCCCCATGTTGCCAGAAGTGTGGTCATCCAGCCACACCCACCTTTTGCTTCTTATTCTGTTTACATTGTTTGTTGTCAAAACCCAGGGCTTTTTTTTTTTGTAGCAGGAACTCCTTTGCATGGTAGGCCACAGAACCCTAATGTAGCCAATCCGAATGAGTTTCTGCTGTTGGGTGTGGCCTGTTATGCTAATGAATTCCTGCTGGGCGTGACCAACTCGGGAGCCAGCCGGAACTCCGTTCCTGTGCGTTCCTGCCCCAAAATAGCCCTGGGCAACCCTATAGAACACTGGAAGCAAGCACTGGTACTTTTCAGGCCTGTAGCTTTCAGGCCTGCACCCCCCTCGACTTACTGCCAAGGCCCCCGACTTCCCAATCAGCCCAGGCCCCCCAACTTCCAATTTTTTATTTTATTTGTGGTGTTCCCGGATGGGGGGAGACAGGAGGGCCTGGCATGATGTGGTCCATGGGGTTGTGAAGAGTCAGACTTGACTGTGCAACTGAACAACAACAACGACTTGGAGGGTGTCTGTGCGGGGTGCCCCCTGACTTATTTAAAGGCCCCTTGAATTTAAAAATCCTGGCTACGGGCCTGGTACTTTTGTGTTTGTAGGAGAGATTAGAAAATAGCTTTACTAAGTCATCTTTTTTCTTTTTTGAAAGACATTCCCGCTGCCCGCGCATCGTTTTGCCACCAACAAGTCATATCTGCTGAACAAATGCGACTGATTGTTTAAAACCTTTAAAATTTTCCAACTGAAATTTGGTTTCGGAGTAGCAACTGCTTCTAAGGATGAAGCTCAACTCATAGAACACACCCTGATCTCCCACACTTCCCCTTCCCCACCCCTTGTAAAAAAATGAAGAATTTTCTAGAAATACCTGAAATTCTGCTGAAAATGTGGTAAAAAGTGCTGATCTCAAACCTGGCAAGCAAATTCTACAGCACTGACCATTACACACACACACACACACACACACACAAGTAGCTACTCACAAGTTATTATATGTTATTTATTATGATATCTTATTCTACTCAAGATGGAATTGAGTAGAATAGAATCTCCTGACAAAAATATGTCATCTTCCATTAAACTCTGCCTCCATTCCTGAGGACTGGAAGGTAGCTAATGTCACTCCTCTCTTTAAAAGGGTTCCAGAGGAGATCCAGGAAATTGCAGACCAATCAGTCTGATGTTGATACCAGGTAAGTTGGTGAAAACTGTTATTAAGGAAAGAATTAGTAGGCACATTGATGAACAAAACCTCTTGAGGAAGACTCCGCATGGGTTCTGTAAGGGAAGATCTTGTCTCACTAACCTGTTAGTGTTCTTTGAGGGAGTGAACAAACATGTGGACAAGGGAGACCCAATATATATTGTTTACTTGACTTATAGAAAGCTTTTTGATAAAGTTCCTCATCAAAGGCTCCTAAGTAGGTATGTAGGGGTTTCAGCTGTGTTCCTACAGAGTGCAGGGGGTTGGACTAGATGGCCTGCAAGGTCCCTTCCAACTCTAACATTCTATGATTCTATGATTCTATAAGTAAGCCCAATAGTCATGAGGTAAAAGGACAAGTCCTCTTGTGGATCAAAACCTGGCTAATTAATAGGAAACAGAGAGTGAGTATAAATGGGCAATTTTCTCAGTGGAGGGTGGTAAGCAGTGGGGTACCACAGGGATCAGCACTGGGTCCAATGTGTTTTAATTTGTTCATTAATGATTTGGAGTTGAGAGTAAGCAGTGAAGTGGCTAAATTTGCAGATGACACTAAATTGTTCATGGTGGTGAGAACCAGGGAGGATTGTGAGGCACTCCAAAGGGATCTGTTGAGGATGGGTGGGTGGACATCAACATGGCAAATGGGGTTCAGTGTGGCCAGCTGCAAAGTGATGCACACTGGGGACAAAAATCCTAACTATAAATACACATTGATGGGGTCTGAACTGGCAGAGACTGACAAAGAGAGAGATCTTGGAGTCATAGTAGATAACTCACTGAAAATGTTGAGACGATGTGCAACTGCAATAAAAAAAAAGCCAACACTGTCCTGAGGAGTATTAGGAAGGGAATTGAAAACAAATCAGCCAGTATCACAATGCCCCTGTATAGATCGATAGTGTGACCTCATTTGGAATACTGTATACAGTTCTGGTCACCACACCTCAAAAAGGATATTGTAGCATTGGAAAAAGTACAGAAAAGGGCAACTAGAATTATAAAAGGGTTGGAACACTTTCCTTATGAAGAAAGGTTAAAGCGTTGGGGGCTTTTTAGCTTGGAGAAATGACAACTGAGGGGTGACATGATTGAGGTTTACAAGATTATGCATGGGATAGAGCAGGTAGAGAAAGCAGTACTTTTCTCCCTTTCTCACAATACAAGAACTCGTGGGCACTCAATGAAATTGCTGAGCAGTCAGGTTAGAACAGATAATAGGAAGTATTTCTTCACCCAAGGAGTGATTAACATGTGGAATTCAGTGTCACAGGAGGTGGTGGTGGCTACAAGCATGGATGGCTTCAAGAGGGAACTGGACAAACATATGGAGCAGAGATCCATCAGTGGCTATTAGCCACAAGGTATAGTCAGGAACTCTCAGTCTGGGGCAAGGGATGCTCTGTATTCTTGATGCTTGAGGGGGGGGGAATCAGTGGGAGTTCTTCTAGTGTCCTGGCCCCACTGCTGGACCTCCTGATGGCACCTGGTATTTTTGGCCACTGTGTGACAGAGTGTTGGACTGGATGGGCCATTGGCCCGATCCAACATTGGCTTCTCTTATGTTCTTATGTTCAATTCTCTTTTATTTCCACCCCCCACTAACCTTCTGAAGCTGACTAGTCTGAGTGATAGTGACCTGCTCAGCAAGGGTCATGGCAGCCTGAGGATATGAACACAAGTCTACTCAGTCCTAGTTTACTCTAGGACTCTTTGGTGTAGTGGTTAAGTGCACGGACTCTTATCTGGGAGAACCGGGTTTGATTCCCCACTCCTCCACTTGGACCTGCTGATGTGACCTTGGGTCAGTCACAAGCTCTGGCACAGCTGTTCTCTCAAGGACAGTTTCTGTCAGAAGTTCTCTCAGCCCCACCTACCTCACAGGGTGTCTGTTGTGGGGAGGGGAAGGGAAAGGAGTTTGTAAGCCACTCTGAGACGCCTTTGGGCAGTGAAGGGCGGGGTATAAATCCAAACTCTTCTTCTTCTTCTTCTCTAATAGCACTGCCAGATCTCCCTAACCACCAGTGGGGGATAATGGGGTAGGGTCACCAGATCCAGGTTAGGAAATCCCTGGTAGATTTGGGGGCGGTGCCTGGGGAGAACAGGGGCCCTAGTGGGCAACAATACAGACCACCCTCCAAAGCATCCATTTCCTCCAGGGGAACCTATCTCTGTAGTCCAGAGATGAGCGGTAATTCCAGGGTGTCCCCAGGTCCCACCTGGAGGCTGGCATCCGTACTCTCTAACCACTACAACACCCTGGCTCAGTTTATGGCAGGCATACACGGACAGGCATACCCACCAAATGAATGATTTGTCACCTCACAAATTTTGCTTCCTTATACCTTAAAATGGCATGGCCATCCCCTCAGTCTGCCAACATCCAAGCACACCTGTCTTGGCGCCACACAGGAATGATTTCCCCTTCTGCTCTCCTTGTGAACGCAGGGCCTTTGCAGTGGAGCTTCCCCGTGGTATCCCATCAACTCCATCCCTACTCCCCCAGCAAGCTATTTGCTCTGTTTTTAAGATCAGAATTTTTTTTTAAAAAAAGACAGGTGGCAAAAAGCCCACCACCTGCATAGGGTTGCCAGTTTCGGGTTGAGAAGTACCCGGAGATCTTGGGAGTGGAGCCTGAGGAGGGTGAGATTTGGGGCATAATGCCTCAGAGTCCAGCTTCCAAGTGGCCGTTTTCTCCAGGCGAAATGATCTATGTTGCTTGGAGATCAGTTGTAATAGCGGGAGATCTCCAGCCATCACCTGGAAGTTGGCAATGTCATGTCTAGGAGAGACACGGTGGGTGCAAAAGGGAAATGGCAACAGTGGTGAGTGGGGGTTGCTGTCCACACTTTCTACCCTGATCCCACTTGGGTACAATCTTTCAAGAAAGATCTTACCAAAACAGGTTTGGGGAAACCTGCTGTGGAGCTAGGGCGGCTGCCAACCTCCCAAGTGGAGCTTGGAGATCTCCCAATATGGCAACTGATCTCCATACAACAGAGATCAGCCCCTCCCTCCCCCCCCAGGAGAAAACAGCCGCTTTGACTCATGGACTCTATAATATATTGTACCTGCTGAGCTCTGGCCCACAGCCCTGGTGGGGCATTTCGGGGCAATGCCCTCTACCAAATTAGCCCTGCCCCGTCGCTTCCCATCTCTCCCGGTCTCCCCCCATCTCATCCCTCTGGAGTCTGCATGAGTTGTTGCACCTCTCCGACTGTCAGAGAGGCACGGGCTCGCTGGGACTTCCTGCTTCTGCAGCCAAAGTTGGCTGCAGAAGCAGGTAGAATACCCAATAAGCCTGCGTCTTCCACAGTCTGGGAAGCGTGAGGGGAGGTCTTCTTCCTGCTTCCATAGCCGACTTTGGCTGCAGATGGGATCTTTTCTCTCCCCCTCCCTCTCCCACCCCTCCCCCTCCCCCTGCCCCCCTGGATTTGCCAACACCCCACCACCCAAAATTTTCTGGCTATGGCCCTGGCTGAGCTCCCTCCCTTAACCAAACTCCATCCTCCCCAGTCTCCACCCCGGAAAATCTCCAGGCATTTTCCAATCCAGATTGGCAACCCTACATGGAGCTTGGGGAATTTGGAAGGGGTGTGAGGATGTCACATGGAAGCCCCCAAAATAACCACGGCAGTTTAAGGAGGGGACACTTAACAACTCTAAATTTGCACAATTTTTTTTTTCTGAATAATATACAGATTTGCACAAACACATTTTCACATGAGCGGTTTTTCATGCTACCCTATTGCACGTTCACATAGAAGTCCGTCCACCCAAATGCTAACTGAAGCACATAGGCAGACAGTACTTCATTCATTCACCAATATGAATTCACATCCCACCTAATTCTGGCACCCCAGGTTGTGTAACACATTAAAAAAAAACCAATGAAAAGAAAAAAAAAACTATATATATGAAATACAACAACACTAAACTAAAACAAACCCTCTATTGTCTCAGTGCCTTAATTAGTAATTATCCTTCGCAATCAGCATGAATAATTGTCAACAGCCAGGAATTCTCGCATCCCCTCGTAAATTGAACTTATAAAGGTGCTGAAAGAGCTCAGGCTCTTCAGACAGGTAGATTTGCACACTGCATAAAAACAGATAGACACAAATTCACATAAAGCAACACGCTTTCGTATCTGAAAACAAAAAATATGGCCACAACTGAACGCACTATGCACAGTGTTCCACATGGGAACTGTTGAGCCCCCCCCCCCGGTTTGGCAACAGCTTCCCTGACATTACTCCAAAGGTCAGGGTGTCACTGGAGCAGGGCTCCATGAAGTAGAAGGCACTGTCAGAGAGTGGGTGGATCAGTGGGAGTCAGCCACACCCATTCTCTTGTGCTTGTGAAAACAAGGGCCTCTAGTAGCCCCATCCATGGACAGGTGCACAGAAACATGCAAAACATACACAGACTAGAGCTCCATACACAGAGATGGAAGATACAGCATGTACAGATATGCACACTTATGGGATCTACAAGCTCAGAGCTTATGTATGCATGCACAAATGTACTCACACCAGAGAAGACACAGACACATGTTTGTAAGTGATTATCTATCTATCTATCTATCTATCTATCTATCTATCTATCTATCTATCTATCTATCTATCTATCTATCTATCTATCTATCATCTATCTATCTATCTATCATCTATCTATCTATCTATCTATCTATCTATCTATCTATCTATCTATCTATCTATCTATCTATCTATCTATCTACCTAATCTAACCTCCCTACCTACCCTACCTCCCTACCTATCTATCTATCATCATCATCTATCTACCTAATCTACTTACCTCCCTACCTCCCTACCTCCCTACCTCCCTACCTCCCTACCTCCCTACCTCCCTATCTATCTATCTATCTATCTATCTATCTATCTATCTATCTATCTATCTATCTATCTATCTATCTATCTATCTATCTATCTATCTATCTATTCATCCATCCATCCAGAAAGGGGATGACATGAAAGCGCAACCAGTCGACAAATTTCATTCCTCCCCACTGAAGCATCCTGTCCCCTTTCCTCTGATGAATCTGTCCGTCTAGGCAACAACCCAAGCATGGCAACTCTGTCCCTGTGACTGTCCCGTTCCCTGGTCCCCCATCTCTGTCTCTCTCCCCAGCAGCCCCTCCCCTCCCTCTAGCTTGCCTCCCTACCCTGAGGTTGCCATGCCAGCCAGTTGCCATAGCCACGCTGGCAGGCAGTGAAAAGCACAGCTCCGCAGCAGTGATGCAGTGGAGGGAGGGACGGTTCAGATCGAGAGATGCGGAGATTTGCAAAGCAAGCGTTGCAGAATTTAAGTCTCTCAACACACATCCCCTTTCCTGGAGGGGGCAACCTGCGAGGGGCAAGGAGCGTGGTTAGCATGAACCCCACCCCACCCTGACTCACACAGATGCAAAATCCCTCCCCGCAGGTTCTCTTGGCATTGGGCTTTTGTATACTGCCTGTACAACAAGATGCTGCTTAGAGGCATCCCCCTCCCCTCCTGCACTGCCCTGGCCTTCACATATAGAGGCATGAGCAGATTACCAACAAGGATCCTCAGAGCCTAGAGATGGAGGCATCCAATCGCCAAGACTGTAGGGTACCCGTGTTGGCCAGGGAAACAAAAATGGCACCAGCCACAACCACAGCATAGAATTCTGTACTAAGCCAAAGAATCCCTCAAAGGGCAAGCTTTCAAGTTTGCCCAGAACTCATCATTAGACTGGGGCTTTGCTATAAAGCTGAGAAGAGGGAGGGAGGCTGTTTACAGTCAGGGTGGAGAAGCCCCCAGGCTGCAGCATGGAGAATCTTTCACCGGAAGATAGGATTGTGTTGCAAACTTAGTTGGGAGAGGTGGTGTGGGGTGCAACCAAAGGCTGATTCTGCAATGGCTTTCCCCTCTGTTGTTTTTCAAAACCCACCTTGGAACAGAAATTCCCCACTGCATTGCATGCTGCTTTCACTTCCTTTGAGCATCAGATTTTATGGTAGCCCCTACACTCCATGCTGCTTTCACTTTCTTTGATCATCGGATTTTATGGTATTTTCTGCATAGAAAACGGTTGTTTTATGGCTGTTCAGGGGTGAGTTTGCAGTCAGTACGGCGTTGCCCTGAGGTATTTGAATGTGGTTTTGAGCTGCACTTTTTCCTCCCAGTTGTGAAAATGTGGAGCAAATGCTAGATGCAGAATCACCCAAAGGTTCCCAAATGCACCAGCTGGGCCAGAGAAGTAAACTCACAAGCAGTCACATGGACATTATAAAAGCCAGACATTAATGAGACATCTCCCCAGTAGTACCCAAGGCAGACAGCAGAAGAAAAAGGCGGGGAGTCTTTATTTTAATAAGGCAGAGGAAATTAACAGGTGATGCAGCAAAGTAAAAAATCCCTAGAAGCTCACATGGATAGTATTACCGAATGGCCGGACAGCAGGGAACCCTCCAAAACAAGGACCAGCCAGCAAGGGGTTGCAGTGCAGAGCCACCTGAGAAGGGGCTTTTTGTCTATCGGATAATAGATCCCTTGACCCCCAGAGAGCAACCCCTAAAGTCATGTCAACATCAGACTTGCATCCATATCCCAGGGATGTATTACAAGAAGGCTAGAAGATGAAGGATCGGGGCCTCTTGTCTCAACTCTCTTCTCTCTGTGGCGCAACAAAGATTGGTCTGACCATGTAGGGAACGGGGAACTTGACCAGAGAAAGATGGGGTCTTGCAAATTACTCTGCAAGACTCCTTTTCTCACCTTATATCCGTGCACAACAGAAGCTTAGCCGCAGCATATATCGAGAGGGTGTGCCAGCCGTAATGCTCCTTCTACGCCATGTGTGGTTGCCATGCTGTCTGAATAGGGATGAGACTTGCATTTTGCTTGCATGTACAGCTTTGGTACATGTGAACCAGAACCCTGAATATTCCAGTGGTCTATTTACGCATGTTAATATGCATGCTGTCTCTGTTCAGCCAACACAGCAATCCCATGTATCGGGAGGATCTATGCGTGGTTGGGAGGCTCCTAGTATGAGGGGATTTAACATCAGGGGGTGGGGGGAGATCAAGGGGTGCATCTGGAATGCCCTAGAATTTCTTGTTGGTGCAGGCAGGGATGGTGGTAGAAAAACCCATCAAGTCTGACTTATGGCAACCCTGTGGGGTTTTCAAGGCAAGAGACGTTCAGAGATGGCTTGCCATTGCCTGCCTCTGCGTAGCACCCCTGGACTTCCTTGGTGGTCTCCCTTACAAGCACTAGCCAGGGTTGACGCCGCTTAGCCTCTAAGATTTGATGAGGCTGGGGCAGCCTGGGCCATCCAGATCAGGGCCCAGATGGGGATAATAACCCTAAAACAACACATCTGGAGTTTTTGGAAGTGTAAAATTCTCAGTGCCCTGACTTGGATAGCCCAGTCTAGCCTGACCTCATCAGATCTCAGAAGTTAAACAGGGTTGGCCCTAGCCAGTATTTGGCCAAGGAATACCAGGGGCACTATGCAGAGGCAGGCAATGGCAAACCACCTCTGAACATAGTCTTGGACACTCTTTTGGGGTCACCATAAATTGGTTGACGACCTTCCCCACCCACATCTCAATAGTGCAACACACTCCCTCTGCAGCAGGCTGGAACACCCCGGAAGTAGACTAAGCAGAAAAGGATATTCTAGAGGCTGCAGTGGGCGAATGAGTCTCTCTTCAACCCTGCACCACAAAATATTGAAATGGTCCTTAATGGATCTTGAATCTGAAGGACTGTTGTGTTTCACACCCATGGATTACAGAGCCCCAAATTTTCACCAGGTGCTTCTCCCCGACAGTTGACATTAACCAGATACCTGTTGGCCAGCTTTCCCCCATGGAACATGCTGATACCCCACTTCTTTAAGCAAAGGGGTTTGTGTCTCTAAGACACAAGTGCATTCGATGGTTTTATAACAGGGGTTCCCATTCTGGTTGAGCCTGCAAAACAGGTAGGGGGCAGCACCATGAAATGGCTGCCATTGGACTGGGGTGGGGGTGGGCATCAGCCAATTGTCAGTTAGGCCATTCTTAAGGCCTGGCTGCCATGGGAGTGGGATGACTCTGGAATGTAAGGTTTCATTTCTCCTGTGTCCCGTGTTTCTATTATCTCTGTATGACCTTCAGTGCCAGGTGTAGTCTTTCTCCTGGGAAAAGTAACCCGTTACTTTGGCGGGCTTCTACCTGATCCCTGATTGGCCCTGGGCCATCAGGGGGCCTCCTCGAATGATGTATATCTGCTTGCTGCGCACACTTTTCTTCAGTTCTAACACGAAATGGTTAAGGTATCTGCATACTCTCAATGTCTCAATAAACTTTACTTCTTTGAATGAAAGCTGTTGGGAACTGATTGCTGCCGGAGTCTGACACCGATCACAGAACATCAGGAGTTTCCCAGCCAAGCATCCTCCTATACCAGGGACAGTTGCTTCCAAATGAGTGCTCCCAGCAGATGCAAAGGTGATGCCTCCCAGGGTTTCCTGAAGTACTTCCTGTTGGCAGTTTAAATATGTAAAGGAAGTGGAGCACTGACTGTTTAGAGAAAAATAAGTAGGTGTATGAAAGAAGAACAAACTGTTATAGAACATACCGAGAGAAAGCCTAAACTGTCTAACCTAACTGCTGAAAGAGGAACAACAGCAAGAAGGAAGCTCTGGAGGAGCAGGAAGTCTCCAGAAGAGCCAATCAGGAGACAGCAAGGACATAATTTGAAATTGTGGGCAGTCCCTAATCTAGCTATGCTAACTACCAGTCCTTCAGCTGTCTTCAGATCTTCTTCATAAGGCTGCACTATAGACCTTGCATATTCCAACACCTCCTACTCCAAAGAGGCTGAGAAAAGTCAGGTGGATTCTTTTCCTTGGGGGAGGCAGACACGGGTGCCAAAAAACATCTCATAGGCTGCAGTCACACACACTAAATAATCCACTTTCAATGCACTTTCCAACTGGATTTTGCCAGTGCACACAGCAAAAATCCAGTCTGGAATTGGATTGAAAGTAGATTATTTAGTGTGTATGACTGCAGCCATAGATTAAAATTGTTTAGGACGTTTTTGTCCCTCAAAGGAGCTCAGGGTAGTGTATGTCGCTTTCCCCCTCCTCACTTCTACTCTCCCAACAACAGCCTTGTGAAGTAGGCAAGGCTGAGAGTGACTAGCCCAAGATCTATCAGCAAACTTCCATGAATGACAGAGTTGGGATTCAAACCTGGGTCTCCCACAACCTAGTCCAACACCCCAACCCAGGGGTCCCAACCTTTTTGAGCCCACAGGCAAATCTGTAAATTTGACACAGCATGGTGGGAGCAGACACTCAACGGCTGCCACAGAATGGTTGCGGCAAGAGGCGGAGCCAGCCACAAAACAGCTGCTGTCGCTTGCCTTCAGTCACACACTGAAGATCCTTGTGGCGTGGTGGCAGCCGCTGCCAACACAACGTTTTTAAAAATCTGCACAGCCAATCAAATCTCCAATGGCCAATCGGAAACCTCACTGGGTGAAAGTCCCACCGGGCCCCACCCACTTTCTAAAAACACATGGCAGGCACCAGGGGAGGTGTCTGAGGGCCCCACGGCCCCCCACGGACACCACGTTGATACCCCTGCCCTAACCACTATATTACATACCCATACTGTGTGCAGCCCGTTCATTTGGGGTCTCTTTGCCTGCCTCTTCTAGGATTCAAACAACTTTCTCTCCTCTCTTCCGTTGCTTCAGAGCTTTGCTTCTGCAGAGTCCCCCGCCACCCCTGTTTTGCCTGCACGGCCCCTCCCAGCAGGCTGTTGTGAAACTAACCCCCTTGAGGTCTGAAGGCTCATCTACTACCCGGAGTGTCAGAGCCAAATTACTAGCTGCTAGTTTTAATTACTGGGGAAGAAAGAAGGGGATTCTCCCTGGATTCATGCAGAGAGGCCCAGCATGACCCAACCCACCGGCTGTCTGTTTGTAGCAACCGGTCAAGGCCAAAAAGGCGAGCCCTTTTCCTTGTCAGCCAGCTGCTTCCCCTCCAATGATTTCCGAGATTTCTTTTTAAAACACTGTGATGTTCTTTCAGAGAAAGAAAAACAGAAACAAAAAAACCCATGGTGGAATGCTGTCACGCGGAGAGAAGACGGTTTCTCTCTGGATCTCTAGCCATGCGGTGCAAGACACAGTTATGGCATCCTACTACCAGGATGCTCAGCTTCATTCTCCTACAGAGCCAGTTTGGTGTAACGGTTAAGTGCGTGGACTCTAATCTGAGAGAACCGGGTTTGATTCCCCACTCCTCCACTCCCCGCTGCTGGATGACCTTGGGCGAGCCATAGTTCTGTCAGAGCTGTTCTTTAAAAAGAGCAGTTTCTGTCAGAGATCTCTCAGCCCCGCCTGCCTCACAGGGTGACTGTTGTGGGGAGGGGAAGGGAAAGCAGTTCGTAAGCCGCTCTGAGATGCCGAGTGAAGGGCGGGGTATAAATCCAGTCTCTTCTTCTTCTCCTCCTCCTCCTCCTCCTCCTCATTGGAGGGATAGGGTTGCCAGATCTGGGTTCAGAAATACTTGGAGATTTGAGGGTAGAGCCTGGGAGGCTGGGATTTAGGTAGAGGAGAGACCTCAGCAGGGTACAGTACCATGCAGTCCATTTTCCAAAGCAGCCATTTTCTCCAGGAGAAGTGGAATAATTTTTAAAAATAAATAAATAAATAAATAAAGTGATTTATATAGCCTGGAGAGAGCGGTTGTCATTCTGGGGAGATCTGGAGGTTGGGAACTCTCCTGGAGGAAGGCGCCAAGCTTAGCAAGCAGACTGGTCCGATGCGACCCCTTAGTAGTTCAAGTTGAGTTTCCAGTGAAGACACAAAGCCGCCTAATGTCTATGCTTCCTGTAGCGTTGTAGGTTGCTCTTCCCCACAGGAAATATGTTCAGGTCTGTTCCCCATTTGTGTATACATCATGGCAGCCAACATGGCTGCCAGTCTTAGAGAGTCTATGTGGTGGGTGTTGGGGGTGGAGTGTCAGACTAGGATCTGGGAGGTCCAGGATCAGATCCCCACTATGCCACGGAAGCTCGCTGGGTGGCCAGTCAGTAGGCTGGATTCTCTGCTGGTAGAAAAAGGAGGCATCTTCTTTGAGTTCCCCAAAAGTCTATGCTGGGGGTCTTGGGACCTGTATGTACAAAAGCCATGTGTGAGGGGGGCTGCAGTATGGAACTGGGTGAGGCTGAGTGAACCATCTGGCTGGATCCAACCCACTCTCCCTCAGCCTAACCTACCTCACAGACTTGTTGCTGCAAGGCTGAAAATGGAGAAAGGAGAGAACGATGTTACAACTTGCTTCTGGGGAGAAAAGTGGAGTATGAATACATGAATCTGTGGCTCCATGTGGGCTTAATTCCACACACACCCATCCCCTGCTGGTGGCCAAGGGGACGACGACCTGGCCACCCTGGTATCAAATTTGGATTCTGAAGAGTTTCCGTGATCTTTTCTCCCCTGTACGGAAGTTTCTAGTCCTCGTGAATTTGCCGAATCCTCCTTGTTTCCAGCCAGCTACGCATTAGTCATCTTGAGTTGTCAGTTAACAGCATGAAGGAAATGAGAGAAGGAAGTGACCGGCTGCAGCGGCACCGGCAACAGGACAGTCTTGACTGGTTCTGCAGACTGGGACAGAACATTATGGGAGGAGGCGGCTCTTTGCATATGGCTGGTGTGGGAGAGGCGGGCCTGCCCTTTCCTACCCCAGGAGGAGGCCTGCTCTCCATCCATCTGTGGCAGGCTTGCTTTCCACTCAACTTCTGTGGCACTGCATTCCACCACCGCCACGGAGCCTGCTGCTTTCTCAGATGGCTCCTTCCCTACTCCCCAGGAGAAAGCGCACGTTCTCCCACACACTTTTCTTTCTCCCATGGGTGGGTGGGGGGGTGTTGGGGGGAGGGGAGCGGCCATGGCTGCCGGCTAAGCGAAGCCCTTCCAACAGCTGGGTCACTTACTGATTTCCTCGCCCACAGGGCACCGTCGCAGGGCACGCAAGAGAAGTGCAGTCAACCACTGGGGGGGCCCTCCCAAACGACAGCAGCATGCCTGAGTTGCGAGAAGGAATGCAAATTGAGCTGGCAGCTCCTGTCGTGGAGGGCCAGAAGGAGCGTTCGCTTTCTCACGTCCAATAAGATGGCACAAGCGCTTGAAGTGGTAATTGCAGTGTGTGCAAGCAAAAAAGGGGGGGGGAAGCATCTATTTAAGAAAAAAAAATAAATGCGTTGTGTTTATGTGAAGATATAATAAGCACCTCGGTCACTGGAATTTGTTCGAGAAAAGGTTATGCTTAGCAGGGGAGGGGCTCAGAGGTGGGGGTTTGTTTGCTTCCCTCCCTCTTTCTTGCACTCCATATTATATGCCACGGTTGAACTCTCCAAACGATAAACACACCCCATGACATGCTCACAAAAATCATCCTGACTGTAACTCTCAACGACGGCGGTGGCCTCGGGAAGGAGAAAACAACCACAGTGGCTAACGAAGTCACATGCTGACCCACACATCAGCCAAGTGGGAAACGTGCTGTAGACACTCACGCTTTAGAGGGTACAGTAGACTCCACCATTGCTTGTTCCTAACACTTTATCCCCCTGGGCAACTGTTTTCGGGGACAAGGGCCACGGCATACTGATCCACTCAGTATTTTATCTGGATTCGGAAATACTGATCCACCCTGGTCATCCTCTGGGTAGTTGCCTAGTAACCAGCAAGGCCGCCATTTTCTCCTGGAAGCAGCTAGAAGATCCAACTTGACAAGGATGGCAGCATGATGGAATCACAGCGACTCCATGAAGGAAGCAATGTTGAGGGAAAGAGTAGAAGACCAGTGAGGCAGGAGGCCATCGCTAGAATCGCTAATATGTTACTGCCAAGGCACAATTCCAACAGGACCTGGAGGTTCCACTAAGAGGGAACGTACTATAGAATTTAGGGTTGCCAGCTGGTAACCAGCAGGAGGGAGTGGGGAGACTGACATCACACCAACAACACATCATTTCCTACTAACACTCAGAAGTGACATCACAGGGCCAAGAAGATTATCTGGGATTTGTCAACTCTATGGTAAAGCAACAGTTTTGTCTAAATCCCAGAGCATCATGTTGATACTATGATGTCACTTCCAGGTATTTTCTGTGTAAAGTACTGGGTTCGCCACATGATGGACTTGTACTATGACATGCGTTCAGACGCGTTTATTGTACTTCACACATGAAACTGAGAAACGGCCCTGCAAGGGCCAACTATACACATCCCACCTGGCACACCCACAGTCCCATTGGAGGGTTTGAATTTCCCACCAGAGGTGCTATTGGTGGACACTAGGTGGTCTAGGATCCCAGGTCCCTTTTATGTCCAGGGACCAAGCTCCTTACTTTTAGCCACGGACCCCTGGAGGCGGTCTGCATACATAACACTCTGAAAGTGACATGACATTGGTGCAATGCTGCTTTTCCAGCAATTTTTTGTCCTGCCGCCAGTGATGGTAGCCTTAATGGAATTTAGTGGGCTGTTATCACCACTAAAGAGTTCCCCTGTTTTGGGGGGTCTTCCCTATTGCCTTGAAGGGTTTTTTTAAAAAATTAGGGGAACAGAACAAAACACTGCAAAGCTCCCCTCAATGACAAAGGCAGTCTTATTCTCAGGGCTTGCTCTGTTATGAGGCAAAGTAAGTCAGCTGCCTCAGACCACTGACCTCTGGGGTACAAGATGGTGGTAAATTACCAGTTATTTAATGTTTCTAAGGAAGAGGGAGCCATTTCTGCCTGAGGTGTTGAACTGTTTGGGTGAACCTTGGCTTTTCTTACAAACTGGTGAGGTAAATCCCAAGAATGTGTTACTTTGAGGCTGTCCAGAAACTGGAACCTATCCAGCACTCAAGGTGCTAGGTCACACTGGCTCCCACAGTAATCCAGAGATTTTTTTATATATATAAATAGCTAAAATCAGCACAACTTCACAAAAATAGATGCACAGATATAAGGCTCTCCCCTCACAGTCTGGGCCTGTGAGAGACAGAATGAGTTCTCCATACCACGTCACTGTAAACTTATAATGAGAATGGTTATGATCAAAGTGGCTAATCCTCTCCACCAGTTACCATATTTTCAGAATACAATATTTTCCTCTCACGTACAACACCCATGAATACATGAACCTGTCCTATATCAAGTGAGACCATATAATCTATCAAGGTCAGTCTTGTCTTCTTGTGACAGGCAGCAGCTCTTCAGGATCTCAGGCAGAGATCTTTCGTATCACCCACAATCTGATCCTTTTAACTAGAAATATGGAGATTGATTCATGGGCTTGCCGAGTCTCCCGCTATGGCAGGACACCTCCTGCCTGTAGCCCCATCACTCCCGCTCAATGGGCAGCAGGAGCATCATGGGACGGGGGATCAGCAACACGCTAACACTGCAACATCGTTTCTGACACAAACCCAGAAATGATGTCACCATGATGCCCTTTGTCACAACTCTGCCCCCCATTTCCCAGGGGTTGCCAATGAGTGAACCCCCACTGGGACTTCCTGCATACAAAACAAGATGCTCTTCCATGGTGTTATATATCGTGTTATGTGGATAGCCTGAATTGTAGAATGAGCCTGAGCTTCAGTCACAAGCTCCATAGTATCCTAAAATCAACAGCCTGATTGGCTGCCATTGTGCAATGGACCAATCAGGGAAGACTATGACTTTTGGTGGGAACAAACCCTATTGGTCTTAAGCACTCACTTATGATTGGACCTTACTGCTCTAGGGGTGTGGTTTAGCCAGTTCCAGACTGTATATAAGTTGGGATTGTTCGCAGTGTTCTGTGTTGTCGTGTGTTCCGTTCTAATAAACTGAAATCACTGATTAAAGAAAGAGCTGCCTGATCTCGAGTTACAACACACTGAGCCCCATCCCTCCCTCTAACAGACTGATTTTCCTAAACATCTTCCCTGGGGTCATTATGTAAAATTTCAGGGCTGATCAGGGAATTCAATCAGTAGTTTAGTACAGCTATTAGCGCATTAAACTAGGACTGGAGTGGCCTTTGTTCCAGTCCTTGCTGCCATGAAACTCATTGCATTGAGTCTGTCAGCCTTTCTCCCCTTAATCTGCCACGCACAGTAGTTGTGACGATAAAAGGAGTAGAGACCCATGTATCCTCCCTTGCTCTACTTGGAGGATGGACAGGATGCAAATAAATCACATGGGTGGTCATCTTTTCTGATAGAGTTTCATTGCCTGGTAGACCTTTCATCCATGAATCCATCTACTCCCCTTTGTGGCCATCACTAGTTCCTTGGGCAGCGAATGCCACATTTTAATCGCTTCTTTTGTCTGTCAGGAATCTACTGTCTTCACTGGATGTCCTTGAGTTCTAGTATTTTGGGAGCGGGAGAAAAAGTTGTCTCTGACCATTTCCACCGTAGTGAAATTCCCCGCATTGACGTTTTTAAAACTGTGCATTATGTGACCTTTTCCGCAGTACGTTTTCCCTCACCAGGCACAAACCCGAAGTTTTCTCCTTCTTACCCTGCGTTTTCAGAACTCGCTAAAACTGGGGATTCAAAAAAACGCAGGATAAGGAAGGAGAAAACTTCGAGTTTGTGCCTGGTGAGGAAAAATCTACTGCAGAATATGTCGCATGATGCTCAGTTTTAAAAATGTCAATGCGGGGAGTTTCATTACTGCAGGAATAGTCCTTGTACACTCTCTCTGCCCCATGCATTATTTTATACATCTCTATCATGTCCGTCCCCCCCTTAGTCGCATCTTTTCTAAACGGAACATCGGTGATTGAATTCCTGCCTCCCATAGAGCTGTCAAAAGCACAGGAGGAGGAAGAAGAGGAAACCTGAGCTTACAGGGTGCTTTCACCTAGATCAAGTTAATTCAAGCTGCACTTGGACAGATAACGGGATGTAAATGTCTAACCGTCCTGTCCATGTTGAAACGGCTGCTCCTCATTGCCCCCTCCCGGCAAAGAGATGAGTGGTTTCCTTTATTAGCCTCTTGGGGCCTCCTAAACTACTCCCTACTCAGCATTTATGAGCCAAAAGGCTTTTACCACCATTTTAACGTACCTCCCCGAAGCTTCCTTTACAGTCAATTAAACCGTCTAAACAAACACTCTATCCCACCACAGAGTCCCAGAGGAGGAAAGGCCTTCTTTGATCTCTGGGCTAATATCTCTCGGCTAACCCTTTCCATGTTAAGGGCCTCAGGAAGGGAAGCAATTCCAGGGCAATAGGAGTCAAGGAGAAAAGCAATATGGTCTGGCTAGGAAATTACTTTTGTGATTCATCACTGTTACCTTGTCTGAAGCCCCCTCCCAGAATGCTCTGCAATGGAGTCCCCTTGGTACACCTGGGATAGGGTTGCCAAACTCCAGATGGTGGCTGGAGATCTCCCCCATTACAACTGATCTCCCGGTGACTGAGATCAGTTCCCCCGGAGAGCAAATAGCAGCTTTGGAAGGTGGAGTCTATGACATTATACCCTGCTGAGGTCCCTCCCCTCCCCAAATCCCACCCTTCTCTGGCTCCTCCCCCCAAATCTCCAGGTATTTCCCAACCCAGAGCTGGCAACCCTATATCCATGTTAGTATAGACCATCAGCCAATCCTACTCACACATATCCAACAAAAGGCTTAGAGCCATGCACCGTGACATTGCTGAACAATCACTGTTTGTTCTCTTTGTCTTCTCCAAGGTGGTGGTCCTTAAGGGACTGAACAGGAGGGTCGGTTTTGGCCTGAAAGTTCTGAGCCACCGGTCCCTGGTTCTCTGGCAACTCATACCCAGGGCGTTTCCTGTTGACTCTATTTCTGGTTAATTCAGAAGTTGCGTTACTTTCTGGGTACCTAGGGTTGCTATTCCTGGGTTGGAAATACCTGCAGATTTAGGGGGGAAGAGTAGCCTTGGAGAACACTTTAGCGAGGGAGCTCAGCAGGGATGTGAAGCCATTGAGTCCACCTCCCAAAACCGCCATAATTCTCCAGTGGAACTGCTCTCTGAAGTCTGGAGATCAGTTCTAATTCTGGGAGAATTCCTGGCCCCACCAGGAGGTTGGCAACCCCAGCAGATCAGCAATCCACTGTGTTGTGCCCTTGGCCACCAGGGCTCTGTCAATGGGCTTCTTGGCACCTGCTCACTTCTAGGTCTTGGCAATAAACCCTTAAGAAGTCTTGACTAGGACAGACCCAAAAACAAGACGGTTCAGCTTTTCCCTGCAGGCTGACTAGCAAAGCACTGAGTTCATCCCAGGCACGCATGTCACGGCCGTGTGCCCTTGGCTCAGCCACAGAAACTGACATTCTTACATCTCTAACCTTAGCAATCTCTCCCTTTGGCTGTACAAGGAGCAGACCCTCCCCTTTCTTTTAAAATAAAACAAACACCGCTTCTCAAAAACAAAGAGCCAACCATGTTCTCATGGCAGCCATTTTGTTACAGACCCCCAACTAGGACTGCCAGTTCCCCTCCCCCGCCACTCCTGCAACTGGCAGGAGAAAATAATCGAAACAAATTGCCAACAGGCAATAGCGTGACATCACTTCCAGGGGAGCCCAGAAGTGATAAAAGTCCACTCTAGAAATTCTTGGAAGCTCTGTGGTGATGGTGTTTCTAGGGTTCTTCTGGGTTTTCCCTGGATGTGATGCACACAATCACTCAATGCAGCTGCCCATATCTCTGACCCCTGGAATCCTACTGGCAGCCCTAGCCCCAACAGTCATTTTATGGTGGTGCCCACTATCTTTCTTAAAAATTCCCTCAGTGCCCATACTCAGCAAGGCTGGGGACCCCTGTGGTAGACGATTCTAGGGTTCTGCATTACCATTAATAGGTCTAGAGGCCACAGGATTCCCCACAGGCCTGAAGAAAAAAATATCTTGTCCCTTAATGTGTAGAATTGTGTAGGTAAGGTTTTGCATGGCATGGAGGTAAATAATATCCCCTGATAGCATCACCATGCCATTAAGCCTCTTATTAAGGGGACCGGATATATATATTTTTTTCTTCAGGCCTATTGACAACCCCAACAGAAGGTCCTGGGCTGAATCCCTGAGATCTCCTCAGGTGGCAGGATTTGGGAAAGACTCTCCCCTGCCTGAACCCTGTTGCCAGTCAGAGGAGATGATATTGAGCTAGGTGGACCAATGGCCGGATTTGGTATAAGGCAAGTTCATAGGCATCTGCTGGAAGTCTTCATGTTTCCTAACTGTGATCTGGGGAGAGGCAGAACAGGGGATGAATAAGAATCATGACGCTAGGAGAAGAGGCAGAGCTTAATTCACAAATTTGCCAGGGCTTGGCAGCCTCAGATTCCGTCTTGAATGTCAAGGGTCGGCTCGTGGAAGGAGGGGGGGGGCCTGCCTCGAAGGCTGTACGGTTTTCTTTCTTCATCACCAGATTCTAATTCCCTCGCTACTGCTTGCCCCACTGAGTTCTAAAGGTCATCTGGGGAAGAAAGCTTGTACAAACAGAGTCCTGAGTTGCTCTTTTGGATACCTTCAGCAAGAATGCTCCTCGTTCCAAAGGCCTGCTTGCAAACAGGAATTAATTCCTTTTTTTAAAAAAAAAAAGATGCTGCTCAGCAGGGAAATTCTCCAGCAAATTCTTTTCTTTGGTTTTTCTTTTAGAATCAAAAGTGAGTCAAAACCAGCAGCTGAAGCTTTCCGCAGCGCTAGGTAAATAACATCACTTGCTAAAGAACACCCCATTAAGCCTTTATTAAAATGGATGTGACACCCCCCCCTCCAGACAGCTGGCAACTATACCTTCTGTAGGTGATCAGTGATTTCTGCCACCGCCCCACCTCTGAACAAGTTCTCCATGACCAGTGGGGTCTTCAACTTTTCTATAGCCAGGCCCCACATTTCTCTTCCAGATGGCAGCATGGGACCCACTGATCTGCGACCCTGTGGCATCACAGCCACCTGACAGGAAGTTGCATGATATCATTATTGTTAGACAGGAAGAGACCAGGTTGTGACCTCACCAGCATCAAGGCTAGGCCAGTGGCACAAGTTCAAGAGAACAGAGGTCAGTAAACACCAACCAAGCATCAGAACACAGACCTGAGGACGGTACAGGTAGGTTCCCAGTTCCCCCTGCCTACACATTTCAAAAGTAAGAAAACAGGGACAGGAAGGAAACTATAACCAACCCCCCCCCCCCAAAAAAAATACACCCCCCCAAAGACACTAAATCAAAATCCAACACTGCAAGAGAAATATGTTGTTGAAGGCTTTCACGGCCGGAGTTCATTAGTTGCTGTAGATTTCCCAGGTTGTGTGGCCATGGTCTTGGCATTGTAGGACCTGACGTTTTCACCAGTAGCTGTGACTGTGACTGGCATCCTCAGAGGTATAACACAGAAAGATGGAGTACTCTCTGTGTCAAGGTGTCGTCTTGACACAGAGAGGACACCATCTTTCTGTGTTATACCTCTGAGGATGCCAGTCCTACAGTGCTACTGGCCCCAACCTGGAAATCTACAGCAACAATGCAGGAAATCCAGTGACGAAATGAATCTTAGGACACTCTTGTATATTAGTTGCACCTCTGTTTGTACACACCAAGGATCCATCTTCACTGCAGGTCGCTGAAAACTCTTCTCTGCTTGATGTACACTGTATTCATCTCCTTCCAACTGCCTGTCCTGCACCAGTTTCTGGCCCACTGACCATGGCTGCATTCACATGGTTAGGATTCTCTGTTCTGCATTGAATGCCACAGTGGATACATTAGCAACAGAGCATACACCCGGGAGTTTTCTGTACACTTTCCTCCCTCAGCCATCATTTACCTTGCGTTTTTCCTCACCCTTTCCCTGGACAGCTTCTGAATGGCTTTAAAAAACAGTAATTACTATAGCGCTATGGCGTTATAGTGCTATAGCTATTACTGATTGTTAAAGAAGCCCTCAAAATGCGCTCCAGTGGTGCAGCAAGGAAAGCGGCAGCTGATGGGAGAATGATGGTGCCAATGTGGATGGGACCTAGCTAGGGATTCCAGCCTCCAAGTAGGATCTGGGGATCCCCCGGAATTACCGTTCATCTCCAAACTACAGAGATCAGTTCTCTTGGAGCAAATGGATGCTTTGGAGGGTGGGCTCTATGGCACTGTACCCCATTGAGGTCCCTGTCCTCCCCAGGCTTCATCCCTAAATCTCTAGAAGATCTGACAACCCTACCCCCATTCCCCATCAGTGGCCAGGAAGAAGGAGGAGGAGGAGGAGGAGGAGATTGGATTTATACCCCACTCTTTATTACCCAAAGGAGTGGTAGAGCGGCTTACAATCCCTTTCTCTTCCCCTCCCCACAACAGACACCTTTTGAGGTAGGTAGGGCTGAGAGAACTCTTTCAAGGACTGCCCTTGAGAGAAGAATTTATGACTGACCCAAGGTTACACCAGCAGCTACATGTGGACTCAATGGGGAATCAAACCCAGTTCTCCCAGATTAGAGTCCGCACTCTTAACCACTACACCAAACTGGGAGGATCTGGCACCCTGGTGGAACCATCGAAATACAAAAACCTTGCTGTCCATACAGTGTGCTTTCATGCTTGGGTTGCATTCTATTGTAGTAAAGCAGGTTTTGAGGCACTACATACCGATGGCTGGGAACGCCTGAAAAAGAATGATGAGAAGATGAGGTGGTCAGGTTCCTCCAAAGTGCTGGAGTTTGGAAGCAAAGGTGGAGAAAAACACCCGCATGGAAAGAGCCCATAACTGTTTACTTCCCTTTCCTTTCTTTTCTTTTTTGGAATGCTTAATAGAATGTTTACCCTCACAGCAGATCTGGTTGTGCTTATTATAGAAGAGCTGCAGTTCTTACACATTCAGCAATATTTACTGTCTGGATAAGCAATGTGTAAGTGGAGTGCATCCATGTATGTGCATTAATGCACATTAGAGTCAAGTTGCAGCTATTCCGTTCCCATCCTTCCCCCTCTTAGAAACTGGATTGAAAGCTGGAGAACTCTAGTGCTTGTGGACATCCCCCCCCCAAAAAAATTCCACGACATCCCCCCTAAAGGAAAAATAGGGACATTTGGTTGGATCTAGCCAGCTTTTTCGCTAAATCTCACCCACTTCTCTTCCTTTCTACATCCTCCTTCCCACACAGCTTCTCTCCATGCAAGCTCCCTGATTTATTTATTTACTTACTTACCTCATTGATATCCTGCCTCTCTCCCCCATGGCTGACAAAGTGGCTTACAGCAGTCTCCTCCCCTCCAGTTTATCATCCCAACAACAGTCCTATGAGGTAGGTTAGGCTGAGAGCGCATGACTGGCCCAAGGTCACCCAGCAAGTTTACATGGGCAGAGGGGGGATTGAGACCCGGCTCTTCCAGTTCCTAGTCCAACACTGATATTGAGCCTTTTTACATTACCTTTCTAATCTGCATGTTATCCGCCACTGGGCCAGTTCCGAGTAAAGCGATACACTGTGAAAATGAACAAAAGGGGTGGGTAGGAGACTATTCAACCCAGAACAAACCAGGTCAGCAGAAAGGAGGGGAAATGGAGATATCAGTGTCAGTTACAAGGACCATCTCTCTCTTGGTATGCCCCTCAAAGAGCAATATGGTCTTCTGGATCAACATCTACTGGTGGTCCCCGGTCAAAGGAGGTCCACTTAGTCTCAACCAGAGCCAGAGCTTTTTCAGCTGGTCCAGATTGCAGTGGCACGAGTCCTAACCGGAACATCATGGACTGCACATGTTCAACCAGCGCCCCATCAGCTGCACTGGCTCCCAGTGGAGCACTGAGTCAGGTTCAGGGTTTTGGTATTGACCTTCAAGGCCCTGAACAGTCTGGGACCCATTATCTTCAGGACCACCTCCTCTGGTATGTCCCCTGAAGAGCTTTACGCCAGGGGTGCCGAACTCATTTGTTATGAGGGCCGGATCTGACATAAATGAGACCTTGTTGGGCCGGGCCGTGTGCGTCATAAAACGTAATGCCAGGTGGCAGAGAGGACACAAACACAAAGGGGTTCTTCTTAACTTAAAATAAAAACATGCTTAAAGCATCAGCACTCTTGCAATATTTTGTTTATTTAACAGTGTCTGATAACTGACACCTCTTGCTCTGAATTATTGCATCAAAATGTCTGTGCTGTTGCAATCTTGAGTATGCTGTTCAGGTGTGTATCTGTCAGCTGCAAACCTGCAGTGACGCAGCAGCAGCAAAACTGGAAGAAGAAGCAGAAGACAGCCAGTTTCACTGAGGGCCTGAGAGAAGCCCTCCGGGGGGCTGATCTGGCCCCCGGGCCACATCTTTGACACCCCTGCTTTACGCTCTGCAGAGAACAACTTACTGGCAATCCCCAGCCCAAAAGATGTCCAGCGGTCCTCAACCAGAGCCAGGGCCTTCTCAGTCCTGGCTCCGACCTGGCGGAACTCGCTCTGCCAAATAACATCCATGCCCTGCGGGACCTAATGCAGTTCCGCAGGGCTTGCGAGGCAGAGATGTTCCGCCAGGCTTTTGGTTGAGGACAGCAGCAGGTACCACCCTATCTGGCACTCCCTCCCTTCCCCATCCTGCTTCCTCTCTGCCTCTCCCACGAGACAGTGACACAATCTGGAACACCGAAGTTTCAGCACCATCCGAGAATGTTTTCGTTATTTGTATTTAATAGTTAGAGTTGTTGTATTAAGGTAAGAACCTTTTTACTGTTGTTCAGCGCCCTGAGCTCTGTGTACTCAGAGAAGGGCAGTCTATAAATTTAAATTATAAACAAACAAACTCTGCAAAGGAAACAGGAATGCTCAAATCTGCAGGTGAAGGTACTGGAGTGGCGGAGCACTCTTCTGAAGGGGGGAGGTGGGCGGGACAAAGCCCCCTCTGCCAATCACCCCCAGCCTCCGTCTGCCAGAAACAAACAGGACCCGCCCTGGAAAAGAGTTGCTGAGATGAATTCGGGGCTTGTTCCCCCCTCTGCTAGCTACTGCCTTCTCATCCCCCAAGGCATAAGAGGCGTCTTTCCATCACCGTCTCCATCTCTAATGCCAGCTCCAGGGAGTCTGGACTCCGACAAAGCCCAGAGCCCCCTGGCTCCCACCTCCAGATGGGAAGGCCAGACCGAGTGCAAGGCAAGCAGGCAGGCAGGCAGGCAGGAGGCGTGCGTCGGGCCCAGGCAGTGCCTGAGGCTAGCTGGCCGGTGTCTCACATCACCTGTCTGCGGAGGCAGCTGGGGTTTGTGCTGACATCTGCACCAGCAGGCGCTCGAGGCAAGAGGAGACATTGGAGGCACACAGCGGTGGACGAAGCAGAGAGCCACCGGACTGTCTGCATTTTATAACACCACCTGGATTGGCCTGCTTCTCTTTGCCCCCTGCTTATGGGAATGGAAACTCAGGCTTAATATGCAAGGGGGATGTACAGCCTAAGGGTTAGGGTGGGGAGGCGCTAGAGGCCCAGAATGGTCTTTTAGCAAGATGTGGGCATGAGAAAGGGGAAGATTGGAGGGGAGCCCAACTGTAGAATGGGTGAATGAACTAAAAGAGAAGGGGGAAGGGGGTGGGGAGTGGGGGCTTGTGTAAAAGCTTTCTCATGCCTCCCGAGTTGTAAGAAGTCCAGGAGCCATGCTATTTATTTTATTTACTTCATTTATACCACACCCTTTCCCCCAACGGGGACCTAATACAGCTCACAGTGTTCTTCTCTCCTTGTTTTTATCCTCACGACAACCCTGTGAGGTAGGCTAGATCGATAGAATGTGGCTGGCCCAAGGTCACCCAGCGAGTTTCCATGGCAGAGTGGGGATTCGAGCCTGGGTCTCCCAGATCCTAGTCCGACACTCTCACCGCTACACCACACTAGAGAGTTCAATTTCCTTCGGATGAAAAGGCAGCGACCTACGGTGATGTTTGTAATATTTTTTCTTTAAAATTTACATTTCCACAGTGGAGCACAGGAGCAGTGAACGGATTTCTGCAGCAGGCAGCAGACCCACTAATCTTGCCTTGAGGTCTCCCAAGTAAAACAGCATGGAATTTTACAGTATCCTTGGCCTGCTTCTAGTCCAGCTAAATCCACACAGCTCTTTCTCTCCCCTTCCCTCTGCCTCTGCTTCAGTCTGTGATTCACACGTTTCAAAACCCTGATGCCTGCAACGCGGCCGCCACAAGGACTTTCAATCAGACATGCGCTGCTTGGAACTTAATTCCCAGACGTGCATGGACCTGATTTGTGTTAGATTCTCTGGTTTGGTATAGCCAGGAACCATCAATAAGTTAGCAGAGTGCACAAAGGCTTATCGCACAGCAGAAGCATCTCAAGTCAGGGTGTGTGTGCTGGTAAGAAACAAACAGTAACACAGAGCCTCTTCTACTGTCCAAACTAATAAGGGTCCTTTTCTTTGAGGAACTCCATTCTAGGCAGAAGAGGGTAGAGATGGGAAAGGAGTCTAACCTAGCTAACTAGGATGGATGAGGATGCAGTTTGCCTGTCCAGCATCCATGATGCCAAGACAATGTATGCACGTGAGAGATGTCAAGCTGGAAGGAAAGAAATAGTCCCTAAGAGTAGCAATCTAGGCTTCAAAGGGATAGTATCAGATAACAGAAGGAAAGGATGCTCTGTGCCCTGACCTCTCTATCCCCCTAACTCTCTTGCAATCTTCCTTTGAAGTCTGAGGCAAAAGATAGTGTAAAGTCCCTCTCTTCCAACAATTTGATTCAAGATCACAGTACAGGGGGAGAGGAGGCTTAAGCCAGTTTGGTGTAGTGGTTAGGAGTGCAGACTCTAATCTGGGAGAACCAGGTTTGATTCCCCACTCCTCCAGATGCAGCTGCTAAGTGACCTTGGACAAGCCACAGTTTGTTCAGAGTTGTTCTCTCAAGAGCCGTTCTCTCAGAGCGGTCTCAGCCCCACCTACCACACAGGGTGTCTCTCATTGAGGAGAGGAAGAGAAGGAGATTGTAAGTCACTCTGAGACTCTGAGTGAAAGGCAGGGTTTAAATCTAATTTCTTCTTCTTCTTCTTCTTCTTCTTCTTCTTCACATAAGAAAATAAGAGAAGTCAATGTTGGATCAGGCCAATGGCCCATCTAGTCCAACAAGCTGTCACACAGTGGCCAAAAATACCGAGTGCCATCTGGAGGTCCAGTAGTGGAGCCAGGACACTAGAAGCCCTCCCACTGTTGCCCTCCCCAAGCACCAAGAATAGAGTGCATCACCTGCCCCAGACTGAGAGTTCCTGTCTATACCTTGTGGCTAATAGCTACTGATGGTCCTCTGGTCCATATGCTTATCTCATTCCCTCTTGAAGCTGTCCATGCCTGTAGCCGCCGTCATCTCCTATGACAGTGAATTCCATGTGTTAATCACTCTTTGGGTGAAGTAGTACTTCCTTTTATCTGTTCTAACCCGACTGCTCAGCAATTTCATTGAGTGCCCACGAGTTCATGAATTGTGAGAAAGGGAGAAAAGTACTTCTTTCTCAACCTGCTCTATACTATGCAGAATCTTATAAACCTCGATCATGTCACCCCTCAGCTGTTGTTTCTCCAAGCTAAAGAGCCCCAAGCGTTTTAACCTTTCTTCTTCTTCTTCTTCTTTTTCGTCCTCCCCCCCACCCTCCCCGATGCTTTCCTGATTAAAAATGATGGCTCCAGGGAGTCATTATTTGTACAATCAGGGAAACATACATGTACTGATCATGTGCCTGGGAATTAAGTTCCAAGTACAGAATCCTGAGACCACACCTGTAAACCCAACACCTGAAGGGCACAAGGACTTTGATGCAGGTTTTTAAAATCTCATCACATATGCTAACTCATTCAGTCCTCACATACGTATTCTCAAACAGGACTATAAAACCTTTGCATTTTAGGGTTTTTCCCCCCCTTCAGAATAGAATGCTGAATGTAATGCAAGGGATATTGGGATGTCTGCTGACATAACACTACATCCCCCTCAAAAAATGCTGCTAGGTGCCCTCCACACCTGAGGAGAATTAAGATTCTCAGTTACTTCCCACAATTAGAAAAGACACCTTTAGACATTTATCTTCGATTTTGACATATTTATTGCTTTACAACTGTTGACTCCATAACCTTAACTTGGTTTTGCATATCTTGAACATCATCATGTTACATGTTAATTTGCTGTTCATTCTCTGGCTATAAGCCAGTTTGGTGTAGTGGTTAAGTGCACGGACTCTAATCTGGGAGAACCAGGTTTGATGCCCCACTCCTCTACTTGCACCTGCTGATGTGACCTTGGGTTAGTCACAAGCTCTGGCACAGCTGTTCTTGAAAAAGAGCAGTTTCTGTCAGAAGTTCTCTCAGCCCTGCCTACCTCACAGGGTGCCTGTTGTGGGGAGGGGAAGGGAAAGGAGTTTGTAAGCCACTCTGAGACTCCGAGTGAACGGCGGGGTATAAATCCAATCTCCTCCTCCTCCTCCCCTCTTCTTCTTCTTCTTCTTCTTCTTTGTCTTCTTCTTTTATAAGCTTGAACCTTAACTGCCATTCTAATGTATTTGATAAAGTGTGCTTGTACACGAAAGCTCATACCTTGAATAAACCTTTGTTGATCTTAAAAGTACCACTAGACTCTAAATTTGTTCTACTGCTTCAGACCAACACGGCTAACCAACTGGATCTATTTTTTTTTTTTAACAAACTAAACTGAGTGCTACAGTTTGAGGAAGATTGTGTGGCAAAAAAGGGGGAAAGGCGGGGGGAAGCATCATTGTAAGAAGCACTCTGGACATTTTAAGCAGCACACAGCAGCACTTCAGAAGTGGAATGAAGGGGTAGAAAATGGAAGAAAGCAATTTCCCTCAATAGTAGCTCAACTATGCTTTGCTAACCCGACAGAAGGGGGTTTGTATGAACAGGTGAATAAATCCCACTAGCAGCTGGTTACTAAAACGGGTCTGTCCGAAATGACAGGGAAAAAAATCCATTAGCAACCAGTTACTAAAACAGAATAGAAAGGCAGTTTGGAAAGGGCCACAGTGCAGTGGATAGAATGTTGAACTAAGTTCAGGGAGTCCCAGGTTCGAATCCCCAATCTGCCATGGAAGCTCTCTGGGTAGCCTTGGGGCCGGTCACATTCTCTCAGCCTAACCCACCTCAAAAGGCTGTTGTGATGATAAAAGAGAGGAGAAGGAGGTAAGCCTCTTTGGGTTCCCACTGGGGAGAAAGGTGGGGTAGAAATGAACTAAATAAATATAACCAAGCTCTTTTTGTAGCTGGAACTCCTTTGCATATTATGCAACACACCCCTAATGTAGCCAGTCCTCCAAGAGCTTACAGAGCTCTTCTTCCAAGGGCTACTATGAGCTCTTGGAGGATTGGCTACATTAGGGATGTGTCGCCTAATATGCAAAGGAGTTTCAGCTACAAAAAGAGCCCTGATTAAATAAACAGGGCTTTTTTGTAGAAAAAGCCCAGCAGGAACTCATTAGCATAATAGGCCACACTGAACAGCAGGTATTCATTAGCATATTAGGCCACATCCCTGACTGCACAGTTTATTAGTCCGCAACCCAATGTTACAAGAAGTGTGGTCATCCAGCCACACCCACCTTTTGTTTCTTATTCTGTTCACTGTGTTTGTTGTCAAAACGCAGGGCTCTTTTTGTAGCAGGAACTCCTTTGCATGTTAGGCCACACAGCCCTAATATAGCCAGTCCTGATGAGTTTCTGCTGTTGGGTGTGGCCTGTTATGCTAATGAGTTCCTGCTGGGAGTGGCCAATTCAAGAGCCAGCTGGACGTCTGTTCCTGTGCGTTCCTGCCCAAAAATAGCCCTGTAAATAAATAATCTATCTCACTGGGTTGCTGTTGGAAGCTCGCTGGATTACCTTGGGCCAGTCACACGCTTGCCGCATAACCTACCTCATGGGGTTGCTGTGAGGATAACACGGAGAAAGTGAGAACGTTGCAGACTTTGGTTCCCCGCTGGGGAGAAAAGCAGGGTGTAAATGAAGGTAATAAATTAATTTTTAAAATGGTGCAAGCTCTAAAGGAGATCTGTCTGGAGGCCTCTGGGGGTTCTCAGCGGCCCTGATCCTCCTTACAACTTGGCAGGATTATATACAGAGCCTCCAGACTACCCCGGAGCCGATTCTCTCAGTCCCAAGTAGCTGACTTGCCTGTATAATTTGCCAAATACAAAGGTTTTTAACCACACTGCGGGAGCAGCAGTTGTGCGCCACCTCTGTTTAAGGTCTTCACATCCAATCCCCAAGCTAGGCAGGTGTCATGGTGTCAAAAGCCATCCGCGAAGTCCATTGGGAATGACCTTGCCATCAAAACAATGGGCACAGTGATGCCGGGAGGGATGCAGCAGAAGACAAATCGCCCTTGCGGGCAACGCTTCCTCTAAGCTGCGGAGTCTTGTGAGCAAAAATTCTGCTTTGTGAGCTACTGGCATTAAAGATGTGAGTGAGCGATTTGGCTGCTGCATCAATTAGTTTGCTCTGGAGCCCTCCTTCCTGAGTGGAGACAAAAATGTGTGAGCCGGAGGCTAAAAAACTGTGAGCTAGCTCACACTAACTCAGCTTAGGGGGGACACTGCTGGGGGGTGGGGTGGGCACAAGGACCTCTCCCACCCGGCCTCCCTCTGGGCAGCTGAGCAATGTGTATATCAGCTTCACAAGGCCAGGGCAAGAATACAGCTCACCACTCGCCTCGGTTCGGAGGCCTGCGTATGCTTGGTGGGAAGCTACGGCTGACTGTTTGCCGCCCACTGGGAAAGATCTCTGAGGCAACGTCTGGGTCAGCAGCTCTGTCTAGCCTCAGTACAGTTGAATTACTTTGACCTTAAAGCTGCCTCGGGGCTTCTGCTGTTCTTCTGCTCAGTCCAGAGAAAGACAAAAGGGGGGGAAACAGCCAGAGCTGGTGAGCAAGAATAAAGTGTGTGGGTGGGTGGGGGAATGGGAACTTGTGGCCAAGATAAGACCCCTTCACAACTGAAGGGTGCTAAAGTGGGAAAGAAACAGGGCTGTGCTGCAGGGGTGGGGGTGGGGAGTTATCACAAATCCCCAAAGAGAGGCGCTCAGGCTATCCTGGCCCAGATACTGCACTAACCACCCTACAAGCTCTGCCAGTTTGGATTAGTTTGGTGCAGTGGTTAAGTGTGTGGATTCTAATCTGGGAGAACCGGGTTTGATTCCCCACTCCTCCATTCGCACCTGCTGGATGACCTTGGGCAATCCATAGTTCTGTCAGAGCTGCTCTTGAAAAAGAGCAGTTTCTGTCAGAGCTCTCTCAGCCCCACCTACCTCACAGGGTACCTGTTGTGGGGAAGGGAAGGGGAAAGGAGTTAGTAAGCCGCTCTGAGATTCTGAGTGAAGGGCGGGGTATAAATCCAAACTCCTCCTCCTCCTTCTCCTCCTCCTCTTCTTCTTCCCCTTTGAGAGTTCCCTGGAAAACATGCACCAATTGTATTGGGGGGAGTACTGACCATCCCCTCAGCTCCATTCCAAATCCCAACTGCAAATTCATGAAAACATAAGAAGAGCCCTACTGGATCAGACCAGTGATCCATTGAGTCCAGCATCCTGTTTCATGCAGCGACAAACCAGTTGCCCCGGAGGTCCAACAAACAGGGTACAGAGGTCAAGACCTTCCCCTGATGTTGCCCTCTAGCACCGGGTTTCGGAGGCTTACTTCTTCTAAATGTGGAGGTTCCACTTAATCACCATTACTAGTAACCATTCATGAACCCAGCCTCCATGAATCCATCTCACCAACTTTTAAAGCCATCTGTGCTCCTGACCATCACTATGACCGCTGGCCACAAATTCTACAACTTAGATTACTCATTGAGTAAAGAAATGTTCCCTTTTACCTGTCCTGAACCTCATCAATTTCACTGGGTGCTCCCGAGATGTTCAAAAACTTACATAAACAGTAAATACAAACTTCTGTCTCCATTAGTTATTAATGGTTTAGGAATGAAGAAGAGTAGGTTTTTATACCCCACTTTTCTCTGCCCTCAGGAGTCTCAAAACGGCTTACAATCACCTTCTCTTCCTCTCCCCTGAAACAAAGGAAGTTCAAAGGGAGATTAGAAAGAGAGACTGCTGAATTGCAACTGATAACGAGGCTTAAGACAATTCACCTGGACTGAATCAAGACCTAGGTTTCCTGTCTCATTACCAAAGCTGATTTCTCCATGCCTGCTACCTCTCTGCATACCACACCTAATCCAATCATGCCTGCTATTGTCACTTGCCTGCTAATGTCATTTGGCATCTGAAATCATTCCCCTTTCCAATATGTAGGACAGACAGACTCCCATTCAGACAGTCACTGTCTGAAGAAGTGAGCAGTGACTCACGAAAGCTCATACCCTGCCACCAGTTTTTTCTTAGTCTTTAAAGTGCTACTGGACTCTTGCTCTTTTCTATCCCCACAACTGGCACTTTGTGAGGCAGGTGGGGCTGAGAGAGTTCTGAGAGAACTGGGACTGGCCCCAGGTCACCCAGCAGGACTCTCCAGATTAGAGTCCACCGCTCTTAACCACTACACCACACTGGTTCTCTCAGAAGGTGGTTGGGGGTGGTGTTTTTCTGCCCCAAGCACATACCTATCTGTGGTGAGGGAAACCTTCTCCAGTGAAACCTGTTTGTTTGCACCCTAGTAATACTTCGTATCAGTGTTTCCCTGGATCAGTTCCCTTTGCAATGACTCATGGGACATTCTGCATGGCCTCAATGGCAAAGTCCATCATTTTCTGGGGTTTGTTTTATGACTGAGAAGCTTTTTTGGTGTGCAGAAGTATTATGGAGATGTATTTTGAGGACACCGAGCTGGATCCAACCAGCTTTTCGGCTAGAAAGGAAGGTTCTCTTTGACCACCAGAAGAGGCTACACTGGGGATCGCGGGACCTGTTGATACCAAGGCCATGTGGGAGGGGGCCTGGAGAAAGGAGGGGAATGGAGTGGAGAAAGCTGGCTGGATCCAACCCATTGCTCCATGCAAGTCCTCCAAGGAAAAAGTTGTGGAACAACGTCTCTGTCGGTATGCCCCCCTAGTGTAGAATTTCCCCCTAGACACTTTAAAAAGTATAATTCTGAATGTTAGGGGCAACAGGACACAATTATCAAGTGGCAGAAAGGAGCTCCTTACATCCATTTATTTATTTACTTCATGTATTTCTTGCCTCTTCCACCAACGGGGACCTCAAAGAGTCTTACATTTCGGGTTGCCGGCTCTAGGTTGGGAAATACCTGGAGATTTTGGGGGTGGAGCCTGGGGAGGGTGGGGTTTGGGGGGACCTTAGCAGGGTACAATGCCATAATGTCCACCATCCAAATCCAGGGTCCAAAGCAGCCATTTTCTCCAGGGGAACTGATCTTGGTCATCTGGAGATCAACTGTAAAAGCAGGAGATCTCTAGGTGCCACCTGGAGGTTGGCAACCCTTCTTATGTTGTTCTCCCCTCTTCTGTTTTATCCTCACGACATCGCCTCTGGGAGGGAGGTGAGGCTGAGAGTGTGTGACTGGCCTAAGGTCACCCACCCAGTGTCCATGGCAGAGTGGGGGTTCAAACCTGGGGCTCCTGTTTCCAATCTGACACTCTAACTGCTGCACCACACTGACTCTCATGCTCAGATAAGACATCATGCACTTTCAATGCACTTTGCAGCTAGATTTTACTGTGTGAAATGGCACAATCCGCTTGCAAATGGTCGCTGAAGTGGATTGAAACTGCATTATTTAGCATGTATGAAGCACATGCTCTTCTGTGTTTCCAAGAGGAAAGGCTGTATCATCATCATCATCATCATCATCATCATCATCATTTCAATGTATACCCCACTGTATCTCACAAGTGGGTTCAGGGCGGCTTACAGCATGCAGTCCATAGAACAATAAAACAGTAAAACCAATGAAACAATCAATGGCAGGACAGACAAGATCATCAAACCTCATGCCTCATATCAGCTGAATATAGGTGCTCCAGTGCCCGATAATATTATCTGACAGCAGGCACTGGGAAAGGGGCTGATTTTAAAAAAGAAAGAAAAACAGTTTTTTTTGTGTGTGTTTTAAAAATGTTTCTGAGACTTATCCATGAGGAGCCTTAGCACAAGTCAGCAGGATGGAAGAGAGAGGAAGAGGAAGCTGAGACCCGAGGGGATACTTACTCTGAAATCCTAAAAACACTTTCCTGGGAGTAAGCCCCACTGAATAGGATTCTGTTGGATTCTGTTGGATTCTGAGTAGACCTACTTAAAAGGACACCACAAATTTGTTTGTTTTTTAAATGTGAGCTGCTGAGGCTCAAAGCCGAATGAACTCATGCCCTTTGACCTGGAAGCAGTTCTTTATTTATTTGGGACATTTGTAGGCCACCTTTCCAGACTCCTGATGGAGGAGACAGCTAATGATAAAAAGTAAAGCATTTAAATATATTCAAACAGGCCTCAACAACAACAACAACAAAAAGACAGCAATAAACCACCCCAATTTACAGCCACAGCCAATAAAAATCACTCAGATCTCAACAGAATAAAACAGCACGGGAGATGGGGGAACAAGCCATTTTTTTGCCTAACCCTAAACACTTTTGGATTAGTGATTCCTGCCCCAAAAGCATTCTGCACATGTTCAAATGCATGCTCGCCCTTTATTACCCCTGCACATGTCCCAGTCCAGAGTTCAGCAACAAGAGTGATGCGCCCCGTCTAAACATATACCCTGCGGAGGTGATCTTGGATGTAAAAGGATTTCAGATCCATGCAATGCTCCTTCGGAGGCGGGGGATGCCTTAAGAATCACCCTCCCACCTTCCCCAATCTCCTCCCTTCATTCGCCTTCCCCACCCCAGCCCGGCTGCACTGTTGCTTGCCACCTGGAGCCTGCGGAGTTGCTATGGCAACTGGGAATCCGCAGCACTGGCGGCATTGCCATGGCAACAAGGGATCCACGGTGCGGCTGCAGAGTTGCCATGACGACTGGCCTTCACAGCAGCCGATTGGGACCAGAGAGGGTGGGGTGGGCTAGAGAGAAAACAGGCATCGTCTCAGGGTCCTCCCCCACGTGTGTGTGAACTGTTCTGCAAAGGAGAGAGGCAGGAGCTGCTGATGGGATGGGCCAGGGCCGTCTCTAGGGCATGGCGAGTCAAAAGGAACACATGTGGCAGGAGACACTGGAAAGAAAAGCTCGGCAGTGCCAGTGAGGCTCGGCAGACAGGTGTGGGCAGGGAACTTGTGAAGGCAGGCATGATTCCCCCCAGCCCTCTGCCCCACTGGGGGATGCATCTTGTGCACAAGGACAAGGGACAGGGTTGCCAGCTCTGGATTGAGAAATACCTGGAGATCTTGGGGCTGGACCCCGGAAGAGCGTGGGGTTTGGGGAGGGACCTCAGCAGGGTATAAGGCCGTACAGTCCACCCTCCAAAGCAGCCATTGTCTCCAGAGGAATTGATTCCGGTCGTCTGGAGATCAACTGTAACAGCAGAAGATCTCCAGTTGCCACCTGGAGGCTGGCAAGCCTAACAAGGGAGGATCTACTCGATCGTTCCGGGAAAAGTAATGCCATCCTACCATATTTGGCACCTTATATTTCTGACACGGCTGTGTTTTTATGGTTATCGTTTTATCGCTTTCGTGTTTTTATTGCCAATGGCCTTGTAAGCCGGCCGGAGCCTGCTTTGGCGGGGAGGGCGAGGTATAAATCGAATCTGCAAATAAAAACGGGCCAGCTCTCCTGCATAGGATAACCATGCAATGATTTGCAATGGAGAACCGTACAGAACCGCCCCCGTTGCATTTTGTTTGCTTTTTAATATTATCTAGCCCAGAGCTTTTTCATGACTTCTGAGCAATAACTTTTTTTTAAAAAAAAGTTCTGAGCTACCCCCCCCCGTCCACACACGTTCACCTGGGACAGCTTTGTTCTGTCCTAGTATTAGGAGGAGCACCAGGAACAGAGCTCAGGACTAAGCCAGGGGTGTCGAACTCAATTGTTATGAGGGCCGGATCCGGACACAAACGAGACCTTGTTGGGCCGGGCCGCGTGTGTCATAAAATGTAATGCCAGGTAGCGGAGTTATAAACTTTTTATAAAGGACACAAACACAATTTTTTTAAAAACTTAAAATAAAAAAACATGCTTAAAACATCAGCAGCCTTGCAATATTTTGTTTATTGAACAGTGTCTGATACCTGACGCCTCTTGCTCTGAATTATTGCATCGAAATGCCTGTGCTGTTGCAACCTTGAGTATGCTGTTCAGGTGTGTATCTGTCAGCTGCAAACCTACGACGATGCAGCAGCAGCAGAACTGGAAGAAGCAGCAGAAGACAGCCAGGTCCACTGCAGGCCTGATAGAAGCTCTCCAGGGGCCTGATCCGGGCCCCGGGCCACATGTTTGACACCCCTGGACTAAGAAGTACAGAGGAAAAACCCTATGCAATAAAAAGTTCTTTAAAAAAGCCTGGAGCAGATATTTTTGTGACCTTTCCCTGGATCTTCTAATAGATGTATGAGCAACTCTGCAACAGCCAGTGAGCCATTGATGGCTCAGAAGCTGCCTGTCGGAGACCCCTGATGAGGCAGGGAAAAGTTTGAAAGCATTCAGATCTGAGCTTTCACTGCCCTGCACAGCCCCATGCTACCAATTCCATTCCTGCTGCTTCAAGTGCCCCTCTGGGCCCAGCCTCCGTGCCCTTTCTCGACTCAGCCTATTGTCCTCCTCCTCCCTCTGTGACAGGATGCTTCCTGGAAGGTACTTAAGACGGGGCCACTGAGACAAGATTCTGCCCATTATCACCCTGAAGTGCTTTCAAGCTTCTCTCACGCGGTCGGGTGTGCAGGTGTAAGAGAGAGAGGCATGCATTTCTAACTTCTCCTCTGTGAGGGATCTCAAGTGATCAATGGCCAGGCAAGAAAGTGAATTTAAAAGCCAGGTTCAGACTTTTCTGCGCTGGGGTTTTGTGTTTTACCTGTGAGCTGGTACGTTCGATCTGAAGGACATTTTCATTTCTTCCCGAGCCGTTTTTCACAAATAAAACTACACTCCCGGGAATGGTTTCTTTTCACCTTTGAATTCTCTTCCCTATGCAAAATGTACGTCATGCGAAGTAGCATTGCCAGTTGCCCAGAGGGGGGGGGACGCCCTGTCCCTTGAATAGGGCTTAATAAGATGTGATTTACCAACCAGGTGGTGCTATTTGGCTCCAGGCCATGAAAAGCTTCGCCCATTTCCACATGCTAAGGGCCCATTAAAGAGACAGGATGTGTTTCTCCAGGCCCATTGGCAACCCTAGCTGTGGAGGATAAAGTGGCCAACTGACCAGGAGAGGGAGAGGTCCTGTCCCTTTAACAGAGGTTTAATATGGAGAGATGGGCAACTGAAGTTTCATGGCACAGAGCTAAAACCCCCTCACCTGATAATTGCTGCACAGCAAACTGATATTAAAGGGACCAATTTAAAAGTTGGCAGCCCAAGGGGATTGGGCGACTTGATTAGCAGTGTGGACACAGATTGCTTTACCATCCCAAATACCCAGAGAAACTGGCATGATTTTGTGAATTTCACTCAGCTTCCTTGAGACAGTGAAAGAAATCAGCCTGGGTGAAACTGACAAAACTAAAAGCTGACCCTGTCAGGTTTGCAAACGCCCATCAGTTTCCCTGCTGCTATATCTTCATTGCAGCTCTGGGAAAACTTCATCAGCAGCATCCCCCTCTTTTCTTTGCTTCCATTGCGGTTTCTACTGTGAAATCTGTACGTTTTCCCTTCCAAGGGGCTTGTGCACACGGTCATACACTAATAACAATTTTTAAAAAGCCAAATTGACATGACATTGACAGAACTAATATGGATGTACTCTTATCAGTTTCCCTGAACGGGTCCCTTTTTGAGCTTTAAGATCTCCTTTTTTCATAAGAAATGACCAGAACCTGCACACGGTATTCCAAATCCATTGACATGATCAAAGTTTACAAAATGATGAAAAATGTGAAGGGGGTGAATAAAAAGTCTTTCTTCTCCTTTCAGAAGAAGGCACCCAATTGAGATTAACTGACCCTGGGTACAGGGCTGATAAAGCATGCTTAACATGGCATTCATTAATACAAGACTGTGGCATTCACAGCAATTCATGATGTTTAGATATATCAACAATGGTAGGCTGTAATGGGTAAATAGAACTTCCACATACAGAGGCAGTATACCTCTGATGAAAACCAGGGAAACAAGAAGAAAATGCCCTAATCTGGAGAACTGGGTCTGATTCCCCACTCCTCAACATACAGCTGCTGGGTGACCTTGGGTCAGTCAAAGTTCTCTCAGAGCTGTTCTCTCACAAGCAGTTCTCTCAGTCAGAACTCTCTCAGCCCCACCTACCTCACAGGGTGTCTGTTGTGGGGAGTGGAAGGGAAAGGGGTTTGTAAGCTGCTCTGAGACTTTGAGTGTAGGGTGGGGTACATAAGAACATAAGAGAAGCCCATGTTGGATCAGGCCAATGGCCCATCTAGCCCAACACTCTGTCGCTCTGTATAAACCCAACCTCCTCCTCCTCCTTCTTGCTGTGCTTGGGAGCTTCCAGGGTCTTAAGACTGGCTGCTGCTGGAAACAGAAAATAGGACTAAATGTACCATGGTTTGCCCTATTAAGGCTGTTCTTATTGTTTGGGGACTGCATGCCCCTATGCTGACAGATGACAGGCAAGGTTACAAACAGTATTTTACTGGTCCAAACAGTAAAACAGTTCTGTCAAGAAACATTTGTTTGGGAATGGAAAAAAACAGTCAGTCCCAGAGCCTGCCAGGCCCCACTTACAATGCACAAGATTCTGCCTCAGCTCTGCCTCCAGCCCACCAGAGTCCGGCTAAGCTCTGCCCTTGACCCAGCAAGTCATTTCTCACCTGACTTGCCTCGCCAGCATTCCTGATCCCTCAGAGTGGACAGGCAGTCTATGTTTGAAATCAGGCCGGTGAGCGCATAGACAGGGATGGGTCAAGTCCTCATGCCCCTTATGTGTAGGGCTGCCAGCTCCGGAATGGGAAATGCCTGGAGACACAGTGGGGGGTGGAGCCCAATGCCCCCTCTAAGCTGCGGAGTCTTGCGAGCAAAAACTCTACTTTGTGAGCTACTGGCATGAAAGTTGTGAGTGAGCGATTTGGCCGCTGCATAACTTAGTTTGCTCACTGAGCAAAGGCAAAAACGTGTGAGCCGGAGACTAAAGAACTGTGAGCTGGCTCACACTCACTCAGCTCAGAGGGAACACTGGTGGCGCCCGAGGAGGGCAAGGTTTAGGGAGGGGAGGGAATTCGATGGGGGTACGGTGCCATACAGCCCTCCTTCCAGAGCAGCCATTTTTACAGGGGAACTGATCTCTGTTGCCCGGAGGTCAGTCGTAACCCCAGGAGATTACGTAATCCCAGGAGAATCCACCATCTGGAAGTTGGCAACCCACAGGCTCTATCAACCAGGCATCCTCTGGGATTTCTGTTGTTGGAAATTAATTCCCCAGGTGTGCCTGGGCCCAGTTCAGACCATGACTATCACACCCAGGGAAAGGGGGCACAAGTCTCTCCCCTGCAACCATTTCCCTGCCTGGAATGAGCCTAATGAACTGCTGTTTGCCCCACTGGGGAAACGTAACGTCTAGCAATGACCCGTGTGCAGCATGAGGTCTCTGCGATGTCTGAACGGGCGGTAAGAGCACCCTGGCAGTGGTGGAGAACCAATACAGAACAGCCAGAACAGAACTGAGTGTTGCTCAATGTCTTTAAAGTTATTGCAGTATGTTAAACATTAATTAAGCAAGATGTGGTGCTGGTGCTGAAAAGTGCCATTAAGGGGCAACCTGTAGGGTTTTCAAGACAAGGGACAATCGGAGGAGGTTTGCCATTGCCTGCCTCTGCGAACCACCTCTGGACTTCCTGGGTGGTCTCCCATCCAAGTACGAACCAGGGCTGCTTCGGACCAACACAGCTGACCACCTGGATCTATCTTCAGGGCTGACCCTGTTCAGTTTCCAAGGACAAGATCAGGTTAAATAAGATCTAGGACTTAAAAAAAAATTAAAAAAACACAAAACATTCCACTTCCTGCATGCTTTCCCTTATATCTCCAAACAGGCCAAAGACCATATGGCTGTGGTCACACTGGAGGCTTGGCGCAATCTAGTGGTGCCTCTATTTGCAGTGGTTTAAATCATCGTGGGAAGGGGTGACAAGACAGCACACCCTGAAGTGTCTCCTCTGTGTGCTGGTCCTGTGCTCAAGCATCCACATTACTGGGATCTCAACCACGGAGAGCAGCCCTTGCTGGCAATGCAGGTCATAAGAACATAAGAGAAGCCAGTGTTGGATCAGGCTAATGGCCCATCTGGCCCAACACTCCGTCACACAGTGGCCAAAAATAGCAGGTGCCATCAGGAGGTCCAGCAGTGGGGCCAGGGCACTAGAAGCCCTCCCACTGTTGTCCCCCCAAGCACCAAGAATACAGAGCATCACTTGCCCCAGACTGAGAGTTCCTATCTATACCTTGTGGCTAATAGCCACTGATGGACCTCTGCTCCATTTGTTTATCTAATTCCCTCTTGAAGCCATCCATGCTTATGCTCATATGCACTTATGTGAACATCCCTAGCAGGCAAAAAAACAAACACCCACAACTGAGACAAAAGTGACCATTCACACTTCCCTTCCAACATCTGTTCACAACAGGGGGCTTCAGACATTGGGAAAAGCAAAGTGGAAGTGCTTGCATATGTAAAGACCAGACTTTCCCTGGTATTGGCAAACTCTGCTCCCAGAACAGGACGTATCTGGGTGTCGATGACTGGGGCATGGAAGGCAGATGTTGTTGTCTGATCATGCTTTTTAAATCCACAAAAGTAATACAACTATATTGGCGTGAACTGCTCATGTGACTGCAGCCTATAACAGATCCTTTAAAGAAAAAGAAAGCTGAGAATTCAGGGACAGGAGCCTGGAATCTCTCTGAGGGGGCACCAGGCCCCCCTGTGCCCACAGCCCTGAAAGCTGCCTTCATAATGACAGGCTACATCCCCTATATCATTACAGGGGCCACAGGCAATCAATCCAGAAACGACCGCCTGTTTCACCCACGAGGGGCTCCATTGCAAAGTCAAATCAGCCTGCCTTACACAAATTTGCCCCGAGCCTCTGGGTCAACCACCTTTCCATCTCCCTGACAACTTCACTGCCATGTGTGGCCAGACCCTGCATTGCCGGCTGTTACTCTGTGCCAAAAGGGGTCTAGAAAGGTGAGGCGATGGAGGGAGATGCAGGGAGAGGACTCTCCATAGCAACCGAGCTCTCCATAGCGATGGTGCATTGCCACTGCCTGGCTACAACATACAGATGAGAGGGAAGAATTCCCAAGCAGCAGCAGCAGCAGCAACATCTGGGTCTTGACAGCCAAACCTTGGAGGGAACGAGAGAGCACAAGGCTGGATGGAGTGGGGAGGGAGGGGATGGAAGAAGGATGGAAACAGATTGACAGCTCAGGTTCCATCCACGGAGCATGGGCGCATGAAATACAAAACGCCCCTTGCTTAATGATCCACCAGGAATCTTTGCTGAGTCGTATTGTCTGTTCGTACAATGTGGCCTCTCCTTCTGCAAGGCTTATGCGTCCTTAGTGTGGGAGAAGGCACTACTCAGTCTGCTTAGTCAGGATGCTCTCATGCACCTGTATGGCAGGAAGGCATCTCCAGAAGAGCACATGCCTTCCTGGGTGACATGGAAAGTGCATGAAGGTTAGACCCTTGAGGTCAGTCCTCTGGATTGGCTCTGATCAGCTTAACTGCTAGTGAAAAAGGAAGGAGGAGGCGGTGGAGGAGATTGTATTTATACTCTGCCCTTCGCTTGGAGTCTCAGAGCGGCTTACAATCACCTTCCCTTCCTCCCTGCACAACAGGTTGGTGGGGCTGAGAGAGCTCTTGAGAGAACTGCTCTTGAGAGAACAGCTCTATGAGAATTTGTGACTGACCCAGGGTCACTCAGCTGGTTGCATGTGGAGGCGTGGGGAATCAAACCCGGTCCTCCCAGGTGAGAGAGTCCATGCTCTTAACCACTACACCAAACTAGCTCCCCCTTTGGCCACCAAAGAATTCTATGCTGCAGATCCTGGGACCTGTGTGTACAAAAAGCCACAGGGGACAGGGGCTATAATACAGAGGGGACTGGGGTGAGACTGAGCACAAAAGCTAGTTGGATCTAACCCTCTTTTCTGCCTGATGCTGGTTTCTCCCACCCACCCCAGTTTTGCCCCAGCAGTTCCTTCAAGTAGTAGTGGGAGGGTGGGTGCCCACTGTGGCAGGCAACCTGTTATTTCTATGTGCGGGAACATGAGGAATCTGTAGCGCAGTTGGTAGAATCCTGGTGTGCAGGACTGCAGTTTCTGAAGAGGGCTACCGCATCCCAGTCAGTTCACAAGGCTACACAAACCAGGGTGAGGTGTCTTCATGGGAACATGTGGGGAAAACCCCCGGCTGAAGCGGTCTTTGAGAAATCCAGGCCCGATCCCTCATCTGTCCTCATGTCCATCTGTCTCTCTTCCGCTGGGGTCTATCTTCTCCCCAGTTGCCACTGATGGTACCAGCTGTGGCTCGTCTCCGTCCCCCCTGCTGCCTTTCGGTGTCTCGAGGTGTCAGTTTGACAGGATTGTCCCTAATCGCTTTAATGTTGCCCGCAGGGATCCGGCAGACCCAGAAATGGGAGACAGGCGAGAAAGTAGAGGAGGAGATGGAAATGTATGTTGCTCGTTCAGGCATGGGCGGGGAGTCACTGACACCAACTTCCCCCGCTGAGACCGCTCTCCCACAGCCAGAATCCGGCCTTCACAGGCGCCATCCCTGATGAGCTCCGGACCGACAAAACTGTACATTCGTTCTGAGCCTGGGAGTTGAAGCTGTCAAATTTCTTCCCCTCAGAAATCTTAATAATTGGAGACACCGGAGTGGCCTGGCAGCTGCTCTGGGAGATCCATACGAGTCGGCTGAAGCACGAATATTTGACAGGCTGAAATTAAAGAGAAAGCTCTTCTGACTTGATCCTTAATTTAGGACGGGGTGGGAACATCTCAAGTCAATCCGAGGGCTGCTTTTACATATGCATCCTTTGCTCACTCGAGAGGGTTTCTGGACAGCCAGAAGGACTTCTGTCGACGTTTTGCCGGAGCGCTTTCCTCTCCGCCCGGTTTCCCATGTTCTGCCTGTGCCCCTTAGAGCCTCATTCACACACAAATTAAGTAAATTTACAGTTTAGGGCCTAAGATAAGGAGTACCTAAGGGGGGAGAAATACTGCTAGAATATTAAAAGTGTGTGTGTGTGGGGGGGGTAAAGGCCCAAACAGCTTTGGTCTAAAGTGGCCAGCTCCAGGTTGGGAAATAGCTGGAGATTTGAGGGCCTGAAGAGGGAAGGGTTTGGGGAGGGGAGGGACCTCAGCTGGTGATAAAAACATAAGAGTCCACCCTCCAAAGTAGCCATTTTCTCTGAGGGAATTGATTTGGGTTGTCTGGAGAGATCAGCTGTGACAACAGGGGATCTCCAGGTGCTACCTGGAGGCTGGCAACCCAACTTGATGCCCACAGTGCTCTGCCATCTGTCTGTTCCTCCCTGCAATGCACTTTCTCTCTTATTCAAACTATTTATTTATTTATTTATTTGCTTCCTTCATTTATCCCCCCGGCTTTTCTCCCCAGTGAGGAACCAAAGTAGCTCACGCTCTTCTCCTCTCTTCCGTATTCTATCGCCAGGTCTGTGTTATTTGAGCTCTCTCTCTCTCTCCACATCCTATAGGACTCACTGCGTCCAACAGCCTCCTGTCTGCTCTGCCTCAGAGTATCCCTGCACGCCCGCCTCTGTCATCCCTTTATCAACTCTGTTCCCTTCTTTTCCTTCCGTCCTCTTCTTTCCCTCTGAACTTCCTGTCCTCCTCTGGGACCCAAAGCCTCTTCTCCACATTCAGCAGCCATAGCGTACAAGGCTTTCACTCTCCCTGCAGTTCTCGCAGGGAAAGAATCTGGTGGTCTTGTGCAGAGCGGTTGACCGGCTGGCTGCAACACGCTAGATGTTCCACACATGTCAGATAATGCACTTTCAGGGCTCTTTAGCAAGTAGGTTTCCCTGTTTTGCACAGGCAAATCCAGCTGCAAAGGACTGCTAAAGCACGTTGAGAGTGCATTATCCAACGCAAGGGAAATTAATGTGTTGGGTCTACTTTCTCTGAATCCAGGGAGCAGAGGGCCACTGTAGATGTGTGGTGCGGGCATTCTCCCATCCTGGGCCCCCACTTTGATTACTTATTTATTTACACTCGCACCCCACTTTTCTGCCCAGGCAGGGCCACCAAAGCATCTGAGAACGAAAGCAAACGTAATAAAAACACGTCACAAAACCAATTTAAAACCAGAGCTTAAAATATAGATGCCAGACCCATGACAGAGCAAACTGACACATTAGGCAGGAAGGAGGGATCCCGGAGAGAACGCCGGACCAAGAAAAGGCCCCACCTGCTGGCAGAAGACGGAGGCCCTTCCTGCACTCTCCTTTTAATCCACATTCACCGCGGTGTCCTCCAAGCAATTCTGCACTAAAATCAAATTCAGCCTTTTTAATCCAGGTTCCCCCCCCCCCATTCTGCATTAAAACCGAGTTCAACCTTTTTTTATTCCAGGTCTTTTTTCCATTCTGCATCATGTTCCCTCTCTTCGGTGGTCGGGTTCACCCTGCTGTTGCCCCGGGTTATTTGGATGCCGTTTTGCCCTGGGCTTAAATTGCCTCAACTCGAACACTGAGAAAATCTGGAGTGGCAGGCAAATGCAGAACGGACCAGCGACAGAGAGGGACAAGCAAACCTCCCTGGGAGAGAGTTCCATAATTCTGGTACCCATCAGAGAAGGCCCTTTGAAAGGCTGGCGTATGCCTCGCATGTGGCTACATAGCCGAATGTCCTTCGTCGCATCAAAAATAACTTTTCATAAGTAGCGGTGTGTCTCCGTTGCGTTATGTGCGTGTGTGTTGATGCTATTCTACTAGAGTCACGACTGTTGTTTTTCCCCAGTAGCCTTGTAGGACCTCTCTGCTTGCAACAGAAGGTGGGTGGCTGTTCAACCTTCCGGGGCAGAAGAGATTTAACGTGCCTTTCATGAGAACGAACGCTTTCCACCGCATCACTGTCAACACAACCCGCGCCGATCCGCCAAAATTCTTGCGCTCAAGGTCAGGCAACGCGCCACATGCCGATGAAGCAAATGGGAGCAGAAGGGTGTCTCTGCACGCCAGCCCTTGGAAAGGGAGCGGGAAACGGCACCACTGCCCATGGAAGGCTGCCAGCCAATGACAGTTCCAGGAGGGGAAGATTTGGGCCTCACTGGAGTGGGAAATGTCTGTCTGGGCGTGCCACTGCAGACAGTGAGGAGCGAGGTGGGGGGACAAGCTCGCATGGCTGAATTCTCCCCAGACAGAAAGAAGCCCCTCTAGACAGAAAAGGACCTCCAAGGAGAGAAGGTTCACGAATGGCCTTCCCCTGAGATAACAGTGTTGTACATGCATGGATTTTATCATTGTGTGTGTGGGAAGACAGGGTAGGATTCCATTAAAGGAGCCGCCTCTTGTAGCCTGAACTGCTACAGTCCAGACCAGGGGTCCCCAACGTGGCACCCGTGGGCACCACGGAGCCCACCAGTACCTTTCTTGGGGCCCTCCAAGTCCTTTGTAGAAAGTGGGTAGGGCAAAATCAGGCTCTTGGCCAGCAGGGTTTCTGATCGGCCACTGTAGCTCCCTGGTGAGATCAGGGCCCTGCGGGACCTTCAGCAGTTCCGCGGGGCCGTGAAAACGGAGCTTTTCCGACAGGCATTCCAGTAGGAGTGGCACTATCCCGTCTGGGCCTGTGCCCATCTGCCAGTTGAATCAATTTAAAAGCGTTTGCATTGTGGATGATGCTTTGGATGCACTTTCTTATACTGCGCCGCCAATGATATACAAATGCTTTTGAATTGTGTTTATATTGAAATGAAATTATGTTTTGTATTGGAATGTATATTGGTTTTACTGGTTTTATGTAAGCCTCCCAGAGCTGCTTTGGCAGGAGGGCAGGGTAAAAGTTAAATAAATGAATGAATGAATGAATGAATAAATGAATGAATGAATGAGTGAGTGAATGAATGAATGAATGAATGAATAGAGCTGATCAGCTACACCGATCAAAATAATGTTGTGACAGTGGCAGTCAGGGCCCTAGCTGTGGTAGGGCATTTGGGGGTGGAGCTCCACCACAGATGAGCCCTGCCCCACCCGGGGGGGACGCCAGACCCCCCACCCCACCCCTGGTGCACCTTGCCCCCACAGGGGCGGGGAGGCTGGGGAAGGAAAAGGAGGCCACCCCGCCGCTCCTGGTCGGTTTCCTCCCCACCTATCAGGTGACCAGGGCAGCTTCTCCTTCCCAGCTGCCCTGACTGGGGAAGGAAAGAGAGGGGGGCGTGGCTTTGGTACCCCCCTCCCCACATGCTGTCGGGTAACTTTAATCAGCCATCTAATTACAGTCCCCTGCTTTATGCTCCAGTGCCCCGGCCCCTGCCCCACCAGCCGAAAATTTCTAGGCTACGGGGCTGGTGGCAGTTGTTCTGACAGTGCTGGTTTTATTCTCTCACCTCCCTTTCCCAGGGTATTTTTTTAAAACAAAATGTCCTCTCTCCTCTCCTGCCCTTGAGCTTCCTCGGTGTGTCTTCGCCTCTTGAGGGAGCCATTTTGTGGTTGCGTCTGCCACACTGTGTTAGAATCCCAAAGGTGACCGCAGGCTCCAAAATGTTGGGGGCCCCTGGGGCAGGCACACCTGTCGGTGTGTGTGAAAATAAAGACAGGCATCGAGCGGCATCTTTAAAGACGAACACATTTTATCTTATCGCAAGCCTTTCTGAGTCAGCGCTCACTTTGAAATCTCTCCGTCAACAATTGGATATGATCCTCGCTCCGCCCCCCCAACTTGACTGATTGCTCTTTGGGCCGGTTCATGTTTTCAACTGGCTTCTTTTTGTCACATCTCCCCCCACCCACCCCGCGCGCATGGGCCTGCCTGTTGTCCACAGTGTTGATTATAAGTTCTCCCATCGAGTGGACGAACCTCTCACGTCTCTGGTGAAGTGAGCTCTCTGATTCACAAAAGGTTACACCGGAATACATTGGGTTAGTCTTGAAGGTGTCGTCAGAGGTCATAAGTTCAATGCTCCCTCTAAGCTGTGGAGTCTCTGTGAGCAAAAATTCTACTTTGTGAGCTACTGGCATTAAAGTGGTGAGCGAGCGAGTTGGCTGCTGCATAAATTAATTTGCTCCGGAGCCATCTGTCCTGAGCTAAGACAAGAACGTGTGAGCTGGAGGCTAAAAAAAGCTGTGAGCTAGCTCACACTAACTCAGCTTAGAGGGAACACTGCTCCTGGTGCGTTTTGCGGCTCGAGAGGAACACGGCTGCCCATCTGGAATTATGCAAGTCTTTGTTTTCTTGCAGAACACAGGCCTAAAAGGATGAGAGCAGCAGAAACACGGAAAGGTTGGTTTCTACGATATTTTGCGTATGCAAATACACAGCCCACGGGGGAGAAAGCGTAATGGGAACCAGCAGAGGATGAAAGAAAGCAGGTATACTCTGATATCAGCAAAATGTTTAAGCGGGGACATGGGAGTACCGCCATAAGGTAACACTGAAGTATTTTAGAGAGGTTTTTAGGAAGCACTCCGAGAAGACTGCAAAAGATGGGAAGGATAATTCTTCCTTTACTGGAGATCGGGCATCTTTTGTGCCCTGGAAGGAAGCCCTCCATCGTGCTCTGTACCTGTTTCAGCTGGATCCCACCCTTCCTCAGAGGGGCTCAACATGGCATACATGCTTTCCCTCCCCCCTTCTGTCCTCGCAACAACCTTGCAAGGTAGGAAGGAAGTGACTGATCTAAGGTCTCCCAAGCAACGTTATGGTTGAGTGGGGATTTGAACTTGGGCCTCCCCAGTGGGACATGCTAAGCACTAAGCTTGTGGGGAAAGGCATTTTGTGCATTATTACATCCCACACATTCCAGAATCTACCCCAGGTGGCTAACAGGCTTAGTGGCATTGTGGTTCCCTGCTACTTCCTGTTTCTTTGCCGAAGGGGTGTAGCCAAAGACAACATAAGGCGGTGGTCAGTGTGGACATGGTTAAAGTGGAAGGGATATGGCTACAAGACTAAGAGGAACATGACCTGCTGGAGAAGATTCCAGCAAACATTTCTTGGTCTAGAACTGCAAATCCCCCCTCCCCCAATCAGCCATGATCATGGAGATATTCTGCAGGCACACCATGCGAATACTTGATTCTCACTCATCTTCTCCCATGCAATTGTGTTTCTGCATACACTTGAGGGAATGAATCAATGTGGAGGACCTTCTCTAGTGTGCTGATCTATGGCAAAGGGCCAGGTTGAAGCGATTGTCGATCTGCATTTTTTTAACTCGCAGCAGCTCAGATCTAGCGGCTCGTCTTCTGCAAGCTTTTCACGGACGCATAAACGGAGCTTGCCTGATTGCATTGCTGTTTAATACAATGTCGCACTCTACCACATTTATTGGCTTGTGGTGAGCAGAGTTGTTAGACAAAGTGCTGGCTGGTTTCAGTCTCTGCAATGTTACATCGTTTTCACCTCCTCCATTCTAAATTTTATTGGGCATGATATTAAAAAAAAATCCTGATGGTGTTCTTCTTAAACATCTTGGTTTTGCACATTTCTCAGATGTGCAATACATGCAAGGCCACAGAGTTGGAAACAGTCTTGCCCTAAGAGAAAGATTTCTGAATGATGCTTGCCCAACATTCTTTTTTTGGGGGAAAGGAGATTCTCTTTGGGTATCTCACTCCACTGTGGATGTAGCCTAATCCTAGGCATGTTGAATCGGATCTTTTGGGTTCGATGGTACTTGCTGCCATTGATTTATTTCCAGAATTACATTCTCTTAAGGATTTATCCTGCAAATGATTGCTCTGTCATTTAACCCCACTGCCCTATCCTGAAGAGGCAGAACAAATGAATATTGTATTCTAAGATTTTTTTTTAATGTCAGCACTTTCCCCCTCTTAACGCTTCATTTCTCTAGGTTACACAGACCCCCAACGTTTAATCTTTCTTGCCAGAACTTGCCTTCTAGTTCCTCCATCATTTCTGTGGCTTTCTTTGGAATCCTTCCCAACCTGCTCAGCAGACATGTACAAAATTTGTTTTCTCTTTGGCTTGGGTCCTAAGACTTGTTTCCGTTTGTGCAGAGATCTCTTTTCTATCGCAGAGGCAGTTCTCCTTTGCAGAGTACGCTCCTCTAGAACTAGGAAGGCCGGTGGGTTGGATCTAGTCATCTTTCCCACTCGATCTCACTCATTTCCTTTCCTTACAGAATCCCCTGTCCCACATGGGGCTTTTATCAATGAAGTCCCAGCGTAGCCATTTGTGGTGGTCAAAGGGGACTCTGTCCTCCCTTTCCTCACAAGTAGAAATGCTGGTTGGATGAGTCCCAAAGTCATTCAATGAGCTGAAAAGTGCCAAGCGATGGAGAACCACCCCCACAATGGTTCAAGAGGGGCATAACAGAAAGACGCCTAGGAGCCAAGCCTTTATTTTCAGGGATATTAAGCCTTCATGCATGCCAGTCCAAATCCTAATTGCACATATATAGTTTGATTTTTTTTAAAAAGAGCCGTGACTGTAGTCACATGTGCATTTTCCCATGGTGCATAGTGTATAGCTCAAAAGTAGTTGTAATTTAATTGGAGGAACATGGATGTCTGTTCTGATCTAAAATTTAGTATTGGGGAGGCATAGGCGATGACAGGCATCCCACCATCTCCCACTAGTTGCTATGTGTTTTCATATCCAGATTTCTCTCTGTGTTGCAGACAACAATGCCAATAACTTTATCCAATTTGCCATGTATTCCTGGGCACTTTTTGGCACCAGTGGATATGTGGCATTAGAAATGGAACCAGCAGATTGCAAATATTCACAGCATCTCAGTTGCCAAGATCTCTCTGGAACATTGGTGGCACCCGGAACAAAACACAGTACACCAAATTAGGTCTTATTAATGCTGCATACTATGGCATTATTATTTCCCAAGTCTTGGAAACAATGATCCTCTTGATGTGGCTTAAAATTCTATTAGCCTCAGAGCCAATGCTCCCTCTAAGCTGTAGAGTCTTGTGAGCAAAAATTCTACTTTGTGAGCTACTGGCATTAAAGTTGTGAGCGAGCGATTTGGCGACTGCATAAATTAGTTTGCTCTGGAGCCATCCTTCCTGAGCTAAGGCAAAAATGTGTGATCTGGAGGCTAAAAAACTGTAACCTAGCTCACACTAACTCAGCTTAGATGTAACATGGTGCATTCCTCAATTCATGCCCAGTTTGTTAGCCACTGGAGACCCATTGCTTTTTAAAGAAACACTGCTCCTTCCCATCTCACATCTGTGCATTGGGGTGAGATCTGATATCCCCCTTCTCCCTTATCACACACATTTGAACAGAACTTTCATTTGACTCACAATCTGGATTGATCGTTTCCAGAACCACTAGAGAGCAACCCAAAATGCAGGCCAGAAGTGTGTCTCACAAGCAGATCCCTGTTGCAGAATGGATTTTGTCAGATGATGAGCACAGCTGGAATATTGAAGGGGCAGAAGGCAACCTAGATATCTGAAGCTTGAGGGCCTTGAAACTTGAAGTCTTGACTGGTGTGAATGAAGAATCTGCAACAGAATTGTTTAAATTAAAACTGTATGGCAGGCCAGGCCCAACCTTGATCTACTGCCCTGGAGTAGCTCCTTCTCTTGCTCCTTGTGTTCATCTTACTTGCTGATGCTCCAATTGCAACAGTTGCCATAAAAAAAATCCTGCTGGATTAGACCAGTGATCCATTGAAGTTCAACATCCTGTCTCACACAGTAGCCAATCAGATACCCTGGAGGTAAACGTCTTCTGCTGATGTTGCCTCTGACCACTAGTTCTCAGACGTTCGCTGAATATGGAGGTTTCCTGTAGTCGCCATGGCTAGTAGCCATTGAGGGACCCATCCTCCAGGGGTGCATGTGGGCCATCACTAAGCCCACTGGCAGTGAATCCCGCAAGGTAATTACCTGAAGTGCTTCCTTCCGTCCATCTTGAATTTATTGCCCATCATCTCGATTAGGTGCCCCTGAGTTTTTGTATTATGGGAGAGGGAGAAAAGGTTCTCTTTATCCACTTTCTCCACCCAAGCGCAATTCTATAAATCTCTGTCTTGAGCAGCCACTCCCAAAAAGTGCAGGTACAATTGCAATTAGGAGTGTACATACTTGTGTTTTTTGGTATTTTGTGTGTGTGCTTAGAAGTCATGGTTGACTTCTGGTGATCCCTAGTGGGGCTTGGACGTTTTCAGACAGGTGGCTTCCTATTGCCTGCCGCTGCGTCCCAGCCCTGGTATTCCTTGGAGGTCTCCCATCCAAGTACTAGCCAGGGTCAGCCCTGCTTAGCTTCCAAGATCTGATGAGATCAGGCTTGCCTGGCCTATCCAAGTCAGGACCATACCTGTTTTTCTTCTGAAAATGTTTATTGGTTCACTTGAGTTTCCTGATTACCCATGTTTGTTTTCATAATAATACCCATTTCCCCCCTTTCTCTTGGTTTCAATGGGAAACACATTTTCTGGCTAGAACTGATTTTGTTTGATGGGATTTTCAGGGATTGTATTGTTCACCTATGGAACCCGGTCTGCCAAAAAGCCAGATAAGAAAATTATTGCAATTGTACACACAATTCAGTGCAAAAAGATATTTCTGGCTCTATTCCAATTGGGATGGAATTTTCACAGATTGTGTGTAAAACCAAAAATCCATCATATGATTTGTGTGCACTGCAAGGAACACACACTGTGCCACTGAAGGGGAAAAGGAACAAGGAAATTAACTTTAAAGATGAGCGGTAGCAATCTTTCCTCACACAGCAGGGCAAATCACAGCCTTTCTCAACTCAGTTACACACAAGCAATTGTTACTAGCAAAGCAAGCCACAGAAGAAACCTGTAAATGCATAGTATATCAGTGAGAAAGTACTTGGCATGGATACAGGGAAATGGCAGTGCTGCAATTGCATATACACACTATAGAAAGCCCTTCCATGCCACTGAGGCAGTGACTAGCCAAAATGCACAGAAATTTCTCACTGCAATTCTCTTCTGTGGCAAGACCTGTTATCTCAGTTGGTTGGAAAACATCCCTGTCATTTACACTATATCCTGACTAATTTTCTTCACCTGTTAACCTTGACATACTACCATAAATTAAAACAAAAAAGATTAGCAATTTTTTATGAATAGTACCAATTTTCAATACATTGTGTTGGATCCATCCATCTTTTCTACTAGTGAATAAGGGAAGGTCCCCTTTGAGTGCCAATAAAAGGTGATGCTGGTGAATCATGGCTTCTGCTTGCACTAATGCCAGGTGAAGTGGGGGCTGTAGTGAGGGAGATTAGGGTTTTTTTAATTACTTGATATCCTAACGATGATGGGAGGGGAAGAGGTAAATTCTTTCACAGCTACAACCTGCCCACTGCTTTCCATGGGTATATTCCTAACAACTGTAAACAGCAGCACGACAGGCAGGGAGGTACGCAAGCAATTCATTCATGTAGTTTTCCTGCATGCTGGTCCATACACATCTAAATCATGATTGCACATGTGCACTTTGAAAGAAAAGCCTATGTACCCATGGCTTAAAGCCACATTCTGGTCTTTGTTAGGGAAAACATCTTGAAGCACACCATGCTTCTGTGTTACGATCTGAACAGATCAAGTCCTAGGGTTGGAAAGGGCGTTCTAGTCCAATCACTTGCTCCATGCAAGAAACCCAAGATTACAACATTTCCAACAAGATGGCTGTCCTGCTTGAAGACCTCCAACTTCCTCCCCAGTCAACCCATTCCATTGTCCAACTGCTGTCACTGTTAGGAAGTTTTTCCTAATGTTCAACTAAAGTTGATCAGCAGGGAGCACCTTCTATGTGACAGCTCTTCATGTACACTTGAAGAGCATTCCCCTTATTCTCCACCAGGCTAAACATACCCAGTTCCTTCAATTTTTCATCCCATAACTTGTTATGATGTGAACCTGCCATTGGTCTCTAGCCCATCTACTTGGACTGCTATGCAGCTCTCCAAGGACTCCAGCAGAGGTCCTTCCCTGTTACCCAAGACCTCTTGAAGTGGAGATGTTGAGAATTAAGACTGGAATTTTCTACACCCAACAGTCTCTCCCATCTAATATTTCATGCTGAGAGAACCTTGAAAACTTATGCTCAACAATTCTCAACTGTTAAACATGAATTTACCTATCCATTTTTTCCCCATAGACTCATAGCATCGGAGTTGGAAGGGACCTCCAGGGTCATCTAGTCCAACCCCCTGCACAATGCAGGAAATTAACAAATACCTTCCCCCCACACCCCCAGCGACCCCTGCTCCATGCCCAGAAGATGGCAAAAAACCTCCAGGATCTCCAGCCAAACTGGCCTGGAGAAAAATTGCTTCCTGACCCCAAAGTGGTGATCAGCATTTCCCTGGGCATGTAAGAAAGGGCCACAAGAACTAAGCACTGAGGCAACCCTTCCTGCCCTCCTTCTCATGATCTGCCTAAGTTCACAGAATCCGCATTGCTGTCAGATGGCTACCTAGCCTCTGTCTGAAAACCTCCAAACGAGGAGAACCCACCACCTCCCAAGGAAGCCTGTTCCACTGAGGAACCGTTCTGTCAGGAAGTTCTTCCTAATGTTTAGCCGAAAACTCTTTTGATTTAATCTCGACCCATTGGTTCTGGTCCAGCCTTCTGGGGCAACAGAAAACAACTCTGTGCCATCCTCTCTATGACAGCCCTTCAAGTACTTGAAGATGGTTATGATATCACATCTCAGTTGTCTCCTCTCCAAGGTAAACATACGCAGTTCCTTCAATGTGTCCTCATAGGATTTGGTCTCCAGACCCCTCACCATCTTTGCTGCCCTCCTTTGGATATATTCCAGCTTGTCTATATCCCTCTTAAAATGTGGTGCCCAAAACTGTACACAATGCTCTGTGGGCTACCTGTTGAAGATCAAGGCATATGATCTTCCAATCAACAGCGCATCCAGAGAACTTCTTGGTGAAGTAGTCCCGTGGACTAGGCTGGAAATCAGTCTCAAGTAAGGTGGCAGAATTTTGTTCTGCTTTTCTAAAAGGTGTTATGTCCACAGATTATGTTTCCACATGACAACCTGTTCTGGGTGGCAGCTTATGCTTTTTATAATGCCACTCAGCTGACTGAAGTAAACTTACCCTAACATTTGTCATTTCTAATTTAACCCATAATGTGAATTAAATGACCAAACCAAAATAAACAAGCTTAATCTGATGCTCAGCAAGGGTTATTGTGTGCAAACATACTCCATAGACACACCCAGGGCTTTATTTGTAGAAAAAGCCCAGCAGGAACTCATTAGCATAATAGGCCACACCCAACAAAAAACTCATTAGCATATTAGGCCACACTTCTGACAGCACACCTCATTAGCATATTAGGCCACACCCTTGTTACCAGAAGTGTAGTCATCCAGCCACACCCACCTTTTGCTTCTTATTCTGTTTACCTTGTTTGTTGTCAAAATCCAGGGCTTTTTTTGTAGCAGGAACTCCTTTGCATGTTAGGGCACATACCCCTAATGTAGCCAATCCTAATGAGTTTCTGCTGTTGGGTATGGCCTATTATGCTAATGAGTTCCTGCTGGGTGTGGCCAACTCAGGAGCCAGCCAGAACTCCGTTCTTGTGCATTCCTGCCCAAAATTAGCCCTGGACACACCCCTTGCAGAAGTTTGGCCTTCTTACCTTCAACACAGATGGAAGAACACGTTCCCTGGGGAGAAGCAGAGACTTCTCAGAGGTTCTTTCCCTGCCTCTCTTAAAAGGAATGAAATCTCTCTAAAAATCTCAAGTTACCATTAGCAATGCTTCAGCTCTTTCACACATAATATATTTGTGTTTATCCTGCTGAAAACTGACCAACTTGCATGTGGCCAGACAGACTGATGTATTTTTACACATGCACGTAAGTCACGTCTGTAGAAATGTATTTCATGTATAAACATGGGCCGATGAAAAGCTGCCTTTACACATTTATCCCCTATTTTGACATATTTATTGCTTTGCTGTCCTTTCCCCCCTTAATTAAATCAAAGCAACTGTTGACCTCCTAACCTTAACTTGCTAGTTCTGTCTTCGCATATCTTAAAAATATCTTCATCATGTTACATGTTAATTCGCTGGTCAGCCCCTGTCTATATGTTTGAACCTTACCTTCCATTCCAACATAATTTGAAAAATTGGGCATGCACATGAAAGCTCATACCTTGAATAAACCTTTGCTGGTCTTAAAGGTGCCACTGGACTCTAAATTTGTTCTTCCCGGTACACATATTTAAGCACATGGGAGAACAGAGATGTGCACCCAGATAACTGCATACCAAATATCTGAAAGCACATGCACCCTGGCTAAAACATATCCATGCACCCACAAAGGAAAGCCCACATCCATGTTTATTTGCACATTCACACAACACAAACACACACGCAACACACAAATGCAAGCAAAGACAGAACTCAGTCACATATTTCTGTACTGTGAGGTACGCATATATGCATGTGTGCAGGCTTCACTTTGCTTATTCTCTGTTCACCCTTGTGCTGCTAGGAAAGGATTTTAATTAAGTGGCTTCCAACTTTGTTCTGTCCCCCATTTTGTCCTTACAACCATGTGTCAAATAGGTTAGGCTTTCCGCACTTGGATCCCATGCCTGGTTTTATCTGAATTCAATTTGCTACACAACACCTTGCATTTATCCCTGGTTATAACAGCATCTGTTTATCCCGGGACAAGTTTGGGGCGAAACCGGGGTGACCTCAATGGAACGTGGAAACAAAAAATACCCCAAGATAATGGCAGGGGTGAACTCGAGACCAATGTTCCCTCTAAGCAGTAGAGTCTTGTGAGCAAAAATTCTACTTTGTGAGCTACTGGCATTAAAGTTGTGAGTGAGTGATTTGGCTGCTGTATAAATGTTTGCTCTGGAGCCATCCTTCCTGAGCTAAGACAAAAATGTGTGAGCCAGAGGCTAAAAAACTGTGAGCTAGCTCACAGTAACTCAGCTTAGAGGGAACACTGCTCGAGACTAGTATAGAATGTAAGTTTGAGGACAGGGTGGAACCAGGATCTAAGGTCTAGTGTGGAATCACCCCAAAAGAGTGACTGGCTACCTAGTACACTTCCATGGCAGAGCAGGGATTCAAAACCGGGTCTTCCAGGTCCTAATCCAAAGCTCTAACCACTACACCATGCTAGTACTGAAGGTAGAATGGCTTCCACCCTCTAGGCCCCCATGCTCAGACACCCCTAGGGTTGCTGAGCCCCATTTGGGAAATTCCTAGAGACTTGGGGGGTGGAGCCTAGGAAGGGCAGGGTTTGGGGAGGGACCTCACTGGGGCATAATGCCATAGAGAGTCCACCCTCCAAAGCAGCCAGTTTCTCCAGGGGAACTGATCTCTGTCGTCTGGAGTTCTGTTGTAATCCCAGGAGCTCTCCAGTCCCCACCTGGGAGTTGGCAACTCTAGACAACCCGCACCACGGCTTAACTGGGGTCAGAGTTTAAACCCGGAATCACTGTTGCCAGAGGCTTTTTTTGGTGCCAAGTGTGCAACGATGTATTAGACGCTGAACGATCAGTGCTTGGTGACGAGACGGTTTGGTTGTTCTTTGTTCCAAGCAGCCGAGATACAAAGCACACCCACCTATATGGGTGGAACCAATCTGGCACTCTCCCACATCGTGTCTGCGGAGCTGTTTTAATGTGGATTTTTCCAGTTCGGGGAGGGGGGGAGCAGGAGCGACGTTGCTGTGAACCTGGTACCCCCCGTTTGCTTGCTTCTCCACACTCAGAATGCATCTTCAGTCCCTGCGTTTGTCAATCCACGTACTGGACCTTTTGTTCTTTCTTCCAGATGCATCCAACCTCAAATGTAAAGGCTACCTTGAACTACTTAGGGAAAGTGGGCAGGAGAGGCATGAAACAGAATGAATATATTTGCACGGGGCTGTGTCTTGCTGAAGAAGGAGAAACTGATTGGGAAGCTCTGTACTCCTCTGACGCATCATACAGGTTCTCAAGGCTTTGTTTCCTTAGAACCAGAAGTGCTAGAAGCACAAGTTGCAAAGAATTAAGTTCAGTTCCTTGGGATTCCCTGTCATCCAGCAGACTGGGCAACAAGAGGTCATGTCCCACACTTCCCAGTTCAACAGCTCTGAGATTCCGGGCCTGACCCCCGTCACTGGGTGCACTGTATATTTGTGTGTTTGAAGGACAAATACACATCTCCAAAGTGCTGGTTCTTACCTTTAGGGCCCTGAACGGTTGCAGACAAGGGCATTTGAAAGACCGCCCACTCCCACACACTCCTGCCCAGCCGTTAGAATTGCTGTTCTTTGGGTAGCTAGAACGGGGCCTTCTCCGTGGTGGCACCTCATTTGTGCACCATTCTCCCTGCCCCACTGCCACCCAACACTTGTAAGTGCTGAGCCTGAAGTGTGTTGTGAAAACATTTTATTTTCCCCGGGGTTTCAACGGGCCCTAGGAATGGTTTTTGCTGCCTCCCATTGATGGTTTTAGCTAAACACTGGTTTAGTAGGTTGATGTCGCTAGTGATTCTGCTGGTTTTGACTTTAAATTAGTTTGTTTTCTGGCTGCTAGTGCATTTTAAGTTTGTTTCTAAGAGCCAAACTACCTGTCACAGGGAGCTGTTTTGGCACTTGAAAAGTTGCGAGTGAAGGGGGGGACACAAGACCAGCTGGTGCCTCTGCAGCATGGGCCTGACCAGGACCGGGCCCACACAGCAGTTTTTAATGGCTAAATTTCCCTCTAAAATGGCATTGCTGGTCATAGGTTGAACCCAGAGCCGCTGTAATGTGTCGTTTGGCCCTCAGCCATCTCAAGAAGCCCCGAGAGGCCAAAAGACCCACAACACTGGAAACCCAACTTGTTGCTTGTTACCATCAGCAACAGGAGATGATACAGAGTCGGGGACAACACAGATCAGGCTGTGGCACAGGGAAGGTATGTGTGTGTGTGTGTGGGGGGTCACCTCTTCTCCCTGGTCTGTTTCCCTGATTGAAACTGCCCTGGACTGCTTTTAGCCCTGCTAAGCAAAGAAGGCTGGGAAATGCTCCCTTTAAGCTATGGAGTCTTGTGAGCAAAAATTCTACTTTGTCAGCCACTGGCATTAAAGGTGTGAGTGAGCGATTTGGCCACTGCATAAATTAGTTTGCTCTGCAGCCATCCTTCCTGGGCTAAGACCAAAATGTGTGAGCTGGAGGCTAAAAAACTGTGGGCTAGCTCACACTAACTCGGCTTAGAGGGAACATTAATGATACAGATCCCTGGAGGGGCCATCTTCAATCAGGCAAATTAAGTTTTAGAAGGGGCAGTTAACCCCCAACCCTTACCCCATAGCTATTTTTCAGTGACAAACCCGGCCCCACATTTTAGAAGATTCAATCACAGAATTCTGACATTGGGTGTCATTTTGATCTTCATGTACATTGCACTACATGCGCTGTGCCCGATTATCGAAACCGTAGCATGCCTTTATCCGACTTGAGACTCCACCCCCAACGAATGGCTGGCTGTCAAGGTCGCTCGTGCTTGGCCCCACCCCCAAAAGAACCACCCTAGGGAGGGTTGGAAACATCTTTATGGATTTTATTAAAATAGGAAACTCAGACCAGACCCCAAAATGCCAAGGGAAATCAACAGACCTTTTTAGAGGCCGGAAGTGCAGTCCCCGCCAAACCCCGCAGTCCCACCCCCAGATTATTACAAATTAAAAAATACCTCCAAGCCCCTCTGTCTCTGGGGGGCACACCGGCCATGCCTGCCATCCCATAGTAATAATACTAGTCATAAAAAATTCCCCCAAACCCTGTGCGCCTGGCATCCCCACGTGCTCCAAAGGGGTGGGGGGGGACCCTGGCACCACCAAGACCTTCCGTCTCTTTTATTTAATTTATTTATTTTGTATATCCCGTTTGGATGAAAATAGAATTCTGACGGAAAGCGGCTCAAAATAAGACTTTCCCCCCCTCTCCCTTTTCGCTTGGGTTTCTTTTTCTTCCTACAGTTCATTCCCATGACGCCAAAAGAAAAACAAATCCGAGTGATCCTTCTTTCCTTATTTGTTCTGTTCCGTTGTTTTTCTTCTTCTTCTTCTTCTTCTCTCTTTCTTTTTTTTTAAAGTAATACAGCAGGTAGTTGGATACAGAAACAGCCCCATCTGTATAAAAAAAGTCTCCAATGTAAAGGGAGAACGGTAGAAAAAAAAGGGGAGGGGAGAGAAAAAGAAAGAAGGTCAGGCTGAGGGTGAGAATAGTACCTTGTTCTGCAACTGAAAAAAAAGAGAGAGAACATAAAAAGGCTAAGTTGGTGAGAACCGGTGTCCGCTGGGGGGGGGAGGGGACTTAGCATCCAACATCTGCCACGGCGGTGGAAAGACCTGTGTGTTTTTTATTTGGTGGGGAGGAGGAGTCGTCCCTCAACATCCCCCCCCACTACATGTACGAATACACTGCCACCCTCCCGCCACGCAACTATCCCCCATCTCCTGGGTCTGCTGGCCGTCATATTTGTGTCTCTTGGACGTTCTCTTTAGAGCTGCTCTTGAACAAGAGAGGTTCATGGATGGAATTGAGCATGGGGTTCTTGGAGCCACAGGTCAGGGGTCCGCCGCCGCTGTTGTTATTGTAGTGTGCCTTGAAAGCAGCATAGTGGTTGAGGTGATCGTGCTCGATGGCGGGGAGCGCCAGGTGGCTGTCGCCGGGAGCCCCGGCTGCGGCAGGCAGCTCGTCTTCGACGTTGATGATCTCAATGGTGCGGGTGGGCCCGTGGTGCTTGTGGAGCTGGTGCTGCTTGCGGAGCTTGTAGAAGACGATGAGCATGACGGCAGCCATGAAGGTGATGGCCACAAAGCAGCCAATAATGATCTTGGTGGTCTTCATGACGTCGTCCAGGTCCTTCATGCCGCTCTCCGTCACGTCGGTGATCGGGATGGTGAATGGCTTCTCGGTGCTGCGGGTGCTGCGGGGCGTCAGCGAGGTGGTGGAGTAAGTCATACCCCAGCCTTGGGATGGTGTTGGACCGGGATCCTTCTTAGCGGGGGTGGCCTCGTCTTGGCCTGAGTCCATGGTCTCCACAGTCACCGTAGTGAAGTAGGTGTAACCCGTGGTGGCTGGATCTACAGCCGAGACGTTGAGCGTGGCTGAAGCCGTGGTGTTCCCCGCTGAATTGGTCACCATGCAGGTGTACTGCCCTGTGTCCTGGACCGTCACATTGGTGAAGTTGAGTGTGCCATCATGAAGGACTGAGATGCGCACTCGATAGGAACCGTGTGTCATCAGTGTTCCATTGGGCGTCAGCCAGTTGACTGAAGTCATGGAAGTCCCCGTCCGGCATTTCAGTTCAGCCGCCATCCCCTCCGTTACGTTAAGGTCAGTGGGAGGCTCTACTATAACGGGGGCATAGCAGGTGAAATGGCTTTGATCCAGCTCTCCGATATACCGCCCTTTGAGGTTTGGCGGTGCATGGCAGCGGGCACAGCAAGTGGTGTTGTTGGGCACCGTCTCTTTGAGCCACCAGCTGAGCCACAAGACATCACAGTTGCAGTGCCAAGGGTTGTGGTTGAGATGGACCCGCTCCAGGCGATGCAAGGGGGTGAAGAGATCGTGCGGCAAGGACATCAAGTTATTGTGAGAGAGGTTGAGCTCCTCCAAGGACTTGAGGTCGTCGAAGGCGTTGCGTTCGATGGTGGCCACCTGAGCGTGCATCAACCACAGCTTGCGCAGGCTGGTCAGCCCTTGGAAAGAACCAGGCCGGATCATGTCCAGGCGGTTCCCTGATAGCTCCAGTTCCTCCAGCCTCACTAAGGCCGTCAAGTTCGGGATGTCTTTGAGGTTGCACATGCCCAGGTTCAGGTAGCGCAAGTTGACCAAGCCTTCAAAGGCTGCCTCGGAGATGTACTCCAGCTTCTTGAGTTCTCCAAGGTCCAGGCGGCGCAAGGAAGGGACTCGGTTGAAGGCGTATGAAGGGATGCTCTCGATGGGGTTGTTCCTCAGCCACAGCTCCCTCAATTTGGAGAGGTACTCAAAGGCCTGAGTGGGAACGGTGGTCAGCCGGTTGTCGAAGAGCTCCAGCGTGTTGAGGTTGGGCAACCCATTGAAGGCTCCGACCTCGATCTTACGGATCAGGTTCTTGCTGAGCTGCAAGATCTCGAGATGACGAAGGTGCTTGAAAGTGTCAGTCTTTATAACCTGGATGTTGTTCTCCTGCAGGTTGAGGTACCGCGTGTTGATCGAGATGCTCTCGGGCACCTCCACCAACTCCCGGCGCGTACAGATGACCCGGCTGGCTTGGTTGCTGCAGGAACAGGCAGCCGGGCAAGAGGTGGGGGAGGCGCCACCCCAGACGAGCGACGGCAGCCAAAGGAAGAAGAGGACCAGATGCTTCCAAACCATCCTAGAGACTCCGGGTGCCAGCAAAGGCTTCCGAGTGCAGCGGCGGGTGGCCATGCCCAAAGGTCATGCTTCGGTGAACAGCAGGGTGCGGGCTCCGGTCTTTAGAAACTGGGGATGACAAAGAAAGAGAGAGGAAGAAATAAGACATAATGTGGTATCAGGTCTCAGGAACACGGCAACAATCGGAGGCTCTACAGCAGGGGCCCCCAACACGGCGCCTGTGGACGCCGTGATGCCCACTGATACTTTTCCTGGTGTCCTGCGAAGGGTTTTGGAAAGTGGGCAGGGCCAGACGGGGCTTTTGGCCAGCAGGGCTTCTGAATGGCCATGGGAGGGAAAGAAAAAAAAATGAATGGCCATGGGAGATTTGATTGGCTATGCAGACATCCTTTGGCGGAAGCTGCCCCCACTGCACAAGTATATACAGTCTGCATGACTGAAGCAAAGCTGAGGAAGCCATTTTGTGGCTGGCCAGTCCTCCTGGGGGAGCCAATATGTGCCCGCTCTGTTGCGTCAGAATTCCAAAGGTGCCTGGCTGGCTCAAAAAGGGTAGAGGACCCTTCCTCTAGGCCTCAGAGTCTCCCAAATGAAAGTCATTTGCCATCGGTTCAAGACAAAGGGTTGGATCCAGGCAGTTTCCCCATTTTTACAAAAATGGAGGAGGGGTCCCTTCTAGTCACCCCCCCTCCCATAAAAGATATCCTGGGGATCATGGAACTAAAAACCCACATGGGATGGGTTCTGCAGTAAAGAGGGGAAACTGAGCAAGGGTTCGTGCGAAGCTGGCTGAATCCAACCCAAAGATGATCTTCCTTCCATCTATGCCAGGGGTGTCGAACTCATTTGTTATGAGGACTGGATCTGGCATACATGAGACCCTCTTGGGCCGGACCATGCGTGCCATAAAATGTAATGCCAGATAGTGGAAAGTTTATATCTCCACTATCTGGCATTACATTTTATGGACACAAACACACAGGGTTGTTTTTTTTTTTTTACTTAAAATAAAATAAAGGACACAAATAATAAAAATAAAATAAAATAAAGGACACAAACACACAGGGTTGGGGTTTTTTTTTTAACTTAAAATAACAATATGTTTAAAACATTAGCACTCCTGCAATATTTTGTTTATTGAACAGTGTCTGATAACTGACGCCTCTTGCTCTGAATCATTGCATCAAAATGCCTGTGCTGTTGCAATCTTGAGTATGCTGTTCAGGTGTGTATCTGTCAGCTGCAAACCTACAGTGACGCAGCAGCAGCAGCAAAACTAGAAGAAGAAGGAGAAGACAGCCAGTTCCACTGTGGGCCTGATAGAAGCCCTTCTGGGGCCTGATCTGGCCCCCGGGCCGCATGTTTAACACCCCTGATCTATGCCACTCATCACTACGAGAGGGGCTTACTAGACGGCTTTTAAAAAGGAAAAGTAACAGAAGGCATTCCTTAGCCATGGCAGATAAACAGAACCTGATTGGTTCAGAGGCACTATCCCTGATGCTGAGGAACAGCAACGGATGAAGTACACCACTCACGTGTCCTCAAGGCCAATGCTGCTGTTGTGCTCATAATGCTAGACGCTTGGTGTGGCCCAGCAAGGGAAGACTTGCCTTCTCGTTTTATCAACCAGTCTCTTGGCTTCCTATGGCCTTTCAAGGATGCACACTCAGCCATTGGGTCTACCACTTGCTTTCTAATTGATTGATACGTCTAAGAGGGTAGTGCGCTGATAAAGCCGCTTTCCCCATATGAGCCAAGAAGGCGTTGTGAGAACATGTTTTGTACCTACCCAACGCTGTGCCTTGTTGGGATCTGTCTAGTAGATGCAGTGGGCTCAGAACAGCATACGTGGTTCTCCCTACCCCCTTTTTATCCCCACAGCAATCCTGTAAAACAAAGTTTGAGTCCAATGGCACCTTTAAGTAGGGTTGCCATCCCCCCAGTCACGGCAGGGGTTCCCTCGATTTTGGGGGGCCCAATCTGCTAGTGGCCAGCTGTCTGGCAGGGGAAGCACTACCCCGCAAAAGCCCCCTCCTATGGCGCTGGTGCAATGACATCGTACAACACTCAGGACAATGGAACCCCCAGGGCTTAACAGAGATACTAGCTTCTTATTTCACTTATCTCACTACACACGCTAAGTCACTCAGTTCTCACTTATACCCAGAAATTAAACTTTGTTGGTCTTAAAGGTGCCACTGGACTCAGACTTTTCTCATATCTGTTGTTAATACCTTTATTATCTGTATGCCAATTTGCTGCTATTTACATGTCTTACCAAATGTGTTATTCTGATCTTAGCTGCATCTTTTTTTGCTCAGTTACTTATGCATCTTGACTCTAATTAGCTCTACCTGGCACCTAAACCCCCCTACCTGTATGTAACATTTGAGGAAGTCTGCTTCTACGTATTTGAAGAAGTGTGCATCTACATATGCAGAGTCTCTCTGGTCTCACATGTACCCAGGGTGGAGCTTGGTTGGTCTTGGGGGTGCCGCTGGACTCAGGCTTCCTTCTCACATCTGTTTGTTAGCTCCCACATTTGTGTGCTAATTTGCTGCCATTCATTGATCTTTCCTCTGACTGGTCCTTCCTGATGCTTCCACCCCCCCACCCCCCTTCCTGTATATATGGCTTGAAGAAATCTTGTTTCAATTTGTCTGAGGAAGTGTGCTTGCATGCGAAAGCTTACCCCTTAAATAAAACTCGGTTGGTCTTAAAGTCGCCACTGGACTCAAACTGCATTCTGCTGCTTCAGACCAACCCGGCTACCCACTGGAAACAATCCTATAAGGTAGCCTAGACCTGAGAGAGAGTGATTGGCCCAGGGCGCCCAGCAAGCACTGGAACTCAGGGCTTCCAGGTTCTATTCCAATTCTCTAACCACTCTACAATACTGCCCCAGTTAAGACCAGTAATGATGGCCAGTTGTTATCGAAGAGGCTTGTCCATTGTGGCTGATCCTCTCCTGGAGGATTCCCGGAAGTGCAATCTGAAATCCATTGGTCTGAGGCCTGGCCTACACAGCCAGCCAGCCAGCCAGCCAAGGTAGTTGAATGGACTCCACTGCTTCAGAAGACGTGGACTGCAGGTGGGGAAGCTGCATTTTTAGAACGCTCCCTGATGTTGTAAAAAAGAAACCTTCCAGCAAGCCGACGACGCACCAGGGAAACCTCTTCCCTGCTGTGTGGTTTTCTATTTGCATGCATGGAAAGGTGAACTTCAGCATTTCATCACCCCGTTTCTCCTTCATTCTGGCACGTATGTAGACCAGGCCTAAGCCACGGGAGGCGATGAGGACCTGGCTTGCAGTATCATCCCACTGGGATGTCCTGTTTACCATTAGGCTGCTCCAGAAAGCATAATTCTGGGATGTCCTTACATGACTTGGCCACGTGGTACAGTCCTAATATTACCCATGGGCAATGCAGGCATCCCGAGAAGGAGCAGCCGTACCAGATCGGACCAAGTCTGGCCCCCGCTTTCCAGCCGTGGCCAGACAGAGGCCAGGCCACAGAGGAGCCCAGAAGCTGGACGATGGCCCTCCCCTGGCCCTCCCCCGCCAGCATCTGACAAACAAGCACTCTGCCTTGAAGGGCGAGGTCCCGTTCAGCTACCGTGCCTAGCAGCCAACGACAGACTCAGGAATCTGTCCAGCCCCCACCTCCGAAGTCCACCTAAGCCAGTGGCCCATCCCGACCACCTTGCGGCAGTGATTTCTTTATTTTTCAAACTTCTATCCTGTCCTCCCCACAAGTGGGCTCAGGGCGGGTCACGGGGGCCATTCGGCATCCCAATATAAATACACCAGTAAACAGATTAAAACAATTAAGAGCAACCATTTAAAACAGACTGCACTGTTTGTTTGCATACGCCGTCTCCGGAACTGATACTGTTGCGTCTCTAAGGTCTGCTTGATCCGGGCCACACCCAGGTGGTGAGCTTCAGCAGGAGAGGTTGAATTTTACCCTGGGTGCCCACCGCCTCCGCCATAGGCCTGGAGGAACAGCTTTATTTTGCAGGCCCTGTGGAACGGCAGTAGGTCCCGCAGGGCCCTGATCTCAGACAGGAGCATGTTCTGCCAGGTCAGGTCCAGGACAGAAAAAGCCCTGGCTGAGGCTAAGCGGCCATCCCTACATCTTGTGGCACTGATTCTTCAAAACAAGCTATCTGTGACGTCATACTTCTTTTGACCTGTCTGGAATCGAATTGCATGAGAGGCAGTGGGGCCCTGCTCTGGTACGGCTCAGCTGGCTGCTCTACCTGGGACCAAGGCTGCATCTTTCAAGGGAAGCTCTTGCTCCCGCTCCCTCAGGACTGTAGTTTCTCCTTTGCTGAGAACGATACTGGCTTAAGGTGCAGTCTGATTTATTAAAACCAGAGTCTCCAATTATATGGACTTCTAGTGTTGGAGGTGACCATGCTAGGATTTGGTGTGCCACACAGATAGCGGGAAGTCGTAGTGCTGGTCGAAGGCCTTCTTGAACATTGCATGGCATCTCATACATCCACGATGGCCAGGATTTTTGACCTAGGTGGCCGAACTCTCTTTGGCCAAACTGCTTCAAGGCTGGTGCGCAGGGTCGGTAGCTTGTAGAACAGGTCTCTCTTGCTGTCCCTTTAATACACGTCAGTTTGATGTGCAGCAATTATCAGTTGATGTTATTTAGCTCTCCTGCCCTTTTGCATGCACGAAATCTCTATTAAAGGGACAGGACATTTCCCCCCCTCTAGCCAGTGGGCAAACTTGCTGGCAGGCCACCAGCCATGATGTTATTAGAGAAGGAGAGCAAGGTGCAGAAAAGGAAAGCACACCTGGCAGATGTCATTTGGGGCATGAAATGAAAGCATGCCCTCAGAGACCTCTATTTCACTGTGGATTTGGGGCTTGCACGTATTCAAACCAGTACATGGCACATCTAGGACTATGCCACTTCCAAATGCACACAAGAGGGGTTGTTCAAATGAATGCTTCCTCACATCACAAAACTACCTGCAGATGAAAAAATAACACGTCAAGGATAATCATAGAATCATAGAGTTGGAAGGGACCTCCAGGGTCATCTAGTCCAACCCCCTGCACAATGCAGGAAAATCACAACTACCTACTCCCCCACCACTCCCCCAGTGACCCCTGCTCTAGGCTCAGAGGAAGGCATAAAACCTCCAGAATCCCTGGACAAAATTGCTTCCTGACCCCAAAGTGGCAATCGGCATTTCCCTGGGTGTGTAAAGCAAAGCAAACACCTGATGGGGAGACTCTTTGTTTGGGTTTGTTTTATGCAGGGATTTTTAAAAACACAGTACAGAATTTAATTCTGCAGTTCTTCCCACCTCCCACTGTCCAAAAATGTTACAGTTTCAGAAAGAGACTATACTATATAAAGTGGGTCACCCAGAACGTGTGTCTTTCCAGAACTTATCACTATACAATTTTGCGCTTCCCTTCTGATCCTTCACGCATGCATAGATTTTGAAGCATGGTTTCCAAGAAGTTAAGTCCCCTCGAACTCAGTAGGGACTTGTTTCTGAATAGATATGTTGAGGATCAGGCTACGACTCAGATTCCATCACGGCTGGGTGGGCCTGCAAATGCATCCAAGTAGTTCAGACGAACTGGCTTTAAAAAGACAGTGCAAGACAATTCTAAAAGTCAGAGCAACTCCAGTGCTCTCCTGGGCAGAAATGCATGGATAACTTCATTTTTTAAAAATTCAGCACCCTTCATATTTCCTTACTTAATGTAAGGGGGCATTGGTGAGGTAGCCCAAAAATGTAGCAGTTCACCCATTATCTCGAGCAGTGGATTCTCAGAGCCTTCCTCCAGTGTTTTTGTTTTGTTTTTTAAACAGTGTTGACTGGCTTAGGAAAATAACAGGGATCTGTGTTTATACAATAAATGTACAGTTACTCATCTGGAGCCATAGCAAGAGGGTGAAGTATACATCTAAATGAACAGATTTCTATTCCCCCGCAGGCCATTCCCAGATGCAAAGACACATCACCTCTATTGAAACACAGTCATTATGACATCAGACTGGAATGCACCAATCTGAATGGCTTCCTGCCTGGCTGTTCTGCATGCCACCATTTCATTGGCTGCCAAAGACTCTTGGCTAAAATGACCAATATAGAGGCCAAGATGAGGTGGTGAGAGGGAAAAGGACAGAATAGGGGAATCCTTATGGATGAATAAACATAATGACTGGAAGCTATGGACAGCTGTCAGTCGAAATCCCAGCAAATTTGTGTAGCGCATGTTTCACCTGATCTTAAGAACATAAGAGGAGCCATGTTGGATCCCTTTCTTCACAGGGAAGGTGTTCCATCCCCTTAAATCATTTTAGTTGGCTTTTCCTGCACCTTTTCCAATGCTATAATATCTTTTTTGAAGTGTGGTGACCAGAACTCTACACAATATTCCAAATGAGACTTCACCAAAGATTTATACAGGGGCACTATGATACTGGCTGATTTGTTTTTAGTCCCCTTCCTAATAATCTTCAGCACAGCATTTGCCTTTTTTCTTCAGTGAGTTATCTACTACAACTCCAGGGTCTCTCTCTTGGTCATTTACCACCAGTTTGGACCCCATCAACATATATTTATAGTTAGGATTTTTGGTTCCAATATGCATTACTGTTGTGGGTCAGCCAGGGCTCAGTGATAGTGAGGACCGCTCAGGAGAAGAGGAGCCCTGTGTAGCCAGCTCTGAGTCAGCAGAAGCCAGCAAGCAGGAAGATGAACTGCAGGCTTGTCAGGGTTCACAGCCAACAGCTGATGCAGAGCCATCCTCCAGGCCCCATTCAACAGGTGAAACTCAGCTGATCATTTCCAGCCCTCCAATATCACCCACACCCTTAGAGTGCCGCAGACAGAGGCTAAGAACAGAGCTACAAGGGAAACAACAAAGTGCACGCCTCCTGGCCCGACACCAGCTGCTTGCTGACAGCAAAGATGTGTAGCTGCAGGATTACTACTGAGCAGCTGGTGGCAAGCAGGACCCTTAAGCATATGGCTATAAAAACCAGCCAAGACAGGCTGTTAGGTGTGGAAGCAACAAGTTGAAATTCCTCTGACTCTGTGATCACAGTGCATTGGATCCTGCCTTACTTATGTGACTCTTCAGACCATTCCCTGACTCTGCCTTTTGTCTTGTCCCTGAACTTGCTTGTGGATGACTCTTGGACTTTTAGACCTTGCTGTATGGATTGAACTTGGACTGGGCTTTGACTATGCTGCTTGAGTTGGTACCCTTGCCTTCTTGCTCCAAGCTTTCACGGCGCACTCTGCGATGTTTCCAGTCTGGCTCCTGACAATTACTTTGCACTTTCCCACACTGAACCTCACTTGCCACATTGATGCCCAGCCTTGACAGATCCCTCTGGAGGTCCTGCCGTGAACAACTTCGTGTCATCTGCAAACTTAGCCACTTGACTGCTTATTCCCAGCTCCAAATCATTAATGAACAAGTTTAAAAGCACCAGAACTAGTACTGAGCCCTGCAGTACCCCACTGCTTACCACCTTCCACTGTGAAAACTGCCCATTTATATTCACTCTCTAAAGGTTACTGAGACAAGATCTTCTCATACAGAATCCATGCTGATTCTTCCCTCAATAGCTTTTGTTCATAATGTGTCTACTAATTCTGTCGTTAATAACAGATTCCATCAACTTACCCAATATCAACGTTTGACTGACAGGCCTGTAATTTACCAGATCTCCTCTGGAACCTTTTTTAAAGATGGGGGTTACATTAGCTACCTTCCAGTCCTTGGGAATGGAGCCAGATTTTAGATCTTCCTCCAAAGGTGGTATGCATGGTGAGGTAGAGAGGCTGAGAGAGAGCGCGTGCCTGGCCCAAGGTCATCCAGTGAGTTTCATGGGCAAATGAGGCTTTGAAACTGGGTCTCCTCAACCCATCTAATACACCATTCACTATACCACACTGTGTGTCACTGAGTCTAATTCCAAGCCCTGAGGCAGTACGCATCCTGCTATTTATTTATTTATTTATTTATTTATTTCGGTTTTAAACTGCCCTCCCATAAAGGACAGGGCTCAGGGTGGTGTACAACAGCATTGTATCATACACCATCAGAAACCAGTTAAAAACCAACAAAACACAGCAAGTAGCCTAGCAGGTGGTGCTAAAAATTCTAATGGTGCCACTGCCTCATGGAGAGGCAGGGGGTGGAAAGAGATGGACACCGTCGTTGTCCTCAACCAAATGCCTGGTGGAACATCTCTGCCTTACAGGCCCTGTGAAACTGCATCAGGTCCCAAAAGGGCATGGATTTTATTTGGCAGAGAGTTCCACCAGGTTGGAGCCAGGGCAGAAAACGCCCTGGGTCTGGTCGAGGACAGCCAGGTATCTCTTGGGCCAAGGACCGTGAGGATCTTCAAGTATGGACATTAGCTGGTCTTCTTCACCAGGTGGGCCTGTCGTATTTTGATATGTGAGGCAAACGCCAACTGGCCCCACCTTGGCTCTGGCCCTGTCTTCAAGGAAGGTCATTCTACATCTTGCCTGTTCCTATACATTGAGATCTTGTTCCCTTTAAGTTCACACTCATAGCTCTTGGCTTATTCTGGGAACACAGGCATTTCTTAATATAGCCCTGTCACTGTTATTTGATGCTGCACACCATAGCTCTGTTTTGTATTGTTTGGTTTTTTCACTTGCCACATTGGTATCTCAACCTTCCTCCAGGCAGCTCAGGGCAGTGCATGCGGCCATATCCTGACTAGGGTTGCCAATTGGCCAGGAGGAAAAGGTCCTGTCTGATTAGTAGAGCGTAATGTGTGGAAATGGGCAGCCGAAGGTTTTCACGGCAAATAAATGACATCCCATTAAGCCTCTATTAAAGGGAAGGGACATTTCCCCCCCTCCAGGCAGCTGGCAACCCTAATCTGGACCATATCCTCTGACATGTGGTAAGCTGAGATACAGTAACTTTCTCCAGGCTGCAAGTGAGTGGGCAGGATCTGAACCCAGACTTTCAACCCAGCACTATCCACTCCACCTCTGCTTTCCTTGGATGTATATACCCAGTGCCCTCAGCCTTCCTGCATACAGTTTGAATTCATCTCTAGTTTCCTCCTTACCGGATTGCCAACATCCATTTTGAAAGGGAAGAAGAGACAAAGAAGAGATTGGATTTGTACCCTGCTCTTGGTGTCTCAGAGCGGCTTACAATCTCCTTTCCCTTCCCTTCCCCACAACAGACACCCTATGAGGTAGGTGGGGCAAAGAGAGCTCTTTTGAGGACTACTCTTGAGAGAACAGCTCTGAGAGAGCTGTGACTGACCCAAGGTCACACCAGCAGCTGTACGTGGAGGAGTGGGGAATCAAACCCGGTTCTCCCAGATTAGAGTCCATGCTCCTAACCACTACACCAAACTTGAGCAGATGGACGGCACGGATTGCCTGCCTTTCCTTCGTTTATCTCCACAACAACCCTTTGAGGTAGGCCACCTCAGCTCAGAGGTGGCAGCAGACCTGTAATCAATCCAAGAAAGCTGAGAGTGGTCTCTTCTATGAACCTCATGTCCAAGTGCAGCATTTCACTCTTGGCAGCTCCCCAGGCTTATCCAGACTCCCCAACAGTCTCACCTACACAAAGGCCTTAGTGACTTCCCTGATCTTGGGTAATGAGACCATGCAGCTTAAATCTACCTGTGAAAAACAGCACTGGCCAACCCTTTAAACATTTGTACTTCCCTCACCAGCTGCCAGTTAACTAATTAATCGATTTGTTAAATCACTTGAACTGAAATAAATCCATGTATTGACATTATGGGTGCCATTCTGAGATCTCAAAGGAAGTGTCAGATCGTTTATAACTTAACAAACAAAAGCCTGTTGCTCACTGTCAGAAGGCAAACCATCTGTAATATATTTTTAATTCCCTGTTACAAGAACACACCAGAACGATAACAGCAATAACAATAACCCAGTGTGCCTTTCACTTTTTGGCCCCACCAATTAAAACACCACTCACATGAACACATGAAATTGCCTTATACTGAATCAGACCCTTGGTTGATCAAAGCCAGTATTGTCTACTCAGACTGGCAGCAGCTCTCCAGGGCAGCAAGAGGAGGAGGAGGAGGAGGAGGAGAAGAGTTGGATTTATACCCTGCCCTTCACTATCCCAAGGAGACTCAGAGAGGCTTACAATCACCTTCCCTTCCTCTCCCCACAACAGACACCCTGTGAGGTACATGGGGCTGAGAGAGCTCAGAGAGAGCTGTGACTGACCCAAGGCCACCCAGCTAGCTTCATGTGGAAGAGTGGGGAATCAAACCCGGTTCTCCAGATTAGAGTCCTGCCACTATTAACCACTACGCCAAACTGGTTCTGAGGTCTTTCACGACACCTACTGCCAGATCTTTTAATTGGAGATACTAAGGAATGAACCTGGGACCTTCTGCATGCCAAGCAGATGCTCTACCACTGAGCCACAGCCCCTCCCACGAATTAAAACATGGAATAAAACTAATAGATTAACACACTGGTTCCCACTAAGGAATCAAGAACAGTGTTAGTTCTCTTGCATCTTTCCCCCAAGGAGCTCACACTGAAGAAGAAGAGATTGGACCCCACCCTTCACTTGGAGTCTCAGAGCAGTTTATAATCTCCTTTCCCTTCCCCTCCCCACAACAGACACCCTGTGAGGTAGGCGGGGCTGAGAGAGCTCTTTCAAGGACTGCTCTTGAGAGAACAGCTCTGAGAGAACTTGTGACTGACCCAGCAGCTGCATGTAGAGGATGGGGAAACAAACCTGGTTCTCTCAGATTATAATCCACACTCTTAACCACTATACCAAATTGGTATCTGAGATTCCCCCTTTGCCATTTTATCCTGTATGCACCAATGAGACTGCTTTCTACTGAGTCAGAACCTTGGCCTACCAAGGCCCGTGTTGTCCAGTCTGACTCAAAACCGCTCTTTGGAGCCTCAGGCAGAGGTCTCTCACATCCTCTATGACCCAGTCCTTTTTATCTGGAGATACTGGGCATTGCACCTGGGAGCTTCTGCATGCAAAGCAAATGTTCTGCCGCTAAACCACTGCTCCTCCCCTAAACATCCCACGAATCTGGCTTCTACTGAATAAGACCGTTTCATACATTCATGCATTCAACCAGAATCGATTGCTCATCAACATAACTGTGGGTCCCCAAGTCCTAGTGCTGTGAGAGAGGGAGAAACAAATTCTTTACGTCCGATTTCTGCACCCCATGAAGAATGTTTGCAATCTCAGAGGGGTCACCATGGGTCAGCACCAGAGCACCTGCTTTGCATGCAGACAATCCCAGGTTCAGTCCCCGGCATCTCTAGTGAAAAGGATCGGGGGTGAAAAGGAACAAGTAGTCATTGAAATGAAAGTCCTCCATTTGAGACCCTGGTTAGTTTAGGCACAACTAATCTAGAGAGACAAATGGTCTGATTAAGAAAGCTTCATATGCTCATAAGGTCTACCATGTCCACTATGAGGTGGTGGAAAGTGCTATTCATTCATTCATTCATTCATTCATTCATTCATTCATTCATTCATTCAAACTTATACCGTGCCCTCCCAGTCAGGGGAGGTTTGACCCAGGGGTGTCGAACTTATTTGTTATGAGGGCCAGTTCTGACATAAGTGAGACCTTGATGGACCGGGCCACGGGTGTCCTAAAATGTAATGCTAGGTAGCAGAAATATAAACTTTATAAAGGACACAAACACAAAGGTGTTTCTTTTACTTAAAATAAAATCATGCTTAAAGCATTAGCACTCTTGCAACATTTTGTTTATTTAACAGTGTCTGATATCTGACACCTCTTGCTCTGAATTATTGCATCAAGATGTGTGTGCTGTTGCAATCTTGAGTATGCTGTTCAGGTGTGTATCTGTCAGCTGCAGACCTACAATGATGCAGCAGCAAAACTGGAAGAAGAAGGAGAAGACTGCCAGTTCCACTACGGAAACTCTCTGGGGGCCTGATCTGCCCCCCCCCCGTTGCATGTTTGACACCCCTGCTTTAGCCTTTATTCATCTTGATTCCCTAGGGCTGCCAATCTCCAGGTGGCTGAAAGGGAGCAAAACAACCGTGATATACTATACCAAAAAAATTCTTCATAGACTTGTTAGTTCTTTTCCAATGTCTAATTTACTCGGAGCAATTCAAACACATCAACACCACAACGGACCATGCATATCGCATCTCGTTTCGGATACAAACTTTATCAGAGTGGGTAGAGTACTAGAGGATTTGACGAATGTTACTACGAGGAATGACTATAGTGTTTGCCAAATGGATTAAAATTGCACAGGAATTTCAACATTACCCCCTCCGATAAAGTTTGTGTATGAAACGAGACACGATATGCATGGTCCATTGTGGTGCTGATGCATTTGAATTGCTCCAAGGAAATTGGATATTGGAAAAGAACTCACAAGTCTATGAAGATTTTTTTGGCATAATGTATCACGGTTGTTTTGCTCCCTTTTCAACTTCCATCCTGTGATTTCTCTCCTTGGTTTACAATCTCCAGGTGGCACCTGGCGATCTCTCAAAATGACCACTGATCTCCAGACAATAGAGATCAGCTCCCCTGAAGCAAATGGCTGCTTTGGAGAGCAGCACCTACGGCATTAAACCCTGCTGAGCTGCCCCCCTCTCCAAATCCTGCCTACCCAGGCTTCGCTCCCCCCCCCCATCTCTAGGAATTTCCCAGATGGAATTGGCAACCTTATGGTGTCCCCCTCTGTTGCCACTTTTATGTGATAGCTGATAGTCCCAAGGAACACCTGTTGCCCACAGAGAAGTACTAAGAAACCGCCGCTTGGGGGTGGAGGGGGGGGAGAGAACCAGAGGGTCTCATGCTGTGGACCCACCAAATCTGGTGCGGGCCCTGAAACTAAAGCTCACAGAGCTCGCTAATTGCACCACAAGTTAGAGAATTCCAGTGAGTTCCTTATTGAGGAACCGGATGTTGCCCAGAACACGAAAACCAGCCAGATTTTCTCAGGAAGGGCAGATGGAGGGTTAAAGCGAGGCTGTGTTCCAGCCTCCATCAGAAATGCTCTGCAGTCTAGCCGAAAGGATTTGCTCAGGCAATTACATTCCTGGACGCCGTTGGGCATTGGAGAAAAGGAGAGGGAGAGGGCAAAGTTGAAACATTCACAGGGGGAGAATACATCTTTTGTTAACGAGACCTGGAGCACAAACAGGAAGCCGTGGCTAGGTCAGGATCTTGCAGAAAAGCAAGTGGGATCTTTGGATGAATGAAAGGGGAGGGAGGAGTGTGAGGGGGGGGATGCCAGGCAATTATGCGCTTGGGGGACACAGTGTTGCTGAATGGCGACAGGAAAACTGGTGGCCGGTTTCTGTAAAGGGCATTGGAATGCCGGAGAAAGATCGTGCAGGGCGGAATTGAGTATCAGGCTCAAAGAGGCCCAGCGTGTACCGGGGCCCCGGATAAAAAGGGGCATTAAGCCAAGAATAGAGCCGGACCTAAATTCCACCAACAAGAATTCTCCTCTCAATTCTTCTTCGGGTATTCACCAGATATTCTCCGACGTCCAATTGCTATTTGATTTCAGTACTGGGTAGCTGACGCCTGACATTTGTTTTCAATATCGAACGTCTGAGATTTGACACTGTTTGGTAGCTGACATTTAATATTTTGACACTAGGTTGGATCCAGCCTGATTTTTTTTTCATTCACTCTTGCCCAGTTCTCCCACTGACTTCCACCCCTGTTCCATATGGCTTTTGTCCATACAGATCCCACGATCCTCAGCGTTTCCATTTTCGGGAGGCTCCAAGGGGACCCTTCCTTCTTTTCTCACCAGAGTCAAAGCTGGAGGGATCCAACTCACTGTTTGGTCTCTGACATTCAGTAATGTCTAGTATTTGACAGCTGGCGGTCTGCTTAGATTACTTGACATTGGGTGACACTCCAAACAACGAAGAACTGCCAGTGCTACGAAAGGCCCTGAATTTTAAGGCAAGGACTCAGATTTTGAAATTTCTCATTCAAAACCAGTTTAAAGGATAAAAGATAGATTTTTTTTTTTTTTTAAGATTGCTAAAGGATCCCCCAGCAGGATGTAACTTTTGCATCCTGGCTAAAAGGCAATGGAGGCAATTAAACACTGTTGACACCCCTGCGTTTGATTGTCCTTTGGATCAATGTGAGCCTGTCTAATGAGCCTTTGATGAAGTCTTACTCGGCGAGGATTTTAGATTATGTTTTATGTTTACGGCTGCATAGCCGTTTATTGCCTTTCAAAGGCGGTTATATCGTTTGGTAATTTTGTTATGGCCGATGGCGGAAGCAAATAAGCTAATTTGATGATGACGATAAAGTTGCCCAACCAAACCCCATCCAGAACTTGAACTGTGAAATCAAAAAATGCTGGTCAGTTTCAAACCTTTCAAAAATAATAATAATAATAAAAAGAACTTTGTCTCAGCTGGAGGCTGATTTTCTTGGGGGGGGGGAGGAAGCGGGATTGTATCCAGCCGGTTTTTACATTCAGTTCCACCTAATCCTCCTTTCCTCCTACAGCTGCTGTCCCACATGGCTTTTGTCCATTCAGGGCTCATGATATCCAGCATAGCCCTTTCGGGGTGGCCCAAAGGAATCCACTGGGGTAGGGAATGGCCTAGTACAGTCCAATCTCGGCAGATCCCAGAAGCTAAGCAGGGTCGGTACTTGGACGGGAAACCACCAAGCAGGGCCAGTTCCAGGTTTCGAGGGGCCCCAGGAAGAGCGCTCCCCGGGGCCCCTTCCCTCTTTCACCCACCACCAGCCCCCCATATGTGCCCTTCTTCCCTCCCCCCTGTCCACATGCCTCACACCTCCCTGTGTGTCCTCCCCCTGCACACTTGTGAGCTCTCCCATTGCCCATGCTCACCACAGCATGCAGCCCTTTCCCCAGTGGCACTGGGCAGTGCATGCAGCTGGGAGCATGGTGGAGCACTAGCAACAAGTGAGAGGGGGGATCAACAGCAGTGGGCCCTGCCAGAGGCCCTGGGCCTTGGTAGCTGCCCACTGATGCTAACCCTGCTACCAAGGAAGACTCTGCAGAGGAAGGCAATGGCAAACCACCTCTGCTCCTCACCTGCTTTGACAGCCCCTGGCTGGGGTTGCCATAAATTGGCTGCAACTCAACGGCCCTTTTTTACCCATGTGCACACACACACAAATCCCTCCTGCCTTTTTCACCAGTGGAGAAACTGGTTGGATGCAACCCATTGTCTTCAGAACCTGCAGAGTTGGGAAGACATTCTGAAGCCCTAAACAATTTAAGAGACTACACAGCATTACCAAATTGGGGAGGATAATTAATAACTTTTAGGTTTTTTTTTTAAATTTAGAAGCCACTCGTAATCTTAGGTCCCCAGGCCCAGAGGTGTCAAATTAATTTGTTCTAAGGCCGGATCTAACATAAATGTCACTTTGTCGGGCCGGGCCATGTGTGCCATAAAACGGAATGCCAGGTCCCAGAGAGATAAATTGTATGAAGGAAAACAGCTGGTAAGCTCCAGGTTGATATATCCTCACTGCAAAGCCTCATGGGCTGGGAGGGGAGTGCAAAGGAAAACCCACATAGGCGGACTGGAGAGCCAGCGGTGCAGCACTGGGCAGACACTCCCACACTGCTTGACTGCTGCAGACAAGGTTGTTCTGCCATGCTGAAGCCACAATCCGAGTGGCTCCGCCCACTCCCCCCAAACAGTCTCCTGTTCCCTCCCTTGCACTAGTTGCTCATCGGCTGCCTAAAAGACCTGGACAGGCCGGTTTTGGCCCTGCCCTACACTATAACTCAGGGGTGTCAAACATGTGGCCCAGGGGCTGGATCAGGCCCCCGGAGGGCTTCCATCAGGCCCTCAGTGGAACTGACCATCTCCTGCTTCCAGTTCTGCTACTGCTGCGGCATCATAGCTTGCTCCGCCAGGCTCTCTTAATCACTCGGCCATCTCATGTTTTAACCTGGGTCCTAGACTCAGAACTCTGAGCATGAGATTTCTGTGGTGAATGTCAATAAATCAAAAGTAGGTTTGCAGCTTGCAGAGCTAATGTTTTAAGCATGTTTTTATTTTAAGTTAAAAAAAATCTTTGTGTTTGTGTCCTTTATAATGCTACCTGGCATTACATTTTATGACACACATGGCCCAGCCAAACAAGGTCTCATTTACGTCAGATCTGGCCCTCATAACAAATGAGTTTGACACCCCTACAATAACTGACTTAGCTAGTAGATAAATCCAGCTCTGAGACCATGATACAGATAAACATCACCTACCCTGAATTTGCTTGGGGCAGGATTGTTATCCCCAACTAGCGGCCCGTGCCTGAAAAAAGATTTAACTAGTCATGACTCTGGGCTCAGGTTTTCCCAGCAATTTTAAAAAATGGAAACAGCGGCTGCCCGAGATCCCATTTAGGAACACCATAAATTTCACCACAAACGTGTTTAACAATCCAACTTACTTTGTTCAGCTGTGATACTTAGATGTCAGCTGATCACCTGGGCTGCTCGGTTCACAATGAACAATTCAGATGCCTGGCGAATTGCTCAGCGCCAGGTTCGTTCAAAGCTGGGCATGTGCAAAAATACTGCTGATCCAAACAGATCAGCAGCTACTCATATCACTCAGGACTGCTCAGATGAACATTAAACAGGAGGAGTTATTTTTTTAAAAAAACGCAGCATCTATTTATGACTGATTTATATGATTTGTGACCAACTTAAACTACTTAAACTATTTAAACGATTGCCTGCCAACTGGAGCAGCAGCTCAGCAGACTCTGCATGGCTGTATCTCAGTCTGCATGAAAACACGCACACGTGGAAAACCTACTGCACTGTATGGCACTGTTAGGCAGGCATACGATGAAGCAAACTGGTGAATGGTCATGAATGGGTTGACAAACAAACAGCCTATTGAAAAATCGGTTCCCTGTTCAAGACTGGTGAACACCAGCAGGTGTTTTGAGCATCCCTCATCCCATTTTGGATCTGGGCTCTGTGGGGAAGAGAGGGGACTGAATCCTTCCTGCATGGTTTTGCCTGTCGAAACCGCACCTCACCCCCACACAATAATTAGCTCTGAAGGAAGATTGCCTGTTTTTTCCCTGTAGTAACAGCATGTGCCTGTCTTTCCCCGCTAATAAATGCAAAGAAGTGGTTTCAATAGGGAAATCCTTGTGAGTGTGGAAGAATTAAACCCTTTCTCCCCTCTCTGCATGGCTCCAATCTGAACTGGGGCCCCATGCAGCCTGCTATTTCTATTTTTTTTTAATTTGGGTGTGTGTGTGAACCATTGGATTACAGATCTTCCAGTATCGCATCTAATTAGGCCCAATGACAAAAGATTTCATTGTGTTTAAATGGCTCACCCTTGTCCAAGACTGCAAGCAATTTTATGTGTTTGAGGGGGAATCTCTAGATTCCTGCAACCTCATGGGTAAAATTGTGGGCATGGCTGATTGATGTGTTTGCCTGTTTAATGAGTTCCTGCTCTATACCCAGGGCTGTGAGCGCACACAGAACCTTACATTAAAAAAAGAGAAAATATACCAAAAGGGCGCATTTCAGACTCCAAAGGGGGAGTTTACATTGTTAAGGACTGCTTTAGAGCAGAGCAGAAAAGAATAGTAAATTAATAACTTGCGCCTATTACTGCATATTACGTGATTAAAAACCCTCACTCTAGACATGAAAAGCCAGCTCAAACAAGGCGGCTCATCTGCATGCTCGGGTTGCCTCTGTGTTTATTTTAAACGGCTTTTTGCAAACGCAGCCTTTGGGATTGCTTTATCAAGGAGGGAGAAAGAAAGGGGAATTTTTAACCCTCCCCTCCCCTACCAGTTTCTCAGTGGAAAAGGGCAGGCCTAGACTGTTTTTACCCATGCTAAGTAAGGAATTGAGTTCTGAGTACAGAACTGGAAGCACCCATCTGACTGAAAGCTAGGGGTGCCAGCCTCCAGGTGGGGCCTGGAGATGTGGAATTACAACTGATTTCCAGATGACACAGATGAGTTTCCCTGGAGAAAAATCACTGCTTTGGAGGGTGGATTCTCTGACATCACAACCTGCCAAGCTCCATCCCCTTTCTAAACCTTGCCGTTCAAAAGCTCCACCACCACCACCCACTCTCCAGAAATTTCCCAATCTGGAGCTGACAACCCTATAAAAAGTCCTTGCAGATGGTGATGCTTCCACAGTATCAAGGACTAGAAACTCATGGCTTCAATCCGCAATCCTTTTTTTTTTTTTAAACCCTCTCTTAAAATTATGTAATCTGCCTTGAGTCTCAGTGAGAAAGGGGGATTAAAAATAACATCGATAAATAATAAATAAAATAAAGACATCTCTGTTTCCTCCAGTAGTGTCATAAGAACAGTTTTTCAGTTCCTAGGCACAGAACATCATGACAATGAAAAATCATTGCAAATAGTTCAATACTACCTATATCACATCGCTGGGCCATGTGGTGCTAGGAAGCAGATGCTATAATAAATGGAGAGAGATGGAGAGAGAGAGGGAGGGGGAGGGAGGGAGGGAGGGAAGGTGAATAACTGCAGATTATTCCTCCCCTCCAGGCACTGATGGGATTAGAATGGTCGTCAAAATAGGATCAGAAATCTGCAGAGTGTCCAGGCACTTAACTGGGATGAGCAAGGCAATAGGGATTACAGATTAGTAGTAAGGAGGGGCAGAGCTTGTGTGTGTGTGTGCGCACGTGTGCGCCTGTGCATGAGTGCGTGTGTGTGTAAAACGCAGTGGAGTGCCTTTATGTCGTAAACGCTTGCAGTGTTTCTCTACAGACGTACTAGTGGAATGTTCAGCGTGGCCTTTGCCACTGCAGTATCTGGCCGATGCTTGGCTAATGAGAAGTCACACACACACAGACGCGGACACAGAGGCCACCCAAGCCATGAACAGACAGGCTATAATAGAGTTCGCCAACGGCTTTGAGGCCAGATGGCTGAAGAACCAAGTGTGAAGGGGACAAGGAGACCAGAAAGGGGCAGGGGAAAAAACTGATAATGCAGGAGTACATAGGTTAAATCTCAGGTCCGTCCGTCCCCCCGCACTGAGACAGCAGTTTGGGGAGGATGTGATGTCACTTCCGTTTGATGCTCTAGGCTGCCACCCCTAGGCGGTACAAGCAAATTCCTATAGTGTCACTATGGAGAGGGCATTTCCCCCCTCTCCTGCTCCTTAATTTCTCGGAAACTGGGGCTGAGGGTTAGTAATTCCCCACCTCAGGCAGGTAGATGGGAGGCCTACCTGTGACGGTTAGATGTGAATTACATAATTCGTATCAGGAGCACAACATGTGTGGAGGCTTCCTCACTTTGCCATTTTTCCTATCTGAAACAGACTTCTCGGGGGGTTGCTATTTAGGGAATACACATATTTCCTGGACAGGGCTACCAACTTCCAGGTGGAGCCTGGAGATCTCCTGCTATCACAACTGATATCCCAATGACAGAGCTCATTTCCCCTGGAGAAAATGCTTGCTTTGCAGGATGGACTCAATGGCATTGTATTCTGCTGAGGTCCCTCCCCTCCCCAAACCCCACCCTCCCCAGGCTCCACCCACCCCCAAACCTCCAGGTATTTCCCCACCCAGAGCGGGCAACCCTATGTCCAGGAATACACATGGGTTTTCCCAACAGGCCACACAGTGCATGTTCCCACTTGGACTGTTGCAGGTGAAGAGGCAGTAAACAGAAGCACAGGGGCAAAAGAAGGCAGGTTTGTGAAAACAAAGGGCTGAAGCACAGGAGACAACAAGCTAGTGTGAGGGCCAACCTATCCTACAAAAAAGAAATAGACGTGATCCAGGGAGTTCCATAGATAAGCTCCTAGGTGAGTGTTCTATTTAAAAGCCGGTGTGCGACACACACACCCTGCTGTGGTCTGGATCCACATCAAGTTTCAGTGTCTTCTCTTTTTAAAAGAAAGGTTCTCAGATGGTGAGCTGGGACCCAAAAGTGGGTTGGGACTCCTGTGCAGGTGGGTCACCAAATCAGGAGGAAGAACTCAGTGAGCTGAGGGAGGAGGCTCTGGGAGGTTTAAGGGCATATCTGGACTTGCCTCTGCTGCATAATGCGCAAAAACGGCCATGAAATACAGCCTGCCGCTCAGTCAGGTGACATATTCCTGAACACTAAGCATGCAAAATAGCCTATAATTTGTTCAGTGTTCACGAGTGTCAGATGCCTGCATTCTACATGCTGAGAAGGGGGAAAGTAGCATGGAGCTATATTGCAAGTGGGGTCCCCCCCAAAAAACAGCAAATTTAAAACAGGTCCCACTTCAAAAAGATTTAAAAGGGGAGAAAATAACAACTTGGAAGCTCCTTCATGGAACTCCCAGTCAGTTTTGGCCCTCAAGAGCCCGAGGGGGCAGGGGCACCAGGCAGCTAGAAACCTTATCTCCCAGTGGTTCCCAACCTTCCTGACATGGCGACCCACATCCAAATTTAGTATCCAGGGCTGGCCCAAGGTTTTTGGGTACTCCAGAAAAACGATGACCTTGGCACCCATCTATCCCATCTATCTAGCTTGGAGAAATGACGGCTGAGGGGTGACATGATCGAGGTTTATAAGATTATGCATGGGATAGAGCAGGTTGAGAAAGAAGTACTTTTCTCCCTTTCTCACAATACAAGAACTCGTGGACACTCAATGAAATTGCTGAGCAGTCGGGTTAGAACAGATAAAAGGAAGTACTTCTTCACCCAAAGAGTGATTAACATATGGAATTCACTGCCACAGGAGGTGGTGGCAGCTACAAGCATAGACAGTTTCAAGAGGGAATTAGATAAACATATGGAGCAGAAGTCCATCAGTGGCTATTAGCCACAAGGTATAGATAGGAACTCTCAGTCTGGGGCAGGTGATGCACTCTATTCTTGGTGCTGGAGGGGGCAGCAGTGGGAGGGCTTCTAGTGTCCTGGCCCCACTGCTGGACCTCCTGATGGCACCTGTTATTTTTGGCCACTGTGTGACAGAGTGTTGGACAAGATGGGCCATTGGCCTGATTCAACATTGGCTTCTCTTATGTTCTTATGTTCTTATGTTACCCCAACAAACATCACACAAAGGGCGCAGCTGCCCCCACTATGAACCCCAGCCTCCTTCTCATCTGCCAGCTGGGCCAGAACTGAAGCCTGAGGAGGCACACTTGGGAGACGCTGGATTGAGGAGATGCACAATGATGGCAGAAGGCAGCAAAGAGAGTGGTGGCAAGGCGATTGGTGCACCACATCTTCCTCAGTAGAAAGCAGAAGTTTGGTGTAGTGGTTAGAAGCATGGAATCTAATCTGGGAGAACCGGGTTTGATTCCCCACTCCTCCACATGCAACTGCTGGTGTGACTCTGGGTCAGTCATAAGTTCTCTCAGAGCTGTTCTCTCACAAGTAGTTCTCAAAAGAGCTCTCTGGGCTTCACCTACCTCACAGGGTGACTGTTGTGGGGAGGAGAAGGGAAAGGAGATTGTAAGCCACTCTGAGACGTCTTTGGATAGTGAAGGGTGGCATATAATTCCAATCTCTTCTTCTTCAGAAGCAATGCAGAGGGCAAGAGCTTGGGTTGCTGAATGAGGCCCACGCCTCTTTCTCTCCTCCTCTGGTTTTCCACAGCATGCTGAACAGCTCCCACCTACTCTCACGCCTCCCCTCCAGCCTCCCCGCCTTCTTTCAGAGACTACAGAGAAGGTACTAGTTGCCTGGCGGCTTTTTTCTCCTCATTATTGTCACAAAGAAGGAGGGGGAGATGAGAATATGAGAAGTTAGTGAGGAGGAAAGAAAGAGAAGGATGGAAAGGGCAGGAGCTGCCAGGGAGGGCTGGCCCGAGACTCACTTTCAGAAGCTTCATGACTCACTTTTGGGTCCCGACCCACAGGTTGGGAAACCTGGCTCTAGCCAATGGCTGAGTTGCTGAGACTTCTCAGAAAACTCGTGAGGACTCTAGTTTAGTTATGGAGTACTGAAAATCACAGCGCTGTGAGGGAAATGGAAGGCCTCCTTGACTGGCAGAAAAGGTTCCACAGTGGCACAAGGATAAGAAGAGCTGCTACTGGGGAACTGAGAGGGTAGAAAAGCAAGAAGGCAAGGCCAAAGATGGGGCTGTGCCGTCTAATGAACACCGAGAGGTGAAGAGGCCGGAATTTGAAGGAGAGGTGCAAAGTATCCGTCTGGTCTCTAGGATGTGGTTTCATCTATCAGTTTCCTTTTCATTTATTGCCCTGCATACCATAAGGGGCTCTGGGAAGGTTAATGGTATTGTCAATAAAAATCAAATAAAAAAGGACTATGACCCCCCTGTCCAGAATCTAAATTAGACACTAGGCCATTAGAATTCCACAGAGAGCAGAAAAGTTGGACCAAAGTGAGAGAATTACCTTCTTAAAACCCTTTCGCACTTTTCTGAAGGGGAGGGGGGGACTTCTTCCTCATTGGAAATATCTTGCTAGGAGAAGGAAGGGGGCAAAGAAAGAGTTCCACCAGGACTGGTGAATCATTCTGACAGCACTTTCAGAGTCAGATTATTTAATTAACAACAAACTTCAGCATTCAAACAGAGCTTCACGTACAGTGAGTAATCTTCACAATTACCCTGTCAGGTATGTCAGCATTATTATGCCCATAATGCATTGGTCAAGACAAAGTGGCCACTCGGGGTCAGGCTTGAGAAGACAATCAGATTTCCCAGTGTCACCAAAAGCTACAGCTGAGGCGTGTGAGGCCGTGATTTCAATTGGAACCAACCAGGGAGGGGAAAGAAGGTCCCACTCCTACGGGGTTTTGCCTATCAACTCGGCCCCCATGCTTCTATTAGCCTGCCCTTTCTTTCCTTCCAAGGGTCACAGAAGCCAGGGAAGTGGCTGGTTTGATAGGCAAAACCATGCAGGGGTGGGAAGATGACCCCCCCACATACACACATACCCTCCTGGCATGCCCTGATCTGAATCAGGGCACCACATGCCTCAAATGTGGCTTTTAAAGATACCAGGATGATCTGATCATGAATCTCCAAGCGGCTCATGAGCTGAGATGTTAACCAGGGAGGGCTTCCTGTACATACACACGAAGCTGCCTTTAACTGGGTCAGACCACTCTTCTATCAGAGTCAGTAGTGTCTACTCTGGCTGGCAGAGGCTCTCCAAGATCTTAGGGAGGGGTCTTTCACATCACCCACTACTTGATCCTTTGGGCTTCAGACTGCACACGGGACCATCTGTGTACAAAGAAGATGCTCTACCCCTGAGCCACGGACCTTCCCTTCCTACCAGCTTCACTACTCAGTCCCTGTGGCACATTGCACTGCGCTAGAACTCCAATTTATTTATTTATTTTGGTTTGCTTGCTTGCTTGAGTCATTTATACATTGTCTTTCTCCTCAGTGGGGACTTAAAGCTGCTTACATCATTCTGTTCTCCTCTCATTTTATCCGCACAACAACAACCCTCAAAGGTAGGGTAGAGATTCGAGACTGGGGATTCAAACACTCGTAAGTATGCATGGACTGGGCTGAAACGGAAGACAGCTGCTCGTAAGTCACCTCATCCTTCCCTTGGTTGGGATGGCTGTCCTACTAAGCCTGCAAACGTGCCTGCTTGTTCCTAGACTTCATACCTTTTTTATCACCTTTTATTCTCTTGCTGGCAGGCCTTCATTCCATTCCAGAAACTCTGGCTGGCCTAAATAGTGACCAGAAAAGGAGAAGAGGTAGATGGAGCACGTGGATTCTTGGCCGTGGTGCAGAAGAGGCCCTTTCAGGAGGCATGTCTCACCCTCTTCTAAAGAACCACAGAAGCCATAAAAGCCCTGTCCTTACTTTCTTTAGATATTTAACCCTCAGCTTTTCTCTCCAATGGAGACCCAAAATTCCTCACTACATACTTCTCCCTTCCTCCATTTTATACTCTGTGAGGAAGCTTAGACTGTGAGGGACTGACTGGTCCAAAGTCACCCAGCGAACTTCCATGACAGCACAGGGATCTGAACCTGCATCTCCCAGATCCTAGTTCAAAACTCTTAACTACCACATCACACCACTTCTTTGCATCTCACCGCCTTGGTGCAGTGGTCTTCAACCTGTACAGACCCCGGACCTGGCTGAGTTGCAGGAGTATGATAGAAAGCCAGGTGATATCAGAGTTGTACAATACGAAGAGGGTGGGTGGAGTCATGACCACTGGGATCAAGGTTCAGACTGTGGGCAGCAGACCAAGAGAGCCAGGGACAGGAAACACAAACTGAGGAACAGGAAGTTGAGGACCAAGTCAAGGGTCAGACCCATGGAAGAATCCTCTCTACTACCAAATACCCTCATCCACCATTCCTCTCAGCACGTGTGCAAAGACAGATAGAAGGCATGGTGTCCTTGTTCTCTGCACATGTATGCTGGTATCAAGTTCTTCCAGCTAAAAATCAGCAGCTAGACAGGGACTTATGACCCAGTAGTTGGGGTTCTGTGACCCACCTGAGAGCCCTGGCCCATGGGTTGAAGACCACTGCTCTCATGTCTGGGGATCTACCTGTGGCCCGGTAAGGCAGCCGACAGTTGTGGAACCTCTAGACCTGAGCAAGAAGAGAGTTGGTTTTACACCCCACTTTTCACTACCTGAAGGAGTCTCAGAGCAGCTTACAATCACCTCTTCCTCTCCCCACAACAGACACCATGTGGTGTAGGTGGGGTTGAGAGAGTTTTGACAGAACTGTGACTGGTCCAAGGTCACCCAGCTGGCTTCATGTGCATGAGGAGTGGGGAAGCAAACACGGTTCTGCAGATTAGAGTCTGCCGCTCTTAACCACCACACCAAGTCTGAGGAAGGCATGAGTCCAGGTCTACAGAGCTGCAATGCAGCCTGTTCCCTGATCAACTGGAGGTAAAACCAAGGCATGCTGGAGGGAGGGTGTTGATGGCTGGAGGTGTGGATGGGAAAGAGTGCCATATCAACCACCGTGTGTGCCAAAGGGGCACCTTGTATTTGATCCACACAATATTTGCCAAGGAGATCAACCACCATTGGTCAGGATTCTTTCTCTATAATTTCTTCATAGAGACCCTGTAGGTGGGAAGACAAGATTTCCCACCCGTTGAGCATCATGGGTGCAGAGAGATTTGGATGAGTTCCTGTGCACACCTAGATGTAATGCTCCAGCTCCTTCACCAGTTCTCCAAGGCTTACTTATTTAAAATATCTGTTTTCCAACAGTCCATCTGTGACAGACCTCCCACCACCACCTGAACCACAAACAATCAATATGAACAATAATCACAAATAGCGGACAGAAACTGGCAATACTTAACATTCCTGGCCAGCTTTAAAAGGGAGGTCATAAATGCACTGAACTTTGCTGAAATGGCACACCACAACAATTAACTGAGCACTTTCCTTAACTCTTTCCAAAATAATCTCATCCTTGTCATTCATCCAAAAACCTACAGTGATGGGGCCAGATCAGCCTCTGTCAGGAAGGCATTCTACAGCCAGGATTCCACTACTGAGAAGGCCTTCTCCTGAGTACCCACATGCTGAACTTCAGCCAGTGGGAAAACGCAGAGGAGGGTCTCACTCTCAGATAGGGTTGTGAAGTCTCTGCCTGTAGGCCCAACTCTCCAGCATTTGCAGGACGGAATGATAAAATCTCAGGGCCATCAGCTAGTCCATGGATTCAGTGGCTTTTTCTAAGACTTCTATGCATGCCTGGGAGCTATTGTAACAAGTAAACTGGAGATGGGACACAATAATCTGGCACTAACAATTCAACCACACTTTACGTTTAGTGCACAGTTAATGTTCATTTCATTTAAAAAAAAATTGTGTGGGCCATCCCTTCCAAACCACCTGATTGTGACTATGGCTGTGATCACACGGACAGTTTGGCCCAACACAGGCACTCCTCCCCTCCAGATCAAATGGGTGCAGTCAGACAGCCACATTTGTTAGGCGTTCCTCAGCCATACTTATCCCATCACAGGATGACTTGGAACTGGGTTAGAAAGGCACCACATCACAAGTGGTGTTTTTGGTTCCCTGTGCAGTCATTGCACATGGCCGGATGTCTGAATGCGGGGCAGTGTATGCAGAACAAATCTTTTCTGCTGCTAGGGAGGTGTCTTTTTTAAAAAACTGCCTGTATGTGCACATGTGCGCATGTGTATGTGCACACATGCACACATGTATGCACACATGCACATATGTGCACACGCATGTGTTCCTACACACACACATGAATTTTTGAAGTTTTTTGGCAGCACGCTCCATGGCTGAGGCACTGCAATAATGTGGATACTTTACCACAGAATATTTCCATGGGTAACCTGCAGCAGGGTGTGCTGTGTGGTTGATATGCCCCACAACACTTTAAACCAGTTCACTTAGAGGCGACACCATATCATGCCAAGCTACCAGTGTGGACACAGCCTGTGTGTGTGTGTTAAGTGCCATCAAGTTGCTTCCAACTTATGGTGACCCTATGACCTCCGAAACATCCTATCATCAGCAGCCCTTCTCAGGTCTTGCAAGCTGAGTTCGTGGCTTCCTTGACTGAGTCAATCCATCCCATGCTGGGTCTTCCTGTTTTCCTGCTGCCTCCAGGGACCAAAGTCTGATAGCTTCACTTTAGTCATTTTAGATTCTAGGGAAAGTTCAGGCTTGATTTGATCTAGAACCCACTGATTTGTCTTTCTGGAGGTCCGTGGTATCCATAAAACTCTCCTCCGACATCACGTTTTCAAATGAATTAAGTTTTTCCCTGTCAGCTTTCTTCACTGTCTGACTTTCACACCCATACATAGTGATAGGAAATACTATGGCATGAATGATCTTGATCCTGGTCAACAGCAACACATCCTTACTCTCAAGAATCTTTTCTAGCTCCTTCATGGCTGCCCTTCCCAGTCTCCATCTCCTTCTGATTTCTTGGTTGCAGGTTCCCTTTTGGTTGCTGATGATGTGACTACCTACATCCAGGGCTATTTTTGGGCAGGAACGCACAGGAACAGAGTTCCGGCTGGCTTCAGAGTTGGCCATGCCCACTACGGCCAAAACCTTTGTGTGCGTGGCTACAGAGGGAAGGCCTCTGTAAATGCACAAATGCCTCCCTGTAACTTCCCTGGCCTGTCCAAGGGCCGGTTTGCCCGGGGTCCCTGCAGCCACAGGGCGCCTGGGCAAGCCAAGGGAAGGTATGGGGTGTGGCCTAATATGCTAATGAGCTGCACTGTCAGGGGTGTGGCCTTATGTGCTAATGAGTTTCTGCTGTTGGGTGTGGCCTATTATGCTAATGAGTTCCTGCTGGGCTTTTTCTACAAAGAAAGCCCTGCCTACATCCACAGATATTTAGGGGTATGTGAAAGTCTTACCACTAAGCTGCCATTCAATATAACGTCACCGAGCTCCGCCCTGTGACCCACCCCAGGGTTTTGGAGGATGCTGAGGGCCTAGGCTCTCTGATCTCAGACGTTGATCTGAGTTCAGATAGGCCCATAAACCAGGCCATGTATTTCACCATTAAAGAGAAGCATTTCTTAGTGGCTTTCTTATTGGGGGATTGAACAGCTACATTCATAATGGGCTAACAGCGTATGCTATGCCGTGATGATTTCCCCCCCCACATGATAACGGCAATACGAAGGCTTGTCACTTGAGGAAACGCAGGCCCCCCCCCCAAGGACCTTCCATCTCAGCATGCTGCAGTGTATGATTTTAACAGCGTTTATGGTATTATTTCTCTGAACGCACCAGGGGAGTGAGAGAGCTTTTCCTAAAACGCAGCCTGAATAATCCCTTCTGTAAAATAAGACACTAGCTCCTTCCTTCATCCTCAGCAGTGATATACTGAATATCCTCCTTTTTTAACACGCCGGAGGGCTGTTATCACACCATCCTCCGCCAGTGAGCCTTTCTCACAGGCTAACCCTCCCCGTTCTCCCAACCTTTCCTGGCTGATCTCACCCCCTAAGCTAGTATTCATCCTAAATTAATGTCCTTTCGTTTTGTTTCTAAAGCTCTCCAGTTCAGTTATGTGACGGGCTCTCCGACTTCACCAGCCTCACTACAGGAAGGGAAGCGGGGGGGGGGGAGATCAGGTTCTTTTTAAAAAGCACCATTTTAACTGCCACGAGTTCTCTCCGGAGAGCCGTTGATGAAGGGGAGCTTAATCCTGTGATGATAACCCAGGGTTCTTAAGGCCCATTACCCTGATAGTGTGATTACCAATAGCAACTCCCATCTCCTGCGACTGCCTTCCATTTTTAGACACTGCAGAAATATTCTACTCAGAGAGGCCAATTCACACATAATGGACAAAACAGGCTGGGTCGGTGAATACGAAAACACAACGTGAACTAAGCGCTACCTAATCTGGCTTTAGCACCTTGCAACACGATCCGTTCATCTCCTGAACGTAATGACTTTTCAAGTGATTTCTGCTATTTTTCCTTGAAAAGGGACTTGAAGTCTCAGTTGGTTAGAGACTCGTGTGGGGGGGTGATTGTTGCTATGGAGTATAATTGTTTTATTACTTGTTGCTTTTATGGCCCGCAGTGACCTGAAACCTAAATCTTCTTTGCCTGTCATGAAATCCACCATAATGCTGGCATGAGGGGGCCTGAAAATTCTGCTCCAAGTCTGCTTTTACTCCCTTTTCAAATTGTGTAACGCATGACCATCCTCACCTGGATAGACCAGGCTAGCCCACTCTTGCCAGCTAGGAATATCAGCGTTGCTACGCAGAGGGAGGCCATGGCAAACCAACTCTGAATGTCTCTTACCACGAAAACCCCACAGGGTCACCATATGTCAGCTGTGACTTGATGACAACCAAACGAACAAACATATGACCTGATGAAGCCCTTTGAGGAAACGCTGAGGGACTTGGGAATGGAGAAGAGGAGGTTGGGGACGATGACATGATTGCTCTCTTTAAGTATGGGAAGGGTTATCACCCTTAGTGGAGTCTTAAGAGCAAAAATTCTACTTTGTGAGTCCCATTAAAGTTGTGAGCGAGCTATTTGGCTACTGCAGTAATTACTTTGCTCTGGAACCATCCCTCCTGAGCTACAACAAAAATGTGTGAGCCCGAGGCTAAAAAACTGTGAGCTAGCTTGCAGTAACTCAGCTTAGAAGGAACACTGGCTGTCACTTAGAGGGCAGGGAGCTGTTCCTGTTGGCAGCAGAGGACAGAACTCACAATAATTGGTTAAAATTAAGGGTGGGAAGGTACCAGCCAGATATTAGGGAAAACATTTTTACAAATTAGCTGCCTAGGGAGGTGGCGAGCTCCCCCGCACTGGCAATCTTTAAGCAGCGGCTGGACAAAGACTTGTCAGGGATGCTCTAGGCTGATCCTGCATTGAGAAGGAGGTTGGACTAGATGGTCTATATGGCACCTTCCAACTCTGTGTTTCTACGATTCTAAGAGTTCCGGGGAACTCAAAAGCTTGCATACCTCGATGGGTCACTGGTTTGTAATAAAGGTATTGCATGGATTAGCTTTTTGGCTTTTGGGGTCTAGCTGTGGAACAGTAATGTGAGTTGTGGGTTCTCCTCATTTCCAGTGCATGTGGTGCCCAGTGTAGATGAGAACTGCACTGTGCACGGAGATGACTTCAGCCTCCCCACCTCTGCATGGCCCTCCCGGCCTGAAATGGGGGGTGGGGGCAAGCGCACTACTGTAGCCAAAGGTAAAGCAGGCCTAAGTGCAACGCTGGGAGAGTTGACAGCAGATTACTTTTCTCCGGACAACATATCCAGGGTCAAGCCAGACTCACTCCAGGGTCAAGCCAGACTCACTCCAGGGATAACATATCCAGGGTCAAGCCAGACTCACTCTCAACGCCTAAAACAGTCATTTGGAAAGAATGGGAAGGGAAAGGGCCCTCATGGATTTGTTTCCCAATGGGCCAAACAGCCCTCCCAGGGGCCTTTTCAGATTGGAATACTGTGCTGGAGGCAAGGCCGAAGAGCCTTCTTCAGGCATCCTGTGGGTCCCTGTCCAAATTGGGCACCGTGTGTGTGAGAGCCGAGGAGACCCCGGACTCACATCGGACTGTTACACTGGATGGGGACACCAGACCCAATCTGTGCCCTCTCTACTGGGTGAACTGGCTGCTGTCAGTCACTTTCATCTACTCTGCAATAGGCTGCCCTGCACTGATTCAAAGGCCAAGGCAGCATTTGTCTTCTGGGTTCAAGATATTCTAATTAAAAAAAAATCATGTCCTACAGTCGATTATCAATGGTGGACGAAATACTTCAGTGGATGAAGTATGAACACTACAATAAGCCCTTGAACCTACGAAGCTGCCTTATAGTGAATCAAACCTCTGTTCCCTCAAGGTCTGTATTGTCCACTCTCCAGGACCTCAGACAGATGTCTTTCACATTACCTACTGCCAGATCCTTTAACTGGAGACGATGGGGACTGAACGTGGGACCTTCTGCACGCAAAGCAGGTGCTCTACTACTGAGCCATGGCCCCTTTTCAGCCATTAATCAGAGGTGTCAAACATAAGGCCCAGGGGCCGGAACTGGCCCATCCAGGGCTGTTATGTGGCCCGTGAGCAACTAGTGCAAGGGAGGGAACAGGAGACTGCTCAGGGGGGAGTGGGGGGAGCCACTCCGACTGTGGCTTCAGCATGGTGGAACCGCCTCATCTGCAGCAGTCAAGCAGCATGAGAGCACCTGCCCAGAGCTGCACTACTGGATCTCCAGTCCACCAATACAGGTTATCCTTTGCACCCTCCTCCCAGCCCATGGGGCCTTGCAGTGAGGATACACCAACTCAGAGCTTACCAACTGCTGTTCTTTATACAGTTTTTATCTCCAGTACCTGGCATTACATTACATGGCCCGGACCAACAAAGTGACATTTATGTCAGATCTGGCCTTCATAACAAATGAGTTCAACAGCTCTGCATTACATCCCCGGCACTGTGATCATGCAAATGGGGTCTGGAAGCATGTTCTGGGCGTGTTCTGTGGCTGGACATCCACATGCTGCCCCTTTCAGAAGAAAGGGCTCTCATTCACATCTGAAGGATCATGTGCAGCATATTCATCCCATATACATGATCAAGTGGAACAGATGAAGAGGGCTAATGTTTTCACATTCAAGCCCACATGTGAAGGCGGGATGCATTCACTCACCACTCTGAGACTTAACTTGTTGAAGAAACTTGGGAAGGGGAGCAGAATCGGAACGGATGACAACTCTAACAACTCTCACTAATAAAAATTCAAGAAGGAATCCCCAAAAGACCAAGAGAGAGACTCTGATTTACTAGAAACCAGGGCCAAAAAATCAGGACTAGTCGTTCCTGGTAAATACAGACAACTGCAGCACATAAATGCAAACAGAGTGGGTACTGCTCCATGCCGTTTGCCACTTCTGCAAAGTAGTACCCATGTGATCTGACTCGTTATCAACACTGCCAGAGTGAACCAGAGTAGCGTGAAGACCAATATGCATTAAAAAAAGAGGCTCCCGGCACTGTGAATGTACTTAAAGCACTCTTTTTTAATGTACGTGCCTCGGCAGCATATCGACCAATCGAATGCTGATGTGCCACAGCCATGCTTCTCCCACTGGGATGACATTCTCTCACTGCTACTTTCTTTTCCTGTTGGTAGGGCCAGTTCAAGGTATTCCATCACACCAAGCAATGTGTGCCCATTGCCTCCTCCTGAGCTGCTGGCAGCCAAGTGGCTCTGGCAACATGGGGATGGTACAGACCTGGGTGGCAATGACACAGATCCAGGGGTAGGCTGGGCTCATCGCTTCCTATCATGCCACCTGTCCCTGCGTGCCCTCCTCACTGTGCCAACCCAAGACTGCTTGGAATGACCAGTGCTGCTGATTAGAGAACTAGGCAGCCCTGTATCCATAGGCCAGAGAAGAGAAGTGTGAGCACCACTCCCATCTCAGATTCCTGGCTGTGACCTGCTTTCTTTCCTAGTTGGGTCTCATGACTTCTTCACACAGCCAGTTTGGTGTAGTGGTTAAGTGTGCGGACTCTAATCTGGGAGAACCAGGTTTGATTCCCCACTCCTCCACTTGCACCTGCTGATGTGACCTTGGGCCAGTCACGAGCCCTGGCACAGCTGTTCCTGAAAAAGCAGTTTGTGTTAAGAGTTCTCTCAGCCCCACCTACCTCACAGGGTGTCTGTTGTGGGGCGGGGAAGGGAAAGGAGTTTGTAAGCCACTCTGGGACTCCAAGTGAAGGGTGGGGTATAAATCTTCCTCCTCCTCCTCCAGGGGGATTGTCAGGACCTTCCCTGACCTGGTTTGGGAGGAAGACTCCTTGAGATTGAAGGAGCCCCTGTGGTGCCACCATCTCTGGGGCTCTCTGTGTCCCAGACCCTCCAGAGGAAGACTCTCACTTTTGTTACTATCACAGGCTCCTTTTCAAATGCCCCTGCAATAGCTCTGACCTGGATAGCCCAAGTAAGCCCGATCTCATCAGATCTCGGAAGCTAGCAGGGTAGACGCTGGCAGATATTTGGATGGGAAACCTCCAAGGAATACCAGGCTTGTGATGTAGAGGCAGGCAAAAGAAAGCCACCTCTATGAACGTACCTTGCCTCCAAGCCCCACTAGGGGTCGCCAGAAGTCAGTCATGACTTCCAGACCTACACACACCCTAAAGCCCCTGCAATAATCAGACAAGAAAACCGCAGACTGGATCCATCCGCCTATGTCAAACTCAAGAGTCTCCACCAGGATCAAAGAACCTAGAGAGCCAGAGCTGACGCTTTGGCCAGGTGAAGACCAGCATGCCTGGCAGGTGTTCCACAGGTATCCCACATTCCAGCCTCATGCAGAAGGAGAGCACCATTCTGTAGATCTTTGCAGGATCCAGCTCTGGCTATGGGGAAGGAGTGAGGTTATCTATTCCCTGTATAGGCCTTCAACTGAGCTCTAGCCTTTGCTGGTTCAACCATTCTCCTGCTAGTGCTGGACAGCTCCCTGCAGCACAGACTCGGCTACCCAGCTCAGACAGAACACACTGCTATCTCAACCGGTAGAACAAATTTAGAGTCCAGTGGCACCTTTAAGACCAACAAAGGTTTATTTAAGGTATGAGCTTTTGTGTGCACACGCACTTTATCAATCTGAAAAAGTGTGCATGCACATGAAAGCTCATACCTTGAATAAACCTTTGTTGGACCAACATGGCTGATCAACTTGATCTATCCTCAACTGGTTTACACCTTCCAAATTTATGGAAGTCAAAGGCTTAGAAAGGTGTTAACTCTCCTTTGCCCTGCAAGAGTTTGCTCCAGCCCAGGCTGGTCTCAGCTGTCCACCAACGACCTGGTGCCAAAACATCTGGTGGCAAGATGCTTTCTTTCGCTTCTGGGTCACCTGCCTCTAAATGCAACCTCCTCCCAGCTCAGGCAAATGACCGGCACACTTATGAAAGTTAAAAGCGTAAGAACTTCTCTACAAGCAAAATTGCAAACACACTCAGCGACTGAGAGAAAGAGCTGCAAATTGCTTGCCCCTTGCTCTGCCTTAGCACATGTGTCCTAAATTTTGCCATCAAAGTAGGAAAAAAATAAAAGTTAAATTTAGAAAACAAATTTTGTAGTAGTAAAACAAAGTTTTGAGTCCAGTGGCACCTTTAAGACCAACTTTTATTCAAGGTATGAGCTTTAGTGTGCACACATACTTCCTCATGCACATTGAAATGGAAGGCAACAGTCCACACATATAAACTAGAAGGGTGAGCAGCAAATTAGCAAACAGCATAATGAAGATGTTTTAACAGATGCAAGGACCAAACAGGAATAACAAGCTAAGTTTATACAGTCAGAATTTTGGGGGGATTAAGCAGCTACCCACCTAAACTTTGTAGAAATAAGCTTTTTAGTCCTCCCCCCAATTTTCCCAATTTTCCCATCAGGGAAAAAAGCACCTAAACTTTTTTATGCTATTCCTTTCATGTAAAACATATTCTTGAAAAGCATTTAGCTCATTCCAAAGGGGAAAATATAATCACAGGACTTTCCCCCAGTGCTTCCTAAAATTTCCCAATTTTCCATCGGAAAAAATAGGAAAGAAGACCTCAGGAAAAAAATGAGGAAACCCACTTTTTGTGTGTATGTGTCCCCTGACCCTTCACATCTCTAGCTAGCCCATGGAGAGGCCAACCATGGAAAAGATGTCCATAACTTTCTAGCAGGCAAGGAGCACCCCTGCTTCTGGTGCTTTCCCGCCAAAACGATCACATGACCAGGAGGAGGGGTGCTCCTCTCAGTTCTCTCCATGCTGCCACTGGAGACCCCAAGATGCTAACATTCCAGAAAGTTCACAGAGGGGCAGGAGGAAGGGATGTGTGCCTTCACAGAAGACCACGTGATGAACAACAGTTACAGGTAAGTGCTACCCTGTTTTCACCATCGTGGCTTCTGTGTAGTCCCACACTGGGAGATCAGCAAGCTCACAGAGTGAAGGAAGTGGGTGTGAACCTCTCAAAGGGACAGACCATAGAGGACTGCCTTCCCACTAGTTGTTTAGTGTCCCATATTGACTTTCACCCAGAACCATCTTATAAAGGAGTGGGGAGCTCTCTACAAGTGTTCCAACCGAAAGACACACAGGAAAGTGGCAAAGAAAACCAGTACTCTTCCAGAGACAGCCCATGTAGCATCAAACTGCCACGTACCCAAGACAGTGTGTTACAAATCGCTTCATTCACTTCACTGACATGCAAAAGCCACGTGTACATTGAACACAGAGCTCTCAAAGCATATTCACAAGGATATAAATTCCCTCTCTAACCACAGTTAGGAAGTGGCTGAAGAATACTGAATACTGAAGAATACTGGAAAAATGACTTGAACCGTGTGGGAGTCCTTTCGCACAACCTCACTGCTGTAGTCAAAGATAAGGCAGGCCTACGTGCACAGCCAGGGGAGTCAAAAGCAGATCACTTTTTCAGTGACAACATAGCCAAGGTCGAACTAGACTCGCGCCCTTTGGTCTCACTGCCCCGGACAACCTTTTGGAGGCAAGGGGAAGGGAGAGAATCCCCCAGGCTCTTCTGCTACAGAACATCCAGGGGAAATGCGTGAGAGGTCAGCCGCATGGACTGCCTGTGCAGCTACCCTCTTAAGATGTGGCAATCTTGTATCATCACCAGCCAAGCATAAATGTGACTGCACATTCAGCTCTGTGTGCATTTAGGCTTACATCCCAAGCCGTTTGGTAGCGGGACTCAAAGAAGCTCTGGAGTTTGAATCACATCAGGTGAGGATTCAGTCTGTGGAATACAGGCCCGTAGCTACAGTGGGGCATTTCGGGGCCTGGCCCCCTGAATTCCTGCCAAGGCCACCTGACTTCTATCCAGGCCCCAGGCCCCCTGGCTCTCTGGGCCACCTGGAGGACTCCCAACTTTCTCGGCCACCTGGAGGACTCCACATCGCCGCCCATTCCCCAAGCGTGGCTTGTGTCCCCATGTAGGCAAGTAGAGTGTGAACACTGCAAAAGTGAATTTTAAACATTTTTATTTTTATTTTATTTTTTATTTTGTGACATCAGTGCCCCCTGACTTATTTAAAGGTCCCCCGAATTACAAAATCCTAGCTATGGGTCTGGTGGAATACCATCCAAGCAGGGCCAGCATAAGGAGCTGGCATCTTCGGGGAGCTGCTGAGGCCCTAGGAAGGCCCACCGTGAGCCCCTAACTGCAGTGTGGCGGAACCCACTGCCTTCGGCTCTCTAGGTGGTACCAGGTTGGATCTCTAACGCTGCGGTCACACGAGCAGTTTGTTGCAATATACCAGCATTACCTGTGTGGATTTAAAGGGTTTGATCAGATGACGACATCTGCCTTCCATGGCCCAGTCATCAACAGCCCATCCTGCTCTGTGTTAGGACCAGAGTAATCAGGCACTGGGGAATGTCTGGTAGTAAGGGATGGTAGTGCTCCCACTCCGTTTTGTCTGATGTCTAAACCTGGAAGGGAAGTGTGAATGAGCACTTCCATCTCATTCATGGGTTGTGGAGCTAGCTAATAGAAGCGGTTGTTCAGTTTTGCACTTGTGCACATGTGTAATGGTGATTTTTTTTAAAAAAACTCCCACCGGCACAGCACATCCCGTGGCTGATGCACAACACTACTGTAGATGCTTGACTATGATATGGCCACACAGGTAACACAAGCAGGGTGTGCTGTCTGGTTGGTATGCCCCACAACACTTTAAGCCGGTGCAATTAAAGGGGGTGCCATATCGTGCCAAGCTGCCAGCGTGACCGCAGCCTAAACATATATAGCCAGTGCTAGAAGGCAATGTCAGGGAAGGCCTTCCTCTCTATGCCCTGTTTGTTGGCCACTGTGTGAAACAGGATTCTGTACTAATTGGACCAATGGTCTGTTCCAGCAGGGTCTCTCTTATGTGGCAAGGCCTCACTCTGACTGCCCCTCTGAGGACAACGTCAACAGAATCCACATGGGAATGCAGAAGCATTCCTTAATCTCCCGTTCCATCTTTCCTCCACATTTCCCCTACCACTGAGATGTGCTTTCTGGCCTTGGCATCTGGAGAAAAGTCCCTGGCCAACCCCTGTGCTATCAGCAACAGCTACTGGGCTGCTTAAGACACTGTATTTTTCCATCTGTGGATAGCGACAGACCGGATGGGTGCCACATTAGAGACAGCAGGGAAGGAGAGGAGAATAACTGGCCCCTGCCACTTACAGGCATCCACACACAGAGAGAGCCATGTGCAAATACCCAGGCAGAATCGCATCGCTGCCAGGAACGCTCGGTGTGCACGCATCCATTAGCCAATTTCGGAAGCATGGAGGGGGGGAAGTATTGCTTGGTGACACATGATCCCTCTACAGCAGTTTTTAATATACTGGAAGCATTTAAGTTCTTAGAGCTAACATGCTATTAGCTAACTTTAGCACGTTAATTTTAATCAGCAAATTAAATGCCGGAGCACTGGATTGGGGAAACATTTCTACCTCTCGGCTCATTCTGTGAGAGAGAGAGCATTTCCACCACTCCACCTTTGAGAAAGATGGGATGTATCCTGAAAGGTGTGTTCAAACAAGGTTTGCCACTGAGCACCAGAGGGCAGAGGCTGTCTTTGGTTACAGGGAACAGATCAGCCAGCTTGCGACCCGGAGACTCTCCTCTCTGCTGCTGAAGTGGAGGGCCAGGCTGCTACAGTTGCTCGTGCCCATTCCCCCTGCTTGGTTCTGCCAGCCACCTGTCTCTCTCACATGCTGTTCGACAAACACAGAATTGTTACCACGGGCAGAAGAAGAGGCAGAGTGTGAATCCCAGCGGAAAATGGGTGGGAGACGGTTCAGCTGCAGATTTAAAGGGAACCGTCAAGAAGAGCTGTCCTTGCTATACGAGACTGCCAAAGGAGACATGCTCCCTCTAAGCTGCGGAGTCTTGAGAGCAAAAATTCTACTTTGTGACTGCGCATTAAAGTTGTGAGTGAGTGATTTGGCTGCTGCATAAATCAGTTTGCTCTGGAGCCATCCTCCCTGAGCTAAGACAAAAATGTGTGAGCCGGAGGCTAAGAAACTGTGAGCTAGCTCGCACTAACTCAGCTTAGAGGGAACACTGGACATGCCTATGGGTCTTGTTCCTGAATCACTGGGCTGACGGGCAGGAAAAGAGGCGGGAGGGTCCCAGAGAGCTTTGTTTCCCTCTTCAGTGGCAGCTTTAAAGTTAAAGGAGAAATCTCCGGGTTATGACCCAGCAACTTTAAGAGGAGCTCTTTAATTTTATGGGGCCCATGTCTGAATCACTGGACTCATGAAGACCTTCCTTGTAACGGCTCCAGCCATGGAAGACCAGTTAAGCTATGTTGCGAGTGATTTTATTTTTACAGGAAAGTGGTCTAGAAGTTTCCTAAATAAATAAACCACATGCCTGCCTCTCTAGCCAGGGCAGCTTGGGTCATTAAAACCACACTGGAGCAAGTTAAGCCTAGTAACACTGGCTGCCAAGTTCCTATCAGAAGAAGGAGATGCCCCCCAGCCCCCATTGCCCACTGGGCACTCCAATGGCCAGAAGGAGAAAAAAATTATATCTCTGCCAGGTGATGGCATGATGTCACTTCTGGGGGGGAAACCACAGAGTTTCCAGCAATTCCTAGAGAGGTGTGGAGTCACTTCCTGGGTTTTCCTTGGAAGTGACATCACTCCATTGCCTGACAGCCCTTCTCTTTTCCCCATCCCCCCAATCCTACTAGTAGCTCGAGGCACCGTTTTGCTTGGACTACAGTAAAAGAAGAAAAGAGATGAAGAGATTGGATTTATACCCCATCCTTCACTACCCAAAGGAGTCTCAGAGCGGCTTACAATCCCTTCCCCTTCCCACAACACGTGCCCTGTGAGGTTGGTGGGGCTGAGAGAGCTCTTTCAAGGACTGCCCTTGAGAGAACAGCTCTGAAAGAACTTATGACGGACCCAAGGTCACACCAGCAGCTGCATGTGGAGGAGTGGGGGAATCAAAGCAGATGTAAGCAAATAAAAGCAGATGCAAATTCACCCAAACGGATAAGCCTGCACCAGTTGTGATCGTTGCTATGGCCTGGGCACAAACCAAGGGGTCCTGTGGCCAGTGTTCCCTCTAAGCTGAGCTAGTGTGAGCTAGCTCACAGTTTTTTAGCCTCCAGCCCGCAGATTTTTGTCTTTGCTCAGGAAGGACAGCTCCAGAGCAAACTAATTTATGCAGTAGCCAAATCACCCGCTCACAACTTTAATGCCAGTAGCCCACAAAGTAGAATGTTTGCTCACAAGGCTCCGCAGCTTGGAGGGAGCATTGCCTGTGGCACTGTCTGCACTGCAGGGGCTCAGCACTTGCAGCCCGTGGCTCTCAGGGACAGCAGCCGACTGCAAACCAGGGGTCCAGCGGTCAAAGCCTCTTGGAGTAACTAAGCATTAGACTTCCCTGTTCAGCCACAAAATGACCTGGGTGGGTTGGGCCCCAGTCATTCTCTTCCAGCCTAGCCTACCTCGCAGGATTGCTGGGAGGAGACCAGGCAGGATCGGGGAGAACTGCGCATGCTTCCCTGAGCTCCTTAGAGGAAGGGCAAAGATACAGGTGCGACGGATCGGCCGAGGCTTTCCTGTTTAAAAAAACCTGGCATCTTTGCATTATGTCTGGATGCTGAATGGTCTCCCCCAGGAATCTGCAGACACAGAAATCCAACACTTATTGCCACTGGCGGGTGCTAGGCATGCAGGAAAAGAGGACGCCGGCCATGCGCTCAGCTTCACGGTCAAAAAGGCACGACGCAGAAGGGAAGGGGGAGGAAGAGAAGAGCAGAGGGAGACCAGTTGGACTGTATCGGAGCAAAGCAAGTGTTGACAGACCTTGCTGGCCTTCTGGCTGGGAGGACGCTAGGATGACCCAGGAGCCCCCGGCCGGTGAGAGAAGCCCCTAATGATGTGCTCCTTGCTACAGTCATCAGAGGAAAACTGACCATCTGGTCCACCAGACACCCTTATGGCAATTTCAGTATCGACAGCAGCTTCCTTCTATAGCAGAATATTTTAAGGAAGGGGGGACCGCTCTTCCTCCATGGAGCTCAGGGAGCAGCCAGAGCGTCAAACTAGGATCTGGGAGCCCCCAGCTTTGAATCCCCGGTCTGTCACAGACACTTGCTGCGTGACCTTGGGCTGCTCACACATTTCCCGCCGAACCTACCTCAAAGTGTTGTTGCGAGGAGGGAAGAACGCTGGAAGCCACACTGGGTCCGCATTGGGGACAGTGGCGGGATATAAATGAAGAACGAAAATAAAAATACGGCTCTGCCCTCCTCTGTTTTAGCCCCAGGACCAGTGTTCCCTCTAAGGTGAGTCAGTGTGAGCCAGCTCACAGTTTTTTAGCCTCCGGCTCGCACATTTTTGTCTTAAGTCAGGAAGGATGGCTCCGGAGCAAACTAATTTATGCAGCAGCCAGATCGCTTGCTCACAGTTTTAATGCCAGTAGCTCACAAAGGAGAATTTTTGCTCACACGACTCCATAGCTTAGAGGGAGCATTGGCCCCGGACAACCCTGAATGGTAGGCTAGGCTTATAGGGTTTCATGGAAAGTAGAGATTTGTACCTGGGTCACACAAAGTTTAGGCCAGGACATTGAGCCTTACACGACACTGGCTCTCTTGGGAGGACCTAAGATGTGCCCTGATGGATCAGACTAGTGACTCACCTAGTCCAGCAACATGTTTCATGAAGTGGCCAATGAGCTGCCCTGGAGGGCCAACCAACAGGGCATGGAGGCCACCATCTTCTCTTGATGCTGTCTCCTATACTGGGATTCAAAAGTCTACTGCCTTGGTGTATCATGGTTCCCTTTAGTCAGCACGATTAGTATCCACTGATGGGCCGATCCCCCAAAAATCCACATTACCCCCTTTTTACCTTTATGGTGGCAATGTTATCCTTTCGTTTATGGGTTTTTTTTCTTTAATTCAAGCAACAACTGTAAAGCCAGCCCCGTGTAAACGACAGCACGTTGGATTGGAAAGATCTGGGTTCATATCCCGACTTGACCATGAAGTACACATGGTGACCTTGCCCCAGGTGCCCTCTCTCAGTGCAACCTACTTTGCAGGGTTATTATGAAAATTAATTGGAGAGGTCTAGATCAAGACGGGTAGCCGTGTCAGTCTGTCTGTAGCAGTAGAAAAGAGTCCAGTAGCACCTTAAAGACTGACAAAGATTTGTGGCAAGGCAGGCGCTTTCATGAGTCTCTGCTCACTTCTTTAGAGACTACTTCTTCAAATCTGAAGAAGTGAGCAGTGACGAATGACGGCTCCTACCCTGCCACAAATTTTTGTCAGTCTTTATGGTGCTACTGGATTCTTGGAGGGGGACTGTGTGTCAATCTGAGCTCCTTGGAAGAATGGTGGGACACAAATAAAGGCCTTCTGGAAAGGGGGATCATAAATGATGACAAAATCCTTGAGGAGGTTCTCTAAGGCCCTAGCTTGAGCATCCCCATACAATAATGTGAGATTGTTCAGGGCGTGCTGGCATTTTTTTTTTTAATGGATGGCAAAAGTCCCTTTCGAATGAACACATTTTTATATCTCTGTAGTTTATGCACATAATTTGCCAGGTCCCACGTGAACATTACTGTGCTCTTTCATGCCTCCCATTTATTTCGGTGGGGATGTTGCACAAGAGACCTTCCTGCTGTATTGTACTCGATAGCATTTATTTTAAATTATTTGAGCCCTGGAACAGGCTGTGATAAAAATCTAAATAGAGTGTTGAACCTCTGACCAGCAATTAAACGATTCTTGGAAAACATATCCAAAGACATCCGTGGCATTGCACAATGCCAGATTCCCACAGAAACCCCTCGGATGTTTACTTTGTGTCTCAGTAAAGAATTCATGTTTTAAACGCCATGAAAAATTAATTTCCTTTTTATTATTGGCAGCGAGACGGAGGCCGCGCACTGGCAGGGAAGTAGGCCCCACTGAACACAATGGGGACGGGCTTCTGAGTAAAGATGCATAGGATCGGGTCATCAGTGTCACAAGCTCTTGCATAAAAGGCAACAAAAACGCCACCTGAATCTGGAACACTGCAGCCGTGAAGCGGGGGGGGAATGTCCCAGTCGGGAACACAAGAAGAGCCTTGCTGGATCAGAGCATGAATTGCAAAATTATGGATTTAATAAATGGCATTGTGTGCAGAAGTGCTTTCTTTTCATCCGTCCTGAATCGACGGCCAATCAATTTCATCGGGTGGCCCCTTGTAGTACAAGAAAAAGGAGAGGGAGGGAAAAGTTCTCTCTGGCTGTTTTGACACAGGGGTGGGAAAAGCCACTGCAAAAGCATGTACGAGTGAAGCAAGAAGGCACACGGAGTACATCCACATGCCCTGTCCTCACCTCTCCCCTGCCTCCCTTCTTCACAGCAGGGCCATGCCTCAGCTGTGACTTTTTTTTTTTTTTAAACAAAAGAGCATCCAAGGGTTGAAGGGAGCAGGGGAGAAAAGCAGACCTTGAATCTGCCATTTTGAAGGTGGAATTTAGCTCCTCCCCCTCTCCAGATTGGTTGCAGGAAGAGCTTGCACACAAAAGCTTACACCTTGAATAAAACTTTGTTGGTCTGAAAGGTGCCCCTGGACTCAAAATTTGGTCTCCTGCTTCAGATCAACATGGCTACCCACCAGAAACAAGCTTCACTCAGTCTACCCGTCAGAGTCTCACAGCAATCAGTTCTCAACAACAGTCCTTCATAAAGGTTCAAGTTTACTGAGTACAGTAAAGGCAAGTCATCTGTGCATACATTCAGTGTCAGAACTAATCCTAAAGGCAGGAAGGGAATAGATATACGGGATTCAAAGTGGGGTCCCCTGACTAGGTCAAGCCAATCAGGGAATGAGTTACAGCGCGCTTAAACTAACGGGTCTACATTCCCAGCAAAGCATCAGGAGAGCGGTACCAAGATCAGATGCTCAGGTTATGAGGTAAGACTCCACGAGAAGAAGAGAAAGTTAACACTTCAGCTTAACAAGGAACAATACATCAGCTGTCTCTCCCCCCACCACCGGCAATGGCAGGATAGCTACCCTGCCATTTCCCTTTAAGTCGGAGGGAGGTTTTTGCTTTGCTCCGGTTTAAAGGGGAAAGGTGTAGATGTTCCATCCATCATGCCTGGAAGCAGCACAACACTGTGTGAAAGCTCACCCCAAAAAGGAGAGCATGTGTTCCACGGGTGGGGGGAATCTCCATGTGGAAGGTCCAGCTCCCTGCTTTCTTCACACCAAACCTGTTTTTTTATGAGCCCCCTTCTCACATGGATGTCATTGTTCAAAACGGAGGAAAGCCCCCAATTCCTTCAGCTTCTCCTTGCAAAAAAGGTGCTCTGACCACTTGATCATTTGGGTTACCCCGCCTTACACTTTCCCCAGCTCTATGATCTCTATTTTGAGATCTGGAGGCCAAAACTGTATCGGCATTTCAAATGCGGTTGCTGCACGGAGCTACATATGAGGGCACTACAATACTGGCTATTCTATTGTCAATCTCTTTCATGTGAATACCAAGCATAGAATTTTGCTGCCCACTGAGACGACATTTTCTGTGCCTTACCCGGCCCAGCCCTAAGATCACTTTCCTGGCACATCACTGATGCCTTCAAATACGCACAAAAGGGTGACACGCCCAAAAGAAAACTGCCGCATCGGACCTGACCAGCTTCTCTGCTGGTGAAAAAGGAGGAAGTGGTCCCTTTCCGTCATTGAAACAGCTACGCTGGGGATCATGGGATCTGCATGGACAATTGACTATATCAAGCTACGGATGGAGTAAGGAACGGAAGTGGGCAAGTTAAAAAGCTGGAAACCTGGCCCAAGCGTTTACCATGCAGGAAAGGCAACTGGTGGCATCCGGCCAGGTTTTTGAATCAATCTTGCCCAAAACTATAGTCCATGTTCCCCATGGCTTTTCGCCAAGTAGATCCCTGGCATACCTTTCTGGGTGGTCAGAGGAGATGCCCTCCTCCCTTTTTCACCAGCAGAGAGGCTGCCTGGATCAGACCAAAAGGCTATACTGCGACAATGTGTAAACTTCGGTTTGATCAAACCCCAGGAAAGTAGTGTGACGCCCAAACACAGACAATCCTAGAAACTCGGGGGTCAAAGGTGGGCTCGTCAACCGCCCTTTGAACTAACGGTAGTTTTGTTATGAGGTTGTGTATTTCCAGCCATGTGGATTTGCACAGAGATGGCAACATATCCTCCTGGCTGGGAGGCGGAAGAGAGAAAAGAAGCCAAGAAACAAATGTCTATGCACATAGCAGGATTTGCTACCAATAGACTGGCAAGAGTTTGTCACAGCAGGTTTTTAATAGCAGGATTTAAATAAATCATGATTTTATTATGACATTGGATTGCAGCCACGCTCTCCGGTTCATCAGCCAGAGTCCTTAATTTTTTAAAAAATATTAATAACACGGTACAGTTCAGGCAAGAACAGACGACCACTAAATGCATGACGTCTTCACCCTCGCCTGCTGAATGTGGCCTGGTCCATCCAGGCTCAATAGAAGCACATTTTTGCCATCAGGGAGAGCACTAAAAGTAGGGTGGTTTCTAGCACCCAATGGATCACAGCTCAGTACAAGGCTGCTTCTGTCGAAAGTCGTCTGGCTCGGTCTTAATAAAATATTCATCTGATGTAAAAGTTGTGCATTTGCATCTGACTGTGGAAGAGAGAATCCTTTATCCGTCTATGTGCCCCTACCGAAAAAGCTTCTGCTCTGGAAATCTTGTTGGGCCTTTAAGGGGTTAACGGGATTTGAATCTTGTTCAGCTACGGAAAGAGTTAGGCTTAGATTTCTTTATCTTGTTTTAAAAGAATTCTATCAAAGCAGCTGACATCCAGAATTGGCTGTTGGAAAATGACAGTCAATATATTACCACCTGTCTTGGAACTACTTGCACGCCCGCAGTAATGAAATGCCCCGGGGGGGCGGAGTACCACCAAGGAAGATCATAGATGATTTCTTTACTCTTTGATTCTATTTTAACTGGTATGACGGCTAATTGATTCTTATGCGGTCTGTCTGCTTCGCTTGTTCTCCATAGGAATAAAAATGGCCTATAACCCCCGCCCCCCCCCCCAAAAAAGAACAACAATCTAGAAATCACAATACAATCGTAGGGTTACCATCTTTTGGAAAGCAAAAAAAAGAGGACATCTTTCCCGACTGACCACTTCAAACAACTGAGCACGATGACAGATCTCATTTTAAATACCCCCCTACTATTTAAACTGTGATGACTGCTAATAACTAGGAATATTCCTAACCGGCCTTGTTTTTAAATAACAACAATTTTAATTGATTTACTTAGGCTAAATAACAGAGGGCAGACATTAAAAAAAGAGAGAGGACATGTCATTCGACAAGAGGACATCTGGAAACCCTACAATCATCAAACAGAAGCGGCAGCCAGGAGGTGGGGCAGAGCAGCTGGAAGAACTCAGCCCGGGATGGACTAGCCTCCCCGGGCACACGGCAGCAGCAGCACAGGAAGCAGGAAGCCGGCGGCTCCCTCGCCTCTGCCAATCAGAGGTCCTGCTCAGCTATCACCCTGACCTGGATGGCCCAGGCCAGTCCAATCTCATCAGATCTTTTTTTTTTTAGTAAATACAATTTATTATTGGATATATTTTCATGTTCATACAATTTAAACAAACCAATACATACCCATTTTTCTTTCGCCCTCTCCCCCCCAAACAAGGCTTCCCGCAGTGCTCCAACTCCATTGATATCTCTCTTATTCAATTATATTTACTACTAAACTTATTTTCTTTTACTAATGGTAACAATTCAAAGATCTAGATCTCTTTCCACTTCTCCTCAATAGCTATCAAAACAAATCAAACCACGTTTAACATCCCAATTTTTCAACAAGTATTCTTGAAAGTCTTTCCAATCTCCGAAAAAGGTTTCGTCTTCTTCGTTGTTTAATTTTCTTGTTAATTTGTCCATTTCTGCCATAAACAACGTCTTTTTAATCCATTCCCATGTTTCAGGTACTTTATCTTGTTTCCAACATTGAGCAAAAGTCAGTCGGGCTGCTGTAACCAAGTACCATAATAATGTTCTCTTGGCTACATTTATTTCTTCCACTTTAAGACCTAGCAATAACATCTGTGGGTCTTTCTTAAAAGTACATTTCAAAATTTTTTGTATCTCATTGTGGATCTCAGTCCAGTAATTTACTGCTTTATCACATGTCCACCACATATGGTAAAAAGACCCTTCATTTTTCTTACATTTCCAACATTTCAATCTCATCAGATCTTGAGAGCTAAGAAAGGTCGGCCCTGGTTAGTGTTTGTGTGGGAGATCACCAAGAAGGCCCAGGGTCAGGATGCAGAGGCAGGGAATGGCCAACCCCCCTGCACGTCTCTTGCCTCAAAAACCCCACGAGGGCTCTCCGTACGTCAGCTGTGACTCGGCGGCACTCTCCACCCCCGCCATTCAGCTATCACAGCCAACGCCCCTTCTAAGCTGTGGAGTCTTGTGAGGCGAAAAAAAATCTACTTTGTGAGCGACTGGCCCTAAAGTTGGGAGTGAGCGATTTGGCCACTGCATAAATCAGTTTGCTCTGGAGCCATCCTTCCTGAGCTAGGACAACAATGTGTGAGCCGGAGGCTAAAAAACTGTGAGCTGGCTCATACCCAGCTTAGAGGGGACACTGATCACAGCTAATAGCCAACCACACACTTAACCTCAACAGGTCCCCCCGACTCTAGATGCATTTCTCCTTTCCTGCTGGAGGAAGCAGAGACCCACATGCTTCCTTTAGTACAGGTGGGGCTTAAAGGGACACAGAAGAGACGCACTCCACTCCTCTTGGGTACCTGCCCCCAAGGCAATGGGAGACTACCTGAGAAGACCTTGTGATGCCACCAGGGCCTTTGGACCGATCCCCTACTTCCTGGTGGGGGGACAAGCATTTGCCGTCTGTGTTGGGCTGCATCTCCAGCAGTTGCCCAGCCATACTGATCCCTGATGCCAGCTCCATTTCTAGCCACAATATGAAGATGGAACTTCCTGATGCCCCTATCCCAGGGGTCCCCAACCCTTCTAAGCCTGTGGTCACATCTGGAATCCTGACACAGGGTGGCGGGCACAGACACAAAACAGCTGCTGCAGGAGGCAGAGCCAACCACACATAGGAAGCCCAAGCGCAGGGGAGAAGAGGGGCGATCAAAAATACATGGGGAAAGAGAGGTAATAAAACTAGCACTGCGGTGGCAGCTGCCCCTGAAAGAGTGCTGTTGTAATCTGCGCAGCCAATCAAATCTTCAGGGGCAAATCAGAAGCCCTACTGGACAAGAGCCCACCCGCCCCCACCCACTCTCTAAAAACACATGGCAGGCACCAAGAAAGGTGTTGGTGGAGGCCGTGGCACTCGTGAGCACCACGCTGGGGACGCCTGGGAGGGGGAGACCTCCAGCTCCCCTTTCCCATGACCTTCCAGGGTAGAAGCAGTCAAAATTTCACAGCAGGTGACATGCAGCCGATAGCATTTGACAGCTGACATGCAGCCCAAGGAGACTTTCCTCCCTGCCATCGCCACTACTGCATCTTTGGGGGAGCACTCAGATTACCTGCACTAACACGTTCCCTGTACATTTGTATACGAGCGCCGGCATTTCACCAACCTGAGACGGAAGAGGACGTCGGTCAGTTGAAAGTACACAGGAGAGAGGAACAAAGCAAGAAGACAAACCCTGTGAGGACAGGCTAAGGCAACTGGATATGCAGAGAGAAGGAAGATGGTGCAGGGATAGATCCTGACGCTTTTCAAACATCAAAATGCATCTCGGAGAGAAGTGGAGGAAGCAGTCCCTTGATCTGCAAAGGAGAGGATGAGAGGGAACAGCTTCAAACCACTGAGAAGCCAATTTGCATGTAAAGTTATGAAGTCGACCAACAGCACAGGCAGTTTTAGGAGAAGTATCCGTCTGGGGGGAGAGGAGTCTTTTAAGACAGGCCTGCACAGCAAGGTTGGACGCAGCCTGCCGACCATGCGCACAGCTCAACAAAGCTGCTCCTTGAACATGTGAAGCTTCCTCATGCTGAGTCAGACTCTTGGTCTTTCAAGGTATTGTCTACTCTGACTGGCAGCAACACTACAGGTCTCAGGCAGAGGTCTTTCCCATCACCTGATCCTTTCAAGTGGAGCTGCCAAGGATTGAAACTGGGACTTTGTGCATGCCAAGGAGACACTCTGCCCCTGGGCTGTAGCTCCTCCTCTATGTCCAGAACTGTATATCGTTCTTCACATTTCTATAAGATGACAAGGATTTTTTTCCCCTCTCCAACAACCTGGTGAGGTATGTCAGGCTGAAAGGAGGACTGCACCAAGATCATGGTCCAAGCGAGAATCTGAAGCCAGGGACTGAATCCAATGTAAAATTCCCACTGATGGAAGGCAGGAGATTTTCACAGATTCCCCACCACCACAATGGACCTCCAACTCCCCTCTCCATGGTATTCCAGGGTAGAAGCAGTCAGAATTTCACAGTAGGTGACATGCAGCCGATAGCATTTGACAGCTGACATATAGCACCGGTTAGTACTTGATTGTATCTGACACGTAGCCGTGACTTTTTGAGAGTCACCAACAGGCGACTTATAGCAGTTATCAACGTCTGACAGCTGATTTGCAACAGAATTTAGCAGATGTTATATTTCAAGCTTGGATGTCAAATTTAAATTTTTTAAAAAATCTGAATGGTCAATGTTGAGAGATCGGTTTCAACATCAGATTCAGAAGCTGATCGTTTGCCAGGTTTGGAAATGTTGCACAAAAAAAAGAAATTCCCTTTGGTTCACCCAAGGTCACAGCTAACATCTGTGAAATGTCAGGGAGTTTCATTACTTCGTTCATTGTATATATTATGCTATTGCTCTAATTTTAAAATCCAGTTTGGTTTCATTGAGTTGGATCCAGCCGGCTTTTCCACTAAATCTCATCCCATTCTTCTTTCTCTGTCCCACCTGGCTTTTGTACCTACAGGTTCCACTAGTGAAAAAGCTGGCTGGATCCAACCCATTGTTTGCTGTATATATTATACCGATCCATTTTATGTCTTGGGGGGGGGGTTGCCATCAAATCACAGCTGAATTATGGCAACCCCGGAGGGTTTTCAAGGCAGGAGACGTTCAGAGGTGGTTTGCCATTGCTTGCCTCTGCATCACAACCCTGGTATTCTTTGGAGGTCTCCCATCCAAACGCCAGCCCAAGACCAACCCTGCTTAGCTCCCAAGATCTGGACATCGGGCCAGCCTGGGCTTTCCGGATCTGTTTTCCAGTTGAGTAATCTAGTTTTGGATTATCGGAGATTTGAAGACAGGCCTTCCCAACCCTAGTCCTGCACTCGTAACCACTGCACTTTCAACCCATCATCCTCTTTATGTTCTTTATGTTCAATGCAAACACCTAAGGGCACATCTGTACCATGGTTTCCAAAGGGGACATGTGGGTGCCCAAGTGCCAAAGTGAATTCATCCTTCCCTGTCCATAACTGGGCGGTCAGTTACATACATTTAGAGTTAGTGTCCTGGCCCCACTCCTGATGGCACCTAGTATTTTTGGCCACTGTGTCACAGAGTGTTGGACTGGATGGGCCATTGGCCTGATCCAGCATTGGCTTCTCTCATAGTCTTATGTTGTTAGATCCAGGTAGGTAGCCATGTTGGTCTGAAGCAGCAAAAAAAAAATTAGAGTTCAGTAGCACCTTAAAGACCAGCAAAGTTTTATTTGGGATATAAGCTTTTCTGTGCATGCGCACTTCCTCAGATACAATGAAGTGGAAGTTACCAGCCCATGCATATATGTAGAGGGTGAGCAGTAAATTAGCATGCGGCATAATGAAGATGTTTAACAGATTCAAACTTTTACTGCTTCACTTACTGCTCACCCTCTTTCTATATGTGTGGATTGGTAACTTCCATTTCATTGTATCTGAAGAAGTGTGCATGCACATGAAAGCTCATACCTTCAAAAAAACTTTGTTGGTCTTAAAGGTGCCACTGAATTCAAACCTTGTCATACATTTGGAGTGAAATTGACTGAACAAAAGTCTATTTCAGCATTCCAATTCCAGCACGCCAAGCTACAGACATGGAGGCACTTGCAATTTAGGGACCAGGAAACAGGTTTTCCTGCCACCTCCCTTATGGCACTGCTGGATCAATGCTACGGCAATTGCAGAATTAAGCAGGGAGAGGAACCGTTTCTCTTGTTCTGCAGACACAGCTTCTGATCATCAACCTGAGAAGGCAGACAGCTGCCATTCAGCGGTGCCCTACATCCACGATGAAGAGAAGCAAATGTACCCTTCACACTCTAATCTAATGTCATGGCGAAAGGAAGCTCACGCCCAGCTTTGGGTGGTGCTTTGCGGTTTAAAACTACTGCCATCCTGACTAAACACTGAGAAGGGGGCAGGGGACTGTCAGTAAAGAAATGATACGTTGTCAAAAACTGTATTTGCAGACCCTGAGACATGAAAATGTGGCTGGGGAATTTTTAGAAGCGACAGCTGTGGACATGAGGCATGCAAGCTAGAAACGTAGTGTTTTATCCCAACCCCTTAAGCCTTTTCTAGATGTCTTGCTTGCCAGATTGGCAGTGCCAGGCCCATAGCCAGGATTTTTTAATTGAGGGGGCCTTTAAATAAGTCAGGGGGCACCCTGCATAGACCCCTGCACACACCTCCAAGGGAGCACCTGGGCTGGATGGGAAGTCAGGGGGCCTTGGCAGTAAGTCAGGGGGCCAGGCCCCAGGATGCCCCACTGTAGCTACGGGCCTGGGCAGTGCCATCCTAAAACAGAGCTATACTCATTAAAGTCCATTAAAGTCCATGGGCAAAGGTATAACTCTGTTTAGGGTAGCGTTGCAAGGGACCCCTCTAGACTTACATAGTCTGAATAATTTCTTTATTCTCATTTCTCTCTTGGGAAACAAGATAAGATACAAAGAAAGAAATGAAGGAAAAAGAGAAGAAGAGATTGGATTTACACCCCACCCTTCACTTGGGAGTCTCACAGCGGCTTACAATCTCCTTTCCCTTCCTCTCCCCACAACAGACACCCTGTGAGGTAGGTGGGGCTGAGGGAGCTCTGAGAGAACTGCTCTTGAGAGAAGACCCAAGTCACCCAGCTGGCTGCACGTGTAGGAGGAGTGGGGAATCAAACCCAGTTCTCCAGATTAGAGTCTGCCGCTCATAACCACTACACCAAACTGGCTTTGGGAAGAGACGGGAGCAGGAAAAGCGAAGGAGTGAGCAACAGAGCTGCGCAAGACATAAAAGTGAGCTGGGGCACAGAATCCCATGTTTAAGTATCACTTTGATCACACCAACTCCCAACGTTAAGTGTGCTAAACCCATTTAATGTGTCCCTGAATGGTTCCGGAGACATCACTGTGTTCTCAGTCCTCTCTTTACCTGTAATATGGGGATTTATAGTACTGAGTCACCTCACAGGATCATTGTACAGGTTACTCTGTTTATGTACATCAGGTGCTTGGAAGTAAAATAATAATAAGGACAAGAGAAATAATTGGAAATGGAAAATGAAAAAACCGCAAGGAAGGCATAAGAGAAGGGGGGAAGAACCGAAAATGAGATGAAAATAATGCATCTAGTCCATTTTGTATTTAGCCTGTTCATCCTTTAAGGAGCTCAGGCTCACTTATGGGACTTCCCTGGCCTCCATCTGATTCGCACAATAACCTGATGATCCATTCCTTATTTCTATCCCACTTTTCTCCCCAATGGGGACCCCAAGCAGCTGACAACATCATTCTCCCCTCCTTCATTCTGTCGCGGCAACAACAGCCCTGCAAGGCAGGTTAGGCTGAAAGAGTGTGACTGAGAGCATGGGGATTTGGAGCTGGACCTCCAGAGCCTAGCCCAGCACTCTGACCACGACATCACACTGTCTCCCTCCGCACTTTCTTTTTAAAAATAGGGAGTCTGGCAAAGAAATGTGGGGAAAGGAAGACAAGATGTAATAAAGGTAAACGAGAAAATAAAAAGAGGGGCTAGGAAGTTGAGTTTGTAAATTAAATTACTAGGCCATGAAAAATCTAGAAAATAAAGTTTAAAAAAAGAGGGGTGATGTGAAGAATGCAATTCAGGCATGGAAAGGTAGGCTGGAATGCAGCGCCTCTCCCCTGGGTTGTTAAACAACACAATTCCAGAAAGAGACGCAGCCCTGCTCTCAGCGCACAATAACGCTGGCTGATATCACAGGCTGGTGGGCAGCACGCCAAGCTACAGACATCGGATGGGATGGGCATGACACGAAGGGCAATCTGACTGATACACCAGGGACAGCAGAATTAGATCCCTGTGGAGTGTTGGAATTATTTGAGGGAATGAGAAAGGGAAGGACGAAGGGACAACTTCAAGGCTTGCCATCTGTCTGCTCACCTCACCCGTGGTGGCCAAACTCCTGCCCTCAGTCCCAGTCCTCTACTCTTCAGAAACTGAGTGGGAGAGAAATGTCCAGAAAACAGCCAGATGCTCTGACCATTTTCCCATCATGCTATGGTCTTTACCAGAGAGTTCAGGGGAATTCCTTGAGCGTCATCCAGAAGTGATGTCACATCCTCCCCAAACTCCACTGTCCTCAAAATCTACCAGCATTTGCTGAGGGAACCCTAGACACATCTGGATGGCCCATCTTGCCCAGCACTCTGATCTGTGGCCAAGGATGCGGCAATGGAACCAGGGCATTTTTTTGTGGCAGTACTCAACGTTACTGAGTACCAGCACCTTTGGAGGGGCTCTCCTAAGTCCTGGGGGGAATTGGTGGAAATCAGTGCAGTTTATACATCAGTTATATAATCAGTGCAACTTGAAATCAGGAGGCAGTTATTAGACCTCTGCTCTGAAAGCCTTCATTGCCTAGGAATGAGGTGGTCAATTTCATCATTGTTTCAGCTCTGTGGAATGGGCTCTCAGAAGAAGGGGGGGCCTCCTCCTTGGAGATCTTCAGGAGGTACTGCAAGGTCCAGAGCTTTGCCAGAGCTTTGGAGGAAGTCTGAATATCAGGCATCTTTCAAGGAGGGGAGAGATCTGGGGTTCGCTATTTTATTTTTGTTTTAACTGAAAATATTTATAACTATTATTGTAAGCCACCTTGAACCAGGAGGAAACATGTTTAAACAAACAAACAAACAAACAAACAAACAAACAAACAGCTGTTCCAGCACTTTTTTAAAACCAAAAAAGTACTGGCTAGAACCCAGCTGGAGATGGACCCCCAACAGTGACTTCAGAACTCTCACTGCTGTTGTCACCTGCATAACAATGGACATCGCCATAGATGAACCACCATGGTGATGCATTGCTAAGCCTGCAAGAGTGAAAAGGTGTATGCCCACCAGGCCATTATATTAGACAATGCTATTGTGCATTGAGAATACTGCTGGGTCTCTTCCTGGAATTCTGAGGCTGAACAATCCAGGCATTACTAACTTTGAATACCAATTTAATTGTCATGGCTTCCCCCAAAGAATCCTGGGAGCTGTAGTTTGGTGAGGGATGTTGGGGTTTTGTTCAAATCCCCTAGTCCCCACCAGATTCCAGATCTTTGGTGGGGGCTTCCCCCTAGGAAGAAGGAATTATGCCCAGTTATGCCTGTGCTGTAGATGTGACCTTTCAAGATGCTAAAAAAACAAAACTAGGCCATCCATGTCAGGGGGATGTAGAATAATGCATAGCAACGATAGGAGTGGAAAGGTCACAGAATTATAAACACCTCTTTTGTACATTGTTTATTTTGATTTCTCCATCCGGGCTCTCTTTCAAGGAGCCCTGGGGAGCATAGATGGCTCTCCCCTCCTTGTTTTATCCTCACAACAACCCAAGGGGGCCTGCATGACTACCACAGGGTCTACCTAGTATGCTTCCTGGCAGAGTGGGGATTTGAACCTTAGGCCTCCTTGGCTCCGTTCAGACATTCTAACCATTACACTATTCTGGCTCCATTCTCAACAGACAGCTCCTTAGGGTTGGATCCAGGCAGCTTTTTCCACTCTTCTTTTTACTACAGCCCACATCCGACACGGCTTTTGTCCAGAGGGGTCCTGCAACCCCAGTATAGACTTCTGGGGTGGTCAAAGGGGACCAGGGCCACTTCTTCCCTTTTCACCAGCAAAACAGCTGATCGGCTCCCACCTTTAGTCTAGGGTTGCCAGGTCCATTAGAGATGCCGGCGGGGGGTGGAGGTGGGACATTCTGGTAGCCCGAAGCATTGCCCCCAATGTGCCTCCATCACCCAGATGTGATGTGGACACGTCAGGGGGTGATGGCCTAGTTTTCAGGCAAAACTCTATGGTAACATTGCCCTCAAACCATAGAGTTTAGCCCCAAAACCGGAGCATCGTCCCTGGCACGCCCACTTTACTTCTGGGCCGGTGGCTGGCAGGAGCCTGCATAACTGTGCAATCCCCTGCCCCCAACTGGGAAACTGCAACCCTACTTTAGTCTTGAAATATGAAACTGCCTTATGTATTTATTTCATTGATATCCGACATTCCTCTTCAGTGGGGACCCAAAACATCTTACATCGTCCTCCTCTCTTCCACTTTATCCTCACAACAATCCTCTGAGGTAGGTTATATCATCAGGCCATTTGTCAATCTGATGCAGTATTGTCTACCCTAACTGAAAGCCGCTCCCCCCAGGCCTCAGGAAGAGAAAGGCCTTTCCCCAAATTCCTTCACCTGGAGATGCCGAGGACTGAACCCGGGATGGTCTCCACACAAAAAGTACAACCAGCTCAGCCGGAGTCCCTCAGTCAATAACTGCCAGCTACACCCTGCTTTATCCCAGCACCGTGATCCCTACCTGGAGACCCTTGACGGGGTTTTATTTGCCTTGATTTAATGCAAATTAAAGTCCGACCGCAATTCTTAAAGCATATTTACTTGCCCCAAAATCCCATTAAGGTCTGTGGAAATTACTTCTGATCAAACAGAGAGAGTGAAGTGCAAGTGAATGGGAGAACAAGCCTCAGCAGGTCTACTCGGAAGTAAGTCCTGCTTAATTCAAGAGGGCTTCCTCCCAGGAAAGTGTGGCCTAGGAGCAGAGCCCCAGTTGAGAGTGGATGGGAAACACATCAGGCAAAGGAGAGCATCTTTTCAGCTTGATCCTAACCAAGGACCCAATTCATTCTCTCTCACATATCAAGGGAGGGTTCCCCCAGTATGGCAAGATAAACTTTTTTTTCATGTACTCCTCTGTGATCATTCAATGCAATCATTGCTTCCAATGGGAGCCCAGATGATACCGGTTTCTACCTACTTGGCATACAAGATCTGGTGGCCCCGCTTCTCATGATTCTGCACAGACAGTTCCTGCATTTACTCTAGAGCAACGATTCCTAGATACTCCTGATTCACTGAACAAAATGAAGTGTCAATTCAATTTTGATCTGGAATTGGCTGAGAGATACTGCCTCTCAGCATTGATTACTCCAGCACTGATACCAGTTTAACATGGAGAACACACCAAGATGTCCTTGATTTAATCTGGATTTATTGTCCGGTATTGTCAAGGCCTGGAATGATTTAGTTCCTCTTTTCCAGTAACCCATGTGAACATGCCTAATCCACTTTAACCATGATTTATTCTACTTAGTACCAGTCGTAGTAAATATTCATCGCAAATGTCTGCACATCTCCACTATGTATACTAATTCACCCCGACGAGAAAATGAAGCGCTTCCTCTAGGCAAAGACAGACAATTCGGGGACTCAAATAAACCTCCAACCCAAGGAATTGGCAAGGAAAAAAAAACACTTCTTTTTTTTGTTCAGAAATACCACACACACACACACACCTGGAATTGCCAGTCTTATGACATCACACATTTGGCTTCTGAAAACTAATGAGCATGCTGAACACATCTGCCGAAAATAATGGGTCTGGGCTCTCCAGATAACTTTAAACATTGCCTTGCTTCTTAAAGTGAGAGAAGCCCCATGCAGGGGCACTGACACATAGATTGTTCACCCCAACTAGGATGATATTGTGAACTTGTAAGGTTGCCAGCTCCCCTGGAGGGGGAAAAACCCCTGCCCTTTGAACAGAGGAAATGTGTAGAAATGGGTAGCTGAAGCTTTTCATGGTGTGGAGGTAAATTACATTCCATTAAGCTTCTGCGAAAGGGACAGGCCATTTTTCTCCAGACTAATTGGCAACGGTACCCTCAACATCATGGTGTTTCCATGCAGCTCCCAGGTGACCCTTGTCTTTTCTGCAGTTTTTTCCAAACTTGCTTTGCTGCATAGGGGAAGATTGCAACAAAAATAGGGGTGGGGGGGGCACTCCTGTAGATGTGAAAATCTGGTTCTTCCCAGTCCTGATCACATCAACGCTACTTTCCCTGCCCCAGTCCCCAGCGGTGGCCACTCCCCCTCCACATGCAGCACTTTTTGAGGGGTTTTTTTTAAAAAAAGATTGATTACTGACATATACAAAGTATAACAATAAATCAACTATCAACTTTTATAAAAATTCAAAAGCCCCCCTACTGCCGCCACCCATCCAGGATAGCCCAGGCAAGCCCGATCTCATCAGATCTTGGAAGCTAAGCAGGGCAGAACCTGGCAAGTACTTGGATGGGAGACCTCCTTGGAATACCAGTAGTTGGGAGGCGGGGGCAGGCTTTATGCAGCCACCTCTCTGAATATCCTCCAGGCCCCCAGTAGGGGTCAGTCACCAGAAGTTGCCATGACTTCCAGGTGCACAAACCTCACACGCCTGCATGCACAAACGCACACACACATTTTTTTAAAATACAAAAAATACCAAAAAAAAGCCTCCCCCCTGGTATATAGGGTTGCCAGCTCTGGAAATACCTGGAGCTTTGAGGGTGGGGCCTGGGAGGGTGGGGTTTAGGGAAGAGATGGCCCTCGGTAGGGTATAATGGCATACGGTCCACCTTTCAAAGCAGCCATTATCACCAGGAAAAGTGGAATTGATGTCTTAAATAAATAATACATAAAACGATTTCTATAGTCTGGAGAGCGGCGGTAACAGCAGGAGATCTCCAGCCCTCTAGTGGAGGTTGGCAACCCTAAGTATGAAGAAGGGAAAGGGTCACCACAGAGAAAGTGCAGGGATAACCACTGTGCAGGAGCCCTGTTGCTACCGTGGCTGTTGAACACCAGCCCTTCCAACAGGAAAGCATCGCACTGTGGGCAAGGTCTGGGTCATAAAAATATAAGAGCATAAGAGAAGCCAATGTTGGATCAGGCCAAAGGCCCATCCAGTCCAACACTCTGTGACACAGTGGCCAAAAATACCAGGTGACATCAGGAGGTCCAGCAGTGGGGCCAGGACACTAGAAGCCCTCCCACCGTTGCTCCCCCCAAGCACCAAGAATACAGTGCATCACTTGCCCCAGACTGAGAGTTCCTATCCATACCTTGTGGCTGATAGCCACTGATGGACCTCTGCTCCATATGTTTATCTAATTCCCTCTTGAAGCCATCCATGCTTGTAGCTGCCACCACCTCCAGTGGCAGTGAATTTGTGGGTCAGAACCTGAATCCTACTCCCTCCAGGGCTGGTTTTGGGAATTCGGATGACGATGGCCCCTTAACATGTTATGAAGAGTGGTCAGCCCATACCAAGGCCTCCTAGTCTGGTCCACCTTCAGGGCTGATAGTTACTCTGTATTGAACAACCCACAATTTGTCGCCAAACCAACCCCAAAGGCCATGCCTCGAAAAATTGAATTCTGACGTATCATAATAAATCGTCTTAAGCATTTATATAGCTCTCTCGTCCAGAGCGCTTCACGTGTGCTATGACAACAAATCTCACAACTGCCCTGTAAGGTACGATTATTATGCCTGCACAGCAGAGGCAAGACTGAGTCGGACTGACTTGCCTACCTAAAAGGGCTGTGGGCTGAGCTGAGAGCCTGAGCCTTTGTACTACTATCCTATATACTCTGTACATAGTTCTTTGGCTTTACCAGTTTCGGTCTGCTTGATGCCAAGCGTCTAGCTAATTCTTCTTTAATAACTGCCATACCGATGCCTGTGCAACTCTGCTACAGGCTGTGCGTCCCGATTGTTGAAAGATTGCAATTCTCAACAAATTGGTCCGTATTGTCTCCCTTCGCTACATCTAATGTGATTTCGGAACTGAATCTATATCTCATATCCTCTTAAATCAAACTGGATCTGCATTGGAACCCTTTTGGAATACCAAGCCAACTAACAATGCCAATAATAACAGCAGTCGTAATAATAACCATATACTAAAGAGTTAGCTTGTCCCCCAGCTGCGCTTGGCTTCCCAAGACCTCCTGGCATCTGGGCTTCCAAGAAAAGGCATGAAAACATGTGCAGCATCCGCCAATGACCAATCCAGTTAGGCATTTTTGATACAGTGATGTCACTATAAACATGTGGGATCTGCAGAGGCATAATTTAGAGTGGGCAGTGCTTATTTGTTTTATTTTTAAAAAATCATGTCCTGCTTTTCCCTCTAAGGGGGGGCCCAAATCAGCATATCACTTTGATCTCCCCTCCTCCTTTTTATCCTCAACAACCACCCTGTGGGGTAGGCTAGACTGAGAGATTGTGGTGGTTCCAAGTACACATGGTGAGCTTAGGGTTGCCAACTTCCAGGCGGTGGCTGGAAATCTCCTGCTATTGATCTCCAGGCAACAGAGATCAGCTTACCTGGAGAAAATGGCCACTCTGGAAGGTGAACTCTATGGCATTATACCCCATTGAAGCCCCTCCCCTCCCAAACCCCACCCTCCTCAGGCTCCACCCCCCCCCAGTTTCCACTTATTTCCCAACCTGGATCTGGCAACCGTAGGTGAACTTGCATGGCAGAGGAGGGACTCAAACCCAGTTGTTCAAGGTCCTGGTCTGATAGTCTAACCACTAGGTCACATCATCTCTCAAGTGTGGTGTGACTGTTCCTCAGGAGCACCTGCATCCCTGGCCAGCCCAGGGTTCCAGGACACTTTGCAGCATCCAGAAATGGCTGGATGCAGCATCCAGAAATGGCAGGCAAGACTACTTGGGTTATTGGGTCAACACAGATCTAGTCTTTCCAAACTGGGCTGGATTAACAATCTATCTGTATGGTTCCTTGGAAAATCATAAAATTAAATATTTTTGTTTGTTAAAACATTTATATCTTACTTTTCCCAATAGCTTAAGGCGACTTAACAGTACACATCATTAAAGCAATAAAAGACTCCAAATTCCCTCCCCCAGACCTAATAAAATACGTGCAACCTACACCATTTGGAAGTTACTGGTGAATCAAACAGGCTTACAGCTTCTCCTAAAAGCTGCCAAGGACGGCACCAGTGTTCCTTCAAAGCCAAGTTACTGTGAGCTAGCTCACAGTTTTTTAGCCTCCAGCTCACAGATTTTTGCCTTAGCTCAGGAAGGATGGCTCCAGAGCAAACTAATTTATGCAGCAGCCAAACTGCTCGCTCACAACTTTAATGCCACTAGCTCACAAAGTAGATTTTTTTGCTCACAAAACTCCACAGCTTAGAGGGAGCATTGGACGGCACTCCCATCAGTTCCTCAATCCCTGTTTCCATACAGTGGGAGCAATGACGGAAAAAGCACGGGCCTTTGTCAATGCCATGTGGACTGCCTTTAATGAGGGAACAACCCGAAGGTTGGAAGCTGAACACCGCTGTGTGCCCGAAGACCGTAGCTATCTATATCTGTATAAGACCTCGGCAACAGTGTTATGATTCCAACACAAGTTTATGGGCACATTATGTTTTTATCCTCTGTTGCTGCATCAAGGAGGGCATAACCTTCTAAGCAGCACAAGTGCATAACTAGTCACCCAGTGGTTGGGTCAGAACCTGCAATGACAGCCAGACTGAGCTCACCCATTGGCAAAGAGAATCTAGAAGGCAAGGGTAGTTCACCCAGTAGTCGGGGAGGCGTCCTAAATGAGGCCAGGTTCCCACAGAGAGTCAAGAACAGAGGTAGGATCAGAAGCCAGTTCCAGAGATACCTCTCCAGGAGCATATACAGGGTCACTGAGAGCCTCCGTGGCCCTCCAGACAAAGAGTCCTTCTTGGTCTTCCTCACACCACATTTTGGCCACCCCAAATTCAAAAGATCACATGAAACATGCTTGATTAGAACTGGTACACTGATACTCTCCCGTCCCCAAACAGCCTCTTGCCTGGCTCCTGGCTCCCCAGATCAATTTGGGACCCCAAAATTTTATACCCTAGCTCACCCCCTCCCCCAACAACCTTGAGCATATAGTTAGCTTTGAGAAGGTCTGGCGCCAAACTAAATCATTCCCACATCAGCTCTAACGTCTGTTGCTGCTCCGCCCTCACAGAGAAAAGATTTTAAGGGGTTAACTACTTCACCGGGAGCCTAGTATTCCATATCTAGTTGTATCCCTATGGTGTCTTTGGCAGAAAGGGGCAGGAGCTTGTGGTGCAGCAGTTAAAACGTCGGACTAGGGTCTTGGAGATCCAGGATCGAATCCCCACTCTGCTACTGAAGCTCGTGGAGTGACCCTGGGTCAGTCACATACTTTCAGCCTAACCTACCTTGCAGGGTGGTTGTGAGGATAACATGAAGGAGGAGAGAATTATGTTGTAAGCCTCTCTAGGTCCCTGTTTGGGGGGGGGAGGACTGAGTTATATAAAACGAATACGTGAGGCTCTTGGTTCTGGCCACAGTAGCTCCTCACAAGATTTTGGCTCTAGGAATTCAGGCAAAGGGGAGGTGGAGTTCACCTGGGAATGAGGCATTTCACCTCAGTGTCTATACTAGGATCAACACCTAAATTTTCTGCAGACTCTAAACCCCAATTAGAATATATATCCATATTTAGAATATATATATTTAGCTCACAGACTGTTTCCATTTTCCTTTGATTCTCTGCAAACTGAAAGGTACAGAGCTGACTAGAAGCTTTTAAGAGAGCAAGCGGGGGGGGGGGAGGAGCCCTCAAGCTAGCACAGGACTGGCGACAATATCAGGCCCGAGCGTACCATAATCGGATTTATAACCTTGTTGTGGTATCAGTTTTTAATCTCAACCAATGCTCGCAAGAGCTATATGAATCCCCCCCCATCCTCCCACTAAATGGATTGCGCTGCCACACACAGCTTTTCTGACGGTTTAACTAAATCAGATTAAACTTAAGACCAAGGCAGTTGTGAATATCTGTGAGGCGTTATCTGCCTCTAAGGCTGTTCCAAGCCTAGCCGCCATTCTCTTCTTCTCGGTTTTTTACGCATGTTGTTCAAGCGCCAGCTCTGAGGCAGGGGACCCATGCCGAGCTGGGAGCCAGACAGACAAAGGGCAACAGAAACCAAGGCCTGATCACAACCAGCGCTGCAGAGACAGGGAACCGAGACTCGGAGAAGAGCCGGTCTCTGAGGGAAGACGTATTCAAGGCCATGGTCTCTTATTGGTGGCCTGCCAGTCAGGAACCAAAGAACACAAGATACAAGAGCTCTGGGACTGGCTTGCCTGACATTTCTATTTCTATTTAAAAGCAGGAAACTCCAGTTTTGATCAGAGCAGCACTGCAGGGGGAAGTTTAGCCCCTGACTAAATCTAAAATTTTCCCGAACTAAACGAGTACCCCATAGACTTGAAACCAATTGCCCTGCTGGGGAAAACATACAAGAATCAGTTCACATTTCATTTCGTGTGTTTGTATTTATTTAGTTCATTTTTTAATCCTGCCCATTCTCCCCAGGGAGCTCAGGGTGGTGTACATTAGTTTCCTATCCTCTGTTTTACCCTCACAATCACCCTGCGAGGTAGGTCACGCTGAAAGAGTATGACTGGCCCACAGTCATCCAGCAAAGAAGAAGAGATTGGATTTATACCCCACTCTTCACTTGGAGTCTCAGAGCGGCTTACAATCTCCTTTCCCTTCCCCTCTCCTCAACAAACACTCTGTGAGGTAGGTGGGGCTGAGAGAGCTCTTTCGAGGATGGCTCTTGAGAGAACAGCTCTGAGAGAACTTGGGACTGACCCAAAGTCACACCAGCAGCTGCATGTGAAGGAGTAGGGAATCAAACCCGGTTCTCCCAGTTTAGAGTCCACGCTATTAACCACTGCGCCAAAGTTCATGATGCAGCTGGGATTCAAACCCTGGCTTCCCAGATCCTAGTCTGACATTGTAACCACTACACCAAGCTGAGGTACCAGAAGCAGTGATTTCGGTTAGGAAAATGGTATGAGGAGGAAAAGTGGTTTTTAAAAAACAGAAACAAATCAGGAATTGCTAATGGACATGCAGCTTGAAAAAAGTCATGGAACTTTGTATATGTGTGTAGTGTGTGTCGCAGTGAGAATATAATATTCTCAAAAATGGAAAAGCTCAACAATAGCCACAGTGGATGAATGATTGGTGAAGATGTTGGAGCTTGCAGAGATAGCTAAACTTACTTCTTTGATCAGAGAGAAGACAATATCTACATTTATTGCTAACTGGAACCCCCAATAGACGTTTTGCAATAAACAGAGAACAAATGAATTGATTATTTGTGGTTTTGAGGATTTGGGGGGGGGATTTAGTTAATAGCAAAAAGAGAACTTCTTTTTCCTTGTAACTATAGGATATATGTCAAGTTTATAATTCTAGTTGTAGTTGTTGCAGAGAAAATCAGAGGCTTCTTCTTTTATAATGTTTCTTTTCTTTCCCCCTCTCTTTTTAGTTCCTATTTCCATTATCTTTTTCTTTGTTTCCTCATTTTCTAGTTTCTGTCTTTTTTTTAGTTCTTACTAGTTTTTTATTCTTTGCTATAAAAAATTCTCAATAAAAATTATTGTAAAAAATAACAATAGCAGGAACTGGAGCAACCTGCCACTGCTGCTCGGGGAAAAAATCAAAGCAATGGGAGATAGTATTGCATATTTCCTCTCACATGGGTTTACCAGTAAGTGGTGGAGGGTATACACGGCATGCCCAAGGCCCCATGTTCAATCCCTGGCATCTCTAGTGCGAGGCCATTAGGAAAGACTTCTGCTCAATGCACTTGAAAGTCACCCCTAGTCTGGCTGGTACTAGACACACCAACGGTCTGACTCTGTATAAGATTCCTGATCAGGCGGCAGGGACTGTGGCTCAGTGGTAGAGCATCTGCTTGGCATACAGAAGGTCTCAGGTTCAATCCCTGGCATCTCCAGCTAAAAAGGACCAGGCAGCAGGTGATGTTAAAGGCCTCTGCCTAAGACCTCAGAAAGCAGCTGCCATTTTGAGTAGACAATACTGACCTTGAGGGGCTGATGCCCTAATTCAGTATAAGGCAGTTTCATGTGCGTTCATGTGCCCTAGCAGTGTGCGTTCATGTGCCCTAGCGTGCATTCATGTGCCCTAGCAGTGTGCTTGCTTCCTTCCCATGAAACCTGTTTCCTTCATATGCTATTTGGAGTGTTACATGAGCTCCCATGCCGCTACCAGTAACAGCCAGTGTGGTCTGATTCAGTATAAGGCAGCCGAATGTATTCATGCATTCTGTCCTCGCTGCCGATCATGCGGTGAGGCTGCCCCAGTATCCTTTGCATCATGTCAGAGTTCCGTAGGGGAGAGGGAACAAGAGTCACCAAGGTCCAGCCTCCTTCCTTCCACCCACCACGGACTCATTCAGCGATGAGCCAGTCGTGTGTCATGGTTAGAACGCTGCAATTTGGACCAGAGATGTCAAGGTTTCAAACCCACGCTCGGCCACGATCCTGTGTCGCGACTCGCAGTTAGCATGTTAAGATTAGGATCTGGAAGACACGGGTTCAGATCCACATACTGCCACAAAGCGTTTACTCAGTAACCCAGTTACACACGCTCAGCCCAGCCTGCCTTGCAGCGTGATTTTGAGGATAAAATGGGCCAAGAGAGAACCAAGTATACAGCCCTGGAAATGCTTGGTGGAAGGGCGGGTTAAAAAATAGATAGCTCTTGGAGCAGTTCCCCTCCTCTTCACCTACCTACGCTGGTTAGCCTGAGGAGATACCATCTGGGGAGGGGATCAGATACACACAATTTCTTGGAAGAAGGGCAAGACAAAAATCTAATAAATAAATGCAGTTACATCCTGGAAAACCTGCCAGAGTTAAGAATACATCGTTGCAATCCCTTTCTCTCTCTCTTTTTTAAATATCTCATCAGTACTAGAATAATTTTACCACCACAGGTCAACAGTCAAGGGATTCATGCCTCTGGCATGAATACCTGGTGCATAAGCCCATTTAATTGTTTATAACAAATAGTTCTCTTAATGTGTAAAAGTGAGTGAGCTGTTCAGAGAAGTAGAGGCAGTCCTGGAGAATAATAATCCATGTTCTGAAACATGGACTGTGGGTGTGTGACTCCCCCACAAACAGGACAGCATCTCTGCTTTGCGTTAATGCACAGACACCCCCTGGTCTCCTTACTGAGCCCCTAAGCAGAGCTACACCCTTCTAAATCCACTTGTTTTTAGGATGGCAATGTACCTCCACTTGGACCTGTTACCCACATGAGGGATCCACAGAGCAGATTTTTAGTGTGATCACTCCCATAATTAGGGGTTGCACAGGCTTGGGGGGCAGTGTCACTGTGCATTTCCACACTGTTGAGGTTTTGCACCAGTGTCTCCTGCTTCCTCCTGGGGAGATTCACAACAGAGTTGGGTGGATTGTGCCCAAAGCCATTCTGAGAAAAGTCCCAGGGGAAACACAGACACACACACATAGGCTATTTCTTTCCTCTAGAGTGCCTGTGAGAAAGAAACAATGTCCTTTTGTTCTAGGGCTGTCCTCAAAATAAATCATTTAAGCCACAAAAATGACAAACAGTGACCAATTTTCCCTCAAAAAACCCACAACCATGGTGTTTTTCACATTTTTAAGAAATGCTGTGGGTGGGACACCCTTTTCATTCTCTTCCCTTTCAATTGTTCCACCACAGTTTTCAGGGTACTTTAAACACTGTTATTTCTATCCATTCGGAAGGCCAGTTGCCTCCTAAATATTGTTTCAGGATTGCTGTAGACTCCGGGGCGAGTCTGTGCTGTGTACTCAGAGCACCTTACATGAGTTAGCCCCAGGGCTTCGCCACCCAGAATCCTGGATATTTCTGGGAGGGTGCTGTGAATTCTACAAGAGATCCTTAGGCACCCCTCATAGAATTGGACTTCCCAGAATTCCCGGGGAAGACAGAATAAATTCATTCAAAATTTCAGTGAATATGTGGTCTGATTCACATTTTTGCCTTTCATAACTGGCTGGAAGCGCACAACTTGGAGCAACACAACTGCTTGGCCAGTGGAAGGTCCCACCATCTCCTGCTAAAAAGCATCAAGGACTGGGAATGACCCCTCTCTTCCCTGAGAGCACCTGCCCATCACAAAGCCACTGACACTGAGCTATGTAGACCAAGGGGGTTGGATCCAGCCAACTTTTTCACTGGTGAAAAGGGAAGGAAGGGGTCCCCTTTGAGCATCCAAATAGGCTATGTTTGGGGTCATGAAACCCGTACAGACAACAGTCATGCAGGATGGGTGAAGTGTAGGGAGAACTGGGCAAAACTGACTTAAAAAGCTTGCTGGATCCAACCCATTGTCACCATAAGGCAACTTGGTAAGGGGCAGAAAAATGCAGAATATAACTCATGCGTAAATGATGGGGTGCCCCCTCATTGTTTCTTTGCCACATACATGTCCTATGGCTGCCATGACACCAGTGACACACCAAACTAAGAAACTGGGAGTTTTATACATCCCTTTTCTCTTTCTTCACACCATGATAGACAAAGCCATCTTGTATGGTTATATGACAGCAATAGCACTATATTATAAGATCGATTTAGCTTGTGACCCTGGCCCCAAAGTTGGCCGGTGCTGATCCATCACACTTCCATTCCATCCCTCCAATAAAGAGTTCAATGTGGCATAAATAAGATTATCCATTTCCCCTCACACCAATCCTGTGAGGTAGGATAAGCTGAGAGACGGTAATGGACCCGAGGTCACTCGTCTTGCCTTATGGGCTCTGTTGAAAAGATCCTTTTCCTAAAAGCTTCTCCTGTACATATTAGGGGGGAGGGGGACCAGCCACTGAAATACATATGCACCATTCACCAATAGTACACGGTGCATATGCATTTTGCACTCAGGCGCGCCAATTGCAAAATCCATGAAAGAATGAAGCGGCCCACAGGGAAATGCTAATGCTGCATTTCTCCTTCCTTGTTTGAGAATGACTGTCTGGGGCTCACTGCAAACTTAGCTTAAGAACATAAGGAGAGCCCTGCTGGATCAGAGCAGTGGCCCAACTTGACCAGCATTCTGTTTCACACAGTGGCCAACCAGTTCCCCTGGAGGGCCAACAAACAGGGCATAGAGGCTAAGGCCTACCCCAAAGTTGTCTCCTGGCACTCCTATTTAGAGGTATGGTGCCTCTAAAGATGGATATGGAGATTCCCTTTACTAATCAATAGCTAGTAGCCATTGACAAACACTTGTCAGGGATACTCTAGGCCGATCCTGCATTGAGCAGGTCTTCCAACTCTGTGATTCTACGAGTCTATAGTGGGCCAGCTCTCCACAAATCCATGGCCCCTTGAACACTGCAACACACACCTGTGTTCTCTGTGCTGCCAAGGCGGCCTGCTGGCCTTGCTACTGATCCCCTTTTAAACCAGCTATGCTCATAGACATCACTACACTCTCTAGCCGTGAAGTCCACACTTTAATTCCCCACTGAGTAAGAAGGAATTCTTTGTGTCTGTCCTGAAGCTATTGTCCATAAACTTCACTGGGTGGCCCCAATTTTTAATACTGGGGGAGAAGGAGAAAAAAACTCTACCCATTTTCTCCACCCCATGCATAATTTTATAAAGCTGTATCACACACACCCACACTACCAGCAGTCGTCTTTTTTAAAAAAAACTCAAAGACCCTAGCTTCTTTAGCCTTTCCTTAAGCACTTGCGGGGCTCAGAGAGAACAGCCCCAGAAAAGGAAACTTGATGCTACTGCACTGTTGACACTAAGCAGGTCCATCTTTTATTTTATTTATTTAAAGCATTTATATGCTGCCTTTCCACCCACAGAGGGTCCCCAAGGCAGCCCCGAACAGTGCCTGAAGGGGACTCACTGGAAGTCAGTAATGGCCATTTGATTGCTGGGCTATGACTGGGGAGTCCCCTCCATTCTGCTATGCAGCAAAAGCTCTTGGACTGTTGTCCATACATTCCCTCTGAGCTGAGTCTATCTTACAGGGCCGTTGTAACAGTGGATGGAAGGCAGGAAGGAGAGAGCCATTCATGCCACACTGAATTCCTTGGAGGAACAGTAGCACAATAGTGTGAAATAAATCAACCAATAGTGTGAAATAAATCCACCAATCAGACCTTCCCAAAGGAAAAAGCATAAGAAATAAGAACATAAGAAAAGCCCTGCTGGAACAGACAAGTGGTCCATCTAGTCCAGCATCCTGTCTCACGCAGCTGCAACCAGTTCCTCTGGAGGGTCAATGATAGTGCATAGAGGCTGAGACCTTTCCCCTGATGTTGCCTTCTGGCTCTGGGATTCAGAGGATTAGTGCCTCTGAATATGGAGGTTCCCCTCAGTCACCATGGCTAGTAGCCACTGATAGATCTCTCCTCTACGAATCTATCTAATCCCCTTTTAAAGCCGTTTATTCCCGTGGCCATCACCACGTCCTCTGGTGGCAAATTCCACATTTTAATCAACCTCTTTGTAAAGCAGTGTTTCCTTTTGTCCGTCCTGAACCTACTGCCCATCAGTTTCACTGGATGTCCTTAAGTGCTAGTATTTTGGGAGAGGGAGAAAAATAAATAGGTTATGCACCCCAAGAGCTGTGCTCTTGTCTGGAGGTTGTGCCCCCCTAATACTTCCCCTTCTCGTTTTCATCAAGGAACTGGACGTTTAACCCAGGTTGCATCTGTGACCACAGGAGTTCCTACCGAATAGGGTTGCCAGGTCCCCTCGTCACTCTGGTGGGAGGATTTGGAGGATGTTCTGGAGCCTCCCTGACATGATGACATCACCTGGAAGTGACATCACTACGCTGGGGATGTCACACAGGGACATACTGGTTTAAAGGCAAAACTCTATGGTAAAAACTGGCGTAAACCCATAGAGTTTTGCCCTTAAACCAGAGCATCCCTACACAATGCCCCTGGTGTGATAACATCACTTCCAGGTGACATCATCACACACCAGGAAAGTCACGTGGGGAGTTCATGCAGAATAAAAGCAAAAGATCTTTAGCTATGAGTTCCACATACAGCCCTGAAGTCCACTCAGTGACTGTGCACCAGTCTTGCTCTCTCACCCTAACCTACCTCACAGGGTTGTTGAGAGGATAAAAGGAAGGAAGAGAGAGTCCTGAGCTACTTGCAAGAAAGATGGGATTTAAAAAATGTGCTAGATGGATAAATAGAGTCTTGACTCTGCTCTGAATTAACTAGGTGAGTTTAGGCAAGCCTCAATCTCTCAGCCTCAGCCCCGCCTCCTCGATCTGCAACACGGACATAATAACACAGACCTACCCTGCAGGGTTGTTGTAAGGAACAAAACAAAATGTTGCCTTTTGGAATGTTCAAAAAGCGCCATGTAAATTATAATAATATTAAATTGAAAGAACTGGAGGAGGGAGAAGAGATGGAACCAGAGGGTAAGATGAAAAGATGATTTGGGAAGATTGCCAGGGGACCTTGGTCCCTTATGGGAAAAAGGATCCCGAAGCTACCTAGTCCAAATACCAAATGCATGTCTTCTCCAAAGACCCAGCCCATGCAATCCAGACTACATAAATCTATTAGCGAGCAGAAAAGAGATCCACTGCAGGTAATGTTTCTGTAGCAATTACTGCCTCTATGTCCAGTGAAGCAGGTTCTTGCCTATGAAACCACCAGTCACAGAGTATCTGACGCAGTCCAATCCTATGCATCTTTTCTCAGAAGTCCACGTCTCACAGAGTTCATTGGGGCTTGCTTACCAGGAAGCGGGCCTATGATTGCAGCCCTCGCCTTTCAAAACGCCAGGGACGCTGACAGTTCCGATGCACATGATACATGGAAGGAGGAAGTCAGCCAAGCCACATTTCGAGGAGTGAATACAACCCTCCCACTTCTGTCAGTTCAACTGCGGGGGAGAAGGGGGAAGATTGTTCGCCAACTCCAGAGACAAGCAACCGAGCAGCGAGCCAAACCCATCCAGTGAATTTCCCAAAGAATTATGTTATTAAGCAATGTGAGTAGCTGGGATGTGGTAGGGCAGAGGCAGCAGAGGGGGGCTGAAGGGGATCACAGGGAGCTCGGGCTGAGCAGGAATATGGAGACATTCACTAGAAGGAAACAGGGATGGTGGACTGAAAGATGACTAGGCCTCAGGTGGGTGAGGAGGAAAGGGAACTTGGGGGAAGAGACACCAAAAAATGGTGTGCATGCGTCTCTCCGTGTGTGTGGGGGGGAAATCCCCCAGAATGTCAGAGGTTCAAGGAGAAAGAAAGGTCCAGATATCCACCACACTAGGCTTGGGAGTTTGAAGTTGGAATACAGACGGAAGTCAGGTGGAGAGAAAGAGGCAAGACAGACCGCCCCCCCCCCAAGCTGGAGATAATAGCAGGAATGTCTGGGTGGAAATGGGGAGGGGGGGAGGCAAAGAAAGTGGTGGGCAAAGAAGCAAGCCTCTTCCCTCCCCTGCTCCCTGCCCTCATTGGACCTGGTGCGTCCTTTCGTCCATTCCTGCATCCTTGGTACCCAACGCCCCCCCTCCTCCACCCGCGCTGCATCCCCATGGCAACCGCTCACCATCTCCTCCCTTCGCCTTTCCTCCTTCGCCACGGCTGTCGCGCTCCCCCCAGTCTCTTTCACCGCGGCAGTGCAAAGGAGAAGGGGGAGAGAGAGAGAGAAATCAACCCTCTCCCCCCCCTGCCAAGCAGAGCTGCGAGGGGAAGGGGCTCGGCACCGAGAGCTGCCGCGGATGGATGGATGGAGGTGGGGGGGGGGTTGAGACGGAAGCACGGCGCATCCTCCCAGTGGCAGCGCAACGGGGGGGGGATATAGGGCTAGGAGGGGAGGGTGGGCTTCTCCTTCCTCTTCCTTCCTCCTTCCCCCAAGCCTTCCCACCTCCCTCCCTTGCTCTCCTCCAATTCTCCTTCCGCCTTCCCTCCTTCCTCCCCCCCCCTTTCCTTGTATGGATCTCCAGCCGCATGGCCAACCACCCCCCTTCCACACCTCCCTTCTATCACCCTACCAAATTCCTCTCTCCTCACCACAAGCGCTTGCCAGCCCCTAACCCTTCATCCCTCCCCAGCAGGGCATCCCACTCCCACTGCATCCCACCCACCCCCAGGTGGGGAAAACCCTGCAGATGCTGATTTGCATATGGAAATACAAGGCAAGGCATGCAGCTCTCTGTCCACCGCTCACTGAACAGCACAGGAGAGCTTGGCTGAAGCCCAAAAGTCAATGCACGTGCCCTCTGAAAGGGGTCTGGCTCAAAGCCACCCCCCCATGACCCACATCCCCTTCCCCCATTCTCATCCTGCATCCCCCACCTGCGCTGCACCCCTTCTCCCACTATCCCTTCCGTAACCACACACCCCAAGTCTGCTCTCCTAGTAGCAACTGCTTCTAACGCCAGTACCCGACTTCACTCTTCCTGCACACAAGAGTTAGAGTAATTTCCCTTCCCCGGATTCCTCCGTACACTCGTTTGCCCCGTTCCTTCCCACCTCCTCTTGTCTTCCACCTTAATAAACTGATTGATTCCCTCCTCTCGCCCATCTTTCTTTCTCCACACACACACAAAGCCTCCACTCTTCTTCCCAGCCACCCCTCTCTCTCCACCCCCCTTCCATTCATTCTCTGGTCACCTGCCAAAGGAGCAGCTGTTTTAGTCTGTTTTAGCAAAAAATAACCCAAAGTCCCGACTGTGACACCTTATATGTAATAAATGTATCCCGGTGTGAGCTTCCGAAAGCATCGGTCTTCTTCAGCAGATGTCCCAAAATGCTAGATTTGGCCACCTGCTATCGCTAGCTTCAAATCAGAGTGTCATTGCCACTCTTATTCCAGATTCACTAATCCAAATTCCTTGCAACTTTATGGGGCGGTTACTTGCAGAAGAGGAGATTCAAACCCACCCCAAAGGAGGAGCGGGAGAATTACCTTCCATTTCTTTAACCACAAGAGTGGTTAAAAACTTGCATTTGGAGCGAATGAGAAGGGGTTGCATCCCCCCAGCATTTCTGCTCATGAAAATGGGTAAAAGGATTCTCTTGGACCACCCGTAGAGGCTAGGTTGGAGATCATGGGACCTGCACGGAGAAAAGACACCTGGGACAGTGGCTGTAGGAAGCAGGAGAACTGGATCCAATTGAGTGGGTAAGCGGGCTGGATCCCATCCAACGAACGCCATTTGCTGCTTTGAATGGGCACTCCCATGTGTCTGAAGATGTGAGCTCCAACTCACGGAAACTCATGCCAAAATAAACTGTGTTAAGGATTTAAGGGGCTACTGGACTCCTGCCTAATTCTGCTACAATGGAGTAACATGGCTACCCCTTCTGGAATGAAAATAATGAAAACCTTCCACATCTGCCCAGATCTAATTCCTTACTGAGTTATAGGATCGCCAGACCTTCCGCTGGCCACAGGTGGGGGACGGTGCGGTAGGGTTGTCAGAACCAGGCTGAGAAACTCCTGGAGATTTGGGGATGGAGCCTGGGGAGGAGAGGGACTTCAGTGGGGTACAATACTCATAGAGTCCACCCTCCAAAACAGCCATTTTCCCCAGGGAAACTGATCTCTGTAGTCTGGAGATGGGCTGTAATTCCAGGGGATCCCCAGGTCCCACCTGGAGGCTGGCATTCCAACTGGGTTACTTTGGTGATTGTGGTTGGTTTTTGTTGTTTTTTAAAGCTTGCTGGACATTCATCTTCAAAAATATGTCCATAAAAACAAGGTTTATCAAGCTTGCTGTGAATTATTTTCCTTCCCAGCATATTTATGTAGACACTGAGCGATTCATTTCTCATGGTTCCCAGTACCATTCACTGATTCAAGGCTCCCTCTAATTTAAAAACAAATCTTCACTACTAATTTATATCTGTCATACCAATTTAATTGTTATGCCCCCACCAACAACACAAGAATACTGGGAATCAAATTTGTGGAGGGAACAGACAGAGTTCTGTCGGAGATCCCAAGAATTCCAGTTCCTTGGGGAGATGGAATTACCCTCAAACCAGTTTAAGACTGGGGTATAGACCTGCTTGGGGTAACCCCAGGTAGTAAGAGCTATTCAGAATAAAGCCGGTATCTACTGTATCCCCACAAACTATTTTAAAATTGCAGTGCAGACAAGATTCAATGGCTTATTTAAAAACAAACTGTTCAGACTTCCTGCCAAGGCATCAATCCTTCCACCTGGGAAGTTCTCACCCTTAATCCCTGAAGTCCATTGACTCGGGGTTTTTAATTTAGACAGTTTGACCCCTCTTTGCTTTCTAGTTGGTACCCACAGCAGTTCATGACATCATTCTCCCTGTCTCCATTTTGTCCTGACAACAATAGACCTGTGGGGGAGGTTAGGCTGACAAGGAGTGATCCGCCCAAGATTACCCATGGCAGAGTGGGGATCTGAACCTATGCCTCCCAGATCTGACCACTAAACCACACTGGTTGTTACTGGTGGCAGCAGGGCAGCTCATGTACTACTTGCAATCTTGGGGTGTATCAACAGAGGCATAACATCCAAAGCGCAAGATGTCATAGCCCCGCTGAATACTGCATTGGTCAGGCCGCACCTGGAGTATTGTGTGCAGTTCTGGAGGCCTCACTTGAAAAAAGATGTGGACAGACTGGAGCGGGTGAAGAGGACAGCGAGGAGGATGATCAGAGGCCTGGAGACTAAGCCTATGAGGAAAAGCTGCGGGACTTGGGAATGTTTAGATGGGAGAAGAGGAGGCTGAGGGGGGACATGATTGCTCTCTTGAAGTATTTGAAGGGCTGTCACTTAAGAGGAGAGCAGGGAGCTGTTCCTGTTGGCAGCAGAGGAGAGGACTCGCAATAATGGGCTTAAATTAAGGGTGCGAATGTACTGGCTGGATATTAGGAAAACCTTTTTGACAGTCAGAGTTGTGCAACAGTGGAATCAGCTGCCTAGAAAGGTGGTGAGCTCCCCCTCACTGGCTGTCTTTAAGCAGCAGCTGGACAAACACTTGTCAGGGATGCTTTAGGCTGATCCTGCACTGAGCAGGGGGTTGGACTAGACGGCCTGTATGGCCCCTTCCAACTCTGTGATTCTAGGATTCTATGATACTCCAGATAACATTTGAAGGGAACAAGTCGCATGGGAAGGAGGTGAGGACACTGCTAGCACATGAACACACATGCACTCACATGAAGATGCCTTATACTGACCACATCAGACCATTTTTTCACATCACCTACAAACCCTTTTAACCGGAGATGTCCAGGATTGGACCTGGGACCTTCTGCAGGCAATGCAGAGGCCACAGCCCCGCCTCACATGATGCTCCTCCTTCAGACATTAGCAACAGCAGGCGTGCCCCAGTGGCTCACATCACATGCCCACTGCAGGATAAAAGCTCATCCATGTTAAGTGGTCGAATGAGGGCTTCATCCAACAAGTGACTCACAATTTAACCCACTTCCAGCTCTTTTGATTGGTAATAAATCTCATTTGAGTTACGAGATTTATCGATAGTGCATTGCAGTTGGGTGCTCATGCTACCTGCATGGTTGTCCAATAAGAAGGATCTCAGAAATTCACTCCTTGCAACACCATGTGGGAATCGGGCATTTTACACACCATGGCATCAATGGAGGGATGCTGTATCAGTGTTCTGCTGTACAGCCCCCACAGGACAATCAGGGGAGGCAGGTGTCATGGAAGAATGAATGTGTGCTTCCTTGAGTAATGATCTGCACCTCCTCTATTGCTTCACAACTGGCAGGGGAGGAGGTAGGAAAGACCCTGCTAGCTGGCGAGCAGCAGCTGCAAAAGATCTGCCTGAACGTGTTTCTCCTCTGCCTACAGGTACTTAAGGCCTAGGCACAGCCAGGGGTATGAGCCAAAGGGCAAGAGCTCCTGTCCTTCAGCTCTTAGCCTGAGAGTCACAGTCTAGCGCTGGCAGGAAGATCTGTTTGCAGAAAGAGGGAAGACCTGATCTGCATCTTGAATTCTTTTGTCCTCCCCCTCCCCACACCCATCTTCTGCTTTTGTCTATTTCTGTCATATTTTTAGACTTTATTTTTGTACTATAAAGTGTGCTCCCTTTGGGAAACCAAGTGAGATGGGAAGGGAGGGAGGGAGTTTTAAGAACCAAATATTTGGATTATTCTCTGGAGGTCTTTGTAGTCTGGGATCATGGAAGAGATACAAAACGCACCATAGCAAGTGACACGGAGAATCAAAGACGTCCAAGGATGATGTCGTACCAGGATCTTCAGCCCGTGGGCAGGGCTGGGCTGTAGAATGCCACTCACTGGGTCATGAGTCCTTAGAGACACGCCATTTCTTTGGGGTGCAGTTTTGGATGAACCTGCTGGCAGTGTGCATGTGTAGACAGCTGAGAGCGCCACCTCTCCTGCCTCTTTCTGTAGGCACGATGAGAGAAGCAGCAGGGTGGTGAGGCGTGGTCACTCGGCAGCGTTCCCCTGGATGATACACCACCTGGTATTTGGCCTGACTTCTTGCATCAGTTCTCTTGGTTTGCTACTTCATGGTCGTGGTCTTGACATCAGTGAGATCATAACTCCATGCCCCCCTCTTCCTGTCATGTTATTGCAGCTCAGTGGGTCTTCTGCTCAGTGGGTGCCAGGTGTGGCAGACACTGCAGAGGCCAGAGATGTGGAAAGATTCAGATTCCTATTCCTCCTCAGGTAGGGTTGCCAGATCCAGGTTGAGAAATACCTGGAGATTTTGAGGTTTGAGCTTGCGGAAGGTGGGGTTTGGGAAGGGGAGGGACTTCAATAGGGTATAATGCCATAGTCTGCCTTCCACAGTGGCCATTTTCTCCAGGTGAATTGATCTCTGGAGATCAGTTGTAACAGCAGGAGATCACCAGTCACCACCTGGAGCTTGGCAACCATATCCTCCGGTATGAAATGGGCATGATGGTTGTGAGCAAGTTCTTATGGCTCAATTCATGCATTAATGGAGGCACAGTTGCAGCTCCCCCACAGGGACATCCCAAATTGTTCCATGGTAACTAAGGATGGAGAATCAGTTACCCAAACCTCGCAAAACTTCTCCTTGAGGCCTATTTTTTTCTGGAACAAGCACAGGGCCTATCGAGCTATAGAAAGGTCCATTCTCAACATATCAGCCTTGGATTGCCTCAGGACATTCTAACGCCTCCCTAGGCTCCCACCTCAATGCCTGGAAATCTCTGTTGTACTGACACCCACCAACTGCATCAAAGGCTGCGGGGCACGCCAAAAGGAGTATGTCACAATAGATCGAGGTGGTCAGCCATGTTGGTCTGAAGCAGTAAAACAAATTAAGAGTCCAGTGGCACCTTTAAGACCAACAAAGTTATTTAAAGTGTGAGCTTTCGTGTGCACACACACTTTTTCAAATACAGTGGAAGGAAGGTAAGGTTCGAACAGGGGCTGAACAGCAAATTAACATGTAAGATCATGAAGATGTTTTAAGATATGCATGCAACATGATAAAGATGTTCTAAGATTGAAGGTCAGCGGCCTGCACTGGTCGGGTGGCCTCACCGAAAGCCTCCGCCACCCCTCAATGTTATCTTATAGCATCTTCACCATGTTACATGTTAATTGGTTGTTCAGCCCCTGTCTATAAGTTCAAACCTTACCTTCCTTCCAATGTATTTGAAAGAGTGTGCATGCACACGAAAGTTCATACTTGGAATAAAATTTTGTTGGTCTTAAAGGTACCACTGGACTCTAGATTTGTTATGCCACAATAGGACCCTGTATGTATGAATGGAATGGATGGTGTGGTAACAAGACCTTCCCGTCCCGATCCCACAATCCATTCCAGAGTCTGGGTAAAGCAAAACAATCCATTCCACATGCCACTAGAACATTCCAGAGCCAAATCAAGCACATCCCATTCTTGCCAAGAAACGTCTGTAGAACAAAACCATATGGGTGAATCTAATGATTTTTTTTTTTAATTCTCTGGAGAACACTGATGCTGATAAGGGAAAGAAACAACACAGCCAGCCTAAGTTTACAGATATTAGTGGAGCTGCGAACGATTCAGTCATGGGGAAATAACACTACTCTGGTAATCTGCCCTACATCTTCAACACAATCTACCTCATGGATGATTGGGATGAGAATTCTGAATGTATGGAAAAGTACCTTAAAAACAGCAATCTGGCAATTAAAACACGGTGTCTAATTAGTAAATATCCAAAGGGATCTGGTGATGGACAACTAAAAGGAGAGGACTGGAGAGAGGTTAATCTTCTGGCAGGTACCTTGCACTAATTTGTCTATCACTTCTTATGCTCAAACTCGATAATTTCCTTCCCTGCTAGGATTAGACGAGATATCAGAGGGAGAAGGGGGGAGAGTGAGAGAAAGAGGAAGGAAGGAACACTTATATGATTTTTTAAAAATCTGCCTCTCTGAGTTGAGTTATGGTGTAGTCACGGTGGAGCTAGGGGTACATAAGGAAGAGCCAAGTAGCACAAGTGCGAGATATTGTGGTATCTGAGGCGGGAAATCCCCAAAGATACTTCCCCTGAAAATTCTTTAGAACATCACTTCAGCACCTGACACATTGTCTCCCTCTAATGGCACCTATAATTTGCCTGCCTGAGATAGAAGGAGAAAGAGGATATACCCAGCCCTTCACTCAAGAGTCTCAGAGTGGCTTACAAGCTCCTTTCCCTTCCCCTGTGAGGTTGGTGGGGCTGACAGAGCTCTTTCCAGAACTGTCCCTGAGAGAACACCTCTGACAGAACTATGGCTTGCCCAAGGTCATCCAGCAGCTGCAAGTGGAGGAGTGGGGAAGCAAACTCAATTCTCCCAGATTAGTGTCCGCCCTTTTAACCACTACACCAAACTGACTCTCATTGTGCTTCACCTCATTGTGCTTCATAGCAGGGCTGAAAGAGAGCGACCAGACTTAAGCTACAAAGAGAGAGAGCTACACCAGAGAGAAGGAATTGAACCCACGAGTTTTGAGCCCTGATCTGACATTATAATCATTACACTATGTTGGGCTGGGGTTGCCAGGCCCCCCTGGCCACTGGCAGGAGATGAGGGGGGTAGGGTTGCCAGATCCAGGCTGGGAAATTCCTGGAGTTTGGGGGATGGAGCCTGGGAAGGACAGGAACCTCAGTTGGGGTACAATGCCATGGAGTCCACCTTTTGTCCTAGAGAACTGATCTCTGTAGTGTGGAGAGGAGCTGTAATTCTGGGGATCCCCAGGTCCCACTTGGAGGCTGGCGTCCCTCAGGCTCACGTGCAATAGCTTCATATTTTACAGCTTGCTTTGATGAGCTCCACCTCTTCACTGCTCCCGGCTCTGCTTCTCCACCCTGTTGGACTCCATCCCCATCAAGGGAGATGCATGTGCTCCGAGTGCGGAAGCCAGCACATGCTTAGCTCCACAAGAGTGGGACTTTGGACTTCTACAACAAGGGATGGAGAGGGGAAGTCCAACCCATTGCTCTTGCTTTGGCTTGCTCTCATTTAGAATACAAAAGGCCTTCCCAAACCATTTATTCACTAGAATATTTACACTCCCGCCTTTCCACAATCATTCAAGGTGACTCACGTCGCATTAAAATGTCAATGAAACGATACCACAAAATCTCACGGAACTAATGCCAAAACACTGGCCACAACTCACCCATTATGGAGTACATGGTAATTACCAGTCGAGCAGCCATTGAGAGGGGTGGGGGCGGGACACGTCTGCTGCAACGTAGTGCCGTTCTAGGAATCACCGGAAAACCATAGAGTTGGCAGCAATTCCTACAGCCACCCTATGTCACTTTTGGTTTCCTCCCAGAAGTGATGTAGCAGAGCAGATTTGCCATTTTCCCTTCCCTCCCCCCCTTTAGAAAAGCAGCAAGCAAAGAGGGCTGCCAGCAGGAGGCCTCCCATCATAATGAGTGGCCGGGCAATCCTAGTAGATGGGTTGTGTCTGGCTTGCCCACCTAGTAGAACAATGAGAAGCGAGTTGCAGGTTCTCAGTTCCTGCATGAACAGGGCCCATTTCAAATCACGATCACTATGCAGGTGGCAAAGGGGCTTCAGCTTTCCCAGGTCGGTGCCTCTTCCCCAACTGAAATGACCCTAAGGGGGTGCTTGGGGGAAACCCACATTTCCCCTGGGATATAAAATGGCAGCAAGGCCAGAAACCCCCCCCCCCAAAAAAAAAAAAAAAACCCGATCCTTCTTCTGTCGAGCTGAAGGGAAGACCTCCCGAGGATTCTCTTTAAGGAGGCCTTTCAACAAAACCAGGGGGACCGCTAAGAAAGCCAGGCTTCATACCACTGACGAATGGCAGAAAACGGAAGGCAGGCTACGGAAGCTGACCTCAAAAGGCGAGTGCTTTTATTTGGGGAGAGGCAATGCGCAAGGTGCAGCTGTCCCCGGCCATGACAGGCTTTAAAGGTCAGAATGGCTACCTTACGGGGGACTCCAGAAGCTCACCTGTAGCTGAAGTGATTGGCGCAGAACCAGTTCAATACATTGCCGCTTGCCAACATGAACACCCGTCCTCAGCCTTGGCAGCCGCATGGAATTTCAAAGCAGCTCTAGCGTACGGAGAGAGCAGACACCCTCTCCAGGCTGGAAAGCACCACCCATTATTAATTATTATCGTCGGTATGAATACTGCTCCGGCGTGCTACTCGGCGATCTACAGAGTTGCATCAGCAAAACAAGAGCAAACAAAACCAAAAAAACAGCCCCGAGTAACTTGCAGTCAGCTTTACAACAGCAGGAAAGAAGGGAAAGATGAATCATAATGGCCAAATCCCTAGGTTACCAAACCAGCCGGAGCGAGCGCCTCTTTCCTGTGTACTTTCTCTGCTGGTCTTGTAACATTTGGATGACTGAATCATGTCACTAGGATCCTGCGGGTATTAGCACATCATGATGACCCCCTGCCCAGGAAAATCAGAGCTGATGAAACAGGGACATGCTTGGAACATGCCTATCCATATGACAACCTCTCCACTAAGGTACAGTGTTGAAGGTCCTTCACTGCCCAGCCACACGCCACATTCCTCTGTTCTGCAAGAGCCCGTCCTCCATTAATGTAAAAGCTGACAGAATGGTTGTTTTTTGGGTTAAAGATCTGCCAGGAGCACAGGTTAGTGATGGTCCAAAATGTCCCTTAGCAGCTGAAGCATGCAAGCCTGTGAACTGGACAGAGCCTTAGTGTTCATGCGTATTGCATTGACTTACCTATGTTTGCACGAGAGCCATGCACCTGCTCAGAGAATTAATTTCTAAAGATACTGGGGAGGGAGCCACAACCTGAAGGATAACGATCCTAGTATCTCATTAAAAAATGTTAACAAGTCATCTCCCAAAGGATAAAAATAGAGATGAAAGGGAGACGGTGTTTTGCCAGGGACAGGTAACAGAGAAGAAGGATTTTCTGTGCTGAACTGCATGTGATGCCCGTATGAGTGCTGCTAGCCATGAGATCCTACCAATCCCATGACTGCTTCCACATGGTTGTCTTGTTCTATTTTGGGTCTCAAATTGGAGCTTTTCTTTCTTCTCCTTCTTTTTGGAGTATCCATCTGACATCACCCCCCAATCGTCCTCCAATCGTTTACTTCCATGGTTTTCCCTGCTTTGTTCTGTTTTTTCCCCAAAACCTGCTTCGGTACAAGCTTTCATGAAAGATCACATTCAAATGAGTTCTTCCACTCAAGCACGGTCTTAGCCACAATGCATGCAGGGCAGCTGCCCCGGACCCTGGGCTGAAAGGGGCCCTTATCACCCATGGCCCTGCTCCCCAACATGGGGGGTGGGGAGAGGAAGAGCTGCCAGTTGGCCTGGATGCCATGCACACCCACCTTGAACGGGACAAGAGCCACCTCTTGTTTGAGCCTGGAGTGACTCCAGCGGTGGGGGCAGCAGCATGTCACTGAGACCACCCCTGCTTACACACTGTGTGGATGGAAAGGTGCACGTTTTCACTTCCCTGCCCACACTGACACCATTTCTCTTCTGGCCCGTGCTACCAGCTAACCTTTTGCTGGCTTTTGTATTTTAAAAGGTAGGAGCTATATCAGTATAGTGTATTTACACTAATATGAATACTGGTGTTTTACTTTTAAGTTGGGAAAAAAAACCTCGCTGGCGGTGGGGGGGGCGTGGAGAAAATGGAGGGGAAGTATGGAGACTACCACTTTGTGGATGCTCTGTTGCTACTGCAGAGGCAATGTGTGCACAATGGAGAACCATCGCCACGTGGACGTGAATCAAAATATTACCAAAGCAGCCCGACCTGATCTGATCTTGTCAGATCTCAGAAGCTAAGCAGACCAACCTGGCAAGTACTTGGATGGGAGACCTCCAAGGAATACCAGGGCTGGGATGCAAAGGAAGTCAATAGCAAGCCACCTCTCTGAAACGTCCTAGCCCCACTAGGGGTCACCAGAAGTCAACCATGACACCCAGGCACAAACACATGCACACACACACAAATGCTCACAGAAAAAAAAATATTACCAATGCAGCAGGTCATCCCTTCCCAGGGAATGGCAGCAACCACACCTTTTTGCTAACATGAACTGGGACACAGCAGTGCCATAGCAGGAGCCCCAATGTGTCTGAGGCCAAAGCTTGCTTAGCAGAACAATCTGTCCAGTTCTTCACCACTGAATGCGTGCCAGCTGTTTTGCCAGCTAAGGTTTCTCCAGACAAGCTCACACCCCTCCTGTTCTGGCGGCAACATGGAAACTACTCTCTGTCGGAACACCTTAAAGGAAAGTAAACCACCATCACTGGCAAAGGGGGGGGGTATAACTAGATTAAATCCAAACAGCCGTACAAAACTAACAACATGAACACAGATGCCCCCAAGCATTTCCCCTCTACTCTAATCAAGCTGATTACAATATGCATTGCATCTTGGCATCCTTTACAACCAATACTCCACTCACTGGGATAAAAAGGCTCAGAACTCCATTCCTACTCATGTTCAACAAGGGAGCCTTAATTCTCGACAGTTTATACCCCGAAAATCTTGTTGGTCTCTAAGGTCAACATCAACACCAAAACATTGTTGATGCTGAAGGTCTCTAAGGTGCTACTGGGCTTGAATCTAAAGCTTATACAGCCGATCAACGTGGATTCCCTCTGGAACTCTCTTCCCCTAAGCAGGCTCCTTGTGGACAATTAGGAGTCCTGGCAGATGCAAAGTGCCAAATATGTATACAAGACCAACACATTTATATGGGTAGATGCATCGTGTTCTCATGCACAAGTCATAATGGAAATGTGTGCAGGAGGACCAGAAGGTTTGATCCTGCTTCTCTGTTTGTGCATTCTCTCTCCCTAGACTGTAAGGAGTGAATGGTCCTCAGAACTCAGAAGATTTCACGATTTCATGCCCCTTGTCAGTGTCTGTAGAAGGAGCAAGAGTTCACAGAGAGAACCAAAAGGCAGGTTGTTCTTCTGCTTGGCTCACTGAGAACGTTTTTGCTATTTGCTCTTGTCTCCCACATCCAACAGGCTATGTCCTCCTGAGCCACCTGGTGCCATCTCCTGCCTCTGCCAGGAGCCACAAGCAGGGGTGGAACTTTTCCTCTGGAAACTTTTCCTGTAGGCCAACAGCCTGCCCGAAGTCCAGTGATGAGATAGGTGATGCCTGTCCCAGCCAAGTTGTGGTCATGGTGGAGTAGGCCTGGTTGGGCAGGCAAGGAAGCATTTTCTCTCTGTCTCCTTGTGGGGGGAGGCCATGGTGGGCTGAGGGGCCTCTGGGTTGAGGGTGGGATTGCCAGTTCCAGGTTAGGAGATACCTTCGAGAAGTGGAGCCTAAGGAGGGCAGGACTTGGGGAAGGAACCAAAGGGGCATCAGTGGGGTATAATGCCACAGAGTCCACCTTCCAAAGCCGTCATTTTTTCTTATTGCTCTGAGAACAGTTGTAATCCCAGGTGAAATGCCGATCCCCACTTTGGGGTTAGAAAGCAGTTTTCTCCGGACCAATTTGGCGAGGGATCCTGGAGGGTGGTGTTTTGTTTTTGGTTTGTTTTTTGCCCTCTTCTGGGCATGGAGCAGGGGTCACTGGGAGTGTGTGGGGGGTATTTGTGAATTTCCTGCATTGTGCAGGGGGTTGGTCTAGATGACCCCGGAGGTCCCTTCCAACTCTAAGATTCTATGATTCTATGAGATCTCCAGCCACAGTCTGGAGGTTGGCAGCCCTAGCTTAGGGGGCTTTTCCAGGCATGCTTTTCCCTCTGGTCCACCCCTGTCCACAAGGCTCCACCACTAACCTGGGCAAGGAATAGCCATCATCTCCTTGTCACTCCTCACCCAACCCTCAGGGCGCAGGGACTCCCGACCTGGCCAGCCTGCTCATAAGACGTACACCTTCATAACGGAGAGGCATCCTCCTACGCCCAGCCTTCCTGTTCCACATCAACAGTCCAAAAGAACCATGGAGCAGAGCAAGCAGCAAAGTCCACAAAGGAAAATGTTGCAAGAAGATACCTCCCATCGCTCTACCTCGGTATACCTCTGGCTTGACGCTAAACAACAAAAACGATACCAAGCGTTTAAAAAGCGCTTTAAAGTTTCAAGCCAGTTCCCACACAATAGCGCAGTCGTCCTTAAAATGGCCCCATAAGGTAGGCCAGTGTTGTTATTCTCAGTATCGCGGGCAGAAGGCTGAGACATGCGGAGAGAAGGTGGTGATCCTCAGGCCCCCTGTGCTGAGTAGGACATGAAAGGGGGACTTAACAGCGCTGCCATAAACCAAGTTACACCCTTTGAAGTCCATTGCAGTCAATGGACTTCAAAAGGCGTAACTTTGCTCAGGATTGTGCAGTTAGAAGCTCACACTGGGGGAAGCATTCGTTTGCTACCTGGGAACACAAGTTTCCAGCCCCGTGTTTGCTAAATATGGCAAATGTGTCCGGGGGTGGGGGGAGGCATTTGCAGAGGGGAAAAATATGGAGAAAGCTTAATCTCTGTTACCTTCTATACCCCCACATCCCTACAAGTAGGGTGGCTGGCTCTGGGTCAGGAAATTCCTGGAGATTTGAGGGTAGAGACTGGGAAGAGCAGGTTTTGGGGAGGGTAAGGACCCCAGTGGGTCATACTGCCACAGAGTCCACCCTCCAAAGTAGCCATTTCCTCTGGGAGAACTGATCTCTGTAGCCGGGAGATAACTGGTGATTCTGGGAGATTTCTAGGCCCCCAGAGATTGGCAATTTTTTCGGACAAAATGACTTGCCTACTGTAATGGGTTGCAGGGGAGGGGAGAGATTCAGCAAAGACATGGCTGACCTGGGCCTATCTAGACTAAGATCCTGACACCAAGCAATAAGGTCTGCAACTGGATAAGGAACAGCCGTCATCTCTTGCAATCACAGAATTCCAATCTAGGGAATGAGTGGTTGTGAAGATGGATGCAATCAGTTCCACCCAATATCCATAACCTAATAAACACCAACGTGAGTCCCACAGGATTTGACTTGCCGTGTAAAGTATGGACGAAGGCTAATAGAATACAAACAGGCTTTGGCAGCTGTGCAGACCTGTTGTTTAAATGGGGCAAAATACCAGGACCCGAATGTGATTGTGATGCAGCCCACCAAACTATTTTCCATCTGTCTCAGGAATGTGAGCCTCGTGCTTTCCACGGAGATGTGACAGAGCTCTTTGAACTCTCCCCAGCTGTGATTGGGCGGACTGAAAAATTAGATATTAGTATCTAGAGGGCTGCCCAATCAGTTTGCATACCCACAGCATCAACTTGGTTAAGTGTTTTATATTAGTATTATATACTTCCTGTGTGTAACTCTGCCATATGAAAAATAAATAAATAAGCACCTCCCTGCATGCCACTTAGGGCTGCCAACCTCCAGGTGGGGCCTGGCATTCTCACAGAATTATGACTGGCCTCCAGACTTCAGGGATCAGTTCTTCTGGAGAAAATGGCAGCTTCAGAGGGCAAATTCCATGGCATACCACAGATTCCACATGAAATCCCTCCCCAAATTCTCCCCCCCCATAGGCACCACCCTCAAATCTCCAGGAATTTCCCAGGCCAGAGTTGTCAACCATAATTACCACCTGCCCCACAAGCCCTCCCTTTCCATTTGCAGATTTCAGTTGGTAAGTCTGGTCTAAAGTGCTACTGTTTGCCAGTTCTTGCTATGCCTCCAACAGGACTCTGGAAAGGATGTATAATAAATAAATATTATTGTGTAGGTCCACCTACACAACTGGGCAGGTCCAGCCTAAACTGCTATCCTTTGCCATTTCTTGCTATACCTGAAACAGCAGGTCTCTGGAGAGATGGTGTGAGAAACAAATACATATTCAATGTGTAGGTGCTGTCTAAACTCCTACCCTTCACCAGGTCCTTGAGTAGTTCTCTGCACAGTGTGTGTGTGTGTGTGTGTGTGTGTGTGTGTGTGTGTGTGTGTGTGTGAGAGAGAGAGAGAGAGAGAGAGAGAGAGAGAGAGAGAGAGAGAGAGAGAGAGAGAGGAGGGAGGGGAGCTTCGTGTATGGGTCTGCTCTAAACATGCTTCCCACTGGGAAGACAATGTGAGACATAAATAAATATGCTCCAGCCAGCCAAAGCCCTCAGAGTTGTCAGCAAAAAGTTTCCACGCAGATAGGACCCTGGCCCTCACTTAGCCGAACTACCAGTGGAATCCCTTGGGATTAGGGATGCCAGTCTCCAGGTGGGACCTGGGGATCCCCCAGAATTACAGTTCATCTCCAGACGACAGAGATCAGTTCCCTTGGGGGGAAATGGATGCTTTGGAGGGCAGACTCCATGGCACTGTACCCCACTGAGGTCCCTGTCGTCGTCGTCCCCCCGACTCCATCCCCAGATCTCCAGGAGTTTCCCGGCTTGGATCTGGCAAGTCTACCCCACCCCCATCTCCTGCCAGTGGCCAAGGGGGACCTGGCAACCCAAGCTGGGTTAGTCATAGCTAACATTCTGGGCAGAGGTTTTCCATATCTCCATTTCCTTCCCAAGTCACCATAAGTTGTCCACTAAGAGACCGTCCAGTGTAATACTCTTATTGTGCCCACATTTAGAATACTGCAAAGTGTGGGCACTGGATAGTGGCACAAATAATGCCATTAAAAGGAGGAAGGATTTTGATTTGTTTTATTTTTTATGCAGGGCCTATTCTGCGGAACACCCTCAGTCAGGAGCTTCATCAGGATGGCTGTAAAAAGTAGACTTTTCTTACCCCGCAGGCCTCTTGGAGGCGGAGAAAGGGGTTCTGGTAGATTTTATCTTGTTGCACTTAGAGCTGTTATCGATTTCAAGATTTATACCCTGTTTTTCCTCCTAATGAGGGCTGAAAACGGCTTACACAGCATTGTTCTCCCCTCCTCTGTTTTATCCTCACAACAAATGCCCTGTGAGGTAGGGTAAGCCAAGAAAGAGCAAGTGACAGTCATCCATTATGCTTCCATGTAGGGATGCCAGCCTCCAGGTGGGACCTGGGGATCTCCCAGAATTACAGCTCATCTCCAGACTACAGAGATCACTTTGAGGAAAAGGCTGCTTCGGAGGGTGGACTCTATGGCACTGTACCCCACTGAGATCCCTGTCCCGCCCACCCAGACTCAACCCCCAGATCTCCAGGAGTTTCCCAACATGGGTCTGGCAACCCTACCCCCATCCCCCCCATCCCCCAGTTCTCCCAGATCCTAAGCTGACGCTCTAACCACCACACCACAATGGCTCCTTCTGTCTGTCTGTCTGTCCGTCTGTCTGATGGAGTTCCAGCCCACCTTTCCAACGCTCAAGGCAACTCACCATCAAAAACATAAAATGAGAGAGCATATTAAAACCGAGACAGCTGATAGACGCATAATAGTGATATTATGATGGTGATTGCTGCAGTCGTTGTTATGGCTTTGTCAGCTGTCTGTTACTCTATTTATGGCATTCAGTCTTGCTTTTATTGTCATTTCAATCCAAATCGCTTTCTAGGGAGGAAACGCAGTATACAAATTTAATAAGTCAATGCTGAACGCACATGATAAAAGGAAGGCGTCTTGAAAAGAAGGGATTTGTCAAACTGCATCGCAGCAGCAGTACTGAGGCTTTTGCCCAAGCCAATGTGATCCATGACAACTGGATTCAGGAAAAAATGCCCTTTGGGGCCTGTGTGCGAGGCCCTTTGGGGCCCATGTGCGAGGAGCACGAATGATGCTTGTTTTTGTTCCTCCCACAGCCAGGGATCTGCAGGACTCAAAGGGAGGAAAATGCCAAAGGTTTCATGAAAGATTTGGGGCACAGGGAAGAAAGGGGAGGTGCCCCAACTGAATACGCCAGGACCAGCATTGTCTGGTGGTTGGAGTGCCAAACTAGGATCTGGGAGACTCAGGTTCGAATCCCTGCTCTGCCATAGAAACTCACTAGAGCCAGTTTGGTGGAGTGGTTAAGTGCGTGGACTCTTATCTGGAAGAACACGGGTTTGATTCCCCACTCCTCCACTTGCACCTGCTGATGTGACCTTGGGTCAGTCACAAGCTCTGGCATAGCTGTTCTCTCAAGGACAGTTTCTGTCAGAAGTTCTCTCAGCCCCACCTACCTCACAGGGTGTCTGTTGTGGGGAGGGGAAGGGAAAGGAGTTTGTAAGCCGCTCTGAGACACCTTTGGGCAGTGAAGGGCAGGGTATAAATCCAAACTCTCCTCCTCCTCCTCCTCCTCCTCCTCCTCCTCCTCTTCTTCTTCTTCTTCTTCTTCTTCTTCTTCTTCTTCTGATGATCTGTGGGCCAGACACACTTTCTCAGCCCAACCTACTTCACAAGGTGGTTGTTTTGAGGGTAAAATGGCAGAGGGGAGGACAATATTGTAAGCGGCAGGGGACCCCACTGGGAAGGAAAGCAGGGTGTAAATGATATCAAAATAAATAAAATAAAATCGCTCTACTCCACCCACCGCTATGCACCAGAGACAGATTTCCTACTGCGTGGCAAATCACTGTCCCTATTTTATCCCTATTGCGCCTTTTTTTTTGGGGGGGGGGGAGATTGTAAGAAAGCCTTTTTCGAAATATTGCTTGTACGAGCTGCAAGCGTGGCCATTCTTCGGATCACAGCGCTTTCCCTCGGCTTTCTGGAAGACGAATCTACTTATTAAAATATTTATATCCTGCCTTTTTCTTTGTGGCTCAAGGACCTCTGTTGCACATGTCTGCCTATGCGTGTGCGCGAATGCTAGGTCACCCTGCAGAGCACAGCCTGCCATTCCACACACTACAGCTTAATGAGGTTCATTTTGAAATTCTGGTAACTCTTTATGGGATAGCTCTGTATTGCTAGCATTACCTAAATTTACAGACTCCCACTTTGCTTTTAAATCAGTGCAGGGCATGCTATTTGAGAATAGCGATACACAGCGTATAGTGGCTAGAAAAGAGAGGAGGGGGCTGTGGCTCAGTGGCTGAGCCTCTGCTTGGCATGCAGAAGGTCTCCGGTTCAGTCTCCGGCATCTCCAGTTAAGAGGATCAGGTAGGAGGTGATGCAAGAGGCCTCTCCCTGAGACCCTAGAGAGCCAATGCCAGTCAAAGTAGACAGCACTGACCTTGATGTACCAATGGCCTGGTTTAACATAAGGCAACTTCATGATGTTCATGTGCGTTAAAGAGCACGCCACTATTTATAACAGTGGAGGGGTAAGGACTCAGACAGTGATCCTCGGTGAAAGAATACAGGTGTTGCAATGGTGTCCATATTATCTGTGAAATTCCAGATGGTGTGATATTGCAAAGAAAAGAATGCTGTGTGTGTGCATGTGCGCTGAGGGGAGAATTGTTCACAACAAAGAAACAAGAGGGTTCAGGGCCAAGTCCTCCCTGCTGTCCCTCCCCTCCAAAAAAGAGAATTTGCTCTTTACCTCGCTCAGTATTTAATCTACAACTGTATTTATCACTGCTCATGCCCCACCCCCTGAAAGGAGGGAAAAACCACCCAGACTTGAAGCCTTCTGACATATCCTGATGTGGCCATTGTAAGGTCCAAGCTAACGGATACACAACAAGGCAAGAGAGGGATTTAACCATCTGGTGCGAAACTGAGATCTGGTTCACACATGCTGGAGAGTGGAATGGGAATGAGGTGGTGGAGCCCTGAGGCGCTGGAGTGGAATGTACCACTTCAGACTGCAGGTGGGAGGATTCCAAGCTTTGGCTGTTCCCTCACATTTTTTAAAAAAATAATTCTTGGAAATAGCACAGCAGATCAAAACGTCCTAACCTCCTGTCTTTCCTTGCTGGCTTTCCATTTGCAGAGAGTTCCAAAACAGAAAAGGGACTTCCAAAACAGGCTTCTCCACCCACAGTGTGAAGTGGTGCAGTCTATTCCAGTCGCATTGCCAGTTCACTCTCTCACATGTGTGAACCCGGCCTGATTATCAGATCCAGGCTAGGGATGTGACATGCAGTGTGCTGCGGGTGTGCGGCAGCCAGAAGGTATTTCTTGCTCTGTTGACCAGGGGAGGGCAGGAAGCCAAATTCTTCATGTTTGTAATGGGCCTGACTTAATCCCCACAGCTCCAACAACCCGCCTACCACAGGGACTTATGTTGCATGCAACTATTCCATCCAGATCCTGAGCTATGAACTAGAGAGACCAAATTCCCACCAAAAGAGCAAGGAAAAACCTACTCTTTGTCTACCCTGACTGAGCATACTGGAGCATTAAGGGGTATCTCCTGTGTTGGACAGTGCAATCCGACACCCTTCTAAGTTCACTGAAGTCAATGGGGCTAGAAGGGATGTACTAAAATGAATGACAGTATTGCCCATTGGGAACAATGGGAGATGTTGGAATGCCCACTGGATATAATGAGAGCCAGAAATGCCAATTGCCTTGCATGGATGCCACTGAAATCCATTACAGGGTTGCCATTCCAGTTGCAGAGAGCCAGTTTGGTGTCGTGGTTAAGTGCACGGACTCTTATCTGGGAGAACCGGGTTTGATCCCCCACTCCTCCACTTGCACCTGCTGATGTGACCTTGGGTCAGTCACAAGCTTTGGCACAGCTGTTGTCTCAAGGACAGTTTCTGTCAGAAGTTCTCTCAGCTCCACCTACCTCACAGGGTATCTGTTGTGGGGAGAGGAAGGGAAAGGAGTTTGTAAGCCGCTCTGAGACGCCTTTGGGCAGTGAAGGGCGGGGTATAAATCCAAACTATTATTATTATTGTTGTTGTTGTTGTTGTTGTATTCCCAGGGATTCTCATTCCATTCTGGGTGCTATCATTCCAGTCCCAGGGGCCCTCCTTCCATTTGGGCAGGGGGCTGTCATTCTAGTACCAGAGCAGTCTATCTGAGCCCAGAGACCATCATTCTAAATGTGTTCCACATTTTCATTGCAACTTTTGTGTACTTTAATGCCATTTCAATGGTACCCATGCAAATCAACTCACATTGCTGGCTCCTGTTATCTCCAATGGGCATTCCAGCATCTCCATTGTTGCCAATGGGCAATCCTGTCAGTCATTTAGCACGTCCCAGGCTAGAAGGGTGTAACTGTTTAAAACTGCAATGTAAATTCCTTACTGTATGCCCCCTGAGGTCTGGGCAAAGTGGTAGTGTGTGTGCTTTGCATACAATAAGTCCCCAGTCCAATCCCTGGTATCTCCAGTCTTGGGTGATAGATGTGTCGGGAAAGGATTTTGCTGGAGACATTTGAGAAACACTGTCAGAACAGACCCCAAAGAACTCATGGATCAATGGTCTAACTCAGTCTAAGGCAGCCCAGCAAAGAAATATGCTGGGTGATGAATTTCTCTTAACCACAGAGGATATAATGACTGTGGTGCACTCACATGCTTATGACACCAGCGAAATCTAATAATAGGTCTGTGTGAGGCTTGCCAATGGTCTTGATTTCACAGGGTTGGATTTAAAAACAAAAAACATCACCAGTGTTTCTTTACCCCTTCAGTAAGCTCTCGCACACCAAGTACCAAACACTTGGGGAAGCATCAGAATGTATCAAAACACCCAAGGAAATATACAAGAACAGAACCATACATTTGATGCTCAGGATCTAGTGAAGCTTATAGTGCCACATTTCCTGCAGTCTTTTCCAGTTCCCCTTCTCACTGCAGCCCCCGTCCTGCATAGGTTTTTTTTTCTTTTCTTTTTTGCATGCAGGTCCTATGATCCCTAGCACAGCCTCTTTTCCCCACTTTTTTTTTTTAAAAAAATGCGAGTATTCTGTGTGTGTGCGCGCATGCATGTGCTTGTGAGCCTGGAAGTCATGGTGACTTCTGGCAACTCCTAATGGGGCTAGGACATTTCAGAGAGGTGGCTTAATATTGTCTGCCTCTGAGTCCCGGCCCCGGTAGTCCTTGGAGGTCACCCTTCCAAGTACATGCCAGGGTCGGCCCTGCTTAGCCTCTTTGGTAGTCAAAAGGGGCTTCTCTTCCCACGTTCACCTGTAGAACAGCCGGTAGAAACCACTCATTGACCGTTGCATATAAACACACACCATGTCCCAAACTCGATGGCTATATTATTTGATGAGAAATAATTGAGGGGGACACACACAAGTTTTATCAAGCACATGAGATAGGTGCAGGCTAGGGTTGCCAGCTGCAACCCAGAGAAATGAACACAGCTCTGAATTCCAGCCCTCCCCCCCAAAGGAATGGCAGGCAAGACAGTCTTGTAATCTGCCTCCTTTCTCACCTGTCTTTGGCACACCAGAAGTCCTGCTAACTGGAGCTGGCTGACAAGGGACTTGGACAATAGGCCTGTGGAAGGAACAGGTGGGAGCAGCCACTGTTAAAGCTATATACACGCTCTTGTCGGGGCTGATGGGCCAGTAGGAAGCTAGTCATTCAGCAAGGAAGAATCTGGAGCCATGCTAGACACAGCACCATTGTAGGACAAGCTCTTGGTCCCCTTGTCTCACTTCTGCTGGCCCTAGTCAACTGCAATACCACCTTCTGACCATCTGCAGTGGGGGCGCTGATGTGCACCACAGCAGGGCAGCAGTTTCCTCTTCTGCTGGTCTTCTGTGGTGGCACAGAGGAAGGTGTCTGAATTCTGCCTCAGAGTCCTTGGTGTGTGGGTGTGGGTGTGTGTTTGTGTGTTTTATCCCTGGTGCCTTGCAATTTTCTCTGTATGACCAGGCTACCCTAATGCTGGCAAAGGCCTTTAGGGTGGCTTCATCCTCTGCCTTTAATCACTGCAGTGTTGGCCTCCGTGTCCCGTTTGCTGGCCCTCCTGGGACAACTGCCCGGCTGCTCTGTGAAACAGGATGCTGGACGAGACGGACCACTGCCCTGATTCAGCAGAACTCTGCTTATGTTCTTGGGTACAGACAGAGGGATTTCGCTTCTCCCTGCCTCATTTGGTAAGGGGGAGAAACGCTGCGTGTGCCAAAACTTTAAACAGTCATGACATTTCGCATTTAGATAGAACTTTGAGGGATTATCATGTTGCAACCATTCTTATTTTAAAGAGGCTGGTATTACCACACCACCCCACAGGTGGCTGAATGAGAGCAGCAAAGATGGATTAGTGATTTCAGATCACAGACAGCATTCAAACAAGGGATGTCCTAATGTATAGCTCAATTCCTTAGCCATTATTGATCTCACACAGCATCCAGAATTACAGGGGCCCTGAGCTCCCTTCCCCCCAGCCACCTGAAAGGCAAAAGGTAATAAAAACCCACCTTCCATACATCCCAACATTTCACAGATGATGTATATAATATACCCCTATAATTTTTCTAAGGATAGTTGGATGCCTCACCCCCTCCCCCACGTGCACACACACACACACACACACGTTACTCATTGCTGAAGATTCTTCTCTGCTTGATGCACACTATATATTAATTTATTCTGCAATAGCCCTGTCCTTCAATGATTTAAAAGCCAAGAAGGTGATGGCTCTACTTAATTGTCCAACAATATGTTATCAACCTTTCGAGATATACCTGAGCAATTGCAGTGTGGGAAATGGGCAGGCAGCGGAGAAAGCTCTCTTTATAGGTACATAAAGCACTCTTCATCCCTCTTGGTGTACAGGTGTGAAATATGGCCCTTTCAAATGTGCTTCCACACACTTCTGTGGAAAACAGGAAGGTATTTTTAAATACACATTTATCAAGTTTCTGAACGGTTTGACAGTTATGCAGAAAGGGGGATTTCAGCCCTAAACCTCAAATCCTTTACAACACATGTGTTATTTTTGCTTTAGTGTTCATGTGCATACACTGACCTACGTGTGCTTTAGACACCAGATGCACCCACCTGTCCACTAAGGGATTTCATTTTCTGGAGGAAGGAACTGAACTCTGGAGAACCACAATTCTAGCAATTGTGCTAACAAGATTTGTACAAGGCATTTGCCAAAAGCAGCCACGGGTATTTTCCGGGGTGGCAGGTACCAGAAAACTGCCACAGTACCTGCTAAACAGGGACAGCGAGTGTAAGATATTCTAAACAGAAGGGCAAAAGAAACGGGCTTCCAACTTATCATGCCTTACATGAAAAGTTTCAGGGGCTTTGAACTACAGAACTGATAGCGGCGATCAACAGCACAGTCCTACACAGATCTAACACCGTTACAAGTCCGCTGATGCCAACTGGCCTAGAAGGGTCTAACTCTGCTTGGGATCACACTGAAAATCTTGAAATAAAGAAAAGAACAACAAAACAATGCTGGCAGGCTTGAAACGCATTATTATCTTGCTATGCAGACTTTTGATGCTCTTAAGAAATTGTTGTCTCTCCGGGTTGGTCTAAGAAGACACTGTGCAATTTAGATGCTCTTCTTTAGAATATTAAATGGGGGAAGTGACATTTTAAGAAACAATGTGATAACGTTGACTGTATCCACACAGACTGTTTCTAAAGTTCATAACGTTTTAGAGAATGCCTTTGGAAGTCTCTTTTGCCAGTGACTTCCCACCCATTTCTCCACATTCATACCTCAACCCATTCCTGCCCACATCAGTTGCTCTTCCCGTTCCAACAACCCTCTGTTCTCCAAAGGCCTCCTGCCCCACAGACGACACCGCTTTTTCTCTCTGGTTGCCTTTATGCCTGCAACTACCCCCCCCCCAACCACCCACCAAATGCCACCTCACTCATTTCCTTCAAGGCCCACCGCAAAACCCATCTTTTCTATGAAGCATTTGGCATAACCCCTTAGCCCCCCCCCCGAAAACTAACCTCCTATAAGCAGAAATGGACACATATCCTTCCTCGTTTTTATCCCCATCTTCTCCCCTTTCCTTTTGTCACCAATTTAAAATGTAGGCTCAGTGGGGCCTACAAAACACCCTGCACATGGTTAGCACAACAAGGTAAACAGATGAGTGAATAGCTCTCATCCTTGGCAGTTGCTTAGAAAACGCGGCATGTTCTACAAACATCCCATCCAGTGGCAATGACCACTAGCTTCATTGGCTTTGAAAGGCATTCGGAGAAATTCACGGAAGGCTTCTGTTATCCATGAAAGGTGAGAGGAGCCTTCACACCCAGGGGCAGTATCTCACTGAATGCCTGTCATCTAGGGAGGCAACCAGCATGCAATGGCTGCTGTCTTCATGCTCTGCATGTGCAGGAAACGGGGCATTGCGGTGGATGGACTTTTGGCTCTTCTTACATTTTTAGATCTTGGTCCCTATGGGTGCCATGACACCCAACAATATGTTTCCTGGTAGCGACTTGTTCCTTCCTCAAAATCAAGAGCTGATCCTGTCTTTCCTCTAGCTAATTGGAGGAAGAGATGTTTTGGAAGAGCCCAGGGGGTGTCACCCTTCAGAGAATGCCCATTTCCTAAACAGCTGTCTCCATCATAGAAGGTAGCTTGGCTTGGAACTTCTTTCATAAGTGGGAGGGCAGGAAGGGTTGCCTCGCTGCTCTTTTTTTACATGCCCAGGGAAATGCTGATTGCCACTTTGGGGTCAGGAAGCAATCCTGGAAGTTTTTTGTCATCTTCTGGGTGTGGAACAGGGGTCATTGTGGGTGTAGAGGGGGAGGCATTTGTGAACTTCCTGCATTGAGCAGGGGGTTGAACTAGATGACCCTGGAGGTCCCTTCCAACTCTATGATTCTGTGATTCTATGATTCTATGGAAGTTCCATGAAACTTAACTTTTTTGGGATTGGTCTCAGCCCCTCATGGCAGCCAATTTTATTGTGGTGCCCACCACCTGATCTCAAAATACCCACAAGTTAGATAAGCCTTTGAACTTTATCTAGCTGCCAGGTACTAGAACAGTCCAAAACTCATGTAACTGTCTGTAAAATTCATAGCTTGGATCTCTTGGTCTTTACCTTTCAAACGGAAAAAAGATGTGTCCTTTAAAACCCTATTTTTTTTCCTCCCACTTTAAGACATTAGCTGCAGGAGGGCAGCCCAGTCTCAATTAGTGAAACGGTGCAAGGCTTGAAGGGTCAAATCCCGTCTTCCTTTCCTATGTAGCCACACTCCAAACTAGACTGCACGTGAGCGCACACACACACACACACACACACAGAGTTTACTTTTTATAGAGTGACAGAGATCTGTTCATGCATGTTTGGGCCCTGAGCAAATATCCAGCTTCTGCATCAAAATGTTGACTTGACAACAATCAGTTTATAAAAATACATATATCAGACCCTGGCTGCAATCCAGGATTGCCAGCTCTAGGTTGGGAAATACCTTGAAATGTTGGGGTTGGAGCCTGAGGAGGGTGGAGTTTGGGGAAAGGAGGGGCTTCAGTGGTGTAGAATGCCATCAAGTCCACCTTCCAAAGTGGTCATTTTCTCCAGGTGAACAGATCTCTGTCTCCTAAAGATCAGTTGTAAACCCAGGAGATCTCCAGCCACTACCTGGAAGTTGGAAACTCTACTGAAGTCCTAAGATCACCTTCCTAGGAATAAGCTGTACCTGCTTCCAAGTATTGCTCCCCCCTTATCTTTTGTTTTATGGATCATTTATTTGTTTGTTTAGAAAATGTATATGCTGCCTCTCCAGAGATCTGCTCTAGGCTGCTTACAATCAAGATAAAACAAGACCATTAAAACACAACTACTAAAAGCAGGGCAGCACCATTAAAACACACCCATGTAGGGGGGAAAGGTATGTACATATTAAGTCAGACCGTAGGTCCATCCAGCCCAGCCTTGTTTACTTGGACTCAGCAGCAAACGAGCATCAGGCAGAAAGCGGTCCATCCTTTAACTGGCGAGACCAGAGACTGACCTTCAGACCTTCATCAAGAAAAGCATGCACTCTACCACTGAGCACAGTACCTCCCATTCTGGCCTCTCTGCTTCTCGGTTCTGCTCGTATCGCATTGTCAAAGCTGCTCTCTAAAGACCAGACAATTCCTTTCCTTCCAGATGGGAGCTAAGAGAATAGCACGTCTCCAGGAGGTGGGGTCTGAGTGGTGGTGGTGGGGAGACAACCTTTGGAGGATAAGAAATTGCAAGTCTAGGCAACACCAAGTGGTGCTTCTGAAGTAGCAAGTTTAAGGCACCGAGTTTCCTCCCACAAGTCTCTTTTGTTCCTAAAAATGTCTCACTGGAACAATCAGCCTCTGCAATTATCTCCTTGAACGAGTGGGGCAGGCCTTGGTGGCAGAGTGCAGCTCTCGTCTGGAAGAAAAGCCCCCCCCCCAATTCAGTCCCCACCATCTCCTGTACAAAAAGGGGGTTTAATGGCACCGCTTCTCCCATTACTCTACTGTACTTGGATACAAGCACAAAAGGTGTGTGTCAGGTGAGAATGGCGCACGAGTCTTCAGACTCTCCACTTGTCTCCGTGATCTTTGCAGAAGCAGAAGCGCCAAGGTTAAGACTATTGATGGCTATTAGTGCAATAATGGACTCGGCATTTGGAAGAAGGCTCCTCTAAGTATCAGATAATGGTACAAGCAACAGGAGAACCCGTCGCCTTCTCTCATCCCTGCGCAAGAGTTTCCGGAGGCATCTGACCAGCTGCTCTTGGAAAAGAATTCTAGAGTCAATGGATCTGATCCAACAAACCAATTCTTGCATTCCTAATGCTCTCCCAGCTGCCACCTCCCTGTATGAATCTGGCTATTTAAATAGATCTGCTCCGATCCCCATACTGATATGGGCAGACAGGATTTTTGCTCAATCTCTCCCCGATCTTAACCAATAGGGAAAATGCCCCATTCGTTTACATCACCCTAGGGCTGCGGTCACACACACTAAACAATCCACTTTCAATCCATTTTCAGTGCACTTTCCAACTGGATCTTACTGTACCAATTTCGCACTGACATTTTTGTCACTCGTTTTCCCCTATTGCTTTGCCCCCCCACACACACATGTGTTTTGCTCCCTCTGTGACTACTAGAGAGAGTAAAAAACTTGGGGGGGGGGAGAACCCTGAAGCAATAGAGTGACAAAAATGTCAGTGCGGATTGTGTGAACTGGCAAAATCCAGTTAGAAAGTGCACTGAAAGTGGATTGAAAGTGGATTATTTAGCAGGTGTGACACCAGCCGAGGTGAGGGATAAATGGTTCTGAGAAGAATCTGCACTTGGGTGTCGGAAAGGGGCACATCGAAGGGGGAGATTAGCAAGCGCAATGGGTTGGATCCAGCCAGATTTTTCACTCAATCTCACTCAGTTCCCCTTCCTTACCACAACCCCCACTCCATTGTCCCACATGGCTTTTGTCAGTGAAGGTCCCATGATTCCTCAACCTTTTTTGGTCATCAAAAAAGAACTCCCTTCTCTCTTTTTCAGCAGCAGTAAAAGCTGGTTGTATCCATTCCTCTATCTAGGACTCTGGTATCCAAACTCAAGAACAAAATATAAAATCTGAAGCAGGCCTCAGAAAGTGGCTGAGATCCTAAAGGGAAGGTAACCGGCACTCAGATGTAACGATTTCATTATGACACTTCAGGGTACAGAAGAACTTGTATGTGTGGTGTTGTACACCCCAGCCTCTCATTTAAATTAGGGCCTGAGGTCTATATGGACAGTGTTAGTGCATCAGCAAGCCACAGCCCAGGTATGTTGTGCTAGTGAGCTAACATTGCATGGGTATGAGGATTGCACACAGTAGCCCAGAGATACTTAGCACATGGGAAAGTGCATGGCTAAGTTCATACAGCTCACCTGCATTATAATCAAGCCTTGGACTATTGATTAGGTGCAGTATTTTATTTATTTATTTATTAGTTGAATTTATACCCCACCCGCCCCGCCGAGGCAGGCTCAGGGCGGCTTACAAAAGATAAAATATAAATAGACAGTTGTAAACTGTGCCTTTTTAAATTTTAGTACCCATGAAGCAGCTTTGGTAGTTACACTAGGGGTGCCAGCCTCCAGGAGGGACCTGGGGATACCCCAGAATTACAGCTCACCTCCAGACGACAGAGATCAGTTCCCCTGGAGAAAATGGCTGCTCTGGAGGGTGGACTCTATGGCATTGTACCCTGCTGGGATCCCTGTGCTCCCCAGGCCCCATCCCCGCATCTCCAGGAGCTTCCCAATCTGGATTCGGCAATCCCCCCACATCCCCTGCCCATGGCCAGGGCAGACCTGGCAACCCTAAGTTACACAGAGCCAGAGAAGCATTTGCAAACACAGAAGGGGCCTGGGAGAACACTCCCCAGGTTTTTGCTCCATTTTGCCCAGTTCTCATCCCTACTGTAACACCTGTCCAACATGGCTTTTGTCCGTGTGACTGAGTCCTGGAGTGCCACACTGTTCCACACCTCACAATTTGGTCCCCTGTTTCCTGTAGCATCAGAGCAGGAAATGTAGGCACAGCATTATGCAGGCATGTTCAGATGGCTCAGTCTGATTTTTAAATTTTATTTTCCTTCATTTATACCCCAACTTTCCCCCCAATAGGGACCCAAAGCAGCTTACAACATTCTCTGTTTTATCCTCACAACAACCCTGCATGGTATTTCGGGCTGAGACCAAGGCCACCCAGCAAATTCCCATGCCAGAGTGGCTATTCACACTGGATCAGATTTGCAGTCTGGCTGTGTCCCTTGAGGCAGAAGGCATGAGACAGAAATTCAAATTCATTTTTTGCCCCTGCAGTAGGAATGCCAAACTGCCCAAATCTACGGCTCTAAATATTGGATGCTCAATGCTAAGTGTTTGAAATATTATTTCTAACCTTATGTGGCAGACACAAGTGCGACCACAGACAATTGGGGGATCTCATCTCAAAGAGAGTTAATTAAGCAGCAAATGAATTATCCAGCCAATCGGTTCTGTTGAGAGCTCAGGGGGAGATTGGCTGGTGGTGAGTATGATCAATAATGAGCAAAGCTATGGTTGGGAGGGAAGGCCAAGGGAACATATTCAGCACACAGAAAGAGATGATGCTCAGGGTGAAATGATGCTGCCATTTTGCTGGTGTGAAGGTGGCCTGGATGGGAAACCCTCTAGGAAGGCCTGTGGATGAGGTCTTCAGTTTCACAACGGCAGGAAAAGGTAGAATAGAAATTAAATAAATAATAGCCCTGGGAAGGAATAGAGGCCAGTCAGGGCCCAAGGAAGTGCTTTTATGTCCTGACCAGACCTTGAAAAACAGGACGATTTTATCTATTGAAATATTTATATGCTGCTTTTCTCCCTACAAACACAAAATACAGTGAAACAGCCAGAAAAAGAAAAGAAAATTCAGTTCATTCCAGGGATGGTCCATTGGGCAGGCCTACTCCGAGCCACATGCCATAAGCTAAGGGCCAAGAGACTTCTTTGAAGTGTGCCACAAAGACCACATTTCTGCTCAATGTCAAGGCAGAAAGCATGAGACAGAAATTCGAATTCATTTTTCATTTTTTTCCTGAAACAGGAAGGGAGACAAATGCTCATCCTTGATCTTCTATAGCTGACACTAGGGTTGCCAACTCTGCTTTTGGAAATTCCTGGGGATTTGGGGTTTGGGGAGAGGAGTAACCTCATCAGGGTATAATGCCCATAAAGTCCACCCCCTCCCCCAAAAAAGAAACCCTATTTCTTCTAAAGGAACTGATCTCTGTAGTGTGGAAATCAGCTGTAATTCCAGAGCTCTCCAGTCCTCAGGTGGAAGTTGGTAACCCTAACGTGCAGTCAGTGGACCCAACTGTCTCACCCGGCCATGGAGGCTGGTGGGGCACAGCTCCCCCACCCCCATGCAACAGTTGCATGTTGGGGAGGCCAGTGCTTGGACCCCTTGACAAACATCTCATTTTCTATGCACAGGGAGTCTGCTTCTTTTTAATATGGGGATAAGAATTTGATCATAGGATCCTCCAACTGCAGTCTAAAATACGGCTGTGATTTAAAAAAACATCACAGGGGCTCAGTTTGTCTAAACCGTCTCTCAGCTGCATTTACCACAGGAGTCCCTTTGCTGTCTATCCAGCTGGGCAGCCCTTTCACAAGCCTCCATTTTCTGCCTCCAAGCTATCGACCACATTTGCCTATTGTGGACTGTTTTCAAGCATACAGAATCTCCTATTGGCTGTCCTGCCAGTGATCACTGGCTAACCCCACTCCCCAGCACATAACAGAACGGAATGCTTTAAGCCAGCCAAAGAATCCATCCACGGCCCAATGCCTGAGTATGTTTTCCACTGATGGTTGGGCTTCTCACAGACTGAAGACCTTCGCCAGGAATGGGGAGAGGCAGTTTCGGCATCATTTCTGCCTTCCGGGCCCTCAAGAATATCCTGCCAATTTTGGACAGGATCAGATCGAGATTCGAAACACCATTATTCTATCCACAAAAGAAAATCCATCAGCTTTAATACCTGAGCAGACTTTTAAAAAACTTCCCCAGGGAAATGTTATCAGCACAGCTATTCCATCTGAAGACATCCCTGTAAATGTCGATGTTGTCCTTCCACCTGTGATTATCCATAATTACAGTTATCTCCGTTTTAATTTCCAGATGATATTAAACCCACGAATTGCCGGCATCTTCACCACGGGTGGTCTGATAGAGCCCTCCGGCTTCATGTAGCCCTGAGGCAGCTCTCTGCAAACTCCTGTGAGATTCCCTGCTTTCATTTTTTAAGGCGGCTACACTTTGAGGTCCTTGTTGTTGTGGAGATAAGCTTGAAAATGTATTGGCAATACACGCCGAAGGCTTTGGGAATCAGACAGCAAGAGAGAAGAAACACAAATTCAGTTTTATCTCCCCTGAACTTGTGATCTCGGAAGGATATCTAATTTCCTTTGCATTTTTTTGGATCCAGAACAGGAATATTTCAAATTAAGCGGAACCAGTTGAGCACCTGAGGCTTGGCGTCTTGTTAAAAACCCAGCTCATCCATACAAAAGGGTGAACAGATGCCCAGGGCAAATTGGCCTGAACTTCCACACTCTGAAGCTGGCTGGACAATTTCCTGGTTCTAGGCGAGGGGGAAATGTTGCTGGATTGCTACCCATAATTATGCTTCTCAATCCTCCTAGGAAGCTTGGCAGCTGGAAAGCGCTTCCTTCTCACTTACTATCATGGCCCAAGTGCAACAATAAGCCTAAAAGAAATGGACAGGGGCTGTGGTTCAGTGGTACAGCGCCTGCTTTGCATGCAGAAGGTCCCAGGTTCAATCCCGAGTATCTCCAGCTGAAAGAATCAGGGTAGTAGGTGATAGGAAGGTAGATAACGCTGACATTGATAGACCAATGGTCTGATTCAGAAGAAGGCAGATTGAGTGACATTTAGGGGAGGGGCTGTGGCTCAGTGGGACAGCACCCTTGTATGCAGAAGGTACCAGGTTCAGTCCCCAGCATCTCCAGTTCAAAGGATCAGGTAAGAAGTGATGTGAAAGTCTAAAGATCTTGGAGACCTTGCCACTTGTCAGAGATGACAAGAATGACCTTGATAGATTAACGATCCGACTTGGGATAAGGCTACTGCGTGTGTTCAAAAAAGTAATCAACCCTCAAAGTAAGGTTAGGGGAAAGTGGAGAGATGAAGCCACAGATGGAGTTGTTGCTGGAGAAGAGGGCTCCCCACTCCAGGCATGGCCGAGCACCCATGGCATCAAGCTGCAAAAGGACGCAAAATCAGGAACTGAAGTGCCATTTGCTGAAGTACGCCAATTACCTGCCAGTCCCCTTGGTTGGCTCATGAAAAGTTTCCAATGCACAGAGCAGGTTGCTCAAGCCCTGATTTATGCCACCATCCAAATCCCAGCACATGCCAGCTGCACCACTTTCTCCCACTGAATGCCATCTGTATAGCAGGCTCATTAGAGATCATCAAAGGGAGGTATCCTCAGTGAACCAACGGCATTAAATGTGCAGCCCCAGAGGTTTTATAGGAAGTCATAGGGACTAAGTTTTTTTTTTTTTTTTCTGGAGAGAATGTCGCAGTGGTACATTGTCTCTCTCTTCCTGTTCTGCTCTAGACAGACGGGAGCCATGATCTACTACAGGTACAAGAGCCTATCATCTGTTGTTCTCGGAAAGGAGGACAAATTCTGGCCAGAAACAAGATTATCATGAGGCAAACGCACTGCACTGGTTTGCTTAGTAAAAATCACACTGAGCATTCGCCACAATAGTAGTGGAGAACCAATGGGGAAGTGGTGTGCTTAACTCTTCTCCTGCCTGTCACTTTCCCATTACAACTAGGGAATGTCAGCCTCCAGGTGGGACCTGGGGAGCCCCCAGAATTACAGCTCATCTCCAGACTACAGAGATCAGTTCCCCTGGAGGATATGGATGCTTTGGAGGGCGGACTCTATGGCACTGTACCCCACTGAGGTCCCTCTCCTCCCCAGGCTCCATCCCCAAATCTCCAGGAGTTTCCCAACCTGGACCTGGCAACCCTACCTCCCCGTCCCCCACCGGTGGCCAGGGGGGATCTGGTACCCTAATTGCAGCCCTTCCCTCAGGCCAGGCTTAATAAGCCCAGCTGGATGAGGGGAGCAACCAAAGTGGAAGAACTGAGGTGGAAATGGGAGGAAACAGACATGGGAAGGAGCTGTGAGGAGAAATTGGGGAAAGCAGCCGTTGGGGAGGAGCTGTGAGGAAAAAGGGGAGAAGCAGTTGAGGGTGAGGAACTGTGAGGGGAAAAGAGGGGAAATAGCAACAAGGAGAAGCTGTGAGGTAAAAAAGCAGGGGGAAGCAGTCCCGGGGAGGGGGAGGAGATGTGAAGGGCAAAGGAGGAAGCAGACCTAGATGAGAAGTTGCAGCCGGGAAAGGGGGAGAAACAGCAACTGGGAGTTGAGAGGGGAAAGCAGGTAGAAGCATTCATGGGGGGTGACTTGTGCTAGGGGAAGGTAGAAAGCAGTCCTGAGGGAGGTGTTGTGATGGGGAAAAGGAGGAGAAACAGGGGGAAGCCGTCGTGAGACAGAAGCTGTGAGAAAAATGGGGAACAGCCATGAGGAAGAGCTGTGAGGAGGGAAAGTGAGGATATAGCTTAGAGGAGAAGTTGTGAGGAAAAGGGGGCAGCAGCCAAGGGGGGCGATTTGAGGGGGGGAAAGGGGTGACTAGGACAGTGATCAGCATCCATTCCATTCCTGCCTACCTGCCAAGTCTCCCATCGGTCCATACCCCTCAAAAACGGATTTGGGATCATGCATCTGTTGAAATGTAGTTCCAGGGCCAATAGTCCAATGGCTGAGCATAGGAAGAAGGCTTCTGGTTCATTCCCTGGTGTTTCCACTAAAAAAGATCTCACATGGCAGCTCTGGGAAAGATCTCTGCCTCAGACCTTGGGGAACCAGAGCCGACTAGAACAGACCAACCATCCGAACGAGGCAGCTTCACATGTTCATGTTTTTATTTGCATGGCTGTCACATGGTGACTCGCAGCAGATGAGCGTGTAAATCACCTCTGCTGAAAAGTGTAGTGTTTGAGGTGATGTGACACAATGCTTTGAGAGGAACAGAAAGTTTCCATGGCTTAGTCACACATTCACACTGTAAGTAATAAACATGCATGTGCAAACTGGACCTCCAATGTGCAAGTGGTTGTGTGGACTGAGTAACAGGATGCAGTGTTAGCACAACATCACAACTTAAAGCACTGCACTAATGCCATAAGGGGTGATCTCACCACTGCATTGGCGGCAGCTCCGCCAATTTGTGGAAATATGAAAGAGGCAGAGTTAGACCTTAAAATTCTCAATCTGCTCCACCCCGCCACTAATTGACCCATGATGAGAGGAAAACCAAAATGGATTTTTTTTTTGTTGTGTGTGCGTGCGTGTGCACATGCTTGGAAGTCATGGCAACTTCTGGCAACCCCTACTGAGGCATGGAGAACGTTCAGAGAAGTGGCTTGATACAGCCTGCCTCTGCCTCCCAGTCCTGGTATTCCAAGGAGGTCTCCCATCCAAGTACTTGGAGAACCAGTTTGGTGTAGTGGTTAGGAGTGCGGACTCTAATCTGGGAGAACCAGGTTTGATTCCCCACTCCTCCACACAAATCCTGCTGGGTGACCTTGGGCCAATCACAAGTTCTTTCAGAGCTGTTCTCTCAAGCGCTCTCTCAGCCCCACCTACCTCACAGAGTGTCTGTTGTGGGGAGGGGAAGGGAAAGGAGACTGTAAACTGCTCTGAGACTCCAAGTGAAGGGCGGGGTACAAATCTAATCTTTTCTTCTTCTACTTGCCAGGCTCAGCCCTGCTTAGCTTCCAAGATCTGATGAGATCGGGCTTGCCTGGGCTATCGAGGTCAGGGCTCAGAACGGATATTTTGATATTTGTATTCATTCCCAAATGAATGTTCAAAGGGAAAACATTAAGACGCTTTATATAACTATGCTTTACAGCCAAAAATTTTTTTTTTGATTTAGACACCGTATGCTTAACTTGTTGACAAGAAGACCTAAGGTCTGCTTGTCACAGAGTCGTTCTGAGAAACCTAGCCCATCTGATTTAGCAAAGTTTATTTCAATTCATTTGCAAAGGAGCTGATGTCTTGCATGGGGCTTGTTTTGCCAGGCTGAAGTAAAGTATAATTACCTTGCGAAAGAGCTGGCATACAAAGCGTTCTGCTTTGATCTAGAATGTGCAGTCCCTGGACAGCCTGCCTTAAATGGCAAAAAAAACCCACCCACAACCCTTTTAGAAAGCTCACTAAAAGCAAGACTGAGTAGAATGAAGGAAAATATTTCTAAAAGCCTGTAATAGTCACTGTCATGAAAGACTGTACGGTGACAGTGCAGGAAAAGTCATTACGTGGCATGGAAATGGATGGTGTTATATGGGAGGAAAACTGATGGCATGGATATGGCGATGTAAAGGCCACATGGAAATGGGAGTATAAGCATGATATCAGCAGGACTTACAGACAACTCAGGGAGGGAAGGCGGCATGGTACAGCCCAGTCTCGTCAGATCTCAGAAGCTAAGCAGGGTCAGTACTTGGAGGAGAGACCATCAAGGAAGACTCTCCAGAGGAAAGCAGAGGCAAATCACCTCTGCTTCTCATTTGCCTTGAAAGCCCCCTGCTGGGGTTGCCGTAAGTCAGCTGTGACTTGACCGCACTTTACACACACGCACACAGGGACAACTCACCTGGGCACCATTCTGTCATGAGCCAGTGTAGTGCAGTGGTCAGTGGTTCAGACTAGGACCTGGGAGACCCAGGTTCAAATCCTCACTCTGTCATAGAAGATCACTGGGTGACCTTGGGCTAGCCTCTCTTTTCTCTCTCTCTCTCTCTCTCTCTCTCTTGATCTCTGTCTCAGCCTAATCTACCTCACAGGGTGGTTATTGAGAGGATAAAATGGAGGAGAAGGACACTGTAAGCCACTTTGGGTCCCCACTAGGGATCAAACCATGGTGCAAATTTATAAACAAACAAATTTTAAAAGTTGCTTATCCCAGAGTAGCTAGCCTTGTTCAGCTGAGTATACGGTTGCCAGGTGATAAGCAGAAACCCATTTTGCACCTTTAACATTCCTCTCCCTGCACTGAGGCAGCTGTGTCTTCACCCACCCACATTCGTCTCATTATTATAACTTCCCTTGAGACTCACTACCAGCCAGAGCAGAGCAATGGCCTGCCTCAGCATAAAGCAGCTGCAGTATCTTCAGACCCGCACAGTCATTGATTCATTTCATTGCTTTCAGGGGCTGGGTGCACATACATGCATGTGCAGCAGAGCCCTTGGTTACTCAAGATCTGATGACTCACACCCGGAGTCTTGCTCACTGGATCAGAAGAGGGAGGAAGGCGGACAACCAAAAACAAGGAGGAACAAGTGGGAGGAACAAGGGACCAGCTCCTCTCTGGCTTCAGGGAGAAATGTAAAGATACAGTGCAGATACACAGGTTGCCCATCTATGAAATTGCCATGGAGAGTCACAATGTGCCCTTCTTTGCACCTACCAGGACTGTAAACACAACACAGACTTCCTTGTCTATGTGACCTCATTCTGGAACCTCAATAACACTGCCAGGACCTCAACCATCCATAAAAATGTGCACAGTAGTATCAGTGATCATCCGGGTCATGACCTCACCCAACAAAAACCATAATCCTTCCAGTGGGGTCATAACCTCAAAGTCTACAGGAATACAGGCACTGGGACAGGCTGTGGGGAGAACAGGCAGTGGGCACCACTGGAATAAGGCACCACTATCAAATGAGACGATGTATTTTATCCTAACACCAGATAGGAAATCTCAGTCTGGGGCAAGTGATGCTCTGTATTCTTGATGCTTGGGGAGGGCAACAGTGGGAGGGCTTCTAGTGTTCTGGCCCCACTGCTGGACCCCCTGATGGCACCTGGTATTTTTGGCCACTGTGTGACAGTGTTGGACTGGATGGGCCATTGGCCTGATCCAACACTGGCTTCTCTTATGTTCTTCTGTTCAGCAGTACAGTTAATCTTTGCGCCAGCATGTATTTCCATGGAAGATGTAAGTAAGATCGGGTCATAACATTATGGCCTGAGAAATCTGCTTCCCACCCCCTTTATCTTTTTAAATTTTGTAATATCCAGCCCAAGGAAGAGTTCTGTTGAGCTCAATAACTTGTACAATGCTTTGTGTCAATTTGGCCAGTCCTAATTACCCAGATTTTATTCTTCTTAGTGGGTAGAAGAAATTAGAAACGGATAGTGAAAAAATAAGCAGATGTCCACAGGCAGGTGGCCTGTGAGTGACCCTAGTTCTGGGATGCTTTCAAGTAGTGAGACCAGGTGCAAAGAAGGATTGGGGCATCTGTCTCCTTTATGGCTGTGGAGAAGGAGGAATTTCCAGAAATGCAGCTTCTCTCACTTGATAGGGTACCCCAGCTAGCACTGCCTTTTCTACACAACCCCTAAAATGACTGAAGCCTTGACCTTCTTTACATCTTCCCTATTTTCTAGGCCATTTGCCCCAAATCAGGTTACACTGTGCCTGCACTGAAAACTGTGTGCGCTGCGAAAATGTTAATTGCAAAACCACAAAACTACTATCACACTCTCAAAAATAAGCCCACATACACCTCTTGACACAGTAGCGAAGAGTACTAATTTCTAGCAAGCACAGTATCATCTCCAAATATTTGTTCCCTGTCAGAAGGTTAACAGTGTGGGTGGGATCTGAACTTGGGTCCTCCTTTCCCCAAAGCCACCATGCATACTTTTTTTTTTTTTTAAGTACAATCCGCACACCCACAATCCCTTGCTGCAAAACCAGGGAATCAGCCATCTGCCTTAGACTTTGGCAAACACGAAAACCGCAGCTGTATTTAAAAAAGAAAGAAAACGCAAGTTTCTTGAATTTGCAGTCGCTGGGGGGGGGAAACACCAGCCATCGTTTGCATAGCTTAATTAATCTGCAAAGCTTTATTTCCCTTCCCTTTCAGGGCATGTTTGGCCCATGAACTAAATTCCAAAGAAACTTAGGCCTTGCTGAAATCAAGAGAAGTTCGGCATTCTCCCATACACTATAGCCAGGCAGATTACTCTTGAAACTCCCAGAGAGAAGCCACCATCTCCTAATCGAGACAATTGTCTCGTGATTGAGACCATTATCTTCTGCACGATGATCCCAGCATCTGGTATACTGCCTCTGAACATGGAAGTTCTGTTTATTTATCCTGGCTGATAGCAACCAATAGAGCTGCCCTCTATGAGTTTGTCCTTAATCCTTTAAGAAACCTAATGGTTATTGCAGTGGCAAACCATGTGAGTAACTAATGCATTCTGTTATTCATTTTGTATTCATTTAGGAAATTTGTATGCCACCTCTTCAGAGGTCCTCTCAAGGTGGCTAACAATAAAAACAAAACAATTTAAAAATACAATTTAAAGCAGTAAGAAAACATTGTTCATCCTAATTGTGCTGATAATCCATTGCTTTCTATGACTTCAAATTCTAAGACTGGAGGGAAACCTTCCCCTTTTTATTCATTTTTGCCATTCATACTTCTATAACCTTGGGCTATGCCCCCTTATTCCTCTTCTTCCTAAACTAAAAGGTCTCATCCTTCCCAGAACTTTCCAGAAGAGAAGAACATTTTCTCTCTAACTCCAGACTCCATGGCAATTTCCATCCCATAAACCCCTAAATTATTTCAAAGTCTCTGGGGCCAAACCCAAAACAAACCGTTGTCCATGGACATGGAAGACTGAATAGAGCTGCTGCTTCCTTCTTCCTGAGAGGAATTCCACACATTTGATGGCAGCATAGCAGGCAAAAAGAGCAACAGGTTAAGCTTCATTCCCTCCCCATGCCAGGAAACCCTCACCTGTTGAACATCAACTTCTCATGTAGTTGTCAAAAACACAGGTACCCTGCTGTGGGGGGGACGGACTGGCAGCCCTAAATCTAAGAACTGATGCCACTATATAAGTCCCACATAGGCCTGCCAACCTCCAGGTGGTGGCTGGAGATCTCCTGGGATTACAGCTGGTGATGGAGATGGAGTTCCAGGTGATGGAGATCAGTTCACCGGAGAAAATGGCTGCTTTGGGAGGTGGACTCTATGGCACTGTATCACACCAAATCCCTCCCCACCCCAAACCCGGAGTTAGTAACCTTAGTCCCACAACTATAGCTCACCTCCTCCAAGTCTTGTAAGGTTATCATATTCCTTTTTGGTGTGGAATGAATTTCTTGTGGAAGCCAACCCATTTTGGGTTAATGCTCCTTCCCGTGTGACTCAATCACATCAGGCTGCATAGGCGCGGTTCCCACTATGAATTTCACTACCCATGCTCCTTCTCACACGCACACACCCTAGAATAACAAGTTGCCACTTGGCAGCTGCCCGGATGTGATTTTGGACTGTTGTTGCGGACATCTGGCAAGTCCCAAAATGGAGCTTTATCTGGTAATCTGCATGGTACAGCGAGGTCAGTGGGGAAAGCCTCTCCGAACCTAATTTCAAATGCTCCAATGTTTGTAGCGTGGGAAGAATGCCAGAAGATGTTCCCTCTGACAAGTGGAAGTTCCCCACCCTACCCCCCCACTCTCCAGTTATGGAGTGCCTGCCAACACGTTTGTAAGGTTTTCTGCTGCTACTGTCAGCGCAAGACAGTTGGGTTGTGACATTTGGGGGGGGGGAATGAAAGCTGATTCTCAAGATGACTCAAAACTGCCATACGATTCTGCACTTGAAAGCTACATTTTTATGATGACGTACTTGTGCCATTCTAGATCCAGATGTGCCCCTTAGCAGGCATAATCATTCCAGGCCTACAAACTTTGCGAGGCAATAAGCACCACATTGCCCACAATGAACCCACTGAAACATCTGGAAGCTCATCTTTTAAAAACAGTTTTAAGACAGCAAGGTCTGGATCTATTATATCCCAGGTTTTATTTATGGCTCTGTCCCAACAAGTAGGGCCTGGTCAGACAGCAGAGATAGATTCTGGTAGGCCTCACCATACATATTTGTTCTAACAAAACCAGATTTTTTTGGTGTAGTGATTAGGAGTGCGGACTTTAATCTGGTTCTCCACTCTCTGATTCTCCACTCCTCCACATGCAGCTGCTGGGGTGACCTTGGGTCAGTCACAAGTTCTTTCAGAACTGTTTTCTTAAGAGCACTCCTCAAAAGAGCTCTCTCAGCCTCACCTATCTCACAGGGTGTCTATTGTGGAGAGGGGAAGGGAAAGGAGATTTTAAACAGCTCCGAGACTCCTTTGGGTAGTGAAGGGCAGGGTATAAATACAATCTCTCCTTCTACTTCTTCTTCTTCACCCCGAACACCTCCCTGTACATCACATTTTTATCCTCTTCCTCTACTGAGCTGAGGTTAGTGAACAAAGTTCCTGCCTCCATTTTATTGTCACAACAGTCCTGTGAGGTAGGTAGGGTTGACAACCTTCAGGTGGTAACTAGAGATCTCTTGGGATTATAACTGATCTCTGGGCAATAGAGATCAGTTCCCCTGGAGAAAATGGCCCCTTTGGAAGGTGGCATTTATACCCCATGGAAGCCCTTCCTCTCCCCAAAACCCACCCTCCTCAGGCTTCATCCCCAAAATGTCCAGGTATTTCCCAACCTGGAGCTGGCAACCCTAGAGGCAGAATAAGCCAAGAGAGTATCAGGACCTTTTTTTTAAAAAAAAAAAAGTAAAACTTGAATCTGTCTTATACTGAGTCAGACCAGTCTATCAAAGTCAGTCTTGTCTACACTGATCGGCAGTAGACCTCTAGTGTCTCAGGCTGAGGTCTTTCCCATCTCCTAAAACCTGACCCTTTTAAATGAAGATGCTGGGGATTGAACCTGGGACCTTCTATGTGCAAAGCAGCTGCTGAGTCACAAAGTCACTGAATTACAGCAACTCTGCCAACCACATAAAAGCTGTCCAGCGAGTTTTGTGCTGCTGAGTGAGGATTTGAACCCTGGTCTCTCCAGGCAAAGTCCTGCACTCTAGGTACACACCAGCTCTCACACTGGCACAGGTCAGGTACCGTGGAAATCTTACTTCCTCCAGAGAGTTGACAAAACTTCATTCTGATGTTTCCTCTGCATTGCAAAAAGAGGGCTTAAAAACTTGGCAAGCGGCAGAACGCCACAGGTCTTTGACCTGGTAGGTCACCACTTATTTGTAGGGAGGAGGAAATCTTGACCAATCGGCACATAAGACAGATTCCAGTTTGAGGGCTGCTTCCCATACAGGAGCTCAGCAATCCTCATTAAGTACATTAATGCTATTGTTGTGGGGCTGAGAGGTTCCCAGATTCCCCATTTGGGGCAAATCTTCTTCCATCACCGCTATCATGAGATCCCCTGTGAGGGACAGGGCCTCAGATATGGAGGAGGTTCTCCCCTCATTATTCCTCCTCCTCTTAAGGTAGCCAGCCTCCAGGTGGGGCCTGGAGATCTACTGCTTTTACAACTGTTCTCCAGCTAACAGAGATCAGCTCCCCTGGAGAAAATGGCTGCTTTGGAGGGCGGGGTCTGTGGCATTGTACCATGCTGAGGCCCCTCCCCTCCCCAAATCCTGCCCTCTCCTGGATCCACCCCCTAAGTCTCCAGGTATTTTCCAACCAAGACCTGGCAACCCCACCTCCTCTTTTCCGTCTTTCCCCTGCAGCCTGCAGAGATAGCCCAGACTGCCCACTCACTGGCCCACAGTCTGCCCTCTTACGGGTGCTGGCGCAGTGAGCTGCACGTGCCCAGTCGGTCCTCCCAACTTCTCAAAATAACAGGAGGTCAGGAGCACAGCTGGCCAATCAGACAGCTTTCCCCAGCCCCGCCTCCTCTCCCCCAGCCTTGAACCAGCATCTGCTGTGGCCTTCTCACTGGGGTGGGTGTGCCCTTCTATCATGCCAGGTGGAAATAAGCTGAGCCCGGGCCACGGCCTGACTCCAGGGAGGAACCCGATCCAGGACAACTGTCGCCATACGGCAGGATCCGAGAGTCAGTGGCTTTCCTAAGGACATCTACCAAGTTCACAGCCAAGGGGACATTTGAACCAGGGACACCATTCCTTCGCAGCCAGCTAGGAGGCTGTTATGATTTATGCCACCTGCAACCAGTACCGCGTCTGACCCGCTCCTCCCCTTCCCCTGCACGGTCCATGGATTTTTAGAAGTCAACGAAATCCGCTGGGATCCTGAAGTCAAGGCACCGAATCCCTTTTGGTTATTGCTAAATTGATTCCACAGGCACGTGGTCCCTCCTTCCAAAGGACGCCCTGCCTTTCTCCGACGGAGATTCTGCCTGCCTCCCTCAGCTTTTTTGACCTGACAGCTAATCACCCTTCACCGTTAACAAAATTTATGCTTTATACAAATTGGAATTGGTCCAGGGTTTGCATCCGGCTGCTGGATCTGGTGTTGAAAGGCCTGGGGAAGTGGGGGGAAGGACAGCAGTTGGCCCCACCCCCTGCACCGGATTCTTTGCTGGTTCTCCCCAACAGTAAAGGTGTATACACCTGGCGTCTGTTCTCCTGTTGGTACCAAAGCCTGTCTGGGGCTGCACATCTTGCCTCCCTCTGCGCTTCCCGCTCACCCAGCCCCATACTCAGCTCTGCACCACTATGTTAGATCTGTAGAAGGAAAGCAGTAAAACTAACCATGCATACCCGACTGCTAATTTGACAGTCATATCAAAAAAGGGGGCAGGGACATGTGGTGAGAATCAGGGAAAAGAGTGGGCTTGGAAAGTCGGCTCCCTCCTTATCAGGAATTCCTGAGAGGCAGTGTGGCCACTGCATGGAAAGCCTCGGACCAGGGCACCAGGATTGTCTGAGGGGAAAGCAAGACTTAGTGTGTCAGGCATGGCCGAACAGCAGTTAAGGCTCTCTAGGATGACGTGGGAGAGGGAAACCTGCTTTCCTGGAGAGCAATGGGTGGCGGATGGGAGGACAGTGGACATTCATAGCCGTGGTTCAGAGACAGTCCACACAATCTCCAGGAACAGGCCTGGGAACAGTGCACTGGGTCGGATCCTAGCCAGACTTTTCACTCAGTCTTGCTTAATTCCCCTCTTTACTAAGCCCCCCCCCCAATCCCATGTGGCCATGCTGGGCCCATGATCCACAGCAAAGCATCTTTGGTTGGTTAGAGAAAGCCCTTCCTTCCTTTTACACCCACAGAGAAAGTGGCTGGATCCAACCCACTGTGTCCTTGAGACACAACCAAATGGCACACCAGTGTGGGGAACTGGAGCCACTGGTGCAGTGCTATGCTACCAGGCCTCCCTCTGGGAAGTAGGAGAAGGTACTGCCCACAATTGGTTATACCCTGATGATCCTTGAAACCAGCAGAAGAAAAGGGCAGGAGAGGTCAAATTTGCAGGAGAATAATCCAGAGGAAACGGTGCTTGCTGCTCTCCAGGACAGCTGCACCTTCCCAGCATAGACCAGACAGGGAAAACAGCAGAGAGAGCTAAATGTCCAAGCAAGGGAGCAGAGCCTAGTGGATTGCATGCAGAGAAAAAGAAGAACCCAAACTCCTGCATTCTGTTTCCAACCCTTTTGCCTCAGTTTCCCCTCTGCAAAGGAAACTGCTGTGCCCTCATATCAGCTATAAGCAAATGTGGCCACTGCAGAGGGTGGGACAGGGGGGAGGCGGAGGTCGTTTATTGCATTCCTCATTTCTAGCAGGTAAAAGATTCCGAGGGAGACAGGAAGGGCAAGGGGGTGACAGGCCATCGATAGGGGTCGGGGAGAGAAGATGAATCCAGCCCCAGGAATCAATTTCCAATCTCGCCTTCTCGTCAGCACTAATTCCTGCCAGATACACAGCAGCACCTCTGGGAGGAGAGCGTAGGGAAGGTGGGGGTGGGTGGGATGTCTTTCATTGCAGAGAAGGTGCAAAGACAGAATCAGCATTTAGCAATGTCATTGCTCCCCCCCCCACCCAACGCTTCTAATCCAACTACAATAATTGCCATCCTACTTTCCAGAGAACCCAGGAGTCCTGGTTCCCAGGTCTTCATCAGTCCCCATTCTCCTGCCCAGAGAACATGAAAAGCCACTTCATACATACATATGCATTGCCCCAATAGTGAATGTTTCCTACTGAGAGGACCCAGAAAGCCATCTTTGCTTCCAGATCCACCTCCTCAGAATACTTTGTTTTGTTCTTTTCCTCCAACCCTATTTCTAAGTCTACACCGACCCACGCCTCCTTAACTTTTCAATAAACCCATGAAAGTTGTCCGACTTTCAATCCAACCCGAATAAGGATGACAACACCAGCTTGGGAAATTCTAGGAGATTTGGGGGCAGCACCCAGAGAGGGAGCTCAGCATGGATGCAATGTCGCTCTAGGACTTCTGTTTCTCCTAGACTCTATGGTGTACCCTAGAGTTCTCCTCCAAAGCTACTATTTCCTTCAGGAAAACCAACCTCTGTAGTCCGGAGGCCAGTTGTAATTCAGGGAGGACCCCAATTGTCCCACTTTGAGGTCGGTAACCCTAAAGCCAAAGGACACCAGTGCCCTGACCAGAAAACACAGGAGTCTCAAGAATTCTCTCCCTTGCTGAGGGCCAGTCTGCAAGTGATGATGGGAGATCTATTGATGTTTCTTGCATTTTAAATTGCAGACATGCAGGCCCCAATTCAGATCAGGACTGTGAAAAGTGGGAGAAGGGTTTAACCCTTCCCACTGCTCTTTTGGAGGGGCAGAACCACTCTTACAGCTACCATTTGCCATATGGTGAGTGAAAAGGTATTCAGTTGTATTTTTACCCCTATGGGTCAAAGAGTAATCTCCGCCTCCAAATAGAGGCACTTCAGATCGTGAAAACACTGCAGGAGTAAAGGGTTAAGTCTCACTCCCCTTACACCAGGGCTCTGATCTCAGTCAGGACCCCACATGTGGTCACAGTTTAAAGGACTCAAATACAGCAGGTGAGATCATCACGTCTAGTTTGGGTCTGAGCCAACATACACATTATACAGAATGAGGTGGTGGATTGAGTCGGTAGCTCTATGCCATGTTGTCACTTTTTGGCTCTGTTGCAGGTAGTAAGCTTGTTAAACGAACAGAGGGGAGACAGAGGTTTAGCATAAACCTCGCCCTGACGTGCTAGCTTACTTCATGCAGGGAGATTTTTTTTTAACCTATGGCAGCATTTTTTAAAAAAACTGAACACACGCAGCTTCCCCAGGTGCAATGTAAAGGAGTGCAGTCTGGGATCTTCCCACCTTATTGTACGTAACATGTAAATCAACTCCCAGGCCATGGTCTTTACATGCAGCAAAATGAAGTGGTAGGATTCTGAAATGGTAGAACAGGCTAGGCCATTTCAGGCCTCAAGTAGGGAGAGTCGTATTATAAACACTCCCCCATGGTTTTTTTTTTTTTTAAAAAAAACACCTTTCTGTAAATAGACGGTGAACACTTCAGGGAAACATAAAATCACAGAATCATAGAGTTGGACGGGACCTCCAGGGTCATCTAGTCCACCCCCCTGCGCAATGCAGGAAATTCACAAATACCTCCACCCCCACATCCCCAGTGACCGCTGTTGACACCCAGGAGATGACCAAAAAGCCTCCAGGATGTGGAACGGCAGTCACTGGGGATGCGGGGGGAGGTATTTGTGAATTTCCTGCATTGTAAAAGGTAAAGGTAAAGGTTCCCTTGCTCGAAAGCCAGTCGAATCCGACTCTAGGGTTGTGGTGCTCATCTCTGTTTCAAAGCCGAAGAGCCAGCGCTGTCCGAAGACGTTTCCGTGGTCATGTGGCCGGCATTGTACAGGAGGATAAATGACCCTGGAGGTCCCTTCCAACTCTAAGATTCTGTTTCCCTGAAGTGTTCAATGTCTATTTATAGAGAGATCTTTTAGGTGGGTTTCTTAAAAACATGGGGAGCGTTTACAGTGCGACTCTCCCCCCTCCTGAGGCCTGAAATGGCCTGGCCCATTCCACCATTTCAGAATCCCACCACTTCATTTTGCTGCATGTTCTAGCCCTTCACGTTGCTACGCTGGTTTTCCAGTTATGGGGAGTTATGACTGCAGGGGAACTTTGCAAAAGGGGAGCCCCTCCCACTCTGAAGTGGAGCAGAGCAGTCTATCACCTCCTTTCTCAATTCTCTGCTTCATTCGGCTGCATGTGCCATCTTAAGCACCTTACACCCATTGGAGTCAATGGGCTTAGAAGGGTATAACTCTGCGTCGCATTGCACTGCCACCCTTTCCCCTGTCCTTCCTGCCATATTCCTGGCCCCTCCCTTACCCTCAATTGCCCCTGCATGAATATGACCTCCCCCCCCTTGCAGGAACACAGGAATCCTGCCTCACCCCGCCCCCTTCACACCCAACACCCAGGGACCCCAGAAGACCTTTCTTCCACCTCCTCTGAGCCAAAACCGCCATCATCCGAGAGCCCGGCTCTTCTGGAAAGCAAGCGATCAGAACCGACTTCTTGGAAGCCACCCTTTGACCTTGACGCTCACCTTTCTAATCCCAGCTGTTTGGGGGGAGGAGGAGGAGGAGGAGGAAGACAAGGAGGCAAGGGAAGGCCCTCGGTACCTGCTTAGAGGCAACCCCCTTTTATTTAGGTTTCTTTAATGCTTCACGTATGACGGACTCCTCAAAGAGGGATTTCCTAGAAAGCCCAGCCTCGATCCCGGCCACTTCCCCACCGGCCACCCCAGCTCCGATTCCGCATCCCCGCCTCAATGTCAGTGGCTGAAGGCATCCAACGGCTGGCGGCTGCTGGCTGGGCTGGGCTGGGCCGGGCAAGCGGGGATGTGAGGTGCATGGCAATGAACTGATGCAAAGGAGGAGCCCACCGCAGAGGTCTGCTCAGTCCCCACCAGCTGAGCAGAGAGAGAGGGGGGGAGAGAGAGAGAAAGAGAGAGGCTGGGAGGAGGAGGAGGAGGGAGGAGGAGGAGGAGGGGAGAAGGGGGCAGAGCTGCCAGCTCGAAGACACTCTCCCCTGCTGGTATTCTCTCCACGTTCCCCAGTCCCCCACAACGTGGGCGAGAGAGGAGATTTAGGGATGGCAGTGAGGGACTGCGCCTCTCCCCCACCATATGGGAGCAGCAGGACATGGGCACGGAGGCCGGAAGAGGGGCTTGTGAAGTACAAGGCAGGGACAGGCAGATATTTGGAGAATGCCGGGCGGCGGGGGGGGGGGCACCTCCCTCCATGTCCACACATCTTTCCTCCCGAGCGTAACACCTGTTTCTTTCTTTACCCTTCCCCTCCCTGAACTTTTCCCCCGTGTGGGGGGAAGAATTCCATTTCTCGGACATATTTAAGGGTTCCAAATGGAGCATTAAATATATGCCCGGAGCTGCCGTCGCTTCTCTTTCTGGCAAGCTGGCTCTTGGAAATTAGATGTTTTTATTTTCTACAAACCCTTCACTGGACCAGCACCTTTCCTGCGTTGCCTTCTGGCTACTGCTTACCTCTCTCCCCCCCCTTCCCCCACCACCTGATCTAGCCCGCCTCTCTCCCTATTCCCTCCTCATGACAAAAATCGCACAACTCATGTGGCTGAGGCTGAAATCCAACATCGGAGAGCATTTGCAAAGCAAGACTTTTTGGACACGGGAGCTGTGCCTTCCCTGTTCATTTGACACTCCGGTTTAAACAAGCGTGCTTCGGAAGCCAGCCTCAGGACCCCAGATCTCCAGGCCCTAAACTGGTCCCACTTTCTTTTCTCTGCAACTGACAAATTGCTGCAGAGCACAACGCACAATGCCCTTGTAGCACATGCCTGACCACCTTTCTCTTCGCACTGCAATCACATGCACATAATGGGGTGCCTATGTTCTCTGACTGGTGCTGGAACTCACAACCCAGAGACATGGGGTGGGGGGAAAGCAACCAAATGCATGCAAAAGATCCCATGTGTGGGCCCCAGCGCACAGACAGATTGCGTGAAGCAGAGCTGGGGAAAACCTTCGAGACTCGCCACCAATGAAACGAACCAAGTGGTCCATCTTCAGATAAGGAAGCTTCATATGCTCCATTTCAGGTGTCGAAAGTCAGCATGTGCCGTGTTCAGAGCGTTGGATTAGGACCCAGGACAACTGGGTTCGGATCCCCACTCTGCCACAGAAGCCGGCTGGCTAACCTTGGGCCTGTCTCAGCCTAACCTGCCTCGCAGGGTTATTGCTTTGAGGACAGAGGAGAGGAGGGAAGAATGATGTGCTAATGGGGTATAAGCAAAAAAGAATTTAAAAGAAAAAAAGAATAAGTACCTCTCCCCGTATAGCTACTCTCTATCATGTATGTGTCAGATCTCAGGTTTGATCCCTAGAATCTCCATGGAAAAGGATCTCAGATAACAGGGCCACTAAAATGAGTGGTCTGAGGGGGACAAAATTCTGGGGTCCTGGTCACCTGGGGGTTCATGGAGCTAGACATGCCACATGATCTGTTTTCACAGAACACTTGGGTTGAGTCAGGGCACTTCAAGGAGGGGGAGCAGAAGGAGTGTGTGTCTGGGGCCCTGTGATGGCTCTTGGCAGCCCTGCCAGATAGGACATCTGCCTGGATCTCTGGAAAGAAGAGTAGATTATACGAATGGACTGATAATCACTGAATCATAGAGTTGGAAGGGACCTCCAGAGTCATCTAGTCCAACCCCCTGAACAATACAGGAAATTCACAAATACCTCCACCCCCACATCTCCAGCCAAACTGGCTGGGAGAAAAACTGCTTCCTGACCCCAAAGTTGCGATCAGCATTTCCCTGGTCATGTCAGAAAGGGCCACAAGAACTAAGCACTGATCTGCTCCTCTGATGCCTTGCACCCGAAGTCCCCCTGCAGACAGGGCTTGAAGTCAGGGCACTTGGCCCCTGCAAAGACGCCTGCACACTGTATGGCTCATGTGTCTATAGGGCCTTCTCTTCCCCTGTATCCACAAGCACCAGCTGCAGTCCTCAGGTTGCCACGTATTAGTTGTCCCACCCCCCCATTTAGGGTAACCCACCTGGCATCAAACAGGGCCCCTGCCTTCTCTGCTGCTGCTGCTGCCCTCTTTGTGGAGGGGGCTCCGGGAGGAGGGCACCATCTCCATACATTTTTAGGGGGTGCTACAAAGCCATTCTATTTGCAACGACTTTTAATGTGGTAAACGTACATAAGTGCCAGCAAGGCGTGACCAGCCCCAACAACGGGCTTTTGAGGCAAGTGAGAAGCAGAGGGGGTTTGCTATCACCTTCCTCCACACAGCCTTCCTTGGCAATCCCCCAACAAAGTACGAATCCGGCTTAGCTTCCAAGCTCTGCCAGGACTGGGCTGTACCACACCGCCTTCCCTCCTTAATGTGGTATAGGCTTCAGATATCGTTTGGTGCAAGGCAGGTTATTTAAGGTTTTGTTTAATCCTGTATGTTTTATAATTTGTGATCTGTAACCTGCCGTGAGGAAAGGTGCGTCAGAGAAATTTTAATTTTAAAATGCAGAATAAATCCACGGGGGGAAAGGCTGGGCCACAGAGGCATCGCTGCCAGAGATCATAGCAGGCATTCCCTGGTCTGTGCACTGCCTCATTGCCTCTCCGAAAACACTGCGGCCCAAGCATACCTCTCTGTCGCTTGGGCCACTGGCCCAGCTGTCGAGAGGATTTCCCAGGGAAGGAGATTCCCCCAGCATCCCTTGCAGATTCCTTATTGCTGGCCACCCCACCCTGAACATTCAGCCAAATTGCTATCATTTAAGTGCCGTTTTGCCTGTCGGTGGCTCTGGAATGAAGCGTTCTGTAGTCGTCCCCCACTTCAATATCTGAACCCCACGCCGTTTCCCCCCTTCCATCTTCTCATTCTCCTCACTGAACTAGTCTCCGGCTCCTTTCCTCACAAAGTTGGGCTTCTGGGCTGGTTGTCACCCTTGAACTCTTCCAAGAATTCATAGTCTACATTTGTCATTGTCCAATTCCGGTGAGATTTCACCTCTACCATTTGCTCACCGCTCCCGCCCCCCCACATCCACACTTGATTTGTCTGATCTTATTTGGAGTTCATTTCTCCTGGAAGGCAGGAAGGGGGAGGGGAGGCAGCAGGTGGATTTCTACCTGCACAGCTTCTGTATCCTGCCACAGGAACTGAGTGGGGTTGGGTTCCACCAGCTCTTTCCCTCAACCTCACCCTATTCTCCTTCTTACTACAGACCCCATCCGGCATGGCTTTTGTCCATGCAGGTCCCATGATCCCCCGCGTACCCTTTTTCGGTTATCAAAGGGGACTCCTTCTCCCTGTTCCCACAGTGGAGAAGCTGGTTAGATCTGGTTCCATGGTGAGGTTAAGAAGATGCCGTCGAGTCGTAACCGACTCGCAACTCAACCCATCCATGAGGCATTCCAAAGAAGAGACAAGCAGAGGTGGCTTGCTACTGCCTCCCTCTGTATCGCATCCCTGGACTTCCTTGGTGGTCTCCGACCCAACCAGTAACCATGGCCAACCCCACTGAGGTCTGAAGCTCTGATGAGGCGAAGCTAAGCTGGGGTATTCGGGCTGCTTGTTGGCTGGGTTACAATATGCAAATGTGGTGATGTCAACAACCACATTTTACGGCATTTGCGGCAACGACAAGGGAGGTGTGTTCTAAGCATAAAGATCTGGGTTCAAAAGTTTGCTCAGACCTAATTGTGTTTGCTTTAGTTCTTAAGCGTTCTGGCGTTCTTCTGATTTCTCCACAGAAATACACACCATTCCCTACATTTTACGTGCAGAACTTTATGCTGCTTATGGAAAACATAGAGAATCCACCCTTCTCTGCAAAACCAGAGCATCACTCCAGAGTTAAAACAATATAAAAAGAAACATGTCACAAAACGTTGCTATTTAACAAACCAGGAGCCCTTTTCATACTTTGTAAGGAGGCGGAATGAACGTGTGTGGGAGCAAGCTGGATGGTAGAGACAAGTTAATTTCTTGACTGAAATGTGTTCACTGGAACATACACATACGGTTGGATCCCGCCAGCTTTTTCGCTCACTCTCGCCCAATTCTTACTACAGCCGTCATCGTCCATGGCTTTTATCTGTGTTTTCTGATCACCCCCACAGCCTTTTTGAGTGGTCAGTGGAGACCACTCCTTCCTTTTCCCACCAGTTGAAAAGCTGGCTGGATCCTGCTCATAGAATCTGCATGTCCTTCAAACACTGAGGGAAAAGACACTTAAGGACAAGGACGCATTTGGCACCTGAGGAAAGGAAGATGTTGCTTAAGCAGAAAGGGTTGTTACCGAAATGCAAGCAGAGATAAGCGACAACAAGATTTTCAAAGGGTGCACCACATATAGCACCCCTGCCCACCCCAAAAGTGGGATTGCCAAAAAGGCCTGGAGCAAAATGCCCTGTCCTTTTAATAGAGGCTTAATGCAAGGAAATAGCAGATGAAGTTTGCACACAGGTAAACAGCATGCCCCGGCAAATAATAACCAAGTAAGCCTCAGTTAAAGGGATGAGATTTTTTCTTCCTCCAAGCACTTGGCAACTCTAACAGTAGTAAAGTTGGTACCTAGGGTTGCCAGCCTCCGGGTGGTGGCTGGGGATCTCCTGAGATTACAACTGATCTCCAGGCAACAGAGATCAGTTCACCCGGAGGATATGGGACTCTATGGTATTGTATCTCATTGAAGTCCCTCCCCTCCCCAAACCCCGCCCTCCTCAGGCTCCACCTCCCAAAATCTCCAGGTATTTCCCGACCCAGAGCTGGCCACTCGATTGGCTCCTCTTATAATTTCACAGGGCATTCTTCACTGGCAGGATACCTGTAGTTCTTCGGATGTGATTCAGATAAAGCTCATGGGGAGAAACCAGTAACAGCGCGCCCCTATCCCTACTGGAAAACTCATCGTCTGAGGATCTCAGTTCCCCAAAGCTCTGAGGATGAACAGAAGAAGGACTTAGGCCACAACCCTAAGGACTCTTTCCTGTGAGTCAGCCCCACTAAATAACACAAGATTTACTTCTCAGTAGACCCACTTAAGATTGCTCCGTAGTGGCCAAGAGGAATTCACGACGCTACCCTCTGGCGTAACTGGAAAGCAGAGTAAAATTATTGCTGGAGAAGCCAATTCATGCAAGGGGGGGGGGCCCTCAGCCTAGCTCATGAAATGGCCCCTTACCTTGATCTGGCTGATGCCACGGTAACATCAAGACTAGACTACTGTAATGCACTGTGCATTGGTCTCCCCTTAAGATCAATTTGGAAACTCCAGTTGGTGCAGCATGAGGCTACTTGGCTGTTATCAGGAGCTAGATAGAGCACATATAAGAATGCCAGTCCCGTGGAGGCGAGGGATTGCTTGATTTCACAGGTTCCTGCCTGCCACCACCTGGCTTGAAATGCTTTTTGCAAGCGGGGGCCCCACGCACCTGAATTCCAAGCGACGACAGCACCTTCCATGGGGCTGCGTCTCTAATGTGATGATGTCACTTTTGCATGACATCATCACATTGGGGACATCCCTGCCCCTCCAGGAACGCCCCTCCCAGAGTCCCCCACCAGCGACCAGGCAGGACCTGGCAACTCTAAGCACATCTATTACTCCCATGCTACAGTCACATGATGACTACCCATCGGACACTGAGCTCAATGTAAAGTACTGGCTGTCTCACACAAAGCCTTTCACGGCCTTGGGCCCTCATATTGGCAAGACATGCCCCACCCTGACAGCTTCACTCATTGGAGAGGGTTTTCTGCAGGTGCCAACCTGCAAATAGGCAAAGTCAACAACTGCGTGTACGCGTGCCTTCTCCACTGTGAATGGCCTGTCTGAAGAGGCCAGGAAAGGATCGTACTCTCCCAGCATCCCACAAACTATGCAAAACTGAATTATTCCAGGTGAAATAATTTTCTATGCAGGCAATAGGGCAGCACTGTACAAAACGATTTACAAAAGTGACTTGAATAAATTACTAGAGACTGTGGCCTTTACTACTTCATATAGTTTGCGGTAAGGAGGATCGTGGTTTTGCCTCATTTAATGTGTCATGTTGATATTATGCTTTTTTTATGCTTTGTTTCAGTTCTGAGTTTTTTTGTTCCTGGTTGATTCTATAACCCTAATCTTATTGCATTGTTTATTGAACATCCCATCCTGTGGATTGCATTTACTCCGCCTTGAGTCCCGGGGAGAAAAGCAGAGTATGGTCCCGGTCACACGGAGCATTTGCCCCGCCGAAGACATGGTAGCCCTGCGGGGTTTCCAGGCGGCATCACACAGGCACATCTGGGAGGCGTAGCACTCCTGTGGCCAACACGCAGCTTCCCTCCGAAGATGCGGAATAAAAAATTACCAGGAAAGGAGCACTAGTTTCTGGAAAACCCAGGGCAAAGGCCGGTGTCTGATCGTGGGAGCGCTAGTATCCCGCAGCATCCAACGCCCGCCCATGTCCCGGAGCAAACCAGATGTTGTAAGTTTCCATAGGATGCGCACCAATGCCAAATGGCGCATGCGCACACACAAGAAACCAACAGCGCCCCCCCAACAGCACATGTGCACATTACAACAGCGTGGCTTGTATGATCATGCTGCACCGCTTTTTCGCCACGCTGCAGCATCACACTGTGATCGGCGCTAAGAGCTGGAGTGCGGCAACGCAGTGGACCACGTGATCGGGTTACTGCGCTTTATTTTGCTCCGGGAAGAACAGCCACGCCCCCACACACACACACATTTTCTGGCCCGTATGACCAGGGCCTGTCTATAACATAAATGGAATAAAAATAAAAATGAAATTACACCCGTCCAGGATGTGGCCGTGAGATGATGTCCTTAAGAGAAACTGAGAGCAAGGGCAAGTCACGGCAATTTTTAAAACACGCATGCACGTATATAGCAATGAGTGCTAGAACATGGCCATTTCCCAACACTTTCAGAAATGTCAATGAAAAACAGTGAATAATTTGGACTCAGTAGCCTGGTTGAAGGCAAAGGGTTGGTGTCGCATGAAGGAATGATGCATACCAGTGTCCAAAAATGAAATGGCACTTGATAAACATTATGAGTGTAATGACACCAAATAGACAGGGCGGCTTATTTTTGCCAAATTACAAAAATCACATTAAAGACATGAAATCGTATTATGACGGTAACCATATTGTTACAGTTTTGAGCTTATGCTTGGCTTTGGAAGGGGAGGGGTTAGTGCAGCATATTTCCTCATCACTGTACTTTTTTATAAAGACAGAATTCCCCTACTCCCTTCAGTAGGCAAGATAAGCCAACTGGAGGGGGTCCTCTTTTCCCTTCAACTAGGACACAGTGCCAAAGCTACTCACCATCTTTTTTGATAAACGTTTTTGACTGACAAAAAAACACCTCTCCTTTCAATGGGTTGGATCCAGCTAGTGTGTTCACTAAATCTTGCCCAGTTCCTGTCCTTATGGCAGCCACTGGTCACACATAGAATCTGCCCATGGAAGTCCCATGACCTCCACCATATCCTTTTTGGTGGTCAGAAGGGACCCCTTCCTCCATTTCCACCAATAGAAAAGCAAATGGGATTCAACCAATGAGTTTGGGCAGGGGTAATTGCAAGTAGATAAATAGGTACCACTTTGGTGGGAAGGTAACAGCGTTCCGTGCGCCTTGGTGTTTAGTCATGCCGGTCACATGACCACGGAAACGTCTTCGGACAGTGCTGGCCCTTCGGCTTTGAAACGGAGATGAGCACCGTGACCCTAGAGTCGGATTCGACTGGCTTTCGAGCAAGGGAACCTTTACCTTTACCTTACTCCTTGCAACAACATTGTTTGTTCAGGTCGCCACCACTTGCCTTCACTGCCCATCACCTTCAAGGACATCGACCCATTGTCCTGTCTGATTTGTCATGATTTTATTGACTGACTTCATTCCATTCACGATGTGATCCTTGATTAGGTAAACTTTTCCATGTGAGCAATTCAAAAAGAAGAGGAAACAGCAGACAGAGGAACAAATGGCAGTGAATGTGAACGAAAATAGGTCAGTATTCACACAATATTAGTTGTGCCTGTGTCTCTCTTCCCTTCCCCTCTCCCAGATAAATTTCTATTCCTTTGAAATCACCAGTTTCAACCCCAGAATCACAAGTGGCTAATATCTGGGGCAATCCTTGTTGCACCTGTACAAAGAATGGGGGGAAGCTGGGGCAGAGTCCATTGTACCAGGGTTCTTCTGCAGTATACCTTCCATACAGAGAAGGAGAGGAAAAGTTTCTATAACTCGTCACACCACCATCCTCAGTACTGATTGGGGGGGAAACAAAAACCAACCAGTGTAATGTACTATAGAAAGCAAATTGCAAACCTATGAAGGAAGCAATAAAGTGTGGAGACCTCTCCAGATATCCCCCACCTGTTCCCCAGGTACAGTACCTCTTTGCTTTCTAATGACCTTATCATTGTATATTTGGAGAGGGCCTGCCTTAGTTTTACATCACTCACTAACACGAAGTGGTCCATTAGAGAACTAGCCCTGGGTAGCTATCTGTTGCTGTCCAAGTTGCTGCCATCTTTGATTTGCATTTCCAAAGTCTTTTGCTTACAAGCTAAGTCGTTTTAATTGTTTGTCTGGCAATTTGAACTTCAGTTATGGTCTGGGTGATTGCTCTGCTTGGTTAGGGGTTCCTTTACCCCCATGGTGATGTAGATTGCATTTGGGAGCATTTCAGATAATAGCTACTAATGGCGCTAACTTATATAACTGTGACTAATACTGCTTTTTTTACAGCAATAGACCGGCCAACCTCCCACCTTCCGACAAGACCCCAGAGGCATGAGCCCTCACAGCTTAAGTTCAACATTGCTGAGGGGAGGAGAACAGGTGCCAGCAAGATGCCCCACATCAAACAAAGCAGCTGAAAGCCCGGCAATCAAACGGACCCCTGCAAAACACTTCTTGATCAGTAGTCAGTCAATTTGACCAGCTGGAAAAATTCCTACGTGCCCTCAACGTGTCACAATCAGTTAGATCTCGAGAATGAATTACACGTCATTATCTTGTTTATGCTACTGACCTTCAACGAACCCCAAGGCAATCAGTTCCACAGGGCCATGACACTTAGCGTGCTGAAGAGCGATGTTTCTACACCTGTTGCTTAAGGCTGCTTTCGCACACGTTGGACAATGCACTTTCAGGGAACTTTCAGCCTGCTTTAGCAAATGTTTGCAACTGGCGTTTCCTGTGTGAAAAATGGAAACCCACTTCCAAATGATTGCTAAGGTGCACTGAAAGTGTATTGTCCAAGTGCACAAATGACAGGTCTTCTGTAGGTGACCTCACCCGCAAGCATTTTAGAATCTGCGCTGCCTTTTGATTGCTGCCCGGCTCAATTCTCCCTTTCCATTTATGCAAGTTTCTAGACCTCACAGTTGCAAAGAAAATACTGGGAAAATGCCGGACGTACTTGAAGTCAGCTTCTCTATCAAATGTTCCAATTCCTGCCTGAACCAATCCATCCATCATAATAAATGGTGCTGCTTATGCCACGCAAACCGGCTTACCATCCCCAATATAATCTCCCTCTCCTCTCTCATTAGTTTTCAGTGGTGAAAACACCTGATCTTCCTAACCTTCTCTGCTACGGAAACCATCAGAGACCCCTTATTTGTTTGCCTGCCCTTGTCCATGTTAATTCTGCAGATCTGCTGTGCTCTCTTGCAATTGCCGGGGCCGCGTACACGAGCAATGTCAGTCTCACTCAAATATCTTTCCCATAATGCCCCTGTTCTCCGCAAGCACAACATACTAACTCCAGGGGCCTGCATATCTTTGAGACCGCCTCTCCCCATATGAGCCCCTGAGAACATTACATTCTATGAACCAACATTCTATGAACCAGCATCTCCTGGTAATCCCTGGGCCTAGGGATGCCCAGCTTGCCTCAACTAGGACGAAGGCTTTTTCAGCCCTGGCCCCCACCTGGTAGAATGAGCTCTTTTATGAGATTAGGGCCTTGCAGGACCTGTTACAATTCCGCAGGGCCCACAAGACGGAGCTCTTCCGCCGGGCTTTTAGGTGAGGCAGCGGGCATCCATTTTAACCTGCCCCCCCCCTTCCAGTGATCACGGATCCTAGAAGCCGACTGAAACTACAACATCGCCGGAATTAATCTCATCTGTTGAGGCGCACTGTACGTTTTTAGGGTCTGACTGATTTTAATGAGTTTAATTAATGCTGTATTGATGAATATGTTTTCATGGTAAAGCTGCATTACTGCAGAGCTGTATATCTAGAACCCGCCCTGAGCCTGCTACGCGGGGAGGGGCGGGATGCAAATCCGATTAAATAAATAAATAACCACCCACCACACTCCCTTTTCACTCTTCTTCCCCTTTGGGGAAAAAGGCATTTCTTGGGGTTCCATCTCCCCATCCATTAGACCCAAAGCGAGAAACAGCTGTTTAGATAATGTTGTCTAAACCAAATTTACACAGACACACACACATATATATATATATCCTCCTGGTGGCCACCTCTCCAGAGCTCCTCGGAGCTGTGGGCAGAGCCGCATCACAACTGCCTTCTTGCCAAATTGCCGCTTCTAATTAACACCCTGAAAAAACCTTAACCTGGCAGCGCAACACATCGGCATCTGTGGAAATTACTCACTGATGGAATCTCAAGGTATCCACCTCAGGATGTTTTGCAGTGCTGCTGTTCACTACAGGGGCTCCCGTGCGTTTAAAGAGACCTCCACTCAGGCCAAGAAGTTTCAAGCTGCATCCACACAGCCCTCCCGGGGTGCTGCAAAGCCACCGCTAAGCTGCTCGGTAGGGACACAAACTGTTCGCAATCTGGACCGACACATTCCAGCGTGGCTCCAGGAGGGAGTGTGGGCTCGCTCGCATTCCACATTTGCAGCCAGAGTTGCTAAGCCACCTCGCGCACTACCACTGCCGCTTGTGGCCGGGAGCTTTTCAACTTGGCCCAAATCATACCAGGCTCATGACAAGCAGATGGCCAGATTTGTTCGCTGTCAACACAAATCACAGGAGTGTGGATAGAAAGCCATTTCCCCCCCCTCCTCTCGCCAGGCTTGAACTGGGAGGGCATGGGGGCGTCACCCGATGAAGGGGATGAGTAGTAAACCAGTACCAATCCAAGGAAGAACAGTTTCTCACCAAAGCATAACTGACTTGGAGAATTCATCACTACGACAATGGCCAAACATTTGTAGCGTGGGGGGGGGTTAGTGTCGACCTAGGGTCTCAGAGACTCAGGTTCAAATCTCCACTTTGCCATGGAAGCTCATCGGGTGATGTAAGACCAGGCATATACTCTCAGCTTACCCTCCCTTATATGGTTGTTGTGAGGATAAAATGGAAGAGGGGAGACTGATGTTGTAAACTACTTTGGATCCCCACTGAGGAGAAAAGCAGGGCATAAATATCTAACAAATATGATCTACAAATTCACAGAGTTCCAGCAATAGCTTACATTGATAAATGGAACCTCCAGCTTCAGAGGCAGTATATCACGAAGAAGAAGAAGAGGAGGAGGAGGAGGAGGAAGAATATTGGATTTATACTCCGTTCATCACTATCCGAAGGAGTCTCAGAGAGGCTTACTATCCCTTTCCCTTCCCCTCTCCACACCAGACTCCCTGTGAGGTAGGTGGGGCTGAGAGAGCTCTCTTGAGAACTGCCCTTGAGAGAACAGCTCTGAAAGAACTTATGACTGACCCAAGGTCACAACAGCGGCTGCATGTGGAGGAACGGGGAATCAAACCCAATCAATACCAGATGCCAGGACAAACAAGAAGGGAGAGGCCCTCATGCCCTGCTTGTGAGCTTCCAGAAGCAGCTGACTGGCCACCGTGAACAACAGAAAACTGAACTCGATGACCCTTTTGTCTGATCCATCGAAGCAACCCTGTGACTACTGCATGCCGTCACAACCTTTGTATGAAGAGGTGACTGCACAAAAATGAACCATTTGAGATTATGGTGAACAAAGTACATTCTGGGCCCCGGAAGAATAGGCCCTGGAAAAGGTACTCCCAAATGTGCATAAAACAGCATCAAAATGGTCATGCAGGTATATGCTTAAATAGCAATATGTTCATCATATTAATCAATTGGCTTTCCAGCGCTTGCAACAGGGGCAGCATTTCCACTGGTGTAGCCATTCTGACGTTACTTTATACCCATGTTCTGTGCATGTGTATGGCTCTCTCTTTGGGGGCAGAGGGGTCTACAACACATATACCCCAGAGAGCACTACGGTCTGGGTCTCAAAACCAACTAACCCTCCCTGGCCTGAGGGAGGCCAGGCTAGCTGCTACAAGGGCCGGGGCCTTTTCGGTGGCAGCCCCTACCTGGTGGAATGAGCTCCTAGAGGAGATCAGGGCCCTGCGGGACCTTTCTCAGTTCCGCAGGGCCTGCAAGACAGAGCTCTTCCACCAAGCATTTAATTAGGGGCCGCCGCCGCTGTAGCACCCAGCCCGTAACTTTACCACCGAGCAGCTGCCATGAGAATCGACCAGCAGAAGAACATCTAGCACTTGTTGGAAATCCATCTGAAAGCACTCCATCTAATCGAACTTTTAATCGCTGCCAGCACTTTGTATTGTATTATTTTTAACTGTTGTGTTTTAATTATGTATGTTTTATTCTGTATTTATGCTACCTGGAAGCCGCCCTGAGCCTGCTTTGCGGGGAGGGCGGGGTATAAATTTGACAATAATAAATAAATAAATAAATAAATAAATAAATAAATGGAGACCAGGCCTGAGATGTCAGAGCAAACAAGTCTGGAGCAATGTTTGATTCCTGCCTTACAAACACGTACAGTGTCGAGCAGTTCATTCTGAAAATGAATGCCCCAGCGTTTTGTTTTTTTTCCAGAAGAGGCAGGGGTCAATTACAGCACTGTTGATTGCCCATAGAACGACACACAGCCCACAGTGCAAATCAGCCAGTCTTCGTTCCACCACTCCATGTCCCGCAGTAGCTCATGAGCTCCCCTCTCTCCTGTTCAGCCCCCATAAACTAGGCTTGTAAACACTCAACTCACCTGATAAACAGGAAGAAGGGGACTTGGAATCCCTGCTAAGCACGAAAACTTTTGTAAGCGCAAAAGCAAAGTCCGGTTCCCCCACCCCCCTCTATTCGGCTTTAAAATAAGCCCCACATGGCTAGCATCAGTATGTGTGAGCCTGTACTTGAGCAAAATAAATAAATAAAATTGTGACTTCTCTCCCCACCCAGCTACCAATTTTGTTCATTGTAAACCACCACTCGTTCTCAGATATTCATGCCCACCCACATATCTGGTCCCTCTAACCCAGTGTTTTTCAACCACTGTGCCGTGGCACACTAGTGTGCCGTGAGATATTGTCTGGTGTGCCGTGGGAAAAAATTCCAATTTCATCCGTAACATATGAACAATTATAAAATAAAGTATTATTATTTCATAATAAAGTAATTATAAAATAATTTCTTTGTGTTTATTTGATTCCTTTTCAAGAGAATTACTTTATATATAGTCAATATAGGCACAGAGTTAAATTTTTTTAACATTTTTAAATGGTGGTGTGCCTCGTGATTTTTTTCATGAAAAAAGTGTGCCTTTGCACAAAAAGGTTGAAAAACACTGCTCTAACTTATCATTGTCTCCCCTGACTGACAGTGGCATTCCTAGATCTCAGGGTAGAAACAGGTCTTCTCTAGCCCTGCTATCTAAGGTCTAACTGGCGAATCTGAGGACTGAGCTTATTTGTTTAGTTATCAATGTCCCCTTTTTTTTCTCTCTCCAGCGGAGACCCAAAGCCGCTTACAACACCGTTCTCCCCTCCATTTTATCCTCACAACAACAATCCTGCGAAGAAGGTTAGGTTGAGGGAACATGACCGGGCCCAAGGTCATACCTCAAGCTGCCAGAGCAGAGCAGGGATTTGAGGGGGTCTCCCAGATCCTCGTCCAGATCTAGACATTATACTAGACTGGCTCTGAATGAACCTGAGACATACCACAGGCAAAGCATGCGCTCAGTCACTGAGTTACAATCGCTCACACCGCAGGGGTACCACATCTATGTCGTCTTCCTCTCGTCGACCCCAGTCTCCTATAGCATCTCCCCACATTCTCCTCACAGGCTCACTTCCTGCTTCTCTCACCCTTTTACAGATGTAACAGCCAGCATGCTACAGTAGAGTTTCCAACTAGGATCTGGGAATCTCAGGTTCAAATCCCCATTCAGCTGTAGAAGCTTACTGTGTGACCTTGGACCAGTCACGCAAGTGCCGCTTACCTCACAGTCGGTTGTTGTGAGAATAAAATGGAGGACAAAAGAACGATGTAACCTGCTTTGGGTCCCCATTGGGGAGAAAAGCACGCTATAAATGAAATCAATGCCTTTTGGTAGTCCCTGGGCCCAGGAATGACTGATTTGCCTTGACTAGGGCCAGGGCCTTTTCAGCCCTGGCCTCTACCTGGTGCAATGAGCTCCCATATGAGATCAGGGCTCTGTGGGACTTATTACAATTCCACGGGGCCTGTAAGATGGAGCTCGTCTGCCGGGCTTTTAGTTGAGGCAGCGGGCATCCCCCCCCCCTTCCTTCTGATTGGCCTCCCATCAATATCCTAAATTTGAATAACCATCTGGGAACTATAACACTGTTTTTAGCTACTGAGTTATTAACCAGATTCTGCACGGTATTTTATTATTTTATGACTTTTTTATTGTTTAATCTTGTTTTAAATTGGTTTTAACTGTTATTGTATATTGTTTTAGCACTGATAGAACCCGCCCTGGGCCTGCTTGCAGGGAGCGTGGGATACAAGTTTACTCAAATAAATAAATAAATCCATAAATAAAATAAATCCCCCCCCAATTCATCTATGAAACTTCCTCCTCCCCAATTCCAGCACATACACCTCACCACTTCTTCTCTGGAGCTGCAAAACAGTTTTTTTTGTGTTTTTTTGGGGGGTGGGGGGATCTGCCAACTCAAGATTGTGTGGAAAAAATATAAATGTAAACTCTTCAATTTGCTTTTTTAGTTTTTGCAATGTTCTCAGTTTTGCGTGCTGGTGGGATTTGGTTTCTTAAGGGTACAAAACAACGAACACGTCTCCCAAGCCTGCATTTTAAAAAAACCAAATTTCAGGTACAAATTCTCCAAACTTTCCTAAAGTTGCAAAATTGAATTTAAACACTGCTGTCTTTTTCACACATATTGGCCTACCTGTACAACATCAGCTAGCACTTCTGTCATTTCACCAGACCTCTTCTGTTCTGGGCAGAAACAGAGGTGCCCTCCAGGATCAAACCCAGCTCTAGTGGCACCTGTTTGCTGTCACACCCATTTTCCCGACAGGCAACTGAGAGTATAAGAGTAGGATTTGCCTGAGAGACCATGATGTGTTTAAGGACGGATTTGAATTCAGAACCATGAATTCACCTAAAACTTGAACACACACGAAGACACATGAAGCTGCCTTATACTGAATCACAGACCTTCAGTCGATCAAGGTCAGTATTGTCTACTCAGACTGGCAGTGGCTCTCCGGGGTCTCAGGCTGAGGTGATTCTCATCACCTACTGCCTTGTCCTTCTAACTGGAGATGCCAGGGATTGAACCTGGGACCTTCCATACGGCAAGCTGACGCTCTACCACTGAGCCATGGCCCCTCCCTACCTTGTCTGTCAGTAACTGCCCATCTCCGACACACAACCACCAGTTTATTGACTGCAATCCCTGCTGCTTCAGCCTAACGCCATACAGAACTTTTGCTCTAGTCTCTGGCATCATCCACTTCAGGGACAAGATGTCTGCCATGAAAAACATTACACCAGGGTCTGGTAGATATAGCGTCAAGTCTAGCCTGGATAGATAGATAGATAGATAGATAGATAGATAGATAGATAGATAGATAGATAGATAGATAGATAGATAGATAGATAGATAGATAGATAGATAGATAGATAGATAGATAGATAGATAGATAGATCTGGGAGAGCCATGTTCAAATCACCACTCTGCCATGGAAACCTGATGGGTGACCTTGAGCCAGTCACACATGTTCAGCCAAACCTGCATCACAGGGCTGTTGTTGCAAGGGTAAAATGGAGGATCGTATTGTAAATGGCTTCGGGTCCTCATTGGTAGAAAAGCAGGGTATTGATGTATAAATATATACTAATGTGTCAGCTTCTGCGCCCTATCTCTGGAACTTGTATAAAAATATTGGCTGACAAGAGGCCAGTGATCCGCCCTCCCAAAACATATGTGAACATCCCAAGAGAGCATTAGAGCAAATCTAACATTTATGTTGCTGATGATGCAGTGTGATTCCTCTGTGTTCTTTGTGGGAAGGGGGATATTTACCAAAGGGAACAGTGTACCTTCTCTCTGCCCCAATGCATTCACAACAACAATTGGTTTCTTGGGGAATGGTGCGACCGTGATCCACCTGTAGGGATCTGGAGAGCCTGTGCCTCCCCATTATTAACGGAGGAGCTTTTAAGGTTTGCCACAGACAATTTTGTATGTCCCAACTTATCCTGTTACATGCCTCTCGACAATTCAGAAGAGCAATTCATTTCTGCAATGTCCATTTGGGGATGGTTCTAATGAATAGCTCCGGGCTTTTCTTTGGGAATTTGGAAACTGTGCAGTCCAATGGCTACTGAGATGGAACCAGCGCATTTCGGTGGCCATTGGACATTATTCGTCTTCACATGCTTCTTTCATGGCGCATGCATACATACCTCTCCATGCATTTCAAAGCCACCCACTGTAGACCGAACCAGCAATCTACAAACATGCCAATATTTCATGCCCTGTCCTTAGATAGACCAGGGTGGGATGCTCTCACAGGAAACAGGCCCACAGCACCCAGGCAGGAGAAGGTACGCAAAGTCTCTGTTAATTCAACCCCCACCTGGTAATTTATATTGTAGTACAACCTGCCATCCTAATTACTTACCTACACTGCTGTAAAGATGAATATATAACAGGAAGGGTTATAATAAGAATCAGACCTGGAAAACTAATGCCTCAAATCCCCAGCTCTGCACAGGAACAAAGGTCGTCAAACTTTGGGGGTATCGTCATTTGGTACACCTCAATAATTATCGTTCATCATAATTACCACTAAGTATCATTTGTTAATGATACTTTATTACCGTGAACAAGGTAGGCAAATGGTAGGGGAAGGACGGGTGAAGGGGCTCTCCCCGCCTTCCGCTGCTGCTCCTCCAACTTCACCTCACCCTTCGTGCCACACCCACTTCGTGTCACCCCACCTAGAGCAAGACAGGTGCTCCGTGCACCCATTCTGTTCACACATACACGCCAGAAACGCCAAAGCCCAAATCATCTGCCAAAGGAATCCAGATCTCCCCCTCCCCTTCTCTTTCACACCCATCCAACTGCAAACTTGGAGACAGATGTAAAGGTTTTATATATGGGGGGTCACAATGTCTGGGGAGGGAGGGAAAGCATCGAACTCTCCGGGTAGAAAACTAAAAAGCGGTCCTCTCCGTCCTCTCCCTTTCCAGCCCCATTCTTCTGGTTCCCATTGCCATGGCAACTGTTTCTAGCACATCCTCCTGGCTACCTTTTTTTCCCCCCCTTCCCCTGGCAGCTGCATCCGTGTATCGTTTTGGTCTTATTAATAATATTTTGAATATTCATGTAAAAATACCCTAAAGGACAGAACCCAAACGGACCCATACGGCCCTGCACTCTTTTAAGTTCACGGCGAACGGCCTGTTTGTTTATACTCTACAGATGACCCCCCCATACCTTATTCCCCCTCCCATTCTATCCGTAACATTCTGCTGTTTATGTTACACTCCAAATTAATAAGAAGTCAAAGCATCTGCTGCCTCGGGCTCTTCCCACCCCCTTTCAACAGTAGTCATCTAGGCTCCCCCATGTACACAGATCACCCTCAGTGTGCCCCTCGACAAACACTTCCTTCATCCTCCACCACAATACCCTGCCACCGCAATGGATGCACATGCAGATATCCATCCATCCTTCCTGTCTCAGGGTTCCATACTGCCGACTCCCCTCTACGGAGGGGAAAGAGGGGTTTGCTTGGGGCAGCCACATGTGTGTATAATCACATCCACACACCAGCCTCAATCCCAGGGGTCAGAGGAAACGGAGACTTCTGGAGACCCGCCGCCCGCTGCCTTAGGCAAGGCCGGCCTAGAGGGATAAAGGCTCTGATTCAGCACTAGACGGTTTCTTTTTTATCCAGGGTGCCACAAAACAGCTCTCCCAGCCACCAACACACAAAAGTTCTCCTCCACATTCCATCCCATTCTGCCATTGCCGAGTCGGAACCCCCACCAGCCCAGGCCCACCAGCCCAGGCCCACTGCAGAATCAGAACCCTCCGATTCACCACTTAGCCCTCATAAGCTTGCTGTGAGCACCTTAAACCCCTGGCTCAGCCTGAAATGCAGCAGCTAGACAGATGTATACAGGCGGTCCTCCATGAATTACTGTTCCTTACAGATTCACCAAATGCATTCCACAAGTCCAAGCACCCTTGACTTCCCCATAACATGCACACCAGACTCAGCCTCATTGAGGTTCCTTCACATGGAGGTTCCTTCACACTGGTTCCCCAATCCAAGCAGCCACCAGCTTCACAAAAATATCTGATAAAGACTCCTTCCGCTCCCATTCAGGCACAAATTTGCCATTCCAAAACCCCAAACTCCAGTTTCCTTAGACCAACATCCTACACAAAATCTGTACACTTTGACCTAGTGTTTGCAAACAGTAGATGAGGAGGTACCCCTGTGTTGGGGCTATACCACATCAGATTGCTGCCATCAGATTATTCACGTCTTCCCTACCATTCCCTGCACACAGAAAGCTAGCTAGATAACAACCCGGCTCCCTGACATCTAGTTTTCTATGTGAAGGGAGGGGGCGTAGAAAGTGAGCAGAATTTAACTATGTTATTCATGCCTTGCAGCCTGAAGTGGTACGATCCAGTCATAAATTTACCACCTTATATCCGCTGCTTCTAAAAGATCAGGCCTTCTATCTGGAGGGGGTATTCTTGCTACCTGTAAAGCATCGTGCTTGGGGAAGTCCACATTGTCGGGGTAGGGGAGGGGAAGTGGTGGGAATGGAACAGCAGAGACAACAACGTCTAGATCTGGGGGGTGCATGAGTTGTGGCTTGTAGAAGTGGGTAACGTTGTGAGAATTGATAACAGGCTGATGGTGGACCTGGAAAAGACTTTGAGGTAGGGGGGAAAGAAAGAACTCTATGGTGACGGAAGAGGGAAAAGGGAAGACCACGGAGGATGAAATTCAAAAAGTGGAGTTGGCAGGATTTCTGCATCAATATGCCCCATGGCGCTGAGCTATAAAGGAGCTAATGGGGTACACAGGAGTCTTGAGGGAGCTACAGAAAAGTGTCCCAAAGAGGGAGGGTCCGATTATTGGGGAGGTGAAACCCACTAGGCTCCAGGAGTGGAGACAAGAACCTTTCTTAGTGAGAATGGCCATAAGAAAATGGGGGAGTCTCTAAAGAGACAGAGGGACATGGGATTCAAAAGGGCCTATGGAAGGACTTGGGGGTGGGCAGTGGAGAAAAGCTGAGCAGGAAAGGGGTCTTAGCCCCCTTGGAAGTAAGGCATGCTTCAGTGGGAATCACTTATATATACATTTGGAACATGGAGACTGCAGGACTGACAGAGAAATATGAGGCACAGAAATCTCTTTGAGTTGAGATGGAGGTGGGGAGTTATCACTTACTGAGATAGAATTTTTCTCGGGGGGGGAGCTTGGGGTTATGTGACTGGTGTCCTTGGAAGGGGTAGATTGGTTAGCAGGAAATGGAGGGGGGCCTTTAAGCAGCTCACTGTGAAAGAACGGGGTGGGGGCTGACCCACAGAGAGGCAATATGAACGGGGAGGCTGTGCCATACCCTTCAAAGAAGCCAGGAGGTGGTTGGAAAGGAGCATTTCTGGGGGGGCGGCTCAGATTGGGGTTAGGTGGGGTTCATCGATAGAAGAGGGCCCCCTCATTGTGGGGGTGTGGCAGTGGACCTGAGAAATCAGCACCGCCTGATGGGGAAGCAAAACTGTGTTGCTATGGGAGCAGGCAACGAAAGGGAAGGGGGCTAAGCCGACCTGGGGGGGGAGGCTTATTACAGGGCAGGGAGATGGCAAATTATTGCTTGTGGAGACCTCCTGGGGGGAATACTAGGAGTCCCGGGACTTGGGAGAATTGTGTGCACATGGGGGGGGAGACATGGGGTTTGGGATCCTAGGCCCATGGGGCTGGGGGCAGAGCAGCGTTTTCCAGCCAGCGAGAGGGGGGCCAAGGCTGGTGCCGTTTCCACAGCAACCTGCCTCCATCCCCCCCCTCGCCATCCCCTTTCTCAGTTCCAGCCCCAGCTTTCCCCCACACACACCGAATCAGTGCCCCCGATCCAACACTCCCCCTCCCCCAGCCAGAGCTCCGTCCCCGGTATGCCTCCATGGCAGAACCTCCAAGCCTTCCAGAGATGCTCCCTACACCCCTTCCCTCCTCGCCAGATCCTCCTCCGCCTCCCCCCCCACAACACCCCCCAGCCTTGCCCCCCTCCCGCACTCACCAAAGCGGGGGTCTCCGCGGCGGTAGCATCCCCCTGACCCCCTTTCGCTGGCGCAGCTGCCGGCTCCCTCCTCCTCCTCCTCCTCCGCGTGCCCAGTTGGGGATGTGGGGGGGGCGACAAAGGGGAGGGAAGCTGCAGGCTCCCCCCGGCTCCCCCCCTCAACGCTTGGGCTCCATACAGATCCCGGCTCAGACCCGACGCGGAGCCCACCACGGAGGCCTTCCCGGGGGGCGGGAGTGGGGAGGGGGAAGCGGGCGAAGACCCCAAGCCCAAGGACCCCACCGCTCCGTCCTGCCTGCGACCCGACCCGGCTGCCAACCAACCAACGACGTCGGGCGCGCTGCAGCAGAGGCGCTCCTGCGAGGAGCGGGGACGGGAGCGGAATACTAATAGCGGGGCGGGGGGGGGAGGAAGCGGGGAGGGGGAGGGGAGGGAGGGAGCGTCTCGCGTGGGGGGGCAAGAGGCGACGGGAGGCGGCAGGGAGGGCGGGGGGCCGAGAGAGAGAGAGGAAAGGGGGGAGAGGGTGGCCGCGATGGGGGGGGGGCGAATTTTTGGGCCGGGGTGGGGGGTGTTCTTATAACTGGCCCCTGTGTTTGGAGACGCTGCTTGGCTCGGCCTCTGCGTCTTGGTTGGGGTTTTTTGGGTTTTTTTTACCAAAAAGGCTGGCCACATTTACGGCTGGGAAGAAATCTCAGCCTCCCCTGCCAGGGCTTTCAGACTGACTAAGGGTCATTATGGGAGGGGGGGAATAGGCAGGATTGTCTGCCCTGTAGCAGGTGGGCCCGGCTCACCTGATGCTGGGCCCGCTTCCCATGTTGTCTTTCAGGGAGATGACGGCAAGGCTTCTTGGCAGGGTTCCTTTTTTTCCTTTTTTCTTTTAAAGAAGGGTTCAAACAATCAGGAAGCCTTGTGCAAGAGAGCAAACAATCAGGAAGCCTGGGGCGGGAGAGCCTATTGAGGCTTCTTGATCCCGCGGCTTGCGGCTAAAAGGACATCGGTGAAATGTGGGGTGGGCTGGCATATAGAAAGCCCGGGTCTTTTGCATAAGGTGTGGGGAGCTGGCGCAGTGGTTTGAGGCCCTGGGATGAGCTGGGTTTGAGTCCCTACTCCACCATGCAAACGCGTTGTGTGTGTCACAACCTCACAGCCTAGCCTACCTTACAGGGTCATTGTTCTGATGAAAAGGTGGAGGGAGGGCGGATGATGTGAAAAGCCACTTTGGGTTCCCATCCAGGACAAAAGTGGGGCATAAATAACAAAATGAAAGGCCTGAATTGCTTTTGCAGTTCAAGTCAATTAAAGAAATACATAAAGCTGTCCTTAGGAGCGAAACGTGTCCTCTTCTTTTTTCATTCCGGGGACTAGAAGGCTGGACTGCAATTTGGAGTTCAGCAAACAGAAGGAAGTTAGTGGGCTTCCCTGCTCCGCTGTGAAGTGTGTACCGTTCTGGCGGTTTCAGGTTTCCATCAAGAGTTTGCTTTGGGATTAACACAGTGGTGGAAGAGGATGCGAAGTCTGGGGATAGAAAAGAAGCACTGTGTAAAAGATGAAGATTAAAGGGAAAGCGATGCCACACGCATACCATGTTGTTGCAGTGTCGTTGTAATTCATGCTTTTGTTCATTTAAAAAAATGCTGACAATTAATAAAACCCCCAAAATGCATACAGATACCAACTGTGCAATCATAAATGGACTAACACCCGTCAGCAAATTTAAAAAGGTGTAACTCTGCTTCGGTTGGCACTTTTCCAGGGCCGTCCTTAGAACACTCTTCTGGAAGGAAGGCCCATTGAGTAGACCTGAGTAGCATTCAGAGCAGACCTCCTTAGGACGGCACTGTTAGTCACCAATGGTGGATTAGAGTAGTGGCATCATGGTGGGTACTTTAAAGTCATTCCTGTAACTTGTATGCTCCCTTCAGAAGGTACTCCTGCTTAACTTGCTTTCTCTACAACTGAAGCCGTCCGCTCACTCAAGTCCCTTGGTATTCCAGGTAACATTTCTCCCAAAATAATGAATTCCCAAATTGCTCGTTCACTTGCTCATCTTCTAACATTGCATATGCCGTTAAATGTCAACAGTGCCCTTCAGTTCTCTACACGGGGCAAACAGATCAAACCCTACGCCAAAGGATAAATGGATTGAAAACTGACATCAAGAATCACAAAACAGAGAAACCTGTAGGAGAACGTTTCAGCCTCCCAGGATACTCAGTGGGAGACCTCAAAGTAGCCGTTTTATTGCAAAGGAATTTCAGACACAGACTAGAACTGGAGATTGCTGAAGTACAAGTTATTACAGTGCTCAGGACAATGGAAACCCCAGAGCTTAACAGAAATATTGGTTTCTTATCTCACTACACATGCTAAGTCACTCAGTTCTCACATCTGTTTGTTATGCTAATTTTCTCCTTTTCATAGGTTTTACCAACAGCTTTAATTATACTTATTACTCAGTTACTTACGCATCTTGACTCCAATTAGACCTTCCTGGCAATTAACCATATGTAATGGTTGATGAAGTCTGTTTCAGTGTATCTGATGAAGTGTGCATGTGTTCAAGGGGAGGGCGGGATACAAATGTAATAAACTAAACTTATACTCAGAATTAAACCTCCTTGGTCTTGAAGGTGCCACTGGGCTCAAATGATGTTCTATTGCTTCAGACCAACACAGCGACCCACCTGGATCCAAGTTTTCCCTGTCATCCTTCCCCTTTTTCAAAGTGCTTATTTGTGGTGATACTTTCAGCTTCTAGCTGAACTTCAGCACATGTTCAGGCTGGCTTTTGGGCTATTTTTTCTCACTTGCAGACACATATTCCATGGCATGGACTGCTGTCTTCTCCCCTACGCCTTTCTGCTTTTGTGTTGCATTAACTACCTGTACTGCTGCAGTGTGTTTCCTCTTATCATTAGCATCTATGATTCTTAAACAAGAAAAAAATTGTTGCACAGAAGCACGTCAACAACAACAAACGTATTATGAACGCATTAGAGTGCAACTTTGTACAAACAACTAACCTTTGCAATGATGATTAACCCCTGCTGTTTATAGTTTTGGAACGGCATGACTGGAGACAACGGCTGCATGCCTCATGAGTCTGGAGTGCAGCTGAACATAATCCATGTTCAAATAAAGTTATTGAGTTGTAATTCTGCATAGCATGTTTATTTTTTTTAATTACACAGAATGAAATTGCATGGTAGCCCTTACATGTAAGAGGAAAAGGTGGGTATTACCATCTAACCATAATGTACCAGATATACCCGTCACTAAATACTGTGGGGCCTAATTATGTATTTGTAATGCAAATAATGGCTTGCTTCAGAAGCGTTAGTGGGGAAAGCAGTTAAGTGTTTGGCCATAGAGTGATTTATTTACTTATCGCTCACTTTTCTCCCCAGTGGGGACCTGAAGCAGCTTACAACATCCTCCCCTCTTCCATTTTATCCTCACAACAACCTTGTGAGGCAGGTCAGCCAGAGAGAGAATGGCTGGCCCCAAGGTCACCCAGTGAGCTTCCAAGAAAGTGTGGGGATTTGAACCTGGGTCTCTCAGACCCTAGTCTGAGCCTTCTGCAGTCAGGTGGAAGGCTATTGACGATGTAATGCTCTTGGGCCTTAGTATGGAGATATCCCAACATAAGATCGGTTTTCCCACAGCAGCTGTCAATGTTTCCCTTCATTCTTATATGTGACTTCCGGTTCCCTGTGTCTCTCCTAGGCCATTGTTGCCATGGGACTGCTGGGCATCCACTCCGTCCAAGCGGAGGAACCCAGGGACAAGCTTATTTCTGAGCATCCCTGTCTGACTTATTCTAGATCCTCAGCACCTGTACAGCCATACTCCCTCTAGAACACAGCATATCTTTCCCTGCCTTAATAAGAGTAAGCTGAGTGGTCCCTGTGCAGGTAACACAAGGTACAAAATGGGGCTACCCACAGACAAGTCAGGGCCCCCCAGATCTGTAGCAAAATAATGACATGGAAAATTAACTGAAAGAAAAATTAAAAGAATTTTTAGTTAAACATTAGGAAGAACTTCCTGACAGAGCAATTCTTCAGTGGGACAGGCTTCCTCAGGAGGTGGTGGGCTCTCCTTCTTGGGTGGTTTTTAGACAGAGGCTCGATGGCCATCTGACCGCAACGCTGATTCTGTGAATTTGGGCAGATCATGAGAAGGAGGGCAGGAAGGGTTGCGTCAGTGCTTAGTTTTTGGGGCCCTTTCTAACACGTCCAGGGAAATGCTGATCACCACTTTGGGGTCAGGAAACAATTTTTCTCCAGGTCAGTTTGGTCAGGGAGCCTGGAGGGTATGGGGGGTTGGCCATCTTGTGGGCATAGAGCAGGGGCCGTTGGTGGTGGTGATGGGGGTATTTGTGAATTTCCTGCATTGTGCAGGGGGTTGGACTAGATGACCCTGGAGGTCTCCTCCAACTCTATTTATTTATTTATTTTTGGATTTATATCTCGCCCTCCCCTGAGGCTCAGGGTGGCTAACAAAGAGGCATAAATGCCACAGTTAAAACAGATAAAACAGAATAATACAATATACTAAAGTGTGGGAGCTCTCGATGTCAACACTCTCAAAGATGGGTTTCTAAGAAAAGTTGTTAATTTCAGTCCAGCGACATACCACCCCATGGTTCAACCATCCCATCTTCATCTTCATCCAGGGACATCTCGCACCCTGACAAAGCCCACACAATGGTGGTAGGGGAGTCTTGGTGGAAAATAACGATGGTGAAAAGTGGTGGCGGCAGCTCCTTCTCAAAAGCCTGGCGGAAGAGCTCTGTCTTACAGGCCCTGCGGAACTGTCCAAGGTCCTGCAGGGCCCAGACCTCCTCCAGGAGCTCATTCCACCAGGTAGGAGCCAGCCACCGAAAACGCCCTGGCCCTGGTAACTACAAGTTTGATGTTCCTGGGGCCTGGAATTACCAGGAGATTTTGATTCCCCGACCATAGTGCCCTTTGGGGAATGTGCAGGGGATTCTATGAAAAAGAAAACATCCTAAAAATGGTCAGATAACAAATGAGAATATGCCAGAAGGGATGGTGTTATGTATTAGGTTTGGAACATTCCAGGACTATCTACCAGAGACTGGCTGAGCTTGCAGCTCTAGAACAATAGCCCACCAGGACTCTGGAAGTGACCAATGAGAAACTAATGTTATGTAAATAGCCTATTGTTGGGAGTTGGGTGTGTTTGGGTGTGGTTCTTGCATGCTATCTAAACAGGGCTGTTGCCCTGGTGTTTCAGTCTTGTTCCTGAAATCACTTAGTAAAGTAGAGCTGTTCACTGCAATGCGTCTTGAACCCAGTATTTAATAGACAGCATGTTGAAAGCAGTTGAAGGTCCATTAAAAGAAAGGAGAGGGGAGAAATAAGCCATCTCAAGATGCTGAAAGTCCATTAAAAGAAAGAAGGAAAGGGGTGAAATAAGCTGTCTCAAGACCCTGAGAAGTTACAGAATTTTGGACAGGGAAATATGGGAGGGATGAAGTAGGATTTCCAAATCGGTGCCCCCCCCCCCATCATTCCTTCCAGATCCTCAGCTTGTTATGCATCTTCCTAGCCGGTTCTCATTCAGCCCTCAGACGACAGCATTACCATGGAATCCATCAGTTCATCCCCTACTGCCTGGAATTGCACCCAGTCCCAGCCTACCATCAGTTCTTAATCCAGAGCAAGCAGCTGACATTAAACCCCACCCCTCTGCTTCAGGACTCACAAACATGTTTCAGCACCTCATATAATTAACATGCACTTGAACAAGGAACTGTGGGTATCACAAGTTTCCCACTCTTTGCTCACTCAGATCACACGGGGTGTGTGTGTGTGTGTGTAATGCAACAAGGCAGAGGCTTTAGGCAGTCGTGTGTGTGTGTGTGTGTGTGTGTGTGTGCTATATTATCAAGTTGCTTCCCACTTATGACAGTCCTATGAATTAATGGGAGGGAGGTGGCATGTTATACAGCAATCTCATCAGATCTCGGAAGCTAAGCAGGCTTAGAACTCGAAAGGGAAACCATCAAGGAAGGCTCTGCAGAGGAAGGCAGTGGCAAACCACCTCTGCTTCTCACTTGCCTCAAAAGCCCCTTGCTGGCATGGCCATAAATCGGCTGTGACTTGACAGCACTTTATACGCTCAGTTGAAGAGGCTGTTATTAAGCATGTGCGCATGCATGCACATTTCTTTATGTCTCCAACTAGGGCACTGAGACCTGAGCACACATGATCCTAGGAATTAACTATAGGTAACTAATCTTCATTAAACAAGTTTGGGGCTACAGTCGCCAGCGGGCCCGGCAAAAAAAAACCAGCCTGTCCCTTTAATGGAGGCTTAATAGGATATTATGCCTCAGATGCTGTTGATTTGCCTCTATGCCATGAATTTATTTATTTATTTACTTACTGCCAATTTATACCCCGCCTTGCCAGTACAAGCTTCTGCTGCCCATTTCTACACATGAAGCCTCTATTAAAGGGACACGGGACATTTTTTCTTGAGGCTTCTTGGTTACTCTAGGTGGGACTGGCAAAAAAATTGTTGGGAGAAGGATCGAGGAGGCGATTCCCCCTCCCCATAACCCAAGAGCATGGGGTCAGAGCCTTTTGTAATCAAAGAGCCAAACGACATCTGCCTTGAGAGCAAGGAAGCCACAAAGAGCCCAAATAAGAATGTCCATTTGTGAAACCGAAACTGTACGGGTTGACATTACTGATAACTGACATCAAATCTGAATCCAGGGGCACCTTTAAGACCAGCAAAGTTTTATTCAAGGTAGAAGCTTCCGTGTGCATGCACACTGCTTCAGATATGATAACGGACGTGTGGATTAATAATCCTTACCATTTCCACAGCCCAAACACTGGTTATTACAAGTCCTTTATTAGGAAATGGCACACAGGAGGTCTCACAATAAGAATAAATGTACGCTGAACAATTGTTTTACTGCACGGGCATAAATCTGTGTATTGTACCATTTCCCTTTCAGTAAAGCATCTCCAAGAAGCTCCTGAGCCCATAAAAACCTTTGCCTGCCATTCCTTTCACAGACCGGTTATTCAAGCATCCCGCCTACCTCTTCAGTGTACCTTAAAAGAAAGATTTCATTTTATTCCCCCCAAAAAACTGTATTTGGTTCCATGCTGAGCCCCATTAGGCTCCGGAGCCATAAGTCGCAGACCCTTTCAGTAGCCAAGACCTCTGAGTTCTTGGGCTAGAGCAGAAGTGGGCAAATGGTGGTGCACCAGGCTCACTTTGCTAGGTGCACAGGGCCCGTTCTCTACCCAAGGGATTGCAGCGGGGTCCGGAGCTGCCATCAGGACTCACCTTCCCCCAGGTGTCTGGCCAGGTAAAACCCTAGTCTCTTCCCTCAACAGTATTTTGTCCGACAGCACACCAAGATATTCACAGGTAGACATGGAAGGGTTTGGGTGCTCAAAAGACTGCTTACCTGACCCTGACCTGGCTAGCCCAAGCAAGCCCAGTCTTGTCAGATCTTGGAAGCTAAGCAGGGCCGACACTGGCAAGCACTTGGATGGGAGACCTCCAAGGAATACCAGGGCTGGGGTGCAGCGGCAGGCAATAATAAGCCACCTCTCTGAAACACCTGAGCCCCAGTAGGGGTCACCAGAAGTCAGCCATGACTTCCAGGCATACACACACACACACATACTCACACACACAAAAGAAATCAAAAGACTGCTTACCTCAGGCTAGATCAATACCTACCTCCAGATCTTGGAAAGCGCCATAAAGTCATACCTGATTTATAGAGATTCTGTAGAGTTTTCAGGGCAAGAGACATCCAGAGGTGCTTTGCCATTGTCTGCCTCTGCAAAGCACCCCTGAATGTCCTTGATGGTCTCCCACCCAAATGCTAACCAGGACCAACCCTGCTTAGCTTCACGAGATCTGACGACACCTGGCTAGCCTGAACCATCGAGTGAATTTATTGCTGTGATATTGCCCTTGCCTTGGTTGGTGAGATTCTGGACAATAAGGGCCGGCAGCTGCTCCAACCAGCCCCGAACCTGAGTGGTGCAATGGAGGAAGGGATATTGTCACTTTCACTCCCTGTGCAGCACATGCGCCTGCCCTCTGATCCCAGAATACTGTTAGGGATGCGTGCGGGTCAGTTCCTCTTCCACCAGACTCCGGTGTTTCATTTTCCTCCTCTAAGTTTTATTGCTCAGCAAAGTTTTATTCAAGGGATAAGCTTTTGTGTGCAAGAACACGTCTTCAGATCTGCTTGCACACAAACGCTTATCCCTTGAATAAAACTTTGTTGCTCTTAAAGGTGCCCCTGGACTCAAACTTCGTCCCGCTGCTTCCGACCAACGCGGCTACCCCACCTGAATTCATTTTCCTCCTGTAACTCATGCTCAGCTGTCCTCAGCCCTTTGTTGTCCCTGGTAGGGCAAGAGACAAGAGCCGTCCTCGCTGGGAGGGGGGTGGGATGAGATGGAGTCTCCTTTCTGTCATGATTTATATGCTAATATTTCTTCAGTTATCTGCTGAGCTCTCTGAATACACGGAATCCTCTGCCAGATTTATGGACGGTCCCGTTTCGCTGCCTTGCTGATGGGAACAGGTCCCTCGAGTTGGCTCTTAGGACCGATGCTCGGATGTGTCCTGTGAAATGCGCATCTGAACATGCTGCCTAATTCCCTGGGCCCCACTGTGTTGCCCCCGGGGCCTCTGTGCAATGTCCACCCCTCCAAGTCTTGGTTTTTTGGGGTCACCCCTCCCTTGGCTGTGCTTGATATAACCACCTCCCCATGCCAGCGGTAAATCTGGAGCCCACACGTCGCAAGAGGTGTGAACAGTAACTGCTGCTACTTACGTATGGCATACATTAGCACCCTCTACTCACGCCAAGGAGAAATGGGTCAGGATCCAAACCACCCAGGTCCCTCCCTCCCCCTGGTGGTGTTGATTGCCGACTAAATATCTTTCAAACCAATTTCATTTCTCCCCCCCGGAAAAGCATGTGCTTCGTTCTCTCAGATCACTTATGCATGCCTACACACATGTTTCCGTGCCTTCACACTTTGCAGAATTACCTCTAAGTAGTGCAACCCACTTGTTGGGTTTAGGGGACCGAGTCAGATTGCCGAGGAAGGGATAGAGCGGAGGCAACCTTCTCGTCAGAGGAAAGCTGATCTGCCAGCTCAGAGGTGCTGAAAAGAGCCTTCTTAGGGTGTTGGGATGCGATACGTGCAATGTGCTTATTAGCTCTTCAGGGGAAGTGCTGTATGGCTGCCAGACACAGCCGCTGGAAAAGCCCTATCAAATAAGCAAGGAGATCTGAAAGTCATGGAACAGCAGTGGCAGGACCAAATGAAGAAGAAGAAGAAGAATTGGATTGAATACCCTGTTTTTTGTGACAGACTTCACGTTCCTGGGATCCCAGATCACTGCAGATGGTGACTGCAGCCATGAAATTAAAAGACGCCTGCTCCTTGGGAGGAAAGCGATGGCAAACCTAAATAGCATGATAAAAAGCAGAGACATCACCCTGCCAACAAAAGTCCGCATGGTCAAAGCAATGGTATTCCCCGTAGTAATGTATGGCTGAGAGAGTTGGACTATAAGGAAGGCCGAGCGCCGAAGAATAGATTCTTTTGAACTATGGTGCTGGAGAAGACTCTTGAGAGACCCTTGGCCTGCAAGGAGATCAAATCATTCAATCCTAAAAGAAATCAACCCTGTGTTCCCTGGAAGGCCAGATCCTGAAGTTGAAGCTCAAATACTTTGGCCACCAAATGAGAAGGGAGCACTCACTGGAAAAGACCCTGATGCTGGGAAAGATTGAAGGTCAAAGAAGAAGGGGACGGCAAAGGATGAGATGGTTAGACAGTGTCATCGATGCAACGAACATGAAATTGAGCAAACTTCAGCGGATAGCGGAAGACAGGAGGGCCTGGCGTGATCTGGTCCATGGGGTCGCGAAGAGTCAAACTCAACTGTGCGACTGAACAACAACAACCCTGTTTTTCTCTATCTGGGTGGTAGAAAGCACCATTAAGTCACAGCTGACTTATGGCGACCCTCTAGGGTTTTCAAGGCAAGAGGCGTTCAGAGGAGTTTGGCCATTGCCTGCCTCCATGTCACAACCCTGGTATTCCTTGGGGGTCTCCCATCCAAATACTATCCAGGGCCGACCCTGCTTAGCTTCCAAAACCTGACAAGATCGGGCTAGCCTGGACTAGCCAGGTCAGGGATCTCTCTCCCTTAAGGAGTCTCAAAGTGGCTTACAATCGCCTTCCCTTTCTCTCCCCACAGCAGGCACCTTGTGAGGCAGGTGGGGCTGAGAGAGTTCCGAGAGAGCTGTGACTGGCTCAGGGTCACCCGGCAGGCTTCATGTGGAGGAGTTTGGAATCAAACCCGGTTCTCCAGATTGAATGGAATAAAGCCACATTCTAGGCAGTTTTCCTTGCATCGGTCATTGTTATGCATCCTACTGTTGGATCCAGGGTTGCCGTCCGTCTGCCGCCAACCCCTGGAGGCTTTTAGGGGTGAGGAAGCGTGAAGTCGCAACATACAATGATGCAATGTCACTTTCAGTAATTTACCCATAAGCAACATCCCAGCCTCGCTGCAGCATCACAACCCTGCTGTACCATCAGTTCCTTTTACTCCCACTGCTCCACCAAACAGCAGCGGGACCCCTAAGCAGGGGGAATTCTAGCAGGAGTTCGATCCTGCCAGCTTTTCTGCTCAATCTCATCAAATTCTCCTCTTTACCACAGCCCTCCCCCATCCCACGTGGCTTTTGTCCACCTTTGTAGTGGTCAAAGAAGACCCCCCCTTTTTTTTTCCAGCAGAAAAGTTGATTTTACCCAACTCACTGTTTTGTTGCATTATTCTTTACTTTTCTAACCCTACTTTGCAGCTTTCAATTGTATTATCATCATCATCCGTGCATTGTTTTGCTGATCAGATGGCCTCTGTTGCACTGTGTTCAGTTCGGTAAACTGCCTTGGGTCTCCGCAAGAAAGGTGGACTACGAATGAAGTAAACACAAATGCATCAATAGAAAATCTGCGCACCTGAACGTAAGAGCATAAGGGCAGCCCAGCTGAATCAGACCAATGCTCCATCTAGTCCTGCGATTTGTTTCTGGCCAGGGGCAACCCAGGCGCCCTCCAGAAGGCCTACAGGCAGGGTTACAAACCAATGCCTTGTCTTGTTGTTGCCCCCGCCCCAGAAACCGGTCTTCAGAGATACACTGCCTCTGAATTAGGAAGATCCATTTAGTCAACACCTGAATGGACCTCTTCCCCCTGGATTCATTTTATCCCCTTTAAAAGTCGTCTCAGCTACTGGCCCTCAGCACATCTCATGACTTTCGATCAGGTAACTATACGGTATGTGAACAAGTATTTCCTTTTCCTCTGCCCTGAATCTACTATACACCATAGGAATATATTGAATCTGAAGATACCATCGCTAGGAGGGAACATCGGGGAAACCCCTGCGTCTCTATGCCCTGCGTTCAGGAGCACAAAATCAGCTGGCCCTCCCAGGCCCAGGATGCCAAACTGGCGACAACCAGGGCCAGGGCCTTCTCGGTGGCAGCTCCATCCTGGTGGAATGAGCTCCCAGAAGATACCAGGGCCCTGCGGGACCTTTTACAGTTCCGCAGGGCCTGCAAGACGGAGCTCTTCCACCAGGCGTTTGACTAAGGAACCGCACTGCATACCGAGGAGTGTCCCTGTTCCCTGGTCTTCCAGTCTGTAACCTGGGTCCTGCCATCGTGGTCCCTAGCCTGTGCTCGCCACATAATAAATGAGGACTGGGCTGGTGTGAAAGTATTGACATCCAACAGTCACCTAAGCCATGTTATAAGAACTGTGGCTCCTGTCGCCCGAGTACGTTCCAGCATTTTATGTGATTGTGTTTTAAATGACTGTTATTTTAATTGTATTTCATTGTATTTTATGTTTATAGGCCGCCCTGAGCCTGCCTTGGTGGGTAGGGTGGGGTATTGATAGATAGATAGATAGATAGATAGATAGATAGATAGATAGATAGATAGATAGATAGATAGATAGATAGATAGATAGATAGATGATAGATAGATAGACAGACAGACAGGCAGGCAGGCAGGCAGGCAGGCAGACAGAATTCATTGGCTCTTTGGTGGAATTGGTTGCCTCTGTGTAAAAGGATGCTGGACTAGAAGGACCCTAGTCTGATCCAGCAGGTCTCTTCTTATGTCCTGCCTCCTACCTTCTTTGGGGTACCCACCCTGTGTTAGCATTGCAGGAGAGGAAGGAAAAAAACATTCCCTTTCTTTACACAGTGTATAATTTTATAAACCTCTATCAGGTTCACCCATTACTTGTCTTTTTAAAACCCCGCAAAATCTTTAGCCTTTCCGGGATCGTCTGGGTCACCCTCTCCAGCACCTTTTCCCGCTCCGTAACATCCTCTTGGCAAGCCGGCTGGCAAACCTCTGCAAATTAAGTCGACTGCAGGTGTATTGGCGGCTGCATTTCATCTGGTTGCTGCCTGTGAGGTCAAGAGGGGGATTCAGACGCCGTGCCAGTGCACTGCAAACCCATCATCTCCGGAAAGCTGGAGAGTTGCCAAGCCCAGTTTTCAGGAGGCATGGCTGCATTTCTGTGGCTCTCCAAGAGAGAGGCAGGCCTCCCTAAGGAAGTGCAGGCGATCCCTTGCTGGGGAGGGGCAGCAGGAATCATGTCTCTGAGGGCCAGATGGGCAGGGCTGGGCTCAGAAGCACCCACCAGGGTTGCCAGGTTGCCCCTGGCCACTGGCAGGGGGTGGGGGGGGGTAGGCTTTCCAGATTCAGGTTGGGAAATGCCTGGATATTTGTGGATGGAGCCTGGGGAGGACAGGGGCCTCAGTGGGAAACAAAGCCATAGAGTCCACCCTCCAAAGCACCCATCTTTTCCAGGGGAACTGATCTCGGTAGTCTGGAGAAGAGCTGTAATTCCAGGGGATCTCCAGGTCCCACCTGGAGGCTGGCATCCCTAACACCCGCTTACAAAGAGCAACAGAGCTTGCTTCATAGGGGATAGAGAGAGGAAAGGGAGACACCTGCAAGGCCGAAAGCATAGTATCCAAGTGCTTAGATCAGGGGTGGCCAAACTGTGGCTCGGGAGCCACGTTCGGCTCTTTCACACATATTGTGCGGCTCCCGGCAGGGCAGCTGGGGAAGCGAAATATCGTTAGCAAAACAAATATCATTGGACAAATAAATATCATTATCAATATCTGCTTTTACCGCTTTTGTTATTATTTTTGGCAGTCTCATTTAATGTTAATAAAAAGCAAATTTGCATATTTCCCAGCAAAAACGTGCAATCTTTGTTCATGTCTTGCGGCTCGCAAACATCTGACATTTGTTCTATGTGGCTCTTATGTCAAGCAAGTTTGGCCACCCCTGGCTTAGATGTTGCATTCTACCTGGCAGGTGCCCCTCCATGCCCTACAGGCCTTCTAGTGCCCCAGCCTCACTGGTGGACCTCCTTGTGGCACCTGGTATTTTTGGCCACTGTGTGACAGAGTGTTGGACTGGATGGGCCATTGGCCTGATCCAGCATTGGCATCTCTTATGTTCTTGCATCATTTGACATGGGGAGCATTGGGGGAGTAGGAAATGCTCCGACGCCCTGCTGCCAGTCTGCCTCTGTGTCCACCTGTTCCTGGCATGCTTATCCTGCATATCCTTCATGACCCACTTTGATTGGTTCAGATAATTTATGCTCTGCTTTTCTCCCCAGTGGGGAGTCAAACCCGAGGGGGTAATCGTGAGTCTGGTGAATAGGGTTGCCAGGCCTCCCCAGCCACTGGCAGGGGGTGGGAGGGGAGGGTTGCCAGATCCAGGTTGGGAAACTCTTTGCAATTTGTGGGTGGAGCCTGGGGAGGGCAGGGACCTCAGTGGGGCACAAGGCCATAGAGTCCATCCTCCAGAGCATCCATATCCTCCAGGGGAACTGATCTCTGTGGTCTGGAGATGAGCTGTAATTCTGGAGATTTTTCAGGTCCCACCTGGAGGCTGGTATCCCTCCTGGTGAACCTGGAGGCTGGTGAACCTGGGCCCCATCCTGGAGGACTGGTAAATGCCTTACTCATCAATGTTGGGTTTCATTTCCCCTTACCTTTTTCTCTCCTCTCTCTCCCTGGTCTCCCTCGGTTTCTTTTTATTCCCCAGTCTTTCTCCCTCCCTGCCTCCTTGGGCTTTCATTGCTTTGTTTTTATTCCCCTTTCTTTTGCTCCCTCCTCCTCCCCCCTTGGTCTTTCATTCCCCTTTTCCTTTGTCTCTCCCCCCTCCATCTTTCTCTCATTTTATTTTTATTCCCCTCTGTCCTTCTTTTGCATTGCAAGGAGGGAGGCATTGCCTTTAGCACCACCTCCTGCTGCAGCCATTTTGAGGTGGCGGTCACCACCACTCGTCAAAATTCCAGAGGTGCCCACAGGCTCAAAATGGTCGGAGGGCCCCTATACTATACCAGGCTGTCTCCTCACACATCTGCACCAAGCTCTGACAGTCTTGGCCATGGCATAGAGCTACTGCTGATGGCTGGCACACAGTGAGGCATGTGCCCACCATCTCATGCTGGGAGAGGCATCTGGAGGGAAAGAGCAAAATATTTTAAGCCCTCACTGATTTGCCAGCACCCACAAGGCTTAAAGGAGCATGAAAAAGCACTGCTGTTATATATGTTGTATTATACTGCGGGGGGGGGGATTTAATATATAAAAAGGTCTGCTTTGTCTTATGGGAAGCTGTGAACCTGCCCACGCACATGATAGGACAGTGTGCTGGGTGGGAGGGACACTGGAGCACATCTTGTTCCCCAGATCTGGAGCCCACCCTGTCTTGAGCTTGTACCTTCCAAGTCAGTTTTCTCAGCCAGTCCAGTGACTAAGTGCAACTTGATCATCAGAGAGCAGGCCAATTACTTCCCAGTTTCTTCGGGTCTTAGCTGTAGTGGAGTGTGTGGCACATGGCCTTAGCTGATGGCATCCATGGCCAGGAGAGCAATTCTGCTTTATGCGTGCCTCTGGGCCCACCTGACCTGACCCTCCAGCTCTCTCACTCTTTCCGATTGATCTGCCTACTTTTGAACTCAGGAAAGCACAGTGAGTGAAGTGTGAAATTGAAAACTGAAAATGTCATATGTGGAATGGCTGGTCTTTTAACTAAAATATGTATCGCCACGGAAATCAGCCTGTCCTCCTTACCGAAGGTAGCCAATATAATCAGTGTTACCAAAAGGCGAAAAGGATCCAAGGAAGATCCGGGAAACAAGATCCTTCTCAGGCTAGTCTCAGCAAATTAGTAGAAAGCATAACTAAAGCAAACTATTGGGGGAGATATAGAAGAACAAGCCTTGTTGAAACAGGTCTAGCATGGCTTTACCAGCTTTCTGGAGTCCCCTGAGTGGTCAGGTGATGAGTGAAGCCAACATCTGGAAATGCTGTTGGTAAAGGATACTGCTGTGTTGATAGGGTTGCCAGTCTCCCATTAGTACGACTAATCTCCGGGCAACAGAGATCAGTTCACCTGGAGACAATGGCTGCTTTTGAAGGTGGACTCTATGGTGCCATATCCCTTTGAAGTCCCTCCCCTCCCCAAACTCCACCCTCCTCAGGCTCCACCTCCAAAATCTCCAGGTATTTCCTGACCCAGAGGTGGCAACCCTGTGTGTTGAGCAAGCCAGACTTCCGCTATTTACACCAGACCTAGCCAATCCAGCGGCAGCTTTTTTTTTGGTGGGGGGTAAAAAAAGTGCAAGTACTCTGATATAAGACTACACTGGTTTCCACTTGGGAGAGCCCTCCCCCCCAAAGTACTGGTACTCAGTACCGGTGAGTACCACCATAAAAAATGCCCTGCTGCCTGGCAGGGGCTCATGTTTTAGACGCCAAATTGCTTAACAGAATAGGTCCTTGCAAAAGGGTTGCCAACCCCCAGGTGGTGGCTGGAGCTCTCCCGCTATTACAGCTACTCTCCAGGCGGCAGATATCAATTTACCTGGAGAAAGTGGCTGCTTTTGATGGTGGACTCTATGGAATCCCTCCCCTCCCCAAATCCTGCCTTCCTCAGGCTCCACCCCCAAAACCTCTGGATATTTCCCAACCCAGAGCTGGCAACCCTACCTTGCAAGTTATGGAGCACTTGAGCCAACGTGAGGTAGTATTTAAAGCAAGGGTCCCCAATTTTTTTAAACTCGTGGCTACTTTTGGAATTCTGAGGACACAACAAAATAGATGCCATGGAAATATGGTCACCAACTCTGGATTGGTTAATTCCTGGAGATTTGGGAGTACAGTCTAGAAAGGGCAAGGTCTGGAGACAGGAGGACCTCAGCAGGGTATGATACCATACAGTCCACCACCAGCCGAATCTGCCATTTTATCCAGGGGAACTGATCTCTGTCGTCTGGAGATGAGCTTAATTCCAGAAGATCTCCAGGCCCCATCAGGAGGTTGGAAACCCTAGGGAAGGCCCAGTCACGAAACAGCTGCTAAAGAGTTTGGGAGCAATCATAAAACGGCTGCCAGGCACAGCAGGACCAAGCATAATAAGAACATAAGAACATAAGAGAAGCCAATGTTGAATCAGGCCAATGGCCCATCTAGTCCAACACTCTGTCACACAGTGGCCAAAAATACCACGTGCTATCAGGAGGTCCAGCAGTGGGGCCAGGACACTAGCAGCCCTCCCACTGTTGCCCCCCCCAGCACCAAGAATAGAGTGCATCACCTGCCCCAGACTGAGAATTCCCATCTATACCCTGTGGCTAATATGGCTGTCTGTGTGGAAGCAGTCACAAAATGGCAGCCATGGGGTTGGAGCCATTCACCAAATGCTGGGCAGGCTCCACGAAATGTTAGGAAGTGCCACCCAAGCATCTTTCTGGGATGGAGAAAACTTGCCCTGCAGACACAAAGGTTGTGTTTCCTATGCTCTTCTAGCACACCTGATGCTCCTCAGAGGTGGAGGAAGGCCTTACTCATGTGAGGAGGGGCTTCTGCAGGTGCCAGCCTACTCATGGGCAAAATTGGCTACTGCTTGTAGATGTGCTTTCTCCGTTGCGTTTCCCAGCTTATGGAATGGCCTGCCTGAGATGGTCAGGAAAGCTCCCACCCACCTGGCCTTCCGCAAGCAATGCAAAAGCGAATTATTCAAGAGGCCTTTTCTGTGCAGGTAATAGAATTGCGCTGTACAAAATGGTTCACAAACCTGCTTGGATAAATGTTTGGGGAACCCTTGGGAAGGCCCTAGAACATTTAGATAAATGTTTAGGGAATGTGGTCAATACTGCTGTGTACAGTTTATGGTAAGTAGGGTCCTATTGTGTAATTTTTGCACCGCTTAATGTGTCATGTTAATGCTTATGCTGCGCTTCAGTTCTTTCTGGTGCTTCCCGATTTGTAAAATCCTGAAGCATGGATTATTGACTGTCCCGTTTTGTTGATCGCACTGAATCACTATGTGTAATCGGCCATGAGTCCCTGTGAGAAAGGTGGACTGAATTAATGGGAAAATATTATAATAAGGATTGGCTTTCTGCTTTGGGGGGGGGGAACAGGTAGGTGCCAAGAAACACTGGTAGGTTCCATGTAGCATCTCCAGACTCCAGGTGAGGCCTGGGGATCTCCCGCTTTTACAACTGATCCCCAGCTGACAGAGATCAGCTCCCCTGGAGAAAACGGCTGCTTTGAAGGGCAGACTCTATGGCATTGGACCATGCTGAGGCCCCTCCCCTCCCCAAACCCCACCCTCTCTCGGATCCACCCCAAAGTCTCCAGGTATTTTCCAACCCAGACCTGGCAACCCTAGTTCCATGTTGCCCATGGATGTCACCCCAAGTTGGAGAACACTGATTTGAGGGGTGCGAAGAAGTGTGCATGCACACGAACGCTCATATGTAGAATTAAACTTTGTTGGCCTTAAAGGTACCACTGGACTCAACCTTTGCTCTGTTGCTTCAGGCCAACACAGCTGCCCACTTGAACTGATTTAAAGTATCGGACTGGGAAGACCAGAGCAACTTCAACTCCACGCTTAGCCACACAGATCACAGAATGATAAAGAGGAGTCGCCTTCAATCCCACAAGGTACCTGACAGTAAGTGACGCTGTTGTCTCCTTTAGGGATTTGGTTTGGAGCGGTTTTTATTCTAATTTTGAATAGTTGAGGGGGCTTGCTTTGATGAAACTGTGCTATTGATCATGCTGTGAGCCATCTTGAGCCCTTTCAGGATAGGCAGGGTATAATTAACCACACACCCCAGCTCCAGGAAAATGGTAACTGATGTCCCTCTGGAGCAGCTACACTAGGTAGGATTGCTGGCTCTGCTCTTGGAAACAACCTGGAGATTTGGGGGATGGAGCCTGGAGAGGGAGGAGTTTGAAGAGGAGAGGGACCTCAGCAGGGTATAATGCCCCAGAACCCACCTGCCAAAGGTGCCATTTTCTCCAAGGAAACTGATTTCTATCACCTGGAGACCAGTTGTAATACCGGGAGATCTCCAGGCTCCACCTGGAGGTTGGCAAACCTCACAGCAGCTGCTACTAGCCTCTATGGATCATTCCCTCCAGACCAGGCTATAGCTATTGATTCACTCCAAAATTTGAGGACGGTGCTTGTGGAGCAAAGAATTGGGGGGGCGGGATTTCTCCTAGGGTGGATGATAGAGTTTGCCCTCTGAGGTTGCCGTTTTCTCCAGGGGACCTGATCTCTGCCGTCTGGAGAACTCCAGGCCTAGCAAAGAGGGGAGACTGATGCTGTAAACTGCTTTGGGTCCCCATGGGGGAGAAAAGGAGGGTATCAATGGTAATAAACTCAGGGAGGGGTCCCTCCTCAGGATAATATCTTGCCCATACTTCCCCTAGCACCATACTGCAGAGAAATTGTTCTCAGCTGCAGAAAAGGGGGCAGGTACTGAGAATGTAGGGTTCCGCTATAGGGTTGCCAGGTCTGGGTTGGGAAATTTCTTGAGGTGTTGGGGGTTGAGGCTGGGGAGGGTGGAGTGGAGTGTGGGGCAGAGAAGGACCTTGGTGTGGTAAAATGCCATACACTTCACCTTCTAAAGGAGGCCTTTTCTCCAGGGGAACTGATTTCTGTAACCAGGAGACCAGTTGTCATTCCAAGAACTCTCCAGCCACCACCTGGAGACTGGCACAGCTATTCCAGTCCCTTCCCCCCTCCCAAGATTGAGTCAAGTTTCTAATCCTCAGTGTTGCAGTGGGGAGGAACGGACAAATCTCTGTGAAATCCCACCTATGGCAGTTTTCTGTTAAAATTAGAATATATTGGGAAGAAGAAGTAATAAAGGTAATCAAAGAGACAGTGGGATATTTAATTTCCCTAGACCCTTGAATAATTCTATTAGGGTAGTTAAAAGACAGGAGGAAAAGATAGGACGCGGAATTAATTTTAAATCCAGGGACAGCAGCAAGCATTGACGCTGCTCACGAGTGGAAAAGGTCTGAGCCGCTATCCGTTGATGAATAGTCGAAAACTCTCGGAACGATAAAAGTTAATGTATATAGTCACGGTTCATGAAGCACAAGGGAAGATGAATCATTTTGGGGGAGACGGTCATTATTAGGTTTGAGAATGTTAAATATATATACAGAATATCAATGTAAATGATTTGGCACCGGTGTGACACTTTATTTCAGCTTATCCGATATAAAGAAGATTGATTTTCTGCAGATTAGATATTTTGTTACTTGGTGTCTAGATTATATCTTGAATGCAGAGATTATATCATAGAATGCAAGCAAGCAATCTCGTTTTTTAAAAGAGAAAGACTCCAAGGATATGTTGGACAGTGGCAAATAAATCTTTAGGAACTAGAGAGATTCTTAGTGGGTTTCCAGCTGCTGGGACCGACACCTCCCCTCCCCTTCTTCCCTTCTTAGATGTCTGCTTATTGCCCCCCCCTCGGTGAATTTCATCTTGAATCTTATAGAAGTTGTTGTATTGATTTTACTGGATTTATGGACTGATTAATTGTATACTAGAAGTTTTAAATTATATTTTCAAATTGTATATATATAAGTTGTTGTCACCGGCTCTGTGCCGGGTTATAAATTTAAATAAGTAAATAAATAAAGCCCCCATGCAACCAGAGTCAAATATGCAAAGCAGATGCAAATGTGTTCAAATTATATTATGTATTCCAGTCTCTGGATTTGGGTTTTCTGGTTGCAGAATTGCATGTCTAAAGTCCATGCATGAAAGGAATTTTGCAGACAGACTCCCTATTTGGTCCCCTCGCCTGTTCTTGCTTCCTTGGAAGTAGATTAGCTGTATGTAAATCTTCCTTCTGGCTGCTTTAAACTATTTAACCCCACCCACCACATTCACCTCACCTTCAGTGATATGTGGAGCACGTGCCTATTTACTCTGACGTAAGCTTCACTGACTTAAATGGGACTTAACTCACTGATAAAATTAATGCTTAGCATTTCTAGCACTTTTGATCAAAACACTCATCTTACTGTCTTTCACAACAACAGTGCAAGAGAGATCAGTCACATCACCCCCTGTTGAAGAAGGAAAGCACAGAGAAAGTGACTGAAATCAGGGACGTCATGGTTCTCCAGTTCATTTTGTTACAGTGCAAACCTAATTGGAGTCACACCCTTCTGAATCCATTGAAATCAATGGGCTTACAAGGATGTAAGGATGACACTGTCAGTCTCTGTGCTAAACTTGGTATGATGGGATTGTAGCTCTTGGCACTTCTAGCCACACAGTCATTAATATCACACAAAATGTGCAAATACACGCACACGCACATATGTAATAAACAGAGCAGTCTTTGCAGTAGCAAGCAGACACATGGAGCATGCCTCCCAAAGGTGCATCTTCCCATCTGAAGAAAATGAACAGATGCAGCCATGCGCTAGGTATGCACGTTTCAAATCACAGCATGTTCCCAGATCTTTTACAGAGGGCACACAGCTCTGTGCATACTGAGTGCCCTGGGCAGCTAACCCAGTATTTTAGATCACATGATATTCCACATGTGTAGAATTAGAGAGCTGGTATCTGCCTAGGATATGGGTTCCAATCCCCCCTCTGCCATGACCCATAGGTCAGTTGCTCTATCTAGACTCTAGATGTTATGCTGCTTACAGTTCTGCCCCATGTCTTGTCAAAGAAGAGCGCCATGTTCAGAACACCCAGAGATTTTTTTAACATTAACATACATGGGGGGGCAATTTAGACCAAGACTGTAGGGTTGCCAACCTCCAGATGGGGCCTAGAGTTCTCCTGGAATTACAATGGATTCCCAGATGACAGAGATCTGTCCCCCTGGAGAAAACAGCTGCTTTGGAAGATGGAGTCTGTGGCATTTGCAGAGGCCCCTCCCACTACCCTCCCTAGTCTCCACCCCCAAATCGCCAGGAATTCCCAAAGCTGCAGCTGGTGACCCTAACTGTGCTGCCTGGGAGGAGGGAGCTTAAACTTTCCCTGTGCCATTTTTCCCAATCTGAAACAGTCTTGGGGAGCCACTATTTGCCCCACAGGGGAAAATGAAGTATAGCAAATTGGAACCCATGTAGCCCAACAGAACATAAAAGCTTCCCCAACAGAGAAAAGAGCAGCTACTGGGGGCATTTCAGAAAGGAAAATAATATGTGTGGGGAAGCCAGTATGCACCTCAGAATGCTACTGGAAACTAGGAACCTGTCTGGTCCAGTAGTCAGAGTGTCAGAGTCCCAGGTTCCAATCTCCACTCTGCCATGGAAGCTGGCTGGGTGACCTCGGGCCAGTCACACAGCCTCAGCCTAAACCTACTTCACAGGGATGTTGTAAGCAGAGTAGCCAGCTCTGGGTTAGGAAATACCTGGAAATGTGGTGGAGCCTCAGGAAGGCAGGGTTTGGGGAGGGGAGGGGACCTCAGCAGGGACCTCAGCAGGGACCACAGAGTCCACCATCTAAGGTGGCCATTTTCTCCAGCCAGCATGGCACAGTGGTCAAGAGCAGAGAGCCACCTTGGCAGGAGGGCGGGGTAAAAGTCAAATAAATAATAACGATAATTCTAATCTGGGGGACCGGGTTCGATTCCCCACTCCTCCCCATGAAGCCTGCTTGGGTCAGTCACAGCTCTCTCAGAACTCTCTCAGCCTCACCGACCTCACAAGGTGCCTGTTGTAGGGAGAGGAAGGGGAGGTGATTGTGAGCCGCTTTGAGACTCCTTAAAAGGTAGAGAAAAGTGGAGGCATAAAAACCTGCTCTTCTTCTCCCAGGGGAACTGATCTCTGTCGCCTGGAGATCAGTTGTAACCCCAGGAGATCTCCAGCCCCCACCTGGAGGCTGGCAACTCTAGTTGTTAGGGTAAAATGGAGGACAGAAAACCAATGTGAGCCACTTTGAGTCACCCCTGGGTAGAGAGGTAATGTATAAATGAAATCAATAAACACAAAGCTCCCAGTGTGTATTGTTTGACAGAACTGGGGTGGACCCATAAGTACTGCAATGAGTAGTCAGGCCGTCAGTCTAACTGACCTCACAGATTTGTTGTGAGGATAAATGGGGAAGGGAGAGCCGCGTACGTGGCCCTGAGCTCCCTGAAGAAGAATGGGATAAAATCGTCCAGGATGGACCGTGTGAATTTAAAATCAGCACTGTTGGCGAGGCAATTTCTGTCGGCCCTGTTCCTGTGTCTCTTGAACAGCAGCCTGGTATGCAGAGCCATAACAGGGGAAGCTTTCCTTGGCGTGGAGACGACGTGATCTTCCTGCTTAATTTGTGTACGTCAGGCTGATCTGAAATGTTCAGAAGACACTCAGTCCCTTTTCCTTGAGGATTGGCTGGCCTGTGAAGGAGGCGACTCGAGCGCCACTCCAATTAGGGTCCCCCCGCTGTGGGATAATTATTTGGGAGTGTCTCCATGTGGAGAATTGTTCTTCCTCCTCCGTTAGGCTTCCAAGCTGCTGAGGATACGCTGGCCGAGTCCCTTCTTGGTGACCGACGTAACCCCCTCAGCGGCAGCCACATTCCGAACTCTGGGATTGGGGCCAGCCGGAAGAACTTATCGGGGATGATGCCAGGAAGCCCAGGCTGTGGGGCAGATTGGTGGGAGCTGGTCCCAGAGAACTGGGTCCAAGGGACAAGGCTTGGCAGGAACCAGGTCCAGCCAGGCAGGAAGCGAGCGGGCTTGCCGAGGGAACAAGTTCTTCCTGTGTGCGCAGTCTGCTTCCACAGTGGAAGCTGATTGGCTTGCCAGCAATGCTCTTCTGGCTTCCTTTTGCAGGAAATGTGAGGAGGCTTAGGCCAGCCAGTGTGACCTGGCAGACTCAGGGTATAGGGTTGCCAGGTCCTCCAGCCACCAGCAGGAGATGGGGTCGTGTTGCCAGATCCAGGTTGGAAAACTCCTGGAGGTTTGGGGATGGAGCCTGGGGAGGACAGGGGGTACAATAGCCTCCACTCTCCATAGCATCCATTTTCTCCAGGGGAACTGATCTCTGGAGTCTGCAGGTAAGGTGTAGTTCTGGGGGATCCCCAGGTCCCACCTGGAGGCTGGCATCCCTGTCAGAGTTGGCCACGTTGCCAGATGTGTGAGAGTCCTCATGTCTGAGGGAAGATTCAAGTTCTCTGAGAGCGCTCACCCTCTGGCAGGGTTTGGTGTGAACATGTGACCCTCCAGGGGAGGGAGAGAAAAAAAAGTACGGGGGTTTTCTTTCACAGCTTTTAGAAATTTAAACTTGCCGGCATGAGTGAACATCCAAAAACTGAGCCGGCGGGGGGGGGCAAACCTGTTTCCCCAACCATTTTCTGAGTGGTACGTCTACAGGAGAATGAGGAGCTAGAGTAGGCTGGCTCACTTTGGACTATAAGGGTCAACGTCACTTTTCAACGCTTCCTCATGTTTAACTCTCTTCCCCCCGCAACTGGAAAATTAGTACCTCAAGGAGAAAGGTTCAGCCCCTTCTTCTTCTGTATTGGTTTGCCATGTTTTTCACAGACCTTCAGTGACTACAACCCCACCTTCGTTAGTCTGCAGCGGTGCAGTCCGTTCTCTGGCCTCCTTGTTCTCTCTCCTGATTCGGCTGCAGGTGGGTCCAAGATGGGCGGGCCCAAGCCTTGGATTGGCCAGTGCCTGGTTCTCCTGAACACTGCTTTAAGGTCTGTGGTAGATGGACGATGGAGTTTGAACCAATCATACAGGACTGCTAGCTCCGAGTTGGGAAATTCCTGGGGATCTGGGGTGGAGCCGTGGGTGGGCAGAATTTGGGGAGAGGAAGATGCTCAGCAGGGATGCCAGTCTCCAGGCAGGGCCTGGAGATCTTCCAGAATTGCAGCTGATCACCAGATGACAGGGATCAGTTTCCCTGGAGAATGAGGCTGCGTTGAGTGTGGACTCTATGGCATTGCACCCCACTGAAGCCCCTCCCCAGGCTCCACCCCCAAATCTCCCAGAATCTCCCAGCTCAGAGCTGGCAACCCACTGAAGCTGCCGTCTCCCCCTGGGGGACTGATCTTTGTAGCCTGGAGATCAGTTGCAATCCTGGGATAACTCCAGTCCCACCTGGAGGCTGGCATCTCCAGCCAGGCCTCAGACACAGACTGCAGTGGGGAAAGGATGCAACACTGGACCACATCTGCAGAAGAATGAGGTCACAGAACCAACTGTACCACTGCAGGTGGGAAGAAACTGTTGCCTACTTGAATAAACATTTGCCCATGAAACCTCCCTGCAAGAAGAAAGCATAAGGGAAGGGGCAAAGTGGAAGCCTTCTCTCTTATGTCTCTAGTTTTCGGTTTACAGGAGTTTTTCACACAGAGGCATGTTCAAAAATATCATTCCACACCTGCCCTCCTGGGCCCAGGATTCTACCGTCTTGCTTATACATAGAGCAGGCCTCAGGGTATCTTGTGTAAGCATTTATACCCAGCTTTTCTCCCTCAACGGGCGACCCAAACTGGCTTGCGACAATCATTCTTCAGTCCCCCATTTTATCTTCAGAACAGCAGCCCTGTGTGAGGTTATTTATGCTGAGAGAGTGACCGGCCACAGGTCACCCAGCAAGTTTCCGTGGCCAAGTGGGGATCTGAACTGGGTCTCTCTGACACGCTAGCCACTATACCCCACCGGCCGTCTGTGATAGCTGCAAGCATACGTACACGAAGGCCGACATTAGCTGTCGCCACAAGATGGGCCTGTAGCTGTTATTGGGCTTGGTCCACCTGAGTTTGGCATGCTCAAAGAGTGGTGTGGTTAGGGCTGCCAACTTCCAAGTGGTGGCTGGAGATCTCCTGGGATTACAACCAATCTCCAGGCGACCGAGATCAGTTCCCCTGGAGAAAATGGCCGCTTTGGAAGGTGGACTCTACAGGCATTATACCCCACTGAAGCCCCTCCCCTCCAAAAACTCTGCTCTCCTCAGGCTCCACTCCCCAATCCCCCAGGTGTTTTCCCAACCCAGAACCAGCATCCCTAGGTGTGATCCACAACCAAGAAGCTCCTCCAAGCCTTGTTCAGCCTGTTAACTAAGGCTGTCATCTCAGCAAGGAGAGTCATGAATAAGGAGATCAGTATAGAGGGAGAAACTTTTTTCCCGTTGAGTCACAGCCAGCTTATGGTGACCACCCCCCCATTGGGTTTTCAAGGCAAGAGATGTGCAGAGACGGTTTGCCATTGCCTGCCTCGGTGTAGAACCCTGGCACTTCTTGGTGTCTCCCATCTGAATAGTAACCAGAGCCAATCCTGCTTAGCTTCCAAGGTCTGAGGAGATTGTCCTAGCCTGGGCTATCCAGATCAAGGTGAGGGAGAAACTTGTTGTTGTTATTCAGTCGCACAGTCGAGTCCGACTCTTCGTGACCCCATGGACCACATCACGCCAGGCCCTCCTGTCTTCCATCGTGCTCCAGAGTTGGCTTAATTTCATGTCCGTTGCCTCGATGACACTGTCTAACCATCTCATCCTTTGCCATCCCCTTCTTCTTTGACCTTCAATCTTTCCCAGCATCAGGGTCTTCTCCAGTGAGTGCTCCCTTCTCCTTTGATGGCCAAAGTATTTGGGCTTCAGCTTCAGTATCTGGCCTTCCAGGGAACAGTCAGGGTTGGTTTCTTTTAGGATTGACTGATCTCAGCACCTTTACCAAGTTACAGTTCCCAGGATTCTTTTATGAAACCATGACCATCAAAATGGCATAAAACTGTGTTCAGATTATTGTGTATCTAGCCCCAGAAGTCTAATTCAGGTGTCCCATATGGCACTAGAATTCGTTGCTGAAGGTTTGCACAGGATTTCGAGTCACCCAGGAATCTTCACTGGGTAATACAATCCTCCTTCCTTACAGCAAGCAAACTGAGTTACAGATTCAGGGGTTTTTTTTTAAGACTTCACCAACTATGTGACCTTTTATTTCCTTTTGAACACGTACACTGTGTTGACCAGCTGTAACAATCAAAGGGCTCGAAAATTCATTTGATTGGCCTTCTGAGAACAGACCCAGAGGGGAATTGTTATTCTGAACTGGTTCAGAGTTTTGTGTGAAAACGTGTCAAAAGTGGGAGCTGTTGTAGTAGTGAAGTTTGGAACTTGGGGCTGGCCCCGCTATAGGAGCAGCCCAGTTGATCCTTTGAGATGAGCATATCTTTAAAGCCGTCGATACAGACCCAGATGAGGTACACCCCCAGGACCCTGCATAATGTCCCAGAGGATTCTGGGGCATCATTTTTGGATCACATGGAAGACACAGACGTGTGCTTGGGCTGGGCCACTGCAACAATTTTCTGTAGGGAAAAAAATGTCTTCTCTAACTTCTTTTCCTCCTCCCTTTCTCCCTTTCACTTCACAACACATGAATAAAGAAAATGTACAGACTGTTTTCTTTGCTCTCTGGAGTGTAACAAGGCAATAAATTGATCCCTAAGGGGGAAAAAATTACATATTAGTTTCTTTCCGGTATTGGTTTTGTTAGCTTCCCTTCTCCCATTTCACCAACCTGCAGTCTCAATTCCTGCAGGTTCTGAGCAAACAGAAATTGAAAGCTGTCACTCAGAGGTGAGAAATGTGCTCTTTGCCTCTATGATGGGGGTTGCTGGCTGGCTGGTTTCTCACCCAGGCATCACCTGTTCCTTCCACACCTCCGCATCAAGCTGGTACTCTGATGGGAGGGGGCCTTATCATGGAAGCAACAAGGAAAAGGGCCGTTTTTAAGTCTCTATTCATTATTTTGCTCATGATTGGAATGACTTGGATGTATTCATGTGAGATCAGAGATTCCCAAGGCTGGATTAAGATATGTTAGTCCATAAATTATGTCAAGCTTAAGAGGCTGCAGTGTGGTGTAGCGGTCAGAGTGCTCGACTAGAATCTGGGAGAACCAGATTCGAATCCTGACTTGTGCCGTGGAAGCTTGCTGGGTGACCTTGGGCCAGTCACATACTCTCAGCCTAACCTACCTTGCAGGCTTGTTGTGAGGACGTAATGGTGGAGAGGAGGAGGATGTAAGCCACCTTGGGTCCCCACTAGGGAGCATGGTGGGGTACAAATGAACTAAATAAATCAGTAATGTAGTAATTTTCAGGCTTGGGTGGTAGGAACAATTTCTGTTTATTCCAGACTGCCTCTGCCCCACAGCACACTTCGTCTCGCACTAACCCTTCTGTTGGTGCAACAGCGATGCTTTTCAGTGGCCCTTGGACAAATGGAGGTGTTAGCAGAAGAGGACGCCTCCCGTGTGGCGCATACAGTCCAGTGCTCGTGGGACTTGCACGTGGCCACCATTCCCCAAGCAAACACGAGTTCTTTGCCATGTGTTGTGGCTTGTCAGACGCTTGAGGAAACTTATTTTTCTCCCTGCTAGGCAGGTGGCAAAGGCATAAAATTAACAAAAGACCCTCGTGGGCTACCTTGTGGGTCCACATTTGGCTTAGTGAGTCACAAGGATGATTGCCAGCGGGCCTGGAGGACAGCGTCCTGTCCTTTTCACAGGAGCTTATTAGGATGTTATTTACTGGGTGATATTATCTCCCGCCATGCTATGAAGAGCTTTAAGTCCCCATTCCCATGCATCCAGCCCTTATTAGTTTGTGTGTAATGTGCCGTCAAGTCACAGCTGACTTATAGTGGCCAAAGCAAGGGGCTTTCAAGGCAAGTGATTAAGCAGAGATGATTTGTCATTGCCTTCCTCTGAAAAGTCTTCCTTGGGCTACGCTATACCATTCCACATCCGGAAACCTCTGCTAGAGGGACAAGGCATTTTTCTGCAGGCCAGCTGGCAACCCAAGGTTCTACACCCATCATGCTTTTCGTTTACTGGCTTATGAAATCCTGTAGCCAATTGTCCTTCAAAGTGCTCAAGGCAAGGTACGTCTTGAAATATCCAAACTTCAAAAACAAGGAAGCAAGAAGCCAAGCAACCGTTTCCGCAGGCTAAAGAGATATCTCTTGATCCATCTAGCCACAGCTAAAACATCTGGGGAAACAGATCATGAGCTAGCAATGGGAAATAAACTAAGTTATCATGAAGTAAGCCGCTCACAGGGCAATCCCCAAAGAGAGTTACACCCTCCTCAATCTGTTAGGATGGCACAGTAAGGCTTTTCCTATTGGCAGGGCCAGTTGACAGTGTTTTGCCACTCCGGGCAAGGTAAAAGCCACTGCCTCCTTCAGCACTGCAGCTATCTAGGTGTGAGGGGAACCTCTGCAGCATTTGAGGTTGCCAACCTCCAGGGATTACAATTCATCTTCGGGCAACAGTGATCTGTTCACTTGGAGACAATGGCTGCTTTGGAAGGCCGCCTCTATGGCATTGGACCCCTTTAAAGTCCCTCCCCAAAACCTGCTCTTCTCAGACTCCACCCCTAAATCTTCAGACCCAGAGCTGGCCACCCTAGCAGTGCTGCTGATGGACTTAGAAGGGTTAACTCTGTTTGGGGTTGCCCATGGTGACAAAACACTATGAATTGGCCCTGCCAAGAGAGCCCCGAAGAGCTTACGTCATGGTTCTCTCCCCCTCCTTTTTATCCTCACAACAACCCAGTGAAGCAGGTTAGGCTGAGAGAGGGAGAGAGATTGGCTCGAGGTCACCCAGCGAGCTTCCATGGCCAAGTGGGGATTCAAATCTGGGTCTGCCAGATTCTCATCCAACACTCTGAACCTTGTACCCTGCTGGCTGTCTCTTTGGGTCTCCATTGGGGAAACCAGCAGGGTAGAAATGGCTAAAGAAAATAAAGAACATTTGACCCATTCTTCTTTTTCTTTTCTTTTTAATTTTTTTTTATTTTAGAAAACCAAATAGTGATATAAAAGGGATACAAAAGAAAAAAGAAGGATTATATAACAAATTATATAAATCAAAGGTTACATTACGGGGTATATAGAACAGAAAATATTTCTCCCCAACATCCCCTTCATTATAATTTTTAAGGCATTTTCTATAGAATACAATCGTCCTTACTTCAAACATTTTAGATTTCCGATTTCATAACTCATCTATTTTGCATCTATATTTTAATTTCATCGTTACTGCTTATTCTATGTCACGTATGTCGCCCTTCCTACATACTAGCTACAGCTTTTAATATACCCAAGTTTAAAGGGAAATCTATTATATATCTCACAATTAAAAAAAAATAAAAGGATATTTTGGTTCAGAATTCACTGCCTTATGCATTTATATTCTAAACTTGTTCTCATTCTGCTTTGACATTATAATATATCCATATGCATTGCAAAACATTTATATACAATTTTTATTGATTGATTGATTGATTTTTATCCCACCCATTCCGGCCTAGGCTGGCTCAGGGCAGCTTCCGACAAGATAAAACTTCATAGTACATAAAATGCATTAATCACAATTAATATCAATTTAAATGAATCATATAATAATATAAACAATGTTAAAACTGTTTCTCATTCTAAGCTTGTCCCCTGCTTACATGACACTCCCTCTCTCCTCAAATTTCGAAACTGACCTGCTTCTCAAATAACCTGTTAATTTCGCCATTACTGCATAATGGGCAAGTTAATGTCCCCATTTCTTTTTCCTGACTAGGAGCTCCAGTCTGAGCCAGAAGGTTCCCCCTTCCCTCGCAGTCCCCCTCCTCGCTCCCTCCCTCCCTCTGTGGCAGCTGCCGCTAAGGCCTGGCCGATATTAAGAGCTTCCTATGGGTCAGTGCCAAGATGAAGCTGGTTGACCAGCGGCTGACCTGGCGCTGCATCCGTACCAATTTCTGCAGCGATGCAGAAATCAGTAGACTGGGCAACTTTTGTTTTTTCCCCTGGATGTATCAAAACATTTCCGTCCTGCCTTTTTCCTCAGCCCCCACCTACCCCACAGGGTTGTTGTGAGGCTAAGATGTAGAAGAGGAGAAGGATGCCGGCGGCTTTGGGTCTCCATCGGGGAGAAAGGTGGGGAGGGTATAAATGAAGTCCATAAAATAAGTAATAACACCTCTTGGATTTGGCTGACCAGCAGCGCTCCCTCTAAGCTGCGGAGTCCTGTGGGCAAAAATTCGACTTGGTGAGCTGCTGGCATTCAAGTCGTGAGCGAGCGACTGGGCCGCTGCATGAATTAGTTTGCTCTGGAGGAGGAGCCATCCTTCCTGAGCTAAGGCAAAGATGTGTGAGCCGGAGGCTAAAAAGCTGTGAGCTGGCTCACACTCACTCAGCTTCGAGGGAACACTACTAACACGCAGCAAATCTAGGGTGTGATCACACTTGCGGCTTGGCGCGATATGGCGCTGCCTCTAATTGCACCAGTTTAAAATGTTGCAGGGCATATAATCCAGCCAGCACACCTTGCCGCAGGTTACCCACGCGGCCATCCCCTGGTCAAGCATCCACATTACTGCAGTGCCTCAGCCATGGAGCACACTGCCCGGTCAGCTTTTAAAATGCACTCAGGCACATATGTGCTCATGCACACACATATGTGCTCATGCACATATAGTCAAAAACTCCAAAAAGAACCCCATGGCAGTGGTGGAAACAGATCTGCAGGTTCAGACTGCCAGATCCGTTCTGCACACGCTCCCCCATGTTCAGACATCCAACCATGCGCAATGAATACGCAGTGAACCAAAAACTCCACTTGTGATGTGGTGCCTTTTTAACCCAGCTCCAAGTCATCCTACGGCAGGATGTGTATGCCCGGGGAATGCCTGACAGATGTGGCTGTGTGACTGCACCCATTTAATTCGGAAGGGAGGGGTGGCTATGTCAGGCCAAACTGCTCATGTGATCACACCCCTAAACTGATAAAAAGGTATAAGTTTACATAAAACAACCAAATTATCCAGAATTGTATCCCAGCAACGCAAATCAGGTAATATAACCAATACAGAAAGTCAAGATCGATGAGAACACGTTACCTTCCAAAACACTTCCCAAACAGCAGTTGCATTGATTCCAAAGCCTTTGGGGTCAGAAGAATGGCAAATTTCCTTGAGGACAGAATTCTCCAGGCACCATGGTTAGAACAGCGCCCTCCTGAACTCAGGACAGTGGGGTAAATGGAGGAGAACCTCCAAAGATCTTAATGTGTGGGTAGTTTCGTACGGGAATCAGAGGTGCTGTGAGTGTGTTGCCCCATTTTGAAGAAGGGGAATGGGAAACTTGGCATGGGTACTATCCAATAGGTACCCACCTAAGTGAACTACTTCACCTACATTGTCACCTAAGTGAAATGACAGAAAGAATACACCTCCACGGGATGGGGAGTGTACAGCAGGTGTCTGAAGAAAAAAGAAAAGGTTGAGATGGAACGAATCAAGAGCTTACTTGCAGGCATTTGAGTTAAAGGATTGGTTCTAGCCAGGTTTTTGTGGGGGTTTTTTTGCCAAATCTTGCCGAGTTCCTTCCTTTATTGCAGCCCCCATCGTACATGGATTTTTTTTTTCAAGGAGCACAGCCTTTTTTGTGGCCCAAAGAGACGCTCTCCTCCTTTTTTTTTCACCAGCAGAAAATCTGGCTGGATCCAGCCCAATATTCTGGAGGTGGTGGAACATTGATATGTTGTGTTTGGCTCATAAGAGCCGTAGAGTACTTCTGCAGTTCACTCAGCCATTAAGACAAAGTAAAAACTGTTTGACTTGTCATTTGCAAGCCTCTGTTCAGCATCTGCCGGGCTGCTGTGATGTCACAGAATGCACACAAACATCCTAACTTAGAAAGAGGGAGAGGGAACAGCTGCAAAATGGTGACAATCAGAAGCCTGGCAGGGATGGGAAGAAACGCCTAGGGTCCTGTAAAGGAAATAGGAAGGCCCCCCCCCCCCGCAGCTTTATTGATAGCTTAAAATTACATTTCTATATTCTAGGACTTCGATTGCTTTTACCGTTTGACTTTAAAAACTGATTACAAGCAAATGAAACTCAACAGTTGTCTAAGTGGTGTAGTATACAAAAATAACATTTTGATTTCTGTGGAAATGCATGTCTTTTCAAGTCCTGAATAGCTCCAGATTGCGTATGCTCTAAGCACTGGTCTTCTGGGTTTGATTTAGTCTGAAGTATTTATTCAACGTTTCCCATTACCTTGTTATCTCATATTAGACGCTCACTTATTGTATTACTTACTTCAGTTCTCGATTTCTCCCTCACTCTCACGGCCAGTAACAGGGATGGTGCACTGTTTTCTTTATCCCACTTAGCTATATGCTCTAGTCAAGGCCCCGTACAGATATCATTCAATGTCATTATACTGCTAGTGAGGTCAGACAATCCGAGGCCATTATTGTGTTGTTGTTGTTGTTGTTGTTCAGCCGCACAGTCGAGTCCGACTCTTCGCGACCCCGTGGACCACATCACGCCAGGCCCTCCTGTCTTCCGTCGCGCTCCATTATTATAATAAAACATTTACTGTGGAAGCTCAGGCACTTCCAGTTTTCCTCCTGCATACGGTCACTTCCATGGAACCCGGGGAGGCTTTGCTGGTCTGACTCAGCTCCTTCCACTCAACCCACCCCTATTCACCAGGGGCATGGAAAGGGGGGTCCTTTAACCAAGATTTATACATAAACATAAAGAAGAGAGAAGAGACTGGATCTATACCCCACCCATCACTACCCGAAGGAGTCTCAGAGCTGCTTACAATCTCCTTTTCCTTCCCCTCCCCACACCCTGTAAGGTAGGTGGGGCTGAGAGAGCTCTTTCGAGAACTGCCCTTGAGAGAACAGCTCTGAGAGGACTCTGACTGACCCAAGGTCACACCAGCAGCTGCATGTGGAGGAGTGGGGAATCAAACCCAGTTCTCCCAGATTAGACTGCACACTCCCAACCACTGCACCAAACTAGCTCTCATAAACAGGAAGGAAGGTTTATAGCAGCTCAGGACCTTCCGGTGGGTTGCAGAGTTCTTCCTTCTAGGTCACGGGCCCCTATAGAGCTGCCTTTCGGAAGGATCTGCTGTGCAGGGGGTGAGGGTGCCAGGCCTCCTGCCTCCCTCGGCACACATGTTGACAAGAGCAGCCGGAGAGCAAGAGGAGGTCCCTCAGCAGAGGAGAGGATTTCTCCATGGCTCCGACTTGGCTTGTTCCTCATTATGGTCCACCTCCCAATACTGGGCTTGTTTGTTTCCCCTCCCCAGCTCTTTGGGTCTGCTGCCCATAGTCCTCCTTGTCTTGTCGACAGTAAGGCTGTAACGCAGGTTCCTCCTCTTCCTTTCACATGATTCTGATGGGTGTCTCCCTGTCATGTGCTCGGACCTCAACGGATCCCATGTCCAGAAAGGTTTAGCAAAACACTGGAGTGACAGAGCTGAAATATACAATCTGCCCTCTAACTGTGTGATCTTAGGGTTGCCATATCCACGTTGGGAAACTCCTGGAGATTTGGGGCTGGACCCTGGGGAGGAAAGGGACCTCAGTGGGGCACCATGCCATAGAGTCCTCCCTCCAAAGCATCCACGTTCTCCAGGGGAACTGATTTCTGTAGTCTGGAGATGAGCTGTAATTCAGAGGTATCCCCAGGTCCCACCTGGAGGCTGGCATCCCTATGACTGGGACCCTTCTGGGTGAGTTAGAGAGATCAGTGCCCTCCTAAGTGGAGATGCGCCATGCTACCTTAATTGATGTCAATGGGTTTAGAAGGGGGTGACTCTGTGGCAGGAGAGATCTGGCCTTCGTACGGACCCGGGTGAGACCTGGATACTTTGCGATGCAAAAATGTGACTTGTCAACTGCAGTGGTCAGCGTGAGCTCTTCGGCTGGGGGCGGGGAGGGTGCTGGCAGAAATCCCTGTGTGGTGGAGAGTCGCTCATTTCTACAGATGCACTTGCTGACGCATCACAGCTACTGTCTGGATCCCAGGAGGACTGGACAAACCAGGGCCCAGGTGCAGCACCTGGGAGCACCCCTCTCCGCCAGATATAGGGCTGGGAGAGTCCATCTGGCTCTGTTGCACCTGCTGCCCGCCTGCTCGCGGCTCAGTAGGGGAAGAGCACCACCTGCTGGAATACTTGCTCACCGCAGAGGAAATGGCTCGAAATGTGCAGCGCCGCAAGTCAGGAGCGGGTGATGTCAAACGAACTCCTTTTAGTCGATGTTTAGACATGCATGCCAAAGAACGGGATGCCCCGCTTTGGAGAGCAGGGGATGGATTTCAGCTTTGAGTGGTCCCTTACATGAAATAATCCCTGAAAACAGAAAGCTAGCAAAGAGGAAGAAGATAGATCAAGACAGGTAGCCATGTTAATCTCTCTGTAGCAGCAGAAAAGAGCAAGAGGTCCAGTAGCATCTTAAAGACCAACAAAATACGTGGCGGGGCAGAAGCCTAATCACCACTCACTTCTTTGGATACTTTCTCTCTTTCTCTGCTGGTTTTCTATTAGCAGGGAGTTTGGGACATTTGAAAATGTGACCATCCTTGATCTGCAGACGGAAGAATGCTTCTGTGTATATGGATTTAGCCATTTATACCCCGCTTTTCTCCCCAAGGGTGACTCAAAGCAGCTTACAATATTGTTCTCCCCTCTTTCCTTTTATCCCTCCCCAAAACCAGGAAGGTTAGGCTGTGGAAGAGTGACCGGCCCAACGTAAGCTTCCATCACAGAGTGGGGATTTGAATCTGGGTCTCCCAGATCCTAGCCCGACACCTTAACCACTCCACCATGCTGGCTCTCAACACTGGGTCTTTTCCGCAGCATTCCACCACCTTATTCTTACTTTCGTTTCCTTAGTGTTCAGCTTTCAGTCTTTAGGAGGCAGTTGAAGACAGTTCAAGGACTGCATTTGAGTAATTTGGGTTTTTTTAAATTTATTAGGAGTCCTAATTGTGATTTTAAATGGTGATCTTATATGTATTTTTATAACTGAAGAAGAGCTGGTTTTATACCTGCACTTCACCACCCGAAGGCTTACAATCGCCTTCCCTTCCTCTCCCAACAGGCACCCTGTGAGGTAGGTGGAGCTGAGATAGCTCTGGGAGAACTGTGATTGGCCCAAGGTCACCCAGCAGGCTTTATGTAGAGGAGTGGGGAATCAAACCCGGTTCTCCAGATTAGAGCCCGCCACTCTTAACCAAATTGCTCTTTGATTTATATCATAAACTGCCTTGAGTTCTACAAGGTAGAAATGCGGCTAATAAAAGTCTCAAATAAATACGTAACACCTTACAGTTAAGAGGAGACAGGTAGGAAAAGCAGTGAAAGTTGATTCCTGCCAAGTTTCTTACAGGGGGATTATTTGCCATTACAAAATAGGAATGAACAGAGTATATAAAGGACCTTGTCTCAGACAGACAAGAAACTCCCCTGTGATCTGGGGCTGAAACCAAGAGAGTTGGCTGCAGGGAGAAAACGAAGTCTGGTGGTACTTTGAAAATCAGCATTTACAGTGACAGCCCTGACCTGGACAGCCCAGGCAAGCCCGATCTCGTCAGATCTCGAAAGCTAAGCAGGGCTGACCCTGGAAAGTACTTGGAAGGGCGACCTCCAAAGAATACCAGGGCTGGAATGCAGAGGTAGGGAATAGCAAGCCACTTCTCTGAAAATGTCCAAGCCCCAGTAGGGGTCACCAGAAGTCAACCATGACTTCCAGGCATGCTCACACACACGAATACAAACTTTTTTAAAAAATAAAAAATGTACATTGACACAGGCCTTTGCAGATCAAATTGCCACATTAACCTTGTGCCTTTGAAGCAGGGCAGAGAAGAGGAGGGGACAAGCTAGATTCTCCAGAGAGAAAAAGCAAGGCTGGAACTGGAGATATAATATTTGGCCCTGAAAAGCAGCCACAGGGAGGGAACGGGACTAGATCAACCTGGTAGCACTCTGGAAGGCTGGATTAATTCGAAGAGCCAGAGTGGTATTGTGGTTAAAGTGCTGGACTAGAATCCGGGAGACCTAGGTTCGAATCACCACTCCCCCGGGGAGCCTAGCTGGGCGACCCTGGGCCAGTCACATGCCCTCCACTCAGCCTCCCTCACAGGATTGTTGTGACAATATGATGGCAGGAGAACAATGTAAGCCGCTTTGGGTCTCTATTGGGGAGATAGGTGGGGGGGTACGTGAAATAAATGAAGAAATAACTCTTTCCCCTCATATATGGTTTCCTCAATAAAAGTCACCCCCATCTACTTTTAGCACAGGCCTGAGGGGGAAAATCAAGCAGGCTCCTGTCTGTGGCCTAAAGCCAGTCAGCTTTTCTGCTGGTGAAAAAGGAAGGGGGGCTTTTAACCACACAGGAAGGCCACACTTTGGATCAAGGGACCTGTGTGGACAAAAGCCACGTAGAAGGGGGCCGTAATAAGGAAGGCTAGCTGGCCACCATTGTTGAGTGAAAAAGCTGGCTGGATCCAACCCTAAACCTTTTCATCTCACTCTTCCTTCAAGGAGTTTAGGGTGGCAGACGTGACTTCAGGGGAGGCCCAGGACCTGTCATGCTCCCAACTCTGCCCCCCAGGAAGGACAGAGCGGGAGAGAACCTGCCCCACCAAGTCTGAGCCATGTGCGGCTTGGCCAGGCATCTCCTTTCCTACGTGGGGCCATGTGCCTCCTTCCCTTCCTCCTCATGAGGTTCGCTGGGGCTGTGTGTGCCTCCTTCCCCACCCCTTCATGAGGCTCGCTGGGGTTGTGTGCCTCCTTCCTCACCCAGCATGAGGCAAGGTCACTCCCTCGCTTGGGGCAGAGGTGACCTCAGTAGGGGGGGGTCCCCCCAGACCAAGGCTGTGTAGAGCTGGTTATAGGCCCGGCCCAGATGGGAAACGTAGGCCTCATTTCAAACTGTACTTTTCAAGTACTTTTGTAATCAATTTTATATACTTATGATTTCTCTCTTGGAGTAGGTCCTCCACAAAATTGTAGGCCCGTGCTAACTGGCCCCCCTGCCCCCCCCACCCCGTTCTGGCCTGCCCCAGGCCACTGGCCCCTGTGGCCTTCATGGCCAATCCACCCCTCCACGGCTTCTCTGTCCCTTTATCATGACTGCCCCGTGAGGTCAATCAGGGTGAAAAAGAGCATGACCAGCAAGGGCCTTTGTGGCAGACGAGGGACTTGACTCCATCCCTCCCACATCCCCATCCAATATTATACCATGCCTTCTCTCTCGTTCCTGTAGCTTCTCTCCTGCAGGTCCACTGGAAGGATGATTTTGGTCCTTTCTGCACCCGTATTTTGCCTCGGTTTCTGAGCACATCCTATGCCTCTGTTCTGCATTCCCTCCCACTTTCATTTCCAGTTTGTGCCAGGGCTTTTTCTTGTTTCCGCATTTGTTTTACAGGAATCTGCATTCAGACCATTTCCTGCACACTCTTGCCCCGCAGTTTCCAAAACTCCTTTTGCTGCAATTCTTTGTTCTCATCCGCTTTTGAATTGCTAATCCTCTCTAAAGTAGAATTGTTTCTGCAGGCATTTAAGTGCTGCCCACCTTCCCTCCCCGTTTCTGCCTCTCTCTGTGTAGGTTGACACTCCCTCCCTGTTCTGTTTTCTTTCCCTCCTTCTCCAAAGACAAAAGAGGACGTGTCCTCCCATTCAGGCAGACTTTTAAAAAGCCAGAGAGAGCATAAGAACAAATCAGTAAATATAAAGGACTAGGGGATTCCCTGCTCCCAAATGTGTCAGTCTTGCATGTGTGGGCCTGGATTTCCCCCTGCTGTGCCTTTCTTTTTGCAGAATCACGGAGGGAGGGAGTCTGCAGTTAAAAGTTCAGAAAGATGTTTGCCTTTCTCCTCGTCTTAGACAAAGCAGCCAGTTAGCTCAGAAAGTGCAGGTTGTGCTTGTACATGCAGAATGCATACAGAATACACAAATAAATAAACTGGGGGGGGGGCAGTGCAGAGGGAATGTGTGTGACTGCAAAGTCAGTCCTCCAGGCTTGACATCACAGATTCTCCGGAGCAAGCTGTCAGTGCAGAAAGGGCATTTGGAAGAGGGAGAAGGAGAAGGAGAAGGAGAAAGAGAGGAAGAAGAGGAGGAGGAGGAGGAGGAGAAGGAGGAGGAGGAGATTGGATTTATACCCCACCCTTCACTCGGAGTCTCAGAGCGGTTTACAAACTCTTTTCCCTTCCCCTCCCCACAACAGACACCCTGTGAGGTAGGTGGGGCTGAGAGAGCTCTTGAGAGAACAGCAGCTGCCAGTGGAGAAGTGGGGAATCAAGCCTGGTTGTCCCAGACTGGAGTCCACAAACTCATCCACTACATTAAACTGGCTCTCCTACCAAGGGAATCATGCGGGGCCAGATGGGGTGGGGCTAAACACCCTGTTCCGTGGGACCATTTCACTCATCAACATGCAGGCTCACATGGCTGCCTTTACAAGGACAGATATGCATTCATTTACCTAATTTCTTCAGAGAAGGGATCACAGAGCTCCAGGGTGTCGCCTGTGTTTTGGCCCTCATTCATTCCTCTCAGTACGAAGGCGGCCTTGGGCTAGTCACTCCCTGGTCACTCCTAAAACAGCCAAGGTTCAAACTGGTCCCTCTTGCTAGCATTTTAACATCAGTTTGATCTGCAGCCCCTTCTCACCCCTCTGCCGTGGTCTCCATCCACATAAGATCCCTGCAGCCACCATCTGGCTGTGGGGTTGAGAATCAGGTTAGGGAAACCCGTGTCTATATCTACTGCACAATTTGGACTTCAGTGTCTGTTTTACACCATATTTCTATCACTTGCCACCTTTTGGCTCAGATCAAGTGCAGTACAATATAGTTTTGTTGCCCTTCATCTTATAGTTGTTTGCAGGGCTTTTTTTGTAGAAAAAGCCCAGCAGGAACTCATTAGCATAACAGGCCACACCCAACAGTAGAAACTCATTAGCATATTAGGCCACACCCCTGACACTGCAGCTCATTCACATATCAGGCCACACCTCCATGTTACCAGAAGTGTGGTCATCCAGCCACAACCACTTTTTGCTTCTTATTCTGTTTACCTTGTTTGTTGTCAAAACCCAGGGCTTTTTTTGTAGCAGGAACTCCTTTGCAGGTAGGCCACACAGCCCTAATGTAGCCAATCCTAATGAGTTTCTGCTGTTTGGTGTGGCCTGTTATGCTAATGAGTTCCTGCTGGGCGTGGCCAACTCGGGAGCCAGTCGGAACTCCGTTCCTGTGCGTTCCTGCCCCAAAATAGCCCTGGTTGTTTGAAACTGTTTCTCATTCTGGGTGCCGTCTTTCCCTCACCCAGAACTCTTTCTCACTGGCTCTCCACTTCTTTTGTTCAAGCCCCATGGTAAAAATGGCAGTCCCTCGGGATGCAGCGCTGGGTTGAACAGCAGCTGACTTTAGCATGCCAGACCCACCTTGTGAATGTTTCCCTGTGTGACCAGGTCACAAACAGAGGGAAGACAGGCCCAAGCCACAATGGCTGAATGGACTCTCCACGTTCAGAGGCAGCGTGCTTCTGAAGGCCGAGTTCCTCAAGACGGTGTTCAGAGTGGGGACCCTGGACTCGGCCTGTGAGCTCTGTCTAGGGGAAGCAAAACTCATGCTATAGTAGAAGATCTCCCCCCCCCCAGCATCTCACTGCAGCCCAGCGAAACAGCAGGAGAAAATGGAAGGGAGTGTTGTTGCAGAGTTTAAATATGCAAGGTGTTATGTATTGGGACTGGAACATTCCAGGACTGTTTCTACCAGAGACTGGCTGAGCTTGGAGATCTAGAACAATAGCCCACCAGGACTCTGGAGGTGGCCAATGAGGAATTAATGGTTCTGAGTTGTTGTTTGGGGAAGTGAGTGGAGTTGCATGCTATTTAAACAGGGCAGTTGCCCTGGCTTTTTGGTGTAGTGGTTAAGTGCGCGGACTCTAATCTGGGAGAACCGGGTTTGATTCCCCACTCCTCTGCTTGCACCTCGCTGGATGACCTTGGGCAAGCCATAGTTCTGATAAGAGCTGTTCTTGAAAAAGAGCAGTTTCTGTCAAGAGCTTTCTCAGCCCCACCTACCTCACAGGGTGTCTGTTGTCGGGAGGGGAAGGGAAAGGAGTTTGTAAGCCACTCTGAGACACCTTTGGGTAGTGAAGGGTGGGGTATAAATCCAATCTCTTCTTCTTCTTCTTCTTCTTCTTTTTGCTTTTTGTTCTTGCTGAATCACTAATAAAGGAGAGCTGATCACTGGGCTTGGGGTCGGACCATCCATGGAACCTGGTATTTAACACAAAGGAAGTGTTTAGAGGGAAAAAAAGTTGGTTTATTAAAGAAGAACAAACTGCTATAGAACATACAAAGAGAAAGCCTAAACTAGCCAGTCTCACTGCCGTAAAAGGAACAAAAAGCAACAGGAAGCTCTGCAGGAGCAGGAAGTCTCCAGAAGAGCCAATCAGGAGACAGCAAGGACACAGTTTGAAAAAGTGGGAAGCCCTTAGTCTAGCTATTCCCCACGCCTTCACATGCAGCTGCTGGTGTGACCTTGGGTCAGTCACAAGTTATTTCAGAGCTGTTTTCTCAAGAGCAGTTTTCAAAGAGCTCTCTCAGCCCCACCCTACTTCACAGAGTGTCTGTTGTGAGGAAGGGAAAGGAGATTGTAAGCCGCTCTGAAACTCCTTCGGGTAGTGAAGGGCGGGGTATAAATCCAACCTCCTCCACCTCCTCCTCCTCCGCTCACTACCAGTCCTTCAGCCGTTCCCCTGCAGGATGATCTTCAGATCCTCTTCATAAGGCTGCACTATAGACCTTGCAGATTCCAACAGGTGTTACTTCCAGTCAGGTAACCAGAAGGGACACCGCACCTTGTGTGAGATTTGGGGGGGTTGCTAGTGCAAGCAGCAGTGATGTCACAGCAGGGTCCCCCAAAGCTCCCACAGGTTGCCAGCCCTTGGGGGGGCAACCCTGACACTGACACAGTCATGCACTCCTTGCGTGTTCCTCGTATGGATCATTCCCCCTCCAGTCAGGGCCGAGGCAGCAGGCAGGAGGAGCTTTAGTCACCCACCCGGCTTTGCCATCTCCAGGTTGGGAGATTTCTGGATGTTAGAGGGTGGAGCCTGGGGGAGGCAGGGTTTGGGGAGGGGAGGAACCTCAGAGGGGGGTGATGCTGTCCAGACCAGCCTCCAAAGTTGCCATTTTCTCCAGAGGAACTGATCTCTGTAGTCTGGATAGCAGTTGTAATTCCAGGAGATCTCCAGGCCCCACCTGGTGATTGGCAACACCTACCCCCCTCTGCTACTACTTCAGACAGAAACTGCCCTGGCCCATCATTACAGAAGAGCACATGGCCAAGGTGGCCGAGCTGAATTTATGCAGAAGCTAAGCCACATCTTGTAAGCCCTCCGATTATGCGCCCCCTAGAGGCAAACTTTTTAAATTCTGGTTCATAGAGGAGGGGGCGGGGGAGATGCAATGAAACCTTTTCAGTTTGGAAGAGCTTTGGGGCCTTAGCATGTCTCAGCCCAGTATTCCGCGTGGTCTTCTGCAATGCACCAAGTAAGACCCTCCTGGACCAGTTCCTCTATGGGTCCCAGCAACGGGGCTCGTTAAAGAAAACCCAGCCTGGTCGGTTTCTTTACTGGCAAGATAGTCAGTGAATGGCAGTTCCTTCTCTCAGCCACCAGAGGGCGCGATCCGACTGCTTTTTACAAGGAGCTTGAACTTCGCATGAAGGCGATTCCAATGACAGACCGAATAGGTGGAGTGGACGTAAACCGGGCCCTTAAAAGCGCCAGCCAATATTTCGGCCAGGCCTGAGGGGGGAGGTAGTAGCAGCAGCCTTCCTCCTTGTGATTTGCAGCCCTTTGAGCAATTCCAAGTTCCATTTACTTCTTTACACAGACTGATTAAAATGTGAAATGCGCTGCCAGAGGATGCAGTGATGGCCACAGGAACAAACAGCATTAAAGGGGGATTAGATAGATTCGTGGAGGACAGGTCTATTGGTGGCTCCTTGCCATTATGACCGAGGAGAACCACCACGGTCAGAGGCACTACACCTCTGATCCCGCCTGGAGATCCTCAGAGAAACCGGTTGGCCCTAGGAGGCAGGTTGCTGGACTAGATGGACCATTGGTCTGGTCCAGCAGGGCTCTTCTTATGTTCATTCTCTTGTGGTCTCTGCCCCATCACTGTCTACAAACACCTTTTAATTGTGTTAATAAAGATAGTGGCAGTTATATACAAGTACATGGAGAACTGCAGCAGAGAGGAACGAAACATGATTTCCTGCCCCCCGCAAGCCCAGAATAACACAAGTAGGCTTGCCTTTGCCAGCTCTGGGTTGGGAAATTCCTGGATATGGGGGGGGGTTGGAGCCTGGGGTGGTGGAATTGGGGGAGGGGGACACACCATGGAATCCACCCACAGGAGTTGCCATTTCCTCCGGGAGAACTGATCTTCCTAGTCTGGAGATGACTTGCAATTTTGGAAGAACTCCAGACCCCACCAGGAACCTGGAAACCGTATCCTCCAGTCTTCTTAAACTCTTCAGATTCGACCAGAGAATTTCATCTCCTTCCTTTTTTTCAACTCCCATCAACTCCTAATACTCCGGCCCTCCTGGGGTATGTTCCGACCTCGCCAAAGGAAACAGATGCCCTGTCCATTTAATAGAGGCAGAAAAGGAAACTAAAGCTTTTCAGTTTTTAAAATGTATTCTGTTTCGTTCATTTATACTTGTGGCAAAGCACAGAGAAGACAATAATGCTTAGCTGCTGAAGGATCTGAGGTACTGCTAGGAAAGGGGATAACTGAGAGATGAAGGTGCACACAGGGTTGTATTTGTTAAATATTTTTACCCTGCTTTGATTCCCAAAGGGGATCCAAAGCAGCCTACAACTTTAGAAGGAGAAGAAGAGAGGAGATTGGATTTATACCCCGCCCTTCACTCGGAGTCTCAGAGTGGCTTACAAACTCCTTTCCCTTCCCCTCCCCACAACAGACACCCTGTGAGGTAGGCGGGGCTGAGAGAGCTCAGAGAGAACTGACCCTGAGAGAACAGCTCTGACAGAACCATGGCTTGCCCAAGGTCATCCAGCAGCTGCATGTGGAGGAGCAGGGAATCAAACCCAGTTTTCCCAGATTACAGTCCGCGCTCCTAACCACGACACCAAACTGGCTCTTTACTTGCCCCTTTTCCATTTACCCTCAAAACAATAACTCTGCAAGGAAGGCTACGCTGCCCTGGGCCTCCCCTCCTCAAGGTGGAGCCTGGAATTCTCTCAGAATTACTTCCTGTTCTCCAGACTGTGGAAGTCAAGTCCCTTGGAGGAAATGGCAGCTTTGGAGGCCAGACTTGAAGGCATCACACGCCTCCCACTGCACTCCGTCCCTCCCCAGACTCCACCTTCCCCTGGTGTGAGCCCTGAATCTCCAGGAATTTCCCAAGCTGGAGTTTGCAACCTCACCCAAAGGGCTTCCATAGCTGAGCGGAGATTCGAACCTGGGTCTCTGAGATCCTATCAGCCAAGTTATCCATATGCTGGCTGTAGGAGGAAAGCAAAGAATGTATGCAGGCAAGGTGCAGAGAGAGAAGACAGAGAATGCTTGCACGGAGCAGACAGCAAAGGTTACAAAGGGAACAGTGAGCTAAAATTGCCACAAAAATTCTTTCCACTTTTAGAAGAAGAAAAGAGATTGGATTTATACTGCGCTCTTCACTTGGGAGTCTCTGAGCATCTTACAAACTCCTTTCCCTTCCCCTCCCCACAACAGACACCCTGTGAGGTAGGTGGGGCTGAGAGAGCTCTGGCAGAAACTGCTCTTTTTCAAGAATAGCTGTGCCAGAACTACGACTGTGCAGTGATCTGCTTGAATTAGTACGCATTATCAGACTCATCTGTCTGCCCTCCTTGCAGGTTAGAGGTATCCCTGATGACTGTAAAAACATAAGGAAATAAGAAGAGGCCTCCTGGATCAGACCGGTGGTCCATCTAGGCCAGCATCCAAGAGTTACAGGGAAGGAAACAGGAAAGATCAAGGCCAGAACTTCCTTATGCAATGGCCTCCTTCATCTGATGCATAACTTGTACTTATTTACTTGTGCTGCTGCTGTTACTGCCGTCGAGTCACACCTGATTTATGGCGACCCTGTAGGGTTTTCAAGCGAGAGATGTTCAGATGTGATTTGCCACTGCCTGCCGCTGCTTTTCTTTAGTAGATTCTTTATTCTGGCTTTCGTCCAAGGAGCTCAGGGGAGCATACATGGTTCTCCCCTGCACCATTCTCCCCTCATAACAGCCGTGTCAGGTAGGCGTAGTTGACAGAGTGAGGGAGTGACTGGCCTGAGGTCACCCAGCCGGCTTCCATGGCAGAGCGGGGATCTGAACCTGGGTCTCCCAGATCCTAGCCTAGCAATCTAACCACTCCACAGCACTGCCTCCATAGACCGTGCTTGGAGTCAGGGCACCCATTTTTGTTAGGTTTTGTCATTAAAGTATCTAGCACGTTTTGATCGTGCCCTTCATCTGAGGAATGCCCTCTGAGGAGCTCGGTCCTGGCACCAGCATCTACCACTGGTTCCCAAAGTGGGCATTACCGCCCCCCTGGGGGTGCTGGAACGATCCAGGTGCAGATCCACAAACTGCATCTTTTTGTCCACTTCTTGAAGGTAGATGTCCAGGGGGGTGCTGAGTAAATTTTTTTTTCCTGAAAAGGGGCCAAATAAGTTTGGGAACCTCTGAGAGGTGCCCACCCAGCCAGCACCAGCATTCCCCTCACAATGCCATGGCTTTGACCAGTGTTACCGGAATGGCCCTCTGGGTGCCTTGCCAGGGGGAACTGGGGAGAGGAACCGACCTTCACGAGAGGCAAGTGGTAGACCCAGGAAGAGGTCTCGTTCCCCGGGAACAGATGCCGGCTGGTCATTGCCTAGGCAGGATTTCCATCTTTATTTTATTATTTATTTTTTACTTCTGTACACCTCATTTATAACCTGCCTTTCTTCCCAGTGGGAACCAAAGCAGCTGACATCAGTCTCTATTTTATCCTCACAACAACCCTGCGAGGTAGGTTAGGCTGAGACAATGAGAATGGCCCAACATCACCCAGCAAACTTCAGTGGCAGAGTGGGGATTCGAACCTGGGTCTCCCAGCTCCTAATTCAACACTCTAACCACCACACCACACTGGCCTTCTTTCCATATAATGCTAACAGATCTATACTGGTTGACAACAAAGATTTTTGGGCCCGGCTTTAATTGATTAATTAATTAATTTAGGCTGTCAAGCATCATTTGAACTGTGGACATTAGCGAGTGAGAGCGCTTTACAGAGAAATATTTTACAGATGGAGAGCCAAGTGTAGTGCAGTGGTTCAAATGCTGGACTAGAATCCGAGAGACCCAGGTTCAAATCCCCACCTTGCAGGCTTGTTGTGAGAATAAAATAGAAGAGGGGAAAACAAGGTATGCTACTCTGAGTCCCAGTTAGTAAACAAAGTAAATAGAATAAAGAAATAAATCTCTCCAGGCCATCCAAACAGCCTGAGATGTTGATTTCAGAAAGCCCAACTGCATGAAATTATGTTATGAGTTCCTTGTACAGAGCTCTGAGCATTTTGTTCCCATTTAAAGAGGCTGTCCAGGCTGGGGTAGATCTCATCAGATCTCAGAAGCTAAGCCAGGTTGATTCTGGCTAGTATTTGGATGGGCGACCTCCAAGGAATACCAGGGGCCTGTCACAGAGGCAGGCAATGGCAAACCACTTCTGAAACATCTCTTGCTGTAAAAAATACAAGTCTAGCTCACCACCTAGTGGTGCTAAAAGAGCTAGAACTCGTGGCTGCCAGACACTCTTAGGATCTCCTGGCTATATGACACATGCTGCCATACGATAGTTATTAAATATTAGGTGGTGAACCAGTCCTAGTTTAGATCAGCTCTGCCGTATCTGGGGGGGGGACACATTCCAGCCACCATCACCCTATATATTCCTGACCTGAAGCTCCTACCATGGGGTGGCAATTTCCTCCACCAGGTCTAACAACCAGCCCTGCATCAGCTGCTGCTGGTCAAAGCACCGTTGGCAAGCCCACAACTAATTCTTGGGATAATAAAATACCTTGTAAGGCAGAGTGGAAGAGCCTGCTGTGGATGCCGCATTTTGCCATTAAAGCCCCCTGGGTGACCTTGGGCACATCCCCCCTCCAGGGGTTCTTCTTGCAAGGAGGAGGAGAGGACTCCGTTGTAAGCCACTCTGGGATTCCCAAATTCTGCAGGAGAAAAGACCAAAAAAAAAATCAAGGTGTAGAAAAACCTTTTCCGTATTATTCTTTCTTGATCCCAATGTGTTTTCACCTATGGCTTTGTCAGGGGCTCTGTTATAAGCAAGGAGAATACACGCTCACGGAATAAAACCATTCCTGAAGATACATGTTTGGTGTAGTGGTTAAGTGTGCAGACTCTAATCTGGGAGAACCGGGTTTGATTCCCCACTCCTCCACTTGCACCTGCTGATGTGACCTTGGGTCAGTCACAAGCTCTGGCACAGCTGTCCTTGAAAAAGAGCAGTTTCTGTCAAGAGCTCTCTCAGCCCCACCAACCTCACAGGGTGTCTGTTGTGGGGAGGGGAAGGGAAAGGAGTTTGTAAGCCGCTCTGAGACACCTTTGGGTAGTGAAGGGCAGGATATAAATCCAACTCCTCCTCCTCCTCCTCCTCCTCCTCTTCTTCTTCTTCTTCTTCTTCTTCTTCTTCTTCTTCTTCTTCTTCTTCTTCTTCTTCTTCTTCTTCTTCTTCTTCTTCTTCTTCTTCTACATGTAGTCATTATAATCCAATTAGAATAATTAAAAACATTGGAACCTACAAATTGAAATTTCTTTTTGAGAACGAGGCATTCTTTTAAAGGATTCTGGAATACTTTCTCCCCTAGAAAAACAATCAAGTAGATCATAAACATTACATGCTAAAAATTACAATGTTGTGGTCATATGCTTACCTCATATTGCATAAACCCAGTTTGGTGTAGTGGTTAGGAGCATGGATTCTAATCTGGGAGAACCGGGTTTGATTCTCCACTCCTCCACTTGCAGCTGCTGGGTGACCATGGGCAAGCCATAGTTCTGACAAGAGCTGTCCTTGAAAGGGCAGTTCTGGAAAGAGCTCTCTCAGCCCCACCTGCCTCACAGGGTATCTGTTGTGGGGAGGGGAAGGGAAAGGAGATTGTAAACCAATGTGAGACTCCGAGTGAAAGGCGGGTTATAAATCCAATCTCTTCTCTTCTTCATCTTGAGCATTAGAACTGAACTCAAGCTCAGGTGGTTATATGGCCTAAAGCTTTAGGTGCCCAGGAAGCCTCTTAAAGGACCATTGTTCAAAGACATCGTTAATTCTGGGCCAAGCCTATCTAACCAGGCATGCTCCAGTAGCCCCTCCCCCTCTGTGAAGAGTTACCGTTGGCAAGCGAGACTGAAGAAGGGAGGGGACTGGGTTTGAACCGGTGTCCGGACTGTAATGAAGCTCGCTGGGTGACGTGGGGCCCTTTTCGGACTCTCAGGGTAGCCTGGCTCACAGGGTGCTTGTGAAGGGGGAAATGAGAGGTGGTCCCATTCATGGACACCACCGTGAATGAGAAGTGAGAAGCTGGGAGGAGAATATGCACTTGGGTGTCACTGATGGGAATACAGGGTGGGGTGGGGGGAGACCAGAAGGACGAGGGGTTGGATCCAGACAGCTTTTTGCTCAGTCAGAACCACAGGGCAGAGGGGGTGCATCTCATGTGGCTTTTGTCCATGCTGTCCCTGTGATCCTCGGCACAGCCTTTTTGGGTGGTCAAAGGGGACCGCTCCTCCCCTTTCCACCAGTGGAAAAGTTGACTGGATCCAACCAGTCATCTTGCGTTTTGTTCAGTAACCTTCCTCCTCTTGGTGTAATCCCTCCATATAGGGCATGAATATATTTCTTTATTATTTATTCCCTTCATTGCTACCCCCACCCCTTTCTCCCCAGTGGGGAGACAAACAGCTTGTGACACAGCACTTCCCGCCTCCATTTTAACCTCATCACGATCCTGGGAAGTCAATGAGGCTGAGAGAGTGTGATTGGCCCCAGGTCAGCCAGCCAGTGGTTAGTGTAGTGGTTAAGAGCAGTGTAGTGGCTAAGAGCAATGGACTCTAATCTGGAGAACCAGGTTCGATTCTGCACTCCTCTACATGAAGCCAGCTGGGTGACCTTGGGCCAGTCACAGCTCTCTGAGCTCTTGCAGCCAAAAAAAAACAAGTCTAGCTCACCACCTAGTGGGCCATAATGCAAAAGGGGCTAGAACTTAAGGCCGCCAGACAATCTTAGGATCTCCTGGCTATACTACACACAATGCCATGCAAGATACTATGCTATACTACCCAGCGAGCTTCCATGGCAGCATGGGGATTGAAACCTTAGTCACTCAGAGCCTGGTCCAAGACTCTAACCACTACACCATATGTGCCTCAGCCCACGTGGGTAAAGTGAAGAATCGTCTTCATCCTTTGTGGACTGGTTTCAAAGCCCTGCTCAGCCATGCCACAGATCTTTCTCACAAGTACATTTTTAGCCTCGCATTCTTCCAAGGAGTTCAGGGTAGCATATGTAGTTCTTCCCTTTCCCAGTTTATCCTGACAACAACCCTATGAGGTTGGTTAGTCCCAGCAAACTTCAAGACCGTGGGGGAATTTGAACCTGGGTCTCCAAGGTTCTAACCAGTGGGCCAAACAAAGTGGTGGAGAGTGCCACCAGGTCACAGGCAGCTTACAGCAACCCTGTAGTAGGTTTTCAAGGCTGTGAGAGAGGCCACGGCTCAGTGACAGAGCATCTGCTTGGCCTGCAGAAGGCCTCAGGTTCAATCCCAGGCACGTCCAGTTGAAAGGACAAGGCAGGAGGTGATGTGAAAGACCTCAGCCTGAGACCTTGGAGAGCTGCTGCCAGTCTGAGTAGACAATACTGACTTTGATGGACCAAGGGGGCTAATTAAATTAATTAATTATCATATGGCAGCGCGTGTAATATAGCCAGGAGATCCTAAGATTGCCTGGCAGCCGGGAGTTCTAGCTCTTTTAGCGTTATGTACCACTAAGTGGTGAGCTAGACTTGTGGGGGGTTTTTTAAGGCAAGAGACATTTTGCAGCTGGTTTGCCGTTGCCTGCCTCTGCATCAGGCCTCTGGTATTCCTTGGAGGTCGCCCATCCAAATACTAACCAGGCCCGACCCTGCTTAGCTCCCGGGATCTGACGGGATCGGGCCAGCCTGGGCTCTCTAGGCCAGGGCACCGAGGGTCCGATTCAGTACAGGGCAGCTTCGTGTGTTCAAGGCAAGAGAGGAACGGAGGAGGCGTGCCGTTGGTGCCACAGTGGTGGTCAAAAGTGCCGTAAAGTCGCCGCCGATTCATAGCAACCCCGTAGAGATTTCAAGGCAAGAGACGTTCAGAGATGATTCGCCTGCTTCTGCATAGCAGCCCTGGTCTTCCTTGGGAGGGGGTCTGCCTCCCTTCCAAGTACTAACCAGGGCCAACCCTGCTTAGCTTCTGAGATCTGATCAGATTGGGCTAAGTGGTGGACCATCCCGGCCAGAGCGTGGGGGGTGCCATGCACAGGGGGCCGCTGCAGCATATCCTACCTGGCAGGGTGGCTGCAAGGGAAAAATGGGGTCTGCTCAGCTGCCCTGCAGGGGGCAAGAGGCATCGGCCTGGGAACGTGCCGGCCCACATGGAAGATGCTCTCAAAGGAGGTTTGGGCGAGTGGTGCAGTGGGGGGGAAGGACAGGTGCGTGTCGAGCCATCTTTCGCACGGAGAGTAAGGGGGTGGGGAGGAGCCCCGCAGGGGTGACCCTGTGCAGAAGGGAGCAGCAGCAGCTCTCCTGGCAGGCCAAGTATTTTTAGCTCCCTGTGCACGCCCCCCACCCCCAGCCAGCAAGAGCGGGGGCCGAGAAGCGTTATTTTTAGCTCCCACGTGTGTCTCCACTCTGCCTGCGGCTCTGGCTGCATCCACGGATACAGGGATGGTCACGTTTTGGCTGCCTTTGCCTCCCCTCTGCCACACACCAGCTCCTCAGATCCCCTTAACCCCTCCTCCCCCCCACACACACACACATGCACACCTCGTTTGCCCCAAACCTTACAGGAAATGTCATGTCATCTGAGGATGCCACTGCAGCCCCCCCTCCTCCAAACAGCCCTGGTCTCCTTCTCCCCCCCTCCCCAAATTTCTCAGCTGGCTTCCATTCCTACATAGGCGCAGTCCACGGCTTTTCCCAGCTGCTTCTCTAAGGGGGGGGAATGAGCCGAGAGCTCAAAAGGGAATGAATGAAAACGTGATGCAGAAGGGATGGGGGAATGAATGGAGGAGAGAGGCAAAGAAAGCATGAATGAGGAACACCAGGAGGAGGAGGAGGAGGAGGAGAGAGAGAGAGAGAGAGAGAGAGAGAGAGAGAGAGAGAGAGAGAGAGAGAGAGAGAGAGAGAGAGAGAGAAGTGTGGAGGAAGGAGGCAGAATAGAAGCTGAAATGGGGGGAACGGTTGCATTTGAGAGAGGAAAATGCAGAAAGATGGGGAAGGGGGGATAGATCCCGGCCCGTAGCTAATGTGGGGCCCAGGGGCTGGCCCCCTAATGTTTCTTCTGGGCCCCCTCCTTCCCGGGCTGACCCCAAAGTGCCCCAACTTGCATTGTGCTTTGATTTAATTAGCTGTCCCCCCAAGGCCCCCTCCCCAAAATTCCCTAGCTACGGGGCTGGATATATCTGGAACCATTTGTGCTTCACTTGGTGGGTCATACCCCCCCCACTAAAATAATTACACTTCTCTTCTCTCCCAGCAGTGGTAACATCTGGGGAGAAACCGTGCTTTGCAGGCAGATGCTCCTAAATTCAATCCTGGGCCTCTCCAATGAATTAAGGAAGGTGCAGTAAATATGGATGCATCTGAGACCCCGGAGAGTGGCTGCCAGTCTGAGCAGACGATACCGACTTTGAAAGACCTGCGTTCTGAATGAGTAGAGGGCAGATTCATATGGCATTTAGGGGAAGACAGAGCATCTTCTTGGCCTGCAGAAGGTCCCAGTTTCATTCCCCAGCATCTCCAGTTCAACCGATGAGACAGGAGGTGATGGGAAAGACCTCAGCTTGAGACCCTGGAGTGCAGCTGCCTGTCACAGCAGACGATACTGGCCTGAAGAGACCACTGATCTGACTGTCGGAGGCAGCTCCACATGTGTTCAACAGGTGCTTTTGCGTCTTTGAGGTGTGATGAAATCCTTTCACCCCAATCAATCAGTTAGTCCGTAAATTGCAACAGACTGCTTTTTTGTCTTTGCTGTATAACAGATTGGCCGTGCCATCTTAAGCAGGGTTAACTTCAGTGGCCTTTGAGGGGTGTGATCCTGTTTAGGCTGGTTCTGCAGTGTGAGACCACTGGAACTCGGTGGGACGTACGTCTGAGTAAGCATGGATGGAATCAGACTGTGCTACAGCCACACCCTGGAATGCCGTCGTGGTCATGATGACATCAAAGGGCTCCTTGCCCGACGTCATGATGACATCAAAGGGCTACTTGCCGACGTCATGATGACATCAAAGGGCTCACTGCGGTGTGGAAATCATCCCAGTGGCCAGACGGAGTCCTTCTTCTGTGCCCGAGCAATGCCATGACCACTCTGCAACCCCTGCCTGCCCTCTCCGGTAACAGGAGACGTCCTTGCTTTTCTAAATGAAAAAAGATACAACCTCGTCTGCCTTTTTGGTCCGGGTGAAACTCAGCACTGCATCTAATGGAGAGACAGCTGACATTTGGAATCCACTGCAGGGAGAGGGAGGGGGAGGGCGGCAGAGCTGTGCCAGGCACCGGGCGGTCAGGCAGGGAGGCATTTCTCCGGAAGGGACCAAGCCTGTGTCTACAGGGAAAACAGAGACTGTTCTCGAGTTGCCAGCCTCCTGGGATTCCCATGGATCTCCAGACTACAGAGATCAGTTCCCCTGGAGAAAATGGCTACTTTGGAGGGTGGCGTCTATGCCTGAGGTCCCCCCCCATCCCAAAGCTCACCCTCCCCAGGCTCTGCCCACAAATCCCCAGTTATTTCTCAACTGTCCTGAGACGCCTTCCAGGCTGGGCGGGCTGCTCTGACGCTCTCCTTTCCCTGGGCCTCCTTCCTTCTCTGGGCCTCCTCCAAACTCGCGGTGTGCCCCACCTGCCCTGAAAGCAGGCCCAGGCCTATCCCATAATACACTCTCAGTCACGAGTCACGTAAGGAAGATCTCGGCTTTGTTTCTGAGGCGACACATCATAGTGTTCAAATCGTGACGACGAATCATCTCATGATGAGCTTGCATGAGGGACGAGGACCCTCCAGGGGATCTGTGGGCCCCAGCAAACAACACCCACTTCCTCCCCCCCTACCCCAGGCTTCGCCTTAGGGTTGCCAACCTCCAGGTGGTGGCTGGAGACCTCCCAGGGTTACCACCGATCTCAAGGCGACAGAGAAAATGGCCACTTTGGAAGGTGGCCTCGATGGCATCATACTCTAAGGTTCCTCCCCTCCCCAAGCTCCACCCTCCTCAAGCTCCACCCCCAAAATCTCCAGGTATTTCCCAACCCAGAGCTGGCAACTAGGATTGCCAGGTCCATCCGTCCCTGGCCACCAGCAGAGGATGGGAGGGTTAAGGTTGCCAGATCCAGGATGGGAGACTCCGGGAAATCTGGGGGTGGGGCCTGGGGAGGGCAGGGGCCTCAGTGGGGGTGCAGTGCCACAGGGTCCGCCCTCCAAAGCATCCATTTCCCCCCAAGGAAACTGGTATCTGTTGTCTGGAGATGAGCTGTAATTCTGGGGGATCCCCAGGTCCCGCCTGGAGGCTGGCACCCCTAATCCCAAGGGATTCCACTGGTAGTTCGGCTGAGTGAGGGCCAGGGTCCTATCTGCGTGGAAACTTTTTGCTGACAACCCTGAGGGCTTTGACTGGGTGGGGCATATTTATTTATGTCTCACATTGTCTTCCCAGTGGGAAGCATGTTTAGAGCAGACCCATACACTGTCTGTCTTTCTGTCTCCTTCCTTCCTTCCTTCCTTCCTTCCTTCCTTCCTTCCTTCCTTCCTTCCTTCCTTCCTTCCTTCCTTCCTTCCTTCCTTCCTTCCTTCCCCTCACTCTTATGGGAGCTCCTTCATCATGTTGCTTTTTGGGAAAGGAAGTACCTTTCCACTGAATCCAGGGGAACTGATCTCTGCCACTCAGAGCCGAGCTGTAATTCCAGGGGATCCCCAGGCCCCACCTGGAGGCTGGCATTCCTCCTGGCAGCCCTGCTTGGCCCTTGGCAGACCTTTGGCTGTGCTGCGTGGCCCTGAGACATGAGGGAAGTTCAGCCTAAATTAGTATTACCCTGGTTCTCACAAATTGTCCCGGTTCTTGTACTAGTGTTAGATTTGGGACCCACCACAACCCACCTGTAGCTGTCTTTGAACTGACAGCAAGCATGGACAATGCTGAGTTAGGGCCATGGCTCTGGAGCAGCCCAAGACCCTTGGCTAGGGCACGACAGGGCAGGTGGGCACCAAGGGAAGCATGAGGGTGCAGCCCCAGAGGCCTCCATCTGGGACACCCGGCCAGGCAGTGGCTGAGATGTGCCCACCGGTGGGCCAGCTGGCAGCTCGAACCATGCCTCCTGGGCCAGCTGCCCAGCCTGTGAGTTGGATGGCCCACCGCTTGGGTGCCCGCCAGGCCAGCAGGACAGTCAGTGGCTTGGGATGCGCCCAGCTGTTGGGGAGCAAGAGTGCCCAGGCCAGTTGGCCAAGGACAGCTAAAGCCCCAGGGTCTGCCCTGCTCTTGGGCAATGGGGCTAACTCCCCCTGTGCCATTTTCCTTTCAGCTGCTCTAAGCCCCCCGCAAGGGGAGAAGACCCACATAATCCGAGTGCCCCTCGAGCAGCTGGATGGGGAGGTGGATTCTCTTTCGGGGATGGTGCCATGAAAGGGCCCGCCTGCTCTGCCTCGTGCTGTGGCCATGATCCAGATCAAGGAGTAGACTCGAGGATATGTCTTAAGATTCAAGGACATGTTGCACCCAGGGTTGCCAACTGAGCTGGGGAAAACGTGTCCTGTCACTTGAGTAGAGGCTGAACAGGGTGTTATTTACCAGGTGATGTGGTTCACCTCCCGGCCATGAAAACCTATCACTGTCCATTTCCACATAGTAACCATCTATTTAAGAGACCGGACATTTTTTTCTTCAGGCCTCTGGGCAACCCTGCTTACACAGTCTATTCACTGCACGATGTCTCCGATAGAGGACTAGACTGCAGCTGGGGAGACCATCTTTGAAATGCTCACGGCCGGTCGCTGTCTTTCAACCTCACCTACCTCGGGGATGTAGTGACTGCGTAGCCGCCTTGAGCCAGGAGGAAAGGCAGGATAGAAATGTTTTAATAAGTAAATAAACAAAAATATAAGGAAGAGAGAACTTCCTTAGGGGAAGCATGAAAGAAACATGTAATAAATAAATCTAGTCTCTAGCATCTTGCGTAGTTCATTCCTGATCTTGTATTGACCTCTTTTGGGTGTGCAGCACTTCTGATCTTGCTCTTTTCCTTGCTGGATGAGCAACAGTCCTGATGTGAAAAGTGCCCCTACGGGGAGTGCAATAATCCTGATCTTGTAATTACCTCTCCTGGGGGCGCAACAGTCCTGACCTTGAAATTGCCCCTGTTGGGAGTGCAATAGTCCTGATTCCTGATCTTGTAATTACCTATCCTGGGCATGCAATAGTCCTGATCTGAAAGGGTCCTTATTGGAGTGCAACAGTCCCGATCTTGTACTTCTCCTGGGAGCGCAACAGTCCTGGTCTTGAAATTGCCCCTGCTGGGAGTGAGATAGTCCTGATCCCACAGTTGCTCGTGCTGGAGATGCCGTGGCATGCTGCAGGGGCCTGCCCCACCTCCCTAATCAACCCACCGAGCTCCTGGCTGTTCTCTGTCCATTGCCATTGTCACCTCGCCTTTTTCCGATGCTGCCAGTGGCCATTAGAACTTCAGGTCCAGCCTCCACATTGCCAACGAAGACATTATTCCCCTTGTTGACCTCTTCGCTAGTGTCCGTGCATTTCCCATGGGTGTCAGCCATTGCTGGGGGGGTTCATCCAGAAAGCATCAAGGCCATCATCTGTCTTGACTGCCCCACCCTCAGGCCTGTAGCTACAGTGGGGCATCTCAGGGCCTGGCCCCCTAACTTACTGCCAAGGCCCCCCAAAATTCCCATCCAGCCCAGGCACTCCCTTGGGGGGGTGCAGTGGTGTGTGCGGGGTGCCCCCTGACTTATTTAAAGCCCCCCCCCATGTAAAACTCCTGGCTACAGTCCTGCCCACCATTTTCTCAGGAGGGGTTATTGTCTTTTGGAAGTTGTACATCCTGACGCTACTCTGTTGGAGTGTGCATCTCCCATGAGAAGGGCATGGCCATTCCCTCTCACCCATTTTGTGAGATCCTGTAGCATGGCGCTGGGCCTTGCTGGAGTATTGTATAAAGAACTGAGCACGGCAAAGAATTTGCTGAGTCTGATCATGCAAGGAACGTGCTGCCAAGGAGGAAACACAAAGGCTTTTGTGACCGGCCAGCTGCTGTGAAGCAGCCACTATAAAGCTTGCTTCAGTCCAGGGCGTTGGAAGGCAGTGGGCATCCAGTTGGGCCTTTTAATTTTCCATGCCGCCATCAGCTACGGGGATGGCCACCAGCTCAAACGGCTTTTATTGAAAAAGGGGATTAGACCATATGCATGCATGCAGGATGGGGCTCTCAGACCGTTTTAGTCAAGACAGCTCAAGGGAACCTCCAGTGGCAAATGCTGGGGACCCGACATGCAACAGGGGAAGGCGGTGAGACCTGACGTGACTTATTACAGGGACTGGATGCCTTTGTGGAGGACAGGCCTATCAATAACCAAATGGAATTTCCATGGCCCTGACCTGGATCACCCAGGCAAGCCCAGTCTCATCAGATATCAGATACTAAGCGAGGCCGACCCCGGCAAGTGCTTGGATGGGAGATCTCCAAAGAATACCAGGGCCGGGATGCAGAGGTAGGCACTATCAAGCCACCACTCTGAAACATCCAAGCCCCACTAGAGGTCGCCAGAAGTCAGAACTTCCAGGCACACACACATAAACATACACAATTTTTGTTTTAAAAAAATCAAGTGGAACTTCCACGTACAGGAGCAGTATATCTTCAAGGACCACATACTGGGGGCAAGGCCCTCACCTCCACTATGAGTGTCAAAAGATGGTCTGATCCAGCACATAAATCATATTCTTACATCCAACAAACATGGGCAAATTGAATAAAAGTACGTAAAATATGACCTTCCTGGATCAAGCCAATTGTTCTTGAGGACTAACACTCCGAGAGAATTTGACAAGAGATTCCTCCTCCTGCAGGCTGATGTGATAAAGGCAGAGATCCCAATGTCTGGCGACTGGAAAAACCCTCTTGCTAAAAATGTTCTCATTTTACCCTCCTGGCTACCAGGGAAGCATAATTTAGAATAGGGAACTGACGTGGCACAGTAGCTAAGGGAATGAGATATGATCTGGAAGGGCCCTGGTTCAAGTGTGTGCAGTGTTGGATAAGCATCTGTTGGCTGATTATCTGTTACTGCCTTCTTGTGACGTAGAACTTGCTACAAGTACCAAATGTACAATGTAACAGTTTCAGCATCTTTAACTTTCTTAAGAATCTATGTTTCCCTTGAGCATGTTCAATCAATAAAGAAAAGACTTTCTGCTCCAGTTGTTAGTAGTGATTTGGACCCCTTCTTTTGAACCCAGCTAAAATTTGTAATTTCCCCATGACAGGAGATTCACTGGGTGGTATGGGAGGGGCCACGACTCCGTGGAAGAGCCTCTGCTCGGCATGCAGAAGGTCCCAGGTTCGATCCCTGGCACCTCCAGTTAAAAGGACCAGATAGGGGGCGATTAAGCTCGGTTGCTTAATCTGCTTTAGGGCACTGCCTTTACCAGCTTGTCACCAGCACCAGGTGACATCGGTCTCTGTAAGAAAAATCTGCCCTTCCTACCATTAACGCAGCAGGCACTGTAATTAGAAATTATTAAGCTGCCATCAGGAATCTTAACTGCAACTGTTCTTTTTATGTTTCATTGTTTATTACTGAATGATCAATGATTGTTTTACTGAACATTGTAAACTGCCCCGAGCCTGCTTGCGGGGTAGGGTGGGATACAAACGGAAATAAATAAATAAATAAATAAATAAATAAATAAATAAATAATAAATAAATAAATAAATAAATGTGAAAAAGCCCCGCCCAAGGCGCTGGAGAGCTGCTGCCAGTCTGAGTGGACAATACTGACCTTGATGGACTGAAGGCCTGATTCAGCACGTGGCAGTTTCATGTGTGTCCGCATGTGATCAGTCCTAGCCTACTACACAAGTTTGTTGTGAGGACCAAATGCAGGATGGGAGAACCAGTTCGGCGTAGGGGATAGGGGCGCGGACTCTAATCTGGGAGAACTGGGTTTGATTCCGCACTCCTCCACATGCAGCTGCTGGTGTGACCTTGGGTCAGTCACAAGCTCTGGCACAGCTGTTCTCTCAAGGGCAGTTCTCGAGAGAGCTCCCTCAGCCCCACCTACCTCACAGGGTGTCTGTTGTGGGGAGGGGAAGGAAAAAGGAGATTGTAAACCATGCTAAGACTCCTTTGGGTGGTGAAGGGCAGGGTATAAATCCAATTCTTCTTCTTCTTCTTCTTCTTCTTCTTCTTCTTCTTCTTCTTCTTCTTCTTCTTCTTCTTTGTCTTGCGCTCCATAGAAGAGGGGCAAAATAATCAATAGCCAATAAACATTCTCTGTCATTTGGCCCAGCATAAGGCATCAGACAAAGACTAGTAACACCCAGGTTCAAAAACCCCTTGGCCATGGAAGCTTGGCAGGTGACCTTGGGCTAATCATCCACTTCCAACCCAGTTTACCAGACAGGGTTGTTGTGCAGATAAAATGGAGGAGGAGAGGATGACATTGTAAGCCTCTTTGGTGCCCCATGGGGGAGAAAAGTAGGGTGAGAATGCAGAAGTGCTCCTGCTGGGTGTGCAACAGCACACCGGTGGTTTGAAGAGTTCTTGATGCTATTTTTCTAGCACTCAAAGTAAAGTCATGGTTTTGACTTTCACAGGCCTTATTTCCAAAATTGCCGAAGGGCCACTGGTCAGCCTAACAGCCGGTTGTCTCAAGGAGCAGAGGACTGGGAATGCCAGCACCAAGAAGGCCGGACCGAAGCTCTGATCAGGCGGTGGAAGGATCCCCTGGCATCTCTAGTGCTTCGGCCTGACCTTTCAGGTTGCCCTGATTGGAGCACCATTTGGTTAGCAGTGACTTGCGGTCCTGAGCTTGTGTTCAGCAATGTTGCCAGCTAGGGTTGCCGGGTCCTTCCTGGCCACTGGCGGGGGATGGGGGGATAGGGCTTCCAGATCCAGGTTGGGAAACTCCTGGAGATTTGGGGGCGGAGCCTGGGGAGGACAGGGACCTTGGTAGGGTACGAATGCCCACAGAGTCCACTTTCCAAAGCATCTCCAGGGGAACTGATCTGTCTAGTCTGGAGATGACCTATAATTCCGGGGGATCCCCAGGTTGTGTAACTCTGAGCTATCTTTGGCCTTGCCTGTAAGCCATGATAGACAGAGAGCCAGTGTGTTGTCGAGGTTAGATTGTCAGACTAGGATCTGGGAGAAGCAGTAGAGAAATATCACAAGACGGGCTCCTTCCTTTCTGTGAGGTTTTGGGAAATGATGCAGCTGGAGGGAAGACGTGTGAATTTCCCTCATTTTGGAAATCAGTGTTTGCCCCAGAGCTCAAGGATCTCTTTTCTTTTCTTTTGGCTTGAGAAGAAAAATGCTAGCCAGTGTCTTGTGGTACTTGCAGGTATGAGATCTGCAGGTGGCTTTCTGGAGGGTGCGTCTGCTCTGTACTGGCAACCAACTGCAGTCTCGGTGGCATGAGCTGATCTAGGATGGGGAGGAAACTGATCGGCGAGTGGCTCTCTGTCCCCGATGGCCTCTTGATCTCCACAACTCAATGGAGGGTCAGGGTCTCATCACTTCTCAAAAGGAGGAACATGACTTCCGACACGGTCTGTTGCACTGAACATCTTAAAACAGGGATGGCTCAGTTCTGCATTCTCAGGGGTCACTGTGTTTTCCCTGCGCTGGCCAGAAAAATCTGACCACTCACAGATCGTTTATTCGAACTAGATTTGTTGTTGTTGCCATCAAGTCACAGCTGACTTATGGCGACCCCTGGTGGTGTTTTCAAGGCAAGAGACGTTCGGAGGTGGTTTGCCATTGCCTGCCTCCACGTCACAACCAATGCTCCCTCTAAGCTGTGGAGTCTTGTGAGCAAAAATTCTACTTGGTGAGCTACTGCCATTAAAGTTGTGAGCAAGCGATTTCACTGCTGCATAAATCAGTTGGCTCTTGTTAGCCCTGACGCCATTATGGGGCTTTGCTATGGACTGTTTGCTGTTGCCACATGGTCTGTCTAGACTGTAAAATGGATGCCAAGGTAGAAGCCCATAGAGAAAGGAAAAAGCTGTCCTTTTACTCTGAGGGACTCCATTGCATACCTGCTGCATGTCACATACACGGATTAAGGGCCATACAGCAGACAAAGGACTTTTCCTCTGCCAGTCGTTTGCATGAAGGGATTACCCAGTCAAGCATTCAAATTGTTAACGACCCTTCCTGATGCTAATCAGGAACAATCAGGGAAGTCTCCCACCTTTTGTTTACCTGGCCAGCAAGTCCCTATAATCCATTCAACTAGACCCTGCCTCTCTGGAAGCCCATTGGTCAAACCTAAGGTCTGCCTCTACTGACATCACACACCCCTGGGACCCCAGATTGGCCCAGGTAATCTTTTGTTCTCACCTGAGACCAGCCCCCAGGGCCACCCATTGGGCTGCATTGTCTTACAGTGGGTATATCCCAGCATACACATGGCCTCAGACTGTGTGTGTCTCTGCCATGAGCCAAAATGGCAGCCCACCCCTGAACCCTCTGGGTTTAGGCCACAATCCTTCTTCATGGACTTCTGCACATCTGACAGGTAGTATCACCTCTCCATAAGCCATCAATCCCCTCTGCTTTCTTAGTTCTATTTTATGTGTGTGAATGCTTGAATACTGTTTGTGTGTTTGTGAATGAATAAATAAGGATTATATTCAGTAAAATAATATTTTATTAATTATACCTGGACTCTGTGTCTTTTACTGGGAACCATTACAGACTAGCAGCATTCTCTGTATATACAGGCGAGAATCCAATAATAATAATAATAATAAACCAATTGCTATATTTAAAATAGAGCAATTGGGCTAACAGAAAATGGAGGCACCACTGGGATTCGCCCTGACTGTCTGAACGTGCACGCTAGTCGACACGTGTCCTTCAGATGGCCAGACGTGGAGAAGAAGCTGTTTGTGTGGTTTCAGTAAAGACCTGTGTGAAAGGTTGCTGTCTGTGTGATTGGCTAGAGAGCATTTTCTGTTGTGGGAGGCTGTTTTTCCCCTTTGTCTCCTTCAGCAACTCCTGGTCTATTTTGTGGGGTGGGAACCAAGACCGATAGTGTAGGGTGTTAGGAATTGCACCACACTACACCACACCACACTGCGCAGGCAGCCATAACTGTAAACTAAGAGGAGCCGCAGCAAGGTTCCAACCGTCCTCCAGAGTCTCTGGAAGCCCACTTCCCTGTCCCTTTCAGCTTTGACTAGCTAGCAGAGCGTAGAATTAAAGTGAGTTGAGAGGTCCGCTCGCTGGAGTATATTATTCCGAGGACCCTAGGTTGTAGGTTGCCCTGAAACCTTCCCGGGTTAAGTTGGTTTTCCTGGTCACGGGTGGAATGCCTTAAAACCTTCTATATAGTGGATGGGAATATCCTGAAATTCTCCCGGGTTAAGTTGGTTTTCCTGGTCACGGGTGGAATGCCTTAAAACCTTCTATATAGTGGATGGGAATATCCTGAAATTCTCCCGGGTTAAGTTGGTTTTCCTGGTCACGGGTGGAATGCCTTAAAACCTTCTATATAGTGGATGGGAATATCCTGAAATTCTCCCGGGTTAAGTTGGTTTTCCTGGTCACGGGTGGAACGCCTTAAAACCTTCTATAATCCAAGTCTTAGAACACTTGGGAACCATAAGCCAGAGAACCTGCCAGTGAGCCGTAGAATCCTTACTGGTTAGAAACATCCAAGTTTTAGAACACTTGGAAACCAGAAGCTGAATGTGTGTTTGTGTGTGGGTAGCTGCACACCAGCATCCCACATGGACTTTGAGACCCCAGGAATCAGGGTCTTTTTCCCTTTGGTGGCCATTGGCCTTTTTGGTTTATAAAGTAAGTTTGTTCCTCAGATCCGAGAATCTGAAGTTAGGCAAAAATGCTAAGTTAAAAACAAGAGGAAGTCTGACCTTGTAATCAAGATCCTCTCTCAAATTCCCCTTTTCCCAAATGGAAGGAGACCTGGAAAAGGTGATAGAATTGTAACAGAATATACAAAATGCCAGGCAGTCTTTTTAGAAATCAAACTGCCTTGCTCCCTAGCCTCTTAAGTAAAACCCAGCAGGCAGAAGTAAGTCACCAGTCTTGCCATGCTGAGATTAAATTCCCCTGAAACAGCAGCTTGAGACCCTGGTTGCATTTGCACCCCATGTGATGCTGCTAGAATGAAGCTTCTGGGAAAGACCAGGCCAACTCCCAGTATAGGAACAGAAGCAGTCATTAAGTACAGCCACTTAATGGCTGGAGCAAAATAAATAAGACAGTGAATGCCTAAAGTAAAACCTCCCCCCATTCCAACTCCAAACTGGGCAAGGAATGGAGTGCACACAGGACTTCCCTGTGGAAAGAACTGAGAAAGAAAGGAAAAACCTCACCCCTTAGCTTATTGCCCAGAGAATAGCATCTCCCTTTGGTAGTGCCAGCCTCCAGGCAAGACCTGGAGCTCTCCCGGAGTTATAGCAAATCTCCAGACTGCAGAGTCCAGTTCCTCTGCAGAAAATGAGTGTTTGGAGGAGAGGGAAGACTATGGCTTTTGCCCCACTGGAGTCTTCATCCTTCTTCCGACCCAAGCCTAGATCTCCAGGAATCTCCTGCCTGGACCTGGCAGCCTTGCTCAGCGCTTAGCAAGACCAACAGGTCCAAAAATCTGTAACTTTTATGTAAGTAAGGAACCTTAGCTGCAGAACTCAGGCCCCAGAAAGAACCTGAATTCAGTGGACAGTGCAGCTATGTCACCAAAATTCCCAAAACAAGCTTAAATGCTTGAGAGATGAAGTCCAATACAGATGTAGCATCAGAAATAGGCTTTCTATAATTACTGGCATAATTGAGAGAAATTGAGAAAATTCTGTACCTCTGGTTTTACCTTTTAAAATATAGAATTCTAGAAATCCCATTCTCTTCCCAAATGCCTTTGGGAGAGAATTGGATCCATTTCAGTCATGTTTAAAACAGCCAAAAGAGTGGAAATTTAACACTTGCCTAATCAGGAAACTTTAGCAGCCCCCCCCCTTCTTCACTGTGATCAGCACAGGAAGACAAAAGAGAGCCAGATGCCCCTCGAGGCGAGCCCAACTTTGTCTCCGTGACTGTCAGCGTAGGAATACAGCTTCAAGAGAGAGAGAGAGAGCATTTACTGATCAAGATTTGTCCTTCTAACTAATTACTACTAAAAGTATTAATATGTAGGGAATGTACTAATGATTAATGTGTACTAATTTTCTTCTGACTTTTCTGTCTCAAATTGAAGAGGAAAATGTAAGACTCTCACTCTCCATTTAAAATTCAAATGAACCCGCTGACTTGCCACCTTCCAGGGGAAAACCCAAAGGAGGACAAGATAAGGCTCCTAGCTGGATTAATGGCCCTTCTGGAGGGTAACAATTGCACCTCCTTCTTTTGTTAAGAGAAATCTCCCTCTGTAAAGGAACTAGGGGGGGAGCACAGAAAAGAAAAAAATGTTTTCTCCTTTGGTTTTTAAAGCATAGATGGGGAATGAAAATGCATAGAGAAGACTGATCTTTTCTTCCCTTTTGAATTTGTAATTCCTTGTCTATTACAGGAAGGTCATCTTCCTTCCCCCCATTCCAAAGTTTAGTTTTTGGTTTTTTTAAAGGTCCGTTTTGTAATTGTTTTTACATGGTAATATTGTTCCCTTTTAATTTTAATGGAAATCTTTCTTTAGAAAGTTAAAAATACATTTATTTGCATCCTCTTCCTTGGAATTTCTCATGATTAGAGATCCCTTACTTTCAAAATGGTACATTTGAAAATAGATTTTAAAATAGATTTGTTTCTGTTCCATTAATTTATTACAGCATCTCGATTTTAAGCTTTGTCTTATCTTCCCATTCTTATAGAAGGGAATCTCTTTTTAAAATTTCTTGGTAAATTTGTGTGATCTAGAACTATTTCATCTCTTTAAGGTTTTATAAATACTCTTTTGGTTTTGGAATTAGCTGTTCTCTTAAAGCCCCACCTTTAGGGCTAACGTTTCTTTAGTTTTGATATCAGTTTATATATAGCTACCATAGAATATTTTAAAGGGTTTAAGTCTGGCAGCACATCCCTTCTGATTTTGTTCTAGTAATCTATATGCCCAGGCCCCCTTCAGCCCAGTTTCTACTAACAAGGAAAGAAACTCTGTACATGCTCAGAAGAACTATTTGCTGGCACAAAGCCTGTGCCAGAGGCAACTTTTTCTTTCTTTTCTTTCCTCTTCTCTTGTGGTGTGATCTTTGGCCGACTTCTTAAATCATGCAGAATTATCAAGGGCTACTGCCTCTTCTCTTCTCTTGGATTTTCAATCCTGTCTGTAATTTAGCTACTTGATTCTTTCATCTTTATTTTGTTTAAGGGCTTCCTCTTTGAGGTACACAATCAGTACCTGATGCTCGAAGTTTATTCTCCTATTTAAGTTTTATCCCTGCATGGCTAAGCATCTTTCTATCCATGCAAACCTGTTAATCTGTCTCTCAAGTTCTTTCATATCTGCAGGAACTGAAAATCTGAACCTGCAATTGAAGTCTTATGCCTGATAGTAAAGGCACACCTTATAAGTTATTTTAGGAATTATTTGTTTTATATGTGTGTTAATAATTATTGCTTTCCAGCTTTTTGTTAGCTTTGTTTTTGGGGTATGGCCCACCCCCATAAGCCGGCAGTTTTCCCTGGGAGCCCCCAACTTTTTCTACAACAGCCATGGCAATCTAACTTCCTTTTTTTTTAAACGTTCTTTTGTTTGGCCATTTTTTTTATAACTTCTTGGCGCCTCCAAACTGTGCACATCTTCACCTGGAACTCTGCTCTGGTCACCATAATAAAATAAAACTGAACGTTCAGCTATTTCCAATTGTACCTGGAGAATACTCTTGCTATGCATATGCATCAAAGACTTTCCAAGATTCCTGTTCAGCCTACAAGACCTCGTGGTCTTGCCAAAGCCATTGCTCCCTATTTGCTACGCACCCAAGTCACCTCCTAATTTGCCTTTGCTCCAGTTTCAGCAAAGGACCTGCCAATTTACCAGCTGCCTTCTCTGGTCCTCCAGCCACTGTTGACCTGCAAATTGCTTGCAAACCATCTCATGGACATTGGATGCCACCTCAAGGGCAGGCAACTCTCACAACCAGCTGCAAATACCTCATGGCACCCACCCAGTTATTACTTTGGGACCCAAGAATTGCTTTTTGGTCCCTGAAAGCATGACACTAAGGCTCAGATTGCCTGTGCCTTCTGGCAACTTGGGTACCCAGGGGGGGTGGTTTCAAAAATGTATCAATGTTCCTTACCCACATTTATCTGTAATGTTCAACTGAAGCTCAAATTGATTTGTATCACTGACTGTATTTATTCATTGGTCCATGTCATTTTCATGTTGTTGCTCACATGTTCTAAATGTTTTGTAATCATGCTTTTACACACATTCATTCTCAATTCTTCCAGCATAGCATTTGCATTGCTTTTAGTTATCTTTCTGCTTTAAGTTTGCTTAACCCACCAATTTTTGCTTTCTGTATTTGTCTAATTGTTTAGGAATTTTGATAACCTTTGAGTTAGATATGTTTTTAGCTTATAAGTTTTTAGAATTATTAGGATGTCTTGCATTTCCTTTTTGTTGCTTTATAATAATTAGAAGCCTTCATTAGATTTGCTATAGGTAACATTATGTACAGTAGTCATGTCTCTCTGGAAGATGTGCAGAAGGTCCCTGCAAACACATACACAGAGGCACTCACCCTTCCTTATTTTAAAACACTTTTTTTAAAAAAAAAATTTTGGATCCCAGAGATATATTTTTATAGCCGGTATGCCTGACTCCCTCACCGAGCCTTTCCCCTGTAAATTCTTTCTCTAACCTTGTTCAGCTGTCCTTTCTTTTCTGGTCATATGGAACTCCAACGACAGCGAAACATCATTTGAAGTGAAGCCATCTTGGCTCACGCCTAAAGACGGCTTCAAGGGGGGGAATTGTTACCAGAGGCACTGCCTTTTATTCTTGGGTAGCCCCAAAACAGGGGTGCCCTACTTTCTAACCTGAACCAAAGTCCCCAAAAGCCAGGCACTCTCAGCTTGACCACAGAGTTGGGCTGCAAGTGGTCTGCAAAAGGGATTTCATATTCAGGTTTCATAAGGTGACCTCAGAGCAAGTCTTCCCCTCCACCCAGCAGAGATTATGCTCATGGAATAACAATGAGTTCCAGAGGTAAGTATTTAAAAGCCACCTGGCACTCTTCAGCACCTTACCCAGCCTTTTGTGTTTCTTTGTCTTTCTTGCCTCTGTCCCTCAAGATACCGGGAAGTCTCCATCGAAGTGTGTATGTGCAGACGATGTCATCTGACGCTGCCATGTCTTCAAGGGGGGATATGTTAGCCCTGACGCCATTATGGGGCTTTGCTATGGACTGTTTGCTGTTGCCACATGGTCTGTCTAGACTGTAAAATGGATGCCAAGGTAGAAGCCCATAGAGAAAGGAAAAAGCTGTCCTTTTACTCTGAGGGACTCCATTGCATACCTGCTGCATGTCACATACACGGATTAAGGGCCATACAGCAGACAAAGGACTTTTCCTCTGCCAGTCGTTTGCATGAAGGGATTACCCAGTCAAGCATTCAAATTGTTAACGACCCTTCCTGATGCTAATCAGGAACAATCAGGGAAGTCTCCCACCTTTTGTTTACCTGGCCAGCAAGTCCCTATAATCCATTCAACTAGACCCTGCCTCTCTGGAAGCCCATTGGTCAAACCTAAGGTCTGCCTCTACTGACATCACACACCCCTGGGACCCCAGATTGGCCCAGGTAATCTTTTGTTCTCACCTGAGACCAGCCCCCAGGGCCACCCATTGGGCTGCATTGTCTTACAGTGGGTATATCCCAGCATACACATGGCCTCAGACTGTGTGTGTCTCTGCCATGAGCCAAAATGGCAGCCCACCCCTGAACCCTCTGGGTTTAGGCCACAATCCTTCTTCATGGACTTCTGCACATCTGACAGGTAGTATCACCTCTCCATAAGCCATCAATCCCCTCTGCTTTCTTAGTTCTATTTTATGTGTGTGAATGCTTGAATACTGTTTGTGTGTTTGTGAATGAATAAATAAGGATTATATTCAGTAAAATAATATTTTATTAATTATACCTGGACTCTGTGTCTTTTACTGGGAACCATTACAGACTAGCAGCATTCTCTGTATATACAGGCGAGAATCCAATAATAATAATAATAATAAACCAATTGCTATATTTAAAATAGAGCAATTGGGCTAACACTCTGGAGCCATCCATCCTGAGCTATGACAAAAATATGTGAGCCGGAGGCTAAAAAACTGTGAGCTAGCTCACATTAACTCAGTTTAGAGGGAACACTGGTCATGACCCTGGTCTTCCTCGGTGGTCTCCCATCCAAATACTAACCAGAGCCAACCCTTGCTTGGCTTCTGAGATCTGATGAGATCAAGCCAGCCTGGGCTACCCAGGTCAAGAGAGCAATATATGAAACATGCTCAGTTCTCCCCAGCAGGGGTAAAGGACAGCAGGACTGTCAGTAGAAAAATAGGATGAGGGGAAGAGTTAAGAATTCCTCCCTGCACCGTTTTCCCACTTCAGACTGCAGGCTCAGCAGCTGCCTTGCATGAAACCAAAGTCCCCCAAGGAATTGTGGGATTGTGCCTCCATCCTTTCTGCTGGTTTTTTCCGGAGCAGTGAAATGGTGATGCAACAGTGCTCTCCTAAGACCCACTTCCCTGGGAGGAAGGCCCATTGGATAGACCTGGGTAAGACTCTGAGAAGAGCTGCTTAGGACTGCTCTCAAAAATGTCTTATGATTTCTGTACATTTGTCCAGGGCTACGATGGGCCAGTTAAAGCCAGCTCTGGATCACGGGTCAGTGGCTGGCTACCCCAAGCTCCAAATACCTGGACTGTTCTGCTGCCTTTAAGCTGCTCTGTTCTTGAGGGGGAGGGAGGCAGAGAAGAACGGTGATGGAAAGTGCCATCAAGTGACAGCTGACGTACGGCGTCCACGTATCAATGTTCAAGGGTGCTTTGTCATTGCCTACCTCACCATCAGGGCCCTGGTGTTCCTTGGAGGTCAGCCTTCCAAACACGAGCCAAGGCTGACTCTGCTTAGCTTCTGAGATCTGGCGAACTCTGGCTAGCCTGGGCTATCCGGGTTGAGGGAAGGATGCTTTCTCAGTAAAGAAGGTTAACACAGTCTGCAGAACAATAATGGGTTTGGGGGGGGGTGTTGGGTGAGTATTTCTCTCTCTCTCTCTCTCTCTCTCTCTCTCTCTCTCTCTCTCTCTCTCTCTCTCTCTCTCTCTCTCTCTCTCTCTCTCTCTCTGCATGTGTGTGTGTGTGTGTGTGAGAGAGAGAGTCTGTGCCTGAAAGTCATGGTTGACTTCTGGTGACCCCTAGTGGAGCTTGCTGTTGCCTGCCTCTATGTCCTGGCCCTGGTATTCCTTGGAATTGCCTCTGTGTCCTGGCCCTGGTATTCCTTGGAGGTCTCCCATCCAAATACTTGCCAGGATCGGCCCTGCTTAGCTTCCAAGGTCTGACAAGACCGGTCTTGCCTGGGCTATCCAGGTCAAGGCTGGGGGGGGTTTTGCACTGGAGCTAATTTGGAGTGAGTGGCTATTCTGTGCCTCACCTTCTTTTGATGGCTGTGATTTATCCCCTGCTCTTCATCACCACCAAAAATATGAGCGATACATACTTCCAACACACAATTTACTACCTGTAATGCATAAATCCATTTATTAAATGCAAGGAGGTTTCTTTTTATTGAGAAACACAAAGCTCATAAAGATGAGTAATAGGAAGCCACAAATATGTTCCGAAATGAGTCTTCAACATTTTTTTTCCCCTCTTGAGTGGAAGTACTTCACCAAAGAGTTACCATCCTTTCTGTTTGTCATACAGGAACACCTCTTAAAAGATGCATTCCCCCTCTCAGGGGGGAATGCCTCTTCTAAGATATTGTCCGTTATAATACATATATGTATTCTCTGAAAACAAGGAAATATGCTTATTTCTTGAAATGTATTTTCTCATTCCTATGTAAACATGCAGACTGAATTAATTAATTAACTACCACTAATCAACTAAGATTTCTTTAATCTGGCAGATAGATAGATGATAGATCGATGATTGATAGATAGGCAGACAGATATAGAGCTAGCTAGCTATATATTCCCATTCAGAAGTCATTGCATCAGACACATTATTTAAAAACATATGGATTTTGCCTCTTCTGACCTCCAGGATTCCTAAAATTAGGGAAGAGCCAATCATATCTTCATGGTCAAGATGTCCCAGACTCAATGCAGATGTAACTGGATCATTTCCTCCTGTCTCCAGACAAATGTGCACCGTTCGTGTGGCAACCAGTGCTAGACAATTATGGATCATACTATGGAGTTGCAGAAGTAAAACAGCTCCCTGTGCTTTGATCAAGATTCTGGCATCCAAATGGCAGCTTTCAGCTTGTAGCAGGGCCTGGATATCGAAATTGGTAATTGATGGCTGCAGCAATCTGTGTTGTGTCTAGATAGAACGTTCCTTACTAGGTGGGCGTTGAGGGAGTATGTTTGAATGCCCATGTTCTCGAGATTTGTGGATGATACCAAGCACAGTGTCAGCCTGAGGGGAGGCCTGAGAACAACTGGAAACAAAAAGGCACAGAAAAGAACCAAGGCTTGGGAGTGTCAGAGAGGGCTCCCTGCCAGGCTCCCTGACTGGGAAATGGTGGCTTGGCAAAATGGTTCGAGTGCCTGGCTAAGATCTGGGAACCGACTCTGCCGTGGGAGCCTGCTGGGTGACCTGGGGCCAGTCATTCACTCTCTCAGCCTGGCCTACCTCACAGGTCTGTTGTGAGGATATAAGCAGAAGGAGGAAGAATGATGTAGTCAGCCGCTTTGGGTCCCCATGGAGAGAAAAGCGGGGTATAAATATTTAAATAAAGAAATGAAATGCATGTATCTCCTATTAGACTTGACCACTTCAGGTTACGGCTCAAAATGCTTCCTTCCCCCTTCAAAAATAAACCTTCTTCTACATATAAAATTATCTCCCAGATGTTATTTATTGAACTGTTTAGAACTCTGATAGGCTGCCTCTTCAGAGACCAGTTTTAGGGCATCCCCCTTTGTGTCAATAGAGCTTTCAAAACTCTGGGTTGGATCCAGCCCGCTTTTCCACTCAGACTGGGTCAATTACCCTTCTTCCTACAGCCCCCGTCCTACATGGCTTTTGTCCATTCTGGTCCCAGGAGCCCCAGTGTAGTCTTTTGGTGTAGTGGTTAGGAGCATGGACTCTTATCTGGGAGAACCAGGTTTGATTCCCCACTCCTCCACATGCAGCTGCTGGTGTGACCTTGGGTCAGTCATAAGTTCTTTCAGAGCTTTTCTCTCAAGGGCAGTTCTCGGGAGAGCTCTCTCAGCCCCACCTACCTCACAGGGTGTCCGTTGTGGGGAGGGGAAAGGGAGGGAGACTGTAAGCCACTCTGAGACTCCTTTGGGTAGTGAAGGGTGGGGTACAAATCCAATCCTTCTTTCTTGGGAGCAAAAGGGTACCCCCTGCTTCCTCTTTCACCAACAGAAAAGCTGGTCAGATGCAAACCTTTGAATCCTTTAGAGGGTCTCTAGCATTAGACATATGTCACCTGAGACTGCTGATCCTGTGTCTCACAGGGCAACTTATTTATTTTTTCACTGCATTTATATCCCGCCTTTCTCCCCATTGGACACCATCCTACAACCTACACCATCCCCCTCTCCTCCATTTTACCCTCACAACAACCCTATGAGGTAGGGTAGGCTGAGAATGTGTGTGACTAGCCCAAGGTCACCCAGCGAGCATCCATGGTAGAGTGGGGATTCGAACCTGGGTCTCCCCGCTCCTAGTGTGACACTCTAACCACCACACCACACTGACTCTCCCTACACACACTGGCAATCCTAAACAGAGGGACACCCTTCTCAGCCTACTGAGTTTAGCAGACTTGGAAAGGCGTCACTCAGTTGAGGATTGCATGGTCAGCACAAAGGCTGAGTGAGGCCCATTGGACCATGGGGAGACAGTTCTGCATAAATGTAAAGTGAATCTAGTTGTCAGTCAAATGGAAGGTCACCGGTATTGGAGGGGAAATGAGGGCTTATGCCTGTCAGCACTCAGGAACCATGCTTGTGCCTGAAGAAGCAAACCAGCATATGATATCACAGTTCACAGGGTACTCTAGCCTTGGGCAAGCCATTCACTAACCCTGCCTTTCTGCCATTACCAACAACCTGGGGGGAGATGCTCAGTCCCTTTAATGGGACATGATTTACCAGGTGATGTTATTGACCTTCATGCCATGAGGAGATTTACCTGCCCATTTCCACCCATTAAGCCAGGGGTGTCAAACATGCAGCCCACAGACTAGAACCTGCCCGTCCAGGACTCTTATCCAGCCCATGAGCAACTGGTCATTACCTCTGTGGCCAAATGACTTAGAGGCTGTTCCTTATGTCCCTGTATACTGTCCCAGTGCTAATGAGTAACAGATGATAAGAGTGGGAAGGTGGGCATCAGGGAGATACTGTAAGAGTGTTAATGTTTTAGGCATGTTTGCATTTTCAGGGGAAAATAATATCATTCATTGGGTTTGCCTGTGTCTTTTATAAAGTTTGTATCTTAGATACCTGGCATTACATTTTATGGCACACGTGGCCTGGCCTGACAAAGTGACATTTATGTCAGATCCGGCCCTCGTAACAAATGAGTTTGACATCTCTGCATTAAACCTTGATTAAAGGGTCAGGATATTTTTTTTCCCATCTCCAGGCAGTAGGCAAAGTAATCTGCAACATAGGGATTGTGCTGCTGGTTGACCATACAGTTGAAAGATCCAGAGGAGTTGTGTTAGTCTGTTGCTGCAAAATAGTAAAAAGCCCAGTAGCACCTGTAAGCCTAACAAATTTTATTGGAGCAGAAGCTTTTGAGAAACACAACTCTCTTCATCAGATGCATACAGTTGAAAGGATCACTGTGATTTCTTTGGACACAAACAAGCCAGGTATGTGATGCTACCAAATGACCCACTGCCATGCTGTCTTTCGAACACTGATCTTAGTAAACATTATTTCTTCACTGATCCTGTGATTTCCACACATACACACACTGTCTGGCCACCTGATCTCCTATCTTACTGCCTCCAGGTAAGTTCACTGGAGGAAAAAGAATGGATCCACTGTATGGTTGGAACATGCATGGTGGAGCAACCTCAGTGAAGAAAGATTGGATTGGCCAAATCCTGGACGGTAGACTTCCTGTGAGCCATATGGATGCCTCCTTTTGCTGGAAGAAAGATGGAATGGAATGGAATGGAATGGAATGGAATGGAATGGAATGGAATGGTAATGAGATGTTATATATGTTTTAGATACAAACACAACCTAACTGTCCATATCCGCTCTTCAAGGCTCAAAGTCCTACCTGCCCTCACATGAATGGATGACAACTAAGCCAGCATCAACGTAACAGGCTCTTTGAAGGCATTTGATCCAACACCTTGGACTCCAGCTTCAGAACCAATATGAATGCTAATAGCTGATTGCACACACCCAGAATCACACTGCTTTCTAGCCATTCTAGCAGCACCCAAAACTAGTGGCAGATATTTCGGGAGTTTTAGGTTGTGTCTCTGGGTGTCTGATAATCTTGTGGAATCTTTACTCAAAAGGAAGCCTGGGTCACACCCCTACATTTGAGGAAGGGGCTCTCAAGAAGCCAACCACTCATCCAGTGGAATATCATGAGTGGCTTTATGGAGCTCCAGTTGCAGTAAACAGCTTACCCAAAAGCCTGGATGAACTTGCTGTGGCTAGATGTTGGGTAAGCCTAACTCTTGGCCTGGATCTTCTTTAACAGATGGATGGGAATATTTCATTCTCCCCTGAGCCTGAGAGCTGCATGACCAGTTTTTCATGGGTCAAAGCTCCCTTCCCCAGAGGCCCCACATTGACCCAGTGTTTCTCTCCTGCCCCATTTAAATTCTCAGAGGCTTCACTTCTCCTGTGCCCTCTAAATTAGCCAACAAGAATGTCTAAGAAGGGATGATAGCACCAGCTCAGCTTCAGCTATAATAATTTTTCTTTTGTTTTTAATGTTTGTAATTATGACTACTAAAACTAGCAATATGTTTCATCAGAAGCCAGCATCCAAAACATGCATTCCAAGATCCCTTTCAATGTTGTAGAGGATTCTGGGGTGCAATACATGGATCAAGCACCACCTGAGAGTGGTACCCACTGTCCAAAAGATCCCGAAACATTCCAAGGCCCTGTTGTCCTTGTTGGGTATTTAGAAGGGGAGGGGACTGTGGCTCCATGGACAAGCCTCTGCTTGGCATGCAGAAGGTCTCAGGTTCAATCCCCAGCATCTCCACTTAAAAAGGACCAGGTAGTAAGTGATGGGAAAGACCTCCACCTGAGATCCTGGGGAGCCACTGCCAGTCTGAGTAGACAATACTGACGGTGATGGACCAAGGGTCTGATTCAGTATGAGGCAGCCTCCTGGAAGTGGTGTCCTTTATGGGATGCAACCTTTAGGAAAACATGTGCAGTGTTGCCATTGCAACCAACATTCAAGGAATATTTTTAATGAGCGGCCATGTATGAGCAGCCTTGGGAGTTTTCAGTGGGACTTGAATGTTTGCAGTATAACTGGTACCATCTGATGGTTAACATGAAAAAACATTCCCAGCTGGTTCAAACTGAGGGCTTCCCCAGTCCTGTTTTCCTCAGTAGCCAACACAGGCCCTTGGGAAGCCTAGGAGTGGCACAAGAAAGCAATGGCTCTTCTCCCACTGTTGGTCCCCAGCATCTGTGGTTTAGGGGTAGACTGCCCCTGACCTTGGGATTTCAATGTTACTATCCTCGCTAATGGCTGTTGTAAAATGCATCCTCCGTGGACTTGTCTCAGTAGTTGTTTAAAAACCATCACAGCCTGTAACCGCTGGCGAGAAGGCGGCATGGTACAGCCTGATCTTGTCAGATCTCAGAAGCTAAGCAGACTCGGCACTTGGAAGGGAGGGAGACCACCAAGGAAGGCTCTGCAGAGGAAGGCAACAGCAACCCTCCTCTGCTTCTCGCTTGTCTCGAAAGCCCCTTGCTGGGGTCGCCACAAGTCAGTTGCGACTTGACGAGACTTCACACACCCAAGCCTGTAACCACCCAGCAGCAGTTAATTCCGCAGGTGAACCATATGAGTCATGTGAAATCATTCCTCCGTTCTGGTTGATCTGAATGACGGCGGGTTGGTTTCGTTGAGTGACACACAAGCAGACCTGGCCAGCATTATGAGAAGGGGATCTCAATCTACTATGTCCATTATTGTGTCCCCTCTGGATGATCTTTCCCCCCTAAACTAAAGAGTCCCAGGTGTTTTGGCTTTTCCTCCAGAGGAAGGTATGCCAGGACCTTGACCATTTGGGTGGTTCCAAGAATTGGCTTGGTGGCTCAGACAAAAAAAAGAACAGCATTCTGTTTCCCAAGTCTCTTAGCAAGAACCTCTCAAAGAGGGCATGGAAGGGGGGTATGCCTTGAATCTTCTGTATCTGGTATTCAGAGCAAGACTGTTTGCAGGTTCCATTTAACAGCCGTGGCTGGTAGCTATTCATAGACTTATCTTCTATGTAACTGCTTAATCATTTTTAAATATATATGGAAGAAGCAGAAGAGGAAGAGGAGGAGGAGACTGCATTTATACCCCGCCCTTCACTCAGAGTCTCAGAGCAGCTTACAAACTCCTTTCCCTTCCCCTCCCCACAACAAACACCCTGTGAGGTAGGTGGGGCTGAGAGAGCTCTTTCCAGAACTGCCCTTTCAAGGACAGCTCTTGTCAGAACTATGGCTTGCCCAAGGTCACCCAGCAGCTGCAAGTGGAGGAGTGGGGAATCAAACCTGGCTCTCCCAGAGTCCGCACACTTAACCACTACATTAAATATATTGTGCCTTGTGTGAAGAAGCATTGCCTATTGTTGGTGCTGAATCTGCTGCCAGAGAGAGAATGTTGTGAAATATATATGTATTTTATTTGTAAGTGCCCTTGAATCCATAAATCAGGGATGTACATTTTCATTAATGGAAACAAACAGGCCAGTTTTCCATCTTTCGGGGATGAGCTCTGGTGTGAGCGTGTTGGACCTCTCTATTAAAGACTTATTGCGTTCTTCCCCTAGAGAGCTCCGTATGGCACCAAAGGTTCTCTCCTCCTCTGTTTTATCCTGACAACCACCCCGTAAGGTTGATTAGGCTAGAAGAGAACAAATGGCCCGAATTTCCCCAATGAGCTTCATAATCGTGTGCCCAGGTCTCCCCAGTCTAACACTCTAACTGCTCTTGCCCTTTATACCCTGACGAAGGGCAAGAGGCTGTCAAAAATTAACACTGTGAATTAATCCATTAATCTCAGGTGAAGACAGTTTGTGGCTTTCATAATTGTTTATTTTTTTTAATTGGGTTTCCGTGTTTTTACATTGGTTAAGTATCATTTCATCTATAGGATACACTTTACAGTTTTGTTAGATTTGATTGTAAATTGCCTCGTGAACCTCTTGGTTAAGAATAGGGAGCAAATATCTCTCAAATAAATCAATAAATCGCATGGTCAATTCTGCCTTTATTGGGGATGGGTGAGGCACTGTGGCTGAGTGGTAAGGGGTCTGCTTTGCATGCAGAAGGTCCCAGATTCAATCTCCAGTTTAAAAAAAAAAAAGGATCAGGTTGTAGGTGATGGAAAAGACCTTTGCCTGAGATCCTAGAGAGCTGCTGTCAGTCAGAGTAGACAATACAGACTTTGATAGATCCATGTCTATGGCAGCTTCATACGGTCAAGTCAGTACTACTGAAAATGGCTTTGTTTGGCTGGATCACAGACTGTAAGATGGGTTGCAAGATAATTCGTTGACTCGATTTTTAGCCTGCCTTACCTCCAAGATGCTCAGGGCAGCATTGATGGTACCCACCCACCACACTTTACTCTCAGAAGAAGAAGAAGAAGAGTTGGTTTTTATACCCCACTTTACCTGAAGGAGTCTCAAAGTGGCTTACAATCTCCTTCCCTTCCCCTCCCCACAACAGACACTCTGTGAGGTAGGAGGGACTGAGAGAGCTCTTTGGAGAACTGTTGAGAGAACAGCTCTGAGAGAGGTCCCAAGGACCCAAGGTCACCCAGCAGTCTTCAGGTGGAGGAGTGGGGAATCAAGCCCGGTTCTCCAGATTAGGGTCCGTCGCTCTTAACCACTACACCACGCTGCCTCTCATGAGGCCAGTGGCGCAGACAGAGGGTGATTCACCCTAGGTCTTTCGCTACCTCATTCATTCTAGAAAGTCCTGTGACGAAGCTCACTAATTACGGACAGGGTAATCGAGGCTGGTAGTGACCGACTTGTGCAAGGCCGCCCAGCAAATTCAGGCCTGCACAAAAATGTGAACTGGGATCTCCCCATCCTTTAGCCAACACAACCCACAAGTTCACGGATATTCACCGAGACCATAAACTCTATAAATAAAGTTTCGTTCGGCTAGTAGTCTCAGTTTCCAAACGAGCAATCCGCTGCACACAGCTGTTCCCCAGGGCTCACATACAGGGCCCTCCTATGTACACATCCAGGCCATAGAAACATACATCCATGCGCACAACTCCCATAATCTCCCCCCCCTTTGTTTTTCCAAGGGAAGGACTGTGGGAACCAGTCCTGTGCAGGGATAGATGATGGCCAACTTGCCAGCAGAGATAGGACCCCCAGCGTCTGTGGCAGATCATCGATTTGGGAAGTGCCCTGCAGAGACACCCTGGCTGCTTAGTATCATAATTGCTCGCAGGTGAAAAGCAACGATGAAGTAAATCGCTCTGGGGGCTGGGCAAAAGGTGAGGGTGGAAAGACAACCGAGGTGACAGAGGACGGCGGAAAGGACTGGACAGAGGGGACCGGCGTTGCCTGTCTATCGCTCCATCTCTACAGGAGAAGAAGGTGAAGCCTCCAGCAGGCACTCTGGCGATGACTGAGCTACTCCGCCCGGGAAGGAAGGAGGACGGGGACTCGCTGCGCTGGAATCAGCCGGACCGACGCCCCAGGCTGGGCGACCCGGAGGCTCCCGCCGCCTTCAGCCCGTCGCCTCCTGCTCCCACCTCGTCTTTCCGCGAGCGCAGGTGGCCCGCAGCCGCCTCCAGGTGGCCGGCAGAGACCAGGCGCTGGGAAGATCCATCTTCTCCTCGCGGGCCCTTCGCCGTTCCCTCCAGACGAGGCGCGGATGGGGGGGAAGGCGCCCCCTCGTGGCGCTCCAGCGATGCCATCGTCCAACCCCGGATGCTTTTTGGGGTAAGGGCTTTCTGATACGGGGGTTGGACAGACCCAGAAAGCCCAGACCGCAAAAAGACCCAGGGAAGACCCGTCTCTCCTCTCTTCCTTCCAGTTCCCTCCGCTTCCCCTCGGCTGGGCTCTGATGCCATCGGTGGCTGCTCCAGTCCAGACCCACCTGTTGCGATACCGACGCAGTTTTCAGCCCGGGGGGGAGGTCCAGAGTGGGGCTGCCCCCACCATCCCCGCGGGCCTCTCTTTGGGACACGGAGACTCCCTCTGCAGCCCCTGCCAGCCTTCCCCCCCCCCGCGTCTGCCTTGGCTCCCAAGGGCACCAGCGCTCTTGCCGCCTGCCCGCAGCTCTCCCTTCAGCTCCTCTCGGGCGGCTGGATGGCGCGCTGCCTGCCTGGCACACACCCTGCCTTCGTCCCTGCAGGCAGGCGAGGCTCCCCGCCCCGCCCCTCTCCCCCGGAGATGCACCCCTGCCCGCCGTCCTTCTGGGGAGCTCCCCGCTTCCCCCACCCACGCAGTCAGCCGCCATCTCTCTGTAGGTGGGGGGGAATCTCTCGCCACAGAGCCGCCGTCCCCCCCCCCGGGAAGACGTTTCCGAGCCCTGCTCCTCCCTTACCCCGCCACACACGCCTCTGCGGAAGCCCAGAGCCAAGCCCTTTCCAAAAGGCTCGGTTAACCCCTTCCCAACTGACAGAGCGAGATGCCCTCCGACACCCCCTTCCTTTGGCGTAGTAAAGACTTCCTCTGATTAAAGGCATCACACACACACACATCCCGATTCTGTCCCGTTCAACATTGACATGTCCGTCCGTCCCCCAAATCTCCAAGCGAACTGCACGAGAAAGGACACGAGTTTGCCTAGACTGTGTATGTCCCTCTACCCCAACCTTGGAGACACTGATACTTTCCAGGAAAGGCTGGAGTCGACCTGGGAAAACTAATGCTTCTTAGACTGACAGGGTGGTGCATCTGTAGGAGATGCACAGGCAGAAGGTCCAGAAACAAGTCTGTCCTTTGCACACACATGCGCATGCACCTGTATCCTAACCCCAAACATGCCCTCGTGTTCTACACAATTCCTCATTGCCATACGCCCTGGCTCAATACACTTTCTGCACACACAAATGCCTTCCTTCATATGCACACAGGCCAAGGCGTACATCAAGGCATGCACGCTTACATTCTTACACGCAAGAAGCGATGCTTCCTGCACTTGAAGGCACAAACATATTCACCTACACTCCTCCTGATACATAGTCCATGTCTTTCACACATGCACTTCTTTCTACACACATCACTCGTTGACTCTTAGGACTGCCTCAAATCTGACACATTTTTGACACACACAAAACCAAACCCAACGTGTGTAGGAAAGAGTACACAAACAGCATGTCAACCATCATGCGTGAAGATTGCACAACATGTCTGTTGTGGTGTACATGCCATTGGGATGGTGAGGCCAACTATGGCTTTTCAACCAACAATCAGACCAATGAAATCTGTGATCATCGCATGCAAGCTATCCTCTATGGTTTGCATGCATTTTCTGACACACAAGTGCTTTCCATGTAGAACCTCTGTCATGCTCGAAGTGGACCCTCAGAGGGTGTCACAATCTCAGCACATTATCTTGGGTGTTCTGCCCAAGCACGCACACACCAAGTACTCAGCCTGACACTCATATGCTCACATTTGTACACAATTCTACACCCCTGTGCCTCGACATACACCGAGTGGGCACATCTACACACGGCCAGAGGAGGGATCAAGCCCCCCATCCACCAGACCCACCCAGCATATACTCACAGAAATAACAATAAAATATATGCATGCAGAAAGATATTTCACAATGTATGATCAGAGGGGGGAAACAGGAGCTAGAGAACTATACAGAAAGGAAGCATGCCCAGTGAAAAGAAATGTAACCAACGTTGCACATCATACCACACAGAGCCAGCCATTGCCTCGATCTCCTTGTCATAGGGAATCAAAACACAAACACACTTTGTTCTCTCTGTTTTCTCCTCTTTCCTCTCCCCTCCCCCTTTCCCCCTATGAGTGTCATACCTATGCACACACACAAACAAAACACACCTACAATTTCATGGCTACAACCCTGGTCCAGAACTCCAGACCCCCGTCACATCCCACTGCCACCCGATCCTCTCTGGTCTCCTCGGGTGCATTTCTAGCCTCCCGCCCCCCAGTTCTCCCTCCACCAGCCTATGCTTTCCAGCCCCCTAACCTTGCCTGGAGATCCCTAGAAGGGCAGAACTACAATGCTGTTTGGAAGTGCCCTTCCCCTTGGTTCCTGCTCTCCATCCTCGCTGGACAGTTCCGCTTGGGGAAGCTCACCTTCGCCATCGGGGCGCCCCGGAGGTAGGGAGACAGGAGCTGTTAGTTTGGGGGGGGGAGAGAAGGGGAGGGGATCTGTCCAGGTTGTGGAGCTGCAGAGACTGCCGAGTCCCGCCCGAGACTCCGGCAGGCGAGTCACGAATCGGGGAAGGGAACTCCGGGCCCGAGCGTGACGCATCTGCCAGGCAGTCACGAAGCGCCGCTGATTGGGGAGGGAAGAGGAGCCCGGGGGGTGGGGGAGAGCGAAGGGCGCACAGGCGCTAGAGGAGGGAGGGCCGGCAGGTGGTGCTGGGAGGGACAGCGCCTTAGGTGTGATCAGCACCATGGATAGTTCCCCGTGGCTGCCGAGGCGACTGCAGGACCTGGGACAGCTACCTCGAGGGCGAGAAGGGAACACGCGGCCCCTAAGGTCATGCCCATTCCAGCCCTTCTGAGGAGGGAGGGGACATCGAGGGTAGCGTTGGAAATATGTCGTGAGCTGGTGGACTGCAGCTAATTTGCATGTCATTAGCATAATGTCCATATCATGTTTATGACCGTGGATGATACCAAAAGTACAATCGGTGGACATATTGCATATATTCCGAAGGTATCTTTATTATAAAACTGGTGACTGGAAAAACACACACACTGTTGACTGGAAAAGGACACACATACACACACAAACCACACTGAATCAGAATTTTTGTTGTTGCTGCTGTTTACGTTCTTTCTCCGCCCTGATCCTGTACCCTTCCACAATTCCGATCTGTGACCATGAGAACTGGAAACTTAATTTTAGTGTTTAAATGTTGTTTGAAAATAAAAATCTGGCTATCTAAAGCTTTTAAGCCACTCAAAAATCCTGTACAGAGAAGAATGAGACACATTTAACCATTGCAGCTTTCCAAATGAGCTTTCCCAGCAGGCTGCAAAACTCACAAGAAAACATGGGGTTGGTCCACAGGGGAGGACTATATTTTGTTTTGCACCAAAAGGCAACAAGAATTTGGCTTATTGATGAAGGGTGTGGCCAGGAACTTGCCAGGAACTTGGTACAACCATGTACAGGGGGGAAATGAATCTGTAAACAATTCAGAATGTAAATCCGTTAATTCTGAGTGTTCCTGTTCAGAAACTCTGCACTGTTTCATGCATAATCTGGATACATTCGTGGACATAAACAACCTTCAATAAGCACCAATGGCTCCATGTCCTAATGTTCATCACACATGCACCTTCAACCAATGTGATGCGCAGAACGTTGTCACCTAATCCAGAATCAGGGGTGAAAACAGCAGATGATTGAGGGGGGCAATCTTTGCTTGCCATCGGAATTGTCTGTGGCTGAGGGAGCAAGTTTGAGAAAATTGCTACAGTGATGCTACCTGCCAAGAGAATATCTAATTCTTTGTCCACAAAAATGTTTATCTGAAGATTATTTGGGCTGAATTTCCATGAATTTCATACCTCTAAATTCTGAGCTCTAGTGGAAGGTTTTGGAATGATTCTTCTAGGAAAAAGCACATGGAAAACATAATGCCAGAAAAGAACAGCCACCTTGGTTTTTTCTAGCAGCCTCTGTGAGGAGGAGATTGTGTTCTGACTTGCTGCTTATTAGCATTTATCATCTTTATATTATGAGCTTTCCCTGAGAGTTAGCCCTATTATATTCTAACAACAGTAGGTTATGTGAGGTAGGTTAGATTGTGAGCTTCATGGTTAAACAAGAATTTTAACTCAGGTCTCCCCAGTATAAGCCCAACATAACCACTGTCAGGCACATCAGTACAGGGAGCTATGGCGACCATGCCCCCTTAGAAATATGCCATGCCCCTACCTGAATTCCTTGCTTTTGAGGAGACCTCTAACTCTTTTCATTGTGGAGATATAAGGAGAAATATAGAAGTTTTTTTTGTCCAGAGTGCCCCGAGAAGGAATAGGGGAAGGGCAACTGACAGTTGGCTGGAGCTCAGCCAGTTAACCCCTTCATTCTCATCTGCTCTATCCCATAACTGTTCCTCCCTGAACTCTTCTTTCTTGTTTCTCTCCTCTGTAATGTCCAGAGAGATAAGCAGGAGCATTTGTGGCATACAACTGTCTTAAGAGTTATTCTATGTAGGGCTGCCTGCTTTCTCTGAAGTAGGAAATTGGCCTTAGGCTGCAGGAAGGGGGCAGGAGCAGAAAAGGGATAGGAGCAACACCACAGATTGGCTGCCATCAAGTATGTCAATCACAAAATGTAGCAAAGTTCAGCAGAGGCATGCGAGGGACCAAAGGTGAAGTCAAAGTAAGCAGTGGTCTGGTTTCCTGGGAAGTCAGATGAGGTGCCAAAGGCCAAAGGCAGGAGGCAAAGTCAGAAGCAGGCCTTGGTCCAGTTTTCAAAGGAGTCAGAGGGCCTGAGTCATGGTCAAAAGGAAGGAAGATTCAGCGACCACTGGCCTAGATCCTATGAACAAGTTCCATGCACACTAGTCTCTGCCATGGCATGTACTTTCTCTTGTGCTAGCCCTTCTGTTTGCACATGGTCAATGGTTTTCAAGGAGCCCTTGCAAAAAACAAAAGCGTGGGTGCAAGAGGAGGCACGTTCCATGGCAAAGGCCATCTTGCATGCACAAACTCATTTACAGAGTCCGAGCCTTATTCATTCCTTCATGTCCCACTTTTTGCACCAATAGGGACTGAAAGCAGCTTACAACATTGTTCTCCCCACCTCCATTTTGTCTTCTCAACAGCCCCGTGAGGCAGATCAAGCAGAGAGAGAATGTGAGTGGGCCAAGGCCACCCAGCGAGCTTCCATGGCAGAGTGAAGATCTGAACCCAGGTCTCCCAGATCCTAGTCCAACACTCTTAAGTATTACACCTCACTGGTTCTGATGCACAGGTAGACAAGGGACTGGACATGCTTGAGCTCTGTGACAGGTCTGCCCTCCGTTCACAAGCTGCCCAAACTGTAGAAGCAGCACACATGCTGGAGCTTTTAAGAGCCAGAGGTCTTCTGTTTGGCCCCAGAAGTCACGTGCTAAAGCTCAGTCAGGTGATCCCTGTTGGGGAAATTAGGGGTGCAACATTTTCATGCATTCCCACCCCCACTGTGTTCATTTGGGGAGGGAGAGAAGCTGGCTTCCAAACTGCCTCAAGAGAGAGACCGAGACAGTTGTTCTAAACTACATTCTGTCCTTCCTTAGATTCAATTAATAATACAGACTTGACTGTACTTCAAGGGTACTTAATGCCTGAATTCAGTTTTGCTCCTGGTTGTTCTGGCCAACCACCCTCTGTTACGGGTCTTGACAGAGCAACCAAGGATATCCTTTATAGAACTTCAAGTGCACCATTTATGTATTGGGGTTGTGTTGAACTAGTCTGTGTGGAATGTTGAAATGCTACAAAAGTGTTTTCTGACTTAAGAGTGTGTAAAGGAATAAACTGAGTTTTGGTTTAGATCTCTCTCTCTCTCTCTCTCTCTCTCTCTCTCTCTCTCTCTCTCTCTCTCTCTCTCTCTCTCTCTCTCTCTCTCTCCCCCCCCCACCCACCCATGCAATTGGGAGGCCAGCTTCTTTCCCTCCCCAAATGAACACAGTGGCGATGGGAGTACATGAAAAGGTTCCTGTGCCCCTCATTTCCCCAACAATCCCTGAAGCTGGACTGAGAATGGCAGCCCACATGGCATTGTTGGGATGCATGATCTGGATCCTCTCTCTGCCTTTCATACCATAGCTAGCCCTGCAACACAAACTATAAGGTGCAAGGCCCCAGCTGGCAGAAGCCCCAGTTTGAGTCCCACTTGGTCACCTCTGACAGATGGATCCACAAAACACTGGGAGGTTCTAAGCCAAGCATCTTCCTCTGGTGGAGATCACTGATTCCAAAGGGGACTTCCCTGCTAGTTCAAAGAGGACACTTCCTGGTCCCTTCTGGAGCACCTCCTTCTCTGTTGAGGTGGAGAAAAGCTTGGAGGATAAGCTTTGCATTGAGGATATATTGAAGAAGAAGAAGAGGAGGAGGAGGAGGAGATTGTATTTATACTCTGCCCTTCACTACCTGAAGGAGTCTCAGAGAGGCTTATAATCTTCTTTCTCTTCCCCTCCCCACAACAGACACCATGTGAGGTGGGTGGGGCTGAGAGAGCTCTTTCAAGGACTGCTTGTGAGAGAACAGCTCTAAAAGAATTTATGACTCACCCAAGGAAAGAATTTATGACTCAACCAAGGTCACACCAGCAGCTGCATGTGGAGAAGTGGGGAATCAAACCCAGTTCTCCCAGATTAAAGTCTGCACTCCTAAACACTACACCAAACTGGCTCTCCAAGAAGAAGCAGCAAGTGGGCCTCAGGAAACACATCTGTGGGCGCCAGAGTGCCCAGGGGAGCCAGGCTGTTAATCACTGCACCGCACCACTCTGGTTTTGATGCAAAATTCACATGGACTTCTCATTTTGATGTAGCATTTTTAACATGGACATGAGCCTCTTGAGTCCTTCCAAAGGAATGAAGGAGAAAGAAATCAGTGAGAGTCAGCTTTAGGGGAAGTCCAATTATTTATTCCACTTACACCCCATTTTTCTCCCCAATGAGGACCCAAAGTGTCTCACAGCATTCTTCATTCCTCTGTTTTACCCTCACAACAACCTGCGAGGTAGGCCCAAGGTCACCCAGCAAGCTTCCACGACGGTGTGAGGAACTGAACCTGGGTCTCCCAGACCCTAAGACCAACACTCTAACCACTGACTCCCTTTTTCCTTTTCTATGGCCAGCTTTTCTACTGCCAACATATTTTGTCACCGTTCATCACTGAACCACGCAATCCTTCAGTTCGGGGTCCCCTGAGCATACTAACCCTTGCTATAAAGCATTTCAAGGGGTAATCAGAAGGTCAGTGTATTTCTGTGGCCACTGGGGAGGAAGAAAAGCATTCCAATGCCCTGTTTGCATGGTTCTTTTTAGCAGATCCCAGGCCTGAAGGCTGTGCCCCGACTCTCTCTGTGACTCAGCAAGAGATCCTGGGTAACTTCTTCCAGATGGTGCCCTACGTTGTTGTCATCCCTACTGCTGTCTATTTGGATTGTTAAGGAGGGCCTAATCTGACCGACCACTTAGATCTGCCTCTGCTCCTCACCTTATGTATTTACTTCATTGATACCTGCCTCTCTCCCCAACGGAAACCTAAAGCAGCTTACACAGTTCTCCTGTCTTCCATTGTGTCACGGGAACAACCCTGCAAGGTAGGTTCGGCTGAGACCGTGCGACTGGCCCAGGTTCCACCAACAGTTTCCATGATGAGCGGAGATTCAAACCTGGGACTCCTAGATCCTAGTCTAACATTCTAACATAGAACCATAGAGTCCTAGAGTTGGAAGGGGCCATGCAGACCATCTAGTCCAACCCCCTGCCCAGTGCAGGACCAGCCTAAAGCAACTAATGCTCTTACTGCAATGCCACATCGTGCTGAATTAAATCAGCTCCCTCAAAGCTGTGGAGCCTTGTGAGCAAAAATTCCACTTTGTGAGCTAGTGGCATTAAATCTGTGAGCGAGCGATTTGGCTACTTCATAAATTAGTTTGCTCTGGGGCCATCATTCCTGAGCGAAGACAAAAATGTATGAGCCGGAGGCAAAAGAACTGTGAGCTAGCTCACACTAACTCAGCTTAGAGGGAACACTGGTTACCACCTGCGATACCTGAGCTGTTCTTTTTCACCTCTTCTGGGGTGCATCGAACTACTCTTCTGCTGCTTCTGGGGCCTGGAACCCCCTCTCAGGAAGCTGCTATGGTGATCCTTGACTAAGAAGTCCCTTCACAGCTCAACTAACAAGTCCCATGCTGTTCAGTGATTCCCAGCTTCATCGCGCCTGTGGGCACTTTGGGGGATTTGGGGGGAACAGTAGTGGGCACCACCACAACCCGGCTGCCAGGAGAGCAGGCAGAATATGGCTGGGCAAACCACAAACATGGCAGTCATTGGGACAGGGCAAGCCTTCGCTTTGGGGAAGAGGAGTTGCTTGGTTTCAGTTTCCATGGAAAGGGGAAGATTTGCCCTCTGTACATGCCCTGAGAGATGTTGACGAGACCAAAGACATTAGACAGTCTGTGTTTACGGACAACCAAGAATGCTTGCCTGTGATGTGGCTGCCCAGAATGAGCTCAGTGCTTTACTAGTCACTCAGCTGGTAGAGAGCAACCTGAAGCTCCCTGTTCTTTTCTGTTCCGTTCAGAACGCTTTGAATGTTGTCCCCGAGAGTCAAGAAGAAAGTGGGCACCAGGAAACACACCAGTGGGGCATTGTGGCACAACTGGAAGGATGGTTTTGGCATGACTCCTTGGTCCTCGCTCCAACCAAAATGGTGAAAGATATATAACTAGAGGTCTAACTATATATGTGCCCCACATGTCCTCTTCTCTGGCCTTTCAGTCAGATGTGGAGTTTGCCAGCTCCATTTTGGACAATTCCTGGAGATTTGGGGGTGGTGCCTGAGGAGGATGGAGTTTGGGGAAGGGGGGAGGCTCAGCAGGAGGGGACACCACAGTCCACCTTCCAAAGGTGCCATGTCCTCCAGAACCAATTTCTCCAGTCTGGAGATCAGTAGTAATTCCAGGAGTGATCCAGGCTCACCTTGAGGTTGGTGACCCTAGTCAGATGTCACCTGTGAGCTCCCCACTGGGAACTCAGTGCCCAAGTGTGTGAGGAGAGTGTTTGGATTTTGAACCCTGGTGTGCTGCTGCATTTGTACTGATGGCATGGATGTAAACAGTGCCTCGGTGGCCATTGCAGGTCAGAAAACAGTGCAGGGAGGGAAGGCCGAAGCATCTTCTCTCTATGGGCGACAGTCCAAACAGAGCCTCCACGTGCTTGGAAATTGAGTCCCCAGGAGGCAGCTTGAAGCTGATGTCTGACTGAAAGTCCTTGTGGTGGACCTGACAAGGGCATGTAGAAAACCATGGCATGCCAACATGCACATTTTATCATAACCCTTTCCCTCCTTTTCCTCTCCTTTCCCCTCTGCTGAAATTTAGATTGTAAACTCCTCAGGGCAGGGGCCTATCTTTTGTTTGGAGTAGTGGTTAAGTGCCCAGACTCTAATCTGGGAGAACCAGGTTTGATTCCCCACTCCTCCACTTGCATCTGCTGGATGACCTTAGGCAAGCCATAGTTCTGGCACTGCTGTTCTTGAAAAAGAGCAGTTTCTGTCAGAGCTCTTTCAACCCCACCTACCTCACAAGGTGTCTGTTGCGGGGAGGGGAAGGGAAAGGAGTTTGTAAGCCGCTTTGAGACTCCCTTGGTTAGTGAAGGGTGGGGTATAAATCCAACCTCCTCTTCTTCTTGTTTGCCTGTGTTACTCAGTAAAGTAGCATCTCCATTGTAGTGTAACAGCATCAATAAGGGAAAGGGAAAGGGATATTACCTTTGAGGCAAGGCCCATTGAAAAACATCCCTTTGGCAAGCACCTTTCCTGTGAATGATTCTGTCTGCTTCTCAGTCACTCAAGGGAGGGAGAAGGGCTATCCTTCCAAAGCCAGGCATCTGTGGAACAGGCTCGATAGCTAAGAAATGCCACCACCTGGGGCCTGCATCCCAGAAAATGCCACCACCAAACCCATCGGCAGCTTCAAACGTTGTCATGAAATTCATCAGTATAATCCCCCCTCCTCAGAATTCCTTGGGCGGGGAATTCTTGACACAGAGGAGAATTCAGGCATCGTGGCTCAGGTATGGAGGGAGGTATTCAAAGCCAGAGAAGGATGCTCCAAAAACATCTCCACCCCAGAGCTATTACTCAAAGGCTTTTCATTACGGCCAGTTTAAAAAAGATCCTTATGTTTCGTTTTGGGTGAGGGTTGACAAGCTCCGTGATGGAGCATCCCAGTATGTTTTTTCTTGCAGAAAGACTGGGAGGGGTCCACAAGAGACCTCGGGCTGAGCCTGCAGCCAGGCTGGGATTCAGGAGGGGCGCTGCAACCACATCCCCTCCCCCTCCTCTGCACTCTCCCTCTCTCCTCTCTTTCTGCGGTGGGTTATTAGGATGTGAGTCGGGTGCTGCTGCCGAGAGCCAGTTGCTATAAATAGCTCGGCTGCTCCACACGATCCCTTTTGCACCAGGCTGCAGTGAGCTATAAATAGCGCGGGGCCACGTGGAGCGGCCTCCCCTCCCCCACGCCCTGGCATGGCCGGAGACGGCGGCGGCTCCTCGCCTCCACACGAGGGCTGAGCATGTGCCCCCTTCCCCTGCAGACCTGAGAGTCCCCCGTGCCTCAAAACACATGGGCATGAGCACTTCATTCATGTTCATTCAGGGCCGTGGCACGAAGCGCCCTTCCGGGTGGCTTTCCACCGGCTACCCTTGGCCTGGAGCTGCAGGGGATCAGGGTCCCGTTCCTGGCACCAGTGCACTAGGGATGCCAGCCTCCAGGTGGGACCTAGGGATCCCCTGGAATGACAGCTCATCTCCAGACTACAGAGACTGGTTCCCCTGGAAAAAAGGAATGCCTTGGAGGGTGGGCTCCGTGGCATTGCACTCCACTGAGGTCCTTGTCCTCCTCAAGCTCCCCCTCCCCAAATCTCTAGGAGTTTCCCAACCTGGATCTGGCAACCCTGCTTCCCCATACCCTGCCAGTGCAGCCCTAGGCACCCCGGGGCTGAGCGCTCTTTAGGAGCTCTGGGGGAGCACCAGAAGGGAGGGCCACACTGCAAGGGGAGAGCGGAGCAGGGGTGGTCTTAGTGGATCTAGGGCCCTGGGCCCAGAATCATTGCCCCCCTCCAGTGGGGCTGCCATGGGAGGACAGCTGGCTGAGCCCTGGGTGGGGCAGGTGCGAGAAGCAATGATGGGAAGAGCCTGCTCTGTTTTTCTGCCAGGGGATGGGGGTCTCGGGCGCTTGCCCCCCTGCCGAGTTGTACCTGGGTGGCGACCAGTGTTCCCTCTATCCTGAGTTAGTGTGAGCTAGCTCACAGTTTTTTAGCCTCCAGCTCACACCTTTGTGTCTCAGTGCAGGAAAGACGGCTCCAGAGCAAACTGATTTATGCAGCAGCCAAATCCCTCACTCACAACTTTAATGCCAGTAACTCACAAAGTAGAATTTTTGCTCACAAGACCCCACAGCTTAGAGGGAGCATTGATGGCCGCCCCCACTGCCCATTGGCCCAGTCCACCCCTGGTGCTGAGAAGCAATCCTGTGGGCCTGCAAGCTATTCAGAGGCATGGATGGGAAAGAAACATGTATTGGCTTGCTGAGAGATGGGGCAGGCTGAGATTACACCCCTCCACACACACCATCCCCGGCCCTAAGACAGTGGATTCTGAGAGATGCCGGTTCAAATTCTTGCTCACATGTAAAAATCACCAGGTAGCTTTGGGCCCCTAACTCTCTCACCCCAACCTACTCTGCAGGGTTGTTGTGAGGATACAAGGTAGGCAAGCAGAATCACAGGTGCTTCCATGGAGAGATCTTTGAAAAGTGGGCAGAGGCAACTCTGATGTTCCCACACTCCTGGATGATTTGGTTGCAAAGAGGTTAAGGGTTCGCCAGCATCCAGTATCCGGGACTCACTGTGACCCTGCCTGAAGACTTCATCTTCATTCCAACATCCATGCTCCAAACTAGGTGCACGACCCAGTCACAGTTAAGCAACCCATTGATTTACATGAGAGAGAGAGAGAGAGAGAGAGAGAGAGAGAGAGAGAGAGAGAGAGAGAGAGAGAGGTCCTGCATGCACTTGACTTTGCCATGGAAATCAAGGAGGCTTAACTGGCAATCCAGTTCAGAATGAAGGCAAACAGATTTCAGTGGGGGAGACAAAATTCATCAAGGTTCAAATGCCGACTTGTGGGCAAAGCTGATATTCTTGCAAACAATGCATTTTAATGGCATTTGTTGAGACTGTATGTGGACAGACAGACAGAGATAGACAGAGAATGATTAAAATGTGGGATTCGCTGCCAGAGGATTTAGTGATGGCCACAGGAATAAACAATTTTAAAAGGGGATTAGATTGATTCATGGAGGATAAGTCTATCAGTGGCTACTAGCCATGGTGGCTAAACCGAACCTCCACATTCAGAGGTAGTCAGCCTCTGAATCCCAGAGCCAAGAGGCCACATCAGAGGAAGGCATCAGCATCTATGCCCTGTTGTTGGCCCTCCAGAGGAATTAGTTGGCCACTGTGTGTAAGACAGGATGCTGGAGTAGATGGACCACTGGTCTGTTCCAGCAGGGCTCTTTCTATGTTCTTATGTTCGATGGATACAGATATGCGTGCACACATGTACACCTTGTAATAGCTATAGCTATGCTAGCAACAGACAACAAACTTTTTAAAAAAAATTGAAAGCAAGAGATTTGAGCAAGGCAGAAGAGACATTGTGTTTGTTTGTTTGTTTGTTTGTTTGTTTGTTTATTGATTTTAAATGATTTCTACCCTGGCCTTCCAATCCACTATTCTGGAGGTGGCTTATAACATTCCTAAAAACTGTTGGATTTTTGAGCCTTTAAATATGACTAGGTGCATAAGGAAGAGACCTACGCCATGTGTTTGATTATAAAAAGATTACTAAAAATGAAAGGGCAGGGGAATTTTTGGAGAGAAATTTGCAAAGAATACATCCTAGCTGCTAACTGCATCCTATCAGTTACATAGCTAGCAATGGCTGCTCCTCTCCTTTGTCTTGCTCAGGCCAAAGAGCAGAAGAACAGCTATAAAACTTGTGGATACACGCCTGCAGGATCAAAGCATTTTCTACAAACAAGATGTTAGCTGACCAATAGGAGGCTAAGTCATTCCGTTCTTATCTATACTCAGAGATTAAACTTTGTTGGTTTTATAGAAACCACTGGACTCAAACTTGGTTCTCACATCTGTTGTTAACCCCTTTATTATCTGTATGCCATGTCCCACTATATGTGTTATTCCAATCTTAGTTATATTTATTGCTCAGTCGCTTATGCATCTTGACTCTAATTAGCTCTTCCTGGCAACTGCCCCCCCCAACTGCATGTAATAGTTGAGGAAATCTCTTTCGATGTATGTGAAGAAGTGTGCACACCCTGAGTCTCTGTTCTCACATGTACACAGGGTTGAGCTTGGTTTGCCGCTGTGTGTGGGGGGGTGCTGCTGGACTCCAATTTCATTCTCACATCTCTTTGTTAACTCTTGCATTTATGTGCTAATTTGCTGCCATCCATTGATCCTGCCGGCCACCCATTCCAATTTCAGCTCTGCATATGGATCTCGGGATCTAAGTGGCCCCTCCTAACAGCTTGCCCCCATCCTCTTTTTTCCTATAGTTAGCTTTTGGGATTTCATTCCAGTTTTGTCTGAAGAAGTGTGTTTTGCACATGAAAGCTTACACTGTGAATAACACTTGGTTGGTCTCAAAGGTGCCCCTGGACCCAAACTTTGTTCTGCTGCTTCTGACCAACAGGGCGACCCCACCTGAATCTAATACCAATAGAAGGGTTACAGGTCACTTAATTAGAAAACAACTCCCACACACTTTCCCTGCACAAACTCATCTCTACTCTAAGTGGTTATGGGCAGTGCTCCCTCTAAGCTAAGTTAGTGTAAGCTAGCTCACAGGTTTTTAACCTCCAGCTCACCATTTTTTGTCTAATTTACGCAGTACCCAAATCACTGGCTCAGAGCTTTAATGCCAGTAGTTCACAAAGTAGAATTTCTACTCACAAGACTCCACAGCTTAGAGGGAGCATTGGTTATAGGTTACACTACCTAAGATCCTGCTTCACAACAATAGTTAACTCCATAATGGCTGAAATGTAAGTAACTTGTAAATTCCAACCAGGGACCCATTGGTCTGATCCATCAGGGCTTTTCCTATGTTCTTATGTTAGATAGACACAGATATGCATGCACACATGTACGCATTGTAATAGCTATAGCTGTGCTAGCAACAGACAACAAACTTCCTTTTAAAAAAAAAAATCTGAAAGCAAGAGAGTTGAGCACAGCAGAAGAGACACTGGGTTTATTTGTTGACTGGTTTAAAATAATTTCTACCCTGGCCTTCCAATCCACACTTCTGGAAGTGTCTTACAACATCCCTAAAAACACATTTTAAAAGAAATCGCATGAGCCATTCCACTTCCCTCCCCACCCCTCCAAAGTTGTGGCAGAACTGGTCAGAGAACAGCAGAAATTCACACAGTGTTATTAACCATTGGTGGTGGTGAATCGCCGTGATCTTACATGCCATGCCAACTAAAAAAGAAACTGAGGTAGACACGAGATGAAGGGTCATGAGGACAGAGCTTCTGAAGAAATGGGCCATCGCCAAATAGGTCCTGCCCAGTGTTCCCTCTAAGCCGAGTTAGTGTGAGCTAGCTCACAGTTTTTTAGCTACCAGCTCACAATTTTTTGCCTTAGCTCAGGAAGGATGGCTCCAGAGCAAAATAATTTATGCAGTAGCCAAATCGCTTGCTCGCAGCTTTAATGCCAGTAGCTCACAAAGTAGAATTTTTTTTCTCACAAGACTCCACAGCTTAGAGGGAACATTGGACCCCTGACCCCCGCAGCCGCCCTCCTCACATCACAAGGGAGGAAATCCTGAATCAAACCTCCAATGACTAGCTTAAACTATTGGGCAAGACATTTTTGTGCCTCTGGTTTCATTTCTAGTGCAGCAGATACTCAGGACTGCTGTTATGAATACAGACAATCCGAGCATGCTATGCCCATTCTGAATATTGTGCCCTTCCTTTCTCTCTAATGGGGACCCAAAGCAGCGTGTCTTGCGATGCTCTCCTCCATTTTATCCTCACAACAACCCTGTGGGGTAGGTTAGGCTGAGAGAGAGCCAGCCTGCAAGCTTCCATGGCAGAGCGAGGATCTGAACCTGGCTCCCCCAGATCCTAGCCTAGCTCATTTGCTTACTTTTGGCATAATCTATCCTGCTTCCATGAATCAAGGGTGCAAATCGTGTAGAGTTTGTCTCAAAGGAGGACAGAGGACAGAAAGTATTAGAAGGCAGCGCAGGAGATATTTCCAAGCATTTCTCTTCCGTCACAAGAGCTAGCAACCTGCTCTTTTCGATATGGTTGAAATGCTAGTTGTATTGGGGGGAGGGTTCCCTCTGCCAGATAGGAAATTCTGTGTTTGAATGTCAGACTTGTGGAGACAGAGGTTGAACACAGCCCTCCTACTGATTGCCGACAATCCTATAATGGGGGGGGATTTATTATTTATTAATATAGTACTCCCCCCCGCGCCTTGAGCCTAGGAGCTCCAGGAAGGATACTTCATCCTCTCTTCCTCCATTTTACCCTCACAACAACCATGTGAGGTAGGTTAGGCTGAGAGTGAGTGACTGGGAGCCAGCACGGCGTAGCACAGGTGTCAACTTCAGCAGGGCTTGGAGGCTGAGGCTATCCCTGAACATTTTCCAGGGATGACTGAGCCCCCCACCCCAGGCAACCAGGCTTACAAGCCTTGCCACCCCCACCCCATTTTGAAAGCAGAGGGGTTTTTCCCCTCCACTTTCTGAAACTTCGGGTGGGGTGGGAGGAAACTCAGGGCTTGCTTCCTGAAAGCTAAGCCTCACCCCCAGTTCCCAGAAACCCTCAGTTGGGCCTGGTGGAGCTGGGGGCTGCACATGTTTTCAGTGCTTTCAGCTTTCCTGTGCAGAAAGGTAAGGAGCTGGCCTGGGGCTCCAGCAAGGTTGGGGGTATGTTTTCAGGGGTGGGGTGGTGGGCACTGGGCCGAGAGTGCCCAGGCTGGCTGGCTGAGGCCACCCTTGGGGTGGCTGGGCGCCTAAGCACCTTTCCTGCAGCCTCGTGCCACTTCTGTTGTTTTTCTGCTCCCTGCAAGGCTTGCCTTGCAGAGAGTCATGCAAGGAGGTTTGGGAGAGAGGCCAGCATCCATGGAGGATTGCTGGCCTTGGGGTAGCAGGGCACCCTGTGCCCTTGTTCTTCTGTTGCCCCCACACACAAGGCTTACCTTGCAGAGCCATGCAGGGAGGTGGGGGGGGGAGGCTGGCATTCATGGAGGATTGCTGGCCTTGGGGTGGCTGGGTGCCCAGGCACCTTTCCTGCGGCCTTGTGCCACTGCTGTTGTTTTCCCGCTCCCGAGTTCGCTACTTAACTAGAGCCCTTTATTTCCTCCAAGAGGAGAGAAGAGCTCTTCTGAGTTCTTTGTCGAGCTCCACCCCTTCCCTTGACAGAGAGAGGATATTAGGAAAGCCAGGAAGCAGCAGTTTACAATCACTGAAATCACACACACAGCCGTGCAGAGGGAGGTGGGTGGGAGAGGAGGAGGGCAGGTGAAACCTCGAAGAGTTTAAATGCATACATTCAAGACCAACTCTCCCCCAAACTCCTGGATAAATCATGGAGAGGGATTTCTATTTTCTTTCTTTTCATTTCTCCCCTCCCTCCCCAGGGCTGGCCCGAGGATTTTTTGCACCCTAGGTGGGGCTACCTTCTGGCACGCCCCCCCCCCGGCGTGCACCCAATTATGGGGTTGCCAACCTCCCACTTCTCTGCCACCAGGGCTCCCTTGGGTGAGGGAGGGCTCCCCTCCTCCTTCCTCCTCCTGCCCGCCGCTGGGGCACGCCGGCAAGCCAGGGAAGGGGCGAGGGGGTTGGCGGGGCTTTTGGCCGGTGGCTTTTGGTGCCCCTAAGGGACAGCGTGTTCTAGGCGAATGCCTAGTTTGCCTAGTGAGCGAGCCGACCCTGTCCCTCCCTTCCTTCCCTCCCATCTATTTGCTTTCTTTCCACCTCTCACCTCCCTCCCTCCCTCCCTTGTTAAAACATCCCTAGTTAGGGTTGCCAGGTTCCCCCTGTCCACCTCTGGGGGATGGGGGGGGAGGGGTGGCCCAATACAGGTTGGGTAACTCCTGGAGATTTGGGGATGGAGCCTGGGGAGGACTGGGACCTCAGTGGGGTACAATGCCATAGAGTCTACCCTCCAGAACATCCATTTTCTTCAGGGAAACTAATTTTTGTAGTCTGAAAATGAGCTGTAATTCCAGGGGATCCCCAGGTCCTACCTGGAGGCTGGCACCCCTAGCTCCAGTACTGAAAGTGGAAGCCCTGGTTCTTCTGTGTGAGATGGTGGATACAGACCACTGACATTGGCTTGCATCTGCTGAATCACCCTGCTTCATGTAGGATGCACAATAGCCAGGTGGAGGAGGGGAGGGATGTATTTTACTTGGGCCTATATATCCTTGATTGAGAACAGCTGTTGTTTTTTCATGGTGGGGGGGCTGCTTCAGCCACTCCTAAGCTCTTCTTTCAATCTCCATTTCATTTTTAAATCGTAAGCCCATCTGCATGAACAAGATGGGGGGGGGCATGCAGATCAGGGGCCTTTTAAAATTTCCTTTTGATCTGTGTGCAGCCCAGAGAGAACATTGGTAAGGGATATGCACTCTATGTTCATGCTCTTCATTTTGCTGTTACTTAAAATGGTGTGGTAGTTTCAAAGGGGCAACCAACTGGGATGTACTAAAGGGAGTGACAGGATTGCCCATTGAAAATAACGGGAGAGGCTTGAAGGCCCATTGGAGATAATGGGAGCCAGGAATGCCAGTTGACTTGCATGGGCTCTGCTGAAATACATTGCAGCCCAAAAAAAGTTGCAAAGAAAATGCAGAATGGTTTTTCCAATAAGGTTTTCGGGCCCAGATAGGCTACTCTAGGATTGTAATGACAGTTCCCAGAGTGGAAAAACAGTCCCTAGCAATAGAATCTGTGCTGCGTTTTAAGGTGGAGTTTCTAAGCAGTGTGCTGAAGGCACCTGTTCCTGGAGTTAGCCCAGCCCAGGGGCATTGCTAGGGGGTTCCCAGGGGTTCCCAGGCCACCCTAATTTTCTGGGGAGCCCCTCCCTAAATGCCACATAATTCCACCTCCATAGATAGTGACAATGGCCTGTAATGTCACTGGCTCCTCCCTATGACGTCATTGGGTCTCAGTTCTTTTAATGACTTAGCAATGCCTCTGGCCCAGCCCCAGCCCCAGCCCCTCCCCTGAAATTGGAATGTCTATGCCCTTGCGGCGTAGTGGTTGAGAGCGGCGGACTCTAATCTGGGTTTGATTCCCCACTCTTCCACAGGAAGCCAGCTGGATGACCTTGGGTCAGTCCCAGTTCTCTCAGAGCTCTCTCAGCCCTACTTAACCTCACAAAGTGTCTGTTGTGGGGAGAGGAAGGGAAGGAGATCGTAAGCTGCTTTGAGACACATGAGGCCTGCTGGGTGACTCGGGGGTAGTTACAGTTTCTCTCAGAACTCTCTCAGCCCCATGTGCCTCACAAGGTGCCTGTTGCGGGGAGAGGAAGGGAAGGTGATTGTAAGGCACTCAGAGACTCTTTCTGGTAAGGAAGAGCAGGGTATAAAAACCAACTCATCTTCCTTGACTGGCCCAAGGTCACCCAACCATCTTCATGGCACAGTGGGGATCTGAACCTGGGTTTCCCAGATCCTAGTCCAGCACATTATCCACTATGCCAAACTGGCACGCATCCACATGCAGAGCTCGGCCTCTCGTTTACAATTCTAGTCCTCAAATATTGGATGATAACCAAAATTATACCCATCTGACTCTTTGTCGTCGCATTAGTCATTCTGGAATGAAAAACAACGCTGAATATTTCACCCCAACATTTGAATGTTCCTGTCCACACAACTGCTAGAACAGAAGGACCCGACCAAGGGTAGAAACATAGAAACACAGAGCTGGAAGGGCTCTCAAGGGTCATCTAGTCCAGCCCCTGCACAATGCAGGAAATTCACAGCTACCTCCCCCAGTTCCCCAGTGATCCCTGCTCTATGCCCAGAGAAAGGCAAAACAACAACAGCACCCCAGCTCCAGGATCCCTGGGCCAATCTGGCCTGGAGGAAAATTCCTTCCTGATCCCAAAGTGGCAATTGGCATCACTCCAGGCCACGCGAGCCAAGCACTGGCTCATCCCTTCCCGACCTCCGTCTCATGATCTGCCTAAATTCACAGAATCTGCATTGCTCTTAGATGGCCACCTAGCCTCTGCTTAAAAAACCTCCAAAGGAGGAGAGCCCACCACCTCCCGAGGAAGCCTGCTCCACTGAGGAACCAGTTTTAACTGTCAGGAAGCTCTTTCTAATGTTTCACTGAAAACATTAACGGGGTAAAAAGCACCACAGCAGAGCTGTGTGAGGCAGTGAATCGCACACAGTAAAGTCAGATCTATCCTGAAGGCCAGAAACGGGCTGGAAAGCCCAGGTGGTTGGTGAAAGGTTGAAAGAGACCAAAGACAGCCACCTCTCAGGCTGGTCAGGCTGTTTTGCCAGCTTGCCGCCAATGTGAGGAAAGGAGACATGCGAAGCAGCCATCTTCTAGCTTCAGTATCCTTTGAGAGCTCAGCAGAGATCTGTGATTAGCTGTGAATTGATATTCTCTCTCTCTCCTCCCCCCCCACCCCGTCTCTTATTTACGCTCTCATTGCAAGCACATCCTGCAAACCACAGGTTTCTCTCAAGTGATATGTGAGGAATCGGTACTCAGGGTATCCAGATTCTCTAATCACACCTGGCAATCTATGGCAAGAAAAGATGGGTTTGTTCTCCTGGGATAAACCATGCACCTTTTGGCACAACCAAAACAAGGACCAGATATCTGAGCTGAGCTCAAGTTTCCCCTCCTGCCTTCCCCCTGCCTTCCTCCTGCCATTCTCTGCACGCTCTCTCTCTCTCTCATCCCTTGTGCTGAGTTGGAGACGGAGAGGGGGATCCAACCATATCCCAAGGCCCCTGCCTCCAATTTAAGCTGCTCTTCCTCCAATGAAAGGCTGGAGGAAGAGCCACTTAGTTGATGGACAGCTCCGAGCCTGGCTCAGTGGAGTGACAGGATAGGGGGTTCGATCCATCCCAGTAGTTCCTCAGGGCCACCTATCTTCTTGCTGTTATTCTGTGCAGCCCCACAGAGGATATTGTCATTTTATGCATTTCTTCTGCGATGTTTACCCTTTGTTTTGCAGGTATTTTTCTTCCTGCAGTGATTGGATTTACTGCTATTGTTAGAGCTAGAAGGGTGGACAATGGGAACCACGAACCAATTTTCTTATTTGTCTCAGGACTTGGCGGGGAGGGGCTGTTCCCTTCCCAAAGGCAAACTGCCACCAGCAGCTTTGCCTGTGTATTCAGGATATATTTTGGTGCTCCACTGATGTTTTGCTGTTGCTATTAACTCCCTTGCTGTCTTGCATTAATTGTTAAGACCTGCTGTGCAGACATCATCTCATGGTTCCTTACAACAGCCCTGTAAGGTAGAGCCAGTTTAGTCTTTATTTATTTATTATTTCTTCAAATTTGCGGGTTGGATCCAGCCAGCTTTTTCACTGAATCTTAACCAGTTCCCCTCCTTACTACATCCTTTGGCTTTTTATCAGTGTAGGTCCCATTATCCTCAGCAAGGTCTTTCTGGGTGATAAATAGGACCCCTTCCTTCCTTCCCTTTTCACCAGGGGAAAACTGGTTGGATCCAACCCAGGGTCAGACTAGGATGAGGGAGATGCAGCTTCAAACCCCCACTGTTCCATGAAAGATTGCTGGGTGACCTCAGACTGCTCTCTCTCCCTCCCTCCCTGTCTCTCTTTCTCAGACTAACCCACCTTGTAAGGTTGTTGTGAGGATACGATGGGAGAGTGGAGAACAGTGTGAGCTGCACTGACCTCCACAGAGGAAGGGCAGGATAATAAATGTCTTAGAGAGGTAGATTATTGTATTGACAAAGGGAGACTAAGACATGAGCCACTGTATCTGCAAGCCAGCAGCCCAGGCACTGCACAATGCAGGTGGGCTCAAGACAGGTGGAAGCCACGGTGGGCCTGCTCCTCCCCTCTCTCCCCCATCAGGAGGACAAGATCCTTCTTCCCAAGGCTCTTTTCTACCTCCTGGTCTGCTCCTGCCTGTGAGGTTGGTTAGGCTGAGAGCATGTGACTGGCCCAAGTTCACCCAGCGAACTTCCATAGCAGAGTGGGGATCAAAACCTGGGTCTCTCAGCTCCTAGTCCAACGCTGTAAATGCGACACCAGGAAACTGGAAACACCAGGAGTTGGTGCACACCATGCATCCACACTGAGGACCAGCTGGCCCAGTTTGGTATAGTGGTTAAGTGCATGGACTCTAATCTGGGAGAACTGGGTTTGATTCCCCACTCCTCCTCTTGCAGCTGCTGGATGACCGTGGGCAGGCCATAGTTCTGCCAGAGCTGTTCTTGAAAAAGAACAGTTCTCTCACTGCTCTCTCAGTGTCTGTTGTGGGGAGAGGGAGGGAAAGGGGTTTGTAAGCTGCTCTGAGACTCCAAGGGAAGGTCGGGGTATAAATCCAATCTCCTCCTCCTCCTCTTCCTCTTTTTCTTCTTTTGTTCTTGCAAGTGGCAAATTATTTCAAAGCATGTTGTGATCTGCGGATTCCCAGAATGACTGAATCAATACCGGGAATCCAAGATGTATGGGTCTGGAGAGAACCCTTTGTGGCATAGCATCCTAGCTCCATGATCTGGTGCTCTGAACATGGGGGTGAAGCATCATACAGAGAGAGAGAGAGAGAGAGAGAGAGAGAGAGAGAGAGAGGGGGGCGCACAATCTCACAGCACAGCTGGGGACAGGGAAGAAAATCTCCGTGGGGAAGGAGCTATTTGTACCTGTTCCCTTGTTCAAGGCATGGAGGTGGCTACCATTCTCCTGGCCCTCCTCCTGAGTCTTTAGCGTCAACCTGAAAACACAGCGGGTGATTTCCGCCCCCTCCCCACTTTCCGTAGTCCAGGGAGTGTTCCACCTGTTCCTTTTCTGCGAGGAGAGGCAATTTTAGGAAGCAGCAGGCCAGCATGTGGGTTGGCCACCAGGGGGCACACCATACCCCTGCTCCAGCTTCCCCGTGCCCAGATTGACACCTGCCGAAAACTGAGCAGGTAGAATGCAAGAGGTGTTCAGATGGACTACACCACTGCAAACCACAGATGGGGGGAATCACAGTTTAGAAAAAAATGCTCCCTTCCTTTAAAAAGAGTCACGTAAACACATGATGTTGCCTTCAGTGGAGTCACTGGCCATTGGTCCATCAAGGTCAGCCCTGCCTATTCTGACAGGCAGTGGCTCTCCAGGGCCTCAGGTGGAGGTCTCTTGCATCACCCAGGCCTCTTAAGTGGACCTTCTGCATGGAAACCAGATGCTCTGCCTCTGATCTGCAGCTAGGATTGCAAAGAGGCCTGGGGCGAAACATCATCTCCTTTTAATAGAGGCTTAATGTGTGCAAACAGGAGGTTGAAGGTTTCATAACATGGAGGTAAATAACATCCCAGTAAGCTTCTGTTAAAAGGACAGGATGTTTTTCTCCAGGACTGTTGGCAGCCCTAGCCATGGCCCCTCCCCTTGACTCCTTGCAAACAGAAAATTCTCACATCGGGGGGGAAGGGCCCTATCCCTTAGTAACCTATGCCAGTTTCTATTTGCAAGGAGGGTTTTTATTAACATGGGAAACAATCCGTTTCACCATTCCAGCAGCCGAGCGCTTTGCTAGGCTGGCTTTTCAATACACCTACTTCCCACCTTTTACACAAACAAACTTGGGAGGTGGGTTAGGCTGAGAGATGTAACTATCTCAGGGCAGAGTAAGGATTTGAACCCAAGCTTCCCAAGTTCTACCCCAGCATGCTAACCACTACCACAGGTGGTTCCCCAGTGCATATGTGGCCAGAGGATTTCAGCTAGGACAATAAAGCGATTACTGATCTGGGCAGAAGACAGCGGACTCAGTTTCATGGCTTGTGTGTCCCTGTTGTGCTGGAGTCCCGCCCCCTTCTTTTCCACATGTGCTTTGCTCCCTCTAGTGGTCAATTCAAAATTACACATCTGTATGCCCAGCATATTTTCTTGCACTTTCAATCTGGATACATTTAATGTTTATGTGGCATATGAGTGTTCCAGGGCACTCTGCTGGTAAGGTTGCCAACAACCTGGAGGGTAAAAAAATGCCCTATCCCTTTAATAGAGGGTGAATGTGAGGAAATGGACAGCTGAAGCTTTTCATGGCATGGAGGCAAATAGCATCATTTGGTCAATAGCATCCCATCCAGCTTCTGTTATAGGGAAAGGGCATTCCCCCCCCACCGGCAGCTGGCTACCCTATCCATTGCTAATCTGAAAGTCATGATTCTCTAACAAAACAAGTTCAAATAGCTGTGTTCGTTGTAAAATTCATCACAAAATGTATCACACTGAGTGCAAGACAACCACTCTCAGTCTTCAGGTTGATTTGTTTTTTAAAACAAGCCTCGTTTCATAACATCTCCTTGCCATTCTGGTCTTGAACTGTGGTGATCTCCTGGAAATCTTATGGACTGTTGCCTTGAAGGTAGAAGGAGATGGGAAGAGACCTCTACTCATTCATGGAGATGGAAATTGCTGTCAAGCAACAGATGACTTATGGCAACCTGTCATGGGGCTTTAGAGGCAAGAGATGTTCAGAGGTGGTTTGCCATTGCCTCCCTCTGTGTAGCAACCCTGGACTATCTTGGTGGTCTCCCATCCAGATACTGGCCTGGCCTGGATAGCCCAGGATAGCCTGATCCCATCAGATCTCGGAAGTTAAGCAAGGTCAGGCGTGGCAGTATTTGTAAGGAACCCTAACCTCCAAGGGATGTCAGGGCTGTGACACAGAGGCAAGCAATGGCAAGCCACCTCTGAAACATCTCTTGCCTTCAAAACAAGTCTAGCTCATCACCTAGTGGTGAATAATGCTAAAAAAAGAGCTAGAACTTCTGGCTGCCAGACAATCTTAGGATCTCCTGGCTATTCTACACACAATGCCGTACGATAATTAACTAACCCAAATACTAACCAAGACCAGCCATACTTAACTTCCAAGGTCTGACAAGATCAGGCCAGCCTGGGCCATCCAAGTCAGGGCCTACTCACTCATAGCCATGCTATTTTGTGAACTTTTCCTAGTTGCTTTTTCCCCACCCTCTTTGATGTTTTGGGATAAGTAAAGTCTTGGTTAGCAACTGGCACATGAAAGTGCCTTATCCTGAATCAGACCATTGGTCTATCAAGGTCAGACTAAGGAGCGGATTGTGGGGAATGGCCCTGGAAATGGGCCCCACCTCACCAAAGGAAAGAGATGCCTGGCCAATCAGAGCAGCTGGCTGACGTGAGGTCTGGGGAGTCAGTCCCTAGCCGGGTGAGGAGAGGCCTAGTTGGCCCATCCCATCCTTTGTTGCAGTGAGGTCTGGCAGGTGGGTCCTGTGCGGCACCAAGCTCTCCTTTTCCATGCCTCTGGCTTCCACCTGCCCTTCTCTTTGGGCTGGGGCAGCCCTGGAGGAGGAACTGGCCTCTGGTTTGGGGTGGCCCCAGTGGGGGCAGCATCCCCCAACTACTCTTCCCAGAGGCCTTAATTGCCATTCTGTTCCTGGTCAGTTTATTCTAACTGGCGACAGCTCTCCAATGTCTCAAGTACAGGTCTTTCATGTAATTTATTACTTAATCTTTTGTAAGCAGACAGCAGGGACTGAACCTGGTGTTAGACTCAGTGGTAAGGTATAGCCAGGAATCTCTATTATGTTGTTGAGTGCCCTAGGTTTACACACAGCAGCAGCTTCTTGGAGTTGGGTGTGCTAGCACAGATACAAAGTTACACAGAATCACTTGTCAATTTCAAACTAATAAGAGTCCTTTATTCAGGGAACTCTATTCTAGATAGTATAGGTGAGAGATAGAAATAGGACTTAATCTAACTAACTAGGATGGATGCAGGTGCAGGTGCAAATCCAGCATCCATTGTGCCAAAGATGAAGAGTGTGCTCCTTCTTTATGTGTGTATGTGAGAGAGAGGTGCTAAGCTGGAAGGAAGGAAATTGTGTCCTTAAGAATAGCATTCTACTTCAAAGGGATAGTGTCAGGTAGCAGGAAGGAAAGGATACTCTGTGTAACCTGACCTTGGTGCTGTCTCTGAAGTCTGAGGCAGGAGACAGCATAAAGTCCTCCACTTTCAACGCCTGGGACAGTCCACAGATGCTCTGTCACTAAGTCAGAGCCCCACCTCAGTGCATGAAGCTGCATATACTGAGCACGTCCATTGGTCTGTCAAGGTCAGTCTTGTCTACTTTGACCGGCAGCAGCTCTCCAGAGTCTCAGGCAGAGATCTTTCTCATCACCTAACTACATGGTCCTTTTTATCTGACAGAGCCAGGGAGTGAACCCGAGTCCTTCTCCACACAGGCAAGCGCTCTACCAATCCCCTATAGCCCTTCTCCACAGGGTTTCTTGGAGGACCATTCTGAGAAAATAATGGAGGACGGTGTCCTCCCTGTTCTCAAAAGCTGACTGCTGGCTAATCGCATGAGGAGAGTCACCGCTCCTTCTGTGCCCATCCCTCTTTACCTCAGAGGTGGCAGCTGGAGGGCTCAGTTGGGATTCTTCAAGCTGAACAGGTTTGGCCCCGGTCCCTGTTGCACACTCTTGTGTTGTACAATTCTATCACTCTGCTTGTGATTTTTTAAGAAAAAACAAACTGTTTGATAGCTACAACAGGAAAATGCTCAGATGCTCTCTCATTTTGTGAGCGGTTGTTTATTTTGGGATCTCAGGGGTGCATTCCACCTAAGGTAGTGTTTGTTTTCTGGCACAAGGTGCTTTCCTCTGACATGAGGCTCTTAGTGAGAAGAGCCTCTGGTGTTGGGAGAAGGTAGGTGGAGCCTGCCAAAGGGGCGACAATGAATGGAACCGATCCACAGGATCCAATTCTTTATTTTTAAATGTCTGGAGAGGGTGCATTCCAGAACTGATGGCACAGGGAGTCTTAAATCATCGCAGTTTGAGTCCAGTGGCACCTTGAAGACCCACAAAGTTTAATTTGGGTATAAGCTTTTGTGTGCATTCACAAAGTATCTAAAGAAGCTTATACCCAGGATCAGGGCTCTTTTTGTAGCAGGAACTCCTTTGCATATCAGGCGACACACCTCTAATGTGGCCAATCCTCCAAGAGCTTACAGTAGCCCCTGTAAGAAGAGCTCTGTCAGCTCTTGCAGGATTGGCTACATTAGGGGTGTGTCGCCTAGTATGCAAAGGAGTTCCTGCTACAAAAAGAGCCCTGCCCAGAATTAAACTTTGTTGGTCTTCAAGGTGCCACTGACCCTGACCTGGATAGTTCAGGCAAGTCTGATCTTGTCGGATCTCAGAAGCTAAGCAAGGCTGGCCCTGGCTAGTATCCAGAAGGGCGGCCTCCAAGGAATACCAGGGGCATGACACAGAGGCAGGCAGTGACACAAGCCACCTCTGAATGCCTTCAGGCCCCACTAGGGGCCACCAGAAGTCAGCTTGACTTGACGGCAAAAAAGGAGGTGCTACTGGACGCAAACTTTGTTCTGTGGCTTCAGACCAGTATGGCTACACCCCCCCACCCGAATCTTAGACGATCACCGTGTTTTTCAGGAACACCCCGAGCCATAGTCATGAAGGAATCCACATTTGCAGTTTTTATTCCACATATCTTGAAGCAGGGACCAGGGCCTAGGGTTGCCAACTCGGGGTTGGGAATTTCTTGGAGACTTGGGGGCAGAGCCTGGGGAGGGTGGAGTTTGGGGAGGGGAAGGGGGCTCAGCATGCCATGGAGTCCACCCTCCAAAGCAGGAGTCTTCTTTAGGGGGGTGAAACCTGCAATGCTCCCTTTAAGCTGTGGAGTCCTGTGAGCAAAAATTCTACTTTGTGAGCTACTGGCACTAAAATTGTGAGCGAGCGATTTGGCTACTGCATAAATACTGCATAGTTTGCCCTGGAGCCATCCTTCCTGAGCTAAGACAAAAGTGTGTGAGCCGGAGGCTAAAGACCTGTGAGCTAGCTCACACTGACTCAGCTTAGAGGGAACACTGGATGCCCACGATCTGCAGATGAGCTAAAATTCCAGGAGCTCTCCAGGCCCTACCTGGAGTATGGCAAGCCCAGAAACCTCATGTTTGGCTTCTGCATTTTCATTTGGAAATTATTTTTAAAAAATATATACCCCACCTTCGCATTTGAACGGAACATTTCAGGTCGCTTATGTGGAAATTGTTTTTAAAGCCCATACATAAAAACCCATTAAGTCCCGCAATCGCAAAAAGCATTAAACACTGTCAGGGAGACCATCTGTGTCTTTGATTTGCCCTTTGCAGCCAGCCAGCCACCCTTCTGGTGGTGAGAGAGAAGCCCTTTTCACAGTCCCCGTCTCAAGAGAAAGGAGGAGGGAAATGGAACTGTTTCGCCACCTGGTGAAGGAAGTGTCAAACTACAACCTCCAGACAGAACTCAAGGCAATTTTTAAAAAATGTTATCCGTGAAAACAGATGAAGACCGACATCGGGACATAAGTTGAGCACTGCTGGATCAGACCACTGGTCCATCTAATCTAGCATCGTCGTTCACACAGAAGCCAACCAGTTCCTCTGGAGGGACAACGAACAGGGCATACAGGCCAAGGTTGCCTGGTGTTGCCTCCTGGCACTGGCATCAAAGTTTGACAGCCTCTGAATAGCAATCCTGGCTAGTAGCCCCCAATAGACCCCTCTTCTATTAATCTTTCTGAACCCCCTTCGAAAGCCATCTATGCTCCTGGCCACCATCCACTGGCAGTGGAACCCACAGTTTAATTCCTTGTTGGGTAAAGAAGGACTTCCTTTGGGCCACCCTGAATGATCACCCAGCAACATGATCAGGTGCCCCTAATCCTAGTATGATGGGAGAGGGGGAAGCAGCTCTCCCCACCTTCTCCACCCCATGCAGGAGTCTATATCAATCATCTCCCCCACCTGCAGTTAACTCTTTCCTAAACTGAAAAGCCCCAGACCCTCCAGTCTCAAAATCGTCTCTCTTGCCCTCTTCTCCACTTTCTCCAGCTCTCCGATATCTTTTTTGGAGCTGCAGTGGCCAGAACTGCACTCCGTATTCCAAACGAGGCCGTGCCATCGTGCTGCACAGGGGCGTCACGATATTGGCCGCTTGATGTTTGGCCCTTTTCCTAATAATCTGCAGCAGGGAGTTTGCTTTTTTAAAAAAATCATTTTATCTGGGGTTGTCATTTTATAGTGATAGGCGGCTGCAACAGACTGTGATTGGCATTGCATTCTTTCTTTTTTAAAAATTTAAATTTTGCTCGCCCTTTTAAAAGTTTGTGAGTCACCCTAGAGTTGCCAGCTCCAGGTTGGGAAATTCCTGGAGATTTTGGGGGTGGAGCCTGAGGAGGGCGGGTCTGTGAAGGGGAAGGGACTTCAGTGGGTTATAACACTCTAGAGTCCACCTTCCAAGGTGGCCGTTTTCTCCAGGTGAACTGATTTCTGGCGATGCCGGTAGATCTCCAGCCGACACCTGGAGGTTGGCAACTAATATGTACCTTGGTAGAAGCAGGGATGAAGGGCAGAAATGATAATGTTATTTATTTGTTTGTTTAATCTGTATCCTGCCCTCCCTGCCAAGGCAGGCTCAGGGCGGCTTACAAGACACATGTTAAAACAGTGAAATATGTTAAAACACAAGATTTAAATAAAACCACAACATATAGATAAAAACACATCCTAAAGCGCTAGTACAATCATAAGCGATGGCGACATTCTCTCAGCATCTGAGTGGTCAACTAGCACCATAGCCTGGGTTTTTGCCAGGCTGTTGATGGGGTTGATATTGGGGCCAGGGCTTCAGTATTAGAAAGGCGGCACCCTGATCGAAGGCCTGGTGGAAGAGCTCCGTTTTACAGGCCCTGCGGAACTGTAGAAGGTTCTGCAAGGCCCTGATGTCATCTAGGAGCTCATTCCACTGGTGCGGGGCCACCACAGAAAAGGCCCTGGCCCTCGTCACAGCTAGACTGGAAGGGCCAGACGGTTTTGGGACCCCAATCTTAGTGCTCTCTGGAGAACATGTGGGGAAAATCCCTTATGTATGTAGGTCCCTGACCATATAGGGCTTTAAAGGTAAGAACCAGCACCTTGAACTGAATTTGGTATGCTATAGGCAGCCAGTGCAGTGCTTTTGGGGCAGGCTGGATGTACTCCTACACAGGGAGACACAACAACAGCCTGGCCACTGCATTCTGCACCAGCTGCAGCTTCCGGATTTGGGACAAGGGCAGCCCCATGTAGAGAGCATTGCAGTAGTCCAATCTTGAGGTGACCATTGCATGGATCACTGTTGCCTGGTCATCGCGTTCAAGGAAGGGAACCAGCTGCCTAATCAGCTGCAGATGGTAAAAAGCTGACTTCACAGTGGCTGCTACCTGGGCCTCCATCGTTAAGTAGGCATCCAGGAGCACTCCCAAATTCCTCATCTCCAGCACTGGCACCAACAGTGCCCCATTGGAGGTCGGGAGTGGGATCCCTAACCTTGGCCCACTCCGACTCAGGCGCAGGACCTCCGTCTTCGCCGGAGTCAATTTCAGTCAACTCAGTCTAAGCCAACCAGCCACAGCTTTCAACGCCAGGTCCAGATCTCCCGGGCTAGAGTCTGACTGGCCATCCAGCAACAGATAGAGCTGGGTGTCATCTGCATATTGGTGACAACCCAGTCCGTAATTCCAGGCAATCTGGGCAAGGGGGCGCATGTAGATGTTAAATAACATTGGGGAAAGCACCGCTCCCAGGGGCACTCCTCAAATCAGCGGGTGCCTTCCGGATAGCTGTTCCCCAACGGCCACACCTTGTCCCCAACCCTGAAGAAACGAGGAGAGCCACTGCGAGGCAAACCCCTGAATCCCAGTGTCAGCAAGGCAGTGGATGAGTAGTTGATGGTCGACCATGTCAAACGCTGCCAACGGGTCTAAACGGCAGCAACACTGTTGTACCGCCCCAATCCAGATGCCTCAGAGAGCTCAATGGGTGATAGAGGCCTGGTCAGAAAGTAGGTTTCCCCTGCCATTTGCCTCCTTTTTGTCCTTTCTTTTTTCCTTCCCCAGTAAATTTTGCTCCCCTACCCCACTGTAGTGAGACCCAGTTCGGTGTAGTGGTTAGGAGGGCGGTCTCTCGTCTGGGAGAACCAGGTTTGACTTCCCACTCCTCCACATGCAACCTGCTGGGTGACCTTAGGTCAGTCACAAATTCTTTCAGAGCTGTTCTCTCAAGAGCAGTTCTCGAAAGAGCTCTCTCAGCCCCACCTACCTCACGTCGTGTCTGTTGTGGGGAGGGGAAGGGAGGGAGATTGTGAGCCACTCTAAGACTCCCAGTGAAGGGCGGGGTATAAAACCAATTCTTCTTCTTCTTCTTTTCAGTATTATCTATCATAGTAGATGCACAAAGGCCGTTCTGCAGTGAAGGTGGGACAGCAGTAGGATTGCCATCCTCCAGGTGGGACCTGGAGATCTCCCAGAATTCCAACTGATCTCCAAACAGCAGGGATCAGTTCCCCTGGAACAAATGGCTGCTTTAGAGGATGGACTGCGTTGGGATTATACCTCAACTGAGGTCCCCCTCATCCTCCAAACCCTGCCCTCCCCCAACTCTGTGACCCAAATCTCCAGGAATTTCCCAACCTGGAGCCGGCAACCCTACTCCCAGAGCACCATTCTCTGCAGCAATACAGATGTGAGCATGTACAGAATGTATTCTCCTCAACCCTGGCTAATCACAGTCTGCAGCCCCCTATTGGAGAGAGCTCCTATGTTTCAAGTTATTATATCCAGGTAGACCACTTTCTGATACTTCTCACCTGAGCGGGGGGCGGGGTCACAGGCATCGGAAAGACCCCAGGAGAACAAGACTCCTCCCTTCCACCTCTTCCAACCTCTAATCTGGCTCAAAAATTTTGAATTTCTGCTTCAGATGACTGTCTCCCTTCACATACAAAGTCACCTTACACCATCAAACTAATTACTCATCTAGCACAACATAGGTTACTCTGACTGGCAATTTATGTATTGATTTATTTACTTCATTTACACCCCACAGATGAAAAACTTCTGTGTGGATGGATGTGCTGGGGATATGGACACTGGCCAATAGGTACCAACCCCTATCAGATTTTCCCTGATTCAACTTCAAACACTCTCAAGTCCTGCGGAACTATGTGTTTCAGCTCAGAGCAGTGGGGAGGAAAAAAACACAAATTTGGTAGGCAGCGATGAGGCTATCGAGTCAATTCTGCCACGCTTAAAACGTTGCTCTCTCTTCACCCTAAGGTGTCCTGTACCCTCAACATCGATCTTTCTGTAAAAGTTTCTGGTAAATCCAGACAGAGTAAATGTTTGGAATTTATCCAAATCTATTTCCAGCAATGACTTGGAATACGATGCCTTACCCCTCTTGCCCATTATCAAGAAAGTAATTTCTCATATCTTCATCCTGTTCCACACGCACGCATCTGCTTGGTGCCTCATAAACTAATGATTCACATGATGTCAAAGAGCTCGGGACACCGTCGCAGGTTCTTAAAACTCGGCTCAAGCAGCGCTGGAAAATATTAAACCCCGCAAGAACCTTTCCGCCGTCCATCTTCATAACAATCCCCTGCCACTACATCATTGTGTCGGAATGCACAATTTCTCCCGTCTTTTCATAGCTTTATTCCTTCAGCGTTTCAATTATAACGAAAGAACGGGGGTTAAAAGACGATACTCCGGGGTTAAGGCTTTCTTCCAGCAGAGAAGAAAGCAAAAGATAAAAACTGAAAAAGGAGACTCAAAATGTGATTTGAATGGAGCTTACGGCATTTGGAAGTGAGCCTTTCTTCCTCGGGGGTGGGGTGGGGGAATTATAAAGAGCCAATGGATTGTGGCGGTTAACGTGTGGGACTAAGAGCTGAGAGTTCAAATCCCCACTCTTCCATGAAGCTTCCTAGTCAGCCTCTCCCTCTCGGCCTAACCTACCTTGCAAGGTTGTTGCGGTGAGGATAAAACGCAGGAGGGGGTGGAGGATGTCAGTCACACTGGGGAGAAAAGCGGAGTAAAAATATATGAAGAAATACAGGCACATTGAAAGGAGCATTTGAATTCACCTTCGTTCAGGGCTACAATCATGGTGGGCTTACGGTGAGGGCAGAGTTCCTGCTGAGGATATCTTAGGCTCCCTCCCTAAATTTTCGCCTTTATATTCAGGAAAGAAGAAGAAGAAGAAGAAGAAGAAGAAGAAGAAGAAGAAGAAGAAGAAGAAGAAGAAGAAGAAGAAGAAGAAGAAGAAGAAGAAGAAGAAGAAGAAGAGGAGGAGGAGGAGGAGGAGGAGGAGGAGGAGGAGGAGGAGGAGGAGGAGGAGGAGGAGGAGGAGGAGGCGGCGGCGGCGGCGGCGGCGGCAGAGGAGGAGGATTTATACCCCACCCTTCACTGAGCATCTCAGAACGGCTTACAATCTCCTTTCCTTTCCCTTCCCCACAACAGACATCCTGTGAGCAATGCTCCCTCTAAGCAGTGGAGTCTTGTGGGCAAAAATTCTACTCTGTGAGCTGCTGGCATTAAAGTTCTGAGAGAATGATCTGGCTACTGCATACATTAATTTGCTCCGGAGCCATCCTTCCTGAGCTAAGGCAAAGATGTGTGAGCAAGAGGCTAAAAAACTGTGAGCTAGCTCACACTAACTCAGCTTAGAGGGAACACTGCCTGTGAGGTAGGTAGGGCTGAGAGAGCTCTGAGAGAACTGCGCTTGAGAGAACAGCTCCAAGAGAACTGTGACTGACCCAAGGTCACCCAGCTGGCTTCATGTGGAGGAGTGGAGAATCAAACCCAGTTCTCCAGATTAGAGTCCACTGCTCTTTACTACATCTAACTGACTCTGCCAGGAACCTGCTGAAGAGAGGGGACAGGTGTGTGTCTGTGTGAAAAGAAAGGGTAGGGTTAGATCCTGGGAAAGACGCAAACAAACACTAGTGGAAGTTGGGGGAAACAACTTGAGGGTGCAGGATCTCTCTCTCCCTCTGGGGAGGTGATGTGGTGTGGTGTCTCCACTGCCTGTTTGCCTTCACAAGAACTCAGCCTGTATATTTGTGAATAAGCCAAGTGCTACAGAAATGCCCTAGGCCTCCGGTGGTGCTGTCTCCTCCAAAGGTAACCAATCCAAGTAAACGCTACTGCTGGAACTTCTCATTGCTCAGGGAAGTGGGGAATGTGTTGTGTAGCAGTTAGAATGTGGGAGACTGTCAAGTTCTGGCTCAGCTAGCTCTGCTAGGCCGCTTTGCAGTTACTTTCGATTTCAACTGGCTGGACTTTATCAATGTCCCTTTGCCTTCGCTTGTCATGTAACACTCCTGGGAGGGGGGGAGTGGATGTTGTTGGAGTGATTGGGAGTGGCCCCTTGTAACTTCTTGAAGCAAGCCCCGAGAGAGTTTCCCATGAGACTGTCCTCGGAGATCTGTCATGCCAAGCTAGCTTAGATAGGTCAACCATATGTCTAGCAGGGTTGCTATAGAAACGCCATGATTTAGGTATGACGTGTGAATGTGTGGAATTTGGCGTTTTACCTATATCGTGTAATTTCCCGCCTTTGCATTCAGTCCTAACAAAAGTCCTGGAGTCTACAGCATCTTTAAATCTCTAATAAAGCATTACACTGGCAAAAGTGTGTGGGGAGGGTGGAGTACCTGGGAACCTGACAGAGACCCAGGTTCGAATCCCCACTCTGCCACGGGTGCTGGCTGGGTGACTGGGCCAGCCCCATAGTCTCAGCCTAACCCACCTCACAGGGTGGTAGTGAGGATAAAATTGAGAACAGGAGAACAATGCAATTTGTGCCATTGGGGAAAACTTCATGTACCCCACTGGTATACATAGGTAAAGGTAAAGATTTCCCTTGCTTGAAAACCAGTTGTATCCGACTCTAGAGATGCGGTCCTCATCTCCATTTCCAAGCCAAAGAGCCAGAGCTGTCCAAAGATGTTTCCAGGGTCATGTGGCCGGCGTGACTAAACGCTGAGGCGCATGGAACGCTGTTATCTTCCCACCAAAGCAGTACCTATTTACTGACTTGCAATCTCTTACTTTCAAACTGCTAGGCTGGCAGGAGCTGGAGCCAAAGACGGGCACTCACTCCGTCATGCGGCACTTGGGTCTCGAACTGCTGAACTACCGACCTTCTGCTCTGCAGTTCAGAGTCTTAACCACTTGAGCCACTGCAGCCGTGGTATACATGGAGATCCCCAAAAGGCAAATAGCCCCCCACCCCCCGTTCATTTCAGCTTGGAAAAGTGGTGCAGGGGAAAGACTGCTGCCCTATTTTCCTTGTGTGCCCTTGTCCCAATCTGAATCCGGTTCCATGTGCCTGGGAATTAATTTCTCAGTGGAGAACTCACAGGCATGCATGCATTTGGTGGGCCTGGGGAGGATCCAGGAGAAAATCTAACATTTATTTTACTTAATTTATTCCCCACTTTTCTCCCCAGTGGAGACCCAAAGTGGCTCACAGCATCCTCCTCTTGTCCAGTTTATCCTCCTAACATGGCAGAGAGGGGATTAGGGATGCCAAATACAGCTCATCTCCAGACTAGAGAGATAGGTTGCCCTGGAGCGGTACCTATTTGGTGGGATGGCACAACTTTTGACAAATGCCCTTTAATATTTGATTTGCAAGTAGTCTGTTCAGTGTTAATGTACTTTTTCCGGTTTGCCAACCTTATTGTTTGTTTGTTTGTTTGTTTCACAGTTCATTAGTCCACAAATTCGATCATTTAGCATCCTACCTTTCAACTCAAAGCAGAGCAGCTTTCCAAACAGAGCATAGCTTCCATTCAGGAATATATGAAAGAGATGATGATGGTGATAGTAGTAGTAGTAGTTGTTATCATATGATATTGTGTGTAGAATAGCCAGGAGATCCTAAGATTGTCTGGCAGCCACAAGTTCTCTTTTTTAGTGTTAGGCACCACTAGGTGGTGAGCAAGACTTGTATTGTGGCAAGAGGTATTTCAGAGGTGGTCTGCCACTGCCTGCCTCTGAGTCATGACCCTGGTATTCCTTGGAGGTCGCCCTTCCAACTACTCGCCAAGGCCGACCCTGCTTAGTTTCTGAGTTCAGCCTGGGTTATCCTGGTCAGCATATCTGAAACAATAAAAACAGAAAAATCCAAGCAAACTAACAACAGCTCAGATGTGCACAATCAGCAACCAAGACTATTGCAGGCAGATCCATGTAGGGGCGCACACGTGTATGAGATGCAGCCCTTGTAAAAACTACATTCGAGTCCATTTCTAAGGTGCCACTGGACTCAGACTGAGCTCTTCTACTGCAGACCAACACAGTGACCCTCAGAAGCCCTTATAACAGGTTTCGATGTACTCCAACCAGTTCCAGATCCTGCTTGCAGCTAGAGGGAGTTGCTCTGCCGACAGTGGGTTGGATCCTACTGCTCTGATGCAAGGAGGAAGAGCGGTAATCTCGCCCGACTCCCCTCATTGTTGCAACGCCCATCCCACATAGCTGTTCGGCCCATGAATCCCAGCATAGCTTCATCAGTGGTCAAGAGAGGGCCCCTCCTTCCCTTTGCACCAGTGGAAAATTTGGTAGGATCCAATGCAGTGTTTTGTATGCGCACTGAGTCATCCCTGCCAGCCCTCGAGCAACGAAAAGCAGGACTTCTGGGGCACAGGCAAAGCTAGAACTCTGGCATTTTGCAATATTTCTTCTTTTGGATCAAGACAGCCTAGCTGTCACTCATCTCCCTCGGCCAGGGTTTCTTGGACTTTGTCACGGAGAATGTCCCCTCCTCACCGCAATTCCAGGTCTGGTCTTTCATTACATTACATCATCGGACAAAATGTGTAGTAGAGCATCAATATATATACTTAAAGGAGCCGATGAGGGCTTTAGAAGTTTATTCACGATGTCTGGTTGCAGCCAGAGAGAAACAAGGAAATTGAAAGTGGGCCTCATCCTGCAGTTTGGGACACAGGGTGGATTCTTCACGAGTCTCAAAAACTGGCTTGCTTTTCCTACCAAGGGGGCGTAAAGCAACTTATAGTATTTTTCTCCTTCCCTTCATGCCCTGACCTGGATAGCCCAGGCCAGCCCGATCTCATCAGATCTCAGAAGCTAAGCAGGATCATCCCTGGCTAGTATTTGGAAAGGCGACCTCCAAGGAATACCAGGAGAATGACACAGCGGCAGGCAATGGCAAACCACCTCTGAAATGCCTCTTGCCTTAAAAACAAGTCTCACTCACCACCTAGTGATGCATAATGCTAAAAGCTAGGACTTCTGGCTACCAGACAATCTTAGGATCTCCTGGCTATACTACACACATGGCCTGATGATGATGATGATGATGGAGGAGGAGGAGGAGGACGTGCGGGTGGTGATCTTTCTTTCATTTATCCTCAGAACAACCCAGTAATGTAGGCCAGGCTAAGAGAAATTGATTGGTTCAATGTTATTCTGTAAGCAGGGTGGGGATTCTAACCTGAGTCACCCAGATCCTGGTTTGACGCTCTGACCACGACCCCACCCTGGCTCTGTAAAGTGTTGTGATCGCAGACCTCAGTTGTGATCCAGTGGACATGCTGGAGTAAACCTCATTCTCCACCAGGTGTCAGCATTGTCCCATTTTTACATCTAAAGTGGTACGGTCTTGGGCATTTCTGATTTCGCAGCTAGGTGGGTACTGATTTTTTTATTATTATTTCATCCTGTTCAGCATTTGGCCCTGAGAGGCCCCTCCTGTGACCTGAAGCCCTCCTCCCAGGTGCACTGAGCCTGGCTGCTGTCACTCAGGAGTGAAGAGATGGTACCTGGGTACGTTCAGACAGGGGCAGGCAAATACCATTTGAGTGCAAGCACACTAGACTTTTAGAAGAGCCGGTGTGGTGTAGTCGTGAGAAGGGTGCTGGACTAGGCGCTGTGAGACACAGCTTCCGATCCACATTCTACCATGGAAACTCACAGGGTGACCCTGGTCCCGCCCCACCCTCTCAGCCAGACCTACCTCACAGGGTTGTTGCCAGGAAAAATGGAGGAGGGGAGAACAGTATAAGCCCCTTTGGGTCCCCTGTGGGGAAAACGGTGGGGTATAAGTGAAGTAATAAATTATCATACAATCACAGAATGTTAGAGTTGGAAGGGACCTTGCAGGTCATCGAGTCCAACCCCCTGCACTCTGCAGGAGCATAGCCGAAAGATAGCCCTACATACCTACAACATACCCAAAAGATGGCCGTCCAGCCCCTGCTTGAAAACGTCCAGGGAAGGAGCATCCACCACCTCCCAAGGCAGACTGTTCCACTGCTCAACCACTCTTACAGTTAGGAAGTTTCTCCTGATATTTAGCCAATAACGACTCCCTTGTAATTTCCACCCATTAGATCTAGTCTTGCAATCCGGCGCAAGAGAGAATAGATCTGCTCCATCTTCTAAATGACAGCCCTTCAAATAGTTGAAGACTGCAATCATGTCCCCTCCCCTCTAAGCCTTCTCTTTCCCAGGCTAAACATACCCAACTCTTTCATCCTTTCCTCATAAGACTTGGATTCAAACCCTCTCACCATCCTGGTTGCCCTCTTCTGGACACGCTCAAGCTTGTCAACATCCTTCCTAAAGTTTGGTGCCCAAAACTGGACACAGCACTCCAGGTGAGGCCTGACCATAGCAGAACAGAGCGGAACTACCACCTCCCGTGATCTGGACACAATGCTTCTGTTAATGCACCCTAAGATTGCATTAGCTTTCGTTTCGCATTGTGTGTAGGATATCCAGGAGATACAAAGATTATCCGTCAGCCTGAAGTTCTAGCTCTTTTAGTGTTGTGCACCACTAGGTGAGTGGCTCACAATTGCCTTCCCTTCCTCTCCCCGCAATAAGCACCTTGTGAGGCACATGGGGCTGAGAGGGTTCTGAGAGAAACTGTTAACTAGCCCGAGGTCACCCAGCAGGCCTCGTGTGTCTCAAAGCAGCTTACGATCTCCTTCCCTTCCGCTCCCCACAACAGGCACTCTGGGAGGTAGGTGGGGCTGAGAGAGTTTTGAGAGAGCTGTGAATGACCCAAGGTCACCCAGCTGACTTCATGTGGAGGAGTATGGAATTGAACCCGGTTCTCCAGATTAGAGTCTGACGCTCTTAACCCCTACACCACACTGCCTTTCAGTGGAATAAATAAACAAGAGGGACAGGAGAGCAGGGACCAGCGCAACTGCTGAGAAGAAACTGGGGCAGTGTCAGGGAAAAGGCCTTGGAGTGCAAGCCGAGGTCTCCTTGGTTGTCGCAGCTGCAGACTGTTTTCCTCCTTTTGTGCAGAAGCAATCATACAGAATTGTGAGTCCGGCACAGTGTGTTCCCATTTGTTCCACAATGGTCAGCCTGCCTTTCGCAGGAGAGAATGGACCCAGGTGACTCCAAATGCAAGATTATTTCTTTTCAAGTTATTACCGCTTTTTGCATAGATGATTCATCAGCCACATGTACAATGGGTGCGCATTTGGGTAATGATCCAGCCACTTTGCGGAGAAGGTCTCCTCTGATTGTTCGACAGCCAATCAAGTCCCTCCGATGTATTCACCGATATAGCTGGGGTTGCCAACCTCCAGGCGGCACCTGGAGATCTCCTGCTACTACAATTTATCTCCAGATGACCAAGATCAGTTCCCCTGGAGGGAATGGATGTTTTGGAGGGTGGACTCTATGGCATTGTACCCTGCTGAAGTCCCTCCCCTCCCCAAACTACGCCCTCCACAGACTCCACCCCCAAAATCCCCAGGTATTTTCCAAGGCAGAGCTGGCAACCCTAGATATAGCCCCTTCCCTACATTTGTCTCTCTCTGAAGTTACGGGCCAAATTGTTTGAGGCTCATACCAACCTTGCGGACACGTTTATATTCCACTGGAGTTAATTCAGACTAGCCTCATTCTTTGCCCTGGATTCAAAAAGGTTCCTTCCCTCCAAGATGGTCTCTTTGGATGCATGAAACTGTCTTGTACTGAATCAGACCCCAAGGTCCGTATTGCGCACTCTGCCTGGCAGGAGCTCTCTGGAATCTCGGGCGGAAGTCTTCCACATCACTTGCTTCTCATTCTTTTTAACTGGAGGGGCCAGGGATTGAACCTGGGACCTTCCGCGTGCAAAGCAGATACTCTACCACTGAGCCGTAGCCCCTCTTCTTAGGAGACGAGTTGTTGGGGTTTTGTCTTGAACTAGAGGATAGGTGCAATAGACAAGAGCCACACCATGCTTGAGTTTTAAAGAAACATAACTTTACTGAGGAAAACAACAGAGAAATGTATTTTGGATAAAAAGAATTAAAGAATACATTCTAGCAGCTGACTACATCCTATCAGTCACCCTGTTATAAGAACATAAGAGAAGCCAATGTTGGATCAGGCCAATGGCCCATCTAGTCCAACACTCTGTCACACAGTGGCCAAAGATACCAGGTGCCATCAGGAGGTCCAGCAGTGGGGCCAGGACACTAGAAGCCCTCCCACTGTTGACCCCCACCCCCAGGCACCAAGAATACAGAGCATCCCTTGCCCCAGAGTTCCTACCAGTGTTCCCGCTAAGCTGAGTTAGTGTGAGCTAGCTCACAGTTTTTTAGCCTCTGGCTCACACATTGTTGTCTTCGTTCAGGAAGAATGGCTCCAGAGCAAACTAATTCATGCAGTAGCCAAACTACCTGCTCACGACTTTAATGCCTGCAGCTCATAAAGTAGAATTTTTGCTCACAGGATTCCATAGTTTAGAGGGAACATTGGTTCCTACCTATCCCTTGTGGCTGATAGCCACTGATGGACCTCTGCTCCATATATTTATCCAATTCCCTCTTGAAGCCATCCATGCTTGTGGCCGCCGCCACCTCATGTGGCAGTGAATTCCATGCTGACATGGGGAAATGGTGGCTCTTCTCTTTCCTTCTTCTTGCTGGAACAAAGAGCCATAAACCTGTGAATACATGCATACATTTTTTACAAAGATGCCAACTGACCAATAAAAAGGTTACAGGTCACTTCATGAGGATAAACAACTCCCACAGATTTCCCTAAACATTACTCCTACAGGCTATGGGTCAGATAAGGTAACATCCTATTAACTCACAACAACATTTAACTACGTAATGACTGAAATGGAAGCAGCTTGCCACTTCCGACCCTGGTGCTTGATCAAGTTTCAGAAAGGCATTGGACAGTGGGAATGCGGCCGCTTCCTATCATCTGTGGATTGTCTGTGGATTTTCCTACAACACACAAGATTAAAGTGCAGAGATCTCACCCCAGGCAGTCCACGAAGTCCTCAAAGCCATTTGTTGAAGAGAAAAGTTGGTTCAGGAGATGAGAATTCAGAACACAGAAACTGCAGCAGGCAGGAGACGCTTAGCCAGTTTGCTGTGGTGGTTAAGAGTTAAACCTGGAGAACCGGGTTTGTTTTCCCACTCCTCCACATGCAGCCAGGTGGGTGGCCTTGGGGCGGTCACAAGTTCTCTCAGAGCTGTTCTCTCAAGAGCAGTTCTCTCAGAGCTCTCTCAACTCCACCTACTTCACAGGGTGTCTGTTGTGGGGAGAGGAAGGGAAGGAGATTCTAAGCTGCTCTGAGACTCCGAGTGAAGGATAGGGGTATAAATCCAACCTCTTCTTCTTAGTGTTGCCAGCCTCCTGGTGAGGCCTGGAGATCTCCCAGAACCACAGCTGATCCCCAGACTACAGAGATCAATTCTCCTGGAGAAACTGACTGGAGGGTGGGCTTTATGGCATTATACCCTGTTGAGTTCCCTCCGTTCCCCAAATCCTGCCCTCCTCAGGCGCCACCTCCAAATCTCCAGGAACTTCATCAGTCCAGGGTTGGCAACCGTAGGGTCCCTTTACCCTTTTTCCTCCCCTAGATTTACACCAAATCTCCTCCACATCTCCTTTTTCTTCCAGTTGGGTTCAAAAATGTATTCTCGCTCTCCTACAAATGGACCTTGAGCTCGTTTGGAAGTTCTAGCAGGGGACAGCAACTATGGTGTACCCTTGACCAGAGAACTAAACACTCCTTCTATATGGGATGGTTGTCCTCTCCTATCAAGCGCACAGCTTCTGGAGGGATGCAGGTGGAGGAGGGAGTCTCAGAGCAGTTTACAAACTCTTTTCCCTTCCCCTTCCCACAACAGACACCCTGTGAGGTAGGTGGGGCTGAGAGAGCTCTTTCCTGAACTGCCCTTTCAAGGACAGCACTTGTTAGAACTATGGCTTGCCCAAGGTCATCCAGCAGCTGCAAGTGGAGGAGTGGAGAATCAAACCTGGTTCTCCCAGATTTGAGTCCGCGCACTTAACCACTACACCAAACTGGAGCAGTGAGCAGCGAGGGAGGTCGGGGGACACCTGCCCGGCCAGCCAGATCAGCCAAATCAACCCCGGCGATCAACGGAGTGGCAGGTGTCACAGCCAGATCACCCTCACAGCCTTGCTCTGGAAAACACATGCTGAAAACTCAAAGGGAGAAAAAACAGATATCGGCTGTCATTCCAGGAGATCGCCAGGCCCTCCCCTGGAGGCCGGCTACCCTGTGCCACCGTGAGGCGAGGCCTCCCTGCCCGGATAGGTGCCATTTCCCAAGTCTTCCACAAAATCGTAACCCCAGATGCCTGGAAGGGCTGTGCGGAGGACCGAGCCCGTTCTCCCAGCTGCGCTGATTTCCAGCCCGCCTGGCAATGCAACCGTCACACCCCCATCTGCTGTAATAAATTGTAAATGAGCGGTTCTATCCCCTCTACTGTGATCAGCGTAATAAATGGTTGTCCCCCTTCCTCGCTGTCACTGGCGCATCCTTCATCACGTTGGGTACTATAATCAGTTTAATGTATGATTACAGAGTCTGGGGGCTGGCAAAAGAAAAGGGCCATTAAAGGAAATGGGTGGCCATTTATTAGAAGGAGAATGGCAAAGGGAGGGAAGCCAATTACCTGGATGGGGTGGAGGGGGTGGGGAGGGGATGCAAATGGAACACACCCCTCGTCCTCATCCTCCACAGGCAACGCTCCGCACCCCAATCGATACAGCCTAATCAGCCACCTTAATCGATACAGCAAAAGTTCGCCTCCTTTTCCACCCCAAGACTGCATCCGAAAAGGGTCCACCCTACATAAAAACTGTGTCCCCCTGGACCTGAGTACATGGCACACAATTAGGGCCACTGTTGCCATCCCAGATTCTGATGCTGTAATAAATAGACGGATAGGGAGATAGAGCCAGACGGACTGATATGGAGGAATGATGCAGAAAGTTCGGCACAAGAAAGGCTGACAAATTATTAGGGTTATCGGGTTGCCCCTGGCCACCTGTGGCAGCCAGAAGCTCTAGCTCTTTTTTTAGCATTATGCACCACTAGGTGGCGAGCTAGACTTGGTGTTGTTTTTTTAAGGCAGGAGACGTTTCAGCGGTGGTTTGCCATTGCCTGCCTCAGCATCCCAGTCCTGGTATTCCTTGGAGGTTGCCCTTCCAAATACTAGCCAAAGCCAACCCTGCTTAGCTTCCAAGATCTGATGAGATTGGGCTAGCCTGGGCTATCCAGGTGAGGGCCAGTTGGCAGTAAACAGACTGTTAATCTACAGTCATACATGGGGGGAGGGAAGTGAGACATCTGTTCAGGACTGTTAAGGACTGAACAATTTAAATATTATTCATACTGAAACTGACATAGGTATAACTGGACGCAGCTTTTGTGGGCCAGGGACCACACCACGACACTGTTCCATCTAACATTTGCCATCTTAAGCGTTTACATCCCTCTAAGCCCAGACTCCAATAGATTTAGATGGGTGTAACTCTGCTTAGGGTGACATTGTGACAGGGCCATCTATTGTCTGTAGTGGGACTTATTTCTGAATAAAGATGCACCGACTAAAGCCTATAGGCAAATTCAACATTTTGAAGTACGGTTGCCAGGTGTCCCCCAGCCAAAGGCAGGAATGGGGGTGGGTGTAGGGTTGCCAAATCCAGGTTGGGAGACTCCTGGAGATTTGGGGATGGAGCCTGGGAGGACAGGGAGCTCAGTGGGGCACACTGCTACAGAGTCCACCCACCAAAGCATCCATTTTCTCCATGGGGACTAATCTCTGTAATCTGGAGATGAGCTGTAATTCCGGGGGACCCCCAGGCCCCACCTGGAGGCCGGCATTCCTATTTCGAAGTAAGTGCCATCCGCCTAGGGCAGGGGTCCTCAAACTTTTTAAACAGAGGGCCGGTTCACTGTCCCTCAGACCGTTGGAGGGCCGGACTATAGTAAAAACAAAAACTATGAACAAATTCCTATGCACACTGCATATATCTTATTTTGAAGTGAAGAAACAAAACAGGAACAAATACAATATTTAAAATGAAGTAAAGTTAAATCAACAAACTTACCAGTATTTCTCTTTCTTTTTTTCTCACCGCCTGAAGCTAGATTGCGGTCAGACAACAATTCCCATGATCCAGCGCTTCAGCTGGCCAGCTAATCGGCGGCGGCCGCCGCCCCTCTCCCTCTTCCACCAATGACCTTCTTTCTCATGTAAAAAAAAATGACAGACAAGCAGCAGCAGCATAAACACCCAGCGGGCCGTATAAATGTCCTTGGCGGGCCGCATGTGGCCCGCGGGCCGTAGTTTGAGGACCCCTGGCCTAGGGGAATCAAATGACAGGAACTGATGGGAGTGGGCTGATGAAAGTGCTGAGCAGTGAAATTGCCGAAACTCCATTCTTGTCTTCCTGTAGCCACAGACCTGAGATTTAAGTGTGATGCAAGGCAAAAGAGCTTCTCCATGTCCCTCTGCAGGAGCCTCGGATCTCATTCAAACAGGACTGCTATCCGTGCCAAACAGACACGCATCCATATTAAGCACACCTAGGCCCGGCAACATCCACATCTAGTCTGGGGATCTCCAGGCGACAGAAATCAGTTCCCCTGGGGGAAATGGCTGCTCTATGGCATTACTCCGGAGAAGTCCCTCGCCCCCTCAAATCCCACCTTCCCCAGGTCCCACTCCCAAATCTCTGGGATTTTCCTAGCCCAGAGGTGGCAGCCCTCAGCATGGCACAAGTCGGTGGCCCAGGTGAGTGCTGCACAGGTGCCAACAAAGCCCATACAACTGTAGTTGCCAATCCCCAGGTGGGGCCTGGAGATCTCCCAGAATTAGAACAGATCTCCTGGAAACAGAGATCCATTCCCCTGGAGAGCACGGCTGCTCTGAAGGGTGGCATTATACCCCACTGCAGTCCTGCCTCTCCCCCAAACCCATCCCTCCTCCCCAGGCTCCATCCCCAAAATCTCCAGGTATTTCCCAATCCAGAGTTGGTATCCCCAGGTGAGCCCAGTTTACATGAGGCATTCTTAGTCAGGTTGCACCTCATTGAGCATTCTTAGGAAAATCACCGTTCCAACAGCCTCAGCCGCATCTGCAGTTGCCAACAGACTGGAGGGGGAAATGTCCTGCCCCTTTAACAGAAGCTTAACAGGGGGCAAGTTTGGGCTGCCAGCTCCGGGTTGGGAAATACCTGGAGATTTGGGGTGTGGAGCCTGAGGAGGGTGGAGTTTGGGTAGAGGAAGGACTTTTATGGGGTATAATGCCATAGAGTCCACCTTCCAAAGTGACCATTTTCTCCATGGGAACTGGTATCTGTTGCCTGGAGATCAGCAGCAATCCCAGAAGATATCCAGCCACCACCTGGAGGTTGGCAACCCTAGGACAAGCAGACAAGAAATGGGAACAAAATGGAGACTTGATAACAACAATCATTTATCAGAATTGAAGCCATCAGTATTCAGCTTTGAGATCAGTTTCTGATCATCTGACAAATGAATTCATGTATTCATCTGACACCGACAAAAAGCCCCAAAAGGCCTTGAAGTTCAAAACGAATATTTCCTCAGACATTTTACTAAGGGGGAGGATTCTCAATTTCGTGTAATGACAAAGATCTTGAGCGGGTTGAGGGGGCTATACGAATATAAAAACCATCACCATCGTTTCCCTCCCTTCTACGTAGAGTGATCAAGCAATATTTTCTGGACACCCTTTACTTCGAACTCAAACCACTGTTGTGTACTTTTAAGATGCTCAAGCAGCACCTCAACGATACACTACACGGGTTCTTTCCCGCCCGCTGACAGAAGTCTTTTGAGTTGATCGGCCACACGAGCATCTTCCCTTTTAAGATTCTCATTGGCCAGTTACATTGTCTGTTGCCGAGCCCATTGCCTACGAGCGCTCCAAGCCCGCCGCCTTTATCTTCACAGCCTACTCTCCGCCACGTTCACTCCCCCATTACGCAGCCTGCCTCCGCTTACCCCGCCCTTTAGCAACTCCTTCTCTCCTATTGGCCACAATGTCACTCGCTCTAGAAGGCTGAGGGACGGAACGTTCCATTCCTCCCGCCCCCTCGAAACCCTCCGGTTTTCTTCATTGGCTGCTTCAAAGCCGCCTTTCTGTAAGCATCTCGGGCCTCGTCATTGGCTAACTCGAGCCAGCGACTCCATTGGCTACTTAGTCCTCCAGGTGGCCAGTGATTGGGCGAGGTGGAGACGTCAAGAGGAGGAGAAGGAGGGGAGGCACCGGGTCGTTTCTCCCCACCACGAATCGATTTTGCACGCTGGATGCCGCTGAGACCGGCTCGGAGGCGGCGGGCGGATGCGCGTGGAGGGAGGATGAAGAGTGGCTCGTGAGTCGCCTCCCTTTGGAGCGTGCATGCGCCTCCCCAAGCCCTCCTACCAGGGCGGCTGCCTACCCGCCTGGAGGAGCTGCCGCAGCGGCATCGATCCGGCTCCGCCCAAGCAGGGCAAAGGGGCGGAGCGATACGTCGGCGACTTATCGACTTGGGGGAGGGGTAGGCTGGAAATGGGGCGGTGGGGGGAAGAGCCGGTGGCCTTTGATGCGAGTGGAAAGCGGTGGCTCTGGGGGAGCAGCATCGGTTTGCAGAGCTTCGGGGTTTTTTTCCCTTTCGCCCCAGGTGGCTCCCTATAGAGTTTGCAGGTGGGAGAGGAAAGCAGCAACCGGCGGGGGGGTTTGCTTTAGTGGGAGGGGTTGGGGTGCAAACTAGGCCTCGCCAGGGTGAGATCTGCCTCCTGCTGCGGGGGAGGGGTGGCAGAATTTGAAGTTTGTGTTTCCTCCCTTCTGTCTTGGAAACGGGGAATCGATGTTGGAATGGCTGGGGGAGGTTGGTTGGAAAGGTCAATGTGCTTGCATTTGGGGGTAGCAAGAAGTGCGGGAGATCGGAGCCCAAATCGTGGCCCCTATCAGAAGGTGGGGGGAGCTGGCCAGAGAAGAGACTGCTGGAGGGTGGGGAGCCTCACTGGTTAGTGGTAGGGGCTGCCGGAAGAGAACCTGGTTTGGGAGGTGATGCATCCCTGTGGATGCAGGCAGGATCAGGGTTCTTCTGCGTGAACGGGGTCAGTGGGTGTGAGAAGGAGCCGCTTGGAGGAGCGGGTTATCATTTGTTACATTGGAGCTTCAGATTATGGTTATCAGCAATTTGCCTGGGAAGAGGAAGTAGCGCTGCCATCTATTATGGGGCTCAGCAATTAACTCTGGTCCTAACCTTCCCTTCCCCCCCTCCTTATTTCACAGGCTTTCTAACCCCACCACACCATGCAGGTAGCTGAAGATGCATGCACCCATCTGGAGGATGAGCTGCTCTGTAAGTGAAATGTAATGTCTGCCCCCCTCCCCTATCTATCTGCATCCCAGATTTCTATGCTCCATTTGTGATGATTGGGGGGGGGGGAATGGAGGGCTTTTCAGATGTCACTTGTTCACAAAAGGTAGTCGTTTGTAAAGGCTGCCCTAACTGGTTACCTGGAGGGGAATCTTTGTTGTCCCATATGGGTGGCTATAAGGGCCTTTATCTCGTTGGCCCTTAAAATAATGTTCTGTCACCATTTTCAACAGGGCTCATACTCATGTTGTCATGAAACAATATGAAACAAGACGAGTAACTAGATGTAGACCCGTTTCATGTTACAACTTTTTCAGAAGTTCTCATTCTTCATTAATTATCTTCCTCTTGTTTCTCTCTGGTTATCTTCCTATTGTAGCAACGAGAAGAAGATAATTAATGGGGAATGAGAACTTCTGAAAAAGTTGTAACACGAAACGGGTCTACAACTAGTTACTCGCCTTGTTTCATGTTGTTTTATGATAGCATGGGGATGAGCCCTGTTGAAAATGGTAATATAAGATTATTTTAAGGGTTGTTATTGCTATTTTTCTATGTTAATGATAATAGTGAAATTCGGATTTAGTTTTACCAAATAAAAGTATAATAGCCTATATATCAGTGTTCGTTCCTTGTAGTATGTAATTTACACTGTGATCCTAGCTATTTTTTTACATCATTGGCAGTTTATGACACAGCATAAAATTGTTAGCAGAATTCTCGAGGTACTACAAGCCCATCTATAGGAGAAACCTGCCATGGTGGCCTTCCTATCGGATGAGGCTCACAGGTAATGCAGGTGGTTGGGAGCTGGGGACAGTCCTGCAGAAGATCCAACTATGGTGTAGAGTCAATGAGGTACAGTGGTTAGAGTGTTGGGTTTGAACTGGGGAGACTTGGGTTCAAAGCTCCACTCAGCCAGGAAGTCCAGTGGCTGACCATGGACCAGTCACTCCTCTCAATCGAATCTACCTCACAGTGATGTTGTAAGGATGAAATGGAAGAGGGAAAACCTCGTGCACTCTCTCAGTGTTGTTGTTTATTGTTATTTGTATCGTGCTATTCTCCCCTATGGGGACCCAAAGCAGCTGACAAGATTGTTCACCCCTTCGCCATTTTGTCTTCACCACAGCAATCCTGTGAGGTAGATTTGGCTGGCACAGAGTGGCCAAGATCACCCAGCAAGCTTCCATGGCTCATTGGGGATCTGGATCTGGGTCTCGCTGATCCTAGTCTGACACTCTTAACTACTGTGCCATATTCCTTGAAGGAAGGGTGGGATAAATGGCCCAGCCAACATTTCCGTTCATCGCTGATCCTGCCCTAGAGGGAGAAGATGGGCGATGGCTTGGATATCGTGCTGAATTTCAGAAACACTCTGAGTTTCAAGGTAACCAGAGGGGACAAACTGCCACCCCTGCTTCTCACCTCTGGAATGGGGACAGGAAGCCTCACTTTATAAAGGAAAACTGCGAGATCCTTCACTAGGTTAGAGTGATCTCCTTGCCAGTTTGGTGCAGTGGTTAAGAGCAGTGGACTCTGATCTGGAGAACTGGGTTTGATTCCCCACTCCTCCACATGCAGCCAGCTGGATGACCTTGCGTCAGTCACAAGTTCTCTCAGAGCTGTTCTCTCAAGAGCAGTCCTCTCGGAGCTCTCTCAGCCCCACCTACCTCATAGGGTGTATGTTGTGGGGAGAGAAAGGGAAGGAGATTGTAAGCTGCTCTCAGAATCCGAGTGAAGGGTGCGGTATAAATCCAACTCTTATTCTTCTTTCTCTTGAGCCTGGAGATGGCCATGAGCTGATGTCACAGCTGAGCGGTGACTCTTTCTCAGCATAAAATGATGGAGAGTCCCTGTTCTTCACCCAAGATCTCACCAGAATTAAGCAAACACTCTCAGGTGGCATATCAACACTTGTGGATCCTTCATTCAAGGTTTAGCTTTGTACCTGCCTGTCAAGTGCTGCGTTGTTGCTTATTCTCTGTCACTGTAATATGCATTTCTGTGACACTCAAGCCACAAGCACGTGACTCATTCATGTGTTCCATCAGCGTGCAGAAAGGGAGAGCAAGAAGCAAGCATTCTGGCCCAGCCTTCCTGCAGCTATTAGCTTGTAAGCATTGTCTCTGTACGAAGAAAGTGTGTGCCTGTCGAACTCCTCCCTATGATCAGGAATGCTGCTTTCCAAACACATAGAGTGTTCGTGTGCTCAAGGCTAACATCACTCTGTGGGTTTGATTTGGGACACCTTGACCCCAAAGTTCAGCCACCAACCAAGTATGCTGTCTAATCTTCTGTAAGCATCCAGTGGTCCATCTCCCATCTGCTTACCCATAAAACCCAGTCCTTATCTGTGCAACATTCTTTTTTCATTTCATTTGTACCCCCTTTTTCCCCCAATGAGGATCCAAAGCAACCGACATCCCTCTCTCTGTTTTATCTTCACAATAATAATAATTATTATTATCGTATGGCATTGTGTGTAGTATAGCCAGGAGATTCAAAGATTGTCTGGCAGCCTTAAGTTCTAGCTCATTAGCATCATGCACCACTAAGTGGTGACCTAGAGTTATTTTTTGGGCAGAGAGAGCTCTGAAAGAGCTGTGACTGAACCAAGGGCATCCGGCTGGTTTTGTGTGGAGAGTGTGGAATCGAGCCCAGTTCTCCAGGTTAGAGTCTGTCACTCTTAACCACTATGCCTTGCTGGCTCACTTTATTCTCAGCCTTGTGAGATAGATTAGGCTGAGAGTGGGCCATGGTCACCCAGCAAGCTTCTATAGTAGAGTGCGGATTTGAACCTGAGTCTCCCAGATCCTAGTTTGACACTCCTGTACCCCATTTAACCATGTAAAAGGTGGTAGTTCTGAACAATGGGGAGTATGGTTCTGTGAGGTGCCCTGCCACCTTTGCCAATCTGTGGAATTCAGCCCTGATGGATTTTGTAAGCCTCTCTCTGTTTCTCCACAGTCTGTGAAGACTGCCATCTGTATTTCCGGGATTCCTGCCCACAGCATGGACCCCCCACCTTTGTGGCTGACTCTCCGGTTCCAGAAAGGGCACCGTCCCGGGCGCTGCTATCCCTGCCCGAGGGCCTTTTGGTCAAGGAGCGATCCCAAGGAGCCTTTGGAGTTTGGAATGCACTTCCCGCCCTGCCTCGAGGCTGCATCTTTGGGCCCTATGAGGGGGAAGTGGTCCGGGAGCATGGCGACTGCACCCGTTATTCCTGGGCGGTAAGACACTGCCGGTTTGCAGAGGAAGGCAATGGCCAACCACCGCTGCTGCTCATTTGCCTTGAAAGCCCCTTGGTGGGGTCACCATCACCCAGCTGTGACTTGATGGCCCTTTACACACACAAAATGACCACAAAGCGATTACATAGCAATACACAAGCAATACAAGAAAAAACTGTGTAAAGAAGTTTTGTACTTATTGCTGAAAGCATTGATGCTTACTCTTGTTGTTGAAAGCATTGCTACTTATATTGTCTTTACCCTTTGAATATTTGCCTACTACTTACCTGTTGGATATCTGTACAAAATTTGTGTGTAAATGTATTTTGAATACTGATACTATAGACATGGTTCCTTTTGGTTTATCCTTAGTGTTCTTTACACAGTTTTTTCTTGTATTACGCACAATACACAGTCAAACACCACCACCACCACACATGCCCACACTCTTAATTGCTCCTTCCTCTGAGTCTGCATAATTCTTACGGTGTTCTCCAGCAAGATCCAGTGGGCACAATTGTAGTCTTTGAGTTCATAAGTGTAGTCTGAGATTTATTTGGGGGGGGGGTGTTTTGGCAAAGCTCGCATTCCCCTTCATTTCCTTATCTGCTAAAGGGAGAGGCATCGTAGCCAGTTGTAGAGGCCTGTTCAGTGAACAAACACCACAGAGAAATATAAACATCTTTTAAAATTTTATTATCAGTCTTTCTCGCTGAGAGTCGAGGTGGGTTACGGACTATAAAACAATGCAGTCCAGCAGGATAAGGTTGCGTGGACAATGCAATAGGACTGGGGTTACAAAATTTGGAAAAAGGTGCAGACAAAAACTGTACATGCTGCGACAGACTGCGAACAATGCAGAGAATGAGTATCACAAAACTATAAAAGCAGTAACACCATGGTTGTACATACGATAAAAAGTGGAATAGATTACCATCATATTCCCTTGTGCCCCCCCTGAACCATTCCATTCTGCTAGTAGTGGTTAAGTGCGCAGACTCTAATCTGGGAGAACCGGGTTTGATTCCCCACTCCTCCACTTGCACCCGCTGATGTGACCTTGGGTCAGTCACAAGCTCTGGCACAGCTGTTCTTGAAAAAGAGCAGTTTCTGTCAGAGTTCTCTCAGCCCCACCTACCTCAGACACCCTGTTGTGGGGAGGGAAAGGGAAAGGAGCTTGTAAGCCGCTCTGAGACTCTGAGTGAAGGGTGGGGTATAAATCCAATCTTTTCTTCTATAGTCCTATTCAAAAATGCTTTCCAGAACACTTCTGTTTTACACAATCTGCAGAATGTTAATAGATCAGTCATATGGTTATGTGTGAATGTTAACAGATTCTTAAATGTTAATAGATCTCTCCTACAGATACATACCCAGAAGTAAGTCCCAGTGGTCTTACTCCAAGGAAAGCTTATATAGGCTTGCAGCCTAATAGGACTATTCCTCAGCCATTAGGGACATCTGGTAAAGGGCTGCTTGTTACATTAGAGTAGCATTACGGGAACCACTCTTCTCCCCCAACCCATCCTGTCCTGGGCTTGCCTAAAACACCACCACTTTATGCAAGAATTGCCTCCAAGGACTCAAAAGACCTTAAGGACATTTGGCACATGCTGAAAAGGGGCTCTCAGACACATTCACCGTGATGTAACTAGCCCACCCTGTTTTCTTGGCAAGACGCCCCCCCCCATTTCCTTAAGACTCCAGTGTGTGAATGGCTTGTGAATTCCATCTTCTGCAACCACCATCTTCTGCCCCGGGTTGATGGGGATTGTAGTGTCTTCAGTCCTTTGAACTGAATATGGAGAACTATAGTTACCATCAGCAGAATTCATGGCCAGAGAGGCTGGACATTGGTAATGCAATGGAATTCTGTGGAGTCTGACACTGGGGTTATGAGGCGGGGGGGGGATGTCTGGTAAGGAGTAGATTTAAGTCCCATTTCTAGTCTGGTCTGGTCTACCCCAGAAACAAGGGGGAGACTTCAAGCTGGTGGGGGGGGGTGGAGTCAGCTTCCACGTTCCCCAAATACAAATTTGTCAGTGTCTCTACTTTTAAGTAGTAGGAAAACCTCCATGCTCTGGTATTATGCCAACAAAATTCTAGCATTATGTCAAGCTAATGTCCAGAACAATTGTTCAAACTTGTTTGGACCATTAGAGTTGGATTCAGTTTGATTTGATTTTGTAACTCTGGAGCAGACGGGACAAAATTAGTCATGGTATGGACCATGCTTTTTAAAAATAGCTAGGGAAAATAATGGGTTGGATCCCAGCCAATTTAGTTACTGAGTCTGATCTCATTCTCCTGCTTACTTCAGCCCGTGTCCCGCGTGGCCTTTGTCCCCATAGGTTACATAATCCCCACCAGATGCTTTTTGGCTGGTCAGAGAAGACCCTCCTACCTTTTTCACCAGCAGAAAACCTAGTTGGATCTAATCCATTGGGTGTTTTATGCTCTGTGTAGTCAGCAAGTCCAAGTTGCATAGAACTGCTAGTTTTTAAGAGGCATGGGCATTGTGGATTTTTTGTTCCAGTGTCACAGTGTATATTTATTTGTGCAAGTTTGATGCAGTAATTAGGAGAACAGGCTGTAATCTGAGAGAACTGGGTTTGATACACCACTTCTCCACATGCAGCCAGCTGGATGACCTTGGGCCAGTCACAAGTTCTCTCAGAGCAGTTCTCTCAGTACTGTCTCAGCCCCACCTACCTCGCAGGGTGTATGTTGTGGTGAGGGGGAAAGAGATTGTAAGCTGCTCTGAGACTCCCAAGTGAATGGCAGGGTATAAATCCAAACTCCTCCTCCTCTTTTCTCTTAATTTGTTCCTCCCCATTGGACACCCAAAGCAGCTTACATTCATCTCTCCGCTGTTTTGTCTTCACAACAGCTCTCTGAGGTAGGTTAGCCTGAGAGTGTGTGGCTGGCCCAAGGTCCCCCAGCAAACTTCCATGGCAGAGCGGGGATTTGAACCTGGGTCTCCTGGAACCTAGTCCCACTCTCCAGCCATTATACCCCGCTGACCCTTCATACATTAGTAGGAGTCAAATGAAGTTTTTAAAAAGACTGGACACCCAATTAACCAGCCTCCTGGCCCATGTCTTTCAAAGTACTTGGTCGGCTCCCTCGTAGTTAATGTGGGTGCCATTCTGTACACGCTAAAAGGTAGCATGGAAATCATTGTACAGGTTTGGGGAGAGGAGTACTGGCAGAGAACAATTACATGGCTGCTGGGTAAAAATATGGGCTGCATGTTTGCCGATTTCCGTCTCCAAGCAAGTGAAGCAGTTGAATATTCATTGCATAAAGAGCAGAATCAACGTCATTTAAAATACACATCCTTCTGTTTCTTGACTCTGTCTCTTTTGAGCCTGAATTATGAAATTTGCATTCTCGGGAATGTTGATTTGTATAGAGGTCTGGCCAGTAACAAACAAGGGGCACAGAACATTGCAGGAAGGCATGAGAAGACAGATGTCGTGAATGTACAATAAGCTGGCAATGTGCCCATCCATATGCCACTCTCCTCCCTTCCTGGCTTTTAAGCAGATATTTGATATGTTTTTGACATTATAAAAAATTGAAATAATGAGGACTAGAAACCTGCAATCCTTTTAACCTATGTGGAAGTGTTGTCTCACATCACCCCATCACGGGCCTTTTTAAAGTCACTTTATGTGCGTGTGTTGTTCTTTGGAAAGACCATGCTGAGGCTCTTGGGTTCAACCCCTGGTGCTTCCGGTTAAAAGGATCATGGAGTAGGTGGCGCAAAAGACCTTTACTTGAGAGTCACTGCCCATCAGAAGTAGACAAGTCTGACCTTGATAGACCAAGGATCTGGTTCAATATGAGGCAGGTTCACATGTTCACGAGATGCTCACGCACATTCATAGAGCCAAGGGTGTTGCATCTGAACAGAAAAAACAAGCTTACAAAATGGAAATCTTGCTGATGTTTTGTCACTGTGAAATTTGCTCAATCAATAATGCTTGATCAGGTGAAGCTGCCTTATAATAGACCATCAAGTCTTTTGAGCTCCATGTTCTTTACTGCACCTGGAAGCCTCTCGCAGGGTCTTGGGCAGGTGGTGGCCGTTCTAGGAATCCTGGGAATGAGCTCCACATACACAAGGTTTCTTCAGCAGACCGTGCTTTTTCTTCTGCTAGCAGTTCTGTTTGCGTGGGAGCTCATGGAACACCCTTGATTATGACCCCTGACCTGGATAGCCCAGGCAAGCCCGATCTCATCAGATCTCGGGAGCTGAGCAGGACCGACCCTGGCAAGTACTTGGAAGGGTGACCTCCAAGGAACACCAGGGCCGGAATGCAGAGGCAGGGAATAGCAAGCCACCTCTCTGAAACATCCAAGTCACTTTAGGGGTCACCAGGAGTCAACCGTGACTTTCAGGCATACACACACACAAAAAAAAAACCCCACAACACACATTGATTGTGTGCAAACAGAAGGAACAGGAAGCATGCTGTGCGGCAGAGACTGTCTAGTGTGGACAGATCTCATTTGGAGGATCAAAACCTCCATCGGAAAATGCCAACAATTGAACAAGGGACCTTCTCGATGTGAGCCATGTACTGTACCCGTGCTGGAGTGATATCCCTGTATTGCTTCTTGCTGTTGTATCCTGAAAGATCTCCAGCAAGTGCTTGGGGTGTTTTGCCAGCCACTTTCCACACGCCTGTTATAGAAGCTGGGAACCTGTATGTTTTGGCGGGTACAAAATATTGTGCTTTTGAAGGCTTGGAAAGTGCTTGAGGCGGAGGGGCTGTGGGTCACTGGTGGGACACCAGGTTTGTGTGCAGAAGGGCCTAGGTTGAATCACCTCCCCCTCCAGTTAAATGATCAGGTAGCAGATGATGGGAAAGACCCAGGAGAGCTGCTGCAGGTCAGAGTAGGCAGGACTGACCTTAATAGACCAATAGTCTGGCTCAGGATTAGGTGGCTTCATGTGTATCCCATAGTAGTATTCTGTTATTTCCCCCAACAAATGTCTTGGGGAAAATACACTGAGCACTTTCTATGGTGGTAGCAGTAATTTTGGATTTCCCTCTCTAATTCTTCCTTCCTCTGTTTAGGTACGGGACAACGGTTCCTATTTTTTTGTTGACGCCTCCGATGAGACCAAATCCAATTGGATGAGGTGCGTATCTTGGGAGAGAGAGGCCATAGACAGAATGAGAGGATTTATGCAAATCTCACCTTGGCGCACATGCTGTGTTCTTGTAGCTGTTAGCTGGGATAAGTGAAAGCTGGCCTTTGAAAGCCCCCGCTGTCTGCTGGAATTTCCCCCTAGTGGATTCTGGCTTGGCCATTGGGGAGTATTTCCGGCTGGCTTCCAGTCTGTAGGCTTGCCGTTCCCTCGAGGCAAATGCACTGGTTACTGCTCAGTATGTCAGTCAAAGAGTAGAACATGACGCATGCCCCAAACCACAGTGTGTGACTCATCCCTCTGTCTCCTTGCAGATATGTGGCGTGCGCCTCCACCGAGGAGGAGCAGAACCTGACAGTTTTCCAATACCGGGGGTACATCTACTATCGGGTCTGCCAGACTGTACCTGCCGATACAGAGTTGCTGGTGTGGATTGGAGAGGAGTATGCTCGCACTTTGGGACTGCGCTTGGGTAGGCGAAAGGGAGAGGGGAGTGTATGTTTTCACTCTCCCAGGAAGTCCTCTTTCATCCTTCTTACCCCAGCATCCCTGGGGGCAAAGAAAGTCTGAAGGCTAAATAGATGGGCCTGTTCTTTTGCTAAGGCTGCCACCATGATATATAAATATGCCCCATGGCTGTAAAGCAGTGCCGTGGGTGGGCATACAGTGTGTGCTGCTGACAACTTGCTTTCTTGTATCTTTATCTCTGTTAATATCAGCCATGAAAAATCACTTCGCTGAAGGCTTTGTTGCGATAACTTCCCTTGCGGTATGACTGGGAATCCTGGGATCTTTTTAGCAGTGTTTTTAAACTCCTAGATGTCACCTTAAAGGACACAAGTTCCCTAATGTTCACGCTCCTTCCTTGGGTTTCAAGACTCTAGTCCCCAGGAACTGTGGTGAAAGATATTATCAGAGACTACTGCACAGGGAACAAAATTTGAGCCCAGTGGTACCTTTAAGACCAACATAGCTTAATTCTGGGTATAAAATTTCATGTGGGTGCACACTTCTACCAGACGGGTTCAGCTTGACATTTTAATGCCCGTTTTGAGAGGATCTGTGTACTTTCGGGGCTGAATATATATATTTGCTCATCACAACTCTCTCTAGTGAACACGAGGAACCCTCCTCAGCTCAGAAGGAAGGCGGAGGACTGTCCCTGACCTTATACCATGCTTTGGAGATACTTGAAGCACAATGCGACATGGTCGAGCCCCCATCCTTCTGAACTTGGACTACGGGGCAGAGAGATTGTCCCTGAGTAGCAGCTGGTACTTTGCAGGAACCGCAAGGCCAGTCAAAATTTGTGGATCCCTGTTGGTCCTCCCCTGAGATTCAAAAGCAATTTTCAGGGTGATTAACGGTTAAAAAAAAAAAGAACACGGTATCCCTGTGACAAATGTGACATTTATGAATCCAGTCCCCAGCAGCCCACCAGTTTACATCTCCTACAATGAGGGTGGTCTTCCTCTTTCTGCCCCTGCATTTCGTGGTCTTGAAGGTTCCTCATTCTTGTCTCCAGAGCAATAGTTCTCAAATGTTTAAGCCTTGGTCACATCTCGTGACCATTTTATCTGTGATGTTGAGGCAAGGCCAGATTTGCCCATGACCTTCCCAGAGGTCTCCCCTCTCCACACTGTAATCACCTGGCGTCGAGAGCCATCTTTGAGAGAGTTACAATCCCTTTTTGGGTCTCGACCCAGAGTTTGAGATCCACTGCTTTACAGGGACTTGGTGGTAATGATGGGGGGGGATTTTTTTTTGCAAGATCACTGTCTTAAGACTATCTTGCTGTGCTCTACAGGAGTGAGTTGAGAAGAGGGGCATTTCCACAAATTGTGGTTGGCTCTCTTGCTCCTTGCGGTGCAACTGGGAGACCCTCACCCCTTTCTCCTCTCCCCAGGCGAGCACTTTAAATACGAATTCGGCGAGAAGGAGCTGCTGATGAAACTCTTCCAAGAGCTGCACCTCAAGACCCCGCCGTCACCTCCTGCCCCCACGCCCCCTCCTCCCGTACGCAGTACCTGTGCGGCGACGCCACAGCCTCTTCCCTCCTGCCACTCCACAAGCCAGGCCTCCCCCCGGGAGGAAGCGCTTTCCCCCTGCTCGAAGGGACGCAAAACCTTGTGGGGCTGGGTCGGGCCCAGAGTCGCTACTGGACTTTCTTTGGCTTCCAGGGGGACGCCTACGGGCGCATCTTGGACAAGAGCAAGATCATCTGCAAGCTGTGCGGGGTGCGGCTGAGCTACAGCGGCAACACCACCAATCTGCGTCAGCACCTCATCTACAAGCACCGCTGCGAGTACAACCAGTTGGTTGGGACGCAAAGCGCCACCCTCGACAAAGGGGTAGCAGGGACAGGAGAGTTTGGCGCTCCCCGGCCTCCCGCCCCTGGCAGGACCACCCGGGCGGTGGCTGACTTCATTGTGCTGGACTTGATGCCTGTGGAGGTGGTGGAAGGAGAAGGGTTTGGGCAGATGTTGGGGGTCTTGGACCCCAGCTACAAACCGCCGGACGCCGCCTCGCTGGCGCACACGGTGCTCAAGGACATGTACACCCAAGTGAAGGGGAAGATCTGGGAGCTGGTGCGGATCCTGCCCCAGTGCTCCCTCAGCATGGACCTCTGGCGCCACAGCAGCACCCTCACCTACCTCACGCTCACTGTGCACTATGTGGACGACTGTTTTGAAGCCCGGGCCCGAGTCCTCTCGAGCCGCCCTGTCCCTGAGGAACCCAGCGCTGAGAGCCTCGTGGAGGCCCTCGCTGAGGCGGCCAAGGAATGGGGGGTGCGCGAAAGCACCTCATATACTGTCGGCCGCCTCAGCCCCGCCACCCAACAAGCCGCCTCAGCGCTCGGCTGGACGGCCTTGCCTTGCATCGGGGAGGCCCTGCGAGCAGCCATGGAAGCCGTGCTGAGCCAGCTGGCTGCCCAGAACGCGCTGGAAAGGCTGCGCCGTTTGGCCTCCTGGGCGCTGGCAGGGGCAGGCCGTGGCGAGAAGCTGTGGACCCAGGAGCCCCTCCTGCAAGCTCACCTCAGCCGCTTCCTGAGGGACGGGGGCAAATGGCACAGCGTCTACACGGTCCTGCAGGGTCTGTTGGATCACAGCGAGCCCCTGGCAGGGCTGGGCCCGGACGGGGAGGCGACGCTGCGTCCCCAGGACTGGGCCGCCCTTCAGGATACAGTCAAAGTCCTCAAGCCCATGGCGATTGCTACCTCAACGTTTACCAAAGACCCCTTTTCCAGTATCTCCCTGGTCAAGCCGGTGCTAACCAGCCTCTTGTACAAACACTTGGTGCCCAGTGAGTGGGACTCCACCCTGGCCCATGATGCCAAAGCAGCAGCCCAAAAGGAGCTGAGCCAGCATTTCTCCAACCCGGATGTCAACCAAGCCCTCAACCTGGCCTGTGCTCTGGACCCCCGCTTCCGTGGCCTGGATTTCCTGAGCCACTCCGACCGCGTGGAGACCTTGCACTTGCTCAAGACGGAAGCCTCGCGCCTGGCCGAGACCCCTGCCTTGCTGACCTCCAGCCTGCCTGATGTAGCCTCACCCCCACCCCCTACCAAGCAACCAAAGCAAGATGCAGGCATTGAATTCCTGCTGGGAGACTTGTGCAGTGTGCGCGGTGCCTCGGGCGTCGGCTCCGCGCACCAGCAGGCTGAGCAAGAAACCGCCAGCTTCCAAACCAGCAAGGCATCCGCCCTCGGCCAAGAACCACTGCAGTGGTGGAAAACCCACCACACCCAGTACCCGCTGCTGGCCCGGGCAGCCCGCAAGTTGCTCGGCGTGCCCGCCACTTCGGTTCCCGCTGCCTGGCTCTTCAGCAGCGCTGGGGACGCCATCCAGACCAAGCGTCAAGCCCTGACACCTGAGCATGTAGACATGTTGGTGTTTCTCCACGGCAACCGAGCCATGCTCTATTAGAAACGGGGGGGGGCTTCATCTCTCTTTCCACAGAATCCCAGACCTTTTTCCCTTTAGGAAGTGTGTGTGGGGGGAGATACATTTAGTGCTTCCAGATCCCTTCTCCCTGCTTCCTTGACTAGTCTGGAACAAATAATTCATTCCCCCGCAAAAGGAGAAGCAAGGTTTGTGTGTTTTGGAGAAGAGCAAGGAAAAGAGGAAACTACTGCCAGGGGGTCAAGGGGGCATGGTGTCTGTATTCAAGCTTGGTCTGGATTGAAAGGTATGGCTGTGCCTATAACTGAGAGAGAAGGAATAGCCCGAGTGGGGGGGGGGGAGACAGCTGGCTGCAGAAATGGTTCCTAAGGAACAGACTAAATGGATGGGAGTGGAAGGAGGTGCAGGAATATTCCATAAGCATGGGGGAGGGGAGCAGATATGCAGAAGAAGGAACATTAATGGTATGGGTAGGACTTCAGTGTACAGGGACCATTGCTGTTCTTATTCTGGGGGTCCAAAAGGGAGCAGGGGCTGGAATTGCCCCGCAAAGGGAATGAAGATGGGTGGGGAAAACAGAGAATAGGGAATGGCCTGTGTTGAAAAAGAGAGATGGGTGGGGTGGGAACATAGGTGAGATGGGAATGTTCCACGTGTGGTGGGGGAAGTGGGAGTTTTGGCTAGGTGGGGAGATTAAAGGGAAGCTATAGATGGGGGAAGTCCAGGAACTGGGGGCTTGCCCCTGCATGAGGGGAAGAGACGGGGGAAATAGCTTAACGTATTCCAAATAAATGTGGGTTGTAGCCTTATGAGGAGAGGCATTCCCCCCCCCATCTTCTGCTTGTTCACTCTTCCTCTAAATAGATTTCGGGGGGCAGGGGTTCTTTGGGGTTTCAGTGAGAGTGGACATCGATGGTTTAGAACCGCAAGGGATAATCGAGCAGAGATTTCAGCAGCAGCCAACCCAACCGTGCTTTCTTTGTTCTTTCGTTTTATTGCCTCCTTGTGGAGTAGCAATAACTGAGGAGATGCCAGGCACTGTGGAGATCCCAGGCACTGTGGATTCCACCAAGGTATCTAGCTTCTCTCCTTTCCCTGCCAAGTCCAAGGAGCTCCAGGAAAAGATAGGGTGACTTGAAAAAACACCAGCCCTCTTGGGGAATCTCTGGTTCCGTCTCTCCTTCTGCTCTTCTGGGGCAGCAAATTGATTTTTTTTTTTAATCCCAAAGAGTATCAGCCATTCCTATCCTACTCCCTGCCCCCTTAACCTCCATCCCCATGTAGGCACTCCATTTTCTCCCACACCCACGTTTGCATGCATTTGAGGTGTTCCTTCAGACTACTGAAAAAGGCAATCAGTGTGGTATAGGGATTAATGTGTCACGTGAAGAGCAGGGAGCCCAGGTTCAAATCCTCACTCCACCACTGGGTGACCTTGGGCCGGTCACGCGCCCCCTTTTTCAGCCTAGCCTACCTCACAGGGTGGTTGTGAGTATAAAATGGGGAACGGGAAAAGCCATGTGTGCTTGTCCTTGGAGAAAGGGAGGGATAAAGGTATATGACAAACCAGGGGTCCCCAACCTTTTTGAGCCTGTGGGCATATTTGGAATTTTTACACAGCATGGTGGGCGCAACAACAAAATGGCTGCCGCAGGAGGCCAAGCTAACCACAAAATGATTGCCACAGCTTCGGTAACACAGTACAGATCCTTGTGCTGTGGTGGCAGCTGCTGCCAAAGCAACGTTCTTAAAAATCTGCACAGCCAATCAACCCTCAAATAGTCAATCGGAAGCCTTGCTGGGCAAAAGCTCTACCTGGCCTCACTGACTTCCTAAAAACACTTGGAGGGGGGCGGCACCAGAAAAGGTGTCAGTGGGCGCAGTGGACACACATTGGGGTCCCCTGTGATAAAGTTGAAAAGGTGACTGTGAAGGTTTCCAAGGTGCTCTTTTCTCCACACAAACACACCCCTCAGGGGGTAGACCATGGCCCTTTACTCCCTTCCCTATTCATGTCTGGAGGGGTGGGGGAGTTCAAAATTGAACGCTTCAAGAAAGAATAAAAGATGCTTTATTTTAAAAAGGCCTTTCTGGTTTTATTAAGTGGGGGTGGAAAGGAGAGCTTTTCCCCAAAGAAACAGCAGAAGGTCACATACTCCTGTGGGGAGCACAGTAGAGTAGCCAGCTGCAGAGGAGGCGGCGCATGAATTCTACCACGCCACCCCCCTTTTGTCAACTGTGTGACCCAGTTGCTGCTCATTTTACCTATGATTCAGCCCCAGGTGAAAAGTGGCTGTATTAGATGAAGAGCGAGAGACACCTCGGTATTCTTGCTAAACTTTATTTAGCAGCGTTTGAAGGGAGATTTGAGAGCACCAACGCTACATCATAGGAGCCGTAGGGCAATGCAGCAAAATAGACAACAGAAGTAGCCTGGCCTTGGGAGAGGGGGAGTTTGGAGTGACAATCTGAAAGCCAGTGGGCAAAGGGAGTTTTCATGTGATGGCATTTTGTGTATGGACTTGGGCGCACTGTCTATGATTCTTATTTGAGAAAGTCTTTTTAAGGTTACAGAGGTCCAATATTTTTCCCCCACCGTGCAGTTTAGGTGAAGGTAACTCATGAAGGGATTCTGTACTGAAAGGGGCTATAATTACAGGTTTCCTTTTAATCTGTGTTTTACCTGTCTTTTTCTGACTCCTGTGCCTCACAACCAATTCCACAGAGTGATTTCTATGGGGCAAAACAGGTGAAATAATTTTTAAAAGCCTTCCCAGTGCTAGGGCTCCAAGTCAAAAATCAAGATCTTCACAACTGCTTTTGATAATTAGAAAGGGCTGTGTGATCTTAAAGTCTCTTGAGTACTAGGTAATCTCACCATTACTTTCAGTGGTCTGATAACTGTTTTCCCTTTGCTCAGTGAATATTGTTCTTTGAACTGAGGTGTCTGGAGGGACCCAGTATAAGCTAGTATCCCTAGTCACCATGCTTTGAGCAAGTGAGTTTTTACAGTTCTAGAATCCATTCTGCTAGGGGCTTCTTTAGACAACCCAGTTCCAATGGGATACTCAGGAACCAAGTTGCTGTTTCATTCCAAGCTATGGACATTTTCTTCTTTTAGAGAGAGGCCAGATACTATTTGTTCTTACAGGGTCTACTAAATAAGAAGGATGTTTTCCCTGTGGAAGTACTACAGGGGCCAATAGCAGTTTTGTGTGTGAATAGGCAGGATTTATGATGGGGGAAGTGTGTGTACATACATACAAAATGGGGGGGGTCTGTTTTCTCAGGGGTTGTAGATCCTCATACTAAAACCAGCCTTCTCAATCAAATTAGAAGGCCATTCGGGCTAAACTTTGGAAGCTGGATGCCTCCTAGAGGCGATACTCGCAGATGTAATACATGCGCCGTTCACAGTCATTGTCCCACCACTTTCCATCATCAGAACTGAGGCTGACGCAGTTCTCGCGAGTGCTGCCATTGGGTTGAGTCACCAAGTGGTCACGATACCAGTCAAAGACTGAGACCCGCTGCCCGTTCTCAAAGAGCCACAGGCCTTCTGCACGCCGGTCATGGATGCCTACCCAGGCTGGCCAGTTGTACGGCTGGAAGGCGTCGTGTAGGTATCGGCGCAGAACAGCCAATTCCGTGGCATCGGCTGGCATGGCCAGGTTTCCTCCCCGGGCTGCGCACAGTTTTTGTGCCCCGTCATAGACCTCGAAGTGCTTGAAGATCAAGAAGCATTTGCTTTGGGTGCGCCGGCCCCTCAAGCAACCTGGAACGGTGCACAGATAATGAATGACTTTTAAATTCTTGTCTTTAGGTGATACCTTCAATCAATCCCTCCTCCGCCACCCCCTAGAACCTCTCTTGATTCATATATCCTGCCTTTATTCCCAATAGCTGTTCACAAAACCAGAACTAGACCAATTTGAGCACAGCCCACTGATATTTAAAACCATTATAACTGTAGAATATAACTCTATGTAATCTGTAAAAACAGTCAAAGCTGCATTGAAAGAGGAGAAAAAATTAACCCTTCTCTACTGCCTTGAGCTGCGGTGGCTCAAGTGGTTAAGATGCTGAACTGCAGGCTGTGGAAGGTCAGTAGTTCAGCAGTTCGAGACCCGGGTGCCGCATGACGGGGTGAGCTCCTGTCTCTAGTTCCAGCTCCTGCCAACCTAGCAGTTCGAAAGCAAGAAATTGCAAGTAGATAAATAGGTACCACTTCGGTGGGAAGGTAACAGCGTTCCGTGCGCCTTGGTGTTTAGTCATGCCGGCCACATGACCACAGAAACGTCTTTGGACAGCACTGGCTCTTCGGCTTTGAAACGGAGATGAGCACCGCAACCCTAGAGTCGGATTCGACTGGCTTTCGAGCAAGGGAACCTTTACCTTTTTACTGCCTTCTTGGTTAATGCCGTCTTGAGGCATTCCTTGAACATGGCTGAAAGTTGCTAATCTCACTCCCTCAGGATAAGCCTCCCCCCCCACCAGGCCTGCAATTTGCTTCTGGCAGATCTAATCACCTTGCATGGGGACATGCAGAGAAGAGTCAGTTGGGACAAAAGGAGCTTTTTGTTTTTGTCCTTTCAGCCCTGAGCAGCATATGAAATTCTGACTCCCTTCAAGATGGCCCCATTGCACACAAAATTTATAGTCCGCCTGTCTTGCTGAGGTCTCAAGCGGATTATAGAACTAGAAAACGAGGCGGTAAGGGCCAGGGTGTTGCATGCCTTCAACTGTGCGCTAAAACTGGATTACAAAATTAGAGAACCATGAAATAAAAACGTGCCTCAAAACAAGGAAGGGAAAGCGGGTTGGTGCTCTGAGGCAGTAAGATGGGATAGGTCACTTCAGTCTGCTGAAGGGCGATTAAATTTTTCAAAAATTGTCCAACATCAATAATTCCTTGAACGTGGAAAGGTGGCACAGGGCACGTGAAGGCCTAGGCTCTCCCTTTTCCCCCCTGAGGTGCTAACCTGTTTTATTTGGGGAGAACTGTGACATGAATGGCATTAAGCTTGTTACTTCTCCCCTGCAGTCTGAAGTGGTATGGCCTGCCCTGTCACCTCATTCTGCCGTAGATGTAGACCAGCAAAACAACTGCCTATAAAAAATTGTTTTACCTAAACAAAGACAATTAAACTAAAACTATTCAATCAAAATTAATCTTATAGACACAATGAATACAAATTCCAAAGCTATTAATATACCAACAACAGCAAAATTCAAATTCTCAAATCACAGGCCTTTAAGGGCTGGATGTATCACAGAGGCTGTACACCTGAACTGAGTTACACGGAGGTATTCTAATGTGTATGATAGATATGATTCAAGCTAAGAGCAGTTGCAAACCAGAAGAAAGCCTTGAACAGGTATTTTGGAGGAATATGCCTGAATTTTGGTTTCAGTGATATCCTGTTTTGAGAAAGTGGTGCCTACTTGAAAAAGCTTTGTCAGGTGAAACGTGGAACAACATCGCTAGTGTGCCCATAGGAGGACTTCATTGGGATCAACATCTTTGGATATCAGTGTTGTGGCTCAGTTGTCTACTTTCAACTTGGAACATGGTTTCTGTTTCTGAAAACTGAAGACACCCGAGCGCCTTCTATAGAATATTTTTTGAGCCTGTGATGGACTGTGGGAACATTTGGGGTTTTGTTTTTGTTGGTATATGAATAGCTTTGGAATTTATATTTATGAATTGGGTGTACGATATAAAATTGTTATTGAATAGTTTGAGTAGTTTAATTATCTTTAGGTAAAACAGGGGGGGTTACATGTTGTCTTATTGGTTACATTTTCACTGTGTGTCTCACTGTGTATTATAATAGGTATAGACCAGGCAGAGTCCTGAGTTAGGGATGCCACCCTCCAGGTGGGACCTGGGGATTCCCGGAATTAAAGCTCATTTCCAGACTACAGAGATCAGTTCCCTTGCAGAACTTTGGAAGGTGGACTCTATGGCATTGTACCCCACTGAAGTCCCTGTCCTTCCCAGACTCTGTCCTCAAATCTCCAGGAGCTTCTCAGCCTGGATATGGCAACCCAACACCCCCATCCCCGTGCCAGTGGGCAGGGGGGACATGGAAACCCTAGCTGAGGAAGGCTTCAAGCTGCAGGTGAATGATGGTGGTGTACTTGAAGGTTTGCCTATGTAAAAAGGCAGTTGTTCTGAGGACAAAATGAAGGAGGGGACAGCAATGGCGGAAGCTGCTTTGGGTCCGCGTTGGGGAAAAAGGCAGAGTATAAATATCCAAATCTTCCTTCACACAACAACTTTGTGAAGTGGTTTAGGCAGAGAGAATGTGACTGACCCAGGTCCTTTCAGGTCCTAGGCCAGCTCTCTAACCACTATACCACATTGCCTTATTCTTCTGTGGAGATAGATCAAGATGGGTAGCCGTGTTATCTGAAGAAGTGAGCAGTGACTCACGAAAGCTTATACCCTGCCACAAATTTTGTTTGTCTTTAAGGTTCTACTGGACTCTTGCTATTTTCTTATTCTTCTCTGTGTGTAAATCAGGCCAGAATCAGTGGGTTTTCCTGTCCTTTTTTTCCCCGGTTCAAAAAGTGGTCTTTGTTAAATTGTTAGTCCAGTTTGCTTCCTCACTAGGGTAACAAACATTGTCATTTTCCCTTGGGGAAACTAAATGTTAGGTAATGTACAACTTGAAATCAGTGTCTGGGTTTGAGTTACCATGGCAAAGAAATCTACCCCACTTTGGGGTAATTTGAAATGTTTTTTAAAAAAAATGAAAGGGGGAGTCACCTGGAGATGATTCCTAGTCGCCACAGGTGAGTAGCCACGTCGCTGATTATGATAACGACTTATAAAATTAAAATTCCTTCTTGAACACTGGCCCCTCATAAAGTGCCGATGCTTGAAGGGAATTTTATGATCTGAATCGATCACACATGCCCACCCCCCCATGCGTAGCTGCCTTGCCAGAAAGATGGAGCCGATTCCATCCTCCTTGTCCTCACCATCAATTTTTCCAAGCTCTTTCTGGTTGCGGATAGCAATTTCGTTCAGGGAAGCAAGGGTTTCACGAGCTTCAGCCAGGCCCCCCTTCACTTCAGCCAGGCCTTTGGAGAACTGGGATACCTTCATGTCCATGTGATAGAACTGCACATTGAGGCGATGCACAGCTGCGTCCAGGCTGTTCAGACGGGAGACTGTTTACCAGGCAGAGAAAGAGAAGAGGCACTGATAACTCTAAATGAGGCACAGGAGGAAGAACGTTTAGAGCTGTCCTAGTTAGTAAAGGGACAAAGACTAGTATCTAGTAAAGGGACAAAGATGAGGCATCAATCTATAGGGATGTATGCATGTTCACCACTAAGGGACCCATAGCAATTTGGGTCCCATTTCCCAAAAACCAAACCAACTCACATCAAAATTAAACTCCAAAATCATATCTTTAGAGTTCCCCTTGCACATCTAGACTAAGGGTTAGATCCAGTGCAAAATACCTGCTTGTACAAGACAGCCAGTTTGGTGTAGTGGTTAACTGCATGGACTCTAATCTGGGAGAACCGGGTTTGATTCCCCACTCCTCCACTTGCAGCTGCTGGATGACCTTGGGCAAGCCATAGTTCTGTCAGAGCTGTTCTTGGGAAAATAGCAGTTACTGTCAGAGCTCTCTCAGCCCCACCTACCTCCCAGGGTGTCTGTTGTGGGGAGGGGGAGGGAAAGGAGTTTGTAAGCCGCTCTGAGACTCCGAGTGAAGGGTGGGGTATAAATCCAAACTCCTCCTCCTCTTCTTCTTCCACATGTAGAAATTCAAGGAGAATACCATGGTAGCTGCTTGGACCAAGTCAATCTTTATTGTATCTTCACTTGTGTTTCTGCTTGTGTGACCAGTTTCAGGACACTTAGTGCTATAGCTAGGTGTTTCAAAAGATCTTGCACAAATGGAACTGCATTAAGTGCATTTCTATTTCTGCTTGCACATCATGGTTACAACTACCAGCCTGCGTGTGTGTGGGTATGTGCCTAGGGGGAGTGACTCAGGGTACTTTTTTGCTGTCTGCAAAGATCAGCCAAATTGCCCATTCCTGTCCATTCTCCCCAACAATCACCAGGCCATACACATTCATAAACGAGGACGCTGGTGTTGGGAACCACTGTCAGCAGCAGAGAAGTAGAAAAGGGAAATGGCCAGGAGAAGAACAGACGTGGGATGGGGCGAAAGAGAGAACATATTGGAGAAGCTCAGCTAGCTATCTTTAGTGGAACAAGGCTACATGGGGCCTGCTATTCTGGCAGAAGGTAGGGCTTACCTGTTACCCCCACCACCACCAATTGGTGGAAGAAAACGACGGAGGGTGGCAATGTCATTTCCAGTTGCCGTGGCCACAGTGCTCTAGAATTTTCCTTCAGTCTCTATGGTCTTTACCATAAAGATTGGTGGGATCCCTAGAGCCTTGCTGACGTAGTGGCATCGCTTCTGGGTGATCACCCAGAAGTAATATCATCACAGCAACATTCTCCTGTCCCATGCTCTTTCCCCCCAAACGCTGCCAGCACAGGGCTTGTAACGCTAGCACAAGAGCACCTGGGAGTGCCCAGCCACTCTCCAAGCAATTGAAAGTCGCCCTCTGCCCCTGCTCCAGTGCTGCTGTAATCCTTTCCTGATCCTTTATCCTTTCCCTTTGCAATTTTTCCTCCTCGTTCGTCCGGAGTTAAAGGAGACACATGCATGTACACACCTTTGCTCTGGATGGGAAAATGATAGAACCAGTGCCTTTTCCCATCTGCCTCTCCACCTTCTTCATAGATGTATACATATACCCATGCTCTGGAGAGGAAACCAGCATGTTTTGATTCTTTCCTCCTGCATCAAACCTGCCAGTTGACTCCGCCAGGGAAAATATAAGATAACTGTACATTTCCCCCCAGCATGGCCAGTCACAATCGGGGTGGGTGAGTGGTAATAGTTGTTTGTTTCTAGTGGTTCCTCAATCAAATCAAGCCTGAACTCTCCCTCAAAGCTCAAATGACTAAACTGAGGCTATCGTACTTTGGTCACATTATGAGAAGGCAAGAGTCACTGGAATAGATGATGAAAAGTTTAATGCAGCAGAAAAAGTGAAAGACCCAACATGAGATAGACTCAGTCAACAAAGTTCCAGCCTTCAGTTTCTGAGACCTGAGAAAGGCTGTTAAGGATAGGAAGTTTTGGAGGTCATTAATTCATACAGTCATCACAAGTTGGAACCAACTTGACAGCACTTCACATGCACACACAGACGCTCGCGCACAGTCGTTTGTGTTGGGAAAACAAAAGAGGAAAGGTTTCTTCTCCTGAGCCCCATCTGCAAACTTGGTTTGAAACAGTAAACTTTGTCCAAGAGGCATTTTATGACTGCCTCCACCCACCAAGCTTTGTGACTAGTAGTCCCCACGCTTCCTGGTATTTTTTTTAATTAAGTAGTTCCCAGAAACATAAAATCTGGCCTCCCTCAATCTGACAGCACTTCTCTATACAGACCAGGACTGTTTTACTGTCTACGGCCAGCCCCTTTCAAGTTCTCTGCTGCTAAGAATGTGGTGTCTGTTCCCTATGTACATCAAGAATTACGCTATTACAGACCTATCTTTCTAGTGGTGGCCATCTTATAAATACCAGTACCCTAGTTAGAGTAAGAAATCAGAATCCACAAGCTTCTGCTGATGGGCTTCAGAGGCTGAGTTAGTGGTGACATGGGGGATGTGCCGGCCTTTTCGGGTGTCTCTGTCTGTGTCCATTTATGTAAGAGCAGGATTAGAGAGGGTGGCCTTAGGCTGAAAGGAGGACACGGCACCAGCACCCAGGTATCCAATACTTGTGGTAAAATCCGGGTGGCCGTGGCTGCCCACTGAGATCTGGCCTAGAACAAGCACAGAATATCTGTGGGGAAACGGGATGAAAAGGATAGTCAACTGCAGCCAGCACTGTGGGCAGAGAAGGGGGTGTTTGTGTGTGAGGGATACTTGTGGGCAGTATCAGTGAGGAGAGTTGCAGCTCTTTCCCCACAGTGGTATATTTTTCCCTCCCACCAGACAGGAAGAGCCAAAAAACAGGAAGAGTAATAAGTCACAAGATTGCACTATTTTATTTCAGGTTAATTTCAGCTGTCTTCAGAACACTGCTTGAGCACCAGGGCAGGGTTTAGATGTGACAACAAACAAATCTGGACTTGGTTATACAGGGGTCCTCTTGGTGTAGAGCCAGTGGAGAGCCAGTTTGGTATAGGGGTTAAGTGTGTGGACTCTAATCTGGGAGAACCGGGTTTGATTCCCCACTCCTCCACTTGCACCTGCTGGGTGACCTTGAGCAAGCCATAGTTCTGGCACAGCTGTTCTTGAAAAAGAGCATTTTCTGTCAGAGCTCTCTCAGCCCCACCTACCTCCCAGGGTATCTGTTGTGGGGAGGGGAAGGGAAAGGAGTTTGTAAGCCGCTCTGAGACTCCCTTGGGTAGTGAAGGGCGGGGTATAAATCCAATCTCTTCTCTTCTTCTTCTCTTCACACACACCTGCAGCCACTCCACACTCAGCATGTGGTTTACAGTCAGTCCATATAGCTCATCTCTGCACACATCCTGGAAATCCAGGAGGTGCGGTGCAGTGTCAGGAGCAAAGCGGCTGGACTGAAGAGATTTCTCTGACTGAAATGACCTGTCCTAAAAGAACATGTACACACAAGACTCCTCAAGTTTAAGGGTGCGTGCTGCTGTAGTAGTGGCAGCTAAAAAATCCAGCTGTGGATCATGAATCCCCTCCCCCTTCACATCTTGCATCTGCCATGACTTCACAAGGTGGCTGGCTCTAAACCACCCAGCCCAGTCTTCCATTTGCAATGTGGGGAATCATGCTACCTTGCAGGGATATCTTGCAGCCCTTGCTAGGATTACTGACATAATGGCAAGAAAATGCTACATGGATGCCTTAGTCATATACAGCTGCCATTATTTAACAAGAATCCTTCACGAACACAAGAAGCTGCCTTAGCCCAAGTCAGGTCCTTGGTATATTGAAGCCAGTATTGCCTGCTCTGACTAGCAGCTGCTCTCCAGACTCAGACAGAGGTCTTTCACATCGTCTACTATCTGATCCAACTGGAGATGTCAGGGATTGAAATGGCAACTTTCTCCAGGCAAACTAGGTACTCTATCACTGAGCCACAGGCTCTTCATAGATCTCTTGCTAACCGATGGCCCCGCTCATATGGGCCAGAAAACGTGGGGTGGAGGCATGGCAATTTGCCCTGGAGCAAAATAAGGCACGGTAGCCTGATCATACGGGCCACCGGGTTGCCACGCTCCAGCTCCAAGTGCTGATCACACCGGGCTGCTGCAGCGTAACAAAAAAGTGGAGCAGCAGACCACGCAAGCTGAGCTGTTGCAAAGTGCGCATGTGCAGTTGGGGGGGCCTAGCCCCTGCCGGTGTCTTGCATATGCGCATGCCTCATTCAGCATTGGTGCGCATCCCATGGAAACTTACAACATCCGGAAACCCCGGGACATGGGCTGGCGTCGGAAGCCACAGGATACTGGCGCTCCCGCGATCAGACGCCAGCCTTTGCCCCGAGGTTTCTGGAAACTAGTACTTCGACCCTAGTGGTTTTTTACTCCGCGTTTTCGGAGGGAAGCCGCGGGTTGGCCACGGGAGCGCTACGCCTCCCAGATGTGCTCGTATGATCGTGCACGGAAAGTCCACAGGGCACCCAGTGCCTTCAGCGGGGCAAATGCTCCGTGTGAACGGGACCTAACTTTGGTTAATATACTTTAATTTTGGCTTCAATCACACTTCTATGATCAAATTCCCATCTCTCATACAAACTTAAATGTTAAAGATTTTTGTGGGTTTTTTTTAAAAGGGAATAACTGACTCTGAAAGCAAGTCTAATGCATCAAATCTGATTTTCCATGTGCATACACGCATGCTCCAGTTTTCCTGTTCCTTTTTTTCCCTTCGATAACTTTCCTTCCAGCATCTAAATCTATGTAGCATTCACAGGCACAATTCACCAGCAATTTAACAGAGCATCTCCCCTCATTTCTCCCTGATGTCTGCTTTACGCGGGGTGGGGGGGAGATCTTTATGGCAATATCAGGGATGAGAGATTTCTAGAAGCCTGCATCAGATTTCTAAGCCTTACATGGTTGGTTATGGGCTATCCTGTAAGCCCTTTTACAGAGTAAGGGCTGAACAGTGTGTAACACACAGTTGCGCTAACACCACAGCTTGAATGGGAGTCATCCTTTGCAGTCTGTGGGAATATCGTGGCAAACTGTCTGTCTTCGCAAGATCATGGAGCTGCAGCATTCCTTGGGCTGTGTCACAGTACCATCAAAGAGTTATTTGAATGGCCCATGTAACTAATTCCATTACACCTTTAAATGTCTGAAATTGCCTTATTTGAGTCAGGCCATTTGGTTCACTGAACCAAATATTGCCTACTGTATTATGGTTTCAGGCAGAGAGACCTCTTATTAATTGGAGATGCCAGGCATGAACCCAGCATCTTATACTGCCATGACCTTGAAATGAAGCACGTATTGCTCTTGCAGTGTGATCCTAAAGAAAGTTATATCCTTCTTAGCCCATTAACTTCAAAGGACTTGGCAGGTTGCTTAAGATTACACTGTCTGTTGCTGCCAATCATTAGATCTCTCCGCTTATTTCAAAGCAGGCATTGATCGGAGTCTGTTTCACAATCTGTTGCTTGTGGACCTTCTCGATAGCAGCAGATTTTGCCCAACAAAACAGAGTCCGGTTATACATTGTGGGGCTGTGATATTCTGTAGTAAGGATGCCCACTAGAACAAGGGACATCTTGCAGCCTTAGGCTGCAATCATATGCACAATTAGACCTGCCATAGGCGCGAATGCCGGGCGGATTTAAAGGGTGCAATCAGACAACATCTGGGAAGCACCCTGCAGCCATCAGCAACCCATTCTGCAGAAGAATAATTAAAAGACACCAGGGAAAATCCCGTGTCTGATAGCTCCAGTGCACCCTCATGCTGTTGGGATGGTCTGACCAGGCCATCCTGACTCCGTGCTGTTGTTTCCCCCCCACTTCATAGTATGCGCATCATCGCAAACTCCATAGGGAGCCTTCAGTGCAGAGGTGCAATTCATCGATTCCTTGTTTAAGCACATGGGGAAAAACGGCACAAAAAAACCGCAACTCACCCGCAGTTGCGTCCGATCACACACTGACGGACTGCGCCCGCAGCTTCAAAGGGAGGTGTGATGGTGCAACTGTGGGTCAAATTCTTCCAGAAGAATAGCCTCGCTCTCCCCCCCCCCCGTTTTATCTGGCATGTGTGACCACACCATTAAGGCTCCTATAGATAAATTCCTGAGCTTGTAACTGCCAATATGAAAACTGAAACTCCTTGTATAAAGAGCATATCTCTGAACACCAGATATCAATCGGAACAAAATGCAGGAGAAACATTTTCATCTGGCTGGCTGAAAACAGGATGCTGAATTAGATGGGTTTTGGCCTGACCCCGCTGTGCAATGCTTTCCGTGGGTTTTTTATTGCAGGGTTCTCTGTGATGCTTGAACTGGCAGTCTGCTCTTACACTGGTACCTGAAATCTGGATTAACAGTGTGAAAATCTGAACTCTGGAGGTAAGGGCACTTCTTGCCAGCGCAGTAAAGTGCTAGAACAGTGGCAGCCAAAAGCAGAGATTGCTATAAAGATGAAGTCACTGATGGGTGGGTTATTGCTGCTTCTCCGCCAAGACCAAAGAAATCAGGATTCATGCTAGGAATTGATTTGAGTTAGATGTAATTGGCTTCTGTGCCCGAGGACAAAGGAGGAAGTATTCAGAGAAGAGCAAAAGAGTTATTGTTTCGGAAGCATGGGATAACACGGAAGGCAAGGCTGGAGAAAACTGAACGTTTAGCTTCTTGGAGAGAGGGCAGAGGAGCAGTTTGCAAACCAATGCATGGCTGATAACAGGCACACCAGGAAAAGCTCAGTGAACCTGTAGGGCTCACACACAATCAACCTCATAAAAGTAGGGAACTTTGTTTTTGGATTTCTGTGGAGCTGCACCGTTTGAGAGGGAGAAGAGAGAGAAAGATTGGATTTATACCCCACCCCTCACTACCCGAAGGAGTCTCAGAACAGTTTATAATCCATTTTCCTTCCCCTCCCTACAACAGACACCCTGTGAGGTAGGTGGGGCTGAGAGAGCTCTTTTGAGGACTGCTCTTTCCAGAACAGCTCTGAGAGAACTTGTGACTGACCCAAGGTCACCCCAGCAGCTACATGTGGAAGAGTGGGGAATCAAACCTGGTTCTCCCAGATTAGAGTCCGCCGCTCTTAACCACTACACCAAACTGGCCCTCATCTCTGAGATGACATTCCATTATACGCTCAGGGCTGTAATGCTTGAGAAAAATCCACGCTTTCACAAAAAGCCAACCGTTACCTGGCCCTTTCGCTTTACTCACACACATAGGTGAAGCCGTCTTCCTCCTCCTGAGCTGGGGGTGTGGTCGTCGGGGTCAGATTAGTGGGGTGGGGAAGCTGTTCCTCCAGCTCTTCTAGCTCTTCTTCGAAGATCTCCTTGCCATCCGAGCCCCCCAGCTCCGTCAGGGTCACCTCCTGCAGGGACTCCTCTTCCGTTGCTTCAAGTTCTGACAGCTCCAGGACCTCTTGCAGATGCTAGGCGAAGTACAAAATGAGCCTCATATGAGCCTCGTAGAGCACTGAGGTCTACTAACCAACATCTTTTGGCGGTCCCCAGCCCCAGGGACGCCCGACTTGCCTCAACTAGGGCCAGGGCTTTTTTGAACCTGGCCCCTACTTGGTGGAATGAGCTCCCATATGAGATCAAGGCCCTGCAGGATTTATTACAATTCTGCAGGGCCTGTAAGACGGAGCTCTTCCACCAGGCTTTTGACTGAGGCAGCACACGTCCGTCCCCCCTCCCCCAGGGTTGATCTTCCATCCATGGCCTGGATCTGAATAGTCATACAGGAACCATCTAAACTGCTGAGACATCTGGCTAAATGATACACGGCGCTTTATGATTGATGTTGTTTTAAATTGTTTTAAAATTGTATTATATATTGTACTGAGACTGATGGAAACCGCCCTGAGCCTGCTTGCAGGGAGGGTAGGATACAAGACCAATAAAATAAGTAGAAATAAATAAAATGGATTAGAGACGGACGCACCTCTGCAGGCATACTGGAGCATGTTGCCGTGTCTGAGAGCCAGACTGAACAGGACTTAAAAGCAGGGCCGGCATCAAGGATTGGCACAGTGGGACCAGTGCAGAGGCTACAACCTGGCACAGAGCCCACCTCTGACCAGAGATGCTTCGCCAATATCTGCTCCCACTGGGACTGGGAAGTTGTTCCAGCGCTCCTTCTGATGTTGCAATGGCATCTAGGGCAATTTCCCATGGAGAGACGCCTGGAGGGAGCATGACACATTCATGCTCTTTGTAGCTTTGCATCTCAAAGGGGCAAGGAGGAGCTGGGATCCACTTCCTCCTGGGGGGGGAGAGGAATATGCAGCTCTGGATTAGCCATTAAGCAAAATAAGCAGGTGTTTAGGACACCAAGGGAAGGGAGGCACGCACCACAGAGGGGTTTTTTTTGCTTCTATGGCTTATTACTGCCAATACTCCTTTTAAAACAGTGGAGTCTTGAGAGCAAAAAGTCTACTTTGTGAGCGACTGGCATTAAAGTTGTGAGCCAGCAATTTGGCTATTGCATAAATTAGTTTGCTCTGGAGCCATCCCTTCCTGAGCAAAGACAAAAATCTGTGAGCCGGAAACTAAAAAACTGTGAGCTAGCTCACACTAACTCAGCTTAGTGGGAACACTACTTACTGCTATTTAGTGTTAATTTAAAAAAAAAGTTATATTTAATATAATTGCGGGGGATGGCCTAGAAGAAAACTGATTTTTTTAATCTCTTATTTTACAGCACTTCTTGAGTCTTAACGCCTTGTCAGTTACGCAGTGGAAGGGCCGAGGGGCACCACTGTCGGGTTGTGCTTAGGGCATCAGTTGGCCTTAATCCGGCCCTGGGAATATGCATACCCATGCTCATACATGTATGTACAGCGAGGAGGCTTCTTAGTGGTGAAGTTCCAGTTTTTTTAGGGTTGCCAACCTTCGGGCGGGGCCTGGAGATCTCCCAGGATCACAGCTGATCTCCAGCTGACAGAGATTAGTTCCCCCGGTGAAAATGGCTGCTTGGGAGGGTGGATTCCACAGCAATATATCCTGTTGAGGGTCCTCCACTACCCAAACCTTGCTTCCAAACCCCAGGCTCCAGTCCCAAAATCTCCAGGTATTTCCCAACCTGAAGTTAGCAACCCTAGCTCCTCTGGCCTCGAGACTTCCCAGAACCTGGAGGTAATAATGTGCAATTGTCTCTGTCATCTTTGTAACACTCTAGTTATGGTAGCTGTTTAGGAGGGGGTTGTGTCAGGATGCCTGCAGGGGCAGACTGGGAAGTTAAAATGGCCCAGAGGCAAGGCAGGCGGAGTGACCCCCAGCTACAAACCAGAGCTGCAGGGCCCCCTCAGTTTGGTACAGAGAGCCAGTTTGGTGTAATGGACAGGAGTGTGGACTCTAATCTGGGAGAACCAGGTTTGATTTCCCACTCCTCCACATGCAGCTGCTGGCGTGACCTTGGGACAGTCACAAGTCCTTTCAGAACTGTTCTCTCACAAGCAGTTCTCGAAAGAGCTCTCTCAGCCCCACCTACCTCACAGGGTGTCTGTTGTGGGGAGGGGAAGGGAAAGGAGATTGTAAGCCACGCCGGGACTCCTTTGGGTAGTGAAGGGTGGGGTATAAATCTAGTCTCTTCATCCTCCTCCTCCTCCTCCTCCTCCTCCTCTCTTCTTCAGACCTGGCCAGCAGCAGTGGCCCACCAGAAAATTTCCCTGTAAGTTAATTGGCCAGTCCACCCATGGACACTGGGGGAAAGATGTATTACCTTTCCTGCTGTGCTGTTATCCAAATTTAAGCTTCACACACACTCCGCTCCATCTCCAAAATGGTTTTTTGCCCCAGTAGGAAAAAACATACAAGTAAAAAAAAAATATATATATATATATATATATATATATATGGATATATACCAAAAAAAGGAAAACCCAGTTTGCATGTCGTGCTGTGAGCAACCCCCCCCCCCCAACTATCTGGTTTTTATACTGCCACTGAAAAGGTGACATCCCCAACATGCTGCCCCCAGCTGGAGCACGCAGGCATTCAGACCCAAAGGCCTTTCTCCCATGAAGTCGCTGACGATATCATTGTGTGTGCCAACCGCTTCAAAGGTTCTTTCTTAGCTAAATGAATTTCCTGTCTGCCTGATGAAAGAGACGCTAAACCCAACACAGCCTACACACAGAGAGAGACACACATTTCTGAATTGGTCCCACTTGGATCCCACCCTGCCTCCAAAAGAGCTTAGGATCACATAGGAGACGGACGCTGATGAGCCATCAACTGATGAAGGGAGTTTGCAGAAACCAGCCCAACAGTAGGGCCAAGGAGGCAGGGGCGGTTGTGCCCATTCCTCCGAATCCTAGCTGCTGTATGGCATAGGTCTCAGCACCTCTTGGCACAATTCTGTGCAGAAAACTCAGTGTCATAAAGTGTTCTTACCACTCTCATTTGCTCTGATAACAGCTCTCCCCCTGCATACACACACAAGCACAATCCCATAAGAAAGATTAGCCAGGCTTCACCCAATAAGCTTCATCATGGCTGAAGAGGGACTTGAGTGAATCCTCCCCGATGCTCTAGCAAATGTACTCTGACTACTACCATCTCTTTCCGCTTTGGATAAGGAATACAGATCTGTTTTTGTGTGTCTGTAATTCATATTTAATAGACCCTCGGGCATCCAAGGAAGAGTTATAGAGACTGGCTGAAACCACCGAGGCTATGATGTCAAAAACACATGGTGTTTGCGTTCGTTCATTTTTAAAGGCATGTTTTGATTTGAACAAGCTTTTGTCTTGTGCTCAATTGCCAGTTGACCAGATGCCAGTGATGCTGCGTTCTCACAAATATGGTGTGAAACAAAGCCTGGATTTCTGAATCCTATTTGACTAGGAAGAAAGAAAACAACACCGAACACTTTTAGAGCAGTGATGAAATTTTGTGGCTTGGCTGAGCATCTTCTGTTCTTGGCCAAGTCAAAGCTTAGTGCTTGTGTGTTTTTTCATTTATTTTCTTTTATACTTGCATCCCACTTTTCTCCCCAGTGGGAACCCCAAAGTGGCTTACAACACTGTTCCTTCCTCCTCCCTCTTATTCTCAAAAAAGCCTTGTGGGATAAGTGAGGTTGAGAAAGAAAGAGAAACTCAAGTAAGCCGCCATGGCAGAGTGGGAAGCCAAATCTTGTTCTGCCAGATTTGCCAACCTCCGCATGAGGCCGGGAGATGTCCCACAACCGATCTCCAGCCCATAGAGATCAATTCCCCTGGAGAAAATGGCTGCCGACCCTAGATCCTAATCCAGCCTTCTAACCACTACACCACATTGGCTCTCAATCACCCGTTGCAAGCATTTTGCATATTCTTGACTCCTGTGCCTCATTCTTTGCCTATTATTTGGTTTCTTGATAAAACAGAAATTTGATTAAGCACCAGAAGTTTTGTCTGGGTCATTCCTAAATTGCTATCAGATGCCTCGTCTTAGCTCTGCTGCGCTATTGGGGTTGTTGTACATCATCACAAAGCTCCAAAACGTATGACCTACTAAACTGTGTACATCATCACAAAGCTACAAAACGTATGACCTACTAAACTGGATTCAGCCTACTAGTTTGGTGTGAGAGGACGTTTGATGTAGTGGTTAAGTGTGTAGACTCTAATCTGGGAGAACCGGGTTTGATTCCCCACTCCTCCACTTGACTTTGAGCAAGCCATAGTTCTGGCACCACTGTTCTTGAAAAAGAGCAGTTTCTGTCAGAGCTCTCTCAACCCCACCTACTTCCCAGGGTGTCTGTTGTGGGGAGGGGAAGGGAAAGGAGTCTGTAAACTGCTCTGAGACTCCCTCGGGTAGTGAAGGGCGGGGTATCAATCCAATCTCTTCTCTTGTCTCTTTATTAGACTGGCTACTCACCCCGTGCTCGGTAAACTTTCTGTGGGTTTTGCTGCCAAAATAAAGCAAAAGTCTGATGGCACCTTCAGGACTAACAACATTTATTTTGATATGAGCTTTCGTGAGTCACAATATGTTTTGCTGTCTGCTGACTGTCAAAATGAAATTGTTATAAAGCTCCCAGCAAACCTACAGTTCGTGACCCACAGACTGTGTCATGCACCTGGTGTGGGCCTGCACCACTAGGTGAATATATATTAGGAGTGGTCTGAGCAAAGTTGCAGGGTGGGGGTCTCAGACCCAGAAGCAAGGAGGTTATAGACTTTGGTAACTTGCCATTGAAGGTTAAAGCGGAAAGTGCCAAAGCAGGATTACAGCTGAACGTCAAGAAGGCAAAAGTAATGACTGTTGGGGGAATTACACAACTTTAAGGCTGATGATGAAGAAATCAAAATTGTTCGAACTGAATTGTTCAATGGCTCCATCATCTACCAAAAAGGGAGACTGCACCCGAGAAGTCAGAAGGAGACTGAAACTGGGGAGAGCAGCCATGAAGGATGTTATGCAGGGCTCGTTTCCTGCAGGAGCGCACAGGAGCAGAGCTCCGGCAGTAAGGAGCCCAGGGGGTGGGCACATGCAGCAAGCCCCACCCCCTTCTCCCAGCAGCCCCCCTGTCTTTCCCGGCCTGCTGGCCGACCCAGCAGAGCGCTGCCACAAACTGGCCCTCGAGCTGCTCTGTCACTGCCTGGGCCCAGGCACCTTTAAGACCAAGGTTTATTCACGTACAAGGTCTCCCTCCTCTATGAGGGCAGATCTGTGCACTTCCCACCCCCATAGCTACCAATCCAAAACAGTCCAGTGGAGCCTGAGCGGTGGGTGTTGCCTTCTGTCACACTTCCTGTGATGTCAGGGGATGTGGCATATGCAAATAAGTTATGCTAATGAGCTCCTACACCTCTTTTTCTATGAAATGACCCCTGATGTTATGTATTGAGCCGAAGCCTTTCCTCCAGCTGTGCCTTGAACGGGCTGAGCTGGCTTCTACAGAACAATAGATTGTTGGATTCAGGAACTAACCTATAGATAAGAAATGTAATGTAAATAGCCTATCACTGGGAGTGAGTGTGTGTTGGGTGTGGTGCTTTGCATGCTTATAAGCAGGTCTCCTACTCTGCTAGAGTTGACTTGTAGCTTGCTGAAATCACTGAAGAAACTAGAGCTGATGCATCTTGAATCCAGTATTTAATAAGGGAGATAGAAAAGATCCTTATGTGTAAGACTGTGTTGCTGATGACCAAGATCAAGTTAATTCATGCCCTAGTATTCCTCATTACTATGTATGGGCGTGAAAGTTGGACAATGAAGGAAGCTGAGAGGAAGAAAATGGATTCCTTTGAAAAGTAGTGTTGGAGGAGAGTTTCATGGATACGATGAACCACCAAAAAGACAGATGAGTGGGTCCTAGACTGAATCAAGCCTGAACTCTCTTTAGAAGCTAAGATGGCTAAACGGAGGTTATCGTACCTGGGTCACGTTATGGGAAGACAGGAGTCCCTGGAAAAGACAAGAATGCTAGGAAGAGTTGAAGGCAGCAGGAAAAGAGGAAGACTCAAATTGAAATGGATTGACTCAATGAAAGAAGAAGAAGAGAAGAAGAGATTGGATTTATACCCCGCCTTTTACTACCCAAAGGAATCTCAGAGTGTCTTACAATCCCTTTCCCTTCCCTTCCCCTCCCCACAACAGACACCCTTTGAGGTAGGTGGGGCTGAGACGGCTCTTTCGAGGACTGCCCTTGAGGGAACAGCTCTCAAAGAACTTGTGACTGACCCAAGGTCACACCAGCAGCTGCATGTGGAGGCGTGGGGACTCAAACCCCGTTCTCCCAGATTAGAGTCCATGCTCCTAACCACTATACCAAACTGGCTGTCAGTTTGCAAGACCTGAGAATGGCTGCTAATGTTTTGGAGAACGTTAATTCATTGGGTCGCCATGAGTCAGAAGCAACTTCACGGAGCTTAACACACACGCCCAACTTTGCTGTAACTTTAAGTGGTATTCAAGGACCGGGGCATGTGATGCCTCAGTAATAATGGACTTCTTCACTCGTAATATTTATTTTTACTTTGAGTTGATCGCCTGGTCATGAAATTCTTGTTCCATGTTTTTGTTCCTGCACAGTCAGCATTCATCAGAGCGTGCAGACAAAGTCAGGAGCCGCAGTTCAACACAGGCTCAGAAGATGATTACTTTAACTTGATTCAGTGAAACTATCCTGATTGTTGAAACTTACTTGGTTTGTGTGTGTGTGTGCATGTTAAGTGTGATTGCAAATGCATCTGGAGCGGTTGCCTCTTTCTGCTCCACCTTCATAAGGGAATCCATATTGCTGGATATAGAATATGGGGAAGGCATCATGGTTGTTGCATGCGAAAGAAAAGGAAGCATCTCACAGTTGTCTATGGAACATGCTGCTTTTTCCTGTGCAAGCCAATTTAGAATTTATACGTATTTGAGTGTCTGTGGATTCAGTTTGTGAGTTCTGATCCTACCATGATTTCAAGCCACACTCCCAGGAGCTGGCCCAATCACTAAATGAGATTTACACTGCAATCCTAAGCACAGTTACACCATTCCAAATTCACTGAAGTCAAGGGGCTTAGAAAGTTTTAAGTCTGCTTAGGGTTGCAACGTTCCCTAATGTCTGTTCCTTGAGTGTTAACTAAACCTTCTCACTCCCAGATGTGAGAGGCACAGAGAGAAAATGTAACTAAATTTATAGAAGAGATGTACAAAGACCAATGGACAGATAATTTTAAAAGTTCTTCCTGTGTCCTTTCTTGTAGGTAGGAACTGTCGTATTCAACGTCCATCCATCTGACAGAACAAAGTTTGAATCCAGTGGCACCCTTAAGACTAACAAAGTTTTATTTGTGGTATAAGCTTTCGTGTGCAAGCACACTTTCTCAGATACAGTGGTCTTAAAGGTGCCACTGGACTCACACGCCTACCCCACTTGAATCTACCTCCCATCTGACAGCAAGCCTGAATACCACAGGGGGCAGGAAACCTTCTCTTGGCGCTTTCCAATGAGATACTGTACAGTTTATTTCCTTAAACTATCTATGCCCTTCCTTCCCCCAAAAAGGCTTAAGGCAGCTAACAACAGAGGTCTTAAGCAGCATCTGCAAAAATCTATAACATATAAACCACAATACAATAAACAATCCACTTAATAGCCAAAAGTTTCAACTCATATAATAAAATATATAATGCACCTGATACTGTAATTAAATATTCTCGCCCCAAAACTAAACAACTATGCATCTCTTACACAAAAAAGCAACGAAGGGGACAATCCTACCCCCATCATCTAAGGTATTTCATAAACGTTGGGGCCGCCACTGAGAAAGCACAGGGTTCAAGCAGTGGAAGATCTTCCTAATCTAGGAGAAGGAACAGCTTGGGTAACTTTGGGCCAATTGTTTATTTGTTTGTTTGTTTGTTTGTTTGTTTATTTACAAAATTTGTATCCCACCTTTCTGTCCTCACAAGGGCCACCTAAGCAGCTAACAAATTAAAACATGCATAATAACATCATAAACTGATATAACCACCAACCTCAACAAAAAACACACATCATTAAAACAATTTAAAACAGCACTAAAAACATACCAAGACATAAAAACAATAATTAAAACATTGGTTAGGAAGGAGGGATCACTGAGGGAATGCCAGATGAAACAGAGAAGAGAGCCAGTTTTGGTGTAGTGGTTAAGTGCGCAGACTCTAACCTGGGAGAACCGGGTTTGATTCCCCACTCCTTCACTTGCACCTGCTGATGTGACCTTGGGTCAGTCACAAGCTCTGGCACAGCTGTTCTCTCAAGGACAGCTCTCTCAGCCCCACCTACCTCACAGGGTGTCTGTTGTGGGGACAGGAAGGGAAAGGAGTTTGTAAGCTGCTCTGAGACTCCCTTGGGTAGTAAAGGGTGGGGTATAAATCCAGTCTCTTCCTCTTCTTCTTCATCTGCTGGTGAAAGACAACAACAGAAGGGGACAGACAAATCCCCCTAGGGAGGGAATTCCAGTTTTGGTGCCAGAACCAAGAAGTAGGGTTGCCAGACCCCCAGTCCTAACGAGGGTTTCCCTGATTTGGGGGGCTCCTTCCTGCTGCCAGCCAGGTGGCCGGTGGGGGGAGCCCCGCCCCCAAGAGCAACCATCCGGCCACTGCTACTGCAAGATTTAAAGGGCCCTCCAGCTGTATCTTTAAATATTGCAGAGGGAGGCAGGGAAGAAGAGGGGTGATCAAGGGCGCCTGCACTCCAAGCCGCCTGTTTCTTCCCAACAGCATTTAAAGAGGCGGGGACCACATGCACTCTGAGCTATGAATTCATGGTTTGGAGGTCAGGCATGCTCAGGGGCATGGAATTGGCCCATTGGGAAGCGAAAACTCCAGACTTTAACTAGTATCTTTTAAGTGCGGCTCCGAAGCACGGCAAAACGGGATGATCACGGAAGAGTCACATTTCCCAGATGTTGCTGTCTGTTCATTACCTTTAAATCCGCCAGGCACTCGTGCCTGGCACGGATCTAAAGACCTGTCTGATCGGGACCTGAGATGAGTTCACCTGCAGAAAATGGCCGCTTGGGAAGGTGGTCTCTATGGCATTACCCTGATCTTTGGCTCCACCCCCAAATCTCCAAGTGTTTCCCAATGAGGAGCAGCAGTAGCAACCCCAGGGCTATTTTGGGGCAAGAATGCACAGGAACGGAGTTCCAGCTGGCTTCAAAGTTGGCCACGCCCACTACAGCCCAAACCTCTGTGTGCGTGGCTACAGAGGGAAGGCCTGGAGAGCGCCCCCCCCCCGGCGACTCCAAGGTGGGCAGGCCGGGGGGAGCCTGGAAGGATCGGAGAGGCATTTAAATGCCTCCCCGTGCCTTCCCCGGCCTGTCCAAGGGCCGGCTTGCCTGGGCAAGCCAAGGGAAGGCAGTTTAAACTGCCTCCCCTCCCCTCCAAGAGCAGGCATGCCAAGGGAAGGCATGGGGTGTGGCCTAACATGCCAATGAGCTGTGCGGTCAGGGGTGTGGCCTATTATGCTAATGAGTTTATGTTTCTGGGTGTGGCCTATTATGCTAATGAGTTCCTGCTGGGCTTTGTCTACAAAAAAAGGCCTGGGCAAACCTATCTAAGCACGTGACCAGGAGTAGTCTGGCAGCCCCTCTTACCCTGAGGGGTTAGTTTTTCTGGCCTCTTTTTTGGTGTTTCCTTGGGGATTTAAATTTTCTTTGTGCTGCCTTAAGGTAGACCACTGCTTGTTGCTCCTTGTTACCATCATGCTGAACTAATCTGTCTCATCTTTTCCACCCTGTCAGCCATGGTAAAGGGGCTGTGGAGAAAAACTCCTGCACCTTAAGATCTTAAACAGTGCGAGCCCATAGCAGGAAATAAAAAATAAAAATTAGGCCAACTGCTGCCTGTCGGAATAATTCTGATGTTGTAACTGATGCCCCAGGGCATGCCTCTCACATGGGGATAGTGGGAGGGGCCTGGAGTGCAGGCTTGCATGGCCTCCCCCCACCTCTTCCCAGCAGCATCTAAAGGGACCCTTTGAATGCTGTTGGGATGAAGCGGAGGCATGCGACTGCACTCCAAGCCACGAATCACAGCTTGGAGTGCAGGCATGCATGGCTTCCCCTCACCAGTTCTTCCTAACAGCATTTAAAGGGACCTTTGCGGTGGCTCAAGTGGTTAAGATGCTGAATTGCAAACTGGAAGGTCAGGAGTTCAGTGGTTCAAGACCCGAGTGTCTCTCGTCTCCCGTCTCTGGTCCCGGCTCCTGCCAACCTAGTATTTCGAAAGCAAGAAATTGCAAGTAGATAAATAGGTACCACTTGGGTGGGAAGATAACAGCATTCTGTCCACCTCGGCGTCTAGTCATGCCGGCCACATAACCACGGAAATGTCTTTGGACAGCACTGGCTCTTCGGCTAGAGTCAGATTTGACTGGCTTTTGAGCAAGGGAAGCCTTTACCTTAAATGCTTTTGGCAAGAAGTGTAGGTCACTGGTCCCCAACGTGATGACATCACTTAGTTCAGCATTGGGGATGTCCCCGCCTCCTTCAGTAATGCCCGCCCCCCAAGTCCCCTGCTGGGGACTTGGAAGGACCTGGCAACCCTACCAAGAGGACTCTTTCCCATGTTGCCACCTGCCTAGCCTCAAAAGCTGGGGCACTCGAAGCAGGGACCCCAAAGAGGGCCATAGCAGATGGGCAGGTTTGTAAGTGCTGTTCTCTCCTAATCTATTTTGCAGGGCCATTGTGAGCATGAAAGATGGGATCAGGGGAGATCTGCGTATACTGTCCTGAGCCGCTTGGAGGAAAAGCAAGGTAGGCATGTGAGAGATGGAAGATAATTTGGTTCACGCTGGACCGTAAAAGGGACTCGGTGTAAGCGATCACACACATTAAATCTTTTTTTTTAAGATTCCCACGCAACTAACAAAGAACTTCCCAGAGGCCTTGACCCCAAAATTAAGTCTCATCATCTCTATCCAAGCTCAAATCCTTTCACAATTTATGGGTAATTGCCACTTTTTCCTGGGAAAACCACAGTAGACTGGTGTTTTAGATCCACAAAACGAATGCTGTAAACATTTGGACCCCGACTAGTCTGGGAGAAAGGCAGTTTTACAAATATTTAAAAACGACACATAAACAAGGCCTGCATCAGGCTCCCCCTTCCACTGTAGTCTGCTGGATTGTGGATCAAGGCAGGATTCCTGGATTGTTTTTGCTGGAAAATGGAGGTTAGTGGGGCTGGGAGCCAGGCCTGCCGAGTTCTGCTGATAGGAAGCTGGAACTCCTGAACTATTTAGAAAGGGAAAGAAGCTTAGCTGAAAGCCAATACACCTAGATTTGTTCATGTGGTGAGCAGGCAGGGCTCTGATTATATTAGAGCAGAGTGAATGCTGTCGGAACAGTTGGGTTTTTCTGGATGAATTAAGCAGTTTTAAGGGTTACAACTGGAATGACTCACAACCCTTTGGTTCTTTGGAGGAAGGCAATAACTGGATCTTGGGAGTTGTAGCACAGAATCTGCCAGGCTCTCCTGGCAGGAAAGAGAAGTTTAAATAAGAACCAGGACCTCTGATTCTTTCGTTGTTTGCCAAACGTAGTGGTGAATGACCACCGGCTGACGAGGCTGGTGCGTTATATAAAGTGACTGCATGCATTTCCTAGACATCACAGGCAAAGAAGAAAGGGTCCTTTAAGAAGGAGACGTTGAAGGTTTGTTTCAGGGTCCGGGGTTCTTTTATCACCATGGTTCTCAGTGGGGGCAGAGCACGGGCATCCCCTTAGCCCCAAAAGTGTTTCAAAGGATTCCGGAGCACGCTTGCATGTTTTGTACAAGGCTGTTCCAGACACCCCCGGAACGGTGCCATCCCCATCAGCTGTCTACACTGCCCCGACAATTCTGCTGTACCTAATAAGTTACAAGGGAAAAAAAGATTCTCTCACCTTGAGCATCAAAGCTTTTCTTTCCTCTTCGGAACTGAGCTCATCCCTCTGTCCCCGAGCTGTCCTCAGGAGTACCCCCAAGAGCAGAAGCTGCAACGTTACCCAAAGCTCCATGTTATGTCCGCTTTTCCTTCTGGATCTGGCGTGAAGGGATCTGAGCTGGGAAGGGTATTGATTTCCCAGGATTTCCCCTTTCTGCTCCAGAAATACACCGTTGTGTCTCTCCCTTAACACTTACTGCTGTCTGCCCACTCAGGCGATGTTGGGGCAGAAAGGGGGGGGGAGGAACAGGACTTCAGCCAGCCAGAAGCCGGAATGTTTAATCCAATCCAGATGTGAGAACGTGGGCCAGTAAAGGCCTCACCCAGACTGAATTGTGACTGCCTGTGGGGTTGTCACCTTGCCAGTTTTAATCCGGTGTGGGTTTTTCATTATTATTGTTTTGCCCAACCGAGTTTTTCTTTTTTAAAAATTACTTCCATTTATTAAATAAAAGAATCTAGATTGTTTTACGTAATTAAACCGGCTGTTACGAAAGACAAAGGCAGCCTTTCAATTTGCAAACAAATTAGTATAGGGTCGATAGGCGGATGCTATCGGCTGCGCTGACGATCACCCTGCCCTGGGAAAGGTCGTAAATGTACTCGGTGTATGCTGGGGGTGGGAGGAGGCCCATTCCTGCCATCCATCCCAAGCATGTGGGCGTGTAGTTGTGTGTTCCTGCCATAGAGTACAATGCCGCTGGTGTGCACTGGGGTGCGTGTCTCTTGTTATTGAATAATACATGTGTTTGCTCTTCCCAGTAACAAATCAACCTGTTTTGTGTGTTTGTCTCTGAACACAGAACCATAGAATCTCAGAGTTGGAAGAGGCCATACAGACCATCTAGTCCAACCCCCCCTGCTCAATGCAGGATCAGCCTAGAGCATCCCTGACAAGTGTTTGTCCAGCCGCTGCTTAAAGACGGCCAGTGAGGGGGAGCTCACCACCTCCCTAAACAGCAGATTCCCCTGTTGCCCAACTCTTATTGTCAAAAAGTTTTTACCAATATTCAGCCAATACCTTCCCACCGTTAAATGAAACCCATTATTGTGACTCCTATCCTCTGCTGCCAACAGGAACAGCTCCCTGCCCTCCTCTAAGTGACAGCCCTTCAGATACTTCAAGAGAGCAATCATGTCCCCCCTCAGCCTCCTCTTCTCCAGACTAAACATTCCCAAGTCCCTCAGTCTCTCCTCGTAGGGCTTGTTCTCCAGGCCCCCAATCAGTTCGGTGTAGCAGTTAAGTGCGCAGACTCTAATCTGGGAGAACCAGGTTTGATTCCCCACTCCTCCACTTGCAGCTGCTGGATGACCTTGGGCAAGAGCTGTTCTTGAAAGAGCAGTTCTTGAAAGAGCTCTCTCAGCCCCACCTACCTCACAGGGTGTCTCTTGTGGGGAGGGGAGGTGAAAGCCACTCTGAGACTCCGAGTGAAGGGCAGGGTATAAATCCAGTCTCTTCTTCTTCATCGTCCTCGTTGCTCTCCTCTGTACACACTCCATTCCATCCACATCCTTTTTGAAGTGAAGCCTCCAGAACTGCACGCAATACTCCAGGTGTGGCCTGACCAATGCAGTGTACAGCGGGACTACGACATGTAACCTTTTGGAATGCGTTTTCATGCACAGTGCATGAGAAGCATTATATTCGTGGCTGGGTGCTGGAAGGGATAGTCTCTAGGTCTGATCCAACAGGACTCCTTTTCATTCACTAATGGATCTAAGTACATCACAGAAAGCTTAGCACTTGCAGTATATGCATGTGCTGCCACAGTGTGTTTATCACATCCGTGTTATGATTTGGAAACCTTTAGTGGGACCCATCCTTTGTGCATATTTGCATATATTTCAGGGCATGCCATATACCTGGATAACTGTAGTGCATAGTGGTTAGAGCGTGAGAATAGGATCTGGGAAACCTAGTTTCAAATCTCCTTTCTGCCGTGGAAGCTTGCTGGGTGACCTTGGGCCTGTCACTCTGTCTCAGCCTCAGAGAATAAAATAATCCACTTTGGCTCTCCATTGAGGAGAAAGGGGTGGTATAAATGAAACCCACCTTGCCGACAGGGGAGTTCGGGGGACTACCTTACAATGGTTCTCTTCCTTTCTCCATGGTCAGACACAGAGGGTGGTGCTTGGTGAGAGGGTGTCCCGACAATACCCACTTGAATGTGGAGTACTACAAGGGGCGATCCTCTCGCCAGTATTCTTTAACATCTATATGCACCCCCTCGCCCAGTTAGCTAGGAGTTATGGGCTGGGTTGCCATCAATATGCGGATGACACCCAGCTCTGTCTATTGGTGGACGGCCATCTGTCTTCTGCCCCTGACATTCTGGCCGAGGCTTTGGATGCTGTGGCTGGATGGCTGCCGGTTGAAGCTTAACTCTGCACATTGGGAGATCCAGTCATGGATGCACCAACCCACATGTAATTAGTCTTTATGTGGCTCTTGTTATGTACAATATTGTGTTCTGAAGTGTTAGGTATACATGCCAAAGATGCAAATCTCTGTGTGTAAAAGGTAGGAAGAAGTGCATGTCTTTGTAGTAGTTTGGTGTAGTGGTTAAATGTGCGGACTCTAATCTGGGAGAACCGGGTTTGATTCCCCACTCCTCCATTTACAGCTGCTGGATGACCTTGGGCAAGTCAGAGTTCTGCCAGAGCTGTTCTTGAAAGAGCAGTTCTCGAAAGAGCTCTCTCTGCTCCACCTACCTCACAGGGTGTCTGTTATGGGGAGGGGAAAGGAAGGGAGTTTGTAAACTACTCTGAGACTCCTTTGGGTAGTGAAGGGTGGGGTATAAATCCAATCTCCTCCTCCTCCTCCTCCTCCTCCTCCTCCTCCTCCTCTCCTCTTCTTCTTCTGTGTTAAAGATGATAAATGTACTAAATATGCAATTGTGCAGTCCTAAGCAGAGTTACACCCTTCTAAATCCATTGACTTGAGTGGACTTAAAAGAATGTAAGTCTGCTCAGCAGCCTGGATAACCCAGAGTAGCCTGAGCTTGTAGTGTTCAAAAGCTAAACTGGGTCGGCCGTGGTTAGTATTTAGATGAGAGCCCACCACAGAAGTCCTGGGTTGCTCTGTAGATGTAGATGATGTCGAACCACCTCTGCTCATCTCTTGCCTTGAAAACCCCATGAGACGTTATCATAAGCCTGTTGCAACTTGATGGCACTTAATTATTATCAACTCTACTTATGGCTGAACTGGAAATGTGCTTTTTCTGAGCGTTCAGACCACTTAATCTAAAACCATCTCAGAATGTATATCTTACAACCTTGTGTGATAGCGGCATGTATCCCACCACCCCGCTCAGCGACGTTTGCAGCCTTCTTCCAGCCTTTCTCTGACTTAAGAGGCTCTTTCTCTAATTTAAGTGGCTCTTTCGCCCACAGGAAGAGCCACTTAAGTTGTAGGCAGGCTTCTAGGCCTGGGAGAAGGCTTCAAACATGGCTGAGCAGAATGAGAAAACATTGCCAGTCTTGGTATTATTACCCAACTCCATACAAAATGGAAAGGAAAACGAAACTGAGAGGGAGTCGCCCACCAAACGAATTTGTTGAAAAGGTGAAATCTGAGATGGTGATTATTTTGAGTGTGCTCCTGTAGGATGTCGTGCAATAAATACATTTATAATTTTTTAATAGGGTCGGAATTGAACTAGGAACTCTTATAGTCTTGGCATTACTACACCTTGTAGCAAAAAGGATAGCAAACACCCTTCAACCAACTTGGGAGTGGATCGGTATATTTTGCTACCCTTCGGCTTATAATGAGCCTTTGGATTTGACTGCATTTCTGTAATGTTACAGAATTAATTTTTAGGACTTCCTCCCCATCCCAGGCATATCTGGTCAATTCTGAGTGTTTATCTGTCCGAACCATCTCATGTTATCGGCTCCTAGAGTTGGAAGGGACTTTCTAGGCCACCTAGTCCAACCCCCTACTCAGTACAGGAAATCTAAAGCCAGCACTTTCCTGACAGACAGATAGCTGTCCAGCCTCTGCCAGAAGATGTCCAGAAGGGAGAAACTCCACCCCCCCACACGAATAACTGGTAAATTACACATTCCATCATGACATATGTATGTCACATGAATATCAAATTGCAGTCTCCATGGATATATATCTATTTGCATGTCCCCAGGGCTATTTTTGGGCAGGAACGCACAGGAACAGAGTTCCGGCTGGCTCTTGAGTTGGCCACATCCAGCAGGAACTCATTAGCATAAAAGGCCACACCCAACAGCAGAAACTCATTAGGATTGGCCACATTAGGGGTGTGTGGCCTAATATGCAAAGGAATTCCTGCTACAAAAAAAGCCCTGGGTTTTGACAGCAAACAAGGTAAACAGAATAAGAAGCAAAAGGTGGGTGTGGCTAGATGACCACACTTCTGGTAACATGGGGTGTGGCCTAATATGCTAATGAGTTTCTGTTGATGGGGGTGGCCTATTATGCTAATTTAGTCTAATTTTTCTACAAAAAGAGTCGTGCATGTCCCACATTTACCGCATTTATATGCCTCACCGCTATATGTGTGTTTCTGTGTCCTTTTTTTTTCTTCCTTTGGCTGTCAAGCCAGAGTTGACTTATGGCAACCCCTTGGGGTGTTCAAGGCAAGAGACATTCAGAGGTGGTTTGTCACTGCCTGCCTCTGGGTAGATACCTCTGTCTTCTCTCCTTGATATGGCCAATAGTTACGGATGTTTGCCCCTACCTAGGCATTCCCTGTTGTGGCTCTCACCTGGTGGAATGGCCTGCCTAAGGAGGTCAGGAAGGCTGCCACAACTCTGAGAGCCACTTTGGTGTAGTGGTTAGGAGCATGGACTCTAATCTGGGAGAACCGGGTTTGATTCCCCACTCCTCCACGTGCAGCTGCTGGGTAACTTGAACAAGCCACAGTTCTCTCAGAGCTGCTCTCTCAGCCCCACCTATCTCACAGGGTGTCTGTTGTGGGGAGAGGAAGGGAAGGAGGTTGTAAACTGCTCTGAGACTCCAAGTGAAGGGCGGGGTATAAATCCAATCTCCTCCTCCTGAAGGGCAGGGTATAAATCCAATCTCCTCCTCCTCCTCCTCCTCTTCTTCTTCTTCTTCCCGCATAATGTGTAAAACTGAATTGTTCAAGAGGACACTTTTATAAAGGAAATAGGGCTGAAACATATAGCCCTGTTTATTGTATGCAGTACCTTGTTCTCACAGCACTGTTTTCTAATTCTCATCATCTGGTTTTTGCACTCTTCATGGTATACTTATAATTGCACTGTTTTCTAATTTTGCAATCTGCCTTGAGTCTCAGAGCAAAGGGCAGACTTTAAAAACCATTCAGTACATAAGTGAACATGTGCCTGAATGCTAGCTGCACGAAAAGCCATAAAACGCTTCAGTGTTGTACACATGCCAAGATTCATGTACAGCCTAGTGCAACTGTGTTTCTCATGCATTTTTAAAATGGATACCATTTGTTCTTGAATGTCATAGCCATGCATTATGCCACTTCTCCCACAAGCCATACCCCACGTCACCATTATCAGGGGTTGGTACCTCCAGGCTTGGAGCCCGGATGGAGTCACCACCACCATCCAGGCTTTGGTGCCAGGATGGTGGGAGGCGTGTGACAAAATCCATAGGTTTGGTTTATATGGACGATGTTCTACCCAAGATGCAAATAGAACCAGTACCCAAGGATGAGGCCGCTGCACAGCTGGTACCCACATATGTTAGTAAGACTAAGTACCGGGCTGCCGTCTAGAGATGCTAGACATTTGGGATGCAAATAAGACGGATTTAGGGAGGAGCTGTAAGGATGGGTCTGAGATGGAGGGATGTGTGAAACTTACAGATCTCTATAGGTAGCGGTGAGAGAGAAGGAAGGACAGAAAATAAGAGAAACTGCTGGGTGTTTGATCTAGTCACGTTAGGTTGCGCATTCACTCTGAAACTAATTTCAGCCTCACTTGTGAGAACACCCTGAGTGCCTAGTTGGGGAGGGAGGAAAGCTTGCCTCTAGAGAGCCGCCGGTTATCAGAACGAACATTAGATTCCGGGAAGGGATTGTGTTGCGGGGCTCCAGATGAGGCCAGTTCCCCAGGAACTGTTCTGGTACCCAAGGATACAGGATTTTTTTTAAAAAAACAAAAACCGGATAAACAGGGAGGACATTAACAGGATGAGAACCTCCAGGCTTTAGGAAGGGGTGAGGTGAGGCTGGTACCCCCAAGGCTGTGTGGGAAGCCAGGAGTGGGAGAGGAGAGGTGTGTGTGGGGGGGGGGAGAGATGCAGGGTTGAGGCTGGTGACCGAAGATGGGGTGTGGTTGTCAGCCTTCTTCCCCTCCCCACACCCACGTGACACTATGAATGAGATTGGGGGGAGGCTGGGCAAAACCATGCATTCCTGAACAGCAGAAAGAGAGCAGGGTGGGGGTGGGGCAGGGAGGCAGAGAGAGAGAGAGAGAGAGAGAGAGAGAGCATCCTCCCCGGCATTGAGAGGGTGGGAGGGAGGCAGGCAGGCAGGCAGGGCGGGAGCGACTGGCAGCATCGCAGCCCTGGGAGAACTGAGCTGATCTCAGACAGCAAGAGGCGGGGGGGGGGACGCGGACGCCATGGAAGCCTGAAGACCCCCTTTCGCCCATTCGCGTGGCGTCCTTCCTTCCTCCCCCCCCCGTTCTCCGAGCAAACATCTGGACCTAAATCCGCCCCCCCCAGCTCTGGGAGAATCGCAAGGGCACCACCACCTAAGAGGGGTGAAGGTGGAGTGCTGAAGGGGGGGGACCATCCAGAAGGTCCCCCCAAGGAGAGCATGTGCTGAGCGGCTCCCATCCTTGGCAGGTAAGTGGGGGACACGGAGGGAAAGGGTGGCCCGCGTGGGTGGACTGTGGGGAGGCGGCTTCATCTCGTGGCGGTGGGGGGGGCGGGGAGGTCTTTGTGCGCGGTTGTGGGGAAGCATCCCCCGTCTCCGGTGGAGGGCGGCGGGGGGGTGAAGAGAGCTGGGGTTCCCGGGAAAGGGGAGAGGTTTCTTGCTCCGGCGGGGGCAGTGCAGGGGGACGCATGGCTGCTGGAGGTGACACTGGGTAGCCATAGTGTGCGGCCACCTATGTGTGGACCCTGCCACGCCCCCCTCCGGAGGCCCTTTTCCTTACCATGTGGGGTCTCCCTGCACGATCTGGGATGGGGGAGCGACGTCTTTGGGGCACGGGCGAGTGGGAAAGTGTGAGGGGCACCTTTTTTTGGACCCTTCGCCTTCCTCACTCGCATATGCATCTTGCTGGTCTAAGGGTCAAAATCTGGGGTGTGGAAGAGGTTCTGGGAAATGGGCTGTGTGGGGACGTGTGTTTCCTTGAGCATGGTGTGCAGGCTTACTGAGGCAGGTGGATGTGTACCTCCATGGGTTGCCCACATGTGTAGACTATCCAGGTGCACATGTGGCGGGGGGTCGTGAGCTGGTGCCGATGTGTGCTGTGTGTGCATTTTTGTAGGCACATTCGGAAGTGTTGGCAGGCATGTGTTTGAGACAGAACCAGGGGGGAGTAGGAACATGGAAAGAAGAGGTGTGCCATATGTTTTAGGCTATACATTTGTCTCTCTGTGCATTTGTACATGCCATCATGTGCCCCATTATGCAAGCTCCCCTTCCGATAAGCTTAATGTGCAGCTGTCAGTTTATGCATATGTGCAGATTCATATGTCTGTGTGTGTGTGTGTGCATGCAAATGTCTTTTTCTGCATAGCAGCATGTGCACACCACACATGTATCTATATCCATATGCATATATGTGCATGCATTTGAGCCATGCACATTTCCTTTGCAGTGACCATATCTTTGTATGAACATTTTCCTCCTCTGTGTGTGTGTGTGTGTGTGTGTGTGCATATCTGTGTGCAGTTGTGAATCGGGCATTTGTGTGAGCGTTCTTATCTGAATGGATGGGTGTCAGGGCTTTAATAGTATCTGGATCCATCTAAAATGTGCCAAATAAATAAATCTATGTAGCTCTGAGTGCACGGCACTAGACATGTGCATGAGCATTTCTCTGAATCTGTGTGCATGCATGTGTGATTGGACATCTTAAGTGCAGAACCTGCCTTTTCTTTTCTCTTTTTTTCCCTTTTGGCAATGGGATTGAGCATCCCAATAATTCTGGCTTTCCTATGGAATATGAAGGCAAGTTTCTAGTATGGCTGGTTGTGAAGCACGGTGCGGGAAATGCATGAAGAGTGTCTGGAGAAATGGGCTTGGATAGGGCATTCTATGAATGGGTGGGGCTTCAATGCCCCTGCATACTCCTCTCCTTGCCCCCCCCATCCAAGCTGTATGTCCTTCTTGCAGCCCACCCCCTTGTCCTTTTCCCCTTTGCAAACCCCCCCCCCCCAATTCTTTATCATAATTGTAAAGCGGTTTGGCAAAGGATACAGATCTCTGCAGATTCACTGACATGTGTTCTGGACATCTATCATGGATTTGTGTGTGTTTGTGTATCTGTAAACTGAATTCATACAGCCCTGAATTTGTCACCTTCACTAGATGTGCATTGATCTCTGTGTTCACATATGGTGTGGGTGTAGACATGAGATCTGCAAGAGAACATCCCCATCACACAATATATGTGCTGTGGCAGCTTCAATCCATCTGTGCGCAGGCACACTGTATGGCTCTTAGTGTGATTTGCCCCTTTGGCACTCATTCACAGCCAAAACTCACGCTGGGCTGTAAATTTATATCCATGTGGCTCCTTAGGTGCTGGCGTGCATGCTGTGTGTCCACGTGCGCATGCGTGCATGTTTTTCCCACTGTACTCTATGGGCCTGTAATGGAAGTGGGGTTTCAGTGCTCTCCTTATGTGATGATGTCCCATTGTGAATCCTTGTCCAGCAATGAGCTGTAGGACAATAGATCAGTCTAAGCATTATGCAAACCTGGGGTTACGGACCCTAGAGAGAAAACTTATCTGGATTTCCTTAGTTCTGTAGTTCGATCCTGTTTTCTGTCTTCCAGTTTCAATGTATCTTTATACTTGTGTGCTGTAAAATTCTAGGTGCTCTTCTATTTGATGTTTCATAGGTGGAGTTCTGCTGTGTATGTCTTTCTGTCTCAGAATACTTACACATGCGGTACTACTCACTGTGCATGAGAATGCCCTTTTAGATACATGCATGATCTATGATGCTATTTCTATGATCGGTTGGTTAGGCCCCTATATTTCTTCATACACTGTTAGTAGTGGGAGCTTATGGCAGTACCACAGCCCAGCTTGATACTATTTTTATTCAGAAGAAAATCTCCTTGACTTTAATGGGACTTCCTTCCAGGTAAACATGCATCAAATTGCAGCCTTACATCCTAATCCTTTGTATATTTATTCAGAAGTCAGACTTTGTGCAATGGGATTTATTCCCAAGCCAACAAGCGTAGGAGCATATAGCCTTAGAGATCAAAATGTTTTATGATCCTTCTCTCGTACTTCTCACGGCCAGTCAGGCAGGTTACTATTGTTCCCATTGTACAGATGAGAAAGTAAGGTTCAGAGCTGCTGGGGATTTCCCTCAAGCCTCCCAGTGAATTTGTGGCCAGTCGACATTCAGTTTCTGCTATTCTCAGTCCTATGTGCCACCCTAGGGGGCCACACTCCAGTGGAATACCTGGATGGTAGTCAGGTGTAATGGTTACCAAGGCAGGGCTAAGTCTCCGCAGCAAAGCTTGTCATTTTCTTATCCATGGGGGATCGTAATCCAAATAGCAATGCTTACCCGAGATGGTTTTGCATTCCTTTCATGGGTCATCTTAAGACACCTCTGTGCTTGGGTGAACATTTCCAAGCATGACTATAGGCCTGTAGGATGTGACTGTATCTTCCTTAGAGATGCTTGCTGGATGCAATGTGAGCATCAGGAGAGTCCTGCTGTATGGGGTGGCCAACCTCCAGGTACCACCTGGAGATCTCCAGCTGTTACAACTGATCTCCAGATGACAGAGATTAATTCCTCTGGAGAAAATGGCATCGTTGGAGGGTGGGCTCTATGGCATTATAACCTGCTGAGGTCCCTCCCTCCCCAAACCCTACCCCCCCCGGCTCCACTCCCCAAATCTCCAGGTATTTCCCAAGCCAGGGCTGGCGACCCTGCTGCTGTGGTCAAGCCAAGAATTCATTTAGTCCCACAGCGTGCAAAGAAAAGGGGTTGGGTCCAGGCAGTTTTTCAGCTCAAGCCATGCCCAGTTTTGCTCAGCCCTGCTCATGAGAAGAGAAAAAAAGACTGACTTGAGAGCCACTCTGGTGCAGTAGTTACCGTGTCCGACTAGAGTCAGGAAGACCCAGGTTCGAATCTCTGCTCTGCCATGGAAGGTTACTGGATGACCTTGGGCCAGTCACACACCCTAAGCCTAGCCTTACCTTGCAGGTTTGTGGCCAGGGTAAAATGGAGGAGAGGAGACTGAGGAAAGCCACTTTGGGGGGGGGTCCTCACTGGGGAGAGAGGCGGGGCATAAGTGAAGCAAGTAAATAAATAAATAAATAAATAAATAAATAAATTGTCTTCCTTACGATAACCCCTGCTCTGTCATGCCCCTGTTCAGGGGCTGGACTAAATGAACCTTTTATTGAGCCGCTTCTGATCTTGGAGTCTGGCTGGGGAGAACGAAAGGTTAAAAACTGCCTGGAGGATGGCAATGGCGTGAGAGAACTGGTTCGTCTGAACCGGCCACCGTGCCTGTTTTTTGCTTCACTGCACGCTACACCACTCCAAAGTTTTCAGTGTAGTTTGTGCTGAAGAAGAAAATACGCTTGGTACCTGTATCAGACAAAATGGAGATGACATGTGCGGGGAGGACCGCTATGTGGATAACCCAAAGGTAAGACGGAAGACAACGATGGAATGTTATCATGTTTGCTTAAAATAATGCATTGGGCTGGATCCAGTGCAAGAATGCTACTTGCGCTTGACGTCTTGTGCAAGCGCGAATGCAAGGAAAACACCACAGTAGCTGCTTGCGCTAAGTCAGACTTCTAATATCCCCACTCACATTTCTGCTTATGCAGGATCTTTTGCAATCAATTTCTGGGCACTATAAATATATATAGGATTGAATGTACTATCTGTTGCACAAGGACCTGTGCCACCGGAACTGCACTCTCAGTTTATGTATCTGCTTGTGCATCGCTGGATCCAAGCCGCTTGTTCCTCCCTCTCGTTTCCGTTTTACAGAGACCAACAGAGGGCAATTTGCCCCAGACTCCCACCCAGTGAATTCTTTGGAACTGAACTCAGGTCTCTCCAGTAATTCAAACCTTTGACTGCCTGGCTGTGGCAAAATTTGGGTGTGATCCCGTGTAAAGATGCTCACGTTGGCACGAGTTCACATGAGCATCTGAGCCCCAATGTGTGCTCCAGGGAGAAAGGGGTAAAGTGAGAGGAAGTATGTGCGTTTGTGAGAGAGAGGGAGAGAATAAGCGAGCAAGTAGGCATGGGTGACACCAGGAAGGGCTGGCCTCGTTTGGCCTCATTTCACACCCACTGCACGTGACACTAGAGGGCTGCAGGAAGGCTCAGTGGTAAAGAACGCGCGCACACGTGCTGAGCAGTGCATGGCATGATTCTTGTGTCCCCTAGGGTCAGCTTTGTCCCAGGACTGGCACTCTGCAGCCCTGCAGATGCCCTTTTCTCACAGACCAGATCAGACTATGTGCTATGTGTGCATGCACAAAGCTCCCCCCCCCCAAAAAAAAAAAAATTACATGCCTAGCGGCTTGCGAGTTGCAACCTCTTTGCACACAATGTCCCACTTCCTTCCCTCATGTGGAGAAATTTAATTGCTAGGTTGGGCTTTTGAAGAGGACAGCAGCCAGGTCAGCAAGGTGTGGGGGAAGAACAAATGCAACCTTATGTGTGTGTGTGTGTCCCCCATTTTTATTTCCTCTGTTTCCCATCTCTCTCCCTCTCTCCTCCTCTCTCTCCGTCTACCCATCCATCCATCACCTATCAATTCAGTTAAATTCTGTATTCCGGGTTGTGTTTTCAGCTATTGTTTCTCGGTTCCTGACAATTGATGAAAGCCATTTCTGAAGTGTGGGAAGGGGAAGAGCAGGTATCTCCCCTCTCCATGTGTCCCTTCTAGCTCCATAGGTGGGGTTTCTGGCAGGGGAGGCTCTTTCCATCTCTCCCTGCCCTACCATTCCCTTGCTGGCATCCTTCCAAACGGCGCCTGCGCTGCCTCTCCCCCGCCCAGCTGGGCCTGGCTATTCTTAGCTCTCGAGTCTTTGATTCATGCTTCTAAGAGTATTTCTGCTGGGTGTGCAGAGAGAACAGCTACTGCGGTGTGAGCGGGAGGAGGGGATAGGCACATGCCTGGCTCTGTGCATGCAAGAGTGTCTATCCATGCAAGCATGCAGACACACGTTCCCTGTGACGGTCAGAATGTGTGTGGGCATTCATGAGCTCATGCTTAGGAGAGAGCATGTGTGTGTGTGTGTGTGCGTGCATCTGTTCCTGGGCATGTTTTTTTATATGTGTGAGCGTACAGATTATTACGAGTGTGTGTATATTGCCCGTGCAGATGCATAGGAGCATGTGTACATACAAGGGTTCATGCTTGCATATAGGTAGGCTTCTGCCTGGAGGTAAGTGATTGAAAATGGGCATGTGTCTTGAGTTATGAGACTATCTGTGTGTGATGTGTATCCCTGTGCATTCCTTTCGTACATGTCAAAATGCTCATAAGTGCTCCCAGACTTTGTAGTTGTGTGTGCGTGCTCCTATATTTGTGAAAATATGCATGTGCAAAAAAAAAGAGCAGCATCACTTTCAGGGATGCTGGATGTCTGTGAGATTATGTGGGCATCTGTATGTATCTCTGGGTATATGCATACTCTTTGATTTGTGAAGTGTACTGGTCTGAAGATGCTCATGCACCAGCTGTGACTAATATGTCCATATTCACATGACTGTAAACAGACATCTGGTCCATGCTGATGTTGCACTTCAGTAGACTCTCTGTTCAGTTGGGTTAAGGATGAAGTAAGAAAAGGATGACAGGTTGTGTGAAAGGGGATGTGTGGGTTTGTGTGTGAGAGAGAGAACGTGGAACTTTTCCTGCGTGAATCTATTTCAGCTCAGAGAGAGACAGCCAGTGGTATAGTGGTGAATTTGACAAAGGACCTGAGAGACCAGAGTTCAAGCCATAAAGCATCTTGGGTCACCTTGGAATCAGTTACACCCTCTCACAGCCTAGCCCACCTCAGTGAGATGCAATGAAGACCCCATGGGACAGAGACTCATATACACCACCCTGGAGCTCTTTGGAGGAAGGACAGGATAAAAACAGATTAATACAACATAAGTATTAGATATTCACCCACGTGTGAAGGGGATGCATGTGAGAAAATGTGCGGTATGTTCAGCATTTTATGTGTGTGAAAGAGCTCGACCGCCATCCTTTGGGAATGTTTCCTGCTTAAGCTCCATTGAAATTGTGGTGTGCTGCTTGAAATCATTTCAGTCCCTCTTTCTCAGGGGACTTTATCCTTGGATAGGGCCCTGTGAGAGTACAGCTTATGACACACACACACATCTCTTAAGCACACCGGAAATACATGGGCGTTGGAGAGAAGGCGGGCTCGGCTCGGTCCCTCTGTCAGAATCCTGAGGTACTGGAAATCTGTCAGAATCCTGAGGTACTGGAAATAAAAGCCATGTCTTGCTAGTCCACATGCCAGCCCATCCCCTTGGTTATTTCAGCTCCCACGGGGAGCTGTCTCTCAGCCCCCTAGTCAACGGATGGCAACCTCACAGTCTGGAACGATGCGCGCACCATCTGAGGGGAGGGTTGGACATACCGTTAGACAGGGTGAGGCAGCTTGGCTCAGCCGCCAGATTTGCGTGTACTAGGATGCGGAAGCAAGCTGTTGATTTTCTTTTTTATAGTTTATTATCGTTAAAATAGTTTTACCAGCATGGCAAAGCACCGTTTGGATTTTCTGACTCATTCCCCAAAATATCATAATGTACCACTGTCTCGGAGAGATAGGCTCGGTTCAGACATCACGCGAAACCATGAAACCACGAAGCACGTGACTGTCCGAACGCAGGCCGCTCTGTTAACTGTGGTTAGTTAGGGTCAGCTAGGCCGAGTCAAAGGCTCAGAGCAGGATCTGAAATCATGGTTTGACGCTGGTTGATTAACCACAGTTAGTTTTAAGTATGGTTTCATGTGAGGCATGAAAGCAGATATCCTGCCTTAAGGGCTGAGGGTTTCAGCAAGCGGGGGAGAGGATGGCCCTCCATTTCCCAAGAGGAGCAATCACTCAAGAGGCCAGGTAATGCTTGAACAACATTTATTTACAGCGTAACTTACAGACGTGGTCCTGCGCAGGGTAGTTCCTCCACTCCCTGGGCTCGGCCGTCTGGGTTCCCTCACCTTCTCACCTCAGACTGCCTGTTGCCTCCTCACTCTTCAGCATCCGGAGTCCTCTCCTTCTTCCCCCTAGGGTTGCCAGCTCTGGGTTGGGAAATACTTGGAGTCTTTGGGGGTGGAGCCAGGAGAGGGTGGGGTTTGGGGAGGGAAGGGAAGGGACCTCAGCATGGTACAATGCCACAGAGTCCACCAGAGCGGCCGTTTTCTCCAGGAAAGCTGATCTCTGTCAGCTGGAGATCAGTTGTAAAAGCGGGAGATCCCCAGGCCCCACCTGGAGGCTGGCAACTCTACTCCCCCCAACTCCTCACGTCGGCTGTCCTTAAATTGATGCCCAGCAACGGCCTGCCACCTGGGAGCTGTAGTGGGGGGGCAGGCCCACGCTGTCCCCTATGCCTCCTCCAACCCTGGTGGGTGCCCTCCCCTGACAGGGTGACTGCAGCTCCCAATAACCACTCCCAGCCTAGGCAATGACCTTCCAGCCAGCCCCATGCTATGGGTCTGCTGGCACCAGCGTCACCCTTGCCACTCCAGGCGGCTTCCCATGCACCCCCCACCCCCCGTGCCAAAGATCTCTAGATAAGCTGGATTGAATCTGGTTCAAAGCTCACCGGGTGCCTTAAGGCAAAACCGCTATCTTGTACCCTCAGCTGTCCCCCCCCCCCCACCTGCAATATCCAGATAATATAATTTTCCAAATTACTTTTCCAATAGCCTGTGGCACACCTTTAAACTTTTCACAGATGGGGGAAAAAACCATACACACTTGGAAGCAGTCCTGTTCTTAGATGAAGGCTCAGTGCCTAAGCATCAGCCTGCCCCCCCATTACAAATGGTTAAAGCCATTTCAGTGCCTGGCTATACAGTGTTTTTCATTTATTCTGCAACGACCACATTCACTACTGGTTTTGCAGTCAAGAAGAGGATGGTGTTTTTTTGTTTAAAGGATCCTAGATAAGATATTATCAACCTCTGCAGCTGCTGGGTATGATGTGGTAGACTGTGCGCTGCACAGTGCCCTTACTACCTGCACACATATATTTCCCAGTGTGGGGTAGTAGTCAGTGTGTCAGACTAGGACCCAGGTGACCTGTGTTCAAATCCCCATTTTACCATGACACTCACTGGGTGACACTGGGCTAGTCGTTCTTTATCCTGATCTACCTCACCAAGATTGTAGAGACGCCAATTTATAGGGGGAAACCTTGAATGCCTCCTTGCGTTCTGTGGAAGCGAGGCGGGATAAAGATAATAAATAGTTGTGCGCTGCAGGCAACAGAGATCCACTCTTTTATCCCTGAGGTAGACAGACTGGACAGGGAGAACTCTAGCAACTGTAGAGAAAGGGCTGTGGCTCACTGGTAGAGCATCTGGAACCCTGGCACCTCCAGTTACAAAGGATCATGAAGTAGGTGATGTGAAACACCTCAGCCCGAAACCCTGGAGAGCCACTGTCTGTCAGAATAGATAATTCTGACCTTGATAAAGCAATGGTCTGACTCAGTAGAAGGTGTGCGCACTCAGCATGTCTGTGTGCTCAACAGGGTATCCCCCCAAAAGCCAAAGAAGAAAAGAAAAGGAGACAATAGAAACCTTAGTTTACTGGAGACAAACACCAGGAAAGAGGGACTGTCAGTAGTGAATAGGCAATGTTAAAACAGCATATACGATGCCTCATGCAACTAAACAATTAAATTATGGATTACAGAGATCATGTATGTTTTTAACACTCTGAAGCACCGTATAAATGCGAAGTATTACCATTGTCTGGCAAAGATGCCAGTGTTCAGAGAGAATGTTCATCATTTCTGCCTCCCGCATGACTGCCTATATCTCCTCCGTGGCTTCTGGTCATGCTCCATTCTCCACACATCTGTACAGACCCTCACTTTCCCAACACTTTTCCAATCTACTATCACACTGTGCCATTACAAATCCGAGAGAGAGAGAGAGAGAGAGAGAGAGAGAGAGAGAGAGAGAGAGAGAGAGAGAGAGAGAGAGAGAGAGAGAGAAGCATCTTCAGATATCACATTCAGAACACAACATGAAAACAGAGCCAATTTATTCCAGTGAAGGAAATATATTTCAATTTGATTGTTTTGGCATCACCTGCTCCGAATGCACAATTTTAATTTTCCGAATGAAGAATGATGTCTTGATGCAGAATATGGACAGCTAGGGTGGGATGGCATTGAGGTGGGGGTGGCGCAAAGGGTTATTTGTATGCCGTACACAAGACAGAGCAAGGATATCAGCCTGTTGTGGTCATTATAATCTTAATGTTCCTATCTTGCACACGGGGAGAGCATACTGCATACAGTCCTCTTGATACATGCATTTGCCATTTTGCACAAATAGGACTACATGCATATTCTCCAGTGCTGGTACATACAAACGTGTTCCCTCAAAAACCTGGGTTTCACTTGCATACACCAAAGCTGGAAATGCATGTGTGCCCCCACCAAGTGGTGACCATGTGTATCAAGAAGATCACACTTCCCCTGTATGTGAGGAACGAATGAACACCCAAATGACTAGGAAGTGTTATTTGAACTGAGAATGTGCTCTATAGCTCCCCCTAAAGTCGCGAAGGATTCTGGGGTATGTTTTTAGAATTCTGTGGAAGCTGGAATTCCATATGTGGCCCTCCAAGAGTGTAACTGGGCCCCAAGAACAAGTAGGAGAGGTGCAGTCTGGGTCAAAGCCATAGACGGTGCTGGGGAAGTGGGTTTTATAACTCTCTCCCACCATGCTGTTTCCTGGATGAATAATCCCCCCTTCTAGCTACTTTAAGGCCTGGTAGGGAAAAACACATAAAACCACAATAAAGGCCCATGCCCTTACGGCAGCCCTTAGAATGGGGCATTTGTTATTGGGGAAGCAGCATGGGGTGGGGGGGCACAGATACACACACACTTTCCAAGTGCTGCATCCCTAATCCAGATGGGGTCCACCCCAACATCCATTTTTAGGGCAAAATGCCATGCATGGAGCTCTGATCCTTTCCATGGAGGCCAGCTAGATGTGAACACGAGAGAACCACAAACAAATTCCCTGTGCCTTTTAAAATCTTAAAAGCAGCAGCTTGGGGGGGGGGTGTCAATTGGGATCAGGGCCGCGATGCAGAGGGAAAGGTTTAAACTTATTCCCACACACTTTCCCTTCAAATGTAAATCTCCTGCTCTGGAGTTTCTGTTTGCCCCAAAGGGGAAATATTCCAGTACCATATAGGGTTGCCAATTCTTGGAAGACCCAGACCAGGCAGTGGGAGAGACCTGTCCCAGTGCCCGCCCACCATTTACTTGCTGCAAAGCAGAGGGTTCAAAGCAGCAGCAGGGAACAAAAGGCTTTGTGGTAAGTTCCCTCTTCCTCTTGCCATCACTGCACATGATGTCTTCCAGATCAGAATCACCTGGATTTTTTTGGCTAAGATCAGAGGGGACTCTCTAACCTTACCTTAAGCGGTGATCCAAGTTGTTCCAGTCATAAAACAAATAGATCTATAAAATCACATCGAGCCATAGAGTGGGAAGGGAAGCTGCCTTAACCGAATCAGAGCAATGGTCTATCGCGGTTGGTATCGCCTCCTCTGACTGGCAGCAGCTCTCCTGGGTGTCCCTTTCCTATCATCTCCTTACTACCTGATCCTTTTAAAGCTGAAGATGCCGGGGATTGAACCCGCCTGTATGGTTGACTGACGTAGCCCTGATCTGGAGACTGGAATCCTAAGCGGGGGGACGGGATTTTCTCCTAGATGTGTTTCCTCTGCTGCTGAAATGCCAGAGGGTGGGCAGAGAGACCTGTGCAGAGCCCTTGGCCCAGCCTCCTTTGCCACACACTTTCCTCCTGCTCTAATGTGAGAGGAGGGAAGAACAACATCAAGTTAATCGCATATTAAAACAAAGAGCTTTTATCTACAGCGACCCTAGAGGGAGAGAATGTTGGGAAAGGAGATTGGAGCCTCCATAGGGAATGATTTTATGATGCTTCAGGCAGAAGAGCCGGTGCGTTGTAATGCCTAGAGGGATAGGCTTGGAGTTGTGAAAAGGTAGAACCGAATCTCTGCTCAGCTAATCACTGTGTGTGTGTGTGGGGGGGGGGTTGAGGGCTGTCTCTCAGTGGAATCTCCAAGGGGACCATTTCAGATTTCTATCAGGGCTTCTGGTTTATCGCCCACACGTGGTACCAAATTAGTAGGAGGAGGCGACTGGCATGTTGTGCGTACTAGGGTTGCCAGATCAGCCCAGCCACAGGTGGGAGACGGGGAGGTAAGGTTGCCAGATCCAGGTTGGGAAACTTCTGGAGATTTGGGGATGGAGCCTGAGGAGGACAGGGACCTCAGTGGGGTACAAATGCCGTAGAGTCCACCCTCTAAAGCATCCATTTTCTCCAGGGGAACTGATCTCTGTAGGCTGGAGATGAGCTGTAATTCTGAGGAATCCCCAGGTCCCACCTGGAGGCTGGCATCCCAGTGTGCACCTGTTGGTACCATCCAGAGCCAGGCCGTTGCCTCCTAAAACCAATGTGGGCCCCAAGTTCCTCTGCAACCTGTCTTCAAGCCAGCAAGAATGGCACCAAAGGAGGGTGCTTGGGGGTTGGCAACATGTGGTGAGCCAAAGAGGTTTGGTAAGCCATAGAGGTTTGGTGAGCCATAGAGGTTCGGTGCCTATGGATAAGGGAATACACATAAAGACTGAAAGGGCTGTTCCTGGCCAGCATGGTGACACAATCGGTACTTTGATAGTGTCATCCCAATCATGTTTATTCAGGAGTAAGCCCCATAGAGCTCAATGGGACTTATTCCTAATAAGCATGCTCAGGAGTACTGTCTGTGTGACCTCAGGCTACTCAGTTCTCTCTCAACCTAACCTACTTTAGGGGGTTGTTGTAAGGATAAAATGGAGGAGGGGAAGCCATGTATGCTGTTGCGATCCCTTTGGAGGAAGGATGTGATAAAAATATATTAGAGGGACTTATGGCAGATGGTTTCAAGAATACATTACCCCCAAAAAGTCTATTTTAAGAGTATTTGTTATGATTACTTTTCCATGCCCAAAAGATATAGGTGCTCACAAGGAATATGTCACAGGTGGGGAAAGGACTCTCTCCTTTGCCTTACCAAAGTGTTGCCACCACTAAAGTACCTCATAGGGTTTGGGGGAGGATGACTTGCTACTTGGAGGAAGGGTGTGCCAGAATGTACTGCTCTAAGTAGGAATAAGGGGCCTATCAGAAGTGGTGTGCTGTATGTGGTAGACATTTAAATGTGAGAGAAGTTGGGGGTGGAGAGTGTGCGCTGTAAGCTGGCTGAAGGAAACTGAACATCAAAGAGCCTGTGAGAAAGCACATGAGAAAATGCCTTTATGCGGCAAAACTGGCATGAATTCAATGGGCTCTTCCAAGGACTTTAGTACAAGTTATTAAAGATCCGTGTACATTTAAGAATATATTTATGCATACTGTTCTAACAAGTCAGGGGCCCACAATGAATCGGGGAGAGAGGAACGGTTTGGAAACTTCACCCCACCACACTCCCAAAATCTCTCCCTTCCCCCCCCTCCCGGCTTTTAACATTCAGGAGATTAAGCATGTTCGTTTTCTCTTCCCACCTTTCCCTCATTTAACAGATTCTCTACTGATCACATTGTCCTGTGTTTCCTGGTGCATATTTATTTTGTATATTTTTATCCTGCCCTTCCCCTAAGCCACTGTACGTCACTCTCCCATCCTCCATTTTACCTTCCCGACAACCTTGTGAGGTAGGTTAGGCAGAAAGAGTGTGAGAGAGGCCCAAGGTCATCCAGCAGGTTTCTGCGGCAAAGCAGGGCTTTGAGCCAAGGTCACTCAAATCCTGGTCCAAATCCTGGTCCAACTCCCACACCAAGCTGGCTCTTACCTTTTCAGTTTCAGATCTCTCTCTCTCTTTTTTATGGAGGGCTTTTGGGGGGTGTTGTTGTTGTTCAGTCGCACAGTCGAATCCGACTCTTCGCGACCCCATGGACCAGATCACGCCACGCCCTCCTGTCTTCTGCTGTCCTCTGAAGTTTGCTCAATTTCATATTTGTTGCATCGATGACACTGTCTAACCATCTCATCCTTTGCCGTCCCCTTCTCCTTTGACCTTCAATCTTTCCCAGCATCAGGGCCTTCTCCAGTGAGTGCTCCCTTCTCATTTGGTGGCCAAAGTATTTGAGCTTCAACTTCAGGATCTGGCCTTCCAGGGAACAGTCAGGGTTGATTTCTTTTAGGATTGAATGATTTGATCTCCTTGCAGTCCAAGGTGACTCTCAAGAGCCTCCAGCACCATAGTTCAAAAGAATCTATTCTTCGGCGCTCGGCCTTCCTTATAATCCAACTCTCGCAGCCATACATTACTACTGGGAATACCATTGCTTTGACCATACGGACTTTTGTTGGCAGGGTGATGTCTCTGCTTTTTATCATGCTGTTTAGGTTTGCCATCGCTTTCCTCCCAAGGAGCAGGCGTCTTTTAATTTCATAGCTACAGTCACCATCTGCAGTGATCTGGGATCCCAGGAACGTGAAGTCTGTCACTACTTCTACAACTTCCCCTTCTATTTGCCAAGGAGTGATGGGGCCGGATACCATGGTCTTAGTTTTTTTGATGTTGAGCTTCAAGCCTACTTCTGGGGGTGGGGGTAATTTTATTTGTTAAAACATAACATTTATACCCCACTTATGCCCCGTGGCCCAAGACTGCTTACATTACATCAGATAACAACGAAGCCTCAGTTTCCCCCTTCCCAACATTACAAAATGCCTGCAAACATTAAAATTCCATTAAACTCCTTTAAAAGTTCTGTAGAATAAAACAGCCATGTAGTGCCCGGTAAAGGATTCCAAGAGCGGCACTCCCCCACCTCCTCAGGGAGTTCATTTCATAAAATAGAAGCAAACAGAGAGAAAGTACGGACCCCCGTTAATGGCAGAAGGGCCAACTTCAATGAAGGAACAACCAGATTACGTGTGTGTGTGGCATATCTGGGGAATCTTCCGAGTATGCCAAGAAGTCTTGCCTGTGGGCAACCCGGTTTTTCTGCCCGTCTGAAGGAGTGGGCAGTGACTCACGAAAGCTCCTATCCTGCTGCAAATTTTGCTAGTCTTTAAGGTGCTATCGGACTCTTGCTTTGTTCTGCTGCTACAGACAGACTAACATGGCTACCCATCTTGATCTATCTGAGATGTAGCGATGATGAAGGCATCCCAGGTACCCAAGTGGAAAGGACCTCTCCGAGTCCATGAGATCTGTGGGGCGCTAGGCATCAGCCAGGAACAGGCTGACATGGCAGGAGGGAGGAATATGACCTAGTGTCAAGACGAAAAATTTTAATTGCCATCTGGTCAGCAGGCAAATTTAGTCTGTGTTAATATATGCAAATGAACAACAATTTAGTCCACTGTTCTATTTCTAATGGCAGCTCTCCAGATACCACTGGGAGTACACAAACAGGGCATGGTGACACAGTGCTTAATCACAGCACTCAGACGTACACTGCAGCCACACATGGAGGCTCCATTTAAGTAACCGTATTTACCTGAAAGGAAGATGACCCTGAATGTAAGGTGATCCCACTAAAGATAAATGTTTATACATGAAAGGTTTTTTAATTAATGTGTACATGATTGTATCTTGTATATAGATTTTAGAGAGTCTCCCTCCTTTTCTTAATGGCGTATGTGTGTGTGTGTGGGGGGGAATTTAGTCTTTTAGGTAAATGAGGTGATTGCTTTTGATAGATATACCCTTCTTCAATTTGTCTAATCCTTTAAAAAAGCCATCTAGGGCCCAGACTACACATTACGTCTATCATGTGATTGCCATGGGGACTTGCTGCAGGACACTCACTGTGAGTTTCTGAAGGGCACTCAATTTAGAAGTGCCCCAGGACACCTTCCTCTGCCCCCTCCCTGGTTTCCCCATCTCCCGCTACTGAAGGAAACCTCCTGGGGATTTTTGCAGCCCCCGTGGACACTTCCAGGCCTATAGCCAGGAAATTTTCAATGGGAGGGGCACATCGTGGGCATGTCGCTGCCTACATGCTGTGCCTACATCACTGGTGGTACGGGCCAGCTTGAGGCCGGCACTTAAAGAGACTGGTCTCTTAAAGTGCCTGCTCCAAGCCCTGAAGTGGCGGTGGCGTGGAGCAGGGCTCATCCATGGATAGCATTGCCCCCAAATGCCCCACCTGGACACTTCACAGGCCAGCAGGAGAAAAATATTTGAAAAAGGGATGGGGGTGCCAGGCTACCACTGTAAGGCTACCACTGTACCAAAACTCTATGAAAGTTAAATCCAATACATTTTTTAAAGTTTTGGGTGAATCCTAGAGCATCGGCCCCAATGTGATGGTGTCACTTCCAGTTTAGTGCCGGAAATGATGTTGCTTACTGGTGTGCTATCGGTGCATGTGTCCCCATCCCCTACTTCCTCCTCAATGTTTACCAGCTATGGCTGACAACCCTACCACCACCACCGTAGTTCTGACCACAATCAGGTTTTTGCTGTGCTTCTAAATTGAGTTCCCAGAGGGAACTCACAGCCGCTGTCCTGTTCGGAGTCCCTGTGACAATTACATGGTAGGTGTACCATGCAATCTGGCCCTACCCACATCTTGCGCTAGTCAAGTCAAGTAAAGCTGGGCTTTTCTACACATAAGACCATTTCAGGTGTCACATTTCTGGCACTCCTCTCTCATATATCAGGGAAACCCTCGTTGCGCACAGTCCACTCAGTAACGGCTATTCCCGTTTTGTCCAAATATGTCTTTTGCAGCCACAGTACACACAAACACGAACCCTCAAAAACTGAGGTGCCTGGTAACAAATACAGCAGTTGTCAAATACACATATTACCTTTTCCAGACAAAAGAGATTGTGTGCAGCATGCTCTGCCTGTATATAAGAGTGTCAGAAGTGTAATTCCTGAAAAGGATCCTGATGGATCCCAAACACAGTGGATCAGATCCAATGCTCCCTCTAAGCTGTGGAGTCTTGGGAGCAAAAATTCTACTTTGTGAGCTACCGGCATTCAAGTGGTGAGCGAGCAATCTGGTTACTGCATAAAATAGTTTGCTCTGAAGCCATCCTACCTGAGCTAAGCCAAAAATGTGTGAGCCGGAGGCTAAAAAACTGTGAGCTAGCTCACACTAACTCAGCTTGCAGGGAACACTGGTCAGATCCAGAAAGCAGAAAGACAGCCTGGCCTGTCGCTGCTTTGACCACAAGTTCATTTTGGGCCAATACGTCCTCGTATGAGTAATGTGCGTGATGCATGCATGCGCAGTGTCATAAGGAATCACGGAGGCCGAAACTAGTGTGCTGGCAGCCAACACAAGCAGCGCAGGATGCCAGTGAAAACAGGTACATGAAGGGAAGAAAAGAGTCAGAGGCTCCATCTGGAACTGGAGAGGCCCACTGGGGCCCTAGTGTAATGCAGAGGTGCGGGATGGCTGTTCAGAAATAGGGGACTAGAGGCTTGCTCTTTCTTCCTGAGGAAGAACAAAACTTTCTTGTTGCTTGTGTGCTCATTTGGAGACTTAAAACAGCTCTTTGTCTAGCGTGCAGACTTTGCTTTAAATAGGAAAGGGCTAGTTGACTCAAAATCCGACACTGGTGGTGAGAAACTGAATTAGCTGAGAGCTAAGCATGTAGTGGCTCCGCCTACCCAGGAGGGAGACCCAGCCGCTGGCTCTTGTAGAAGGTCACCATCGCCTCCAGCTTCCCTCTGCCCATCTCCCAACATCGAGTGAGTGATGAAGCCTGCCGGTAATCTTGGGCAGGGCCAGCTCAAGTTATTTTATTGCCTGCCCTTGTTGTAGTAAAGGGAGAGGGATTGCTTTACTTCCTCAAGGATTTCCCCAGGTTGTTCTCCTTGGATCCCAACACGTGGATGGAGTCAGTGTGGCCTATAGGTTAGGGTGCTGGACTGCTATATGGGGGACTCAGGCTGAAGTTCCCATGCTGCCATGGAGCTTGCTGGGTGTCCTTGGGCCAGTCACACACTCTCTCTCCTATCCTCCCTCTTAGGTTGTTGTGAGGATGAAACAAAGGAGGGGGAAATGATGTACATTACTCTGATCTTGCAGAAAGGGCAGGATAAAAAAAAAATGTGCTAAATAAATAGACTTTTGCCCCCCAAAAGTTGGAATGGGAGTAAAACAAAACTGATCTAGATCACCTCCTCACTGGATATTTGGTCGTGCCTCGCTGTTGACTGAAAGCAGTTTTTTCCCCCTCCATTTCTGCGCAGCATCGTGGCTCCCTTGTGCACCTTCCTGATCTTCCCCAGCGTTCCTGCGATCTTTGGTAAACCAGCTTAACTATGACGTTTTAAGGAAGATCTCGGCAAAGCTGGTGCTGCTGGCATGTGGATGGGAAAGTCTGAGTCCTTCTTGGTTCCAACCATTTTGCCTGCCTCGTTCCCCCACAGCAGGCTTCCCCACCACCACCAGGGTGTTTCTAAATCAGTAATTGACAAAATCACTATAGCATTATAACATGACAATGATTTGTATACCAAGTCCTCTGAATTCCTGGCTATAATTTTTCTTAGTCTCTAACCCTTGTAATTGTGAGGATTTGCCTTTCTCCTTATATCACTACAATGAAAGGGGCTAGAGGCTTATATCTTTAATTTAAAAATTCAGAAGGTGTAACAATAACATGCTATAACACTACAATGATATATCAATTGCCGGTTTTTTAAAAGTCTCCCCAGTGGCGTAAGGGGGGAAATGGCCAGAAGTCTGGGGTAGGGAAAATGAAAAGAAACCTGTAATAGGGAAGCCCCATTGCCACTATGCTGAATCAGCAGCCACAGCAACAATGAGAAAACCAGGTATTGCCACCATGCAGAAGCCACCATGAACACCACAGGCCCTCTGATGGCAATGGTTGGGAGAACTATATTTCCCGTTTCTTCACTGGCCTACCACCTCCCACACCCTTCCCGCCACTGCTCCATTGGGCAAGGGGAGGGGAATGGGAGGGAGGGGAGGCAACTGGCATCATCCCAACGCCATTTCATCAGTTCCAGCATGACCTGGAAGTGATATCATTGTGCCATGTGTCTCTCTAGCATTCATCCCAGACTCTATGGTTAGAGAGTCACAAGTGACACAGTGACATTCCTTCTCGGTCACACAAGAACTGACACAGGCGGAGTCACTGGCAAGCCCTCCACCCTGATACAGTGAGTCTCCCACTGGTTGCCCATCTCAGTCTGGCAGCCATATTTCTTCATCATGCTGGAACCCTTGGAATGATTATTGTCATGCATGGCTGCTGATGGTGCCCCTTGCATGTGTTCTTTTCACTGTGTGTTGCGCTGACTCTTTCATTACCTTTGGGGAGAATTGATGAGTGGCTGTGTGTGTAGGTGGTCATATTTCTCTGTTTGTGTACTGATCCTGGATATATTTTTTCTGTGTCATTCGTGTGTGTGCGTGCGTGCGTGCATGTGTGTATCTGGGTCTTTATGTATGTAATGGTACACATGTTACTAAATATCAAGAAATTGGGAGGTGCATTGTTGATCAGGTTGCCAACTAACCAGCATTTTTCTTGGCCCCAAGTATATTTTACCTAGTAACCAGTTTTGGAGTGTAACCAGTACAGAAGTTATTTATATATCAAAACATTTATCTGATACATTTTGGGCCTTGGGGGCAGACTGTCCATTTAAGTGATCTCTGCCGGTGCTGCAGGAGCTCTTCAGCTCAGACCTTGCCAGTGACACTAAGGGGGCAACGGGTGAGGCAACACCCGCCGTTGGTTGCCCCTAATCTGAGCAGGGCAGCTCCTGCCATACTGGCTTGTTGAGCCACAGGTGTCAATCAGTGTGGCTTGCTCCTGGGTCATTTTACCTTCCCAGCCCAGCCCAGTTGACACCAAGCAGGTTACAAAACCCTACAAACTGTGGGTAAAATACTGCCGCATCAGAATCTGCTCTGGCTAAGCCACTAACTAGGAAGCCAGTACATTTGACATCAGAAATTGCTATCCCTGACTTGTGCGTGTGTATTTCTTGTCATATGGACATAGGAAGCTGCCTTCTACTGAATCAGACCATTTGTCCTTCAATGTGAGCATTTTGTCTACTCAGAGTGGCAGACAGCAGCTCTCCAGGGTCTCAGGCAGAGATCTTTGACATCACCTACAACCTGATCCTTTAACTGGAAATACCAGGGGACTGAGTCTGGGACCTTCTGCATGCCAAGCGGGTGCGGAACGACTAAGCCGCAGCTCTTCCCCATCCCTGATGGTCTGTCTGAGATCTTCTGTTCCCTCAGTCAACTCCACAGCTTTTCAGAATCTGCCCTTTGCTCTTTGGACTTAGTGCTTCTATCTACCTACCTACCTATCATCTATCATCTATCTATCTGTCTGTCTATCTATCTATCTATCTATCTATCTATCTATCTATCTATCTATCTTCATCATCATCATCTCTATCAGCTATCTATCATCTATATCTATCAATCTATCAAGCTCTGCCTGCCTGTCTGTCTACCTATCATCTATCTTCATCATCATCATCATCATCACCTATATCTGTCTATCATCTATTTAGCTCTGTCTATCTATCTATCTGTCATCTATCTTCATCATCATCATCATCTCTATCTATCATCTATATCTATCAATCTATCTCACTCTGTCTGTCATCTATCTTCATCATCATCATCATCATCTATATCTGTCTATCATCTATATCTATCCATCTATCTAGCTCTGTCTGTCTGTCTGTCTATCTATCATCTATATCTATCCATCTATCTAGCTCTGTTTGTCTATCTTCTATCTATCCTGCATTTCCTAGGAGGGACTCATGGTGGCATTCATGAGTCTTCCTTCAATTTTTTATCCTCACAACAACCCAGCAAGGTAGGTTAGACTGAAAGATACCTGCTGGCTCAAAGCTACCCAGTGAGCTTCTGGATGAGTAGGGGTTTCAGCTCAGGTCTCTCCAGTTCTAAGCCAGTTCGTCGAGCACGATGCGACACCGGTTCCCTGTGTACAGAAAGCCTCTTTGCTTAAATGACTGGGGACCTGCTCCTTTGGCTTTCCCTGACATTCTCCCCCCACTCCTTGTTCCTCTTTCCTTTATGTTTTGTATTTCTGTAATCCCACAGGAAAGCCTTAGTCTTGATCCCCCCCAAGCACCTAGAAAGTTCAGGTGCTTTATAAATAGCATTCATACTTACTCTATGGAATGCATATAAGAGAAAAAACTCAATTTTACAAGCGAAAGGGGAAGTTCCTAACTGAGTCTTTCCCTTCTAATGCTGGTGCAGAAGCAGGAGGGTTTTTGCAGAGGGAATCAGCAAGGGGCAGGGCTTGCATAACCCTTCCCTGCCCACTGATTCTCCCCTGCAAGCACACACACACACATACACCGGTCATTTCAAAGGGGTTCTCTTCCCCACCTGAGCACTGAAATGTGTGGTGACCTCTGCAAGAGGAAGAAAACTATCACCATTTTGCCCTGTCCTTCCTCCCAGCTGTTCAGAGTAATATGTATCGGTCCCCATTCCCCCCATTTTACTCTCACAGCACCCCTGTGAGGTAGGCCAAGATTAGGGTTGCCAGATTAGGGTTGGGAAATCCTTGGGGATTTGGGGAGAGGATCCTGGGGAAGGCAGGGTTTGGGGAGGGGAGGGACCTCAGCAGGGTAATATGCCATGGAGTCCACCCTCCAAAGCAGCCATTGTCTCCAGGGGAACTGATCTCTGTAGTCTGGAAATCAGTTGTAATAGCGGGAGGTCTCCAGGGGCCACCTGGACGTTGTCAACCGTAGCTAACATTGATCCAAGGTTATTTAGTCAGCATCCAACACTCTAACCATGATACACCATGCTGGCTCATCAAATGACAAAATGACTGGGGAGGGTAGCCTTTGCAGGTGGGTTGCCAACTCCGAGTTGGAAAACTCCTGGAGATTTGGGGACAGAGCCTGGGGAGGGCAGGAACATCAGTGGGATACAATGTCATAGAACCCCCCCCCCAAAGCTGCCGTTTTCTCCAGGGGAACTGATCTGTAGTCTGAAGTTCAGTAGTAATTGCAGGAGAACTCCAGCCCCCACCTGGAGACTGGCAACCCTATTGGCAGGGGAGAATCCCTGGAGAAGCCAAAGATGCCTCCCTCCTCTCCGCCTGCTCATCCTCGCAAATGCCCACCACCCCAACGTTCCCCTTCTTCTGGGGAAAGGAAGCTCAGAACTGTGCATTCCCGAGGATAATGCCTGATTTGTTCTTGAAGTGTTCTTTGGCTGCTTTTTGTGCAGCTGCATGCACATCTCACGTTGCATGCTAAAACCTTGGACCAGTATCTGTCAGCATCACTTTGAGCTCTGTGTATTTCCTACTTAAAACAAAAGAAAATTCTGCACCAAGGTAACCAGAATTCCATATCGAAAGCTGGAGTTTTTGCAGCTGGTATAAATTATGCAAATCGACACGATGGCTGTCATTTTGCATAATTGATTCCGCACTTTTTAGCATGTTGTGGATTTAATTCTGCTGCTTTTAGTCATGAGGAGGGTCTGGGAGCTATTCTGGGCAGTGAAGTGCAGCCAGAAGGGGTAAGAGCTTCCTTTCAAAAAGAAAGAGAGAGAGCTGGGTTTCTTAGGAAGCTTAATTCTTGTGGCCTCTTACACATTCTGTCTAATTTTCTCTCCACTCTTCCTCCAAGGAATTTAGAGTAGCAGAAACCTTTCTTCCCTCTTCTATTTTATTCGCACAACAGTCCTGCATGGTAGATCAGTCTGGAAGTAAATGAGTCGTTAGTGGGCTTCAAGGCTGAACCCAACATTCTCCCTTCCAGGGCTTTTTTTGTAGAGAAAGCCCAGCAGGAACTCATTAGCATAATAGGCCACACCCAAGAGCAGAAACTCATTAGCATATTAGGCCACAGCCATGACAGTGCAGCTCGTTAGCATAATAGGCCACACCCCATGCCTTCTCTTGGCTTGCCTGGGTGCCCCACGGCTGTGGGGAGCCTGGGCAAGCCCCCCCTTGAAGGGAAGGCAGTTTAAACTGCCTTCCCTTGGCTTGCCCGGGTGCCCCATGACTGCGGGGAGCCTGGCAAGCTGGCCCTTGGACAGGCTGAGGAAGGCCCCCCTGGCTCGCCCACCTTGGAGTCGTCGGGAGATGTCGTTCTCCGGGCCTTTCCTCTGTAGCCATGCATGCAGAGGTTTTGGTTGTAGTGGGCATGGCCAACTCTGAAGTCAGCCGGAACTCCGTTCCTGTGCATTCCTGCCCCAAAATAGCCCTGCTCCCTTCCTTGTCCCACATTCTAACCACTGTGCCAATCTGAGATTTCATTGCTTCCCCGGAATCCCAACACACAACAGCCCCATATCCTGATAGGGTTGCCAGGTCTTACCTGGCTTTTAGCAGGGGCCTCCTGTGTCCGTCCTGGGATCTTCTTGCATGTATGCTTTGCGCACAACCCCTGCAATGATATAACTCAGAAGTGACATCATCATGCCAGGCATGTCGTGATTCAACGCTCTAGCATTTTGGCAAAAAACTTTATGGTAACCATAGAGTTTAAGCCAAAATGCTAGAGCGTTGCCACATGATGTGCCCGGTGTGATGACGTCACTTTGGAGTTACGTCATCATGCTGACAATGTTGCCGTGGGAAGGGACTGTTTAGGGGGAAGGGCTTTCCCCAGCAGCAGATTGGAGCCCCTGAAATTGGGGAAAACCCTGCCCCTACTGGGAGTCTGGCAGCCCTGTATTCTGAGCTAGTTAGCCTCTTAGTCCATTCCAAAGGACAATTCTGTGACGTTTGTCTGGCTTGGTTCAGACACCACAAAAGCCCTGGTTTGAACCAGCCATAATTTAGAACACTGCTGCTCATCCACAGCTCGGAGAGAGCCACATTTGCAATTACCTTCCACCAAACCATCCTCAGTGACTTCTGCTTGGCAAGCTGATTATAAACCTTTTTGTCTCAAACGGTTTAACTTTCTTTAACCATGATTTGCTATGGTGACTGACCTGGGTTTTGCCAGTACATGAACAAACCTGGGGGATTGTCAGGCTTGTGCATACTGGCCCCCCCACCTCGCCTTTATGCACAGCCAGATGATTAGCTGTTTCCAGATACACTGCAAACCGCAGTCATTACATCCAAAATGACCAACTAAAGTTTGCACCTTGCCGAGCAAACCATGAGAACATAGCAGAAGCCATGTTGGATCAGGCCAATGGCCCATCCACTCCAACACTCAGTGCCATACAGTGGCCAAAACCCAGGTGCCATCAGGAGGTCCACCAGTGGGGCCAGAACTCTAGAAGCCCCCCTACTATTGGCCCCCCAAGCACCAAGACTAAAGAGCATCACTGCCCCAGATAGAGTGTTACATCTATACACTGTGGCTAATAGCATTGATGGTCCTCTGCTCCATATGTTTATCCAGTCCCCACTCAAAGCTGTCTACGCTTGTAGCTGCCACCAATTCCTGCAACAGTGAATTCCAAAGCACTGTTACGGATGATGACCCATCCACACACTGAGTGACAGCATGTGTACATATTCCAAGCCACCTCTGTATGATTACCAAGTCCTCTGCATGTTGTAAGTATACAGAGGAAGCATCTGCATATATTCCCTCTCTGTGATCAACAGTGCTGCTTTCCAAACATGGCTGATCATAGGGAAGGGCCATACAAACAGGCACTTCCTCTGTGTACTCGTAGCATACAGGTGGCCTCACAGAGGTGGAGGGTAGGGCTAGTGTGCTCATGACTGCTGTTCCCATTCAGTCAGTCAACATGTGGACAGGTCAACTGTCACTCTTTATTCCAAGCCAGGGCCAGTTCAAAGTGTTTGGTCACCCTCCCAAGCAAGGTACATCCATCACCTCCTGGGCCCATGCCACCAGATCCAAGCCAAGTCCTTATGGCAATGTGGCATAAGCCCAGGGAATGATGGCGCCCATCTAGTCCCTTGCCACTGGTTGCTGAGAGCCACCTGAGCCACCATGGAGCATCAGCAGCCTCCTCACTGTGCCACCTTCAAGCAGTCACTTGGACAGGTTGGCTGGAGATGCAGCCCTGTTCCCCCTTTGCAGATAGAGTGCAAAATAATTGTTTTCTGTTTCGGATATGCAAAGACTTGTTTTCTGGGGAAGCAGAAATTTCCAGTTCTCTGACTGTGTACAACAGGAAGGGATGGGCGGGTTATCCCTGTACCAAGGCTTTGTGTCTCACGTCTGGTTTCCTCCACGCAATGAAGTTTTATTGTAACAGTTGAGGTGTTACTAGGTGTTATTAGCTCTTGTGTTAAATGGTATAAACACGACTGTTACTCATTTCTGTCGGGAGTATTTACAGTATCAAGCAGTAAATATCCATGGAAGTTCAAACCGTTGTGGTTCATAGGAGACACTGAATCTGCACAGTTGAGTGAGTCTTGTACATGAATCAGAAACCATGTGTTTACGGCGTGTCAGTGTATCTGATTCAACCCACTTCTAATCAGCTTTGCATGGTATACTGTGCCAGAAATGGGCTTTGGGTTGGATCCAAGCAGCTTTTCCCCTGGAAGGAATGGGTCACTTTTGATCACCGAAAAGGTTATGGGACCTGCAGGGGCAAAAGTCATGTGGGGACAGGGGCTGTAATGAGGAGGGTAACTGAGTGCAAGTGGAAAAGTGGGCTGGGTCCACCTTAACTTGCTGAACTGGTCCAAAGACGAATTCTGAACATGCTTCCACGGTACCCAAAAAAAGCCAATTCATGTTGACTGTAGAGCACGACAAAAAACGTGTGTGAATCACTAGCCCCACCCACTTGATTTCCTCAAGAGGATGTTTTTTTCTGGCTCTCTTAACACCTAGGGTTGCCAGCTTACCCACTATAGTGGGCGATATCTCACCAGTGCCTCCCGATCCCTGCTTAAATGAGTGGCAGGGGGCAAAAGAGTTGGGGAAGACATTATCGATCTGTCAGTGTCACTCCTGCCTAAAACCAGAACGTGATGCCACCTGCGCTCTAGTATTTCATTGAGCTGCATAAAAAAAAAAAGATCTATATGATTTTACCAAAGTGAAATCCTAGTGTGCTGGTGATGTCACTTCTGGGGCTTAGCTGGAAGTGACACCAACAATATATTCCCCCCCCCCCCAAAGTCTCCCGGGGTTCCAGTCATGCGCTTGGCAACCCTTCCTGATTTATCCTGTTTTTCATTTATTTAACCAGGATATTTTTATCCCATCCTTCTTTGAAGAGACTCAGAGCAGCAGAAGTGGTTCTCCCCTCCTCTGCTTTGCTCTCACAACCACCTGATGAAGAAGATTAGGCCACAAGAGGGGGGGGAACTGTGATCACACACACTAAATAATCCACTTTTCAATCCATTTACAATGTACTTTCCAACTGGATTTTGCCAGTTCACGCAGTGAAATCCAGTTGGAAAGTGGATTGAAAGTGGATTGTTTAGTGTGTGTGATGGCACACTAATGAGTTTCGTGGTAAAGTAGGAATTTGAACCTGGGTCTCTCAGACCCCAGGCCAGCGCTCTAGCCACCAATGTAGTGGTCTTCAAATCATGGCACTTTAGAGGAGTGGGCAGGGGAGAAGCCCGTGGTTTTGATTGCACGAAGCGAGGTGAGATGAAAGCTAGGTGCTTTACCGTGTCACACAGGATCTTCGTGGAATGGCTCCACACCTGGACACCAGAAGTAGCTCTTTTCTTGCTTTGGGCAGGTGTGTCTGAGATATCAGGCCAAAGTGGACGTGGTAATGTCAGATGTAGGGAGAACTGTGTCCTTTTGGGCTAATTATAGGCCAAAAGTGGGGCAGGCGTCCCAGGACCGTTCTGCTTTCTGGGACGTTGTGTGCTGCTTGCATCCAGATTGCCTGGGCCCTGGGGCCGGCTGGAAACTGGGACGCAGAGCATGAAAAGTCAGTGAAGGAGACTGGGGTGGGAGGCAGGGCAGAAGGGATCATTCAGCAGAGGTAGGGAAGGGGGGTAAGGACCATAGGGAAAGGGGAAATCACATTTAGGGGGGAACAGAGAGGGCCAACAGGGCAAAGAGAGGTGGAAGATGAGAATGAAATACAGAAATTAAGAGGACCAGGAAGCCCAGAGAAGTGAGGGAATCCCCATCTGGAGGTACCAGGCAGGCCGAGAGAAAGCCTGTGCATCTGTTTGCACAGAGTTATTGGCATGTGTAAATGTGTGTGTGGATGTGACTGGTCATTTAGGAATGTGTGCCTTACAGGGCTCACTCTCTACAACCAATCATTTCAACATGTAGCCCCAGCTCCACCCCAACTGAATGTCCCTGTGGCAATCTGGTTGTATGGCTTCATTGCAGTGACCTCAGAAGACAAATGTATGGAGCAAAATAACATGACTGACCTTGCTGGTTTTGCCTGTATCCCTTAATGTGATGATCTTCATGGTGGAGACCCTCAGGTGGGTGATGGAGTCCATCGGCTGAGCCATGAGCGACCATAATTTTTTTTGGAAGGATCTCCTGCTTGTGTGCGCCATGTAGAGCATAAGTCCTCCACATGTTCTGTTTCTGCAACGTCCTAGGAAGAGTAGTAGGTCCAAGGTGAGGCCACTTAGTGGTGGATTCTTCCATGGCATTGACCTTTGGCTTGGTCCTAGGGTTGCCAAGTCCCCCCTGGCCACTGGCAGGCTATGGGTGGGGGTAGGGTTGCCATACCCAGGTTGGAAAAGTCCTGGAGATTTGGGGATGGAGTCAGGGGAGGACAGGGGCCCTGGAGGGGTACAGTGCCATAAAGTCCACCCTCCAAAGCATCCAGTTTCTCCAGGGAAACTGATCCCTGTGGTATGGAGAGGAGCTGTAGTTCTGGGCAACCCCCAGGTCCCACATGGAGGCATGGTCCTCCTCACCAATGCTTCCTCTAAGCTGTGGAATCTTGTGAGCAAAACTTCTACTTTATGAGCTTCTGGCATTAAAGTTGTGAGCGAGCAATTTGGCTACTGCATAAATTAGTTTGTTCCAGAGCCATTCTTCCTGAGCTAAGACAAAAATGTGTGAGTCCGAGGCTAAAAAAATGTGAGTTAGCTCACACTAACTCAGCTGAGAAGGAATACTGGTCCTCACCACAGTATACTTTCTGGCACTTGGATTGGGTTTCCTGTCCCTGACTTTTGGGTCTCCTGCCTATGGTCCTTGCCTCAACATTGGTTTGATCATAATGCTGCCCCCTTCTTCCTGTCATGTGATTTCTTGTTGTGGGCATGACGTTCAATGTGTCTAGGGTTGCCAACATCCAGGCGGGGTCTGGAGGTCTCCCAAAATTAAACTAATTTCCAAACTGCAGACTATGTTACCCTGGAGAGAATGTTTGCTTTGGAAGGTGGACTCTATGGCGCTATACCCTGCCAAGGTCCCTCCCCTCCCCAAACCCCATCCTCCCCATCCTCCACCTCCAAATATCCAGGAATTTCCCCATCCTGGAGTTGGCAACCCTAAGTGGGTCCTTCACTGTCACCAGGGGCTGTTCCTGGTCTGGAGAGGTAGAAGACCACTGCCTTTCTGGTTTGTGTTGAGAAAGTTGATAGCACGGCGGGGGGGGGGGAATCTAGTTTTCCCCCACTTCTGAGGTAAATTTGTATGCACAGGCGGACATTTTGGTGTGCCCCTATTAGCATTTACATCCATGATGAGTGCATATTTGTTATGGGCATGTGTGTGCAAGAAACGATACCTTCTGTTGTTTCAAGCAGAGCATTTGCTTAACCACACCTAGTAGCTTTTTCTCGTCACTCCCCCCCCCAAACATTTCTTTCTGTTTCCCCCCTTACAGTGTAGCCAGTGATGGTGCCCAGCACCCCTGACGATGCCCCAGAGCCCCGAATCAAGTGCGGAGGAGGAGCACCTCTCCCAGTGCCCCGAGGGGGAGTCGGGCTCGGAGAGCTCCCGCGAGGGGGCCAGCCCCCCGGCCAGCCCTGCTAACCCGGGCCATAATCACTCCATGTCAGTACCTGAAGACGCCCACTTCAGTATGATGGTCTTCCGAATCGGCATTCCTGACCTGCACCAGACGGTGAGGAGCCGGGCAGGGTGGGGAGGGGAGGCATGGGAAAACGTGGAGGGTCACCATTGGCATGAGGCTTAGCTGAGGTGGGAGGCAGGCGTTCCTGGTCTGACCAGGGTAGAAAACTCACCTAGAACAGAACCAGGGATGCCAGGTTTCTTTCTTTTTTAATTCCCCCCCCCTTTTCTCTTTTGTGTGTCTGTGTGTGTGTTTTGGTTCCATTGATTGGGCCATCTGGATTGTTCTCACTCGATTAACAAAAATCATCATCAATGAATTTCTGCGAGTTTTAATTGATTAAAATTGCACATGAGTAAAACAGTCTTTCTAAAGAAAAGGCATCTGTTCTTTGTTTTTAAATGAGGCACACATGTGGCTTTTTGGCTCTGTCTTGCCCAATTCCCCGCCTTGCTACAGCCCACGTCACACAAGGCTTTTGCCCATGCAGGCTGCGTGATCCCTAGCACAGCTTTTTTGGGTAGTTAAAGAGGACCTCTCCTCCCTTTTTCAAAGCCGCTTGGATCCAGCCCCACCATCTCTGAAGAATTAACCAGGCATGCAGGACCTATGCTTGGGTCTCCCTGTTTCCGTACCCTGCCAGAGATGAAAGAAGTACAGGGAGTGGGGTCTGATTTCTTCTAGGGAAACGGGGGGGGGAGGGTTGACCCCACCCCCTGCTCCAGCACCACACTCCTGAGCCAGGCATTGCTTTTTAAGAAAACTGGAGATGTTGGGAGACCTAGTCATGGCTATCTTTGTCCTGTTGAAGCCTGAAGAGGCATTTGCCCTTTATGGGAGAGAAAGAGAGATGCTACTTCTAAGAAGGCACTTGTCACTCATGGATTACTCATGGGTAAAATAATTCTCATTATTTTTAAAAAATCTGCTGCCTGATTAATCAGAGTGCCTTTTTCGACGATCAGACATTGTTAATCGATTAGTCTGCTTAATCCAACTCGGCACTGCAGCCCTGATGATCCTGCATGGTTCTTCCTGGATTTGGGTGGGTTTCGTCTTCTCTGAGGCTTTTTGTTCATCCCTGTTCTCTTCAGGGATGCTGTGGTCTGCAGCTAGCATTGTGACCTTTGGCCAAATGAACTAAATTAGGAGGGAAGAGCATTAACAGACAGCGGTGTGTATTGCACCAGACATCTTTCAGATCCTTGATTTTGCAACATGGGGCACCAGAAATACAGCGAAACATGAGGGGGAGGGCAGTTTCCGACAGGCCAAAAGAAACCAGGGCTTCCCTTCTTGGCTCTGCCTCCACCCCATCCCCACCTCAGTCTCTAGAGGGGTAATTAATGCAGGACTGGATTCATCCTTAGCTCAGCACTAAAGAGAACTTGCTCCTTTCCCTCTCTTCATTAGCAATAAAACCAGGACACTCAGCAATGCACGCACAAACATCGCCACCAGCACCGGTCCTTTCATCCAGCAACCCTTTGATACAAAGAGCCGGCTGCAGACCTATGCAAACTGCGCTGTCTCTCTCCGCCCTTCCCGCAGTTCCCTGCACGGCTGCGCACATGGTCCACGGAGGTAGTGGCAAGTGCCATCAAGTCACGGCTGTAATTATGGCAACCCCGTATGGTTTTTCAAGGCAAGAGGGGAACGGAGGTGGTTTGCCATTGCCTGTCTCTGCATAGTGACCCTGGACTCCCTTGGTGGTCTCCCATCCAAGTACTGACCAGGGCAGACCCTGCTTAGCTTGTGAGATGTGACAAGAGCAGGCGAGTCTGGGCCATCTGGGTCAGGGCATATCCTCCCTTGAGTCCCCTGGAAGTGTCAACGTTTATAAGCTGGCTCCTCATTTCATGGACTGACGTGAGTGCCTTGGCCATCTGCATATGCACACCCCTCCCCGACACCTCTAAGGGGGCTCACTAAGGTTATTTGATCTAGTTTTGTGTTGCAAACTCCCCAGGAGTTGTGACCCCCCCCGAAAGTCCACACTGCTCTATGACTTCTGCAGTACCTTGGAAATGAGAGGCAGTGTGACAAAGTGGTTATAGGGCTGGACTGGGACCAATGCTCCCTCTAAGCTATGGAGTCTTGTGAGCAAATATTCTACTTTGTGAGCTACAGGCATTAAAGCTGTGAGCAAGCAGATTTGGCTACTGCATAAATTAGTTCGCGAGTCTGGAGCCATCCTTCTTGAGTGAAGACAAAAATGTGTGAGCCAGAGACTAAAAAACTGTGAGCTAGCTCACACTAACTCAGCTTAGAAGGAACACTGACTGGGACCTGGGACCACCAGGTTTTTGAACTCTTGCTGAGCCATGAAAGCTCACCGGATGACCTTGGGCTTGTCACACTTTATTCATTTAGGTGTTTATTTACTTTCTTTGTAGCCTGCCGTTCTCGCTGACACTCAAAGCGGATTACAAAATATAAAAAGCCATGCAATCAGGCAGTGTCAAACTTTCTTGGCCTAACCTACCTCACAGGGTTGTTGTTGCGAGGATACAGTGGAGAAAGGGGGAACAATGCAGCATGCCACTTTGGGGGAGAAAAGTGGGATATAAATATAAGATTTATTTTAAAAATAATTTTAACTTATGTGCTCACTGGGCTGTTAGTGAGGCCAGTCTCCTTCCCGGAATATGTGGCGTAACAATCAAGATTATGAGGAAGGTAAGAAGATCTCTGACTGCGTTCAGAATCCCTTTCCCTCTCCACATGGCTGATGGAGCCTGAGGAGGGTATAGGGTTGCCAGGTCCTACCTCTCTGCTGGCAGGGGGATTGATGAGCCTTTCCTGGAGTTTCTGCTGTGTGCTCTTTGCACACATGGTGCAATGATGTCACCCAGAAGTGATGTCATCACACCGCCAACATCATGCAGCAATGCCCTAGTTTGGGGGCAAAACTCTATGGTTTGAGTCTGACTTTACCATAGAATTTTGCCCCAAAACTAGAGCGTCACCACACAACTTTGGCGGTGCAATGACATCACTTCCAGGTGGGGGCTGGCAACCCTAGGAGGGTGGGGTTTACGGAGGGGAGGGTATAATGCTATAGAGTCCACCTTCCAAAGTGGCCATTTTTGCCAGGTGAACTGATCTCTGTCACCTGGAGATCAGTTGTAACCCCAGGAGATCTCCAGCCACCACCTGGAGGTTGGCAGCCTTACACACAGCTGAATAGGGAAAGCAGGTGTTTATGGGACTTTCAAATGCCTCGTGTTTTGGAAAGGAAAGACACAGTGCTTTGGGAGTCGCATCCATTCCTGAAACACTTCAATGATCTTAGGTGGCATACAAAAATTTAGTTTTAATAGGCCCCATCATGCTGGTTTCCAATCAAGTAAAATGCACCTGATCCAGAGAGAAGCCCAGAGCTCATCTTGCCTCTGGAAAAACAGAGCATTCGTGACTTTTATATTGCTATTGCTGTTTACCGTTAACTGGCCACCTGATCCCTGTTCCCCTTCTCTTAGCCCTCCCTCTTCCCTAAATTCTGTTCCATTATCCTCATTTTCAAAGCACACACCCTCCCAATACCTGGCCAGGGGATTTTCCTCTCCTCCATGCACACCACTTGTTTTTAAGGTAAGAACAGCAGAGAGTCTTGTGGCAACTGAAAGGCTAACAGTTTTTTAAAATAAGCCTTGATCGGCCAGAGCCTACTTGATCCGATTAGTGCTGTGTGTACCTAATGGTGTGTGTAAAATGCCGTCAAGTTGCAGCCAACTTACGATGAGCCCAGCAAGGAGCTTTCAAGGCAAGGGAGAAAAAAGAAGTGGTTTGTACCATTGCCTTCCTCTGCAGAGTCTTCCTTGGTGGTCTCCCTTCCAAGTACCAAGCCTGTTTAGCTTCCAAGATCTGACAAGACTGGGCTATACCATGCCGCCTTCCCTCCAGCTCACCTAATTATAGACTCTACATTCAGAGGGAAGACACACACACCCTTTTTTTGCAAAGCGAGGCCAACAGGTCTAACAATACAAGAGATACTTGTGCTTTTAAATATAGACTACCTTTCCAGACCCTCAACCAAGCTAACAATTAAAAATTAAAAATATGAAGCCAACAACGTTTAAAATACAATAAAACAGTATGCAACATTCATAGAAAGACAGAGGCAGTACAGGAACAACCCCGCCCCCTCCACGCACACACACAACTGTTCACAGGCCTTCCAGAATAAGAAATGTCTTCAACTTGCCCCAGAAGCATATAAGGAAGATGTTATTTCATGAGGGAGGGCATTCCACAGTTTGGGGGCTCCAACTTAAAGGCTGCCCCATGAGGGTACCATGTATGGGTCTCAGAGCCTGGACAGATTGATAGAGCTGCAGGGCTGTCCTTTAGGTAGTCTGGAAACCACTTAGATACTGAAGGTCAAAACCAGCATCTTGACCTGAACCTGGAAACAAATCAGAAACTGGTGCCACTGAAATATCACTGTTTATGTGCTCATGCTGGTGAGTTCTAGTAAAGGACTCCAGCAGCAGCATATACCAAATGAAGCTTCTGAACTGTCTCCAAGGGCAGCCCCATGTAGTGCATATTATAGTAGTCTAATAATGATGACCTCATTTCTTGCGATGCATAAAGTGTTGTCAGAAATATACACATATACACATAGGTACAAAGATAATTACCATAGGAGACCAGAAGGTCCAGCTGCCCAAGATTCACCAAATAATGTTTTAGAGTTCTGTGAACTCTAGATGATGACTTGGCAAAGCCAGAGGAATAATATACATGGACCATTCATTTCTGGAGTGAACTATAGCATGACATTGTAGTGTAGTGGTTAGTACACCAGACCTGCACTCAGTCATGAACCTCATTGGGAGACTGTGGGCGGCTGCCTGAACCTACTTTATATGGTTATTGCGGGGGAAATGGGGGGGACAGAACTGTGTACTTCCTTGGACAAGGGCCACAATAAAATTTATAAATAGAGCTAACCACTCCTTACTCCTGTTGAGACCCAGTCTGACAGGGTCAGATCTACATATGAATTCCCGCTCAGGAGCATCATGCTGGTTTTCGTTTTAGGGACAGGGATTTTAAAAAACATACACACCGACTACGTGAACTTGTCCTAAACTCAGGTTTCGTTGGTCTGTATACCTTTACAGATGACGTCCTAACCCACCCACCCACTCCAAACATTCTGCTGCTCTTTTAAAGTGATGCTCCCCCTTCATCTGGGTCCCCTTTTCTATTTGCAGGGGCAACCATGGAAACGGTTGCTAGAGATCACAAATTGTCGTGTCCATGGAAACGGGGATGGAGCTGCCAGCATGTGTCTGGCTGGTTGTCCCTCCATCACCCCTCTTCTGACCCTGGAAGTTGGAAGGAGGTGAAGGAAGAAGGTAGGGGCCGCGAGAAGAGTCAGAAGGCGAGGAGGCTAAACTCTAGAATGGAGCTAAGATGTACTGCGGATTCCACAGGGAGATCTACAGTGACAGCCAAGGGCGGGGAACTCAGTTCCCATTCATTTCAGATTTATGTTATCAGCAACACAGGGTTTGGGTATTTGATGGCACAAGGTGCACATTCTGTACCTTGGACATTCATATCCTGTGCGTAATAGACATCATGCACACATGGGAAGATTTTTCCCACTCCCAGTGCAAACTTGATCTCTCAGCCGAGAAGACAGAAAACACGTGGACTTTAATTTGCACCCTCATTGCATTACACAAAGGGCCAGTTTCCTAGATCTGCTGTGTGCCGTAAGGTAGTAGGATATAGGGCTGTACACAGCTGACGGAGCATGTCTGAGACCTAATGAAACCTTCCCTGCAGAAGTGACCTACATCATGCTGTTCAAATACCTCTTCTGCAAATGTATATCAAAGTAATCATTTAGCATGCTTGATGGTAAATCTAGTAGTTTCCATCTGGAGCAGCGTACCTGTATGATGGTAGGAGGAAGCACAGACAATTCAAAAAGTACATACACCTGAAGGGCATGAAGAGAAGGCACACCACCACATGGAAGATCAATCCTATCCCTAAATTGCCTACAGATATATCCCTGCAACCATAATATAGTTCTACTGAACACAAACATTCTCAATAGTTCAGTCGCTGTACCAGTTACGTGCATTTTCTTTCCTTTTTTTTTGCCTGGAATTCTGTGATTCGGAATCACTAAAAAGTGGGGCTGCTGGGTTCAATCCATCAAATAATCATCTCAGTCTGCAGTTGATTAATCACTTGCAGCTGTGCGTTAAAGGCATCCTTGTTGATTCTTTAGCGCTTTAGAGCATGGCGTGTTACCATGACAGGGAACGGAAAAGAAAAAAATTTAAAATGCCCTTTTCCTTTTAATAACAGGGATCATCGAGTACACCATAAGCTATTTTACAGTCTCTTGAAAAGGAGGGAGTCTTAATACTATGCAAATTTATTAAAATCTAATTGACAACTTGATCAAAAGGCAGGTAATTCACCAACTAAAAACTCTTTGATCCACTGGCAGGCTTACTAAAAACAAATCGCTTGGAATATACCAGTACTGCAAAGGACAGGGCAGGATTAATCTCAGTGTCCAGGTAGATTTTTTTCAAAATGAGGGCAGTAATCCCCCTACAGACGACCAAATTACCCTCTGGTCTCATCCTGGGGTATCTGATTGTCTGTGTCTTCCAGCCACACTCGTCCACTGCCAATGGTTTGGTAGCACTACCATCTGTATGGCTCCTCTGCTTTATGGCAGAGGATTCTTTGTGCTGGTATGACGCCTCCTTCTAGGTCTCAACCCCCTGTCCCGTTTTCAGAAATGCCTTCGTTTCAACCCCGATGCAGCCATCTGGGTGGCAAAGCAACAGATTCTCTGCACCCTCAACGAAAGCCTCAAGGACGTGCTGAACTATGGGCTTTTCCAGCCAGCCACCAACGGGCGAGATGCCAAGTTCCTGGATGAAGAACGCCTCTTGCGTGAATACCCACAGAGTTTCGAGAAGGGAGTGCCCTACCTGGAGGTAATTCCGCTGATTCCCCAGTATACTTGGGGAGAGCGCTGAGACGAAGGAGGACTTTTGTACTTGTAGGGCAGGAAGACGTTGGGTGGGATCCAGCCAGCTGTTCCACTGGCAAAAAAGGAAGGACCGGGTCCCCTTTGGCCACTTAAATTACTCTGCTGGGGAATCATGGAACTTGCATGAACTAAAGCCAAGTGTGACAGGGGCTGTAATAAAGAGGGAAATGGAGCAAGATTTAGAGAAAAGGCTGGCTGGATCTAACGCCTCCTCTGGGTGTCACTTTACTATTAAAGGGGAGCAGGCAAGGGTGAAGTTGTCCAAGTGGCTATCTTATTCAAATGGCTGTTGATGACACATGTTTCTTTTGGTCCAACCACCCACAACTTAAGTCCAGTGACAACAGTTTTTCAAGAGAGTATAATAGAGCTATCATGGCCTGTGGTATCAACAGTCTTCCCCCACCCCCCTTTGTTTCTCTGTAATCTCTGGTCAAAGAGGTAATGCAGTTTTTGGAAGCATTACAGAGATCTGCAGAACCCGTTTGAACACAAAGATTAGTGAGACAAGCATGCACATCATAGGTTTAAGGTCCCACCTTCAGAACTTTGGGGGAAAACCTCTGGTCTTATCAGGGCATTGCCACACTAGGGTTCACTATAGGTTGGATCCAGCCAGTTTTTCTGCTGGTGAAAAAGGGAGGATGTTGGCCACCAAAAAAGTTATGCTGGGAATCAAGGGACCTGCATGAGCATAATCCATGTATGATGGAGGCTGTAATAAAGTAATTGGGCTGGATTTAATGAAAATCTGGCTGGATCCATTACTTTTCAAATAACTGCATTACTGGCATACCAATATCTACCAGCCATCATACTGATTTTTTTGCACATGAAGACTGAAGGGTGATCAACTCTAATGAAACAAACTGCAAGGAAATATTATGGGAACTCTAAATGGCCCTGGTTTGGAAGGCCCACTAGGTGGATCCACAGACAACCAGTTGCACATATGCTCTCTATTTTATCAGACTTTCTAGCACTTGTCCCTATTTTGCCTTCGGGGAAATTTTTGGAGATATCTTTAAAAACTGTATGTGTAAATTACTGAGATTTGGCCCTCTTCTCCCAGAGATGTGTGAGTTCAGTGTGACGGGAGACGGAGGTGCTGGATACATCTTGCATCTAATCAATTTGTATATAATAGAGACACCTGAACGTTGTGGGGCAAACAACAGGACAGGTCCTCCAGATGTGCGATTTCATCTGCAAGAGCAGCCATGGGGGGCCTGATCTAGTTGGGAGCCCTGGCCGCAGGGAAGGGGAAAGCATAATACTCTTCCATCTGACACGCTAAGCCCCTCATAAGAAATACCCCCTCCAATTATCCATCTCATTTTCCCTTTTCCTATCAGGGCTGCAAACAGCCCAGAAAGGGGTGTTTCCAATTTGGGAAACAGCATGACATGGTGTGGTGAATAGCATGTCAGATCTGGGAAATGTGGGTTCAAAGCCTCGTTCTGCCATATAACATACCCAAATGACCTTGAGTCAGTCACTCTCTTGAAGCCTAATTCACCTCATATAGCTGTTGTGAGGATAAAATGGAAGGAGAGGGATGTGTGCTGCCCTGAGGTCCTTGGGAGAACAGTGAGATAAAAATGTACAGGGGAGATGAGAGGTAGATTAAACCCCATGCTTTCCCAGCACCCTGACCCATGTTAACATACATAGTATGGCCCGTTTTTTAGAACCACACTCCACATCTGGAGTTGCAGTGAACTCCAGCATCACATCTATTTGGGCTCTATATGGTACACATTCCTCAACTGCTGAGTTTCATCTTGAAGTAACAGCATATTGTACAACAGTCCTGTTCCCTCCCCCCTTCATAATACACTTGCTTTAAAATCCACACAGGGCACGCTGTTGCAGAGTAAATGCCTGCAGCTGGCAGAGTAGAATCTTGGGCAAATGAAACTATACGTCATGCAGGAGAGCTGCAATTAGATCTCACTATGTTTACTTTAAGACCCAAAAGCCGCTGCAGGGGCATGCGTAATTGCGATTGGGACTGCACTGCTGATGGGAAGGAACGAACCCTTCCCCCCATGCCATATCCCTGTTTTTTTTAAAAAAATATATCCCTGAAGGTTCTCTTACCAGCGAGGGAAGAAAGATAGGTATAATACAGCAGCTTCAGAGGCAGGAGCTAGCATGATGTGGTGTCAGTCCAGGATGTGAGAAGCTCAAATCCCTGCTCTGCCAGTGAAGCTTACTGAGTGACCTTGGGCCAGTCAGTTGCTCTCAGGCTAACCTACCACACAGGGTTGTTGTGAGGATACAGAGCCACTTCCAATGTCAGGCCCTCTCTGCTTCCTTGATCCTGCTCTTTACTCTTAACGAAAACATAAAATGTGGTTTGACCCTTCACCTTTGAACAGGCACGTCCGAAGTGAAAATAGTATTCTTACTATCATCAGTGAAGTGTTGGAGGATATGATTCCTACCTCTAGCTTGTCATGCCTGATTATATAATACATACCACTTATTGTGTGTGTTTGGTGTAGTGGTTAAGTGTGCGGACTCTTATCTGGGAGAACCGGGTTTGATTCCCCACTCCTCCACTTGCACCTGCTGATGTGACCTTGGGTCAGTCACAAGCTCTGGCACAGCTGTTCTCTCAAAGACAATTTGTGTTAGAGTTCTCTCAGCCCCACCTACCTCACAGGGTGTCTGTTGTGGGGAGGGGAAGGGAAAGGAGTTTGTAAGCCGCTCTGAGACGCCTTTGGGCAGTGAAGAGCGGGGTATAAATCCAAACTCTTCTTCTTCTTCTTCTATATGAAACAAAGACAATTCTATAATGAGGGGATTTGAAGCAGGCGGCAAAGTGGGGTGGTGGTGACAACCATCCTTCTCACAAGCCAGCTACCTGCCCAGTGCCCACCTGATGCTCGCGCATCTGCCACACTGTGCCTGGGAGCCTGAGGGGACTTTCCCCCTCACTCCCCCCACCAGGCCTCCTCAAAAATAGTGTACAAGCCAGACAGTTCCCAGACTCTCATGAAGTTTCTTCTTCTTGTGAGAGTTTAACTGCCATTTCCTGTTGCTAGGGAAACCAAAATGGTAGCCAAACTCTTGTGAGAGGAAGTAATCTTGTGAGAGATCAGAAAGCCTTTTTAAGGCACCTTCAGGTTCCCATACTATATTTTAAGACAAAAGGCAGCAAATAGGAGATAGGAAGGGTAAATTTTTCCAGCTCCAGGGCAGGAGGAGCAGTGGCAACAGGGGTAACAGGGGTAAAGTACAGAGCGGGGGGAGTACTTTGAGCCACCCCTGGAAACTATTGATATACACAGTTTCCTACACAGATTTGACTTTTATGTAGGAAACTTATCTTTGTGAAGGAGTCCTGGTGGTTCCCTGTCCAAGTATGGAATTAGGGTTAAGAAGCAGGAAAGATTTTTGGAGAAGGGTAGGGTTCATGTGCAACCATATTAACATTCCCCAATGTCCCACTGTCTCACCCAGTTCCGCTACAAGACCCGAGTTTACAAACAGACCAACCTGGATGAGAAACAGCTTGCAAAACTCCATACTAAGGTAAGAAGAGAGACCTTTTCAGCCCTTCCAGCAAAAATGAAACAAAAAAGAAAGCTGTATGCTAGGGAAAGTCTAAAGTGGCTCTGAAACCACCGCCCCCCATTGTTTTACAGTCAAAGCATTCAAATCCTATGACTCTAAACGTTCTGTTATGAAAATGAAATTGTGTAAACTGGATGGTAGTGTATAAATTTGCTTCCTTCCAGTGCTTAGCAACAGCATTGCTCAACGTGAGGTTCAGAGACCCCTGGGGGTCTGTAAGGATACTCCTGGGGGTCCTGAAGTTCTTTGTAAGAACCCTCTAATGCCCATATGGCTGATGTGAAAATGGAGCCCTCTCAGCTGTCTAGGAATTGGGGCAGGAGCTCTCCGCCTCAGGGGGAGGGGATGAAATTAGGAACTTGTCACCTAGATTCCAGCTCACCTCAGAGCATAAGACAGAAAATATGCTGATTGGTTGCCAAGATGCAGGATCCAATAGTTTTTACTCTGTTTTCCAATGCAAAGGATTTCAGTAGAGAGACAGTCCAAAGAAAATAGGAGCCAATTGCAGTTTTCAGTTGAATGCAGTTCAGGTTTTCAGTGAGTCTTTCATATTTCTACAGGCAGTTCTTGAAGTTTTTTTCAGGCCTCTTCCCGTCCCTCCTGAACTGGCCTCTATCTAGTGGCCGAACTACACAATATGGTTTTTGGTGAGTCGGTCCAGTCTCTCCAGCCATACAGCAATGCAGGAGCATCATTTTGAAAACTGGCAGGAACCCAATTTGTCTTAGAACTGCTACATGGGGGGAGCCCCCCCCCCGTGGCTATTTTAGTTAGGGCAACTGATGGGGGGGGAGGAAGGAACCCCATCCTCCCCATATAACAGATCCAACTTGCCCCAAAAATGTATCATGTAATTTGCCTTAGAAGTTGTAAACCCATCAGGAATTTTCCTGCTGTCTCCGGTACAAAGTCCTTACAGTCAGTGGCGAGGTTGATTAGAATGCAGGTCAGGGCCCTTTGAGTTCTGGCCCTATAGAATCAGCTTCCCCCTGAAGGCTGACCTCAGAGGTTGGTAAAGACCATACAAATATGGTCTTGTTTATTGCACACTTCCATGATCTCATGCATGTAGCTAAGACTGGTTTTGGAAGTCTTCAAGCTAACTACGGTTTGTTGTGATATTCAAATCTGGACGCTCTGACAAATTGGTACTCAAACAAACTGCAGTTTGCTTCCTGCCCACGAAATGGGATTCAAAACCACTGTTAAACTGAGGTTTAGGATCCCAGATTGTGAGCAAGAAACAAATTTCAGTTTGTGGAAGGGCATAGGTTTAAATGTTGAAACAAGTTATACTTAGATCAAAAGACTTCTTAGACCAGTCTTCAATCTGGGCTCTGCAAGGAAAGGGGAGAAGAGGAAGGAGGGCTCATCGGATCATGAAATTAACCATGTTTAAACTTGTCATAAACAAACTCCAATCTGAATACAGAGCTGAATGCTTAACAGTGCAATCTATTCTGTGCATACGTCTGCACTGTAATCCCCCCCCCCCAAACTGGCAACTTTTCCAGCTAATGTGGGCAAGAAACTTGTTTTATGACAAGGAAACGAAAACTGGGAGTCTTAACACTTCCTTAAGCACCTAGAACGTGTCCTAGTGCTTGTTTTTATTCAGATGGTATGTGTTTACAGCCTCCCACTCCAGAGTTTGCATATGCTGAAAATCTAGTTAAATTGCTTATTGACAGTAGAGTACTGCTAGAGAAGAATCAACTCCTGGTGCTCCACACCTATGAATACTAGAAGTATCATGCTTTAAATTAAAAATTAAGGGAAGTGCAATGGTATTTGCTCTGAGGTTAAACAAGGGGAAGCTCTAAGGCAAACAGTGAGTTTTATATCCAGGTTGTGGCCATGATCCTGAAATAATCTCCTTTAGTTTGTCTTATTTATTTAAGTATTTATATCCTGCTTTTCTCCCCAATGGAGACTCAGATCGACTTACAACAGCATTCTCTGCACCTCCATTTTATCCCATGAGGAGTAGTGGGGCAGAGTAGGGATTCAAACCTTGGTCTCCCTGAGTCTAGTCTGGCATTCACACCTAGGGTTGCCAATTCCAGGTTGGAAAATTCCTGGAGAAGTGGGTGTGGTGCCTGGGAGAGAGCTCAGCAGGGGTGTGATGCCATAGGGTCCACCCTCCGAAGCTGCCATTTTCTCCAGGGGAACTGATCTCTGTAGTCTGGAGATCAGCTGTAATTCTAGGAGAACTCCAGCCCCCATCTGAAGGTTGGCAATCCTGTTCCAACCATTATACCATACTAGGGTTTCCAGGTCTTACATGGCTGCTTTTTTGGGGGGGGGCGTCCAGTCCTGGTCCGGGAGTCTTCTCCAGGAGACATCCGGAGGTGACGTCACCATGCTGGGCACATTGGGCAGGACACTCTAGTATTTTTTGGGGGGGACTCTATGATCATCATAGAGTTTTTGCCCAAATGCTAGAGCGTCCCCCACATGACATGCCCAGTGTGATGACTTCACCTCTGAGTGATGTCATCTTGCCAGGCATGACAGGCAGGACATCTTTGGGGCAGGGCTCCATATTTGAGGGCCTCAAAATCGGGGGGAGACCCGCCCCCATCAGGGGGATGGCAACCCCATACCACACTGACTGAAATGCAGATTCTTCTCCACTGAAATGAACTGGGGAGTCATTGCAGGCAGGGGAGCTCCATGCACACATTGAAGCTCCTATGCCCATCACAAAGTTCTGGGAGGCTTACAGTGCAGTCCTAAACACAGTCACACCCTTCTAAATCCAATGAAGTCGTTGTGCTTAGAAGGGTGTAACTCTGCTTAGGATGGCACTGTTAAGTACCAGGTCCAGCTCTGCTGTGTTCCTCTTTTCAACCCGCAGTATTCTGTCCCCTCCCTTCCTTGCCCCTCAATGGCTGTCACTGGCAAATCTTTCCCCAGACGGGGCTGAAGAAGTTCCTAGAGTACGTCCAACATGGAGCAGCTGAGAAAGTGGCGCGGCTTCTGGATAAAGGGCTTGACCCCAACTATCATGACTCTGACACTGGAGGTAAGCATGGGGAGGCATGAAGGTGGGAGGGAAGGGCAACCTTGGATGCCACTCATGCAACCCCCTGCAATAGTGACCCCTGTGCTCTCTCTGCAGAAACACCTTTGACGTTAGCAGCACAGTTGGATGGAACAATCGATGTGATTCGGTTGCTGTGCCTTGGTGGTGCCCACATAGATTTCCGGGCAAGGGATGGAGCCACCGCACTGCACAAAGCTGTGTGCTCACACCACTATGCAGCCCTCATGGTAATACTGCTTGCTAGTCCTCTGATGCCACAATAAACCTGAGAGTTAAGTTGCAGCGGATGTGAAGGGAGCACTTATATTGATGTCAGTCATCACCTATCTGCCTACTTCTTATGCCAAGACTTGTACCCAGTACAGATCTTCTAGTTTGCCTTTCTGTACCTGGCCCCACTGTGCAAATTTTTTGATCCGCACTGTGGAGTCAAGTGCAAAATCTGATACATGATGTCCCACTGAACTCTAGATCATTAATGTGAATGTTGTGCAGCTTCATGTATATAAGACACTAGCTTGTATCCAGCCTGGACCTTTCCATGGGGACAACAGTTTCCACCTACAGAGTGTGATTTCCCCACCTTCCTCCTCTTACAGACTTCCGAGATGCCCCACCCAATCCTGTTCTTTGGGGAAAGAGGACATGCAGGAACAGGAGTTCAGGAGGCATTCTGGACTGCCACGGGTTAGGGGGGAAGACAGGAAAATTGCTCTCCTTGGGTGGAAATCTTTGCTCCCGCAGAAGCATTTAGTCTGGATGCGACCCACTGGTGCGAGGGGGAACAAAATTTTGATCTGCCTAAGCCACCAGAAAAAGTGTTTCTTTGCTATTCATGTTTTCCTGCCTGCATCCCTCAGGCACTCTTGGATTTGGGGGGATCCCCCAATTACAAGGACCGCCGTGGGCTGACTCCACTCTACCACACAGCCATGGTTGGAGGGGACCCGCGCTGTTGCGAGCTTCTGCTCTACAATCGGGCCTATATCGGCACCACTGATGAGAATGGGTGGCAGGAGATACACCAGGTGAGACCTTGCGTGCTAACCAGGCCCCTCGGCTCCTCTGAGATTCCAGATTCTGCTTGACTAAGTAACCAAAAGGATTAATAGCTGCCAGGATTGGTTCCAAGGCTTACTACTGGGGAGGATGACTATGACATACTTCTGATCATTCTCCCCCCCCAAAAAAATTCCTGAATTCTGTTTTTCCATGTACCAGGCTTGCCAACATGGAAATTCCCAACACTTGGAGCACCTGCTCTTCTATGGTGCTGAGCCAGGGGCACAGAACGCATCTGGGAATACAGCACTGCATATCTGCGCACTCTACAATAAGGTAGGTAAGCATGAAGACGCATATAACCTTTTTAGAGCAGCAAGGCTGATCCAGAAGCGCCTTTGCCCCTCTAAGTCCAAACATACATTTCCCTCTTCCGGGACTGAGAGCTCCCACTGCTTCTGTAGGAATCAAATAGAAGTTGACTGTGCACATTGATGGTTGGTTGCCCTTCCTCACCGCTAAGAAACAGCCAGCCAGCCCATCCTTGGAGCAGTTTTGCACATTCTAAAGAGAAAAAAAAAACCCTCCGTTTTAATAAGATGGTGAATGGAACAGATCAGTGTATGAATATTCATATCACACTTTTAAAAAATTTAAAAAATGCAGAGAGGCTTCCTAAAGCATAGCAGGAAGGACAAGGCTGATGGCTGAGCGAGCGTTCGATTTGCTGGTGGATGCGCCTGTCATTTCAGTCGTAAATCTGGGTGTTAGCCAGGCTGGCACAGCAGCTTGTGAATCTCCTGTGAGCTCTGTTTCGATACCGCATCTGCCTGCACCCTAAACCTTTTGTGATATGAACGCTGAGCAGAAAGAAGCCATGTTCTGCCAGAACATCCTGAGTCCTGTCATTGGAATGCCACGTGCAGGAACATCAACTTCTGGCTCATATATTTCTTTTACAAGCATTATCCTGGTTGAACACTTTGTGTGTGTGGGGGGGGGTTGTAGGAATTTCTGCAGGGTTTGGGATTTATTTATTTATTTACTTACTTTATAAAGATATTGGAGGGAGAGAGCTTAGAGCTCTTTAGGGGACAATTAGAGCAAAAAAAAAAAAAAGGGCAGATGAACAGGGGATGGCTCCTTCCCCTGAACACCAGAATTCTCAGCCAAGATATTTCTTTCTTCGCATTTGCAGGTTTTCACATTTTCAAGCTATACACCACAGCTGTGAAAGCTATTTAGAAAAAAAACTGTGATTTTTTTTTTTTTGGAGGGTTGCTGAAAGCCACCACTGGCCCCCCCCCAGGCAAAGATTTCCTCTGCCCCGTTCCACCAGGGTCACTTCAGGCTCCACATTTTGACAATGGCAGAGGCACAGAAGTAGGCAGCTGGCATCTCCTCCTTGCCTTGGGGCGAGATGAGTGCCAGATGCGCTAGTGGCACCACTGGCACTTCTCCAGGCTGGCACTGGGGCAGACGTGTGGGTAGTGCATTGCCACTGTACCCGGGGTGGCAAAATAACTTGAGCTGGCCCTGCTTCTCACGCTACCTTAACAAAACTCAAATGCAAACAGCCCACTAAGTGGACAGTGTTCCCCGTAGTCCTTCCCCCTTGGTGATCTTACTCCGTGATGGTTGTTCCATGGTAGCCAAACTGCATGCTCCGCAGGCCCATATCCACAGTGGGGCATTTCGGGTCAGAGCCCGACCACCAACGAGCCCTGCCCCACCATTTAATGATGCCAGAGACACCCCCACCCAAGGCAGCACTGGCTCTTTGGCTTGGAAACGGAGATGAGCACCGCCCTCTAGAGTTGGATTCAACTAGCTTTCCAGCAAGAGAAAGCTTTGCCTTTTAATAAGCTTAATAGGTGCCCCATAAAGTGAAAATCCTGATGCTGTGTTGCAGGATGGTGGGGGTGGGGGGGATGTATTCTTCTGTATCCACTTATGCTTTGTATGGATCATGGATTCCAATTCATTTACTTAGCACTATTTTTTTTTATCCTGCTGTTCTTCCAAGGAATTCAGGGCAGCAGCAGGCACCATTCTCCTCAGCAGTATTTTATCTTTCCAACAACAACCCTGTAAGATATTGTAGGCTGAGAGTTCATGATTTGCCCAAGGTCACCCAGTGATGAGTTTCCATGGCAGAGTGGCATTTTGAACCTGGGTCTCCTGGATCCTAGTCTGACACTCTAACCACTACGCACCCCTGGCTCTCTAATTTCTTTGCATCGTCAGGACATCCTGAAAACCAGCACCATGTCTATATTTTAAAAAATCCTGTTGATTACAACTTTTTTAAAAAATCTTATGTTAAATGCATGTAGAAAAGAGAAAGATGAAAAGAGCTTTGTAGGCAGGAAATAGATGTATGTGAGTAAGTCTTATTGGAGAGGGTGGGGAAGAAGAAGAAGAAGAAGAGAAGAGTCTCAGAGTGGCTTACAGTCTCCTTTACTTTCCCCTTCCCTCAACAGACACCCTGTGAGGTAGGTGAGGCTGAGAGAGCTCTGACAGAAACTGCTCTTTTTCAAGAACAGCTGTGCCAGATCTATGGCTTGCCCAAGGTCATCCAGCAGGTACAAGTGGAGGAGTGGGGAATGAAACCCAGTTCTCCCAGATTAGAGTCCGCGCACTTATAACCACTACGCCAAACTTGGGGAAGAGACGGGAAATCATTAATACAGGAGTTATGCTAAGGTTTCACCACTGGGGATTACTAGGGTTGCTACCCAGAATTCTTTCTGGGCAACCATAAATTTTAGGAACCTACCTTTGATGAAAAATGGCAGCCCCATTCACATAGTTCAAGGTTTAGTTTTGTATTGGTCACCTTGTGTTCAAATCTTAGTTTATATACCATTTCACTAAGAACTCTCGTGCGTATCGTTTGTCTGACTGCCTCAGTTTCTTTATCAATGTCATGGGAAGAATGATGTCCTTTGTCTACCTCACAGAGACTGTATGAGAATAGAAGTCAAATCACACAATCTAATTGAACTTGGGTCTTATCAAAGTAAATACATTGTCAGCACATCCCCTATTGACACAAGTCCCCAGATGTGCACACTTGCTTGTTCATGGTGTTGCGGGTAGAAGTTGTACCCCATTTATTCCTCATCTCTCTTCCAACCCCCAGGAGAGCTGTGCCCGTATCCTGCTGTACCGGGGAGCTAACAAAGAAATCAAGAACAACCATGGTCAGACGGCCTTCCAGGTGTGTGGTCAATGGGGTTCTGGAATCAGTGGGGCATGCTGACCCCAATTTGAGCCTAAGACCCTGTATTCGGTGCTGTAGAGCACGTGCATACAAGGGTCCATGTGTTTAGGTCGGTATGTCCCACTAAGGACCAGGGTAGCCCCCTGCTTATCATTTTGCAGGGACCAGGGTACATTTCCTTACATGTCTCACAAGGAAACAGGAGTGTGAACAGGCTGGCTCCCAACCATGGAGTGGCCTTCTAAACATTACAGTTCAGTTGACATGGCTTCCAAAGGGGGTTTAGCCAGATTCATGATGGAGCAGTCCAGCAGTGGCTACTAAGCATGGTGAGTAAAGGGAACCTCCACATTCAGAGGCAGTAAACCTCTGAAATTCAGTGCTAGGAGGCAACATCAGGAAAAGCCTTGGCCTTTGTGCCCTATTGGTTTGCCTTCCCGGGCAACTGGTTGGCCCCCATGTAAAACGGAACGCTGAACTAAATGGACCATTGGTCTGATCCAGCTGGGCTCTTCCTATGTTCTTATGACATTTCGTGCCAGATTTTCTGGAGCCTGGGATCTGGTACTAAGATCCCTGCATGCACACACACACACACACTTTATCCCCTTCTCCCAGCACTGCAGACTCTGTGTGTGTGAAAAAGTGCCATCAAGTCGCAGCCAACTTGTGGCGATCACAGCAAGTGGCTTTCAAAGCAACTGAGAAGGAGAGGTGGTTCACCGTTGCCTTCCTCTGCAGAATCTTCCTTGGTGGTCTCCCTTTCAAGACCCAACTCTGCGTAGCTTCCAAGATCTGAGGAGACTGGGCTATACCATGCTGCCTTCTGACACTGCAGCATAGCCTTACCTTTAATCAGGGCTTTTTTTGTAGGAACTAATTAGCATAACAGGCCACACCCAACAGCAGAAACTCATTAGCATATTAGACCACACCCCTGACAGTGCAGCTCATTAGCATATCAGGCCACACATTAGCATGTTAGGCTGTATTGGGTGTGGCCAACTCAGAAGCCAGCTGGAACTCCGTTCCTGTGCGTTCCTGCCCAAAAATAGCCCTGCCTTTAATGCACCATCACAGGAGATATGATGAAGGGGGAAAGGAGACCTGTGAAGAGGATATTGGGGTCTCTGCCATCTCCTTGTACCTAATCTCAAGGGGCATCAGCAAAACCTGTGTGTCCCCCCACAGCAGCTAATATCATCGCAAACAGGATACTCCCAACAACCAGGTCTGTTCCACTTGTACTGGACTACTGGTTTTAGCTGCCATGCCAACCCTTTTTTGGCCCAACTGAAGCAGAAGTCTGCAGTCAGCCTGCAGCATAATACAAGGACGTGTCTGCTGCAGGTTCAGGGTGACCATAGGCCAGCCACTGCATAAATGTGAAAAGCTTGAGCTTTTCTTGCAGAAAATGGAGCATGCCCAAGGTTACAGCTAAACCTTGCCCTCTCTCAATCCTCTCACTGCTAAGAATGTAAAATATATATTTTTTACATTGCTGTAAACATTTAACTGGGCCTCAGGCAAGCCCAATTGCTACAGAGAAATTCTCAGTTTCTTGTTGGTCTATCAGCATATGGAGAAGAATTCATCTCTGATATACATGTGTGTTTGTGTGTGTGCGTATGTGTATGTGTGCTTTTGTCTTTGTATGCGCATATTCCTTCCATGTCAGGTGGCGGTCATTGCAGGAAACTTTGAGCTGGGGGAGCTGATCAAGAGCCACCGGGACTCAGATGTAGGTGAGTGTGATGGGGGAGGGGAGGGTAAAGAACGTCGGTGCTACAAATGTGAACTGCAAATTGATTTAATTTGTCAAGGTTTCACTCGCTCACACATACACGAACGTAAGAAACTTGGGAACTGTGGCTCTCTAAGGAGGCTAAGAAATTCTAAGTTTCGGAACTGACAAAACTACAATTCCCAGGGATCTTAGGGAGATGCCAAGACAGGCAAACTGGTTTAAAACCTGAGATTTCTCACAACGTTAGAGGGTCTTTTCACACGGAGGTTTTCACGTGGTTTGGGTGCCCACCAGAAGTGGTATATACCTCCAAGCTTCTTCACGTCCAGGTTTTCTGTTTCTTGTCCTTCCATGGTTCATTTGTTCATCTCTTTCTGAAATGAGATATCAAATAAAGGTCTGAGAAAGTGTGGAGAAATGATGAGGAAAACATGGGAAGACAGAAAATGGAAAACCAAGACACGAGGAAGCTTTGTTAAAAACCACTACAGATCGGAACCCAAACCACAGGAAAACCTCAATGAGAAAAGGCCCTATATCTGTATCCAGTGTCACATGTTGCCATTTTCCCATACTCCCCTACCAACAACTCTGACCCAACTCTCTTTACACCCTTCCAAGACTTTCAGGGGCATGATGAAAATACACACATACGCACACATGTTGTAATCTTGCATCAACTGTTCCTCCCTGGCCCCAAAGTCTGGTCCATGTCATGACATCTCCTCATAGATGCACCCATAATTGATTCTCTTCCATTTTCATTTTCTGCGATGCCACCTCCCCTCCTTTCAGTCCCATTCCAGGAGACCCCGCAATATGCCAGCCGACGCCGGGATGGGTCTCAGAGCCTGACAGTGCCACACACCTTGCTACGGGCCAACAGTGATACCAGCATGAACCTTCCCGACTGGATGCTTTATGCCCCCCCATCCACGCCATCTGCCACCGTGGCGGTACAAGGCCAGAAGATCACCACGGGGACCTTGCGTAGTTCTAGCAGTCCCCGTGGAGCTCGAAGCCGCTCTCCATCACGGGGACGCCACACAGATGAAGCCAAAAAACAACGAGGTCGGCCCAGGTACATCTAAGATTTCAGGCCTAACCCAAGTTGGGGTGGATTTAAGATTATTTGCATTCCAGAGTTGGAGATGTAAGTCTCGGTCCTGAGTAGGGATGTAAATTCTGTTCCACTCAAACTGTCAAAGATCGTGTTGTGTAAACCAGAGCAAGCTAGACCAGGTACACATTCTTACTGTTTATCAGCTCTGCTACTCACTTTTGTTAGATTCACAGGTTAAAGGGCTCTCTTGCATGCAGATGGTTAACAGTAAGCCCAGTGCTGGAAAACACACATTCTGTAGGCACAGATGATCCTGGAATGCACAGGTAACCCTGTGCTAGTTTACCAAGCCCTGGAAAATGTTTCAGCTTGTGTAGGAGTGTATAAACAGTCAATGAATCCTTCCCATTTACACCTTAAAAGTTTCAGATGACTACCCAGGAGTTTCCTTGGTAGTGTTCACTGGAAGACAGGATTTCTAGGTTCTTTCTGAGAGAAGTGGGACTTATTGGGTTAAAATGAAGGGAGAAGAGACGGAGTTGGCTCAGGGCCAAATGACACCCACTATTGGAGGGCTGTGTGATCAGATCCCCTGATCTGAAATTAAGCATTAAAAAAACAGCCACAGAGGATGCTGATATGGATCGAGGATGCAGCTGCTAGCAAAGGGGAGTAACTTTAGGGCTTCCCCCATATAGTGTTTCCTGAATCAAAATGGGCCCAGCCAGACCACTTTTAGGGAGAAAATGACACATACGGTCTTTTTTCATACATCATTCCAGAAGGGGCCGTACTCAGTCGAGGAAATGTGAAGGGAGAATTTGAGGAAATGGGGTTAGGGAGAAGAAAACCCTCTTGTCTGCAGTGCAGACCTCATCTGTATTCCCCTTGCACCCATGGCTGCTTTTTGAGGTTAAATTACGCACTGGGGGACCTGATGGTAGGATTACTGTATCTGCCACCTCCCTTTTTTACTGCACTGTCCTCTACATTTGTAACCCCAGTTTCTCCACTGTGGCATGTCATGCCTCAGACAGTTTGAGTTGTCTTAGATAGTTTTGTGTTGGCGTAATTTTCCAGTTCTTGTTTATTGGAGGTCTTTGCTGTACAGTTGGATTGCTTTTCCTATTCTGTAATCCTCCTTGAGCCTCAGCAAAGAAAGGCAAGCTATAAATGAAGTTGTTAATAACAACAACAACAACAACAATAATATAAATCATACTTTTCCTGTCTCTCTTTATCTCGGCAGCTCCAGTGGCTACCAGAAGGAGTCAACTGGAGGCAGCACGCTGAGTAGCCGGGGGGTGAAGCGGAAACTCTATTCGGCTGTGCCTGGCCGCACGTTCATGGCTGTGAAACCGTACCAGGCCCAGGCCGAGGGTGAGCTCTCCATCAGCAAGGGCGAGAAGATCAAGGGTACGTTGATCTCTGTGCACACCCTTGGATTGGCCGGTGGTCCTCCCTGAGCCCAGGATGCCCAGGGTCCTTTGTGGAAGACTGGTGGACTTAACAAAGGGGTTCTCAAACACTGTCATAGCCATTCCCCCATGTGTGTGTATGTGTGTGTGTGTAAAGTGCCGTCAGGTCACAGCCAATTTATGGCAACTCCAGCAAGGAGCTTTCAAGGCAAATAAGAAGCAGAGGTGGTTGGCCATTGCCTTCCTCTGCCGTCTTCCCTGGAGGCCTCCCATCCAAGTACCAACCAGGGCCGACTGTGCTTAGCTTCTAAGATCAGATGAGATCGGGCTATACCATGCCACCTTCCCATTCTCCCTAGGCAAAGCATACAGAGATAGTATCCCATTTGATATCAGGCAGAGGACAACTTGGATTTGTGGGAAATGGAAGAAGTATGGCAAGTTGGAAGGTACAGGGAAAAGGAACTCCATCATGATAGAAAAGATTCTGTCAGTGTACAGAATGGTTCCGTATGCCTCCACATACTCACATACCTCTACTGGCAACACAAGTTCTTGTTCCTGAGTACTAGGTACTCAGAAACTGCACACATTGGGAGTGGGAGCTACTTTCAACAATCCCAGTCTGCACAGTCTCCATGTTGCATGAACAGGGACAGTGTGTGAATTTTGCATTGCATATACGGCTTTGAGAAGCATGAAGCAGAACCCTGGAATGTCCAAGTGGTCAGTTTGCACGTCCAAAAGCCTGCAAAATATGCACTTTGGTCCCATTCAGACAACACTGTGTCCATGCTTATTGGATCTATGCATGTTTACCTTTCCTTAGTACATGTGGACATAATGCCTGAAAAGGGCTACAGTTCCCAGTTGTACCAGTTGGGATACAAGAACTGGGAGCAAATATGCACACCCAAGAGCCTTGTGAGTTGCTCGGGAAGGGTGTCAGGAAGCTCTTTGAATCTTTCTCTATAGGGAGGCTACCATCTATCTCACACTTTGAAGAACCTGGACTTAGCTGATATATTTGGAATTGAGGGTCAGGGCAATTGTGAGGTCTGGCTCATACATGTGTGTGTGTTTGTTGTGTAGACTTTGGTTTTGTCTGGAGTGTTTTATGTGTGTCCCGTCATTCTTATGTAGTTGGTTTAACCATGCAAGTTTATGTCAGATTAGAGTGGCCAGAATTTTGGAAAACAAATGTCCTTTTAAACTGTGGTCTTGGTAAACTAAGATTCCTCTGTTCTATTCAACTGGAGACAGAGGTATGGTAATAAAAAGTTACTATTGCTGAAGGTTTTGTACTGCTTTGTTGATGTTCTAGGGCTTGGTTGTACTCTAGAATGTGGTTCTGGCTCGCTTGTTCTTTGAGGACAGTTGCATTCTCTACCATTACAGCCTCTTTGTGGGAGACCACATGAGAAAATTCCTTCTGTACTCCCATGCAGTTATACTGAAAAAGGTTAAAAACAATATCCTTCTGCCAGAAAATCTGGGGATCTACATGTCATTTGATATCACACTACTGTAATCACTGATCTTCTGGATTTTCCTGTCCAGACAGAAAATCCAGATAGCACAAAATTCAATGGCATGTCAATCCCTGGTTTCCAGTGTTGAATTCTATCCCATTATTGTGGGTTTTGTTCCAAGAGGTCTCTTCCCAAAGCCAGAGATCAGGTTTTTAAAATATGTATATTCTAGAAAGCACAAATGTTTGGGGACAATCTACAAGCAGGTAAAATTATAGAATACTTGTAAAAAGAAGATATGAGATAGTTACAGTCTACTTTTAGTTATAGTGCTAAAGCATCCCTACCCCTAGTTTGTCTTCCTTTGTCAGAATGCTTTCTGAGGCTTGCCTGAAGGAGTTGCTGGAGGTATCATGCAGAGCTGCATTCCAGACACCCCATTTATTAGCTTTCCCTATAGTTTTGGGTGTTTCCTTCTGGGCCAATCAGAACTCAGGATACAATTCAAAATTTCCCTCCAGGACGACTTCAATCCGATAGGGTTGCCAGCTCTGGGTTGGAAAATACCTGGAGATTTAGGAGGGGAGGGACCTCAGCTGGGTATAACTCCATAGAGGCCACCTTAAGGTTACCATCCCCCCGGTGGGACCAGGGGATCCCCTGATTTGGGGGCCTCCAATCTACTGCCAGCCAGCTGGCCAGCAGGAGAACCCCTATCCCAGAACAGTGGCATCTCACAGGGCATCTCATGTTAGGGCTGTTATGCAGCAACGCTCTAGCATCCGGGGGGGAACTCTATGGTTGCCATAGAGTTTTTGGCCCAAATGCTAGAATGTGACTACCAGTGATGTCATTATGTCAGCAGCAATCCTGTGGCGGAAAGGTCACTACCGGTGATGTCATCACATGGCAGAAGAGTCCTGGTGATGAGTCCTGGTGATGAGCCAAGAGTCCCCTGCCACAGCAAAGATGAGACCTGGCAGCCAGTGTTCCCTCTAAGCTGAGTTAGTGTGAGCTAGCTCATAGTTTTTTAGCCTCTGGCTCACACATTTCTGTCTTAGCTCAGGAAGGATGGCTCCAGAACAAACTAATTTATGCAGTAGCCAAATCACTTGCACACAACTTTAATGCCAGTAACTCACAAAGCAGAATTCTTGCTCACAAGACTCCATAGCTTAGAGAGAACACTGCTGGCAACCCTAGTCCACCTTCCAAAGCAGCCATTTTCTCCAGGTGAACTGATCTCTGTCACCTGGAGATCAATTATAATATCAGGAGATCTCGAGGCATCACTCTAGGTTGGCAGCCCTAGAGACCAATCACTTCAAAAGTAAAGATTAAAGGAGTTTTGCACTCTGCACCAAAATTAGTGCCGTAGGCAAACTGAAGAACGGAATGTGAATATGTTATTAAGGTAACACCAGTCTGGCCAAATGGTGGAACTGCCCAGCTGATTTTAACTCCTCTCTACCCTGCCCTAGCCGTCAGAATAAAAGCCTTGGCCTTCTTTCCTGGAGTGCCACTTGGGATCTTATTGTTCACTTCTAACAGATAAGCCTGTATTATTCTAAAATCATATTCATGCATCCATGACAGTTGCAAAAAGGGCTACTTATAAGAATATTATACTAGTGCATTAATATTAATAGATGCATTGCAAAAATATGGTCAAGCACAGTTGAAAGGTCACTTTTAAAAAGAGAAGCCACAATCTTGGAAGACTCAGGGGGCGACACCCATCAAACGGTAGGAAGTGGTTAGGTAATTACACAGTGCAGTCCTTTTCACAGTTGCTCCAGTCTGTGCCCATTGCAATCAACGTGCTTTAGATTGGAATAACTCTGCATAGTATTGCCCTGCTAGTCATAAACAAAAGGGACTGTTTTCAAAGGATCCTGCTGGTTGATTAAATATTAAAGGAGCTTTCCCAGCAAATTGTTGTTCTGTGTGGTTATGTGAGTGTGACCTTTCAAAAAAAGCTGCAAATAATTCAGCATATCGCAATCTCCATAACTATGCCAAGATCACAAGAACCCAGATAGCCAGAGCTGAGCTATTTTATCAGTACAAATGACTGGGATTAAAAAAAAAAAAAGCCCTACTCTTCTCAAGAAAGGAATTTGATTTGGTTGAAGAATTTGGCACTAACTTGTGTCAGCTGAGATATTATGATTCCAGTGTGAATCCTTCCATCTTCTGGTTACCCGATGTGAATAACTGCACTGGATTGCAGAAGGAAATGACTTTCAACTTGGTCTTCATTTTCGTTCTGGAAAGACGTTCAGGAACATCTGTTATTTTGGTTGTTCTCTTAGGGACCATCTGAAAGTTCACTCGGACCACTAGTGGACTACAGTCTTTTCTCTAGAATATGTATTCGTACTGCTTCTTGGGTGTTCTGAGGACTTTGGGGGGTTTCATGTGCTTACCGAACCTTTATCCATGCCCTCCCACTGCTCCCCGGGCTTGGTAGACTTTTCTCTTAAAGGAAGAGAAAGAAGGATTAAGGGGAATGATAGATTATATGAAAGTATAGTCTTTCAGAGAGCTGCCTTCAACCACTGGCCCAGCTAGCTTGGTATAGTTTCAGGCAAAGAAAAAATCTTTCTCATCACCTGCTGTTACTTAAGTTTGCCTTTTTAAAAAGCTGGCAGTACCAAAGACACAATCTGGGACCTTCTACATGCCAGGCTTGCGCTGGATCACTGTAGATAAGGCCAGGAAATCTTCAGGCACTTTTAAAAGATGGTGCAGGAAAAGTAGAAAGCCTGTTCCACAGTATTTATTTTTATTTATTTATAATTTAAATGTATAGACTGCACTTCCCTGAAGAAAGAGGGCTCAGGGCAGTAAACAACAATCCATAAATTAATAAAACAGTTCCAAAAGTTAAATAAACATGACTAAAACATCCTCAGGTGGTACTAAAATATTAAAATTTCAAATTGTATCACCGTCTTATGGGGGAGGTAGAGAAGAAGCAGGATGGGAGAGGAAGGGAGTGCCAGATAGGGTGGTACCCACCACTGTCCTCAACCAAAAGTCTGGCAGAACATCTCTGCCTTGCAAGCCCTGCGAAACTGCATCAGGTCCCGCAAGGCGTGGATGTTATTCCACAGAGAGTTCCACCAGGTAGGAGCCAGGGCTGAAAAGCTCTGGTCAAGGATAGCTGGGCATCTTTTGGGCTGGGGATCGCCAGTAGATTGTTCTCTGTATAGCATAATGCCCTTCGGAGGACATGCCAGAGGAGGCGGTCCCGAAGATACGTGGGTCCCTAACTGCTTAGGGACTAGCAGAGCTCAAATCTTTGCTCGTAAACTGAAGTCTCTGTAGCAGGATCTGCCCAAACACTGTTGGGATCTGAACCCTTAAGGCAAGATTTGAGGTGCCTGGCCTTTAAAAACGAGCTGTGCAATCCTAAATCCAGTTGCTACTCTGTGGAGTCTGTACCTCATTGAGGGTTGGAGAAAAACAGAACAACGTGCCAGGCTGAGAGCTTCTAGATCCCTATGCATTTTGCTAAATGATTTCTTTGGGGATCTTGTATAAAAACTTCTCTGGCTCCTACCTTGTTCAAGTTTTTATACAACATCCCGACAAAGCATTTAGTGAACCGCGTTCAGATCTAGAAGATCTAATAAACCTCTCAACCTGGCACCTTGTTCCTTTTTTCTCTTACCCACTGGTGCAGACTAGTCTTCTTCCTCATTTAGGGTTGCCAGCTTCCAGGTGGTGGCTGGAGATCTCCTGCTATTACAACTGATCTCCAGGCAACATAGATCAGTTCACCTGGCAAATATGGCCACTTTGGAAGGTGGATTCTATGGCACTGAAATCCCTCCCCTCCCCTCCCCAAACCCTGCCCTTCTCAGGCTTCACCCCCCAAATCTCCAGATATTTCTCAACTCGGAGCTGACAACCCTCTCCTCATTACAGCCAGTGCTGATAGAGTAGCACAGTAACTAAGTAGCTGAGCTATGAATCAGAAAAGTCCCTGCTTCAGATTATTGCATCTCTGCCATGAACTCATGATGTTGCCATAGGCAAGCTGACCACTCTCAGCTTCACAGCTAGGATTTGTAGGTAGTAATACTGACATCACAGGATTGTTGTTACAATGAGTTAATGGGTTGGATCGGACCAGTTTTTCTGCTGATAAAAAAGAAATCCAAAAAGGTTAGGCTAGGTATCGTGAGTCCAGCATGGACAGAAGCCATATGTGATAGGTAGAGAACCAGGCAAGAATGAGTGGAAAAGTAGGCTGAATCCAACCAAACAGAGCATACAAATGCTAAGTATTATTACATCTGTTCAGACATAACATAAACCATGGTTTACCTTAGTGGTGGAAAGTACCATCAAGTTGTAGCCAATTTATAGTGACCCCACAGGGTTTTCATGGCAAGAGACAAATAGAGGTGGTCAGCCACTGCCTGCCTCTGTGCAACAGTTGTGGACTTCCTTGGTGGTCTCCCATCCAAGTACTAACCAGAGCTGACCCTGCTTAGCTTCTGAGATCTGACAAGATCAGACGAAGCTGGGCCATCTAGGAGAGAGTGTGGACATCTTTAATTTCTGAAACCAGAATTCAGCTTGCAGGTGATTCCTCAGCTCCTGGATTGTCCCACCAAATGCTTGTCTTTGTTCTTTTTCTCACCTCTCCCTCAAGAGTCCCAGCACTACCGCTAAGGTGATGCTTGGGAACAAACCAAAATGAAGCTAGGATGCCTGCATCAATACATCTCACAAAACTGTAGTTGTGACTTGTGGTCAATGAACCCACTTCCAACGGTGGTTCCGGATCCTTGTTTCAACATAAGCTACCTAACCACAATTAGCAGAATGGTTTATGTGGAGAGGACCACACTAATCGCAGGCAGCAGAAGCCAAGGTTTTGTGTGAAAGTTGAATCAAGCCTGTCTTGTTGAGGAAGCCCTGGGCTAGCATTTGGCCCACGGTCAGTCAGCACATTTCATGGCCATGGAGGATCTGAACTTTGTTCTCCCAGGCCACACAATCTCTGAATAAGTGATGACCCTTAAAATGGCGGCCACTATCATCCCCTCGCATGTTCATGCCCCTAATCATGCCCTTTTCCTTTGCAGTGCTGAGCGTCGGGGAAGGTGGCTTCTGGGAGGGACAGATCAAGAACCGCGTAGGATGGTTCCCCTCAGACTGTGTGGAGGAAGTGGCCAACAAGTCACAGGAAGGGAAACAAGGTAGGTGCTCCAGACACCTCCTCTCTTCCCCATAAGATTGCCAACCTCCAGATGGGGTCTACAGATCTCCCAAAATTACAACTGATTTCCAGACTAAAGAGAGCCATCCCCCTGGAGAAAAATGGCTGTTTGGGAGGGTGGGCTGTATGGCATTATACCGCCCTAAGGGCCTTCCCTTTCCCAACCCCCTCCCTCCCCCAATCTCGAGAAGTTTCCCAACCCAGAGTTGGCAATCCTACTTCCCCATCCCTTACCAGTTCCAATCTCCTCACAGGCCTCTTTCGTTCCTGCTCTCATCCAGTGTTGCCAATATCGCCCCCCCTTCAGCATCATTAGTTAATCAGCAATAATTACATTTGCATGTATGCAAAGCATCGATGAATAAGGCATGAAGGCCTCTTTGGAGGTTCCATTTTCCCATCTGCACATCAAAAACAAGTGAAAAGAAGAGGCCAGAAAATGGAGGCAGAACCAAAAATTGAGCGTGCGGGTTTGGCAAACTGTATTCTTAATGAACAGGGTTTAGCTTCCCCCCCATAACAGCAGAGTTTCTTTTCAGAATCTGAGCTTTCCTAGAAAACAGTGGATGCAAGGCCCTATACTGGCTGCATATGCTTTTCTCTGCTCTTATTTGCCTACTGCTATCGCAGTCTTTGCTGTAAGAATAATCTGCAACCAAACCCATATAACTCAGGACAGCCTGATTGATTTAAATCGTGCATATTTCATTCATTCCACTTGCAGGAAGCCAGCTTTGTAGCGCTTCAGGATTCGTCTTCCAACCAGCCTCCTTGTTCTTGTGTTATTCCTTGCCTGCTGCTTTGATTTTACCCCTTCATCTTCCCAGCTACCCTTTCTCACTCTGACACGGGCAAATCCCAGTGGCATGCCAACAGCTCCAACGAGCCTGTGCTGCCACTCAGTGGCTGCTGGAAGAAACACCAGGAAGCACAGGAGGGCCCAAAGTCAAAGGGAAGTGTTACTAAAAGACGGGCCCCATTCTGATCAACCCCTCCCCCCTGCTTTGCCTTTCAGAGAGCCGCAGCGACAAAGCCAAGCGGCTCTTCCGACACTACACCGTGGGCTCCTATGACAGCTTTGATGCCCCCAGGTGAGCAAATGATCCAAAAGAGTTAGGCAATATCTACAGTGGCATGCAAGAAATGGTTGTGTGGGAGTGTGGCTGCACAAAGGCATATACATGTGCAATGGTCCTGGTGCGTGAAAAGCATAAAGATCCCCCATGTCTTTTGGTGGTATCTTGCGTGTATTTTTAGAGCTCCAGAGTGTGTTGTTTATCAGGGCTCATTCATAAAGGCATTGTGTTAAGCTGCTAGAACATTGTGTAGAACTGCTACCGAGTTTTCTGTCTCTTCGAAGGAGGGAACTTCCAGGATAGTGTCTTTGGGTCAGGCACAGAGCAGATCAATGGGTAGGATCCAGCCAGCTTTTTCACTCAGTTTCTCCCCAGTCCCCCTTCTTACAACAGTTCCCATCTCACATGGCTTTTGTCCATGCAGGTCCAGTGATCGCCGGTGTAGCCTTTTTTCATAGTCAAAAGGGATCCCTCCTGCTTTTCTTGCCAGTGGAAAAGCTGGTTGGACCCCAGCCACTGTGCTCACTTTCAAACTGAGGAGAACCATTGTAAGGGCAATTCGTTTTGCTATTTAGAAGACAGACTACGAGCAAAATACCTGTAGTACTAATTAACTAATTGCTGATGATTTGTTTACATTAAAACAAACTGGATTCTGTTACAATTTTTTTTTTTTTTGGTCATTATTGTCACCATTATTCCAGTGCTTCAGTTGTGGTTTATCGAAGCTGTGGTTTACTGTATTTTTCTTTCTTCCCTCTCTATTTTTTAATCTTTCTGCTATCCCATAGAGGGCAGCCACAGATTGAAACAGAATGTTGGAAACACTCACTTGCATCTCTAGAAAACTTTATCTAAAAGAGGCTTAATGAATGAAGTTTTGATTCAAGCTCAGAATATAATAACTTTGTAGATTGAGAAGGAACTGGCCTTGGATTATTTCTCATGTTTTTGGGGTACTTTGCGGCTTGGCTGGCTTTCTTATTTAAAATGGTTGTCCTAAAAGACATTGTGGTGTGATGCAGTCTGCTTGTCGTACTCAGTGGTCTGATTTACGTCGGATTTATGCCGTTGTACAGAACCAAATTAGATGTGGTGCTTTATCTGGTCTTTTCAAATTTACGGATCCTGTGGGCTCTGTTGGTTGAATCTTAATCGGACACTTCACTCGTGGTTATTTATTTTTTTATTTTATTTAGAGAATTTCTGTGCCACTACCACTCTAGAAGACCTGCTCAAGGTGGCTTACAAAATAAAACACAGTCCGAACATAAAACCCATCGGTGTTGTTAACAAGTAAAAACACAGCCAGAGCATAAAACCAACATAAAAACATTCAGCAGCTCAAGAAGAGTCTCATAAAACAGTTCTCAGTTTAGAAGCAGGCTATACAAATGATGTTAAAAGATCAGCTCATTAATGAAAAGGCTGACTAAAAAGAACCCTTTTTGGCCTGGCACCTAAAAAAAGAGTAGGTGAGCCTCAAGGGAAAGCGGGTGTTCCGCAGGTATGGTGCCATCACTGAAAAAGCCCCGTCTCGGCTCACCACTCGTTTCACCTCTGAAGCCAGCAGATACAGAGAGCAGGGCTTGTGAGGAGATCTTAGCTGCTAGTCTTTGTACTATATAGCTCATTCAGAGGACTGACTCTATAACAAGGCAAGCTGAAGCATTCACTTCAGGCAGCGGCTTTTGGGAAGTGGCGACCTTCCATCGTGTCCTTCACTTGTCAGCCAGCTGCCCACTTGCCACCCACTTGACTGCCATCCCCCATGCAGGAGCTGAAGGAGATAATCCTCCTTAGCTCCTCACTGCCCCAGGCCCCTTTACAAGTGGTACCACAAGCCACGCAGGCCAGCTCCAAACGCTTGAGAGATTTTCTCTCCTGAGAGCTCGGCCACCATTTCTGGTTGCTTGTTGCCATGGCAGCGAATGGTGGCCAAACTCTCACAAGAGGACGTAATATCATGAGAGTTCAGGAAGCCATTGCAGGTAATGCATAGTCTCCTGCACTACTTTTAAAGGCAGCAGGGGTAACAATGAGGTAAGGAGGGTTACCACTTCTGGTTACTGAGCTACCATTGGTCACAGGAAATGGGGAGGGATGGAATGATGCCACACTGAGTTCCTTGGAGGAAAGGGCTGGACACAAATGTGTAGAATATATTTTAATGAAATAATTGCTAAGAAATTGCCAAGCCATGTAGATAGATGATAGATAGATGATAGATAGATAGATAGATAGATAGATAGATAGATAGATAGATAGATAGATGATAGATAGATGATAGATAGATGATAGATAGATGATAGATAGATGATAGATAGATAGATAGATAGATAGATAGATAGATAGATAGATAGTGATTAATCTATCATCTATCTATCATCTATGATGAAAATGGGCTCAATCCAACTAGCTATTTCACTAAACCTTACCCAGTTCTTCTCCTTACTATGGTCCCTATCTCACATGACTTTGTCCACGCATGCCCCAGCGTACACTTTTTGGGTGGTCAGAGAGGACACCTTCCTCCTTTTCTCACCAGCAGTAAAGCTGGTTGGATCTAACCCAGTGTTTAATAACCAGAAGTGTCATAGAATATTTCCTTTTTCTAGATTAAAAAATATTTTTTTCAAAGGAAAACATGTTGCTGTTGTTATTGCCTTGTGTCCTACCACTCCACTGATCCAGGCCCCCTGCCAAGCTGCTAGTTCTAAGCCTCAGTTCCTTCCTGAGCAAAGCTTGAAGACTTCCTCCAGTTTAAGGAAACATCCTCCAACAAGCGGCTTGCTCTTATGGCAGAGAAAGGCTCCTTAGGGTAGCAGAACTTCCTCCAGCCTAAAGTTGGATACATGCCATTACTATTTGTAGTAGTATTGCACCTCTGGTCAAAATACCTAGGACTGGGTCCTAGGCCACGACCTGAAGGGTTTTCCAGTTTTCTGCCATACACCCCCCAACCCCAAATACTGCTATGTCCCACGGTGTGGTCTGAAGACACATGATCCAGTACACTTGCTGTAGCTGAACTGTTCTGGGTCTGATTGCCAGGGAGGCCTACTACAGGCACTGCCTTGCCTTCTACTATGGAAGAAAGGTGGGATAAATACTGAAAGGCTGCGATCATCTGCACAGTTAGACCTGACATAGGCACGAATGCCAGGCGGATTTAAAGGGAGCAATCAGACAACAACATCTGGGAAGTGTCCTGCAGCCATCTGCAACATGTTCTGCTCCACTGCAGAAGTGGAGTTAGACACCGGGGAAAATCCGGTAGTAAACGGGTTGTGACCGGCCATGGACGGACTTTCCCATTTGATCACTCCAGTATGCTCTCATGCCGTTGGGATGGTCTTATCCAGCCATCCCGACTCCATGCTGTTGTTTCTCCCCCACAATGCAGTATGTGCATCATCACAAACCCCATAGGGAGCCCTCAATGCGGAGGTGCAATTAATCGATTCCTTGTTTAAGTGCATGGGAAACAAATGGCACACACACAAAAAAGACTCACCCACAGTGTCAAATTCCTCTGAAGGAAATAGCCTCACTTTCCCCCGTTTTATTTGGCACATGTGACTGCACCCAGTGTATTACTTGCAATAACACTCCCCATTCATAGATCCAGGTGGGTAGCCGTGTTGATCTGAAGCAGGAGAACAAAGCTTCAGTCCAGTGGCACCTTTAAGACCAACAAAGTTTCACTGTATCTGAGGAAGTGTGCATGCACACAAAAGCTTATACCTTGAATAAAACTTTGTTGGTTTCACTGTATCTGAGGAAGTGTGCATGCACACAAAAGCTTATACCTTGAATAAAACTTTGTTGGTTTCACTGTATCTGAGGAAGTGTGCATGCACACAAAAGCTTATACCTTGAATAAAACTTTGTTGGTTTCACTGTATCTGAGGAAGTGTGCATGCACACAAAAGCTTATACCTTGAATAAAACTTTGTTGGTTTCACTGTATCTGAGGAAGTGTGCATGCACACAAAAGCTTATACCTTGAATAAAACTTTGTTGGTTTCACTGTATCTGAGGAAGTGTGCATGCACACAAAAGCTTATACCTTGAATAAAACTTTGTTGGTCTTAAAGGTGCCCCTGGACTCAAACTTTGTTCTACTCCCCATTCATATAATTAGTAATCCTTACAGCAAGCCTCTAACGTAAGTCAGTCTTATTATGCCTGTAGTGCAAGAGGAGGTGGAGGAACTGAGGCTTAGAACTAGCAGCTTGCTTGGGGGCCTGGCTTAGATAACAAAGGTAACTCTGTGTGTAGTTCAGGGGACTCAAAGCCTCCCTTTCCTGCTGTACTCATCCCTGCAGCCCTTCTTCCCCAGCACTTCACTCTCAGCTAGGCTGACTTCTGGTAGTGGATGGATGCCCAGGAGCAAAGTGCCTGTGAAGAAAGGTACAGGGAGAATTCTTCACCCTTCACCCACATGTACTTTATATCAGCCCCCTACCCTCCATGCTTCTACATTGATTCTGGCAGATCTGGAATTAAGTGCCCTGATTAGCTACCAACACATCTCATTTCCTCTCAGGGCACCTAATACAGTACACAAGGTAAGATTTCAAGTTGGATCCAGCCCGGGGGGGGGGTGTTTGCTCAGTCTTGCCCAGTTACCTTCCTCATTACAGCCCATAAGAACATAAGAGAAACCAATGTTGGATGAGACCAACGGCCCATCCAGTCCAACACTGTTGTTCACACAGTGGCCAAAAATACCAGGTACCATCAGGAGATCCAGCAGTGGGGTCAGGACATTAGAAGCCCTCCCGCTGTTGACCGCCCCAAGCATCAAGAATACAGAGCACCACTTGCCCCAGAGTCCCTATCTATACCTTGTGGCTAACAGCCACTGATGGAACTCTGCTCCATATATTTATCTAATTCCCTCTTGAAGCCGTCCATGCTTGTAACCGCCACCACCTCCAGTGGCAGTGAATTTCATGTGTTAATCACTCTTTGGGTGAAGAAGTACTGCCTTTTATCCGTTGTAACCCTACTGCTCAGCATGGCTTTTGTCCATGCAGATCCGATGATATCCAGCATAGCCTTCTTGGTGACCAAGGGGAGGGGGCACCCTTCCTCTCTTTGAATTCAGTGGAAAAGCTGATTGGATTTCACCCTTAAACTGACTAGATTCACCCCTTAAAACCGGGAGCTTCTTGCGACCTCTGAGGGCCAACAATGCAAGACACTGGGAGACATATTTTGTAGAACATCCATGCAGTACTCTGCTTCAGATCAGAGGAGAAGTGGGTTAATTGTCTCCCACCACCGGCATATGGTTTTGCAGGTCATGTTTTGCAGATCATAAGTAACATCCCCTCCTTGTGCTATTATTCCCCTGAATGGGGGGGGGAGACAGGAAGAGGGGGTGCCCTGTCTTTTTTTTATCTTTTAACAACAGAGGGACAAGGAACAGTTCCAGTCAGCATAACCGCACATAGCCATGGGTTACTGCACATAGCCAAGGGTTAAGTTACCTTTCCCTCATCCACTGTGGCCGCAGTCAGAATCAGGGCCCTCGGTAACGGCTATTTCTTTTTCATATCCCTCAGGAAGATCTATATGTGGATCATGTCTAGTTTGGCTCGGAACCCCCTGTACTTGCGAAGTCTGGGGCAAGAACATTAAGGGACTTGGCCGGGCTTTGCATGTGCCTTACTCAAAATCTGGCAAGCTGCAGCTTCATCAAGCTCTGGTCTGCTCAGCAGTCCCTGTGTACCGGAAGGCCAGCCTCCCCCCCCCGCTAGGAAGTTCCTAGTGCATGGGGAAATGCCCTTCTGTTCTAAGGGCACAGATGTCTGCTGCTCGGAGACTGGCAAATATGTCTTCGCTTCTGTTTCGTGCACATGGAAGAGGCCAATTTTTCAGCTCTCTTATTAGATTAATTATGGTAGCACCCTCTGCTTCCAAATCTAGTAACATGAATCATTTAAGCGGCACTTACAATGCCCAAAGTGCTTTATTATCTTTACCTTGATTAGCCTTGCAAGAAGCCTGCGAGAGACAGACGAGGAGCCAAGCCTGTCACTTACCACCAGGGCCATTCAGTGAGACAGGGCCAGAGCCCAGGCTTCCCCAGTTTAACCACTCTGCCAGCCATTGCTTGAGCTTGCACTGATCTCATCAGCTCCTATCCCATTGTGCCTGCGTACTCCTCTTGGAGAATCCCAAGAATCGTGAATCTTCAATGTCACACAAGTCTCTTGAGGTGGCTACCCCTGCCAATTCTGAATGCAACAACCTCAGTCTTCTGTTCCCTCCCAAAGCCCTCAGAACCCTGATTTCTACACCTGTTTGCTCAAATCCTCAAGAATCGCTCCCTGCCCAGAAACCGCAGGAGTGCAGTCTTCACATTCCCCCTTTCTTTGCAGCACCCAGGCAAAAGTAGCCCTCCCTCCGATGCCTTAGGCAGCATTCTAGCCAAGCCCCTTACCCTTCCTTTGGAGATTGTGGATTTCTCTGAGCCATTTTGACATGGAATTAAAATGCCCTTCCTTCCTGTCTTCACCAGGACTGGTTAGGCAACAAAAGCAGGCACAATATGAGCACATGTCTTCCCCCCCGTCCCCTGGGCTTAACTCCCTTTAGGGGAGGGTACCAGGACAGGTCCTTCCCTAGTCCTGAAGACCCAATGCATATTCTCCACTCCCCACAGCTGCTTTCCGGGGTCAAATTATATGATCATGGAACTCCAGTCTGATAGGTAGTTCAGCCCTCCTTGCCCAAAGGAACAGACCAGCAGCCACCACACCATTCTCCTATTCCTGACATTCCCAGTGGTTCATGGAATCTACTTTAGCCATTTAGCCAGGGCTTGCCTAACATAGAAACAGACGCCGAGTAGAAAGCGGTATGATAATAAAAGCATAGTTGCCCTTGCCAAAGATGTGGATTTTCTTTGCTCTCACTGTTCGTCTCTTGCGAATAGGTTTGGCAGGTTTTTGATACACTACAATGACCTGCAACCCCTTTTTTTTTTAACCAAAGATGATAATGGGATGAGGGTGCAGATCTCAGACAGCAATGTCTTTCTCATTCTTCTCTTTCAGCTCTCTAACCTCCAACCTAAGCTTCATGAAGTAGGGGTATTTGTATCTCTGTTTGCACCCCTTAGATATCGACCACAGTTTTAAGAGTGGATGGTGATTACCGTATGGCATTGTGTGTAGAATAGCCAGGTGATCCTAAGGTTTTCTGGCAGCCAAAAAAATCTAGCTCTTTTAGCGTTATGCACCACGAGGTGGCAAGGTAGACTTGTTTTTAAGGCAAGAGACTGTTCCAGAGGTGGTTTGCCATTGCCTGCCCTCTGCGTCACAGCCCTGGTATTTCTTGGAGGTCACCCTTCCAAATACTAACCGAGGCCGGCCCTGCTTAGCTTCCAAGATCTGACAGGATTGGGCTAGGCTGCACTATCCAGGTCAGAGCTTAAGACCATTTCCACACTGTCTTTTTTGTCACTTAATTGTCCCTATGGCTTCAGGGTTTTTCCCCCAATGTGTTTTGCTTTCTCAAGTAATCCCAGAGGGAGCAAAACACATGTGAAAAAGTGGGGGGAATAGGCAATAGGGAGAAATGAGTGACAAAAGTGACCGTGCGGGAGTGGCCTAAGAGTGGATAAGCAATGGCATACTGCCCCAGAAGACTTAAGTCTGATTCTGACACCATTCATCAAGAATAGCTCCCCTGCCCTCAAACCGGTTTACGTGATCAAAGCAAACACACATCTTAAACCATACAGTGGGGGGTGAAGCCACTGCAATTTGAAATGCAGACACAGCAAATAGGGAAAAGGTTAATCACCCTCCAGCCCCCGTTTTTCTGATATGGATTGCACCTTCTTGAAATGGATAGTAAAATAAGACAGGTCCACCGGGTTCAAGTTTGTTGGCAGTGGGCAGTTTGGCCATAATGCTCCCTGACAGATCTCTTCTCCTTGAAATAAACCCAACAACTCTGGCATTGGGTCATGGTGGCTATTCAAGGTCGGCTTATTTGCTTTCGCATGCCCTCTGACTCGTCTTCCAGTATCATGTGGCTGAAGACGAGGGTTCGAGTAAAGACAGGAGACACAGCACGACTCATTAAACTTTTGGATCTGCTGCCACTGGCCTATCTCTGTGCGCCAACCCTTATCAGTTGAGACCCATTACAGATTACCCAAGTCCTGTACTCCTCCTCCTATTCCCTCACAATACCCCTAAATTCTAATCTATGTCTCCCTTTCCTGTCGAATTCTCGCCCCCAATCCCAACACTACCAAATGCTGCCCTCTTTCCATGACCTACAAGTCATGGATAACTCAGCATTACTTCACCTCCTGGAGTTCCTCCCCGCCTTCCTCTGTCGCCTCTCTAGAGTTCGTGCCAATGACCATGAACCCAACCCGTTGTCCTCCATAGCTCGACCTCGGGGCCCCTCCCCCACTGCCCTGGATCCTTTCATCTGTTTCTCCCTCCCCAGCAGACCCAGTTATTCCAGGCTTCTGTGGCCGCAATGCTCCGATTCGCACTGCGCCGTATCGCATGCTTTCAGCAAACGTCCTTGAGCTTCACAAGCAAGCAGCGCGTCCGGGACTGGGCTGGTTTCGGGGGACTTTTAAATCTGGAAACTGGGACTGCTTGACCCAGAGGGCTGGGCGGAGGTGCTGTGGGATCTCAGCACCCCCCTGAGCAAGCGTGTTCCTCCTACTTTGCACCACGGGGCTTGCACGATTCCTGGGCAGCAAGTGGCTGGATTGGCCCTTGGGGCATTAGACCTTTGCCCCCTGCCCACGCCAGCTGGTGAAGATGGGACATGTCAGAGCACCAGCCGCCACATGAGCCAGTCGGGCAGCGCCATGGGGCCAGATGTGGCTGGGTGAGTGGGGTGGGTTCTAGAAAAGCTGAAGGGGAAGCGTATTTGCATGGGGGAGGGGACTATGAGTGTTTTGGGGTGGGAAGTTCTAGAAGGGAGCAACTCTGGGGGTCTTTCTCATTGGCAAAAGGGATCCACTTCAAGTATGTCTTTCTCTGCTTCTGTAATGGGAATGTATTTGAAGAGTGGTAACAGTGAGAGTGGGGTAATGTGGGGTCAGATGGGGGGGGGGAGTCTCTGACCCTGAAACTCAAGGAAAAGATGTTGTATGGGTGAATGTAAGAATTGAGGAGAGCTGCAGAGGAAAGTGCGTTTGTGTGTGTGTGTGCGCGTGCGAGGAGGGGAAAAGATAATAGCCTATCGGAGAGCTTGTGTGCTTTACTGCACAATGGGGCTCTGCATTGCTACTTCACCCCTGCCCATGAGAGATTATTGAGGTCTGTGCAAACTGTGCCTGGGAGAAAGAAAAAGGACTCCTGTGCGTTTTGTGTTTTGTCCCGTTTATCTTGTACGGGGGGCAAAATAGTTTTATACCTCAACTCTTATTGACGGCTTCCGTGCAATGTTAGCAAGAAAGAGCGGATTCCCTTGGTGGAAATTCTTGCTGATCTCTAGTGAATCGCCTCTGGCCGTGGCTTAGGGTCTGGCTGTAAGTTTACAAGGGCAAACATGTATCTGGACTGAGCCTTACAAGAGGAAACGCATCTTGGTAGGTGGGAGGGCCATCCAGAGCAGAAAAATAGCCAGGGCTGAAAGGGTTAAGAACCCCCCTCTCTCCCACCCCCCCCACAAACACAGCGTCTCAGCTCAAAATGGCTTCCTCCCAAATCTGCTTTTCATTTTATATACATATGATATACATTGGTGTTTCATGTGTGATTTGTTCATCATAGTATTAAGGAAATGATACCATTAATGTGTGTGTCATTGTGATGTGTACATACTGTGCGTACCACTGTGTGTGTGCGTATTACTGGCCTTGTGCTGGTGTGCATATTCTGTATATGTTAAATGAATGTACATCACACGCCCATCAAGAGGGATGTAATATAACTTGATTGCAAAGAGGTAGCTGTATTAGTCTGTTGTAGCAAAATAAGACAGAAGTCTAGTGGCCCTGTAAAGACTGACAGCAGTTATTTCTGGTGAGCTTTCACAAATCACCACTCTCTTCTTCAGATATGTGTGGAAGTCCAACTGAGAATCCTTCTTATGTGGCATGGCAGGGTATAAGAAGGATTCTCAGTGTGATTTCCATATCTGCAAAAGTGAGCGGTGACTCATGAAAGCTCTTATTGAAATAAACGCTGTTAGTCTTTAAGGAGCCTGACCCAGATGACCCGGGCTAGCCTGATCTCATCAGATCTCAGAAGTTAAGCAGGGTTGACTCTGGTCAGTACTCGGATGGGAGACCTCCGTGGAAGTCCAGGGTCACCACGCAGAGACAGGCAATGACAAGCCACCTCTATTCGTCCCTCGCCTTAAAAACCCTATGGGGTTGCCGTAAGCCGGCTGCAGCGTGACGGCACTTTACACACAGTCTTTAAGGTGCCACTGGGCTAAAGTGCAGTGTAACAAAACACACCAGGAGAGGTCTTTCCCCAGACCGACATCTGTGGCTGCAGAACAGTGTACTCATTAAACTTCTGCAGAAATCTTGGTCCAAATACATCGAGCAGTATTGCGTTGATCCGTTTGGCAGCCTTCTGCTTGAGCTGACTTCTCCCAAAATGTCCCACGGGGGCTTGTTTCCTGCTAAATGTCATTTAGGTTTAGGTGGCTTCATAACACTTGCATTAAACCCTGGTTTGCTCTTGGTACCTGTATCTGCCCATTCTGCCTATTTAAAAGACGTCTGTGGATTGTCAACAAACGCACACTCATACCTAGGCAAAGACAGACATTGTTTCCTTTGTTTTATCGCTCTGGGACTCAGAAAGAAGGCGCTGTGTCAATACACGTAAAGATGAACTTTTTGTGCAGCCTTCCAAATTAAGGCCATGCAAGTTTACTAGCCTGTGTGTTAGGTCTTTCAAAAAGAAACAGTTTCTGTAAAATTGTGCATGGTCACCTGGAAGAAACACAGGTGATCGGGAATCTGCTTACTTTTGTAGATGAATATGCACAGTCTGTGGAAGAGTCACATTCTGTGTGACAGGAAGAGCAGCTTCGCAGCTAGAATAGTAACAGGAGGAGGACCGTATTGTGGTTTGGCAAAAGAAATTTAACCGTCTCTGAGAGGCTGATTTACACGTCCCCTTGAATTCACTGGGGCTTATTCCTAAATCAGCTGGCATAGCATTGTAGCCCATGACTGCAAACTCTGTACACCACGTCCTTTACAAATAAATCTCATTCAGCCAAGTGGTATTGGGTTCCAAGTCAACATGCCTTGGGTTAGGGCTGCAGGGCTGCAATCCAACCTACACTTAACTTGGGAGAGAATCCCACGGGTGACAGTGGGAGAGCATGATTTACTCAGAATGAAGGGTAGATTCAGACAGCTAGTTATGTCATGGAAGTGTGCAACGCGATCTAGGATGTGATGCGCTCTAATGTTCCCAGGCTTTTGACGGGCTACCGGAATCTTATTTGCAGACAACGTAAGCATCCGGGGCATCTTTTTGCACTTTGGCCTGCCCTTGCCCCATTCATTCAGTAGAGTTCTTTAAAAACACCAGATTCCTTCCCTGCATGGATGTGGCAGGCAGGGGCAAGGTGTTTGACCCCAAATCCTAAATTTACTGATTCACAGCAGGTGATTGGCTGTTACAATTAATAGACTGTGCCCCCTGCAGTGTTCCCTCTAAACTGTGCTGTGAGCTTATTAACACACAAAGTCCGGCTGGGCAGCAGTCTAAGGTCCTGCAGGAGCTTGTACTGCCCGTGTTAAGATTGCAGCAATTGTATTCTGCTCAGTGTGTGTGGGGGGGGGAGGATTAGAGGGTCCCCCTCCCTCCAAGCATTATTTCTGCAGACGCCCTTGCCTCCTGTAGCACTGAGAAGCTAGGACTGGTTTGGGAACTGGCACAGACGTTCAGAGCAATATGTCTCGTCTAGCCCCAAATGCTGCTAGACAAAAGTTCTCTCAGTTCCATTAGTAGTTCCCTCTTCCTCAGTGACTGCTCAGAGAGATCCCTCTCCAGCCCCCCTCAAGGGGAAGCCAAACCACACCTCGATCCCAAATCTAAGGGGCAGGTCTTTTGACAAAGGGTCTTAGGGGGTGGGGTGGGATGCCCATGCCTTGAAAATGGGATGTTTAGAAGGTGACTCCTTGGCCTAACCCCAGAATGCAACTTTTCTACGGAGCGGGAATACATCCACCTCTGGCGTGCCGATCGCAGTTTTCCCCGGGGCCTGTCCTCGGGTCACCAGGTGCCGGCCGAGGGAGTGAAACCGAAACAGAATCCCACAGGCACACACATCCCGCAGCGCAACCGTACACGGAGTACCTTCAGGGTAAGCCAGTGGGCCCAGGGGACTCGACCCGAGCTTGCATGCCAGGCCTCCTCGCTTGTGTGTGTGTGTTCGTGTGTGTGTGCGCGCGCGCGCTCTCGCTCTGATCGCGTCCTCTGGGCCGGGCTCTCTGCACACGCTCAGAGGCCTGCCCCCTCGCCGCTTTGGGCCAGCCAACCGGCCTGCCAGCTTCCTGCAGTGCCGCGGCATCGCCTGTGCGCGCAAGGGGTTAAGCAAGCGTGCCGGCTGGTCGGCGTGCGCTCTCCCGCTCGCTCCGGCGGCGGCGTTGGACTCGGGCTCCTGCTGCCGCCAAGGAACAAGGCCGGCCGGCCGGCCCTGCCTTTGCCCCCCGCTTCTCTTCGCCTTTCTCCTTCGTCGTCGTCGCCCTCCTCCTCCTCCTCTCTCCCGCGGTGCCATGATGTGAGTATGGTGCAGCCTTCCCGCCGCCGCTGCTGCTAGTGTGCCGCTGCTGCTGCGCCCCTCGCCCGCCTCCCCATCCCCACCGCGCGCCCCTAGAATGTGGCTGGGCCCCACGGCGGCGGCAGCGGCGGCTGGGAGCCCGGGATCATCGGCGGCGCCATGGCCCGCTACGACGGCGGCGGGAGCCAGCAGCCACAGCAGCCGGCCCTCTCGTCCAGCTGGCCGGCCTTGGGGCCCCGGCGCCGGAGCGTCTGGTACATCTACAGGTACGGTCGGAGGAGGACGAGGGACACGCCGGGCTCTTGCGGCGGCGGCGGCCTCCCAGCCCAGGCGAGCCGGCTCTCAGTCCCCCTCCCCCCACGCCCCATTCACGCCTCGGCTGGCCCCCCTCGCCCGGCGCCCCATTCATCCCGCCGCCTCTCGCACCCGCCCTCCGCAGCCCATTCACCGCCCGCGCGCCCGCCATTCATGCAGCCAGCCAGCCAGCGCGGCTGCCGGCTCCCAGCTCGCGCCCTCCACGCACAACGCCCCCCTTCCCAGGCATCCGGCCATTCAGCCCTGCGCGCGCCCGCCCGGATTGATGGATGGATGCGCGGGGGGGGGGGGCGGCGAGTGAGGAGCCACGGGGGACAAGATCCTGGCGGCAGGGTGTGCGTGCGTTCGCGTGATGAGCCGAGGGCGCCTGCAAGGGAGTGATGGGGAGGATTGGGTATGTGCGCGCGCAGTAGGGGGAAAATTAGCATGCCTCTCGAGGAGAGGTGTGTGTCTTGTTTTGAGAGGCTTGCGCGTGTGGTCGCGGTGTGCGTCAGTGAGGGCTTCTCGGTGTGTGTGTGTGGTGTGTGCGCGCGCGCGCATGCAGGCTGTGTGTGTGTGTGTGTGTTGCACAGATGCGTCTCTGCATACCGGGCAGGATATGCTCTGTGTATGTGTATATGGAACCGCTTAGAAATCCGAGCATAGGATTTGTGCCTCCGGATGTATGCACAGCGCAGACAGCTGGAATGGCTTTGGGTTGGGTGCAGGCATCGCGATGCGTGAGAGATCTTTTGAGTGTGCAAAGCAACATGGGGGTATGCTGCAAAGTGCACTGGGATGCGTCTGTGAAGGCTTGGGTCTGTGTGTGCATCTGGGGGTGTGTGTCTGTGGTTGGGCATGCATTGGGTGCCATCCGCTGCATGCAGCTTCAGCATTGGTTAACGCTGACGAGCTGTATTGTGAGCTGTATTGCTCTGCTGAGATCACAGTGGCTAAGGGGTTCCTGGAAAAAAAGCACTGAGTATATGCGTGTGCTCACCTGCCTTTCTGTGGTGCATGTGTGTATTGTATTTGTACCTATATTTACTTGTCTATTGATTACAATGTGAATGCCATATAAATTGTTTTTATTTTTTGGTGGGAGAACCTCAGGGCCCAAGTAGCAAGCCTGTGTAGCATGGTATACTAAATCCTAGGCTTGATTTCAAAGATGCTTCCTTGTGCCGGGTACACATGCGTGTGCAACAACAATTTTGCAATATGTCTGTGCAGAGTGCAGGAGCAAAGTTGTCACGTTTTTATAAATTTGTACATGCATGCATATTTTCATTCTGTTAGGCCTTGTGTATAGTCATGCACTACTGTGTACGTGTTTATCTTTGATGCGATAGGTGTTTCTAAGGTATGCTTTGTGTCTTTGTGCAGATATATATCTTTGGAATGATCTGTATGTATACATTTGCAGTACATTTCAAATGAGAATTTCACATATACGGATAGTTGCATGTTGGAATGTACGTGTATGGATATATTTTGAGTACATGTGCCCAGTGCCCATGTAATCATGACCTTTGTGTATGTGCAAGTTATTGCCTTTGCTGTTATAGGTATGTCCTGATTAACGTATAAACATTTGAGCATGACATGTATGTTTCCGTGCATGGTAGTGTTTATTTTACACACATGTTATCCCGTGAATTCACAAGGTAGTCTGCAAATATTGTGTTGCTCCTAATGGAGTAAAACATCCACTTTCTTTTTTTAATTGGAAGATTGAGGATTCCATATCCCTTTACAGTGAGCTGTGGTTTTCGACACTGCAGTATATATAAGGCTGGTTGAGTGTGGTCCTGGAGTGGGCCCTTGAGATTAGGAACCGAAAAAAGAGAATGTTTCCAAATCCTTTCTGTAGAGAACTTGTGTAAATGTCTTCCTTGGGGAGAAGGAAGGCTGGCCCTTCAGTTAGGAATAACTCACTTAAGATGCTGGGCTTGTGGGCCTCAAGGTACAGGATTTGTTTGTTTGAATTTTAAGCAGTGCCATTAACTTCCTTTCAAGAATGTGCTTGCAGTTGCCCTCACCACATATGGCATGAAGTTTGATGAGAAGTGCCTTTCTTTTGGAAACTGGGATGCGGAGCAAATAGAAGGTTGCCTCCCCATTACGTTCTCGTCCTTGATGGTTGGTTCTGCAGATCTTCAGAACTTCCAAGATGGTTCTGAGCCACTGCAGGGTGCTGGTGGGGGCCTCCAGAAAGTGCTTTGCGTGCCTTTTTTCATGGGAGTATAAAGCACTGTAGAACACGACAGAAATGCATGATGGTCTGTCCCAGTTGGCTCCTGGGGTTCTTTGTTTATCCAGAAGTCTTGGTGCTTCCTGCAAGGGAACTCCATGAAGGAGGGAACTGGGTTTGGGTACATACTTTTGCTTGTGTTTTGAAAATACTTGGGGTGCTGAGCACCATTCTGTATTAGATGGAAACTGGATTCGTATATGATGCATGCACGGTTTAGAGGGCATAGATGTGAGTGCGTTCGGGCACGACTTTTCACCTTTGAGCACAGCATGCTGTGTATGGGGTGGTATATATTTGCTTGGCCCAGTGACATGAATGTGCCGCGTTTCAAGGAGATCACCTTGTTGCTCTCATTAACCATCTAGGTTGCAATGCACACACACGCCCAGGGTCTATTGCTTCCATTCATTCATCTGCTGAGCAAACGTGCTCAAAAGAGTTCGGAGCACCTTTCCGACTGTGTCATGTAGGAGTTGCGCACGCCTCTCCTTACAAAAACACAAGCGTGCATTATGTTGTGGCCATCAGGGGTCTACATTATACACCTTGTATGCCTTGCTGTACATTGAAACAAGCATTGTGCATGGTAGATGTTTGCACAGCTGTAAGAAACACAATACGGCCACACAGACCATGTATTGTTGCCCACCAAGTGCCTCACTTTGCAGTCCTGGGTGGGCAGCAAATTCAGAAGGCGTATTAAGCACCCCCGGTGGACCTCTACAGATCGCTTGCTCCCTGCCTATGGCTTGGTGGTTCACGGGTCATGCAGGCCCCTTTGTTGGAATCGATAGCTGTACACAGTGGAAGGCCTGTGATACAGCACACGTAACTCATGATGGGAATCTATGCGGAGCAAAATAACATTGGGAGGTGTAGATGTAGTCTGTGAAGCTTCGGTGGTGGGACTCAATGGTAGAGCATCTGCTTGGCATGCAGAAGGCTCCAGGTTCAATCCCCAGCCTCTCTAGTTTAAAGGATCAGGTAGTAAGTTAGGTAAAAGACCACCACCTGGACCTTGGAGAACCACTGCCGGTCTGAGTGAATGATACTGACCGTGATGGACCAAGGGTCTGATTCAGTATAAGGTAGCTTTGTGTGTTGATGTGAAACACAGCGCTGCTTGTGATTGGTGATGAGAACTGGAGGCTCGCCAGCCACACAGTCTGGTGTCTGCTGCCCTTTCCCTGAACAGTTTGTTGTGCTTTGCTGCTTCTTACAGTGCCAGTCCAAGCTGCATGGGGAAGCCTCTACAAAGTACTTTCATCCTCAACAGCGAACTTCACTCATGAGCCTGGGCACTTCCTGAAACCCTTGCAGCAAACACTGCAATGTGCAGTTGCAGGGAGCAGTGACTGTTACCAGTCGTGTTTGCGGTGTTGGAGGCCCATTCGCCGTGTGTACATGCTGCGCTTGCAGCCAAGTTGCGCTCGCAGGAGGAGGTTGTATGTGGCGTTGTTTCTGGAGGATGTGCGTCCCTGCACGGTTCCAGGTTTGCAGTACAGTCGCCCTGGGCTCTGTATTTTCATAGACAGTCCTGTAGCTATGAGGGTCTTTGCACAGTCTTGTGCATCACCTGTGTCGGCCTGGTGCAGTGCCGCTGAGCATGCACGGTGCATTTTACATTGCAGGACTGTTGCTGTGTGTAGCACACTTTTATTTACCCCACGGTAGCACTGCATGTAATAAAGACTGAGCAGTAGGTGCTCTGTTTGAAGTGGTTGCCTGTGTAACGTTTTCCATGTTTCCTGGCCTGCTCTGTATGGCAGATTTGCACTGTAGGATATCTTTTCAATGCGAGGCCTGGACTCTGGTGGTCTCTGTGTGGGCACTGCCCAAACCCTGGACAATGAGCAGTGTACAGCGTGTTCTAAAAGGGTAGTATGTTTACCCAGTGCCCTGGCTTTATTTTTTTGTGCAGCGCGTGCAAGACTTCCAGTATCCGAACCCTGTGTACCGGGAAAGGTTTAGATTTGCATTGCTAAAGCTTAGTACAGCAGAACCTTGCTGCGCTTTCTGATTGTGCAGAGCTTGTTTTCTTTTGCAGGGCGCCTTTTCTGGACCTTGTGTTGCCTCGTCCAGTGGTTTGTGTTGTCACAGTATGGACGACGTGTGCTGTGTTTAGAATGCCGGGGGTGGGGTGGGGGTTGTGCAGGAATGGGGAGGAAGAGGTTTGGAGCCAGCAGCATGGGCATTTAGCACGCATGGTGCTGTGTTTGCAGTCAGAGTAGCGCAGGCACAGTGTATTATTCCCCTGCACATCAGGAGAGCATCTGATTCGGGAACTCCCTTTGGACTGGGACTGGCCCCCTCACATGTCCTGTTGTCTCTCTCCTTTGCAGTGACTACATCATTAAAGAGAAGACAGTGCTGCTGCAGAAGAAGGACAACGAAGGATTTGGCTTTGTGCTGAGAGGGGCCAAGGGTGAGAGGGGGAAGTCTGGACAGTGAGAGGAGGCGTGTGCAGAGACCAAGGGCCGGCCATTTTGTTTAGAGTCTAGGGAAGGAGCCTAGGTCGGCGCTGTCTGGCCAGCCCCTCCGGTTCACTCCCCACTGGTGCCGTCTTCTGCTCTGGAGCACGATGCTGATCCGCACTCGGACTCCATGAGCTAGTTCTTCTCCTGCTTTCACCACCCTTATATCGGAGGGGTCAGAGGGTGGGCCCAGGGGGAAACGAATGCTGGAAACTGCTGGCTCAGACAGTGACAGAGTGGCGGGGTGGTTAGAGCCTCAGACAGATCTGGGAGACTCTGGTTCCGATCTCCACTTTGCCTTAGAAACGCCACCAGGTGACCATGGTAACCAGTCACTCTCTTGTCAGCCTAGCCTACCTTACAGGATGGTTGTTGGGGTGAGAACATGACAGCGACGAGAACAACGTTGTAAGCTGCTTTGGTTCCCCAGTGGGAAGGAGAGCAGGGTATAATTACCTACATAAATAAGGGCTCCATTTCTTGCTTGGGAGTGGGCTGCCAGAAGACAATTTATGCCAAGGAAGTCGGTTCTCTGCGGCCCAAGTGATGAGTCTGGGTAACGGCAACCTCACTTTGGGTCACGGGCTTGTACTAAACTAGGGGGACAGAGCACACACTCTGTTCCAAGACAGGAGGTGTGTTGGGGCTCACATTCATTGCCCTCGACTCAGAAGCTCGTATCTGAATCCCAGAGGTGAGTGTGGAAGGGACTGGGCCGGCTGTGATTTCCCAGGGAAAAGAAGGTGCTTTTTGCATCTGCTCAGAGGCACCAACTTTGCTAATCCTTGGAAAGTGCTGTTGCTTTGGGGGAAAAATGGTCTTGGATCTGAAATCAGCCCTTGTTTAGGTTCTTAGGGAGGGGGCGCCTAGGAAAGGAAACCCCTGACAAAACTAGACAACCCCAAATCCTGCCTCCCTTCCCCCGGCCACTGCTCAGCTCCGGTGACGTCACTGACACATCTCTCTCCCTACAGCGCAGACCCCCATTGAGGAGTTCACACCCACTCCTGCCTTCCCTGCCCTGCAATACCTGGAGTCGGTGGATGAAGGAGGCGTGGCCTGGCGTGCGGGTCTACGTATGGGAGACTTCCTCATTGAGGTAACACACCGGGCAGGCCCATCCGATGTTCCTTTCAGGACCTTCCTGTGAAACGTCACACACGTTACAAGGGTGGAGTGTTACATGGGTATGCAAGGGCTTTCTACGGTTGCCAGCTCCAGCTGGTGAAAATTCCTGGGAGGGCAGTGCCTGGGGAAGAGCAGTTTGGGAAGAACATAAGAGAAGCCAGTGCTGGATCAGGCCAATGGCCCATCCAGTCCAACACTCTGTCACACAGTGGCCAAAAATACCAGGTGCCATCAGGAGGTCCAGCAGTGGGGCTAGGACACTAGAAGCCCTCCCACTGTTGCCCCCCAGCACCAAGAATACGGAGCTTCAGTTACCCCAGACTGAGAGTTCCTATCTATACCTTGTGGCTAATAGCCACTGATGGATCTCTGCTCCATATGTTTATCCAATTCCCTCTTGAAGCCGTCCATGCTTGTAGCCGCCACCGCCTCCTGTGGCAGTGAATTCCACGTGTTAATCACTCTTTGGGTGAAGAAGTACTTCCTTTTATCTGCTTTAACCCGACTGCTCAGCAATTTCATTCAGTGCCCGCAAGTTCTTGTACTGTGAGAAAGGGAGAAAAGTACTTCTTTCTCTACCTGCTCTGTCTATAGGTGTGGGAGCTCAGCAGGGATGTAATGCCATATAGAGTGTGATATTTCCTCTATTGGAACTGCTCTCTGTACTCTAGAGATCAGTTGTAATTCTGGGAGGACTCCAGGCCACACCTAGAGATTGGCAACTCTGGTGCTTACTAGGGCAGCCGTTCTGTGTACCTGCATTTCAAAATGTAGCCCATACCGTTATCTGATTGTTGGGAATCTCCAGATTGTGGAAATGTCATTCGATGTCTGCATTTTTTCTTTGAAAAATACAGGGTATGGCAGTTGGAAAAGTTTTCTTTTTACAAAGACAAAACAAAAATTAGTTTGATCTTATGCTGAGTTGCACTTGCTGCAAGTGTGTGGCTTTTCATTGGCCTGACCCCCCCCCCCCCAAATATCGCATGAAAATCGTCGGTCCACCTCACTTAAAATTGACTAACCACAGTTCTCCGGGGTCTGAGATCATGAAAGCTTGCTTGCGGGGAAAGCGGTATATAAATCAAATAAATAAATAAAGGTATTTTCCAATTCCTGTTACCGAAGATCCTTCATGTAGAGATGCCAGGAATCAGACTTGGTATTCTCTGTATGCAAAGCAGGTCTGTGTGCCAGTGAGCTAGAGCCCAGCAGACTTTCCCTAACCTGAGTCAGCTGCTTATGAGCAATGTTCCCTCTAAGCTGTGGAGTCTTGTGAGCAAAACCTCTGCTTTGTGAGCCGCTGGCATTAAAGTTGTGAGCAAGCAATTTAGATACTGCATAAATTAGATTGCTGTGGAGCCATCCTTCCTGAGCTGAGACAAAAATGTATGGGCCGGAGGCTAAAAGACTGTGAGCTAGCTCACACTAACTCAGCTTAGAGGGAATACTGCTTATGAGAGGTGAGACATGTCAGTAGGACCAGGAGAGAGGTACTGAGACTAGAGGGCCTTTGGGGGGTAGAGGCATAGAATTTGGATATGACAGCCCTGTCCCAATCCCCCTGTGGTACAAATTTACCTTCAGTCCTCTTCTCCAGGTCAACGGACAGAACGTGGTAAAGGTTGGTCACCGGCAGGTTGTCAACATGATTCGACAGGGTGGCAACAACTTGATGGTGAAGGTTGTCATGGTAACACGAAACCCGGAGATGGAGGAGGCCATGAGGAAGAAAGGTAACCCCAGTACATTTCTGGGATACACTGTTCCTGGCTGTCTGAGCATGGAGGGAGCCCTCTAGTGGGAGTATGTTTTCCGGGGCATACATAACAGGAAGGTCCTGCCATTTGGGGTTTTTAACCTAGGGGTCTCAGAAGCAGGGGTGATAATTCCTGTGATGGGTTGTAGGACCTTTCAGTTCGAAGATCTTGATAAGCAGGGTATCAGCTTTCTTTGGGAGACATTAAGTCTTTTGGGCCTGGGAAATGGGAGTTGCCATTCTTCTGGTTAGGTACCTCACGGTTTCTGGGTTCCTCAAGAGGCAAATGGTCTCCACTGAATTCAGGAGATTAAAAAATAAGGCCAGGGCTGATGGTGCAAAATCAGGTAAAAATATGTTTTATTACTCATTTAAAATTTCAAAAAAAAAAATTCCCTAAGCATTTCGCCAGCAGGCTTCGTCAGGGGAATCTGTTCATCTTGCAGTGATTCTTCAATAGGGGTACAAGATCAGATTCCCCTGATGAAGCCCATTGGCGAAACACATCCGGAATCTTTTGGAAATGTTTAACTGAGTAATAAAATATATTTTCCCCTGATTTTGCCCCATCGGCCTTGGCCTTATTCTTTCTCTCCTATGCGTGGTGCAGCCCTTTTATTTTCTTCTCCGTTGCATTCACGCAAAGCTGAAGCAGACTAGTAGGCAAACTGCAGAAAAAAGTTTTGGAGGGGGTGGGGTTCAGTGGGGTGGAGGCAAGGCTGGTGATGGGGTTTGGAGGACGTTAATAAGCAAGATCCCAGAGCCACATCTCCTTTCCATTTCTCTTCTTTAAAAAACTCTAGCTGCACCACAGCAAACAAGGCGGCTACCCCCGCCAGCCATCTCCTTGCGCTCCAAATCGATGACATCTGAGCTGGAGGAAATGGGTAAGAGCAATAATGTTTGCTTATTTCATCTATCTTTAGAATTCCTTTCCACCCCCAAAAGTCCTCAGTTTTACCATTCCCTGTAGCAATGGTATGGAGGGAACTGAACCATGTCATGGTGGGCTACTGATATGTATGCATTCTCTAGAGGAGGGGAGGTGGCATCAGAAACACAGCAAAGCCAACTCTGCAGCTATGGAGTCCATAGGCGCTCTCACTCAGGTTCAGGCTTTGGGGCGATCTTGGACTCAATCCGCTTGCCGCAACTCGCGGAGAGTCCAAGATCAAGCCCCTTGCTTGGGCTCCTCTTCGGAGAGCCCAGGGGAGTTGGAGAGCCCTCAAACTCCTTCTAAACCTGGCAATCTGGCACAGCTCCTCGGGATCTCTCCCGGAGCTGGTCCTCAGCCACCACGCCGAAAACCAGACACCTGTATTTTTCTATGCTCCTTTGGGGAAAGGCATTGTGTTTGGTGTTGACTACAATTCTTGTCCTAGCTGCCATTTATTTATCAAGAGTATCTTTTTGGTCACTCCGCAGATTTGGGTTCAGTCCCAAATACAGGTCACTTCCTTAATGCACAAGATGTGCAAAAATATGTTAGACTGAATCTTCTCTGTGCCATGTACTTGGGCTGAATTCATCCATAACTCACGGAACTTGGATTTTCTAGTTGCAGAATTTTATGGATTTGGGTACGCAGTACTACCCACCTGAAAGAGGATTCAGACATTGAGCTCTCTCCAGCCAAACATAGCTTAGCTGTCCCCCAAAATCCCTTTCAGTGGAGAATGTGTAACCCAAACTGTTTAAGCATGTGGCTGCAGCTTCGGTTTCCACTTCCACCCAGCCACGGAGGATGTGTGAATGGTGCCACCTTGGGAGGATCCAAGATGGCATTCCTTATAGCACAGCTGGCTGTTAGAGGGTTCTGCTGTGGAAAAACTGAGAGTGGAAAATAGAGGGATCTTCTCATGATAGCTCATCCCCTTCCCAAACCTACCACCAAATTCTACTTAAAGCAGAGGGTTTCTTTTCCCCCAGCAGATTTACCTAGAACCAATTGCAGCAGATGAAATCTGGGGCAGCACAATTGTGGCAGTAGCTTCCAGGAAGCTGCCGTTGGATCAGTGGACATCCTAGGTCATCAGCGCATTAGAGTATAAAAGCAGTCATGCTGTATCAGACCAGCAGTCCATCCAGAAGGCCTGCAAGCAGGGCACAGGGCCAAAAGTCTCCCCCTGCTATTGCCCCCCCCCCCCGCCCAGCACTCGTATCCATCGGCTTACTGCTTCCATATGTGGAGATTTCATTTAGCCGTTATGGACAGACCAATAGCCATGGATGGACTGGTCCTCCGCAAACTTGTCTGATCCCCTTTTAAAGCCAACGAAACTAGTGGGTGATTGCTATATCCTGTGACACTGAATTCTACAAATTAATCTTTGAGTGAAAAAGAACTCCCCCCCCCCCCAGTACATCTCTGTGTGTAGCTGGGGAGTAGTTGAAGCACATGGGGTTGGATCCAGTGCAAAGTTTCCACTTGCGTTAGAGCTCTGGCACAAGTGGGGATGCAAGGAAAACACTATGGTGGGCATTTGTGCTAAGTCACATCTATTGTACCCTTACTTGCATTTCCAGTTGCGCAAGATTTTGTGCAACCAATTTCTTGGCGCTTTAGTATAGAGGGAGGAAAATACTTTGTGTGGTGTGGGATCTTGCACAATTGGAACTGCGTTTAAGTCTGTTCTTGTGCACTGTTGGCAATAAGGGTCCACAGGCTTTATCCTGTTGCAGTATTCCCAAGGTGTGCCCGGTTCCGCTCTTGTGACCAGAATAAATTCAGAAAATTAAATGCACCCTTTAAAAAAAATAAACATGCCAAATTTTTGTTTTTTATTCAGATGGCAGAATTTTGGGAAGGTAGGTAGGTTGCCAAATGGGGAATGTATGAATGTTCAGGCCTCTCAGCTCTACAAATTTTTATGGGGATGCTATGTTTCTGTTTCTGTCTCCACCATCTTTCTTTTTGTCCATCTGCTGCTGCCTGGGACCCCCAAAACCTTGATCAATCACAGTGGAGAAAGGTGAGTTCTTGTTTTCTTCCTGCCCTCCCCCCATTGCTCCAGTAATACAACCAGTGCTCCCTGTAAGCTGTGGAGTCTTGCGAGCAGAAATTCTACTTTGTGAGCTACTGGCATTAAAGTTGTGAGCGAGCGATTTGGCTACTGCATCAATTAGTTTGCTCTGGAGCCATCCTCCCTGAGCTAAGGCGAACATGTGTGAGCCGGAGGCTGAAAAACTATGAGCTGGCTCGCACTAACTCATCTTAGAGGGAACACTGAATACAACCATTGATTACAGATGCAACACACACCCCTTCCCGTTTTCTCAAAATCGCGACACAAGGGTTTCATACCTTCTTGCTTTAACAAAGGTTGTCTATCCAGATTCCCTGACGTGGCACTCTTCTGTACCCGTGTCCAATAAGAAGGTTCCCTTCTTCACATCCACCGGTGCAAGGTAGCAAGAGACAGCTCAGGAGCAGGGGCGGGTTTTTCTGTTGCAAAGTGAGCTGTGCCCCCCCTCCATGGCCACCTTTGCTTCTGAAACACACCCAGTTCCAAATTCAATAGCTTGGAGTTCTATTGAGGAGTTCCATGTGCACTGGACAGTCTCTGCTGTACAGCACACTCCCACTTCCTTTGGCACTTCCATTTGCATCAGGGCCCATTTAGGACTATGGAATCTGCACCAATGGAATTGCTAAAGGGAGAGGAAGCATGTCTTGTGCAGCAGAGTCTTAGCTAGCATGCATGGAACTTGATCGTAGGACTCAAGCTAGCAATGCTTTCTGGGTCCCTTATTTGTTTTTTTTCCGACATGCCGTTTTAGATAAGCTGATCAAATGTTTGGTTGACACCTTAGTGGGAAAGTTAATGTTAAAATAGGGACAAGGTGGCTTTGTAATTGACCAAAGGGTTAGCTATCAGCACCTCACCCAGCCTTGCTGGATGGGGGAAACGGGTTGTGAGTGAGGCAGAGCACCAGCCTTTCAGCACTGTGCACAGGGTTTCTTCCCAGCTGTCTGCTCCCCACACCTCAAGGTGCTAATTTATTCCCCTCTTGCTATCTCCCTCCCACTGTTCAGTCTCCCCCTGGAAGAAGAAAGCAGGTGAGTGTCGCACATTCCTCACCCCTCCACACACACCCCAGCCTGCCTGCTTCTTCCTCATTGCCTCCTATACCCCACCACCCCGTTCCGCACTCTCCCACCAAATGCTCCCATCCGCCACCACCGTTGCCACCACCGCTGTCACCCTCTGTGTGGAGAGCCACAACCGGTCCTCCGCCCTGACAACCCATCACTGGTCCACCCCCCTGCACTCCCGTTACCCTCCCCTCCTGTCGCCTCTGCAGATTACGAGCCGGCAATGGGCCCTGACAAGAAGCGGACAGTCTATCAGATGGCTCTGAGTGAGTAAGAAAAATGTGCTTTGACTCCTTGTAACGGTGACTGGGACGCTCCCTTTGCTCAGCAAAGTTTGACCTCTTCCTCCGATGGAAGTAGCTCTTTCTCTGGTTAATTAATTACCGCATGGCAGTGGGTGTAGCATAGCCAGGAGAGCCGAAGATTGTCCCGCAGCCTGAAACTCTAGCTCTTTTCTTGGGGAGCTAGGTTTATTTTTGGGGCTGAGGAAACTGTGACTGACCCAAGGCCACCCAGCTGGCTTCACGTGGAGGAGTGGGGAAGATTAGAGGCCGCCGCTCTTAACCACTACGCCAAACTGGATCTCAACTTTTTCTAGTGGAAGAACCCGTTAAGCTGAAGGAGGCCTCCTTAGGCTTCAGGAAGGCTTTCCGGGGTGTCGAACTCACCAGGGGTGTCAAACTCATTTGTTATGAGGGCCGCATCTGACATAAATGAGACCTTGTTGGGCGGGGCCACGTGTGTCATAACTAGCCCCGCTAGTTGCTAGGTTTCTTGTACAGTGTGCGGGTCTCGGTAAATCTTGGTCTGACTGTCGAAGGGACTTCATTTTGCTCAATGACGTGGAGCCTTCTGTATTGGTGTTGAGCCCGTCCTGCGCGCCGCGCCTCCCATAGCCGTGGCAGTCCTGGTGAGGTGGGTTGGTCGGTCCTGGGAGCCGAAACTCACTAAAGAAGGGGGGAGGCGATGGGGCCTCAGAAAGGCAGAGGATGGAGTTAACTGCACCCCACAAGTCCCTCTGCCTGCGTGCGTCCGGTTCCCTTCAGCTCAGCGTCCCCACAGACTCTCTTCCTCTCTGGCTCACTGGGCCTTTTCCGAGCACGTTCCTCCTCCCTGGCCCCTTTGCCTTCCCCCTCCTTTATCCCCAGCACCGCCCTCCATTCCTGCCTCTTCCCCCGTCCTCCCAGCCCCGCCCCCTGTGATAAGCTCGGACGCCAACCCAACGTCCAGGGTGGGGCTGCGGTTGGGCCGGGGCAGTTCTGTCGGCCTGGGGCTGCGCCGCCACTGGTGGCGTACGGGTTGCCCTGGGCCCATGTGCCCGCCATCAGCTTCTCCTTGGCTGTCCTTGAGTCGCCAGCTTCCCTTGCGGCTCCCGGGGTTCCCTGTGTTGTGGGCAGGCCCAGCCAGGATGTCGCATCTCACTGATGGTGGTGGTGGCTGGCACTGTGCTGCTCCCTCGTTGCGGTCCCATCCTCCATTCCGTCGCTGTCTGTCTGGGTGAGTCAGCTGTCTTGGGGGTCCCTAGGGGGTGGGTACTACGTCCCAGGGCCTCAGAACTGGGACAGTGGGAAAGGCTTTGCAGTTAACTGAGTGAAGTGGGATCCAATCCCAGGTTCTTCAGCAAGAATGTGTACTCGGAATTGCTTAAGAAAGAAGGGTTATCTCACACCCTACTTTCTTTCTCTCCAAATTTAAAACATGTTGTTGTACTATGGGTATTCTAATAACGTTTTTTAAAGCATTTGTTCTGAAAAGCTAAAGCAATTTTAGGGAGTCAACCCTGGAGCAGTGGTCATAGCAGGGAAGCTAGGAGCTAGAATTCCTGGGCTCTCTTTTCTACTCAGAAGCAGGAACCGTCCTAAGCAGTGTCAGTCAAGGGAAGTGTGCATTCTCTTTCGAGGTACTGTAATGGAGCGATTCCAATCTTATCCTCTTTCTTTCTCTGCCTTCCCGTTACAGACAAACTGGACGAGATACTGGCTGCGGCTCAACAGACCATCAGCGTCGGTGATGGAAGCGGAGGGCTTCCTTCCTTGGGGAAGTCCAGGGGTACTGCCAAGAATTACTTCTCCTCTGAGGTAGGACAGACAGCCAAGTCCACAACAGGAACACTCCTCTGTCTTTGACATTTAAAAAAAAAACACTCAGAAGGGGGCAACACAGTGGCATTCTCATATTTTAATCCTGTTGACTTTTCTTCTAAATGAAACAAGAAGATCCAGCTTTGAAAAAAATATATAAAAGTTCCCTGGGAGACTGTGCCTTCCTTTTCTGTCCATCCTGTGGTCAATTTCCGTGAGACAAAATTTCAGAGCATATGAGATGTTGGAGACCCTGGAGCTAATCCATGTGCTCCGTCACAGTCGTAGCTTACTTGCATTTTCTCTTTTTGTGTGCACTCTGTTCCCCTCTTCAGATCAGAACTGTAGTGCAGTGCAGAAGGGGCTCTAGCCTTTCCCACTGCCTGCATTGTTATCCTGAGCAGAAAAGGGTTCAGGAAAGGAAGGATATGGCCCATTATGGAAGACGACATGATCTTTTGCAGAGATCCACTAACTACCTTCCCTGGTCCAGTTCCATAAGCACACAGAGGTTGGAAAGGCTGACATTTGCTTAGCACCTTTCTAGAGCGGGAACCCTGCACGCAGGAAGAGACCACACACAAGGAAACATATGTCCATTCGCAGGTTGAGTTTGGGGTCCCCATCCCATGAAATCTATTATATGGAATTTAATCCCTAGCTAGATCTGGGTGTTGTAGGTAAGAGTTGAAGAATGGTATAACCAATGCTCCCTCTAAGCTGTGGAGTCTTGTGAGCAAAAATTCTACTTTGTGAGTGACTGGCATTAAAGTGGTGAGCGAGCAATTTGGCTACTGCATCAATTAGTTTGCTCTGGATCCATCCTTCCTGAGCTAAGACAAAAATGTGTGAGCTGGAGGCTACAAAACTGTGAGACAGTTCACACTAACTCATTTTAGAGGGAACATTGGGCATACCCAGGGCTCTTTTTGTAGCAGGAACTCCTATGCATATTAGGCGACACACCCCTAGTGTAGCCAATCCTCCAAGAGCTTACAGTAGCCCCTGTAAGAAGAGCTCTGTAAGCTCTTGGAGGATTGGCTACATTAGGGGTGTGTCGCCTAATATGCAAAGGAGTTCCTGCTACAAAAAGAGCCCTGGATAAGTATCCCCTTCAAAGAGTTGTGAACATTTGTGTCCTGTTCCCCTTCCCTCCCTGGTGCCTCCCCCTCTCAGTTGCATGGAACTATAGGGTACTGCATTTTGGCTGCTGGAGAAGGACCTATGGAAGCACTGGGCCAGCGCAAAGTTTCACTTGGGACCGCCTGTGAAGAAAGGCCTTTAATGACCCAAAATTTGGGTTCTTGGCTATCTTTGCAAAATCTTCAGCTTGGGAATTGGAAAACGGGAGGGTGTTCAAAGGCTCCCCATCCCCCTTCTGCACAGGGCCAGCTGGATCCATTTTGCTATTCTGTGCTATGGGGGGGTCCCTCAGCTTGCAGATTCTGTTTTTGTCATATCCTTTGATAAGAGGTGGCTGAGGCTGTTTCGTGGCCAGGAGTGTGAGACAGAAGGCATTAGATACGTGGTTCTAATCTTAACTTTGACCCTCAGCTCTCAAGGTAGCCTTCTCAGCTCCTTCTACCTGCAAGATGAGGATATTAATTGTGATCCATCTTTTGGGATGGTTGGGCTTATGAAGCAACGTGTGGGTGGTAACAAACAAACAAACAGTGCCATGGAAATGCGTATTGGTTGGTGGTATTTTGTTGTGTCTGCGTATACCCATTTGTCTTCCTTATTAGTGCTCTTTTTCTTCTTTCTTCAGCCTAGTTTTGAACAGCACCGCCTCGGCCAACCCAGTTACGAGCGCCCGTCATACCTACCAGCCAGTCATCCCCCAGGCATGATGCTCCGCCAGAAATCTATTGGTGAGACAGGGCCTGGAGAGAGAGAAAGAGAAGTAGATTCCACAGTGAGACTGAAGAACAGAGGGAGAGCAAATCTCCTTTCTGTTCTCCAGGGAGAGAAGTCCAGGGTGAAGTGGCCCAATTAGTCGTGGAACTACTGTTACCACATGATATTCTGGTTGCTAGGAGCCAGTTTGGTGTAGCAATTAAGAGCGGCAGACTCTTAATAGGGAGAACTGGGTTCAATTCCCCACTCCCGCACATGAAGCCAGCTGGGTGACCTTGGGCCGGTCACAGTTCTTTCAGAGCTCCCTCAGCCCCTAAAAACAAGTCTAGCTTGCCACTAGCACAACACTAAGAGCTAGAAATTGTGGCTGCCAGACAATCCTAGGGTCTCCTGGCAATTCAACACACAATGGCATACTACTAGTAGTAGTAGTGCTAGTAGTATGGCATTGCGTGTCGAATAGCCAGGAGACCCCTAGGATTGTCTGGTGGTGGTGGTGGTGGCAGTCCTAGTAGTAGTAGCCTGGCTGCTTGCAAGGCTCGTCCCTTGGTGTCACTGTGAAGCAGTCTTTTGTGCATGTGTGGGCAACAGATCAGCAGTGAGACAAAGTTTCTATCTGATAAAGTTATTGTGCCCCGGTTGGTAGGTTAACAACAGAGATGCTCCTAGTACTAGGAAGAGGTCTGAGTGGGAAGAGCCAGGGGAGAGGAGTGGGTTTGGTTAGTCAGTGAAGGGGTGGCCCATGAAGTTGTCTTTTGCTAAGCTGGGCCATTGGTGTGCCATTTGTATTGTCAATTCTGATGGGTATCTGCTCTGGAAAGTCTCGAGCAGAAAAGGGCATTTCCCACCACCCACCACCTGAGATCTGGCGATGTCAAGACTAGCACATGCCCTACGGTTGAGCTGTGGCCCCTCACGAAGAATTATTCCTTCCGTGACGGTCTCTTTTTATTTCCCTTCACAGGAGCCGCTGAGGATGAGAAGCCCTACCTCGCTCCCCCTCCCATGAAGTTTAGCCGCAGCCTCTCGGTCCCGGGTTCCGATGACATCCCCCCGCCTCCCACCACCTCCCCACCAGACCCCCCGTACAGCACGCCCCCCTCAGCATCCGGACGCGCCACGCCCTCCGCTCGCTCCACCTTCAACCCTGGCACTGAAGCCAAGCTGTATTCGGCTTCCCTGCACCAGGAATCATCGTATGAGCCCCCCTCCCGTGCTAGCGCTCGTGACAAGATTTCCCTCTACCGCCAAGAATCCGAGCAGGGGGCCGAGGGGTCCACCGCCCGCGGTTGGCGAGGCCACACCCCTGACCTCCGCTACTACAACCTGCCCCCACGAGCTACCAACACCGCCATGTACGTCCCCACCAAGCCCATGCGCAGGAAGGGACCGCTGGTCAAACAGACCAAAGTGGAGGACGAACAGCGTCAGCAGCAGGGGGGTGCCGCCGCCTCTCAGATGCAGGCGTCGTCTACGCAGCCCCCGTCGTCTGCCCCGCCGGAGAAGAGCTCCATCCCCATCCCCACCATCATAATCAAAGCTCCCTCAACCAGCAGTAGCGGGCGCAGCAGCCAAGGAAGCAGCATGGAAGCGGAGAGCCAGCCGGAGCCAGCGGTGCCTGTGCCGTCACTGCAGCTCCACAACAGTATGGATTTCACCAGCCAGTTTGGGGCAGCCTTGGTTGGGGCCGCCCGACGGGACCGCGAGTGGTACAGCGAGGCTCGCCGCAAATCGGCCCTCTTCCTCTCCACCGAGCAGCCGGACGACGAGTCCCAACAGACCCCCATGCCCCGTCTCCGCCACTCCAAGTCCATCGACGAAGGCATGTTCTCCAGCGAGCCATACATCCAGCTGAACATGGTGCCTGGCTTTGGTGGTGCCAGCGGCACCGGGAGCAGTTCCAGTTACCTCCAGTCTCGCGCCGCTAAAGCGTACGGGGCCAGCACCACCAGCGCCTTCACCTCCGTGTGCTCCAGCTTTCTGCCACAGCTCCAGCCCCATTCCACTCCTCTCATTCACCCGCTGACTGGCAAGATTTTGGATCCCAGCTCCCCCTTAGGGTTGGCGTTAGTGGCTCGCGAGCGGGCGTTGAAAGAGTCCCAGTCCCAGCAGGAGAGCCGAGAGGAGAGGCACTCGCGTCCCTCCTCGCCACGGTTTGGCGAGGCTCCGAAGACTCCCGAGTCCCCCGGCAGCTCCATCCTGCGCCTCTGGGGGACTTCGGAGCAGCAGCAGCCGCGGCCCGCCTCACCCCGGAAAGAGCCAGAGAGCCCCCGGCACCACTCGCTTGAGCAGCCGCCTCCGACCCCCGCCAAAGCAGCTCCTTGGGAGAAGCGGCCCGAGGAAGGGGAGAAGCTGGAGCTCCACGTGCGTTTCATGGAGAACTGCCGTCCGACTGAGGAGGAGGAAGCGGCCCACGAAGGTGGGAAGGTTGAGGCGGCCGCGCCACCGCCGCCACCACCTGAGCGCGTCGCGGAGGAGAACGGGCTCCCTCTGCTCGTGCTGCCCCCACCCGCACCTTCCATCGACGTCGATGACGAGTTTGTCTTCACCGAGCCGCTCCCGCCGCCCCTCGAGTTCTCCAACAGCTTTGATAAGCCGGAGTCTCCTCCCAAAGCTACCAATGAACTGCCCCCAGCAGTGGCCCCTCCGGCCGCTCCCCCTGCTCCCGCCACCTTAGACTCCACCGCCTCCAGCTTGACATCCTACGACAGCGAGGTGGCCACCTTGACCCAAGCTGGAACGTCAGAAACCAAGGAAGCCCCCCACGTCAACTTCTCCTCCGTCGTGTCGTCCATCGCCATCCCCGCAGCAGAGGCCCCGGAAGCTGTGACCGACTCCGGCATCGAGGAAGTGGACAGCCGCAGCAGCAGCGACCACCACTTGGAGACCATCAGCAGCGTCTCCACGCTGTCCAGCATGTCCGGGGAAGGCACGGAACTCTTGGACACCTACATCACCTACTTGGATGGGCAGGCGTTCGGAGGGAGCAGCGGCGGAAGCAGCAGCGGTGGCGGGGCGGAGAAGAGCCCGCTGCAAACCAAGCTGCGCTCTCGGCCGTTCCCGGGTCGCTTGCCGGTGGCCACCCCCACCAGCTCCACCATCTCAGTTTCAGCCTGTACTGAGAACATGTTCGCCCTCACACCGGCCCCGCCCTACCACCAGCAGCCAGCCACCGCCGAGTCGGGCAAAGAGCTGCAGCGGAAGTCTCCGACACTGCCCTGGGAGGAGCCCAAGGCCTCGCCCATGTCCACCATGAAGGCCAGCATCATCAGCGAGCTGAGCACCAAGCTGCAACAGATGGGCGGCGTGTCGTGGTCGCGGCCGCCTGACGCGGTGGCTCCCTTTGGTTCCGAGAGGCCCAGCTCCCTGCAGAGGCAAAGGTATTAGGCGGCTGGAGCAGGAGGAGGAGGAGGAGGAACAGGAAGCAGGAAGCCAGCTCCGTGCATGCTGCATCTCGTGTTTCAGTTGGGTTTGTCTCCTTTTCTCATTCTCCCGTTGATGCTTGCTTTTTTTTATGATTTCTTTCTTTACCACCATTACATTGTCTGATGTGCTGGCAAGTACAGGGGAAGAGGGAGTACCATGCCGACAGCACTTCATGTTTCATGCACAGATTGGGGGGGGGGGGCGTGGTACACAGTTTTGGTACCTCCTCTTTGGGCATATACCCGCTGGACCTCTCGTTTACCCCTGTGTACACACGCTGACTCTTTTGCATATGCCTCCTGTTGCGGGCTCACGAAGATCAACACAGATCCGCTTCCCTGCTAGGTGCGCACTTTAACCTTTCTCTGCATTTGCATCCCAAACTGTGCAGAGACTATGAAAGCTTATACATGTATGTTCACGTATGCCAAGTTCGCGCACGCCAGGAACTCTTTGTCTCTTGTATTCCTTGCTGAGACGTGGGAAGCATCGGCTCAGCTTGGGTCTGGCAAGTGCCCTCAGCTGAACGCGTTTTCACGTGGGACAAGATTAGAGGATGCTTGTTGGCCCTTAACGCAGCCAGTCTCCGTAACTGGGAGAAGAAGGCCGGCAGCCGTGTGTTCTGATTGGGAAAGGGGGAGTCAGCAATCAGCTTCCTGGCCCAATCAGGAAAGTTGGCAGGAGGCATCAGGGGTCGGCTACTCTGTTACTGAGGTTGCATCCTTCACTTTGGAGACCTCCGTACTAGACCAAGCGAGGGCCTCTTTTTGTGGTGGTTCCCCTTTTCAAAGTGATTTCTCCTGTTCCCGGAATATTGCAGATATTTTGACACGTGAGGCTTCCCTTGAGACCCTTCACTTTTGTGGTCTGAAAGGAGGAGCTGTGCGTTTTTGATTGCTCGTGTCGCTCTGAGATGGCTGGTGACAAAAATAGCCTTTTCGTTAGAGCAGATGGCTTGTGTGACCGACCAGTCTAAATGGAGCTCACCACTGTGGCCTACAAGGCCCTTGAAAGCCCTTCTGTCTCTGGGCAGGTGACAAAAACATGACTTGTAGGGCTGCCGTGCCCTGGTAGAGGCTGCGCTTGCGTCGGCAGACTGCATATTGAGCAGGGCCCTGCTAGAGCAAAGCATCAGACTTCGACGGAGGACTTCCTTTAAAAAAGAAGTGCCGTCTAGAGCAGTGGCCATCCAGTTCCTTGCCAGATAATCCTTTCTGCACAGATCCGTGTGCCAAAGAACCACATGATCATGTGTGTGTGAAACTTGTTTGGTCCCCATTGGTTTCAATATTTTCTGTCCTTATCTGGCAGCAGCCATCCTGGGTCTCAGCGAGAGAAAGGTCTTTCCAGGTTTACCTGACATCCATGTAAACAGCAGATGCCAGGGACTGTTCCTGGGGCCTTCTGTATGCAAAGTGTGTGCCCTACCACTAAGCCTATGTCCCTTGCTCCCCCCCCCCCAAGTAAGCCAACATAGGCTTTCCAATCATTTCAGAACACAGCCCAAGTGCCCAGCAGAGCTCGGTGCCTGAGATCTTTCTGGCGTGAAGTACCAGGGACTAAACCCGAGGCTGAATTTTCTTGTGGTATATGCTCTTGTCCACGATTTAACGCATCTGTACATGTTTAGCGCAGAGCTCTGTAGGGTGTATTCTCACATATGCTCTGAACTTACCCAGGGGTTTGGAGAGGGTTTCGGGGACTTGCCAGCCACTCTCAGAAATTAAACTACCTCCCAGGATTTCCCTGCAGCCACTCATTGCGGGGGAGAATTAATCCTGGACAGATCTGCTTATAAGGGAAGCTTGTGCACCAGTATTGATCTTTGCATTGAGGAATCCTCAGTGAGCTTCAGTTTCCCTGGAGCCCAACTTGAAAATCACTGATCCACATGGGTTACACTCTCAGGACCTGTGTCTTGGAGGCTCCCCGGAAAAGGAGCAGTGTGTGGTCCATTGGACCTAGAAGGTTGGGGATGAAGTTGCTATTTATTAACCTTTACAAAGTCCTACACACAACATGCCCCTCTGTCTGTACCATACCATGCTTGTCTTTTCCTTGCTGCAGTTGCTGCGTCATGGCAACCTGTACACACACACAGAGTAGGCCAGGGCATATACCTTGAGCTATAGACACTGCATGTGTACACAGGCCTATAGTGATACCCATGCTGGCAGAGGGGTGTCTGCCCTGTGGGTTCACAGTCCTCCATTCAACGCAGCCCCATCGCTGACTTTTATTTGCTCCATTCTGTCATTCATCTGTAGCCCTATCTGCGCTGCTGGGAGAAATCGCTGCTGTTCCTCCAAATTTAGTGGGATTGGGCAAAGAGAAGTTGGGATGTCCACTATGTAGTCAAAGAGATTCATCTCTGGGCAAAGAGTTGACTGGGTCTCCAGTGTTTGTGGGAAAGTGGATGGAGAGTATAATCTAGTAAATTGTTTGGGGAAGTGAGGGAGATGTGTGTATGAGAGAACGAGATAACAGAGAGCAGTCCTGAACTCGTCTATACAATGTACAGTTGCGTTTTATTCACCAGGGGAAATATTCTTCAGATTGCAGCTGCAGGATTAGTGGATTGTAGCAGGAGGAATTATAACTCCTGGGCTCTCTGCGACAGAGGAATAGAGGGCAGCAAGTTAGGAGCCAGTGCTCTGGAAGGGGAGTGGGAAAGTCCTGAATTTGGGCAAATGAGAAGAAACATTCATGCGGTGGTTGGAGTCAAAAGGGAGAAGGTGGGAATCCATTGCCTGGAGCCTTTCTTATTTTCAGACGCCACCCGGTAGGCCTCTCTCCTTCCTCCAGAGAGCTCAGTTCTTCCAAAAGAAATCCCCAAAGGAAAAAGTTACAGCTTACAATGTCTTACAGTACTTGTCACTTTTTTCCTCATTTATCATCCAACTTATATTTATTATAAAGAAATATAGAGAGCAGGGCTCTTTTTGTAACAGGAACTCCTTTGCATATTAGGTGACACACCCCTAATGTAGCCAGTCCTCCAAGAGTTTACAGAGCTCTTCTTACAGGGCTACTGTAAGCTCTTGGAGGTCTGGCCACATTAGGGGTGTGTCGCTCAATATGCAAAGGAGTTCCTGCTACAAAAAGAGCCCTGACAGAAAGTAAACATCAAAACAGGCACTGCGATATCCCAAAGACATCATCTGAACAGAGGAGAACAATGTAAACTGCGTTGAGTCCCCAGCGGGCGGAGAAAGGCAAGATATAAATAAATAAAGACACTCATATCCTTAACAGTCTCCAAATTAATCCCATGGATATAATTCTGTTTTTCTGTTTAGTTACAAAAATGAGGTACAGTTGAATGGATCTAATGTCATATACCGGCTTCCAACTGTCTGAAAAATATGCTTTTTTAAAATGCCTCCCTCTCTTAGTTGTGCTGCCTGTGATCATTTTAGTAATTCCGTTACGTTAAGTTCTGCTGGTCTCTCTCCTTCTCAAGTCATGAGGAGTTTGCAGTGGGACCAGCAGTTGCCAGCTCAGTTTAGCTACATACAAATGCAAGTGTGTGAGTTAACTAAAACTTCTTCCCCTGTCATACACACACAAATTCCCCTCTCATACACACATAAATTCTAAGCAAGACTTCAATCCAGGTTTTGTCTGGGATTCTCTAACTCAGTTTGACTCATGCACCTAAGTTTAAATGCCATAGGTCATGTGTGAGCTACTAAGAGATCCATGCAGGAGGGAGGCACAGTATGACAGCGTGTGCGTGTTGGTTTCATGTCAGTGAACATCCCCTAGTTCTCTCATTCTGACCATTGCAGTGTAATTTCTATCATTATGAGTTCAAGGGAAATGTTTAATTTGGGGAGAGAAAACCTTTTAAAAATACATGTTCCTGTGTGAGCCTAGTATCCAGTCTCCAGACCAGCCTGGTTTTATATTTGCTGTTTTTCAATAATAGGAACAGAAAATACTAATTTAGGGGTTTTTCCTCCTCCTGGCAATAAAAATAGCAAGAATAAGACTGCATCAATCTGTATTGTGGCCACACTTTGGATGCTGTGTATAGCCATCCCAGAAAAGGCATGTTGGAGAGCAAAACGAAAATGCAGAAAGGTGGTCATGTTCCAGTGATGAAAGGTTGAAGCAATGTGGGGTTTTTTAGTTTGAAAGAAAGGTAATTAAAAGGGGGTGGTGACAGTTTTACAAAAGAAAAAATGGTTGGAGAAAAGAGATTTAGGGAAGTTTTTCTCTCCCTCTCTTACCGCTAGAGTTCAAGAAAACATACGGAAGTTGATGGTACTCATACCATCATGTCCTACAACGAGCAGGATAATGTCACACTACACACATTTCTTAATTTAGGTAATTTGTCCCCTGCTTCTCCAAAAAATGTGCCCAAAGCATTTTACAGTAAAATTGGTAAGGGGAGAAAAAACGGAACATAAAGAAAACAGCAGCATACAAGAATAACCTAAAATAAATAGAAAGAGCCAATTCCATAGGGAATTAAGACAGCAAAACAGTCTCGGTGGTAAAAGAGTCTCCCAAAATACAACAATATGAACAAAAAAGCAAAATATTTTCACCTGGCACTTAACTCTTAAATCACTAGGTCCTAGGCAGCACATTGTGGGAAGAATGTCCCACATTGTATACAGTTTATAGAATTTGATACCACATGTAGCGGCAGTCCCTAACTTAAATGTCTTTTTAGACCAATTTCCTGGACAATAAGGTTGATTGTTGGCTGTGAACCAAGACACTTGAAACATCCATGTTAGAAGGTGCTGGGGCAAACAAAAGAAAACCCCAATGTTGGTGCCCAGTTTGTGAGATCCAAGAGGTCTCTCTCTGGTGGCTGCAGAAATGCAACTCTACAGATCCTTGTCTTACCCATCAAGTGAGGTCCTTGCTTTCAGTTTTCCCGGGCGAGGCTAATTAATAAAAGGATCGAGCAAGGCCTTGTTTTCTTGCTTCTTCCTGAGAAAGCTCCGTATCAACATGGGGACTAGCAAGTCGTGTCCAGATAAAGGTCATCCTTGGAAATAGGAGGCTGTCTTCGTGCACCATACTTGGCTACATGGGAGCTGCTTCAGCCAGATATAATTCCACAAGAAGCTCAGCCGAAGGGGTGGAGCTGACCAAATGGGTCTTTTCCAACAGAATCAGCACCTTGGAGAGCTCTTTATGGTTCTCTCCATGCATGTGAAAGGGGCAGGATCTGTAGAAAGTTTGTATTCACCCACAGTTTAGATGGAGCTTTCATCTGTGAGAAGCAGTTTGCCTTTGCTATTGCAGTAACTAAAAGTAGACCAGCGTAGTGTTGAAGAAGAAGAAGAGTTTGGATTTATACCCTGCCTTTCACTATCAAAAGATGTCTCAGAGTGGCTTAGAAACTCCTTTTCCCTCCCCCTCCCCACAACAGACACCCTGTGAGGTAGGTGGGGCTGAGAGAGCTCTTGACGAAACTGCTCTTTTTTCAAGAACAGCTCTTATCAGAACTACGGCTTGCCCAAGGTCATCCAGCCAGGTGCAAATGGAGGAGTGGGGAATCAAACCTGGTTCTCCCAGATTAGAGTCCACACACTTAAACCACTACACCAAACTGGCTCTAAGAGTGTCGGGCAAAGATAGGGATGATCTGGAATGAAATCCATGAAGTCTACTGGGTGTTATTGCCCACTATCGTGGGTGCAAGGGATCGTGTGTGGGTTTCCTAAGAGGGACATCCCCTCCCAGGTGCCCTGCCCTGCCCTCCCTTCCTGCCTCCTTTAGCCCCGGAGCAGGCAAAGGCCTTGACTAGCTGCCACCACTCTGGCCTGGGTTCAAACCAGGGAGGGCCCAGAGTACACCCCCCCTTCACCCTTCCTAACATCACCATTGCTAGAGAGGGCATTGCCAAGTGTCTGGTCGATCTTGAGGCGTGAGGACCCAGGCAGGTTTACAACCAACTATTTTATTAAACAAGGTGGTTAGTAACCAATAGATGTGGGGAGGACTTGGGAGCAACAGCTTTAACAGGGATACATTTTCACCCAACAAGGGTCAAAAATTAGCATGTAAAAAACCTGGCAAGAAAACAGTAAAGCTTCTTAACACGGCTCCTTTTGTGGGTCCCTACTGTTCCTGGCCCTTCTGGAGTCCAACCCACCCTCCTTGGGTGAGGGATTCTCTCCAGCCGGTAGCAGCTTCTCCGCCACCTAGCTCCTGGGAGAAGAACGCCTTCTCTCTTCAGGGAGGGCCAACCAGAAGACTCAGAGAATGCCTGGGAAATGCAGTCCTTTTTGAAGAATGACACAAGGCCTTAGGATGGTGTTTATTAGATGGAGGAGCAGAGGATTCTTTTTGATGCCCTGAACTTCCTGAAGGAAGGCTGAGGGTAAAAAATGTGATAGATATGAGAGGTAGCAATCCTAGAATCCTCCACCCCAGTGCACACCTTTCTCTCCCTCTCCTTCACTCTCTTGTGGGGAGAGGAAGCTGATTGTAAGCTGCTCTGAGACTCTTCTTCCCCTTCTCCCTCTCCTCCTCCTCCTCATGAGAACATAAGAGAAGCCAATGTTGGATCAGGCCAATTGCCCATCTAGTCCAACACACTGCCACACAGTGGCCAAAAATACCAGGTGCCATCAGGTGGTCCACCAGTGGGGCCAGGACAATAGAAGCTCTCCCACTGTTGCGCCCCACCCCCACCCCTCAGGCACCAAGAATATAGAGCATCACTTGCCCCAGCCTAAGAGTTCCTATCTATAACTTGTGGCTAATAGCCACTGATGGACTTCTGCTCCATATGCTTATCTAATTCCCTCTTGAAGCTGTCCATACTTGTAGCCGCTGCCACCTCCTGCGGCAGTGAATTCCATGTATTAATCTCTCCTCCTCTTCCTTCTTTCTTCTTCCTGGAAAGGCAAGTTGTAATGATTCTGTTTGTGTGTGTGTGTGTATCTTTAAATGTTTGATTTGAGTGCAGTGCTGGAAGGAGAGTGATAGAGGGAGACAGTGTGCTGTGATTGGTGGACGACTGAGAGTGTGGGAGGAGTTGTTCTGAGTGAATCTGTGTGTCTTGAGGGAATTCAGTGAGTGATAAGAGAGTTCTGTGTGGAAACTTAAAGAGTTCTGTGTGTGTGTCTTTGAAAAAGTGAAGTGTGGAAGAGCTATGAGGAGGGTCTGTGTGACTCTAAAGTTTTGAGAGAGTCCATAAGACAAAGAGCTTAGCCAGTGTGGCTGTCCATCTGTAAGAGAGATTCCTGTCAGTGTGGAATTTTAATGTCAGAAAGACTGTGTGTGATACCTTGCCAGTTATATTTACAAGTTCCTTATTCCCAGACAGTTAAAGATAACCAGCAACTTATTTTGTTCTTTTACTAATAAATCAATTAAGTATATCCCAGAATTCTGTACAATCCTTCCTCAGGGCCACATAAACCTCTGAAATGCCCAGACCCTAGGTCACATTACCAGCAGCAGAGAGAGATTTTTAGAATTTTGAGTTCCTGGTGGCAGCAGAAACTACCCAGTTTATATACAAAGAGTAATGTTAAAATAAAAACAGTCCCCCCAAATAAGCAGGACGCCACACAAGTGTTTTACACACCCTCCCTACATTTAGGAGAGAAAGAGGCCCTCCAAAGATCATCCTGGGCCTGGAATAATTTGTTTTGAAACAGTAACCAGCTATTTATGAGCTCAAATCCAAATTGGGTTCGAGGCAACTCTGATCGGTTTGGTTTAAATTCTTGGGGAGGGGGCTCTTATGAGATTAGTTCTCCCAGAGTTGGGAAGAGGGGGGGGGGTTAGACTCAGCCTAGCTATCTCTCTGACATGGTAGTGGTTTAAGATGCAGGTGGCTGGGCAAAGAATATTCAGCCATGCAATCCATCCTCCTCAGCCTGAAGGCGGTGCATTCCCAGAAAAAAGTTTCCCATGTGCCAATTTTTTAAACTGATCCTGGGGCTGTGACAGCATCCTGCCACTGCTGCTTTTCACGTACTTATCCCGTGGCTCAGGGTGCACAGTCCAACCCTAGACTCTTTCAGGAGAGAGTCCAGTCCAGCTGCCAGGAGGCGAAAGATGTTGTTAACTGGAGGAAGGGGAACCTTTCGCAGAAGTAATGGCACACTGGCATCTTCTGAAATCAGAGTGAGCTGATGATGATGCTGTCTTACATATCAAGTCAGAGTCTTTTGGTCTGTCTGGCTCAGCACTTCCTGCTCTGACTGGCCATGGCCCTCCAGGGTCTTTCCCAAAATTTGTTACCAGAATTCTTTTAAAATTGGAGATGCCAGGGATTGAAAGTGGGGCCTTCTGCTTGCAAAGGAAGCCGCTCATGTGTTCTCGATTTGGACTGGAGAACCAAAGTTTGTAGGGACTTGGAAAGTGGAAAGTTTCCCATACTGGAGTCAGAAAAGTTTTTGTTGAAAATTCAGATCTTGGAATGGGGATGGATGATGGCAGTAGACCAAACCTCTTTAACTGTGGGGTGGAATTCTAGCTGAATCATAAGTAGTCTCAGCGGGAAGACTTCTCACGTGTCCCTAAGTGTCAGAGGAACTCTTGCTTGAGTTTCAGAACTGCCCCTTGTCCGGTGTTACATTTGCCAAGTCTGTGATTTTTCTCACCGTGTGTTCCCATTCAGTTGCCCCCTATAAACGACCATGTCAGACTAGTGTCAGAGCCCATGACAATATCAGCTGAACCAGTGGGGAAAATAATGACAAGAGGCTGCAAGCAAGTCCCGCCAACTGTTCGAAAACGGACCTATGGAAAATTCTCGTTTCAAAAAAGAAGCGTCCCCTTCCAGTTTGACAAAAGACCACAGAGTGGATATTCTCAAGCCAAGTGCATTGAGTGTCTGTATGTCATGCCTACCGCAGTTTACCCTTTGGATCCCCCTGGTCATGTCAATTTCCATGCCTACCCCTAGCGACGTCTGATCAAGGGCACTAGATATGATTCCACTGCTCCTTGTGCAAACCACATAGTTGTGGAGGAGGGCTGCCCCATAGAAGAGCCTCCTTTGTGGAACCTGCCCTTGGATCTAGAGGTGTGCAAATTGATATTGCCAACCCAATAAAAACACCCAGTATTTCTGGGATCCGATTGGCAATATCTGATAGTGCAAAGCCCGCCCTGGTTATTTCTCCATTTGTATTCTGATGTTTGTACTCCTGATATTACACCACCTGGGTCCTGTCAAGGGATGAGGCACTGGAGACAAGTTGGGAGTCAGGGTGCACCTCTCCTGAACTCAGCTCCTGCTGCCTCATCAGGGAAGGGGCTTCAAAATGTATCCTTTTGAAAGGGCACAGTTCTTGTTTTCACTCAAGACTGTTTTTTAAAGATTTATTAAAAAGAATTCCCAATTTGGAATCCGCACTCCCGGTCTTTTATGGAAGCAATAATCACGCCCTTCCTCACTTTCCAAAAGGGAATTAAAATGATCACTTCTGAAATACCCTCCCCTACTTGGGTCCTTGGGATTGGGTCGCTGTTATACATTGCAGTAACTTTTGAGGGCCGAGTACCTTTGATGCTGAGCCTTGTCAACTGTTTTTTCCCAAGTGTGGGAATTTCTTTTTTAGTAGTCTTTTTACAGTCTTCATCCAAAGCTGCAGTTTGAGTCAAAAGTCTGTTAGGGAGAGGGGAATTTGCCAACTTAAAACATTTCCCTAATTTTATTGTATCCAAAGCAGCCTGCAGGAAGTTGCAGCTTGCCGTTTGCAGGAAATGGGATGTTGCGTCTCTTTCGTCGCTGACTATTTTCCTGAGCGACACCACTCTCTTTGCGCTGTTTTTGGCTCTTTGGGGGGAAAATGTCTCCCACCCACCTCCCCAGGTGCAAAAACTGAACTTTGGGCCCAAATTGTCCTTTCCTGTTGCTTCTGTGAACAAAATAAATTATGGTGGGGAGGATCCATCAGCGATGCATTGCATATGTGATTCTCCTCTTGAGCTTGGAGCCTAGCAGTTAAGGAGCCTGTCTCAGGGCCTCTGGGAAGGGCCTGCCTGTTCCAGAATCAGACTTGGTTGTGTGGTAGGAGAAAGGAAACATTGGCTTAAGGTTGTGTGCTGGATTTCTCCGGCCCCAGTCTCTTCCCAGCAGGGAATATCGTGGGCTCTAATGCTCTCTTGTTCCTTATCTCTTTCCTCACAGGCTCCCCGACGAGACGTCCCCGTCACTGATCTCCTCCAAGCCTGTAAGCAGCCTTTTCCACAACTGGCCTAAGTCCCCCCAGGGCAAGCACCCCAAAAGTGTGGATTTTGACATCCGCCCAGCCCTGCGGCGCGCCCCGAGCCCGGCTGCCCTGCCCAGTGAGCACAAGATCAGCCCTGCTCCCCGGCCGTCCTCCCTCCCCATCCTGCCTTCGGTGCCCATATACACAGGCGTCTTTGATCTCCGCGGTTCGCCCACTTCCGGCGGCGAGCACCCTTTCCCTGGCTTCCCCTCGGGCAGCCGCTCCCTGTCTCCCACCCACTTCCTGCCGCCCGCCACGGACAAGCCGTTCGGCTCCAAGCCGCTGCCTTTCTGGACCAAGTACGACGTGGCCGACTGGCTGGAGTACCTGAAGCTGGGGGAGCACCGGGATCGGTTCCTGGACAACGAAATCGACGGTTCCCACCTGCCGTCCCTCACCAAGGAGGATTTCATTGACCTGGGCGTGACGCGAGTGGGGCACCGCATGAACATCGCCCGAGCCCTCAAGTTCTTTCTGGAGAGGTGATGGGGGAAACTGCCCTGCCCCGGGGAGCCTCTCGCCTGAATGTACAATGGACCTCCACCGCTGGGGAGAGAAAAAAATACGAGGTGGAGGGGATGCAGCTGCGGGGCTGGGCACGGGGGAAGCTGTAAGGAGAGACCCTACGGGTGAGGGTTAGGTAGGGCAGGGTGAGGATCCCCCCCCCTCCCTGCTTGGCAGAAAGAAGCTTTGAGAAGCTCACCAAAGCCTGCCTGTGCACCCTCACTCCTGTGCACTTTCCTCTTGCGTTGCCATGTAGCAGTCTGCTGGTTTTGCTCATCCGATAGCTGGTACCAGCACAGCGTACGAACCTGTGTGCGTAATATCATTTCCCCAGGCGCACTCTCTATATAATCTCTTCATTCTCCCACCGACCTAACAGCTTGCTCCGACGCTCTCATTTGCTTTGTATCACGGGTGTCAGTCCCCTGCTTCCAAACTGTACGGCAGCTTACACCTGCCCCACCGCCTCTCCTACGTTGCTTAGTGGCCATCATTTCACACTTTCGCCCTTCAGGCATGCTTGCGCGTTAAACTCATCCCGCCACAGTAACAGCTTGCCCTGTGCGTGTTCGCAATTACCCAGGGTTGTTAAGTACTCTGCATTTTAACAACAACAAATAACAAAACCCAAGCAAAACTAAAATTCGGCTACCTCTGTAAATTTCAGCCTAGCTGTAAAGATTCTGTTTCCCCCTTACGCTTCCAAGATTAGTTTTATAAGTTATAGGGGCGAGAAACTTGCTGTCTGTTTTTAGAAACAAAAAGCCGTGATTTTCGGTAGGCAGTGCCCATTTTGTTCAATGATGAATTAGGTAAAACTAAGGGATATGCAGCTCTGACTCTTAAACCTGAGCCAGTTAATGGCTTGCTGTGTTATGTTAGCTGGTTACCACATGCAGCTGTGTTATTGTAGGCTGGCTTCCTATTTCCACACCTTGAATGTGTACCTGAGTCACATGACTGTGTTAGGACAGGATGTTAATAGTGAATCCGGGTCCAGTGGCAGAGGCCTTCTCCAGATGAATCATCCCACACACAGTTCACAAACTGCCCACAGGAAGGATCTGTTACTGGAGCTGTGGCATTGCCCCTTGCATGTGACTAGATTCCACATCAGTCTTATGGCACTGAAAGGCTGAAACTGCACAGGTGTTGCCTCAGTCATGAGGCTACTATTCACTACTGCAGCCTAGACGGAATACTGCCATGAGGGATACCCACATAGTCAACCTGTTCCAACAATTTACAGGTCCCAACAGTTTTGGCTGCATGGAAATCTCATCCTGGGGATGCATAAGATGTGCTGCTCTGATGCGGAACAAGCCGTGGCAAAACACGTTCTAACTGGCTAGAGCAAAGTTTGAGTCCAGTGGCACCTTTAAGACCAACAAAGTTTTATTCTGCATACCAGTGGACTCAAGCTTTGTTCAGCTGCTTCAGACCAACATGGCGACAACTGAATCTTGCCTTAATTGGCTAGAGTTATCAGATGAGGGCTCAGGGAAAGGATTGGTTATATCCCACCTGACCTGTTTTGCTCCATCCAGCCCAGCAGTTTCCAGGACCTACCAGAAAAAGAATCGGGGGATATGGCAGCTCATGCCAGACAATGGCTCAAAGGAACATTGCTTGCTTTGGTTTTTGTGCACACACGAGCGCCACCGTGACTCAGAAGCAAGCAGTGGTGCCCGTATGGTTGAGTGACAGCTGGCTTCCCAAGCAGAAAATCTTGCTTATAAAATCATTGTATACGCCGACCCCTGATAGGCCTACCATGCGCTCCTAAGCAGAGTTGTACCCTTCCGTATCCATGAAAGTCAGCAGGGTTAGAAAGAGTGGGACTCGACTGAGGATTGCCATGCAGAATAAAATGGTAGAATGGGCTGTGCCACTTCACACTGTAGATGGGAGGTTACAGTTTTCAGAGTTCTCCTGCATCAGTAATGACCTGTCCGTGGGAAACTAGGACATTATTCAAAGGACTAGGCTTTTCGATGATGTGCTGGAGAGGGGACAGGGAACTTTTACATGGGTGAGCATTACAAATATGACTGCAACCCGGCTGTGGTCTCACTTCCCGCTCCACTGTGTGTGTGTCGTCTTAGTCAGTGCCAGCTCCTGTTGGGACAAATACTGTATCTTCCAGCAATACTGGCATGGGAGCTTTACAGCTCTGTGACTCTGGAAGAGAGAGAGCCTTGCTGAGTGGCCTGCTGGCTGCTATTCCACCTCAAGGCCTCAGGAGTAAGGTACGCCCAAAGAAAAAGCCAGAAATAAGGGTTTGGTTTGGTTTGTTTGCACCTGGCACAAGTTTTGGAAATAGTCCCAAATATTGTGTTGTGAAAAGAGCAGAATTAAGACATCCTGTGCTTAACGGGGAACCGCCTGCTAGGTGTTAGACACAACCGGGTGTGCAGATAAATATGATGTTTCTGTATTTTGAGAATAGCGCATTCATGTGTCCTTGAGATGAAGCAGCAAATGGCTCACACGCACACCACATGCTGCCATATAGCCTACACGTGGACCAACTCCACTTCTGCTCTGGCCTTTCCTTAGGATTTGACTTGGCAAGCAGCTCCAGAGCTCGCAACCCTGAAGGTTCATTTGGTAAACTTTTCCAGGTAGAAGAAGTGAGCTTCCATTGGTGAGAAAAGGGTAGCGCTCCTTAGGGGAGTCCAGAGCTGATTTGGAGTCACTGATTTGCTACATAGTAACCTCGTAGCACACCTGTCTGTGTTCTTTCAAGGTAAAGTAGCTTAGCTTGCTTAGTAAATCCGCCAAAGCCAAGTTTCAAGGAATATAGGTTGGATCCCATCAAAAAGAACCATGCATGCAAGGATTTTTCTGATCCCCCCCCCCAAATGTGGCAGTCCTCAAACTGCCCCCTTGTGTGGGGTCCCCTATGCTCCAGGAGCAGCATTTTGGGTTGCTGGGGGGGGGGTGTCATGCTTCTGTGCACAAAAACCCTTCTGTGGATGGGATCTATCCAGGGCTCTTCTTGTAGCAGGAACTCCTTTGCATATTAGGCAACACACCCCTAATGCAGCCAATCCTCCAAGAGCTTACAGTAGCACCTGTAAGTACAGTGGCCCCACTGCTGGACCTCCTGATGGCACATGTTATATTTTGGCCACTGTGTGACAGAGTGTTGGACTAGATGGGCCATTGGCCTGATTCAACATTGGCTTCTCTTATGTTCTTAAGAAGAGCTCTGTAAGTTCTTGGAAGATTGGCTACATTAGGTGTGCTGCCTCATATGCAAAGGAGTTCCTGCTACAAGAAGAGCCCTGGATCCATCCCTGTGTGTTTCTAGGATCCCCCGTCACCTGTGCATCTAGGGGTGATCTCTTAGAACTTGGAAAACAATGGCTCTCATGTTGGCTACATCAAGGGAACTGCTGCAGACAGTAAGGGCACCGCAAAGTTTGCCTTAGCCACACTCAAATTCTGGGCCGAGCTGAGTTGGGTGCTCTTAGTCTTCCCAGAAATCGATAAGCTCACAAAAGTGTCTTGTTGGCCTATCCGTTCCACAGAAGATATCCGCAACCTGAATGAATTCCAGAGGGGCAGTTGTGAGGCCTCCCCAGCAGAACAAAGCCGAAGTTCAGCATCACCATTGGGCCTCTGATACAGTTGGTCCTGACTCATGAAAGATTGGTGTTCTTTAAGGGCTGTGACTCAGTAGAAGAGCCCCTGCCTGGTGACTCCAGTTAAAAGGACCAGGTGGTAGGTGTGAAAGACCTCTGCCTGATACCCTGGAGAGGTGTCCTGACAGCCTTAGGCGATACCAACCTTGATGGATGAAAGGTCTGATTCAGTGTAACGCAGATTTGCCTGTGTGGGTCGATTCCTGTTTGATTATCCCTGAAAGACGACTCGGAGCACTTTACATTTGCAAAGGTGTTCCTGCTTGGGTAGCCAGAAGTGATTCATAGTTTCCATGTGCCAACCAGGCAATAGCTATTTGCAAGCCTGCATAGTCACGCACACCAGAGAGCGAGAGGGACTAGAGTGGTGCACAGCCTGAGACAGCCAGCTGCTGGTGGTCATTTTTATCGGTGCAGGTGGGTGTGCCACATTGCCTCTTGACAGATCTGTGGTGAAAACCCAGTCAGCTTTGCCGCTAAAGTGAAGAAACCCATTTTAGACCAAAAATGCCAATAAGGATTAACAGCAGCATGTCATCTGAATGTTTTCCCATTTCTCTGATAACACATTTTGCAGGAAACTAGCTGGTGGTGTTCCCTTAGAAGCGCAGCCAGATTGCATGGGTCACACCAGCTCCTTAAAGGAGGGCGAGAATCACACCCCAGACTGACAGCCCTCAGTTCCACCGCAGAGTACAAACAGCCCTGGGCATGCTCCTTGTGCGTATGGTGTGGTCCCCACACGTTTGCTGATCCATTCTAGCGCATCCTTTCCCACACTCGGGTTTCACCACAAGCGTCATTTTATCTTCATTTCAGAAGTCGGCAGCCTCCATGTGTAAACAGATATATACCCACAGCCCTGCATTGCTTATTTCTGTACCTTGGGAATGGGCGAAAAAGAGCCTTTCGTTTTTGCAAATTTGGGGAGCTTCTTTTGGATTCTTCTGCTGGGTAGAGGATGGTGGCGGATGCGTTATCCAGCTCCAGAGAGCTTGGTTGGCGCCAAGAGGGGCTGGAAGAGGAAAGAGTTAAGCTGTAGACTGTGAGTTCTCCTCCGGGTCTCTCCTGCTGCTGTCGGCCTCATTGTGTGCTCCCGCTGGCCCTGATCCTGGGGGGAGAGGGGTCTTGGATACTGACCATACCTGTGCTGTGGATGGAGCTTCCCTCATTCCCCCCGCCCCTCCCCAGTGCTCAGCTGCCAAAGAAACAAAAGAGCTCAGCATCAAAGGGGATGTGCCCTCCCCCCCCCATGCAGCCATTTGGACACCAGGCTCCAGTTCACAGACTGCTTTTCCCAGGGTGTGGGGGAGTTCTCACTGCTGCTCATTGCTGGGGGTCCTCAGTGTGATGCTCCGTCCAAGGGGAGTGTGGGGGGAAGTTCCTGACCTCCCCCTCTGTCCCCCAATCTCCACGTCAGGGATTTATGAGCTGTGGGGAAGTATGCGGGGACTTGTCCTCTGACTGTAGGCCTTGTGGCTGGCCCCCGTCCACCAGTTCACCCCGTGCTGTGACTCTTCGATCTACAGCTAGCCACCGCCAGCCCCACCACGGCTGTGCCACACAGCTGACGACGCCCCCCACCCCGTTCCTTCAAACCGTACTTCTGTGCCATACAGCTAAGCCCTCCCCATGACCGTGTGGCGCAGCACGCTGCTTCTCTTGAGCCACGCCACGTTTTTCTGTACCGCGTGGCTCCCATCATCACCCATGTGCCCATGCTCCCCATTGGGTCACCTTGCAAATCTGACACCTGTCAAGGCCAGCAATGTACCCTTTCCCTTCATGACCACAAGATTAACCCAGGCATGCAAAAAAAACTAATATTAATTAATTTTTAAAAAAAAAAACTGGTGGTAGGCCCCAGGCAAATAAAGTTTACGTGGGTAGCCAGGATATTCACAGAACCTTAAGAAGTTTTGACTTTGCTTTTCTTCAAAGTGAATCTGTAGCCCTTCACGACTGGGGGAGGGGTTGACGATGAGAGTCCCAAGTAGGCGATCTTTCCAGAGAGACGTAGCTGCTTGTGACATCCAGGGTGCAGGATCTGAATTCAGAGGACACCAGGAATGTAGGGAGATGGCAGCAACCACTGGGGAACAGAGGCAGGCGAGGGGGGGGTTTGGAGGAACTGCCAGTGATTCTCCAATTGTGGTTGGTGAGCCTAAAGTGGGTGGCGACTCCTAGGTGGGTCATGAGGCTCAAGCTCCTGGGAGAGGAGTGTCTGCCTCGCCCCCTTCTAGTGACAAGGAAAGTCAGGGGGGGGGCTACTTCCATCACCCAGAAGCCCACTGGGTCTCAAAACAGTAAGTTTAGAAGTGGGTCCCACTTCAGGAAAAAGTCTGAGAACCTCTGGCCTTGGCCAGAACTGAATGAAAGGAGGAGGCTAGCAAGCCATTTTGGGTGTAAGTGCCTGGGCAATGCATAAAGGGGTGATTGGGTAGCACCCGTGCCACAGGCAACGTCCAACCAGTGAGCTCCTGACCTTTTGAGCGGAGTTGTGCATCTTCACCCAATTTGCATGGCTGGGTTAACCCTTCCAGTGCCATGGCTCTGTGCCACGTGGCTTTTTGTGCCTCCCTCTCAGGATGCCCTCTTCGCCACGTAATCCCCCCCCCTGCCCACCCTTCTCCCGTGATGCCCCTCTCCTGCCGTCGCCACTCCCTGAGATGCCACGTGGCTATTCCCACTGTGCCTCCAGAGCCACAACTCAGTACCACGTGGCCTCCCTCCCCACCCCAGTTTTAGACACGTGGCTGTCGCCTGCCCCCTCTGCGTCCCGACGGCCACCGATGCCACACTGCAGTGCCGCGTGGTGTTCCCCTCCCACCTCACTGTGTGGTGATGACCTGTGCCGCCGACATTGCGCCTCCGCGCTGCCAGTTTAGCGGCCATCTTTTTAAAGAAAAAAAAGGGCTTTTGTCTCGTCTCCCCGGACTGGTCGCATCGGCGCCTCCCATTCCTTAGACAACCCCCACCCCCAACGAGGGAGCAAAACGAAACAAACAAACTTTAGAATGTCTTCCAAAACGACGATGTTGCAGGGAGGTGGGAAACGAGCTCTCCCCTCCGTTACAGGCTGGGGCCTGTGCTGCTGTTCTCTGCTCTTCGCTTGGGCAGCCTTGTGAATTCGCATCCCAACTCCGGGAATGATGTACCCTTAGCATTGTGAAGTGTGGGGGGAGAAGGACTTCTAGGAGGGTGGTATGAGAGCCAGGGATTATGGGGGTGGGGAGAAAGGGCCAGACCTCCTGGGTTCTTCAGCAGAAGGACTGGTGCTTTAGGAAGAAGTAGCTGGACAGACACCTTAGGACCACAGGAGGAGGGCTGGAGAATGCGTAGAACGTGCAGAGAGGACTTGGAATGGTTTCAGTGGGGCAGGAAGGGTAGCAGTTGACCGATGGGGCCTGTTTCTTGAAGCCATTAGCTCTGGTACCTAAGGGATTGTTTTATGGATTGTGGAACAGAGAAGAGGTCAGTGGACAAGCCCCTTCATGTGGCAGAGTGCTCACTCTCAAGGGCAGAGTTGAAGGAAGAGGAGAGAGCTTGCTTGGGACAGTCCCGTGCACTGGGGGAGAGAGAAGATATAAGTGGTGGACTACAGCAATGGGTGGACACCCTAGGAAGCCATGAATGTGGGTGAAATGGCACATTTCCTGTGTCTTCTAGAAGGTGGGCGGATGAGGCTGTGGCTCAGTGATGGAGAGTCTGCTTGGCATGCGGAAAGCCCCAGGTTTGGCGTCACCAGTCCAGGGATCTGGCAGTAGGTGATATGTAAAAGAGAGAGCTGCTGCCAGTCTATGTAGACAACACTGACCTTGATGGACCAAGGCAACTTCATGCCAGTTAGGTGAAAGATCGGGGGATATTGCTGCCATTGTCAAGACTCTGAAGTTTTAGCAGTGGGGACTGACTGGAATCGAAGGCCAGTCCAGAGGCATTCTGGTCAAGGAGATCTAGGAGCTGGCCATGGACTCTGGATATTTGGGGCTAGTGGGTTGAGAGGGGGAGTGGGAGGCAGGACTCCTGGGTTCTCTGAGAGGGCGTCTCAATGGGTCAGAAGAGTAGCGCAGTGCATCAGTCACTGGGTGGTTGTTGGAGGTGGAGGCTGGTCTGGGAGGAACTGAGAACCGCAGCATTGACTCCTCTTGCCTTAATGTCCTGAAAAATGAACTGAAGTATGTGACGCTGACTTTGTGATCCAGGGATCCGTTCCCTGGGAATGATTCTGGGAGTTGGGAGGGGGGATGGTAATGCCTGCATTTGACAGGGTTGTGTTTTGATTTATTTATTTCTGTGGTTGCTGGGTGGGACGGGCCGCAGGGAAGGGGGTCGGTACTCCCCCCTCCACCCCCCTCAAACCCTCTCCTATGGTGTGGGTCTCCCAAGGTTATACTTGCCCCAGCACCCGGCCTTGTAGCACCCGGGTGTAACGTGTCATAGACGTCTCCCTCCTGCCCCACCCCACACTTAACCTCGGAGAGAACCCAGGAGTTCCATTTCCATGAGCCCAACCTCTGGCCTACAACGCCACCAGATCTAGAACCCGCAGTGACTCCTGAGCCAAGAGGTGTAGCTCCCAGCCCCTCTAGAAGCCTGCCCCAATTCCCTCCTCATCCTCCAGAACCCAGACTGGGCCTGGGTCCCTGCTCTACAGTCCAGCTTGGTTCCTGGTCCGAGAAGCCACAGCTTCCACTCCCCGTCTCTCATGCTGCCCCTCCGTTGGGTTCTCGGCTGGGAGGACCGGCTCCTGTCCATTGTAGAAACTCCGTCCCATCTCCCACACGCCGTAGAGCGTCCGATTCTAGAACCCAGCCCGGTTCTTTTGTTCCTTTCCTCTGGCGAAAAGACTGGCTCTCCATGCCCACCTGCACTTTAAAACCCAGAGCCCAGGAATCCTGGATCACAGCTTTCCACTCCTCTCTTCCCCCTGTACCTCCCTCACCCAGGAAGAAACGGTACCTCTAGGAAACCTCACTCTGTGGGCAGGAAGTCTGGAGATGAATGTAAACAAACCCTGTGTGGCCTAAGCCCACCCTATGGCGCTCAGGCAGGTCTGCCTAAGTTTCCCAGACACACACACACACACACACTCCCCCCCCCCCAGTATCTCCCTCTACCGGACCCCCTTGTCCTGGGCCGGAGGCCCATTCTTTGCCTCCAATGCCTGTGCAGAGCAACTAATGTAATTTAATGATTTTATTTGCAAATATAAACTCTATGGGATACAGAGGCCCCTCCTAGCTGCTTTTGCATTTATGGTGTCTGCGTGTCGGAATGAGGAAGCATGCAGGGTATGCAACGCAATGTCTTCTGATGGGCATGGGGGAGGAGGGGTGCTTCGCGTTCGAGGGCTGGTGGCAGTTCGACGCCTTGGGAAGGAAAGCGAGAGGGGTGGGGTGGGGCATTCGGCAAGAGTCTGCCATGATTTTGCCCATTTCTCCTTCGGCGCCATCGTCACTCTAGGTGACTGCGAAAGGCAACTGGGTTTCGTGTCTGTCCACTGCGCAGTCCCGGGATCCGCCCCACTCCCAGAGTCTCCGTGGTTGTGATGCTCTCACTGTTTTGCAAGCTCACCCAGGTTAGCCCTGACGGGAGACCCGTGAAGAGGTCCAGGGTCGTCGTGACACGGAGGCAGGCAGTGGCAAACCGTCTCTGAACGTCTCTGGCCTCGAGAAACCGACCGGGTCACCGTAAGGCAGCTGCGGCATCACGGCACTTCCCACCACCATCACCTCCAGTTGTAACACAAACTGTCCACTCTCAGAGGCCATTTCAGTAATAAAAGTGGTGGGGGTGGCATATTTGGAGTCTCTTTACGGCCCCGTACGATCTTTATCCTGCTGTTCCTCCAAAGAGGTCAGGATGGCATACATGAGCCTGCCTTCCCCGTGTTATTCTCCCAACAATCCTGTGAGGTTGGTTAGGCTGCCATGGAGGGACTGGCCCAAGGTCCCCTAGGAAGCTCTTGTGGCAGAAGGGGGATCTGAATGCCGGTCTCCCAGCCTGCTGCTCCAACCACTACACCACACAGGCATTCCTAACCCTGACATCCACTCACATTCAAATCTGGATCTCTTCCTGTTAGGAACGGGCTTGACCTCCTGGCTCGTGTTGCTTGCACAAAACAGGCCTGCCTCATCTAACATCCTGACCCTGGGAACTCAAGGAGTTAAGGGCACCTGTTGCCCTTGGCAAAACTACAATTCCCAGAGTTCCTCGGAAGGAAGCCAGACACATCCACTGGGAGAAAATGTTCAACTTGGGTGCGCAGAAGTTGGCGTCTCCTTCAGAGCTTTCTAGAAGGTCTCAATTGTGCCTTGAGTAGGCTCAAGCCTATGAGTGTGACTGCACAAACCACTGCTCAAGGAATAATGTTTGCAGGAAGGCCGCAAAATTATCCTGGCGTGGACCCCAACATTAATCACACAAAGATGCCTTTTACCGGCTGAGACTGTTGATCTGTCATTGTCAAGGTCAATCTTGTCTGCTGTGAATGGCAGTGGCTCTGCAGGGTCTTAAGCAGAGGGTTTTCCCATCTCCTTTTACCCAGTCCTTTTAACTGGAGATGGCGGGGATAGAGCCTGGGGCTTTCTGCATGCCAAGCAGGGGCTTCATCACCAACCCACTGCTCCACCCTGTTGACACCACATTCCCAAAGAGATGGGCAGGGAAATGGGAGGTGCCCAGTAGCCCAGTACTTCAGGTATGTTCTTGGGCCTTTGCAAAGTCCTCAATGTCTTAAATATTAAGGCCATCACTACCCCCACCGGTAGTTCAATAACTGCCTGCATGCCTTCGGTGAATGAGTATTGTCATTAACCTGGATGGAGCTTGGCCACTCCAGAGCCAGGACTGTTGTATTTGGGGCTGCCGACTTAACAGACTGTGCCCCGTCGCTGCCCCTCATAACAGCAAACAAAGCAATCAAGTGATGTGGTTTACACTCTGTGCCGTGGAACGCCCTGCTTGTTGATTTCAGCACAGGAGCGGACCAAGTGGGCTTTTCATCTGATTGGCCACCGTCCTTGGGAAATCGCATCTGATCAGATGAGCATCTCTGCCCACTCAGCGGACCTGAAGACTGGGCTGTTTAAATCCACGGAAGAAGAGAATGTGAGAACAGGGAACCCCCTCTTGTCCATCACCCTGTGTCCAGCAGTGGATGGGCAGATGCAGCAAGATGATGGTGGGCTGTAGTCTTCTCAGCGTGGATGTCATAACTTGTTTGTGATCAGGAACCATCAGGACTAGAACAGACTGCTGGGGCCTCGTATGTTGAGCCACCAGAGCTACGAGTCAGGGGGTGTTCCCTGGGCAGTGAATGATCCCTAGGCTCTGCGTTGACCCAGCCCACCCAGGAGAGCCATTGTTCTCCCAACCTAGAAGGATTATAAAGATGTCCCAGTTGACCTGGCACATTTTGTGGGCAACAGCAGACTCCACTGTGCCTGGCTGGGGTACCGTTAGTGACCTCTGGATGCTGACTCCTGGCTCTCACATTGGCTAACTAAAGCCCAGAGCCAACGTTCATGTCTTCATGCCAATGTTCATTTACCTAATGCATGGGACATCTGTTCTCTGGTATTGTGAAGTGCGCAGTCTCAGTTGTTGCAAGAGAGCTGATTTTTAATGGAAGCCCAGGAAGTTAACAAACAAGGTTGTGGGGGGATAAAACTTGGGAGGGGGGATTTCTGGGCACCACGAAGCTAAGCAAATTAGGTGATTAGTTTTCAGATGATGGTGTCAAGAGGGCCACCCAGCAAAGTGCCTTACCACGGGTTGGATTCTGCTGCCAGCTTTTCCACTCAATATCACTCAATAGCCCTCCCTGCTACAGCTCCTGTCCCACTTGGCTTTCATCCACGTGTGGCTTTTGTCCCCATGATCCCCAGCACATCCTTCTGGGGTGGTCAAAAGAGAACGCTTTTTATACCAGCACGAAAGCTGTTCGGGTCCAACCCAATAAGTCCACCCAATTCAGGCCTGTCTTTTCCGGTGGTCTCGAATCCACATGTCAGCACGCTCAGGTAAGTTGCAGAGTTCTATTGCTGGGTTGCAAGCTGCCGTGATTTATTTTTTGGCTGCTTTTTGGAAGGAGGTGCTGCTACAGTGTACACAAAAGACCCACACCATGAGGGAAGCTTGAACACACGGTGCGATATTTCTGGTGCGCAAAACGTTCCTTAGGAAGGAGGCACAATTGCTCTGGCAAGGGTGGTGGTAGCGGTGCATGCAAAATCTCTTCTGGGAGGCCAAGCTCCCTCTCTGCCAGCCCAGGAAGTTCCCCTCCCCAGTTCAACATCTGCCAGCACCTGAGCCAATATAGGAAACATGACTGTGAAAGAAAGCGCAAAAAACCACACATGTTTTCTTAAATAAAGCGTGATTTTTTCAATATAAATGTGATTATTTCTTAACAAAACTAATACAAAACTATTCATCTAATAAGTATTTTACTTCTGTATTGCAATTATTTGGAATAGGTTTTGTATTAAAAAATTATCACATTTATATTGAAATAATCACACTTTATTTTAGAAAAAATGATTGTTACTTTTTGTGCTTTCTTTCACAGTCATATTTCTTATATTTCTGTGCATGTTTGCTGACTGCAGTTCCCTTAGCACTTGAGCTATAAAGCGTCCTGAAGCTTAGCCCCAGAATATCTCTGTAGGGCCAGGAACACACGTGCAGCAGTAAGAAGGAAAAGTCCATCTGCATTTCATTCATTCCGTAAGAAACACAGGAAACCTTCACTCATTTCACGTGGGGAGAAATGGCTTTCAGATCACACCAGCTAGAGCTGCAGGGCCTCTCCCATTATGAAATTACACCCCCTTCCCTGGAATAGCCTATAGTACAAATGTAGGATTGGATCCAGCCAGCTTTTTCTTGCTGGTGACAAAGGGGAATCCCTTTGGATTGTAGAAAAGGCTAAGCTGAGGATCATGGGACTTGCATGAAGGGAAGTCGTGTGATGCGGGCTGTAGTAATAAGATGAATATGGCCAGATTTTCTGAGGGGAAAACACCTGGATCCAACCTGTTCCATGTGAAAGGTAGTACCTCGAATTGCCTCTAGGGGGAACTCTATCCCCATATTTGTTACCTCAGGAGAACCATATTAGATGCAGACTCTTGAAGGAAACACCATTGGGTTGGATCCTACCCCAACCAGTGTGGTGGAGATGGTGGCCTAGGCATTCTCTTCTAAATTGACACAGAAGACAGACAGACAGGCCAGCAACATTTTTCTCTTTGCTGCTAACTCTTCCCTGGGCCTCACAGTCCATCCAAATGGGTTGCATCCCAGGAGTCGCTGAAGGTGTTCAGCAGGCGCTGACGGGCCAGCACCCTCCGGAGGTGCATACGATAGTCCTCCATCACCAGATCGTCCCAGCGCCTCAGTGGGAAGTGATCCTGGTCCACCATCAAGCCTGTGTGCAGGAGCTGGTTCCGGGTCCGGAAATCTGACACCGTGAGCAGCCACCTATGCGGGGAGATTAAGAAGAGTGGGGGATAGTGAGGTGGCAGGCCTGGCCTGATCAACATTCAGACAGAGTGCTGCTGCTGTGTCTCAGTGGCCAAAGATCCAACAAGTGCCAAATTAATTGAAAATGCTGGCATCTGGCCCAGCAGAGAAAGCAACAGCAGGGACAGATACACTGACAATAGGCAGGTAAACGGCCTCCGAGGAGATGGAATATTATTTACTTAGAATCATAGAGTTGAAAAGGCTCTCCAGGGTCATAAGAACATAAGAGAAGCCAATGTTGAATCAGGCCAATGACCCATCTAGTCCAACACTCTGTCACACAGCAGCCAAAAATACTAGGTGCCATCAGGAGGTCCAGCAGTGGGGCCAGGACACTAGCAACCCTCCCACTGCTGCCCCCTCCAGCACCAAGAATAGAGTGCATCACCTGCCCCAGACTGAGAATTCCCATCTATACCTTGTGGCTAACAGCCATTGATGGACCTCTGCTCCATATGTTTATCTAATTCCCTCTTGAAACTGTCCATGCTTGTAGCTGCCACCACCTCCTGTGGCAGTGAATTCCATATGTTAATCACTCTTTGGGTGAAGAAGTATTTCCTTTTATCTGTTCTAACCCGACTGCTTAGTAATTTCATGGAGTGCCCACAAGTTCATCTAGTCCAACGCCCTGCACAATACAGGAAATTCACAAATACCTCCCCCCACACACCCCAGTGACCCCTGTTCCATGCCCAGAAGATGACAAAAAAACCTCCAGGATCCCTGACCAAACTGGCCTGGAGAAGAATTGCTTCCTGTCCCCAAAATGGCAATCAGCATTTCCCTGGGCATGTAAGAAAGGGCCACGAGAACTATGCACTGATGCAACCCTTCCTGCCCTCCCTTCTCTTGATCTACCTGAGTTCACAGAATCAGCATTGCTGTCAGATGGCCATCTAGCCTCTGTTTGAAAACCTCCAAAGAAGGAGAACCCACCCCCGAGGAAGCCTGTTCCACTGAGGAACCGCTCTGTCAGGAAGTTCTTCCAAATTTTAGCTGAAAACTCTTCTGATTTAATTTCAACCCGTTGGTTCTGGTCCGACCTTCTGGAGCAACGAAAACAACTCCTCTAGATGACAGCCCTTCAAGTACTTGAAGATGGTTATCGTATCACCTCTCAGTCATCTCCTCTCCAGGTTAAAAATACCCAGCTCCTTCAGCCTTTCCTCATAGGACTTGGTCTCCAGACTCCTCACCATCTCCATTGCCCTCCTCTGGACATGCTCTAGCTTGTCTATATCCTTCAGATGTACTTATTCAGGATCTTTCTGGGCCACCTCTTCAGAGTCCTGATAGAGGCCGTGTACAATTTAAATTCCCACCATGTCATTAAAAGCAAGCCGCTGGACAACCTCCAGGTGGGGCCTGATGTCCCCTCAGAAATACAGTTGACCCCTAGACCACAGAGGTCAGTTCCCCTGGATTCAATGGCAGCTTTGGAGGGCATTCTCTATGGTATCGTACCCCCACGGAGCTCCTTCACTCTCCAAACTCCATCCTCCTTAGGCTCCAGCCCCAAATCTCTAGGAATTGCCCAGCCCTACAAGCAGCACTGTCTCCCTCCACATACCCACATATTTTGGGTCAAGCTGTTTGGTTGAGGAACAACTGGGGCTGGAGCACGGTGCCAAGAGGCCGCTGCCACACTCGACAACCTGGTAAGTCTGAGGGAGGTCTCACCTGTTCTTCCGCCCAGCTGTTCCACAGATCACATTGATGTTCTCAAACTGGATGCTGCGCAAGAGGCCTTCCTCAAAGGCATTAGGAATGGCCGCCTCAACAGCCACAAGGACCTCTGCGTGGTTCATCTCCTTTTCAGGCTGGGGGCAAAGGCATAGCTCATCACTCAGGCTTCTGTTCCTCCCCCCAAAAGATATATATATATGCCCACCAGGCATGTCTTCCTCTACATGATGTAGAAGTAACAGACCCTGCTTCCACAGCCTTCAGTTGAATTAAGGACTGCGCTCCAAGTTCCACGCTCAGTTTTAGAGCGGTTCACGGGTGTGCCTGAACGGCTGTGGGAATGGCGGATGGAAGGTTAGAAAGGAGCTAAGAACTGCCTGGCTGGATCAGGCCAAGATTTAATCCATTTCAGCATTCTGTGTCTGGCAGCGACCAGCCAGTGAGCGGCCTTCATCAAATTCACAAACAGGACACCCACCCTCTGATCCAGGTATCATACTCAGAGGTTCAGGGAAGCGGAGGTTTCATTTAGCTCTCATGGCAAATTATCTTTAATAGACCTATTCACTGGCACATTCTTTAACCTGCCCTTCGTTTGAGCAGCTCAGATCAGCATACAGAGTTCTCCCCTCCTGTGAGGTATGTTAGGATAAAAGAGAGGGGGACTGGTCTAAGGTCACCCAGTGAGATTCAAGGCCCAGCAGAATCTGAACCATGGTCCCCCCCAGTTCTAGTTCAACACCCTAATTGCTCCACCACACACTCTGACTATGAATTTGTCCAGTCATTCTGGGATATATATATATATTTTTAAAGCTATCTTAATGGCCTTCCTCATTTCTTGTGGTAGTCAATCTCATAAGTGAATTTTACAAAAGGAGCTCAAAGGGAGGTCTAAGGAAACAGTGAGTCATCATTGTGGATGTACAATCAGCCCTTTTGGATTCTTTTCATTGAAACCAGGGTCTAGGAGTAAATCTCCAGGTGTCTTGAAAGCCTTCAGTTTTCTTAAAGTCATGAATTAGGTCAGCCAAGACGAGAGACGTTCTCTCCTTCTATGGAAATCAGCAGGGCTATAATCATGCCAAAAAAGAAAAGAAAGCGAAAATGTTCAGGTACCTCTGTAATGGCCACTGAAAACTGTGTGAGTGACTAAACTCAAAACCAGGGAACAAGATTTGGATAAAGGTGGGGTTTCAGTCATACATTCAGCTGTGCATATGTTGAATGTAATGTAAGAATGATTCAGTGTGTGCAAGAAGAAAAATCATGTGCACAAAGTACACTGATTATATATTGCCCTGTTCATGTGTTATGGCAAACATATAATCTGCATGTATGTGCATACATCTGTTTCTCAGAAAGACCCAGCCCATCTTGACTTTACAAATGAAACTGGGGACTAGTACCTGGGTAAATGTGTCTTTAAAATCATATACATATATTAAATGCAACATGAAGTTACTCAACACATGTATAAAGAAAAAACAAGTATACCCGGTATAGATTGTATGCTCATTCACTATAATCTGTTTAGAGAGGGCTATTATTATTATTATTATTATTATTATTATTATTATTATTATTATTATTATTATTATTATTATTATTATGGCTCTTTTCTCAGACTCAAGGCACCTATGGGGAGCTGGATTTACCCTGACAGATGAGGCCTTTTTGGATGTTGCATCCACATATACCAACAACCTAGCATCTGAGTACTGAGAACATGCTCCAGATATGCACAGCTGCTGTGTCTGAACAGGGACAATGCACATATTTTACACGCACATACGGTTTTGGTATGTGCAAACCAGTCGCCTGAAAAATTGAGTGGTTGGATTGCTTATACGTGCATGCATTGCCCATTTTGACAACATGGCGACTGCATGTATTGAGAGGATCTATGCACAGATGCCAGGCTCCTGACATGCATAGATGTAATGTCTGAAAAATGTGTGTGTGGGGGGCTATTGTGTGTGGGAGAGGTGAAAGGAAGAAAGGAAGTTGTTTCCCTGAGATCTCCATTCTACAAATCAATGGGATAGTGACAGGAGAGAAAACACAGGAAGGAAAGGCCAGTGTAAGAATGACTATCTAGCTATCTGTCTCTAGCTACGAAGTCTGGAGGAGGCTGACCCAGTTTGTAAGACAGAGATTCTCTGGTTTGGCATTGGTCCTGTTGGGTTTCTTTGTGGCACTTGCACTGCCCCTCTGGCACTTGTTCTGCAGTGAGTGTTAGGCTCCTGACAAACAAGCAACCTCCCAACAGTTCACTTTCCCTCAGATTCTCTGGGAGAGTCTGACTGCTGGGTGCCTGCCTGCTTGCCTGCCTTGCTGTGTGTCTACTGGCTGGGTTAGGATTTTCATCCCCATAACAATGGAGGTAATGGGGGTGACCTGTTTGGGTGCCCATAGAATTGGACCGCCACCTTTCCAATGTCTTTGGGACTTTGGGGTTCATGTGGGGAGGGGCTCCAGCAGCCATACTGTGAATTTGGTGCCTCTCCCTCAAACCCTCTCCTCCCAGGCCTGTAACTACAGTAGGGCATTTTGGGACCTGGCCCCCTAAATTCCTGCCAAGGCCCCCCCAACTTCCATCCAGCCCACAGCCCCCCAGGCTTTCTGGGTCATCCAAAGGACTCCCCACTGCCACCCCTCCCCCAAGTGTGGCTTGCTTCCCCATGTAGGCAAGCAGAGTGCAAACCCCGCAAAAGTGAGTTTTAAAAATTTAATTTTTATTTTTTTATTTTGTGATGCCAGTGCCCCCTGACTTATTTAAAGGCCCCCTGAATTACAAAATCCTGGCTATTGTCCTGTGCCCCCCCCCAACCCACTAAAAGCAACGTGGGAAAATTTACATTTTTCCCCACCATAAAGAACAATGGAGGGGTTGGGGGCAACCTGTTTGGGGGCCCATAGAATTGGACCCCCTGGTCCAGTCTTTTTGGGACTTGGGGGTTCTTTTGGGGAGAGGCTCCAGCAGCTACCTGGCTAATTGGGAGGCTCTCCCTCAAACCTCCTCCCCCCAGCCCCCAGATTATACCCCATAAGATTTCGCCATTGACTTTAAGGCCCCATAGGGTATAATGGGGCTGAATATTCGGGCTTCCCGAATACCTCCGGAATCAGCTAGCTTTGCCGAATATCGTATTCCAGGGCTATTCGGGAGTCCTGAATATGATGCCCCAGAATATCCCTGAATCCAAATATTGTCGAATCTTTTCCCCTGTACACATGGTTTTGAACCCCTTCCCCACCCTCTACACACACACACACATACACAAACACACACACCATGGCTAAATGCCTCAAAGCCTCCTTCCCAGCACTGAAACACAACTGACCGGGATCTCCATACAAAGGCAAAGGGGCCGGGCAGCTGGTGGCCTGGGGAACTTCTGGATACAAGGCATTTCCATGTCTAGAGCCTCATATTCAGCAATGATTTTCTTCAAGTATTGACGCCTGTGAGGAGGGAGAAGAGGGGTGAAGGGGGGGAAGCCTCCATGCTGCTCAGAATGAACGACATTATGTCCACACGCCACAGATTGAACTGGTTTTCCTTCCTTGCCATAGAATTTTACTTCAGTGACAAGTGGGAGCAAGAGCAGCTAGAGAATATTTCGACCCTTCTCCAAACTACAGTTCCCAGGATCCTTTAAAGGGAGCCTTGACAGTTCAAGCAATATGAAATCAATATAGGTTTTTGTATAAAAGCCCACACTTTGCATTTCAGAAAGCGTGGTGTGGCTGTGACGTGGAGAAGCACCACTGATACTCTGCAGAGTTTCACATGCAGCAGATGACTCCTGTATCATCCAAAGCAGTGAAACCTGCAACCTGTTACGTTAGGTTACTTCACTGTGCATTGGTTTGTGCTCTGCCTCGCCAACAGCTTCTCGCGACAGGACGGCAAACCAGAAAGGGTCAGTTTGCAATTAGAAAACAGAAGCCACAGGTTTAAAATTAGCAGCCCTTGAGGGCAATAAATGATAGCCATAAACAAGGGGAAATCAAGTTTCCCTGTTGGATGCTTTACAAAGTGCTCCCACTCGAGCAGAAAAGCGATCCTGCAAATACTGAGTTGGAGCCAGCCATGCTTCCCCCCCTCAGACTCACCCAAGTCCCCTCCTTATTACATGCCCCTCCCCAGCCTTTTGACCATGCAGATCTCCTGGCACAGCCTGACCTGACCAGTGTCCACCAGGTCGGGAGGGGCTGGCCCCCTTCACAGCCAGCAGTCACTACTCACGAGGTTTTACGTGGGGGTGGGCAGGGCTGTTCCAGTTCCGGGAAAGGGGACGAGGTTCTCTCTTCACTCTCCAGTGCAGGTGGGGCTGCAGGGAAGAAGGACTGTTAGTATTCAGCTCTGAAACCACTTGTTAAAAAAAGGATGAGGTACAGCGGTTAGTGTGCAAGAAGACTAAGGCTGGGGGAAACTGGGTTCAGCTCCCTGCTTTGTCATGAAGCTTGCTAGGTGATCCTGGGCCAGTTACTCTTTTTCAGCCCGACCGACCTCACAGGGTTGTTGTGAGGAGGCTTACAGGGATGTTATTGGCCAGGTGATGCTTTGGACCTCTGTGAAATGCTCCAGCTGCCCACGTCCATACTCTGAGCTTCCATTAAAGGAATGGGATACTTTTCTCTAGGCCTGTTAGCAGCCTTAATAAGGAAAGCCTTGTTAATCAGGCCAAGGGCTGGGGATGCCAACTTCCAGGTGGTGGCTGGAGATCTCCCCCTATTACAAATGATCTCCAGGCGACAGCGATCAGTTCACCTGGAGAAAATGGTCACCGTGGAAGGTGGACTCTATGGCATAAGGTCCCATTAAAGTTCCTCCTGTCCCCAAACACCCCTCCTCAGGCTCCAGGCACCCCCAAAAATCTCCAGTTATTTCCTAATCCGGAGCTGGCAACCCTATCAAAGGCCCATCTAAGCCAACATCCTATTTCCCACAATAGCCAAGAAAGCCGGCAAATGGTATTTCCGTGTGTTCAGGCCTTGCCTTACAAAAGGCTGGACTCACATATTGCGGGATGATCGGTGTAGAAGAGCTCTAGAGCAAAAGCCCTGCCCCAGCTGTAAGCATGCATTGGAAATACAGACATGTTATCAGACTTTAATCCCTCACACCCCCTAAGCAATAGAGTAGTTTTACCAAGTTGAAGAACATGATCTATAAGTAGCAGTTCGCCTAGGGCGGGCAGAAAATCACCTCCAGGTAACTGAAGAAGGGCTGCATCCAGACAGGGATTTTCCTCCGCATGGAGGGCAGGAAGCGTCTACATTTTAAAGGAATGTCTGCACAGCCCTGTGCTCATTCTGAGGTTGATTCTTGGGGATCCTGTTTTTAAAATGGATCAAAGGTAAACCCTTTTTGATCCGGTTCAAGCAGGGAACTGTGGGACGGCTATGGGTGGGGCATCCATCCAGATGGGACAGAGCTAAGCTCCGCTTTCAAAATGGCAAGCGGCCCTCCTCTTTTTGCCCTTTATAGAACCGTTCCCCTTTCCCAGCACACCCATACTGTACCTTGACAGTAGAGTTGGGCTGAAAGGGGGGGATTCCAGGCTTGGGGGGGAGTGTTGTAATTGCCATCACACTTTGTTTTTGTGTGCCATGTTGGAGGAAAGGGGAGGAAGCAGCGGTCGGGTGGCGGTGGCAGTGAACAGCCAGAATGCTTGCGCACGGACATCACCCAACTTGCTGCTATTGCTGCTATAGCGGAAGCTCGTTTTGGTTCCCCGTGTGTAGACATTTGTAACCTGGGGCAGAGCTGGCTTCCAGGCACTTGGCATGCCAGCCATGACAGACAGAAACACAGTGACCTACATATGGAAGTTGCTGAATATGGTTTGTGTAACTGTCCATTTTTCATGATGTCCAAATGCAGGCTACCCAACAAAGTGTGGTTTGTTGTGGCGTGTTAGACCAGGATTCTTGCTAACAGCGGCATATCACGACATCCGAATGCAGTCTTGTTTTGCAGCTCTGCCTCTTGAAGCTACCGAGAAAATCAGCAGCATAGAGCAACAGGAAGAACTAACAGACCCAGGAGCATTAAACGGTGCTTTCTTAGGACTCCTGCTGCCTTCTTGCTCTTTGAAGCTTTCTCACCAGTGCCCTCCCTCCTACAGCCTTCCTCCCTGCTAGTAAGAACCCACCAAGAAGCTCCAACCCCACCCACTTTGCTGACATCTTAGCACGGCTGCTTCAGGGAGTAACTCAATTACATGATCTTGAGCTCCTTATTTCTCCCCGTTTTATCCCATCCTTCATTCAGGGAATTCAAGACGGCATGCATGGGCGAACCCCAGCTGTTAGCCTCAGAACAACCCTGTGAGGTAAATTAGGCTGAAAGAGAGTGTTTAGGTAGCCTAAAAATATATTGAATAGATAGTAAATGGCCTAAGGTCACCTTTAGGGTCACTGAGCAAGGATCTGAACCTGGCTCTCTCCCATTAGAGTTAAGCGCTCCTGGAGGGATCACTAACCTCGTTGAGCCTGTGGACACTTTTGGAATTTTGAGAGCGGGTGTGAGCACCACCACAAAATGGCTACCACAGGGCCCTGACCTGGATGGCCCAGGATAGCCCGATCTCATCAGATTTTGGAAGCTAAGCAGGGCCGACCCTGGCAAATACTTGGAAGGGAGACCTCCAAGGAATACCAGGGCCGGGACACAGAGGCAGGCAATAAGCAAGCCACCTCTCTGAAATGTTCAAGCCCCACTAGAGGTTGCCAGAAGCCAACCACGACTTTCCAGCATACACACATACGCACAAAATACTCATCCAAAAAATGGCTACCCCAGGAGCATCACAAAATGGCTGTCTTGCAGGGAAACAAATAACCACAAAATGGCTGCCATGCCACAGGAGCATCACAAAATGGCTGTCTTGTGGGGGCAAATGCAGATAACCACAAAATGGCTGCCGTGTAGGCTGGAACCAGTCACAGAATGCTGGGAGGCTCCTAGCCAAGTGCCTTCCTGTAATGGAAGTAGTTGTTTCGGAATGGAGGCGCCCTGCAGACACCAAGGGGTTGCTTCCTGGGTCCTTCTGCAGCACCTCCTACTCCAAAGGACTGGAGAAAACCAGCTGGGGAAAGCTTTGGGGAAGTCAGCACCAGGAAATGCATTGGCAGGCCCCACCGATCAGTGCTCTGGCTGCTAAGCTGCATGCCCCTGCCATTTCCTTAGAGAAATGTCTGGCAAGTTGGTCAACTGGAGCATGAAAACTATGTCATCTAAAGCTGGCATTGTGCATTGTGGTTGTCACCCTCCAGGTGGGTCTGGGAGTTCTCCCAGAACTGCAACTGATCTTCAAACTACAGAGGTCGACTCCCGTGGACGAGATAGAAGTTTTGGAGGATAGACTCCATGTCACTGCATCCCCGCTGTGCTCCCTCCCCTCCCCAGTCTCACCTAGGGTTGCCAACCTCCAGTTGGTGGCTGGAGATCTCCTGGGATTACAACAGAGATCAGTTCACCTGGAGAAAACGGCCGCTTTGCAAATCGGACTCTATGGCATTATGCTCCAAACCCCTCCTCCCTCAGACTCCACCCCTCAAACCTCCAGGTATTTCCCAACCCAGAGCTGGCAACCCTAATCTTGGCCCTCCCTGGGTACCCCCCTGCCAGAACGCCAGGATTTTCCCCAAGTCAGAGTTGGCAGCTCTTACTGGGGTTGCACACGGGGGCGCTAGAAGTTAGGCCTCTGTGAGGAGGATACACAGAGTTGCAACTGGAAGTCCTGGAAGCCAGACAGCGATTGGCTCTTTTGAAAACTGGCCATTCTAGCTGGAGCTCTCAGGTTGCTTCACAGGCCAGGCCTTGACAGGGCTGACCTGGAGGGCAGGCAACAGAGCGGTTCCTTCTCCATTTCTATGTTGCCTTGCCACACAGGCTGCTTGTGGCCTGGAGCCGGGGAACGAGAAAGAGCCTCCTCCTCTTCTCCAGCCCTGCAGAATCTCTGCTGTCTCGCCCTCCAGCTCCCCCTCCTCCGAGTTTCATTTCTGCATTTTTTTCTTTCCTCCTGGCATCCTTTCAAACTCAACTCTATTTGACTGGATAATTATGTTAAAACCTTGCCCTGGCAGCAGCATCTTCTAAAGCGGTGGTGCAGGAGAAGAGTGGGGGAGTAAAGAGACGGGGTCGGGCTGGGCGGTCCCAAACCACAAGGGAGGAGGATTTGGCCCGTCCAGATCTTTACCTGACTCCCACTGGTTGCTGGAACTTGGCCGCAACTTGGAACCTTCGGTCTCATCTTCCTGCATCCTTGGAGAGAGTTAAAAATCAGAGCTGGATTGACACAGAAGTGATTATGAGGGGCCCATAAATACAAAAATAACCCTGTCGGAAGAATACACATTTTGAGGGGTAATGCTCTGGGGCATCTTCAATTTGACACAACCCGGGGCTTCAGCATGCCTTAATCCAGCCCTGCTGAATAATGTTTGGTAATACCTTAAGCTTGATGTCTGTCTCCTCCACCCAAGCAGTCCTGATTTTTGCATAAGTCTTTTGCCCAAAACCTGTCTCTCTTTTTTGTACCCAACTAAGTCAATCTTGGCATGCAACACTTTTTAGATCCAAAAAATGAGGCGGAAGCACCTCATTTCCCCAGTCCCTTCTGTTGTTACACCAATTTGTGATAAGTGAGTGTGCCCCAAAGTAACCCAGTGAAATTCTATCATTGTTCCATTTTACAGATGAGCAACTTGGAGCCGATTCACACATTACAGAGCATGCAGGTTGGGTCTGCCCCCACCCCTGTCTAACAGTCATATCATGTGAGCTGTGAGATCTCTGCATTCCCATGCATGTGGTCCCCAATTCAGATGGGGATTGTGGTGAACACGGAGAAGGGGCATCAACCTCCTCCTGTTCTGTTTCTCCATAGGGTTGCCAACCTTAAGGTGGATAAAAAATATATATACAGATGCTAGATGCCCACAGATACAATAACAAAAGAGACTAGATTAAAGCCATAATATCATTGAGCATCTGGTACTGAAAAACAACCACTTATTCCTTCATAGAAAAAATACAAAGGTCAATAAAATTACACATAGCAGTCTGCTCCAGACTCTCTCAATCAATATCCTTCTAACAGTCTTTGTATTCTCAAAAGCAGTCTGCTTCAAATTCAGTCTGTTTCAGACCTCTGGTCTTTCCTCAGGCACAAATCCTATATAGGAACCTCACATTCAATGTTACCTTCAAGTTGCCACATTTATTGATTTACTTTTCTGTTAATCTACTTAGGCAAGGTCTCCTCACTTATTTTCAAGTATGCTGCTACTGCCAAAGTCCAATGGACCCAGACTATGTCAACTTGAAGGTAACATTGAATGTGAGATTCCTATATAGGATTTGTTCCTGAGGAAAGACCAGAGGTCTGAAACACTTAAATATCCGGAATAAGTGTTGAAAGAGAAACTGAATTTGGAGCAGACTGCTTTTGAGAATACAAAGAAGGATATTGACTGAGAGAGACTGGAGCAGATTGCAATGTGTAATTTTTTTGACCTTTGTATTTTTTCTATGAAGGAATGAGTGGTTATTCTTCAGTACCAGACACTCAATGATGTTATGGCTTTAACCTAGTCTCCTTTGTTATTGTATTGTTCTGTGGGCATCTAGCACACATCTGTATATATTTTTTCATACCAGACAGCCTTCAGGTGGAGCCTGGAGATTTCCCAGAATTTCTTATAACTAATCTCCAGACTACAGAGATCAGTTTCCCTGCAGAAAATGGTTGCTTTGGAGGATGGCGTCTATAGCATGATCCTCTCCTGATGTCCCTCCCTAAACTCTGCTCTTTTCCAGGCTCCACCCCGCCCCCCATCTCCAGGAATTGTCCAGCCCTGAGCTGGCCAGCCTGAATCCCAACCTGAAACAGGGGGTGTGGTAGTTGGCCCCCATGCACCCCAGGGAATGGAAGTGAACCTGCAACTCACGTCTGACTATGATACAGGGTGGGTTCCCCCCAAAGAGAGATGCGGCCTTATCTGAAAGCTTCTGGGATCTTCAGTCTGAAGAATGCATCACATTTCCCCTTGGGGACGAGGCAATTGCAAACAGCCCGCCTCTGCACAACTGATCCCTCCTCCGTGCCTCATACTTGGAAGTATTCATCATGTGGAGGATGAGAGCCATGGCTCTGTGGAGTCCTCCACGTTCTCAGCAGCCAGGAGAGAGTCTGTGGAGACTCTCAGTAGGAGGGCACTGGGCCACATGATACACACATCCAGATGTTGTGGTCGGAAGAAGGATCAGCTGCTTTGGAAAGGTTACCTTTCCCCTTTCCAGCCTCTCCTTTTCTTTAGCTGTTTGGTTGGGGAAGTTGCCCATTCTGGGTCCTAGAAAGAGAAAGCCACGGCAATTAAATGAAAGCAGGGTGAGGAGGAGGAGGAAGAGGAAAAGGAAGAAGAGGAGGAGGAGGTTTTAAACTCCACCCTTTACTTGGAGTCTCAGAGCAGTTTAGGATTTTCTTCCCTTCCTCTCCCCACAACAGACACCCTGTGAGATAGGTGGGGCTGAGAGAGCTCTGAGAGAACTGCTCTTAAGAGAACAGCTCTGGGAGAACTGTGACTGACCTAAGGTCACCCAGCGGGCTGCATGTGGAGGAATGGGGAATCAAACCCAGTTCCCCAGATTAGAGTCCACCACTCTTAACCACTACACCAAACTGTTGCGGGGGAGAAGACGCAATAAAAGCCCCTCCATGCCATTTCCTACAGTTTCTCTGGCCCATTCAGTCCCCCATTACAAACTGGTACCCCCAAATACAGATCCCTCTGCACACCCCTCTTCTTGTTCCTCCAAGCTAGCTCCTTTCCACCACTTTACTTCAACAAATCCTTTCGAAGAGAATTTAGCTTTTCCCTCAGGCCAACTGTAGCCATTCAAACCCACACTCAAGGTTCCAGAACTGTGGTTCTGGATCTCCACTGGAGGAGAGGGAGTTGCTGGGGTTGCCAGCCTCGGGGTTGTCAGAAGAGAAGGACCAGGCGCTGCCTCTTAACCTCAGCCTCGGGGTGGGGGGTTTACAAGACAGATAGATAGGCAAACTATGTTTCCTTCCCGTTAACTCTTCTGCCTCCATCCCTTTGTACCCTGATACTATCAGGGAACTGTTTCCTTTCTTCGATTCACACCTTCCACCCACACAAAGAAGGAGCAGATTTGCTTTCCATCTTTGCACCATGGATGCAACCTCTATCTACATCCATCCAAGCAGAGAGTACTTCAATTTGATTCCTATCTCTCATCTATCCTATCTAGAATGGAGAGGGCTAAATAAAGAACTCTTTATTAGTTTTGAAACTGGCATGTGGCTCTGTGTAACTCTGTAACTTTGCTAGCACATACAGAACAAAGACACTCTGCTGCGTGTGCACTCTGTTAAATTGGTACAGGTTCCTGGCTTACCATGCCGGTGAATCTAATACAGGTGAGGTTTGGAATTCTCAGAGAATGACAGCAGACCTCCATGCTTCAAAGATCTGTTCCCCTTGAGCGGTGTTCCCTCTAAGCTGAGTTAGTGCGGGCTAGCTCACAGTTTTTTAGCCTCCGGCTCACGCATTTTTGTCTTAGCTCAGGAAGGATGGCTCCAGAGCAAACTAATTTATGCAATAGCCAAATGGCTCACTCACAACTTTAATGCCAGTAGCTCACAAAGTAGAATTTTTGCTCACAAGACTCCACAGCTTAGAGGGAGCATTGAGGAAATGGCAACTTTGGAGAGTGAACACTAGAGTCAACTATAGAGCTGAGGAGAAACGGAAGTCCTAGAGTTTCATCACATCCCTGTTGCATTCTGCCTTCCCCACGCTCCACCTCCATCTCTCCAGGAATTTCTCAAGTTGGCGTCGGTATTACTAGTTATTCTCCATGCTGGATAATGGTGCCTGGAGATTTCTTGGAATTACAACTGATCTCAAGACTACAGAGATCAATTCCTCTGGAAAAAATGTCTGCTTGGGAGGGGGGGCCTCTATGTCATTGGACTCGATGGCATTATAACCTACCCCAACCCCTCCCTCCCCAGGCTCTGTCCCTAAACTCCTGGAATTCCCCAACCCAGAGCTGGCAATCCCAGCTGGAACACATCCGTTTCCTTTTTCAGTAACACCAACACACACACATCACTACAACCTCTAGACAACCCCAGCTAAAGGAACGCCGTGCCCTTCCCAGCCATTAGCTAAGGCTGCAGAGGCTCGGATTAAGCTTCGGAAGGGCTTGACTCTACAGCGCCTTCCGCTCAGGCTGCAATGCAGAATACTTGGAGACAGGGAGCCATCTGAAGACCCCATTAATATCCACCATCCCGACTGCCTTGTTCTCCGTGCCAAAAAGCATAGGCACAGGGATGTCTGAGTGCTCCAACAGGGTGGAAAAGCAATCAAGGGGAGAGATGGAAATTAGGGGAGGCTTGACTCCCGGGGACTGGAGAAGAGAGAGTAGGGCCTAGTGGTTTGTGTTCTGCACTGAGCAGAGGGGCAGGAAAAGAAGTGGGTGCTGAGGAGCTCTCGCCTCTGAGAAGCGACTGGAGGCTGGAACAGAACCAAGTTAGAGTCCAGGGGCACCTTTAAGACCAGCAAAGTTTTCTTCCAGGTGTGAGCCTTCGTGTGCATATATAGGCTTGTTAAATTAGCGTGCAAAATAGTAAAGATGTTTATTAACAGATCAAAAGAACGACTAGCTGGGTTTCTGGTTATCATCTGTTTGGGTTCAACTGGCGGGGCGGGGGGAACAACACAGGTAATAAATATGTCAGAACTGGGACATCTTTACTATTTTGCATGCTAATTTAACAAGCCACCCCTATATATACAACTATGTTTTGTAATCCCATTTCATTGTGTCTGGCAAAGTGTGCACGCACACACAAAAGCTCACAGCTCAAAGGTGCCCCTGGACTCTGACTTTGTTCTGTTGCTTCAGACCAACTTGGCTGCCCGCCCTGAGCGATCTTCATGGAGGCTGGAATGAGACCCAGGGTTCCTGGGAGGAGGGAGCAACGAGTCGACCAGGCTGAGTCAAAGGATCAGGACTCTCAGCCGAGGGCAATCTGAGAGAGAGGAATCAGAACTCCTGGCTTCCTTAGGAGGAGAAAGGGGCCCTGTGGGTTACAAGCAGGGCTATTTTGGGGCAGGAAAGCACAGGAACGGAGTTCTGGCTGGCTCCTGAGTTGGCCAGGCCCAGCAGGCACTCATTAGCATAAGAGGCCACACCCAACAGCAGAAACTCATTAGGATTGGCTACATTAGGGGTGTGTGGCCTAACATGCAAAGGAGTTCCTGCTCCAAAAAAAGCCCTGGGTTTTGACAACAAACAAGGTAAACAGAATAAGAAGCAAAAGGTGGATGCGGCTGGATGACCACACTTCTGGTTACACAGGGGTGTGGCCTAATATGCTAATGAGCTGTGCTACCAGGGTGTGGCCTAATATATTAATGATTTTCTGCTGTTGGGTGTGGCCTATTATGTTAATAAGTTCCTGCTGGGCTTTTTCTACAAAAAAAGCCCTGGTTACAAGTGATCATTAGAGTAGTTTGACAAAGTCATAGCAGGCTTATAAGTAGCAGTTACTGTAAAATGCCTTGAACCAGGAAGAAAGGTGGGTTGTAAATGTTTTAATAAAATAAATTTTAAAACATTAATTAGCCTGATCACCTATGGCGGGTAGAATCATTTGCAGGTAACCAAACAAGGGCTGCATCTACACAGGGATCCTCTGCATGAAGAGTGGGAAGATTTGGCATTTAAAAGGAATGTCTGCACAGCTGCGTGCTTATTCTGAGTGTGACTTTTGGGGATCCTGTTTCAAAATGGATCAGAAATCAACCCTCTTTTGATATTTTGTGGGTGTCTGCCTGCAATCTTGGGGACTTTTTGGTTGAAGGGTGGTGGATAAATAAACTAAATACAGAAATGTTTTGCACCAGAGGGATAGCCGTGATCGTCAGCTGCAGCCAACATAACAATGAATCTTGTGGCACTTGAAAGACAAACATGGAGCCCTTCAGTAAATGCATGACATGTTCAGCTGGCAGATATATATATATATGACCCAAACTACAAGCAGCAGGGATGGCGGAAGAGAGATCCACCTTGTGCAGGATATAAATGTTTGATAAACAAAGAAACAAGGCCTTAGCTTCCCAGGATGCAGTTATGTTACATTTCAGAAAGAAGATCCAGTCAAAAAAAGGAAGCGAACCAAGGAGAGTAAGTGTGGACCACTCCCAACAGCTGATGAATTAGCAAAGTAGAATCCATCTAATGTACGTAAACCTGTAGGGAGGACAATGGCTTCTCCAGTGAGCTAATCACCCCCAGTCCATATTGAGTCCAAGAGTGTCACAGCTGCATGTCAACTGCAATTCAACACCTAAAAAGGTAGTATCCATACCTGTAAAAAGTGTAACAACCACCACCACAACAGGCATGTGCCCAGACTGGATACCTTTCCCCAACATATACTCTGGAGTAAAAACCATAGTTTGGCTCTGAACAGAGTGAGTGCTCTGAGCCGAAGTAGAGTTAACTGAGACTAGCCATAGACAGGAGCAGAAGAACGATTTTGCTGCATCAGAGTAAGGTCTAACAAGTTCGACATTCTCTTTTCAACCTCAGCCAAACTCCGGCTGTGCGCAAACAGAGCATGAAGATGACTCACATCTGACATTCCAAGGTATCCTGCACCTGGAATGAGAGGCTCCATTAGCAGCCATGCATATCAGTAGATCCCTTCCAAGAACTTGTCTGATCTTTTTTTAAAATTGAAACTAATGGCCAACACCACAGTCTGTAGCAGTGGATTCCATAAGTTAACTGGTTGTTGTGGGAATGGTCAGTTCTGAACCATTGGTTCATTTGGCTTCTAATATTATGAGACCTTGGGGGGGAGTGGAGTTCCCTCTGGTGATAAGACCGCAGCCCAGGAATCTTGGGCTGTAGGGAAGAGGCTCCGGGAAGTCAGGCAGTAGTTTGTTCCAGAAGAAAAGCACAGGAAGATATCATTGTTGTGGGCAGAGTTTACAGCCACCGTCCACAAGGGACAGCTAAACTTATCTGTATATATTTCATTTATAGGATTCCGTTCTCAATGAGACTCAAGGCAGATTAGAGAATGAGAAAACAATGCAATAAACACACTATGACACTGCAATAAAACTGGATTACAAAATCAGAAACCCATGCAATAGGAGAAAAGTGTAATACATACAACAGCAGGAAAAAACAGCAATGGAAAAAAAAGTAGTACATTCAATAACAGAAAAAATCCTATTTTTTCATACACAGTAAAACAACAACCCTATTCCTTTTTTTTTTCTTTTCTTTTAAATGCCCTCTCCTGTCCCCTTTATAAAACTTTAGACTGGGAGAAGTCTTTCGGCATATGCCTCGGAACGGTGGAATTCCCTGGTGGAATGTACATCTATTTCTCCATGCATTCAGGTTGCAATGTCACCCACATAGCATTATGGAGAGCTGGTGAAGCAGTTACTGTGCCAGGCTAGCACTAGGGAGACCCAGGTGCAAATCCCTACTCTGCCATGTAGCTGCCTGGGTGGCCTGGGACCAGACACTCTCTCATTTGCTCAAGCTAAGCTACCTCACAGGGTTGTAGGGCTGCAAACTCCAGCTTGGAAAAATTCCTGGAGATCTGGGGGCAGTGCCTGGGGAAGGTGGAGTCTGGGGAGGAAAGGGATCTCAGCCGTGACAGAATGCCACAGAGAGTGCTCTGCAAAGCTGCCATTTCTTCTAGAGGAACAGAAGTGTTCTCTGTCATCTGGAGATCAGTTAAAACTGCCAAACTCCAGGCTCCACTTGGCGGTTGGTAACCACAGAGTCACCCTGACCTGGACAGCCCAGGCTAGCCTGATCTCTTCAGATTTTGGAAGCTAAGCAGGGTCGGCCCTGGCTAGTATTTGGATGGGTGACCTCCAAGGCATACCAGGGTTGTGACGCAGAGGCAGGCAATGACAAACCACCTCTGAAACGTCTCTTGCCTTCAAAACAAGTCTAGCTTGCCACCTTCTAGCAAGAGCTAGAACTTCTGGTTCCCAGACAATCTTAGGATCTCCTGGCTATACTATACAGACTGCCATCCTGTTATTGTTGTTGTTGTTGTTACTGCAAAATCATTGTGGGATTAAAACAGAAGTGGGGAGATGCTGTCCTGAGACCTCTTGGAGGCTGGCCGGGACAGAAATGTGACCAGTGAAAGCATGTTGAACAAAATGGAGGTTTTGGAAGAGAGAAAATGCCAAGGCCTATAGGGGGGCGGTTATGATGTGTGGTTGTGCAAAGCTTGTTTTGGGGTGCAGAGGCATGGGAACTGCCATTCCCTTATTCTTCAGTTCTGTTTTAAATCTGTAACTAGGAACAACTTACAGGTTCATTTTGAAAAATGCAATACTTCCTAGGTGGGTCAAGTCTCTGTCGGCTGATTGGACTGTCTGCTTCTTTCATGGGGTTACCAACCTACAGTTTGGGGCCTGGAATTATGGCCAATCTGCAGACTATAGAGATCAGTTCCCCCTAGAGGAATTGGTAGCTTTGGAGGGAGGACTCTATGGTATACCATAGAGTCAAAGAGAAACAGAAGTTCTACAGTGACATCACATCCCCATTCCCCACTGAGCTCCCTCCTCTCCCAAAATTCAGGCCTCCTGAGGCACCCTCCCCAATCCTCAGCTGGAGTTGGCAACCCGGTATAACCTTTCACCCTGCAGCAAGCAACAGCCGGTGTCCTATCGATAAAGCATAATTTCCTGGCACTGAACTGTTTCCCGGCTGCCAGCTTTGCCTCTCACCCCTCTGTGCTGCAGCCGACTCGCATCTTGAAACCCACATGTCGCAAATATAGCATTTGCAGATTTGTGCCGAGGTGCACACGCACTGGAAGTGGTGGCGCGATGCTTCTCTGTGTGTCCGGCTCTCAAGTGGGCTTGCGTTTGCCAGGCCACCATTCAGCCCACTTCGGATGGCGCTAAAGGCACAATAGTACTTGTACGGTATCGGCATTTTGCTGTCTGCCAGCAGATCGGGCCCACCCACCTGAACACACAAGCTGCTGCTCGGGGTGACAATATTTTTCAGGGTGTCAATCAAGTAGTCTGCAAAGTACACAACAGATTCCCGTTCTGTGCCGCGGAGGATGCTGGGATTGAACTCTTTGTGACACTGTGGCCCAGCATCCTTTGCAGAATTGCAAAGGACCCTGGGGCTACATCTAAGATTGCCAATCTCCAGGTGGAGCCTGGAGTTCTCCCAGAATTACATCTGGTTCCCAGCCTACAGGGATCTGTTGCCTTTAGGGTAGCCAACTTCCAGGTGGCACCTGGAGATCTCAAGATCAGTTTCCCAGGAGGAAATGGCTGTTTTGGAGGGTGGACTCTATGCACGGTACACTGCTGGTGTCCCTCCCCCTCCCCAAGCCGCACCATCCTCAGGCTGCTCCCCAAAAATCTAATTCAAAGCAACAATCTTGTGGTTCAGCATATAAATGCCTAATCCCGGTATAAAGACAAATGTACATTTTACAAAAATACAGGAGTAAAAGTACAAATCGTCTCCATATGCAAGATCCAATACCCAATGTGTTTCAGCAACTGGCTTTCCTCAGTGGTATAAGTCCAACTGAGCACTCCATTGATTGAACAATAATGTACAAAAAACTGACCATGCAAAGACTGGACCTGAAACCAAAAAAGGGGAAAAACGAGAAGCAACGATCTAAATGTCCGATGGGAAACAAAATTAAGTTGCTGGAATACATGAAACTCTCCCACCTTGTTTTATCTTCGCAACATCCCTGTGAGGAAGGCTAAACTGTAAGCCAGAGAGAGTGACTGACTGGCCTAAGTGAGTTTCACAGTAGGAGGAGTGGTTTGAATCCAGGTCTTCCCAATCCTTGCCCAGCATTCTAACCACTACAGAACAGAGTTTAGCCATCGGAACAGGGTTTAGTGGCCATTCAAAAGGGCATTTCCCCCGCTGGCTGGACATTGGAGGGCAGCCCCCAAAGACCACCTGGTAAGCAACCAATGGGGGGTTTCCATTCTCCAGGTGGGGCCTGAAGTTCTCCAGGAATCACACCTGATGGCCGGACTACAGAGTTCAGTTCTCCTGGAGAAAACTGCAGCTTCAGAGCGTGAACGCTGTGGCATCACGTCCCTGCTGAGCTCTCTCTGCCCTCCCCAGACTCCAACCTTCCCGATCCCCACCCCCAAACCTCCAGGAATTTCCCAACCCAGGTTCAGCACCCCTAGCAACCGATCTCCTTTAGTTTAATGCATTCCAATAGCCATGTGGTGCCATTCTGTTTCGTACAGCTCCTGTCTCTGATGTCTTAGATACACATTTGTCTGCCAGCCTGTCTCTCTCTCGGTTCACTTTTCCCAGGCGCACAAGTGCCTCCGCCTCTTGATCCTTCGAGGAGCCCCCCTAACAGTCCATTACAACATGGCAGAAGACAGCATCCTGCCCATCTAGTCCGCCCCCCTTTCTACTCCATCAGCCAGATGTGCCAAACAAAGATGGGGACGAGTGATTGACTAATTGGTCCATTGCCATGGATACTGTTACCATGGAAACAGGGATCTATAGGGCTGCCCTGGCCCCTTGATGCTTGCTCCTTCCAGGAATGGACTCTAGCTGCAAGGGGGTGGGGGGGGGCGAGCAGCCCCCTGGGCCGGAAGAGGAGCAAATGAATTAATGAACAGCGGGAGGGAGGCTGAGAACTTGGTATTCTGAGCAGGGAGGACGGTCAGGTCGCCGAGGATCAGAGCGATGGATTTAAGAGGTTTCAAGGGAAGCGTGAGCAGGAGGATTGGCAGAAGGGAGATGGATAAAGTGGGGCGTCGGGTGGAGAAAAGGATCCAAAGGGAGGGAGCAGAGCATCTGCTTTCCTTGGGACGGAGCAGGGTCTTCTTTCTTCCAGGAGGGAACAGGAGGGCCCAGGGATCTTGAACCGCTCTGGCTGGCTGCTTGTCCCTGTGTTAGGCTCCCAGCCCAGAATGGTTGGCTGGTGCTCCTTCGGTGGGAGCTAATTTCTTAGGTTCTGATAACTCTGTTCAAGGACATTACACATTCCCATGAAGCTGCGTACTTGGTTAAATCATCCGGCAGTAGACGAAGTGAAAGACCTCTGCCTGAGAACCTGGAGAGCCTCTGCCAGTTGTAGACAATACCGAGGGTGGACAGTACTGACTTCAGTGGACCAGTGGTCTGATCCAGTTATCAGGCAGTTTCAGTTGCCATATGCCTCCTACTGGGTCAAACCCTTGGCCCCCGCAAGGTCCGTCTTGTCTACTCTGACTGGCAGCTGCTCTCCAGAGTCTCAAACAGAGGTCTTTCGCATCACCTGCTATTCGATCCTTTTAACTGGAGATGCTGGAGACTGAACTGGGGACCTTCTGTATGCCAAGCAGATGTTCTCCCAGTGAGCCACAGGCCTTCCTCTGTCAGTGCTTGGAGGTGTGCTGGCTGAAGAGAAGGGACAGCAGAGAAGGAACAGCAGGTTGAGTTTGGAAACCAAGAGGGAAGCAGACAACTGGGGACCAGCTGAAGGTGAAACACTTTGGGGTGCTGAGCCTCTATTTCTCTCTCTCCTCATCTGAGGTTCATATGATGTGGGATGGTGCATCTGCCACTTTCAAGAGTGCCTCATTGCTTTCGCATAAGTTAGACTTTTTTGACATCAAGTAACAGTGTCCTGGCCCCACTGGTGGACCTCCTGATGGTACCTGGTATTTTTGGCCACTGTGTGACAGAGTGTTGGACTAGATGGGACATTGGCTCCAACATTGGCTTCTCTTATGTTCTGATGTTCTTAACTGCTGATTTATGGCAACCATTCATGGGTTTCCAAGGCAAGAGATGTTCAGAGGTGGTTTGCCCTTGCCTGCCTCAGTGTAGCGACTCTGGTATTTTTTGGCAGTCTCTAAAACAACTAGTTTTATAGTTCTTTGTGCAGCTGCTCTCAGCTAACAGGAGGCACAAGTGGGGACCCTTAGTAATGGAAGCTGTAAAAGGTAAGAAGGATTCCTTTAAGCGGTGGAAAGCTAGTCTTAGTGAGGTTGATAAAGGGAACACAGACTATGGCAAATAAAATGCAAGTCTGTGATCAGGCAAGCAAAAAAGGAATATGAGGAGCATATCGCAAAAAACATAAAGACCAACAATAAAACTTTCTTCAAATACATTAGAAGTAGGAAGCCAGCCAGGGAGGCAGTGGGGCCCTTGGATGACCAAGGGGTAAAAGGAGTAGTGAAGGATGATAGGGAAATGGCTGAGAAGCTGAATGCATTTTTTGCCTCTGTCTTCACTGTGGAAGAGGAGAAGTGTTTGCCCACTCCAGAAGCACTGATTTCGGGAGGGGGTTTGAAAGACCTGAATCAGATTGCGGTGACAAGAGAGGAAGTCCTCCGACTGATGGACAATTTAAAAACTAATAAATCACCAGGCCCGGATGGCATTCATCCGAGAGTTCTGAAAGAACTCAAATGTGAACTTGTGGATCTCCTGACAAAAATATGTAATCTTTCTTTAAAATCTGCCTCCATTCCTGATGACTGGAAGGTAGCTAATGTCACTCCCATCTTTAAAAAGGGCTCCAGGGGAGATCCAGGAAATTACAGGCCAGTCAGTCTGACATCGATACCGGGTAAGTTGGTGGAAACTGTTATTAAGGAAAGAATTAGTAGGCACATTGATGAACAAAAACTATTGAGGCAGACTCAGCATGGGTTCTGTAAGGGAAGATCTTGTCTCACTAACCTGTTAGTGTTTTTTGAGGGAGTGAACAAACATGTGGACAAGGGGGACCCAATAGATATTATTTACCTTGACTTCCGGAAAGCTTTTGATACAGTTCCTCATCAAAGGCTCCTAAGTAAGCTCAATAGTCATGGGATAAAAGGACAAGTCCTCTTGTGGATCAAAAACTGGCTTATAAATAGGAAACAGAGAGTGAGTATAAATGGGAAACTCTCTCAGTGGAGGGTGGTAAGCAGTGGGGTACCACAGGGATCAGTACTCGGTCCCATGCTTTTTAACTTGTTTATTAACGATTTGGAATTGGGAGTAAGCAGTGATGTGGCTAAATTTGCAGATGACACGAAGTTGTTCAGGGTGGTGATAACCAGGGAGGATTGTGAGGCACTCCAAAGGGATCTGTTGAGGATGGGTGAGTGGGCGTCAACGTGGCAAATGGGGTTCAATGTGGCCAAGTGCAAAGTGATGCACATTGGAGCCAAAAATCCTAAATATAAATACACGTTGATGGGGTCTGATCTGGCAGAGACTGACCAAGAGAGAGATCTTGGAGTCGTAGTGGATAACTCGCTGAAAATGTCTACACAATGTGTAGCTGCAATAAAGAAGGCCAACGCTATGCTGGGGATTATTAGGAAGGGAATTGATAACAAATCAGCCAGTATCATCATGCCCCTGTATAAATCATTGGTGCGACCTCATTTGGAATACTGTGTACAGTTCTGGTCACCACATCTCAAAAAGGATATTATAGCATTGGAAAAAGTGCAGAGAAGGGCAACTAGAATGATAAAAGGGTTGGAACACCTTCCCTATGAAGAAAGGTTAAAATGCTTGGGGCTCTTTAGCTTGGAGAAACGACGGCTGAGGGGTGACATGATCGAGGTTTATAAGATTATGAATGGGATTGAGCAGGTTGAGAAAGAAGTACTTTTCTCCCTTTCTCACAATACAAGAACTCGTGGGCACTCTATGAAATTGCTGAGCAGTCGGGTTAGAACAGATAAAAGGAAATACTTCTTCACCCAAAGAGTGATTAACATATGGAATTCACTGCCACAGGAGGTCGTGGCAGCTGCAAGCATGGACAGTTTCAAGAGGAAATTAGATAAACATATGGAGCAGAAGTCCACCAGTGGCTATTAGCCACAGGGTATAGAATGAGAACTCTCAGTCTGGGGCAGGTGATGCACTCTATTCTTGGTGCTGGAGGGGGCAGCAGTGGGAGGGCTTCTGGTGCCCTGGCCCCACTGCTGGACCTCCTGATGGCACCTGGTATATTTTGGCCGCTGTGTGACAGAGTGTTGGACTAGATGGGCCATTGGCCTGATTCAACATTGGCTTCTCTTATGTTCTTATGTTCTTATGACCCGCAAGAAACTTGCGGAATGGGGGCATTCCCTCACCTTTGCTTCCCTCCCTCTCCCCCCATCTTCCCCTTTCTTTTTCCCCCCAATCTCCAATCTGTCATTGAAGCTTGCTAGGTGACCTTGGCTCAGTCACATGCTCTCAGCCTAACCTACCCCACAGGGCTGTTGTGGAGGTGAGTAGAACGAGGTATACCTCTTTGGCTCCCCATTACAGAGAAAGAAAGAAATGTGCTCATCTGAATGGACCCAAACCCTAGTAGCATTTCCCCTGGATCTTCTCATCACACATAGAAGAAAGGAGTGTGTCTTGATACTAACGGTGGTATATGTCTGAATTGTACCATAATTATCCACTTCCCATCTAGCATTATACATTTATTGATTTACCTACTTCGTTTACTTCTCCAGTGAGACGACCCAAAGCAGCTTACCTCATCCTTCTCTCGTCCTCCTCCTTGGCAGGCCTTACTAAGCGCTTGGAGGAAAAGGCATACCCTGATGCTGGCCCAGATCCCTGTACATTTCCCTTCAGTGCATCAAATATAGATATATACACTCTACTCTGCACACCCTGCCTTTCTCCACAAGGGAGACCAAAGTGGCCTCCATTGTTCTCCTCTCCTCCGTTTTCTCCTCACAACACCCCTGTGAGGTGGGCTAGGCTGAGAGTGTGACTGGCCCAAAGTCACCCAGCAAGCTCCCAGGGCAGATTGGGGATCTGATCCAGTGGCAGGCAGGGCACCTGTTTTCCCACAAATAAGGCCCTGAGTTTAGTCCCTGATGGAGGCTTACCTGGTTGTGGACAGGTTCTAAAGGGGAAGTCCCACAGAATAATTCCAGAGGTTTTGCACCCTGCATTCTGAACACGTCCACTTGGGCCCAGTTTAGGGGTGCCAGCCTCCAGTTGGGATCTGGGGATCTCCTGGGATTACAGCTCCTCTCCAGCCTACGGAGATCAGTTCCCCTGGAGAAAATGGATGCTTTGGAGGCTGGACTTTATGGCACTGTATCCCACTGCAGTCCCTGTCCTCCCCAGCCTCCATCCCAAAATCTCCAGGAGTTAGGGTAGTTAAATGCGTAGACTCTAATCTGGGAGACCCAGGTTCGATTCCCCACCCCTCCACTTGCACCTGCTGGATGACCTTGGGCAAGCCATAGTTCAGTCAGAGCTGTTCTTGAAAAAGAGCAGTTTCTCTCAGAGCTCTCTCAGCCCCACCTACCTCACAGGGTGTCTGTTGTGGGGAGGGGAAGGGAAAGGAGTTTGTAAGCCGCTCTGAGACTCCAAGTGAAGGGCAAGGTATAAATCCAATCTCCTGCTCCTGCTCCTCCTGCTCTTCCTCCTCCTCCTCCTCTTCCTCATTTTGCTTCTGCTTCTGCTCCTCCTCCTCCTCCTCCTCCTCTTCTTCTTCTTCTTCTTCTTCTTCTTCTTCTTCTCCTCCTCCTCCTCCTCCTCCTCCTCAACCTGGAGCTGGCAGCCCTATTAGCAATCTCCCACCCTCTACTGGTGGCCAGGGAGGACCTGGCAACCCTACCCCAGCCATTTTCTGTCCCTGGCCGTTCCTGGCATTCCCGTGATCCGCATAATTGCTCTTTCTGGCGTGGCTTCACCCGTCAGGCCTGCTTGTCAGCTGGGATTAGCCTGCGAGGGGCTGACAGAGCGCCAGGCAGCAGCATTGACAGCAAAGGGCAGTGACAGGCAGGTGCCCCCGGTCAGCGCGTTGCCCCCTCTTCTGACACAATGGTTTTATGCACGCTCGGAATTATGCAGGCCTGCAGCCATGGCTCTTACGGACTTGCTCACTGGAACATATGTGGCAGATTTGCACATTCACGTGGGCCGGTCTTCAGAAACATACACTATGCCAGCATTCTCAGAGGGTCCGGAGCCTGACCTACGTGTTACCTCAGGAATTAGAGTTGCCAACAAACCTGGAGAAAAAAATGTCCTGTCCCTTCAACAGAGGTACGGACATGGGCAGATGAAGCTTTTCATGGCATGCAGGTGGATCAGATGGCCTGGGAAATCACATCCCCATTAAGACTCTATTAAAAGGACAGGCCATTGGCACCCTACTTGGAATCCTTAAAACAAGTCCGTTGGTCATCACAAGGACTTTGGATTGAAGAAGAATTAGGAGGAGGAGGAGGAGGAGGAGAATTGGATTTATACACCACCCATCACTTGGAGTCTCAGAGCAGTTTACGATCTCCTTCCCTTCCTTTCCCTGTGAGGTAAGTGCGGCTGAGAGAGCTCTGAGAGAACTGATCTTGAGAGAACAGCTCTGAGAGAACTGTGACTAACCCAGGGTCACCCAGCTGGCTGCATGTGGGGGAGTGGGGAATCGAACCCAGTTCTCCCAGATTAAGAATCTGCTGCTCTTAACCAGTATACCAAACTGGCCAGGGATTAAATCCGCAGGCATTCGGGGGCCTGATTCAGATCCAAGCCATGGCTTTTGAGGACAGGTGGCTTCAGCTTTCCCCCTGCATGTACCTGGGAATTAGACCTGGAGAGAAATGCCCTGTCCCTTTAACATAAATGTCCTGTCCCTTTAATGTGTGGAACTGAAGAGCTGAAGCTCTCCACAGCATCATGGAAGGTAGATAACATACCACTAACTCTCTACTGAAGTAACCATCCTGTCAGCAACCATACTGGGACTTAATTTCTGTCACACACTAGGGATGCCAGGCTCCAGGTGGGACCTGGGGATCCCCCTGGAATTCCAGCTCATCTCCAGACTACAGAGCCCAGTTCCCCTGGAGAAAATGGGTGCTTTGGAGGGGGGACTCTATGGCATTGTACCCCACTGAGATCCTTGCCCTCCCCAGGCTCCATCCCCACATCTCCAGGAGTTTCCCAACCTGGCCAGCATGGTATAGTGGTTAAGGGTGGCAGACTCCAATCTGGAGAATCGGGTTCAGTTCCGTACTCCTCCCCATGAAGCCGGCTGGGTGACCTTGAGTCAGTCACAACTCTTTCAGAGCTCTCCCAGCCCAAAAAATAAGTTTAGCTCGCCACCTAGTGGTGCATAGTGCTAAAAGAGGTAGAACTTCAGGTTGACAGACAATCTTAGGATCTCCTGGCTATTCTACACACAATGCCATACAATAATTAATTATTATTATTTCCCAACCTTGGAACTCTACCCCCCAACCCCTGCCTGTGGCTGAGGGGGACCTGGCAACACTCCATGGTGCCCTAGGTTTCGGGGAGAAGGAGGAAGCATGGGTACAGCCCTAAGGGAGGGCAAGGGCAACAGCAAATCGGGGGGAAGAATAAGGTAGGTCCCCAAGGGTAACTAAGGAGCAGGCAGGAGGAATGACAGCCAGAACTAGTAAGGTTGCCAGCTTGGGGGGCTGGGAAATTCCGGAGGTTTGGGGGTGAAGCCTGGGGAGAGGAGGGCCACAGCATAGGCATAAACTACAGGGGGCTTGGGGGCCCAGGCCGTCCCTGAATTTTTCCAGGGAGGACTGAGCCTTCCCCAGCCAACCAGTGCCTGGTAATATTGAGTTTTAAAACTTTCCTTTGGGCTCACTTTTTTTCTTCCAGGCTCACTTTCTTACAGGTGCTAATTGAGCTAGCAGGATAGACACTGGGGTTGTTAAACATCCCCCTTCTACCCCCTCTCTTCTCCCAGCAGGGAGTTGTCAGGTGCTAGTCTTTAGGAAGTCAGATCTCTGCCTTTACCTCAATGGGGAAAAAGATTTGATAACATTCCTTGCCACAGGAAGAGACGGTCTCTTGCAGCAGAATCCATCAGAAGAGACAGGGAAGGGGGCCATTTTTGTCTGTCAGCTGGCATAGAAATCTGAAGGGCACTTGATATTGTAAATGGTAAGATCTGCAACGGGTTTTGGTTGTATCTTTGCGAGAATCAATCCTTGAATATGTCTGGTGTCTGTTGGAAAAGAAAGTATGGTCCTTAACCCTGGCTGGCTCCACTCACTTTCAGTGTAGCAACAATCAGATTGCAAAGCCTCTGTTGGGCTCAATATACTTGCTGGGCTCCAATTTACATTTGGGGGAAAAGTGTGTCTCTATTTTATTTTACTTGGGTCTATATGTCCTTGATTGAAAACACTTGTTTTCATGGGGGGGGGGAGGGCTGCTTCAGCCACTCCTAAGCTCTTCTTTCAATTTCCATTTCATTTTTAAATTGTAAGTCCATCTGCATGAACAAGATGGGGGGGGGGCATGCAGATCAGAGGCCTTTTAAAATTTCCTGTTGCCCTGTGTGCAGCCCAGAGAGAACACTGGCAAGGAATGTGCATTCTGTACATGTTCACGCTCTTCCTTTTGCTGTTACTTAAAATGGTGTGGTACAGTTTCAAAAGGGGCCACAGTGGCTCAGAGGTTAAGATGCTGAGCTGCAGACCAGAAGGTCTGTAGCTCAGCAGTTCGAGACCCTAGTGCCACATAACAGAGTGAGCTCCCATCTCTGACCCCAGCTCCTGCCAACCTAGCAGTTCAAAAGCAAGAAATTACAAGTAGATAAATAGGTACTGCTTTGGTGGGAAGGTAACAGCATTCTGTGCACCTCGGTGTCTAGTCATGCTGGCCACACAACCACAGAGATGTCTTCAGACAGCACTGGCTCTTCTGCTTGGAAACAGAGATGAGCACCGCCCTCTAGAGTCAGATTCGACTGGCTTTCGAGCAAGGGAAACCTTTACCTTTACCTTACAGTTTCAAAGGGGCAACCAACTGGGATGTACTAAAACGAATGACAGGATTGGCCATTGGAAACAATGGGAGAAGCTTGAAGGCCCATTGTAGATATGGGAGCCAGGAATGCCAATTGACCTGCATGGGCTCCGCTGAAATACATGGCAGCACAAAAAAAGTTGCAAAGAAAATGTGGAATGGTTTTTCCATTAAGGTCTTTGGGCCCAAATAGGCTACTCTGGGACTGAAATTAAAGCCCCCAGAGTGGAAAGACAGTCCATAGGAACAGAATCTCTGCTCTGGGACTATAATGACACCCCTCCCCCAGTGGTATGATGGTCCCTAGGAAGAGATTCCGTGCTCTGGGACTGGAATAACAGGTCACAGAGTGGAATGACAGCCCCTGGAAGTAGCAGAAGCATTCTGGTACTGGAATAACAGCTCCCCAAATTGGAATGATGATCTCTAGCAATAGAATCTGTTCTCTGAGATTGGATTGACAGGTCACAAAGTGGAATGACAGCCCCTGGAAATAGGCTCAGTGCTCTGGGACTGGAATGACAGGTTTCAAAGTGGAATGACAGCCCCTGGCAGTAGCAGAGGTGTTCTGGGACCAGAATGACAGCCCTCAGAGTGGAATAGTAGTCCCAGAATGCTTCTACAAATCCCAAGAGTTGTCATTCCAGTCCCAGAATACTTCTGCTAATCCCAGGGATGGTCATTCCACTCTGGGGGCTGTCATTCCAGTCCCAGAGCACTAAGAAGATTGCCACTACTCTGAACTCTGAACATTGCTCAGAAATTGAGTACACAGCAGAGTACTCTGGCTCAGAGACTCCAGGCATGCATTTACCAAACAAAGGCATCTGTGATGCCACAATTTAGTAAATTTCAGTACAAAGTCACCCTTATGAATAAGACAGAAACAAGACTACTGTAAATGAATGTCAAAAAAGAAGAAGAAAGAAAAAAATAAATGAATGTCCAGGAGAACTTTTAAGATGTTTCCCTACAGGCTTTCTGTGTTGCCTCTCTTACTGTCAAATTTATGACCATTAGTTTTTCTGATGCACATGGTATATATATTTGCAGATCTTCAAGTGACTATTCTAAAAGTGAATTTCAAAAACAGGACACAGCAGGAGACTGCTGAGATACACCTACAACCACTGGCCAACTCCCACCTTTTCTTGGGTTTAGCCCAGCCCAGGGGTATTGCTGGGGGGTTCCCAACCCCCCTAAATTTCTGGGGAGCCCCTCCCTAAATCCCACATGGCTCCACCTACATAGATAGTGACAATGGCCTGTGACATCACTGGCTCCTCCTTATGATGTCACTAGGCCCCCAGTTCTTTTAAGGACCTAGCATCGTAATGCCTGTGGCCGAGTCCCAACACCTCCCCCACTGGAAAATGGAAAGTCTATGCCCCTGGGCCACAGCAAGGTATAATGCCAATACGGTCCACCTTCCAAAGCAGCCATTTTTCCCAGAGGAATCGATCTCTGTCCTCAGGAGATCAGTTGTAATTCCAGAACTCCAGGTCCCACCTGGAGGTTAGCAGCACTAAGCATCAGCCCCCTGTGAAATAGGGGTCTCCTCTGGCATAGATGCCTCCTCTGGAGAAAGGGTCTTCTCAGGCATAAGCTAAGGGAGGTCAGGGAGGTCAGGGCCAGCAGAAGGTGAACAAAAGACCCCAGAAAAAGGCATTGGAGGAGGAATTAGCTAGTGGGATGGAATTTTGGAAGGAAGACAGCGGGGCAGACGGCGTTTGACTGCCCCAGAAGTCTATGCTGGGTAGGGTTGCTAGCTCTGGGTTGGGATGTACCTGGAGATTTGGGGGGTGGAGCCTCAGGAGAGCGGAGTTTAGGGCATAGTGCCATAGTGTCCGACTTCCAAAGCAGCCATTTTCTCTAGGTGAACTGACCTCTGTTGCCTGGAGATAGCGGGGGATCTCCAGCCACCATCTGGAGGTTGGCAACTGTAATGCTGGGGTTTCTGGGCCCTGCATAAGCCAAAGCCATGTGGGATGGGGGCTGCAGTAAGGAGGGGGGAATGGGGTGAAACTGAATGGAAAAGCTGGCTGGATCCCACCCTGTTTCCTAACTGTTTCTTAGTGGGGTGCATTTCCTCCTGCTATATTGGGGTGGTAAAGAATTAAAGGTTATGAACCCCTGAAACCGATAAAAATGTTGAGTCCAGTAACACCTTGGAAGACCAGCAAACCCTCCCAGGGTCTTATGCTTCACGAACCCACGTTCACTTTGTCAGATACTGGCCGGAACGAAAATAGACGATGCAGACGCTGTTGAGAAACTGGGCCATTGCAGACTGGGCTGCTGCAATTAGGAACCGTGCAAATGAAGTGAGCCGAATTCAGGGGCAGCAAGGGCACGGGAGAATACAGTCTGCGCAAGTTCCTTCGGAATGGAAAGAGACCGTTTGCTCCCCCACGAGCCCTTGTGAAAGGGTGAGCCATAAATCAAAATTAACAGACTCAAAAGCCTGCTCCCGATGCCTCAGAACATACAACGAAAAGGGCCTTCTGAGCACGTGCTGGATGTTTCCCGTCCTTGACAAACAGGGCCGTCCTACGCAGAGTTCTACACTTCTAAGTCTACTGAAGTCTGGGTTGTCAGCTCTGGGTTGGGAAATACCTGGAGATTTGGGGGGTGGAGCCTGGGGAGGGGGGGCTTCAGCAGGGTACCGTGCCACAGAATCCACCTTCCAAAGCAGCCGTTTTCTCCAGGGGAGCTGACCTCTGTAGTCTGGAGATCAATTGTAATAGCGAGAGATTTCCGGGCTCCACCTGGAGGTTGGCACCCCTAATTGAAGTAAATGGGCTTAGAAGGGAGTAACTCTATTTAGGATTGCTCTGTGGGTAGCTACGAGCATCTCCAGTCCAGGCTGAGGCCTATGGACTCCTATAGATTGTGACTTCTAGGCAGCCTTTCGTTTCAGACATGAAATACGCATATGCGCACAGGAACATGGCCAGTGGGGATGTGAGGGATTCCCCCTTTCCCAGGAAGTGTGCCCGCTAGGAGGCTGTCTGCTGAATACAACAAAAAATGAATGACTTCAGAGAATGTCCAGGCGAGAGCAAGACCATATGTTCTGAGTCAACACAGGCCAGAGGCACTCTGTCGTCCAAGCAACTGCAGAGAGGCGGAACAACCAGGAGCAAGAGATGCTTCCAGTGAGCCTGTGCATGCCAAGACACAGGGAATGCATGCGTAGTGTTGTATAGTGGGTTAGACGCATAAAGAAACCACAGACAGCGATGTAGTGATCAGCATGGTTCGCTATTATACAACACGAGACACTGATAACCGGCCCGGAGGCCAACTATATACATTGGGGAGGGGCCGCCCCCTGGTACCATTGGCGGGTTTGAATTCCCGCCGCCGTTCCCATTGGTCCCCCTACGCGGGAGCCAGGAACCTCAGTCCCATTGTTCTCAGGTACTCAAGCTCTGGCTCTTCGTTGATGGCACTATGTTGACTGCATACACAACACCCCTCCCCCCATAGTCCCGATCCTGTCTAGGTGACATAGTCCTTCAGGTATGCGGGGGCTCTGCGTTCCCTGATGGACCGTCGTGGTGTAGGCGTTGGGGTTTCTCCGCAGCCAAGTCTTGGTGGTGTGGCGGGGCCTGCCCCCTCACCTCCTTCCGCTGGGGAAGGGTACGCCGTCTGGCCCTCGGCTGATGAGGCCTCGGGCATACTGAGCTGGCCGTCGCTGGGGTCCGCCTCTCTGCAGTCTCGTTCCGCCTCGGGCTCTCCCTCAGCTTCTCGTGGGGCCTGCTCCACCTCCCCTTGGTTACCCCGGTCTCCTACCGTTGGAAGTAGGCGCCGCCTCAGCTGGTCCACGTGGCGCCGCAGGACCTGCCCGTCATTTGTCGACACCTCATACGAGACCGGGCCGGTGGGGCGGATTACTTTTCCTGCTATCCACTCCGGGCCTCGGCCGTAGTTCCTTGCGAACACCGGGTCCTCTGGGAAGAAGCCCCGTGGTGCCTCCCGGTCCTCGACCCAGTTCCGTCCTGTTGGAGCCCTGTCGGGGTGCAGGCGGTCCAGGAGGATGGCGGGTCGCCGGCCCATGAGAAGCTCCGCGGGGCAGTGGCCACTGACCGGGTTGGGTGTTGTCCGGTTCGCCAGCAAGAACCGGGCTATGCGTGACTCCCAGTCTCCCTCGGTCAGGCGGCTTAAAGCTTCCTTAGCCGTGCGTACCATGCGTTCCGCTTGGCCGTTCGTGGCAGGGTGGAAGGGTGCTGACCTGATATGCCGGATCAAGTTGTCCCGCAGGAACCGCTGGAATTCCTCGGATGTAAACGCCGGGCCGTTGTCGGAGACGATGGTGTCCGGCAAGCCATGCGTGGCAAATATCTTCCGGAGGGCTCGGATGGTGGCGCTTGCGGAGGTGGAGGAGACTGGACTCACCTCCAGCCACTTGGAGTATGCGTCCACGGTGACCAGGAATGTTAACCCGTGGAAGGGTCCGGCGAAGTCGATGTGGAGCCGGGACCACGGGGTCCTTGTTGACTCCCATGCCTGGGGGGTGCACATGGTGGGCTTGGCCGGACCTCTTGACAGATCTGGCAACGCTTCACCCAGGCCTCTATTTCCCCATCGATGCCTGGCCACCAGACGTAGCTCCTGGCGAGGGCTTTCATCCGCACGATGCCGGGGTGTGCCTCGTGCAGAGCCTGCAGGACCTGTTGCTGGAGTGCGCTGGGGACTACGACCCGGTCCCCCCACAGCAGGCAGCCCTTGTGTGCCGATAGTTCCTCGCGCCGTGTTGTAAATGCGCTGAACTCAGGGCCCGCCGAGGCCGTAGGCCACCCCTCACCACCCAGCCGAGAACCCGGGATATGATGGGGTCACGGGCTGAGCGGCGGGCGATGTCCGTGGCCTGGAGAGGGGCGTCTGGAAGACCCTCCAACTGGAGGACATGATGAGCTGGGGCCGGGTCCTCCCCTTCGTCTGGCAGGGGGAGGCGGCTCAGCGCGTCTGCATGTCCCATTGCCTTGCCTGGCCGGTGCTGGAGCGTGTAGTTGTAGCCCGCCAAGAAGATGGACCACCGCAAGACCCGAGGGGAGAGTACCTGTGGCGTCCGGCGGTCCGCCGCGAAGAGGCCCAGCAGCGGCCGGTGGTCTGTGACGACTGTGAAGGGACGGCCATAGACGAAGTCGTGGAACTTCTTCACCCCGGCCACGACTGCCAGTCCCTCGCGGTCTATCTGGGCGTAGTTCCGCTCGGCCGCAGACAGGGTCCGCGAGTAGTACGCGACCGGGACCTCCCGGCCGTCCGGGAGACGGTGCGCCAGCACGGCTCCCACCCCATATGGAGACGCATCGCAAGCCAAGACCACGGGCAGGGTCTCGTCGAAATGTGCCAGGACCGCGTTCGAAATGAGCAGGGCCTTGACGGCCCGGAACGCAGCAGCCTGATGCGGGCCCCAGACCCAGGGTGCCTTTTTGTCGAGCAACCTGTGGAGGGGCTCGGCTACCGCCGCCTTGTGGGGGAGAAAGGCGTGGTAAAAGTTCAAGAGTCCGAGAAAAGCCTGGAGCTCGGCTTTGGAGGTCGGGGGCGGCGCTTCTACGATGGCCTTCACCTTGTCCCGGGCCGGGTGGAGTCCCTCTGCGTTCACCGTGAAGCCCAAGAAGTCGACGGATGACACCCCGAGCTGGCACTTCTCGCGCTTGACCTTGAGGCCGGCGTCCCGGAAACGGCTGAGGACCATGCGGAGGCGGGAGGCGAACTCGTCGGGCGTGGCGGCGGCGATCATCACATCATCGAAGAATGGTGTGACGCCGGGGATCCCTTTGAGGAGAGAGTCCATCAGTTGCTGGAAAATTCCGGGTGCCACGCTCACCCCGAATTGCAGGCGATTGACCCTGAAGGCCCCCCGGTGCGTTACAATTGTTTGGGCCTCTGCGGTCGGCCCGTCGACAGGCAGCTGCTGGTACGCTTGGGCCAGATCTAGTTTGCCGAAGATCTTGGCCCCTGCCAAGGTGGCCAGAACATGGCTCACCACCGGGACCGGGTAGGCATGGTCCTGCAATGCCCGATTTATCGTGCATTTATAATCCGCGCAGATGCGGACATCCCCGTTAGGTTTAATGGGGGTCACGATCGGGGTTTCCCACACTGCGTGAGAGACCGGCTCCAAAACCCCTTGCGCCACCAGTCGGTCCAGTTCCGCGTCTATTTTTGGTTTTAAGGCAAACGGAACGGACCTGGCACGCATGCGGATAGGGGGCACTGTGGGGTTGAGTTGTAGCGAGACCGGGGGCCCGTATATCGGCCCAGGGACCCATCGAAAACGGATGGGAACTCGCGGCACACTTCCTGGAAGTCGCGGGTTGCGCAATGCTGGACCCCCTCTATCGCGATTCCTAGGGGTCCAAACCAAGCCCTCCCCAGGAGGCTAACTAGGTCGCCCTCGACTACGAGCAAGTCCAAGTGACCCTTGAAGCCCCGGTACTGCACCCTGAAACTCCCTACCCCCTTCACTGGCACTTGGTTTCTCTGAAAGTCCATGAGCGTCACGGGTGATGGCCGCAAGCGGGGGCCCCCTTTGGGCAAATCTGTCTTAATGTGGCCTCCGAAATGATGGAACAGGCGGAGCCCGAATCGAGTTCCATTTGTAAGGGGGCCCCTCTACTTTGATCCGTACGTATATTTTTGGGGTAGAGGCCTGACTGGGGAGTTTCAGTACCTGTGTTCGGGCGGCCGGCGCGTTGGTCAATTGGTATAGGTCTGCCTCCGGGGCCGCGCAGTCCTCGAAATGCGCCTCAGACCTGCGGCGGGGCGGTTTTTGTGCTGCGCATGATGGCTTGGACCGGCAAACCCTTGCGATGTGGCCCGTGCGGCCGCAGTCCCGACATGTGGCGTCCCGGAACCGGCACGATCTCCTCTCATGCTGCCCTCCGCAGCTGGCACACTCCTGCGCCGCCGAGCCGGGTTGCTTGCGTGCGGAGCTAGCGGACGGTGCTGGCGGGCGATGCTGGGCTAGTGTGCGGTGTACCTCGGGGTCGTCGATGTCGCTGTTTCCGGGGGAGGCCACACGATGCGTCGCGGTGGTGGTGGTCGGATGTGACCTCTCCCATGCAGTGGCGGTGGCTAACGCTGAGGTGATGGTCACCTTCTCGCCCTCCATTATTCGGCGCTGGAGTTTCTCGTCCCTGAGGCCAGCGACGAAACGGTCGCGGAGAGCCATCTCCAAGTGCTCACCGAAAGCGCAGTCGGCCGCCAGGCGGCGGAGCTCTCCGAGGAACTCCGCGGCGGTTTCTTTGCCCTGCTGGTTCCTATGCTGGAAAACCACGTGGCAGGTCATCTCCGACGGCTTTGGGGAGTAGTAGTTCTGCACGGCCTTCACAATCTCGTCGACCGTGCACTCCTCCACCTTCTTGGGAGAGAGAAGGTATTGGGCCAGATCCACGATCACGGGGCCGCAAGAGCAGAGCAGCAGTCCTCTCATACGGTCTTCGTCCGTGATCTGGTAGAACACGAAGGCTTGCCGCAAACCCGTGACCCAGGCTCCCCATCGTCGGGGCTGGGAAGCGTCGAACGGCGGTATCAGCCCGGATCCTGGAGCGATGGCCATTGTGCTAGTCGGCGGCAACGACGCGGCTCTGGATTCCCCCTCGGAGGCGCTCATGGAGGATGCCCGTGGAGTGGTGGAGCGAGTCTTCGGTAGCGTTGTCCGACAGCCCGGCTGGAGCGCTCAACAGGATCCCATCCTCGTCGCCATTGTTGTATAGTGGGTTAGACGCATAAAGAAACCACAGACAGCGATGTAGTGATCAGCATGGTTCGCTATTATACAACACGAGACACTGATAACCGGCCCGGAGGCCAACTATATACATTGGGGAGGGGCCGCCCCCTGGTACCATTGGCGGGTTTGAATTCCCGCCGCCGTTCCCATTGGTCCCCCTACGCGGGAGCCAGGAACCTCAGTCCCATTGTTCTCAGGTACTCAAGCTCTGGCTCTTCGTTGATGGCACTATGTTGACTGCATACACAACACGTAGTGTAGCTACAAGGGCGCTCTCCAACTGAACATGTGCGTGATGGGAGTTGTAGGCAGGAACAGAGCAGAAACCAGTTTTTAAAAAAGGACACTCCGAGTGACAAATTTGAATATGAATGGTTCCCCCCACCCCCCAAAAATTCCAAGCTTCAGGACTGAAACTCTTCAGTGACAATATGCAAATTGTTGTCCACAGAAGGGAGATGTACTTGAGGGAACATTTCAGAAAGAATGTTTGGGATGTGTGAAATTCCAGTCTCATCTGCCCATTTGAAAACTCAAAATCGGGATACAATTTAGGTACAAAAGAAAAGTGTTGGTGGTAAGCGTCAGTTCTTAGTGGAAGAATTCACCTTCCTGTGCTTGAACTCCTATTTCCAGTGGGATTTAGTTCCATGCCCTGTCACACATGAGAAGCACAGGTATGTGTATGAGCTTAGAATGGGTTGGATACAAATGGTTTTTCTGGTGGTGAAAAAGGAAGGACCACCGTGCTGGGGATCTTGAGAACATGCACTCAAAAGGCACGTGGAATGAGGGCTATTGTTAAGAGGGAAATTGGGTAATGTTGGTTGTTTAAAAATGGCTGGATCCAACCCTATGTAAATAAGTGTCTTGAACTGAGAAACACAATGAAAGTCTCCATGTAAATAGGGGTCCCCCAACATGGCCCATAGGTGCAAAGGTGCCCACCAATGCTTTTCTTGGTACCTACCACAGGCCCATAACTATGGTGGGGCTATTCGGGACTCTGCCCCTTTCTTAAAGGGACAGCCCCACAGGGATTCATCCAGATGGCTCTGAGAGGGCTGAACAGCCTGGGAAGGGCAGGAAGTCTCTTTCCTAGGTCTGCAGCTCTGCAAGGGTTAAAGCAGGCTAAATTGCTGAGCAGTCGGGTTAGAACAGATAAAAGGAAGTACTTCTTCACCCAGAGAGTGATTAACACATGGAATTCACTGCCACAGGAGGTGGTGGTGGCTACAATCATGGACAGCTTCAAGAGGGAATTGGATAAACATATGGAGCAGAGGTCCATCGGTGGCCATTAGCCACAAGGTATAGGTAGGAACTCTGTGGCAAGGGATGCTCTGTATTCTTGGTGCTTGGGGGGGGGACAGTGGGAGGGCTTCTAGTGTCCTGGCCCCACTGCTGGACCTCCTGATGACACCTGGTATTTTTGGCCACTGTGTGACAGAGTGTTGGACTGGATGGGCCATTGGCCTGACCCAACACTGGCTTCTCTTATGTTCGGGTGTTGCTTCTCAGTGGGGAGGGAGGGTTAGGGTTAGGGCACAACAGTAGAGAATAACCTTGCAGCCAGATCCTGGGGGGGGTTACTCTTTAGTAAGTCATTTCAATCTTGGAAGACGTACATTCGGCTATCATGTGGCTTGGGGAGGGGTTAAATACACTGAGGACTTTTACAAAAGAGATGAAAGGATCACCGATTGTTCTAGGGAAGTGGCCAGAGAGACCAAGGAGGAAAGAAATGGGGGGGGGGCCATCAATACCAGATTCCCTTTCCTGCCTCATCCCCTCCCCCCAATATCTGCCAAGTGGGGTTTTGCATCCGGGAGAATCTAAACGCGACAGTGAACTGTGGTGAAACCCAATCAAAGTGGCCATGAGACCACAGCCTAAGATCAGGGCAAGGATAAGGGGCACAGATTGTTTTAGCGACACAGATTGTTCAGTACAGCTGTGTACAGACAGAAAAAATAATGGCAAAAATGGCAGCCCCACCAGAAAAAAAAATTGCCCTACAAGCTACAAAATCCTGGCTACAGGCCTGGCCCACCCCCCTTTTTTTTAGAAAGTGGGTGGGGCCAGGTGGGGCTCTTGCCCAGCAGGGCTTTCGATTGGCCATTGGAAATCTGATTGACAGGCAAATTAACATAGCACTGCTTCAGGGGCAGCTGCCGCAACAGTGCTGGTTTTAACTCTCTTTCCCGGCACTGTGTTTTTAAATTACTCCTTTTCTCTTCGGCACTTGGGCTTCCTCAGTGTCTGTGTGGCATCACCTCCTGCGGCAACCATTTGGGGGTGGGGCCACCCCCCAGCGTCAGAATTCCAAATGTGCCCATGGGCTCAGAAAGTTTGGGGGCCCCGATGTAGAAGAGAAGAGAAGAGAAGAGAAGAGAAGAGAAGAGAAGAGAAGAGAAGAGAAGAGAAGAGAAGAGAAGAGAAGAAGAGTTTGAATTTATACCCTGCCCTTCACTGCCCAAAGGCATCTCAGAGCGGCTTACAAACTCCTTTCCCTTCCCCTCCCCACAACAGACACCCTGTGAGGTAGGTGGGGCTGAGAGAGCTCTTGACAGAAACTGTCCTTGAGAGAACAGCTGTGCCAGAGCTTGTGACTGACCCAAGGTCACATCAGCAGGTGCAAGTAGAGGAGTGGGGAATCAAACCCGGTTCTCCCAGATAAGAGTCTGCGCACTTAACCACTACACCAAACTGCACCATGTTCCACTGGAATCTACGCAGAAGCCGAGATATTAGGGATGTACACCATATCTTATTCAGCTTCGGCTTGTTAAAAATATTGTTCTGATTCTTGAATAGCGTTGCACTGTATCCTTGGCCCCATTATCATATCCAGGTGCTGTTTCAACTGGTTTCATTGGGGGGGGGAACCATTCCCACCTGTAATTCCTTAACCCACGCCCAGCTAGGATGAAATTGTCCTGGACTATAACGGTCACCCAAGAGAGACTCCATATCAAATTGCAGGGTGGAGAAAGTGCCTGTTTGACTAACCGCCCTTGTAGAGAGGATATGCAGATGCAGTGGAATGAGACTGAGTTCCCTCCATCCTTTTCCTGCCAGGATCCTGACATGCTTCGTTAGAGGATGGAAGCCCAATAGCTTCCCTTCTGCAAAGCAGGCAGCTTGCCTGTTGCAATGCAGAGAAGAACGGAATACAGCAAGACAAGGCTTACTGCAGTTAGCTGCCTCACCAAACGACACTGCAGCTCTCCTTGTTTTACAGAGAGAAGGCAAGCATATTTGCTGCCTCATTTTAGGTATCCAGAGAACACGTAATATAAATTTTCTTTAAAATAAATTTTCAAATAAAATAAAATATTTAGAAGTGCTCTTTGCTGGAGCCATACCATTGAGAACAAGAGCCCTTCTCATGGCAGCGCTGTGATTGCGGGGGAAATGTTATGCATAGAAACTCCAGTCAGGGCCATAGTTTGGTGTGAACATGAGCTAAATGCTCTGGTTGGAGAAGGTCCCTGCCAGGTACCTATCTGGTGAGTCATGCTCTCAGCTCGCTGCCCTTTCTGTACCCCTTGCCACCCTGGGAAACAGACAAAGATAGCCTGGGGAAATGGAAAGTTTTTGCGTAGCTGTGTGCTTTATTTGTATCCCAAAACTAGAACTAATTTCATTTGGATTAGTTACCCGTCCAAAATGAACAAACAGAATCTGCTCAAACCAGATTTTGTTTAGTTATATTCCAAATGCTGATCCCTACAAGATATCTGTTATCTTGTATTGTGAGGAATTTAAACTACTTTAACTCTCCTGGGTATGCCTGAAAGAACCATGGGCATGTTTGATACACTTTCAACACTGCAGTTCCCATGGTTCTTTGGAGGAGAAGAGCTAAGCAAGCTTGCTTAGAGAGTAGATGTGACCCAGATATATGAATGTACATATTGCTGAGAGCTTCTGACATGGCTGTGTTGTGCTGATGTGAAGAGTGTGTATCATTTCTGTGTTCACATAGCAACGTTGTGGAAGATTAACGTTCTACAAGCATGTTTGTGTAGGCATGACAATGGAAAGGATTCGTGTGTTGCCTAGTGGTATGTGTCACTTTGTCTCCCTGTAAGCCAAAAAGGAGCATGCCATTTCTAACTACATACATAGTTTCATCCTCTGAGTACATAAATGCACAAAAACATAGAAAGAGCTATGAATTGCTAGTGAATAGCTCATCTGCACTATGGGAACAGAAAAATAATAGGTCAATGTTATGTTCCTGGTTACCCAAGAAGAATACATTGGATGCACATAACATCTGATAAAAGGGAATAAGGGCAGATTAATAGAGAATACAAAAGAGAGAAGGTTGAAGAGGAATGGATGGATGCCACATTTGTAAATAGATGATGCGGTGCAATTTGATGCATCTGTACATAAAGAGCAATAGTGCATGTATGAGGGAGCAGGGTACATTGCCAAGTGTATATACATCTGTGTGCACCAATTATTAGCATTGTAAATACTTATCTACATTGAAACTATTCATGCATTATGAGCACTTTATCCAAAGTGGATTCATGGTGCATGTGAGTGAACAAACACAAAAGACATATGTAGGCAGGCACATATGGATTTCAATGCTGTGAGCATCTGAAAATGACTTGTTTGCTCACAAGGCGAGAGCTGCTTTCAGTGCACGAACAGGTGCACAGACGAGATACATGCATAGCATTATCTAATCAAAACATAGTTTGAGTCTAGTGGCACCTTTAAGACCAACAAAGTTTTATTCACAGTATAAGCTTTCGTGTGCACACACACACTAAGCAAAACATGTAACAGATGTCATCTTAGCTCTCTTGAAAACACAAAAAGGGGTTGAACCTGGATCTGCTCATTTATAACGGTGTCCTGAACATGTGTACCAAGGCACACGTGGCATTTACAACCTATTTTTCTTCAATCAATGCAGACAATCAATCTTCAAACAGAAAATTAGAGGGTAAGTGTAGATCCTGTGCGCTCTCTCATTCTTGGCTCCTCGCCACAAATACTGAATGTGCATCTTTCATCCTGATATCTGCCCCAAACTACCCATTACACTTTTTAACTTCTTTTGTTTGGATTCCACTTCATCTGACTTTGACTCTCACAGCCACATCAGCTGCAACAGAAGTCATTTCCCAAGTGCTTAGAACCTCCATTTCGATCAGAACCCCAGCATGATGTGACTTTGGTCTCCCCTCCCAATGCTGTTTTCCCAACATGAAATGGCTTCCGGGGGGATGGGGGGGGGACACACAGACATTCATTTTACCTGTTGGTGGGGGCTACCCATGCAGCCTCCATTTCAGGTTGGGAAACAACACAGGAAGCCTGCTCTTTCTATGCGCCATGGTCTAATCCAAATTGGGCCATGTATGATTGAGCTCCCTCACAGCTGACATGCGATTGTCTGAGGCAAAATCAAGCTGGGGAAACTGAAGCATGACAAATTAAAAAATGTAATGTGTGGCATTCAACCAGCTTTTCTGCTCGTGAAAAAGGGGAGCTGGGATCCCTTTGACCACCCAAAAGGGATCAGGGGACCTGCAGGGAGAAAAGCCATGCAGAACAGGGGCCGTACTTTTAAGGAGACTTGAGTGAGACTGAGTGGAAAAGCTGAGGTAATCCCATTCTTAATCTTCAAGGGAGCTACTGTGTTGTGTTGTGTTTCACATTGAGACTGCTGGTTTATCTACTCAAAGCCAACGTAAGTGGTCAGTATTGTGAGGAAGGTGACAAGTTCCACAGCAGGCTGATCACTATCTCTTGACAGGGCTTTGACTGTGGTGACATCTTACCTGTAGAATTTTCTCCCAGTATCTAATCAACAGGCACCTGTTTTGAGCTTATTTGGCCTATTGTGGAAACAAACACGTATCCAATATTTTGACATATTTATTGATTTACAACTGTTGACCTTGTAACCTTATCTTGTTAATTAGTTTTTCACTTTGCATAACTTAAACATCATCATGTTACATGTTAATTTGCTGTTAAATCCCTGTCTATAAGTTTAGAACCTCATTTAGCATCCCAATGGATTTGAAAAAGTGTGCCTTTGTTGGTCTTAAAGGTGCCACTGGACCCTAAATTTGTTCTTCTGCTTCAGACCAATATGGCTGACTACCTGGACATATCCAATGTAGCGTGGAGGGTTTCCCCAATGGGCCAAACAGTTTCCCCAAATAGTTCCAGGCTGGGAAAACAGCACAGACAGGCAGATCAGCTGTTAAAGGGAACAATCTACCCCTGGATGCAGGGTAGAAAGCGGTAGCCCATTTTCCATGCACATCATGATCCTGATCCAAATTAGAACCATGCGCACAGGAACTGAGGGAAACTCACATCTGACTGTTTCACAGGATGGCAACCTCAGACTCTACCTGTGAGCTCTGTAATGTGCGAACTGGTGCTTGCAGGCAAGGAGATTTTGTTTGCCTGGCTTTAGGCAATAATTAGTTATATGATGGTTTTATTCCTCTTGGTTTTTAACTGCTGTTTTAATCCACAGTCTTAATCCTTTTTTAAGGGTTATGTTGCTGTCGTTGATAGTTCTAACAACTCTCATTATGGCTTTCTTGGTTAGTTGTATTTTTTTTTAACTGTTACTCACTGCCTTGAGAATTCTGGTTCTGAAGCAGATTATAAATGTTTTAAACAAATGTGCCTGTGTAGGCCAGGTAGTTTAGGTTTAATAGCCTGAGAGAATTCAGCTTGGGCAGGGCACCTCCCCACCTGGGGCTATACCGGTGGCATATAGTGATTAGTGTGGGACTAGGAATTGGGAGAGGGGCCGTGGTGGCTCAGAGGTTAAGACACTGAACTGCAGACTGGAAGGTCGGTAGTTTGGCAGTTCGAGACCCTAGTGCCGCATGACGGAGTGAGCTCCCGTCTCTGGCCCCAGTTCCTGCCAACCTAGCAGTCTGAAAACAAGAAATTGCAAGTAGATAAATAGGTACCACTTTGGTGGAAAGATAACAGTGTTCCGTGCGCCTTGGCGTTTAATCATGCTGGCCACATGACCACGGAAAAGTCTTCAGAAAGCGCTTGCTCTTCAGCTTGAAAATGGAGATGAGCACCCCCCCCGCCCTAGAGTCAGATTCAACTGGCTTTTGAGCAAGGGACACCTTTAGGAATTGGGAGACCTGGGTTCAAATCCACTGTCTGACCTTGGGCTACTCACTCTTTCTCTCAGCCTAAAGCAGGGGTCCGCGACACCCCAACCTTTCAAAGGGTGCAGGCTTCTTTAGAATTTTGAAATGTGGTGGCGGTACGAGAAGATTTATAAATTTTGGAAAGATATTAAACAGCTAATATTAGAGATTATAGATATAGATCTACATCTGTTACCAGAAATGTATTTGCTAAATATAACACCAGAAGGGTTTGGGCGTGATGATACATGTATTTTGTCATATATACTTACAGCAGCCAGAATTCTTGTTGCTAAATGTTGGAAGGCAGAGAAATTACCCACTAGAGAAGAGTTGGTTACTAAAATACCTGAACTTGCAGAAATGGATAAAATGAATATGATACTTTCAGGAAAAGATGGAAAAGCTTTTCAAAAAAGATGGTATAGAGTTAACAAATGGTTTGGAAAGAACGTTTAACGTAAACTCCAAAAAATCAGTTATGTACTGTATTTTTGTTTTTGCTTTTGTAACATAAAAACCTACAAATAAATTTAATAATAATAAAAAAAGAATTTTGAAAAGGGGTGGTGAACTCCACCCCAAAATGGCTGCCACAGGAAACAGAGCCAAACCAATGCCTCCCAATTTTCAAAAGAACCACAGAAGGAGAGAAAAAAAGAAAGGGTAGCCCAGGGGAAGGAAGGGAGAAAGAGAAGGGGAAGCAAAACAAAAAAAAAGCCTGAAGGAGGAATGGAACCACATGCCTGGATCTTAGGGATGCCTGGGGATTCCCTGGAATTACAGCTTATCTCCAGACTACAGAGATCAGTTCCCCTGGAGAAAATGAGCTTTCAGTTGAGGCAGCAGGCATCCAAATTCCATTCTTGGCCTCTCCTGCTGACAGCCCTAGCCGATGTGGTTAGTGGCTTGATGTCCCTCAACGTCGCTCAGAAGGTTTCCATCTGAGCGCCGCTCCTGAGGCAACTCTCACTCGGGTTTTGTATGAAACTTTGAATTTTTTACATTTTAAAAATTAATGGTTTGAATTTTGTTTATTGTTTCTCTGTCGCAATATTTTATATGACATTGTAAGCCGCCCTGAGCCCGCTTGTCGAATATAAAATAAATAAATAAATAAATAAATAATGCTTTGGAGGGTGGACTCCATGGCCTTGTACCCCGCTGAGGTCCCTGTCCAGCCCAGGCTCCACCCCAAAATCTCCAGGAGTTTCCCAACCTGGATTGGGCAACCTGACCTCCCCATCCCCCACCAGTGGCCAGGGGGGACCTGGCAACCCTAGGGGCTGCTGCGGCTATTGTAGCCATGGGGAAATCATTTGTTTGAATGCGGGCAGCCAACAACAAGCCCTGCCTTACAAAGTCCCTGCCCACATCTTGGAAAGCTTGGCAGGCATGGGGGGGGGAGTCCTGGTGCGGCACCAGGGCACCCACAGGCCCGACACTGAGGAACCCTTCCCTCACAGGTACTGTCGCCAGCTCTGCGTGGGGAAATACCTGGAGATTTTGGTGGTGGAGCCTGGGCAGGGCGGGGTTTGAGGAGGGGGAGGACCTCAGAAGGGAATGATGCCATAGAGTCCACCTTCCAAAGCAGCCATTTTCCCCAAGGGAAAGTGATCTCTTGTTGTCTGGGGATCAATTGTAATAGCTGGAGATCTCCAGGCCCCACATGGAGGTTGGCATAAGAACATAAGAGAAGCCAATGTTGAATCAGGCCAATGGCCCATCTAGTCCAACACTCTGTCACACAGCGGCCAAAATATACCAGGTGCCATCAGGAGGTCCAGCAGTGGGACCAGGACACTAGAAGCCCTTCCACTGCTGCCCCCTCCAGCACCAAGAACAGAGTGCATCACCTGCCCCAGACTGAGAGTTCCCATCTATACCCTGTGGCTAATAGCCACTGATGGACTTCTGCTTCATATGATTATCTAATTCCCTCTTGAAATTGTCCATGCTTGTAGCTGCCCCACCTCCTGTGGCAGTGAATTCCATATGTTAATCACTCTTTGGGTGAAGAAGTATCTCCTTTTATCTGTTCTAACCCGACTGCTCAGCAATTTCATGGAGTGCCCACGCGTTCTTGTATTGTGAGAAAGGGAGAAAAGTACTTCTTTCTCAACTTGCTCAATCCCATTCATAATCTTATAAACCTCGATCATGTCACCCCTCAGCTGTCGTTTCTCCAAGTTGAAGAGCCCCAAGCGTTTTAACCTTTCTTCATAGGGAAGGTGTTCCAACCCTTTTATCATTCTAGTTGCCCTTCTCTGCACTTTTTCCAATGCTATAATATCCTTTTTGAGATGTGGTGACCAGAATTGTACACAGTATTCCAAATGAGGTCGCACCAATGATTTATACAGGGGCATGATGATACTGGCTGATTTGTTTTCAATTCCCTTCCTAATAATCCCCAGCATAGCGTTGGCCTTCTTTATTGCAACCCCACTAGGGTTGCCAGGCCTGGTTTGGAAAATACCTGGAGACTTTGGGGGTGGAGCCAGGAAAGGGTGGGGTTTGGGGAGGGGAGGGGCCTCAGCATGGTACGATACCATAGAGTCCACCTTTCAAAGCAACCATTTTCTCCAGGGGAGCTGATCTCTGTCAGCTGGAGATCAGTTGTAAAAGCGGGAGATCCCCAGGCCCCACCTGGAGGCTGGCAACCCTAAACCCCACTCACAGGCTTGTTCTTTGTGAGGATAAAAATGGAGAAGGGGAGAACGTTGTAAGCCATGGTCAGACACGAATGCCTGGCTGTGACAAGGCCAAAGCAGAGAAGGGCAGGCCAGGGAGCTCCCGTCACAAAAGGAACGGCCAAGAGCTGGAGTCAATTCACGGTTTTCTTTTAATTTTGTGCTTACAACGTTTTAAGTGGAAAGGCCACGTGAATGCCTTGGCAGAAAGGCAAGCTTAAAAATAAAACTGAGGAAAACCGCTTCTTCTAATAGAAAAATGCCCGGCCACCCATTAATGATCACAAAAGCAGGGACAGCAGGCCTTCCACAGTCGCACTCTGGGGACCCGCACGTGTGTCTGCAGAAAAATCTGCCATTGCAAATTAACCCACAGAAAACAAAACAAAAGGCCGAATGAAAACCGAATATGCTCTGGGAGGCACAAAATGTTGCAAGTCGCTTAGAGTCAGTTAAAGGTGTGTGTGGGGGTCCCTAAGACCTTATAGAATCCTAGAGGGGGAGCTCTTGGGGGTTGTATTTCCTCTTTTTTTGTATTTTATAATATGTGCATGTGTGTGCACTTGTGAATGTGTGTGCACCTGGAAGTCAAGGTGACCTCTGGTGACTGACCCCTACTGGGGGCCTGGAGGATATTCAGAGAGGTGGCTGAATAAAGCCTGCCCCTGTCCTCCCAGCCCTGGTATTCTCTGGAAGTCTCCCATCCAAATACTTGCCAGGATCAGCCTGGCTTAGCTTCCAGTATCTGACAAGACTGAGCTATCCAGGACAGGGCAGGGGATTGGATTTCCACATTGTTTCTCCCCACGCCTTGCCAGCTCCCAGTTTATGAATAGATAACGCCAGGGGCCTGGCCCCATGTGTGCTTATTCAGAAGTACCAAGCTCAGTGGATCTACTTCTAGGTAAATATCTCCACGATTGCATGCTTTACCGCATTCAGTGGTGTTGCTGCCTTAATGAAGCAACTGACAGGCGGGTCAAAAGGCCTACAGCCCACAGGCCAGGCACGCATGTTACAAGGCCTTGCTTCATTCGGCCAATTTTTTTTCCTATGGCACGATCAGCGCACAGTGTAACGTAAGGGGAAAGGACAGATCCTTGCCTCGAGGAGCTTACGATTTAAATGTTTATAACGTGGCGAACGGCAAGCTGGCACCGGGAGAGGTAGAACGGGGAAGGGAACAAAGCATGAGTTTGAGCTGATGCAATCAGTGGTGCTCCAGTGGGGAAAAAGCACACAGAAAGGCTGCATGCATTATCGAATAACTGGGTGGCTTTTGCAGGTGTATCTAGGCAAGGGTGCCTTTGTGGTGTGTCCAGTGTGCGTATATACCAACCCCCACAGAAGAAGAAGGAGATTGGATTTATACCCCGCCCTTCACTACCCAAAGGAGTCTCAGGCTTACAAACTCCTTTCCCTTCCCGTCCCCACAACAGACACCCTGTGAGGTAGGTGGGGCTGAGAGAGCTCTGACAGAAACTGCTCTTTTTCAAGAACAGCTGTGCTAGAACTATGGCCTGCCCAAGGTCATCCAGCAGGTGCAAGTGGAGAAGTGGGGAATCAAACCCAGTTCTCCCAGATTAGAGTCCGCGCTCTTAACCACTACACCAAACAGATGTGCATGACTGTTGCAGCCGAATCAATAATGTCTAGAAGCAACAGCAAGAGAAACAGATTTACTAGGGTAGTAGAAAAAAGCAGGAGACTCGTAGCACCTTAAAGACTAACAAAATGTGTGGCAGGGTATGAGCTTTTGTGAGTCACTGCGTGCCCACTTCTTCAGATCTCCAAAGAAGCGAACAGCATCTCACAAATCTCATCCCCTGCCACAAACCTTGCTGGTCTTTTAAGGTGCTACTGGACTCTTGCTCTTTTCTACTGCTACAGACAGACTAACACAGCTACCCATCTAGACTTACTAGGGCAGGGGTGTCAAGCATAAGGCCTGGAGGCCAGAGCCAGCCCATCCAGGGCTGCTATGCGGCCTGTGAGCAACAGGTGTAAGGGAGGGAACAGGAGACTGCGTGGGTGGGGGGGCGGAACCACCTTGTCTGCAGCAGACAAGCAAAACGGTGTCTCTTCAGGGCAGCCATATCCATATCTCTCCACTCGAACCTGCAGCTCCAGAGATGCCGCCCCAGGTAGCCTCAGGGATCAGTGTTTGCACATGGGGAGGGTTGCAAATGAGTCTCTGTTGGGGCATGGGAGCATCTGCCCAGCGCTGCACTGCTGGGTCTCCAGTCCGCCCGTGTGGGTTTTCTCTGCAGCCCGCTCCAAGCCTTGCAGTGAAGACACACCAGCCTGGAGCTTACCAGTTGCCGTCCTTTATAAAGTTTATATATCCAGTACCCAACATTACGCTTTGAGGCACACGTGGCCCGGCCCGACAAAGTGACATTTATGTCGGATCCGGCCCTCATAACAAATGAGTTTGACACCTCTGGGGGTGTTGGCTTTCCTGAACCACAGCCCACTTGGTCACCCGAGCCCCTGCAAATGGGCTCCATCTGGTACCCCTGCAAGCCTCTGCCACAATAAGTGCATTGGTGTATAAGGGGCCTCGAGACTCTTGGCTGTTTGGTCGTTACATTTAAATTTGCACACACATGCACGCCCTTTGCTGGAGCAACCTAGTTGACGGTCCCTGCAAAACATCTGACAGTGTGAGCACTAATCCAGCAATACTTATGTATCTGATTTTACTTCGTGTGCCCACTTTTCTTTGCAAGGCTCAAGGCAAATTGCAAAATTATAAAACTGTTAATGCGTTATGTGTGTTAAGTGCCGTTAAGTCGCTTCTGACTTATGGCGACTTCCTGTCGTTAATTCTCAGGTCTTGCAAACTGAGGCCTGTGGCTTCCTTTATTGAGCCAATCCATCTCATGTTGGGGCTTCGTCTTTTCCTGCGGCCTTCGGCTTTTCCTGGCATCCTTGTCTTCTCCACTGACTCTTCTCTTCTCATTATGTGACCTCATTGTGGTAGCCTCCGTTTAGCCATCTTAGCTTCTAGGGAGATTTCAGGCTTGATTTGGTCTAGAACCCTCTGATTTGTCTTTTTGTAGTAAGGACCGGGAAACAGATACAACAAAGCATCAATTGTAAATTGATACAACAGACAATGCAATAAAGTCTGGATTAAACCATTAGAGAGCCAAGGAGGTACAGCACCTCCAATGAACAATGCAGTTTAGCTCAGGGGTGTCAGGCATAAGACCCAGGGGCCAGAACTGGCCTGTCTAGGGCTCTTATGCGGCCCATAAGCAACTAGCGCAAGGGAGGGGAAAGGAGGCTGCTCGGGGTGGGGGGGAGTGGGCGGAGCCACTCCGATTGTGGCTTCAGCATGGCAGAACAGCCTCATCTGCAGCAGTCAAGCAGCATGGGAGTGTCTGCCCAGTGCTGCACCGTTGGCTCCCCAGTCTGCCCATTCAGGTTTTCCTTTGTACCCTCCTCCCAACCCATGGGGCCTTGCAATGAGGATACACCAACTCGGAGTTTACCAGCTGCTGTCCCTTATACAGTTTCTATCTGTGGTACCTGGCATTACGCTTTATGGCACATGTGGCCTGGCCCGACAAAGTGACATTTATGTCAGATCTGGCCCTAGTAACAATTTAGATCAACAGCTCTGGTTTAGATGCAAGGAGGGGCAGCCGATAGTTTTGGTGGGCAATTAAAATGTACGCTGGAATAAATGCTGGTGGTCTTGGACTCCTGTTTCATTTTGCCGTTACAGATGAACGTGGCTAGCCCTCTGGAATTCTTGTAGGAAAGTTAGATCCTACTCTGGGTGCTTATTTAGAAAGAATGAGCATGCCTGTGAATAGTGTACAGTGTCAACGGGTAGATGCACATTGAAAATGTGCATATACACAGGAACATTTAAAGAAGCTGCCTGCATTTCCGGCTGTGTCCACTGAAGAACCAGCTATGTGTTTGGAGTCTCTATATACAAAAGGCCACCTGCCTCCCAGGATCCATGCCGTCTACATAGATGGCCACAGGCAATTTCTCCCATCCCCTGCGCAATGCTCCCTCTAAACTTGTGGACAAAAATATCTACTTTATGAGCTACGGGCATTAAAGTGGTGAGCAAGCAATTTGGCTACTGCATAAATCAGTTTGCTCTGGAGCCATCTTTCCTGAGCCAAGACAAAAATGTGTGAGCCGGAAGCTAAAAAACTGTGAGCTAGCTCAAACTAACTCAGCTTAGAGGGAACACTGCCCCTGCGTTGTGCCTTCTTTGTCAGCACATGGTCAGACGCTGTACTCCCGGTGCCTGCCTCTTCCCTGGCTCCCAGCAGCCAACCGAGAACACCTCCCCTGCTGTGAAACACTAACTGCAGCTTGTTCCAGGGCACAAAGGCGCTCCGGTGTCGTCTCAGCATGCCACAAAAGTGCAGCATGTGGTGTTAGCACAAGTGGCTCCCCCTGCAATGTACACACCAGGCCTCCCGCAGGGCTGGATGTTCGTTGCAGTTCCCGGCAGCGTAATCAAAGAAGAAGAACCTGCTGTCCAGACGAAACTAACTTAGGTGAGCCTTCCAAGGGGAGTTCCAGGCATGAGATGAGCAGAGGTGTTTTGCCACTGTCTTCCTCCATGAAGCGACCCCAGTCTTCCTTGGTGGTCTCCTATCCAAGTATTGACCACAGAACACAGCACCAAAATCAACATTCTGAGAATCTCTCATTCCCTTTCCTTTAAAAGAGAAAGTTTCTAGCCCTTATGGTTGTCTACTGAAATCTCAGAAATTGGGGGGGGGGAGGCCTTGAATAAAATTTCCATCAGGGTGGGAGAGGCTCAGTACCCCATTATTGACCCACCGTTACCAAACTTGGGATGTCATTAGCAATGCAAAACAATACGCAAATATTTTGCACATTTGCTCACTGTATCATTTATACAGGAAGAAGAAGGGAAATCTTCGATTTGGAATCTGATCTCCATAGCAGAGGGTCAGCGTACCTCAGTGCAGGGGTGTCAAACATTCAGGGCTCCTATGCGGCCCACAAGCAACTGGTACAAGGGAGGGAGTGCTGGGTGGGAGTGGGCGGAGCCAGTCCACTGTGGCATCAGCAGGGCAGAACAATCTTGTCTGCAGCAGTAAAGCATTGTGGGGGCATGTGCCCAGTGCTGCACTGCTGCCTCTCTAGTCCGCCTATGTGGGTTTTCCTCTGCACTCCCCTTCCAGCCCAGGGGGCCTTGCACTGAAGAGACACCAACCTGGATCTTACCAGCTGCAGTCCTTTATACAGTTTCTATCTCCGGTACTTGGCATTACATTTTATGGCACACCCGGCCCGGCCCAACAAAGTGACATGTATGTCAGATCCGGCTCCTGTAACAAATGAGTCTGACACCTCTACCTGACTGGTTAACGCACTAGACTAGGATGGGGAAGATCCAGCTTCGAATCCCCAGTCCTGCCACGGAAGCTTGCTAGGTGACCTTGGGCCAGTCACACTCTTTCAGCCTAACCTACCTCACAGCGTTATTGTAAGGATAAAAACGGAGGCGTGGGAAACTGCTTTGTAAGGTGCTTTGGGTCTCCATTGGGGCAAAAGCCAGAATCTAAATGAAGCGACCTGGTCTGATCTCATCAAATCTCGGAAGCTGAGCAACTCTAGGTAGTACTTGGATGGGAGATCACCAAGGAAGTCTGGGGTCATGACACAGAGGCAGGCAATGGCAAACCACCTCTGATTGCCTCATGCCTTGAAAACCCGACAGGGTTGCTGTTAAGTCAGCTATGACTTGACAGCAAAATAAATATTTGCTGTACAATGTGAACATTCCTGGCTACTCGGAAACACCATGCAGCACTTCTGGGGGCCGCTGCACATACATGTGTCCAATGCACATTCTTCTAGGCTGGACTAAGAGGACAGATTATTCAACTTCCCCTCTTTTCTCTGCCTCCTATCGGGCACAGCAGCCCCTAGCAACGGATACCACCGATCCAGGGCCAAATCAGAGTCCATTTGGGTGCGAACACTATTTTTTAGATAATGTCAGTAGAGCAACACACGATCTAAAAGGTACATTCCCCAGCATCTGCTATCCCACTGCAAGGAATCCTGAAGTGTGCACAGGGTTGCCAGGTCCGGGTTGGGAAAGACCTGGAGATTGTGGGGGTGAAGCCTCTAAGGAGAGGGGTTTGGGGAGGGGAGGTACCTCAGCTGGGTATAACACCAGAGTCCACCCTCCGAAGCAGCCATTTTCTCCAGGAGAACTGATCTCTATTGTCCGGAGACCAGCTTTTTCCATCTTCAGCTGACCTCCCCTCTCCTCCCTTTCCCCCTCCCCTTTTAGGCTAGACAGATTATGCACCACTCCCCTTTGAGTTTTATGCCATCTTTCAGTTTTAATTATACCGTTAATTTATAATGCAATGTATTTTGTTGTATATTATTAAGTACTTTTCCTGCTCTGAGCCTGGACACAGAGAGAGCAGGGTACAAATCTGATCAATCAAATCAGCTGTAATTCCAGGTCCTCAGCTACCACCTGGAGGTTGGCAACCTTACAGCCCTGACCGCACGGTTCTTCCCACTCGAGGTGATCAACAAGCCAGAAAAAGAAAAAAAAGGGGGGGGGATTGCTTGCTCTTAACAGTGACTTAATCCAATTAAGCACTCCTCGCAAAACGGAGATAAGCATGGCTACCTGCTAATGGTTTCAGATTAAGCTTGTGTTAAAAAGGGGAAAAAGTTGGCAGCCCCGGTGCCAAAGTCGGCCGGCCTTAATCCTATCACTGCAAAGCCAGGGCCCAAATGCCCTCTGGGCACACCGTGATGCCATCCCTCTCTCCCCCCCCCGCCTTCCGGGGCCTTTCAAATCAGCTGGCCTTTTGCAGGTCGCCCCTGACTTTATTCCCGGAAAAAGCTTTACCCACTACTCTTCGGAAGAAGGGAGGGATTTTTTTTTAAGCCCTAAAAATAAATACACACACACACACCCCCGCGTGCCAAAGCTCCTGTTCAAAGCGCCGGGCGGTGAAGGGAAAGGTGGCTCACCCGACTCACAAGACCCAAATCCGCCCACCTTTCCCTGTGCCTTCGCCTGGGGTCGCCGCCACCGACCTGACTCGACCAAGGAGGGAAAGCACCTCGGCCTAGCCTGCTTGGAAGCCTCGATCGCCACCCGGCTGATGCACGCCTGCCGCGGGAGAAGAAACACGACCCCTCCTCACGCGCCTTGCAGATCACAGGCACAGCAGCAGGGTCCCAGCCAGACGTTGGCAACAGCCACGCAGCCCCCCTCCCCGAATACCTCGTATTCCCTCCCCCCAAAGATGCATCGCACACACACAGAGCCTCTCTTGGCTCCTTTCTACGGCTGTCCAGATTTTTTTGCCGTTGCTCCCCCCAAGTCAATGCATGCATACACAGAGAGCGAAAGAGACCCTTGCTGGGCGTGCGCACGCACCTCTGCACACCGACAGTGCACAGAGAGTAGCCACGCCGCCACGGTGCGGGCGCTCTAGCGAGAGAGGCGCACCCGGTCGGCCATCTCCAGCCAGCTCTCCCCCCTCCCTGCCTCTCTCTCTGTGCCCCCTTCTCCCCCAAGCGCCGCCGCCCTCCCCGCGGGGTTCTTCAGGGGCTGCGGCAGCTCCCTCCCCCCGGGTCCCCCTCCCCCCGTTCCCCGGGCCGGGCGCCCTCTAGCGGCACCGCCCCGCCCAGCACCACCAACCGGCTCCCGGGGCCAGCCGGCGAGCGAGCGAGGGAGGGGAGGCGACGAGCGCGGAGCGCAACCAGCAGCAGCCTTGCTCGCCTGCCCTCCGCGCAGCACCGGCTTCTCCACGAGCCCCATCCTGCAGGTAGGGCAGGGGGCTCCGAGCCGCCGCAGCCGCCTTCGCCGCCTCCGTGGGTGCGGGGCACGGGTTGATCCCCGCCGGGGGAGGGGGGGGCGGGGAGGAGAAAGGCGGGTGCCCAGACGTGGGGGCGTCCAGACTGAGGGGCTGCCTGGTAGGGGAAGGGGGCGGGAGGACGGCGCGGAATGCAGGAGAGCCGGGCATAGGGGGAGAAACGGGGGTGCATTGCGGGGGGCTACGGAGGCGTGCAGGTGGGACGGGGCGAGGGGCGGCAGAGGTGGGGGTGAAAGGCGGGCGGCGGAGAAAACGACGGGGAGGCAGGCGGTTGGCAGTGGGGGGGGCAGGCACAGGTGGGGGGAGAGGTGGGGGCGGGGAAGGAAGGTTTGGCTCAGAAGGGGAGGATCCGAGGACGGGGTGGGGGGGCTGCATTCGAGGAAGGGGCGCCGCAGCGGATTGGGGGTACAGGTGCTTTGGCTCCCGGCAGAATGCTTCGCTTCCGAGGGAAGAAGGGGAAACAGGCTGCGGGGCTCTGCTGGTGGGAAATGCATACCGAGGCTGTTACCAGCACTGGGGCCCTGTAGTGGTGGGGGGCAGAACCGTGGAGGGGGCAGCCCTTCCGCCTGCCCAGGCTCCCCCCATCCTCACCCCCCTCGCCTGGCGCAGGGTGTAATTAGGAGGCGGTTGGCAGGGCTGGCACGTCAGGGCAGAGACAATGGCCCAGCCTCCCCCGGGGCGGTTGTTGTGCCAACACGCGGCTAATGTGATTAGGGGAGCATCTTCCAGGCGGCCCCGGCCGGCCTCCTCCTCCTCCTCCTGGGCGTCGATGTGTGAGTGTGTAAGACGAGGTGGGGAGGCCACCGGGAGGTGGGTGCCACTGAAAGAGCGCAGGGTGCCCAGAGGGAAAGGTCAGTGAAGGCCGTGTCCCCTGGAGCATCAAGGAGGGTGAATCCAGGGAGGGCAGGATTGTGTACACATGTGCAGTGTGTGTATGCACTTTCAGAGCACATGGGAGGGAGAGATTTGCACGAGGAGGCTGGGGGTTGAGGGTAATGTGCATGGACAGCACTGTTGCCCCCCCCCAACAGTGTGCGTGTGCTGGAGGCACTTGTGCAAGGCTTTCTGTGGAGGGGCATGTGTGTGTAACACTGTGGCACTGCACTTTTGCATGTGGCAAAGTGTGACAGTGTGGCTGTTGGCCTGACTAGGATTCTAGTAACACCCCGTGCGAGCGTGCCATGACACCTCAGCTCCTGCTTAGAGATGTGAGAAGTTCATGGGTGGTAGACCAGTGGCATTCATGCACAGCCTTGTGCACTTGAATGAATGTGGCAGGGGGGTTGGAAGGTCTCGCATTGAGGACCTAATTGTCATTTCGCACAAGTAGCACATCTGTGTAGAAAATGGCCTGCACCCCATAGCCAGCGACAAAGGCACATTTGCCACAGGTAAATGTCATGGGAAGCTCTTTTTGGGATGGGTGTACCACAGTGCCAAATAGACACGCACATTCACCACAGGTGTACACACCAAGTATGCACCATTTCCTGTGCTGAAGCAGTGCCTGCCTGGGAAAGTCTCTTGCATTAACCACGCTTTGATATGTCCATATTATGTCATTGGGATCTTTGAGGGGGTTTTTTGCGTGCAGGTACATATATTTCTCCAAACTGTGTAGTGTGCACTGGGGACCCTAATACCCCCTAATTGGGTAGAAAGGCGACATAAATTAATTAAATACTCTGAAGAAAGTACGGCATACATTTTCCTGGTCCTTCCCACTGTATTGACTCAGATCTGGGGAGAGGGGCACTGATTTGGACCTGTAAGCATGATGCTGGACATCTGAACCGAGAGAGACCAGTGGGGAAATGCTCCCTAATCGTGTAAAAGAATGGGGCTCTCTTCGAGGCCCACCCATTGCAGCTCTGCTTTAGACTTCCTTCTGTTTCTGTGTGCTGAACACTATAGCTCTTGCCCCCAATCCTCTGTTAACCCACTTGGCATTACTTCCCTCCTCAGAGATCCTATATAGCCCTTGGTTCTTAACCTTCCTCTCATGCCTCCAAGAAGTCCTAGCTCCAGTTGCTTGCTATTTCCATTTCCTTTCGTGGATGAAAAAATCCTTTTTGGAAGGAGGGGGAGGGAAGTCCCATGCCGAAATGTGAAAAAGGAAAGTCCAGGGAATAGTAAGGAGTCGCATGGCAGAGAATATTTGGAATTGTGGGCCCCGTTTCTTCACCCCTGCCACTGCTGGGACGGCCTTCTCCCTGTCTGGGCCAGTCCGTTGGGGCTCTTTCCCTGTTGAGGGTGGCGGGAAAAGTTTGTGGGATGGGGATGGAGTTCCTCTCACTAGCCGTGACAAGGCGTCCTATCGACCCGACATGGCTGTGGACGCAACAGGGCTGGGTCATGTTACCCAGAGATGCCAGCTCCGGGAAAGAGGCTGAGGAATTGGGAGGGGGAGGAAGAGAGAGGCTCAGCCCTGTGGGGTTGGAGGCTTTAATGGCTGGGGGGGGGGCTCCTGGGAAGCCTGGCTTGACTGGAAGAGTGGGAGAGGTGAGGAAACCAGGGTGCCTGACTGCCCCGGCAGTGGTTTGAGGCCTAATTCTAGGCTCTGGCAGCCACAGATCTCTGGGACTTAAACGAAGGGGACGGTCCATTGCCAAAGAGTGTGAGCGTTTTTGCCTCCTCTGCATATGACTGGGAACTAGGGCCCCCAAATGGGGATGAGTAAGGGATGCTGCACATTACCCATCCTAAAGGATCCTATCCATGCTGTTTAATTCTGCCCTTTCTCCATTTAATGTGGTTCTCACTTCCCACATGAAATTCTCAAAACAACCCCAGGAGGTAAATGGAAGCTGAGAGAAAGTGATTAACTTGGGGGATGAGGATTTGAACCTAGTTTGACATCCTAGCCTAAAATAATGCTCTGCTCAGCTGCACTATGCTGCCTCAGGCTCAACTAATGTTCTTGGTTCGGTGGTGAGTAGGGAGTGGACTAGCAAACAGAGGTTGGAGGGGAGAGTTGAAGGAAATCACGTCCCCAGCTAAGGGTCTTGTCCATGAGAGAAGGATTGCTTAGGAGTAAGAGAATCCCCAGGAATATTTATTTATTTGTTTGGATATGTATACCCCACCTCTCTCCCCAGTGGAGACCCCAAAGTGGTTTACAACATTCTGTTCTCCCACATTTTATCCGCACAACAGCCCTATGAGGTAGGTCAGGCCAAGAGCGCCTGACTGGCCCACACACCCTTGGGTCACCCAGCGAGCTTCCGTAGCAGAGTGAGAATCTGAACCTGGGTCTCCCAGATCCTGGCCCGACATTTCATCCACTACAGCACGCACAGGGTTCTGTCTAGGAGCTTAGTCCAAAGGGTTGCTGGCCAGCCATCTGTGGGGGTCACCCTCATTTTGTTGTGATAGAGTTGGGGAAAGGGGGAGGGCGGGAATTACCAGATGCAAAACCAGTTTCAAGCTTATGGTGTTGACCTTTAAGGCCCTGTGTTGTCTGGGACCAACATATCTGCAGGACTGTCTCTCCCAGTATGTCCCTTGAGGAGCCTTACGCTTGTCAGAACAACTTCTAGTATTCCTGGGCCCAAAAGACATCTACTTAGCCTCGGCCAGAGCCTTTTCAGTTCCGCCCCCGGCCTGGTGGAACACTCTCCCAAGTGAGATCGAGCCCTGCAGGACTTACTACCGTTCCACAGGGCCTGCAAAACAGAGTTGTTCTGCCAGGCCTTTGGTTGAGGCAGAGGGTATCCAATTTCTTCGGCCTCCCCTGCTCCAATCCGCCCCTGTGTTGTGCGCTATATCATCCTGCGCCACCCATGGTGGCTTCCGCCCACTTGCTCAGTACCCTGGTCCTTTTTTGGGTACACGTACAGCGATCACCTGGGAGCTTTGTTAAACTACCTGTTCTCTATCAAGTGCTATCTTAATTGGGTTTCATAGCTTTCTAACTGTAAGTATGTGGAATTGTTTTTAACTGTTTTTATTTGTCTGTCGTAACTTGCTCTAAGCCCGCTTACGGGGGAGGGTGGGATAGAAATTTAATAAGTCCATAAAACAAAACTGAGGCTCTTGTGCCTGGAAAATTTGGGGTGGAAGACGGGGACTTTGGCGGGTGCTGCTGTAGTCACCCCCAGCATGGAAAGTCACCCTTGGCCAAAATTCCCTCTGTTGCTCAGCGGTCTATGTCCTTTGCAAGCGGCCTTCCCAGAGAGAGAAGGAGAAAGGTATTTGGAAATGCATTAGGGTAGGGGCTCCCGTATTGCAGGTGTATTGTGTACTGGGGAGGAGCTATGGCTCATTGGTGGAGCATCTGCGTGGCATGTAGTAGGTCCCAGGTTCAGTCCCCGGCATCTCTAGTTTAAAAAAGGAACACGCAATAGGTGATGAGAGACTGGAGAGCGACTGCCGGTCTGAGTTGGCAATACTAACTTCGATGGACCAATGGTCTGATTCAGTATAAGGCAGCTTCATATGTTCATATGCCCATGTGCCCTGGGCCCGATTGAGTTGGAGTCTGCTGCCCAATAGGTCGTGTTCTAGTGAGTCAGGAAGAAGCTAGAATTCCTGGGATGGGGAGAAAGGTGAGGCTGGAGTGAAGGATCTGGGAAGAACCCATAGTTTTGTGGGGGGAGGGTTACATCCTCCCCATCTTGCCTGCGTGCCTGTTGTACCCCTTTTCCTGAGCAGATGAGAGGGCAGGTCCCACCAGCTGTGCACCCCTGCCTGTTGTTCTTTATTTGCCCTGTGATTTTATTTGACACCGTGAAGGTGTCTCCTTTAATCCTGTTCTCCCCCCCTTGCAGGAAGAGGCCTAGAGGGAGTCCCTTGTCTAGTCTCAATGAGTCATATCTTCTTTGTGCTGAGCAGGGGCTGTGGGCTTGCCAGAGAGGAGGTGCCTTTCCAGTCGAATGTGCCTGAATTGCAAGGCCTCTGGGGCAGAGATTCCAGCCGTTTTTGTGTTCCCTGCCATTGGCGCAGGCTCAGCATTTGATCTATGGCGTCGGCTCCTTCCTTCCCGATCCTTTCTCCCCTCCTTTGCTGCACTGGGGGAAAAACTGTTCTTACATTTCATGGATTCAAATGAAAGCGATTGCGATTGATTTCAGCTTCCCCCCCCCTTCCCTTCCTCCCCCAACCTTGGAGAGCCCTGGGAGGGGGGGGGTGGCTTTCTCTTTTGTGTTTTGCTTTCCTCACAGCATGGAGGTGGCACTCAAAGGATAGATCCACCTTCCTGGAGGTTCCCTTGAAAATCCCCCCCCTTCCCCCTTGTTCCTCCTCTCCCTCACTGCACAGTGACTCATTGCATGCGGGGGTGGGGAATGGCAAGTGATTGAAGTGGTGTGTTGGTTTGATGCGGGGAGCCAAGGAGCTGAAATCCTAGTGTCTTCCCCCATGCATGTATGCACACACCCCCTCTCCGCTTGGCTTCCTTCCTTCTGTCTCCTCTCCAACTGGCGAGCTGGGCAAGAAGCTGGGAAGAAGGCATGGGCATGAGGAGCATGCCACAGGTGTGGGTCCAGAGCATGCCCGTCTCTTGAGCATCTGCAACTTGGCACGTCGGATTAGCGTGTGAAATCTTTGCAACGACCGGCCTTTTGGTGTATGCAAGCAAGCTGCCCTTGTGGAGTTTTATGTCCAACGAGTGTGCAGGCTGACAAAGAGAGGCTAATACTGAAGGTATAGGTGTGGAGTGTTGGTGGTAGGTTGTCTGTGCATATGCACAGGATTTGGGTGGGGGTGACTGCACAAAGAATGCTGTGAAATGCTGGGAGGTGGGACTGAATGATGGATGTGTGTCTCCATGCTCGTTGGACACTGAACTGCAAAGGTGCCAGTGTGTTTCGAGCATGGGTCCACCTGGGATGTGATGTGCAACAGGTTGGCAAATGTACGAGGTGAACAGCTTCAATGTACCGAATGCTTAGGGGCACGCAACAGGGGATTGGCCGATGCCTTCATGCTCTGCTTGTGACTTTGCAGAGGCAATTGCCCGGCTCCTGTCGAAAGCATAATATTTCTCTACATGGATCTTGCTGTGATCCAACACAATAATTATTACATGGGTGTGTGTGTGTGGAATGTACACCTACAAGAGTGGGTGGGTACTGGAACTCAGTAGGTGTTCGTATGCTGTTGTGCATGCATGCACCCAGAGAAATATTGCTTAGCACATTAATGGTGTGCTTCTGTGTCTTTAATTAAGCCCCATGGGGAATTTGTAAATATCTACATGGAGTATGGCAGTGTACTCAGTAGCACATGGGCAGGATTTTGGAATGCAGAGTTTAAGGAACAGACATGCATTGTTCCTTAAGTGTTTGTGTTTATACTTCTTAGCGATTCTGCAAATAGATGTTGGAGCTCTGTGACAAAGCAGTCAAAAGATATGTGCAATACTGTGTGTATGTCATGGTAATAGCTTCTCCAGAGTTTGGAGCGTGCTCATAGATGTTTCTGTAATGTGGCGCAAAGGCCCCATGTCTGCCATCAGGTTGATGAATAGCTTTGTTTGTGGAATAAGTACTGTAGACAGGTGTGCAGAGGGGTCCCCAGGTCTCTGCAGCATGTATGTGTTTTAGGGAGCAGTTGAAACAGTCCCGGGGGCAGTGTTTGGAGAAGCCCACATTTTTTATGGGATAAGAACATAAGAGAAGCCAATGGCTCATCTAGTCCAAGACTCTGTCACACAGTGGCCAAAAATACCAGGTGCCATTAGGGGGTCCGGCAGTGGGGCCAGGACACTAGAAGCCCTCCCACTGTTGCCCCCCTCAAGCACCAAGAATACAGTGCATCACTTGCCCCAGACCAAGAGCTCCTATCTTTACCTTGTGGCTAATAGCCACTGATGGACCTCTGCTCCATATGCTTATCTGATTCCCTCCTGAAGCTGTCCACACTTGTAGCTGCCACCACCTCCTGTGGCAGTGAATTCCATGTGTTAATCACTTTTTGGGTGAAGAAGTACTTCCTTTTATCTGTTGTAACCCAACTGCTCAGCAATTTCATTGAGTGCCCATGAGTTCTTGTATTGTGAGAAAGGGAGAAAAGTACTTCTGTCTCAACCTGCTCTATCCCATGCATAATCTTATAAACCTCGATCATGTCATCCCTCAGCTGTTGTTTCTCCAACTAAAGAGCCGCAAGCGTTTTAAGCTTTCTTCATAGGGAAAGTGTTCCAACCCTTTTATCATTCTAGTTGCCCTTTTCTGCACTTTTTCCAATGCTATAATATCCTTTTTGAGGTGTTGTGACCAGAACTGAACACAGTACTCCAAATGATATGGATGGGTTTCCCTAAGAGACCTCCTTGGGACTCTTTTGGGTTAGGAAAAAGGTGCAGGCCGAAAGCTGAAAACCCTTCTATATGTCTGTCATGGTCCTGATCCACAGCACGTGCAGGAATTGAGGAGAACCCACACCACAAGTGAGTGTGTTATGTACGACACAAAGTGGGGACCCCAGACTTGGCTTATGTAGTTGATAATGTGTGAAGAGGCAACTGTACAAATCAGTCAGACTAATATTCTGGGTTGCTTTGGGCAAGAGACATCATTCCAGGCTTCGTTCTTTCTCTCTGAAATTGGAACATTGGTGACCTTTGTCAGGGGTTATTTCGTGACTGCGCGAGACAGATAACCTTTTGCATGCTCAACGTGCTTTCTGAATTAATAATAATAATTAGGGCTGTTATCTGATTAAAGGCCTCCTTAGTCAATTCATTGTATTCGTTTGAGTTGAGTGGTTAAATTTGCATACATCTGCATGTGCATGCAGTTGTTCTAAACCAAAGAGCATACATGTTCCTTGATAGGGTTCCCGTACATCGAAGCAGGGATTGTCAAAAAGATATAATTTCCTTTATCGTTAATAGATTATCATTAACCTTAGGAAAGTTCTTGTCTATTCTTTAAAGAGAGAATCTATCCCAAATTTTGTTATTCTGTAATATTCAAGTTTTATTGTTTGCTTTTATGTTGGAAATATGTAATGCATTTGGTAATATATCTGATTTTACTTGTTGAGTCTATATTTCTCCTCTACCCTTTTTTTCCCTTCTGTATCCCACCCTTTTAAGAGAAAATAATAAAAATTCATTTATGAAGCAGGGATTGCATTCCCTCTTTTCTTGCGTGCCTGACGGGACGGCATGCCTCTCCTCCAAGAAAAGAAAAAACCTGCCTCGCTACCTACGGTTCTTATAATTCGCATTCAAAAAGAGCACCGTTTTAAAAGCTCTGCAGTCTAATTAATTGGAGGCACGTTTGGAGGAGGCCACGTGCCCCTAAATGATTAATACAGCCAATTAAACCGTGCAGTTCTCCAAACTGTAAAAAGAAAAGGAATCCAAATACCACAATAAAAAAATGGGGAAATTAGCCAGTGCACAGATAGTACCCATTGTTCTCTCTGCTGCCGTTGGAATAGTACCCAAATCTCTAAAGAATATTTCCAAAGAAGTACATTCCGGGGGTTGGGGGGGGGAGCCATGTTAGGCTGTTGCAGCAGAAGCAGCTGAGAGATTTGTGGCCTGTCTGAGGTTAAGAAAATAACTGGGGCAGAAATTTTCATGGGCCCATCAGACGATCTTGCGTCGAAGGCCTGTGAAAGTACATGCCCCAGTCACGGTGTTCATCTGTAAGGGGTCACAGATCTTAATTTTGGCTCCGATACGAAGAAGAAAGGCAACAACCTTTCTCCTGCCTTATTAGGAAATTTCCTGAAAACCTGGAGCGGCCAGAAACATTAATTTGGCTTGAGAAATTTATCTCTGCCCTATCTGATCGGTATCTAGCTAATCCTGAGAAAAGAGGACGATTACAGTGATCACATCTTCACGATAGCCAACTCTTGACAGCACAAAGTGCTTTGCGGCAGGGCAAAGTGCCCTCCCGTCCAGACCAGTTTCGGATTTGGGTGACCGTTAGCAAGGTGCCCTCTGCTGGGTCACCTCCCAGGCTCAGCCAAACCCCAGTAGAGATTCTGGGTTATCTGCCTATGTGAATGAGTAGCCACTTTTGTTAGGAACAGCTGCTATTTATTGCTCCCCTGTCTTCCTTTCCCCTGGGTTGGCAGCCACTTGCATTATTTGTCTGAGCAAACAGCCATATTGGCTAAGTCAGGGTTCCCCAACGGGGTGCCCATGAGCACTATGGTGTCCACTAAGTGTTTTTAGGAAGTGGGTGGGTCCAGGTAGGGCTTTTGCCCCACAGGGCTTCTGATGGGCTACCGGAGATCTGATTGGCTGGGCAGATTAAAATGTTGTAGCTGCCACCACAGTGCTGGTGGCAGTAGTAGCTGCCACCACAGTGCTGGTTTTATTCTTTTCCACTCCTCCTTCCCAGTGTATTCTTAAGAAATTATCCTGGTTCTCCTCTGTGCTCCTCTGTGTGTGTGACCCCGCCTCTGGCAGCAGCCCACCACCCCGTGTCAGAATTCCAAAGGTGCCCGCAGGCTCAAAATAGTAGGGAACACCTGGGCTAAGTGAACAGCGGTCGGGTGCCCTCTGACTATCTGGCAGAGGATGGACCAGGGTTGCCACCTCTGAGGGTGATGTGCATGCTGAAGGAGAGGAAGTGAGCAGGCCCAAGCCGTGCAGGCAGGGCTGGATGCCCCCCTCCAAAGAGAGAGGAGTCAGGCTGCAGTTGTTGCTTTTGAACAATGGCAGGCCAGTTTAGTGTAGTGGTTAAGAATATAGACTCTAATCTGGGAGAACCAGGCTTGTTTCCCCACTCCTCCACATGCAGCTGCTGCTGTGACCTTGGGTCAGTCACAAGTTCTCTCAGAGCTATTCTCTCAAGAGCTCTCTCAGCCCCACCTACCTCACAGGATGTCTATTGTGGGGAGGGGAAGGAAAAGGAGATTGTAAGCTGTTCTGAGATGCTGAATGAAGGGCAGGGTATAAATCCAATCTCCTCCTCCTCCTCCTCCTCCTCCTCCTCCTCCTCCTCCTCTTCTTCTTCTTCTTCTTCTTCTTCTTCTTCTTCTTCTTCTTCTTCTTCTTCTTCTTCTTCTTCTTCTTCTTCTTCTTCTTCTTCTTCTTCTTCTTCTTCTTCTTCTTCTTCTTCTTCTATACCAAGGTCTTGGGGAACAATGCATTATGCCGTGCCTTCTCCCCAGTGGGGACCAAAAGTGGCTTATATTGTTTTCGTCCCTGTGTTTTATCCTCACAACAATCCTGTGGGGTAGATGACATTGAGAGTGTGTGACTGTCTCATGATCACCCAGCAATTCTCCATGACAAAGTGGGTCATGGCTACTAGCCATGGAGATTAAAGGGAACTTCCACATTCAGAGGCAGTAAACCTCTGAATCCCCGTGCCGGGAGACAACATCAGGGGGACGTCTCGGCCTCTGTGCCCTGTTTTTGGCTCTCCAGAGTAACCGGCTGGCAACTATGTGAGACAGGATGCTGGACTAGATGGACCACTGGTCTGATCCAGCAGGGGCTCTTCTTAAGTTCTTATGGGGCTGTGAACAGGCCTGTAGTTATGGTGGGGCTTTGGGGGGGCTCTGCCCCTTTCTTAAAGGCACACCCCCACAAGAATTTCTCCTCTAAATGGTGTGTGCTTCTTTAAGCAGAGTGGGGTGCTGTAGTTGACTAATTCCCGTACTGAGCGGGGGTGGGGGTGGAGTAGGTGATCTCTAGGATCCCTTCTAACTCTGTGTGAAGAAACTGGTCTCCTTTAAGAGAGTTTTTCTGCCTAAGTGTCAGTTTTCTTGACTATAGAAGTCATCACCCCCATCTGCCAGCTTGTTATCAGAATTGTTGCTTAGGCTGGCAGAAGTGATTAACTTGCAGCAGCTGAGAACTGTCATCTGAAGTGGTGGACAGCTTGCAGTTTGGAGATTTATCATGGTAACAGCTTTCTGTTGGCTAAATGGCTTTTCTTTCTGCACTGAGAACTTCAGCCCCACAAGAAAAAAAAATTGCCCCACAAGCCACAGAATCCTGGCTACAGGCCTTGGCTTTGAACCTTGGTCTCCCAGCCCCTCGGCCAACATTTGAAATGCTGCCCCGTGCTGCTGGTGTTACAGTGGTATTCTGGGCTCTTGCAAGATCTTACAATCTCCATTTGGCAGCCCGCCAGATTTTCAGAAGATGTTGAGCCCTGTTAGAATGAGGCCAGAAAGGTCAGAGTAATCTTGGTGAGAGATGCATCAGAGAACGGCAACAAGCTGGCTTGGCTGTACTTATTGAGCTCCATCCCAAACCCCCATAACTAAACCTAAGCTGGGGGGGGGGCGCGTTGGTTACAGACTGGGGCCCGTGCAAACATACAAAGCCATTGTAGAGCTAGTCGGGCCAGTGGTCCAGCTAGCTCAGTCTGCAGTCTCTCCTCTGACCTGCAGCAGCTCTCCAGGGTCTCATTTAGAGAAAGGACTTTCCTCATGAAATCCTTTTCACTGGAGATGTCAGGGGCTGAACCTCTGAAGCCTGGTCTCTGCTCCCCTCACTGCATGTCACATGAGAAACAAACTGAGCTTGTCATGGGTCTCTCTGCTGGGGCTGGGCAGGAAAGAGAAGACTTGTGGGTTGAATCGTTGACCCTCTGCTGGGTTTCAGGGAACACTACACTGAACAGAACTGTGATTGGGACCTCTGTATGCATTCAAGAGCAGCGTTTATTCTGAAGACACGTGGGCAAGATGGAAGCATATGCAGTGAAGCCCACTGAATAATAGTTAGCGTTTGTATGTAGGGTTGCCAGCTCCAGGTTGGGAAATACTTGGAGGTTTTGGGAGTGCAGCCTGAGGAGGGTGGGTCTTCAGTGGGGTATAATGCTATCTAGTCGCACCCCCAAAGCAGCCATTTTCTCCAGGAGAACTGATCTCTGTTGCCTGGAGATCAGCTGTAATCCCAGGAGATCTCCAGCAAACCATCTGGGAACTGGCAATCATATTTATATGACATGTTTAGAACATTCAAAGAACTTTGTTTCCATTATTGATGATCTTCATAATCACCCTGTAAGGTAGGCGAGTATGCTCAACCTATAGGGTTGCCAGCCTCCAGGTAGCATCTGGAGATCTCCGGCTATTACAGTTGATCTCCAGATGACCAAGATCAGTTTCCCTGGAGAAAATGGCTGCGTTGGAGGATGGAGTCCATGGTGTTATACCCTGCTGAGGTCCCTCCTCTGCCCACAACCTGCCCTCCCCGGGCTCCACCCCCCAAATCTCCAGGTATTTCCTGACCCAGAGCTGGTAACCCTACCAACCTTGTATTGTAGGTGGGGGAAATTGAGACTGGCTTGCCTGGGGCCCCATTCTGAGTTTCTGACTGAGGAGAGATTTTTTAATTATATTTATTTTTTCAATCAATAAATATATAAACAGTGTTCGAGGAAGTGCTCTCCTCAGGTCACTTTGTTAGCCTTTGACAATAATGTGGCTTTGCTACTTCCGCAACGGAACATTACAGGACAAGGCGGCAGTGTTTTTCTCAAGCTAGGCCTCATTCTAGCTAGGCCATATGAATTACTCTAAATGTCACTGGCCGGCTCTAGAAAATGTGTCACTCACATAGGGATTGTTGTCACCACATTGGCAGGCTGGTGTGTGTGGGGGAACACTGCTTCTGATCCTGTTCAGAGTACCATTGCCACAACCTGCAGCCATGCATGTGGGCATCTGAGACAGGGAACATTGTGAGCAGAGAAAATTGACCTTGCGCCCTCTGTTTCCAAAATTAAGCCTTTCTGCCTGTGTAAGCATGTTGACGTTCATTTCTGTCTATGTTGTGCAAATGAGGTGGCACAAGCGTCCTTTGGTGTTCTCCCAGCTCGCAGCTGGTTTGGGTGACAACCCAATCAAGCATCTCTGGTCATGCGCTTTTGCACTCCAGTGCTTAGGAGTCAGTGGGTACTGGATTGGCCAAGGGGGGGTGGTATGTGTTTTCGCTAGACATTCCGGACAGGCGAGCATGTCCATTAGCGCACATGTTTGGAACATAAGCGTGCATGTTTTGCATCAAATGCTTGTTTGCACCATCTGTGCATGTATGGGTGCCTGCTCTGCGAGTGTGTGTGTATTTGTCGGTTGTGTGTGTTTGTGGGTTGTAGTGTATCTCTGTTAGCTTTGGAGACAGCTGGCATGCTAGCACACATTTTTTGCACAGGGCTCCATAACACAATGTGGCAGCAAGCATCTGGATGCCTGGCACTGACATGCCAGTTTGACCCAGGCCATGAGGGAGAGAATTTTCCAGAGCGGTAACCAGCCCAGGCTGCGAGTTCCTTCAGAGACCCCTTCAGCTTGGTACATCTCCCTCGTTTACAGCCCTGCTGGAGGTTTCAAGGAGGCCTCTGGGTGAGGCGGCCTGTGAAGAGCTCAGCATTGTGGGATATTGTATTCAGAAGAGATATCCTGGCCCACATGCTTGCCTCTCATCCCAGAGGCTTGTGGGAGATGCTCTCGCAGGTCCCCCTCTCCCAATAGCTGAGCACAGCCATTCCCTGTGAGTCTGCTGATGACTGACATCCGAAAAGGGAGTGTGCACTGTGGAAATTCACTGGGGAAGGTTGAGGGTAGAAAAAAAGGTGGTTTTATTATTATGAAAACCTTTAAAAAGCTAGCTGCAGCCAAAGGGGAACTTTCTAGCTGGAGAAGGGGGAAGTTGTGTATGGGGAGGGGGAAGGATAGGGTTGCCAACTCTGGGTTGGGAAATACTTGGAGACTTGGGGGATGGAGCCTGAGGAAGGCGAGGTTGGGGAAAGGAGGGACTTCAGTGGGGTACAATGCCATAGAGTCCATCTTCCGAAGCGGCCATTTTCTCCAGGTGAACTGATCTATGTCGCCTGGAGATCAGTTGTAATCCCATGAGATCTCCAGCCACCACCTGGAGGCTGGCAACCCAAGGGGAAGAAACAGCAGAATGGGAGGGTGATATTTGAAGGGACGATGGGGGGGGCTAGCCAGTGTAATCTAGTCATTAGAGTGTTGAATTAGGATCTGGAAGACTTTGGGGGCTTTCCCTCCCTCTCTCTCTCTGCCTAGCCCTACCTTACAGGATCGTCGTGAGGATTAAAACCCTACTTCACAGGACTGTTGCATGGATGAAATGGGGAAGGGAAAATGCTATACACCGCTCGAGTTCCTAGGAAAGAGGGCAAGAATAAAAATTTACCACAGAGAGAGAGAACCTAGTAATTCAAGGCAACCCTTGAAAGCTCATTTCTGGAAAGGGGTGTGTGTGTGAACTTGACAAAAACACAGGTGTGGGTGGGCTTTTTCTTTCCCTCCTTTCAAAATGCTGTCATATTTACCCGCCTAATCGAAAATACCCTTGTTTGTTGGGGTAGAGGCAGAAAGAGGCCATGTTAAGTTTGGAAGAGGGGAGTTGCTGCCTCTGAGACTGGTGAGGATGGTTTTTGCCCAGAGAAAGAGATGATTTGGGGGGCGGGTGGAGATAGAGAGAGAGAAAAGGCCGTGTGCTACCATCTAGCCCTGGTACTTGTTATTCTGGGCAGGAACTAACGCTAGCGACTCCAGCAGGGATGCAGCGATGGCAGCAGCGGAGGCTGCAGAAGCTTTTGGGGGCGAGGCTGGGAGAATCAGCCTCTTCTCCCCTCTGCCTCTGCGGCATATTCCTCTCTTGGGGAGCACAACAGGGTAGCTCTCCCCTGACAGCTCCTTCCTCACAAAAAGGGGAGAGCAGGAGAAAGAGAGGGGGGAAGTAGTGGGTTTGTCTCTCTTTCAAAGCCCCGGTTTCCAGGCCTTTACCGTGCGCTTCCTACTCACCCAGCCTAAGAGCTCTGGCAAGAAGGGACTTTCCGTGATGGCTGCTCAGCCCTAGAGAGGCCTCCACATAATGGGCGAGCGCAGGCAGTTAACATCATGACCTCTGGACTGACTGGGGCTGGGTCATGGCTCAGTGGTAGGGCATCTGCTTGGCATGCAGAAGGACTCGGGTTCCATTCCTGGCATCTCCAGTGAAAAAGATGAGGTAGCAAACGGTGAGGAAGACCTCCGCTTGAGACCCTGGAGAGCCGCTGCTGATCAGAGTAAATGATACTGAACTTGGTAGACCTGGGGTCTGACTCGGTAGAAAGCAGCTTCGTGTATCCGAAACCCCAGAAAGGCTTCAAGTCACAAACCCTGATTTGCCTTATTCCATACTCAAAGAAATGAAAAAATTTCCTCACTTCTCTGTTCCAGCCCAAAATATCGCTTACCTCTGGGAGCCAGTGTGGTGTAGCGGCTGGCTATGGCTGAGAGTCTCAGGTTCAAATCCCACCCTGCCCCAAAGCTCACTGTCTGTCCTTGGATCAATCATACTGACTTAGCTGAGCCTACCCCACAAGGTTATGTGATGATAAAAGATAGAGAGGAAGCCATGTGTGCTGGCCAGAGCTTCTTGAATCTAATTTTAAAACCTAATAAATAACATAAAATGAATCACACACCTGTCTGAAAGAAAGCAGGGTTCATGGCTCTTAGCAGGTGCTCTCATTTCATTATTCTGCATCTCTAAATAATATTTCTCTCCCAAGAATCTAAATTCAGCCAATTCTCTGTTCATTTTTTTTCCCTCACAGAGAACCCAGGGTTTCTGCCGCTCCCTCCCAGCTCCACAACATGCCTTCCAGTTTGGTCTAGTGGTTAGGAGTGCAGACTCTGATCTGGGAGAACCGGGTTTGATTCCCCACTCTTCCACATGCAGCTGCTGGTGCGACCTTGGGTCAGTTACAGATTCTTTCAGAGCTGTTCTCTCAGAGCGGTTCTCAAAAGAGCTCTCTCAGCCCTACTTGTGTGTGTGTTGTGGGGAGGGAAGGAAGGGAAGGGAAGGGAAGGGGTAAGCCACTCTGAGACTCCTTTGGGTAGTAAAGGACGGAGTATAAATCCAGCCTTCTCCTTCCTCTTTCCCCCTTTCCCAGGGAACCCAGATGTCCTGGAGCCCACGACTTCGCCTGGCAGTCCTCAAGGGTGATGAATTTTAGTGAGGATAAGCACCTGATTACTTTTTAAAAGGCAAGATAAAACGGTCTTTAGGTACCCCGTCCTTAGGCTCTTTAGTGTTCTTTTAGATCAAGGATGACCACTGTGTGTGCATGGTGTGCTCTGTTCCCTCAGATAATGATGAAAGCCCCTGGAAAGCAAGCAGGGCCCCAGATCTAACTGGCCTTTCTCTCCACTGCAGCCATCCACGTAACTCTGGAGGGTAGCCAGAGGAGGATCCTCTGGCCAGCAGTTTCCTTGAAGATTTCGCAAACTACTTCCTGCTGCCATGAAGAAGCCCCCCAAGGTCAGCCGTGGCTCTGGCATCCCCCCACGGTCTCACAAAACCACCCAGAGCCACTGACTCCACTTTGACAGCCTCATCTGCAGGTCAGCCCCTCAAGCATCCCTGGCAGAGGGTGCTGTCGACCCCACCCTGCGCTCCCCACTTTGCAACACATGGACCCAGCAGTGCCCCGGATGGCAGATTGCGTGCCCTGCTCCCAGCTGGCTGCTGCTCACCTGCGGACTTGGATCACCGGGGATTTGGCGTTGGCTTTCCGCTACCCTCCTGCTTTTTGGCACTGACCTGGACCGGTTGGCATCCTGGATTCAGCAATACAGAAGCAACCTGACAGCCATACCCTGAACCAGTTGCTAACCAGGTGAGAGGGCTTTGGAGGGGCTCTGTTGCTCTGGAACAGAAGAAAGCTGCTGGCTCCTCACCTGGAGAGTGCACTTGTATCAGCCGCTGTGTTCCTTACTGGTGATGGGACTGGTTCTCTTGAGCTTCTGCTGGGCCTACAATCCTTCATCCCTTTCAGTTCCATGGTTGCCAGTTTCTCATCGAGAGACAGTGGTGCTACCTTGGTATGCCAAGACTCTGAACCAGGAAACAGCTGCTGTGCCCTTTGTCCTGTTTCCTCCACTGAGCCTTTCCCTTTCTTTCCTCCTACACCCACTGTGGCCGGTGGGGCTCTAATTCTGCCCCACCCCCATTGCTGTGAGGATGAAAGAAATAAGGAGGGGGGGAATCTGTGTTTCTCCTGGAGGCAAATAACTGACAATTGGAGAAACCGGTCCTTTCCAGAAGCATCCCAGTTGCCCCCCAACGATGCATCTCCCGTGTAGCTCAGTTTAAATCCTGTTTTAATTATTTATTATGGATTATTTTTATGAAGTGTTTTAATTTGTTCCGTGATTTTTTTTTACTTTTATTGTCATCCGCTCTGAGCCCATTAGTGGGGAGGGCGGAATATAAGCCGAAATTAATAAATAATAAATGTGACAGCTTAGGATGCTCTTCCAGTCCAACGAGCTGCCAGCTAACCACAGACAAGCCATTGAAGATAGTAAGAATGTCATGGGTCACCAAAGACGTAAGGGCTGTGGCTCAGTGGTAGAGCCTCTGCTTGTCACGCAGAAGGTCCCAGGTTCAATCCCTGGTGTAGCCAGTTAAAAGGACCAGGCAGTAGGTGATGGGAAAGACCTCTGCCTGAGGCCCTGGAGAGCCGCTGACAGTCTGAGTAGACAAGACTGACCTTGATAGACCGATGGTCTGATTCAGTATGAGGCAGTTTCATGTGTTCAAGAGCAGCGGATTAAACTTCAGTGCAGGCGTAACCTTGGCCTTTCTGGTGTCCCTTTATTCTGCGTTCTCTCATAGGCATCATGTCGGGAGATTACGACGAAGAGAGGCACCGCAAGGCGATGGAGCTTCTTCAGGTGCTGTGCTCCAACACATGTGCTGCCCAGGAACGGGAGAAGTGTCAGGAACTGACGGGCCATGTGGGTCCCATCAACTCAGGTAAGGAGCCTGGAGGTAGTTAATGGTCGGATATGGCCCATATTTAGAAGGAGGATCTCAGGTAGAAGAGAACAGAAGAACATAAGAGGAACAATGTTGGATCTGGCCAATGGCCCATCCAGTCCAACACTCTGAGTCACACAGTGGCCAAAACCCAGGTGCTATCAGGAGGTCCACCACCAGGGCCAGACTCCAGAAGCCCTCCCACTGTTGCCCCCCAAGTACCAAGAATAAAGTGCATCACTGCCCCAGACATAATGTTCCATCTATATCTCACTGCTAATAGCCACTGATGGATCTCTGAGGAATGATGGCTTGTTCCCAGGAGTTGATAAAGTACTGGCTCAGCAGTTAAGCCATTTGCTTTGCATGCAAAAGGTCCCAGGTTCAATCCCCGGCCTCTCTGTAAGGATCAGGGAGCAGACGATGTGAAAGTCTGAAGACCCTGGAGAGCTTCTGCCATTCAGAGTAGACAGTGCTAACCTTAATAGACCAGTGGTTTGACTCAGTATAAAGCTGCTTCATGTGTTGAGATTGAACCTTGGCTCAGTGGTAGAGCACCAGCTTTGCGTGCAGAAGGCCCCAGGTTCAATCCCAGGCATTTCCAGTTAAAAGGGTCAGGTGGCAGGTGATGTGAAAGACCTCCACTTGAGACCCTGGAGAGCAGCTGCCAGTTTGAGTAGACAATCCTTACTTTAATGGACCGATGGTCTGATTCAGTAGGAGGCCTCATGTGTGTTAATGTGAGTCCCTGGAGGCAAAGAAAACCGAAATCATGTCCATGCTGGTCTGCAGGCAAGGAGTGCATGAATGGCATCGTGGCTCCAGTTGCCCCATAAACTGTGGGAAAAGGTCTTATCCTACAGAATCCTGCCAGTCTGAATTTTTACGGTATTCTAGCAAGGGAGAAGTTTCTAATCAACACTGTTGTAGGGGGGGACTAAATGCCTGGGTATCTTTGGTAAATGCTTTGAATCTACAACTAAAAGGATATATCAGCTCTTGCATTCAAGGTGGTGAAGGTCAGATCACAATTCTGAAATAGGAGAATTTACAAGGTACCAGCCTTTTCCTGGACATGAACTCATGTCTGTGGGTTCGGCAGGATTCGGAAGGAGTGGGAGGGAGATCTGCCATGCCTCAGCCATGAAGGCTGGATACCGGAGTCACGGGTGCCTGCCTTTCTGCTTGTCCCATCTAGAAATCTTGGTCAGCCTCCTGTCGGTGATCGTGACCTTCTGTGGGATCGTACTGCTGGGTGTCTCCCTCTTTGTCTCGTGGAAGCTCTGCTGGATCCCTTGGCGGGATAAAGGCTCCTCTTCGCAGACGCAGCGCAAGGAGCACCCCCTGCACGCACACCTCCACCACTCACCTTTCGGGGACCTCCTGGCGGAGCGGGTAGAGCTGGGGCCGGAGATGCCCGAGAGGTCCTACCTCGATATGGATTCCTACCCCGAGGCCAACCTCAAAGTCAGCCAGACCTCCCCCGACCTCCCTGTGGAAGGCCAGACTACCACCAAGGAGGGCAACATGCCCAATGCCCATTCCCACCAGCAGGTTGCAAGCTTGGCACCCACACCCAGGTGAGTGAGATGATGGGGAAAGGCTGGAGGTCCAGATAGGAAGGCTCAGTTGTATGTGAAAAGCAGGAGGCTATTGTGTGGTGGTCCTAACCTGGATGGCCTAGGCTAGGCCAGTCTTTTTAGATCTTGGAAGCTAAGCAGGGTCAACGCTGGGTAGTATTTGGATGGGAGACCACCCAGGAAGTTTAGGGTTGCTGTGCAGAGGCAGGCAAATGGCAAACCACCTCTGTTAGTCTCTTTCCTTGAAAACCCTATGGAGTCACAGCTGTGACTGCATGGTACTTTCTACCACCACATTGTCCTGGGACAAACAGACTGGAGAGAGATTTCGGTATGGAGGTTATGTGTGGGATGGTGGAAGACGTGGAGATCCGTAGAGTTGGACAGTTGCATTATCAAAACTTTTTTTTTTTTACTCAGTGGGGATGTACAGAAAGAAATAATAGTAATTATTGTACACCATTGTGTGTAGAATAGTCAGGAGAGCCTAAGACTGTTCGGCAGCCGGAAGTTCTACCTGTTTAGCGTTATGCACCACTAGGCAGTGAGCTAGACTTGTTTTGAAGGCAAGAGACGTTTCAGATGTGGTTTGCCATTGTCTGCCTCTGCATCAGGACCCTGGTATTCCTTGGAGGTCGCCCTTCCAAATACTAGCCAAGGCTGAGCCCACTTAGCTTCTGAGATCCGACAAAATCGGGCTAGCCTGGGCTATCCAGGTCAGGCAGAAAGTAAGGTATGGGGATGCAGAGTGGAGGAATGACTCTGTGATCTGTTGGACAGAGTAGGACTTAAAGCTTCCAGGGCATCAGTTCAGGTCCTACCCCTGCAGTGGACTCACTGGCAAGTCACTAGCCTTTAGCAACCTATCTCTAACAAGGGGCTCCTGGTTGCTGGATATTAAGAGCTCCAGTGCAACAAGATGGTACGTAGCATCTCCCTCCCCTCTCCCTCCAATCACTCTCTGCCTGCTGTGGGGTAACAGCACGATCCCGCTTGCAGATATATGGGCAGAAGTGCCGGCTGAGGATCAGTGCAGGAGATCCAGTTGCAGCACCCTCCCCTGCTGATTTACAGCTTATAAATGGCAGGTGGGATCTCTGGGTCAGCAGCCGGTAAGCCAGGGAAAAATCAATGTGATTATTTATTTATTTATTTACTCCCCACCTTTCTGCCCATTGGAGATTGTTCTCCACTTCTCCATTTGGTCCTCGCAACAACCCCATGAGGTAGGTAAGGCTGCGAGTGTGTGACTGGCCCCAGGTCACCCAGCAAGCTTATCTGGCAGAGTGGGGATTCGAACCTGGGTCTCCCAGAACCTACTCTGACACTCTAACCGGTATGCAATACTGGCTCTTGTAGCATATCAAAAGTGCAGTGTTTTGACATGCGACTCTAGCTTTGTTTATTTGTGGGGATTTCTACCCTGCCTTTTAATAAATGGCACTGAACATGGTTTACAAATGATAGACGAATAATCACAAACGGAATACAAATAATTAAAATGGAATTAAGGTGGTCTTTTTAGAAGTATGCACAACTGAGCACAGTCAAAACCTGTCTCCTGGAAAGCACTTCACCAAGAAAACTCAAATTCCGTTTTCTGAACATATTAATTGCTTGTTTTGCTGGGTACACTTCCTTCTGCTTCCCAGGTTTTGGTTTTTGCAAAGAATTACGGGTTTTCAGGAGAGTGGGAGTGGAATGGCAGGAGTGGTGGAGCGATGGGAGTTGTCTGGCAAAAATAGCTGCCAAGAGGGAAGGCTGGAAATTTTGGAAGATACAAACTCCTGCCCATTGGAAGCCTGACCTTCCTCTGGTTTGTGCATCTACACATGCTAAGCCTCACAGTTCTTGCTTATACCCAGGATTGCACTTTGTTGGTCTTGAAGGTGCCACTGAACTCAAACTTCATTCTCACATCTGTTTGTTAATTCTTGTATTTGTATCCTCATTTACTGCCATTCACAGATCTTAACAACCGCCTTCACCTTAATCCAGTCTCAGCTATAACCACCCAGTTACTTATGCATCTTGATTCTTACTAGCCCTTTCTGGCAACTAATCCCCCCCTTCCTATAGGTAGTGGCTGAGGAAATTCTCTTTCACTGTATCTGAGGAAGTGTGCGTGCACATGAAAGCCTATACCGTGAATAAAACTTGGTTGGTCTTAAAGGTGCCCCTGGACTCAAACTTTGTTCTTCCCCTGGTTTGTGAGCCTTAACCAACAGTTGCCTGCCAAAGCTTCTATCCATGGCCATAAGAGCTGAAAAGGAAAGCTCATGACTCATAGTGGCTATAGTGCTGGACTTAGGCCAGGGAGATCTGGGTTCAGTGAAAGGACTTTCAGTCAATAGTGTTTTGTGACTCCCTCTGGGTACTCAGTTCCTAGGCACATGAGGTTGTAATTTGGATCAGGACTGTGGCACACAGGGAAAGGATCCTTATGCCTCTCGGATCCTTATACCTCTCACTCCCGTGCCTTTTTCCTGACCTGAAAAGACCCCAGGGGAATCTGTTTGCCCCACTGGGGAAAACTGCATGGACCCGATTAGGGCATGTGGAGCCCCCAATGGGCCGTTTCAGGCCGAGAAAATGGTACGTGGGTGAGAAAGTCTGAGCCCACTGTCCTCATGCACCAGGGGCCCTGCTATGAGGAGGAGGCAGAGAGGAGATTGGATTTATACCCCACCCTTCACTACCCAAAGGAGCCTCAAAGCAAGTTTACAATCCCCTTCCCTTCCCCTTCCCACAACAGACACCCTGTGAGGTAGGTGGGACTGAGAGAGCTCTCCCGAGAACTGTCCTTGAGAGAAAAGCTCTGAAAGAACTTATGACTGACCCAAGGACACACCAGCAGCTGCATGTGGAGGAGTGGGGAATCAAACCTTAGAGTCCACGCTGTTAACCATTACACCAAACTGGCTCTCATGAATCAGGGCCCATGCACCTGGGAAGCATGGAACTTCCGAAGCATGCCTATTTGCCTGAATCTTGGACATACCTGGGAGGAAAAGGAAGTCTTGCAGTTAGATCCTTAGCCATAAAGCACAGGCCACTGATCATCTCTGGACCATACAGATTTGTGGCGATGGTAAAAAGGGAGTCCCACATATGCTGCCTGGACCCCATTAGAGGAAGGGCCAGATTAAAAGCAAATATATAAAGCCCCGTTTTGATCTGGATGCAGGATTTCTCACCTGTGTGGCTAGATAGGGGGAGATGATTGCGCAAGAGACTGGTTTGATTTCCATCCTCTCCGCAGGTACAATACACTGCCACGCCCCTTGACCCAGCAGTTGAGCAGCCCGGACACCGGAGTCCACGGAGGGGAGGAGAAGGTGGAGCAAGTGACCAGCATTGGGCAGATCAAACCGGAGTTATACAAGCAGCGCTCAGGCGAGTCAGACTCCAAGAAAGGGGAGGCCGCGAGCTGCGGGCGGCTGAGTTTTGCCCTGCGCTATGCCTACGGCACGGAGCAGCTGGTGGTGAGGATTCTCCGGGGCGTGGACCTGCCCGCCAAAGACGCCAATGGTTTCTCAGACCCCTATGTGAAAATGTACCTGCTGCCCGACCGCAAGAAGAAATTCCAGACTAAGGTGCACCGCAAGACGCTGAACCCCATCTTCAACGAGACTTTTAATTTCAACGTCCCCTTTGCTGAACTGCCCTCGCGGAAGCTGCACTTCAGCGTCTACGATTTTGACCGCTTCTCCCGTCACGACCTCATTGGCCAAGTGGTGCTGGACAACCTGCTGGAACTGGCCGAGCGGGACAGTGATTCACCCCTCTGGCGGGACATCATGGAAGCCAGTTCGGTGAGTGGGGTTTAGACCGGGGGGGCAGGGGGAGGAACAGATCTGTCTCTGGAGCAGTCACGTCAAAGGCCCAGCGTCATGGCCGTCCAACCCCATCGGTCAGCCAAGCAATTAAACCTCTCCTAATCTGACAACCCAGCTCTGTAAACTTGACATTTAAATCCAGTGCAGTCGGCCGGGTCTGTCAATTAAACAGGCCCATGAAGCCGTTCAGCCTGACAATCACAACTAACACAGCGATTCTGCAGCTAAGGGCTGAGTCCAAATAGGAAAGTGCTTATTGCATAGGCTTTCATACCCTCATGGAAAGAGTCCCCTTTCTGTCAATATATGGGAAGGGGGGGGGGTCAGAAGTACCCACAGCACAGCCATGCTTCTCTCCAAACAATGTATGTGTGCCATGGTGACCGCATTTCCCTCCCTGGTGTCATTCAGAAAATGCCACCTCGCCTATACGGAGGGGCCACAGCTCAGAGGCAAAGTATTTGCTTTCCATGCGGAAGGTCCCAGGTTCAATCCCCCGCATGTCCAGTTAAGAGGATAAAGTAGCAGATGATGTGAAAGACCTCTGCCTGAGTCCCTGAAGAGCTGCTGCCAGCCAGAGTAGACAATATTGACCTTAACCATCCAAGGGGTCTGACTCAGGAGAAGGCAGCTTCATGTGTGTGTCCATTCAGGGGGAGGTAACACAGTAGAGGAGTCATTGCCCTTCCCTCTCTCTTAGCTTTGTTTGCCCTCAAGGGTCTTGCCCAAGCTACGCTGCATGGTGTTAGAAGTGGGTTACTTCCTGGAAAGATCACACAGTAGGATTCACAATGCACTTAAAGGAATTCCAGGTGACTGGGATGGCCTTTTTGATACAATTCAGTGCTCTAAGAACCATTACCAAAAAAGGATGTACCAATGTATAAAGTGTATGATCGCACTCTTCAGCAACTGTCCTGTAGTCTACCAGATTTTGCAGAGCAATGGAGATCTGAAGAGAAAATGGACTTGGGCAGTTGAATGGCTTGCAAATGACCTTGAGCGTAGGTCGTAGTACACTGGTATTCCGTAGTATACATATAACTGGTCACCACCACCAGACTCCAGAGGAATGAAACATCATTGTCACACAGCAAGATCTGATTGGTTATGTGCTGAGGTCGCTTATTCCTGGGGAGAAGGATCCTGATTGTTAAAATCAAACATAAATAGGGTTGCCAACCTCCAGGTGCCACCTGGAGATCTGCTATTACAGCTGATCTCCATTCAGCAGAGATCAGTTCCCCCAGAGAAAATGGCGGCTTTGGAGGGTGGACTCTATGGCTTTGTACCCTACTGAGGTCCCCTCCCCAGGCTCCACCCCCGAAATCTCCAGATGTTTCCCAACCCAGAGCTGACAACCCTAACTAACGCAATGGTATTGAAGCGACAGCACTGGGGGAAGGGGGGGGTCAACACGTATCTGTCACCCTAGCAAGCCCCTTTTCATGCCAAAAACCTTCTCGTGCATATATTCTTCAGGGCATCATTACAGCAAATTATTTAACATTAGAACTGAGCAGCCCAATGAATTTTACTCAGCCCAGCACAACGGCTCGTCTCACTGAAGCATAGAAAGTCACAGTGCACCCAAACAGTCAGCCCAAGTTACTAAATTGTCCTCGATGATAATGAGGCTTAGACTCGAAGAGACCTCCTTGCAACCTCAGTTTCCATTTCTCCTTTTATTTCCTGAGGCACGTCTCATAGTAAGCATGAATTGCTGTGAGTCGGAACATTCATCCATCGATCGATCTGTCTGGTACATTTTTATTTCACCCTCCCTCTAAAAAGTTCAGGGCGATGTACATGGTTCTTCCTTCCCCATTTTATCCTCACAGCAACCTGGTGAGGTAGCTTAGGCCAAGAGGGTGTGTCTGAGCCAAGGTTACCCAGGGAGATTCATGGCAGTGTGTGGGTATGGCTGTTTCACTAGCCATACTGTCTAGGAAAGGCATTCCATAGATATGATGCCACCACTACAAAGGCCCTGCTCCAGTAGCCACCTGCCTAATCTGTGAGAGCAGAGGCACCTGAAGAAGGGTCTCCGTAGAAGATCTTAGAACTTGGGCTGCTTCGTATAGGAGAAGGCAGTCTCCAAGAATGGGACCCTGAGTCTCGTGGTTTGGGAGTCTTTCCATTTTCTGGGAAGTTGTAGCATTAGAGGAAGCCTCCAGCGCTAACTTGTTCAGCGAGGCAGCTGAAGGCACCCTCTGTCTCTCTTTTGACCTCAGCTTGTAGAAGCAGACTTGAATGGATGGCTTGCCTCAGAAGGTGGTTTCTGTGAGTGAATAAGGGCTTTAGTCAGGGGCCCAGGGCCATTGAGCCTAGGGGCACTTTTGGGATTTTGAGAAAGGGTAGTGGGCCCCACCTCAAAATGGTTGCCCTGTGGCCAATCACCAAATGTCAGGAGGTTCGAAGGCAAGCATTGACCAATGATGGAGACAGCTGCTTTCCAATGGGTGCTCCTTGCAAATACAAAGGTGATGTCTCCTGTTGCACTGAGGAGGTGGAGGAAAGGCCGGATTGTCTCTTTGCTTTGGGGAAGCATTGCTGTTTTGTTCCAGCTCCCAAAGGGGAACGTTTGCTCCCAGTGTGCCCACAGAGAGGGCTTTCCCAGCCCAGAGGCATAAGGAAGTCCACATCTATGGTCAAGATGAAGGCACATGGTTGTGGCATAACTGCCGGGGAGGAACCCTGTGCTTCCGTAATCCATAAACTGCTGGAGGGAGACCTGAAGCTTCTTGGTTATTGTTTTCCCTGTTAACGATAAACTCAAAGGGAGTTTACCCCTTCAGAAGCAAGCAGGGCCCCAAGAAAGACCTTGGCAGGAACCCTGGTGCCCATGGGCACCACGTTGGGGATCACTAGCATAAAGAGACAGCTTAACAGCTGCCTGGGCCCTAGTTGGATTATTGATCTCTCTAGCAGATGGGGTCCTGTGTTTTAGGAAGAGTAAGCCCATCTTGCAGCACCTGCTTTCCTGAGAGCCAGTTTGGTATAGTGGTTAGGAGCATGAACTCTAATCTGGGAGAACCAGGTTCTATTCCCCACTCCTCCACATGCAGCTGCTGGTGTGACCCTGAGGCAGTCACAGTTCTCTCAGAGCTGTTCTCTCAAGAGCAGTCCTTGAAAGAGCTCTCTCAGCCCCACCTACCTCACAAGGTGTCTGTTGTGGGGAGGGGAAGGGAAAGGAGATTGTAAGCTGCTCTGGACTCCTTCGGGTAGTGAAGGGCCAGGTATAAATCCAATCTCCTCCTCCTCTTCTTCTTTTCCTCTTCTTCTTTTTCCTCTTCCTCCTCTTCCTTTGGAGATATTAGAGACTGAACCCTGGGACCTTGCGCATGCAGGGCATGCACGCTTTACTCCCTAGCCACAGCACATCCCCAAAGATGTTGCACGCTCAACAACACTATGGAAGTAATGTGCCTGTGAAAGCCTGATGTTGAGGTGGTGTATAACGTTTGGAGACTGTGAAGAAGAGCTGGTGGGCGAAGCTATTGAGGAAGATGTGTGTGGGGTGGAGATGCTTCTGGCATTAGGGAGGGTGCAGAGAAGAGGTCGGTAATTCCAGGGAGCCGCAGAGAACTCCTTTTCCTTTTGCTCACCCACCCACCTGCATACCTGTCGGCTGCTCACATTCTCCCCCCCCCCCCCAAGGCCAACCTCTCTTTTCTTTTTTTGGAGCTCAAAGAGAGTGTTGGCACAAATAGACTTGTTTCTTCCCTCCCGCCCCCCGAATATTTTTAGCTGGGTTTGTTATTCATGAAATGGGTGGTTAATCAGGGCAGTCAGGTGTGAGGCAGCCGCTTCCCCTCCCCTCCCCGGCACCTTGCCAGATCATCCCCTTCTTCTCCGCCTGGCGCTTCCTCCCCTGGCTGTGCCAGCCGTTCTGATGGCCAGTGCTCCCTCTAAGCTGTGGAGTCTTGTGAGCAAAAAATTCTACTTTGGGAGGAGGAGGAGATTGGATTTATACCCCGCCCTTCACTCGGAGTCTCAGAGTGGCTTACAAAGCCCTTTCCCTTCCCCTCCCCACAACAGACACCCTGTGAGGTAGGTGGGGCTGAGAGAGCTCTTTCCAGAACTGCCCTTGAGAGAACAGCTCTGACAGAACTATGGCTTGCCCAAGGTCATCCAGTAGCTGCATGTGGAGGAGTGGGGAATCAAACCCGGTGCTCCCAGATTAGAGTCGGTGCACTTAACCAATACATCAAACTGGCTACTGGCATTAAAGTTGTGAGCGAGCAATTTGGCTACTGCATAAATTAGTTTCCTCTGAAACCATCCTTCCTGTGCTAAGACAAAAATGTGTGAGCCAGAGGCTAAAAAAACTGTGAGCTAGCTCACACCAACTCAGCTTAGAGGGAGCACTGTTGCTGACTCCCCCCACCTGATCCAAACCTGTAGCCTCCTCCTCTCCACCCCCCCCCCATTCTGCCGCTCCCCATCAAAGCCCTAAATGGAATGCAATTGTCATTGATCGTGGTCTTATTACTGAGCTCCAGGAAATCAGCTGGTTTTCAGTTTGTGAGCTGGAGGACTGAGGAGAAATGTAGGGAACAAGACTGTTAGTATTCACACTGGAAGTTCAGTTAGCAGCATAACTGGAATGGGGAGGGGGAGCAGATCCACAACCCGAATAAAGCCAACCCTAGCCTAACCTACCTCACTGGGTTGTTGTTGTGGGGATTAAATGGAGGAAGGGAGTATATTGTCAGCTGCTTTGGATCAGGAGAAAAGCAAGGTGCAAAACGAATAAGTAATAGGAAATGTTGAATCTCAACAGGGTATTGAGTTGTGCATGCTCTGGCGCTGTGAGGTTGTGTCTATCCCAGTTCAGCTCAGGCTTGTAAGCAGTCTTTTGCTTGGTCACCAGTGGTGAGTAAGAATCTCCCCCAGGTGATCAGACAAGGCAGCTTCTGCAAACTGGAGGAGAATGACCCGACTATCACAGACCTGTGTGGGCAAGAGGGATGCGAAATACATTTTATGGGGTAGCCAGTTTTTGAGAATGTGATGTGCAAAACTGAAGAAAGGTGCATGCACACGAAAGCTTCTACCCAGAATTAAACTTTGTTGGTCTTAAAGGTGCCCCTGGACTCAAATTTTGTTCTGTTGCTTCAGCCCAACACAGCTACCCTACCTGATTTATCTTGAGTAGCTTTTGGAACTGGTTTTCTAGCATCTCCTTCTGAGATTCCATTTGGAGGGATGAAGTTGGTCCCATGAATGGGTGTGTCTGAGCATACCACTCATGAGTGCGTATAGTTCCTGCTAGGGAATGGGTTGGTCAATATGTAAGATGTAAATGTGTGTTTTAATTTAATATTTTAAAAGGAAGGGCTGAATCCAGCTGAAGATTTGAGTGCTTATGTGCCACATTGACTTTAGGAGTAAAAGACAGCGTGCACAGGACTCCCCTGTGCTAAATCCAGCAGGATAAAAAAGAGAAGAAGAAGAAGAGGAGGAGGAGGAGAAGGTGGCAGTGGTGGTGGTGTCAGCAGGGGGATTTATACCCCTCCCTTCACTGGGAGTCTCAGAGCAGCTTACAAACTCCTTTCCCTTCCCCTCGCCACAACAGACAACCTATGAGGTATGTGGAGCTGAGAGAGCTCTTTCGAGAACTGTCCTTGTGAGAACAGCTCTGATAGAACTGTGGCTTGCCCAAGGTCATCCAGCAGCTACAGGTGGAGGAGTGGGGAGTCAAACCCGGTTCTCCCAGATTAGAGTCCGCACACTTAACTACTACACCAAACTAGCCCAATGTGGTTATTGTGCCATATTGAGTTCCAGGGGACCTGGGATCAAACCGTTACTCTTCTGTGGAAGCTTGATGGGTCACCATGAGCCAGTCACTGGATAAAATAGATGAGCAGAGAATGTTGTAAGCCATTTTGTTTCCCCATTGGGGAGAAACACAGGGGGTTACAAATATATAAATAAATAAAATGATGGACTTTGGTTAGGCTGTGCCCCAGGTTCCTAGCCCTCATGGTGTCCCTTTGAAAGAAGTGCAGGGGGTGGGGTGAGGGAGGGATGCCAGCATTGCTAACTACGGTTTCCACCAGGCAGGGTTTCAGTGCCCAGCACAGCGCCGTGACTTGCAAAAGCAGGATAAAAATAGAAAGGAAGGATTAACGGTGCTAAATATGGAACGTTTATGCCAGTTTCCCTCATTTAAATATTTTGATGTGTCGCAGAACGTGGGCTACCTTAACACAGCCATTTGCTGTTTTATTCATCCAGAGCAGAGCCTGCACAGAGCTTTGGTGGCGGCTGTCCCCCTGGTGATCAGACAGGCCTGGGGTGAGGAGCGGAGAGGGTTTTCACGAACAAGCAGGAAAGGAAAAACAGGGCGTCTGGCTCTTTAGAAGAGTCTGTGTTGCCGTCTCCTTGCTTCGGTTCCTCCCTCTGAGGAAGGCCGGAATGATGTTGTCACAAAACTTGCAAGGTGCCCCCCAAAAAAGCCCTTTCCCACCACAGTGGTGGCAGTGTGCGCCTGAAATGCAGTTGACCAATACATGTGGTAAGCAGGGTGTCAAATGTTACCTCTTCTGTATGCAGCGGTGTCGGGGTTAAATGCTCCTTGGAGGCCTCCATAGGCGAGTGGAACCATCTGTCCTGGCCCAGGCTATGGTTGCCAGCTGCTAGGAGGAAAAAAGTCCTGCCCCTGTAAATGGGTGCCATTTACCAAGTGGTGTTAATTACCTCCATGCCAGGAACAGCTTCCAGTTTCCACATGTTAAAAGGGGCAGGACATTTCCCCCTAGGCTTGCTGGCAATTCGAACCTCGACAGAGGACTTGGGGGAGGATCAGTGGTCCAGCTCATGGTGTACATGGAGAAAGTCCAGGGTTCAGTCCCTGGCAGGTCCAGTTAAAAGGATTGAATAGTAGTAGGTAATGGGAAATGCTCTGCTCTCTGCCAGTCAGAGCAGAGAATACTGACCTTGATAGACCAAGGGACTGGCTCAGTCTAAGACAGCTTCACATCCCGAGGTGGGACTGCAGCACAGTGGCAGAGCACACCCTTTGCATGCAGGAGGTGCCAGGCTCAATCCCTGGCATGCATAGTTAATTGGTAGAAGTTGGTGGGACATAGCCCTTTCTTTTCCTGGGATTTCTCTGACCAGCCAGAATGGGTATAAGCTTTCCTGTGCATGCAACACCAATGCTCCCGCTAAACTGTGGAGTCCTGTGAGCAAAAATTCTACTTTGTGAGCTACTGGCATTAAAGTTATGAGCAAGCAGTTTGGCTGCTGCATAAATTAGTTTGCTCTGGAGCCATCCTTCCTGAGAGAAGACAAGAATGTGTGAGCCAGAGGGTAAAAAACTGTGAGCTACCTCACATTAACTCAGGTTAGAGGGAACACTGATGCACACTTCATCAGATGCATTGACACAGTTTTCCTCAGGCCTTACATATAGGGGGGTGGGTCAGTTGCCAGGAAAGTCTAGTTAGAGTCAAGATGCATAAGTAACTGGGCTAAGAGTGTAGCTGAGAGTGGATTAAAGCAGTTAGTAAAACTTATACCCAGAATTACACGTTGGTCTTCAAGGTGCCCCGGACTCCAACTTTGTTCTATTGCTTCAGATCAACAGGGCTACCCACCTGAATATACGTTTCATGTTACAGATGGCTCCTAAAACCACGGGTTGTGTTCAGAGTTTAAAAATAAAGCAGGCAGAACTTGCAGTCTAAAGGTGTTTGGGGAGGAGGGAACATTACAAAAGAAGAGGAAGATCCGTTGGGAAAAGTCCAATAGATGCACTGTAAAAAACCTGCTTTAGTGAAATAACACAGGAATGCTTGACAAACCGCCTTCTGCTAAGTCAATCAAGGTCGGTCTCATCTACTCTGACTGGCAGCCACTCTCCAGGTTGTCAGGCAGAGGTCTTCCCCATCACCTTCTGCTGGGTCCTTTCGCCTGGAAATGCCAAGCATAGAAGCCTTCCAAGGAACATTTGATGACCGTTCTGACAGATCTACATGAACACGTGAAGCTGTCTTCTACTGAGTGAGACCTCTGGCCTGTCAAGATCAGCGCTGTCTATTCTGACTGCCGGTAGCTCTCCAGAGTCTCAGGCAGAGGTCTTCCCCGTCTCTTGCTACCTGACTGGAGACGTGCGGGATTCAGCCTGGGACCTTCGGCATGCAAAGACGATGTTCTCCCATGAGCCGCGGCTCCCCCTTAGGGAAGGGAGTTGGACGTCAATGGTAAGGATCTGCAAGGGAAAAGGGATGCAGGCTAGGGAACAGAGAGAGCTGCCTTATCTCCCGAATTAGTCATGGTAGAAAGAGTTTTCCAAGGGGAAGGATGCAGAGAAAGAAGAATGCTGTTTGTGCATCAGAATATTCCTGGATCTGGAAACATAAAAGTAGCAGTCCTGCCGGATTAGGCCAAAGACCGCTCTGGCCCTGCACCCTGCCTCCAAGAGCTGCCAGACCGGAAAGGCCACAAGTAGGGCCTGCTGGCGACAGCATCTGTCCGTCAGATGCTCCCCAGCATCTGTCAGCCAGACAAGCAGTCGGAAAAGGCTCTGAACCCAGAGGCCTCTTTCAGTTTATGGCCAGCCAGAAGCTTACATTCAGCCCTCTCTTAAAACCTCCCAAGCCTGTGGCCAGTGCCACATCTTCTGGCAATGGATTCCACAGGTCAGTGACCAGTGGCATGCAGTAGAGCTTCCATTTGTTCATCAGTCTGCTGCCAGCCGTTTCCACTGGGTGAGCAAGGCCCTCTCTGCCATTTCTCACAGAAGTAACCTGGTCCCACTTTTCAGGGCTGTCGTAGGGAGCACGGAGACAGTGTGCATATATGGAACCCTGTAAGCACTGGAGATTTGGAAGTGCCAGGGGTCATTACCGGGTTCCCGCAGCTATGAAATTTGATGTTGCTTCGGGGATGGCTGGTTTTTTGTTTCTTCCTCCAAATCAAGTATGTGATTTATGAATGGGCGGGGGAAGGAAAATGCACGAAGGAGCTTGCCTTCTAGCAAGCCCGACTCATTTGCTGTGTTCCTGCCTGCAGTCTTTCCTTTCGCTGGTGCCAGTGAGGCGCAGGGTCCGGAGGGCTGGATGGCCAGGGAAGAGTGCATCCTCTGCTGTGGAGAGAAGCAGACTGGCTGGCCACAAAGTCATTTGTTGTTGGGCTAATATACCTTCTAGGATAACTGTCATGATAGTAGGAGATTTTTTATTTTTTAAGTACATACTGAAAACAATGGATCCAGGGATTATTATAGCAGCCACGGGAATGTTTTTCCTCTCTCTCAGATGACAGACGATCTGGCCTTGAACAGTTGTGTGACAGGCAGAAATTGAATGGGTGAAGCTTTCCTCCTTTGGCACGCCACCGTGCAGGAGAAGCGTCACCTGCTGAACTTAAAAGTGGCAGCCCTAGAAATGATGTTCACCTATATGCCAATCTGCCAATTACAAGTGACTTTGGAGTTCCATTGGCAGCCCCATGGGGTTTTCGAGGCAAGAGACGTTCAGAGGTGGTTTGCCATTGCCGGCTTCCGCATTGTGATCCTAGTATCCATTGGTGGTCTTCCTTACAAATACTGACTGAGGTCGACCTTGTTTAGCTTCTGAGATCTGATGAGATTGGGCTAGCCTGTGTGATCCAAGTTAGGGCTTGAAGTTTTATAGTGGCCCATAAAAAGTAGCCACCGGGGTTGTATGAACTGGGATCACGAGACTGGATTCAACCAGCTTTTTCATTCAGTCACACACCCAGTTCACTCCCTTACTGTGGCCCCCACGCCATGTTCCTTTTGTCAGTGCAGGTCCCATGATCCCCAGCATAACCTTTTTGGTTCTCAGAAGGGATCACACCTTTCTTTTTCACCAGAGGAAAATCTGATTGGATCACACCCCTGATGCTGAGGGAGGTGGGCTTTGCGCTGTTTCCTTATTTGAAAACTAGCGGCAAGGCCCGTTGCATGGCCCGATGCAACAGGCGCTAGCCGAACTCTCTCTGCAGGCCCCGTTCCCCTCTGTGGCGGCGGCCGCAGGGGAATGCCAGATCTGCCTACCCCTCCTGGCACGGCCCCGCATTGGCGAAGCGGCGAGCAACGGAGGCCATACTCTTCTTCGGGCCAGCCAGCTCTGCCACCCACTCCCCGCTGTGGAAGTCGTCGCGGACCACAGTTGGCCCAAGTTGCTCGTTGCCCCGTTTCCTGGCTGCGCCTGGACGGGGAGGCCAGCTCCACTGCCTCCTCCCCGCCGTGCAAGGCGTCAGCAGCCCCAGCTGGTTACCAGGGGGTGTGGCGCCATGGTGAGGGAGGCCGTCATCTAGCTTGGGCCGCCAGCATGCAGCCACCGGAGCATCCACCCAGTCCGGCGGCTGGAGGCAGACTGGGGTGAAGAGGCTGTGTGCTGGCTGTGTGGGCAGGACTGAGCCCATACAGCCAGGCACGCCAGCCAATGGCCAGGGCCCAAATATGAGTGGCAGCCTCCGCGGCCAACCTATTTTGCTGCGCATTTTTGCCTTATTTGGGCATACCAGACGACCACTACACTTTTATATATAGGGAAGGATGCCTCACCCTTCACTGTACTGCTTTTTGCTTTGAAAGGAAGAAATGTCCAGGTTCTCATTTAACCTGTACCTTAAAGATCCTGGCAGATTTTGAACTTGTGATGTGACACACGGCTGGCAAGGATTTTGCCTATGCTCCACTGCCTAGCTTTGGGAATCCAGAGGGTGTCTAGACTTTAGAAACTGAGACACTTTCCTCCTGCTTCCACAGCGAGTCAGGAATATACCCTTTACCAAAAAGGTAAAACTTCACAATGGCTTCTTTAAAAAAAACCTTTCCAGTTTCACCTCTGTCCCTGGCGGAATCTGGTCAGTTTCACAGCTGCCTTTTTATAGCCTTTGTTATAGATAAGACAGATGTATAGATAAACCAAATGGGTAAGAGAGCAAGAGGCTTCTATGACAGGAAGTAAATACAGCCACTGATGGGAACTTCACTGATAACATTATCTGCTGCTGTTCTTGCTCCTGCAAGCAACCCTTTGGCTTGATGTTAGGGTGTGTGCTAGAACCCAGTGTTGTGTCGTGTTTAGATTTTCATGATTGGGAATCTGGGAGACCAAGGTTCAAATCCCCACTCCGCAGGGTCACAATACAACACAATTCTGTGAATTGAATGAACTTGGCACGTGTGGAAAACAGGCCTCATTTATTCTGATGTCGCAGGGCTCTTTTTGCAGCAGGAACTCCTTTGCATATTAGGCGACACCCCCTAATGTAGCCAATTCTTAGCTTGCAGAGCTCTTCTTACAGGGGCTACTGTAAGCTCTTGGAGGATTGGCTACATTAGGGTGTGTGTCACCTAATATGCAAAGGAGTTCCTGCTACAGAAAGAGCCCTGTTGATGAGCACCAGCATGGTGTAGCGGGCAGAGTGCTGGACTGGGGTCTGGGAGACCCAGATTCGAATCCCCACTCTGCCATGGAAGCTCGCTGGATGTCTTGGAGCCAGTCACTCTCAGCCTAAGCTACCCCACTGGGTTGTTGTGAGGGTAAAATGGAGGAGACGAGAATGATATAAGCTGCTCTGGGACCTCCCTGAGGAGAAAAGGGGGGTATAAAGGAAGTACATAAACAAATAGCATAAGCTCTTTAGAGACCCTGCCGACATCCCTGTTTCTTTGGGTGCCAACTTGTAAGGCAAACCCTTCCTCTCTTTCTTCTCCTCTTCCTGCAGCCATCCCTTCCTCCTTTGATGAGTCCCTGCGCCGTCATGCTTTCCAGCCCCACTCTCTCTTGTTCTCTTGGCCCAGGGCTCTGGGGGGATTTGGCCCGGCCGGCATCCAGCAAAGCCCTTGCCTGCCCTGGTAAGGAGCAAGTTGGCAGAGCAGGCCAAAAGGGCTTGGGGGAGGGAGGGGGGAAGCGGTATTAATATTGATGAGGCTGCAAATGGGATCGAGCTGGTAAAAGGGCATGAAATATTCACGCCAGAAACAACTTGCCGCCTGGTAACACGGGGAGGCTTGGCACCCTCTTCTTCCCCCTGGCCAGCAGCTGAAATTCCTGGCTTCTCCCCCGCCCCGTCCTACCGTTTTGATGCGATTGTTTATTTAGAAGCCCAAGCGGGAACCGAAGCAGCTGACAATCTCATTCTCCCCTCCTTCGTTCTGTCCTCACAAAACCAACCCCCAACCAGTGTTCCCTCTAAGCTGAGTTAGTGTGAGCAAGCTCATAGTTTTTTAGCCTCCAGCTCACACATTTTTGTCTTAGCTCAGGAAGGATGGCTCCAGAGCAAACTAATTTATGCACTAGCCAAATGGCTTGCTTACAGCTTTAATGCCAGTAGCTCACAAAGTAGAATCTTTGCTCACAAGACTCCACAGCTTAGAGGAAGCATTGCCCCCAACCCCTGTGAGGTATGTGAGGCTGAGAGAGAGAGGGTGACTGGCCCATGGTCACCCAGCAGGCTTCCGTGTCAGAGTGGGGATTTGAACCTGGGTCTCCCAGATCTTAGTCCGACAGTCTGACCGCTACACCATGCTGCCTTGGTGCCACACCTCCTCGGGAGATGTTCGGGACTCCTTTTCCTTGATCCACAAGAGTGCACAAGGAAGTTCTTAAGCAGGTTGTCAATGGTGTTTGTAAGAGAATCCCCAACCAATGACCCCTCTAGAAGGGTCCCTAACCTTCCCCCCTCCCAATTCTGCGCTTTGAACAACCTGCAGCAGGCAGAAATGCCAGCAAGGCAGCTTTGCCCATCCCTGCTTCTCCATGGCAAGAGGTCATCTGTTCCTTTTCCAACCTGTCATGCAAAAACCAGGGAAGATAAAATAGCCACGGTATCTGCCACAATCCCTGTCCAGAGAAATCTATTTTACAACCTTTTTTCTATGGTTTAGTTCTCCTTGAGATGAGTGAAGTCAGCATTTAGGCAGTATGCCTGTGAACTGCAGGTGCAGGCTCACAACCCCTTCAATTTTTTTTTTTTAAAAAGCTTCTCATTTTTTGGGGGGGGAATCCTTCCACATAGATTAGTAGAAATCAGATGCTGCATCCACATGGCTAGGAATCTCTGATTTGCATTCATCATTGCTGCGAAGGCAGAGGCATGTGCATCGGCAATGGAGCATCCACATCGGAATTTTCTGCATGCTTTTTTCCCATCAGCTGCCTTTCCCCCTGCACCGCACCACTGGAGTGTTTTTTGAGGTTTTCATCTCCTTTTAATTGGTAATTGCTGAACTGCTAGAAGTTTATACTGCTGCAGCAATTACGGATTTCTCTCAAAGCCCTCCAGTGCTGGAGCAGGGGGAATGGGGGCTGTGTGGGCCTGGGGGGAAGGGAAAAGGCACCAGTTTGGGCAGGACCGCTGAAAATGGGAACCTTCTGATTCAGCCGGCACAGTAGTGTCCTTGGACTGATCTCTTCCCGACAAGGTGATGGCAAAGTGGGTTTGGGAAAGTGTTCAGTGAGGGCAGGGGAAGGGCTGGTGTATGATGTTGTATGGATCCCCCCCCCTCAAAAAAGGCACTCCAGTTTGGGAGCCAAAGGGGGGAGGAATTTCTGCATGGAAGCAGTCAGAGAAAAGAAGAAGAAGAGATTGAATTTATACACCGCCCTTCACTCAGAGTCTCAGAGCAGCTTACAAACTCCTTTCCCTTCCCCCTCCCCACAACAGACACCCTGTGAGGTAGGTGAGGCTGAGAGAGCTCTGACAGAAACTGCTCTTTTTCAAGGACAGCTCTGACAGAACGATGGCTTTCCCAAGGTCATCCAGCAGCTGCAAGTGGAGGAGTGGGGAATCAAACCCGGTTCTCCCAGATCAGAGTCCACACACTTAACCACTACACCAAACTGGCTTTGGCTAGCCTTAGAGTCTTTGGCTAGCCTTTTCCTATATATTTTGGATTTCTTTCCATACTGGAGGAGCATTCAAATCATGTGAGTGCCCACCAATAATCTGATGAGACCGAGCCCAGAGACTGGTTTATGTGTTCAGTGAGGTCTGTGGAAGGAAGAGATTTCCTTTCCATAGAACAGTGGCCATAGTGGGGAGGGAGCAAAAACCTCATCATGGGGTCTGTATAAAATATATCTGCTGCCCACTCAGAAATCCTCCAGTTACTACTAATTGTATGCTATTTAACCTCTGTGTCAAGGCAGCAAAGAGCGGGAATGAACCCAACAAGTTTTCTCCCCGTTTTTGCAACAGAGTCATAGCAGTGGTCAAAACGGCAAGTGTTTTGAAATGGAGAGGTTTCCCACCCACTTCCTCAGCAAGTCAGGAAAACCGCTGCAAGAGGTTAAACCTCACACTGGTTTAAAAAACCCTTGTCAGTTTCACCTCTGCCAGAGAGGAAAGCTGGTCAGGTTCACCAGGGCCGTTTATAACCTTTGCTTGCAAATGTGCAGGCTTGCAAATCTGCAAGCTTTCATTTAATACTCGCTAAATAAAGTGTACAAAAGTCCCTATGATTACCAGTATTGGGATTTAATTCTTGCAAATTATTGCAGCACCCCCCAAAAATACAGCATATTATGCCAAAGTACTAGTCATCTGGCGTTTCTCCTTCAGAGCAAATTAATTGGGAAGTATACCCAGTATTGGGGGAAAACTGAAAGTCTACTTGTTTGGATCTGTATTCAGTGTTAGTAAACATCGTCCCCATTTATTTAGAAGACTTATATCCTACCCTTCTATCCTACCCTTTGTAAACAGCAGTTCACAAAGAAAATGAAATAATCAAATAAAGAAAAATGACAATGAAATAAAGTAACAAAAAAAAGTCCTTATGCTTCTGTGCTTTTAACGTTTAGGTTTAATGGGTCTTTATTTTAATGATTTTTTTTCTTGTTTTTCTTGTCTTTAGTTTATTTTATGAGCTGTTTTGAGCAGGTCTCTGAAGAGGTAGCTTATAAATGTTTTGAAGTAAAGAATAAAACCAACAACTGTGAGACAGCAGCTGTTAAAAGCCCTCCCGGAGCCCATGCACTTCCGGCTTTAAAACCATGCAACTCTTGCAAGCAACTATAATAACAACAATAATAAAACGAATAAAAACAGCAGTGGCAATTAAAAAACAAAAAGCATAGCTTTTTTTTTTTTTTTAATCACCTTTGGGGAGGTGGTTCATTTACCATACTGCCAAGATCCTCCAGAAATGAATTGTCTTAACCTGTTTCCAGCAGGCCATCAAAAAGGGGATCATTTGAGTTTCTAAGGGGAGGGAGTTCCAGAAACCAGAGTCAACTATGGAGAAGGCTGTCTCTGACGTTTTCACCTGCCTTACTTCCTGCAAGGTGAGCTTGCAGAGGAGACAACAAATTCCTGGACAGTGATGGTGGTTAAAAGGTTCCTATTTTGATTGGGAGGTGGGAAAATGGGCTACACTACCTTTTAAAACCAACAGTTTCCCCCCTCATGGAGCAGCTGTCTACATGCCAAGGGGTGTGGCTCTATGGCAGAGCACCTGAATGCATGAAGTTGCCTTCTACTGAACTAGACCCTTGGTCCATCAGAGTCAGTATTGTCTACTCAGACCGGCAGCAGTTCTCCAGGGTCTCAGGCAGAGGCCTTTCACATCACCTACAGCATGGTCCTTTTAACTGGAGATGCTGGGGATTGAACCTGGAACCTTCTGCATGCCAAGCAGATCTCTGGCACTGAGCCACAGCCCCTCCCAGTTTTGCATGCAGGAGGTCTTGGGTTCAGTCCCCAACATCTCCAGTTAAAGTATATATGATGGCGGGCTTTGGGAGAGATCTTTGCCTGCCTGAGATTGCAAAGGATCATTGCTCATCAGAGAAGACAGTACTGAACTAGCTAAAACTGTGGTCTGATAACAATAATTATCGTATGGCATTGTGTGTAATATAGCCAGGAGGTCCTAAGATTGTCTGGCAGCCTGAAGTTCTAGCTTTTTTAGAGTTATGCACGACTATGAGCTAGACTTATTGGGGGCGCTGAGCTGTGACTGCCCCAAGGTCACCCAGCTGGCTTCAAGTGGAGGAGTGTGGAATCAAACCTGGTCCTCCAGATTAGAGTCTGCTGCTCTTAACCACTACACCACGCCGGCTCTCAACCATGGTCTGATTTGTTTCAAGGCTGCTTCATATGTTGATAGTCAAAAGTCCCCTTGCATTTTGCATTCCTGCCCTGTGAGATTTGGTGAGAATCCTTTGAAGAATAACAATATTCTGAAAAGCAGCAGGTCCCTGGGGTTTCTCAGAGTTAAAAATACGAGTGCAGGGATTTATTTTGCCTGTTACTGTCTGGAGGGAGAAGAGAAACATGGCAAGTTTCATCTTCTTAGGTAGAATTCATAGACTGCCGAAAGTGCTTTTCAACCCCTCCCCTGTTGTTGGGGTCTATGTGTGAAAAGCAGAAAGGCAGTTTCAAATGCACAAGTCAGGTTCCTGTGAAAAACAGGCCGCTGTGAAAGCATTGCTCCGGGGGATTATTGAGGCCATAAATGGCCTGATTTACAACCCCATTTCAGCCTTATGTGCTTTGCAGCGCATGTGTGATTTCAGGCTAGTTTTAGGGCAGAAGACAGAAGTGGCAAGGGTATCATCACATGTGAGTGACAGGTGCATGTGTTCGGGTTTTTAAAAATGTGACAGGTTGATAGGGGTGCGTGCACAGCCCTGATTCAACCTTTCAGTCTTGCTTGCTATTCGAAATCCCTTACCCTTCCCTTTGAGCACTGTTTCCAAGGAAAGTAATCATGTTCTTTAAAACCCCATCTTTTCCCCTTGAAAATGCTGGCAACATAGGGAGTTGGTTTCTGGTTAGCATAGCCAGGAAGGAATTGAAGGATTACAGTGGGGAGGCACCGTGGCTCAGTGGTAGAGCATCTGCTTGTTACGGTGTGGTATAGTGGTTAAGAGCGGTGGATTCTAATCTGGAGAACCGGGTTTGATTCCCCATTCCTCCACGTGAAGCCAGCTGGGTGACCTTGGGTCAGTCACAGTTCTCTCAGAGCTCTCTCAGCCCCACTTACCTCACAAGGCTCCTGCTGTGGGGAGAGGAGGGGAAGGTGATTTAAGCTCCTTTGAGACACATGAGGCCTGCTGGGCGACTTTAGGTCACAGTGCTCTCTCAACCTCACCTACCTCATAGGATATCTGTTCTGGGGAGAGGAAGGGAGGCAATTGTAAGGCCTGCTAGGTGACCGTGGTCCAGTCACAGCTCTCTCAGAGCTCTCTCAGCCCCACCTACCTCACAGGGTGTCTGTTCTGGGGAGAGGAAGGGAAGGCAATTGTAAGGCCTTCTAGGTGACCGTGGGCCAGTCACAGCTCTCTCAGAGCTCTCTCAGCCCCACCTATCTCACAGGGTGTCTGTTGTGGGGAGAGGAAGGGAAGGTGATAGTAAGCCGCTCCAAGACTCCTTCGGGTAGTGAAAAGTGTGGTATAAAAACCAACTCTACATCAGCATCTCTATTTAGAAGGATCCGGTAGGGGGTGATGTGAAAGACCTCTGCCTGAGACCTCGGAGAGCCCACTGCCTTTCTGAGAAGACAGTACAGGTCTTGATGGGCCCATGGTCTGATTCAGTACAAGGCGGCTCCATCTCCTTTCCGAGCCACCCAGATCCTAAATCAGAGCCGTATGCGTACACAGTTCACCTTTTACAGACTGAGAGAGGGAGCCATGGTGTTCTGCGTGTCTTTTCTTTAAATCCTGGATATCAGACGAAATCAGAAAATCTGAGCCAGCTGACAGCAGCAAAAGAAAGCCACATTAGTGGAGGAACTGATACTCTGAATAAACAGTAATAACTGGTTAATAATCCTGTGTTTATTAATGTTCTGAATAGATCCGGCGTTTAAGTATATTGAAATGGAATCTGAATTGGGAGACAGACATATTTTTCCTGGTATTTGACGGACAGCGTGCTAAAGACGTTGGGGGTTTCTTTTTGTTTTTCCTCGCATCAGTTGTGTTCTATTGTTGGATAATTATATATGTTTAAAATCTTGTTCTCTTCTCAATGGGAACACATTAACCCATCTGGGACAGCAGAAGAGGGAGCTGGACAAAGTGGCCAGTAAAGACATTATGCAGATATCACATAATGGATATGCATTTTAATTGATGTGTTTTCTCAAGGGGGGGGTAAGCCTTGGAGGTCTGCATTGCTTCACATTGATCTCGGAAGGATGTGGCCCTCCCCAAAAAGCCATTGATGGGGAATATCCCATTTCCCACTCAGGGAGTAACAAAACCCGGCTGGATTCAACCTGCTGTGTTGACTGAGGTGGCCAAAAATGCCACCCAACAGCCTTCTGGGGCTTTCTTCTCCCCTGAGGACCATTTCATTGTGTACATGTAAGCACCCTGACCAAGCTTTTGTGCTTTTTTTTTTGTCTCTTGTAGGAAAAGGCAGATTTAGGAGAGCTGAACTTCTCCCTCTGTTACTTGCCTACCGCTGGGCGTCTCACGGTCACGATCATCAAGGCCACCAACCTCAAAGCCATGGACCTGACGGGCTTCTCTGGTGAGCAGAGAGGGGCGTGTGCCTGCGAGGAGGGTGGTGTGTTTTTGGTGAGATGGCTTGACGTCTTAGGGTGAGCATCGAGCAGTGGGGCTCCAGAAGTGAGTTGGCCAAGGGATATCAGAGTCTGGTAATGCATTGGGCCTGTTGGGAGGTTGAGGAAGACGTGGAGAAGATGGTGGGTGAAATAAAAGAATGCTGGGAACTTGACCGGTGTGTGGGGGGGGGAGATAGGTTGAGTAGGTGGAACCACCAATGAGCAATGCTGTGGATTTGCACTTGTTGTGGGCTGATCTGATAAGTGGGACAGGATTTGGGACCTGTTAGTAAGAAGAACTTATCATGGGTTGGGCACAGAAGGAGACTGAGATGGTAGAATAATGGACTTATACCACTTCAGGCTGCAGTTTGGGCTTGAGGGTTCCATTTTTTTTAATGTTCCCCATTCTTCCTGGAAATAGAAGAACTGACGCGTCCAGGGAGCAACACTGTATTCCATTTTAAAATTGATTAATGTTTTTTACAACATTTGTACCCCATCTTTCTGCCCGATCAAAGTCACCGGAAATGTGATTTCGTTCATCTGTGGCGTGAAATTGGTGATGGAGAAAGTAGGTTGCCTTTGCTAGGCAACCACAGACAGTGCTCTCCAAAGGTCGATGGTTCCTCTAGTTGCCTAGCAACCTAAAGGTCCACGCATATCTTGGCTGAAACTGCTACCATGGTAGTGAGGTCCGCCGGTAGGGATGGTGAGAAGGGTAGATCCAGGCAAGCCTATGCTCTATAATTCAGACCCTCTCTCCCCTTCTCTTCAGATCCCTACGTTAAGGCATCCCTCATGTGTGAAGGGAGGAGGCTGAAGAAACGCAAGACGTCCATCAAGAAGAACACACTCAACCCCACTTACAACGAGGCCCTCGTCTTCGACATCCCCCAGGACAGCATGGAGCATGTCAGCATCACGTTGGCGGTCATGGATTACGATTGGTGAGTCGCTCATGGGTGCCACGCTCTCCCTGTCAGTGATCCCTGGTCAGGAGTCCCCCGTGTGTGGAATGTTGCATGAATATCTGGCCCCTCCACATGGCAGAGAAGGCTAGGTAATGGTTCCCTGTAAATGTCCATGAAATACTGCCAATCCACATGGACCTTTGGATGCCGGCCTTCCAAGAGGAATGTCGGTGTCATCGGGGTTGAAGAAGAAAAAGAAGAAGAGATTGGATTTATACCCCGCCCTTCACTGCCCAAAGGCGTCTCAGAGCGGCTTACAAACTCCTTTCCCTTCCCCTCCCCACAACAGACACCCTGTGAGGTAGGTGGGACTGAGAGAACTTCTGACAGAAACTGCTCTTTTTCAAGAACAACTGTGCCAGAGCTTGTGACTGACCCAAGGTCACATCAGCAGGTGCAAGTGGAGGAGTGGGGCATAAAACCCGGTTCTCCCAGATAAAAGTCCACGCACTTAACCACTACACCAAACTGGCTTGAAGCAGAGAGATGCTGGAAGTTGGGGTGATGAAATCAAAATGGAGGCCAGGATGAGACTTCTGGGCTTCCTGAGAAGAGGAGGCTGTCTGGCGAATGCAGGGAGCTGAGTTGGGGGAGAGGGGCTCCTTTCCCAGCAAAGATGGTGGGGGTCAAAGGCTGGAATTCCTCCTTTTTTTCAGAGGGCCGAACTTCGTATTAGTTTTTTGGAGGAGTTGGCCCTGGGTTTCCCAGACCCAGCTCGTGTTCCCTGCAACCACTCTGCAGCTGCAGGGAACGGTTTCTAAAAATGAACTCGGAACACTGCCATGGTGTGTGTGTGTGTGTGTGTGTGTGTAAGAGTTCCTGCCTCCCCCCCCCCAAGCCATTTTCCCACGTGGAAACAGTGCTGGCGGGGGGGTTATTTCCCCATTTTTGCAGCTGCTCATGCACAGAATACTCCACATGGAGTAGCGGAAACAGGGAGTGAATTCCAGTCTGGGGGACCCAGGCCCAAGTCTTTGAAAAATGCTGGCTCCTAGTTTGGCCTGAAAGAGGTTAGACTTCAGTGAGCCAATGGAGGGAGGCTGGGAGCCTCTCAAGGGATGGGGCTTCGAACACAGAGTTGGGATCCTGGGAGCCAGGAAGAATGGGTAGAGTGGGAGCCATTTTAGGGGGCTGTGCCCGTTCTTATGTGCTCCCCGCATCCCTGATTGGTGAGAAATTCCAGTAGCAGTGCTACTGGGTTCTGTTTCCTTCAGATGAGGGAGAAGTGGGCACCTGGAGTGCCCGACGTAATATCTGAGGTATTTGCTAGCAGTCATGCAGAGCTGCCTCACTGGAGGCCAAGGAAGGAGGGTGGTGGGTCCAATGATGAGACCTCACACTGACCAGGTCTCCCCAGGCCCAAGTGCAAGTCAATGTGGTGTAGTAGTTAGAGTGCTGGACCAGGATTGGTTAAACCTGAATTCACAACCCTCCTTGACCATCAACTGCACTGTGTCCTCTTGGACCACACTCCCCCTCTCCCCCTCCCAGTCTGCCCTACCTCACAGGATTGTTGTGGGTATAAAAATGCCGAGGAAAACAGTGCATGCTGCCTTGAGCTCCTCGGGGGAAGGGCAGGAGCAAAATCATATTTTGTAAACTACGTGTGCGCCTGTTGCCAAATAGGCCTCGTTTATTCTGATGAAAGCCAGCGCGGCGTAGTGGTAGAGTGTTGGACTAGGGTCTGGAAGACCCAGGTTCGAATCCCCACTCTGCCATGGAAGCTGGCTGGGTGACCTTGGGCCAGTCACGCACTCCCAGCCTCATCTTCATCATAGGGCTGTTGTGAGGATAACATGGAGATGGGGAGAATCTTTTGAGCTATTTTAACTTCCACTGGGGAGAAAAATGGGGTACAAATCAAGCACATATATTTTCTAAAAGATGTGGAGTCAGTATTGAGGCTCCCCTCCTGCCTGCTCTTCCTCTTCTTCTTTGTGGGAGACGGGCAGCTAGAGTGTTCTCTGTGTCCACAGCATTGGGCACAACGAAGTCATCGGGATGTGCCGAGTGGGCAGCGATGCCGATGCGCCAGGAAGGGACCACTGGGCAGAGATGCTGGCAAATCCACGGAAACCCATCGAACACTGGCACCAGCTGGTGGAGGTGAGAGGGCTGGGAGGGCAAGCTGGTTCCTACGTCAAGCGCCCTAAGTGGGGCAGCCCCTGAGACCCTAAGCCAGAGTGGGCTGGAGAAGAATGGGGCGCTATGACGACACTTCCCAACTGGCCAGGCCAAAAAACATCCTTTTAATAGATTCCGGATGTGCAGAAACGGGCACTTGAAGATTTTCATGCCATGCAGGTAAATAACATCACCTGAGAATAGCTGCTGATTGAACTGATATTAAAAGGGACAACTAAAAGGGCCAGTTTAAAAACTGGTCACCCTAGGCAGGACTTCTGCAGGAAGCGTGCATCAGAAATATAGTCATAGAAGTGAGTAAAGTTCCACACCATTGTAGTCCTCAGTGGCATTTCTGGTCTAAAACAGCACTTCTGTTCTAACTTGCAGTGCAAAGCGTACAGGGTGTTCCATCGTAGAGGTGCCAAGGCCTAGAATAGTGCCACTCTGGAGCCACCAAGAATCCTAACCAAAGGCAGCTTTCGGTTTTTTGACTGCTAGTTCAGCCCATCTGCCACTCTGTTTCTATTTCTGTGGTTGGGATCCAGGAACCCAGGATTCTTTGGCAAGAAAGTGGGCCCTGTGATTGGAAAGTAGCTGGCACTGGGGCTGCCCTTCCACAAAAACCGTCCCTTACGAGGCGAGGATGGTTTCCAGCCTAGCAAGTAACTCCCCTGCGGGCAAGCGGTGCTCTGATAATGAGACCAAACTCCTGTTGTTCACAATGAATAAATAAAAAGTTGAGTTTAAATAATAGTTTTCCTTTTATTAACACAGTCAGTGGGAGGGATACTGCCGGCTGTCGCATTCAGTCTTGTCCAATTCATTCCCCTGCTTATTAGAGTCCTCATCCCACATGGCAGGTCTTGAAATGCCCAGCATAACCTTTTTTTTTTTTTTTTGGGAGGGGGGTGTCAAAAGGACTCCCTGTCTTTTTCATCAGCAGAAAAGCAGGTTGGATCCCACCCGATATGATTCGCCTAGGAATTATTTTGTCTGCGCTCCCTGAGCCTAGCAACCATTTGCAGTTAGGGGTTCTTGGTTTCAGAGAAGGGTCGGAGGTGGGCTGTGGGAGCAGAGGCTTTGGGGGCTATTATGGAGGAATTACATATAACTCTCTGCTCTCTTCCTGCTCCAGGAGAAGACTCTGAACATCTACATCAACAAGAACCCTCCAGCGCGGGACAAGCCCAGCATCGTGGTCGAAAGTGTTCATTCGGACTAAGGCCGTCGTCTCCAGCCCTTCTCCATCAGGGACTGTGAGTACTTCCAACAGTGTGGGAGGCATGTCCCCAAGCACAGCTGAAGTGTACAGCACAGCTCCTTAGAGAGTGTTACCCCATGTTGACCCACATCCCTTGGCTTTGGCAGGTTCAGGCGTCCTGAACGAACCAAAGTTGGTTTGCGATGAAAGCAAGGCTGGTGTGCTCTCAAGCTCCCCCCCCACACACACACACACAAAATCTCCCTGTAGTGTGTGGAGCAGAATTCAAAAACTTCCTGATATGAGCAGTCTTCTATCAAACCACACTTCGTTGTTAATGTCTGGACTTGGGGCACCGTGACAGATCGGGTGTTGCTCATTTGCCTGAAAACTGGGATTTAACTCATGGTTTGAATCCAGGCCCAAGAGGAGAAAAAGAAATCCCAAGGTTGTGCTTACCCTGAGCAAACTCTGGTTTGTTCATAACACTTGAATACCTACATGCTATCAAGCCACAACCTATTTACAGTGACCCCAGGAAAGGGCTGTTCAAGGTGGGTGAGAAGCAGGGGTGGTTTGCTGTTGTCTTCCTCTGCAGAGTCTTCCTTGGTGAACCCCCATCCAATTACCCACCCTGCTTGGCTTCCAAGATCTGACAAGATGGGGCCATGCCATGCCACCTTCCCTCCCGACACCTGAATACAAAGTTATAAGCAGCTGGTGCCCTGGCCCTGGGTTGACTTGCAGTTCCCTCATTGAACACATGAGGGAGTCAGAGATAGCAGGAATTGTCTCATTTTACTTTGGGCTCTCCAAAGGCAGCTATGAGGGAACTGGTCTCGTTCTACAAGGAAAGCAATTTAAAAGGCTGGCTGGCCAGACACCGGAGCTGCATCTTTCAGCCTTTTTTCTCCTCTGATGCTGAGATCCTGCAGCCATTCCAGAGCCATTCCAAAGAATCCAGATGGCCCTTTTCTTTCCTTGAAGACAGCAGAGCCTCTAGTAGAGAGGCTCAGTTTCTAGAGACCCGCCTAAGTCCCTTTTCTGTTCTTGAAATGAGAAAACAATAGGGTTGCCAGCCACCAGGTGGGGCCTTGAGATTCCCTGGAGTTATAACTGATCGCCAAACTACAGAGATCAGTTCCCCTGGAGAAAATGGCTGCTTTGGAGGGTTGTCTGTACGGCATTACACGCTGCAGAAGTCCCTCCCCTCCAGAACCCCACCCTCCCCAGGTTCCACCCCCAAAGGTCCAGGCATTTCCTACCCAAGCGTTGGCAACCCTAATCAATGGGTTGTATCAAGCCTCATTGGGGCCCTTTTAAAATCGTTTTGCAGGAAAGGCTTCTGTTTAAAGCTACTGTAGAGAAAAAAAAACCAAACAAGCTGCTTACTGGCCAGTCCACAAGGTCTTTTAAAAAAAGTTTTGGAATATCAGGTTGGGTCCTGCCAGATTTGCCACTGGTGGAAGAGGAATGGGACCGGGGTCTTTTTTGGCCACCAAAAAGGCTATGCTGTGGTAAATGAGACCTGCATAGACAAAAGTCATGAAGGGAGACCACTGTAAGCCCCTTGGGTCCTCTTTGTGGGAGAAAAGTGGGACACAAATGAAGTAAATCAGGGGTCCCCAACCGTTTTGAGCCTTTGGAATTCTGACACAGTGTGGTGGGCGTAGCTACAAAAGAGCTGCCACAGGAAGTGGAGCTATCCATAGCCAGTTTGACGTAGGGGTTAAGAGTGGCAGCCTCTAATCTGGAGAACCAGGTTTGATTCCCCACTCCTCCACATACAGCCAGCTGGGTGACCTTGGGTCAGTCACAGTTCTCTCAGAGCTGATACCAGAGCTCCCTCAGCCCCACTTACCTCACAGGGTGTCTGTTGTGGGGAGAGGAAGGGAAGGCCGCTCTGAGACTTCCGAGCGAAGTGCAGGGTATAAAACCAACTATTCTTCTTCTTAAAATGGCTGTGGTCGCTTACCTTCAGTCACACAGCAAAGTTCCTTGTGCTCTGGTAGGGGCTGCTGCTCAAGCAACCTTTCAAAAAAACCATACGGCCAATCAGAAGACTTGATGAGCAAAAGCCCCCCTGACCCCACCCCCTTTCTAAAACCACTTGTCAGGGCCATGAACACCACTTTGGGGGGCCTTGAAGTAAATAAATAAGATAATGGCTTTGAAGTAATTGCCTTTTCCTCCTTCTTTTCCAGGGGAATGGTGATGGCGCACTCAGAATTTTCTGGACTGTTGTTTCCTCTGACCCACCCCCTCAAGACCTGCCAGCGGGGGAGGGGGCTCGTCTGAGGGTGGGAAATGAGCCCTCCTTTCTCAATCTCCATCTTCCCCCCTCCCCGGAAGTTGCTGCCTGATGCATTTCCCCCCCCAAGCCATAAAGGCAGCTGGTTGAGGCGCATTTTGATGTGGGGAGGGGAAGAGTGTGGCTCAGTGAGGTCTAGAGTGGAAGGAACAACACCCCCCCCTTTTGTTCTTCTACATGAATTGGCTGTTCGTGGGGGTAGGGGGGTTTGAACTTTCGTTACATGCATGCTTTGGAGTCTGTTGTGAAAGTGGGGTTGGGGGTAGCCCTTGTGGGGGGGTGTCCCTTTTTTTCTGACAGAGATTTTGGGACTTCAATAGCTGCATGACAGGTCGATTCAACACAGTCCCTTTCATGGGTGGGGGGGCTGCGTTGTTGGGTTTCTGTCTGTCAGGGAACTGTTAGAAGCCAGAGAGATCCTGTCCTGGGTGAGAAGAACTCTTAACCCTTAGCAGTGTTCATGCTTCTAGCTGTAAATTGAGAACAGTGTGACTGTTCCTACTGTAACAGCTAACATCGGCCTCTTCCTTCGAGGGAACGTTCTGGGCTCTCTTGTTCCTATCTCAATGGACTTTGGGGGGTGGGGATTGGGGGCCATTCCTCCTGCTGCCCGATCCGGTGGAGGACCCTCCGTTCTGTGCCAGGATCCATGCAGGACCCTCTTGCCTCAGTCTGCATGAGCCTCCAAGCCGAGAGGAGGAAGGAGACAGGGAAACCATTGGACTTCCACTGCTCACCACCGTGCCCCCAAAGAGACCGCCTTGGGCAGCCTGGGTGTGGACTGGGCTGCTTTTGTGTGCTTGCCCCCAGACTTGGGAACAGCCGTGGCATTTCTTGAAAACCAATTTGGGGTGGGGTTATGGCCAAGAAGACCCGATGCGGACAATGCCCTTTCCTTGTTAAAGCCGGATTTGGGCCTTCCTCAGATCTAGTGAGCTGACTCTGGACTATTTTGTGTGTATGTATGTGTGTGTGTGTTCAGTGTATGAGGTAACAGTGTGTTTCTTCTCTCTAGTCCCCTCTTCTTTCTAAACCTGGATAATTTTGTTCCATCTGTGGTTTGCATGGTTCCCCTCCACCCAGTTTGGGTGGTGGGTGGTGGATCCCAGCCTTTGGTTGGGAGAGTGCCTGTTCAAAGAACCCAGATGTCTCAGTTCTGATAAAAATCCTGCCTGTGTGTATGTCTCTTTCCTCCCCCCCCCCCAATTTCCCCTCCCCAATTTCTTCTAATTTGGAATGTCCATTTTGTTTACCTCCCCGCTCCTGATCAAACGCACGTCCGTTTGTCATTCTGTCTTTGTCTGTCCTGGTTTTTTGAGATTTTGTCCTGTTGATGGTTGGTTTGGGGTTTTTTTTTTTTTAATTAAACAAAAGGTGTGAGAAATGAAGACAAACAGGAAAAAATAGCCCTGCTTCCTAAACCTCTGTCCCCCTTTTTTTTTGGAAAAGCCATATACCTCCCCTCACCACTTGGGGGAGTTACGACTCCCCAGCATTAGAGGCGAGGAAGAGGGGGCCGGACAGGGTTCTCTCTTTGCAATAGGTTTGGAACTTGAAGCTGCTGCTAAAAAAAAAAAAAGTGACATCAATAAAACTGGACAAAAATATAATCGATTGGGCATCTGTGGGGTTTGGGAACACGTTGATGATCAAAGTGAGCCTTGATGGGATGGAGTTGGCCTGATGGTCCACGTGAATCGGGACTTTCCATTTTCAAAGACATCTGGGCTGTCATTTTCAAATACAGAGATGAGCCCTTAAAGCACAGAGAAGACACGATCCTTTCTCGGCCAGAGAAGATGGCATAGGTGAGCATCAGCAGGCTAAATCTCACTGAAATCGCTGCAGTTATCCAGTTGCCTGGTTGAGGAAGTGCCCAGGGGTTGACCCTGTAGCCAAAAATATATATATATATATAATCCAGTGTAATGGATGCCTATGTGGAAGTTGGGGGTCCAGCACCAGGTTTGGTCCACTCTGCCAGTCCTGCTTTTTTCCCACACTGGACATGGCTTAGTGGAAACTTGCTGGAATACCAGAGGCTGGGGCATCCAGTGATGCTTATCTCTGCCAGGAGGGAGGGCAGGTTTCTAAGACGGATCCATAAATAGCTGCACCTAAACTGTTTTACCTGCCCTTTAAATGGAAATGCGGTAGCTGTACAGAAGCGAAGGGCAAAAGCAGGACTCTGGCTCCAGTCGCAGGAGCAGAGGCAGAACTGTAGCTTAAAAGGGTGCTGAATTATGGACACTAGCGTACTCCAGGGCTTTAGACAAGACTCCATGTAAATGAGCTTGAACAGGGACATGAAAGTCCAAGGAGTTCCAGAAATCTGGCTTCTGAAGGCCCCAGTGACACATTACGATTTGTAATTTATTTATTATTTCATTGGATTTGTACCCCGCCCTCCTAGCAAAGCTGGCTCAGGGCTGCTCACACAACAATGCAAACAATACAATATAAAAACACAATATACAATATAAAATCCAATAAAACAGATTTAAAACCATAACAATACAACATATTAAAGTGCTGGCATGCTTCCTTCCTTGGGTCAGTCACAGTTCTCTCAGAGCTGTTCTCTCAAGAGCAGTTCTCTCAGGGCTCTCTTAGCCCCTGAATATAGAGAATCTTGTCCCCCCACAGACACCTGACTTTGACAATCAGACATCACGAGTGGGGAAGCTCATTTTCCAAGTGCTTGGATCCCAATTTGGATCAGGACAATAGGGCTGGGAAGAAGAACCCCCACACTCCTGATGTCTGACTATCAAAGTCAGCTTGGGGGAATCCTGATCCTATAAGCGACAAATAGTAACATTTAGTTTGGCCCTAAGAAAGACTCATGCCAGATTCTGTATAGTAGAGACTGTTGCAGGGATTCATATGATTGAACTACAAAAGAATTCCCTTCTCATAGAGAGCAGTGCAGGGGGAAGCATTCTGCCCCAGCCGTCGCCCTGACCTCCTAGTTTTCTACAGGCAGGGTTTTTTTAAATCTGGCCATTCAGTTTTGTGAGTGGCCCCTTTCTTTCGAGTGGGGCAGGCTAAACAAAGCCTTACTGCTACCTCTTTGACAACTAACTAGGTTGGCGTTTGTAAGTTAACTGTCAAGACAGGTAGTGTGTCCAATTTCAATAGTTCAACTTCAATGGATCAAGAACAGGGTGCTACCTTTGTTCTTACTTTGTACAAATTTAGCTGTAAATAGAAAAGCAGCATTCCAGGATGGAATTTTGAGAGGGGACAGAACACCACACCAAAATGGCTTCCACAGAATGTGAAGCTAAACCTCACACGGCTTCCACAGAAGGCGGAGCCTCCCCCCTCACACCACCTGAGAAGAAGGAAAGCCTGAAAGGGGAATGGAACCACACACTAAGGAAAGCCCAGTTGCTTACTAGTTCTCCTGACTCCCCAGTGAAAAACCCTTTATTTTGAATAAGGGCAGCTGAGAACAAAACCTCCACCTGCCTTCTGAAAAGCTTGGCGAGTGCCACAGGAAGTACTGGCAGACAGCTTGGAAGCCATGAGCGTCATGTTGGGGAACCCTGATCTAGAGGATTCCTGAAAGGAGCAGTCCTCCGGCAGCTGCTTTCTAAAGACTGGCTGAGAGGAGCTGAAGAAGAGATTAAAAAGGTTGCCAACTGGTACGGCCTAGCCCTGTGGATGCAGGTAATAGGTAAAGGAGAGGTCCCCTACCATGGCCCCTACCTCACCCCCACTCTGAAAAACAAGGCAACCAGCACAATTTTCTGCCTGCAACAACCAGCATCCAAGAATCACTCTTGACCACAGCGGTAAGGAGAGACACCCCATCTCTGCCTGCACAAACCAAACATTTTGAGTCGTACAGAGCTCAGTTCCACATATTCCCTTATCAAGAGAAGAATGTGTGAATAGGGTCAGGGGGAGGTAGGGAGCCCTGTCTTGACTGCAGCATCCTTTCATACCCTTTGTCCCCCAGCTCTTGACATGGCGCATGCCTTTGTTTTCACAGTATCAAGAAAGGCCACTTCTTATTGACAGAACAAATACAGCTCTGTCAGGACCCTCTCCTCTCCACCTCCCCCACTGGTGTAGTTGCCAACTTCCAGGTGGTGGCTGGAGAGTTCCCACTTATGACTGATCTCCAGGCAACAGAGATCAGTTCACCTGAGAATGGCAGATTCAGAAGTTGGGCTCTATGGCATTATACCACATTGAAGTCCCTCCCTTCACCAACCCCCACCCTCCTCAAGCTCCACCCCCAAATCTCCAGGTATCCCCCAACCCAGAGCTGGCAACCCCACCACCGCCCGAATACCCAACATTTTCCTAAGCTTAAAGGCTGTCACCTTTTCCAGGCTCTCTTTCCAAGCTATTAGAGGGAAATTTAAAACACATGCCTTTTTAAAAAGTATTGGGGGGGGGTTGTTTCTATTTTTTGTTAAGGAGCAAGTTACTGATCCTCATGCTTGTCTAAGCCGAAACACTCTAAAAGACATGCAATTTGTACTTTGCTTAGTCACTGTTCCCAAAATTTGTGTTGCTTTGGTGCACACACTTTGGAAATGCTGGGGCAGCTCTAGTGTGTAAACAATTCCTGGGATGTGAATATTCCTTGGGAGTCTAGAACATGGTTAGACCCTCCCTCTTTCTGGCTTACCAATAAAAAAAAGCCTCCCTCATTCTCAATAGCGACAAAAAAATGTTCCTCCCTATAAGCTTCACAAATAACTCCATGTGCACAAGTCTGAAAGCAGGCGAGGGACCACCTTCCTCCAGTAACAATTTATTGACCCTGCTCCTCCTTCCAGCATGGAAAAGAAAACAAAGTCCCCTTCACCACCCCCTCCTGCAGCACTGCCTGCCTCCACTGCCCCTCCTAGTCCCTCTGCATCAGATGCTCCAGACATCATCAGGAAGAGGACGCTGGAAATAATCTGCCTCCTCGGGGGGTGGGGGGGAGTTAATTACAAAAAGAAAGAGGCTCCCTTCTATGCCAGATTGTGCCCCTCCAAGCACCCTTCTGCCCTAAGGACAATACTCACTCTAGACCCATTCCCATACACCCATCCCTTGATCTCTAGGGAAGGGTGTGTGTGTAAAGAATGGTCAAGCTGCAGCTGACTTATGGCAACTCCTAATGGTGTTTTCAAGGCAAGAGACTTCAGAGGTGGTTTGCCATTGCCTTCCTCTGCATCCTGACCCTAGATTTCCTTGGAGGTCTCCCAGCCAAATAATAACCAGGTCTGACCCTGCTCAGCTCCTGAGAGCTGAGGAGATCAGGCTAGCCTGGGCCACCCAGGCCAGCTGGAGAAGGTTACTAGAAACCAAATCCATGCTGAGTACCACCAGCCAGCTTCTCTCCTTTCCCACAGCACACAAATCGGTTCCTTCTTCAGACCACAATCACAAGTTTCCTGTCACCAGGGATTGAACCCAGGGACTGTTATTAGGGGAGGGCTGCATCCATGAAGAGGAGACCTTCCACCAGGAAAGGGAGTTCTGCTTCTACCATGCCGGGGTGGGGTGGGGGGACAGGCAAGGAAAGAGCCCGGCAGGATAAAACTAAGAACAGGAGGCGGTGTGCCAGGCTCAACAGGCACAAAATGTGCCTTGCTTTCTCTAGGGAGCTCAGGACCCCCAAAGCTTGAAGCATTTTGGGCAGTCGGGCTGCTCCCAGAATGCACTGCGCTTCAAAATAGCCCACTGAGCTACATCAACATGGCAGGTGGCTGAGAAGGGAAAATGCAGCTGCCTCTGTTGCTTCCCACTGCACCACAGTGACCGCGTGCATGAATGACAGGAAAAGCTCAATTTCAGGGGCAGGGGTGTCAAGCTTATTCAGAAGTGTGTGGAAGAGATGGAAGCAAGGTGAGGCAGGAGTGGCATCACTGTTGTGGAGCTGGGCGCCATTAGGGATGCCAGCCTCCAAGTGGGAAGCCATCATTTACACTTTCAGTATTCACACGGACACCGATAACCAGTTGAAATAAAGTCTGCTGACCTCTTTTCTCACAGCACAATCATTCTTCCTTTACTCTTTTGAAATCCTGTTTTGTCCTTGTACATGTTGGCGGCTGTGACAGAGGTGTGTTTTATCAAACCATTTTGAGAGCAGGAAAATAGGAAGCCATGTTAACTTTCCTTGGAATGCAGGCAGAAGGCTGCTGTATTCTGATTGGTCAGCACCACCTGGGTGCTGTCAGGAATTTGACAGTTGGAGAGTCAGTTTCGACAGTTGAGAGCGGGCTGTGAGGGAGAGAAGCAGGGAATTGGAATGATGTGGTGCTCTGAGTGAAATTTATGCTGAAATGAGGGATGGTGAAACCTCAGACCGTCAGTTATTTAAAGAGAGCGTTAGAATGCATTTTGGCCTGACAGCACAGCAAAGCAGAAAAGCCTTCAGATAAATTAAGAGAAAACCAGGAGAGACATATTCTCAACTAGGCTGTCGTTTGGATGGAGCCTGAAATAGATGGGTTGAGGGAAGCAAAGTCAAAACCTCTGAAGAACTGAAACAGTTGATAGGGTTAGAACAGTTCTACCAACAAGTCCCCTCACAATTAAGATGGTTCCTTAGGGATGAAAAGCTTAAAACAGCTGATGAAGTTGCCACCTTGCTTGATGAAACTGAGGGAGACTTGAGGGAATCACTATTCCTACTGCCCATCAAGAAAAATAGATACAACCTCATTTGGTGAGGAAAGATCAGTACCTTCCTGGAAAATCATACAGAATTAAAGGATTTGTGGCCCAGAATTTGAACTGGCATTGGCAGAACTCCCAATAATATATAAAGGCTACCAGGGGAAATGGAAAATGGGAGTGGGGAAAGGCATAGATGTTCCTATTTTGTTAGGAAACGATTTAGCCACACAACTAAAAAATGTAAATATAATTACCAGATCTAGGCCTTAGGCTTCAGAGCTGGAGACATTGCAAGTTGAACCACAGACAGCACCAGAAGAGCTCAGTGCTAGTGATTCTGGCTACCTTGTTGTAAGGGGAACAGACTGAAGAATTCCTTGCAGAACAGAGATGAATCTGTAGCAAAAAGCAGAGATTATAACCCAGGTGTTATCAGTAGAGAGAACCCTTGCTTATTTAAACTTATAGACCAGCAACTTTACAGGCTGTCTTTGAAGAGAAAATAACAGTGCCTCAGCAAAAAATAAAATAAAATTGATGGGCCCCTAGGCTTCAGCCTAGTCAGCCTTATGGCTAACACAGCCCAGGGCATGGCCGTTGAATACCCAAAGGAGGAATGCACGGGCGAGTGTCCTGAACCCACAGTTGTCCCTAGAGAGGAGCTGCAACTTATTGCCTGAGTCACCGTCACATCCGGGCACAATGACGCTTTTCTCTCATAGGAGGTAGGATTGCCAGCTGATCTCAGGACGACAGGGAACAGTTCTGCAGGAGAAAATGGCTGCTTTGGAGGGTGGAGTCTATGGCATTATACCTATGGTTGTCAAGCTCCAGGTGCAGCCTGGAGATCTTCAGTAGTACAACTGATCTCCAGAAGACAGAGATCAGTACCCCTGGAGAAAATGACTACATTGGAGGGTGGTCTCCATGGCATTATACCCTAATGAGGTCCCTCCCTTTCCCCAAACCCCACCTTCCCCAGGCTCCACCTCCCAAATCTTCAAGTATTTCCCAAATGTGAGTTGGAAACTCTAATTATATTCCACTGAGGTCCCAAGACTGCTGTCTCCAGGCTTCACAAAGCTCTGGTAAATGTCCCTGCTCCCTTCGCTCATTCTCTAGGGACCTCTTACAGATCTCTGGCCTCAGAATAGCTTGGTTAGCTGTAACTAGGGGAAGGGCCTTTTCAGTTGTGGCCTCTACCCTGTGGAATGCACTCTTGGATGACACCCATACGCTGCTGGACTTGTTTAGTTTCTGCAGGGCATGCAAAGCTGAATTATTTAGGTTTTGGCATTTGGAGGATAACCACATGTTTGGGTTATTTTAATAATGGTATGGTGATGGCATATTTTAACATTTTAATATTTTATACTTGTTATTTGTTTTTATGTTATTTTTACAATATTGGTATCAATATAAGTTGCCATGAGACCCTTTGGGTGAGCAGCAACTAAAAAAAAAATCTAATAAATAAAATAAAATTTCCCATCCTAGAGTTGGCAGCCCTATACGGGGGCAGTATGATGCTGGCTGGAAGTCTTGCCTGTGAATGTATTCCCCTTACCCTGGACTGATGGGTTTTGGCTATGATGATTCAGTGATGGGGAAGGCCCTCTCCACGTGCTCAGAGAGATTCCCCAGATTTTTTTCCCCCAGTAGATGTATGCAGAAAAAACAGTCTCATCTAATGCAAAATAAAGAGACCTCAGGATCTTACAACAGTTTCAGAAACAGGTGCTGGTGTATTCCAGGGGAGTAGCTGTGCTACTCTGTTAACAGCAGAGACAAAACAAAATTTGTCACATGTTAAAGACTAGCAGATCCGTTGTGGCATGAGGGTGCAAGGGCCACAAAGCTTTTGTCAGATGTGCAAAATATTATCCCCAGCTGGCTTACCCAGAGACAGATGCAAAGAAAAAACCCCGGTGTACATAGTGTAGTTACAGGGTAGCCAACTGGCGGTTTAATCTGCAGAATCTGGGCAGTTAAAGCTTTTCATGGGATGGAGTTCAATAAAATCACCTGGTATTTGCTGCAGGCCGAACTGATAGTCAAGGGACAGCTAGAGGGACCAATTTGACAAGTTGGCTGCCCTGCATAATCAAAAGGCCAGGAAACCCAGGAGGCATGCTCTGTTATACGCCTATGCAAAGCTCAGGTGTATGCAAGAGAAGCACAGTGGCCATTCACAAGAGGTGTAATTGGTGACAGGTGAATTGCTTCCACACAGGGTTTTTTACCCACAGGGAAAGCAGGAAGCCTGCATATTCAAAGGAAATGTCCACAAGATGGCATGCCAGTTCTGAGCACGACATGCCAACTTCTCTGGGTTTTCACCTTTAAACCAAAATAAAATAACCCAACCCTTCTTCCGTCTGGTTCAAAGGGAGAAATGTGTGCTGGCTGTGGGTGGAACATCTGTCTGGATGCTCCACCCTGCAGCCAACACAGGGAAGGGGGACAGAGCAATGCTGCATTTTTCAAAAAGGTGTACCGGAGCTTGCCCCTGACACCATTCCCCTCCCCTTACAGCACAGCTGAATCATGAAAGGGAAAGTGAGGGGAAAGGGGGGCCTGAAAATCTGGGCTAGGATGTCCTGGTGATATTATCATCATCACACTGTTCTTTTGCACTGGTGTGATGGGAATAGGGGGGAGGCACCAGCCCAACTGAGCAGAATGATCTATGCAGACCCTGTTCCTGTTTGTTCCTGCCCCACTGGCTGCCACTGCTTTTGTGGAAGAGCACTTTTCATATCCTCACATGTATGAAGGTAAAATCTAGGGGTTTTATTCCAGATATATCACCTGCAGGGGGAGGGCGAAATCCCTGTTCTCGGTGAAAGCACAGAGTGGGTAAAACCAAATCCGCCCCTCAGTCCTAGTTTTGAACTTGTGACTTTATGAATTAATGTCCTCCAAAATGTTCTGTCATCAACAGCCTTGCTCAGGTCTTGCAAACTGAGGGCCTTTGTGGCCTCCTTGACTGAGTTAATCCATCTTGCATTTGGTCTTCCTCTTTTCCAGCTGCCTTCAGCTTTTCCTAGCATGACTGTTCTAGCCTATGAATTAATGACCTACAAAACAGCCTATCATCAACACATTTCATATTGTGGAGGAGTAGGAAATCATACCTGGTTCTCCCAGAGTAGAGTCCATGCACTTAACCACTACACCAGACTGGCTCTTCAAGGGAGAGCTCAGGCCTTTCCCTACCCATGAAAAAAGCACCTCTAGGGAAGGATTGCGTTTGAAAAACAAGTCTCTTAAAAGCGTCTTGTGGAGTGGTTACCTGGGCACCTCCCCCCCTCCCATAGCAAAATATGTTGGACCAGATGCTAAATTCCTACAGGGAAGTGGAGAAATTCCCCCAGGCCACTTCACCTCTCTTCAAAACCATTGTCTGTCTCCAAACTTAGAAACCCATTATGACACACGCCCCTTCTCTATATACAATACTGTGAGGGTCTGCGTGTGGCGCCTGGTCAGAGCTGCTACTGATTTCTTCTGACCAGTTCTCTAAGCAAATTTGCAAATGTCTCTTCGGGGTAATTGTTTTGTTTCTGGGTCAGGGATATTTACAAGGACCACTGCTAAATGTATTGGCAATGAAATAGGTAGGCACCACAACTGGCTAACGTAAAAACTGAACAGGCTTTATTCACAAACAACACAACAGGGGGGATGGAAGTTTTTACACAGAGGTTAATTTTCTGTTTTTCAGGTTGAACTGTGGAACTTGGTTTCTCTTTGTTAGAATGCTTGTTTCTTTTCCTCAGTTACACAGGTGTTAAATAGTTCACTACACCTTCTGATGATCACACCCTCCTGCACTGTTTCATGGTTAACTTTTGGCTTTGGTTCTCTGGCCCCTTTTGAGTCCAACTGGCCACCACCAGCTTTCCTGACTCGGCTCAGACCTTTTTCTTAGCCCTCACTAAACCACTTCTCTCAGATCAAGGAGTGATGTCTCACTGGTGGATGACACTATTGTGTTTAGGTTTTTAACCGTCTGGTCACTGTCCCCCTTCCTTCTGAGGAACTCAGTAAACCAGGTTCTTCCACAGAGAGCTTCAGTTCTCTGACAGACTTCTTTTCCGCTCTCACACACCAAACTCCTTCGCAGCTTCCCTCAACTGCCCATTCCAAACGGAACCTCTTGTCTGTTATATGCCAATCACTGAGGGTTCCAAGCTAAATGGCCCCCTCCTCACTCTGTCATGTGACTCAGCAGTGTTCTGTGTTTACTCTCTGCTGGTCCCAGATCTTTAAGTCCGTCACACCCATCTGTGGGAGGAAGGGAAGTTCTCTTTTAAGGAAGTATGGTTGTGTTCGCACAAGAAACCCAGACCAGGTTCCCTGAGAATGTGCCAGTTCCTCCAGGGAAGGTCTGTGGAAGGCCTGCTGCCTCCAGCCTGGATCCTATGATGGAATAAATGGTGTGTGTATTATATTTTTATCCCTCTTTTCCTCCAGGGAACTCAGAGCAGTGGTTCTGGTTCACCATTCTTCTGTTTTGTCTACAAAGTGGCTGGCCCAAAGTCACCCTGGGAGCCTTGTGGCAGAGTTGGGGAACCTGGGTCACAATCTGATACTGTAGCCCAGGGGTCCCCAACATGGGGCCCATGGGCACCATGCTCACCAAGACCTTTCCTGGCATTCACCAAGTGTTTTTAGGGAAAGGGTGGGGCCAGGTAGGGCTTCTGAGTGGCCACTGGATATCCGATTGGCTGGGCAGATTAAAATATTGTTTCAGCAGCAGATGCCAGTGCAGCGTTGGTTTTATTGTCTTTCACTCCTCTTTTCCGATGTTTTTTTTTAATTATTCCTCTTTTCCCCTTTGTTTTGGCTTCCTCTGTGTGTGTGGCACCAGGCACTTGTGGTTGTGCCCATCACCCTGTGTCAAAATCCCAAAGGTACTCATAAGCTCAAAAAAGTTGGGGACCCCTGCTCTAGCCCCAGAACCACACGTGATTCCACTGGAGAAGTGGAAGATCCTCTCCTTTCTCATATTGTTCCAGTGGTCCAGCCACAGCCCCCCCCCCCAGGTTTTAATGCCAAAAATAAATGCAATCTGAGTATTCTCAGAATTCACTGGATTGGCTCCAGACGTACATTTTACAGACCATTTCGTCACAGTGGCCTGTGAACTTCCACACCAAGTAGCAACAGATCTCTAGGGGTCTCCATCACCACCACCACCACTATCCCCATCCAGCCTCACCCGATCTCTCTCACAGGGCCAGACAGTTGGCGTCCAGTTACAGCCCACTCTTGCCCCTCTGATGCTAAACGGGCACGTGTTTGTCTTTTGGTCCAATGGAGTCCTGTCAAATGGCCATACATTCCAGGAGTCATAAAGCCATCTCTCAGCGGGGACCTGCTTTGAATGTGTTTTTACAAAGGGTTGGTACTAGCATCACAGAGCATCGTTGGCTAAACAGAGGCTAGCACAAGGGGAGCTTGATTATTGTCAAAGAACAAACATCTTCAAAAGGAACTAGGAGACACCTTTGCCTTGATTTACCATGACGTTTATTATTACTCATTTCAAAACCCAGGGTTTACATGACAGGAAAAACACAGAGACCAATTCTTGAAGCTAGCTGTTGGAAAGAGAATGGCAAACTGCATGGGGTAAGGCTGGGTAGCCAACCTCCAGGTGGTGCATGGGTATCTGCAGGTGTGACAAGCAGTGTTCCCTCTAAGCTGAGTTAGTGTGAGCTAGCTCACAGTTTCTTAGCCTCCAGCTCACACATCTTGTCATAGCTCAGGAAGGATGGCTCCAGAGCAAACTAATTTCTGCAGTAGCCAAATCACTCGCTCACAGCTGTTGGAAAGGAAATGACATCAAATTGCATGTCAAGTTCACAGAAAGAACTTGCACCACAAAAATCATGGATCTATGGCTTCATGGCGACAGCCCAAGTTCACCAGCAAATGACATATCATGTCAACAGGCAGAGCTTGCACCACAGACATCACGGCTTCATGGTTTCATGGAGACAACATGTGGCAGAAACATGGTTCCAAACCATGGATCCTCATAATTTTTGCTTTGAGTCACCCCAACAGAAAGGTGTGTTGCAGAAACTAAACATTACGCTATTGTCCAGTTGGGCAGCTTGTAGAGATGTACAGACCCTGAGCAAATAGTAAGGTAAGCATATCGGCAGGGCTGGCCCCAGGTGTCTGAGAGCCCTAGGCAGGCCAGCTTGGGGCGCCCACCCCACCAGGGATGCCAACCTCTCAGTGGGGCCTGGAGACCGGGGGGGGGCTAACCATGCGGGGCGCCCAGGAAAGCAACGGGTTTTTTTGTTTTTTTTTGAAACAAAATTTTTATTGGGATGCATTCAACATTATTAAACATCATTACCAATACAATTTAAAAAGATTGTCACCCCATCCCCCCACCCCCCTAATAGGCTTCCAACACTGCTAATAACAAAAAAGAAAAAGTTAAAAGGTAATCAAGTTTAGACTTGTAACAATCAACAAACCAGGTAACCCAATTTCAAATACATAAAAGCCTGACTTTTACAAGCATAATTTCCAATAAAGGTACAGTACAATCAAGTGTTCATTTCATTTCTCATTCAGTTTCAATACAAATCAAGATTGTACATTTTCCCTTTCATTCTATATTCAGTTTCCATATACAATTTCAGGCCTTCCCAGTCTTTTAAATATTGTTCTGCCATTTGTCCATTTAGTTTTTTCGTCATTTTGTCCATTTCGGCTAAAAACAGCAGTTTTCTTAACCAATCATGTATATCTGGCACCTTCTCCGCTTTCCATTGTTGAGCAAAAGCCATTCTCGCCGATGTAATCATATACCATAATAGTGTCCTTTTTTCTTGTGGGATTTTTTCCATTGTCAAACCTAAGAGAAGAAGTTCCGGACTTTTCCTAATAGGAATTTTTAATATTTTCTGCATCTCACAATGTACATTTGACCAGTATACCTTTGCTTTATCGCATGACCACCACATATGGTAGAAAGAACCCTCTATTTTTTTACATTTCCAACACTTATTACTTAAGTTCTTATCCATACTAATGTTAGCAATCTTTTTTGGTGTCATATACCACCTGTACATCATCTTATAACAATTTTCTTTTACATTGACACAGGTTGACATTTTAAAAGCTTTTTTCCACAAAAACTCCCATGTTTCCATAGAAATTTCTTTGTTCATATTTATGGCCATTTTATCATTTGCTCTTTAACAGTTTCATCCAAAGTATGAACAGTCAACAAAGTTTTATACATCTTTGATATCATTTTTCGCTCTTTTTTCAACCATATATCTTCAAACTCATCGTTCTTAGCTCTAAAACCAACCTCTTTACAGTCTTTTTTGTAAATATCCCGTATTTGACAATATTGTAACCATCCATACTCAAATTCTAATTCATTATTTGGTTTTAAAACATATTTTTTCCCTTCCTTTTGAAGCAACTCTTGGTATTTCAACCAATCATTACCTTTATATTCTGAAAAGGGATGAATAACTGCAGCAGGAACAATCCACAAAGGCCTCTCATTAGAAACTGTGTTCTTGTATCTGGTCCATGCATCAAACAGTGTTCTTCTTACATAATGATGCTTAAACATTGAGTCTACTTTATTTTTCCCTTACCAAAGATAGGCATGCCAGCCAAATCTGCAATCGTGACCCTCAAGGGCCAAAAGTTTTCTATTTTCCAAATTAACCCAGTCAGTTAACTAAGACGTACATTCTGCTTCATGATACAAACGCAAATTCGGGACTTGGAATATCATACATTATTTTCATTTTAATTCTTGGCTTCTTTCCTGCCCAGATAAATTTAAAGATTTCTCTTTGCCATTTCACCAACACTTTCACATCTTTTACAATTGGTATTGTCTGAAACAAAAACATCAACCTGGGCAGTACATTCATTTTGACAACGGCAATTCTTCCAAGAAGAGATAATCTAAGTTTTCCCACTTTTCTAAATCACGCTTTATTAAAACCCACAATTTTTCATAATTATTCTTAAACAAGTCAATATTTTTCATTGTAATGTCAACTCCCAGATATTTAACCTTTTTAACCACTTCACATTCTGTCAGATTTTGTAAAATTTGTTGCTTTGTACCATTCATGTTTTTACACAATATTTTCGATTTATTTTTATTTACATAGAACCCTGCGAGGTCACCAAACTCTTTTACTTTTTCAAATACCAAAGGCATGTTATTAACAGGATCTTCAACAATAAACATAATATCATCAGCAAATGCTCTTAATTTGTATGAAAAACCTCTAATACTCAAACCTTTTATATTATCATCATCTCTAATCCTTTGCAGCAGAATCTCCAAAATCCAGATGAATAACAATGGCGACAGGGGACAGCCCTGTCTAGTCCCTTTTCTGACCTGGAACGCTTCTGTTGATTCTGCATTTACAATCACCGTAGCCTTTTGTTCTTTGTATATTGATTTAATCATTCTTGTAAATTCTGCGCCCACCTGCAATTTTTCAATCACTTTGAACATAAATTCCCAATTCAAGTTATCAAATGCCTTCTCCGCGTCTAAAAATAAAAAGCCAACCTCTTTTTCCGGGTGCTTATCATAGTACTCTATTGCGTCTAAAACAACCCTCATGTTGTCCTTTATTTGCCTACCTGGCAAAAACCCAGCCTGATCTTCGGCAATAGTGTCTTTCAAATACCTTTTGAGACGTTCTGCTAAAATTTTTGCATAAATTTTGTAGTCATTGTTCAGAAGTGAAATTGGTCGATAATTTTTAACATTAGTTAAATCCTGAGTTTCTTTCGGTATTAAGGTGATTGCAGCTTCATTCCAGGAATCTGGAATCTTCCCGCTTTGTCTAATTTCATTTAAAATAATCTCTAGAACCAGTACCAGGTCTTCTTGAAGTTTCTTGTAGAATTTGGCTGAAAAACCGTCTGGTCCTGGAACTTTGGAGATTTTTGCCTCTCCTATTGCTTTGCTGATTTCTTCTTTAGTTATCACAGCGTTTAACATTGCTTTTATTTCTGAGCTTGGTTGTGTCAAATTTACTTTTGATAAATAGTCTTGAATTTTTTGTTGATCCATTTGTTTTGCTTGAAAAAGAGTAGCATAGTATTTATAAAATTCTCTCTGGATCCCTCCTGGGTCTATGATTTCTCTATTCCCATCTTTCAGTTTAATTATTGTTTTGTTCTTCTTCTTTTCTTCAATTGCCATGCCAAATATTTCCCAGGTTTATTTGCTCCTTCAAAGGACTTCTGTTGCAATTTTTTCAAATTCCAATATACTTCTTTATTTAACCTCGCATCGTATTGTTCCCTTAGGATCCTCAGCTCTCTCAAAATTTTCTTTTTGCCAGGTCTCTTCCTGAGTTCTGCTTCTTTCTTTTGAATATTTTCCATAATTTCTTTATCTATTTTGAATTGTTGTTTTCTTTCATTGTTGTTAATTGCAATTAGATGTCCTCTCATCACAGCTTTATATGCCTCCCATACCGTTTGCGTCTGTACATCTTTATTTAGGTTTAGTTGAAAATATGTTTTGGTTTCCATCCTTATTTTGTCCACAATATTTTGTTTGTCCAGTAAATCCTCATTAAGTCTCCATCGAAATTTCTTTCTTTTAACATATGTTGACCACTTTACTGGGCTGTGGTCAGAAAGAATTCTAGGTAATATTTCAATTTTACGTGTTTGCAAAATCAAGTTCTCGGTCATCCACATCATGTCTATTCTTAAGAAAGACTCATGTCTTGATGAATAAAAAGAGTAGTCTTTGTCTTTAGGATTTTTAGTTCTCCATGCATCTTCCAGGTGCTCATGTTTTGCCATTTCAAAAAATACTTTCGGAAGTTTACCTATACCTTCATTTCCTTTTTTGGATTTTCTGTCAATAGCATTATTAACAGTACCATTAAAGTCACCCATCAGTATCATTTGCTCATAGGTTAACTGTTGTAATTGTTCCCACAAATCCTGAAAGAATTTTTCCTTGGCTCCATTCGGGGCATAGAGATTTACAATTAGGGTCTTTTTATTCTGAAGCATAACTTCCACTGCCAAGAATCTTCCTTCTTTGTCTTTAAAAATTTCCTTTGGCTCCAATTCTTTTTTTACATATGTAACAACTCCTTTTTTCTTTTGTGAGGAGAGGGAATAAAATTCCTCTCCTAATCTACTTTGAATCAGAAATTTAACATCAGTCTTTTTAATATGTGTTTCTTGCAAACAAACAATATCACATTTTTGTTTTTCCAACCATAGCCTAATATTTTTTCTTTTTTGGGGTGAATTAAGTCCATTAACATTCCAAGAAATAATTTGACTCTCCATGTTGGCTTTGTATTTATTTATCAGTCTTTAAAATTGTCTTTAATGAACTTGGTCATTTGCTCTACTGACTTGATGGTGACTCTCTTCTGTTTAAATGTAAAGCTGACACCTTTTGGAATTTCCCATCTGTATCTAATGCCCTCTGTTTTCAGTTTGTCGGTCAAATCTTTGAAAAGTCGTCTGTCCTGAAGAATTGTTCTGGGTAATTCCTTTAGTATCATAATTTTCTTGTTGTCAATTGTGAAATCTTCCTGAAATTGTTGCTTAAACAAGTCTTCTTTCAATCTTTTGGATATAAACTGGACAATCACATCTCTGGGTAATTTTTTCTTTTGTGCAATCGCAGAGTTGACTCTGTATACCAAATCAATATGTGCCGCCACCCTCTCCTCTTCTAGTTTTAAAAAATCTGCAACAGCATCCACCATGACTGAATGGATATTGTCATTTTTATCTTCAAGGATTCCCCTAAATCTCATATGGTTAAGCATTCCGTTGTACTCCACCATTACATTGGCTTTTGATGCTTCTTTAGCAACCTCAGATACACCAGTTTCCACTCCTTTCACTCTCTCCTCCACCTCGTCTGTTCTTTTGTTTAACGTCTGTATTTCCTTTGTAATCCCAGCCAAGTCTTTTTTCAGGTCAGTTACTTCATCAGCCACTTTTCCTAGGGTTTTTCCATTTTTTGTATAGCATCCATCACCCGTTTTTCCATGGCTTCCATCATGCCCTGTAATTTCTTCTCCTCTTTAGCAGCCATTTTCGGGGAGGACCAAGAGTTCGCCCTCTGTCGTTGCCGAAGATCGTAAGCCGTTGTTTACAATTATCACAAAACTTACATCAAATTAAAGCTCTTCTTGTGCCCAGTTAAACCGCTCTATTTTCACTTTTTTCTGTTAAGTCTTTTGGCTAAAATCCGAATAAATCATTTCAACCTTCTCAAAATGGCGGGCGCAATTTCTCTATGGTAAATGGCTCTTCCTGTTGTTTACTTCCTGTCCGGCAATCTTAATCGTCCCCCTTGACTTCTGCACCCAAGCCAGGGAAGAGGCGGGGAGGCGCAGTTTGGCACCCCTGAGGCCGGTGCACTCTAGGCGAGCCAGCCCTGCATATCAGTTATGTTGCAGTCTTGGCACTATGATGATTTTTAGGGGGTCACCAAATCAGTACAATGTGATCAACAACAGGATTACATGAATGTATGGGCATGGGTTCTCTGTTATACTTGTGGGGGCACAAGTAGTGGCTTGGGTAGTAGACTGATGGGTAGGCATGCAAGGTGTTGCAGTTGAAAGGATTTTTTAAATATGAACTCAGAAGTAGTAGTGATAAGAACCCCTCCCCAGATAAAAAAATGCTAAATGATACATCTCTGTACTCTTGATGGAGACCCAGATCTGAATCCCCACACTGCCAGGAGTGAGAGAGAACTCTTGGATTTCCTTCAAAGCAGGGGCTCCTCCTTGGTTGATGTGGGGTTTCTGCCTACTTAATCCAGATAATCCCTTGAGTCCTGATGGATTTAAACTTGTTTCAAGCTAGTCTGCATTTGCCAGGTGAGGGTGCAGGGTGGGAGAGAATCACGATTGGCTTATGTGTCTTCACAGTTTAAATGGTCACTTACTTTTTATTTACTGCATTTATACTTTTGTCCATGGTGGCTTGCAACAGTTTCCCCTTCTCCGTTTTACCCTCACAGCAATGCTGTGCTGCAGGTTTAGTGGAGGTTGTGTGACTGGCCCCTGGTCACTCAGGGCCCTTCCATGGCAGAGTGAGAATTCAAACCCATGTCTCGCAGATCCTAGTCCAACACTTTAACCACCACGCCACAGTGGCTCTCTCATTCTTTTATATCTCAGGTTTTCCCCCAATGGGAAGCCAAAGTGCCTCATAATACTCTCTTCTAGCTCATTTTATCCTCACAACAACCCTCTGTGGTAGGTTAAACTGACTTGGGTGGAATGGGGGAGGCATATCTTTGACTTTTTGCATTAGGGCTGCCGGTGACTGCCTCCCAGAGGAAGTAAGCAGAGAATGCCCTTGAAACAGACAAGAGCTAGAGTTGCCAACCTCCAGGTGTGGCCTGGAGATCTCCCAAAATTACAACTGATCACCAGAAGATAGATAAAGATGGGTAGCTGTGTCAGTCTGTCTGTAGCAGTAGAAAAGAGCAAGAGGCCAGCAGCACCTTAAAGACTTAACAAAATGTGTGGCAGGGCAGGAGCTCACACCTTGCTGCAAATTGTTAGTCTTTAAGGTGCTACAGGACACTGGATCTCCAGAACAAAGTGATAGACACAAACTGTGTCCCTGGTTGTGTTTTTCCAACCCAGTTTGAAGAAACACACGAAACAGTCCTGTAGAGAAGAAACACTAAAAAAAAATTATTAATAAGGGAAGAACACAGATAAACAAGGTTTTGGGACCCTGGAATACCCACCAGCTCCTCCGAAGTTACATAGAATTTTATACTCGATATGACATAAGCAAGCAAAGCAACTGGTTCCATCAAACTTCGTCACAAATTTCTAATTGGGCTAAAACCTGTGGGTTGGGTCTTCCCAAGTAAAGTTTTTTCCTTATAGCTAAACAATGGGCGCTTCTTTTTCTCAGACTATGAAGCTCTAAAAGTATCTATATTTACAGGGTGCCATTGTTCACCATTTAGCTAAGCTAACTGATATGAGAAACATGTGGAGTTGTAGCTGAGCTGTCGCCATAGAGTCAGATTCGACTGGCTTTCAAGCAAGGGAAACTTTTACTCTAAGTATTAACAAAAGTGACTTTACTGATATTTTCAGAGCGTTTGTGTGTATTGGTCTTCAGTAGAACCCTGGTCTGATCATCCCTTATGTTTCATCGAAGAATTCTCCGGACTTTTTCATCCATGCCCATAGGTCCAGGCGCCTTGCCATCTTGGTGGGTTTCGGCATGAAATACTCGTTCAGGTCCTTGAGGATGTCCTCGAATCATAACTCCGTCTTTCTTTCCTCCTTGCCCTATCCGGCAAACCTACCTTTCAGTCAAAGCATCTCATTAAGAGCTTGATCCTAATTAGAATGGGCTCTTCTAATTCCCTCCTAGGCCTGAGGTAGTTTAACTGTCTGTTTCTCCTATCCCTCTCCCCCCCCTCTGATTGGCTGCTTCACTGCTGAATGGCAATTGTTTGCTAGGAGGGTCTCTGAGGTGGCACGTGGCTTTGATTGTCACAGTTTGTGGCAGATCGGCACAGTTTGTGGCAGATCGGCACAGCTTGTGGCAGATCGGCAGTTTGTGGCAGATCGGCACAGTTTGTGGCAGATCGGCACAGTTTGTGGCAGATCGGCACAGTTTGTGGCAGATGGTCACAGCGCTCTCATTGACTCCATTGTTTGGACCAGACAGTCCTATTTGTAAGGATTTCTTTCTTTGTTTATGGTTTCAGAGGGTGGCTGTGTTGGTCTGCAGAGGAACAGCTAGATTTGAGTTCAGTAGCACCTTAGAGACCAGCAGAATTGTTGGGCTATGAACGTTGTGACCCAGGGCTGCCAGCCCCTAGACTGGGCTTAGAGATCCCCAAGAATGACAACTGATTTCCAGTTGGGTTGCCAACTTCCAGGTGGCAGCTGGAGATCTCCACCTATTACAACCAATCTACAGACAACAAAGATTAGCTCACCTGGAGAAAAATGGCCGCTTTGGAAGGCGAACTCTGTGGCATTATGCCCCCACTGAAGTCCCTCCCCACACCCCGTCCTCAGGTTTCACCCCCAAAATATCCAAGTATTTCCCTACGCGGGGCTGGCAACTAGGATCTCCATACTAGCAAGATCAGTTCCCCTTGGAGAAAATGGCATCTTTGGAGGGTGTACTGGGGTTACCAAGTCCCCTGCTGTAGGTGGGGGATCTCCTGCCCCCAGGCTCCGCCTCCCTCTGCCAATCAGCTGGCTGGTGGGGGGACTTACCAGGCAGGAGGGAGGCCCAGGCTACATCACCAGCAGTGGGGCAACGTTACTTCTGGCATGTATTGGACGTGACGTCATCATGGCGTTGCCTGCACAATGCTCTGGTATTTGATAAAAATGGCTTCTACCATATACTTTTTGCCCAAATGCCAGATTGTCTCCGGGACATCTCAACGTGATGATGTCACTTCTGGTACATGCCAGAAGTAAAGTTGCCATATCACCAGTGATGTAGCCCAGACCTCCCTCCCGCTCCTAATAAGCCCTCACATCCCCTGCTGCCACTGAGGTGGGCTCTATGACATCATGCCATTGATCAAGGGCAGAGCCCCTAGGGTGGGCTCTGTGACATCATGCCATGCTGAGGTTCCCCTCCCAAATCTCCAGGAATTTCCCAGTTCGGTTGGCTTTGGTAATCATAGCTTCATGTGATGAAAGGAGCTTTGAATTTCAAAAGCTCCTGCCCTCAAAATTTTGAGGTGTTTTTTTTTTTTTTTGTAAGTATTTATGTGCTTGTGTGCCTGGAAGTCATGGTAACTTCCGGTGACCCCTAGTGGGGCTAGGGTGTTTCAGAGAGGTGGCTTGATTTTGCCTGCCTCTGCATATTTCTTGGTGGTCTCCCTTCCAAGTACTTGTTAGGTTGGATCCTGTTTAGCTTCCGAGATCTGTCAAGATCAGGCTTGCCTGGGCTACCCAGGTCAGGGCCTATCCCCAAATCTTGTTGGTCTCTGGTGCTTCTGGATGCCGATTTGGCTGTATGTTTGTCTGTTTATGACATCTACAACATTTGTTTATGCAGGGCTTTTTTGGTAGAAAAAGCCCAGGAGGAACTCATTAGCATAATATGCCACATCTAACAGCAGAAACTCATTAGCATATTAGACCACACTCCCATGTTAAATGTGGTCATCCAGCCACACCCACCTTTTCCTTCTTATTCTGTTTACCTTGTTTCTTGTCAAAACCCAGGAGTTTTTTGGAGCATGTTAGGCCACACACCCCTAATGTAGCCAATCCTAATGAGTTTCTGCTGTTGGGTGTGGTCTATTATGCTAATGAGTTCCTGCTGGGCATGGCCAACTCAGAAGCTAGCCAGAACTCCATTCCTGTGCGTTCCTGCCCCAAAATAACCCTGTGTTTATGGTATTTACAAGCTGCATACCCCACCTACCTGCCCAATCAGGGCCACCAAGGCGGCTAACAATTAAAACAGTGTAACAGAATACATCATAAAACCAGCCCTGCCCGCCTATAAAAAAGCAGGCTTCCTGGATCCTGTTGCTGTCAGAGGGGAGAGAGAACTCCAGCCTGTGCTGAGCAAGACCATCTGCTCAGCCCTAGTCTCCTTGGGGCCTGAGGCACTAAGAAGGCTGGCCTTGATGTGGGGAAGGAGGGAACAACATTTGTAGGCAACTTTCTGACCTGCTGTCTGCCAAGGCCTGGTGGGAGGGACCAGCTACCCAGGTACAGGGGTATATTTCTTGGTCAAGAGCCAGAGATCAGTGTCAAAGGTGGGGACCTTATTGAGGCACAACCGGAGATCATCTTGGTTTCTGTTGAGTTCTGTGGGGGGTTGCTGTAGGGTTGCCAGGACTAGCTTGGGAAATTTCTGGAGAGAGCAGGGTTTGATCCCAGGAGATCTCCAGGCACCACCTGAAGGTTGACAACCCTGTTTTAGTGGCTGACTGACAGTTCTGTTTTTCTACCTGGTTGAAATTGGATGTTTTGTCCATGGAATCTAGTAATACCAGGTTAATTTTTAATGCTCTTAAGGACATAGTTGTTATATGTTAGAAGACTACAGGTAGAAGAAGACTGAAAAAAATCAAAAGGTTTAATAGGCTGGTTCTTGCTTCTCATGGTTACAATGAGTTTTAAAAAGAGGACAATTAATCACACCTGGGAGATGCTTTAGACATATGGTAATTGAATTACTGATTAATTATCTATTTTTAATTACTTAATTTGTTGAGAAAATAGCTTTGAATTAAGCATATGAAGATGAATTGGTACTGCAGGGGTTGTTGTTTATAATAATTCTAACCATGTATTGATATCTGTATCGTATACTAATGCCTTTCATTATTGTGTGGTAAGATTTATTTATAGATTAATTTTGAGTAGCTGATCTCTACTTGGCTTTTCTGGATCGGGTGATTTATTTAACTGCATAGAATTAAGGAACTGATTGGTTGTATAGGTATAATAGTGGTTCTATGCTTGGATCCAAATTCACAATTTGGCCATATTAGAGCTTATTTTAACAAAAAAAAAAAAAAGAGGGAGATGATAATGAACAAGAACAAGGGACCATGGAAGATCTTATGAAAGAAATTCAGGTAGAATTTTTGAAACTCAACAAAACCTTGAAAGAATTTTAGAAGGACATTACAAATAAAACAGAGGAAGTGGAGACAATTATTGAAATAGAATGTCAGGGTATAGAAGAGAGATCCATGTCGTGGATAATCCAGGCTAGCCTGATCTCATCAGATCTCGGAAGCTTAGCAGGGTCAGCCTTGGTTAGTATTTGGATGGGAGACTTCCAAGGAATGCCAGAGTCACTGCACAGAGGCAAGTCACAGCTGACTTTTGCCGTCAGGCCATAGAAGAGCTATGGCAGCCCCACAGGGTTTTCAAGGCAAGAGACATTTAGAGGCGGTTTGCCATTACCTGCTGCTGGACCTCCTTGGTGGTCTCCCATCCAAATACTAACCAGGGCCAACTCTGCTTAGTTTCTGAGATCCGATGAGACCAGGCTAGCCTGGTGAGGGCAAACAAGCTTAAACACTGGAAATACATTCTCACATGCTTACGAATGAGAAGTCAAAAGGTCTTGTTAGATGGCCTTTGAAATGAGAATTCTCACGTGGCTGAGAAACCTGATAGGCTATTCGAGGAGGATTGTGGATCATTCGCTGCCCATGGGAGAGTCCCATATACTCTTTTTCTTCCTTTTCCCTTTAGCAGGAAATATCTGAGCACCCTGATTTTATTGTATTCTGTACTCAAGTTCTGGTTTTCCAGATTGCCTTGGTATTTCCTCAACATTTTCTGCCTTTCACATCTGAGCAAATGCAGCTCCTACGAAGTCAAGTCGAAAGGTAGCAGGCCAGGCCCTTCTGCAAAGATCTGAACCTTTTCCTAGGTGCTCAGGCCAGCACTGAAATTCATAACAAATCCAACATGGCATCATGTTTTCCTCGGTTTCTTCCAACAGGTTTCAGGCTTCAGTAGCCAACAGTAGTCAACAGTAGCCAACAGTAGCCAACTACGAAATGCCTGCTTTTCGAATGGGGGATCTGCAGAAATGCCTAGCCAGTGGGGAATATGGAAAGCTAAAGGACTGTCCCCTGTTTGAAAGCAATTTTGTGCAGGTGAGAGAGAGGGGACTGGAGCTGGGAGAAAAACTCAAGAATCCTTGTACCTGGACAGGGCTGATGCAGTCGTTACACAAAGCGGCCACGTGGCAGCAGAGCCAATTTGGGGATCATAAAAACATAAGAAGAGCCTTTCTGGATCAAACCCGCAGTCCACCAAGTCCAGCATCCTATTTAACACAGTGGCCAGCCGGTTGCCCGGAAGGGGCTGAACACATGGGACATTGATGCCCTCATGCTGCCTCCTAGCACTGGTATCCAGAGGTTTACTGCCTTTGTATACAGATCCGTTGAAAAGGGGGCAAGCTGTCATATAAATTGTGCTATTTTTGACAAATGGGGGATGATTTCAGTTCTCTGCCTCAGGTGCTGAGAGGTTTCAGGCCAGGACCCACTGTTGCTAGATCCTCTTTCCTCTGGAACCCAGAAGTCCTGGTCCAAAATTATTCTGTTTTATCCTTTCTCGTTCCATACAAGGGAAGACATAGTCCTTCTCTAGAAGATACTCAGGCTGATAGCCACTGTGGTTGGATTAGGAGTGGACAAGACCCCATTCAGTCCCAAAGCTTCCCAGGGGTCCTTGATCCAATCACATAAGAATGGGGTGGGGAAAATGTATGAGATGTTCTCCCTGGCTTCTGGTCCTTCAGCACCTTCCTAATGTCCTGATCTGGACCTACTCCCTGTAATTGATTTTAAGTTCTGCATCCTGCAGCCGACCAAAGGCGCACAGATGGGTGGCTAATACATTCCCAAATCAAGAATCTTAACGCATAAAGACCCAAGAGAAAATATCGTTGCCTAATTATTTTTAAATCATTTTAAAAGTGAAAAACACATCTTGGTGGGCCTGGGCAGAAGAAGAGAATCTGTCTGAACAAAAGCATATCCTCTCTTAGGTGATGGGGCAGGTGTAGCTCATTACACGGGCCCAAGTCATAGGGCCTGGGGAGCCCACCCCTTCTAACAGTCTAGCATGGCCTTGGGTTTAAAGCTGCCAGCCTCCAGGGGGCGCCTGGAGATCTCCTGTTTTTACAATGATGTAAAATGAGGTCCAGAGTGCAGTGATCGGCTCCCCTGGGGACTATATGACTGCTTCGGAGAGTGGACTCTGTGGCATCGTGCCATGCTGAGGTCCCTCCATTTCCCATACTCTGCCCTCTCCAGGCTCTACCTCTCCCCCACCAAAAATCTCAAGTTATTTCCCAGTGTAGAGCTGGCAACCCTCAGTTTCTCAGCCCCCACAGTCACTTTGCCCTGTTCAGCTCAGGCCTGTAGCAGACATGTAGAAGAGAGTTCATCCTCACTCAGTTGCACACACTCACAGTTTTCCCGATCTGAATCAGTACCGGGGGCGGGGCGGGGAGGCTCAGTCAGTTCCAAGTTCTGAGGACTGCTGCTTGGCTTTCATTAAGCTGAATCCTCCAGCAAATTCCCAGTAACCAGACACTTGGGCGGGCAAGTGCCTGTGGATGTCTTTTTTAGCCTGGCAACGGTCATTGCCAAAGTGTTCCCAGTGATGGTTATTAGTTGAAGGAAGAGGCCCTTCAACGTGATTCTCTCTTTCCAGGTCACAAGATCGGGGGAGGTGGCCAACAGGGTCACGGTGGGAATTGCTGCCAGCAGTCCCAGCTTGGAGCTGCCTGACCTTCTGGTGCTGGCACGGCCGGTGGAATACCCAAAGGAGGAATGCACATGTGATAAACCTGAACCCACACTGGTCCCCAGAGAGGAACTCCAACTAATTGCGTGAGTCCCCATCACATCCGGGCACAATGACACTTTTCTCTCATAGGATTGCCAGCTGATCTCAACGACAGGAAACAGTTCCACAGGCGAAAATGGCTGCTTTGGAGGGTGGATGCTATGGCACTATACCTATGGTTGCCAAGCTCCAGGTGCAGCCTGGAGATCTCCAGAAGTACAACTGATCTTCAGAAGACAGAAATCAGTACCCCTGGAGAAAATGACTACATTGAAGGGTGGACTTTATGACATTGTGCCCTAATGAAGTCCCTCCCTTTCCCCAAACCCCACCCTCCCCAGACTCCACCCACAAAATCTCCATGTATTTCCTAACCTTGAGTTGGAAACTCTAATTATGTTCTACTGACGTCCCAAGCCTACCCTCTCCAGGCTCCACTCACAAATGCCTGGTAAATTTCCCACGCTCTCTTTGCTCTTGCAAGTGTCTGGCCCCAGAATAGCTTGGTTAGCTGTCACCAAGGGAAGGGCCAGGCACTCTTGGATGACATCATCTAGTCCCAGGGAAGGGCCAGGCACTCTTGGATGACACCCGTGCCCTCTCAGACTCGCTTCATTTCTGCAGGGCATGCAAGACTGAATTATTTAGCTTTTGGCCTTTGTGGAGTAACCACACGTTTGGGCTATTTCAACAGTGGTATAGTGGTAGCCATGTATTTTAATATTTTCATGTTAAAAATTTATTAGTTTTTACATTTTTTTTACCTTATTGATTTTAATGTTGTAAGTTGGCATGAGACCCTCTGGCAACCCTACACGGGGGCAGTATGATGCTGGCTGGAAATCTTGCCTGTGAATGTGTTCCCCTTACCCTGAACTGATGGGTTTTGGCTATGATGAGTCAGTGATAGGAAAGGCCCTCTCCACATGCTCAGAGATTCCCCAGATTCCCCCCCAGTAGATGTATACAGAAAAAAGAGTCCCAGCTAATGCAAAATAAGGAGACCTCAGGATCTTACAGCTGTTTCCAGAAATAGATGCTGGTGGGTTCCAGGGGAGTAGCTGTGCTACTCACAAAACAAAATTGGCCCAATCTGCATCGAGCATTTGCTCTGCTGTCTTACCAAACCCACACTGGAACAGAAATCCCCATCTATATTGCATGCCACTTTCACTTTGACTGAGTGTCGCATTTTATGGCAGTGTCCAGACTGCATGCTGCTTTCACTTCGTTTGATCTCAGGTTTTATTGTGGTTGTCTGCATAGATTTATGGCCGTTTTATGGCCACTGGGAGTGACTCTACAGTCAGTACGGTGTTGGCCTGGGGTAGTTGAATGTGGTTTTGAACTGCATCTTTTTCTGTTCCAGTGTGGGTTTGGTAAAAATGCTAAACGCAGATTGGCCCAAATTAAAGACTAGCAGATCCATTGTGGCATAAGGGTGCAAGGGCCACAACTCATTTGTCAGATGTGCAAAGTGTTATCCCCAGTTGGCTTACCCAGAGACAGATGCAAAGGAAAAAACTCAATGTAAATAGTGTAGTTGCAGCATAGCCAACTGGCAGCAGCGGGGAGGGGGGAATGTCCTACCCCTTTCGTAAAGGCTTAATCTGTGGGATCTGGGCAGTTAAAGCTTTTCAGAGGATGGAGTTCAATAAAATCACCTGGTATTTGCTGCAGATCAAACTGATAGTCAAGGGGACAGCTAGTGGGACCAGTTTTACAAGCTAGCAGCCCTATGTGATCAAAAGGCCAGGAAACCAAGGGGGTATGCTCTGTCATATGTCTATGCACAAGATGGTTGGTGGTATGTTCATCATCACACTGTTCTTTTGTACAGACATGATAGGGGGAAATGGGTGAGGGACAGCAGCCCAACTGAGCAGAGTGGTCTATGCAGACCCTGTTCCTGCTTTTTCTTGTCCCATTGGCTGCCACGGCTGTTCTGGAAGTGCACTTTTCACATCCTCACATAGATGACGGTAAACTCTAGGGGGTTTATTCCTGATTTATCACCTGCAGGGGGAGGGAGAATATCTCTTCCCAGACATTCTACCATGACAAGAGTAGAAGCTTCTCTCGGCAGATGCCCCTAATTTGTGGCATGACCACAAGAGAGCCAGTTTGGTGTAGTGGTTATGTGTGCGGACTCTAATCTGGGACAACCGGGTTTGAGTCCCCACTCCTCCACTTGCACCTGCTGATGTGACCTTGAGTCAGTCACAAACTCTGGCACAGCTGTTCCTGAAAGAGCAGTTTGTGTTAGAGCTCTCTCAGCCCCACCTACCTCACAGGGTGTTTGCTGTGGGGAGGGGAAGGGAAAGGAATTTGTAAGCCGCTCTGAGACCAAGTGAAGGGCGGGGTATAAATCGAATCTCTTCTCTTCTTCTTCTTCTAACTCCCCCCCCCCCCGGAAACACCAAAGCCAGAGGTCCTCAGGACTGTCACTCAGAGAAAGAAATCTTAGCTAATTAATCCTCTGGATTTCAATTGATCGAATAGTTTTGTCTATAAATGTGCATAGGAATAAAAGTCTCCTGAAGAAGGGGCTTTCGATGTGACTGCATTCAGGTGTCATTAACAAACTGGAGTATGAACCCAGTTTATTACTGGGCTCAAACAGGCCTATCTCTCACACATGCGGTTTCTGGTTTGGGAAGTCTTTGATCTAACTCTTGTTTCTAGTCCAAATGCAGGCATTTCAACTAGATAGGGTTTCTTTTTTCTGGGTAACCAACATTCTATAGCTAGGGTCTTCCTGGTAACTGGATTCTACACCAGAATCTTGGTTTAGAATCCCAGTTACTGGGAAAGGAAGAAATTCCAGTTTGCTGAAGTGCTTGCAGTCAAACAAAAATGGCACCAGACTGAAGCCTTCTGGAGGTTTCACTCACATCTCTGTGTGCCAAGGGAGGAGGGAAAGAAGTTGGTGAGTCCAAGAACAAACCACTCCTGTGCTGGGAGTAAAACCAAAACTCTCTAGTTTATTGTTGACATCTGAATAGAGCCAGTGATTCAGATGAGGTGTTCCCTCCAGTTGCCTCCGCCAACTTCCAATATGTATTTGTGTTAACAGCAATGTTGTCTGGGACACCTTTTTAATTAATCAAAAGATTTTCCCATTGACATATCCAATTTAATCTGAACGAGAATGGAATTTGATTGATCAAAACTAGAATTGATGAGTGGATTTGGTTTTACCCATTCCGTGCTTTCACTGAGAGCAGGGATCTCTCTTAGATATGCTGATCACAGGCCTTGTAGGCCTTCTTAGGTCATCACAAGGACTGGATTAACCTTGCAGGGCAACAGGGATAATAGACAGCACAGTCATCAGTAGACACTGGGTAAAAGGGCAGGGGTTAGCTTTTTGGATTTCTTGATTTACATGCGTACCTTCCTCCTCCCCAACAGGCTTCTTCCTCTGAAGTTTGTCCGCATCTATGTCCATAATGAGAGCCGGTACCAGTTAAAAGTGAGCCTGGCCAACGGGCGCAAGTTCTACCTTCAGCTTCTGGCCCACCCTAAAAAACTGGACCATCTATTTGGGCAGTGGGTATGGCTCCTCTACCGCCTGCGCTTCTTTCGAACGGATGCGCCGATATGTTACCAGCAGGTTTATCCGAACTACCCCCATCAAATAACATCCAGGAATTCAACATAGATGCGCCGGAGCTTCCCTCTTCCCAAAGATTCCGGGGACCCCCTCCACATACCCTTGTAGGTTGCCAAAACCACCTACACCTTGAAGTGTGACCATGAAGTGTGGGGAGGGAACAAAAGCTGCTCTTAGGTCTCATAAAGCATTCTACACTATGGAAAGTTGATCCAGTGAAAGTGCAGAGAGAAACCACGTTCCGTATGCAGGGAGGCTCCTCAGGCTTTGACAAAAATCCTCCAAATGGGAATTGGTTGAAATGACCCCATGAAGGAGACAAGGTTGTCCCCGCAGGCAGGCTCCTTGGTCTCATAAACCAATCTACACTACGGAAAGTTGGTCCAATGAAAGTACAGAGAGATGACAGATTCCCCACGCAGGGAGGCTCTTCAGGCTTTGAGAAGATTCCTCCAAATGCAAATTGATTGCAATGACCCCATGAAGGAGACAAGGTTGCCCCTGCAGACAGGCTCCTTGGTCTCATAAAGCAATCTACACTACGGAAAGTTGATCCAATGAAAGAGCAGAGAGATGACAGATTCCCCACGCAGGGAGGCTCTTCAGGCTTTGAGAAGATTCCTCCCAATGGGAATTGGTTGCAATGACCCCATGAAGGAGACAAGGTTGCCCCCGCAGGCAGGCTCCTTGGTCTCATAAAGCAATCTACACTGCGGAAAGTTGATCCAGTGAAAGTACAGAGAGAAACCAGATTCCCCATGCAGGGAGGCTCTTCAGGCTTCGACAAGAATCCTCCCAATGGGAATTGGTTGCAATGACCCCATGAAGGAGACAAGGTTGCCCCCGCAGGCAGGCTCCTTGGTCTCATAAAGCAATCTACACTCCTGAAAGATGATCCAGTGAAAGTCCAGAGAGAAACCAGATTCCCCAGGCAGAGAGGCTCTTCAGGCTTCGACAAGAATCCTCCCAATGGGAATTGGTTGCAATGACCCCATGAAGGAGACAAGGTTGCCCCCGCAGGCAGGCTCCTTGGTCTCATAAAGCAATCTACACTCCTGAAAGTTGATCCAGTGAAAGTACAGAGAGAAACCAGATTCCCCACGCAGGGAGGCTCTTCAGGCTTCGACAAGAATCCTCCCAATGGGAATTGGTTGCAATGACCCCATGAAGGAGACAAGGTTGCCCCCGCAGGTAGGCTCCTTGGTCTCATAAAGCAATCTACACTCCTGAAAGTTGATCCAGTGAAAGTCCAGAGAGAAACCAGATTCCCCACGCAGGGAGGCTCTTCAGGCTTTGAGAAGATTCCTCCAAATGCAAATTGATTGCAATGACCCCATGAAGGAGACAAGGTTGCCCCTGCAGACAGGCTCCTTGGTCGCATAAAGCAATCTACACTACGGAAAGTTGATCCAATGAAAGAGCAGAGAGATGACAGATTCCCCACGCAGGGAGGCTCTTCAGGCTTTGAGAAGATTCCCCCAATGGGAATTGGTTGCAATGACCCCATGAAGGAGACAAGGTTGCCCCCGCAGGCAGGCTCCTTGGTCTCATAAAGCAATCTACACTCCTGAAAGATGATCCAGTGAAAGTCCAGAGAGAAACCAGATTCCCCACGCAGGGAGGCTCTTCAGGCTTCGACAAGAATCCTCCCAATGGGAATTGGTTGCAATGACCCCATGAAGGAGACAAGGTTGCCCCCGCAGGCAGGATCCTTGGTCTCATAAAGCAATCTACACTCCTGAAAGATGATCCAGTGAAAGTCCAGAGAGAAACCAGATTCCCCACGCAGGGAGGCTCTTCAGGCTTCGACAAGAATCCTCCCAATGGGAATTGGTTGCAATGACCCCATGAAGGAGACAAGGTTGCCCCCGCAGGCAGGATCCTTGGTCTCATAAAGCAATCTACACTCCTGAAAGATGATCCAGTGAAAGTCCAGAGAGAAACCAGATTCCCCACGCAGGGAGGCTCTTCAGGCTTCGACAAGAATCCTCCCAATGGGAATTGGTTGCAATGACCCCATGAAGGAGACAAGGTTGCCCCCGCAGGCAGGCTCCGTGGTCTCATAAAGCAATCTACACTGCGGAAAGTTGATCCAGTGAAAGTACAGAGAGAAACCAGATTTCCCAGGCAGGGAGGCTCTTCAGGCTTCGACAAGAATCCTCCCAATGGGAATTGGTTGCAATGACCCCATGAAGGAGACAAGGTTGCCCCCGCAGGCAGGCTCCTTGGTCTCATAAAGCAATCTACACTCCTGAAAGATGATCCAGTGAAAGTACAGAGAGAAACCAGATTCCCCATGCAGGGAGGCGCTTCAGGCTTCGACAAGAATCCTCCCAATGGGAATTGGTTGCAATGACCCCATGAAGGAGACAAGGTTGCCCCCGCAGGCAGGATCCTTGGTCTCATAAAGCAATCTACACTCCTGAAAGATGATCCAGTGAAAGTCCAGAGAGAAACCAGATTCCCCACGCAGGGAGGCTCTTCAGGCTTCGACAAGAATCCTCCCAATGGGAATTGGTTGCAATGACCCCATGAAGGAAACAAGGTTGCCCCCGCAGGCAGGCTCCGTGGTCTCATAAAGCAATCTACACTGCGGAAAGTTGATCCAGTGAAAGTACAGAGAGAAACCAGATTCCCCACGCAGGGAGGCTCTTCAGGCTTCGACAAGAATCCTCCCAATGGGAATTGGTTGCAATGACCCCATGAAGGAGACAAGGTTGCCCCCGCAGGCAGGCTCCTTGGTCTCATAAAGCAATCTACACTCCTGAAAGTTGATCCAGTGAAAGTCCAGAGAGAAACCAGATTCCCCACGCAGGGAGGCTCTTCAGGCTTCGACAAGAATCCTCCCAATGGGAATTGGTTGCAATGACCCTATGAAGGAGACAAGGTTGCCCCCGCAGGCAGGCTCCGTGGTCTCATAAAGCAATCTACACTGCGGAAAGTTGATCCAGTGAAAGTACAGAGAGAAACCAGATTTCCCAGGCAGGGAGGCTCTTCAGGCTTCGACAAGAATCCTCCCAATGGGAATTGGTTGCAATGACCCCATGAAGGAGACAAGGTTGCCCCCGCAGGCAGGCTCCTTGGTCTCATAAAGCAATCTACACTCCTGAAAGATGATCCAGTGAAAGTACAGAGAGAAACCAGATTCCCCATGCAGGGAGGCTCTTCAGGCTTCGACAAGAATCCTCCCAATGGGAATTGGTTGCAATGACCCCATGAAGGAGACAAGGTTGCCCCCGCAGGCAGGCTCCTTGGTCTCATAAAGCAATCTACACTCCTGAAAGTTGATCCAGTGAAAGTACAGAGAGAAACCAGATTCCCCACGCAGGGAGGCTCTTCAGGCTTCGACAAGAATCCTCCCAATGGGAATTGGTTGCAATGACCCCATGAAGGAGACAAGGTTGCCCCCGCAGGTAGGCTCCTTGGTCTCATAAAGCAATCTACACTCCTGAAAGTTGATCCAGTGAAAGTCCAGAGAGAAACCAGATTCCCCACGCAGGGAGGCTCTTCAGGCTTCGACAAGAATCCTCCCAATGGGAATTGGTTGCAATGACCCTATGAAGGAGACAAGGTTGCCCCCGCAGGTAGGCTCCTTGGTCTCATAAAGCAATCTACACTCCTGTAAGTTGATCCAGTGAAAGTCCAGAGGGAAACCAGATTCCCCACGCAGGGAGGCTCTTCAGGCTTCGACAAGAATCCTCCCAATGGGAATTGGTTGCAATGACCCCATGAAGGAGACAAGGTTGCCCCCGCAGGTAGGCTCCTTGGTCTCATAAAGCAATCTACACTCCTGAAAGTTGATCCAGTGAAAGTCCAGAGAGAAACCAGATTCCCCACGCAGGGAGGCTCTTCAGGCTTCGACAAGAATCCTCCCAATGGGAATTGGTTGCAATGACCCCATGAAGGAGACAAGGTTGCCCCCGCAGGTAGGCTCCTTGGTCTCATAAAGCAATCTACACTCCTGAAAGTTGATCCAGTGAAAGTCCAGAGGGAAACCAGATTCCCCACGCAGGGAGGCTCTTCAGGCTTCGACAAGAATCCTCCCAATGGGAATTGGTTGCAATGACCCCATGAAGGAGACAAGGTTGCCCCCGCAGGTAGGCTCCTTGGTCTCATAAAGCAATCTACACTCCTGAAAGTTGATCCAGTGAAAGTCCAGAGAGAAACCAGATTCCCCACGCAGGGAGGCTCTTCAGGCTTCGACAAGAATCCTCCCAATGGGAATTGGTTGCAATGACCCCATGAAGGAGACAAGGTTGCCCCCGCAGGCAGGCTCCTTGGTCTCATAAAGCAATCTACACTCCTGAAAGTTGATCCAGTGAAAGTACAGAGAGAAACCAGATTCCCCACGCAGGGAGGCTCTTCAGGCTTCGACAAGAATCCTCCCAATGGGAATTGGTTGCAATGACCCCATGAAGGAGACAAGGTTGCCCCCGCAGGCAGGCTCCGTGGTCTCATAAAGCAATCTACACTCCTGAAAGTTGATCCAGTGAAAGTCCAGAGAGAAACCAGATTCCCCACGCAGGGAGGCTCTTCAGGCTTCGACAAGAATCCTCCCAATGGGAATTGGTTGCAATGACCCCATGAAGGAGACAAGGTTGCCCCCGCAGGCAGGCTCCTTGGTCTCATAAAGCAATCTACACTCCTGAAAGTTGATCCAGTGAAAGTACAGAGAGAAACCAGATTCCCCACGCAGGGAGGCTCTTCAGGCTTCGACAAGAATCCTCCCAATGGGAATTGGTTGCAATGACCCCATGAAGGAAACAAGGTTGCCCCCGCAGGCAGGCTCCTTGGTCTCATAAAGCAATCTACACTCTGAAAGTTGATCCAGTGAAAGTACAGAGAGAAACCAGATTCCCCACGCAGGGAGGCTCTTCAGGCTTCGACAAGAATCCTCCCAATGGGAATTGGTTGCAATGACCCCATGAAGGAGACAAGGTTGCCCCCGCAGGCAGGCTCCTTGGTCTCATAAAGCAATCTACACTCCTGAAAGTTGATCCAGTGAAAGTCCAGAGAGAAACCAGATTCCCCACGCAGGGAGGCTCTTCAGGCTTCGACAAGAATCCTCCCAATGGGAATTGGTTGCAATGACCCCATGAAGGAGACAAGGTTGCCCCCGCAGGTAGGCTCCTTGGTCTCATAAAGCAATCTACACTCCTGAAAGTTGATCCAGTGAAAGTCCAGAGAGAAACCAGATTCCCCACGCAGGGAGGCTCTTCAGGCTTCGACAAGAATCCTCCCAATGGGAATTGGTTGCAATGACCCTATGAAGGAGACAAGGTTGCCCCCGCAGGCAGGCTCCTTGGTCTCATAAAGCAATCTACACTCCTGAAAGTTGATCCAGTGAAAGTACAGAGAGAAACCAGATTCCCCACGCAGGGAGGCTCTTCAGGCTTCGACAAGAATCCTCCCAATGGGAATTGGTTGCAATGACCCCATGAAGGAGACAAGGTTGCCCCCGCAGGTAGGCTCCTTGGTCTCATAAAGCAATCTACACTCCTGAAAGTTGATCCAGTGAAAGTCCAGAGAGAAACCAGATTCCCCACGCAGGGAGGCTCTTCAGGCTTCGACAAGAATCCTCCCAATGGGAATTGGTTGCAATGACCCTATGAAGGAGACAAGGTTGCCCCCGCAGGCAGGCTCCTTGGTCTCATAAAGCAATCTACACTCCTGAAAGTTGATCCAGTGAAAGTACAGAGAGAAACCAGATTCCCCACGCAGGGAGGCTCTTCAGGCTTCGACAAGAATCCTCCCAATGGGAATTGGTTGCAATGACCCTATGAAGGAGACAAGGTTGCCCCCGCAGGCAGGCTCCTTGGTCTCATAAAGCAATCTACACTCCTGAAAGTTGATCCAGTGAAAGTACAGAGAGAAACCAGATTCCCCACGCAGGGAGGCTCTTCAGGCTTCGACAAGAATCCTCCCAATGGGAATTGGTTGCAATGACCCCATGAAGGAGACAAGGTTGCCCCCGCAGGCAGGCTCCTTGGTCTCATAAAGCAATCTACACTCCTGAAAGTTAATCCAGTGAAAGTCCAGAGAGAAACCAGATTCCCCACGCAGGGAGGCTCTTCAGGCTTCAACAAGAATCCTCCCAATGGGAATTGGTTGCAATGACCCCATGAAGGAAACAAGGTTGCCCCCGCAGGCAGGCTCCGTGGTCTCATAAAGCAATCTACATTCCTGAAAGTTGATCCAGTGAAAGTACAGAGAGAAACCAGATTCCCCACGCAGGGAGGCTCTTCAGGCTTGGACAAGAATCCTCCCAATGGGAATTGGTTGCAATGACCCCATGAAGGAGACAAGGTTGCCCCCGCAGGCAGGCTCCTTGGTCTCATAAAGCAATCTACACTCCTGAAAGTTGATCCAGTGAAAGTGCAGAGAGAAACCAGATTCCCCACGCAGGGAGGCTCTTCAGGCTTCGACAAGAATCCTCCCAATGGGAATTGGTTGCAATGACCCCATGAAGGAGACAAGGTTGCCCCCGCAGGCACGCTCCTTGGTCGCATAAAGCAATCTACACTCCTGAAAGTTGATCCAGTGAAAGTACAGAGAGAAACCAGATTCCCCACGCAGGGAGGCTCTTCAGGCTTCGACAAGAATCCTCCCAATGGGAATTGGTTGCAATGACCCCATGAAGGAGACAAGGTTGCCCCCGCAGGCAGGATCCTTCTTCTTGGACACTCCCCCCCCCCGTGGGAAGTTACTTCAACACCCCTGCCAAGGAGACAATCTCCTCCTGACTGCTCCCAATAAACAGTGTTTCTTACCTATCTGATGCTCCAGGTCCCGTGTTTAGACCAGCTTCCCCTCCACACCCAAGCCAGGATCATCTCCACAGCTGACCCTCATTCCACCCCCAGTCTAGTCACCAATCTCCTTTCTAAAAAGATGGACAGAGATGCACAGATTATCCCATCAAGATCTCTTTATTGATACAACAACCAACCAGACAGACACACAGACAGATACAAGGAAGTTGGCTGCTCTTATGGTAGCTGCTCCTATCCGAGCGCGGGATGTGTTGCTTGTTCTCGGGGTGGAGGCGGGTGAACACCTTGATGCCCCCTGCAGCACACGTGGGATGGGACACCGTGATGAAAAGGTCAATTGTAAGCTGAGGGGAGAGCAAAGCGCAGGGATCAATAGTGCTGACTCTTTTGAGGCAAGCCAGGTAATTCACCCAGGCAGTTCTTGTCCACACCACCTCCCCTGACACACACGTAATTTCCCAAAAGATGGTTTATGTGCTCTCTTTCCAGATTTAGCCTCATCCCCTTCCATGAAGTACTTTTTCTCCCTGGTAGTAAACCCACAGTCGTCGTCCCCACAAGCCACTTGCTCAGCCCCCCTCAAAAAAACAGGAGCCCACCATTTCTGCACCGAGTTGCTTCTAGAACAAAAAACAATCCAATTCTGCCTTGAAATCCAAAGGACTGTATGTCTATTCCATTCACACAGCAGGAAGGGGTGATGATGGAATGCCCGTTGCCTACCTTTTTCAGTCTTGGCAGTTGCGGCAGCAAGTTTACTGGGGTGCTGGTGCGGGGGAGGAAAGAGGACAGAAAGAGAGTGTTAGGCAGAGTTTTTGGTGGGCATGCGAGTGAGAAGGAACGTACCACTTCTCCAGAGAGAGAGTATGTTTTCAGCCCATCCCTTTTTTCAACCCATGGTCACCTTTGACCTCCAGCTTGCACTCCACAAGGGCTTCGCCCAGCTCATTAACAGCCTTGCAGGAGTAAGTGGCACTATCGAAAGGGCTCGGCTTTCGGATGTTGAGGGTCAGCACCCCTTGGCTGTTTTTCTGGAGGAACTTTGGGTCCCCCCTGAGATCCATCTTGTTCTTCATCCAGATCACTTTGGGCTGGGAATAGACAAAGACAGGGAGAATTTGAAAGGGAGCCGGCGGAAACCTCCTAATGTTCGCCATCCTCATTCTAATTCCGAAGTACCTATCTTGGACTAACCTGTACCACCTACCATGCCCCAGAGCAGTCATTTTCATCCAGAAAGATTTGTGCAAACCGTACAGTGTTTAAAAATCAGATTTCAGGATGTGCCATTTTTAAAGCCGTGAAATTGAACATTCCTATCATTTTTTTAAAATCAATGAGGCACAAACATCACATTGGGGAATTTCTGTAAGGGGGCCTATTCCTCCACAGAAAGATCAGTGCTCCTCTGTTATCTGTATATGAGGAAATGCTGCTATACACGCAAGCAGCCCTTCCAAATATGTCTCTGCAGCACAAATTCCGAAACTCTCAGCCCCCAGCCAAATCTGTGAATTTTAATCTTGATGCCAGCCAGGTACAAGAGTTAAGTGATCTTGCCAAGTGAGCATCTTCCAGTCTGTTCCCTTGATTCTATGGCTATTTCTCTTTTACTTTGAATCCGTGAAACTTTATCCCCCGAGTTCTTTTCCTCCCAGAGTTAAAAATGCAAAAAGGAAGCCAACACTCTTTGGTACTCTTTGAAAACTTTGCCTTATTCTTGCTGCGATCACACACACTAAATAATCCATTTTCAATGCACTTTCTAAAGTGGATGAGAACTAGAACCGTAGCAAAAGGAATGTTGGTAGCTGCAGGGCAACAGTGTGCTGGAAGCGGTCTGAGTGCAGATTCCTGTAAAACAAATGCAGAAACAAGAGAAAGCTCCAAGTGGAAGTGTGGTTGACTCTGCTTTTGCATTTTTAAATCAGTTTCATGCTGCATTTGCATTTTTAAATCAGTTTCGTGCTGCTGTGACGCTGTCTTTATTCTTGACGGGGTCACAGCAGCACAAAACTGATTTTACAATGCAAATGCAGATTCGACCTGGGAGGGGATGCTGAACAGAAGAATAGGATGTGCTCAGAAACAGAGGGTGATTTCCCACTAAAGCTTGCCGCGCGGTTGTGCTGCCATTTGCCCCGAGATTTTTAGTCAATTTCACACCCGAAGCCGCGGGGCTGCATTTTGACCCGCGGCTCGCCCGATTTTCCCCGGAGTTTCGTAATCCTCAAGAAACAGGATTACGAAACTGCGGGGGAAATCGGGCGAAGCCGCGGGTCAAAATGCAGCCCCGCGGCTTCGGGTGTGAAATTGACTAAAAATCTCGGGGCAAACGGCAGCACAACCGCGCGGCAAGCTTTAGTGGGAAATCACCCAGAGACAAAATACGGGTACAGAAAGGGCCTTAGACAGCGCTGGTGGCAAATGGCAGCATATTTTGTAACATCCAGCCTGAAGAAGAGTTCTGGAGGGCTTGAAAGTTTGGACGCTGTTTTGTGTCGTTTCAGTTGGTCTTGACAAAAGGTATGACATCGACTGTGGTTTATATTTTCATTTTTAATTCCCCGTTTTGCACACTGTGCCAGGCTGGGCAAGTCTGCTGTTTGCACTGTCATTTACTTTTTGCATTGCTAGTCCTATTGCATTGTTTGCACACTGTCCACTGCATCTTCACAACGTTGCCTGCCTTATCATTTAACTCTGTACTCCGAGTCCTATTGTATAGCTCATTCCATGTCCTTTACCATAAATATTTTTTCCTTCTTTCTCTGCCTTGTAATCCACCTTGAGCTTCAGTGAGAAAGGTGAGCTACAAATAACTTAAAGAGATGAGACAAAAATAAATTCCACCGGTTGGGTCCAGAAGAGATTTTGGTAAGCAGAACAGGACTTTCTTACCTCCTGTGTCCTGCTGCAGCCCAAAATGCTCCCCCCCCATGCTGTTTTCCTTGGAGAGAGGTGACCTCCAGGAACAGCATGAGGAGGAACCTGGAGGTCTGTGGTGGGAGGAGTGATAATCACCCCACCTGCCTACACTAGATCCAACCCCATGCTCAGAGCTCCCAATGTTTTCTTTTTTAAAAAAAGAGGCATGGGTTACAATATGGTTACCCATCGTGTTTCCCTAGCACCGCTACTAACTCTGAAGTGGGGAGGGACTTCTGATGAAGAAATTATATGGGAGGAAGGCGAAATCCTCCTGGTACAGCAATCTCAATCCATCCTCTGGACTGCTGTTTGTTTTTTAAATTAAAATACTATGAATTACAGAGTGCCATCCCAAACAGAATTATACCCTTCTGTGTTCATTGGGCCCTGGCCTGGGTGGCCCAGGCTAGCCCAATCTCTGATCTCGTCAGATCTCCAAAGCTAAGCAGGGTCGACCACCAGGGAGGTCCAGGGTTGCTGTGCAGAGGAAGGCAATGGCAAACCACCTCCAGTCTGTTCCCTTGAAAACCCTCCAGGGTCATCATAAATCGGTTGCAACTTGATGGCGCGCACTCATGTCCATCCGAAGGGAATATCTCTGCGTAGGATTGCACTGACGACTAGATCTCCCACATTACAGTGCGGACACAAGACTGAAGCTTTGTCACCCCTGCACTGACACAAAAATCCCAGAGTCCAGCACTAGATGCCAAGTACCCTACCAGTGCTCCCGATCCATAAACATTTCCTAATTGCTCTTGAACACAGCCAGTGCGTCCCATTCCCACCCACCCACAAAGGTAGCCCTCCCTTCCCACAAAACCTGCACCCAGGTCCCTGCTTGCCCCTCACTCCCTCTCCCTTCTTTCCTTTGCCTTCTCTCCTTGACTCTTTCCCTCCGCCGGCCACAAACACAGAAGGACAGAGCAACACATTGAAACAGCAGAGGTGCACTCAAACCTGATATGGAAGCCGGAGGCACTGGCTGGGGGATTCAACGGGGGGAGGTGCTTAAGCTTCCCCACTACCATAGGTTCTGCCCTACAAATGTTTCCCTTTCTATCACCATGGATTTGTACCCCGCCCTCCTAGCAAAGCTGGCTCAGGGCTGCTCACACAACAATGCAAACAATACAATATAAAAACACAATATACAATATAAAATCCAATAAAACAGATTTAAAACCATAACAATACAACATATTAAAGTGCTGGCATGCTTCCTTCCTTGGGTCAGTCACAGTTCTCTCAGAGCTGTTCTCTCAAGAGCAGTTCTCTCAGGGCTCTCTTAGCCCCTGAATATAGAGAATCTTGTCCCCCCACAGAAACCTGACTTTGACAATCAGACATCACGAGTGGGGAAGCTCATTTTTCAAGTGCTTGGATCCCAATTTGGATCAGGACAACAGGGCTGGGAAGAAGAACCCCTACACTCCTGATGTCTGACTATCAAAGTCAGCTTGGGGGAATCCTTTTTTTTTTTAAAACAAAATTTTTATTGGGATACACTCAACATTTCCAATTACGTTACCAATACAATTTTGAAAAAGAAAGTTCCCATCCCATCCCCCCCACCCCCCCTAATAGGCTTCCAACACTGCTAATAACAAATAAAAATAATTATAAGGTAATCAAGTTTAGACTTAAATGCATCGACAAAACAGGTAACGCATTTCAATTATATAAAACCTCTACAATTTCAACATATTTTCAAATAACAGTACATACAATTCAAAATTCATTTCACTTCTCGTTCAATATCCATACGTATCCAAGTTATATATTTTCCCCTTCATTCTATATTCAGTTTCTAGATACAGTTTCAATCCTTCCCAATCTTTTAAGTACTGTTCTGCCATTTGTCCATTTAATTTCTTTGTCATTTTGTCCATTTCCGCTAAAAATAACAATTTTCTCAACCAGTCATGTATATCTGGCACCTTCTCCATTTTCCATTGCTGAGCAAAGGCCATTCTCGCCGACGTAATCATGTACCATAACAATGTCCTTTTTTCTTGTGGAATTTTTTCCATTGTCAAACCAAGGAGAAGAAGTTCTGGCTTTCTCTCAGTTGGGATTTTTAATATCTTCTGCATCACACAGTGTATATTAGACCAGTATGCTTTCACTTTATCACATGACCACCACATATGGTAAAAAGAACTCTCTATTTTTTTACATTTCCAACATTTGTTACTCAAGTTCTTATCCATACTAATATTAGCAATCTTTTTTGGTGTCATGTACCATCTATACATCATCTTATAACAGTTTTCTTTTACATTAATACAGGTAGACATTTTAAAAGATCTTTTCCACAAAAATTCCCATGATTCCATAGAAATTTCTTTGTTCATATTTATGGCCCACTTTATCATTTGTTCTTTAACAGTTTCATCCAAAGTATATACAGTCAACAAGGTTTTATACATCTTTGATATCATTTTCCGTTCTCCTTTCAACCATATATTTTCAAAATCATCATTTACAGCTCTAAAACCAAACTCTTTACAATCTTTTTTATAAATGTCCCTTATTTGACAATATTGTAGCCAACCATACTCAAATTCTAGTTCATTATTTGGCTTTAAAACATATTTTTTTCCTTCTTTTTGCAACAATTCATGATATTTCAACCAGTCATTACCTTTATAATCTGAAAACAGATGTATAACTGCTGCTGGAACAATCCACAGAGGCCTCTCATCTGAGATTTTATCCTTGTACCTGGTCCCTGCATCAAACAATGTCCTCCTTACATAATGATGCTTAAACATAGAATCGACTTTATTTTTCCCATACCAAAGATAGGCATGCCAGCCAAATCTGCAATCGTGCCCCTCAAGAGCTAAAAGTTTTCTATTTTCCAAATTAACCCACTCAGATAACCAAGACATACATACTGCTTCATGATACAAACACAAATTCGGGACTTGGAAGCCACCTCTGTCTTTAATATCATACATTATCTTCATTTTAATTCTTGGCTTCTTTCCTGCCCAGATAAACTTAAAGATTTCTCTTTGCCATTTTACCAATACTTTCCCATCTTTCACAATTGGTATTGTCTGAAACAAAAACATTAACCTGGGCAGTACATTCATTTTGACAACGGCAATTTTTCCAAGAAGAGATAGTCTTAGTTTTTCCCATTTTTCTAAATCACTCTTTATCGAACCCCACAGTTTTTCATAATTATTCTTAAACAAATCTATATTTTTCATTGTAATTTCAACTCCCAAATACTTAACCTTTTTAACCACTTCACATTCTGTCACATTTTGTAACATTTGTTGCTTTGTACCAATCATATTTTTACACAATATCTTAGATTTATTCTTGTTAACATAAAACCCTGCGAGATCACCAAACTCTTTCACTTTTTCAAATACCTTAGGCATATTATTAACAGGATCTTCAACAATAAACATAATATCATCCGCAAATGCTCTTAATTTAAATGAAAAGCCTCCAATATTTAAACCTTTTATATTTTCATCATCTCTAACCATTTGTAGCAAAATCTCCAAAATCCAGATAAATAACAATGGTGACAGGGGACAACCCTGTCTAGTACCTTTTCTTACTTGGAACACTTCTGTTGGTTCTGCGTTCACAATCACCGTAGCTTTTTGTTCTTTATAAATTGATTGAATCATTCTTATAAATTCTGCGCCCATCAAGGATTTCTCAAACACCTTAAACATAAATTCCCAATTCAGATTATCAAATGCTTTTTCTGCGTCCAAAAATAAAAAAAGCAACTTCTTTTTCGGGGTGCTTATCATAATATTCAATTGCGTCTAAAACAACCCTCATATTGTCTTTAATTTGTCTATTTGGTAAAAATCTGGCTTGGTCTTCAACAATAGTGTCTTTCAAAAACATTTTAAGGTGCTCTGCTAATATTTTTGCAAATATCTTATAATCGTTATTCAATAATGAGATAGGCCGATAATTCTTTACATTTGTTAAATCTTGAGTTTCTTTAGGAATTAAGGTGATTGCAGCTTCATTCCAGGAATCTGGAATCTTCCCTGTCCTTCTAATTTCATTTAGAAGGATCTCCAACACCGGAACCAGGTCTTCATGAAGTTTTTTATAAAATTTGGCTGAGAAGCCATCCGGGCCTGGAACTTTAGAAATCTTTGCTTCTCCTATTGCTTTACTGATTTCTTCTTTAGTTATTACAGCATTTAAGAATGCTTTCATTTCAGGGCTTGGTTGTATCAAATTAACCTTGGATAGATAATCTTGCATCTTTTGCAGATCCACTTGTTTTGCTTGAAAAAGAGTCGCATAATACTTGTAAAATTCCCTCCTGATCCCTCCTGGGTCTGAAATCTCTTTATTTCCATCTTTCAAATTAGTAATTGTTTTATTCTCTCTTCTTTTCTTCAATTGCCATGCCAAGTATTTGCCAGGTTTATTTGCACCTTCAAAGGATTTCTGTTGCAATTTTTTCAAATTCCAATATACTTCTTTGTTCAACCTCGCCTCGTATTGCTCCCTTAAAATCCTCAATTCTCTCAAAATCTTCTTTTTACCAGGCCTTTTCTTAAGTTCCATTTCTTTTTTCCAAATGTTTTCCATGATCTCTTTATCTATTTTCAGTTGTTGTTTCTTTTCATTATTATTAATTGCAATCAGATGTCCTCGCATCACAGCCTTGTAAGCTTCCCATACCGTTTGCGTCTGTACACCCTTATTTAAATTCAGTTGAAAATATGTTTGGGTTTCTGTCCTTATTCTATCCACAATATTTTGTTTGTCCAAGCTTGGGGGAATCCTGATCCTATAAGCAACAAATTGTAACATGTAGTTTGGCCCTAAGAAAGACTCATGCCGGATTCTGTATAGTAGAGACTGTTGCAGGGATTCATATGATTGAACTACAAAAGAATTCCCTTCTCATAGAGAGCAGTGCAGGGGGAAGCATTCTGCCCCAGCCGTCGCCCTGACCTCCTAGTTTTCTACAGGCAGGGTTTTTTTAAATCTGGCCATTCAGTTTTGTGAGTGGCCCCTTTCTTTCGAGTGGGGCAGTCTAAACAAAGCCTTACTGCTACCTCTTTGACAACTAACTAGGTTGGCGTTTGTAAGTTAACTGTCAAGACAGGTAGTGTGTTCAATTTCAATAGTTCAACTTCAATGGATCAAGAACAGGGTGCTACCTTTGTTCTTACTTTGTACAAATTTAGCTGTAAATAGAAAAGCAGCATTCCAGGATGGAATTTGTCCTCGTCCGTGTTGCAGGGTCCAGACTAGGGGCGTGCATTTGGGTCTAACCGAACTGAAAGATACCCAAAAAACACCTCATTGGTATTTTTTGGGTATATTTCAGCATTCCAAATATATCCGGGATTTTTCAGGAGAACTGGAAAAAATCCCAGATATATTCAGGAATTACTGGCAAACCCGGAACCTGAAGGGCTGGGGCAGATCGCTCCCGCTGCTCAGCTGTTTTGCAGGCTGTCTTCTGCAGTCCCTTTAAACGGGAAGTGGTGGTGGTGGTGTTTAAAGTGACTGCAGAAGACAGCCTGCGAAACAACCGAGGGGGGCACTCTCCCCACCGGCTCGACTGGGGGTCTTTTGGGCTGTTCAACCGAACTGCCAAAGAGACCCCCAGGTGAACCCGCAAGGAGATTCTCCCCACAGGACCAGCTGCTTTGCAGGCTCTGTTAAAAGTCACCCCTCAGCGCCCCATTGCACACACCTAGTTTTTTGCAGCTTTGCAACTGCTTTTTTTCCCCTCTGTTTTTTTGGTTCGTGTTGGACCTGGAAAAAAATCGGGATTTCTGAAAAATCCTGACTCTGAATACTTTACTGGTATTGGGATCCAGATACACAGAGAAAATACACAGAGAAAAAAATTGCACAAAGATTTCTCTTTGCCATTTCACCAACACTTTCACATCTTTTACAATTGGTATTGTCTGAAACAAAAACATCAACCTGGGCAGTACATTCATTTTGACAACGGCAATTCTTCCAAGAAGAGATAATCTAAGTTTTCCCCACTTTTCTAAATCACGCTTTATTAAAACCCACAATTTTTCATAATTATTCTTAAACAAGTCAATATTTTTCATTGTAATGTCAGCTCCCAGATATTTAACCTTTTTAACCACTTCACATTCTGTCAGATTTTGTAAAATTTGTTGCTTTGTACCATTCATGTTTTTACACAATATTTTCGATTTATTTTTATTTACATAGAACCCTGCGAGGTCACCAAACTCTTTTACTTTTTCAAATACCAAAGGCATGTTATTAACAGGATCTTCAACAATAAACATAATATCATCAGCAAATGCTCTTAATTTGTATGAAAAACCTCTAATACTCAAACCTTTTATATTATCATCATCTCTAATCCTTTGCAGCAGAATCTCCAAAATCCAGATGAATAACAATGGCGACAGGGGACAGCCCTGTCTAGTCCCTTTTCTGACCTGGAACGCTTCTGTTGATTCTGCATTTACAATCACCGTAGCCTTTTGTTCTTTGTATATTGATTTAATCATTCTTGTAAATTCTGCGCCCACCTGCAATTTTTCAATCACTTTGAACATAAATTCCCAATTCAAGTTATCAAATGCCTTCTCCGCGTCTAAAAATAAAAAGCCAACCTCTTTTTCCGGGTGCTTATCATAGTACTCTATTGCGTCTAAAACAACCCTCATGTTGTCCTTTATTTGCCTACCTGGCAAAAACCCAGCCTGATCTTCAGCAATAGTGTCTTTCAAATACCTTTTGAGGCGTTCTGCTAAAATTTTTGCATAAATTTTGTAGTCATTGTTCAGAAATGAAATTGGTCGATAATTTTTAACATTAGTTAAATCTTGAGTTTCTTTCGGTATTAAGGTGATTGCAGCTTCATTCCAGGAATCTGGAATCTTCCCGCTTTGTCTAATTTCATTTAAAAGAATCTCTAGAACCAGTACCAGGTCTTCTTGAAGTTTCTTGTAGAATTTGGCTGAAAAACCGTCTGGTCCTGGAACTTTGGAGATTTTTGCCTCTCCTATTGCTTTGCTGATTTCTTCTTTAGTTATCACAGCGTTTAACATTGCTTTTATTTCTGAGCTTGGTTGTGTCAAATTTACTTTTGATATATAGTCTTGATTTTTTTGTTTTGTTTTTTTTTGTAAAACTCTCTTAAAAAAGAGAGAATTTTATTCTTTTTATAAGAAAGGGGAAGGGTAGACAGATGGAGAAAGAAAAAGATGGAGTGAAATTTTTTCTGTTAGTGAGGGTTAGTTTAGGTTAATAACCAATACCAATTTTGGCATCTATCATGGTTAGAAGATCTTCTTTTTAACTATTGTAAAGTCCAAAGTCAAACTGTTAACGCAGTTAGCAAAGTCCATTGGGGTTAGTAATTAAACAGCTCCTTCCAGATGTTACATGAACAGTCCTCAAATTATCTTCTTTTTAAATCTCTTCCAATTACGGATTAAGTCCATTTTAACTTTGAAGTCTTCCGTTCCATCACCACTTTCCTCTGGGCTGCTGTCTTCTTCACTTATCCCAATTTTGAGTGCTGCGTCTTCCTCCCTGCTGGCGTGTCTCTTAAGAAGTTTCTGTATTTTGAAGATGAAATCCGTCTTCTTTCTTTTCCCTTTTTCCTTAAACTTCTGGTCTTCAGGCTTCCAGGGCTCCATAAACTCTTCAGATGAAATTAGATCTCCAGTTTGTTGCCTGCTATGTTCGACATCCCCTTCTACTGGCAGAGTATTTTCTTTTATAAAGTCTTGATTTTTTTGTTGATCCATTTGTTTTGCTTGAAAAAGAGTAGCATAGTATTTATAAAATTCTCTCTGGATCCCTCCTGGGTCTATGATTTCTCTATTCCCATCTTTCAGTTTAATTATTGTTTTGTTCTCTCTTCTTTTCTTCAATTGCCATGCCAAATATTTCCCAGGTTTATTCGCTCCTTCAAAGGACTTCTGTTGCAATTTTTTCAAATTCCAATATACTTCTTTATTTAACCTCGCATCGTATTGTTCCCTTAGGATCCTCAGCTCTCTCAAAACTTTCTTTTTGCCAGGTCTCTTCCTGAGTTCTGCTTCTTTCTTTTGAATATCTTCCATAATTTCTTTATCTATTTTGAATTGTTGTTTTCTTTCATTGTTGTTAATTGCAATTAGATGTCCTCTCATCACAGCTTTATATGCCTCCCATACCGTTTGCATCTGTACATCTTTATTTAAGTTTAGTTGAAAATACGTTTTGGTTTCCGTCCTTATTTTGTCCACAATATTTTGTTTGTCCAGTAAATCCTCATTAAGTCTCCATCGAAATTTCTTTCTTTTAACATATGTTGACCACTTTACTGGGCTGTGGTCAGAAAGAATTCTAGGTAATATTTCAATTTTACGTGTTTGCAAAATCAAGTTCTCGGTCATCCACATCATGTCTATTCTTGAGAAAGACTCATGTCTTGATGAATAAAAAGAGTAGTCTTTGTCTTTAGGATTTTTAGTTCTCCATGCATCTTCCAGGTGCTCATGTTTTGCCATTTGAAAAAATACTTTCAGAAGTTACCTATACCTTCATTTCCTTTTTTGGATTTTCTGTCAATAGCATTATTAACAGTACCATTAAAGTCACCCATCAGTATCATTTGCTCATAGGTTAACTGTTGTAATTGTTCCCACAAATCTTGAAAGAATTTTTCCTTGACTCCATTCGGGGCATAGAGATTTACAATTAGGGTCTTTTTATTCTAAATGATACATCTCTGTATTCTTGATGGAGACCCAATCTGAATCCCCACACTGCCAGGAGTGAGAGAGAACTCTTGGATTTCCTTCAAAGCAGGGGCTCCTCCTTGGTTGCTGTGGAGTTTCTGCCTACTTAATCCAGATAATCCCTTGAGTCCTGATGGATTTAAACTTGTTTCAAGCTAGTCTGCATTTGCCAGGTGAGGGTGCAGGGTGGGAGAGAATCACGATTGGCTTATGTGTCTTCACAGTTTAAATGGTCACTTACTTTTTATTTACTGCATTTATACTTTTGTCCATGGTGGCTTGCAACAGTTTCCCCTTCTCCGTTTTACCCTCACAGCAATGCTGTGCTGCAGGTTTAGTGGAGGTTGTGTGACTGGCCCCTGGTCACTCAGGGCCCTTCCATGGCAGAGTGAGAATTCAAACCCATGTCTCGCAGATCCTAGTCCAACACTTTAACCACCACGCCACAGTGGCTCTCTCATTCTTTTATATCTCAGGTTTTCCCCCAATGGGAAGCCAAAGTGCCTCATAATACTCTCTTCTAGCTCATTTTATCCTCACAACAACCCTCTGTGGTAGGTTAAACTGACTTGGGTGGAATGGGAGAGGCATATCTTTGACTTTTTGCATTAGGGCTGCCGGTGACTGCCTCCCAGAGGAAGAAAGCAGAGCATGCCTTTGAAACAGACAAGAGCTAGAGTTGCCAACCTCCAGGTGTGGCCTGGAGATCTCCCAAAATTACAACTGATCACCAGAAGATAGATAAAGATGGGTAGCTGTGTCAGTCTGTCTGTAGCAGTAGAAAAGAGCAAGAGGCCAGCAGCACCTTAAAGACTTAACAAAATGTGTGGCAGGGCAGGAGCTCATACCTTGCTGCAAATTGTTAGTCTTTAAGGTGCTACGGGACACTGGATCTCCAGAACAAAGTGATAGACACAAACTGTGTCCCTGGTTGTGTTTTTCCAACCTAGTTTGAAGAAACACACGAAACAGTCCTGTAGAGAAGAAACACTAAAAAAAATTATTAATAAGGGAAGAACACAGATAAACAAGGTTTTGGGACCCTGGAATACCCACCAGCTCCTCCGAAGTTACATAGAATTTTATACTCGATATGACATAAGCAAGCAAAGCAATTGGTTCCATCAAACTTCGTCACAAATTTCTAATTGGGCTAAAACCTGTGGGTTGGGTCTTCCCAAGTAAAGTTTTTTCCTTATAGCTAAACAATAGGCGTTTCTTTTTCTCAGTCTATGAAGCTCTAAAAGTATCTATATTTACAGGGTGCCATTGTTCACCATTTAGCTAAGCTAACTGATATGAGAAACATGTGGAGTTGTAGCTGAACTGTCGCCATTCAGTCAGATTTGACTGGCTTTCAAGCAAGGGAAACTTTTACTCTCAGTATTAACAAAAGTGACTTTACTGATATTTTCAGAGCGTTTGTGTGTATTGGTCTGCAGTAGAACCCTGGTCTGATCATCCCTTATGTTTCATCGAAGAATTCTCCGGACTTTTTCATCCATGCCCATAGGTCCAGGCGCCTTGCCATCTTGGTGGGTTTCGGCATGAAATACTCGTTCAGGTCCTTGAGGATGTCCTCGTATCATAACTCCATCTTTCGTTCCTCCTTGCCCTATCCGGCAAACCTACCTTTCAGTCAAAGCATCTCATTAAGAGCTTGACCCTAATTAGTTTTTTTTAAAAAAAACACTTTATTAATGGATATATCTAACATGTTCCATATTATATAAAAAACAAAGTAAAATACATATCCTTTTCATTATACCCCTCCCTCCCCAATACAAGGCTTTCCGCAATGCTCTTACCCCCCTTATAGTCTCTGTTAAACATTTACTTTACTGATCCTTTTTAACCTTCATTATCATATAACGGTAACACTCTAACAATAAAATCATTTTAAAATTTCTTCTTAATAACTGTCAAAACAAATCAAGTTATTCTTAACATCCCAGTTTTTCCCCAAATAGTCTTGAAAGTCTTTCCATTCTTCAAAAAACTTTTCATCTTCCTCATTGTTAAGCTTCCTTGTCAGTTTGTCCATTTCAACCATAAACAACATCTTCTTAATCCATTCCCATGTTTCAGGTGTCTTTTCTTGCTTCCAAAATTGTGCATAAGTCATTCTGGCTGTTGTAACCAAATACCATAACAATGTTCTCTTGGTTACATTTACTTCTTCAAATTTAAGACCTAACAGTAACATTTGTGGGTCTTTCTTGAAAGTACATTTCAAAATTTTCTGTATCTCACTGTGTATCTGAGTCCAGTAGCTTATAGCTTTATCACAAGTCCACCACATGTGGTAAAATAACCCTTCTTTTTTTTTACATTTCCAACATTTGTTAGACATGCTTTCATTTATAATAGCAATTTTTTTCGGAGTCATATACCATCTATACATCATTTTGTAACAATTTTCTTTAACATTAACACAGGTTGAAATTTTCATTGATTTTTTCCACAAATACTCCCATGATGACATAGTTATTTCACTATTTATATTAACAGCCCACTTTATCATTTGTTCTTTTACTGTTTCTTCCTCAGTATACCATTTCAACAAAACCTTATACATTTTTGAAATCATTTTTTTACCTTTTTCAACCCATATATTTTCAATTTCATTATTTTTCTCCCTAAAACCATACTTTTTCTTATCGGTCTTAAATAGATCAAAAATCTGTCTATAATTCAACCAATCATAATCAAATTCAACATCATCTCTATTTTTTATCACATAATTTCTCCCTTCCACTTTCAGAAGACTCTTATAAGGTAACCAGTCTGAACCTTGATGTCTGGAAAACGGTTTGATCACTTCTGCCAGCACTATCCATAGTGGTCTTTCTTCTGAGAAGAATTTTTTATATTTCATCCAAGTTTCGAACAGTGATCGTCTTATATAGTGGTGTTTGAAGAATTTGTCAATTTTTGACTTTTCATACCACATATATGCATGCCATCCAAATTTATTATCATGACCTTCTAGTGCTAACAATTTCATGTTGTCAAGGTTAATCCATTGTTCTAGCCACGTTAAGCAGACAGCATCATAATAAAGTCTTAAATTTGGTAGCTGAAGTCCTCCTCTTTCCATTGCGTCACACAATATTTTCATTTTAATCCTCGGTTTTCTTCCTGCCCACACAAATTTTAATAGTTCTCTCTGCCAAGTATCCAATATCTTACACTGTCGTAGTATTGGGATCGTTTGAAATAGGAACATTAAACGAGGCAAAATATTCATTTTTACTGTTGCAATTCTTCCCATTAACGATAAATTCAGGGTGTCCCATTTTTTCATATCCTGCTGAATTTTATACCAAACTTTTTCATAATTATTTTTAAATAAATCAATATTTTTCATAGTCAGTTCAATTCCTAGATATTTAGTTTTTGACACTACTTCACATTGAATCTTTTCCTGAAGTTCTGTTTGCCTTTGTTTCATCATATTTTTGCACATTACCTTCGTTTTATTTTTATTGACATAAAAACCAGCTATCTCCCCAAATTCTTCAATTTTCTGCATCAATTGTAGCTTGACCCTAATTAGAATGGGCTCTTCTAATTCCCTCCTTGGCCTGAGGTAGTTTAACTGTCTGTTTCTCCTATCCCTCTCCCCCCCCTCTGATTGGCTGCTTCACTGCTGAATGGCAATTGTTTGCTAGGAGGGTCTCTGAGGTGGCACATGGCTTTGATTGTCACAGTTTGTGGCAGATCGGCACAGTTTGTGGCAGATCGGCACAGCTTGTGGCAGATCGGCACAGTTTGTGGCAGATCGGCGCAGTTTGTGGCAGATCGGCACAGCGCTCTCATTGACTCCATTGTTTGGACCAGACAGTCCTATTTGTAAGGATTTCTTTCTTTGTTTATGGTTTCAGAGGGTGGCTGTGTTGGTCTGCAGAGGAACAGCTAGATTTGAGTTCAGTAGCACCTTAGAGACCAGCAGAATTATTGGGCTATGAACGTTGTGACCCAGAGCTGCCAGCCCCTAGACTGGGCTTAGAGATCCCCAAGAATGACAACTGATTTCCAGTTGGGTTGCCAACTTCCAGGTGGCAGCTGGAGATCTCCACCTATTACAACCAATCTACAGACAACAAAGATCAGCTCACCTGGAGAAAAACGGCCGCTTTGGAAGGCGAACTCTGTGGCATTATGCCCCCACTGAAGTCCCTCCCCACACCCCGTCCTCCTCAGGCTCCACCCCCAAAATATCCAAGTATTTCCCTACGCGGGGCTGGCAACTAGGATCTCCATACTAGCAAGATCAGTTCCCCTTGGAGAAAATGGCATCTTTGGAGGCTGTACTGGGGTTACCAAGTCCCCTGCTGTAGGTGGGGGATCTCCTGCCCCCAGGCTCCGCCTCCCTCTGCCAATCAGCTGGCTGGTGGGGGGACTTACCAGGCAGGAGGGAGGCTACATCACCAGCAGTGGGGCAACGTTACTTCTGGCATGTATTGGACGTGACGTCATCATGGCGTTGTCTGCACAATGCTCTGGTATTTGATAAAAATGGCTTCTACCATAGACTTTTTGCCCAAATGCCAGATTTCTCAAATTTTGCCCAAATGCTGGGAGAAAAACTCAAGAATCCTTGTACCTGGACAGGGCTGATGCAGTCGTTACACAAAGCGGCCACGTGGCAGCAGAGCCAATTTGGGGATCATAAAAACATAAGAAGAGCCTTTCTGGATCAAACCCGCAGTCCACCAAGTCCAGCATCCTATTTAACACAGTGGCCAGCCGGTTGCCCGGAAGGGGCTGAACACATGGGACATTGATGCCCTCATGCTGCCTCCTAGCACTGGTATCCAGAGGTTTACTGCCTTTGTATACAGATCCGTTGAAAAGGGGGCAAGCTGTCATATAAATTGTGCTATTTTTGACAAATGGGGGATGATTTCAGTTCTCTGCCTCAGGTGCTGAGAGGTTTCAGGCCAGGACCCACTGTTGCTAGATCCTCTTTCCTCTGGAACCCAGAAGTCCTGGTCCAAAATTATTCTGTTTTATCCTTTCTCGTTCCATACAAGGGAAGACATAGTCCTTCTCTAGAAGATACTCAGGCTGATAGCCACTGTGGTTGGATTAGGAGTGGACAAGACCCCATTCAGTCCCAAAGCTTCCCAGGGGTCCTTGATCCAATCACATAAGAATGGGGTGGGGAAAATGTATGAGATGTTCTCCCTGGCTTCTGGTCCTTCAGCACCTTCCTAATGTCCTGATCTGGACCTACTCCCTGTAATTGATTTTTTTTTGTTTTGTTTTGTTTTTTTTGGTGTGTTTTTTGTAAATACAGTTTATTATTGGATATATTTCATGATCATACAATTTAAACAAGCCAATACATATCCATTTTCTTTTACCCCTCCCCCCAAACAAGGCTTCCTGCACTGCTCCAACCCCATTAATATCTCTCTTATTCAGTTACATTTACTTCTAAACTTATTTTCTCTTACTAACGGTAACAATTCAAAAGTCTAACTCTCTTTCAGTTTCTTCTTAATAGCTATCAAAACAAATCAAACCACGTTTAACATCCCAGTTTTTCAACAAGTATTCTTGAAAGTCTATCCAGTCTTCGAAAAAGGTTTCATCTTCTTCGTTGTTTAACTTTCTTGTTAATTTGTCCATTTCTGCCATAAACAACATCTTTTTAATCCATTCCCATGTTTCAGGTACTTTGTCTTGCTTCCAATATTGAGCAAAAGTCAATCTGGCTGCTGTAATTAAGTACCATAGCAATGTTCTCTTGGTTACATTTATTTCTTCCATTTTAAGACCTAACAATAACATCTGTGGGTCTTTCTTAAAAGTACATTTCAAATTTTTTTGTATCTCATTGTGGATCTCAGTCCAATAACTTACAGCTTTATCACATGTCCACCACATATGGTAAAAGGACCCTTCATTTTTCTTACATTTCCAACATTTGTTAGACATGCTTTCATTTATAATAGCAATTTTTTTTGGAGTCATGTACCATCTATACATCATTTTAAAGCAATTCTCTTTAACATTTACACAAGTTGACATTTTCATTGACTTTTTCCACAAATATTCCCAAGATGACATGGATATTTCATTGTTAATATTTACTGCCCACTTTATCATTTGCTCTTTTACTATTTCATCCTCAGTATACCATTTCAGTAAAACCTTATACAATTTTGAGATCATTTTTTTCCCCTTTTCAACCCATACAATTTCAATTTCCATATTATTTTCTCTAAAACCATGTTCTCTTTTATCGGTCTTAAATAAGTCATAAATCTGTCTATATTTCAACCAATCATATTCAAATTCAACATCAGTTCTATCTTTTAATACAAAGTTTTTCCCTTCTAATTTTAAAAGACTTTTATAAGGTAACCAATCTAGATCTTGATTTCTTGAATATGGATTGATCACTTCTGCTGGTACAATCCAAAGTGGTCTTTCTTCCAAGAAGAATTTTCTATATCTTGTCCAAGTCTCGAACAGTGATCGTCTTATAAAGTGGTGTTTAAAAAACTTGTCCATTTTTACTTTTCCATACCATAAATATGCATGCCATCCAAACTTATTGTCATGACCTTCTAATGCCAACAACTTTTTATTCTCAAGGTTGATCCACTGCTCCAACCATGTTAAGCAGACGGCATCATAGTACAGTTTTAGATTTGGTAGTTGTAGTCCTCCTCTTTCCTTTGCATCACATAAAATTTTCATCTTAATCCTTGGCTTTCTTCCTGCCCATACAAACTTCGATAATTCTTTCTGCCATGTATCCAGTATTTTCCTTTGTTTCAGTATTGGAATAGTCTGAAATAGAAACATCAAACGAGGCAAAACATTCATTTTTACAGTTGCAATTCTTCCCAGTAACGATAGATTCAAGGTGTCCCATTTCTTCATATCTTGCTGGATCCTGTGCCAAACCTTTTCATAGTTGTTTTTAAACAAATCAATATTTTTCATAGTCAGTTCAATTCCTAAATATTTAGTCTTTGTCACTACTTCACATTGAATTTTCTCTTGAAGTTCAATTCGTCTCTGTTTCATCATATTTTCACACATCACTTTCGTTTTATTTTTATTAACATAGAATCCCGCAACTGTTCCAAATTCTTCAATTTTTTCCATCAATCGTGGTATGTTCTCAATTGGATCTTGAATCATAAACATTACATCATCTGCAAAAGCTCTATATTTATACGTAAAGCCTTTCACTGTAAGTCCTTCAATGTTATTGTCTTTTCTTATCTCTGTCAATAATATTTCCAATATCCAAATAAACAATAACGGAGATAGCGGGCAGCCTTGTCGTGTTCCATTTTGAACTTGGAAAAAATCTGTTCTTTCTTTGTTTATGTTCAAAGCTGCTTTCTGTTCAGTATATATTGCCACAATCATGTTTAAAAAAGACTGTCCCATATCCATTTTTTCAATTACTTGCAACATAAACTCCCAATTTAAATTGTCAAAAGCTTTTTCCGCATCTAAAAAGAGGAATCCAACTTCTTTTTCTGGATGTTTGTCATAGTATTCTATTGCATCAATCACCACTCTCAAATTGTCTCTAATTTGTCTATTTGGTAAAAAACCAGCTTGTTCTTCCGCTATAGCATCTTTCAAATATTTTTTCAACCTTTCCGAAATTATTTTTGCAAATAACTTGTAGTCATTATTTAATAGCGATATTGGTCTATAATTCTTTACATTTGTTAAGTCCAAATCTTCTTTAGGTATAAGTGAAATATTTGCTTCCTTCCATGAGTCTGGGGTCCGTTTGATCATTCTTATCTCATTTGACAGAAGTACTAAAATAGGGGTTAGCTCCTCCTTAAATTTCTTGTAAAATTTTGCTGTAAAGCCATCTGGACCTGGAGCTTTGCCCAATTTTGCATCTTCTATCGCCCTTATTACCTCTTCCTTTGTTACTAATCCATTTAATTGTTCTTTGATTCGTTGTCCCAGCACTGGTACTTCAATATTCTCCAAATATTTCTTAATTTTCTGTTGATCAATTCCTTTCTTTTTAAACAGTTTGGCGTAATATTTAAAAAAGACTCTTTTTATACCTTTCAAATCCACAACATCTTTTCCATCTTCGATAATCTTGCTTATGAAATTTCTTTCTTTTCTATTTTTCAATTGCCACGCTAAGAATTTTCCTGGTTTGTTTGCACCCTCAAATGCTTTTTGCTGTAATTTTTTCAGGTTCCAGTATAGTTCTCTATTTAATAGAACATTCATTTGATCCTGTAGGAAGTGAATCTCCTTAATGATTTTTTTCTTCCCTGTTTTTTTCTTTAGTTCCTTTTCTTTTTGTCGAATTTTTTCCTGAAGGTCATTTTGTTGTTGCATCCTTTGCTTTTTATCTTTAGAGTTCAGTGAGATAAGCAAACCTCTCATTACCGCTTTGTATGTATCCCATACAACCTGTATATCAGTACCTTTATTCAAATTCATTTCAAAAAAGTTTTTCATTTCTTTTTTTAATGTCTCATTAATTAATCTTTGGTCCAATAAATCCTCATTAATTCTCCAATATAGTTGTTTTGATTTTTCTTTTGATGTCCAAAGTAAGGGATTGTGATCTGAGTTATTTCTTGGTAAAATTTCAGTTTTATGCGTTTTTAATGCCATCTCCTCTGACATCCAAATCATATCAATTCTAGAGAAGGAATTATGTCTGTTAGAATAAAACGTATAGTCCTTTGTCTTAGGATTCCACTTCCTCCAAACATCTTCTAATTTCTCTTGTCTCATCAACTGGAAAAATTTTTTTGGCAATTTTCCAACCGCTTCTCCAATTGCATTAGACTTTCTGTCCAATGCATTATTCACTGTGCCGTTGAAGTCTCCTGCAAAAGCTATTTGATCGTAGTTTAAGCAGTCCAACTCTCTTGTCAAATCATTGAAAAAAGTCTCTTTTGCTCCATTGGGTGCATATATATTTACAAGCAATGTCCTTTTTCTATACATCGTTATTTCCACGCCAACATATCTGCCTTCCTTATCTGAGAAGATTTGTTTAGGTTCCAGTTCTTTATTGATATATATCACTGTTCCTTTCTTCTTATTAATTGCTGATGAATGAAATTCTTCTCCCAATTTTTTATTAATCAGATACTTATTGTCTTGTTTTCTGATGTGTGTTTCTTGCAAACAAATTATATTACATTTTTGTTTCTCTAGCCAATGATTCACTAATCTTCTTTTGTTTGGTGAATTTAGTCCATTTACATTCCAAGATAAAAATTTGTAATCCATCAGTGATTTGAATTAAATGTCTTTAAAATCATCAAAATTGTTCTCTTTAAATCTATACAAGTCTCCTTCTGTTTTGATTGTAAAACTCACCGAGTTGTACGAGAATGATAATCCATGTGGGATTTCCCATCTGAACCTGATGCTCATTTCTTTCAACCTATCTGTTAGTTTCTTGAACTTCTTTCTGTCTTGTAAGATCATTCTCGGAATTTCTCTTAGAATTATTATCTTCTTTCCATCAATTTCCAACGGTTGTGTAAATTGCTTCTTGAAGATGTCTTCTTTCATTTTTGTAGTCACAAATTGAACAATCACATCTCTGGGTAATTTCTTTCTTTTGGCATAAGCTGAATTTACTCTGTAAATTAAGTCAAAGTCTGACGGGCCTTAGTAATCAACACATTGACAACTTACATAGGGGAGGATCAAGGAGATTTGGAATCAGACCTGTAATTGATTTTAAGTTCTGCATCCTGCAGCCGACCAAAGGCGCACAGATGGGTGGCTAATACATTCCCAAATCAAGAATCTTAACGCATAAAGACCCAAGAGAAAATATCGTTGCCTAATTATTTTTAAATCATTTTAAAAGTGAAAAACACATCTTGGTGGGCCTGGGCAGAACAAGAGAATCTATCTGAACGAAAGCATATCCTCTCTTAGGTGATGGGGCAGGTGTAGCTCATTACACGGGCCCAAGTCATAGGGTCTGGGGAGCCCACCCCTTCTAACAGTCTAGCATGGCCTTGGGTTTAAAGCTGCCAGCCTCCAGGGGGCGCCTGGAAATCTCCGGTTTTTACAATGATGTAAAATGAGGTCCAGAGTGCAGTGATCGGCTCCCCTGGGGACTATATGACTGCTTCGGAGAGTGGACTCTGTGGCATCATGCCATGCTGAGGTCCCTCCATTTCCCATACTCTACCCTCTCCAGGCTCTACCTCTCCCCCACCAAAAATCTCAAGTTATTTCCCAGTGTAGAGCTGGCAACCCTCAGTTTCTCAGCCCCCACAGTCACTTTGCCCCGTTCAGCTCAGGCCTGTAGCAGACATGTAGAAGAGAGTTCATCCTCACTCAGTTGCACACACTCACAGTTTTCCTGATCTGAATCAGTACCGGGGGCGGGGCGGGGAGGCTCAGTCAGTTCCAAGTTCTGAGGACTGCTGCTTGGCTTTCATTAAGCTGAATCCTCCAGCAAATTCCCAGTAACCAGACACTTGGGCGGGCAAGTGCCTGTGAGTGTCTTTTTTAGCCTGGCAACGGTCATTGCCAAAGTGTTCCCAGTGATGGTTATTAGTTGAAGGAAGAGGCCCTTCAACGTGATTCTCTCTTTCCAGGTCACAAGATCGGGGGAGGTGGCCAAAAGGGTCACGGTGGGAATTGCTGCCAGCAGTCCCAGCTTGGAGCTGCCTGACCTTCTGGTGCTGGCACGGCCGGTGGAATACCCAAAGGAGGAGTGCAGCTGTGAACAACCTGAACCCACACTGGTCCCCAGAGAGGAACTCCAACTAATTGCGTGAGTCCCCATCACATCCGGGCACAATGACACTTTTCTCTCATACGATTGCCAGCTGATCTCAACGACAGGAAACAGTTCCGCAGGCGAAAATGGCTGCTTTGGAGGGTGGATGCTATGGCACTATACCTATGGTTGCCAAGCTGGAAATCTCCAGCTGGAGATCTCCAGAAGTACAACTGAACTCCAGAAGACAGAAATCAGTACCCCTGGAGAAAATGACTACATTGAAGGGTGGACTTTATGACATTGTGCCCTAATGAAGTCCCTCCCTTTCCCCAAACCCCAACCTCCCCAGACTCCACCCACAAAATCTCCATGTATTTCCTAACCTTGAGTTGGAAACTCTAATGATGTTCTACTGAGGTCCCAAGCCTACCCTCTCCAGGCTCCACTCACAAATGTCTGGTAAATTTCCCACGCTCTCTTTGCTCTTGCAAGTGTCTGGCCCCAGAATAGCTTGGTTAGCTGTCACCAAGGGAAGGACCAGGCACTCTTGGATGACATAATCTAGTCCCAGGGAAGGGCCAGGCACTCTTGGATGACACCCGTGCCCTCTCAGACTCGCTTCATTTCTGCAGGGCATGCAAGACTGAATTATTTAGCTTTTGGCCTTTGTGGAGTAACCACACGTTTGGGCTATTTCAACAGTGGTATAGTGGTAGCCATGTATTTTAATATTTTCATGTTAAAATTTTATATTAGTTTTTACGTTTTTTTTACCTTATTGATTTTAATGTTGTAAATTGGCATGAGACCCTCTGGCAACCCTACACGGGGGCAGTATGATGCTGGCTGGAAATCTTGCCTGTGAATGTGTTCCCCTTACCCTGAACTGATGGGTTTTGTCTATGATGAGTCAGTGATAGGAAAGGCCCTCTCCACATGCTCAGAGATTCCCCAGATTCCCCCCCCAGTAGATGTATACAGAAAAAAGAGTCCCAGCTAATGCAAAATAAGGAGACCTCAGGATCTTACAGCTGTTTCCAGAAATAGATGCTGGTGGGTTCCAGGGGAGTAGCTGTGCTACTCACAAAACAAAATTGGCCCGATCTGCATCGAGCATTTGCTCTGCTGTCTTACCAAACCCACACTGGAACAGAAATCCCCATCTATATTGCATGCCACTTTCACTTTGACTGAGTGTCGCATTTTATGGCAGTGTCCAGACTGCATGCTGCTTTCACTTCGTTTGATCTCAGGTTTTATTGTGGTTGTCTGCATAGATTTATGGCCGTTTTATGGCCATTGGGGGTGACTCTACAGTCAGTACGGTGTTGGCCTGGGGTAGTTGAATGTGGTTTTGAACTGCATCTTTTTCTGTTCCAGTGTGGGTTTGGTAAAAATGCTAAACGCAGATTGGCCCAAATTAAAGACTAGCAGATCCATTGTGGCATAAGGGTGCAAGGGCCACAACACATTTGTCAGATGTGCAAAGTGTTATCCCCAGTTGGCTTACCCAGAGACAGATGCAAAGGAAAAAACTCAATGTAAATAGTGTAGTTGCAGCATAGCCAACTGGCAGCAGCGGGGAGGGGGGAATGTCCTACCCCTTTCGTAATCTGTGGGATCTGGGCAGTTAAAGCTTTTCAGGGGATGGAGTTCAATAAAATCACCTGGTATTTGCTGCAGATCAAACTGATAGTCAAGGGGACAGCTAGAGGGACCAATTTTACAAGCTAGCAGCCCTATGTGATCAAAAGGCCAGGAAACCAAGGGGGTATGCTCTGTCATATGTCTATGCACAAGATGGTTGGTGGTATGATCATCATCACACTATTCTTTTGTACAGACATGATAGGGGGAAATGGGTGAGGGACAGCAGCCCAACTGAGCAGAGTGGTCTATGCAGACCCTGTTCCTGCTTTTTCTTGTCCCATTGGCTGCCACTGCTGTTCTGGAAATGCACTTTTCACGTCCTCACATAGATGACGGTAAAATCTAGGGGGTTTATTCCTGATTTATCACCTGCAGGGGGAGGGAGAATATCTCTTCCCAGACATTCTAACATGACAAGAGTAGAAGGTTCTCTCGGCAGATGCCCCTAATTTGTGGCATGACCACAAGAGAGCCAGTTTGGTGTAGTGGTTAAGTGTGCGGACTCTAATCTGGGAGAACCGGGTTTGAGTCCCCACTCCTCCACTTGCACCTGCTGATGTGACCTTCGGTCAGTCACAAGCTCTGGCACAGCTGTTCCTGAAAGAGCAGTTTGTGTTAGAGCTCTCTCAGCCCCACCTACCTCACAGGGTGTTTGCTGTGGGGAGGGGAAGGGAAAGGAATTTGTAAGCCACTCTGAGACTCCAAGTGAAGGGTGGGGTATAAATCCAATCTCTTCTCTTCTTCTTCTTCTAACTCCCCCCCCCGGAAACACCAAAGCCAGAGGTCCTCAGGACTGTCACTCAGAGAAAGAAATCTTAGCTAATTAATCCTGATCAAATAGTTTTGTCTATAAATGTGCATAGGAATAAAAGTCTCCTGAAGAAGGGGCTTTCGATGTGACTGCATTCAGGTGTCATTAACAAACTGGAGTATGAACCCAGTTTATTACTGGGCTCAAACAGGCCTATCTCTCACACATGCGGTTTCTGGTTTGGGAAGTCTTTGATGTAACTCTTGTTTCTAGTCCAAATGCAGGCATTTCAACTAGATAGGGTTTCTTTCTTTCTGGGTAACCAACATTCTATAGCTAGGGTCTTCCTGGTAACTGGATTCTACACCAGAATCTTGGTTTAGAATCCCAGTTACTGGGAAAGGAAGAAATTCCAGTTTGCTGAAGTGCTTGCAGTCAAACAAAAATGGCACCAGACTGAAGCCTTCTGGAGGTTTCACTCACATCTCTGTGTGCCAAGGGAGGAGGGAAAGAAGTTGGTGAGTCCAAGAACAAACCACTCCTGTGCTGGGAGTAAAACCAAAACTCTCTAGTTTATTGTTGACATCTGAATAGAGCCAGTGATTTAGATGAGGTGTTCCCTCCAGTTGCCTCCGGCAACTTCCAATATGTATTTGTGTTAACAGCAATGTTGTCTGGGACACCTTTTTAATTAATCAAAAGATTTTCCCATTGACATATCCAATTTAATCTGAATGAGAATGGAGTTTGATTGATCAAAACTAGAATTGATGAGTGGATTTGGTTTTACCCATTCCGTGCTTTCACCGAGAGCAGGAATATCTCTTCGATATGCTGAGCACATGCCTTGTAGGCCTTCTTAGGTCATCACAAGGACTGGATTAACCTTGCAGGGCAACAGGGATAATAGACAGCACAGTCATCAGTTGACACTGGGTAACAGGGTAGGGGTTAGCTTTTTGGATTTCTTGATTTACATGCATACCTTCCTCCTCCCCAACAGGCTTCTTCCTCTGAAGTTTGTCCGCCTCTACGTCCATAACGAGAGCCGGTACCAGTTAAAAGTGAGCCTGGCCAATGGGCGCAAGTTCTATCTTCAGCTTCTGGCCCACCCTCAGAAACTGGACCATCTCTATGGGCAGTGGGTACGGCTCCTCTACCGCCTGCGCTTCTATCGAACGGATGCGCCGATATGTTACCAGCAGGTTTATCCGAACTACCCCCGTCAAATAACATCCAGGAATTCAACATAGGTGCGCCGGAGCTTCCCTCTTCCCAAAGATTCTGGGGACCCCCTCCTCATACACTTGTAGGTTGCCAAAACCACCTACACCTTGAAGTGTGACCATGAAGTGTGGGGAGGGAACAAAAGCTGCTCTTAGGTCTCATAAAGCATTCTACACTACGGGAAGTTGATCCAGTGAAAGTGCAGAGAGAAAACAGATTCCCCACGCAGGGAGGCTCCTCAAGCTTTGAGAAGATTCCTCCCAATGGGAATTGGTTGCAATGACCCCATGAAGGAGACAAGGTTGCCCCCGCAGGCAGGATCCTTCCTCTTGGACACTCCGCCCCCCCCCGGTGGGAAGTTGCTTCAACACCCCTACCAAGGAGACAATCTCCTCCTGACTGCTCCCAATAAACAGTGTTTCTTACCTATCTGATCCTCCAGGTCCCGTGTTTAGACCAGCTTCCCCTCCACACCCAAGCCAGGATCATTTCCACAGCTGACCCTCATTCCACCCCCAGTCTAGTCACCAATCTCCTTTCTAAAAAGATGGACAGAGATGCACAGATTATCCCATCAAGATCTCTTTATTGATACAACAACCAACCAGACAGATACACAGACAGATACAAGGAGGTTGGCTGCTCTTATGGTAGCTGCTCCTATCCGAGCGCAGGATGTGTTGCTTGTTCTCGGGGTGGAGGCGGGTGAACACCTTGATGCCCCCTGCAGCAGGAGTAAGTGGCACTATCGAAAGGGCTCGGCTTTCGGATGTTGAGGGTCAGCACCCCTTGGCTGTTTTTCTGGAGGAACTTTGGGTCCCCACTGAGATCCATCTTGTTCTTCATCCAGATCACTTTGGGCTGGGAATAGACAAAGACAGGGAGAATTTGAAAGGGAGCCGGCGGAAACCTCCTAATGTTCGCCATCCTCATTCCAATTCCGAAGTACCTATCTTGGACTAACCTGTACCACCTACCATGCCCCAGAGCAGTCATTTTCATCCAGAAAGATTTGTGCAAACCGTACAGTGTTTAAAAATCAGATTTCAGGATGTGCCATTTTTAAAGCCGTGAAATGGAACATTTCTGTCCTTTTTTAAAAATCAATGAGGCACAAACATCACATTGGGGAATTTCTGTAAGGGGATCTATTCCTCCACAGAAAGATCCAGTGCTCCTCTGTTATCTGTATATGAGGAAATGCTGCTATACACACAAGCAGCCCTTCCAAATATGTCTCTGCAGCACAAATTCCGAAACTCTCAGCCCCCAGCCAAAGCTGTGAATTTTAATCTTGATGCCAGCCAAGTACAAGAGTCAAGTGATCTTGCCAAGTGAGCATCTTCCAGTCTGTTCCCTTGATTCTATGGCTATTTCTCTTTTACTTTGAATCCGTGAAACTTTATCCCCCAAGTTCTTTTCCTCCCAGAGTTAAAAATGCAAAAAGGAAGCCAACAGGTATGGTACTCTTTGAAAACTTTGCCTTATTCTGGCTGCGATCACACACACTAAATAATCCATTTTCAATGCACTTTCTAAAGTGGATGAGAACAAGAACTGCAGCAAAAGGAATGTTGGTAGCTGCAGGGCAACAGTGTGCTGGAAGCGGTCTGAGTGCAGATTCCTGTAAAACAAATGCAGAAACAAGAGAAAGCCCCAAGTGGAAGTGTGGTTGACTCTGCTTTTGCATTTTTAAATCAGTTTCATGCTGCATTTGCATTTTTAAATCAGTTTCGTGCTGCTGTGACGCTGTCTTTATGCTTGACGGGGTCACAGCAGCACAAAACTGATTTTACAATGCAAATGCAGATTCAACCTGGGAGGGGATGCTGAACAGAAGAATAGGATGTGCTCAGAAACAGAGACAAAATACGGGTACAGAAAGGGCCTTAGACAGCGCTGGTGGCAAATGGCATATTTTGTAACATCCAGCCTGAAGAAGAGTTCTGGAGGGCTTGAAAGTTTGGATGCTGTTTGGTGTCGTTTCAGTTGGTCTTGACAAAAGGTATGACATCGACTGTGGTTTATATTTTCATTTTTAATTCCCCATTTTGCACACTGTACCAGGCTGGGCAAGTCTGCTGTTTGCACTGTCATTTACCTCCAGGAACAGCATGAGGAGGAAGCTGGAGGTCTGTGGTGGGAGGAGTGATAATCACCCCACCTGCCTACACTAGATCCAACCCCATGCTCAGAGCTCCCAATGTTTTCTTTTTTTAAAAAAGAGGCATGGGTTACAATATGGTTACCCATCGTGTTTCCCTAGCACCGCTACTAACTCTGAAGTGGGGAGGGACTTCTGATGAAGAAATTATATGGGGAGGAAGGCGAAATCCTCCCGGTACAGCAATCTCAATCCAGCCTCTGGACTGCTGTTTGTTTTTTAAATTAAAATACTATGAATTACAGAGTGCCATCCCAAACAGAATTATACCCTTCTGTGTTCATTGGGCCCTGGCCTGGGTGGCCCAGGCTAGCCCAATCTCTGATCTTGTCAGATCTCCAAAGATAAGCAGGGTCGACCACCAGGGAGGTCCAGGGTTGTTGTGCAGAGGAAGGCAATGGCAAACCACCTCCAGTCTGTTCCCTTGAAAACCCTCCAGGGTCATCATAAATCAGTTGCAAGTTGATGGCGCGCACGCATGTCCATCCGAAGGGAATATCTCTGCATAGGATTGCACTGACGACTAGATCTCCCACATTAAAGTGCGGACACAAGACTGAAGCTTTGTCACCCCTGCACCGACACAAAAATCCCAGAGTCCAGCACTAGATGCCAAGTACCCTACCAGTGCTCCCGATCCATAAACATTTCCTAATTGCTCTTGAACACAGCCAGTGCGTCCCATTCCCACCCACCCACAAAGGTAGCCCTCCCTTCCTACAAAACCTGCACCCAGGTCCCTGCTTGTCCCTCACTCCCTCTCCCTTTCCTTTGCCCTCTCTCCTTGACTCTTTCCCTCCGCCAGCCACAAACACAGAAGGACAGAGCAACACATTGAAACAGCAGAGGTGCACTCAAACCTGATATGGAAGCCGGAGGCACTGGCTGGGGGATTCAACTGGGGGGGGAGGTGCTTAAGCTTCCCCACTACCATAGGTTCTGCCCTACAGATGTTTCCCTTTCTATCACCATGTCTCCCATGACAATTTCTAGTTTCAGAGCCTGGCTGGGAAATGTCAATTAAAACTGGCTTGGGGATTTGATGGAGGAAATCTAAAGAACTCCTTCCCCTGTACATTCTCCGTTACAATCCCCCGACCGGAAGTGTTATGAGTTTAAGCACAGAGTTGGGAATGGAGGAAGAGGAGGTGGATGGGTGAATGGAGAACACTAGGGTGGTACTACACATTACAGGGCAAACTGTATAAAATATGAACATGAAGCTGCTTTGTACTGAATCAGATCATTGGTCCATCAAGCGCCGGCTAGCAGTTATCGCCAAGGTATCAAGTGGAGGTCTTTCACATCACCTTCCACCTAGTCCTTCTGACCGGAGATAACAGGGATTGAACGTGGGTCCTCCAGGATGCTAAGAAGATACTAAATCATGGTGCTTCCTATATGAAATGGATTACAGCACGACGCAAGTATTGGTAAAGATGATGTAGCATATATTGAGGCCATGTAAGAGTGCTAGAGAATTCTGGGAAATGGCTGTAGCAGTCACTGATGAGGTTTTGGGAATGTAATGTACATCAAGTCTCTGGATTCCTTGTCTTAACTAGATAAAAGCATCAGCACCTGCTAGAGTCCAAGAATTCTCGTTATATATTTTGACAGTTGCCAGACTGGTATTTGCACAAACAACGAAAAACAAGAATGGAAGCTATAAAAAAAATCTACTGGCTCACGCACAAAATCATGTGTCTTGATTACATTAACAGCTTATTAAAAATCATCTGCAAGGTGTCAACTGGCAATAGAAGTTTGAAGGTCTGTTGCTCACAGTGGGACAGAAGAACTCTGTTTTGAATACTAATTATGACTACCTGACTCTTACCGAGTTCGTTTGCTTTCTGTTACTGAGAGCGATTTTCTTTTTTTGTTACACAATGTTTTTCAATTAATAAAAAACAGACCATCCTCTGTCACCCCACTCCCTCATTTTATTTTCTCTCCATCCTGTTATCTCACACCCCCAGTTCTCCCATGCAGACACTCCATTGCATCTTATTCCATTCCCTCACTCAGTACGTACTTTGGGGTGTCCCCTCACAGCACAGTTGAGGGCGGTGGTATATCCAGCCACCACTGTCCGATCCACCAGTGGCGTCAGGAATATGGGGGCCATGCGGAAGTCATGCTCCTTGTAGTTCATCTGTTTACAGATTATTCCTGGAGGGAAAGGGAAACAAGAAAGGGAGGTATCCTGTAGCAGAGTCCCAAGAACCCATCAGTCCTAGGATTCAAAGTCCTCCTCTGGGTACATCCCACCAGATTCCCTTTTCCCCAGAAAACACCATGGAATGTTGTCTTCTAATCCACTAGCATTCTTAATCCACTGTTCCTCCCACAGAACCCATAAAACCTAGTTTCTGATGTAGCTCAACAGACAATCAAAAATAATGCCAAACCAAGTTTTTCCTTTGGGTTGAGACTATAACTAAACCTTCCTGCTAAATTCCTATGGCCTCCCCTCTCCGAACAGGGAAGAAACGTGGGTAATCAATCAAGGGAAGTGTTTACCCGTTTTCTGAATGTAAGCAGTGTTTTTGGAGACCCCGGGAGTCTCACTCAGTCCACAGATGTTCTCACTGTAGACCCGGAAGTAGTACTCATTTCCCATGACAAGGTCGGACACCGTGCAGCGAGTAAGTCGGTTGTGTTCGTATACTGTGAACCACTCCTTGGGGAAGGAAAGCAGGAACAGGTGAACATTTAAGAGGAGGCCTGAGACAGAGACAGGGTATGGCTGGGCTTGGGAGACCTCCTGCTGTTAAGTGTTTATCACCAACAGAGCAATGCAGGCTATGGGTCAACACGTCTCCCAGCAAGCTTCCATGGCAGAGTGGGGATTTGTACCTGACTCTCCCACTCTAACCACTCTACAGTGCTGCTTCCACAGGAACTATGAAACTACTGCCCAGTGTTCCAGCTGTAACTAACCTGGATTTAATACTGGCCACTAGTGAATTATAAACTCCACACTAGTAGGGAAGCTCTAATTGTGTTCCTGTAAATACAGACTAAGCTCTGGATAGCCCAGGCTGGCCCGATCTCGTCAGATCTTGGAAGCCAAACAGGATCAGCCCTACCTAGTATTTGGATGGGAGACCTCCAAGGAATACCAGGTTCATGATGCAGAGGCAGGCAATGGCAAGCCAGCTCTGAACATCTCTTGCCTTGAAAACCCTACGGGGTCGCCATAAGTCCGCTGTGACTTGATGGGCACTTTCCACCTCCAAATACAGACCTAAACTGAGCTCACTGGGAAGTATCCTCTCATCCATGTGCAGAAGGCACACAGAGTTTTTCCATGTTCCTCTGTATTGCTGCAGCTCTTACTGACCCCCGGAAAGATCAATACTGAGACTGCAGGATCCCTGTGGAGGAGCAGCCATGAGGGTCAGCGGGCTGGAGAGCAGAAGGACAAAGGGGGTGAAATTGACCTCAGCAGCACCACATATGCAGGGGAGGAAGGAGGAGCCATCTCAGCTCTTTGTCCTCACTCAGTCTAGGCCGCCTGCCAACCTGCGCAGCTCTTCCTTTATGTCGGACCCGTGACTTCGGGCCTGATTTCTTCAGGGATCAGAAAGGGCTGCAGCAGTGCTGAGGAAAGAGGGGAAACGACACCTTCTGCTTCTACTGACTCAGGATCTGGCAAATTTGGCCTCCGTCTTGCCACCAGTGTACATTTTCAGCAGGGACTTGGATAGGATTGCCAACTCCAGGTTAGAAGAAGAAGAAGAAGAAGAAGAAGAAGAAGAAGAAGAAGAAGAAGAAGAGGAGTTTGGATTTATACCCCGCCCTTCACTGCCCAAAGGTGTCTCAGAGCGGCTTACAAACTCCTTTCCCTTCCCCTCCCCACAACAGACACCCTGTGAGGTAGGTGGGGCTGACAGAAACTGTCCTTGAGAGAACAGCTGTGCCAGAGCTTGTAACTGACCCAAAGTCACATCAGCAGGTGCAAGTGGAGGAATGGTGCTCTGTGGCCTTTTGTTTTACGAAACCCACATTGGGTTTTCTGAAAAATCCTGACTCTGAATACTTATACTGGTATTGGGATCCAGATACACAGAGAAAATACACAGAGAAAAAAATTGCACACACCTAGTCCTGACCAGAGGGAGGAGGATGAGAGAGGGCATTACAGAGGACGCTGCGGGTTTTTCGTAACTGTGAGCCGTTTCTGCTGCTGAGATCTGGGAAGGAAAAACACCAAATCCACTTAATTAACAGGTAAGGAGACTAGGCCAGGACTCTTGGGATTTTCAGGAATGGCATTAAGAGACAGACACAAGCCAGAATTGTTACAGTTCGGAGATTTAAAAGACGGTCTGATCTCACCTTGTGCAAAGCATCAACGTCATCTCTGGCCTAAATGCATAACAGGAGATTAGAACTCAAATAGATAACAGTTCAAAACCAGAGATCCTCTTCATCTTGCCTGATAATGAGGTGGCTGCCAGATATTAAGCTGCCTCCCCACCCCACCCCTCCAACCAGAGTGGTAGCCGGGAGGATGCAGAAGAGAGCAAACATGCTAACCAACTTCAGCTGCAGATGCTGCAGGCACAGCTGCTCGATAGCAGAGTCAGCGTGTTGAACGGCTCGGCTTTCCTTTGGGAGGAAATATAACAAAATGAGGTTTCTAGGTCTTGTAATCCACAAGAATAGATGAAAACCTGTGAGTGGCAGTAAATTATATAGTACTATCAGAAAATGCCCTAATTTCTGAGGATTGGGCCAGAATCTGAGTTTTCAAGCGCAAACAGAGCTCTTGTGGCAGGATAGCAGTAATTCTCAAGTAGGTTTACTCCCCACTCAACTTCACATGGCCTCTTGCTTTTTAATTTCTACAGGTGACCCCCCCCCAACTCAAATGAAGTTGCAGCCCATCTTTTCATTTATGCCACCAACGTCTCACCTATCCAGGACTCCTGACTCCTGCCAAGGCCAAGCTGGCCACACAACTTGCTGCTTTGCAGGAGTCCTGGCTCTTTGCCCAACAGATTTCTCCCCTCTGGGTGCACAAGAACTCCTGACGTTGTTTCCCAGCCAAATGTGTTGTAGAATCTTTCAGGACCCGGTTCTTGAGTTCTGTCCCTTGGTGATTGCTGTGGATATAGAAGTTCCAGAGAATTATAGTGAACAAAGATGGGCAAAACCAGAAAAGATAGCCCCCCACCAATTTGGAAAGACATCACAACTGTGGGGGATCCACACAGCCAAGCTCTGAGCTGCAACAGGTTAGGTAGTCCCCATCTTCTGGAGATTGTGCTCTTGTCACAATAACTGAGGAAAATGCTCCCCCCGCCCCCAGAGCTGCCCTGCTTACACACCCCATCTTTTCAATAATAGGATGTGGATGGCATCTCTTGCTGTCATTGATATGTCCCCTAACTTCAGGCAGCTACACAACATGTTAAGAAGTATCGCACAGGTGGTGTTCCCCGGGATCCTTTCGATTTGCTATGTTTATATGGTTACAGTGGGTAGCCCCAAAGGAATGATGGGAGAGATTTAAGAACTTAGTTGTGTTATCCTATCGAGCATAGCAAGTTCTCTCATCTCAGCTCGGGAAGTTGGGAAGGAGCCTGTCCCCTGAAGATCATGTACAGTAGCCAGCATGAACTTTTAAATGTGGGCACTTTTGGAATTTTGAGAGGGGACAGAACACCACACCAAAATGGCTTCCACAGAACGTGAAGCTAAACCTCACATGGCTTCCACAGAAGGCGGAGCCTCCCTCCTCACACCGCCTGAGAAGAAGGAAAGCCTGAAAGGCGAATGGAACCACACACTAAGGAAAGCCCAGTTGCTTACTAGTTCTCCTGACTCCCCAGTGAAAAACCCTTTATTTTGAATAAGGGCAGCTGAGAACAAAACCTGCCTTTCAACGGCTCCACCTACTTTCTGAAAAGCTTGGCGGGTGCCACGGGAAGTACTGGCAGACAGCTTGGAAGCCATGAGCTTCATGTTGGGGAACCCTGATCTAGAGGATTCCTGAAAGGAGCAGTCCTCCGGCAGCTGCTTTCTAAAGAATGGCTGAGAGGAGCTGAAGAAGAGATTAAACAGGTCGCCAATTGGTACGGCCTAGCCCTATGGATGCAGGTAATAGGTAAAGGAGAGGTCCCCTACCATGGCCCCCTACCTCACCCCCACTCTGAAAAGCAAGGCAACCAGCACAATTTTCTGCCTGCAACAACCAGCATCCAAGAATCACTCTTGCCCACAGCGGTAAGGAGAGACACCCCATCTCTGCCTGCACAGACCGAACATTTTGAGTTGTACAGAGCTCAGTTCCACATATTCCCTTATCAAGAGAAGAATGTGTGAATAGGGTCAGGGGGAGGTAGGGAGCCCTGTCTTGACTGCAGCATCCTTTCATACCCTTTGTCCTCCAGCTCTTGACATGGTGCATGCCTTTGTTTTCACAGTATCAAGAAAGGCCACTTCTTATTGACAGAACAAATACAGCTCTGTCAGGACCCTCTCCTCTCCACCTCCCCCACTGGTATAGTTGCCAACTTCCAGGTGGTGGCTGGAGAGTTCCCACTTTTGACTGATCTCCAGGCAACAGAGATCAGTTCACCTGAGAATGGCAGATTCAGAAGTTGGGCTCTATGGCATTATACCACATTGAAGTCCCTCCCCTCACCAACCCCCACCCTCCTCAAGCTCCACCCCCAAATCTCCAGGTATCCCCCAACCCAGAGCTGGCAACCCCACCACCGCCCGAATACCCAACATTTTCCTAAGCTTAAAGGCCGTCACCTTTTCCAGGCTCTCTTTCCAAGCTATTAGAGGGAAATTTAAAACACATGCCTTTTTAAAAAGTATTGGGGGGGTTGTTTCTATTTTTTGTTAAGGAGCAAGTTACTGATCCTCATGCTTATCTAAGCCGAAACACTCTAAAAGACATGCAATTTGTACTTTGCTTAGTCACTGTTCCCAAAATTTGTGTTGCTTTGGTGCACAAACTTTGGAAATGCTGGGGCAGCTCTAGTGTGTAAACAATTCCTGGGAGGTGAATATTCCTTGGGAGTCTAGAACATGGTTAGACCCTCCCTCTTTCTGGCTTACCAATAAAAAAAGCCTCCCTCATTCTCAGTAGCGACAAAAAATGTTCCTACCTATAAGCTTCACAAATAACTCCATGTGCACAAGTCTGAAAGCAGGCGAGGGACCACGTTCCTCCAGTAACAATTTATTGACCCTGCTCCTCCTTCCAGCATGGAAAAGAAAACAAAGTCCCCTTCACCACCCCCTCCTGCAGCACTGCCTGCCTCCACTGCCCCTCCTGGACCCCCTGCATCAGATGCTCCAGACATCATCAGGAAGAGGACGCTGGAAATAATGTGCCTCCTCGGGGGGGGGGGGAGTTAATTACAAAAAGAAAGAGGCTCCCTTCTATGCCAGATTGTGTCCCTCCGAGCACCCTTCTGCCCTAAGGACAATACTCTCTCTAGACCCATTCCCATACACCCATCCCTTGATCTCTAGGGAAGGGTGTGTGTGTAAAGAATGGTCAAGCTGCAGCTGACTTATGGCAACTCCTAATGGGGTTTTCAAGGCAAGAGACTTCAGAGGTGGTTTGCCATTGCCTTCCTCTGCATCCTGACCCTGGATTTCCTTGGAGGTCTCCCAGCCAAATAATAACCAGGTCTGACCCTGCTCAGCTCCTGAGAGCTGAGGAGATCAGGCTAGCCTGGGCCACCCGGGCCAGCTGGAGAAGGTTACTAGAAACCAAATCCATGCTGAGTACCACCAGCCAGCTTCTCTCCTTTCCCACAGCACACAAATCGGTTCCTTCTTCAGACCCCAATCACAAGTTTCCTGTCACCAGGGATTGAACCCAGGGACTGTTATTAGGGGAGGGCTGCATCCATGAAGAGGAGACCTTCCACCAGGAAAGGGAGTTCTGCTTCTACCATGCCGGGGGTGGGGTGGGGGGGACAGGCAAGGAAAGAGCCCGGCAGGATAAAACTAAGAACAGGAGGCGGTGTGCCAGGCTCAACAGGCACAAAATGTTCCTTGCTTTCTCTAGGGAGCTCAGGACCCCCAAAGCTTGAAGCATTTTGTGCAGTCGGGCTGCTCCCAGAATGCACTGTGCTTCAAAATAGCCCACTGAGCTACATCAACATGGCAGGTGGCTGAGAAGGGAAAATGCAGCTGCCTCTGTTGCTTCCCACTGCACCACAGTGACCGCGTGCATGAATGACAGGAAAAGCTCCATTTCATGGGCAGGGGTGTCAAGCTTATTCAGAAGTGTGTGGAAGAGATGGAAGCAAGGTGAGGCAGGAGTGGCATCACTGTTGTGGAGCTGGGCGCCATTAGGGATGCCAGCCTCCAAGTGGGAAGCCATCATTTACACTTTCAGTATTCACACGGACACCGATAACCAGTTGAAATAAAGTCTGCTGACCTCTTTTCTCACAGCACAATCATTCTTCCTTTACTCTTTTGAAATCCTGTCTTGTGCTTGTACATGTTGGCGGCTGTGACAGAGGTGTGTTTTGTAAAACCATTTTGAGAGCAGGAAAATAGGAAGCCATGTTAACTTTCCTTGGAATGCAGGCAGAAGGCTGCTGTATTCTGATTGGTCAGCGCCACCTGGGTGCAGTCAGGAATTTGACAGTTGGAGAGTCAGTTTCGACAGTTGAGAGCGGGCTGTGAGGGAGAGAAGCAGGGAATTGGAATGATGTGGTGCTCTGAGTGAAATTTATGCTGAAATGAGGGATGGTGAAACCTCAGACCGTCAGTTATTTAAAGAGAGCGTTAGAATGCATTTTGGCCTGACAGCACAGCAAAGCAGAAAAGCCTTCAGATAAATTAAGAGAAAACCAGGAGAGACATATTCTCAACTAGGCTGTCGTTTGGATGGAGCCTGAAATAGATGGGCTGAGGGAAGCAAAGTCAAAACCTCTGAATAACTGAAACAGTTGATAGGGTTAGAACAGTTCTACCAACAAGTCCCCTCACAATTAAGATGGTTCCTTAGGGATGAAAAGCTTAAAACAGCTGATGAAGTTGCCACCTTGCTTGATGAAACTGAGGGAGACTTGAGGGAATCACTATTCCAACTGCCCATCAAGAAAAATAGATACAACCTCATTTGGTGAGGAAAGATCAGTACCTTCCTGGAAAATCATACAGAATTAAAGGATTTGTGGCCCAGAATTTGAACTGGCATTGGCAGAACTCCCAATAATATATAAAGGCTACCAGGGGAAATGGAAAATGGGAGTGGGGAAAGGCATAGATGTTCCTATTTTGTTAGGAAACGATTTAGCCACACAACTAAAAAATGTAAATATAATTACCAGATCTAGGCCTTAGGCTTCAGAGCTGGAGACATTGCAAGTTGAACCACAGACAGCACCAGAAGAGCTCAGTGCTAGTGATTCTGGCTACCTTGTTGTAAGGGGAACAGACTGAAGAATTCCTTGCAGAACAGAGATGAATCTGTAGCAAAAAGCAGAGATTATAACCCAGGTGTTATCAGTAGAGAGAACCCTTGCTTATTTAAACTTATAGACCAGCAACTTTACAGGCTGTCTTTGAAGAGAAAATAACAGTGCCTCAGCAAAAAATAAAATAAAATTGATGGGCCCCTAGGCTTCAGCCTAGTCAGCCTTATGGCTAACACAGCCCAGGGCATGGCCGTTGAATATCCAAAGGAGGAATGCACGGGCGAGTGTCCTGAACCCACAGTTGTCCCTAGAGAGGAGCTGCAACTTATTGCCTGAGTCACCGTCACATCCGGGCACAATGACGCTTTTCTCTCATAGGAGGTAGGATTGCCAGCTGATCTCAGGACGACAGGGAACAGTTCTGCAGGAGAAAATGGCTGCTTTGGAGGGTGGAGTCTATGGCATTATACCTATGGTTGTCAAGCTCCAGGTGCAGCCTGGAGATCTTCAGAAGTACAACTGATCTCCAGAAGACAGAGATCAGTACCCCTGGAGAAAATGACTACATTGGAGGGTGGTCTCCATGGCATTATACCCTAATGAGGTCCCTCCCTTTCCCCAAACCCCACCCTCCCCAGGCTCCACCTCCCAAATCTTCAAGTATTTCCCAAATGTGAGTTGGAAACTCTATATTCCACTGAGGTCCCAAGACTGCTGTCTCCAGGCTTCACAAAGCTCTGGTAAATGTCCCTGCTCCCTTCGCTCATCCTCTAGGGGCCTCTTACAGGTCTCTGGCCCCAGAATAGCTTGGTTAGCTGTCACTAGGGGAAGGGCCTTTTCAGTTGTGGCCTCTACCCTGTGGAATGCACTCTTGGATGACACCCATGCGCTGCTGGACTTGTTTAGTTTCTGCAGGGCATGCAAAGCTGAATTATTTAGGTTTTGGCATTTGGAGGATAACCACATGTTTGGGTTATTTTAATAATGGTATGGTGATGGCATATTTTAACATTTTAATATTTTATACTTGTTTTTTTGTTTTTATGTTATGTTTACAATATTGGTATTAATATAAGTTGCCATGAGACCCTTTGGGTGAGCAGCAACTAAAAAAAAAATCTAATAAATAAAATAAAATTTCCCAACCTAGAGTTGGCAGCCCTACATGGGGGCAGTTTGATGCTGGCTAGAAATCTTGCCTGTGAATGTGTTCCCCTTACCCTGGACTGATGGGTTTTGGCTATGATGATTCAGTGATGGGAAAGGCCCTCTCCACGTGCTCAGAGAGATTCCCCAGATTTTTTCCCCCAGTAGATGTATGCAGAAAAAACAGTCTCATCTAATGCAAAATAAAGAGACCTCAGGATCTTACAACAGTTTCAGAAACAGGTGCTGGTGTATTCCAGGGGAGTAGCTGTGCTACTCTGTTAACAGCAGAGACAAAACAAAATTTGTCACATGTTAAAGACTAGCAGATCCGTTGTGGCATGAGGGTGCAAGGGCCACAAAGCTTTTGTCAGATGTGCAAAATATTATCCCCAGCTGGCTTACCCAGAGACAGATGCAAAGAAAAAACCCCGGTGTACATAGTGTAGTTACAGGGTAGCCAACTGGCGGTTTAATCTGCAGAATCTGGGCAGTTAAAGCTTTTCATGGGATGGAGTTCAATAAAATCACCTGGTATTTGCTGCAGGCCGAACTGATAGTCAAGGGACAGCTAGAGGGACCAATTTGACAAGTTGGCTGCCCTGCATAATCAAAAGGCCAGGAAACCCAGGAGGCATGCTCTGTTATACGCCTATGCAAAGCTCAGGTGTATGCAAGAGAAGCACAGTGGCCATTCACAAGAGGTGTAATTGGTGACAGGTGAATTGCTTCCACACAGGGTTTTCTACCCACAGGGAAAGCAGGAAGCCTGCATATTCAAAGGAAATGTCCACAAGATGGCATGCCAGTTCTGAGCACGACATGCCAACTTCTCTGGGTTTTCACCTTTAAACCAAAATAAAATAACCCAACCCTTCTTCCGTCTGGTTCAAAGGGAGAAATGTGTGCTGGCTGTGGGTGGAACATCTGTCTGGATGCTCCACCCTGCAGCCAACACAGGGAAGGGGGACGGAGCAATGCTGCATTTTTCAAAAAGGTGTACCGGAGCTTGCCCCTGACACCATTCCCCTCCCCTTACAGCACAGCTGAATCATGAAAGGGAAAGGGGGGGAAAGGGGGGCCTGGAAATCTGGGCTAGGATGTCCTGGTGATATTATCATCATCACACTGTTCTTTTGCACAAGTGTGATGGGAATAGGGGGGAGGCACCAGCCCAACTGAGCAGAGTGATCTATGCAGACCCTGTTCCTGTTTGTTCCTGCCCCACTGGCTGCCACTGCTTTTGTGGAAGAGCACTTTTCATGTCCTCACATGTATGAAGGTAAAATCTAGGGGGTTTATTCCAGATATATCACCTGCAGGGGGAGGGCGAAATCCCTGTTCTCGGTGAAAGCACAGAGTGGGTAAAACCAAATCCGCCCCTCAGTCCTAGTTTTGAACTTGTGACTTTATGAATTAATGTCCTCCAAAATGTTCTGTCATCAACAGCCTTGCTCAGGTCTTGCAAACTGAGGACCTTTGTGGCCTCCTTGACTGAGTTAATCCATCTTGCATTTGGTCTTCCTCTTTTCCAGCTGCCTTCAGTTTTTCCTAGCATGACTGTTCTAGCCTATGAATTAATGACCTACAAAACAGCCTATCATCAACACATTTCATATTGGGTCTTCCTCTTTCCCTGCTGCTTCCCACTTTTCCTGGCATACATATTGTCCTTTTTAGAGATTCTTGTCTTCTAACAATGTGACCAAAGCAGGATATCTTCAGAGGAGGGGGAGGAGGAGAGAGATGGGATTTATACCTCGCCCTTCACTTGGAGTCTCAGAGCGGCTTACAAACTCCTTTCCCTTCCCCTCCCCACAACAGACACCCTGTGAGGTAGGTGGGGCTAAGAGAGCTCTGAGGGAACTGCCCTTTCAAGGACAGATCTGACAGAACTATGGCTTGCCCAAGGTCATCCAGCAGCTGCAAGTGGAGGAGTAGGGAATCATACCTGGTTCTCCCAGAGTAGAGTCCATGCACTTAACCACTACACCAGACTGGCTCTTCAAGGGAGAGCTCAGGCCTTTCCCTACCCATGAAAAAAGCACCTCTAGGGAAGGATTGCGTTTGAAAAACAAGTCTCTTAAAAGCGTCCTGTGGAGTGGTTACCTGGGCACCTCCCCCCCTCCCATGGCAAAATATGTTGGACCAGATGCTAAATTCCTACAGGGAAGTGGAGAAATTCCCCCAGGCCACTTCACCTCTCTTCAAAACCATTGTCTGTCTCCAAACTTAGAAACCCATTATGACACACGCCCCTTCTCTATATACAATACTGTGAGGGTCTGCATGTGGCGCCTGGTCAGAGCTGCTACTGATTTCTTCTGACCAGTTCTCTAAGCAAATTTGCAAATGTCTTTTCGGGGTAATTGTTTTGTTTCTGGGTCAGGGATATTTACAAGGACCACTGCTAAGTGTATTGGCAATGAAATAGGTAGGCACCACAGCTGGCTAACGTAAAAACTGAACAGGCTTTATTCACAAACAACACAACAGGGGGGATGGAAGTTTTTACACAGAGGTTAATTTTCTGTTTTTCAGGTTGAACTGTGGAACTTGGTTTCTCTTTGTTAGAATGCTTGTTTCTTTTCCTCAGTTACACAGGTGTTAAATAGTTCACTACACCTTCTGATGATCACACCCTCCTGCACTGTTTCATGGTTAACTTTTGGCTTTGGTTCTCTGGCCCCTTTTGAGTCCAACTGGCCACCACCAGCTTTCCTGACTCGGCTCAGACCTTTTTCTTAGCCCTCACTAAACCACTTCTCTCAGATCAAGGAGTGATGTCTCACTGGTGGATGACACTATTGTGTTTAGGTTTTTAACTGTCTGGTCACTGTCCCCCTTCCTTCTGAGGAACTCAGTAAACCAGGTTCTTCCACAGAGAGCTTCAGTTCTCTGACAGACTTCTTTTCCGCTCTCTGCCTCACACACCAAACTCCTTCGCAGCTTCCCTCAACTGCCCATTCCAAACGGAACCTCTTGTCTGTTATATGCCAATCACTGAGGGTTCCAAGCTAAATGGCCCCCTCCTCACTCTGTCATGTGACTCAGCAGTGTTCTGTGTTTACTCTCTGCTGGTCCCAGATCTTTAAGTCCGTCACACCCATCTGTGGGAGGAAGGGAAGTTCTCTTTTAAGGAAGTATGGTTGTGTTCGCACAAGAAACCCAGACCAGGTTCCCTGAGAATGTGCCAGTTCCTCCAGGGCAGGTCTGTGGAAGGCCTGCTGCCTCCAGCCTGGATCCTATGATGGAATAAATGGTGTGTGTATTATATTTTTATCCCTCTTTTCCTCCAGGGAACTCAGAGCAGTGGTTCTGGTTCACCATTCTTCTGTTTTGTCTACAAAGTGGCTGGCCCAAAGTCACCCTGGGAGCCTTGTGGCAGAGTTGGGGAACCTGGGTCATAATCTGATACTGTAGCCCAGGGGTCCCCAGCATGGGGCCCATGGGCACCATGCTCACCAAGACCTTTCCTGGCATTCACCAAGTGTTTTTAGGGAAAGGGTGGGGCCAGGTAGGGCTTCTGAGTGGCCACTGGATATCCGATTGGCTGGGCAGATTAAAATATTATTTCAGCAGCAGATGCCAGTGCAGCATTGGTTTTATTGTCTTTCACTCCTCTTTTCCGATGTTTTTTTTTTATTATTCCTCTTTTCCCCTTTGTTTTGGCTTCCTCTGTGTGTGTGGCACCAGGCACTTGTGGTTGTGCCCATCACCCTGTGTCAAAATCCCAAAGGTGCTCATAAGCTCAAAAAAGTTGGGGACCCCTGCTCTAGCCCCAGAACCACACGTGATTCCACTGGAGAAGTGGAAGATCCTCTCCTTTCTCATATTGTTCCAGTGGTCCAGCCACAGTCCCCCCCCCCCAGGTTTTAATGCCAAAAATAAATGCAATCTGAGTATTCTCAGAATTCACTGGATTGGCTCCAGACGTACATTTTACAGACCATTTCGTCACAGTGGCCTGTGAACTTCCACACCAAGTAGCAACAGATCTCTAGGGGTCTCCATCACCACCACCACCACTATCCCCATCCAGCCTCACCCGATCTCTCTCACAGGGCCAGACAGTTGGCGTCCAGTTACAGCCCACTCTTGCCCCTCTGATGCTAAAAGGGCACGTGTTTGTCTTTTGGTCCAATGGAGTCCTGTCAAATGGCCATACATTCCAGGAGTCATAAAGCCATCTCTCAGCGGGGACCTGCTTTGAATGTGTTTTTACAAAGGGTTGGTACTAGCATCACAGAGCATCGTTGGCTAAACAGAGGCTAGCACAAGGGGAGCTTGATTATTGTCAAAGAACAAACATCTTCAAAAGGAACTAGGAGACACCTTTGCCTTGATTTACCATGACGTTTATTATTACTCATTTCAAAACCCAGGGTTTACATGACAGGAAAAACACAGAGACCAATTCTTGAAGCTAGCTGTTGGAAAGAGAATGGCAAACTGCATGGGGTAAGGCTGGGTAGCCAACCTCCAGGTGTTGCATGGGTATCTGCAGGTGTGACAAGCAGTGTTCCCTCTAAGCTGAGTTAGTGTGAGCTAGCTCACAGTTTTTTAGCCTCCAGCTCACACATCTTGTCATAGCTCAGGAAGGATGGCTCCAGAGCAAACTAATTTCTGCAGTAGCCAAATCACTCGCTCACAGCTGTTGGAAAGGAAATGACATCAAATTGCATGTCAAGTTCACAGAAAAAACTTGCACCACAAAAATCATGGATCTATGGCTTCATGGCGACAACCCAAGTTCACCAGCAAATGACATATCAGGTCAACAGGCAGAGCTTGCACCACAGACATCACGGCTTCATGGTTTCATGGAGACAACATGTGGCAGAAACATGGTTCCAAACCATGGATCCTCATAATTTTTGCTTTGAGTCACCCCAACAGAAAGGTGTGTTACAGAAACTAAACATTACGCTATTGTCCAGTTGGGCAGCTTGTAGAGATGTACAGACCCTGAGCAAATAGTAAGGTAAGCATATCGGCAGGGCTGGCCCCAGGTGTCTGGGAGCCCTAGGCAGGCCAGCTTGGGGCGCCCACCCCACCAGGGATGCCAACCTCTCAGTGGGGCCTGGAGACCGGGGGGGGGCTAACCACGCGGGGCGCCCAGGAAAGCAACGGGGTTGTGTTTGTTTTTTTGAAACAAAATTTTTATTGGGATGCATTCAACATTATTAAACATCATTACCAATACAATTTAAAAAGATTTTCACCCCATCCCCCCACCCCCCAATAGGCTTCCAACACTGCTAATAACAAAAAAGAAAAAGTTAAAAGGTAATCAAGTTTAGACTTGTAACAATCGACAAACCAGGTAACCCAATTTCAAATACATAAAAGCCTGACTTTTACAAGCATAATTTCCAATAAAGGTACAGTACAATCAAGTGTTCATTTCATTTCTCATTCAGTTTCAATACAAATCAAGATTGTACATTTTCTCTTTCATTCTATATTCAGTTTCCATATAGAATTTCAGGCCTTCCCAGTCTTTTAAATATTGTTCTGCCATTTGTCCATTTAGTTTTTTCGTCATTTTGTCCATTTCGGCTAAAAACAGCAGTTTTCTTAACCAATCATGTATATCTGGCACCTTCTCCGCTTTCCATTGTTGAGCAAAAGCCATTCTCGCCGATGTAATCATATACCATAATAGTGTCCTTTTTTCTTGTGGGATTTTTTCCATTGTCAAACCTAAGAGAAGAAGTTCCGGACTTTTCCTAATAGAAATTTTAATATTTTCTGCATCTCACAATGTACATTTGACCAGTATACCTTTGCTTTATCGCATGACCACCACATATGGTAGAAAGAACCCTCTATTTTTTTACATTTCCAACACTTATTACTCAAGTTCTTATCCATACTAATGTTAGCAATCTTTTTTGGTGTCATATACCACCTGTACATCATCTTATAACAATTTTATTTTACATTGACACAGGTTGACATTTTAAAAGCTTTTTTCCACAAAAACTCCCATGTTTCCATAGAAATTTCTTTGTTCATATTTATGGCCCATTTTATCATTTGCTCTTTAACAGTTTCATCCAAAGTATAAACAGTCAACAAAGTTTTATACATCTTTGATATCATTTTTCGCTCTTTTTTCAACCATATATCTTCAAACTCATCGTTCTTAGCTCTAAAACCAACCTCTTTACAGTCTTTTTTGTAAATATCCCGTATTTGACAATATTGTAACCATCCATACTCAAATTCTAATTCATTATTTGGTTTTAAAACATATTTTTTCCCTTCCTTTTGAAGCAACTCTTGGTATTTCAACCAATCATTACCTTTATATTCTGAAAAGGGATGAATAACTGCAGCAGGAACAATCCACAAAGGCCTCTCATCAGAAACTGTGTTCTTGTATCTGGTCCATGCATCAAACAGTGTTCTTCTTACATAATGATGCTTAAACATTGAGTCTACTTTATTTTTCCCATACCAAAGATAGGCATGCCAGCCAAATCTGCAATCGTGACCCTCAAGGGCCAAAAGTTTTCTATTTTCCAAATTAACCCAGTCAGTTAACTAAGACATACATACTGCTTCATGATACAAACGCAAATTCGGGACTTGGAATATCATACATTATTTTCATTTTAATTCTTGGCTTCTTTCCTGGCCAGATAAATTTAAAGATTTCTCTTTGCCATTTCACCAACACTTTCACATCTTTTACAATTGGTATTGTCTGAAACAAAAACATCAACCTGGGCAGTACATTCATTTTGACAACGGCAATTCTTCCAAGAAGAGATAATCTAAGTTTTCCCACTTTTCTAAATCACGCTTTATTAAAACCCACAATTTTTCATAATTATTCTTAAACAAGTCAATATTTTTCATTGTAATGTCAACTCCCAGATATTTAACCTTTTTAACCACTTCACATTCTGTCAGATTTTGTAAAATTTGTTGCTTTGTACCATTCATGTTTTTACACAATATTTTCAATTTATTTTTATTTACATAGAACCCTGCGAGGTCACCAAACTCTTTTACTTTTTCAAATACCAAAGGCATGTTATTAACAGGATCTTCAACAATAAACATAATATCATCAGCAAATGCTCTTAATTTGTATGAAAAACCTCTAAACCTTTTATATTATCATCATCTCTAATCCTTTGCAGCAGAATTTCCAAAATCCGGATGAATAACAATGGCGATAGGGGACAGCCCTGTCTAGCCCCTTTTCTGACCCGGAACGCTTCTGTTGATTCTGCATTTACAATCACCGTAGCCTTTTGTTCTTTGTATATTGATTTAATCATTCTTGTAAATTCTGCGCCCACCTGCAATTTTTCAATCACTTTGAACATAAATTCCCAATTCAAGTTATCAAATGCCTTCTCTGCGTCTAAAAATAAAAAGCCAACCTCTTTTTCCGGGTGCTTATCATAGTACTCTATTGCGTCTAAAACAACCCTCATGTTGTCCTTTATTTGCCTACCTGGCAAAAACCCAGCCTGATCTTCGGCAATAGTGTCTTTCAAATACCTTTTGAGGCGTTCTGCTAAAATTTTTGCATAAATTTTGTAGTCATTGTTCAGAAGTGAAATTGGTCGATAATTTTTAACATTAGTTAAATCCTGAGTTTCTTTCGGTATTAAGGTGATTGCAGCTTCATTCCAGGAATCTGGAATCTTCCCGCTTTGTCTAATTTCATTTAAAATAATCTCTAGAACCAGTACCAGGTCTTCTTGAAGTTTCTTGTAGAATTTGGCTGAAAAACCGTCTGGTCCTGGAACTTTGGAGATTTTTGCCTCTCCTATTGCTTTGCTGATTTCTTCTTTAGTTATCACAGCGTTTAACATTGCTTTTATTTCTGAGCTTGGTTGTGTCAAATTTACTTTTGATAAATAGTCTTGAATTTTTTGTTGATCCATTTGTTTTGCTTGAAAAAGAGTAGCATAGTATTTATAAAATTCTCTCTGGATCCCTCCTGGGTCTATGATTTCTCTATTCCCATCTTTCAGTTTAATTATTGTTTTGTTCTCTCTTCTTTTCTTCAATTGCCATGCCAAATATTTCCCAGGTTTATTTGCTCCTTCAAAGGACTTCTGTTGCAATTTTTTCAAATTCCAATATACTTCTTTATTTAACCTCGCATCGTATTGTTCCCTTAGGATCCTCAGCTCTCTCAAAATTTTCTTTTTTGCCAGGTCTCTTCCTGAGTTCTGCTTCTTTCTTTTGAATATCTTCCATAATTTCTTTATCTATTTTGAATTGTTGTTTTCTTTCATTGTTGTTAATTGCAATTAGATGTCCTCTCATCACAGCTTTATATGCCTCCCATACCGTTTGCGTCTGTACATCTTTATTTAAGTTTAGTTGAAAATACGTTTTGGTTTCCGTCCCTATTTTGTCCACAATATTTTGTTTGTCCAGTAAATCCTCATTAAGTCTCCATCGAAATTTCTTTCTTTTAACATATGTTGACCACTTTACTGGGCTGTGGTCAGAAAGAATTCTAGGTAATATTTCAATTTTACGTGTTTGCAAAATCAAGTTCTCGGTCATCCACATCATGTCTATTCTTGAGAAAGACTCATGTCTTGATGAATAAAAAGAGTAGTCTTTGTCTTTAGGATTTTTAGTTCTCCATGCATCTTCCAGGTGCTCATGTTTTGCCATTTCAAAAAATACTTTCGGAAGTTTACCTATACCTTCATTTCCTTTTTTGGATTTTCTGTTAATAGCATTATTAACAGTACCATTAAAGTCACCCATCAGTATCATTTGCTCATAGGTTAACTGTTGTAATTGTTCCCACAAATCCTGAAAGAATTTTTCCTTGGCTCCATTCGGGGCATAGAGATTTACAATTAGGGTCTTTTTATTCTGAAGCATAACTTCCACTGCCAAGAATCTTCCTTCTTTGTCTTTAAAAATTTCCTTTGGCTCCAATTCTTTTTTACATATGTAACAACTCCTTTTTTCTTTTGTGAGGAGAGGGAATAAAATTCCTCTCCTAATCTACTTTGAATCAGAAATTTAACATCAGTCTTTTTAATATGTGTTTCTTGCAAACAAACAATATCACATTTTTGTTTTTCCAACCATAGATTAATATTTTTTCTTTTTTGGGGTGAATTAAGTCCATTAACATTTCAAGAAATAATTTGACTCTCCATGTTGGCTTTGTATTTATTTATCAGAGTCTTTAAGATTGTCTTTAATGAACTTGGTCATTTGCTCTACTGACTTGATGGTGACTCTCTTCTGTTTAAATGTAAAGCTGACACCTTTTGGAATTTCCCATCTGTATCTAATGCCCTCTGTTTTCAGTTTGTCGGTCAAATCTTTGAAAAGTCGTCTGTCCTGAAGAATTGTTCTGGGTAATTCCTTTAGTATCATAATTTTCTTGTTGTCAATTGTGAAATCTTCCTGAAATTGTTGCTTAAACAAGTCTTCTTTCAATCTTTTGGATATAAACTGGACAATCACATCTCTGGGTAATTTTTTCTTTTGTGCAATCGCAGAGTTGACTCTGTATACCAAATCAATATGTGCCGCCACCCTCTCCTCTTCTAGTTTTAAAAAATCTGCAACAGCATCCACCATGACTGAATGGATATTCTCATTTTTATCTTCAAGGATTCCCCTAAATCTCAGATGGTTAAGCATTCCGTTGTACTCCACCATTACATTGGCTTTTGATGCTTCTTTAGCAACCTTAGATACACCAGTTTCCACTCCTTTCACTCTCTCCTCCACCTCGTCTGTTCTTTTGTTTAACGTCTGTATTTCCTTTGTAATCCCAGCCAAGTCTTTTTTCAGGTCAGTTACTTCATCAGCCACTTTTCCTAGGGTTTTTTCCATTTTTTATATAGCATCCATCACCCGTTTTTCCATGGCTTCCATCATGTCCTGTAATTTCTTCTCCTCTTTAGCAGCCATTTTCGGGGAGGACCAAGAGTTCGCCCTCTGTCGTTGCCGAAGATCGTAAGCCGTTGTTTACAATTATCACAAAACTTACATCAAATTAAAGCTCTTCTTGTGCCCAGTTAAACCACTCTATTTTCACTTTTTTCTGTTAAGTCTTTTGGCTAAAATCCGAATAAATCATTTCAACCTTCTCAAAATGGCGGGCGCAATTTCTCTATGGTAAATGGCTCTTCCTGTTGTTTACTTCCTGTCCAGCAATCTTAATCGTCCCCCTTGACTTCTGGTTTCCTCCCTTCTTCCGGCCTCCTTGGTCGTCTCTAGGAAATGCTACTTGTCTGGTCTGAGGTCACTTCGTGTTCTGGTGATTTCTGTCGCAGCTTGAGTAATTTTCCACACTGATTCTCGTGGGACTTGGTGTTAGTTTCTATTTTAAAGGCAATATCCCGACCGCAGGAATGATCAACAAACCGGCTTTTTGGCCTTTTTTTGCTGTTTAACTGCGTTTTCCGGAGTCGGTGTTAGTACACAGAATACAGCACAATCATGCGCTACATCGGATGTTGTTTATTCTCAGGATCAGCGTGTTTCCGGTGAGCAATTTTGAAAAGTTACCTTCAAAGTCCGTGTCTTGTTATAGCAGTGTTTCCTTGGTATCAGTTTCCGTAGAATGTCTTGGAGGTCTGGGTCATGTGTTCTTATGTTGAGAATCCAACTCGGTGGGGTCTTTTAGAGAAATTCCGAAGTGCCCTCTTGGGGGGAGGGGATCAAGGCTGGTCGCGGCGCTCTTTAAAGCCCCGCTATCAGCCGATCTCAACTCCCACCCGGGCCAATGCTCGTTGCTAGTCACCCCCCTGCCTGGGGAGATCTGCGGCAGGCTGTATAGCCCACCCTGTCATAAAAACCCTCCGTATGTTCTGGGAGCAGAGCCAGAACACGTCAGGATGCCATGTATCCCAGACCGGAAGCCCCAGCAACGGGGTTTTTTTAACCCCCTCCCTTTCCCTCGGAGCCCCGGCTTTCCTGGGCGCTCTGCAGCTGCGGCGCCCAGGAAAGCCAGGGAAGAGGCGGGGTCTTTAACCCTGCCCTTCCTCCCAGCGCTGGCTTTCCTGGGCCTCCGCAGCTGCTGTGGTGCACCCAGGAAAGCCAGGGAAGAGGCGGGGAGGCGCAGTTTGGCACCCCTGAGGCCGGTGCACTCTAGGCGAGCCAGCCCTGCATATCAGTTATGTTGCAGTCTTGGCACTATGATGATTTTTAGGGGGTCACCAAATCAGTACAATGTGATCAACAACAGGATTACATGAATGTATGGGCATGGGTTCTCTGTTATACTTGTGGGGGCACAAGTAGTGGCTTGGATAGTAGACTGATGGGTAGGCATGCAAGGTGTTGCAGTTGAAAGGATTTTTTAAATATGAACTCAGAAGTAGTAGTGATAAGAACCCCTCCCCAGATAAAAAAAATGCTAAATGATACATCTCTGTACTCTTGATGGAGACCCAGATCTGAATCCCCACACTGCCAGGAGTGAGAGAGAACTCTTGGATTTCCTTCAAAGCAAGGGCTCCTCCTTGGTTGATGTGGAGTTTCTGCCTACTTAATACAGATAATCCCTTGAGTCCTGATGGATTTAAACTTGTTTCAAGCTAGTCTGCATTTGCCAGGTGAGGGTGCAGGGTGGGAGAGAATCACCCACTTACTTTTTATTTACTGCATTTATACTTTTGTCCATGGTGGCTTGCAACAGTTTCCCCTTCTCCATTTTAACCTCACAGCAATGCTGTGCTGCAGGTTTAGTGGAGGTTGTGTGACTGGCCCCTGGTCACTCAGTGCCCTTCCATGGCAGAGTGAGAATTCAAACCCATGTCTCGCAGATCCTAGTCCAACACTTTAACCACCACGCCACAGTGGCTCTCTCATTCTTTTATATCTCAGGTTTTCCCCCAATGGGAAGCCAAAGTGCCTCATAATACTCTCTTCTAGCTCATTTTATCCTCACAACAACCCTCTGTGGTAGGTTAAACTGACTTGGGTGGAATGGGGGAGGCATATCTTTGACTTTTTGCATTAGGGCTGCCGGTGACTGCCTCCCAGAGGAAGAAAGCAGAGAACGCCCTTGAAACAGACAAGAGCTAGAGTTGCCAACCTCCAGGTGTGGCCTGGAGATCTCCCAAAATTACAACTGATCACCAGAAGATAGATAAAGATGGGTAGCTGTGTCAGTCTGTCTGTAGCAGTAGAAAAGAGCAAGAGGCCAGCAGCACCTTAAAGACTTAACAAAATGTGTGGCAGGGCAGGAGCTCATACCTTGCTGCAAATTGTTAGTCTTTAAGGTGCTACGGGACACTGGATCTCCAGAACAAAGTGATAGACACAAACTGTGTCCCTGGTTGTGTTTTTCCAACCCAGTTTGAAGAAACACACGAAACAGTCCTATAGAGAAGAAACACTAAAAAAAATGATTAATAAGGGAAGAACACAGATAAACAAGGTTTTGGGACCCTGGAATACCCACCAGCTCCTCCGAAGTTACATAGAATTTTATGACATAAGCAAGCAAAGCAATTGGTTCCATCAAACTTCGTCACAAATTTCTAATTGGGCTAAAACCTGTGGGTTGGGTCTTCCCAAGTAAAGTTTTTTCCTTATAGCTAAACAATAGGCGCTTCTTTTTCTCAGACTATGAAGCTCTAAAAGTATCTATATTTACAGGGTGCCATTGTTCACCATTTAGTTAAGCTAACTGATATGAGAAACATGTGGAGTTGTAGCTGAGCTGTCGCCATAGTTGTAGCTGAGCTGGCTTTCAAGCAAGGGAAACTTTTACTCTCAGTATTAACAAAAGTGACTTTACTGATATTTTCAGAGCGTTTGTGTGTATTGGTCTTCAGTAGAACCCTGGTCTGATCATCCCTTATGTTTCATCGAAGAATTCTCCGGACTTTTTCATCCATGCCCATAGGTCCAGGCGCCTTGCCATCTTGGTGGGTTTTGGCATGAAATACTCGTTCAGGTCCTTGAGGATGTCCTCGTATCATAACTCCATCTTTCTTTCCTCCTTGCCCTATCCGGCAAACCTACCTTTCAGTCAAAGCATCTCATTAAGAGCTTGACCCCAATTAGAATGGGCTCTCCTAATTCCCTCCTTGGCCTGAGGTAGTTTAACTGTCTGTTTCTCCTATCCCTCTCCCCCCCCCTCTGATTGGCTGCTTCACTGCTGAATGGCAATTGTTTGCTAGGAGGGTCTCTGAGGTGGCACGTGGCTTTGATTGTCACAGTTTGTGGCAGATCGGCACAGTTTGTGGCAGATCAGCACAGCTTGTGGCAGATCGGCACAGCTTGTGGCAGATCGGCACAGTTTGTGGCAGATGGTCACAGCGCTCTCATTGACTCCATTGTTTGGACCAGACAGTCCTATTTGTAAGGATTTCTTTCTTTGTTTATGGTTTCAGAGGGTGGCTGTGTTGGTCTGCAGAGGAACAGCTAGATTTGAGTTCAGTAGCACCTTAGAGACCAGCAGAATTGTTGGGCTATGAACGTTGTGACCCAGGGCTGGGCTTAGAGATCCCCAAGAATGACAACTGATTTCCAGTTGGGTTGCCAACTTCCAGGTGGCAGCTGGAGATCTCCACCTATTACAACCAATCTACAGACAACAAAGATCAGCTCACCTGGAGAAAAATGGCCGCTTTGGAAGGCGAACTCTGTGGCATTATGCCCCCACTGAAGTTCCTCCCCACACCCCGTCCTCCTCAGGTTTCACCCCCAAAATATCCAAGTATTTCCCTACGCGGGGCTGGCAACTAGGATCTCCATACTAGCAAGATCAGTTCCCCCTGGAGAAAATGGCATCTTTGGAGGGTGTACTGGGGTTACCAAGTCCCCTGCTGTAGGTGGGGGATCTCCTGCCCCCAGGCTCCGCCTCCCTCTGCCAATCAGCTGGCTGGTGGGGGGACTTACCAGGCAGGAGGGAGGCCCAGGCTACATCACCAGCAGTGGGGCAACGTTACTTCTGGCATGTATTGGACGTGACGTCATCATGGCGTTGTCTGCACAATGCTCTGGTATTTGATAAAAATGGCTTCTACCATAGACTTTTTGCCCAAATGCCAGATTGTCTCCGGGACATCTCAACGTGATGATGTCACTTCTGGTACATGCCAGAAGTAAAGTTGCCATATCACCAGTGATGTAGCCCAGACCTCCCTCCCGCTCCTAATAAGCCCTCCCATCCCCTGCTGCCACTGAGGTGGGCTCTATGACATCATGCCATTGATCAAGGGCAGAGCCCCTAGGGTGGGCTCTGTGACATCATGCCATGCTGAGGTTCCCCTCCCAAATCTCCAGGAATTTCCCAGTTCGGTTGGCTTTGGTAATCATAGCTTCATCTGATGAAAGGAGCTTTGAATTTCAAAAGCTCCTGCCCTCAAAATTTTGAGGTGGTTTTTTTTTGTTTTTTTTTGGTAAGTATTTATGTGCTTGTGTGCCTGGAAGTCATGGTAACTTCTGGTGACCCCTAGTGGGGCTAGGGTGTTTCAGAGAGGTGGCTTGATTTTGCCTGCCTCTGCGTATTTCTTGGTGGTCTCCCTTCCAAGTACTTGTTAGGTTGGATCCTGTTTAGCTTCCGAGATCTGTCAAGATCAGGCTTGCCTGGGCTACCCAGGTCAGGGCCTACCCCCAAATCTTGTTGGTCTCTGGTGCTTCTGGATGCCGATTTGGCTGTATGTTTGTCTGTTTATGACATCTACAACATTTGTTTATGCAGGGCTTTTTTTGGTAGAAAAAGCCCAGGAGGAACTCATTAGCATAATATGCCACATCTAACAGCAGAAACTCATTAGCATATTAGACCACACTCCCATGTTAAATGTGGTCATCCAGCCACACCCACCTTTTCCTTCTTATTCTGTTTACCTTGTTTCTTGTCAAAACCCAGGAGTTTTTTTGGAGCATGTTAGGCCACACACCCCTAATGTAGCCAATCCTAATGAGTTTCTGCTGTTGGGTGTGGTCTATTATGCTAATGAGTTCCTGCTGGGCATGGCCAACTCAGAAGCTAGCCAGAACTCCATTCCTGTGCGTTCCTGCCCCAAAATAACCCTGTGTTTATGGTATTTACAAGCTGCATACCCCACCTACCTGCCCAATCAGGGCCACCAAGGCGGCTAACAATTAAAACAGTGTAACAGAATACATCATAAAACCAGCCCTGCCCGCCTATAAAAAAGCAGGCTTCCTGGATCCTGTTGCTGCCAGAGGGGAGAGAGAACTCCAGCCTGTGCTGAGCAAGACCATCTGCTCAGCCCTAGTCTCCTTGGGGCCTGAGGCACTAAGAAGGCTGGCCTTGATGTGGGGAAGGGAGGAACAACATTTGTAGGCAACTTTCTGACCTGCTGTCTGCCAAGGCCTGGTGGGAGGGACCAGCTACCCAGGTACAGGGGTATATTTCTTGGTCAAGAGCCAGAGATCAGTGTCAAAGGTGGGGACCTTATTGAGGCACAACCGGAGATCATCTTGGTTTCTGTTGAGTTCTGTGGGGGGTTGCTGTAGGGTTGCCAGGACTAGCTTGGGAAATTTCTGGAGAGAGCAGGGTTTGATCCCAGGAGATCTCCAGGCACCACCTGAAGGTTGACAACCCTGTTTTAGTGGCTGACTGACAGTTCTGTTTTTCTACCTGGTTGAAATTGGATGTTTTGTCCATGGAATCTAGTAATACCAGGTTAATTTTTAATGCTCTTAAGGACATAGTTGTTATATGTTAGAAGACTACAGGTAGAAGAAGACTGAAAAAAATCAAAAGGTTTAATAGGCTGGTTCTTGCTTCTCATGGTTACAATGAGTTTTAAAAAGAGGACAATTAATCACACCTGGGAGATGCTTTAGACATATGGTAATTGAATTACTGATTAATTATCTATTTTTAATTACTTAATTTGTTGAGAAAATAGCTTTGAATTAAGCATATGAAGATGAATTGGTACTGCAGGGGTTATTGTTTATAATAATTCTAACCATGTATTGATATCTGTATCGTATACTAATGCCTTTCATTATTGTGTGGTAAGATTTATTTATAGATTAATTTTGAGTAGCTGATCTCTACTTGGCTTTTCTGGATCGGGTGATTTATTTAACTGCATAGAATTAAGGAACTGATTGGTTATATGGGTATAATAGTGGTTCTATGCTGGGATCAAAATTCACAATTTGGCCATATTAGAGCTTATTTTAACAAAACAAAACAAAAAGAGGGAGATGATAATGAACAAGAACAAGGGACAATGGAAGATCTTATGAAAGAAATTCAGGTAAAATTTTTGAAACTCAACAAAACCTTGAAAGAATTTTAGAAGGACATTACAAATAAAACAGAGGAAGTGGAGGCAATTATTGAAATAGAATGTCAGGGTATAGAAGAGAGATCCATGTCGTGGATAATCCAGGCTAGCCTGATCTCATCAGATCTCGGAAGCTTGGCAGGGTCAGCCCTGGTTAGTATTTGGATGGGAGACCTCCAAGGAATGCCAGAGTCACTGCACAGAGGCAAGTCACAGCTGACTTTTGCCGTCAGGCCATAGCAGAGCTATGGCAGCCCCACAGGGTTTTCAAGGCAAGAGACATTTAGAGGCGGTTTGCCATTGCCTGCTGCTGGACCTCCTTGGTGGTCTCCCATCCAAATACTAACCAGGGCCAACTCTGCTTAGTTTCTGAGATCCGATGAGACCAGGCTAGCCTGGTGAGGGCAAACAAGCTTAAACACTGGAAATACATTCTCACATGCTTACGAATGAGAAGTCAAAAGGTCTTGTTAGATGGCCTTTGAAATGAGAATTCTCACGTGGCTGAGAAACCTGATAGGCTATTCGAGGAGGACTGTGGATCATTCGCTGCCCATGGGAGAGTCTCATATACTCTTTTTCTTCCTTTTCCCTTTAGCAGGAAATATCTGAGCACCCTGATTTTATTGTATTCTGTACTCAAGTTCTGGTTTTCCAGATTGCCTTGGTATTTCCTCAACATTTTTCTGCCTTTCACATCTGAGCAAATGCGGCTCCTACGAAGTCAAGTCGAAAGGTAGCAGGCCAGGCCCTTCTGCAAAGATCTGAACCTTTTCCTAGGTGCTCAGGCCAGCACTGAAATTCATAACAAATCCAACATGGCATCATGTTTTCCTCGGTTTCTTCCAACAGGTTTCAGGCTTCAGTAGCCAACAGTAGCCAACAGTAGCCAACTACGAAATGCCTGCTTTTCGAATGGGGGATCTGCAGAAATGCCTAGCCAGTGGGGAATATGGAAAGCTAAAGAACTGTCCCCTGTTTGAAAGCAATTTTGTGCAGGTGAGAGAGAGGGGACTGGAGCTGGGAGAAAAACTCAAGAATCCTTGTACCTGGACAGGGCTGATGCAGTCGTTACACAAAGCGGCCACGTGGCAGCAGAGCCAATTTGGGGATCATAAAAACATAAGAAGAGCCTTTCTGGATCAAACCCGCAGTCCACCAAGTCCAGCATCCTATTTAACACAGTGGCCAGCCGGTTGCCCGGAAGGGGCTGAACACATGGGACATTGATGCCCTCATGCTGCCTCCTAGCACTGGTATCCAGAGGTTTACTGCCTTTGTATACAGATCCGTTGAAAAGGGGGCAAGCTGTCATATAAATTGTGCTATTTTTGACAAATGGGGGATGATTTCAGTTCTCTGCCTCAGGTGCTGAGAGGTTTCAGGCCAGGACCCACTGTTGCTAGATCCTCTTTCCTCTGGAACCCAGAAGTCCTGGTCCAAAATTATTCTGTTTTATCCTTTCTCGTTCCATACAAGGGAAGACATAGTCCTTCTCTAGAAGATACTCAGGCTGATAGCCACTGTGGTTGGATTAGGAGTGGACAAGACCCCATTCAGTCCCAAAGCTTCCCAGGGGTCCTTGATCCAATCACATAAGAATGGGGTGGGGAAAATGTATGAGATGTTCTCCCTGGCTTCTGGTCCTTCAGCACCTTCCTAATGTCCTGATCTGGACCTACTCCCTGTAATTGATTTTAAGTTCTGCATCCTGCAGCCGACCAAAGGCGCACAGATGAGTGGCTAATACATTCCCAAATCAAGAATCTTAACGCATAAAGACCCAAGAGAAAATATCGTTGCCTAATTATTTTTAAATCATTTTAAAAGTGAAAAACACATCTTGGTGGGCCTGGGCAGAAGAAGAGAATCTGTCTGAACGAAAGCATATCCTCTCTTAGGTGATGGGGCAGGTGTAGCTCATTACACGGGCCCAAGTCATAGGGCCTGGGGAGCCCACCCCTTCTAACAGTCTAGCATGGCCTTGGGTTTAAAGCTGCCAGCCTCCAGGGGGCGCCTGGAGATCTCCTGTTTTTACAGTGATGTAAAATGAGGTCCAGAGTGCAGTGATCGGCTCCCCTGGGGACTATATGACTGCTTCGGAGAGTGGACTCTGTGGCATCGTGCCATGCTGAGGTCCCTCCATTTCCCATACTCTGCCCTCTCCAGGCTCTACCTCTCCCCCACCAAAAATCTCAAGTTATTTCCCAGTGTAGAGCTGGCAACCCTCAGTTTCTCAGCCCCCACAGTCACTTTGCCCCATTCAGCTCAGGCCTGTAGCAGACATGTAGAAGAGAGTTCATCCTCACTCAGTTGCACACACTCACAGTTTTCCCGATCTGAATCAGTACCGGGGGCGGGGAGGCTCAGTCAGTTCCAAGTTCTGAGGACTGCTGCTTGGCTTTCATTAAGCTGAATCCTCCAGCAGATTCCCAGTAACCAGACACTTGGGCGGGCAAGTGCCTGTGGGTGTCTTTTTTAGCCTGGCAACGGTCATTGCCAACGTGTTCCCAGTGATGGTTATTAGTTGAAGGAAGAGGCCCTTCAACGTGATTCTCTCTTTCCAGGTCACAAGATCGGGGGAGGTGGCCAACAGGGTCACGGTGGGAATTGCTGCCAGCAGTCCCAGCTTGGAGCTGCCTGACCTTCTGGTGCTGGCACGGCCGGTGGAATACCCAAAGGAGGAATGCACATGTGATAAACCTGAACCCACACTGGTCCCCAGAGAGGAACTCCAACTAATTGCGTGAGTCCCCATCACATCTGGGCACAATGACACTTTTCTCTCATAGGATTGCCAGCTGATCTCAACGACAGGAAACAGTTCCGCAGGCGAAAATGGCTGCTTTGGAGGGTGGATGCTATGGCACTATACCTATGGTTGCCAAGCTCCAGGTGCAGCCTAGAGATCTCCAGAAGACAGAAATCAGTACCCCTGGAGAAAATGACTACATTGAAGGGTGGACTTTATGACATTGTGCCCTAATGAAGTCCCTCCCTTTCCCCAAACCCCACCCTCCCCAGACTCCACCCACAAAATCTCCATGTATTTCCTAACCTTGAGTTGGAAACTCTAATTATGTTCTACTGACGTCCCAAGCCTACCCTCTCCAGGCTCCACTCACAAATGCCTGGTAAATTTCCCACGCTCTCTTTGCTCTTGCAAGTGTCTGGCCCCAGAATAGCTTGGTTAGCTGTCACCAAGGGAAGGGCCAGGCACTCTTGGATGACATCATCTAGTCCAAGGGAAGGGCCAGGCACTCTTGGATGACACCCGTGCCCTCTCAGACTCGCTTCATTTCTGCAGGGCATGCAAGACTGAATTATTTAGCTTTTGGCCTTTGTGGAGTAACCACACGTTTGGGCTATTTCAACAGTGGTATAGTGGTAGCCATGTATTTTAATATTTTCATGTTAAAATTTTATATTAGTTTTTACGTTTTTTTTACCTTATTGATTTTAATGTTGTAAGTTGGCATGAGACTCTCTGGCAACCCTACACGGGGGCAGTATGATGCTGGCTGGAAATCTTGCCTGTGAATGTGTTCCCCTTACCTTGAACTGATGGGTTTTGGCTATGTTGAGTCAGTGATAGGAAAGGCCCTCTCCACATGCTCAGAGATTCCCCAGATTCCCCCCCAGTAGATGTATACAGAAAAAAGAGTCCCAGGTAATGCAAAATAAGGAGACCTCAGGATCTTACAGCTGTTTCCAGAAATAGATGCTGGTGGGTTCCAGGGGAGTAGCTGTGCTACTCACAAAACAAAATTGGCCCGATCTGCATCGAGCATTTGCTCTGCTGTCTTACCAAACCCACACTGGAACAGAAATCCCCATCTATATTGCATGCCACTTTCACTTTGGCTGAGTGTCGCATTTTATGGCAGTGTCCAGACTGCATGCTGCTTTCACTTCGTTTGATCTCAGGTTTTATTGTGGTTGTCTGCATAGATTTATGGCCGTTTTATGGCCACTGGGGGTGACTCTACAGTCAGTACGGTGTTGGCCTGGGGTAGTTGAATGTGGTTTTGAACTGCATCTTTTTCTGTTCCAGTGTGGGTTTGGTAAAAACGCTAAACGCAGATTGGCCCAAATTAAAGAATAGCAGATCCATTGTGGCATAAGGGTGCAAGGGCCACAACACATTTGTCAGATGTGCTATCCCCAAAGTGTTATCCCCAGTTGGCTTACCCAGAGACAGATGCAAAGGAAAAAACTCAATGTAAATAGTGTAGTTGCAGCATAGCCAACTGGCAGCAGCGGGGAGGGGGGAACGTCCTACCCCTTTCGTAAAGGCTTAATCTGTGGGATCAGGGCAGTTAAAGCTTTTCAGAGGATGGAGTTCAATAAAATCACCTGGTATTTGCTGCAGATCAAACTGATAGTCAAGGGGACAGCTAGAGGGACCAGTTTTACAAGCTAGCAGCCCTATGTGATCAAAAGGCCAGGAAACCAAGGGGGTATGCTCTGTCATATGTCTATGCACAAGATGGTTGGTGGTATGTTCATCATCACACTGTTCTTTTGTACAGACATGATAGGGGGAAATGGGTGAGGGACAGCAGCCCAACTGAGCAGAGTGGTCTATGCAGACCCTGTTCCTGCTTTTTCTTGTCCCATTGGCTGCCACGGCTGTTCTGGAAGTGCACTTTTCACGTCCTCACATAGATGACGGTAAATTCTAGGGGGTTTATTCCTGATTTATCACCTGCAGGGGGAGGGAGAATATCTCTTCCCAGACATTCTACCATGACAAGAGTAGAAGGTTCTCTCGGCAGATGCCCCTAATTTGTGGCATGACCACAAGAAAGCCAATTTGGTGTAGTGGTTAAGTGTGCGGACTCTAATCTGGGAGAACCGGGTTTGAGTCCCCACTCCTCCACTTGCACCTGCTGATGTGACCTTGGGTCAGTCACAAGCTCTGGCACAGCTGTTCCTGAAAGAGCAGTTTGTGTTAGAGCTCTCTCAGCCCCACCTACCTCACAGGGTGTTTGCTGTGGGGAGGGGAAGGGAAAGGAATTTGTAAGCCGCTCTGAGACTCCAAGTGAAGGGCGGGGTATAAATCCAATCTCTTCTCTTCTTCTTCTTCTAACTCCCCCCCCCCCGGAAACACCAAAGCCAGAGGTCCTCAGGACTGTCACTCAGAGAAAGAAATCTTAGCTAATTAATCCTCTGGATTTCAATTGATCAAATAGTTTTGTCTATAAATGTGCATAGGAATAAAAGTCTCCTGAAGAAGGGGCTTTCGATGTGACTGCATTCAGGTGTCATTAACAAACTGGAGTATGAACCCAGTTTATTACTGGGCTCAAACAGGCCTATCTCTCACACATGCGGTTTCTGGTTTGGGAAGTCTTTGATCTAACTCTTGTTTCTAGTCCAAATGCAGGCATTTCAACTAGATAGGGTTTCTTTCTTTCTGGGTAACCAACATTCTATAGCTAGGGTCTTCCTGGTAACTGGATTCTACACCAGAATCTTGGTTTAGAATCCCAGTTACTGGGAAAGGAAGAAATTCCAGTTTGCTGAAGTGCTTGCAGTCAAACAAAAATGGCACCAGACTGAAGCCTTCTGGAGGTTTCACTCACATCTCTGTGTGCCAAGGGAGGAGGGAAAGAAGTTGGTGAGTCCAAGAACAAACCACTCCTGTGCTGGGAGTAAAACCAAAACTCTCTAGTTTATTCTTGACATCTGAATAGAGCCAGTGTTCCCTCCAGTTGCCTCCGGCAACTTCCAATATGTATTTGTGTTAACAACAATGTTGTCTGGGACACCTTTTTAATTAATCAAAAGATTTTCCCATTGACATATCCAATTTAATCTGAACGAGAATGGAATTTGATTGATCAAAACTAGAATTGATGAGTGGATTTGGTTTTACCCATTCCGTGCTTTCACTGAGAGCAGGGATATCTCTTCGATATGCTGATCACAGGCCTTGTAGGCCTTCTTAGGTCATCACAAGGACTGGATTAACCTTGCAGGGCAACAGGGATAATAGACAGCACAGTCATCAGTTGACACTGGGTAAAAGGGCAGGGGTTAGCTTTTTGGATTTCTTGATTTACATGCGTACCTTCCTCCTCCCCAACAGGCTTCTTCCTCTGAAGTTTGTCCGCCTCTATGTCCATAACGAGAGCCGGTACCAGTTAAAAGTGAGTCTGGCCAACGGGCGCAAGTTCTACCTTCAGCTTCTGGCCCACCCTAAAAAACTGGACCATCTATTTGGGCAGTGGGTACGGCTCCTCTACCGCCTGCGCTTCTTTCGAACGGATGCACCGATATGTTACCAGCAGGTTTATCCGAACTACCCCCATCAAATAACATCCAGGAATTCAACATAGATGCGCTGGAGCTTCCCTCTTCCCAAAGATTCTGGGGACCCCCTCCTCATACACTTGTAGGTTGCCAAAACCACCTACACCTTGAAGTGTGACCATGAAGTGTGGGGAGTGAACAAAAGCTGCTCTTAGGTCTCATAAAGCATTCTACACTACGGGAAGTTGATCCAGTGAAAGTCCAGAGAGAAAACACGTTCCGTATGCAGGGAGGCTCTTCAGGCTTTGACAAAAATCCTCCAAATGGGAATTGGTTGAAATGACCCCATGAAGGAGACAAGGTTGCCCCCGCAGGCAAGGCTCCTTGGTCTCATAAAGCAATCTACACTACGGAAAGTTGGTCCAATGAAAGTACAGAGAGATGACAGATTCCCCACGCAGGGAGACTCTTCAGGTTTCAACAAAAATCCTCCGAACGGGAATTGGTTGCAATGACCCCATGAAGGAGTCAAGGTGGCCCCTGCAGACAGGCTCCTTGGTCTCATAAAGCAATCTACACTACGGAAAGTTGATCCAATGAAACTGCAGAGAGATAACAGATTCCCCACGCAGGGAGGCTCTTCAGGCTTCGACAAAAATCCTCCCAACGGGAATTGGTTGAAATGACCCCATGAAGGAGACAAGGTTGCCCCCGCAGGCAGGCTCCTTGGTCTCATAAAGCAATCTACACTACGGAAAGTTGATCCAGTGAGGGTGCAGAGAGAAACCAGATTCCCTAAGCAGGGAGGCTCTTCAGGCTTTGAGAAGATTCCTCCCAACGGGAATTGGTTGAAATGACCCCATGAAGGAGACAAGGTTTCCCCGCAGGCAGGCTCCTTGGTCTCATAAAGCAATCTACATTCCTGAAAGTTGTTCCAGTGAAAGTGCAGAGAGAAACCAGATTCCCCACGCAGGGAGGCTCTTCAGGCTTTGAGAAGATTCCTCCCAACGGGAATTGGTTGAAGTGACCCCATGAAGGAGACAAGGTTGCCCCCGCAGGCAGGCTCCTTGGTCTCATAAAGCAATCTACACTACGGAAAGTTGATCCAATGAAAGTGCAGAGAGATAACAGATTCCCCACGCAGGGAGGCTCTTCAGGCTTCGACAAAAATCCTCCCAACGGGAATTGGTTGAAATGACCCCATGAAGGAGACAAGGTTGCCCCCGCAGGCAGGCTCCTTGGTCTCATAAAGCAATCTACAGTACGGAAAGTTGATCCAGTGAAAGTGCAGAGAGATACCAGATTCCCTAAGCAGGGAGGCTCTTCAGGCTTCGAGAAGATTCCTCCCAACGGGAATTGGTTCAAATGATCCCATTAAGGAGACAAGGTTGCCCCCGCAGGCAGGCTCCTTGGTCTCATAAAGCAATCTACACTACGGAAAGTTGATCCAGTGAGGGTGCAGAGAGAAACCAGATTCCCCACGCAGGGAGACTCTTCAGGCTTCGACAAGAATCCTCCCAACGGGAATAGGTTGCAATGACCCCATGAAGGAGACAAGGTTGCCCCCGCAGGCAGGCTCCTTAGTCTCATAAACCAATCTACATTCCTGAAAGTTGATCCAGTGAAAGTACAGAGAGAAACCAGATTCCCCACGCAGGAGGCTCTTCAGGCTTCGACAAGAATCCTCCCAACGGGAATTGGTTGAAATGACCCCATGAAGGAGACAAGGTTGCCCCCGCAGGCAGGCTCCTTGGTCTCATAAAGCAATCTACACTACGGAAAGTTGATCCAGTGAGGGTACAGAGAGAAACCAGATTCCCTAAGTAGGGAGGCTCTTCAGGCTTCGAGAAGATTCCTCCCAACGGGAATTGGTTGAAATGATCCCATTAAGGAGACAAGGTTGCCCCCGCAGGCAGGCTCCTTGGTCTCATAAAGCAATCTACACTACGGAAAGTTGATCCAATGAAACTGCAGAGAGATAACAGATTCCCCACGCAGGGAGGCTCTTCAGGCTTCGAAAAAAATCCTCCCAACGGGAATTGGTTGAAATGACCCCATGAAGGAGACAAGGTTGCCCCCGCAGGCAGGCTCCTTGGTCTCATAAAGCAATCTACAGTACGGAAAGTTGATCCAGTGAAAGTGCAGAGAGATACCAGATTCCCTAAGCAGGGAGGCTCTTCAGGCTTCGAGAAGATTCCTCCCAACGGGAATTGGTTCAAATGATCCCATTAAGGAGACAAGGTTGCCCCCGCAGGCAGGCTCCTTGGTCTCATAAAGCAATCTACACTACGGAAAGTTGATCCAGTGAGGGTGCAGAGAGAAACCAGATTCCCCACGCAGGGAGACTCTTCAGGCTTCGACAAGAATCCTCCCAACGGGAATAGGTTGCAATGACCCCATGAAGGAGACAAGGTTGCCCCCGCAGGCAGGCTCCTTAGTCTCATAAACCAATCTACATTCCTGAAAGTTGATCCAGTGAAAGTACAGAGAGAAACCAGATTCCCCACGCAGGGAGGCTCTTCAGGCTTCGACAAGAATCCTCCCAACGGGAATTGGTTGAAATGACCCCATGAAGGAGACAAGGTTGCCCCCGCAGGCAGGCTCCTTGGTCTCATAAAGCAATCTACAGTACGGAAAGTTGATCCAGTGAAAGTGCAGAGAGATACCAGATTCCCTAAGTAGGGAGGCTCTTCAGGCTTCGAGAAGATTCCTCCCAACGGGAATTGGTTGAAATGATCCCATTAAGGAGACAAGGTTGCCCCCGCAGGGCAGGCTCCTTGGTCTCATAAAGCAATCTACACTACGGAAAGTTGATCCAGTGAGGGTACAGAGAGAAACCAGATTCCCCATGCAGGGAGACTCTTCAGGCTTCGACAAGAATCCTCCCAACGGTAATAGGTTGTAATGACCCCATGAAGGAGACAAGGTTGCCCCCGCAGGCAGGCTCCTTAGTCTCATAAAGCAATCTACATTCCTGAAAGTTGATCCAGTGAAAGTACAGAGAGAAACCAGATTCCCCACGCAGGGAGGCTCTTCAGGCTTCGACAAGAATCCTCCCAACGGGAATTGGTTGAAATGACCCCATGAAGGAGACAAGGTTGCCCCCGCAGGCAGGCTCCTTGGTCTCATAAACCAATCTACATTCCTGAAAGTTGATCCAGTGAAAGTACAGAGAGAAACCAGATTCCCCACGCAGGGAGGCTCTTCAGGCTTCGACAAGAATCCTCCTAATGGGAATTGGTTGAAATGACCCCATGAAGGAGACAAGGTTGCCCCCGCAGGCAGGCTCCTTGGTCTCATAAAGCAATCTACACTACGGAAAGTTGATCCAATGAAACTGCAGAGAGATACCAGATTCCCTAAGCAGGGAGGCTCTTCAGGCTTTGAGAAGATTCCTCCCAACGGGAATTGCTTGAAATGATCCCATTAAGGAGACAAGGTTGCCCCCGCAGGCAGGCTCCTTGGTCTCATAAAGCAATCTACAGTACGGAAAGTTGTTCCAGTAAAAGTGCAGAGAGAAACCAGATTCCCCACGCAGGGAGACTCTTCAGGCTTCGACAAGAATCCTCCCAACGGGAATTGGTTGTAATGACCCCATGAAGGAGACAAGGTTGCCCCCGCAGGCAGGCTCCTTGGTCTTATAAACCAATCTACACTACGGAAAGTTGATCCAGTGAGGGTGCAGAGAGAAACCAGATTCCCCACGCAGGGAGACTCTTCAGGTTTCAACAAAAATCCTCCGAACGGGAATTGGTTGCAATGACCCCATGAAGGAGTCAAGGTTGCCCCTGCAGCCAGGCTCCTTGGTCTCATAAAGCAATCTACACTACGGAAGGTTGTTCCAATGAAACTGCAGAGAGATAACAGATTCCCTAAGCAGGGAGGCTCTTCAGGCTTTGAGAAGATTCCTCCCAACGGGAATTGGTTGAAATGATCCCATTAAGGAGACAAGGTTGCCCCCGCAGGCAGGCTCCTTGGTCTCATAAAGCAATCTACAGTACGGAAAGTTGATCCAGTGAAAGTGCAGAGAGATACCAGATTCCCTAAGCAGGGAGGCTCTTCAGGCTTTGAGAAGATTCCTCCCAACGGGAATTGGTTGAAATGATCCCATTAAGGAGACAAGGTTGCCCCCGTAGGCAGGCTCCTTGGTCTCATAAAGCAATCTACAGTACGGAAAGTTGTTCCAGTGAAAGTGCAGAGAGAAACCAAATTCCCCACGCAGGGAGGCTCTTCAGGCTTTGAGAAGATTCCTCCCAACGGGAATTGGTTGAAGTGACCCCATGAAGGAGACAAGGTTGCCCCCGCAGGCAGGCTCCGTGGTCTCATAAAGCAATCTACATTCCTGAAAGTTGATCCAGTGAAAGTGCAGAGAGAAACCAGATTCCCCACGCAGGGAGGCTCTTCAGGCTTCGACAAGTATCCTCCCAACGGGAATTGGTTGAAATGACCCCATGAAGGAGACAAGGTTGCCCCCGCAGGCAGGCTCCTTGGTCTCATAAAGCAATCTACACTACGGAAAGTTGATCCAGTGAAAGTACAGAGAGAAACCAGATTTCCCACGCAGGGAGGCTCTTCAGGCTTTGAGAAGATTCCTCCCAATGCAAATTGGTTGCAATGACCCCATGAAGGAGACAAGGTTGCCCCCGCAGGCAGGCTCCTTGGTCTCATAAAGCAATCTACACTACGGAAAGTTGTTCCAGTGAAAGTGCAGAGAGAAACCAGATTCCCCACGCAGGGAGGCTCTTCAGGCTTTGAGAAGATTCCTCCCAACGGGAATTGGTTGAAGTGACCCCATGAAGGAGACAAGGTTGCCCCCGCAGGCAGGCTCCGTGGTCTCATAAAGCAATCTACATTCCTGAAAGTTGATCCAGTGAAAGTGCAGAGAGAAACCAGATTCCCCACGCAGGGAGGCTCTTCAGGCTTCGACAAGTATCCTCCCAACGGGAATTGGTTGAAATGACCCCATGAAGGAGACAAGGTTGCCCCCGCAGGCAGGCTCCTTGGTCTCATAAAGCAATCTACACTACGGAAAGTTGATCCAATGAAACTGCAGAGAGATAACAGATTCCCCACGCAGGGAGGCTCTTCAGGCTTCGACAAGTATCCTCCCAACGGGAATTGGTTGAAATGACCCCATGAAGGAGACAAGGTTGCCCCCGCAGGCAGGCTCCTTGGTCTCATAAACCAACCTACACTACGGAAAGTTGATCCAGTGAGGGTGCAGAGAGAAACCAGATTCCCCACGCAGGGAGGCTCTTCAGGCTTCGACAAGAATCCTCCCAATGGGAATTGGTTGAAATGACCCCATGAAGGAGACAAGGTTGCCCCCGCAGGCAGGCTCCTTGGTCTCATAAAGCAATCTACACTACGGAAAGTTGATCCAGTGAAAGTACAGAGAGATAACAGATTCCCCACGCAGGGAGGCTCTTTAGGCTTCGACAAGAATCCTCCCAATGGGAATTGGTTGGAATGACCCCATGAAGGAGACAAGGTTGCCCCCGCAGGCAGGCTCCTTGGTCTCATAAAGCAATCTACACTACGGAAAGTTGATCCAATGAAACTGCAGAGAGATAACCAGATTCCCCACGCAGGGAGGCTCTTCAGGCTTCGACAAGTATCCTCCCAACGGGAATGGTTGAAATGACCCCATGAAGGAGACAAGGTTGCCCCCGCAGGCAGGCTCCTTGGTCTCATAAACCAACCTACACTACGGAAAGTTGATCCAGTGAGGGTGCAGAGAGAAACCAGATTCCCCACGCAGGGAGGCTCTTCAGGCTTCGACAAGAATCCTCCCAATGGGAATTGGTTGAAATGACCCCATGAAGGAGACAAGGTTGCCCCCGCAGGCAGGCTCCTTGGTCTCATAAAGCAATCTACACTACGGAAAGTTGATCCAGTGAAAGTACAGAGAGATAACAGATTCCCCACGCAGGGAGGCTCTTCAGGCTTCGACAAAAATCCTCCCAACGGGAATTGGTTGAAATGATCCCATTAAGGAGACAAGGTTGCCCCCGCAGGCAGGCTCCTTGGTCTCATAAAGCAATCTACAGTACGGAAAGTTGTTCCAGTGAAAGTGCAGAGAGAAACCAGATTCCCCACGCAGGTAGGCTCTTCAGGCTTTGAGAAGATTCCTCCCAACGGGAATTGGTTGAAGTGACCCCATGAAGGAGACAAGGTTGCCCCCGCAGGCAGGCTCCGTGGTCTCATAAAGCAATCTACATTCCTGAAAGTTGATCCAGTGAAAGTACAGAGAGAAACCAGATTCCCCACGCAGGGAGGCTCTTCAGGCTTCGACAAGAATCCTCCCAATGGGAATTGGTTGCAATGACCCCATGAAGGAGACAAGGTTGCCCCCGCAGGCAGGCTCCGTGGTCTCATAAAGCAATCTACATTCCTGAAAGTTGATCCAGTGAAAGTACAGAGAGAAACCAGATTCCCCACGCAGGGAGGCTCTTCAGGCTTCGACAAGAATCCTCCCAATGGGAATTGGTTGGAATGACCCCATGAAGGAGACAAGGTTGCCCCCGCAGGCAAGCTCCGTGGTCTCATAAAGCAATCTACATTCCTGAAAGTTGATCCAGTGAAAGTACAGAGAGAAACCAGATTCCCCACGCAGGAGGCTCTTCAGGCTTCGACAAGAATCCTCCCAATGGGAATTGGTTGCAATGACCCCATGAAGGAGACAAGGTTGCCCCCGCAGGCAGGCTCCGTGGTCTCATAAAGCAATCTACACTCCTGAAAGTTGATCCAGTGAAAGTACAGAGAGAAACCAGATTCCCCACGCAGGGAGGCTCTTCAGGCTTCGACAAGAATCCTCCCAATGGGAATTGGTTGCAATGACCCCATGAAGGAGACAAGGTTGTCCCCGCAGGCAGGCTCCGTGGTCTCATAAAGCAATCTACACTCCTGAAAGTTGATCCAGTGAAAGTACAGAGAGAAACCAGATTCCCCACGCAGGGAGGCTCTTCAGGCTTCGACAAGAATCCTCCCAATGGGAATTGGTTGCAATGACCCCATGAAGGAGACAAGGTTGTCCCCGCAGGCAGGCTCCGTGGTCTCATAAAGCAATCTACACTCCTGAAAGTTGATCCAGTGAAAGTACAGAGAGAAACCAGATTCCCCACGCAGGGAGGCTCTTCAGGCTTCGACAAGAATCCTCCCAATGGGAATTGGTTGCAATGACCCCATGAAGGAGACAAGGTTGTCCCCGCAGGCAGGCTCCGTGGTCTCATAAAGCAATCTACACTCCTGAAAGTTGATCCAGTGAAAGTACAGAGAGAAACCAGATTCCCCACGCAGGGAGGCTCTTCAGGCTTCGACAAGAATCCTCCCAATGGGAATTGGTTGCAATGACCCCATGAAGGAGACAAGGTTGCCCCCGCAGGCAGGCTCCGTGGTCTCATAAAGCAATCTACATTCCTGAAAGTTGATCCAGTGAAAGTACAGAGAGAAACCAGATTCCCCACGCAGGGAGGCTCTTCAGGCTTCGACAAGAATCCTCCCAATGGGAATTGGTTGCAATGACCCCATGAAGGAGACAAGGTTGCCCCCGCAGGCCAGCTCCGTGGTCTCATAAAGCAATCTACATTCCTGAAAGTTGATCCAGTGAAAGTACAGAGAGAAACCAGATTCCCCACGCAGGGAGGCTCTTCAGGCTTCGACAAGAATCCTCCCAATGGGAATTGGTTGCAATGACCCCATGAAGGAGACAAGGTTGCCCCCGCAGGCAGGCTCCGTGGTCTCATAAAGCAATCTACATTCCTGAAAGTTGATCCAGTGAAAGTACAGAGAGAAACCAGATTCCCCACGCAGGGAGGCTCTTCAGGCTTCGACAAGAATCCTCCCAATGGGAATTGGTTGCAATGACCCCATGAAGGAGACAAGGTTGCCCCCGCAGGCAGGCTCCGTGGTCTCATAAAGCAATCTACACTCCTGAAAGTTGATCCAGTGAAAGTACAGAGAGAAACCAGATTCCCCACGCAGGGAGGCTCTTCAGGCTTCGACAAGAATCCTCCCAATGGGAATTGGTTGCAATGACCTCATGAAGGAGACAAGGTTGCCCCCGCAGGCAAGCTCCGTGGTCTCATAAAGCAATCTACACTCCTGAAAGTTGATCCAGTGAAAGTACAGAGAGAAACCAGATTCCCCACGCAGGGAGGCTCTTCAGGCTTCGACAAGAATCCTCCCAATGGGAATTGGTTGCAATGACCCCATGAAGGAGACAAGGTTGCCCCCGCAGGCAGGCTCCGTGGTCTCATAAAGCAATCTACACTCCTGAAAGTTGGATCCAGTGAAAGTACAGAGAGAAACCAGATTCCCCCACGCAGGGAGGCTCTTCAGGCTTCGACAAGAATCCTCCCAATGGGAATTGGTTGGAATGACCCCATGAAGGAGACAAGGTTGCCCCCGCAGGCAAGCTCCGTGGTCTCATAAAGCAATCTACACTCCTGAAAGTTGATCCAGTGAAAGTGCAGAAAGAAACCAGATTCCCCACGGA